>OY282523.1:19667395-22242395 GCA_958296335.1 Urtica urens | reverse complement strand
AATGGTTCAATCCAGTCCGGTCCAATAAGCCAGGACTAACCTGGTAAGCATAAGAAAATTATTACTACATATTTATTATCTACAAATAGTTAAAAAAAAATATAGTTGAATTTTATAGGCCATAATTGTTTTTTCTTTTGCATTTTGCTATAACGACGACGTGTGCAACAATTTTGGTATAATGAATTCTTAATGTGAATCAAAGTCTAGAAGCATATCAGATATAGTTCTAGGGAGTTTCAAGAGCTAGAGCTATGTAAGGCATTGCACGTCCTATGCACTCACTTTATATCATTCAAATAAATTTATTTAAATTGTTGATAGTAAAAATCGACTTGTGTTGCCTACTATTTTGGGTGTGCATTATTATCTGCAATTGTTTCTTCTTATGGGTAGGTGTTTAAGAGTAGTAGAAGAGGAGGTTAGGTTTATTATGTTTTAAGAGAATGAAAACACGTTCCTAAAAATCTCAGGTAATAACTTACATATTATAAAAAAAGAAACTTAGAAGTTAATGCTCAAAATTACAGGCGACTTCTGCTTTTTTTTGTAGTATACTTAAATTCAAATATTTTATATTGATTTTTTGTAGCTTCTTAAAGTTCGTTATTTAGAAACAATTCGTCATTTTCAGGTTAATGATATATTTGACAATATGTATTGTGTGGTCAATATTTTGTTTTAAACAGAATGACCTAATATTTAGAAGTCGTTTTTTAAATTTTGATTAGGTTTTAAATTCGTCTTCACTTAGCCAAACCCATATTTTTCCGAAATTTCATAACCAAACCCGACTTGCACCGCCTCGGTTATCCACTCCCTCCATTTGTCATCTTCATCCTTGGTAAGTTTCTTATTTTACCAATTTTACAAATAATATTAGCAAAAACTAAAGACAATAAGCAAAAAAAAAAAATCTAAAAATGGAAAATGAAAACAAAAGTTGGTCGACAATTTTCTTAAAACTTTTATCGTCATCCACAAAGTTGCAAAAACTTCCAAAATACAATGACAAGAAGATGAGCATAAGACCACTCATTTCCTCTTCGACGAACTAGAATCCAAGTTGTCGAACTATCGTTCGACTACAAATAAAGATTTTTTTTAGAGAGAAAAACTATATACTTTCAGCATGTTTTTCGAATGATAGAACATCTTTTATTTACAATCTCAGGATCTCAAGACCGGATAATTATAAACAAACAAAAATGTTCAAATTTAATAGAATTTAAGTCTCAATATAGCATAAATGTTATTTGTGATAAAACTTTTTATAATTGAAATTTGTAATAAAAGATAAAAGTATCACAAACACCCCCAAACTCAATACTACCAAACACAAACTCAAGCCCGACTCAACTCAACATGCCATGGTACGTCGACGATGTGTGCGCGCGCAAGGAATTAAAGTTTACCCGCACACACTCTTATACAACGATAAATAAAATACACAAAATTCAACCAATTTTTATGAATGTGCCCCAATAAAATATTTACCAAAAAATCACTCATACACTAATAAATAAATATTATTTAGTCGTTGCCCATTGACAAATCAAATGTCATAAAGTGTAGTGTCAATTATACATTCACTTCAGGATTAAGGTAAGTATCCAAATACCCCTTGTATGTGATGTTGAAGTTTCGAGTGTTTAAACGGTTTTATCTCGAGTTTCTAAGTATCACTGGTCTTGTTCAATATCTTCTATAAGATATCAAGGATGAATCATAGAGTCACAACTCTCTATATCACATGATAAGATATCATGATTCATTCAAACAATTGTTGATTAGACACGACTGCTCTTTCGGTCTTAAGATTGCGAACAAATGGTTTAAACTAGTCATAAGGAGCTATCATGTCAAATATGTATTTAACACCCTTTTCGTTGATGACTGTTTCAGAGCGTAGCTAACATACATAAACACAGACTTCATTAAGAATGAATATTTATTGATATTAATGTTTAAAAAAAAATATGAATACAGATGTATTTCATTGTATAATTTCTCTTTTGTGGGCACCAATCCCAACACTTACTCTTTTTTTTGGAATTTTCGAACATAACGACATTTGAAGCTCCACGAGCCTCTCGAGTCGAATTCTCAACGTCATCATCTTGAGCTTGTTTTTTTAGAAGAGATATGTCACTTATAATCTCAATCATAAACGCTTTTCCTCATTTTGCGAGAACATTATTAAAAAAAAGGTCATTTATTATATATTCTACGACAAAAGTCTATTCTAAAAGCTCGTTAGAAAAAAAATTACGATAATCGCTCTTAAATGTCGTAAACTTTTGTCAAATGGAGAGGTTACGTTGGCCTCACGCTTAAGTTCCAAATTTTTTAATTTAAAATTTATAATAATTAAAAAGCTAAAATATGTATGACAAATATATATAAATTTGCCAACTAGTCCAATTTAGTTATTTTTCAAAAATATTTGAGTTGTTGGATAATTTGTAATTTTAATATTTTAAAATCTTCATTTAAAGATGAGAGATAAATTAAATTATAATTTATTTTGAATAATTTATTGAAAATTTAAAATATGTATGACAAATATATAAGAATTTGCCAACTTGTCCAATTTAGTTATTTTTCAAAAATATTTGAGACGTTGGATAATTAGTAATTTTAATTTGTTTAAATATTCATTTAATGATGAGAGATAAATTAAATAATAATTTATTTTCAAGACTCAGTACGTTAACTTTTAGACAAAACTACTTTTTAAATAAAACTAAACTTCATTCTTTTTCTCCATTCACCATAATATTTTTCCTCTAAAAATCATTTAAAAATCATATTTGAACACTCATGTTATATTTCATCTTTTACTTGCCGTTAAACAAGATTAAAGATGCAGTAAGCAGCAAAAAGAACATAAAAACTCACCTAGCAAATCACCAAAAATGATATTTTAGAAACTTGTCGGATTCAATCGAATATTTTTGAATTTCACATTTTTTTTAAATACCAGAAGATTCGCAGCTCCACATGAATACAATTTATGGGCATTTTCGTTCCAAGACGAGTGAAATGTCCAATTTTAAATAGCTATAATTACTGAGTATAAAAGTGAGATTGTATTTACGTTTTCCATTTCGTAAAACTAGTGTAAATGTCCACCACTTTATTTTACAAAATTTTCATACTGAAATTGACCCAAAATATAAATTCCCGCCCAATGTAATATTGAATTAAAAAATAAATTAATTTTGGAGGTTAATTATTATGTAGAAATCTGGAAACCAATTAACACTATTAATTAAACCGTCCATATTCTAAGAAGTAACAAACATGCAAATTTCTTTGCATATTCTCTCCAAAATCTCAAAACCAAAAACCAAAAAAGTACGATTCGCCATTTTTATTCATTGTAAAGTTTCACCAATTTTTTTTGAGGTTCTCCAACAACGTAAAACTGGTAGTTTTTTGAGGTTCTCCAATTTTATTTTCTTTGTTTCTGGGTTTAGGGTTTGAAATCGCAGTTTTCTTATTTTGTTATTGAGCTCGGTTGTTTACGGAACCGGCAATACGCTGCGACATAGGATTTGAGGTCGGATCGGGAGACTTTGGAGGGGCCATTTGAGGATACGAGAGGGAGAAACTCCGCGGAGATGCGCGATTGAGGAAGCGCCAGTGAGCGACGCCGAAATGGGGCAGCAAGTCATCCATAACGCTGAATCAAAGGCGTTACGGTTGTTGAGGATCGACGAAAAGAGCTGCATAATTAAGAAGGACGACAATGATATATTTTGTAATTAAATTGAGTTGAGATCAGATTTGAACTGAAAATTATGTTTTGGCTTCAGTCATAGAGACTAGAGAAAATATACGATTTGTGTGATTTTTTTCATCTAGTAAAATAAACTAAAATCGTGTTTTATTAATAAATATGCAATTAACGATGAGAAATATCAATTTACGTCGTAAAATCAACTAAATTTATGGTGTAAAAGTCAAATATGAAGAAGATAAAATTATGGCCGATTAAAATAATTTCAAAAATTGGAAATATAAATTAAATACAAATTATGGCCGGCTGAAAAATAATTCCCAAACTTGGTAATCGAAATAAAATAAAAGTTGTTAATTAATATAAGAATAATGAACGAATGTTAAATATATTAACTTTCCATTTTTATAGGATCTTCCAATAATTGTTGGGATTGGTGCCCACAAAGGAGATATTAGACATTATAAATACTTTTGTATTTCGTTTTGTTGATGGATTAAATAAAATTAAATATTAATTATTGACTACGTTTGTGTTTATGTATGTTTGCTATGCTCTAAAATTATCATCAACGAAAATGGTGCTAAGTACAAACTTGACAAGATACCCTCTTGTGACTAGTTTAAATAATAGTTCGCAATCTAAAGATCGATAGGACAATCGAATCTGAGTACTGATTGTTTTAATGAATCAAAATATTTTATCTTGATGTCTTCTAGAAGACATTGAACAAGACCTGTGATACTCTGAAACTC
Source organism: Urtica urens (assembly GCA_958296335.1). NCBI lineage: Eukaryota > Viridiplantae > Streptophyta > Magnoliopsida > Rosales > Urticaceae > Urtica > Urtica urens. Next base: position 22,237,895 of record OY282523.1, on the reverse strand, counting down.
GAGATAGAACCGTTTAATCACTCGAAATTTCAAGATCACATACGGTATTTTGGTACTTACCTAAATCCTGAAGTGAATGCACAATTAATGTGACACTTTATGACATTTGATTTGTCAATGGGCAATGACTAAATTGAAGTTTCATCTGACCCGGCAGTTGGTGTCATAAAGTTGTTTCGTTGAATTATGTGATTCACAGATACATAATTTGTGTTGAAACAATGCTGAGACATTAGTATCACACTATGCTTTGTTTTATGAGTGTGAATGAATAAACCGGGCCAGGTATTCATCGAATAAAACATGATTTGTATAAAATGTGTGACATGTAGAGACATCTCACTTTATGTTTTTCTCATTCATAAATAACAAAGGAGTTACTGAAATAATAACTCAAGGTAAAACGGTAATTTACATTCATCTGAGTCAATATTAGTCCTTTAGTGGAATCGACTAATATTAAGAATTAAAAAACAGAAAAAATTTGTGAACTTTTGAGTCCGATCTTTATTTTAAAGTTTCGTTCATGTGGGTCCATAAGGTCTCAATGATAAACTCTCGGACGAGATTTATTCAACTAGAACGATTTGATTTTCTCATTGAATGTGAATTGTGATTTACACTAAGAGAATTATTTTCTAAATAATTAAATAAATAAATAATTATTTATTATTATATTTATTTAATGAATCACATTATGTTATTATATAGATAATAATATATTTTGATGATTCAAATGAATAAAAGATGAAAATAAATATTTTCTCGTTTCGTATTACCTTGAGAAGTGAAAATGAAATATAGCCGGCCGTAGTTTAGGAATTAAGGTTGGTAATTATTTTTAAAGTCATTAAATAGAATATTAGGCTTAAGTTTGACTAACGGGTCAAGATTAAATTTTGACTTAAGTAAAACCCACTCTCTCATATATAAATAGAGTTTTTTGAAACCCTAACCTTTAACCTAAGAGACACAATCGGCCAAAACCCCTCTCCCCTTGAGTGTTCTCCTTGGCCGAGAGTTTTGAGAGAGAAAGAATCCAAGAAAGTCATTTCTTGATTTTCTTGATTCGCTTTGAGCGTTTCCTTTTCTATCGTTGTTCATTCTAAGAGAGCTCACCCTCTTGATCTCTCCAAAATCCATGAGAATTATCATTGTCTCAACTTGTGGTGTTTGGTGAGTATTTCTTGTCACAAGGCCGGTCCATAACACGAAAGAAATGAGCGAGACGCGATGAGACGCAGACCGGTCAGCTAGCCCTTGTGCCAGCCGCTGACCGGCTAGAGTCCAATTCGGCCGACCAGGTGTTTCAGGTGGGCCTGAGCCATCTCGCGTGTTTTTTGCACCTCCCTCCCGTGCCACTGCCTCTACCACGTAGCTCCGAGTGTCCCCTAACCTCCTGCATAGGCGCGACACTCCAGGTTGACTCGAGGGACCCGTAGGCGCACAAGCCCGCATATCCCATTCGGCAGATCCCTTTTGGCCGGCTAGCAGTCAATCCGGTGAGGCAACTTCTCCGGTCCCGTGAGGCAGATTCGTGCAATCCGGCGAGCCTGCCTCTTATCCATTCCGACGAAAGCGAGTCATGCACGAATTGTTACAATCTCACGTGTAAGTCTTTTCTAACGAATTGGTTGCAAATTTAAAATTGTTTATAAGATTGTTAAATTGAATGTGTTAAAATTTGTTGATGAATATGTCTAGAATAAATTATTTATTGACATATTAATAATTTTTAATGTTTAGATTGTTGAATATGTTAAAATGTGTTTTAATATATTTACGATCTTATTAGATAATTCTGCCATATTTAAATATGTTATATAATATTATTAATTAACAACAATAATTACATGAACAAATATTTAATACTAATGAAATCGTGTAATTTGAATTATTTAAGTAGTTAATTCAATGTTTTAACTTGAATTTCTAAAATAAATTTAAAATTAAAAAATATTGGGCGAATATGAATTAACGTTGTAAAAATCAATTAACGTTGTAAAATTAAATCCAATTCACGTTGTAAAATCCAAAATTATAATATATAAACTACAAAAGTAAAAAAAAAGGTCAACTAAAACCGTGAACATCATTACATGGAATAAAAAGAAAAATATGCTTTTTGAGGGATTAAGTTTGAAAGAAGTTACAAGAGTAAATTTTTCATGAAGGGTTTGGGTTCGGGACTGTTACCATTGGATTGATTTTAGGCTGTGAAATTGTTGAGAGCAAAATTGTCCGTTCCCTGAACCTCTGAAACCCACGCTTCTGAACTCTGGACATTCTCCGTCTTTTCGACTCTGCAAAGGTTGATCAACGTCGCCAGGTCCGTTCGTTGCTTGGTAAGTGTATACATACTAGGGCTTATAATCCATTTTATGGATATTCGATTCACCCAAAACCCCCAATTTTCAAGCGCCTAAAATCCTTGTACATGATTGCTAAAACTTCACTATATTTCCTACGCAGAACTTTGCAAAAGGTTATTCTCTGGTCGTCCTCATTTCTCAGTCTCTCTCAACAATGCCTCGGTGAGACATTCGATCTGGAGATTCCTTATCGAACATCTTCAATTCATTCCAAATTCTAATTTTACCATATCGCTTTGCACTTTTTCAGATACTACTGCGACTACTGCGACACTTATTTGACCCACGACTCGGTAAGACACCATCGTTTCTGATTCCTGATTTGGGATATTTTATTTTATTTGACAAAAGCTGTGATTTTGATAAAGCCGTCGGTGCGGAAGCAACACAACGCGGGTTACAAGCACAAGGTACTTACTTACTAACAAAGAGCGTGAGAGTGAAGAAGTTATTAGAGGGAATTGGGAAATAAAAGGGTAATGTATTTGTGTTACAGGCGAATGTGAGGACGTACTATCAGCAGTTTGAGGAGCAGCAAACGCAGAGCTTGATAGACCAGAGGATAAAGGAGCATCTGGGTCAAGCGGCGGCGTTTCAGCAAGTGGGCGTGGCGTTCAACCAGCACATGATGGCCCAGCGGCCGCGCCTCCCCATCATGCCCATGCCCATGCCCATGCCCGGCATGCGACCCATGCTCCTGCCCCGACCCGGCTCCGCTCCTCCAGGTTCCTCTCTCTTTCTCTCTCTTAAAAAGGTGATTTCATTTGCTTGCAATGGAGATTGAACTCATGACCTCTAAGTCTGAAGGTGGTGTGAAATTATGACTAGCCCATACTCTTTTTGTCTCTTTCTTTTCTGTGGTCTCAGTAACTCTTGTTCTCTCAAATCTTTTCCCCAATCTATCTAATTCTCTTTACTTAAAGTGAAATTATGGGTAAATTTACTTGTTTGGTTGTTTTAATAGTTTAGGGTTTTAAGTTATTTTAGGTTTATGGGATTTCTAGACTAGAATATAATTGGTAAACATTTTTTAGGTTTTAAGTGTTGTGTACAATACTCTTGCTTATTTTGTGTAGTTTTTATTGTTTTTTTTTCTCTCTCTCTCTCTCTCTTGTTCTTCTTTTCTGTCTTTGTTGCTGACTGTTTCACTTGGAAAGGGTATCTTCCTCCACTGAACATGCCGCCGATGATGGCTCCGCCGGGTGCTCCTCCGATGAGGCCTCCTCCTCCGAACATGGCTCTTCCACCACCGCCAAATATGTACCAATCCAATCCCCCACCCTCCAGTGAACCCTTCGATAACGATTCCAATCGGTAGATGAATCAATCAAAGAACGGTACGTCTGCCTTTTCTTGCTTTCTGGGATTGGAAAGCTCTTTCGAATGTCAGTGTTTAGACTTTACTTCCTTGTAACTTCATTGTTGTGAATGTGAGTTCCTTGTAATGAATGAGCCCCCTAGGATTGATTTTATGTCTCTTCTTGGAATCTATTTTTGATTGATTACAGCTTCGAGTAAGGTCGCATTGTTCATTGTTTTCCCATTCTCTGAAGAATGGTTGGTATCTTCTCTCTGTTTTTTGTTCTTTGTTTTCTTAAACTTGAGATTTAAGACGACTTAGGAAACATGGTGTCCTGTATCTTGACTAAAACACAAATTATAGGAAATATGGTGTCCCGTAGTTCTAGTTATTTTCTTTTATTTTTTTTCTCTTTAATTTTTGTTTATAAACGTTAGTTTCTAGTATTTCTTATTTGTTCAGTAGACGTAATTGAACTAATTTTTTTTTCTGTGCAAATAGGAGCTACACTGCAGTTCTCAGTTACAGGTTTGGCTAAAAAATAATAATTTAGAAAACATTGTTTTATCATGCATTTTAATAGTCAGAATTTTTTAATTATTTTCCTATAATATCCTCCTCTGTTAAAGTTGAATAGCCGGAAATTCATGTGCTGGTTCTTTTCTTCGTAAGTTTCATTCTCTCTACTTAGTCAAATAATATATATAAACTATAAAGGTATACGGACAATATTTACCTAGGTTTAAATAGGGATAATAAATTATATAGCCATTTCTAACTTAAAGAATTGCTAAATAGCCACAAACTTTTGAAAAAATTGGTTTATAGCCATAAACGAAAATAAACCGCTTATAATGACAATATTACCCTTGAATAAAAATCGTAATTAGAAAAATTAAATTCGATAAAAAAACAAATCAACCGATATTAATACACACTACCCAAAAATAAAAATAATCAACTCCACTACCGGCGGTTATTTATAAAAATGGGCGGTTATTTATAAATGATAATAAGAAAATTAAAAGTCATAAATGGTAAAACACATCTTTTCATAATGCCACATCACTACAAAATGATTATAAATTAAAAAAAGAAATATGTTTTGGCTAATACACAATAACAAAGTTTCATAAGGCTATTTGGTGCATTTTTTCTTTAAATTATAGCCTAGTTATTTGATAATAAAGAAATTACTTAAATGAATGCGCTTGAGACAGTCAGACACGAGTTGAACTATTCTTAACAGTCGAATAGTTAGGTTATAATTGAAATAAATTGTAATTTTAATGTGTTTAACTATTTGATATCGTTTCTTCATTGCATTGACTAAAATTGTATTAAGTTTTGTTGATTCTCTTCCAAAGATAGGCATGTGTTAAACAATGCCAAATGATTAAAAAGCTGAATTATCATAATAGTTTCATGAATATAGAACAGAGAATATCCAATATCATTATAGCTTCCTGAATGATCATTTACAAACGATAATAATAGTTCATCATGCTAAAACAATCACAATAGTCATCCCTATTAACCTTAGAATAATAGTTAACTTACTAACTATGAATAGCATACAATGACAATAACTAATTTTATTCACTTACATGATACTTTGGATTCTCTAATCCTGACTCTGTCGCTCTAAGCTCGACACTTTAAACTATACACGTGAAGTCACCGACTCTCTCTACTCATATATCGTCTATATTCAATCTTAAACCAAACAATAAATTACACACCTCATCAATGGTGGTTTGATAATTAGTCAACACTTCACTTAACACAATTCTTGCCATCGCCCCCAAAGCGTCCCGAGTACCAAGTTTGACTATGGAACCCTAGTTCTAAGCAGCATGAACAGAAGTGTTCGCCTGCGCTAGAATTCAAATCGAGAATGGCCAATAATACTATATACCTTTAAAACGTTTTTACAAGAAAATGCGACAAAGTCTAATCCATGTTTATGAGACCTTGTAACCCATAGATTAAAGTGATGTACGACTCATTCTTGGTTTACAACTCTGCCATCTGTAAGCTTTTCTTTTATCTATATAACTAAGGGTAATGAAGTTATGGGACGAATGAGTGCTAGATTCTAAAGATAGAGCATGCCTCACATGTACTTGCACAGTATACCTATGTACTTGTTGCTTTGCAAGATTATGGGACGATCTCCAGGACGAGAAGAAGTCCCAAAGACTTAAGAGTATTAGTCTCAAGGTGACGGGTTTTTAAATTTGAGATCCAGTAGTGATATCATTTTTATTGAGAAGAGACGGCAACGCTAACGCATTCACGTTGGTCTGGCACATAAAATGGCCTCTCAATATCATGACCACACAACTCCCAACAACATTTTGTTTTAAGGGTTAGGTACTCTGTAGCACGCAAATTATATACATATACTACCACATGAGTGCGCCTCCGGATAAATCTCGAAATAACTATCATTTCCTTTATTTATTCTCATTTAGATAGTTTAAGATGAAGAATCGGGAAATGACTCTCCGTATTTCTACTCTCGAGTTGAATATGAAAGTTAATTTATACAAAAATTTGAAGAATTGGCCCTAGTTTACAAACGTTTTTTGGTTATGTCTAACGCTTGGTAAAACTTTTGTAAATGTCCAAAATGCTGATGTGCCATATCTAATCACATTATTAATTTACCTTTTTTATCCTTTATATTTCTTTCGGGTCTTAATTTTATTTTGAATTAATTTCGTTTTTTGATTTTCGTTTCAAATTTGAATTAATTTCTTTTTTGTTTAAACAATTTTTGGCAATTGGATATTTCCTTTTAGATCCTAGAATTATGGGCGGTTTAATTGGCTAATTATTTTCAGATTAATTTATAAAAATTCTTCATTAATGGTCGGATTATCTTATTCAGTTATTTTTGGCAAGTTTAATATTTTTTAATCGGTTTTATTATTTGATATTATCTCTTTTTCGTTGATATTCAATTTACACTGAAATAATTTTGTTTTCCAACGTAAATTGAACTATATTTTACAACGTAAATTGATTTTTACACTGATAATGTTCGTTAATTGATATCCAATTTACACTGATAATGTTCGTTAATTGATATCGAATTTACACTGAAATGAAATTGTACTAACGTAAAATGAGTTACGTTTTACAACGTAAATTGAATTTTACACTGATAATTGATTTTTATAATGGAAATTAAAGATTTTTATCGTTAATTTCTTAAAACACGATTTTGATTTATTTTACTAAATAAAAAAATAAAAATTTCATACATGAATTCGACATAAAAATCAAAACACAAATAAGAAAAACAATTTTTTTTTCTAAATCCACGAAAGACCGCACCGCTTTTTTTTTTTTAAAATCCACGAATTTTTTTTATCCTCCGTAAGTGCCTGGAGTTCATCTTCGACTTTCAGCGCCTCCATCATCGGCGCCACTGCCGCTACCGAAACCGTCACCACCGGAGCCAACCCAGTTGCACAAGACATTAAGCCTTGAACCTTTCATCAATCAAAGCAACCACCCAACTCCAAACCGTTGAAAAAGCAAATATCATCATCATCATCAAATTTTCACGTTGGGAATGAAAATAAAAGAAAACACAAACCATGACACAGCTTCCATTTCTCGATCGGTAACCGAAGTTCGTTTGGGTTGAAGAGAAGTCTTCCCTCCTTCTCCCATATTTTGCAGCGCCGGTGGAATTTTCTACGATCGTCCCGACATCGTGTAAACTAGTGGCCGATCGTCGAAAAATTGTTGAAGATGTATGAAAATCGCGAAACAGGTATGTAAAGGTTTGTAAAACTCTGTAAATGGAAGAGAAGATTAACAAAAAAAATGTGGTTTAGTCGGAAAAAAACTCTTCAACTTCAAGTTTGCATGGAAATCTTTCTCTCTCCTATTTATGATTTGTTTAATAAATGCCCCATAAAAAATTGGCGGTTAATTATCAATTAATTAACCGAATATTCATTTTAATTTTTTTTTCGATGAGATTTAAAAATTTTGGGGTGTTTTGGTAACAAATTTTTTTAATTAAAAGTTTAGACATTTAGAAAATTTTTACCAAACGTCAAAACCAAAATTTTAAACCCCTATAAGACTATATTATACATTAATCCTAATTTATACTTGTGTGTTTATCTTATTATAGCGCGGGCTTAGCAAAAAAACTAAGTAAATAACTATATAATATAACATAGATTGAGTTCTAACTAATTTACATTTCAGCCTATCCAAGAAAACTTAATTTTCAAATAAAAGCTTGAGTGAAGCCTTAATTTTATCATTTTAGGGATTTCAAATACATTTTTTTTACTAGCACGTAAAATGAAAGCAAATATAACTAATCTTTTGGTAATTAGGTGACATATGTCTCCACAATTACTTGGAATCCAACTCGCTTCTTAGCCTTGACGCTCGCCCTTGCCCAAATAATTGAGGGAAAAGCCTGCATATTCATGAGTGGGTCAAGATATGCTACCATATACGCTAGCCACAAGACTCGACATAAGGAAGAGACTTGGGTTCTTCGCCGGAGATATCAAATTAAAAGTTGTGCTCAGTTAACATGACTCATTGCGTACATATATAATTTGGTTCTCCATCGAGAATTTGAAAATATCGTACTATAAAACACGGTACGCAAAATTAGTTTCTTACTAGAACAATTATAAATATTGAACCATAAATTTGTTGACTCTAAACCGATTATTAAACATAAAAGTTATCTTTATAATTTTTGGATTCCAAATATATACGATGCATAATCCAAAATTATGTAATCAAAACACGAGCGCTACAATGAAGTGATGAACGCAATAATCACAGTGTCTTCGACGATGAACTAATAGTGTGGCTCATAAACTCACGAGTTTCAACTAACAAATCTAAGCCTTACAAAACCTGTATGCCAAGCTTCAAGTTTTCCAAAAACACATTGTAACGCTTAGATTTGTAAGTTGAAACTCGTGAGCTTATGAGCCACACTATTAGTTCATCGTCGAAGACACTGTGATTATTGTGTTCATCACTTCATTGTAGCGCTCGTGTTTTGATTACGTAATTTTGGATTGTGCATAGTTTATATTTTGGAATCCTTCGAACCTAATATCAATAAAGATTGTTCAACAAAAAATGATAAAGTTATAACTTTATGTTTAGGGATAATGAAAGGATTGTAACCACTATAAATTTTGATCTATTTCTCGTCGAGTGGTCAGGATTTATTGTTCGGAATAGTGTATATAAAATATGAGTTTGATCTTGCATTACAAAATCTTTTTATTATGTTTCAAATAGCTCAAGATTTACAGTGGTTACGATTACCCATAATTCTAATTATACAATAACACAAGACATATAAGTCCGCACATATTAAAAAAATCACAACCCTCTAAATTAAATTATAGACAGAAAAAACTCAAATTATTATGTGACCTAAGTACGTGTAAAAAACAAGAGGTTTTTTAATATATTGAAAATTAATTAAGTTTAAAAGATTACTTTTTTAAAAAAATTGACATTCTTCACTTAAAATTTGATTGTTTTTCCTTGAAACTTGGGGCCTTGTCATTTAGAGATTTTTCTAAGAAAATTTGAATGTTTCGCCCTTATGTTATTTTTTTTCAAAAAATAACTTAACTAAGAGTTCGTCCAGAGAGAGAATTATTTTTATCTCATATTTACCCTTATTTGTTACAAATAAATTACTAATTTACCCTTACAATTAAAGAGCTAATTTAATTAATTAACTTACTTAATTAATTATATATCTTCATTTTCTTCATCGACACTTCATCTTATTCAACAAAAAAGTAATTTTTATAAACCCACAAAAATGTAGTCATCTACTGATATTTCGTAATCCAAGATTGGGTCACGACGTCTGGCAAATGTTGACAAAAAAGCTCACTTATTTACGACCAAAAAACCTCCATCCAACCTTCTGCCCCCTAAAAAAATTAAACAATCATTTTCGTCCACCGGAGATATCTTCAAAAATTTAAATTTAAATATTCAATTAAAATATTATCTCCCACATCTTCCTCATTTTTGACAACTAAATTTTTTTTTTCTATTTTTTCGACCATTCCAACTCTTTGTATCTCTCAATATTTTTTATTATCTCCATCATTTCCGATTCCCCAAAAAACACAGGTTGTCTCAAATTTTAATTTTTCGTGACAACTTTGTCACGAAATGATGAATATTGGGACAAAGTTGTCACCCACACATAGTTCCGTGAAGAAATGTTTACGAACTGTCTGACATATGACGATGTCGTCACAAAATTATAATTTCGTAACTACGTTGTCACGAAGTTATGAATCTGTGACGACTTTCGTGACAATGTTATGTTACGCACATACTTTCGTGACGAAGTGATCACGAAACGTCTTACATGTGACTATGTCGTCAAAAATTATGATTTCGTAACTGTTGCGATTTTTTCGTATGCAAGTGCACGTAGTCACTCAAGTAGTAAAGTTCGTAAGTACGAATCGATCCCACAAGAAAAAATGTTTAATTAAATTGACGAGATTACTAACACAAATTGAACTCGATGATTTGATGATGTGATGATTATCAAAACGAACAAAATTAAATACAATTAAAATATGAAAGATTATGATAATGAAGCAAGAACCATGGCTTCAAGTTATGACGGGATACAGTATTTTATGTTTGCTAATCACGTCACGATAATGGTAATCTAAAATTTCTCTCGAACATCTAAGAATCGAAACCTATGACGGGATATCATTTCTCGATCTTAACCCGTACAAACAACGGTTAGCATTAAAGCAAGAATGTTCACATGACTCCGAAATAGCCTAGCTATATCTAGCTTAGGAATGTATCCCGGTAAATTAATCCTTATGCACGACTAACCTAATCTCTTAAGAGCATCAATCAATCCTAATATCATGAAAACGTTAGCTAATAATCGCTTCAAGCATTACACACATAATTAAAATAAACAAAAAAATAGAGCATATGAATATTAATCTGACATGATTGAATCCATAACCATGTTCCTAACTCGCTACATCATAGCCTTAAACAAATTTAGTGCATGATTGAACGGAAAATAAACGGTGATGAATATAAAAGAATCATTGATAAAAACCGAATTGTATTAATAAAAACAGGAGTTCCAAATATTTAGAGAAACGAGATAGAAACTCTGAATTTGTGACAACGATTATCCTCTCTGAACGCTTCTTCTCTCCCGGAATTTTTACGGCCGAAAAGAAAAACTAAAAACAAAGAAAGGATATGTTTCTCCATAAACTAAAGTGTTTTTTTTTTATAGGTTTTTTAGGTTTTTTGGAGCTCATATGGGCTGTTGGATCGTATCCAACGACTTGGATTACCATTAAAAGACGTGATAAATAAGTTGGAATGAGGTCCTGTGCGTCGCATCTCTTCCGGTGAACCACATAGAACTCACTGCGATCTCCTCGTCAACCTCGGATGCTCTATTTGTCATTTTGAACTCTCAAACTACGAGAATTAAGAAAAACACTCCAAAACACCTGAAAATGTCTCGAACTAACTTATTTTCACTCCTGAAAGTACAAAAAACACATTTTTGACACGATTATAAGTAACGACGTTGTCACAAACTTATGAATCTGTGACGAATTTTGTGATATTTTTGTCACATGGACATAGTTTCGTGACGAAGTGGTCATGAAACATCTGACATGTGACGATGTCGTCAAAAAATAGACTTAATACTATGAATAACATACTTTTTAAATCTACCACAACTGATTTGGAACCTTAAGTGGTGTGTCAAACTTGTACGTTCTACAAACTCCCAAGTTCGTAAGTTATACTTTCAAGTAGCATACCTATAATATTATATTATAATATATCATATCATAATTATTAATTAGTTATATACACGTTTGTAATATATTTAATATACTAATAATCTAAGACTTGATCTCTTACGTTGTTGGTTTACATAATTCTAAGTGACACATATATGTACATTATGATTTAAAAAGCACTAAATCCAAAAAACATTGTGTACGAGCCCGGACCACGTTCATAAACTCCAACCAAATCGATCTTATGAGAATTGATAAAAGAAAAAAAGAAATTCGTGACAAAATTTTCATGAAATTTATTGTTTTTGTGACTAGAAAATACAAGTTCCGTGACAGAAGTGTACAAAATTCTTAATTTCATAACAATTTTTGGTCACCAACCCCAAATTTTTGTGACTAAATTGTCACGAAACCGACTAAATGATGTCACAGAAATGTTGTCATTAAAACTAAGCTCTTTTAAAAATCTACCACTACCAATTATTAACATTAAGTGGTTAATCAAGCTTCTACGTTCAACGAGGTCTTGAGTTCGTGAGTTATACTTCAAGTAGCTTATCTATAATTGGATATTCTAATATGTCATTTTATGATTATTAGTTAGTTATATACACTTGAGTTGTAGATTAACATACCAAATTGAGTATAATATTAATTAAAAATTGTAATTTAAAAATTAGGTTCGTGTGCCTCTAGTATACTAATATTCTATGACCATATCTCTTATATTGTTGAACTATATGTTTCGTAGAGGTACATATAAAAAAATTATTATTTAAAAAACTAAATCCAACAGAATATCGTGTACGAGACTGAACTACGTCCATAAACTCTAACCAAGTCGATCTTATGATAATTGACGAAAGAAAAAAAAATATTTCCTGACAAAATTATCACAAAATTTATCATTTTTGTGACTAGAAAATACGAATTTTGAACATCTTTTGGTCACGAAACCCAAATTTTTATGACTAAGTTGTCATGAAACCAAACAAAATAGAATAAATATTGTCAATAAAAATAAGCTTCTTTTTAAATATATCACAACCAATTAAAAAACTTAAGTGGTTGGTCAAGCTCTACATTTAACAAGCCCTTGAGTTCGTGAGTTATACTTTCAAGTAGCCTAGATATAATTTACAAAAATTCGACGAATTGGCCCTGATTGACAAACGTAATTTAGAAAAGTTCAACCTTTTCTAAAACTTTCGTAAATAGCCCTGTTGACGTGTCACTATGTAGTATTACTTTTAAGCCCCTTTTTAATTTACCGAATTTAATTATTTTTAATATATATTTCGAATTTTAAACATTCATTTTCGTTTTGAATATTCAAAATTGTTTACGTTTGTAATGAAATCGGTTATTATGTGTGGGTATTATTTCCTAAATTAGTCGGTTGACTTTGTTTTCATATTAATTCAACTTATTACATCCGATTATCTCTTGCCTTATTAATTTTGAACTGATTTTTTGAACCTATTAAATCCGATTATCTATTAATTCAACCTAGTAATTTTAATATGTTTTCATGTATTAAGATGATTTTTATTCTCTCGTTAATTGACTTTTCGTTTACATTGTAAATTAAATTTTATGCTGATAATATTTGTTAATTAATATCCAATTTACAGTGAAATAGAATTGTACTAACGCAAATTGAGTTGCGTTTGACAACGTAAATTGAATTTTACACTGATAATAATATTAATTTCGTTTGAAAATTGAAATTTATTTTCAAAAATTAAAAGTTGGCAGTTTATAAGGCTTGAATATTGTTTCCTGGGTTAGTGAGTTGACTTTTGATTAAGAATTTGCCAATTAATTCAAGATAACTTATTAATTACATATTATTTTCATGTTTAATTTCGAACAGATTTAATATCTCTCAATTAGTTATCTTTTTCTATATTTAGAAATGATTTTTAATTTGTCGAATATTTGTTCTTGAGCTGTTCATACGATTTTATTCTCTCGTTAATTGACTTTCCATTTACAGTGTAAATTGAATGTTACGTTGATAATGTTAGTTAATTGATATCCAATTTACAGTGAAACAGAATCGTACCAACGTAAATGGAGTTGCATTTTACAACATAAATTGAATTTTACACTGATAAAAGACACGATTTTCATTTAAAACACAAAGAAGAAGAAGAAGAATAGCGTAATTGATTATTAATGATCAAAACTGCGACGATCTTCTCCACTATGTAAACTTTACATCTCGCCCACAGTTTTCTTAGTTTCTCTTTCTCATATCCCCAGAAACACGTGAACACAAAATCCAGACCCATTAACACGTAACGCAAAAACAAAGAGTGGAGATGAGGAACCCGATTCAAACAGATCTCCACCTCGAGGAAGATCTTGTGGTCGGTCGCGAACTCCTCTGCCGGACTCCGTCGTCTTCCTCTCATGTGTCCGACAAGATGTCTTCCATTCCTCGTGCATCGGTTTAGATGTTCATCGTCTATTTTCAATATTGGAAAGAAAAAAAAACAAAATTAGATTCAAAACTTACGTGTAATCGGTTGTCGAGGTTTTTTCGTTTACCTAGGAATTTTTTTCAACGATTTTTGCTGCGGTGAGTAGTGAAGAATTTGAATCGTCGAAAAAATATGGACGGTTTCTCCGAGTTTTACAGAGAATTGGGGAAGGATTTGTGTCTCTCTCTCAATTTATTGAATGAATTTAATATAAATCCCGGGTTTGAAGCAAAAATCGAGTAAATTGAATTTAATTTCTGATTTTGTATTTTACTATTCGTTTGGACGGGAGAATTTTTTTTGGGTTTTTGGGAATGAAATTTGCTCGAAATGATTTACTGGAATTTTACCAAAGTTTTACACAATGTTGGACAAATTGAAATTAGGAAACATATATAAGGCTATAATATACAATTTCTCGATAATTTAATACTCTAATATGTTATATTGTGATTATTAGTTAGTTAGATACACGTGAGAAGTATATTAATATACCAACTGAATATAATACTAATTAAAAATTTTAATTTAAAAGTTAGGTTCATGTGCAGAGTAGTATACTAATTTTTTATGATTAGATTTCTAACATTGTTGGTCTACATGATTCGTAGAGACACATATAAATACATTATTATTTAAGTCGAGGCTGTACCACGTCCATAAACTCCAATCAAGCATATCTTATGAGAATTGATGAGAGCAAAAAAAATTAGTGACAAAGTTATCACGAAATTCGTGACTAGAAAATATGAGTTTTTTTGACAAAGTTGTCAAGAAATTTTTAATTGCGCGACAACTTTTTGGCCACAAAACTTAATTTTTTATGACTAAATTATCACGGATACTGATTAAATGTTGTCATGAAAACGTTTATATATTTTGTGATAAGGTTGTCGCGAAAAAATTCAAAATTTCGTGATAATTTGGGTTTTTTCGGGAAGCCGAAAAGTGCAGAAAATGAAGAAGAGAGAGATGTAGGGTGGTGAGATGGTTGAAGAAATAATAAAATTGTTAGTTGGTGATTATAAGGAATATGTGAGAGATAATATTAGAGTTTAATATATAAATTTATAATTTGATTTTTCTCCGGTCGACTGAGGTGATTGTCGAGTCTTTTTCGGAGGCGGGAAGCGTGATTAGTGCTGGTGGAGATGAGAAAAGTGATTAATGGTATGAGCATAGGTATAGACGAAAAACGTGATATAGATAAAACTCTAAAAACTAGGAGAGAGATAGAGAGAAAGAGAGAATATGTTAAACCATATTATATTTCAAGTTATATTAGAACATTTTTTCTTCTTCTTTTGTCAAATTTTTATTTCAGTCTTTTTTTTTTGAAAAAAAACATAAGTGACAATTTATTTCATTTCTATCTATGTTTCAAAATAAATTGGGACATTAAGTTCATTTGAGGTTTTTTTCTTTAAAATTAAGGATTTCTTTTGGATCTGGATTATACCAAAAAATTATTGAGGATTACGGAAGTGGCCTAAGGCCGGACCTGAGTACAAGGTAAACTATTATTTGGGAACACTTGTCAAAGTTCCTTTGGCAATTGTTAGTGTCTAGTTATTATCTTTGTTGAAAGGTTGAAAGTGGAAGGCAGTCTATGGAATCCACACGATCCGCACTTGGAAAATAAAGCCTTATCTTTTGAAGGAATATTCGTCCGAAACAAACAATGACAATTATTAGACACCCAAAAGCGAACACATAAAATAATATATTAGCTTATAAAATTTTTCTATTCACCACTTTAAATCAGCTCAGTCATCAAATGAGATATCTCATTTTAGTGGACTTATGATTTATAAGTAATTGCAATGGATGTCTCTCTTCCACCTGACACACTCCAATTTCTTTTTGCTTATTCTCCAGCATTACCAACAATGGTTTGAGACACTTACTTTGGTAAACTCTTTTAGCAAATGCAATCAAGATTTTGACCAAATTTTAATAATCAACCACGAAATATGATATGACATGATGTTGCTTATCTCAATTATTTAACTTTAGTTTTGTTTAAAATTCAAGATTATGATATTTAGTTTGATTGTTTGATGAAGTTTTCTGTCGTTCAAAATATAATAGTAGATATATTTTACAATCTTTATCATTCTACTTTTTTATAACCGGACAAACTTTCATAATAGATCTACAATTTTCGGTTATACGAAAGTACATCTTTTTTTGTTCCACTTTGATAATTGCTATATCAAAAGCTGGAACCAAATTAAGTTCACAAGGTGGGGAACCAAAAATGTTCACAAGGTGGAGCTAGTTTGATTTTTGTTTTTGCAAGAGAAATTAACTTGTAAGTTTTCAAAGTAAAAATGTACTAAAGCGTAAGTTAAATAAGTGTTTGTGACCACAAAAGATTTATTGGAATAAAAGGTATAAAAAAGTATTTTACCTAGTGTGTTAATGATTTTTGGCTAAATATTTCTCCTTGCGACGGTTATAAGATTGAATGTTTTCTTGTCAAAATCATGTTTATAATGAATGAGAAATTAATGCTCTAAAAATGCTAAAAATCACATAAGTGATATGAAGTGAAAATAAAGGAGATATACTTGGTAGTGTACTAAAAAGAGTCTCACATGTTGGGATTGGTGCCCACAAATGAGATATTAGACATTATAAATACTTTGTATTTGTTCTTTGCTGAAACATTAAATAAAATTAAATATTCATTCTTAATTAAGATTGTGTTTATGTATGTTTATTACGCTATGAAACTGTCATCGACGAAAGGGGTGCTAAGTATAGACTTGATAATATATTCCCTTGTGACTAGTTTAAACATTAGAGCGCAATCTAAAGATCGCTAGGGCAATCGAATCTGATTAATGATTGTTTGAATGAATCAAGATATCTTCTGTTGTGATATAGAGAGTTGTGACTCTGTGTTTAATTCTTGATATCTTATAGAAAATATTGAACAAGACCCGTGATACTCTGAAACTCGAGATAAAACTATTTAATTATTCGAAACTTCAAGAGAACATACGAGGGATATTTTGGTACTTACCTTAATCCTAAAGTGAATGCATAATCGATGTGACACCTTATGACATTTGATTTGTCAATGGGCAATGGCTAAATTGAAGTTGCATCTGACCCGGCGGTTATGTTGGGTTATGTGATTCACATATACGAAATTCATGTTAAAACAATACTAATGCATTAGTATCACATTACGCTTTGTTACAAGAGTGTGAATGAATAAACTGGGCCTAGTATTCATCGAATATAATATTCTTTGACTAAAACATGTGACATGTAAATACATCTCACTCTATGTTTTTCTCATTCACAAATAACAAAGGAGTTAGTGACATAATAACTCAGGGGTAAAACGGTAATTTTACATTCCTCTTAGTTATTGATACAAATGAAGATAATACTCCGTGGATCGTGTGAAGAATTTTTTTGTCACATCAAACGGAAAATAAACGCATATAAACTTAGAGAGTTTCAATATTAGTTCTTTAGTGGAATCGACTAATATTAGGAATTAAAAGACGAAAAAGGATTGTGAACTTTTGAGTCCGATCTTTATTTTAAAGCTTCGTTCATGTGGGTGCATAAGGTCTCAATGATAGACTCTCGGACGAGATTTATTGAACTAGAACGATTGATTTTCTCATTGAATGTAAATTGCGATTTATACTAAAAATATTATTTTTTGAGAAATTAAAAAAATAATTAGTTAATTATTATTACATTTGTTTAATGAATCGTATTATGTTATTATATTGATAATAATAATATTTGATGATTCAAATAAATAAAAGATAAAAATAAAATTTTTCTCGTTTCGTACTACTGAGGAGTATGAAAACAATTAATGATCTGTCATTAAATCAATGAGATGTTCTAAATTAATTAAATATTATTTTAGAAATAAATCAAATAAATTTTGGGAATAAAATTAATGAAATACTTGGCAATGTTTGAGAACGGGGCTGAGAATTAATTTAAAACTTATTTAAAGAATATCAGACTTAAGTTTAATTAAGAAAAGCCCGCTCTCTCATTTATAAATAGGGTTTATGAAACCCTAACCCTAGACCAAGAGATTCTCGGTCGAACCCCCTCCTCCCTCACTCCCTGCGTGTTTCTTGACCGATTATCTTGAGAGAGAAAGAGTCAAGAAGATTCTTTTCTTGATTCTTGATTCATTAGAGAGTTTCCCTTCCTTTCGTTGTTCGTATTTAAAGAGCCCACTCTTTTGATCTTCCCAAAACTCGAGAGATTATATCCCTGAATCTTTTTCGGTGTTTGAGTGACGTGTTTTTGTAGAGAACGAGGTCAGAACACTAAGAAATTAAGCGAGACGTGACGAGGCTCAAATATATCTCTCAGCTGGCCGGCCAGACCACCTTCCAGACAGCCCACTGGCCGGACAGACGCTCCCCACGCGCCTAAGTCTTCACACGCGTCCTGTGCATTTCCCACCCTGTCCAGCACCTCCAGCACGTAGCACCAGGTGTCTTCTTGGTTCCTGCACATGTGTGGCACTCTAGGTCGACTCGAGGAACTCGTAGACGCACAGGCCCAAAGGTCCCTTCCAACAGACCTATCCGACCGGCCAGATTCCTAACCAGCCGGCCAGATTCATAACCGGCCAGGCAGATCTGTCAATCTACTGAGCTTGTGCCTCATCCAATTTGGTGAGGCTGTTTTTGGCGTTCCGACGAGCCTTCTCGTTCCTCCATTTCGACAAAAGCGAGCAACGCACAAGATTGTTTACAATCTCATGTGTAAGTCCTTTCTAACGAATTGGTTTGCAATTTTATAAATATTTTATAGGTTGCTAGACTGAATTGTTCAATTGTTGTTTATATGTCTAAAAATGAAATGTTTATTGACATATAGTAATTTTTTATGCCTAGGTTAATTGAATATGTCAAAAATGGTTTTTAATATATTAGGTCACATTATATATTTCCGCCATATTTAGATATATTATATAATTTTATTGTTTAATCGTTAAATAATTTCCAACACCACATTGGTTGGGAGTGTGTGTTGGTGTAGTCTATATAAGGGATTATCCTCCTTAAGGTGACATTTAAGTGTAACGGACGAGAGTGTGGGTGGGTTAGCTCTAACCCCTTGCGCGCACACACATGTGTTGCCACCGAGCCGAGTCGGGCTTGGATCTTGGCTCTTTGGGCTCTTCTTGAGCCTTCGGGCTTCCAGGCTCAATTCTTATCTTTTATTACCAAATTCACTTCAAATGAGTTTTAGTTCCACAAATAACTCGTGTGTTATCTTGGGAATAAAACAAATTCATGCAAACATCCGTGACCTTTGGTAGCCGAAGGTATGTAGGCATTAAGAAGGGACGTTTAATGGCATGAGGAGGTTCCATTAACATGAACGTTAATGAGCATTTACCATGAACGTTTTTGGACGTTTTGCATGGTTGTAACCGAGCTCTAAGTCCTATAAATAAAGCATTCAGATCTCATTCTCAAGATACCAAAATTAACATTGAGACATATCATTGCTCTCTCAAATCCTCCTCTCTCTCCCACTCCAAAATTGTTTTACTTTGTTGTCCGGTGGAATTTAGATTTTTGGTTCTAGTTTGCCGGAGACGTTTCAAGTGGTGCTAGAATCGTCTCGAAGTTGTTGTATCCTAGGAGGCATTCACTCAAGTTATCCAGCACTTGTGAAGGACGATAAAAAGCTTCAAGGAAACCGTCCAACGGGTCTCAACTAGTTTCTTCTATCTGCTTCCGGTTTAGTATTTTATTTCTTTGCTTATTGTCTTTCCATTTGTTCAGTATTATCGTAATATTGTTAAAAATCTTGAAACTTTTTAATCTTTAGACAGTTTGCGAGGAAATATACTTACTTGTCCGGATTCGGTTACTATCCGATTCTAATTTAATTTATTTCTTTTATAGAAAAATATCGAACATCAACGACATAAAAAATGTAGGGGTCGACGGGAGTATTACTGGAAATCCCACTCCGGGAAACACGTCAACCACGATGATTGGTCAAATTCCAGTGACCTTGGGTCAAACCTTGATGACAACTACGTCCGGGAACGAACCTGCAGGTCTAATCCAACCAATGACTTCCATGGACATGAACGGTTTGAGCAGTTCTGCGGCACGATGCCCACCGTCATACCGACCGAGAAACCGTAGAAGTTCACGGGATTGAATTTCAAACGTTGACAACAAAATATGTTTTTTTACTTGACAACTCTTGGTCTTGCACGGTTCTTGACCGATGATCCACTGACGCCTTGCGCGGACGAAACCGATTGCAATGTGCTATGGCATATAACGCATGGAAATATTCCGACTACTTGTGTCATGATTTAGTGATGAATAATATTACGACTCGCTGTATAATGTGTATCGCTCCAAACGCTCCTCCAAAGAGCTTTAGGATTCATTGGATCGGAAGTACAAAACCGAGGATGTGAGGTAAAAAAAGTACATCATGGGACACTTCCTCGAGTATCAAATGGTGGATTAGAAGACCGTGGTGAGTCAAGTGCACGAGCTACAACTTATCATCCATGAGATTCATGCTGAATGAATGACCACAAGAGAGTATTTCAAGTTGCCTCGACCATCGAAAAACTACCCTCGGGGTGGAAGGAGTTCAAGAACTATCTCAAGCACAAGTGAAAGAAGATGAGTTTTGAAGATTGGGTGTTGGAACTCATACATAGTGATGTGTGTTGTCCAATTAATATCCAGGCAAGATGAGGTTATGAATACTTTGTAACCATCACAGATGATTACTCTAGATTTGGTCACATCTACCTTATGTGACACAAATTCGATACTTTTGAAATGTTCAAAGAGCACAAGGCTTTGGTTGAGAAGCAGACAGAGAAACAGATCAAAACTCTTCGATCAGATCGAGGGGGAGAGTACTTGTCTGGAGAGTTCGAAGATCTTCTTAAAAAAGAAGGAATTCATTCTTAGCGTACAACACCTGTTACTCCCCATCAAAACAGTGTTTCAGAGAGAAGGAATTGAACTCTACTAGATATGGTGAGGTCGATGATGAGTTACTCATCCCTTCCTGATTCGGTCTTTGGATATGCCCTAGAAACGACACCTTACATTCTGAACCAAATTTCGTCGAAGATGGTTCCTGGTACTCGCTATTGTTGTCAGAGATGTCCACAAGAAGATTATTTACATATGGATGCAATATAAATCTTTATAAGTCCTTATTTTAATTGTTGATTAAATTAATAAAAGTTGAAACGTTCATTCATTCCTTTTTCATTTTTTTGAAGATTTATGATATTAAATAGTCTTATAATCCTTAATCAAACCTAACAATGTATGAAGAGACAAATGTAGATTTGTGTGAACAAATTCTTCATGGTTTGGTTAAAATGAAATATTCACAATCTAAAGATCAACGGACTATTGATCCTAGTATGATTGTTGGAAGAATCTATGATGTTATGTTACGAGGCATAGAGAGTTAGGAACTCTATAGTTCTTCCAGTGTATCTTCTGCAGATACTGAATTGACCAGTGCACCTTTAGAGTCAATGTAAAAACAAACCATTTAACCTCTTCCGTTTCAAGGTCACTACGTAAGAATTGCACCATGCTTACCTAAACCCTAAAAAGAGACATGTCATTTCATAGCATTAATCTCTCATTTGAGAAAGTCAAATTCTAGGTCTATTACGTGATCTAGACTAGGCCAATTGGTTAGATATTAATTTATGAAGATGTCATGAACCAACTTTGTGAAGTTCTCATAGATATAGAATTCATGTACAAAATTGCTAAGATGCAATATATATCACCTCATACTTTGTTACTTAGATTGTGAATAAATGAACTGCGCAATCTCGAAAATTAAGTAACGACTTTATTTGGATGAAATAATGGGACTTGTTAGCTCCTCGTCAATACATTGTTTTTAACTTATTCACAAGTACTAAATGAGTTGATGAAATAACAACCATAAGGGTAAAATGGTAATTTTATAAATCTCATCTAGTTGATGATATTCATGAAGGGTAAACATAGATAACATTCAATTGATCCGCTCAATATAATTAAGTTGAATTTGAGTAGAAAATAAATTCATTTGAACCGAGAGATTCTCAGTGTCAACTCTGTAGTGGAGTCAGCTGACATTTAGCTAATACTAGGAAAAGGTTATGAACTTTTGAGTCTGAGTATAGAAGCTCAAGATTTGTTCATTTGGATCCATAAGGTCACTATTACAGGTCATTAGAGTAGGATTGTTAAACTAGAATGTAAGTCAAAATAAGTTCAAATGTTAAACTAGGCTTTTTCTCGAAAATGTCTAAAAGATATTTTTGTCCACATGGACATAAAATGATGTGAATGTCAAAATAAGATTTTGAATATTTTCATATGATGAAAATATAAATTATTTTCTAAAGCCGAAAAGTCGTTTGAGGCTTTAAGAAATTAATTTCATTATTTGTGCAATAATAATTCTACAATGGGTATTTTAAAAATTGTCTTAAAAGAAATAAGGAAGCATCTAGATGCCATTCCCTAGCTAAAGAATTCGGCAAATATGCATAAAGATAAGAGTTTTATTTCCCTTTAATTATAAAAATAATTACCCAAAAGGAAAAGAGGAAATAAATTTCCTTGAGAAGAGAATAAATAAGTTAAGTGAAGAAACAAATTTCTCTTTGCTTGTTTAAAAGTGGCCGGCCATATTGAGAGAGAAAGGGGAAGGGAAAGTCAAATATTGTGTCATGAATACATTATTCTTTCATGAATGAATGATTGACCTTTATAGATTTTCCTTCTCCTATAAATAGAGTTTTACATAGAGATGTGAAGTTTAAGATTTTGTCTTGCTCTCTTTTGTATTTTTGGCCGACCCTCTCCTCTCTCTCTCTCTCTCTCTCTCTCTCTCTCTCACTTGATCTAGAGAATTAGCTTATGATCCAAGAATTGTTCTTGGTTCATATTGTTTAATTGTGCCCACACACAAATCCTTCTAAACCTCTATAGACTCTTATAATAGCGACATTAGGTTTCTCAAGTTCAGGACTAGACGTGAATGAATCGAGCCGAGGAAGAAGATCCACCTTTCCAAAACGCTTCAATTTTGAAGATACAAGAAAGGTTTAGTATTCAAGTAGTTTAAATAATGTTCTCAATTATAACATGTATATGCACTTTGTTTAGGTTAGTAAAAATTGTTTTACTAGTAAAAGAAATTTTTATATTCCGCCATTAATGTGTTAATGATAAATTTTTCTTAGCCCTAGACCTATTGGAACACATATTCCATACCCTTCAGCCTTAGGAAGTCTCATTTATTCTATGCTTTGTACGAGGCCAGATATATGGTATGCAGTGGGCGTGGTGAGCAGATTCCAGTCAAACCCTGGACCCGAGCACTGAGTTGCTGTCAAGGATGTTCTCAAGTATCTCCAGAGAACGAGAAACTACATGCTTGCATACTCAGGTGGTGACCTGAATATCATGGGATATACCGACTTCGATTTTCAAGCGGATAAGGATTCTAGGAAATCCACATCAGGGTCTACGTCCTGAAACTATTATCAATGAAAGAAGGTTTAAGTACAGGCTTAACAAGATACATCTTCTTGATTAGTTTAAAATGAACAGTTCGCAATCTAAGTATTGATAGAGCAATCATATCCGATTAATGATTGTTTGAATAAACTACCGATATAGTATCTTGTGATTCAGTTGTGACTATGGAGTTTATTTTTTATGTTCTAATGAATACATTGAACAAGACTTGTGACACTTTGAAGTTCGAGGTAAAACCGTTCTATTACTCAAAACTTCAAAATCACATATTAGGGAGATTTTTGTAATTACCTAAATTATAAAGCGAATACATATTTTCTTGTGACGCTTTAACACATTTGACGTGTGGTTTTGCATACCGTGCATACGTTAAGCTTCTCTTTTTATTGTATATATTCATCTTTTTTTATTATATTTTCTAAAATAAGTTGTATAATTGAGGTACGGAATTATCATATTTTTGTTTTACATTTTAAATGTGATAGTCATATCACCATTTCACGGCATTGTTTTTTTTTTTACGAAAACCGTATAAAAAATCATAAATGAACTGAGGTCTAACTTGAAGGGGGAAAATTGCAAATTTTATGAAATTTGGAAGCCAATTATTAAATGCGTTATAATTGGAAGGGCAAGAATATCATTAAATATTAAAATAACTTGAAACCCTTTAGCATTATCTCCGGTTGATTTTATTTTGGTATCTACATCTGATTTTTTCCAATTGAAATTATGTCGCTTTGACTAGTGACTCTAGAGTCTGGATTTGGACATGACCTAGAAGCTGGTCATGTACATTGACAAGGACAATAAATAAGACAAACAATATTAATGACTACGAAATCCAGCTATAATCAGTCAAAATTGTCGTAAAAAAAACAATAGCATCGCGAATATATTATATAAGTTATTCTGTCGTTCTTATGAACATCTATTAATTTCAATTCTTACTGAGTAATGTGGTATTAAATACACATCTTCGCTAAAATTAGATGTATATACACGATTGACGAGAGACAAATATGTAATTCTTTTTAGATAGTAAAAATACATATCATGCACATACTAGTGGCGAATTATGGATATAAGGTCAGGGGAATTAATTTGAAAAAAGGAGTTAGGAGAGATAATTTTGGTTACTAGTATAAAAAGTATAAATTGAAAGAAAAAAATTAAAAAAACGTATGTACTCTCTTGTTTGCACTTAAAATATCACTCTGAATAATAAAAAAAATACAAAATAGAAATAAAAAATAGTTGTCACGTTCTTTTAGAAAAATAGGTCCCTGAACTTAATCATTGAACATTTCCGTTAAATTCGCTTGTAAATTAAGAAGGATCAAATCCTTCTAAAGTGTTATTACGCTGGGGTTGTCTTCAGTGATTGGCTTAGTTTTATTAGGAAAGAAATTGAATAATTATGAGATATTATGTCATGATAACTTTCTTGACTTTCTGTGATTCAGCTCACCTTATTTAGAAAGTCTGCTGATATCGTTTAATGGCGCTATCAATGATCCCATCATCCCGGAAGCTGGCCGTTGACTTCGTGATGAAACCCTAACTTGGATCTGTGCTTGTTTGGACGCTATAAAATTCAGTGTTGCAGCCTCTTGCGTCCTTGTTGTTTTTGTTTGATCAATAGCTTTTCTAGACATGCAAGACTGGCGGGCTGGAAAACTTTTGTATTGAACGAAAGCACTGTAGAATCGGATTACCCACTGTAATCGGTTCCTGTTTGGTTTTGTGTTTCTGCGCGAATGAACTGATCACACTCTTGAGATTTCAATGATTAAAGAACACGTGAAGGTGTGTCTTTGGTGGATCTGTGAAGGGTCACTAATTCATGGGGAGGACTGAATTAGGGTTTCACTTTATAGTTAGTGATTGGACATTGATGTATATGTTGTTCATGTAAGGCCAATTGTACTGAAAACTTTTATCACAGTGAAATCATTTCCACCGGGTTATCGCACCCCCTAGATGTAGGAGACTTTGCTCCGAACTGGGTTACCAATTGTGTGCGACGTTTACTATTTTATGTACTATTTTACTGTCATCTTCCTTGTGCTTGTAAATTGTCACATACACTGTTACCATATTGTGTGTGACAGTTGGCTAAGCGATTAACAAAATTTCAATTGGTATCAGAGCATGCACCTTTACTTTAGGTGGTTTCTTGTGTGTTTTCTTTCTGTTAAGATGGACAGTTTCAGAGAAGGTGGTTCTGTTAATCAACCTCATACTCTCGATTGATCTAATGATGGATACTGGAAGGCTCGCATGTGTGCCTTCATGAAAGCTTTTGATAGTAGAACATGGAAGGCTGTTCTTAACGGTTGGTCACACCCTACTGTGATAAATGAAGATACTGGGGTTATAACTCTTAAACCTGAAAAGGATTGGACTGCTACTGAAGATGAAGATGCTCTTGGAAATACTAGAGCGCTTAATGCTATTTATAATGCTATTGATAAGAATATTTTCATAATTATTAACACTAGCAGCGGTGCTAAGGAAGCCTGGGAAATTCTTGAAATGGCTCACAAAGGAACTGCAAAAGTTCGAAGTTCCAAACTTCAAATGCTTACTACTCAGTTTGAAGCTCTTACCATGAATGAAGATGAAACCATTGCTGAATTCAATGTTTGTGTTCGAGATATTTCTAATGAATCCTACTCTCTTGGTGTGCCTATGACAGATGAGAAGGTTGTTTGAAAGATTCTTAGATCTCTTCCTCCCAGGTTTCAAATGAAAGTCACTGCTATTGAAGAAGTTCAAGATCTCTCCTCTATGAAGCTGGATGAATTAATTTGGTCTCTCATGACTTACGAGTTATCCATACCTCGAACTGAAAAGAAGAGAAAAAATCTTGCCCTCAAAAGTGCTATGAAGCAGGCATCTGGTCAGGTATCATCTGATTCTGATGAGGATATTTATGATACTATTGCTCTTCTGTCCAAAAACTACAACAGAGTTATGAAGAAATTTGCTCGTCTTCCCTCACGAAGTACTCCACCTGAAGGTCGTGACAATCTGTCACAATATTCCTCTCAACGTGGAAATTCATCTCAGAGATATAACAGGAGCGGTGACAAACAATCTGCAAATAAAGGAAAAGGAGTGCAATGTCATGAGTGTGAAGGTTATGGCCACATACAGAAATATTACATTAACTATCAGAGGAAACAAAAGAAGGGATATACTGCCACTCTTTCTGATGATGAAAATGAGCGTGAGTCTGAAAATACCAATAAATTTCTTGCCTTCACATCTGTTCTATCGTATCTGGAAGAAAATGAAGAAGACATCGCTGTAAGCTCTACTTTATCTTCTATAATATGTTCAGAAGATGTTAACAAGATTGATGTTTCTGACAAGCTGAATGATGTTCTCCTAGCTTTAAAAAATGATAAGACTAGGTTGCTGGAGACCATTGTTGATCTAAAGACTGAGGTTGTTCGTCTAAATCGTGAATTGGAAAAAATGATGAAATCTGTCAGAATGTTGAATTCAGGAACTGATGATTTGGACAAGACTCTCACTGTAGGTAAATCTACCAAGAACATGAATGGTGTTGGCTACTCTTAAAGCAGAAACACCATGCAAACCAGATTCGTTCCTCAAAGTGTGAAGAAAACTGTTCACAACAATTTGTCTAAACAACATGTTGTTGGAAATTACTTAACGATTTAAGTAGATTATTATTAAACATAACTAATTACGTGCGAAATTAATAATATAAACGATCTAGCATATTAAACTATTTAATATCTAACAACCTATTGGCATTAAAATCATAAGCATGTTAATCAACAATTTAATTATAATCTATGAACATGTTAATTAACGATTAATTCTAAACATGTTATTTCGATAAAATCAAACACTCCAAACAATCATATAACAATTATATTAATTAAGAGCATTAAGGTTATCGAAACTTACATCGTCGAGTTATAAATAACTCGGTCGAGGAATCGTGCTCGAGTTCGAAGCGAGAATCTTCAAGTTTCTCCAATTTCGGGTAGCAAGAGATTTCCTCGGCTCGACAACACGGGCAACGAAGGCGACAAGGAGGCGCAGCCTTAGGGCTGGTCCGGGAAGCTGGCAGCGCATGCGCGCGGTCCTTGGCAGGCTGGGAACGGGCGGCAGCGGCGGGACTCGTCCGACGCAGGAGGCAGCGGCCCAAGGAGACCCCGGAGCGGCTGAGAGGGGCAGCGTCCTGGGTAGAGGCAGACCCGGCAGGACAAGGCGGCAGACTGCTGGGACTCGCTGAGGCGCGGTCGGGCGGAGTCAGGCGCATGCAGATTGCAGGCAAAACTTCGCGACGACGCCGAGAGCTTTAGGAAGCTCGGATCGGGATGCCGTTTTTTGTGTTGCGTCGACAACGAACTTACTTAAATGGGTTCGAAAAAAGATCTGAGTTTCCAGATTCAGATTCGTCGAATTCATCGAATCTTTGGTTCGGAGGTAAGATTTCCAGAAAAATAAATTTTAACGAAAATGGACCAAACAACCACAAGTTGATTCAACGATGACACAAGAAGAATATGAGAAGATGAGTGTGGGCTCGAGATGAACGCACACGAGAAAAAAAAACGAAATTTTGTCTTCCCGGGTGTTGGAATGGTCGGCCAAGAGGGAGAGAGAGAGAGAGAGAGCAAAGACTTGACTTAGAGTTTCCTCAAACCCTTTATTTATAGGCATTGTTAATGGGCTCTCATGTGGGCTTTTGTTGAATCAATATTCAGCCCAAAACCATGTTAATGGCCGACCCCTATGTCCTACTCGTCTCTCAATTTTGTTTCCCAAATTACCTTGATTTAATTTCCAAATTTGACTTAATTTAGAACTCTCATCTATTTAATAACTTTGTTATTAAATTGTTTCATGGTTGTCGAATAACATAAAACGAGAAACGTTTTATTTTCTAATATTGTTATTATGAATTCTCAAGAAAATTATTACAATAATAAAGTTCTTTAATTCACAAAATCAATAATTAATGAATAACACATAATTCATTAATTCGCTTGGAAAATAAATTTCTCTATACAAATCACAATTTGTATTTTATGAGTAAATCACTTTATTGCGTTCAATTAATCTCTTCTAAATGTGCATCATTGAGACCTTATGGACCCACATGAACGAAACTTGAGAATAAAGCACGGACTCAATAATTCACAAATTATTTTCGGCTTATAATTCTTAATAATGGTCGACTCCACTAAAGGACCAATATTGAAATCTTTAAGTTCATGCGCCCATATTTATCCGTTTGAAGTCACAGAACTTTTCTGTACTCGATCCACCATGTACGTTACCATTATACCCTTCGTGTGTATCAGTAAGTCCGGGGAATGTAAAATTACCGTTTTACCCTTAGAGTTATTATTTCACTAACTTGTTTGTTACCTGTGAATGAGAAAACACATAAAGTGAGACGTCAATACGTGTCACATGTTTTAATCAAGGAATCTTATATTCAATGATTATCTGGCCTATTAATTCATTCACTATCTCGTAACAAAGCATAGTGTGATACAATGACTTTCATTATGTGTACACGAATTCCATATCTGTGAATCACATAATCCAACACTATAATATTATGTCACCAACCGTCGGGTCAGATGCAGCCATTACACGGCCATCTCCCATTGACAAATCAAATGACATAAAGTGTAGCATCGACTACGCACTCACCTCAGGATTAAGGTAGTTATCGAAGTACCCCTCATATGTGATCTTGGAGCTTCTAGATTAAACGATTTTATATCGAGCTTCCATAGAATCACTAGGTCTTGTTCAATATCTTCTATAAGATGTCAAGAATAAAATCATAGAGTCACAACTTTCTATATCACATGATAAGAAATCATGATTCATTCAAATAATCGTTACATAGACTCGAATGCTCAATCGGTCTTAAGATTGCGAACAAATAGTTTAAACTAGTCACAAGGGGTTATCATGTCAAATCTGTATTTAACACCCTTTTCGTTGATGACAATTTCAGAGCGTAGCATACATACATAAATACAAACTATAGGAAAAGAATGCTTATTTATTAATATTAATGTTTCAGCAAAATATTACAAATAATAAATAAAATGTCTAATATTCTCCTTTGTGGGCACCAATCCCAACACATGTGAGAT
The DNA here is from genome assembly GCA_958296335.1 of Urtica urens. NCBI lineage: Eukaryota > Viridiplantae > Streptophyta > Magnoliopsida > Rosales > Urticaceae > Urtica > Urtica urens. The sequence goes on along the minus strand of OY282523.1, from coordinate 22,208,154 downwards.
CTCCTGTCAACAGGTCTCTATGGATTTTTCATTACTGTAGGAGATAAGGTCACATTCGTCCATACTGCTATCGACTGATCAGCAGGTTAAATAGACAATCCAAGACTACTGATCATCATTATAAAGATGTAAACACACATGTTTAGAGAATTAAGAATGATCATCGGGCCAATATTGCTTATACTTCTCTTCGTGCATCTACCTATGATGATTGGTATTTTGACAGTGGGTGCTCTAGACACATGGCAGGTGGAAAAGACTATCTGACTGAGATCAAGCCTTATAACAACTGCTACGTTACTTTTGGAGATGGTGTCAAGGCTAAGATCATTGGAAAAGGTACTATGAACTTTCAAGGTCTGAACTGTTTAAAGAAGCTCGTCTGGTTGAAGGCCTCACTGCCAATCTTATCAATATCAGTCAACTGTGTGATGCTAATGTTATTGTTAACTTCACTCGCGATGAGTGTATTGTTACCACTTCTCAGAATGTCAGACTTATGAAGGGAGTTAGATCTCAACATAATTGTTATATGTGGTCTCCACACAAGATTACTAAAACTGAGGAAGCTAAATTGTGGCATCAACGTCTTGGTCATCTGAATTACAGAAGTCTACGGAAAATCATCAGTGAAAATGTTGTGATTGGTGTGCCTGACATTAAGATCATAGAAGGTCAAATTTGTGGAGATTTTCAGATAGGAAAACAGGTTAAAAGTTCTCACAAACCTATTCAAGGCAACAATACGTCTCGGGTTTTGGAATTACTTCACATGGACTTAATGGGACCAATGCAGACAGAGAGTCTCGGTGGAAAAAGATATGTGTTTGTATTTGTTGATGATTATTCAAGATATACATGGGTTTACTTTCTCAAAGAAAAGTCAGAAAATTTCGGTGTGTTTGAAGGTTTCTGCAGACTTGTTCAATGTTATAAAGGTGACTCAAGTGGAAAAATCATCAAAATTAGAAGTGTCCATGAAAGAGAATTTGAGAACTCTAGTTTCTCGAGTTTTTGTGTAGATGAAGGAATTGCCCATGAATTTTTAGCTCCAATCACACCATAACAAAATGGTATTATGGAAAGGCAGAACAGAACTCTTCAAGAGATGGCTAGGGTTATGCTTATTGCTAAAGATACTCCTATCCGATTTTGAGCCGAAGCTCTTAATATTGCATGTCATATTCATAACAAAGTATCCATTAGGCCATGAACTACTACTACACAATATGAGATTTGGAGAAGAAAGAAACCTAATGTGAAATATTTTCATATTTTTGGTTCCACTTGTTATATTCTTGCAGACAGAGATGTTAGAAGAAAGTTTGATCCTAAGAGTGATGAAGGATTTTTTGTTGGTTACTTGAGAAACAGTGCTGCCTATCGTGTTTATAATCTGAGAACCAAGAGTATTATGGAATAAGTTAATGTTGTTGTAAAAGATACTACTGATCTGTACATCCTTGATACTACAGATGATTCTCTGCAACAAGACACAACTGTCATACAAGATGTTACATCTTCTGATAGACAAGAAGATACGACAACTGACTCTAATACTACCTCACAAATCGATCTTGGCAACAAAGGAACATTTGGTCCTAGTAACGAAGGGACATCTAGTCCTAGCAACGAATGGACATCTGGTCCTAGCAACGAAGGGACATCTGATCCTTCTTCTGAAGAGATTTCCTATCAAAATGACATGTCTTATGTGCCAACTGAAACCGAGTCATCCACTGAACTCAGGCACGAATTGATTCCATCTACCATAATTCAAAAGAATCATTCGATTAACAGTGTAATTGGAAATGTCAATGACTCTATGCAAACTCGAAGAAAGCCTCCTGTTAATTACAAGGAGATGATGAGCAACTTCTGCTTTGTGTTGAAGATTGAACCGAAGAATGTTCACAAGGCTATTAATGATGAATTCTGGGTGAATGGTATGCAGGAGGAACTTGTTCAGTTTGAAAGAAACTCTGTGTGAGATCTGGTGCCAAAACTTGAGCACATAAATATAATTGGCACAAAATGGATCTACAAAAACAAGTCTCATGAACATGGGAACCTTAGTAGAAACAAGGCAAGACTTGTGGCTCAGGGATATACTCAAGTCGAGGGAATTGATTTCGATGAAACTTTCGCTCCCGTTGCCAGGTTAGAAGCAATACACCTATTACTTGGTATTTCATGTCATTTTCGGTTCAAATTATTTCAGATGGATGTCAAGAGTGCTTTCCTAAATGGATATTTGAATGAGGAGGTATATGTTGCTCAACACAAAGGTTTCGTTGATCCACATTATCCATATCATGTCTATAAACTCAAGAAGGCTCTCTATGGCCTCAAGCAAGCACCACCTGCTTGGTATGAAAGACTTACAAAATTCCTTAGTCACAAAGGATATGTTCAAGGTGGTGTTGACAAGGCTCTATTTGTGAAAAATGAAAATAATCAACTCATGATTGCACAAATCTATGTTGATGATATTGTTTTTGGAGGAATGTCTCGTAACATGGTCCAACAGTTTGTGAAACAGATGAAAAGTGAATTCGAGATGAGCATGGTTGGTGAACTAAGTTTATTCCTTGGATTTCAGATCAAACAAATGTCTGACGGGATATTTCTTTCTCAAAGTAAGTATGCAAATGACATTGTCAAACGTTTTGGTCTTGAACACTCGTCTCACAAGAGGACCTCTGCTGCTACACATATTAAACTGACTAAAGATGAAGATGGTGTTCCTGCTAATCAGAGTCTCTATAGAAGTATGATTGGAAGTCTCTTGTACCTAACTGCCAGCAGACCCGATATTACTTATTCAGTGGGTGTTTGTGCAAGATATCAGGCAAATCCTAAGGCTAGTCATCTTAGTCAAGTGAAGAGGATCATTCGATATGTCTCAAGAACTGCAGATTTTGGTTTGTTATACTCTTTTGATACTACCTCAAATCTGGTTGGATATTGTGATGCTGACTGGGCAGGAAGTGCTGTTGATCGTAAGAGTACTTCTGGAGGTTGTTTTTTCTTGGGAAATAATCTGATTTCTTGGTTCAGCAAAAAACAAAATTGTGTCTCTTTATCTACAGCTGAAGCTGAGTACATTGCTGCGGGCAGTAGTTGCACTCAACTTTTGTGGATGAAGCAAATGTTGGCTGAGTATGGTGTCTCTCAAAGTGTCATGACATTATTCTGTGACAATCAGAGTGCAATAAATATTTCTAAGAATCATGTCTAGCATAGCAAGACTAAGCACATCGACACTCGACACCATTTCATCAAAGAATTTGTTGAAAGTAAAAAGGTTCATCTCGAGTATATTCAAACTGAAAAACAGTTTGCAGATATTTTTACAAAAGCTCTTGATGCTCAGACTTTTGAAAATCTTCGTGTGTCAATTGAGCTATGTGTTATTTGTTGGGCCTTTGTTTTTATGGCCACTATAGCTGCAATACTGTTGGAAGTATATACGACATGAGGAGATGTCGTTTTTATTACTTTATGCATGACACGGTTCATTTCTCAATAAGCTTGTTGTGGACTTGTCTCTCTTTCATTAACTCCTCTGATCGTAGCGATTTCAACTGTCAAATTTCAAATTGTTCTAGTAACCGTCTGTGTTTTGAAATTTATTTTCTCAGCAAAGTGGTTGGAACAAGAAGTGGAATTCATACATTCTTCCCTCGCAAGCCTACGAAAATGAAGAAGAAGAACAAGCCTCAAAGGGTGATTCACGGTCATGCAAAATCCGACCGGTCTAAGGGTTTGGGACAGACCTCCACAGCTTGTGCCGATGGTCAGGCCGGGGGTGCATCTATGCGAGAAAAATCCCTACATATCCCTTCCATTCAGAGACCTTTCTTGACAATCCACGACATCACAACATATCCCTTCTGAGAAGACGGTGTCCGCCACTACTCCAAACTTTTTTGTTAATTCTCAAGATCACTCTCCGACGAAGACAATGTCAGGTACTCACACTCCGTGTCCTGATAATATTGATACGAGTATTCCTCTGAATGTCATTCCTGGCTATGCTGATATGGAAATCATCAATAGATGTTTGGGGTTGAATGACGAAAAAAGATAAAACCCCAAATGTTACACCAAATTGTTCTGACAAATTGGTGTTGGTGTCTGTTGAAAACTCTGAGTCCAGTCTTAAGAGAAAGGATTCGTCTCCCTCTGATTTTGATCCTGATGATGATGATACGATTTTGAGTGCTCTTCGTACGGCTAAGAAGAAACTCAAGAATTTCCATGATCCAGTTGTGAGAAATCATCCCACAGACTTCGTCTCCTCTTCTAAGTCTCGTGAAAAGACCCCAGCAACTAATTCTGTTGCGTCCACTCCTCAGAAGGTTTCTCCCGTTAGCAAGAATAAGTCCCCTGATCATCATCCTGATACTAGGAAGAATAAAAAACGTGCTGTTAAGAAGCCTAAGATGAAGAAGATTTATAAATTGGCTCGGAAGAAGAAGCAGAGTGCTCAGACTCCTCAGCAAGTTCCTTTTGCTACGGATGAATCTTCTGATGACTCTCATTTTCCTGTGTTGGAAAGAAATAAGTACTAGGATGGAATGAAGATTCCAAAAAATGTTCCTCCTGCTCCTCTGGATAATATCTCGTTCCGCACTGAGGCTCAAGTTGCAAAGTGAAAATTTGTCTATGCTCGCACTATCTTCCCTTAACGTGAGCTCTCTATTGACAGTTCAAAATTCTCTGTGATCATTGATCTGCTGCAAGATTCGGGTCTGTTGTCGACTGTCTGTCATGTTGGACCATACTACCTGAGACTTGTTAAGGAGTTCATCATCAGCTTGTCTCCTAATATGGACTTTCCTAATCGCCCTCACTATGGAAAGGTTTATCTGCGTGGTCATACGTTTGAGTTCACTCCATATTAACACAACCTTGGGTCGATCTGCTTCTACTCTCTGTGACCCTCTTCCCAGCAGAGACACAATTGCCAAGGTTCTTACAAGAAATGAGAAAGTTGTTTGGCCTAGAAAGATGGGTCTTCCTGCTGCTGAGCTTACCGCCAAATACTCAATCCTTTCTCGCATTGCTGCTACTTCCTGGGTTCCTACTTCGAATGGTTCTCTTTGCTCATTCGAAGCTGCTCGGCTGATCTATCAAGTCGGGACTCATGCCAAGTTTAATTTTGGTGCAATTGTGTATGATCATTTCGTCCGTCACGGAAGATCTTATGCTGCTCAAATGCCTATTGGCTTTCCCTCTCTTGTCACCAAGGTTCTGCTTGATCAAAGTAGGTACCTACTGCGTCCGGATGACATAAACGGAAAGATCCCCATTCCGCTCAAGTTCCATCAGAAGCATTTTGAAGGTCGTCATGTGTGTGACATTGATCCTCCCACTCAACCTCACTGGAGACAAGGCTCAGGATGTTCGTGTCTCTCTCAGTATTTTGCAACAGAAGGATACCTATCAGCTTTTGCTTCAGGAATCTCAATTTCTTCAGGATCTTATTGCAACTTCTTCAAAGCCCAAAGGGATTGTGGACAACATGATCAAGACGATGAAGAATTCTGCTACTGCTTCCTCCTCTGCTGCTCCAAATGATGATACAATGTCTGACTCTGTCTATACTTGATCGCTCTTTCTTCTGTTTTGTCATCTGTTTATCTTCTGGCCTGGACTTTTGTTCTTCTGTTGCTGTCTGTAAGGTTGTCTTGACATTTTGTGATACTGCCTGCTTATGTTTCAAGTCTTATGTTATATCTTCATCTTTTGTGTGGCATTTCATACTTTCCTGGTTCCTCCCTCTGTTTTGGTCGATCATTGCCTTTGTTCTAAGTTTTGAGGCAATTAGAGGGAGATATTTTACGTTAATTGAGATTCAGTTCATGGTAAAAGAGTCTTGTGAGATTGCCTAAAAAATAGCCAAATGGGAGTTTGTTATTACGCTGGGATTGTCTTCAGGGATTGGCTTATTTTTATTAGGCAAGAAATTTAACTGAATAATTATGAGATATTCTCTCATGATAACTTTCCTGACTTTCTGTGATTCAGCTCACCTTATTTAGAAAGTCTGCGGATATCGTTTAATGGCGCTATCAATGATCCCCTCATCCCGGAAGCCGACTGTTGACTTCGTGATGAAACCCTAGCTTGGATCTGTGCTTGTTTGGACGCTATAAAATGCAGTGTTGCAGCCTCTTGCGTCTTTGTTGTTTTTATTTGATCAATAGCTTTTCTAGACATGCAAGACTGGCGGGCTGGAAAACTTTTGTATTGAACGAAAGCACTGTAGAATCGGATTACCCACTGTAATCGGTTCCTGTTTGGTTTTTTGTTTCTGCGTGAATGAACTGATCACGCTCTTGAGATTTCAATGATTAAAGAACACGTGAAGGTGTGTCTTTGGTGGATCTGTGAAGGGTCACTGGGGAGGACTGAATTAGGGTTTCACTTTATAGTTAGTAATTGGGCATTGATGTATATGTTGTTCATGTAAAGCCAATTGTACTGAGAACTATTATCATAGTGAAATCATTTCCACCGGGTTATCACACCCCCTAAATGTAGGAGACTTTGCTCCGAACTTGGTTACCAATTGTGTGTGTCGTTTACTATTTTATGTACTATTTTACTGTCGTCTTCCTTGTGCTTGCAAATTGTCACATACACTGTTACCATATTGTGGGTGGCAGTTGGCTAAGCTATTAACATAATTTCATAAAGTACATCTTACTCGTAATAAATAGCTTTCTTGTAAGATTATGAGCAAACATGTTACAATATTGAGAAATAAACATAAGTTCAGATTTAGTAAAACAAAGGAGGAGGTTCGTAAATTCCGTTAAAATAATCCCTACAGTTTCCTCCATTCCCCGAAAAATAGCCATAGTTTTCTCCAATAAAAGACTCAAACTTCGACTAAGAGACATATTATAGGAGAGATGAACAATCTATGGGAGTTATTAAAAGTACCTCCAAAACTAGAAATCTCGCCATTCCGACCAACAACCACACCCACGGTATGTCCCCATGGTAAGTAGAGTTTTTACCATTAGTCCACACCATTTAAGGATCTTTGAGACTTGAACGCTCTCTTGACATTTCCAGAGTGCATGGTAAGTAGACTTCTTCCTGGTGCACCGGCTGCAAAACGTGTCGATTTTCATGCCCATTTAACCAATATTTCTTGGCGTAGGAATTCCATTCTTCACTACTTTTCATAAAAAAAAAAATAATCGGATATTTGGAGCAATCTTAAACTTCCCAACAAATTCCCAACATAACTCTGCTTGTCAATAGGATGAGAAACCCGCCACACACCGGGAGTCACATGCCACCGAAACCTGTGACGACCAAATTTTTCGATTCGTCATCTTACTTATCATATTTTAAAAATCTTTTAAAAATAGAGGTATATTTTTTTTAACTACTATTAAATTTGTAATATAAATTTTAAATTTAAATTATTAAATAAAAATTTCATTTAAAAACTCGATTAAAGAAAAACAACCAAACTATTAGTTGCATAATCAAAACAGGATCGTAGATAAAATACGTAACACATGAATAAGTTATCTTACTATGACGATACAGATAAATGTATAATATCTGTAAATCTTAATATATAATATTCAATGTGTTTACAATTAATATGATTATTTTCCTAGTTACCGGGTAGCATATAAGATTTAGAGGAACCCTAATTTGTTTTGTCTACAGAATCGGATATGCAAACTAATTCCTATCAAAACTACTTCACGTTGCTATAATCCCTTTCCTCTAACATGCACTTATATTTATCCACTCTCTTTTTTTAAAAGAAATTATCTCGTCAGTTTTGCGTGAGAAAAAAGACTTTCACAACAAAATCTCTATAATATTATAACAGTATCTTAGATTTAGGTGAAGTATTTATCTATCAATACTCGTGTATGTATATATATGGCTTGGTTTCTCCTTTAAATTTCACCGAATAAGATATTTTGGTCATTGCTATCATCTTCTTTTATTTATTGTTTTTACGTTAAAATAATATAATATGTGCATAATAACATATCTAAGTTCCCCTATATATTGATATATAATTGTTTCTTGTTATAATTATATAACAACAATTAGATTAATTTCCTTTAGTTATCTCAGCTACATCTATATATACGCACTTACCTATCGTATAATTAATATTCAGTCGGACTATAACTATTAATATAAAAATAATAATAAACCCTCTCATATAATATCCCATATCTATATATATAAATGCACACACGTACGTTATCTGTATTTTTTTGTTTTTATAATGAAAAATTAAATTATGTTACTCATTATCATCCTATACATATATATATATATATATATATATATATATATATAACTTTGTATATAATTATATATATTTTCTGTAAAGTAGAATCGCCTACGAGATATAGCTTCATATATGCCAAAATTTTAGATGATTAGATACTAAAAACTTAAAAATTCCATTTTATACTTACTCTAATATTCACATTTTATACAATATAATTCACATATAAATATAATAATGACTTTACTTATTTCACATTTAACAATGTCATTTTAAAACATTTAGTATGAAAAAATTTGGGGTTACAAAACCCATTTCACACCCAATATTCCTCATCGGAGCTAATGTTTCAAGTAAAAAACTCATCTCGTCGACTAGCATATTACGCTCTTGTTGGTTTATATTTTAAGTGCAAGTTGTGAAGTAAAGTTGTTGATTCTCATGTCTAAGGACTTAACGACATCTTTGTTTTTTCTGCACAATTTAACTTTGGGCAATTTTCTTGATTTGCCAGAATTTATCTAGAAAAAACTTTTTCCTATCGAAGCTAAAGTTCCAAGTAAGCTCATCTCGTCGACTAGCACGACATTACGTGCTTGTTGGTTTATATTTTAAGTGCAAGTTGTGAAGTAAATATGTTGATTCTCATGTCAAAGGACTTATCGACATCTTTGTTTTTTCTGCACGTTTTTATTTTTGACAATTTTCTTGATTTGCCACAATTTATGGAGAAAAACTTTTCATAGACATGCCATAAAAACTGTGTTGCACCTCTAGTAGTCTTGATGTTGATCCTCATATCAGAAATTGTTGCCATTATGATCTCATCTTCATTCTAAAGTAGGAAACACAATCGTCCTTCACACGACGTGGATAGCCGGACTCCTCCATGAAATGTATGTCACAAATGTCGTGCAAAAATTACAACACATATCACATAGGAGTATGAATACACACTTCATGTTAATAAGTTTTCCTTCCATTAGTTTCAAGGAAAGTACATGATTTCCAATATTCCTTGAGCAGGTTAAGTTCGATGAATCGTGATTGAGATCACTCCTCTTTTGCATGAGAAGATTATACTGGAATGGGGATACATTTGAAAGACATAGTCTCATATGAGTATTTGTGAAATTCTGTTAGTCGCTCAACCAATTGTCACACACAGAAGTTATAACAATGTGTGTAACAATCGACGAGCAGAATATAGATGAAATAAGAACAGTGAAAAGTAAATACAACACACACGATTGATAACCCAGTTCGGAGCAACTTCTCCTACATCTGGGGGGTGTGACAACCCGGTGGAAATGATTTCACTATATAATAGTTTTTAGTACAGATGGACTTATATGAACCAACAACAAACTCAAAGCCAAATTACAAACTAAGAAGTGAAGAATCTAATTCAGTCCTCCCCCTGAATTAGTGACCAACTCACAGATCCACAAGACACACTCACACGTGTTCTTTTGTCACAATGAACTTGTAGAGTATTATACGAACTCACACAGAATAACAAAACACCAACAACACAAATCTTTCACAGTGGGTGAAAAGATTTTACACAGCAATTCTCTAAACTCGTAGCTTCCCAATCCGCCAACTTTCACGTCTAGGAACCCTACAGATTCAGAGAAAAGCTTCGAGGAGATCAATGGTGGCTACTGCTGCTTTTATGATCGCCAAAAGAAGAAAGGTCAATGCTCGAGTATCCTTACTCATTAACCACGCGAGCATAAAATAGGAAAGGCCTTTATCCGTCATGATAAATGAAATAATCGCTGAATAAAATCAGATCCTGAAATATCGCCGAAAGTTAAAGCAGAAGATCATGCGGAAGATATGCAACAAATCTTGACGAGACTGAATGAGACTTGCCTAATAAAAATAAGCCAATTCAAGTAACAACAAACTCCCCCTTTGGCTATTTTTTAGGCAAGCATGGAAATATGATAAACAACAAGATCCATATCAAAATACCATAAAAACATCAGTACAAATTTCTCCCCCTGATTGCCTCAAAATAAGACAAAGGCAAGGATAGACCAAAACAGAGGGAAAAATAAAAGAGTCTTGACATAGAAGGAAGAAGAAGCAAGCAAACCAGGAATGTCGTAACATCAGCATCGTCCAAGAAATAAATAAAAAGAACAACCCGCAGGGAATACTTAAAACAGAGTACTTAGGCAGATATTGTATCAGAAGAACTTGCCGGATCTTGAGCAGTAGAAGTGGAGGCAGTTGAAGATTTCTTCATAATCTTGATCATATTATCGACAGTGAACTTGCGCTTAGTGGCAGTCTGAATCATGTCGTGAAGAAAAGTAGACTCCTGTAATAAGAGAGCAAGAACCTCTTTCTGTGCAGATTGTCCAAGAGCAACACCAGGCCCAGAAGCAGTTTCATCCGTGACATGCTCAGCAGAAGGAGGCTCAATGTCAAGGAGATGCTTTCCCTCAAAATGACGGAAGTGGAACATGAGGGGAACGGCCGGTTTTCCAAGAATATCATCAGAACGAAGTAAATCCCTTCGTTGATTGAGAAGGATCTTCGTAATGAGACAAGGAAAACCAATAGGCATCTTGGCTGCATAGGACTTTGCGTGTCGTACAAAATGATCATATACAATTGCACCGAAATCAAACTTGCAATGAGTACCAACCTGATAGATGAATTTTCCAACATCAGTAGACACTAAAGATCCATTCGATGTAGGGAACCATGTAGTGGCAGCAATACGGGCTAGGATGGAATATTTAGCAGTAAGTTCCGAAGCAGGTAGCCCTCCCTTAATAGGCCACGTTGCAGTCTCATTGCCAGTAATGACCTTAACAATAATATCAAGATTCGGCAGAGGATCCGAGTGTGTTGATGTAGACCGACACAAAGTGGTGTTAATCAGGGCAGGAGTGAACTCAAATATATGGCCACGAAGATTCACTTTACCAAATTCAGGGCTACTGGGGATGTTCATGTCAGGGGAGAGACTTATGACAAACTCCTTTATCATTTTCGGATAGTAAGGGCCCAGATCACTTACAGTGGATAGAAGGCCTGATTCTTGAAGGAGATCGAGAATGATTGAGAATTTGGTTGCATCCACTGATAGTTCCCTCTCAGGATAAATTGTTCTGGCATACACAAATTTCCATTTTGCAACTTGAGCCTCAGTCCGAAAATAGACATTGTCAAGGGGAGCAGCTGGAATGTTGGTAGGAAGATTTCGCCCGTCTTTGTACTTCGGGTTCACTCTCACGGGAGAAGGAGGAGCTTCAGTAGGCTCATCAACTTCAGAGGGAACATCGTGAGGAATTTGCACAGGAGGAACCTTCGAGGAATGAAGAGACGATATCTTCTTCTTCTTAGCCTTGAAGGCGACAGACTTCGTCCTGTTAAGAACCACTCTGTGCACAGGAGGATCTTGAGGAGCATCAGTAGGGGCATGCTCATTTGGAGAGGAATGCACATCCTCAGCCGGGGTAGACAGTTTAGCCTTTTTCTTCAACTGTCGAAGAGCACTAATAGTGATGTCATCATCGTCAGGAGCCTCTTCTCGGTTAGGGCTGTGATTATCAGAGTTTTCCACAGAAACTGACACGAAATTGTCAGAACGAACCTGGTCGACATTTGGGGCTTTTCGATTATCCTCACTCAAGCCCAAAAGAATATTAATCCTTGCTAATTCCTCAGGCGGAGGTTTCATATTTATAGGCATGCAAGTCTGATCTTTTTCTTTACGTGAAGCAGAGGTACCTGAAACAGAGTGAGGAGGAGATTGATCATGATCCTCCGTATCGGGTGCTTGTCGATCCTCAGAACTGCTTGAGTAATACCCTGTGAGGTCTTGAATCGTAAAGGGGCGCTTCGAAGACTGAGTGGTAGTGGAATCACGACCTCTTACAGATGTACCTCCGGCCTGACCATCGGCACGATCTGCAGAGGGCGATCCCAATTCCAATGACACTTTGTCTTGAACAAGCGGGATGACAACCTTACGAGGAACATTTTTCTTCTTCATCTTTGCCGGTTTACGAGGAAAGGAAGTGCGTATACCACTCCGAGTTCCAACCATGATGGTGATAATGATGAAAACGGAAAGACAGTTGAGAGAGAAATTCAAAATATGGCAGTTGAAACTGTCGATCAAGGTGCTATGGGAAACGAATAACTCACAGCTTGGAAAGACGTGAACCGTCTCATAGTGGGGATGAAGGAAACGACACATACTATTGTCGTTTTTAATTTTCGGTGCAAACTGAAACATAGTTTGGGCCATAACATGAAAAGCCCAACAAATCAGTAATTGCTATTGTTCCACAATGCATAAACCTATGGAGGCACGAAGATTCTCAAAAGTATTCACATCCAGAGCCTTTGTGAATATATCTGCAAGCTGTTTCTGCGTTTGAATGTACTCAAGACGAATCTTTTTATCTTCAACGAGTTCCCTGATAAAATGATGTCTTATATCGATATGCTTAGTTCTGCTATGTTGAACAGGATTCTTGGAAATATTGATAGCACTCTGATTGTCACAGAATAATGTCATGACATCCTGTGACACACCATACTCAGCAAGCATTTGCTTCATCCATAATAGTTGAGTACAACCACTTCCTGCAGCAATATATTCAGCTTCAGCCGTTGAGAGAGAGACGCAGTTTTGTTTCTTACTGAACCAAGAAATGATGTTGTTTCCGAGGAAGAAGCATCCACCAGAAGTGCTTTTACGATCAGTGGCACTTCCTGCCCAATCAGCATCACAGTATCCCACCAGAGTCGAAGTAGTATCGAAGGAGTAGTGAAGACCCAAGTTGGATGTTCCTGACACATAGCGGATGATGCGTTTTACTTGGCTTAGGTGACTTGCCTTAGGATTAGCTTGATAACGAGCGCAAACACCTACAGAATATGTTATATCAGGACGACTGGCAGTAAGATAAAGAAGACTTCCAATCATACTTCGATAAAGACTCTGATCAACAGGAGCTCCAGTATCATCTTTTGTAAGTTTGATGTGAGTTGCAGCAGGAGTACGCTTGTGAGAAGATTTCTCAAGTCCAAATTTTTTTACAATAGCATTAGCGTACTTACTTTGAGAGATAAAAATTCCATCTGTCATTTGCTTGATCTGAAATCCAAGAAATAAACTGAGTTCCCCAACCATACTCATTTCAAACTCATTTTTCATCTGAATCACAAATTGTTGTACCATCTTGTGTGACATTCCTCCAAACACAATGTCATCAACATATATTTGTGCTATCATGAGTTTACCGTCTTCCTTCTTAACAAATAAGGTTTTATCAACGCCTCCTCGCAAATAACCTTTTAGAATAAGAAATTCAGTCAACCTTTCATACCAAGCACGTGGAGCTTGCTTTAGACCATAAAGAGCTTTTCTGAGTTTATATACATGATCTGGATTATGTGGATCAGTAAAACCCTTGGGTTGAGCCACATAAACTTCCTCGTTAAGATAACCATTTAAGAAAGCACTCTTAACATCCATCTGAAATAATTTGAATCGAAAGTGGCACGAAATACCAAGAAGGAGACGTATGGCTTCTAATCTGGCAACAGGTGCGAAGGTTTCATCAAAATCAACACCTTCCACCTGAGTGTAACCTTGAGCAACAAGTCTGGCTTTATTTCTGGTAATGTTGCCGTATTCATCTGATTTGTTCTTGAATATCCATTTTGTTCCAATGATATTAACCTGCTCAGGTTTAGGAACTAAATCCCAGACAGAATTTCTCTCAAATTGAACCAGTTCTTCTTGCATGGCATTCATCCAGAATTCATCGTGAACAGCTTCATTTATGTTCCTTGGCTCAATCTTAGAGACGAAGCATATATTTCCAATCATCTCTCTGTAATTCACAGGCTCCTTTCTTCTTGTCTGCATGCTATCATTCACATCACCAATAACGCTGTCAATAGGATGATTCTTCTGAATTCTAGTAGAAGGAACTAATTCATGGCTAATATCAATAGACGAGTCTGTTTCAGTAGGCTCGTAGGAAGCATCGTTTTGATTGTTGCTCTCAGCAGCTGTGTGTTCATGCGTAGTATTACTGCTAGAGGGTTCTTGACACGCAATGTCAGAGGCAGATGACGTAACATCCTGCCGAACAATATCAGAATCTGTCGAAGTAGTATTTTGCCTAACAATGTCAGAGTCAGATGGCGTAACATTCTGTCTGACATTGTTTCTTGTATGGCCAAAATCTCCTTCAGTATCAGGCATATAAATATCTGTTGTATCCTTGACCACAACATTGACAGACTCCATTATTGTTTTAGATCTCAGATTGTAGACACGGTAAGCAGCACTATTTCTTGAATAGCCTACAAAGATTCCCTCATCACTTTTGGCATCAAATTTTCTTCTGGTTTCTCTGTCAGCCAAAATATAACATGTGGACCCGAAAATGTGAAAATATTTCACATTGGGTTTTCGTCCCCTCCAGATTTCATATTGAGTGGTGGTAGTTCCAGGTCTAATTGACACCCTGTTATGAATGTGACAAGCAGTGTTTAAAGCTTCAGCCCAGAACCGTGTAGGAATATTCTTTGCTAAAAGCATGACTCTCGCCATTTCTTGAAGGGTTCTATTTTTCCTTTCCACAATGCCATTTTGTTGTGGAGTGATGGGAGCAGAAAACTCATGTGCAATACCTTCCTCGCTACAGAAATTAGAGAATCGAGAATTTTCAAATTCCCTACCATGATCACTCCTGATTCTGACAATCTTCCCTGTAGAATCTTCTTTCTGTCTCTGTAGGAGTCTGCACAATTCTTCAAAAACATCAAATGTTTCAGATTTATCTTTTAAGAAATAAACCCAGGTAAATCGAGAAAAATCATCAACACAGACAAAAACATATCTTTTACCACCCAGACTTTCGGTTTGCATAGGACCCATCAGATCCATGTGTAAAAGTTCCAGAACACGAGTGGTAGTATATATTTTCACAGGCTTATGGGAGCTTTTAACCTGTTTTCCGATTTGACATTCACCGCATATCTGTCCCTCAATAACTTTAATATCCGGAACCCCAGTCACAGCCTTTTCAATGATAATCTTACGAAGACTTCTGTAGTTCAGGTGACCAAGACGTTGATGCCATAATTTAGCTTCATCAGCTTTAGAAATCATGCATGATTCAACTTTGAGACTTTTGTCAGAGGACCACATGTAGCAATTATCTGAAGATCTTTTCCCTTTCATAAGAATGTCATCCTGAAAAGTCTTAACAATACACTCATCACGGGTAAAGTTCACAGTTAGATCAGAATCACAAAGTTGACTGATACTTATAAGATTAGCAGTGAGACCTTCTACCAAAAGAGCTTCTTTTAAGCACACCAATCCTTTAAAATTCATTGTACCTTTGCCAATAATTTTAGCCTTAACTCCATCTCCAAAGGTAACAAAACAGTTTGAATATGGCTTCACATCAGTAAGATAGTCTTTAACACCTGTCATGTGTCTAGAGCATCCACTGTCAAAATACCAATCATCATAGGTAGAGGCACGTAATGAAGTATAGGCAATATTTGCATAATGATTCTTTTTGATTTTCCATACAAAATGACTGCTTCTGTTTATCTTCCTGTGGGTCTCATACTTAAGTTTAGCATGATAGTCCCTATTGTTTAACAATTTAAAACAATATGGTCGTATGTGACCTTTTCTTCCACAGTAATGACAAATCCAGGGTAATCTATTGACAACTGTATTTTGTTGAGGCACGTTCCTGTCATTTATATCCTTCTTTTTCTGAGGAACAAATCTGGTATGAGATGTAGAGGCTCCATGTAAGTATCCAATCCCCGTCATGCTTTTGCCAGTTTTTCCAGAAGTCAAAATTTTGTCCAGATCATCTGTTCCTGAATTCAACATTCTAACAGATCTTGTCATTTTGATAAGTTCATTATTTAAGCGAGCAACCTCAATCTTTAGTTCAACAATTGTTTCAAGAAGTCTCGTCTTATCAGTAGTGAGAGTAAAGATCATATTGTTGAGCTTATCTAAATCATCATTCATATCCACATCATGAATATAAGAGTTATTAGAGCTTACAGTGTGATCAGCTTCGTTTTCCTCCAGATTCTCAATAATTGATGTGAAAGCAAGAAAATTATTTCCACTCTCAGAATCACTTTCATCTTCTTCATCAGAGAGAGTGGCATTATAACCTTTCTTTTGCTTACGAAGAAAGTTGGGGCAGTCTTTTTGAATGTGACCATATCCTTCACACTCATGGCATTGAACTCCTTTGGATTTATACCCAGACACTTTGTCTCCATTTCTGCTATTTCTTTGGGAGGAATTTCCTTTGAAGGACTGAAGCTTAGTCTGATTGTCACGACTCTCGGTGTTGACATTTCTGGGAGGAAGTCTAGCGAACTTCTTCATGACCCTGTTATAATTTTGAGACAGGAGAGCAATAGTGTCATAAATATCCTCTTCAGATTCGGATGATACCTGATCCGTGGATTGTTTTATAGAACTCTTTAGAGCAAGACTTTTGTTCCTTTTCTTAGTACGAGGAATAGCAAGTTCATATGTCATGAGAGACCCAATAAGTTCATCAAGTTTCATAGTAGACAAATCTTGAACTTCTTCGATGGCAGTAACTTTCATTTGAAACCTTTGAGGAAGAGATCTGAGAATTTTGCGAACAAGTTTTTCATCTGTCATAGGAACACCAAGAGAGAAAGACTCGTTAGAAATATCTCGTATTCTAACATTGAATTCAGCAATAGTCTCATCTTCATTCATAGTGAGAGCTTCAAATTGAGTGGTCAGCATCTGAAGTTTTGAACTGCGAACTTTAGCAGTTCCTTCATGGGCAATCTCAAGAATTTCCCAAGCCTCTTTAGCACTAATACACGTGTTGATGATTCTGAAGATGTTCTTGTCAACAGCATTATATATTGCATTAAGAGCTCTGGAATTTCCGAGGGCTTCTTCATCTTCAGCAGCAGTCCATTCTCTTTCAGGTTTTGGTGTACTCACACCTGTTTCCTCATCAATGACGACAGGTGGTTCCCATCCATTAAGAATAGCTTTCCATGTCCTGCTATCCAAAGCCTTCAAGAAAGCACACATCCTAGCTTTCCAGTATCCATAATTCGATCCATCCAAGTTTGGTGGTCGATTGACAGAACCACCTTCTCTGAAGTTCTCCATCTACACAGAATTGAAACACTACAGGAAACCACCTTGAATAAGGTGCCCGCTCTGATACCAATTGAAATTCTGTTAGTCGCTCAACCAATTGTCACACACAGAAGTTATAACAATGTGTGTAACAATCGACGAGCAGAATATAGATGAAATAAGAACAGTGAAAAGTAAATACAACACACACGATTGATAACCCAGTTCGGAGCAACTTCTCCTACATCTGGGGGGTGTGACAACCCGGTGGAAATGATTTCACTATATAATAGTTTTTAGTACAGATGGACTTATATGAACCAACAACAAACTCAAAGCCAAATTACAAACTAAGAAGTGAAGAATCTAATTCAGTCCTCCCCCTGAATTAGTGACCAACTCACAGATCCACAAGACACACTCACACGTGTTCTTTTGTCACAATGAACTTGTAGAGTATTATACGAACTCACACAGAATAACAAAACACCAACAACACAAATCTTTCACAGTGGGTGAAAAGATTTTACACAGCAATTCTCTAAACTCGTAGCTTCCCAATCCGCCAACTTTCACGTCTAGGAACCCTACAGATTCAGAGAAAAGCTTCGAGGAGATCAATGGTGGCTACTGCTGCTTTTATGATCGCCAAAAGAAGAAAGGTCAATGCTCGAGTATCCTTACTCATTAACCACGCGAGCATAAAATAGGAAAGGCCTTTATCCGTCATGATAAATGAAATAATCGCTGAATAAAATCAGATCCTGAAATATCGCCGAAAGTTAAAGCAGAAGATCATGCGGAAGATATGCAACAAATCTTGACGAGACTGAATGAGACTTGCCTAATAAAAATAAGCCAATTCAAGTAACAACAATTTGAAAAGTTGATATAGATCCCAACGAACCTCTGAATGCTCTTCATGTGGTGGTCATAGGGTTGACTTCTCATATGCCTCATTTTCCTAAAATAATGAAAGAGATTAAGAGAATGTTGGAATGCTCCTTATTTACAAGGCGAAGAGCTTGAAAATGTGATTTCAACAAGCTCTTAAACATCTTTTAGAGAGAATGTAATATGAAATTTTAAGTAGTAACTTGTGCGTTAGAAAACATGTGGGAGAAAATTGTTATTTCTTTAATTCTAGAGAGAAAACAAAGATAATATTTATCTTTTGTGTTGTTTTGATGAGATGTGTAATATTCCATTATAGAGAGATATGGATGAGAAAATTCTTCTTGTTTTTGTCTTAATTAGATGAGAGATTAGACAAGAAGATAAGAGATCTTATTTTATATAAATCTTCTTCTAGAATTGTGTATATAGAGAATCTAGATGAGAGATGTGCTTTTCTATTTGATTTTGTGATCTATCCTCATGCGGTATTGTCGCGTAACCATTCTTTGTGTGAAAATGGTGGATGAGGTGCCAAAATAGTGCATGTGGCCTTCTAAGCGCGGCCATGAGGCTTGCTGATCTAATGGTATCAACAAGAGGTATATTCAGATTAGTCTTATAAATGATCTTATCCATGTGGATGGGCTCAATAATAATCGTGGATGGAGGTCTTGTAAATGACCCTGGTCGAGACGATGGATTTGCAAATAACCCTAGTCGAGAGGATGCCCTTTTCTCCAAGAAGATTGGTCTGAAAACGAGTGTGGTTGATAGAATGGGATAAAACTTAGCCAAAGAGGATGAGGTCGGAATTGATGCTTGACTAGCTCTCGAAGTCAGGGAACTGTTGGCTAGGGCTAATGGGGGTGGTTTTGATTGTGATGTTATTCGGCTAGGTGTATTTGAAAAGCAGCCATCTGGCCAATTGAATTTCAAGAAAAATACCATTTGATCGAGTAGAATTGAAGATATGACCATTTGACTAAGTAGACTTGAAAATATTGCTATTTTTATCGAGCTTGTGGTTGAGGAGTTTCCTCCATGTTATTTTTGAGAGTTGATCGAGTCATTCTCGTGTGTAATCAAGCGCACGATCATGATATTTTTTTTGTTTGATTTGCGTTATACGGATAAGAGTCTAACTAAATTTGTTTCCCGTGTCACGATGAAGAGTCTTATCGAGAGAATGACTGAGTTATACACTTATATTATGTCTTGACATTTTGATAATTGAGACCAATATTGTTATACATGGACTATCGGTATGATATTTCACATTTGGATTATATCACTGGAAGTGAGCAATCTACTATTTTTTTTATTCAAAAACCTCCATAGAAAAAAAAATGAGTCCGAAATTAATCGCTTTTCAATTATAAAAAAAATTAAAACATGAAAAACAAAAACGTTATGTGGATTTTATTTAATTAGTTAACTCTAAACTTTTAAAAGCCTAAAGGGTTGGAGCACTAAAAACAAGGACCCTTCTTTCTGACAAGGACATCAAAACCGCAATGACTTTTTAATGGTTTGGAATTGCGGGCCCACAATCCTATCAAACAGATATTCGGCAGCCCATTGAAATTCTGAGCCTCTTTCACACGGTCACTTTGGAGTTAGTGATTGCAAGAAATGATTACCCAAATCCTCTGTCTCCGAAACATATCCCAGCTCCCACACTCTGTAAATAAATAAGTATAAATTATTGGGGGAACCTTTATGTCTCTCAGGTCACGTCAGTCAAGACAAAATTCAATGCGCTCAATGTATATTTTGTATTTCAGCCTCAAATTGCAGTGATACATACGAAATTCATGTTCTAGATTTATTATATGCTCAAGTATTCAGTCTTTAAGCCCTGTACCAAATTGGAAATCATCTAATTAATTCATATAATTAAAATACTATTTATGTTATTAATTTTCTAATGCATTGAATATATATTGCAACATGATTAGCAGGCCTGATTTTTTTTTAAAGGTAAAATTTGCTTACGGCGGAGATTAAATCCACATTTTCCAATTTGGAGGGGCGTGTATTACTATTATATTATCTTAGTCAACACATGATTAGCAGGTGATTAGTATGTTCTGTTCGTGAATATTTATTATTTCTTTTAAATAACTGTGATTCATTTTCTTAATTTTGTGGTATGATTTTTTTAAAAAAATCACACAGTGTATTATTTCTATTAATTCTCGGGCGTTATGAGGCGTCCAAATTGGTCAAAATCCAGTCGTGCGGTACTAGTACTACACACTCTTTAAATTTTTTATTTAATTTTGATTAAAAAGAATAAAAGATAATAATTATTTTTGTTTGCTAAATATAGCTACACGGTGGCTTTACCGGAGAATTAGAGTACAAGTCAACAATGACGGCTTCACTCAAATATATTGATTTGAACCATATCTGTTATTACTTTCCCACTCATCCATCCTCTCACGTCAATATCGCCACCATAAAATTGGTCTGTTTTCTCCCTCCCTAAAGTTCTCATTTTTCGTGTTAGCTGAAAGATATCCAATGGTTTCCACATTGTTTGAATTCTCAACATCTCAAGTTATTTCATCTTCTATGAGGGAGAATCCGAGATTTAGGATTTATTAGCAATGGTTGATCTGAGTGTGTTTATAATCTTGTTAGATTTGGGTTTCTGATGTTTATATTAATAGCATTTGGTCTAGTGTGAATTATGTACTTTTAAAATGGTATATTTATTTTAAATAAATCGATTGTTAGTTAAAATTTTAGAATTAAACAACTGTTTCGCTTATATATTAAATCATCGGGAGAGTTTCGACCTATGTATATATATATGTATATATAATGAATTTTATGTCTATTGTTCACTATGATTTCCTTTATATGAAGAAGCAATTGAATAATATAGCCTATTAAAATATTTGGTTTGCAATATACTCAAATGTTTTTACTAAATTTATTTATATCCAGATAAAGAAATTAACACATATTTATATACTTAAATGTCTTTTTATTTTTTGAAAGTTGAGTTAAATTAATTTTCATTTATTTTGAAATTTGTAAAAAGCAGTTAATTAATGTAAGCGGGATTTTGGAAGGATAATGTAATTAATAGGGCGTAATAAAATCTTGGGTGCGTAGGCATGAAAAATCGGATTATATAAATTGCATTAATACAACAAATATTTCTCTCTCCTCTTATTAATTGCAGTTATGAAATTGGTCTGCTAATTTAAATTAATTTTATGTTCCTTATTTAATTATTGTTAACGTGGTTTTCAAAGGACATTGTTTTGTCAATTTATGTTAATATTAAGATGTTTTTATTTGAATATGTGAATCGTTAATTTTAATTCGTAGGATTGAACTGTTACCCAATTCTGACAATGGTAGCACAAAAGGAAGAAAATATAGTCAAGAAATTATTGCATGAGAGGATGAGTCAGACACGAAAAATTATGTTGGGGGTAAGGAAGATTTGTGAAAAACTGTGAATAAGGACATGATTTCTTAATCTGTTAAGCAACTACCACAATCACAATGATGGAAAATGAATGATGACATGATTTCATAATCCGTGAAGAACTGTGAAAAAACACATGAATTAGGACTAGAAATGTTGGAAACAATCATATAATTATGAGTGATCGATATTATAAATTAGCTTAAATTAATCGTGCTTTACCGAAATGACTTACCGACAAATATGAGCAAATAATAATTTAAGCCTGATAATAAATTAACCTAAATTAATCGTTCTTGTCCTGGTTGAACACCAGGAAAGATGTCGAATCAAAAGAATTTGAAAAGAGAAGAAAGTATTTGGAGAAAATTTTGGAGAATAGACAATATTTTCCTAAAGTTTAAATTAATAAAAATACAAGATATATAATTGAATAGCTGCCAAATATGTTTGCATTAATGAATAAAATTTTGTATACAATTATTCCAGAGGTAAAAATTAACCAAAATTAACTCATAAAATCTTTTAAATTCATTGTTTATTTTAATTTCAACTTTGTATTTTATGAATTCAAAATTGAAATTTCAAATTAATTTTCAGAAAAATTTGAATGCCAATTTAAAAGTTATTACTATATACAAAGAAATGAATGAAGTATAAAACTCACCTAAAAACTGTAGAAAATATTGACATCAATTAAGGAAATTTCGCAGGAAAATGATTCCATATGTACGTAATAATGTAACCGCCGTATGGTCCAGAATAAAAAAGTTCACCGAAATTAATTCGACATACATCTTAAGATCTTATTTATTTGAAGAATTCCAAATCGAGTTTATGACTTCAAACTTAAATTTCAAAGTTCAATATTATTTTTAAACGATTTTGAATGTCATTTTGAAAGCTAATGACTATTTATATACGAAGTAAATAAAATCTAATGACATAAATTCCGTTTAATGAGTATATTAAAATAAAATAAAAATCCGAAATAATCAGTTAATTTCTAAAAATTTAACGTGAATTAAAATAAAATTATATTTATGATAATCAGGTAACCGTATGGTGGATAATTTATGTCAATACAATTTTTTTCAGTTTAATTATTTAAAATTCAAAATAATAAAAGAGGATATAATTATAAATGAATATTTTATAGAATCGCCATGTAAGTCTGTATGAGTGTTTTTCTAAGAACAACAAAATATGGACATTTTACAATTGTAATTGCAACATTTGAAGTGACTTAGATATTTAAGACAGTTCTTTTATAAATGTATTTTAATTTGTTTAATATAAGTTTTAGTTCGTTCGTTATAGTATTTGTTTGACCTCTTTTCTAAGCATAAAAATTACTATGAAAATATTTAGAGAGGTAAGCACGCAAGCATATCTCCTACATTCAAATATTACCGCACAATCCATAAGCATGCGGATAAAATTCGAAAGCATTATGCACTTAATACGAAAGAAGTGAGTAAATTGATACTTAGCAAAGAACAACACATAATTTTGGGTTCGTTATCTAGTGAAAATGAAATGTTGGGTATGGTTCGGATTTCGGAGAAAAACGAAATGTTATATTTTTGGCGCGTAAGAAAAGGAAAAGGAAAGAACATTTGTACGTCGAAAAAAATAAGAAAAAGGTTGGAAACATGTTGCTATAATACAAAAAGTGAGCTGGGCACATGCTGACAGATCCCTTCTCTCTCTTGTGCTGATGGCCTGATGCCATCCCATTAATGAAAACCAAACACAGATAAACTAACAAATAAATCAATAAAACAAACAAAAGATAAGAAAATCTGTATATATTTGTAATTGTCATCGGTTGGCTTCACTTAGGAGATCTCTAGCTTTGTCAGTGGTGAGGTTTATTGACTAATGCACAAACTACTTAACTCTTTCTCTAATGATTATCAGCGCATCAGTAATTAAATTAACACTATCCATTGTTCGCGCATTTTGCACCCATCTTTTTCCATCTCAACTATCAAGTGTGGGTTTGTAAATAATTCTCTCGTTGAATTTTTAAAAGAAAATTTAAGTACTGGTTTATTTGAGATAATGCTATAGATTTCTAGGATATTGTCGTGATATGGTTTGACGAGTTAGAAAAATAATCATTTATAAAATTCAACTCGGTTTACGTTATAAAAATCGAATATGGAGAAGATAAAATTATGGTCGGCTGAAATAATTTTTATAATTAAAAATAGAAATTAAATACAATTTACGGCCGGCTGAAAATAATTTTTAGAATTGAAAATCGAAATGAGATAAAGATCGTTAATTAATATAAGAATAAGTTATAAAAATCGAATATGGAGAATATAAAATTATGGTCGGCTAAAATAATTTTCATAATTAAAAATAAAAATTAAATAAAAATTACGACCGGCTGAAAATAATTTTTAGAATTGAAAATCGAAATGAGATAAAGATCGTTAATTACTATAAGAATAAGTTATAAAAATTGAATATGGAGAATATAAAAGTATGGTCGGCTGAAATAATTTTCATAATTGAAAATAAAAATTAAATACAAATTACGGCCGGCTGAAAATAATTTTTAGAATTGAAAATCGAAATGAGATAAAGATCGTTAATTAATATAAGAATAAATTATAAAAATCGAATATGGAGAATATAAAATAATGGTCGGCTGAAATAATTTTCATAATTAAAAATAGAAATTAAATACAAATTACTGTCGGCTGAAAATAATTTTTTAAAATTGAAAATTGAAATGAGATAAAGATCATTAATTAATATAAAAATAATTAACGAATATTGAATATATTAAATTTTCATTTTTGTAGGATCTTCAAATAATTATAGGAACAAATCAGTAGTACTAATGAAAATAGTCTAATTTGAATGATTTTGATAGTTAATTCAAAATTTTAATTCGAATTCAAAAAAAAAAAACGTTAGTGTAAACTAACCGCGTGAATTAATATGTACGCGATGTGGATATTTACACGAGTTTTACGGAACATTGGACATTTCCAAAATGAGTTTGTAAATTAGGGTCATTTCGTCGAATTTTTTTATGTTTAAAGCGATAACAATTTACACATTTTTTAAAATTTACTTTTAGTTATAAAACTTTAATTGGTCCGGTCTAATCTAAACCATATAGTTTAAATCTTAAGACTAAACTTATTAGTTGTTTAAAAATAAATAGTTAATTTAATAACTAGTGATCTGAGCCGGTTTGGGGTTTCACCGGTTTTCACCTTTGCACAAAACAAAACAAAACAAAAACACCATAAGTTAGGTAAAAAAATGATAGACATAGCCTAAGCCAAAAGTAACCTCAGGCAATTTTAAAGTAATTTAATTTCAAATTACCGTTGAAAGTTGTAAAATAAAAGAGAAACTAATGGCCCAGGTGGGTCAGCGTGGGCACTAAAATACATCCATTAAAAATGCCAAAATTTGCTTCCCAAACAATCACTCCCACGCCCACCTTCCTCTCCTTTTCCACCGAGACGCTTAATCCCATCCATCCGCTGACGTCATCTTGTCCATGTCAGCACCGTCTGATGTCCGCCACGTCACGGCGGTTCTCTTCCTCCTCCTCCCCCTCCTCCTCCTCTCTCCTGCCATGGCTGACGATATCCAAACCCTACGAAACCTCAAATCCTCTCTCCAAATCAGCAACCGTGACAACGAAGCTTTGACTTCGTGGACAGAGTCTTCGGATTCGCCGTGTAATTTCACCGGAATCCTCTGTGATTCCGACGGTTTGGTTGCCGAGATCGAGCTCTCGCGGCAGACGCTCGCGGGAACTCTTCCGTTGGATACGATTTGCGAGCTTCGGTCTCTGACGAAGCTCTCTCTCGGCTTCAACTTCTTCTCCGGTAAGATATCGGAAGGCCTGAGAAACTGTTCGAGTTTGAAGTACTTGGATTTGGGGAACAACATGTTCTCTGGCGAATTTCCGGATATTTCTCCTCTGATAGGACTAGAGACTCTGTATCTAAACAACACGGGTATATCCGGGGAGTTCCCGTGGAAATCGCTGGAGAAGATGAAGGCTCTGGTTCGGCTGAGCGTCGGAGACAACTCGTTCGAGTCGACTCAATTCCCGAACGTGGTGTTGAGTCTCCCAAAGCTGGAGGTTCTTTACCTCGCGAACTGTAGCTTGAAAGGAACCATTCCGAGAGGCATTGGAAACCTCTCGGAGCTGAAGAACTTTGAGTTGTCATCGAACGAAATCGGCGGAGAAATCCCCGGCGAGATAGGGAAGCTTTCAAAGCTATGGCAGCTGGAGCTTTTCTCGAACAAGCTGACCGGCAAGTTACCGGAGTCCATGGGAGACCTTGCCAGCCTCGAGAAGTTCGATGCATCGATGAACTCGCTCGCCGGAGACTTGTCACCTCTGAGGCGTTGCTCCAACTTGGTCTCTCTCCAACTCTTCGAGAACAACCTCTCCGGCGAGATTCCGGCGGAGTTCGGGGAGTTCAAGAGGCTGGTCAACGTGTCGCTGTACACCAATAATCTGACGGGTCCACTGCCAGAGAAGATCGGATCATGGGCGGAATTCAATTTCATCGACGTGTCGGAGAATCTTCTAACGGGTCCGATCCCGGCGGAGATGTGCAAGAGAGGGACGATGAAGATGCTTCTAATCCTTCAAAATAATTTCAGCGGTCCGATCCCGCAGAGCTACGGAGATTGCCGGACTCTCCAGCGATTCCGAGTCAGCAGGAACTCCCTCTCCGGCGCAGTACCGGCGGGTCTCTGGGGTCTACCCGAGCTCAACATCATCGACCTCGAACAGAATTTCCTCGAAGGTCCGATCTCCCCCCGAATATCCTCCGGCAAGAGCCTCAACCAGCTCTTCCTCGCCCGCAACCGCCTCGCCGGAGACCTCCCCGACGAAATTTCCGGCGCCACCGCGCTCATCTCTGTCCAAATAAACGAGAATCTCCTCACCGGAAAAATCCCCTCCGGGATTGGAAACTTGAAGAAGCTCTCGACTCTGTATCTGGACAACAACCACCTCTCCGGCGAAATCCCCGCCTCCATCGGGTCCTGCACCTCTCTCGCCGCTCTGAACTTGGCCCGAAACTCTCTCTCCGGCGAAATCCCATCCTCCCTCGGCTCGCTCCAGACGCTGAACGCCCTTAACCTCTCCGGCAACTCTCTCTCCGGCAGAATCCCGGCGACCCTAGCCTCCGTTAAGCTCAGCCTCCTCGACCTCTCCCTCAACCACCTCTCCGGCAGAATCCCGGCGGCACTCGCCGGACCGGCCTACAACTCGAGCTTCGTCGGAAACCCCAATCTCTGCACAACCCACGAGCGATGCCCGTTCCACTCCGGCGCCGGAGATTCCTCGAAATCCCTCCGGACGATCGCGATATGCTTCACCGCAGCCCTCTTCGTCGCCCTCGCCTTCCTCGTCTTCCTCAAGACGAGGGCCTCGCGAGGAAAGGAGTTCGACGGCGGGTCGTCGTTCAAGGGAGACTCGTGGAGCATGAAGTCGTTTCAGATCCTGACGTTCACGGAGGACGAGATTCTCCGGTCCATAACGCCAGAGAATCTCGTCGGCTCCGGCGGCTCCGGCGACGTCTACCGCGTCTCAGTCGCGAGCGGGAAAGAGCTTGCCGTGAAGCACATATGGAACGACGACATGAAGAGGAGGAGCAGAAACGACAGAACAAAGAGGAACACGAACAGGTACAAAGCCACGACTCCGATGCTGAGCGAGAGAAGCGGAGAGAGGAGCGATCAGAGGTCGAAGGAGTTCGAGTCGGAGGTGAAGGCGCTCAGCTCGGTGCGCCACGTCAACGTGGTGAAGCTCTACTGTAGCATAACCGGGGAAGACTCGAGCCTTTTGGTGTACGAGTACATGCCCAACGGCTCTGTGTGGGACCGCCTCCACGGCGGGGCCGCCCCCAAGGACACCCTCGATTGGGGGTGCAGGTACGAAATCGCCCTCGGCGCTGCAAAGGGGCTCGAGTATCTTCACCATGGATGCGGGGACAACCCCGTCATTCATAGGGATGTCAAGTCTAGTAACATTTTGCTGGACAAGTTCATGAAGCCCCGGATCGCGGATTTTGGCCTCTCCAAGATCCTCACGTCTCATAATGGAGGCCCCGATTCGACTCGCCTCATCGCTGGGACTCACGGATATATCGCCCCGGGTTCGTCGCCCTAACTGATCAAATTTCTAGAATCTAATAAATTTTTCAATAAAAAAATCGTAGCAAATAGTAATAGTAGTTCGGTTCTTACCTATATATACAAATAAAAATTGATTAGATCTTTACTCGGAATAAACATAAATTTAAAATATTCAAGAGGATTATTTAGGATCAAGAAAATTATATCGTAATTTGAGTTTAATTCTTACGTAAAGAATACATCAAAATTTAAATTAATTCAAGAGGATCATTAAGGAACATAAAAATTACATCGTAATTTGATTTAAATTATAATGTTAACGATATATTAATAAGAAAATAGTACGGAAGAAAAGTTTAGTAAATTTTTATTTATTTACACGTTGATTCTTTTAATGTTAAAATATTATAACAAATTATAAGAATGTAGAAAGATTGCTAGGAGATACATTGTTAATAAATACCATTTGAATAACATTTTTCCAAATTTCTAAATAATTATGGGGTGACAGAATACGGATACACGTACAAAGTGAACGAGAAGAGCGACGTGTACAGCTTCGGAGTAGTTCTACTGGAGTTGGTGACGGGGAAGAAGGCGATCGAAGCAGAGTACGGGGAGAGCAAGGACATAGTGGGCTGGGCTTACGAGAACTTGTCGAGCCGAGAGAGCGTGATGGGCCTCGTGGACCGGGCTTTTCCGGAGGCTATGAGGGACGAGGCCGTCAAGGTGTTGAGGATTGGGATCCTCTGCACGGCCCGCCTCCCTGAGAACCGGCCCACCATGAGGACCGTCGTGCAAATGCTCATCGAGGCCGATCCTTGCAAGCTCCTTCGCATCGTCGTCGCTAAAGATGACGTCGCAAAGAGTGTGCCACGTGTTTAGTTTTTTAGATTTTAGGGTCGGAAACGCATGAATATTGCGTTTTTTTAAAATTTCTCTGTAACTTTATTTGGAAATTTAGTACGTATATATGTATAATAGCTTAAAATAACTTCTGTCTGAGGCTTTGTTGTTCTTTTTGTAATGTAATATATATGTACTGATGAAAAGCCTTGTTTAATGAGTATTATAAACTATATATAGGTTTTGTCTTCGTTTCTTGTCATAAGATACGGAATTATTACTCTGTGGCATAGCAAGGAGTCCACGCCTTAAGTTTATAAGTTTTTTAGACTAGTTCGTGGCAGTCTAGATTTAGAGTTTCTTTTAACCAACTAGATAAAGAGTTTAATTCTTTAAACATAAACAGATATGAAATCTTCCGACGACTAAAATATTAAATCATACTAAAGTCGAGTAATTGGATAAATCCTTTAATGTACGAATCAAACGCTCGAAGACCAAAAAGACCGTGTAAACTTAACAGATGGCTATATCGTCCTTGAGACATTTTGTAAGTCTTCTTCTTGTTTAAAAAAAAGAGACATTTTGTAAGTTTTCTGTAAATCGTTACAAAAAATTATTTACAAGACCGAATCAACATAAATATTTTGTTAATATGTTAATATGTGACAAAGTGTAGAAGATGTCATGTCCCCGAGTTTAATATTTACTTAAAATTTACTAAAAGTTAGTCGCCTTACTTGTTTTTCTTAATAATAAATAGTTAATTATTTGAAATTAAAATCATACTAAACACGTACGTAAAGTTTGCTTCTAGATCATATAGGTGACAAGCCGTATAAGTAATCAGCGTTGTCATCTTTATTTATTTTAAGGACGACACAATACGTTCAGCAGATAACGAATAACATAAAATAACCACTTAAAATAAAGTGACCAGACAAAATTTTGGTATAAGCAAGCCTGTTCCACGCAGTTTCTAATTAAATTAATTCATAATGGTAGTCAGTTTTCTGTGTCTTATCTAGAACTTTAGCACACGTGAATTCATTTACTTACCAAACCTCCGATTCCAAAACGTCCTAACTTGTCGGTAAAACTAAATTTAAGATTAATTGGTGACGGCAAATAAAGATTGGTGAGAGACATGATACAGCTTTGTTCTTAAGTCCCTTTGTTGGCTTAGTTTCGTTTGTAGAACATGCTTGTGTTTTTAGATAGCGAATATTATATTTGTCTTTTATATTATAATGTATGGGAGTTATTGAGTGTAAGTTTGACCTGGTACCAGAAAAAGTAAACATTCCAACTCATTGGCAGAACTTGTCATGTTCATGATGAGTCATAACCACAAATGCTACATAGTACGACGTGGATTAACTTCATCTGAAGATACACAAATTTTAAGAGTTCTATTAATTTTCCTTTGAATGTATTACAACTTTTTATTAACGATGATAAATAAGATAAAAGAAACACCACATATTCAAATAGGATTAAATACTCGTCTCATCAAGATCTTTATATTGATATTAAGTTTATGAAAAATCTTAAGTTGTGAAGTATTTGTAGATACAGTGAAAAGATAAAAAAAAAAAAATTATCGTATGTAGACATTATTATTATATCCAAATATCTTATAATGAGACTACAAAAAAAAAATTCGAGTCCCAAAATTATGAGATCCGATCTTAATTATGTCGATTTAATCTGTTTGTGAAGTTTTTCGAATAATTATGTTTTGAAGTCGGATAAGGTATTCATCTTTTGATTATTATTGGTTTTATATGATACTCAATGCGCCAAAGAAAACAGTGATGGAAAGAAGTACATTTAGTAAAGGTAGAAACTTCGAATGATTGGCTATCAGATAATGTACAGCAATATACTGGGAATTAAGAACTACAATGACAAAACAGTTTATTTTGTCTGCTAACTATTACTTTTTTAGAAATTGCAAGACTCAGACAGCTCGGCATATTCTGTAAATGATTCATATGCTTCCTTGGAAGATCTGCATTCTGGAGGGAAATAAATTGCCTACATCCGCCTAACCTAGAACATAAATTTCAGACTAGAACATTAATAAAATACCTCAAAAACTATTCCAACATAGTTTTCTTTATTTCGAACCTCAGATCGAATAAACTTAACTTCTCATTCACAAACTTGTAACTAAGGATAATAGACTCATAAATATAATGCATTTTCAATATGGTACACGTTTAACTAAACTTGCGTAATGTTTCGGTTCAAGTTAAATTTTTGTTAATAATCAAAATTTAAAGAAAATATTTAGTAAAACAAGTATAGTTAATTAGTTCGACACGTAAGCACTTTGACCATTAACATATTTTTTAAGAAACGTTAATAAGTAAACAAACTCAGGATTAATAAATGATGTGATTTGTTGACATTTATGTTAATAAATTTTATTGGATGCAAACCTCATAATAAAAAGGAAAAAGAGTAAAGAAAAAAAAGTAAGAAGAATTGATGAAAATAAGTAAACAAGGCATTAAGTAAGATATAGATGCGTGATTACAATACTAAAAGCTTAACGACCTATTAAAATTAAAGGTGGTTGTTTTGACCAGGGTTTCAGTTAAAGCTAATAAAAAAGATGTTCACTTTATATCATATTTTTCCGGTTAACCGGGTAAAGGATAAATAAAACATATATTCGATGGAAAACTGGTTAAGCTTTTAATTGATGAATGGTAAATGAACGATGTTATTACGCTGTGATTGACGATGTGATTGGCTTATTTTTATTAGGCAAGAGTATTAACTGAATTAATATGAGATATCCTGTCGTGTTAATTGTCCTGATAATCTGTGATTTGACTCTTTTTATTTGGACAATCTGTGGATCTCGTTTTAAGGCGCTAATAAAGATCCTCCCATCCCGGAAGCTGGACGTTGACTTCTTGGAAATTCTA
This sequence comes from Urtica urens, assembly GCA_958296335.1. Classification (NCBI taxonomy): domain Eukaryota; kingdom Viridiplantae; phylum Streptophyta; class Magnoliopsida; order Rosales; family Urticaceae; genus Urtica; species Urtica urens. The sequence continues at coordinate 22,176,415 of OY282523.1, read as the reverse complement.
ACTTGGATCTTTGCCTTTTGGACGCTATAAATTGCAGTGTTGCAGCCTCTTGCGTCCTAGTGGCTTTCGTTTGATCAATAGCTTTTCTAGATGTGCAAGACTGGCGGACTGGAAAACTGTTGTATTGAACTAAAGCACTGTTGAATCGGATTACCCACTGTAGTCGATTCCTGTTTGGTATTGTATTTGTGCGTGAATGGACTGATCACGCTCTTGAAATTTCTGTGATTAAAGAACACGTGAAGGTGTGTCTTTGGTGGATCTGTGAAGGGTCACTAATTCAGGATGAGGATTGAATTAGGGTTTCACTTTATAGTTAGTAATTTGGCATTGATGTGTATGTTCTTCATGTAAAACCAATTGTACTGAGAACTATTATTATAGTGAAATCATTTCCACCGGGTTACCACACCCCCCAAATGTAGGAGACTTTACTCCGAACTGAGTTACCAATTGTGCGTGTTGATTATTATTTCCTGCACTATTTTACTGTTTTCTTTATTGTGCTTGCAAATTGTCACATAAACTGTTACCATATTGTGTTTGACAGTTGGCTAAACGATTAACATAATTTCAAACAACCTCGTATGAAATAATTATCGGACAACCTTTTCATTCGAGCTAGAATACGAAAATCTCAAGCCAATTCACATATTAATCAACACTTCTTTTCCTTGCAAATATTATTATAGTATAAAATGGATTCTAGAGTGAGACATGTTACCAAACTGATACAAACGTATGGAATTACATGAAGAGGAAACAAAAGATTAGTTATCTTAAACAGGATCAGAAGAAACGAATCGAATCACAGGCACAGGAGCGAACATATAAAACGAAAGTAAATGCATCTAGGAATATTTTCGTCCGTTTTCTGGTCAAAATTTTATTTTCATATATACTTTTCAATGGTAGAGTCTAATTATTTTGATTAACTATCGAGTAAATAAAATGAAATTTCTCATCCATAAAACATTATATTTAACGCTAAAACATAGAAAATAGTATGTTGAAGACTTGAAAAGTCTACAGAAATTTGACTAAAATAAACCTTTCAAGAGTGGATGGGAAACCTAAAGAGTGCGTATTATACTGATGAACGATATAATCTTAAATTGGTAAGGAAATGGCTATTTGAAAGGTAAATCTCCTGTCGATAGGTAGTGAAGTCATATCACAAAGCTTAAACTTAAACGACAACCTGGAACTTGCATCACCCTCGTCTACGATTATGAACCGTACGTCCATACGGATGCCTTAAATGCTTGCATCACCAATCGTAGTGTACTGAAATAGAGACCATTAACTAAATATCTTTAGTCATAAAAATACTCCTTATTAAAAATAACAAAAATAAAACGCTACGGCTAAACTAAGAATAATAACATGTAAAAATGTCTCACGTGACAAGATAACCAAAACGACAATTACTGGACAAAGGTTAATCATGCAACGAACCCCAGACCATAACCTAAATTCATTTCTACATGTGAAGAAAAGGTCGCAGAAAATTGAAGTCCAAGAAAAAGGAACTAATAACAAGACTGTTCACATTAGAGTATGGGCTTTCTGACGGACTTTAATGTACCGGCCCGAATACCACGCGATGTGGCCGAACATTGCTCTTCTGTAAGGCCATCATGAACGAACAATTCTTGCAAGGGACAAGTTTAAAGATTTTGAAAGCCGTAGCTCAGTTATTTTTAAAAAAACTTAAACCTAAAATAATGGAAGATAAGAAGAAGCTAAAAGTTCTAAACTCACTCAATATACTGAACAACAGAGAAGATTTTGAAAATGATTAGAAAAAGTGGAACAATTTACCGGTATAAGAGAGGGGTTGTCATATTTAAATATAAAAGAACCACAAGAAATATGAAATACTAGCAGCAAGCGTCTTAATAGATTGAAGAGAGTTGTGAGAACGACCGTAAAAAGGAAATACATATGATCAATAGGTATCCAAAAAAATTAATTTTATGGGGGCATAATAATATTATTTTACATTAAAATTTCTAGTAAAAATAAAGATAATAACATTTTATTCAATTCAATGATAAAAGAAATTACAATTATATGCGATGAGTTTTCATAGTTTGAAATCGTTTCACAATTGTATCATCATCTATGCTATAAAACATAATCAACAAATTTTTCATAAACAAACTAAATTAATAATTCCTGACAATCAATTCAGATTTTCTAATCTGTAACTCAAAAAACTATGAACAAATTTATTCTTCTTAAAATTTAACATTAAACAGATTCTATTTCACACATATTTTTGAGAAAATATCATAATCAACGATTTCTTCGTAAACAAACTAAAACAATAATTCCCGACAAATGATTCAAATTTTCTAATCCGTGGCTCAAAAAATTATGAAAAAATTCTACTCTTATTAAATTTGAATTCTAAACAGATTCTATTTCTCACATATCTTTGAGAAAAAATTATAATAAACGACTTCAACAACAATCAACTTACGAATTATCGAACTATAACTATAACTATCGAAATCATTTCATATTTCCCGGACCCAATGTCAATAAAATCTGAAACAAATCCACACTACTTAAAATTTCGTTCCAAACAGATTGTATTTCGTACATTATTTCGAGTAAAAATCATAATCAAGAATTTCAAGAACAATCTTATAGTGTTTAAGTAAAGATATATGTATTTATAACTACAACCACCGAATTCACTTCATATTTCACAATCCAGATTTCAAAAATATTCCAAAAAATTATATCATCTTCATAATCACATTCCTAACACATTCTATTTTAAAATCATTGCTTAAAAATACCAAATTGGACTCGAAAAACATCTTCGAGTCTCTAATTCCAAAAAATCCGGCCAAAACCTGAGATTTCTCCGAAGCCCGTCGAAACCCGACGAATAAATGTTGTTTTTGCACAGGTCCTGTTGGAAACGGAGCGGCCAACGTCGTATCGGGGGGGGGGGGGGGGTAATTCGCCGCCGTGCAGTGGGTCGGCTCTCCCTCTTGAGCGGCCGAATCGTTGAAGAGAAAAAGAAAACCTTTAGGGTTTTCGGCGGCCAATGACAATTTTATACTACCTGCGAACGACATTGTTGGGCCAATGACAGACGATTTTAAGCGATGAAAACGACGGATTTCATCGGCCAAAAACGACGAAACGCGTGAATGGGTGTTTTTTGGCCGATTTTAAGCGAAACTTGGTGTTTCGGCGGGGTTTCCACGGGTTTCAACGGCGGTTTAAGCGTTGGATTTGACACTGTTTTGTTTTTAGACTTGGCGTAAAACTGATTTTGGATCGTAGTGAAAGATTTTTTAAAAAACATACATGAGATTCTAAAAATATAAAAGTATTTTGGAAATGAATGGATTATAATAACATCAATCACTTAGATGGGTATCTTAATGGTCCAGATATGTCCGAAAGAGAGGACCATGCATGGTGTTTGATTCATGATGATCAGCATCTGATGCATGTAAAAAAATAAAAACACTACATTCATTCATCTCTTATCTGAGATAAAGCAATGAGTATATAATATATAATATTCTGGTGGTACTGCAGTATAAACATAAAAGCCCCTTTTTAGAAAGACATAATATGCTTATGATCATCTCCCTGATCATTCTTCTCTTTTATTCATATATTACTCCTCCGTACTATCACATTTTCCATAATTTCATAACATCTATAGACTAGACCCTAATAATCACAATCACCAACTATCCTCTGAGACGCACATAATGATACTGTTAAATATTCATCACATATTTATACACACCCAACATTTCCCTCTTCTTGTCACTTTAGAAACCAAAGAAGCCTAAAAGAAAAGCATGTCTCACAAAATTTCATTTTTAGTACTACTACTTATTCTACTCGCTTCTTCATTGACCCGTGCCGTGCTGAACGAAACCCTTTTTTTTGTAGAGATGAAGAAGTCTTTGACCGGAACCATGTTTTCCGATTGGGACCCTGAGAAGACCCATTGGTGCAACCTCTCCGGAGTCACTTGCGACGGTCGAGATATCGTTACCGAACTGGACTTCACCGGCTGGTCTCTCTCCGGCAGATTCCCGCCAGAGGTATGTGAATACCTCCCGGAGCTTCGAGTCCTCCGCCTCGGGAAGAATCGCCTCTCCGGCGAGTTTCCGGGAGCGTTGGAAAACTGCAGCCAGCTTGAAGAGCTTGACTTAAACCATCTTTACCTCGGTGGGACGATCCCGGAGCTTTCGAAGATGAGGTCTCTTAGGGCGTTGGACCTTTCTTACAACGCTTTCCGGGGAAAGTTTCCGATCTCTTCTGTGCTCAACCTCACCAGGCTCGAGGTTTTGAACTTCAACGAGAACGGGGGGTTCGACACGTGGCGGATGCCGGACGAGATCGCGGGCCTGACTCGGCTCCGGTCGATGCTCATAATGACGTGCTCGATCTATGGCCCGATCCCGAGGATCCTCGGGAACATGACGGAGCTCGTCGACCTCGAACTCAGCGGAAACTTTCTCACCGGTGAGGTCCCACCGGAGCTCGGCCGCCTCCGCAACCTCAGGCTACTGGAGCTCTACTACAACCAGCTCTCCGGGAGAATCCCGCCGGAGCTGGGGAACTTGACTGAGATGGCGGACCTGGACATCTCGGTGAACCGCCTGACGGGACCCATCCCGGAGTCTGTGTGCCGGCTGCCTAAGCTTCGCGTGCTTCAGTTCTACAATAACAGCCTCAGCGGCGAGATTCCGGTGGCGATCGAAGAGTCGAGATCGCTGGAGATGCTGTCGCTGTACGATAACTATCTCACGGGACACGTCCCAGGTGGCCTCGGCGCTCACTCTCGAATGAACGTCTTCGATCTGTCCGAGAATAACCTCACCGGGCCGCTTCCGGGACTGGTCTGCGGTGGAGGGAGGCTCCAGTACTTTCTGGTTCTGGACAACTCGTTCTCCGGCGAAATCCCGGCGACCTACGGCAATTGTAGGACCTTGCTCCGATTCAGAGTGAGCAACAACCGGCTCCAAGGTCACGTGCCAGAGGAACTCCTGGCCTTGCCTCACGTGTATATCCTGGACCTCGCTTACAACAACCTCACCGGCGCCATCGGAGAATCCATTGCCGGAGCGAGGAATCTCTCTGAGCTCTTCGTCCAGAACAACCTGATCTCCGGGTCCTTGCCGCTCGGAATCTCCCGGGCCTGGAACCTGGTCAAGATAGATCTGAGCAAGAACCGGATCTCGGGGCCGATTCCGCCGGACATCGGACGGCTGAGAAAGCTCAACTTGCTTCTCCTGCAAGGCAACCGGCTGAGCTCTTCCATACCCGTGTCTCTCGCAAACCTGACGTCACTAAACGTCCTCGACCTCTCCGACAACCTCCTCACCGGAGAGATCCCGGAGAGCCTCGGCGCTCTGATGCCGAACTCCATCAACTTCTCGAACAACCTCCTCTCCGGCCGGGTCCCCGACTCGCTCGTCAAGTCCGGCCTCACCGAAAGCTTCTCCGGAAACCCCAACCTCTGCGCCGAAACCCTAACCCTAACGGAAACCGAGCCCAGCAAGAGAATCTTCCCCGCATGCCGCGGCGGCCTCCACAACACCAGCCCCACGAGACAGCGAACCAGCGCCGCAAATTCCATATGGGCGGCGGCGGCCTCCCTTGCCGTGGTGGTGGTCGGTGGCGTCCTGTTCCTCCGCCGGCGACTGGGGAGAGATCGGAAAGTGACGGAGCAGGAAGAGAAAAGCGGAGGAGCTCATTCGTGGTCCTCTTACGAAGTGAGAAGCTTCCACCGGATCGGGTTCGACCAGAAGGAGATCCTCTCGGCGGCCATGGACGAGCGGAACATGGTGGGGCGGGGCGGGTCCGGGACAGTCCACCGCGTGGAGCTGAAAAGCAAAGACGTGGTGGCCGTGAAGCGCCTCTTCCAGCGCCGGAGAAGGGAGGACGACGTGATGGTGGTGGACCGAGAGCTGAGGACGGAGGTGGAGACCCTGGGGAGCATACGCCACAAGAACATCGTGAAGCTCTACTACTACCTGGCCAGCATGGAGTGTAACCTTTTGGTGTACGAGTACATGCCGAACGGGAACCTGTGGGACGCCATCCACGTGGGGTGCCTGGATTGGGCCACGCGGCACGGGGTGGCGCTGGGAATCGCGCAGGGGCTCGCGTATCTGCACCACGACCTGCTCCGCCCCATCATCCACAGAGATATCAAGTCCACCAACATCCTGTTGGACGCCAACAATGAGCCCAAAGTCGCCGATTTCGGGATCGCCAAGGTTTTGCAGGCCCGAGGAGGAAAGGACTCCGCCACCACCACCCTTGTTGCCGGCACCTACGGCTACTTGGCTCCAGGTATTCTTATTTTTTAAGTAACCCACCAAAATATAATTGAGAAATAATCAACATTTCATTCATATTTTTTAAATAACATTTTATTATACTTTTTTAATTTATGTGGTATATGAAATGTAATTGTTATTTATTTTTTCAAAATTTGAACATTTTATTTAGCTGTTCAGCATTTATTAATTTTAATCGGTTTTTAAAATTTTGAAATTAATATTTAAATATTATAGAAGAGAATGTTTTTACTTTTTTTGTGTCTGTAAATTATCGAGCCTATTATTTACACATATTTAATTATATCAATGATTAATCCACTTAACTTCGCATGGATCTATCAACCATAAAAACCCTAAATATATTGTTTTAGTTATCATCACATTAACCCATTAATAATGGACCGGTATGTATTTGTTATGTTAACCACGTAGAATATGCGTACTCGTCGAAGCCAACGACAAAGTGCGACGTGTACAGCTTCGGAGTGGTTTTGATGGAGCTGATAACGGGAAAGAAGCCGGTGGAAACGGAGTTCGGGGAGAATAAGAACATAATATATTGGGTGTCGAACAAAGTGGACACGAGAGAAGGAGCCATGGAAGTGCTAGACAAGAGGGTGTGTGGGTCCCACCGAGACGACATGATCCAAACGCTGAGGGTCGCGATTCGGTGCACCTACAAGAACCCCGCCCTCCGTCCCACCATGAAGGAGGTCGTTCAGCTCCTCCAAGACCTCCGTCCCAAGATCACCACCAACAATAATAAATAATTTGGATAATCTAATCAACAAACAATCAATGTAAGTGCTATCTTATCATTGGTTCTCTTTGTATACTACACTGATATCATGATATAGGACTAATGAATTGTATATGGGAGAGAGCGACTTATTACTATTTTTCACTATTACTCTCTTTAATATATTGGTATATGAAAAAATGTGTTATTTTACTATTCTATCTATATGCTACTTTGTGCCCGTAGGTTAACTTTACTTTCTTCCCAGACTCGTTTCACAACCGTATCATTATCAAATTTTCAAATCTTAATACATTCCACACCCGTATTAAAACCATGTTACGGTCAAATATTCTTGTCACAAATAAACTTACATGTCTTACTCGTCTAACAGACGTGACACAACATGGTATGGCCAAAATTACATATCTTACTCGTCTCGCACATGTCCTAAATCCATGCTACAGACAAATACAAATCTCACATACAATGTCACACTACTCTTGCCATGGCCAAATTTATATACTTTACCTGTCCCCCGCAGCCGTGCCAAGTCAAACCATGGTCAAACATCAATGCACATGGATAACTTCTCATGTCTTACCCGTATCACAACTATGCCAGGATCAATTTTCAGGCATTACCTGTATCACAAAATATCCACTTCTTATCTCTATCATTTGTTGAGTTAATGATCGCATAAATACGTAATGTTTATTCAAAATCATGCTTATATACATCTTTTTCGGTGGAAAAATTACTTAATGTCTACTCAACATCATCCTTATACATAATTTTTTTTGTGTGGAAAAAATACTTAATGTTAAGTTAACTTAAAGCATAGGTACCCAAAATTTTATAATAATTTGATATATATTCTTAAAATAATTAAATTTTATTTTATAACACAACTTTTTAGCAATTAATCTTATAAAAGAAATTAAAAATTAATTATATCACTTTACAATTATTTTTAAGAAAAAATAATAAATTATATTAAATTTTGGGTTGCTATGTGTTTTTTCATCCAATTTAGCAGTCTAAGTAAGTATAGTGTAATTAAACTTAATATTAAGTATTTTTACCACTGAAAAAGAAAATTAAACATATAAATATAATTTTGAGCAACCATTGAATATTTTTGCTACATATAATTTTGAGTAAGCATTTACCCTAATTTTTTATTAACATTTACGTGTTTGATGTGGTGATGGGGACTAGCATATTGCTTTGTTCGTATGGCCCGCGATCAGGAATTAATTCGTTCGTGTGCCTTTTTCAGTGCTTTGTATTCTACCTTTTCTTTATATGCTACTTTAATTTGTATTTTCTTTAAAAGATGTCTATAAAGTAAAAATGGAGAGTCCTGAACAAAAGCAGAGGGATCGATTGAAATTGGAATGTTATGATGTCACTACATTTAGTCATGCTTTCTTTTCTTTTTTCTGTTCATCAAATTTAGTGGGTTTCGGATTCTCAACTTTACTGGATGTGTTGTTTGAGCATGATTCGTATTCATATCCAGGAAGAACCACTTAATGTCACTAAAAAAAAAAAAACAAGGACCACTTCATCCGTTGTATACCTTTGCGTAATTTTTTTTTTTGAGGAAACCTTTGCGTATTTTTTTTTTTTTGAACTCATAATAGTGATGGAAATTAATCAGCAAAATATAGTAAAACAGAAACAGATTGATCGATAAAAATACAAAGGCGAGTTATTGTTTTTGCTTTAAGTCAATTCTTGATTGAGTGTCCTATATATGGATCAATAGGGCCTACAAATCAATCGTGTTCCACCACTGGTAGTTATTAATTAATTAAGCTACTTCAAGCAAAAATCATTTTGATACACTCGGATTCCATTAGACAATTTTGTGAATCATACAACGGAAATTTATAACAATATAGAAAATTATTGTATTGGAGGGTTATTTTTGTCCCGATTCTTAATATATGACTTTCACGACGATTACTTGTTACGTAGGAAAAATAATTCATGTATGCACATTTTAACAGCAGCGGACAACAATCTTGTTGCGTCAAGAGCCTTAGCAAAAACGTAAAATTTATATGTAACACTTTATACAAAGAGACAAATCACTGCTATAGTATTTTCCCATTGTATAATCTCGCCGATATTACATAGCATTCAAAACACTATAAAAAACATTTCACAAAAAAATTTGTGGTGTTATTCATTTTTGTATTGTTGATGTTAGGGAAATTCTCGTCTAATTATTGGTAATTTAAGTATAAAAAATTTAGTCATCAAAATATCACGAATTGAGAAATAGCTAAGTTAATGTTTTGCAAGTAGCTAAAATAATTATGTTATTTGATTTGTGAGATTTTTTTTACTTTTTTGCCATTTTGTTTAACGCAACATATACAATAAAGTTTATTTTCTCAAATATTGAATTTTTGTGTGTATGATTTTAGCAATATTTACTTCAATCTATTTTTAAAATTTTGAAACATTAAATTCTAAATTAGTTAAAAAAGATAAATGGAGGTGCTTTGGATTATTTTAAACTTTTTATGTATAAATTATTTAACCTGGTATTATGACAAAATTAACAAAAAAAAAAATTATTTCTCAATAGACTTAGGCGGCTATTCACCACAAAGACCTTTTAAGTATTATATAAGGTTAGCAGCATTATCTATGTGTATAATTTAAGTAGTCTTTTTTTTTTTACATTGATGAGTTCTTTTTAAAACAAATGCCTCATTGAAACCTTTCGCCTCCGAACCGGTACGACGAAAGGAAAAAAGTTTTAAGAATTCTTGCCCGCTTGATAAGATACTTATGTATATTCTCGTTGACATTATTAATAAAATAAAGTTTGACATTTATAAATTTTTCTAATTGAAATGGTTATTTCTTATGTATTAAAATTTATTAAACATTCACCATCTCATAGCCTTCGTATCAAACTGAGTCACGTGCACCTGAGTTCGGGCGGTGAGTTAAAACGAGGTCGATGATTGATATAAGCTTGAGAGGCTATATTGAAAGTCACATATGTAGAACACATTAGTGAAGGCTGATCACTATGTGGAAACATTCTACACTTGTGATAATTTTACGACTTCGACATGCCTTAGGATAGATGTGTCGTTTAAGGACCGTTACGATGCACTAACCAATGCCACTATGATGGTCACAGTGAGACTTGATCTAAATCCTGAAGTGGTCACAGACACTGTATCATGTCTCTGTGCTCTTTGACTCATTCGCTAAAAGGCCATCTATGCTAATCACAACTTATGTCTTGGGAGTCTTCTTTTGGAAGTTTTATCAGAGCATGATTCGAGTGGGAAGTGATTTACAGATACGGAATCTGGCCTCCCTGAAAGGAGGTCCATGTTCACTCACCTAAGTGTTGATTCCAGAATCGATTGGTTGTGCGCACTTTCGAAGTAAGTTAACATTCGAAAGAATTTTCCGTTGGGGAAGCAACCATGCTTAGGGGTAATATGTATCAAGAGAAGTATAACAGAATAAATTGACTTCTCTTGCCATGGGTTGAACTTGGAGGATCTTGATCACGAACTGACTATATCAGTGGACACTCGTCATGATGAGTAAATATAATTCTAGTATTAAAGAAGGGTTCAGTCTTTTATTACACTGTGGAGTGTTGATAAAGACTAGACGAATCGATGAAAAAGAGATAGGACTATATCGTCTTTTTCGTTGGGTTCGTTAAGCTTCTACTACTAAGTCCATAGTCCCCGATTCAGCTATGATAAAGGCGGATAAGAACTTTCGAATAATAGTGTTTAATCACTATTTAATCTCACTTGCTATAATGGCGATTGACAACATTATTTCTGGAAAACGGATATTCGCATAATTAAATAAATGTTTATAGCATAATTGATTATTTATTGTTGGATCATGTAAAAAAATAATTAATTGGATTTTAAGAAAACAGGCCTTGAAAATTCAAGGGATGAGCTAGGGAGAGGCTTGGCCGAAAATCCCCTAGGGTTATGCCCTAGGGGTGGCCGATTATGCCTCCCCCAATCTCTCCCTAAATTTCTCTCTGATGAGAGAAAATCTCTTACATAGATATTGATCTGATGGATGAGAGAGAGTTTAGATTCACTGTTGAGATATAATGGCCCGGATTAAATCCAAATGAGAGAATATCTCTAGAAGGGGAGAATATCTCCAGAATGAGAGAATATCTCAGACGAAAGGAGAGAAAATCTCTCAGGGGTTATCTCCCTACCAATCCTATAAATAGGGAGAAGGGAAGAGGAAAATTCATTCCATTCTTCATAGAATTTTTGCGGCCACCTCTCTCTCTCTCTCCTGGCCGATTATTTCCTCCCCTACTCCCGGGAGTTGCTAAATTCCAATCCTAAATAATATGAGCGAGATCCCGAAACAATCTGGTTTTGAGATCTAAGTTAGATATCGTCTGTGCCGACTCATCTTTCTTATTCATCTCGGATATTACGTTTAGGAAGAGTACGGTGTCATCCTCGAGTACTAAATAAGATAAAAAAGTTGTAAAATCTTTAAGACGGAACGAGCATTGAATTGGAGCATTCTGTAGCTAAGCCAAAATCCATGTAAGTGCTCTGATCGCCTCCTATATTAATGGTTGATGAATTTCTTTTATAATCAAATTAAAATAAAAAAACTAGATCTTGTTTACTAATCATTATCATTAATTGGCTATTTCTTGGGATTGGCGCCCACAAATGAGATATTAGACATTGAAATACTTTTTGTATTTGATTTTGCTGATACATTGATATTAATAAATATTCATTCTTTATTATGTTTGTGTTTATGTATGAATGCTACGCTCTGAAAATGTCATCAACGAAAGGGGTGCTAAATATAGACTTGACAAGATAGCCCCTTGTGACTAGTTTAAACATTTGTTCGCAATCTTAAGATCCATAGAGCAATCGAATCTGAGTATTGATTGTTAGAATGAATCATGATATCCAATCTTGTGATATAGAGAGTTGTGACTCTATGATTCATCCTTGATATTTTATAAAATATATAAAACAAGACCTGTGATACTTAGAAGCTCGAGATAAAACCGTTTAAACACTCAAAGCTTCAAGATCACATACGAGGGGTACTTTGGTACTTACCTTAATCCTGAAGTGAATATATAATTCATATTACACTTTATGACATTTGATTTGTCAATGGGCAATGACTAAGTTTTAGTTTCATCTGACCCGACGGTTGGTGTCATAAGGATGTGATTTTGGGTTATATGATTCACAAAAATGAAATTCATGTTGATAAAATGCAAATGCATTAGTATCACACTATTCTTTGTTATGAGAGTGTGAATGATTAACCTGGCCAGATATTCATCGAATAAGAACATTCTTTGATTAAAACATGTGACATGTATCGACATCTCACTCTATGTTTTTCTCATTCACAAATAACAAAGGAGTTAGTGAAATAATAACTCAGGGGGTAAAACGGTAATTTTAAGAATTGTTAGTATTGGTCCTTTAGTGGAATCGACCAATATTAAGAATTAAAAGACGGAAAAAGTTTGTGAACTTTTGAGTCCGATCTTTATTCTAAAGTTTCGTTCATATGGGCCCATAAGGTCTCAATGATAGACACTTAGAAGAGATTAAATGAACTAGGATTGTTGATTAACTCATTGAATATAAATTTTGATTTATATGAGGGAAGTTATTTTTCTGAGTGACTAAATAAATAATTGGTTATTTATTGTTACATTTATTAAATCATAGAGTATTATTATTATATTGATAATAATACACTTGAGAAATTCAATTGAATAAAAGGAGAAAGTAAACAATTTTCCATTTCGTACTTATTTGGAAAGTATGAAATTATTTTAATGAAATGTCATTAACATAAAATGAGAATTCTAAATTAATTGAATTTAGAAATAAATCAAAAGTATTTGGGAATAAATTAAATGAATATGGCCGAGTATGTTGAGAGTGTTTTGCCCGAGAATTACAAGTCAACGGGTCATGAGTTTGACTCAACTTAATCCCACACTAAACTGTTTATAAGTGAGCTTAAGCAGAAACCCTAGACAAAACCCTAACCCTAATTTCATTCGGCCAAACTCTCCCTCTCTCTCCGCTTGAGTCTCTCGGCCGAATATCCCAAAGAAAAGAGAAAAGAAAATTTGTTTTCTTGTTCTTCATTCAATTCCCGTGTGTTCTTGAAAGCCCACCCTTTCAGTCTCAATAAATCCTTGTGTTATATTGTTGATTCTTCACTTGGTGTTTGGTGTGCTTTTCAATTCAGAAAATCGTTTTTAAAATTGTTTTAAAAGTTTTTTTGCAAGTTTCCAGCCGGCCGGACACTTTCTGTCCTCTCCAGTCCGGCGAGCCCTTCCCTGTCCGGTGACCTGCCCCAATCCGGCGAGGAGTGTCCTGTCCGGCGACCTGCCCCTGTCCAGCGAGGACTGTCCTGTCTGGAATCCTGTCCCAGTCTGGCGAGGAGTATACTGTCCAGCGACCAGATTCCAGTCCGGCGGTTCCAGGCTTGAAATCTCTAGTCTAGCGAAGGTTCTTGTCCGGCGAGTCACCAGTCCGGCGAAGGTTCTTTTCCGGCAAGTCCTCTAGCAGGCGAAGGTTCCCTATCCGGCGTGGTTCATGTCCGGCGAGTCCCCTGCACGGCGAGAAGGTCATGTCCGGCGTCTCTGTCTTCCCAGTTCGGCGAAGACGTGCCTAGGGCAATCCGACGAGCTTCTTTTCACGCGTGGAATTGGCGTGGCATTCCGGTGATATCGAGCAACGTCGGGATTGGTTACAATCTCAATTGTAAGTATTTTCTCAACGATTTCGATTGCTAATAATATATAAAATGTTTATATAGGTTGTTAGCATTTTTGTTGAGTGTGTGCTTTAATAAATTGTTTATTAAATATGTAATTAAATTTTAATTCCTTAGGTTATTAAATATATTAAAATTGTTTTAATATATGTAGATCTAATTATATTTTTACGCCACATAGGATTTTTTCGCCACATAGGATGTGTAATATAATTATATTATTTAATTTGTTAAATAAATTCCAACACTATTGTGACTGCGATTAATGAATAAATTTTCAACACTATTGTGACTGCGATTAATGACATTCTGCATTTAATATGGTTACCTAGGTGAATCTTGTTGGTAGAGATACCGACAAGAAGATTCTTTATTTACATATCGACATAATATAAATCTCTCATGAGTCCTTATTGTAATTTGCTGATTAAATTAATAAAAGTTGAAAAGTTCATTCATTCCTTTTTTGTTTATTTAAAGATTTATGATATTAATAGTCTTATAGTCCTTAATCAAATCTAACAATGTATGAAGAGACAAATGTAGATTTGCGTGAACAAACTCTTCATGGTTTGCTTAAAACAAAATATTTTCAATCATAAGATCAACGGACTATAGATCCTAGTATGATTGTTGGAAAAATCTATGATGTCTGATAACAAGGTATAGAGAGTTAGGAACTCTATAGTTCTTCCAGTGTATCTTCTGAAGATACTAAATTGACTAGTGCACCTTTAGAGACAATGTAAGAACAAACCATTTAACCTCTTCTGTCTCAAGGTCACTATGTATGAATTGCATTGTGCTTACCTTAATCCTGAAAAAATACATGTTATTTCATAACTTGAATATATTTATTTAGGAAAGCTACACTCTAGATCCAAGTTTGTGAACTAGATGCGCTCTATTGGTGATGTATTTGGTTGTGAAGTTGACATGAATATACTTTGTGAAGTTCTCATAGATATGAAATTCATGTACAAGATTGTTGAAATGCAATGTATATCACCTCATGCTTTATTACTTAAATTATGAATAAATGAACCGCGCGGTATCCAAAATTAAGTAACGACTTTATTTGGATGAAACAATGTGACTTGTTAGCTCCTCGTCAATACATTGTTTCTTACTTATTCACAAGTAATAAAGGAAATGAGGGTAAAATGGTAATTTTATAAATTTCATCTAGTTGACGATATTCATGAGGAGAAATCATAGATAACATTTAATTGATCCATTCAACATAATTTAGTTGAATTTGAGTGGAAAATAAATTCATTTGAACCGAGAGATTCTCAGTGTCAACTCTTTAGTTGAGTTAGTTGACATTAAGCTAATACTCGAAAAAAGTTTGAACTTTTTAGTCCAACTATAGTGCCTCAAGTTTTGTTCATTTGGATCTATAAGGTCACTATTTGTTAAACTAGAAGGTAAGTCAAAATAAGTTCAAATGTTGAACTGGACGTTTTCTCGGAAAATGTTTAGAGAGTATTTTTGTCCACATGGACATAAAATGATGTGAATGTCAAAATAAGATTTTGAATATTTTCATATAATGGAAATATAAATTAGTGTCTAAAGTTGAGAAGTCGTTCGAGGCATTAAGAAATTAATTTCATTATTTGTGCAATATTAATTCTACAATGGGTATTTTAAGAATGGTCTTAAAAGAAATAAGGAAGCATCTAGAAGCTCCCCCAGGTAGAATTTCGGCCAAGCATCATAGAGGAGAGAGACAAACATCTCCCATTATTTTGTGCATTATTACATATTGGTAATTGCCCAAAGGAAAAGAGGAAATGAATTTCTTTGAGAAGGAAACAAATTTGCTAATCAAGGAAACAAATTTCCTTCACTAAAGCAAGAGGATGGCCAGCCATGTACAAGGCGAAGAGGAGAGTAAATCAAATATTGTGTCATGAATAAACAATAGAAAATGGTAATTACCCTTACTTGTATTTCCTTTTCCTATTAATAGAGGCTCACATTGAGATGTGAAAGTAAGTTTTTCTCTTGTTTTCTCTATAATTAGCCGACCATATTTCTCTTCTCTCTCTCTCTAAATACCTCTTTTATTTTGGTACCTAAATCCTCATTAGACTTAGGCTTAAATTAGCTTTTTAGCTCATAGCATGTTCTTGAGTTATTTTTTTTTAATTGTGCCCACATACAAATCCTTTAAACCCTCTATAGATTCTTGTAATAGAAATCTTAGCTTTCTCGAGTTCACGACAAGGTGTGAAGGAAACGAGCAAGACGAGACGATCTACCATTTCTAAGGCTTCTTAAAGATCAAGTTACAAGAAAGGTTAGTAACAAGTAATTAAATAATTATTTTTACATAACAGCATGTTCATGCACTTGGTCTAGGTTAGTAAAATTGTTTTACTAGTAAAGAAATTTTTATATTCCTCCTTTAACTTGTTAATGATAATTTTTTCTTAACCCTATACCTATTTCAACAAATCAATCACCAAGAAAAAGAGAGTCCGACCTCGATTAACACATATCGGCTAAAGCTCGAGATAAATTGTCCCGCACAAAGGGCGGGACATCCCGTAAGTAAAACATACTTAATGACATAAAATCAAACCCCTATCTAGCTATAACATGAGCTGCATTGTTAAGCTCTCTCTTAACCCACCCAAATTTACAAGACATGAAATCTAAAGCTAAAGAAACCACTTGTTCAAAAACCAAAGCTAACCTCGATTTTGGACTCTTCTGCTTGTCTCTCAAAGGCGGCATTGCATCTGAATTTGACCTTCCCTATCTCTGGCTTTAACAATTTTGTCATATTGTTGTCTTCATACTCTCGCTCTACACCTTCTCCCGCCACCGAGATTTTAGCAATCTTTACTGCCTTGATGAGAATCGAGTTGGACAACTCTCCAAACTCTGGAGACTCATCCCTAAACACCACATTATTCTGCACATACCAAACCATGTCTATTATAGAAATAACTCTGTAGATGAACTCGTTTTTTTCCCAACACTCTTGAGACCACATCATTCATTTCCATCAGAGGGCTGAGAGCATTAATCTCTTGACTCCAATCCAACGACTCCTAACACTGCCCCAAATCCACAACAGTCAGAAGCCTCAAGACCATTTCGTACTTGGAAAATAAGTAGATGACAATTTCTTTCTTTTTATCGCATAAGGAGCATTGGGCGTCATCAAACGGAGACGCTACCGTGACCTGGCTGTTGTCGGGAAAGCATTGTGTCTAACTCTCCATAAGGTAAGAAATACCTAGAATTTCATTTCAGCCACCATATACTCTTCCAGATTAGGTCACTTGGATTGAAGGTCGATCTAGTGAGTAGACAATATGCTGATTTCATGCCGAGAAGGCCTTTCGTATCTTCAATTTAAATCCATCTATCTTTTTTGTTTTGTCTCAGGGTCAAAGCAACAATCTCTTGGGCTCTCTCACATCCACATTCCATGATCACTTTATTAACGTCCTATATGTTTGAACAAGCACAAATAAGTCGTTTACCTTTGCGTCCTCGGCAAGTTGACCTAGCGTAGTCCTTTGTATCAGCCCACCCTCAAGCCATCTATCATGGAAAGTCCCTCATCCTGTCTCCCAGCTATGATAAAGCATTATCCTTGATAAAGTCCCTCATCCCCAAATTTCTTTCCAGCTGCTGGAGGTTCCTGGTAACAAAGAGCACCCTAGGAAAGCCATGTCCTTGCAGTACTTGTCTCTCAATATGTTGACCTAAAACTGATTGTTACTCTTTCGTAAGTGGCATGCTAACTTTGCCATGAAGGCCTTATTGAACTCAGTTAGCCTCCTGAACCCAAGCCCACCTGATCTGTTGCATTGGCAGAATTTGTCCCAGCTAACCAATGATAGGTATCTCTTCCACCACTTCGCTGGTCCACTGAAACTCTCGGGTCAGCAAAAAGTGGTCATGGCGTACACTGGAAGGCTCTGAACAACTATTTTGAAAAAGACTATTCTACCGGCTCTTGAGATAGTCTTGGTCATCCATCATTACAGCTACGTCATTATTTTTTCCTTGAGAAAGCCAAAATTCTTGGATCTACTTCTGGCGAGGAATAGTGGATTCGTAAGTAACTTATCTGATCATCACACTCCTTCATACCCAAGTGATTCTTGAGCCTGCTTCTGACCTCATATGTGCAGTATTTTGAGAAAATGAGCCCTGACTTTCTCTAGTTAATCATATGCCTCGATCACCCCCTGTATTTCTCTACACATCTCATCACTTCGTCAATGCATTCCTCATTAGCTTCGAAAAACAAAAATGTATCATCCGCGAACAATAGATGAGTTATTGGGTTTGTATTCCGATCAACTTTGATGCCTTTTATCTTCCCTAGCCTTTCATGTTTGGCTAACAGTCTTCTCAATACCTTGGAAGCTAGGATAAATAACTAGGGTGAGAGCGGGTCACATTGGCGTACCCCGCTTGCAGTTCTGAAACTATCCATAAGACTGCCATTGAGCAACATAGTGCTGGTCACAGACAAGATGCATTTCTCTATCATCATTTTGACATGCTCCGACACGCCTAGACACTTCAGATTAAGAAGAATAAAGATCCATTCCATCCTGTCATACGCTTTTTCTATATCAATTTTTATCTTGATCAGGCATGTTTTCCCCCTTTTTATCTTCATTGCCGAAAGCACGTCTCTTGCCAAAAAAAATTGCAATCCATATTCCGGGCACAAACGCAGATTTTGATTAGGAGATATTATTCTATCCACGTGTCTTCTCTTCCGAGCTGTAATAATCGTTGTTATAACATTACAATTATAGTTCCACAAACTAATAGGGCAAAATTTGTCAAAGCTAGCTGGTCCCTGGGATTTAGGTATAAAAACTATATGTGATGGCATCACTGCTGATGGGAGCATACCTGTCCTGAAGAAATCTTGCATAAACCTTGCGAGGTCTGCTCCGACTAAATCCCAAAATCTCATATAGAAGGCTTTACAGACCTTTGGGACCAGGCGCCTTCATGGGATTCATCTCCCACACAGTGTTTTTCACCTCCATTGTAGTGGGGATCTTACTAATCTCCAAGTTATCATGTTGACTCAGCTCTGTGGCGAACATCCCTTCCAGGTTCTTGAAAAAAAATAAGATTCGCAAATTTGAACAATTCACTGTACTTAGCTTGGATATAGCCACTTATCCCCTCTCTGTTATCTAACCATATGCCTTGATCAGAAAGTATTTCTCCTATATGATTCATCTTTCTCTGAATTACCGCTAAGCTATAGAAAAATTTGGTGTTTGCATCTCCAGTTTTCAACTAGACTTCTCTTGACTTTTGCCTCGCTCTTGATTTTTATTGATTTCAGAGAGCTCCATTCTCGGCTTGACCATTGTATTACCCATCATCCCATTATCTTGAAGCTCCGAGATTCGTTTCTCACACTGAACTCTCATTTGATTGTAATATCTCCATTGAAGATTCTGCCATTTATTAAGCCCTTTTCCCACATTATTTTATTTTTAAGATTAGGTCACCACCCCTACGATTATTGTGCAGATTCCAGGCCCTAGAGACAATCTCCTTGAAATTCCTTATCATTCACCCAGGCGTCGTAAATCTTGAAAGGTTTCCTGCCTCTCTCATCTTTCATAAAACGGTCGATTACTATCGGGCCGTGATCCGAATCCAGAATGGGCAAGTTCCTCACCCCTGCCCTTGAGAACTTCCTGAGCAAGGCTCTGCATGCCACCACTCGATCCAGTCTCTCCATTACTTTATACAACATTGATTGCCCATTTGTCCATGTATATGCACATCTCGAGAATCCAATATTAACTCTTTCATTCTTTTACCCGAATTTCATTTACACCACAGACCTCCCCATTTTTCTTCCTGACTTAGTATTAGGTTTAGGTCACCCATAACCACACAGGGTCTGTTGAAAGTCAGTACTGTCGACTCCATTGATTTCAAAAATTATTTTTTATCCTCTAGTCTAGGAGGGCCGTAGGTCGCAAACAAATCCCAGTCATCACCTCTGTTATCACCTCAAACCACCAACCATATATAGTTTCTTGTTGTCTTCCACACGTCCACATCCAATCCCCTCCTCTACGAGATGCATAGGCCTCCGGATAATCCCTGCACTAGAACCATCATCCCCTATTTCCAAACCCATTCTTCTCTCTTAACTTCTTCATCCTGATACCATTTTATTTTTCTTCCAACAAAATTACGACATCCGGTTTATTTTTCCTAATGACGCACCAAATAGCCTCTTCCGTCGGGCCCCTCGCGAGATCGCGCCAATTCGAAGAGCTTACTAACATAACCCTGGTAAAGGGTTATTAAGGCTCGTCTCCTCAACTGATTTCTTTCTCAATTTTGTTTTCATTTGTGGTACCATTTCACTTTGTCCTGATCCTCTCCTATCGAAAGCCTTTTTCATTCCCACTCTCAAGGATTTTAGTCAGCTTCCCACCTTCCTTTCTTCTATATCATGTTTCCCTTCCTTTCCCTCCTCAAACTCCTTTGTCTCTCTTGCCCTCTTTGCAAGTAACTCAGCAAGAGCGCTACTCTTCCTTTTTCATGTCGTTTCTTTTTCATATGGCTCCAGCTACATTGGGCTTACACCATCTCGACATTGTTCTTGGGCTACTATAGGGTCTGCTTCTTTTATAAGGTCCAAACTATTTTTAGATGGTATTATTTCCTTAGAGTTCCTCAATTGCCCCTCCCTCCATTCTGATTTGCTGGTATCTATCTGGTTCTCTACACTCGGATTTTGTGGGCCTCCTTTTGTTCGTCTCTTGCCAGAAATTATATACCTTGTCTCCACCATCGTTGTCAGAGCTGGTTGTGTGGGTGAAAAATTTGTCACGGGGTCTGTATGTTCTGACCATTTTGTCTGCACGTGTCCTACCTCTCATCTTTTTCAGTGGCTATCACATCCCTCTAGTGCGTGGGATATAGTCTCCTCTTTTCCACCCTTCTTTCGGCCAAGGTCTCTGTTTATGGAACTCTCCCCACTCCCACCTGATCTTGCCGATTCCAGCCTTGGCATATTCACTTTGGCCTTTTCCTGTTTTTGTTCCCAGATTCATCGAAGCAACTCCGTGGACGCAATGGTTGGGGCATTTTTCACTGTAGCTCTATGAAATGTCCCCACCCTTCAAATAGATATTCTCCGTCGAAATGTTAGAATGGATGGATCTCTGATTACGCCTCTTGTGCATCTTCTCGAACGGAAAGAATTTGGAGATGAATTTGATGCGCATGTCTGCTCATGTGGTGATAGATCCAGGCAGTTGTGCGTTGAGCCACATCTTGGCCATTTCTTGGAGAGAGAACGGGAAAATACGCATTTTGATGGCTTCATCCATCATGTTATGGATCTTGAATGTATTGGCGATCCAATGAAGTTAGCCAGCTAGTCATGTGGATCCTTAGCTGGTGATTCGAAAAATTGTGATTGTTGGACCATGTGAATCAATTCAGTCTTGATCTCAAAATTATGATTTCCAACGAATGCTGGTAGAACAAGTTCAGATTGAGTGGTATCGACAGGTGGTAACCCATATTGGAATAGAGTTTTTGATTCCTCTCGAACCATGTTGGGTTGGTGATCCCCCATGATTCGTTCTCTAGCTTGCTTTCGATTTGTTTTGCAGAATTTTTCGATCTCATGAGTTATCAGAATGAGACTCGATGATTCTTTGTTTCGCATCCACCTTCGAAGAAAAAGCGACACACAAAGTTAGTAAGCTATAACAAAAATCAAATGGCTAAACAGATTAATTAGAAACGCTAATATGAAAAGGTCCTCGGCGGCGGCGCAAAAAACTTGATGCGATATTTTATAACAAAGCCCCCAAGTGTACGTATCGCAAAAGTAATATAATGATAGAATACACGTATCGAACTAACAGGACCTATTACTATAACGATTTCCTAAATCTATCACAAATTTATTATAAGACGACTTTGAGTTGAGATATGACTAATATGAACTAAATTAATGAATTCTAACAAACGACTATGATGTTCGAATTTATTAAGTTACTTAGAAAATAACTTTCTCGATTTAAATCACAATTTATATTTAATGAGTAAATCAATTATTCTTATTCATTTAATCTCAAAAGCTCACAAATTTTTTCGGTCTAATTCTTAATATTAGTCCATTCCACAACAGGACTAATACTGAAACTCTCTAAGTTCATATGCGTTTATTTTCTGTTATATGTGACAAAAAAATTATTCACACGATCCACAGAGTACTTTACGATATTAACCTTCATGTGTATCAGTAACTCAGAGGAATGGAAAATTACCGTTTTACCCTTGAATTATTATTTCACTAACTCCTTTGTTATTTGTGGATGAGAAAAACATAGAGTGAGACGTCTTTACATGTCACATGTTTTAATCAAAGAATGTTCTTATTCGATGAATACTTGGCCAGGTTTATTCATTCACACTCTCCTAACAAAGCATAGTGTAATGTTGATGCATTAGCTGTTGGAATTTAGTTAACAATTAACCTAATTTAATTACGAAACATATCAATATGTGGCGGAATTTCATAATTCAATTTAACATATTATAAACGTTTTAAAACATGTTCGATAACCATATCATTAAATCTAACCTAACATGTCAATAAATTTACAATCACATCAATAAATTTATCTAAGCATGCAAACGAATAATCCAAATACATATAATTATTCTAAAACATCATATTATTCAGATCCAATTCGTTCAAGGGACACTTACATAAGATTTGGATCTGCGAGAGCAAGTCTCGGTGTACGTCAAGGTGGTCGGCCGATCCTCTACGCCACGCGCGTCCAAGAAATCCTCAAAACCGTCGTGCCTTCGATCCTCCAAAATTAGCCGGCCCTGGGGAGAGAAAAATCACTCAAACAACCACAAGTTGAGTCAATGATAATACTCTAGGGAGTTTTAGGAGACAAAGAGGGTGGGCTCTTTCGTGGGAACAAGGGAAGAAGGGGAAACTCAAATAAAAGGAAGGGCTGCCGGGAAACAGTTTTCCTCTCTCTCTTTCTCTCTTAATTTCGGCCAAAACCTCTCAAGCACAAGGGGGGAGAGGTTTGGCTGAGTGTTGGTCGAAATTAGGCTAGGGTTACCAAAGAGAAAGCCTCCTTTTATATCAGAGAGAATGGGCTTAAGTTAGGTCAAAATCCAGTTAAGACCCATTAGTCAAACTTAAGCCCAAAACTCCTTTTAATGAGTTTAAACAATTTTTCCAGCCCATAAAACACCTATTATGGCCGACCATATTGTCCTAATTACCTCCCAAATTTATTTGATTTATTTCTAAAATAATATTTAATTAATTTAGAACATCTCATTTATTTAATGACAAGTCATTAATTATTTTCATACTAATCAATGTAGTACGAAACGAGAAAATATTTATTTTCATCTTTTATTTATTTGAATCATCAAATTATATTATTATCAATATAATAACATAATATGATTCGTGAAATAAATGTAATAATAAATAACCAGTTATTTATTTAATTACTCAGAAAATAATTTTCTTAGCGTAAATCACAATTTACGTTGAATGAGAAAATCAATCATTTCTTGTTCACCAAAATCTCGTCCGAGAGTCTATCATTGAGACCTTATGGACCCACATGAACGAAGCTTTAGAATAAGGCTCGGACACAAAAGTTCACAAACTTTTTCCGGCTTTTAATTCTTAATATTAGTCGATTCCACTAAAGGACCAATATTGAACATCTCTAAGTTCATATGCGTTTATATTTCCGTTTGATGTGACAAAACTATTCTTCACACGGTCCACGGTGTATTTTATGATATTACCCTTTGTGTGTATCATTAACTCAGAGGAATGTAAAATTACCGTTTTACCCCTGAGTTATTATTTCACCAAGTCCTCTGTTATTTGTGAACGAGAAAAACATAAAATGAAATGTCTCAACATGTCACATATTTTATTTCAAAGAATTCTTTATTCGATGAATACCAGGCCTGGTTTATTCGCTCACACTCTCATAACAGAGCATGGTGTGATACTAATGCCTTAGCATTGTTTCAACACAAATTCCATATCTGTGAATCACATGTTTCAACGAAACAGTATTATGACACCAACCGTCGGGTCAATGAAACTTCATTTAGCCATTGCCCATTGACAAATCAAATGTCATAAAGTGTTACAAGAATACATGTACTCACTTCAGGATTTAGGTAATTACTAAAATACCCCTCGTATGTGAGTTTGATGTTTCGAGTGATTAAACGGTTTTATCTCGAACTTCAAAACTTCACTGGTCTTGTTCAATATCTTCATTAAGATATCAAGAATGAATTACAGAGTCACAACTCTCCATATCACAAGATAAGATATCATTTAATTCATTCTAACAATCATTACTAGGAATCGATTGCCCAATCGATCTTTAGATTGCGAACTATTATTTAAACTAGTCATAAGAAGGTATCTTGTCAAGTCTGTACTTAGCACTTCTTTCGTTGATGACAGTTTCAGAGCGTAGACATAAATGCGTAAACACAATCTTAAATTAGAATGGATATTCAATCTTTATTTAATTTCAAAGCAAAACAAATACAAAAGTATTTAATATCAAAAATCTCCTTTGTGGGCATAAATGCCAACAAACTCCCACTTGACTCAATGGAGATGCGAATGATCTTTCAGTCCTAATCCTTCTAGGTGTCCCTCGAAGACCTTACTGGTTAAAGGCTTCGTGAAGGGATCAGCAAGGTTGTCCAACGTTGAGATCTTCATAACCGTCGCGTCCCCTCTATGAACTATATCTCGTACTAGGTGGTATTTCCGCTCGATGTGTTTCGAGCGCTTGTGACTTCTTGGTTCCTTACAGTTAGCAACGGCTCCACTGTTATCACAGTAAAGTGTAATGGGCTCGTTGGCACTTGGAACTACTTCCAAGTACATCAGGAATTTCCTCAGCCACACAACCTCCTTTGCAGCTTCGCAAGCTGCCACATACTCGGCTTCCATGGTCGAGTCAGCAACACAAGTTTGCTTTATACTCCTCCAGACCACATATCCACCATTCAGGGTGAACACAGACCCTGATGTGGATTTCCTGGAATCCTTATCCGCTTGAAAATCGGAATCGGTATACCCCGTCATATTCAGGTCATCACCTGAGTATGCAAGCATATAATTTCTCGTTCTCCGAAGATACTTGAGAATATGCTTGACCGCAACCCAGTGCTCGGGTCCAGGATTCGATTGGAATCTACTCACCACGCCCACTGCGTAACAAATATCTGGCCTAGTGCAGAGCATTGCATACATGAGACTTCCTACGGCTGAGGCGTAGGGAATATGTCTCATTTCTTCTATCTCTTGAGGAGTCTTGGGAGACTGCTCAATGGATAGATGCACTCCATGTCTGAAAGGTAGCTGTCCTTTCTTGGAGTTCTGCATACTGAAGCGATCCATGATCTTATCAATATAAGATGCTTGAGAAAGCGCTAACTTTCGGTTCTTCCGATCTCTAAAGATCTGAATCCCCAGAATGTAAGCCGCTTCTCCAAGATCCTTCATCTCAAACTGCTCCGACAGCCAGATCTTAACCTCTGATAACTTTCCCACATCATTCCCAATGAGTAGTATGTCATCTACATAAAGGATTAAGAAGACCACTTTGCCATCGTTTATCATCTTATAAACACATGGCTCATCTAGTGACTGATCAAAACCGTAACTTTTCACAGTCTCGTCGAATCTAATATTCCACGATCTAGATGCTTGCTTTAGTCCATAAATGGACTTTAGCAACTCACAAACCTTGCCCTGTTGGCCTTTCTCCATGAACCCATCTGGTTGAGCCATGTAAATGCGCTCGTCAAGATTTCCATTCAAAAATGCAGTCTTGACATCCATCTGCCAGATTTCATAATCTAGGGCGGCAGCAATGGATAAAAGAGTACGAATGGACTTTAGCATCGCCACGGGCGAGAAGGTATCTTCATAGTCGATACCTTCCTTTTGTGTGAACCCCTTCGCCACAAGTCGTGCTTTAAATGTCTCGACATTTCCATCCGGTCCTCTTTTCTACTTGTAGATCCATTTACACCCAACAGGCTTGATGCCTTCAGGTAAATCTACAAGTTTCCAGACTTCGTTGACATACATCGAATGCATTTCAACGTTCATGGCTTCTTGCCATAGGTTTGCTTCAGAACTTTGCATCGCCTGGGAAAATGATACTGGATCATCTTCCTCCTTGTATGCGACTGCAGCAAAGGCCTCCCCGATGTACATCAATCGCTCAGGTTGTCGTACAATCCTGCTACTGCGACGAATCGTAGGAGGCTTAAGTTCTGAATGTGGTTCTTCTATTGTTGGTGTAGGACTTGTCCTATCTTGTGAAGTACCAGCTACTTCACCCAACATTTCCTTCAGCACAAGTTTGCTTCTCGGTACGGTATTCTTCATATAATCCTCTTCAAGAAACCTAGCGTTCGTGCTAACGAACGTTTTCTTGTCAGTAGGACTATAGAATGTGTACCCTTTTGTTTCTTTCGGATATCCTATGAAAAAACATAATTCTGAACGACTAGCCAACTTGCTAGTCTTTTGTCTCAGCACGTGTGTTGGACAACCCCAGATCTTGATGTGGTTTAGAACAGATTTCTTACCACACCATCTCTCGTAGGGAGTGCCGGGAACCGTTTTTGACGGAACCTGGTTCAGAATATGAGTTGCCGTTTCTAAGGCATATCCCCAAAACGAATCAGGAAGAGATGAGTAACTCATCATTGATCTCACCATATCTAGTAGCGTTCGGTTCCTTCTCTCTGACACACCGTTTTGTTGTGGTGTGCCAGGTGCTGTAAGCTGAGAATGAATGCCTTCTTCTTTAAGAAGATCCTCGAACTCATCAGACAAGTACTCTCCTCCTCGATCTGATCGAAGGGTTTTGATTTGTTTCTCTCTTTGCTTCTCAACCAAGGCCCGATATTGTTTGAACATTTCAAAAGTATCGGATTTGTGTCGCATTAAGAAAACATGACCAAAACGTGAGTAGTCATCAGTGAAGGTTACAAAGTATTCGTAACCTCCTCTTGCCTGAATACTGATTGGACCACATACATCACTATGTATGAGTTCCAATACTTGTGTGGCTCTTAGACCTTTCGAAGAGAAAGGTCTCTTGGTCATTTTGCCTTCAAGACAGGATTCACACGTGGGCAAAGATCCCACGTTTAGAGATTTCAAAGGACCATCTTTTGTTAACCTCTTAATCCTATCTAGGCCAATATGTCCAAGACGTAAGTGCCATAGATATGTATCATCCGTTTCATCACTATGAAATGTCTTACGCTTCCTGAGTGAATCACTATTCACCTCAGTGTCCAAGATTGTCGGCTCATTAGGATATAGATAATAAATAGAATCTACTCGATGAGCTTTAGAAATAAAACAACCATTAAGAAAAATTTCAATACCATTATTGACTTTAAACTCATAATGTTGTTCTTCTAAACGACCAAAAGAAATTAAGTTCTTGCAAAAATCTGGAACATAATAAACGTTATTCAATAATAAAGCCTTATTCCCAAAATTCAGCTGCATGGTCCCGACAGATCTGGCTCTGACCTTCGTTCCATTCCCCCAGTTGAACGTGAACTCTTCTTCACCTAAGCTTCTGGTTTTCCTGAAACCATTCAGATTACACACAATATGGTCAGAAGCCCCGCAGTCTAAAATCCAGGGTGATTCTTTATATGTCGTGTAACATGCTTGGGTGACGAAAGCCATACCTTTCCCCTTGACGGTCTTGAGGTAGGCAGGACAGTTCCTTCGCCAATGGCCGACTTCTCCGCAATGGTGGCACTTGTGTTTAGACTTGTCCACCTTTGCGATGCCCTTGCCCTTGACATCCGCAGCCTTCTTGTAGGGCGTCTTGGATCCCGTTCGGTTGGCGTTTTTGGGACCCTTCATCACTCTCTTCGATCCAGAAGTGGAAGCCCTATGTTCAGCAACATTGGCTTCACCAGTCTTCTTCTTGGTCTTAGGGAGAAGTCCCTCGGCAGTCTGCAACTCCTTCATTAGCTTGGTTACAGAATAATCGAGCTTGTTCATGGAGTAGTTCAGACGGAAGCTATCGAAAGAATCCGTCAGAGTCTCCAAGATCATATCGACCTTGGTGAGTCCATCGATCTCCGATCCGAGAATCTCCATGTCGTTCAGGTGACCCATGATCACTAGCATGTGGTCCCTGACTGACGTTCCCGGCTTCATCCGACAATTCATGAAATTTCGGATTGCCTGCTGCCTCGCCTGACGCCCATGACATCCAAACATGTCATGAAGATTGTAGAGCATGTCATATGCCGTGGCAATGTCCTTGTGAGATTGCTGCAACACATTGCTCATGGAACCCAAGATATAACACTTGGCAATCTCATCGGACCTTACCCACGTGTCATAGGCGTTCTTGTCCTCCTGGCTTGAGTCAGCACTCGGAGCTGGAGGACACGGGGTAGTGAGAACATACTTGTGCTTTTCCACCGTCAGTACGATGTCGAGGTTACGTTTCCAATCAACGTAATTCTCACCCTCGAGTTTGTTATAACTGAGTATAGATGTAAGTGGATTCATGATATTGCTGAAATTAAATGAAATGAATAAATTTAGCATATGCTACAGTTTCGAATTATAATGCATGTACAATCCTAAATGAGTGAGGAAAGCGATAAATAATTCATGGTATTATGAACAAAAATGATCAATTACTTTTCCTAGGGGAAACCGTAATTGATCGCCTTTCATAGTTGTGACACATCACTATTTAGTTTGAACCATACAAGAAGTCACAACTTCTAGTTCTCTCTAATTACCATGGACTTTTGGTCACTTATGTTTAACGCATAGCCTCTATGGAGGGTTACTTTAAACAATAAGTCTAAGCGTGCAACCAACATGTGGGCCCTTATCCAAGTTACTTTGAAAACGGTTCTCCTAGGGGAGACCCCGCTTCATCGTTCCTCTTTAGGGCTTAGTTCGTAACAATTTAATTGACTATGTGCTTCCGAAGTACTCCCATTGAAGGGAGGGCCACGAGGGTGACTCTTAGTTCATTCACACAAGTTAATTAAATTCATGTTGGGGACCTCGGGTTATTTCAACGACAAAAAACCCTCCCACTTAGTTTTTGCAAAAATCATATTTTTGTGGACGATGTTCAATTTCATAACTAGTTATTTAAATTAAACTATAATGATGCATGAACAATTCATATAATGTTGGCGTTCTATCCTATATGACATGTGGATGAATATGAGATAAGATTAAATAAAATAAAACATAATATTTAACTTATCTAATGGCCCATTTCTAAAATTACAACCCTTTACAAAAAAAAAACAATAAACTACTTTATTCCTAGTCTTGTGTCGAGTCGTCGAATTTCCGAGTTTTAAAACTTAGAGATTAATATCTCCCACTCAAATAATTAAATTCATTTTTATTATTTCAAAAATAATATAAATAAATTTAATTATTCAAGATTTTAAATTTATTCGGAAACGATTTCCGAATCTCGGTCGTCGGGCCTAACCCTAGCTAGCTCGCGCGCGTCCGAAGACACACGGCCATGTTAGGGTTTTGGCCGACCCAAACAGCCCTCTTGTGTCCAATACACAGGTCTTTAGGCGTGTTCGGAATCGACCGGGATAGCTCCCACGCGTTTCAAAAACGCGCGGCCATTCCCGGAGGCTGCCTTCCTTCTTCTTGTCTCCCGGATTACAAAATTATAAAATTTAAATTTACAACAAATTACAAATTTAAATAAAATAAAAAATAAAAACCGGGACGTAACCGGTAAACAATCCTAGGGCCAATTAGAGTAAGGATCCATTCACATAAACACACATACATTCACAAATGCAATTCATACAAAAACGCCAACACTCAAAATCGATTTAATGACAACCTGGCTCTGATACCATTTGTTGGAATTTAGTTAACAATTAACCTAATTTAATTACGAAACACATCAATATGTGGCGGAATTTCATAATTCAATTTAACATATTATAAACGTTTTAAAACATGTTCGATAAACATATCATTAAATCTAACCTAACATGTCAATAAATTTACAATCACATCAATAAATTTATCTAAGCATGCAAACGAATAATCCAAATACATATAATTATTCTAAAACATCATATTATTCAGATCCAATTCGTTCAAGGGACACTTACATAAGATTTGGATCTGCGAGAGCAAGTCTCGGTGTACGTCAAGGTGGTCGGCCGATCCTCTACGCCACGCGCGTCCAAGAAATCCTCAAAACCGTCGTGCCTTCGATCCTCCAAAATTAGCCGGCCCTGGGGAGAGAAAAATCACTCAAACAACCACAAGTTGAGTCAATGATAATACTCTAGGGATTTTTAGGAGACAAAGAGGGTGGGCTCTTTCGTGGGAACAAGGGAAGAAGGGGAAACTCAAATAAAAGGAAGGGCTGCCGGGAAACAGTTTTCCTCTCTCTCTTTCTCTCATAATTTTGGCCAAAACCTCTCAAGCACAAGGGGGGAGAGGTTTGGCTGAGTGTTGGTCGAAATTAGGCTAGGGTTACCAAAGAGAAAGCCTCCTTTTATATCAGAGAGAATGGGCTTAAG
This sequence comes from Urtica urens, assembly GCA_958296335.1. Classification (NCBI taxonomy): domain Eukaryota; kingdom Viridiplantae; phylum Streptophyta; class Magnoliopsida; order Rosales; family Urticaceae; genus Urtica; species Urtica urens. The sequence goes on along the minus strand of OY282523.1, from coordinate 22,145,839 downwards.
TTAGGTCAAAATCCAGTTAAGACCCATTAGTCAAACTTAAGCCCAAAACTCCTTTTAATGAGTTTAAACAATTTTTCCAGCCCATAAAACACCTATTATGGCCGACCATATTGTCCTAATTACCTCCCAAATTTATTTGATTTATTTCTAAAATAATATTTAATTAATTTAGAACATCTCATTTATTTAATGACAAGTCATTAATTATTTTCATACTAATCAATGTAGTACGAAACGAGAAAATATTTATTTTCATCTTTTATTTATTTGAATCATCAAATTATATTATTATCAATATAATAACATAATATGATTCGTGAAATAAATGTAATAATAAATAACCAGTTATTTATTTAATTACTCAGAAAATAATTTTCTTAGCGTAAATCACAATTTACGTTGAATGAGAAAATCAATCATTTCTTGTTCACCAAAATCTCGTCCGAGAGTCTATCATTGAGACCTTATGGACCCACATGAACGAAGCTTTAGAATAAGGCTCGGACACAAAAGTTCACAAACTTTTTCCGGCTTTTAATTCTTAATATTAGTCGATTCCACTAAAGGACCAATATTGAACATCTCTAAGTTCATATGCGTTTATATTTCCGTTTGATGTGACAAAACTATTCTTCACACGGTCCACGGTGTATTTTATGATATTACCCTTTGTGTGTATCATTAACTCAGAGGAATGTAAAATTACCGTTTTACCCCTGAGTTATTATTTCACCAAGTCCTCTGTTATTTGTGAACGAGAAAAACATAAAATGAAATGTCTCAACATGTCACATATTTTATTTCAAAGAATTCTTTATTCGATGAATACCAGGCCTGGTTTATTCGCTCACACTCTCATAACAGAGCATGGTGTGATACTAATGCCTTAGCATTGTTTCAACACAAATTCCATATCTGTGAATCACATGTTTCAACGAAACAGTATTATGACACCAACCGTCGGGTCAATGAAACTTCATTTAGCCATTGCCCATTGACAAATCAAATGTCATAAAGTGTTACAAGAATACATGTACTCACTTCAGGATTTAGGTAATTACTAAAATACCCCTCGTATGTGAGTTTGATGTTTCGAGTGATTAAACGGTTTTATCTCGAACTTCAAAACTTCACTGGTCTTGTTCAATATCTTCATTAAGATATCAAGAATGAATTACAGAGTCACAACTCTCCATATCACAAGATAAGATATCATTTAATTCATTCTAACAATCATTACTATGAATCGATTGCCCAATCGATCTTTAGATTGCGAACTATTATTTAAACTAGTCATAAGAAGGTATCTTGTCAAGTCTGTACTTAGCACTTCTTTCGTTGATGACAGTTTCAGAGCGTAGACATAAATGCGTAAACACAATCTTAAATTAGAATGGATATTCAATCTTTATTTAATTTCAAAGCAAAACAAATACAAAAGTATTTAATATCAAAAATCTCCTTTGTGGGCATAAATGCCAACATTAGCATTGTTTCAACACAAATTTCGTATTTGTGAATCACATAACCCAATATGAAAGCGTTACGACACCAACGGTCGGGTCAGATGCAACTTCACCTTAGCCATTGCTCATTGACAAATCAAATGTCATAAGGTGTCACATCGATTATGCATTCACTTCGGGATTTAGGTAAGTACCAAAATAACCCTCGTATGTGATCTTGGAGTTTCGAGTGATTAAACGGTTTTATCTCGAGCTTCGGAGTATGACAGGTCTTGTTCAATAACTTCTGTAAGATATCAAGAATGAAACACAAAGTCACAACTCTCTATATCACTAGATAAGATATCATGATTCATTCAAACAATCATTACTCAGATTCGATTGCTCCATCGATCTTGACATTGCAAACAAATGTTTAAAATAGTCACAATGGGCTATCTTGTCAAGTCTGTACGTAGCACCCATTTCGTTGATGACAGTTTCAGAGTGTAGCAAACATACATAAACACAAATATAATCAAGAATAAATATTTAATTTTATTAATTTTACAATGTCTAATATCTCCATTGTGGGCAACAATAATATCTCCTTTGTGGGCATCAATCCCAACAAACTCCCACTTGACTCAAAGAAGATTGGAATGATCCTTCAATCCAAATCCTTCTAGGTGTCCATCGAAGAATTTACTTGTTAAAGGCTTTGTGAAGGGATCAACAAGATTGTCCAACGTTGAGATCTTCATGACTTCAACATCCGCTTTGTGAACGATGTCTCGTACCAGGTGATACTTCCGCTTTATGTGTTTAGAGCGCTTGTGACTTCTTGGCTCCTTACCGTTAGCGAGAGCCCCACTGTTATCACAATAAAGTGTGATAGACTCGCTTGCACTTGGAACTACTTTCAAGTACATAAGGAATTTCCTCAGCCACACAGCCTCCTTTGCAGCTTCTCAAGCTGCCACATACTCCGCTTCCATGGTCGAGTCAGCAATAAAAGATTTCTTGATACTCGTCCAGACCACGGATCCATCATTCAGGGTGAACGTAGACCATGATATGGACTTCTTGGAATCCTTATCCGCTTGAAAATCGGAGTCGGTATATCTCGTCACATTCAGGTCACCACCTGAGTATGCAAGCATATAGTTTCTCATTCTCTAGAGATACTTAAGAACATGCTTGACAACAACCCATTGCTCGGGTCCAGGGTTTGAATGAAACATACTCAGCACGCCCACTGCGTAGCATATATCTGGCCTCGTACAAAGCATAGCATACAAAAGACTCCCTACGGCTGAAGCGTATGGAATATGTCTCATGTCCTCAACTTCTTAAGGAATCTTGGGAGACTGCTAACTTGAGGAATGCACTGTTGGAATAGGTCTACGATTAAGAAAAAATTATCATTAACATGGCGAAATTAAAAATTTTCTTTTACTAGTAAAATAATTTTTACTAACCTAAACAAAGTGCATATACATGTTATAATTATAAATGCACTGTTGAACCTTGATTTGGATGGATCTTGAGAAAAGTTGATATTCTCTTCTAGCTTGATTCCTTCAAGCCTAAACGCGAACTAGAGAAACTTAAGGTTTCTATTACAAGAGTCTATAGAGGTTTAGAAGGACTTGTGTGTGGGCACAATTAAACACAATAGCTCAAGAACAAGTCTATGAGCTAGAGAGCTAATTAAGCCTAAGTCTAATGAGGACTTAGGTGCCAAAATAAAAAAGGTATTTTGAGAGAGAGAGAGAGAGAAGAGAGTCGGTCAAAAATACAAGAGAGAGCAAGAAAAAGCTTCTTTTCACATCTCTCGTCTTCCTCTAATATATGACCGGCTTTAGAAACTAATTTATATTTCCATCATATGAAAATATAAAAAATCTTATTTTGACATTCACATCTTTTTATGTACATGTGGACAAAAATAAACTTTAGACATTTTCTGAGAAAAAATCTAGTTCGACACTTGAACTTATTTTGACTTAGCTGCTAGTTTAACAATCCTACTCTAATGACCTGTAATACCGACCTTATGGATCCAAATGAACAAAGCTTGAGCTACTCAAAAGTTCACAAACATTTTATGAGTATTAGCTTAATGTCAACTGACTCCACTAAAGAGTAGACATTGAGAATCTCTCGATTCAAATGAATTTATTTTCTAATCAAATTCAACTTAATTATATTGAGCGGATCGATTGAATGTTATCTATGTTTACCCTTCATGAATATCATCAACTAGATGGGATTTATAAAATTACCATGTTACCCTTCTAATTGTTATTTCAGCAACTCCTTTGTTACTTGTGAATAAGTTAGAAACAATGTATTGACGAAGAGCTATCAAGTCCCATTGTTTTATCCAAATAAACTCCCTACTTAATTTTGGATAATGCGCAGTTCCTTTATTCACAATCCAAGTAATAAAGCATGAGGTGATATATATTGCATCCCAAGAATCTTGTACATGAATTCCATATCTATGAGAACTTCACAAAGTTGGTTCATGACATCTTCATAACTAACTACCTCACCAATTGGCCTAGTCTAGATCACGTAATGTATCTAGAATTTGATTTCTCAAATGTATTAATGCTATGAAATGACATGTCTCATTTCAGGATTTAGGTAAGAATGATGCAATTCATACATACTTGAGACAGAAGATGTTAAATGGTTTGTTCTTCTATTGTCTCTAAAGGTGCACTGGTCAATTCAGTATCTTCGAAAGATACACTGGAAGAACTATAGAGTTCCTAACTCTCTATGCCTCGTAACCAGACATCATAGATTTTTCCAACAATCATACAAGGATCAATAGTATGTAGATCTTAAGATTGTGAATATATCGTTTTAGTCAAACCATGAAGAGTTTGTTCACGCACATCTACATTTGTCTCTTCATACATTGTTAGGTTTGATCTTCAATCAAACTAAAAGGGAATGAATGAACGTTTCAAGTTTTATTAATTTAATCAGAAAATTACTATAAGGACTTTATAAAGATTTATATATTACATCAATATGTAAATAAAATATCTTCTTGTGGGCATCTCTGCCAACAAACTCCCACTTGACTCAAAGAAGATGAGAGAAGTCCTTCATGCCTAATCCGTCTCAATGATGGTCGAAAACCTTATTGGATAGAGCCTTGGTGAAAGGATCTGCAAGGTTGTCCACCGTTGAAATCTTCTTCACCTCCACATCTCCATGATGCACGATCTATCTAATCAAATGATATTTCCTCTCAATATGCTTAGAGCGCTTATGGATTCTAGGTTCCTTTGAGTTAGCAACAGCCCCACTATTATCACAATAAAATGTCATGGGCTTGTTTTCATTTTGAATGACTTTCAAATACTTAAGGAATTTTCTAAGCCATACAGCCTATTTGGATGCTTCATAAGTAGCCACGTACTCTGCTTCTATGGTGGAGTCAGAAATGCAAGATTGCTTGATACTCCTCCAAACAACAGATCTACCGTTCAGGATTAACACAGATCCTTAAGTGGATATCAAGGAATCCTTATCCACCTAAAAGTCAGAATTGGTATACCCCGTCATAGTCAGGTCAGTACCTGAATATGTAAGCATCAGGTTCCTAGTTCTCAGAAGATACTTAAGAACATGCTTAATAGCAACCTAGTCCTCGGGTCCAGGATTTGATTGGAAACGACTAACTACGCCAACTGCGAAACATATATCCGGTCTAGTGCACAGCATAGCATACATGAGACTTCCTACGGCCGAAGCATAGGGAATCTTTTTCATGTCCTCGATCTCTTGTGCAGTCTTGAGAGACTAGTCCTTCTTGGAGTTTTGCATAGCGAAGGAATCCATCACCTTATCTATAAAAGATGCTTGGGAGAGCGACAGGGTCCGGTTCTTTCGATCTTGAATGATCTGAATCCCCAAAATGTACGCAGCTTCCCCTAGATCCTTCATATCAAACTAGTTAGCTAACCGGATTTTAACCTCAGATAATTTACCTACATCATTACCAATTAGTAGTATATCATCGACATACAATATCATAAACATAACCTTGCCCTCGTGTATCAACTTATAGACACAAGGTTCATCTATTGAATGTTCAAAACTGAAGCTTTTTACAGTTTCATCGAATCAAATGATTCATGATCTAGATGCTTGCTTTAATCCATAAATGGATTTAAGAAATTCACAAACCTTGTTGTCTTGATCACCTTCCACGAAACCGTCTGGTCGAGCCATGAAAATGCGCTCGTCAAGATTGCCATTCAGAAAGGTAGTCTTGACATCCATTTGCTAGATCTCGTAATCGAGAGCGGCGGCTATGGATAGAAGTATTTGGATGGGTTTAAGCATTGCGACTGGCGAGAAGGTTTCTTCATAATCGATACCTTCCTTTTGGGTATAACCCTTAGCCACTAGTCGCGCTTTGAACGTCTCAACGTTCCCATCCGGACCCCTTTTCTTCTTATAGATCCACTTACACCCTACATATTTAACCCCTTCAGGTAGGTCTACATGTTTCCAGACTTTGTTAACATACATTGAATACATCTCAACTTTCATGCATCAAGCCAAAGGTTTGATTCAGAACCAGCCATTACTTGGCTGTAGGAAACAGGGTCATCCATGTCAGCGACAACTACAAGAGTACTGCCATAAGACATGTACCTGTCGGGTTTTTCAGAAACCCTACCACTACGTGGAAGTACTACTTGACGAGGTTCTGAATTGTTAGGTTGCATTTCAGTTGGGGTAAGAACAATTCTTATAGATGAGGTAGAAGTTTCCTCACCCAACTTTTCTTCAAGCACAATTTTGCTTCTTGGTTTCATATTATTCATATAGTCCTCCTCGAGGAAACGGGCATTAGTGCTCACAAACGTTTTGTCGTCCTTGGGACTATAAAATGTGAAACTTTTGGTTGCCTTTAGATATACAACAAACACACATAATTCTGACCTACTAGCCAACTTGCCTTAGCATATGTACAGGGCACCCCAAATTTTGATGTTGGTTAAACTAGTTTTACGCCCAATCCATCGTTCATAAGGAGTACCAGAGACCGTCTTAGATGGAACTTGGTTCATAATGCATGCAGCAATTTCGATGACATATCTCCAAAAGGAATAAGGGAGTGATGAATAATTCATCATTGGTCTAACCATCTCCATTAGAGTTCGATTCCTTCTCTCTGACACTCCGTTTGTTGAGGTGTGCCAGGTGTAGTGAGCTGAGAAGCGATACCTTCTTCTTTACGAAAGTCATCAAACTCTTCAAACAAGTACTCACCGCCTCAATCATATCGAAGGGTCATGATATGTTTTCCAGTCTTCTTTTCCACTAAAGCCCGAAAACCTGAAATACGTTAAAGGTTTCGGATTTGTGTTTGAGAAAATAGAAAAATCCATATCTTGAGTAATCATCAGTAAAGGTAATGAAGTATTCGTATCTTCCATGTGCCTAATTTTTTAGTGGACCACGTACATCATAATGTATTAGTTCCAGCAACTCAGTGGCTCTTCGACCTTTATCAGAAAAAGGTTGTTTGGTCATTTTTCCTTCTATACAGGATTCACAAGTCGGCAGCGAGCCTATTGCAGAGCCTTTGAGTGGACCATTCCTCACAAGTCTCTTAATCCTATCTAGACTAATATGACCAAGTCTTAAGTGCCAGAGATGTGTTTATTTTATTAAACCAGAGGAGTCATTAGGGTTGATCCTCTTTGGTTCCCTAATTAGATCATTATCTATTTCAGTGTCTAATAGGAAAAGTTGTGTAGGATAAAGATAGTATAAACCATTCGTTAAACATGCATCAATGACAGATGAATTGGAAGATGTAATACGAATTCCATTATCAATAAACTTCAAATAATAATTCTGCTCAACAATTTGAGCTATAGATATTAAGTTTTTCCCAAAGGAAGGAACATAATACACATTATTCAAATTTAAAGTTTTGTTTTCAAAAGACAATGTCACGGATCCCACAGCCTTAGCAGACACCAAGCTCCCATCACTCCACTTTGAAGCAGAAGTCGCCATTGTCTAAACTTTTTCTTTTCCTGAACCCATTGAAGGAACAACAAATATGGTTAGTAGCAGCGAAATCAATAATCCACGATGATACATTATCAGCTACTAAACAAGCTCCGATAATAAGTACTATACATTTCCCTTTAGCCTTGAGGTAGGTAGGACAGTTCCTACGCCAGTGTCTGGGCTCATTGCAATGGTGCTAGTTGTCCTTAGACTTTTCCACATTTGCAGTCCGGGGCATCTTCTTCTTCTAACCTTACTAGGGTTCTTTTTGTCGGCTCTATGAGATCTCTTCTTAGATCCAGAGGTGAAGACTCTGTGCTCAGTAGCATGAACTTCTCCCGTAGTCCTCTTTTTGTTTAAGAGTCTTTCAACAGTGTGAAACTCCTTCATTAGCTCGATAATTGTGTACCCTAGTTTATTCATGGAGTAATTCAGCTTGAAAGTATCAAAAGATTCAGGGAGAGTTTCCAATATCATGTCTATCTTGGTTTCTCCATCAATCTCGGATCCAAGGATATCCATCTTATTAAATAATGATCAGCATCATATGTTCTCTAACGGGAGTCCCTGCTTTCATACGACAATTCATAAACTATCGTACCGCTTGTTGCCTAGTTTGATACCCTTGCCCTTCAAACATCTTCTGGAGATGGTAGAGCATTTCATAGGCTGATCCAATATCATGATGTTGTTGTTGCAACACATTGTTCATCGATGCTAAAATATAGCATCTCGCAATCTCATCGGATCTGAGCCAGGCCACAAGGGCGTCCTTGTCCTCTCGAGTCGAATCATCATTTGTTTCAGGAGGACATGGGGTAGTGAGTACCCATTTGTGCTTGTTCACGGTAAGGAAGATGTCTAGGTTACGTTTCCAATTTACGTAGTCATCACCTTCCAGTTTATTTGAGGAAAGGATAGTAGAGATGAGGTTTAGAGACATGTTGCTGAAAGTTGAAACAATTTATGATTAGTCTTTTTGTTTTGGATTTTAAGTTTGATATTGAACAGAATAAACCCAAAGGTGTTATGAACAAAATGACAAGTTTACTCCTTCGAGGGAAAGGCTACAAAAAGTTGTCTTTCATAAGTAAATGACTCATCATTAATGCATAGTCATGATGTCAATCCATCAATGGTTTGACTAGCCACCTTATAAAGAAGTTTGATCACTCAAAACTTTTTGCAAGGCCTCGAGGGAGGATTACTATAGTTGGAGTCTAAGTGTGTAACCAACCACTTAGTTCAACAAGATCTACTTTAAAAACAATCCGCCGAGAGGAGGCTTTGTCTCATCGTTTTACTTTTGAACGTAGCTATAAAAGCAATGTTAGGAGCAATGCGTCTATGAGTACTCTCCATTTAAGAGAGGGTCACGAGGGTGACTCTTAGTCCGGCGACATATGCACTTCACGTTAGTGTTGGGGATCGTGGGTTTCAAACAATAAATACAACACTCCCACTTAGTTATTGGAATATAAGGGGATCCTGGGTTGCAAACAGTAAGTGCACTTCTCCCACTTAACCTTTGGAAAAAGCACATCATCTCTTGTACGTTTGGAAACACGTTTCCAGGTGTAAAGAGAGATAGAGTGGATCACTAGAAGAAAGAACCCTAAAATCGATATTTGTGAGGGGACAACAGTGTTAATGCACTAAGGTACAAAGAACATACTCGGATCTTTTTGTCTATTAATTTATTTTTCCTAAGGAAAGAGTGTGAGATTAATAAATCTCACTTTTGCACTTGAAAGTTTTTTAGATTCAAAATCTCCTAAAACTAATATCTTCATCTTCATGAAATCCTCCTTCAAGGCGTCTTCATGGTGGTTGAGTGCGTGAACGTCGGAAATCGACGAAAGCATCAAGAAGAGGGGAAGAAGCTACGAGTCGCAAAATCCGGATTCAAAATCCTGGACTCGCGGACTGCCGTACACCTCAAACTTAAAACGTCATAAATGACTCATCCGGTATCCGATTGAGCTGAAACCAATTGCATTCGATAGCTAACTTCCGTACGTTTAATTTGGTTTAAGAACTACTAACTTTCAAGTTTCGAGTAAAGAGTTATCCCAGTTTTACTGAGCCATAACAATTTGTCAAGAAATTGAAAAACAATTAAAAGTACGTCGGATCTACGCATAATTGGAAAGAGGTTTATTGAAACATTTTAATTATTTGTTTTGATTTCAATTGTGTGCTATATTAACACACAATATAAAACAAGCAACATAATATAAAACATTCAATAACAAATTTAAACTAGAAGTGCAATAAACTAGTTTAAACTATGTACACAAATTTTCAAACTTGTCAAAAAATTGATTTTGAGTATACTAAACATAAAATAATTAAAAACTGTTTTTTATGTATTTATATAGCATATTTAACAAGTGGAAAATTAACAAAAATTTATTTTTAGAGGTCGTACCTAAAAATTAAAATTTTGTAAGATCTAGTTATTGAAAAAACCATTATTCAAGCAAATTTCGAAAACAATTTTCTTATAATAATTTTAAATAACATGTACATGCTTATATTTTCACCATAGCTCTGATACCAGTTGTTGGAATAGGTCTAGGGTTAAGAAAAAATTATCATTAACACATTAATGGCGAAATATAAAAATTTGTTTTACTAGTAAAACAATTTTTACTAACTAAAACAAAATGTATATACATGTTAGAATTAAAAACATTATTTAAACTACTTGAATACTAACTTTTCTTGTATCTTCAAAATTGAAGCGTCTTGAGAAAGGTGGATCTTCTTCTTGGGCTCGATCCCTTCATGTCTATAGAGTTCCCAACTTTCTATGTCTCGTAACTAGACATCATAGATTCTTCCAACAATCATACTGGGATCAATAGTCCGTTGATCTTTAGATTGTGAATATATCGTTTTAGTCAAACCATGAAGAGTTTTGTTTGTTAGGTTTGATGAAGGACTATAAGACTATTAAATATCATAAATCTTCAATCAAACTAAAAGGGAATGAATGAACGTTTCAACTTTTATTAATCACTTTATAAAGATTTATATATAACATCAATATGTAAATAAACAATCTTCTTATGGGCATCTCTACCAACATGCACTCAATTCCTGAAAGGTAACTGTCCTTTCTTAGATTCTTGCATACTGAAGCGATCCATGATCTTATAAAATATAAGATGCCTGAGAAAGCGATAATTTCCGGTTCTTCCGATCTCTGAAGATCTGAATCTCCAGAATATAAGCCGCTTCCCCTATATCCTTCAGCTCAAATTGCTTTGACAGCCTGATCTTAACCTCTGATAACTTTCTTACATCATTCCCAATGAGCAGTCATCCACATATAGGACTAAGAAGACCATATCTCCATCGTTTATCATCTTATAAACGCATGGCTCATCTAGTCACTGATCAAAGCCGTAACCTTTCACAGTCTCATGGACTTTCACCAAACCCTTCCGCCAAAATTTAACCTACGGGGACTTTAAAAGCGACATTAGAAGCGACTTGTCGCTTCTAATGTTACCACTTACCAAAACGTCATCGTTTTGGTTTTGGTTTTGGTTTTGGTTTTGGTTTTGGTTTTGGTTTTGGTTTTGGTTTCTAATATCACTTATGATTTCCCTAAGGCTTTTAAACACTCGACCCTCTTCTTCCTCCCCTCATTTTTTTCCTACCCTTTGAAAAATTCTACCTCGTCTCCCCTCCGACCACTGTCGCCCAGCCACCGCCTCAGCGTCGTCGCCCTTCTCCGTCGCCCTCCTCTATCGCCTTGCCCTCCTCCGTCCAGCCTTCCCCCTCCGCGCCTCTGGCAAGCCTTCCCCCTCCAAGCGTCCAGCTAGCCCTCCCCCTCTGCGCCTCCCCCTCCCTGCCTCCCCTCTCTCGACCGTCCCTCCTCCCTCCGGCCCTCCGGCCCGCTCCCTGCCCTCCCTTCCCTCCCCCTTTGATGTCCCTCCTCCGGCCAGCCTTCCCCCTCCGCGCCTCCGGCCTGCCTTCCCCCTCCAAGCGTCCAGCCAGCCCTCCCCTCCCTGCCTCCCCTCTCCCGACCGTCCCACCTCCCTCCGGCCATCCGGCCCTGTCCCCGCCCTCCCTTCCTCCCCTTTTGCCATCCCTCCTCCCTGCTGCCTCCCTGCCTTCCCTCTCTCTGGCTGCCCTCCTCCCTCCCTCCTCCCTCCGACCCTCCGGCCCACTCCATGCCCTCCCCCTCCGCCCTCCCTCTAACCAGCTCCATCCTTGCCCTCCGACCTCCGCCCCTTCCCTTCGCCGGCCGGCCTATACCTCCGCCTCCGCCTGCATCTTCGCTGCCTCGGATATGTTTATTCGACGTTGCAACCGTGTGTTTGTCCCGATCTTTGTATTTAATTTTTTTTTTATTTTTCAGCCCTTCTCCGGCAAGGACGGTGTACTCCGATCTCCGTCACGTCATCAACCGGCGAGCTCTCCTCCGACCCTCTCTCCGTCGTTGCATTCGGTAAGTTTTAAATTTTTAAGTATTTAATTTGTGGTTTTGACCTTTTTTTTAAATGTCTCACAGCTCGTCTCTACGTTTGTTTTGCAGCCTGTCTCGCCGTTGTCTTGTGACTCTCGCATCATTTCGCATCGTCTCGCAACAAAGGTTAAATTTTTATTGTTTTTATGTTTAATTTACTAAGTTATTTTTTTAAATTGTATAAATAATTGTTAATAATTAGTTTCAAATGTTGTTAGTAATAAAATAATATGTTAAGTTTTGACTTAATTAAATTATTTATTTAAGTATGTAAATTGAATTAGTAAAATTAGTTAATAACTTAGTTAATTTGTATAAGTAATTGGTAATTAATAATTTCAAATGTTATAGTACTTTAGATAATATGTGAAGTTTTGACTTAATTAATTTATTAATTTAGTAACTTAATTTTTGTTCATTAGACGTAATTATGAATTTGAAAATGTATGTAGTTTGTTTTATTAAGATTTTAAATGTATTGATGAATAGAATAGTTCTGGTTGTTATATTTTAGGGGAAACTCGTTTATTATCGACTTTGACTTTTGATTATGTTATTATCGACTTTCAATTAGGTTATTATCGACTTTTGATTATATTTAGTTTATGTTTAATTTGATTTCAATTATTAAATTTTAATTATATTTTATACTAATTTTAATTAAATAATAATAAAATTTAATTAATTGATAATAATAAACCGGATAATAAATTTTTTTAAAAATAAATTCTAAAGATTTAGAAGCGACAATGTCGCTTCTAAAGTCGTGCAAATAATTTTTTTTACGTCATTTAGAAGCGACTAATCGCTTCTAAGGTCGCTTCTAAAAATATGGCGGGTAATATTGAGAAGCGACTAGTCGCTTCTAAATGCGCTTCTAATTGTTACCCGCCATATTTTCTCACATTTTTTTTGCGATTTTCGGGACCTTTAGAAGTGACAATGGAAGCGACTAGTCGCTTCTAATTTCATCGATTCAAAACATTAGAAGCGACTTCTCTTTAGAAACGATACATTAAAAGCGACAATGTCGCTTCTAACGGTGATTTAGAAGCGACATTTTGGCCTTTAGAAACGGCTTTTGTGGCTTCTAAAGACTTTTTTTCTCCTAGTGCATGTCCAAGACGTAAGTGCCATAGATATGTATCGCCAGTTTCATCATTATGAAACATCTTACGCTTCCCGAGTATATCCTTATTCACTTCGGTGTCCAAGACTGTCGGCTCATTTGGATATAAATAATAAATGGAATCCACATGATGAGCTTTAAAACTGAATCCTTGTTCTTCTAACGACCAAAAGAAATTAAATTCTTGCAAAAATCCGGAACAAAATAAACTAAATTAATACTAAAGTTTTTTCTCCAAACTTGAGCTTGATGGTCCCCACAAATCTTGCTACGAACTTCGTCCCTTCACCTTAGTTGAACAAAAACACCGCATCACTTAAGCTATGGGTTTTCCAAAAACCATTTAAATTGCACACAATATGGTTAGAAGGCCCGCAGTCTAAAATCCAGGGTGATTCTTTGTTTGTCGTGTAACATGCTTGAGTGACGAAGATCATAACTTTCTTGTTGACAGTCTTGAGGTAGGCAGGACAATTCCTTCGCCAGTGGCCAGCCTCTCAACAATGGTGACACTTGTGCTCAGATTTGTCCACATTTGCGATGCCTTTGCCCTTAGCATCCGCATCCTTGTTCTAAGGCTTATTGGATCCTGTTCGGTTGGCGTTTTTGGGTCCTTTCATCACCCTTTTAGAACCATAAGTCGAGGCCATATGTTCAGCAGCATTGACCTCCCCAGACTTCTTCTTGTTCTTATGGAGAAGTCCCTTGGCAGTCTGCAATTCCTTCATGAGCTCAGTAACATAGTAGTTGAGCTTGTTCATGGAATAGTTCAAACAGAAGCTATCATAAGATTCCGTCATAGTTTCCAAGATCATATCAATTTTGGTCTCTCCGTTAATCTCTGAACCTAAAATCTCCATGTTGTTCTGTTGGGATTGGTGCCCACAAAGGAGAATATTAGACATTTTATTTATTATTTGTAATATTTTGCTGAAACATTAATATTAATAAATAAGCATTCTTTTCCTATAGTTTGTGTTTATGTATGTATGCTACGCTCTGAAACTGTCATCAACGAAAATGGTGTTAAATACAGATTTGACATGATAACCCCTTGTGACTAGTTTAAACCATTTGTTCGCAATCTTAAGACCGATTGAGCATTCAAGTCTAAGTAACGATTGTTTGAATGAATCATGATATCTTATCATATGATATAGAAAGTTGTGACTCTATGATTTCATTCTTGATATCTTATAGAAGATATTGAACAAGACCTAGTGATTCTATTGGAAGCTCGATATAAAACCGTTTAATCCAGAAGCTCCAAGATCACAACGAGGGGTACTTCGATAACTACATTAATCCTGAGGTGAGTGCATAGTCGATACTACACTTTATGTCATTTGATTTGTCAATGGGCGATGGCCGTGTAATGGCTGCATCTGACCCGACGGTTGGTGACATCATGTTGTAGTGTTGGATTATGTGATTCACAGATATGGAATTCGTGTACACATAATGAAAGTCATTGTATCACACTATGCTTTGTTACGAGATAGTGAATGAATTAATCTGGCCAGATAATCATTGAATATGAGATTCCTTGATTAAATCATGTGACACGTATTGACGTCTCACTTTATGTTTTTTCTCATTCACATGTAACAAAGGAGTTAGTGAAATAATAACTCTAGGGGTAAAACGGTAATTTTATATTCCTCGGACTTACTGATACACACGAAGGGTATTTTAGTAAAGTACACCGTGGATCGAGTACAGAAAGGTTCTGTGACTTCAAACGGAAAAATAAGCACGCATGAACTTAGAGATTTTCAATATTGGTCCTTTAGTGGAGTCGACCATTATTAACAATTATAAGCCGGAAATAATTTGTGAATTATTGAGTCCGTGCTTAATTCTCAAGCTTTGTTCATGTGGGTCCATAAGGTCTCAATGATGCACATTTAGAAGAGATTAGTTGAACGCAATAAATTGATTTACTCATTAAATACAAATTGTGATTTGTATAGAGAAACTTACTTTCCAAGCGAATTAATGAATAATGTGTTATTCATTAATTATTGATTTTGTGAATTAAAGAACTTTATTATTATTGTGATCATAAATTTCTTGAGAATTCATAATAACAATATTAGAAAATAAAATGTTTCTCGTTTTATGTTATTCGATAATCATGAAACAATTTAATAACAAGTTATTAAATAGATGAGAGTTCTAAATTAAATCGAATTTGGAAATTAAATCAAGGCAATTTGGGAAACAAAATTGAGAGACGAGAGTGAGACATAGGGGTCGGCCATTAACATGGTTTTGGGCTGAATATTGATTCAACAAAAGCCCACATGAGAGCCCCTAAATAAAGCCTATAAATAAAGGGTTTGTGGAAACCCTAGGTTAAGCTTTCCTCATTATTTTTAGGCTGAAAAGTCAGCCCCCTCTCTCTCCCTCTTGGCCGACCATACCCACACCAAGGATGACGAAATTTTGTCTTCGTTTTTCCTTTATATGCGTTCATCCGAGCCCACACTCATCTTCTCGTTTTTCTTTTTGTGTCGTCGTTGAATCAACTTGTGGTTGTTTGGTCTATTTTCATTAAAAATTTATTTTTCTAAAATCTTACCTCCGAACCAAAGATCTGATAAATCTGACGAAACCGAATTCGGAAACTCTGAACTCTTTCCGAACCCATTTAATTCAGTTCATTGCCGACGCAACGCAAAAAACAGCGTCCCGATCCGAGTTTCCAAGAGCTCTCAGCGTCGTCGCGAAGTTTCGCCTGCGATCTGCCTCCGCCCGTCCGCGCGCATCTGGGCCTTGCTGCCTTTCCCCCAACCTCCCAGTGATGCCACCAACGAGCCCAGGTCCGAGCCAAGCCTCCTCAGTGACGCTGCCCAGACTCGCGCCTTTGCTGCCTCTGTTCCCGCGCCCGCTGCCGCGCCTTGGGGCTGCTCCGCGCCTCGCTGCCGCGCCCAGAATCAGCAACATCCCTTGCTGCCTCCAACTGCCATCAAGCGCCGGCCAAGCCCGGTTCTAGGATCTGACACCGAGGAGTCCAACCCCTGCTCTTCTTCGACGTAGTGACGTGACGAGGAGCCTTGCTTTCTAGAATTGGAGAAGCTTGAAGATTCTTGCATCGAACTCGTTTTCAAATCCTCGACCGAGTTATTTATAACTCGACGATGTAAGTTTCGATAACCTTAATACTCTTAATTAATATAATTGTTGTATGATTGTTTGGAGTGTTTGATTTTATCGAAATAACATGTTTAGAATTAATCATTGATTAACATGTTCATAGATTAGAATTAAATTGTTGATTAACATCCTTATGATTTTAATGCCAATAGGTTGTTAGATATTAAATAGTTTAATATGCTCGATCGTTTTTATTATTAATTCCGCACGTAATTAAATTCCGCACGCAATTTCCAACATGTTCAAGTGTCCCATGATCAGTAGCATGTGCCCGAACAGAAGATCCCGACTTCATCCAGCAGTTCATGAAACTGTGGATAGCTTGATGCCTCGCCTGACGCCGATGACATCCGAACATCTCATGGATATTGAACAGGATTTCATATGCAGTGGTGATGTCTCGATGAGATTGCTGCAACACATTTCTCATTGATGCCAATATATAGCATTCGGCAATCTCGTCAGACCTCATCCACGCATCATAGATGTCCTTGTCTTCCTTACTCGAGTCAGCACTCGGAGGAGGACACGGGGTCCTGAGAACATACTTATGCTTTCCCACAACATGATGTCGAGATTACGTTTCTAGTCAACGTAATTCTTACCCTCGAGTTTGTTTGAACTTAAAATCGTTTGCACTGGGTTAAAATACATTTTGCTGAAAACATAAATAAAATAAATAAATTTACTATGTGCTACAATTTGGAATTATATGCATGAACAATCCTAATATGGTGATGAAAGCGTTAAATAATTCATGGTATTATGAATAATAATAGTTAATTAATTTTCCTATGTGGAAACCAAAATTAACCGTCTTTCATAGTCATGACACATAACAATTTCGAACCATCCAAGAAATCACAACTTCTAGTTCTTATAATTACCACAAACATTTGGTCACTTATTTTTAATGTTGAGTCGAGCATGTGAGGATTAGTTTAAAACATAAATCTAAGTGTATAACAGACGTGTGGGCCTTTAGTCAAGTCACTTTGATAACAGTTCTCCTATGTGGAGACCCCGCTTCATCGTTTCTCTTTTAGGCTTAGTTCATAACAGTTTAATTAACAAATGCTTCCGAAGTACTCTCACTAAAGCGAGGGCCACTATGTGTGACTCTTAGTTCATCACACATTAAGTTAATTAAACTCATGTCCGGGACCGCGGGTTGCTTCAACGATAAACAACTCTCCCACTTAATTTTTGCAAAAATCATACTTTTGTTGAAAACAGTTTACATTTTATAATTCTTTTATAAACTATATGAACAATTCATTTTAATATAATGTTGGCGATCTATCATATATGACATGTGGGGTGATTATTCATATGAGATTAAATAAAATAATAACTTAAAATATTAAAATCACATAATGGCCCATTTCTAACTCCATCACATAAGGAAAAACTTAAAGAAAAATAAATTATTGATCTTCTAAGCTTGGTAAGCCAAGGAGTCTTGTGACGCATCACCGGAAGTCTCGGGTCAGCCCCCACGCGTTCTCCAACTTGCGGCCAAGCCCGAGGTGCTGCCTTTTCTGTCTTCTCGTCGTCGGATTATAATTAAATAAAATTATAATTTAAATTGTACTCGCAAATTGAGGCTCACAAATTTAAATAATTTAAAAATTAAAATTAAACCCCGGGACGATAACTGGAAAATTCCTAGGGCCATAATAATGAGGATCCATTCATAATAACACACACACACAACATTCACAATGCAACAATTGATCATACAAAAAAAACGCCAACACCAACTAATCAAACAAATATCAAAACTAGTCATTAAACCTAATTTTTAATGCCTTTAATTAGATCTAATACCATTTGGTAGAAATTAGTTAACAATTAACCAATAAAATTATATATCATATCTAAATATGGCGGAATTATATAATAAGATCTAAAATATATTAAAACTCATGTTAACATATTAAGAACCTAGACTTTAATTCATAATTAGTCAACAAATTGATGCTAACAACCTATAAACAATTTATAGCAACTAATTCGTTTAAGAGTGACTTACATGTGAAGTTATACACAACTTCGTGACTAACTCACTCCTGAATGCATCTTCAATTTCTTCAAATAAAAAATTCGCCGGATTGGGTTGGCACAAAAGCCGCTAGACTGGAGAATCTGGCTGGCCGGATTGGATGCTGGCCGGCCGGTCTGAATTGGCGTGTGAGCGTACGAGCGACTCGTGTCGGATCTAGGTGTGGGACCTGTGCAGTAAGTTATGAGCACCTATATCCACGTGTTGGAGTCGTCCGAATTCACAAATTCGAGCAGGGAGCTCGCAGTAACCTAGGCCCACTTACAGCTGACTGGCCTGATTGACTGCTGACAGGCCAATTGGCCTGTCTGTTCGGTCGGTTAGGCTGATATCGAGCCTAGCTTGATTTTCCTCGACTCCCGTGCGTTTTTCTGCATAATAAAATCACTCAAACACCAGGAGTTGATCAAATGATATAAATCTCGGATTTATGTGGGACATTAAGAGAGTGTGGTATTTTCAATTGAAATTCAAAGTAGGAATTTAGGGAGATCACTCAAGAACTAGGAATAGGAATCAAGAAACGATTTCTTGATCCTTTTCTCTTCTTCTGTCACTGGGCCAAAGCACTCACAAGGGAGAGAGAAAGAGTGCCAAATTTTAGAGTGATTAGGGTTAGAGTTAGGATATCATTTGATCCTTTTATATAAAGAGTCAGTCAAACCCAGAATCCAATTTAAACCATATTAAACCATTTTTAATCAATATTAAAATTTAATTTTGGTCATATAATTGTCAATATACTTGGCCAACTTAATCACCTTTAATTCTAAATAATTTTGATTTATTTCTAAATTTAATTAATTTTGAACATCTCATTTATTTAGTGACATTTCATTAAATCTTTTCATACTTTTCAAACAAATACGAAACGAGAAAATATTTATTTTCATCTTTTATTTATTTGAATCATTAAATTATATTATTATCAATATAATATAATAATTTTGATTCACTAAATAAATATAATAATAAATAACTAATTATTTATTTAATTACTTAAAAATTAATTTTCTTAGTGTAAATTACAATTTGCATAAAATGAGAAAATCAATTGTTCTAATTCAATAAATCTCGTCCGAGAGTCTATCTTTGAGACCTCATGGACCCACATGAACGAAGCTTTAGAATAAAGTTTGGACACAAAAGTTCACAAATTTTTTCCGACTTTTAATTTTTAATATTAGTCAATTCCACTAAAGAACTAATATTGTAACTCTCTAAGCTCACATGCCTTTATTTTTCCGTTTGATGAGATAAAACAAATTTTCACACGATCCATGGAGTATATTACGATATTACCCTTCATGTATATCAGTAACTCAGAGGATTGTAAAATTACTGTTTTACCTTTGAGTTATTATTTCACTAACTCCTTTGTTATTTCTGAATGAAAAAAAACATAAAGTGAAATGTCTTTACATGTCACATGTTTTAATCGAAGAATATTATATTCGATGAATACTTGGCCAGGTTTATTCATTCACACTCTCATAAGAAAGTATAGTGTGATACTGATGCATTAGCATTGTTTCAACACGAATTCTGTATCTCAGAATCACCTAACCCAATATGACAACGTTATGACACCAACCATCGGATCAGATGCAACTTCAACTTAGCAATTTCCCACTAACAAATCAAATGTCATAAGGTGCCACATCGATTATGCAATTACTTCAGGATTTAGGTAAGTACCAAAATACCCCTCGTATGGGATCTTGGAGGTCTTTTTCAATATCGTCTGTAAGATATCAAGAATGAAACAGAGAGTCATAAATATTACAAGATAAGATATCATGATTCATTCAAACAATCATTACTCAGATTTGATTGCTCTATCGATCTTAAGATCGCGACAAAATGTTTAAACTAGTGATAAGGGGCTATCTTGTCAAGTCTGTACGTAGCACCCATTTCGTTGATTACAGTTTCAGAGCGTAGCAAACGTATATAAACACAAATATAATAAAGAATGAATATTTAATTTTATTAATGTTTCAGCAAAATCAAATACAATGTATTTACAATGTCTAATATCTCCTTTGTGGGCACCAATCCCAACAAAACCAACTATAAACATAATAAAAACCAAACATTCGAGAGTAAGAGCAATTCAAGACAAATGAGAGCGAATTCGTATGTATGTATTTAGTATAAAAAAATATCATTTGGAAATGAAATCTGATAAGTAACAAATTCAATCAAAATGTTGTTACAATTTTCCCTTCTACTTTAGTGTTTTCTGTTACGGTATTAGAGTCATTTCAACCTAGCTTATTTTGGTTAAAATAAAATTTCCAATGACGATATATCGAGGAATTTTAGTTGAGTCTCTAGGAAAACTCTCTTTTCCGATTTCTAGTTATTTATGTAATCATATACGAAGCGTGATTAACTTATTCAAATCATCAATAATAAATAATGAAGTGACATATATTGTATTTTATACAACTCGTAATCTTAATAGAAAGCTTTTAAGCAAGATTTTTTCATCACTGACTCCTCAACTGAAGATGTCTACCGATGAGTGACTCTGTCTCATTTTATGATTTAAATAAGCATAATTATCTTCGTACAATGATTTCAAAAGTAGAAGAATTATTGTATAAAGCACTCATATTCAATATTTTCATAAATATATGGATATAAGGCGATAGAGTATTATAAAACAAATTTTATTTTGTAGACCTAAAAAATTGTAAAATATCCACATTAAACTCATTTTTTTTAGAAAATATCTAAATATGGATGGCCCGAAAACGGAAAAAAATACTCTTGAACTCATTTTCCCTCTTCTTTCACTCTTCTTTCTCTCGGCCAGAACCTTTCCTCGCTTTCAAATATTTTTTTCAAAACTCTACTTCTATGAAACCAAAGGATCAAGCACGAGTAACATACATTAATAACAATGTCGTCAAACTCGGATATGTATTTCCTCTCAATATGCTTAGAGCGCTTATGGCTTCTAGGTTCCTTTGAGTTAGCAAAAGCCCTACTATTATCACAATAAAGTGTCATGGACTCGTTGACATTTGGAACAACTTCCAAATACTTAAGGAATTTTCTAAGCCATACAGCCTCTTTGGATGCTTCACAAGCAGCCACATATTCTGCTTCCATGGTGGAGTCAGCAATGCAAGATTGCTTGATACCCCTCCAAACTACAGATCCACCATTCAGGATGAACACAGATCCTGAAGTGGATTTCCTGGAATCCTTATCCGCCTGAAAATCGGAATTGGTATACCCCGTCATAGTCAAGTCAGTATCTGAATATGTAAGCATCATGTTTCTAGTTCTCCGAAGATACTCAAGAACATGCTTAACAGAAACCCCGTGCTCGGGTCTAGGATTTGATTGAAAACGGCTAACTACGCCAATGGCGAAACATATATCCGGTCTAGTGCACAACAGAGCATACATGAGACTTCCTACGGCTGAAACATAAGGAATCTTTTTTATGTCCTCAATCTCTTGTGCAGTCTTCGAAGACTAGTCCTTAAAGCGTGAGACTCCATGTCTAAGGGGGTTTAGGCCCTTCTTGGAGTTTTGCATAGCAAAGAGATCCAACATCTTATCTATATAAGATGCTTGGGAGAGCGACAAGGTCCGGTTCTTTCGATCTCGAAAGATCTGAATCCCCAGAATGTACGCAGCTTCCCCTAGATCCTTCATATCAAACTGCTTAGCTAACCAGATTTTAACCTCAGATAATTTGCCTACATCATATATCATCGACATACAGTACCAGAAACACAACCTTACCCTCGTGTATCAATTTATAGACATAAGGTTCATCTATTTACTGTTCAAAATAGAAGCCTTTACAGTTTCATCGAATCTAATATTCCATGATCAAGATGCTTGCTTTAATCCATAAATGGATTTAAGCAATTCACAAACCTTGTGCTCTTTATCACTTTCCACGAAACCGTCTTGTTGAGCTATGAAAATGCGCTCATCAAGATTGCCATTCAGAAAGGCATTTTTGACATCCATCTGCCAAATCTCATAATCGAGAGCGGAAGCTATGGATAGAAGTATACGGATGGATTTAAGCATTGCGACTGACGAGAAGGTTTCTTCATAATCGATACCTTCCTTTTGGGTATAACCCTTAGCCACTTGTCGCGCTTTGAACGTCTCAACGTTCCCGTCCGGATCCCTTTTCTTCTTATAGATCCACTTACACTCTACAGGTTTAACCCCTTTAGATAGGTCTACAAGTTTCCAGACTTTGTTGACATACATCGAATGTATCTAAAGTTTCATGGCATCAAGCCAAAGGTTTGATTCAGAACCAGCCATTGCTTGGCTGTAGGAAACAAGATCATCGATGTCAGCGACGGCTACGACAGTATCGCCATAAGACATGTACTTGTCAGGCTTTTCAGAAACCCTCCCACTACGTCGAAGTACTACTAGACGAGGTTCTGAATAGTTAGGTTGCGTTTCAGTTGGGGTAAGAACAGTTCTTACAGATGAGGTAGAAGCATCCTCACGTAACTTTTCTTCAAGCACAATTTTTCTTCTAGGTTTCGTATTCTTCATATAGTCCTCCTCAAGGAAACGAGTATTAGTGCTGACAAACGTTTTGTCGTCCTCGAAATTATAGAATGTGAAACATTGTTGGCAGAGATGCCGACAAGAAGATTGTTTATTTACATATTGATGTAATATATAAATCTTTATAAAGTCCTTATTGTAATTTGCTGATTAAATTAAAAAAAAATTGAAACGTTCATTCATTCCTTTTTAGTTTGATTGAAAATTTATGATATTCAATAGTCTTATAGTCCTTAATCAAACCTAACAATGTATGAAGAGACAAATGTAGATATGTGTGGACAAACTCTTCATGGTTTGACTAAAACGACATATTCGCAATCTAAAGATCATCGGACTATTAATCCCAGTATGACTGTTGGAAGAATCTACGATGTCTGGTTACGAGGCATAGAGAGTTAGGAACTCTATAGTTCTTCCAGTGTATCTTTCGAAGATACTGACTTGACCAGTGCACCTTTAGAGACAATAGAAGAGTAAACCATTTATCATCTTCTATCTCAAGGTCACTATGTATGAATCGCATCATGCTTACCTAAATCCTGAAATGAGACATGTCATTTCATATCATTAATAATCTCATTTGAGAAAGTCAAATTCTAGATTTGTGAAGTTCTCGTAGATATGGAATTCATGTACAATGTTCCTGAAATACAATGTATATCACCTCATGCTTTATTACTTGGATTGTGAATAAATGAACTGCGCAGTATCCAAAATTAAGTAACGACTTAATTTGGATGAAACAATGTGACTTGTTAGCTCCTCGTCAATACACTGTTTCTAACTTATTCACAAGTACTAAAGGAGTTGAGGAAATAACAACTAGAAGAGTAAAATGGTAATTTTATAAATCTCAACTAGTTGATGATATTCATGAAGGGTAAACATAGATAACATTCAATGCATCTGCTCAATATAATTAAGTTGAATTTGAGTAGAATATAAATTCATTTGAACCGAGAGATTCTCAGTGTCAACTCTTCAGTGGAGTCAGTTGACATTAAGCTAATACTGTGAAAAGGTTTGTGAACTTTTGAGTCCGAGTATAGAAGCTCAAGATTTGTTCATTTGGATCCATAAGGTCACTATTACAGGTCATTAGAGTAGGGTTGTTAAACTAGAAGCTAAGTCAAAATAAGTTCAAATGTTGAACTAGACATTTTCTCGGAAAATGTCTAAAGGGTATTTTTGTCGACATGGACATAAAATGATGTGAATGTCAAAATAAGATTTTGAATATTTTCATATGATGAAAATATAAATTATTTTTCTAAAGCCGAAAAGTCATTTAAGGCATTATGAAATTAATTTCGTTATTTGTGCAATTATAATTCTACAATGGGTATTTTAAGAATTGTCTTAAAAGAAATAAGGAAGCATCTAGATGCCCCTCCCCTAGGTAGAATTTCGGCCAAAGAGTGCATCAAGAGGAGAGTTTTATTTCCCTTTAATTATAAGGATAATTATCAAAAAGGAAAAGGAAAATGAATTTTCTTGAGAATGAAATAAATAAGCTAAGTGAGGAAACAAATTTCCTCATTGCTTGAGGTTCATGGCCGGCCATCCTAAGAGAGAAAGGGGAATGGAAAATCAAATATTGTGTCATAAATACATTATTCTTTCATGAATGAATAATTGACCTTTATAGATTTTTCCTTCTTCTATAAATAGAGCCTCACATAGAGATGTGAAAACAAGTTTTTTCAAAGATTCATTCCTGCTCTCTCTTAGTTTTCAAAGCTTTTGCCTTGTTGTCTCTTGCTCTTGGCCGACCTTCTCTCTCTCTCTCTCTAGAAAATACTCATTTTTATTTTTCACCTACATCCATACTTGATCTAGAGAATTAGCTTATGATCCAAGAATTTTTCTTGGTTCATATTGTTTAATTGTGCCCACACACAAATCCTTCTAAACCTCTATAGACTCTTATAATAGAAACCTTAGGTTTCTCAAGTTCTCGTTTAGGTTTGAAGGAATCAAGCTAGAAGAGAAGATCAACCTTTCCCAAGACGCTTCAAGTTTGAAGACACAAGAAAGTTAGTATTCAAGTAGATTAAATAATGTTTTTAATATATAACATGTATATGCACTTTATCTACGTTAGTAAAAATTGTTTTACTAGTAAAAGAAATTTTTATATTCCGACATTAATATGATTAATGATAAAATTTTCTTAACTCTAGACCTATTCCAACAAACCTTTGGTTTTAGTCTTTTACCTTAGCACATGTGCAGGGCAACCCCAAATTCGGATGTGGCTTAAACTATCTTTACGCCAGTCAATCGTTCAGAAGGAGTACCAGGGACCGTCTTAGACGGAACTTGGTTCAGAATATAAGCGGCAGTTTCGAGGGCATATCCCCAAAAGAAATTAGGGAGTGATGAGTAACTCATCATTGATCTAACCATCTCCATCAGGGTTCGATTCCTTCTCTCTGACACTCCGTTCTATTGAGGTGTGCCAGGTGCTGTAAGCAGAGAAGCGATACCTTCTTCTTTAAGAAAGTCATCGAACTCTTCAGAAAAGTACTCACTACCTCGATCAGATCGAAGTGTTTTGATCTGTTTGTCAGTTTGCTTTTCCACTAAAGCCCGAAAAATCTTAAATATGTTAAAGGGTTTCGGATTTGTGTTTGAGCAAATAGTTCCAATAACTCAGTAGCTCTTCGACCTTTATCAGAGAAAGGTCGTTTGGTCATTTTTCCTTCTATCCAGGATTCACAAGTCGGCAGTGAGCCTATTGCAGAGCCTTTGAGTGGACCATCCCTCACAAGTCTCTTAATCCTATCTAGACTAATATGACCAAGTCTTAAGTGTCAGAGGTGTGTAGATTTTATTAGATCAGAGGAGTCATTAGGTTTGATCCTCTTTGGTTTCCTAATTAGATTATTATCTATTTAAGTGTCTAATAGCAAAGTTTGTGTAGGATAAAAATAGTATAAACCATTCTTCAAACATGCATCAGTGACAAATGAATTGGAAGAAGTAATACGAATTCCATTATCAATAAACTTTAAATAATAATTCTGCTCAACAATTTGAGCTACAGATATTAAGTTTTTCCCAAAGGAAGGAACATAATACAGATTATTCAAATTTAAAGTTTTTGTCTTCAAAAGAAAATTGCACGGATCCCACAGCTTTAGTAGACACCAAGCTCTCATCACCCCACTTGAAACAGAAGTCGTCATCCTCTAAACTTTTGCATTTCCTGAACCCATTCAAAGAATAAAAAATTTGGTTAGTAGCAGTGGAGTCAAAAATTCACAATGATACATTATCAGCTACTAAACAACCTTCGGTAATCAGTACAATACCTTCCTTTAGTCTTGAGGTAGGCAGGACAGTTTCTATGCCAGAGCTCTTCAGCGGTGTGAATCTACTTCATTAGCTCGGTAATATTTTACCCTAGCTTATTGATGGAGTAATTCAGCTTGAAAGTATCGAAAGGTTCAGGGAGAGTTTCCAAGATCATATTTTGGTTTCTCCAGCAATCTCAGATCCAACGGTTTCCATGTTAATGAGACTACTCATGATCAACATCATGTGTTCTCTAACAGGAGTCCTAGCTTTCATATGGCAGTTCACAAACTGGCGAACCGCTTGTCATCTAGCATAACGCCTTTGCCCTTCAAACATCTCATAGAGATTTAAGAGCATGGTTTAGGCCGAATAAATATCAAGATGATGTTGTTGCAACATATTGTTCATTGATGCTAAAATATAGCATCTAACAATCTCATCGGATGGGATTCACGTCGCTAGGGCGTACTTGTCATCATGAGTCGAATCATCATTCGTTTAAAAAAGACATGGGGTGATGAGTATCCATTTGTGCTTGTCCTTTGTAAGTACGATGTCTAGGTTACGTTTCTAACCTACGTAGTTTTTCCATTTTAATTTGAGGAAAGGATGATTGAGATAGTGTTTAGAGACATGTTTCTTGATTGTTGAAACAATTTATTATTAGTCTTTTGTTTAGGATTTTAAGTTTAATTTTATTTAGACAGGAAAAATCCAAAGGTGTTATGAACAAAACGACACGTTACTCCTTCGAGGGATGGCCGCAAAGAGTTGTCTTTCATAAGTAAATGACACATCATTAATGCATAGTCATGATGTCAATACATCAGGGTTTGACTAGCCACCTTATAAAGAAGTTTGATCACTCAAAACTTTTCGCAAGGCCTCGAGGGAGGATTACTAGAGTTTGAGTCTAAGTGTGTAACCAACCACTTAGTTCAACAAAATCTACTTTGAAAACAATTGTCCGAGGGGAGGCCTTGTCTCATTGTTTCACTTTTGAACATAGTTATAAAAGGAATGTTAGGAGCAATGCGTCTATGAGTACTCTCCTTTAAAAGAGGGTCACGAGGGTGACACTTAGTCCGGCGACATATGCACTTCACATTAGTGTTGGATATCGTGGGTTGCAAACAATAAGTACAACACTCCCACTTAGTTTTTGAAAAATAAGGGGATCCTGTGTTGTAAACAATAAATGCAACCCTCCCATTTAATTTTTGGAAAAAACACATCATCTCTTGTACGTTTGGAAACACGTTTACAGGTGTAAAGAGAAATAGAGTGGATCACTAGAAAAAAAAACCCTAAAATCGATATTTGTGAGGGGAGATCAGTGTTAATGCACTAAGGCAGGAGGAACATACTCGGATCTTTTTGTCTATTAATTTATTTTTCCTAAAGAAAGTGTGTGAGATTAATAAATCTCACTTTTGCACTTTGAAGTTTTTGAGTTTCAAAATCTCCTAAAACTAATATCTTCATGATGATGACATCTTCCTTCAAGGCGTCTTCATGGTACTTGAGTGCGTGAACGTCGGAAAGCCACGAAAGCATCAAAAAGAGGGGAGGAAGCTAGGAGTCGCAAAATCCGTATTTAAAATTTTAAACTCGCGGACTGCCGTGCACCTCGGATTTAAAAGGTCACGAATTACACATCCGGTATTTGATTGAGCTGAAACCAATTACATTGGATAGCTAACTTCTGTACCTTTAATGTGATTCAAGAACCACTAATTTTCAAGTTCCGATTAAAGAGTTATGCCCGTTTTACTGAAACATATCAATTTATTCAAAAATTGAAAGACATTTAAAAGTACGTCGGATCTAGGGGTAATTTGAATGAAGTTTATTGAAACATTTTAATTGTATATTCAGATTTCAATTGTGTGTTATATTAACATGTTAATAATTAAACACAATATAAAACAAGCAACATAATATAAAACAAGCAACATAAGCTAATTCTCTAAATCAAGTAAGGATATAGGTGCCAAAATAAAAATGAATTTCTACAGAGAGATGGAGAGAATTTGGACGGCCAAGAGTAAGGAAAAAGCTTTAACTTTACATCTCTATGTGAGACTCTATTTATAGGAGAAGAAAAATCTATAAAGGTCAATTATTCATTCATGAAAGAATAATGTATTTATGACACAATATTTGATTTTCCCTTCCCCTCTATCTTTGAATATGGCCGGCCACTTTTAGACAAGCAAGGGGAAATTTGTTTCCTCACTTAGCTTATTTATTTTCTTCTCAAGGAAATTTATTTCCTCTTTTCCTTTTGGGTAATTATCTTTATAATTAAAGGGAAATAAAACTCTCATCTTTGATGCATGTTGGCCGAATTCTTTAGCTAGATAAGGGCATCTAGATGCTTCCTTATTTCTTTTAAGACAATTGTTAAAATACCCATTGTAGAATTATTATTGCACAAATAATGAAATTAATTTCTTAATGCCTCAAACGACTTTTTGGCATTAGAAAATAATTTATATTTTCATATACATTAACATCATTTTAAAAGGGTATTTGGAAAGAAGTTTATTGATTGATTTTTAAAAACAATTAAAAGTACATCGGATCTAGGCGTAATTGGAAAGAAGTTTATTTAAAGATTTTAATTGTATGTTTTGATTCCAATTGTGTTATATTAACATGTTAATAATTAAACACAATATAAAACAAGCAATATAATATAAAACATTCAATAACAAATTTAAACTAGAAGTACAATGAACTAGTTTAACGTATGTACACAAATTTACAAAATTGTCAAAAAATTGATTTTGAGTATGCTAAACATAAAATAATTATAAAAAAAATGTATTTATATATCATATTTAACAAGGGGAAAATCAACAGAAAATTTATTTTAAATGTCGTAGCAAAAAATTAAAATTTTGTAAGATCTAGTCTTTGAAAAACCATTATTCAAGCAAATTTCGAAAACAATTTTCTTATAATGATTTTAAATAACATGTACATGCTTATATTGTAACCATAGCTTTGTGACCATAGCTCTGATACCATTTGTTGGAATGGGTCTACGGTTAAGAAAAATTTATCATTAACACATTAATGGCGGAATAGAAAAATTTCTTTTACTAGTAAAACAATTTTTTACTAACCTAAACAAAGTGCATATACATGTTATAATTAAAAACTTTATTTAAACTACTTGAATACTATTCTTTCTTGTATCTTCAAAATTGAAGCGTCTTGGGAAAGGTGAATCTTCTTCCTCTGCTCGATCCCTTCACGTCTAGTCTTGAACTTGAGAAACCAAAGGTTTCTAGTACAAGAGCCTATGGAGGTTTAGAAGGATTTGTGTGTGGGCACAATTAAACAATATGAACCAAGAACAATTCTTGGATCATAAGCTAATTTTCTAGATCAAGTAAGGATATAGGTGCCAAAATAAAAAGGAATTTCTAGAGAGAGAGGGAGAGAATTTGGACGGTCAAGAGCAAGGAAAAAGCTTTAACTTCACATCTCTATGTGAGGCTCTATTTATAGGAGAAGAAAAATCTATAAAGGTCAATTATTCATTCATGAAAGAATAATGTATTTATGACACAATATTTGATTTTCCCTTCCCCTCTATCTCTGAATATGGCCGGCCACTTTTAAACAAGCAAGGGGAAATTTGTTTCCTCACTTAGCTTATTTATTTTCTTCTCAAGGAAATTTATTTCCTCTTTTCCTTTTGGGTAATTATCTTTAAAATTAAAGGGAAATAAAATTATCATCTTTGATGCATGTTGGCCGGATTCTTTAGCTAGATAAGGGCATCTAGATGCTTCCTTATTTCTTTTAAGACAATTGTTAAAATACCCATTGTAGAATTATTATTGCACAAATAATGAAATTAATTTCTTAATGCCTCAAACGACTTTTTGGCATTAGAAAATAATTTATATTTTCATATACATTAACATTATTTTAAAAGGGTATTTGGAAAGAAGTTTATTGATTGATTTTTAAAAACAATTAAAAGTACATCGGATCTATGCGTAATTGGAAAGAAGTTTATTTAAAGATTTAATTATATGTTTTGATTCCACTTGTGTTATATTAACATGTTAATTATTAAACACAATATAAAACATGCAACATAATATAAAACATTCAATAACAAATTTAAACTAGAAGTACAATGAACTAGTTTAAATTATAAAAACAAATTTACAAAATTGTCAAAAAATTGATTTTAAGTATGCTAAACATAAAATAATTAAAAATTGTTTTTTAATGTATTTATATAGCATATTTAACAAGTGGAAAATCAACAAAAATTAAATAGTGACCTTATGGATCCAAATGAATAAAGCTTGAGCTTCTAAACTCGGACTCAAAAGTTCAAAAACCTTTTTCGAGTATTAGCTTAATGTCAACTGACTCCACTAAAGAGTTGACACTGAGAATCTCTCGGTTCAAATGAATTTATTTTCTACTCAAATTCAACTTAATTATATTGAGTGGATCCATTGAATGTTATCAATGTTTACCCTTCATGAATATCATCAACTAGTTGGGATTTATAAAATTACCATTTTACCCTTCTAGTTGTTATTTCTTCAACTCCTTTTTTACTTGTGAATAAGTTAGAAACAATGTATTGATGAGGAGCTAACAAATCACATTGTTTCATCCAAATAAAGTCGTTACTTAATTTTGGATACTGCTAAGTTCATTTATTCACAATCCAAGTAATAAAGCATGAGGTGATATATATTGCATCTTAGTAATCTTGTACATGAATTTCATATCTATGAGAACTTCACAAAGTTGGGTTATGACATCTTTATAACTTAATATCTCCCCAATTGGCCTAGTCTAGATCACATAATGGACCTAGAATTTGACTTTCTCAAATGAGAGTATTAATGCTTTGAAATGGCATGTCTGATTTCAGGATTTAGGTAAGCATGATACAATTCATACATAGTGACCTTGAGATAGAAGATGTTAAATGGTTTGTTCTTCTATAAAAGTGCACTGGTCAATTCAGTATCTTCGAAAAATACACTGGAAGAACTATAGAGTTCCTAACTCCCTATGCTCGTAACCAGACATCATAGATTTTTCCAACAATCACATGGGATCAATAGTCCGTTGATCTTAAGATTGTGAATATATCGTTTTAACCAAACCATGAAGAGTTTGTTCACGCAAATTTACATTTGTCTCTTCATACATTGTTAGGTTTGATTAAGGACTATAAGACTATTGAATATCATAAATCTTCAATCAAACTAAAAGGGAATGAATGAACGTTTCAACTTTTATTAATTTAATCAGAAAATTAAAATAAAGACTTTATAAATATTTATATATTACATCAATATGTAAATAAACAATCTTCTTGTGGCCATCTCTGCCAACAAAGAGATGATGTGTTTTTTCCAAAAATTAAGTGGGAGGGTTGAACTTATTGTTTGCAACCTAGGATCCCCTTATTTTCCAAAAATTAAGTGGGAGGGTTGTACTTATCGTTTGCAACGCACGATCCCCAACACTAATGTGAGGTGCATATGTCGCCGAAATAAGAGTCACCCTCGTGACCTTCTCTTAATCGAGAGTACTCATAGACGTATTGCTCCTTACCTCACTCTTAAAGCTACGTTCAAAAGTGTAACGATGAGTCAAGACCTCCCCTCGGCGGATTATTTTCAAAGTAGATCTTGTTGAACTAAGTGGTTGGTTACACACTTAGACTCAAACTCTAATAATCCTCCCTCGAGGCCCTGCGAAAATTTTTGAGTGATCAAATTTTTTTATAAGGTGGCTAGTCAAACCCTGATGTATTGACATCATGACTATGTATTAATCATGTGTCATTTACTTATGAAAGGCGACTCTTTGCAGCCTTCCCTCGAAGGAGTAAAGTGTCATTTTTGTTCATAACACCTTTGAATTTTTCTTGTCTAAACTCAAAGTTAAAATCCTAAACAAAAAATTAATCATAAATTGTTTCAACAATCAGCAACATGTCTCTAAACACTATCTCAATCATCCTTTCCTCAAATTAACTGGAACGGAAAAATTACATAGATTAGAAACGTAACATAGACATAGTCCTTACGAAGCACAAGCACAAATGGGTACTCACCACCCCATGTCCTCTTGAAACGAATGATGATTCGACTCAAGAGGATAAGGACGCCTTTGCGGCCTGGCTCTGGCTCAGATCCGATGAGATTGCGAGATTCTATATTTTAGCATCGATGAACAATGTGTTCCAAAAAAGACATCGTGATTTTGGGTCAGCCTATGAAATGCTCTACAATCTCAAGGAGATGTATGGAGGGCAAGGGCGTCAGGCTAGGCAACAAGCGGTACGACAGTTTATGAATTGTCGTATGAAAGCAGGGACTCCCGTTAGAGAACATATGATGATGATCATAAGTTATCTTAATGAGATGAAAATCCTTGAATATGAGATTGATGGATAAACCAAGATAGATATGATCTTGGAAATTCTCCTTGAATCTTTTGATACTTTCAAGCTGAATTACTCCATGAATAAGATAGGGTACATTGTTACCGAGCTAATGAAGGAGCTTTACACCGCTGAGGGACTCTTAAAGAAAAAGAGGACTACTGGAGAAGTGATCTCCACCTCTGGATCTAAGAAGTGATCTCTTAGAGCGGACAAGAAGAACCCTAGCAAGGTTCCGAAGAAGAAGGTGCCCCGGACTGCAAAGGTTGACAAGTCTAAGGACAACTGTCACCATTGCAAGCAGCCCTTACACTGACGTAGGAACTGTCCTACCTACCTCAAGGCTAAAGGGAAATGTATTGTACATTATCGAAGCTTGTTTAGTAGCTGATAATGTATCATCGTGGATTATTGACTCCGCTGCTACTAACCATATTTGTTGTTCCTTGAATGGGTTCAGGAAAATCAAAAGCTTAGAGGATGACGACTTCTGCTTCAAGTGGGATGATGGGAGTTTGGTGTCTGCTAAGACTGTGAGATCCATGACACTGTCTTTCGAAGACAGAACTTTAAATTTTAATAATATGTATTATGTTCCTCCTTTGGGAAAAACTTAATATCTATAGCTCAAATTGTTGAGCATAATTATTATTTAAAGTTTATTGATAATGGAATTCGTATTACTTCTTCCAATTCATTTGTCACTAATGCATGTTTCAAGAATGGTCTATACTATCTTTATCGGACACAACCTTTGCTATTAGACACTCAAATAGATAATTATCTAATTAGGGAACCAAAGAGGATCAAACCTAATGACTCCTCTGAACTATTAAAATCAACACATCTCAGGCACTTAAGACTTGGTCATATTAGTCTAGATAGGATTAAGAGACTTGTGAGAGGTGGTCCACTCAAAGGCACTGCAATAGGCTCACTGCCGACTTGTGAATCATGTATTTAAGAAAAAATAACCAAACAACCTTTCGCTGATAAAGGTAGAAGAGCCACTGAGTTGCTGGAACTAATACATTCTGATGTATGTGGTCCACTCAACATCGAGACGAATTAGGCATGAACGACTTCTCTCATCTTCTTCTCTTTTAGTTTTATGATTAAATTAATAAAAGTTGAAACGTTCATTCATTCCCTTTTAGTTTGATTAAAGATTTATGATATTCAATAGTCTTATAATCGTTAATCAAACCTAAAAATGTATGAAGAGACAAATGTAGATTGGCGTGAAGAAACTATTCACGATATATTCACAATCTAAATATCAACGGACTATTGATCCTAGTATGATTGTTGGAATAATCTATGATATCTGGTTACGAAGCATAGAGAGTTGGAAACTCTATAGTTCTTCTAGTGTGTCTTTCGAAGATACTGAATTGACCATTGCACCTTTAGAGACAATGGAAGAACAAACCATTTAACATCTTCGGGCTCAAGGTCAACTCTTTAGTGGAGTCAGTTTACATTAAGCTAATACTCGGAAAAGGTTTGTGAACTTTTGAGTACGAGTATAGAAGTTCAAGCTTTATTCATTTTGATCCATAAGGTTACTATTACATGTCATTAGAGTAGGATTATTAAAATGAAAACTAAGTCAAAATAAGGTCAAATGTTGAACTAGACTTTTTCTCAGAAAATATCTAAAGGGTGTTTTTGTCCACATGGACATAAAAAGATGTGAATGTCAAAATAATATTTTGAATATTTTCATATGATGGAAATATAAATTAGTTTCTAGAGCCAAAAATTTGTTTGAGGCATTATGAAATTAATTTCATTACTTGTGCAATATTAATTTTACAATGGATATTTTAAGAATTCTCTTTAAATAAATAAGGAAGCATCTAGAAGCTCCCCCCTAGGTAGAATTTCGGAAAAGAGGAAATGAATTTCTTTGAGAAGGAAACAAATGTGCTAAGTGAGGAAACAAATTTCCATCACTTATGTCATAGAATGGCCGGCCATATACATAGAGGAAGAGGAGAGAAAATCAAATACTTTGTCATTAATGCATAATAGGAAAGGGTAATCGACCTTTCTTGATTTTCTTTATCCTATAAATAGAGCTTCACATACAGATGTGAAAATATGCTTTTAGTCTTGCTCTCTCTTGCTTTTGGCCGACCCTCTCCTCCCTCTCTCTCTCAAAATATTTCTTTTATTTTGGCACCTAAGTTCTAATTAGACTTAGGCTTAATTAGCTCTCTAGCTCATAAACTTGTTCTTGAGCTATTGTGTTTAATTGTGCCCACACACAAGTCCTTCTAAACCTCTATAGACTCTCGTAATGGAAACCTTAGGTTTCTCGAGTTCACGTTTAGGCTTGAAGGAATCGAGCTAGAAGAGAAGATCAACATTTCTCAAGATCCAGCCAAATAAAGGTTCAAATAAGATTAGTATTCAAGCTCTCTAAATAATGTTTTAATTATAACATGTATATGCACTTTGTTAAGGTTAGTAAAAATTGTTTTACTAGTAAATGAAAATTTTTATATTCCGCCATTAATGTGTTAATGATAAATTTTTCTTAACCTTAGACCTGTTCCAACACAACGAGGTGACGAAATCCAAGATCCAAATGAAGAAAAGGAGGAGCTCATTTGTGTTAACGTTCCTTGATTTCAACAACGTCAATAAAAAGAAGCAACACAACAACGAGCCCGAAAACAATAACAACAACAAGCACAACAAGAACACGAACATACCAAATAACCACATCCACGAGTATCGGAGAGGAAGATTCGGTCACCGATGTGGAGTTTCTTTATGGAGGTGATTCATAACAGCGAAAGAGCTTGACAATCCAAAGCTTGTGGTAAAATAAGGAGCGCTCACAACCAGAAGTGCGAAACGTCTCACATGACAAAGCATCAAAAGACTTGTCAAGGCAGTCGATCTGGATTCTCGTCAAACGCTATAAGTCAAGTAGACTCTTTACTACTTGGAAAAAATTTAGTAGAATATTTTTTTTCATCAATCAATCTTTTAGTCATATCAAATATAAAATCTTTGTTAGACTTATGACTTATGTACTTCCCAGAGTACAAATCATGTCTAGAAAAGCCTTGAGATGTGATATCCTAAAATGGTTACTCTAAGAAAAGGAACAAATGAAAGCCGTAATAGCATTAAGAAATTATAGTGTTGGCTTAACGTCGAATATTTGGTCGGGTCAAGCAAAGACGGATAACATGCGTGTCGTAGTGCATAACATAGAAGATGATTGGAACCTCGACAACAGTATCATCCCGTTCCCTAGTATATATATAAGTGTTGGAATTTATTTAACAAATTAAACATTATAATTATATTACACATCCTATGTGGCAGAAAAATATAATTAGATCTATATATATTAAAACAATTTTAATATATTTAACAACCTATGGCATTAAAATTTATTTATATGTTTAATAAACAATTTATTAAAAACACGTCACTCAACATTTAAACACACTAACAATCTATATAAACAATTTATATATAGTTACCAATTTAAATCGTTGAGAAAACACTTACAATTGAGGTTATAAATAACCCCGACGTTGCTCGTTATCGTCGGAATGCCACACCAAGTCCAAAATAGGAAAGAGGGTCACCGGACAGAGCTAGGAGTGTCTTCGCCAGACTAGGAGACTTCAGGAGGCTCGCCGGACGCAGACTGGTCGGACAGGACCCTCGCCGGACTGGGATGCCTTGCCGGACAGCAGACAGGAAGCGGGGGCACCTGTTCGCCCGACTGGAGTGTCTCGCCGGACTGGAGGGCCTCACCTGACTGGGAAAAACTCCCCGGACAGGACCTGGTCGCCTGACTGGGATTTCCGCCGGACTGGAATCCTGATTGCCTAGGTCGCCGGATGGGTCACTGGGACGCTGACCGGACTGGGAAGGCTGGACAGGCCTCGTCGGAGTGGAGCAGGAGTGCTGGCCGAACTGGGAAGGCTAGACAGGCCTCGTCGGAGTGGAGCAGGAGTGCTGGCCGGACTAGGAGATTCACTGGGAATCTCACCGGACTTAAATCCCTCGCTAGGATTGCCTGGACGCCGGATGCTGGACGCTGGCTGGGATTCCTGGCCGGCTGGAAGATTTAAAACAGATTTTAAAACAACAAAAATTCCAGAAAAATAATCAAACACCAGGAGATTGAATCAACAATAACAACACGAGGAATATATTGAGATCTAGAGGGTGGGCTCTCATGAACTCTTGGAATTAAATCAAGAGGCTAAGAAAACAAATTTTCTTCTTTATAGTTCTTTGGGAATTCGTCAGAGTGATCACACAAAGGGAGGGAGATAGCTTGGCCAAAATAATTAGGGATTAAAATAATTTCATAGTTATCAAATAAGTACGAAATGAGAAATTATTTTATTTTCTTCTTTTATCAAATTGAATTACTCAAGTGTATTATTATCAACATAATAATACTCTATGATTCGATAAACAAAATAAATAACTAATTATTTATTAAGTTATAAATAAAATAACTTTCTCGATATAAATCACAATTTATATTCAATGAGTAAATCAACAATTCCAGTTCATTTAATCTCTTCCAAGTGTCTATCATTGAGACCTCATGGACTCATATGAACGGGGCTTTATAATAAAGATCTAACACAAAATTCACAAACATTTTTCGTCTTTTAATTCTTAAAATTGGTCGATTCCACTAAAAGACCAATACTGACACTCTCTATGTTCATGTGCGCATATTTTATGTTTGATGTGACAAAATAATTTTTCACACAATCCACGGTGTACTTTACGATATTTCCCTTCATGTGTATCAACTAAGAGGAATGTAAAATTACTGTTTTACCCCTTGAGTTATTATTTCACTAACTCCTTTGTTATTTGTAAATGAGAAAAACATAAAGTGAGATGTCTTTACATGTCACATGTTTTAATCAAAGAATGTTCTTATTCAATGAATACCTGGCCAGGTTTATTCATTCACACTCTCATAACAAAGCATAGTGTGATACTAATGCATCTGCAGTGTTTCAACATGAATTCCATATGTGTGAATCATATAACCCAATATCATATCCTTGTGCCACCAACCGTCGGGTCAGATGAAACTAAAACTTAGTCATTGCCTATTGACAAATCAAATGTCACAAAGTATGATATCAATTATATATTCACTTCAGGATTAAGGTACGTATCAAAGTACCCCTCGTATGTGATCTTGAAGCTTCGAGTGTTTAAACAATTGTATCTCGAGCTTCTAAGTATCACTAGTCTTGTTCAATATCTTCTATAAGATATCAAGGATGAATCATAGAGTCACAACTCTCTGTATCACAAGATTAGATATCATGATTCATTCTAACAGTTAATACTTAGATTCGATTGTCTATCGATCTTAAGATTGCGAACAAATGTTTAAACTAGTCACAAGGGGCTATCTTGTCAAGTCTATACTTAGCACCCCTTGTGTTGATGACAGTTTCAGAGCGTAGCATTCATACACAAACACAAACATAATAAATAATGAATATTTATTAATATCAATGTATCAGAAAAATCAAATACAAAAAGTATTTCAATATCTAATATCTCCTTTGTGGGCCCCAATTCCAACAAACTCCCACTAGACTCAAAGGAGATGTGAATGATCCTTCAGTCCCAATCCTTTTAGGTGTCCCTCGAAGACTTTACTCGTTAAAGGCTTCATAGTGTAAATCACAATTTACATTCAATGAGAAAATTAATTATTCTTGTTCACTAAATCTCGTCCGAAAGTCTATCATTGAGACCTTATAGACCCACATGAACGAAACTTTAGAATAAATTCTGCACACACAAGTTCACAAACTTTTTCCAACTTTTAATTCTTAATATTAGTCGATTCCACTAAAGGACTAATATTGATACTTTCTAAATTCATAAAACTATTCTACAAATGGTCCACGGCGTATTTTACTATATTACTTTTTGTGTGTTTCATTAACTTGGAGGAATGTAAAATAACCGTTTTACCCCTGAGTTATTATTTCACCAACTCCTTTGTTATTTTTTAACGAGAAAAACATAATGTCACGACCCACGAGCGTCATCAGCTCACCCGCAGGCCGCGACTCCCATAAAACTATCGACACGTGCACGAGTATATCATTATATATAAAGATAATATTTTAAATAAAATACTCAAGGCGGAAAATAAAACATATTCAAAATATAATAAACGTAAATACATTATAAATAAACTGCGGAATAAAAATACATTATTAGTAGTTAGCAAAAACTCGGAGGA
Source organism: Urtica urens (assembly GCA_958296335.1). Lineage (NCBI taxonomy): Eukaryota > Viridiplantae > Streptophyta > Magnoliopsida > Rosales > Urticaceae > Urtica > Urtica urens. Next base: position 22,106,892 of record OY282523.1, on the reverse strand, counting down.
ATTTTTCACTTTTAATATGCATATAGGAAGTTTCACAAACTCCTTTAGATATGTACATACAAAACAACTCCTCGTCCTTAAGTAGAACGTTTAGTTTCAGGAGTGTAGTTACAAAAGAGTTTGACATAACAATATTATAACTTCTTCTCTCCGGTTGTGAGACCCCATTAGCCCATCGGTCAAGAGATACACGTCCTCGTCTCGGTCTTCATCTACGTCACTGTCTTCACACTACTGCCTTGACGTCACTGTTTCGCTGCTTTTCCCTTATCTACATTACCAAGGGTCATAAAACTATGAGTCGATTGACTCAGTAAGTGGGAGTCTAACCTAAGAAAGTAAAATATCTAATGTCGTGTGACGTGCAAATAAGCAAATAGGGATGCATATCTAATTCTAGTTTCAATGCAAATGCATGCATGGCCATTTCTACCTATTCACTTGCCGCTCCACAAGGCTATACACCCCTTCCTGCTATAACCCTCGGAACGACAAGAAGCCAGCCTCAGGCCTCGAGCAGCGGTCCCTCGGCGACTTTGTGTTTTATTCTCTCTGAGATCCACTAATGGTACCAACTTCATCAGGGCGTCGGCGCTTGGTGCTTACGCATGAAGATCAGCGCCTTCATGACCTTCATCGGTCAACATCACGAGTTAGTAACTTGTGGGTACCATCAATTCCTTATGTTCAAGGTTTGGGTGCTCAGACACACGCAGAGCACATACCTAATCTATTTACAGAAGAGCATCTCTGATTAAATCCCAATACTTTAGTCTTTCCCTTTCATTTGCTCGTTCAGTGTTTTAAGATGAAAGTTGAGATGTGATTCCCAAAACTTTCACTCTCGACTTGAATTCAAGAGTCGACTTATGCTCTCCTGTTTCCCCCGCTCTAGCGGGTCAAACTATTGGGGTAGCTATATCGCATAACACCGGCCGGGTTCTAATAAACTATGTTTGAGCCTATCGAGGATGACCCAAACTACATTTTCAATAAAAGGTGGCTGAAGCCTTATCTTTATTACTCTTCATATTTTGGGGCTTTACTTAATCTTGTTTACTAACACCTAATATGCACATAAGCAGGGTTATTCCCTTGATAAGTAGTTGACTTATGTCTCCACACTTACCCGGAATAGTTCAACTGAAAAATGGATGACTTTCGCAAATAGGTGCGTCCTACTCTCTTTGAGATACATGATACTTCGTCAAACGTTGAAAGAGCTAGAATCCTGAGTTGAAATTCCGCCAGCCACGACATTCACAATTACTAAAGGATATAGAATTCTACTGACATAACTAATCAAAATCGGTTCTGATTCTATAATTCAGTTTACAACTTTTTGGTTATCAAAGATTAAATTTATTTAAGACTCGCCTGCTTTCGTATCGTAAACAATACGCAATAAGATTAAGCAATAAAATACGAGTCTCAAATGAATTAATCTTCCAAAACAGATAACCAAGAAATTTTCGTTAGTTAATTTACTTAATTATGAAGGAACTACGTAAAGAAAACTTTCAATCCACATTCAGGATTCTATTAAACGCTGTAAACGAATAATATTTACGAGTAAACCGAGATTTTGATTTCTGTTTTGATCTTCACTTCGGAGTTTCTGACCCCATAACGGATTAAATCTGGAAACATCTTAGACAGTCGTACGTTCACGTAATCTGGAAACAGATTATAGAAATCTGATAACGGATTAAATCACATAATTAAATTCATCATAAGTCCCTAAATTCGAATTCCAAATCCCAAACCCCGAGGTACGAACCGAAACCCGAATCAATCAAATTCCCATTATCTACTTCCCAACTAAATCGTAGCTATTTGAAGTCCACAAAGTTACATTCTCTTTCATGAGATCTCAAATCCTCAATTTAACGTTCAAAGTCTCAATCTAAAATTATTTGCTCACGTTAACTAAGAATCAAAACCAAATCAAACCACGCCCTCAAATCCATTTTCCAAAATTCTCAGTTATGTATTAAAAATAAATTCCCAAGTTATATAATAAGGCTCTCAGGTTAAATAACTGATTTCCAGAAACCCGAGCGTGAATCCGAAATCCAAAATTCTTGGTCCAAATAACAATCTATAAAACCGTTCTTACATTTTCACTTCAGATTTTAATTACATATACTCTTGATAAATTTATCCAAACAGCCTAGGACTCCAACTATTTTCCAAAACAAAACCAACAAACGTGAACCCTAGATTCACAGATCTAGTTACAACCTTGCCGAAGCTACAACAACTCGATCTCAGCAATACAATTCAGTGTACAACAAATAGATAATACAACTAATTCACTTAGAAATTCTCATATTTACAAAATCCCCAAATCAGTTTCGAATAAACCTAACTTTCGAATCCAAAATTCAATTCTGATCTGTGATGTTTCAATCCTAAAACATGACTCAACACATACAACAACTTTGATTTCATTAAACTAAACTCGAATCCTCAAAACCCCCAAATTTAAATCGACGAACCCAAATCCCCAAATCGGGATTCGAAATCGCGTAGATTGAAATTCAAATCGCTAAGGCTCTATTAGCTCACCTCGGGTTCGCGAAACCCAGACCAAACGCGTCTTCCTTGTGCGTTCTCGACGTTTAAACACGCGGCGACGATCGATTTCCGACGTCGAAGCTTCGACCGTCGCGGAACAGAGAGAGAACAAGGCGAGCGGGGACGAGCGGCGTCGAGGCGGAGGTTGGCAGATCGAAGCGCGATAAGGAAAGGAATATTTTTGTGGAAGAACGGCGGCAATTTTTGGTCGGAGCAGTGAGCGGTGGGGAGAGAGAAAGAGTCGGGTTCTTTGAGAGGGAGTGGAGAGAAGAATCGCGTCAGGAAGGAAGAGAGAGAGAGATGTTGCGTGAGAAAGAAAAAAAAAAGAAAGAGAGATGAGGAGAGTGGGAGTGTACGTGTAAAGAAAAGAAGATAAATGGATGAGGATGAGTGTCATAGGCGGTGGAAGAGAAAGAGAGAGTTAGGGTAGGGGAAAAAAATATTTTGGGCCTGGCTCTTATATTTGGGCTTCACACATAAAGTGAGATGTCTCAACATGTCACATGTTTTATTTAAAAAATATTTTATTCGTTGAATACCAGACCCAGTTTATTCGTTCACACTCTCATAACAAAGCATTGTGTGATACTAATGTCTTAGCATTCTTTCAACAAAACTTCCATATCTGTAAATCAAATAATTTAACGAAACAGTATTATGACACCAACCGTCGGGTCAATGAAACTTCATTGGGTCATCGCCCATTGAAAAATCAAATGTCATAAAGTGTTACAAAAAAATATGTATTCACTTCATAATTTAGGTAATTACCAAAATACCCCTCGTATGTGATTTTGAAGTTTCGAGTGATTAAACGATTTTATCTCGAACTTCAAATTGTCACATGTCTTGTTCAATATCTTCATCAAGATATCAAGAATAAATTACAGAGTCACAACTCTCTATATCACAAGATAAGATATCGTTAATTTATTCAAACAATCAATACTAAGATTTGATTGCCCAATCGATCTTTAGATTGCGAACTATTATTTAATCTAGTCATAAGAAGGTATCTTGTCAAGTTTTTACTTATTACTTCGTTTGTTGATGACAGTTTCAGGGCGTAGACATACATGCATAAACACAATCTTATAATTAATATTTAATTTAATTTAATTTCAGCAAAAATAAATACAAAATGTATTTAATGTATAATATCTCATTTGTGTGAACAATACCAACTAAAAGATGCAGTCTGAAATCAGAGATGGGTGAAGCACTCACATGCGACAAAAATTGGATCCAACATAAGAAACTTATTATTTTTTTGACATCCTTGACGATTTTGATTTTCATTTTCATTTTCATTTTCATTTTGCTAATTTAGACATGAATAATTAGTTTTATTAAATTGTATAACAAATGGATATCTCGGTTATTATCCGGAATCAATTTTCAAATTTAATTAAAGGCAAAGATGTTATTTTCTCACCATCACACTTTTTTAAAAATTAGTGAGAGACTTATTTTATAATATATCATTTATTTCTTCACTTAATTTTATTCGAGTATTTCAATCTAAATACTACACTGAAAATTATTTATTCTTATCGCTCAATAAAAACTCTTAACTATATATTTAATTAAACTTTTTTTTATTATATATCCGGACCAGATCGGTCCGTTTGATTAGTTAAGAGTTAGATCCGTTAATTAAAGGAACGGAGCACTCCGTTAACAATAAAAACGGACAACCGTGTTAAATTAATACCAATTATTCTTATTTTAAGAGAAATAAGGATCCCAAGTTAGTTAGTCGGTGAGTGTAGCAAAAGTCAACCTCCACAGAGAGACGGTATGATATGCCACACGAGAAATCCTTTTAGGTCCCTTTTTTCAAAATCCCTTCTTTTCCTGCAAAGTTGGTAAAAACAATTGAATATAAATTATTATTCATTTATTGAAAGGGGAAAGGAGGGTTAAAAAGCGTGAGGAGAGAGAGAGAGGTGCCTGTGACTCTCGTATGGTTTAGAGCAGAGAGAGAGAGAGAGAGATTTGAAAATGGCATTTCGCCAAACCCAAATCCAAAAAGCCCTTTATATGCCTCTGCAAAAACTGTTTCCCCAACCAATCACTTTTCCATTATAGGCAAATAAAAGGAGAAAAACCAACAAAAAAAAAAAAAAAAAAAAAACTTCCCTAGCCAAAAAAAAAAACTCATATACCTCATTTCTCTCCGCTCGTTTCCGAAAGATGAATCATTCTCAGCTCACACCCAGACTGATACTGCGAGACAGAAATACAACATTTTTCTGATATTTCTTTTCTATTGTCTATTTTATATCTTTAATGTTTTGTTTTCCCTGAGCATTTGGCTTTCTTTTCCTTCTGCTCTGCAAGACAAAATAAAAAATGGGTATAAACGACAGGTTCTTGGCTGGCGTTTCATGCCACAACCAAGGAAGACGAAAACGAGCTAACGAAGAAGAAGAAGAAAAAGAAGGTCAGTCTCTGAATCAAATGTCGTTTTCAGGCATTCGCATGTTGAAGAACTATCACCTCGACAATGTACCCTTCTGTCTGTAAAAAAAAAACAAAAAAAAAACTCCGGTGCTGGGAAAAGGCAGACAGGATGGAGCCAGGCAAAAAATTTATATTCATAGTTTATTATCATTACCATACTTTTTTTTTCTTTTTTTTCCTCTAATGAGTAAGGAAGTGTTTTTTAAGGTTTGGACTTGTAATTGTATTTGTTTTTATTTTTCTTATTACTTTTCTGGGATACATTAAGTCCAAAATCTGAGGCGGTGATTCGGTGAAGGGGATTATTCCGATTTGGTATTCTCTTTCTTTTTCATTATATTGCTGGTAGTTATGATTATGATGTTGATTAGATTGGTGAGTCTCAATGATACCTTTTTTTAATACTTAATTCATGACTGATTTTGATATGAGCTGTTCCCAGAACTTACATACATTTGGTTTGTTGAAACGAAATGAAGTGAAGTGTGAGAAACAATCAAGTTTGAGTATTTCTCAACCATTTGGGTGTTTTCTTACTTACAGATCCATACAAATATTTATCTTGCAATCTCTTCTGCCAAATAATCAATCTAGATGGGTTTTGCTCGTTTAATCGAAACGCTTATATGGATTTAGTGTAAGATTTGAAAATTTGTGAGTTTTGGTCATCTCTTTGGATGCTAAATGTCAAATATGGCCAATGATTTGATTACATATTATTCCAATCTTTGTGTCGCCGAAATTTGTTGATTCCGGATTCTATATATTTCCGGCTTTGAATTCCATTCAGCTTGAGGAAAAGTAAACATTAGGTTTGTTCAACACATGTTATTGTTTTTGCTGCGCATAGTGGTAGGAATTAAGTAGCTCCTCTTTATTTTTTTGCTGTTTAAAATGAAAATAGCTATTTTTTTGTGTATTTGTCCTTTTTTTTAGTATAACCTTCAAAAGTTCCAATAATATGTGAGAACATTTATTACTAGTTTTTTTTTTGTATATGCCATCATAACGTTTATGCTCTGATCTCTGCCTGTGGCTGGATAGTGAAAGTTGATATCCATGTGATTCCTTTGCACAAAAACATTCTCTCTCTCTCTCTCTATCTATCTCTCTCTCTCTCCTTGTTTTTCTAGGTACATGTGTGCGTACTTTGAGCCTGCTGTGCTTATACATCTCTTACTTCTCATTTAATGCAATTGCCCTCTGCGATTGGAAATCTGTAACGGAGTATTAAACCTTTTAAGATATTCTCCTTTCCCATTTTTTTCAAGTTGTATGAATGAATATGGCAAATCCAATAGCTATCTAAGGATTTGATATTCGAACAGCAGATATAAACCAAGTTGTTACATTTGAACCATGTTTTTGTTACAATCTCATCCGATAAGGTCAAGACAAGTTCAAGCACAGGTCAAAATTCCTAAACCTTCTTGTTTCGCAAGTTTTCATACGGGAGTAGATTATGTGGTTCAGATTTTTTTTTTGTAATCCAAGCTTGATATGTGGCTGAGTTGAGCTTTTGCTTCAAAATTCCAGGGGAAATTGTTATTGCTTTGCAAGTCTTTATAGGAGAAGAGATTATATCTAGTTGATGTTTCGACAATACTTATAATTTTATTCTAAAATAAAAATGCTGAAAATATTGTTAGCAATATTATTATTAATATTGAAACAAATAGACGACAAATATAAGGAAATAGAACATACGAAATTGGAAATAGTAGAAAAAATAGCAAGGTAGTTGAGGTCCGTTGGACGGTTTTCTTGAAACTTTTTATCGCTCTCTACAGGTGTTGGATTACTTGAACGAAAACCCTCCAGGATACAACACTTCGAGACGAGTCTAGCACCACTTGAAACGTATCCGGCGAACTAGAACCAAAAGTCGAACTTCCACCAGACTATAAAATAAAAAACAATTTCAGAGTGGGAGAGAGAGGAGAGTTTGGGAGAGCAAAGCTATGTCTCAAATGTGATTGTAGCTGTGTTTCGAATGAGAGTGAGAGCCTTTTTTAATAGGCAAAGTTGAGGTAGTGGTTATAAATGTTTTTGGCATTCATTCGGGCCATAAACGACATTCATAATCCGGTCATGAATGGTAAACCTTAATGCACCTAACTCCGGCTAACTAAAGGTCTTGACCATTTTGAGAAGGTTTGCACGGATTTGATTTTATTCCCAAGATAACACATAAGTTATTCGCGAATTTAAAACTCATTTGAAGTGATTTTAGTAATAAAAAGATAAGTTTGGGCCCGGAAGCCCGAAGGCCCAAGAAGAGCTCAAAGATCCGAGATCCGAGGCCCGAGCCCGGACCGGCCCGGCGGCGGCGCGCGTGTGTGTGCGCGAGGAGTTAGAGCTAACCCATCCACACTCTTCCCCTTACACTTAGATGTCACCTTAAGGAGATGAATCACTTATAAACCCTTCACCAACACACACTCCCAACCTATGTGAGACTCTTTTTATTACACAACCTCTCACTTTTCTAAACACATATCATATGTGATTTTTAGCATTCTTAGAGTATCAATTTCTCATTCATTACAAACATGATTTTGACAATTAATTATTCAATCTTATACCCCTCGCAACAAGGAATAAGAATATGAAAAATTATCCAATTTCGATGAGTGGACCTCACTCAAATATTTAACCGAAAATCATTAACACACTAGATAAAAATACTCTTTTACCATTTATTCCAACACATATATCTAATTTATTAGAAAATATAATAGGTACGAGAATTGAGGTGAGTATGAGTAAGATTGTTATTTTCTCACCTAACTTGAGCAAACTACGACATTAATTAGAAACAGGTAATAGCGAGTGCAAACTTATGCACTGCCATGTCACAGTTGCAAGAGGTGGGATCAGAGCTTGGTGCGAAGTCTCTAACTAAAATGGTTGAGTTGGGAAGTCAAGAACAAGTCTAGTCAAACGAGGGACTAGTAGCGCTTTGTTGACGACTTTATGACAATCAAAGTGAAACAAGAATTCAGGATAGATGAACTCATCCACACCCATCTATATGTTAAGAAATTATGTCATTCGTTTATATATATCTCAACAAATTCTGCTCGTTGGTTACATATATTTAACAGATTTATAGACATACAAGTTAATAAATCTTAAATTTGCTGATGTATATATCAACAAAACACTTGATCTGTTGACATGCAATTTAAGTCAACTACAAATGAACTTCAAAGACTGTTGACGTGGAGATGAAGACAGTTACTTGATAACAAAATGTCAACATCAAATCCAAAGCAAGAATGAAGATCTATGTAACTGATTGTTATTTAAATACCTAGATGAGTCTTTTGGTAATGTATTAATTGATTCACTGTTATATTTGTACTAAATAGCTCCAAGAAATAGAAAGCAAAGTAGGACATATTGACTTCGAAGAGAACTAAGTTCCAGGATTTTCAACTTTCGAGTTGTAGGATTTTCAAGTTTCCATGTCTTGTCTCTACTAACTTGACTGCAGGAGAAGGCACACAACCAATGGATCATGCCACTAAGCTAGAAAGCATGATTTAGGTGGAGTCTGTTACTAACCATACATGTCAGGTGGAGCCACAAACTGAGGCTCAAAATGATGCTCGTACTGTACCTACTGAGCAACCAGATCAAATTATAGAAGAACCTGAAATAGATCAGGTAAAGCCCTCTCGAGGTGAGTCTCAGTAAAAAAATTATCATGAGTCAGCTCAGAACAATGATGATTACCAACTGGTCAAAGACATGACAAGAAGAACTTCTAAGCCCACTCATAGATAAGGCTTCTATGCTTATTCAAAGTTGATGGTATATGCGTTCACTTCAACCCTGCAAGTGACTCACAGTGAGCCTCTACATTATAATGATGACATCACTGAGATGGAAAGGAGCTATGAAAAGAGGAGAGCATTTCCTATAAAGAATGATACATGGACCATTGTCAGAAGACCCACAGACAAGAAGACATGCTCCTGCAGATGGCTATAGAAAATCAAAGGATGGTGTAGAATTTGATGAACCAGTAAGATTCAAAGCCATATTAGTAGCCAAAGGATTCACACAAGTGGAAGGAATCGACTATAACGAAATATTTTCTCATGTAGTTAAATATTAAACTATTTGGATAATGTTGTCACCTGTTGTGCAGTTTGACCTTGAACTTCAACAAATAGATGTCAAAACAACATTTCTACATGGTGACTTGGAAGAAACAATCTTCATGGAACGACCGAAGGGTTTTGAAGTTAGAAAGGATCAAGATCTGATCTTTCACTTAAAGAAGTCCCTCTATGGGCTCAAGCAGACTCCGAGACAATGGTATAAGAGGTTTGATACTTTCATGTTAAATAATAAATATTTAAGAAGTTCATAAGATTCTTGTTTGTACTATAAGGGTAATTGTATAGAACAGTGCACCTTCTTATTACTTTATGTGGATGATATGCTATTAATTAGCAAAGTCTAAGTACTATCACAGATTTGAAGAAACAATTAAGTGTTGCATTTGAAATGAAAGATCTTGGTGTAGCTAAGAAGATCTTGGTGTAGCTAAGAAGATCTTGTGAATCTTCATTGAGAAAGATAGAGATCAGAGGTTCTTGAAGTTGTCTCAGCAAAGTTACCTGGAGAAAATCACATCCAAGTTCAACATGGAAGCTCATAACCAGTCAAGCAACCTTTAGCATCTCATTTCAAGCTGTCAAGCTCACAGATTCCAACATCAAAGTCTTACATGAAGTACATGGAATCAATTCCATACTCCAGTGTAGTTGGCTCAATCATGTACTCCATGGTGTGCACCATACCTGACTTGGCTCAATCAATTAGTGTCTTGAGTCAATATATGGCCAATCCTAGTCGTGAACGTTGGCAGACAATGAATTGGTTACTGAGGTATCTAAGCAGTATCACTAACACTATATTATGCTGTATAAGAATTGGAATAAAAGTTTATATAGAAGGCTACGTGGACTCTGATTTGGTGGGTGATCTTGACAGTAGAAAATCATAACCTATTTCTTCACTGTCCGTGGGAATTGCATAAGGTGGAAATCTCAGCTTCAGCCAGTTGTGACATTATCAACGGCAGAGGCTGAATATGTAGCTGCAACCGAGGCCATCAAGAAAGGGATATGGGTGCATGGATTGCTGAAAGAGTTGGGATTTATGAAGGAACAGTGATTGTCTTCTCAGACAGTCAAAGTGCTCTTCACTTGTGCCAAAATCTCGATTCATGATCAAACGAAACATGTGGATATAAAGTACCACTTTATTAGGAATAATATTACTGAAGGGATTATCAATGTTGGAAAAGTAGGAACAGATAATAACCTGATTTGGGAACCAAGGTGGTAAGTCTCGGTAAGTTTAAACATTGCCAAACCTTGCTGGGAATTGGTATTGCGTGATTTTCAGGTGGATTCGAATAATGAGTTGAAACTGAAATTCTGGTATGCACTACTATATTGCAGCAGAGGTGGAGATTGTAAAAGTCATCTACAAATGGACTTCAAAGACTGATGACGTGGATATGAAGAATGTTACTTGGTTACAGAATGTCGACATCAAATCCAAAAGAAGCATGAAGACCTTTGTAATTGATTGTTGTTTAAATATCTAGCTGAGTCTTTAGGTAATTTACTAATTGATTCACTATCGTATTTGTACTAAATATCTTTGAGAAATAAAAAACAAAGTAGGATAGGTTGAGTTCGGAGAGAACTATGTTCCAGGGTTTTCAAGTTTCGAGTTGTACAATTGTCCTGAGATTGAGAGCCCTTTGAGAGTGTAATTGAAACATTGATCATAGTACATAACATAATTCCTTCAAGCAGTTCGACCAGGATGTAGGTAAATTTGTCGAACATCGATAAAGTTTGGTGTTCTTGTTTGTTACGTGTTTTACAAGTTACCTAATTTGGATGTGTGTAAAAATATGTGTTTTATTGGTCTGTAAATGTGGTTTTAGTAGAATCAATTCTCTACATGCAAAATTTGAAAAATCTTACAAACTTAAGTTTTAAAGGAAAAAAAAAAAACAGCGTAAAATAAAATAAGCAAAAATTCACTGTTCAACTTTTACTAATATTTTAACATATCCGTCTGTTTCATAACTCCTCATGTGATAAAAAAAAAAAAGATTAAAGAATACAAGTAAGAAAATAAGACACCTAAAATAACCATATAAACTCTTTAGTCAATTTGATTTATGATATTATTTTACACCCATTGAGCATTAGTTCTGAAATAAAGGTTTCGATTTGATTAGATCATTTTCATCTGAACTTTAATAAAATCAAATAACGTAAAGGTGGAGTCCAATCGAGCACATAATCAACGCTATTCATTACTTGAAAATAAATTATAACAAAATAGCGTATTTTTATTAACTGCCGATAATATTTTTATAGTCCATATAAAATTTGTAATTTATATGTTACCAGTGATCTATGAAATTATATCTTATTTATCCTTAAATACTTTATATTTTATAATTTTAAATTATTTTCAAATGTAACATTGACATTGAATTTTAAGAAAAACTAAAAGATAATTAATATTAATACCGAAAAGATATGTTTAGTTTGTGTTCTTTTATACTTTGAATTATTTCAACGAATAAATGGTAATTAAAGATATTAAATAAATGTAAGGGTATAGAAATAAATAAAATAAGTTGACTATAAAATTAATTTTTCAATTTGGTATAAAAAAATAGATTTCGGTTGAAGAAAAATAGTGTTAGATGTGACACTGTAAAATCGTGTAAAAAATGTTATAATCGGTGTGAAATGGTCTTATGCAAAAGACGCATGTTAACGTGAGCATATATATTATATGTAATAGACACGTACTGGAAGAAAGACTTGCGTGTGCTTCCATAAGCTTGATGGAAAATCATTTTTGTGTGTGTCATGAAAACATTAATTAGAATATATTCCGACAATCGGCGGAAGAGTTATGATGTCATACGAAAGGAAAATGGGGTATTGTTTATGTTAAATTGAAGTTCTAAAAGAAAATTTTAAACCCATTTTTCCGACTTCTACTACCTATCTCGTTCAATTTTTTTCCACTCTTTTTCCATTTTTATTTGTAGTGAAATTTTACTTGTACTTTTGTTTTTATATTAACGTTTTTCACACATCTCACCTCTTTTCAAATTTCTATTATAATTTTACTTATATCTTTTGTTATCTTTTTTAACTCACTAATAGAAATGCAATTCATTTACATATTTATATCTTCTTTTATATTTTAATATTTAAATCCTTTCAATTTATCATTACGGAAATAGTTATTTCTATGAGATCTCGCAATTAAATCATTTTTGTATAGTTTCATAAGACCGTCTCCAACTTAAAACTCAAATTTGTGTTAATTTTTTGTCAGATTTTGTGCAATTGAAGTGTTTTCACTCCAACTCACAACACCAAATTTTACCCCAAAAAAGAATATTCTCTTTTTATACTTTTCAATGTTACTTCATATTAATTGCATATTAACCCATCTATTAATATATTATGTCCATATTAATTTTATTAACAATTAATTTATTTTTATATGTCCACAATATTAAATTAAGTCTATATTAAATATTATGTTAATATTACGATAGTAAAATATAAAAATTAACTAATAAAAATAAATATTATTTTGAATAATATTAATATAAAAATATATTACATAAACATTACAAATTAACTAATGTTATTAACTAATGTTATGTGTTATTATTAATGTCATTATTTATTCTCTTTTCTCAATGATAATATGTATTTTTGTATAAATTATTCAAATTATGCTATAAATTACATATTAACATTTTTGTGAGTGAATTTGTAATTAAAAATAGTTGAAAAAATTGGCTCTATAGCTTTATAATACGTTTATGATTTGGATATACCCAAGGTTTGGTTAATGGATTGAAAATAGCCACCTAGATTCGTTTACATCATATGAACAGACCAAATTACTCTTTTTTGCCCAATTTATTTTTGAAATATTGTTTTTAAAAATTGATTTCGAATTTAGAATTCAAATTTTAAATCAGCATAATTCGTGGGTTGACCATATTTTTATCCCGATATATTGTATTAATTATTCAATCAAGTTTAAATATCATAATTAGTTAGGATCCTCTTTTAAATGAAAGATTATCTCTTTTTTATATTAATTACCTAAAATTATTTACTCTCTCAATTTTGGCCGGCCAAAACTGAATATTAACATACTTTCAGTTTTGATCGGAAACAAAGAATTTGAGAGCAATGGGGTTGTTTGATTAAGATGATTTTTCGTTGCAAGAATCCGGTACGCATTTATGTTTACGTTTTATTTTCGATATATTTACACTGTCGAGCTGTGGCTTTTTTTGGGTTTACGATTTATTAACGCTATTTTTACACTGTCGAGTTGTCGAGTTAAATCATCTTTTTTGGGTTTACATTTTTTTCGGTCGAGCTGTGGTTTTTTCTTCCTCTTTTTTCGATTTTTTTTTTATAATAAATTGATAATGGGCGGGACATTAATTGCTTTATTTATTATTTTTTTAATTAATTTATTACGGGCAGAAAGTTATTTTGGAGTATATTTGTCTCTTAAATTTTGTAAATGAATTTGACCGGCTATTTTCAACTTATTAACCAAAACTTGGTATAACCAAATTACATATACTTTATATGGGTATCCATCAAAATGACCCAAAATAGTTTATGGGTGATGAATACTTGACCCAAAATTTGGGTTAATAGTATTTATCTTTCCCAATCTGAGCAAATATTTGAGTGAATTGGAATACTCTTACTCCAAAAATGTCTCATCTCCACTCAAATTAAGAGTGAGTTGGAGATGGTCTAAGCCACTTGAATTTCTTGTGAAAGTACCATTTTTGTTAACCAACAAAAACACGCCCACAAGATTGATATTTACATCAGCTTATGTTGCCCACGTCGAGATACATGTAGCATTAATTTTATTCCCAAGTTTTCGAAAACCAGAAAATAATCTCATTTTGTAGGTTTCAAAATTTTTTAAGTATCCAGAATATATTTTAGTTATATTTTTAGATAGACTTCCGACTAAAATATGGATAAAAGTATTCTTTGAAGATATTGTTTAAACTAAATAAAATAATTTTAAACTATTAAGTAAGAGAATCATCGTATTTTTTCTTCGTAATTAATATTAAAGAAAAGGAGTAAATAAAGACATTTTTAGCAACTACTACTAAAACTGATCGATGTTAATTTTTAATTAAATAAATTCCTATAATTCATACAAAATACTACAAATTTCGATACTATTTATAGCATATTCTATCATAATTTATAGCCTTCAAAAAATATATCATAATTTATATAAATAAAAGAAAAACATCAAATATTTTTGTAATCAGTTGCTTGAAATAGCATTTTTTTTTCTCTATTCACTTTAGTTTTGATTAATTCCGATAAAATACGATCAAAGCTAATTTTTAGTTTGAAGATATTAAATATCTTATATTAATTTTTGTTAAGATTTCAAATCAAGTTTGTCGCCATCGTCAAAGAATCATAAACCACGTCGTAGTAAAAAAAAAATTGCCGAAAGTCAAATTTCATTTAAAAGAAATAAGAAATGGTTTATTTGAATAATTGAAATATTATATATTAGTACTAATGGATCTAGTGTTGATATTTTTTTCACTTTTGAAATCCACAAAACTAAATTTCTCAACCAAAAATACTTATTAAGCTGTCCACTTAATTCCGAGAAAAAACAGACCACTTATTTCAAATGCTTATTTTGGACCGACTTTAAAATCTCAGCAGCGACCGAGTTTTTGGACCAAATTGTTTTCAATTTGGAGTCTCTTCTTCATGAACGAGGCGTACATGGAGACAAGGTGTTCATCTCCAGCTTTAGCAGAGAGTTTGCAGGTGAGAGAGGAGTTGGCCAACTTGTCACTGTACATCTCTGAAATTGGCACGAAACTGCCTTTCTCATTGCACAGCCAACCATGAGCAGCTCTTAGTGCAGCTCCAAGTGAAGCTGAATCTGTTTCCACTCAAAACAAAGAAATCAGCAACAGATCAGAATATTACAAACCTTCAGGAGATAGAAAGAGAAAAATTCCTTCAGGTTTATCTTTTTAGGTGGCTAGCTTTTATGTAAAAAAAATTAGAGGCCAGACCGGACAAATCCACTTGGTCAAATAACGGTCAAACAAGACTGGCCCAATTTTATTTTTGTTTTTATGTTAAAGAGTTTTGTGTATTCTGAATATGCTTCTTAGCGTGAGTATTACACAACTGATAATTTCATCTATATATAGTTGATAACAAAGACGTTATTAAATAAATAATGTTAGCATTTCTAATTAATTTTTTAATAAAGAAAAAGAGTTACTTTTTTCATGAAATTCATTGCTTGCTAGTTAAAAATTTATTTGATAAAACTGTCAGTAAAACAAACTATTACTCTAGAAATCCAAAATATTTTTTCTTATTTTTCGGTTTTTGGTTAAATTATCAAGTTATTCAAGTTGACAAACGTGTTTAAAGTAGCTTGAAATGAGTAGTTTGAAGACACCATTTTGCTGATTAAAAGTTCTGGGACCTAATCAACACTTGCACGATGATAAATGGGCTATTTCTGGTAATGGTAGTTTATGATTATTTAAAAATAAATGTAAAATTAACAGGCCAGGCATGGACGCCCACTTCGTTGAAAAGAAGTGCCGAGTCAGACGGGTTCAGACTCGGACTGTCAGGCCTGTATTTCCAACTATCATTGAACTGTACTGGGATATAATAAAAATGCTGACCTGGTCTCTGAACTGTGTAGACATCGCAGCCGAAAATGGAAGCTATTAAGCTCAAGATGCTTTGATTTGCCGATGCACCGCCGGTGGCTATAATCCGTTTCGGAGGAGAGGGCATTCCAAACCTTTCTGCGTGAGCGCGCATTGACAACAGCTGGCCCTCGATCAATGCCCTGACCTGCAATATAATCGGTACATTTATTTTAGAATGGAGAATATTGAGCAAACTTGATCTGCTGTTATGAGAGAATATTGAGCACAAACCTCGGAAGGAGGATCGAATTCTTCCACTTCACGTTCTTCCGAGCCTTCTATAGTTTCTCCATTTAAATTTTCGAGAACATAGCGATGGAAGCCAACTGGGATACACAGTTGTAAACAAAGATGTAATTCTGAAATTGTAGTAGTCTTTCCGATGAGCAAGGGTGGAAAGTGAGTGAAGAAATTATAATACCAGGGAGTGGGGGAAGAATTTCATGCTCTTTATAATAGAAACCAATCTTTCCACCTATTGAAGAAAAAACATTATTTGTAAATGGTGATATGTTCTCCAGCAATTACGAATGAAAATGCTTTGAAATTTTCAACATTGCGAACCATTCAGCGGCGGTGTTTTCTCTAGGAACGCATTGAAATTATCCCAAGATTTTTCTGAATAGCGGTTCCGCACATCTAAAGTTAAGATAACGTACAAAAATATTGGTATAATAAACAATATATGGGAACTAGTTGGACTAAGATCGAATCGTATTATATTAGAGTACCTTCACGAGTTAAGGACCCATTCTTGTAAACCAACATTACCATGTATCCTTTTGAATCTACGGGATTTGGAAATACATGTCCTTCCAGTCTTGGTCGTGGATCTTTGGTGATCCCAAAGACCTGAAACAAGAATGGGAAAGCTGAAAAAACAAAGAAGTGTGAAATATTTATACTGCTAATCTATGTAGATATACTCTAGTCTAGTGCCAACATTATTATGCATTATAACAGATATGAACTACTGAAATTTAGATTAGCTTACCGTGTCACTTGTGCCGAGACTGATTGCTAGATCGCCAGGAGAATTTAGAGTTAAACCTGCAGGTGAAAAATGCTTTCAGATAAGAAAATTGTAATAATAAAAGCGATAGTCATTCTATGCAACGAAGAGCAATGTTTAGAACTGGATACCTGCCAAGCTGTTAGGATTGTCTCCTGACCACTGAATGATCAAGCATTTTCTGTCAAAGGAATACCTGAAAATACATCATAGGAATCCTTGATTGCCTAACGTGAAACTGTCGGCTTTTTCCTACTCTAACAACCCATCAAATTTTCGAAGACATAATAACCTATCCAACTTGACAAACAACTATCAAACTCTTCGAAATTTCACAAAGAAAAAATAAAGATAGTGTTACCTGATGAATGAAAGGGTGAGAATTTAGCCTACGAACAATTTGATAGGAATCGGTACATTAGTATTCATGAAAATATAAACAAAACGAAATACAATGATCAATATCGAACATTCTAGTTGCCCATGCTCACTTTACAAATTCTGTCCCTCCAAATCTCCCACTAATATATCCCACACAATTTTCACGATCCTCTTCTCTACAAATCCATCTTCTTTATTAGCTAACTTAACTTCTAAAGATTCTAGAATAGCCCCTTATCTACTAATAATTATAATCTATAACATCTCACTTCTTAACAAAATTCAAGATCTGGATCAGCCAGAACAGAAAGCCTCAAACCTCTCAACAAAGTATGGTGCGATAAAACCAGCGGCAGCGTGGGGAGGAGCTAGCTTCCCTAGTTTCTGCTCAAGTCCTGGTGCCGTGGCCTAAAGAGAGGAAAATTCAGCTTCCAAGATAACAAGCCAACCCAAAAATACTCATTTTCACAATTCGTAAATTAAAAACAAACAAAAACTTAAAAATAAACAAACCTCCAAAGCTTCTTTGGACCAGACCCGTCTCTTGATATCCATCAAGTTCATCCCCGCTCCGTCAGTCTCGTCGATGCAAGCGTATCTCCCTACGAGAAGAGACGCTGCGAACGAGCTAACGAGCGAGATTCTCTCCGTGTCGTTGTACACTTCAGGTTGAGTCTCGAATATCTTCCTTATTTGTGGGCCCGTGTATCGCTCATGGGCCCGCGAACCCGTGAGCTCGGAGAGCTCCAACGCTCCTCCAACAGCATTCTCTATTGCCCGACACTGCTCAGTGGTGCTGCTGTCCATCCAGATCGGAGATTCCTTCGTGGAGAAGGCATCACCGAGTTGATCCACCAAACGTTCTTTTGGGTCCAGCGATGATAATATCGACGAGCTTCCCTTCTTCCAGTAGACACTACCTAATGGATGATCGGATCATAAATACGAGAGAGGACGGAATCATTAAATCCATCCAAACCAAAACTCGCTATTTTAAGGTTATTTTGATGTCTGTTCATCTTGTTAGCATTGAAGAAAATTTGGTGGGAAATTTTCTTCACAGCAAAACTATGCAGTATATCATAATTTACAGGAAATCGGCAGTTGTGAAATTTTAAATCTTCTCATCTCAAACGCGTGTGAGTGTGACCATTTATCTATTCTCCCTTCCATTCTCGGGCTTACGAACCTTTATATTATTTTTATGGTATTTTCCACTAAAAAAATCAGCATAGCCAAATAATTAAGAAATGTTCTTGACTAATATCAACGATAGGCTAGCCGAATAACAATCAAGTTGTAAAGGTGTACGCTGGATATTGAAGTTGAAAGGTTAATCGTAATTCACTATGATTCATAGATACGTCATAATGAATCATAAATGACAAGATAATCCATAAACGATCATTTGGTAACGCCAAAAAGTATACAATAGATAAGGATATTGAAAAGTTGATCGTCATTCATGATGGAAAAGATGCGCCATTAAGGATGGTAGTGAGAAGATAATAGATTGGCAGTACATACCGTGTTGTTGTCCGCTGCCAGAAACGGCTGCAATTCTGGAGATTTCCACACTGGAATCGGAAAGCTTGCCCAGAATGAGGTCAAGCGCTTCAATCCACATCAAAGTGGGAGAAACGATTCTTCCGTTGACCACAGAGTCTCTGTAAACACCGTCTCTGGTGTTGTAATGAGGCAAATCGGAATCGAAATGAACCAGCTCCGAAGCCACTATGTTCAGGTCCGAGTCCAACACCGTCGCCTTCAAAGACCTAAAAATCAACAGCAGTTAAATAAATGAAAATCACTAGCAATTTCTAGACAGGAATTATGAGAAACAATGAAATAGAATTGAGAGGGCAGAGTTTCGCATACTGAGTGGAGCTGTCGAGGCCAAGAAAGTAAGAATCGGGAGGGAGAGAGAAATCCGCCATTGGAGCAGAGACACCAAGCTCGCTCGTTTGATCACCGAAGATAGAAACGGAAGAGTTTTCTTAGGCGTTAGAAGTTGGAAGATAATAAATTATAGGGAAATGACTAAGCTTTAAGCGGAAATTTGCTAACTAATGTAACAAACGGAGATTTGTTTCTTTATAACTAAAAGTCCGGCAATAGGAATTTACTATACAAATATATAACATTATCCACTCATTTACATTCAAAAGTCAACTTCAACGTTTTTTTCTTTGGTTGTTAAGGTTTTGGGTTACTGACATGTATCAATTTTTAAACGTCAATGTTTACAAAAAAAAATCGGTTAATGTCAATGTTAATATTTAACAAAAATATTTAAAGACTATTTATTAAGGCAAATGTGTAAAGTTTTTCAGTAAAATAGTGTGACATGTGTACAATGGGACCATTAACTAAGTTTAACCCAAAACGTTAACCATTTCACAATTAGCTCTCCAAACGTTGGTCATTTGACCAATTTTTTTATTTTTTTTCTTAAAAGAAATTTCATTCCAATTGAAATGCTACTAATCACCAAACTAAAAAAAATTGAAAATACGCGAGATTGAAACAGGTTAACTTGCCGCGCAATCGAAATTTGCCAAAATTTTCACCCTTATTCAGAAACAACCGGATAAAATCTTGAAATTATCCAAAATTTTTACTTTTCCTACAATTAATTTTTTCTCAATTTTTCACTAAAAATAACTTTAAAAATCATTTACATTTTCTTTTAACATTTTCACTAAACCATTAATTAGTTAAAAATAAATTCTTCAACGACTTCTCAATTTATTTTTGAATATTTTTATTAATCAAAACTAATTAAAATTTTAGAAGAAGATATTTAAAATATTAGAATATACACTGTGTTTTCAAATTTTTATAGTTACAAATTTAGTAATTCCTTTTTTAAAATAAGAAAATACTCGATTGTTTTTATATTTTAAATAATTTCTCTTCATCTTTTAAGCATTGTTCGGCCAAGGATCGTTACAAAACCTGGGTCTCCACCATCGACGAAGAGGGCTCCACAACTTTTCCATTTACACAGGAATTCGCATTCCACTTGATATCTGACGCCTTCACGAAATAGGTTTTAGATCGACAGTCACCAAAAAGTATGCAGACGAGCAGATCGAACATCTTCATCCGTACACGTGCAGCTCAACGAACTGTTAAAATTTATTTAACAATTAAACAATAATATTACTTGACATATCTAAATATGACGGAAACACATAATTGATCCTAATATGTTAAAAAAACATTTGAAACATATTGAATTAATCTAGGCATTAAAAATTACTATTTTTTCTTGAAGATGGGAAGGCCACAACCACACCAATCACTGCAATAAACTCAAAGAAACATGTGTCACACACGGGGCAGGGCATCCCGAACTGAACAAAAACCAAACACGTTAGACCTCCAAGCTCATTGACAAAGTTTGTGAGCTTTAAGGTTAATGGATCGAGTAATCTAAACAAAATAAAGCATGTCAAAACAACTAACCAAACTAATGACAAGGGAAAATAAAGCTTTACATTTCCAAAACGGGCATTTCGATTTGCTACTTAAGCTCTCCACCAGCAGTTTGTTGTCGCTCTTGATAGTTAAGACCTTGATCCCTTTAAACTTGCCCAGCAACATCGCCAAATGAATAGCTTGCAATTAGCCTCCTCCGGATTAGCCGCCACTACTCTGCTGTGCCAGATCCAGCTCTCTCCCTCCCAAAAAAAATGCAACTATTCCAACAGTAGCCCTGTCCGAATTGAAAGTAGCGTCCACCTTCAAGCTCCACTCGCTGTTGATGGTCTCAGAGGCTGCACCACCAGGCTCTTCGTAGATAGACCTCTCCACTCTCCTAGAAACCACCATGCAACCATTTTGAAATTCCAACCACCGCGCACGAATCCTGGAGAGAATAACCCAGACCTCCTCTCCACCACCTTGGTTGAAAATTTTATCGTTTCTCCATTTTCACGTACCTTCCAAGAGCAAGCTCCCCCTGATAATGAGGTCATCACGAGATCCTTGGGAATTCCATTCTTCATTTTTCTTAAGCAGCTCCTGAATCGCCTCCACTCCGTCCTTCACCTGAGCGATGTCCCACCTTAAACCACCACCTTTCGCTAGCCACAGTCTTCTCGTCCATGAACAACAAAAAAACATATGCAGCACTGATTCCTCTTCAATTCCGCAGATCCTACACGTGTCTTAGGAGAGGATTTTCCTTTGCCCGAGTACCTGAGCAGTAGGAAGCGCCCCTGAAGCAATCCTCCAAAGCAAAAATTTAAATCTGGCATGAATCTTCAAGTTCCAGATTCTCTTCTATAGATCCAATTTTGGAGTGAGGGGAGCTCGAGCTATTTTTTTAGGCCAATTTAACCGAGAAGTCCCCATTCTGTGAACTTGTCCACATCAATTCGTCTTTCACTGCGCTATGGTCGATTCTGATACTCATAATTCATTTTCCTTTAATTTCTCCAAATCTTTTGTCTCTGTCCCACCATCTTTTGCCCTCCACCATCAACTCTTACACCATGAGGTCAGACTCCAAATTAGAGTCATCCACCCACTGATCCAAACCCGATACCCCCCATGGATTATGAAAGACTTTGACCTCGCTACCAGGACCAATGACAAAGCAAGAGTTTTCTTTCAGAATATTTGAAGTCGCCTTAATCTCTTTCCAACCTTGCGAGCATTGCTGGGAAACTTCTTCTTCAAAAAAGACTGATTTTCCAAGTATTTATTGCGAATAATTTGGGACCATAATATGTTGCAATTGTTTGCCACACTCCAACCCAACTTAGCAATGAAAGCATCATTAAAATCTTCAAATTTTTGCAAGCCTAAACCTCCATATTCCATAGGCGAGCAAAGTTTATCCCAACTCTTCAAGGCCAAATATCTCCCGGGATTATTATTTCTACGCCGCCAGAATTTGCTTGCCATTTTGTCCAAGTTTCTACAGAAGGTTACAGGGAGCTTGCAGGACACCATGGCATAAGCCGAAATGATTTGCACAATAGTTTTGACAAGAGTAGACCGACCAGCCTTAGATATACATTTCGACATCCATCCTTCAATCCTAGCGTTGACCTTCTCTTTAATAAAATTAAAGGCTTTTGACTTATTGCGGCTGATATACAAGGGGTTTCCCAAATATTTCAAATCTTCAGCACACTCCTCCAAACCCTGTTGGAGATTATTTAACAATTTAAACAATAACATTACATAACACATTTATGTGTGGCGGAATTATATAATATGATCTGTATTAAAACTCATTTAATAAACTAACAACCTAGGCATTAAAAATCATAAACATGTCAATAAACTATTTATTCTAAACATGTCAACAAATTGAACCAAACCATCTAACAACTTATAAACACATCCATAAATCATTAAAACAGATCCAATTCGTTTACAACACTTACATGTGAGGTTGTAAACAACCTCGTGCGTTGCTAGCTAACGTCAGAGCGCCTCCTCAATATTCTGAAATCTGACCCGCCGGATTGTAATCTGTCTCGCCGGATTGGATCACTCAAGAACTTTATGGAGATCAAAAAAATATTTCTTAATCTCTCTCTCTAAAATTTTGACCAAACAACTCAGGAGAAGGGCGAGAGAGAGGTTGGCCGAATTTTTGTGATTTGGGTTAGGGTTAGCGTTTTCAAAAATCCCTTTAAATAGAGAGAGCGAGCTTTTCTTAGGTCAAACCCAATAGTCAAACTTAAGCCCATTATTCTTTTAATTAATTTCAAAAATTCATTATCAGACATAATTCATTAATTATGGCCGATTATAATCAAATATATTTCGAAAATATTCATTTTGATTTATTTCCATAATAATATTTAATTATTTTGGAATATCTCATTTAGTTAATGACAAATCAAATTGTCCTTGTTCAAAAAATCTCGTCCTAGGGTCACATGAACGAAGCTTTAGAATAAAGATCGAACTCAAAAGTTCACAAACCTTTTTCTTCTTTTAATTCTTAATATTAGTCGATTCCACTAAAGGACTAATATTGAAACTCTCTAAGTTCATATGCGTATATTTTTCGTTCGATATGACAAAAAGATTCTTCACACGATCCACAGAGTACTTTACGATATTACCCTTCATGTGTATCAGTAACTCAGAGGAATGTAAAATTACCGTTTTACCTCTGAGTTATTATTTCACTAACTCCTTTGTTATTTGTGAATGAGAAAAACATAAAGTGAGATGTCTTTACATGTCACATGTTTTAATCAAAGAATGTTCTTATTCGATGAATACCTAGCCAGGTTTATTCATTTGCACTCTCATAACAAAGCATAGTGTGATACTGATGCATTGGCATTGTTTCAACACGAATTCCGTATCTGTGAATCACATAACCCAACATGACAGCGTGATGACACCAACCGTCGGGTCAGATGCAACTATTATTTTAGCCATTTCCCATTGACAAATCAAATGTCATAAGGTGTCACATCGATTATGCAATCACTTCAGGATTTAGGTAAGTACCCAAATACCCCTCGTATGTGATCTTGAAGTTTCGTGTGTTTAAACGGTTTTATCTCGAGCTTCAGAGTATCACATGTCTTGTTCAATGTATTCTGTAAGATATCAAGAATGAAACACAGAGTCACAACTCTCTATATCACAAGATAAGATATCATGATTCATTCAAACAATCATTACTTAGATTCGATTGCTCTATCGATCTTCGGATTGCGAACTAATGTTTAAACTGGTCACAAGGGGATATCTTGTCAAGTCTGTACTTAGGACCCCTTTTGTCGATGACATTTTCAAAGCGTAGCAACCATACATAAACACAAACTTAATCAAGAATGAATATTTAATTTTATTAAATATTTCAGAAAAACGAAATACAAAAATATTTATAATTTCTAATATTTTCTTTGTGGGCACCAGTCCCAACACGAATGAATTTAGTTAGTAATAGCGAAATATAAATAGGACGATATCTAGTTTCTCCAGGACACGTTTTTTATTATCATTGTAATCATCATTTCGCTATCAATATATTCGTTATTATATTCAAAATATTATGTCTAGTTCCTCTTCTTTATTTTATTATTTCCATCAGTTCCATTCCCTCTTCAAGTTTGTTTTGGGATTGTTCTTTATCTTGTCTCAAATTAACAGGATTCCGAGGACATATTTAAATCATTATTTTATTTTATTTTATCAACTCGAATCAAATTTGATTGATGAGTAACTAAAATTCGCATAAATAATTTGGCGTCGTCTGTGGGAAATCAGAATACCCAACTCTACGGAAATAAGATCCAAAATCAATTAAAACAAAAATAACTTTAAATAACTTTACCCATCGAGAAAGGTGAAATCGAAACTGGCCCGAATGAGGAACTCAAATTACTGTAGGAGGTTATGCTCAAAATTTCATACCAACATCCAGAGTTTCAGGCAATAACCTATACCCAACTAGAAAGTTTGGCATCAAACCAAATTGCACTTGAATCAAGGATCAAAACCAAACGACCTTCGCTCATGAGATCGACCGGTCTTTCTCCCCTTTTTGGACAAGGAGTCCGGTCTTTTTCAGGGACTCGTTTGGATTTTTCATTCAAGTGACTTTGCTCGAAGTCTGAACCAGTAATCGAAACTCGGAAAATAGGCCTCGACCCGAAGAGACTGAGGATCTACCACCTCTTCCAACACTAGGACCCTTCATTCATAACCAGTCCAACCTCGCCGCAAATCTAAATGATCTCGACAATTTCCTCAAGGTATTCACAACTAAATTCCTAGCAGTTGACTCAGAAATGTATTCCACATTCAACTAAAAGAAGTCATGCGGCCATCTAACTAAGATGCATATGAAAAGAAGAATTTAAACCCATCATGGCCAAAATCCACGAAGGTGAATGCAAAAATCATGCGGCCGAAAGAGTTTTTGCAGTTAAGATTGAGAAAAATGATAGTTTTGGCCCACGATGATAATTGACTGCTCCTTAGACTCCCAAAAATGCGACAGATCCCAAAAACATGCCTTAACATAAAACAACTCGGAGAAGAACTATCGTCCATTTCGGCATAAACCGTTTTATGAAATGGTCAATGGATATAGTCGGACCACTGTCTAATGCCTTAGGAGGAATATAATATTTGTTGGTCCTTGCAAATTAATTTTCGAAGTGGGTCACACCAGAAGCGCTCGTAAACATCAAAGATACAGATGTAAAGAGTTACGTCTTGAACAACACTGTTTGTAGGCACGAAACACCCCAAAAATCATATCAGATAATTGATTTTTTAAAGGATTTTGGAAAGGAATAAGCATCACAGTACGCATGTCGACACCCAGGTATCTTCAAGGTAATAGTCATGCGGAAGAAGCAATTAACACGATCATTAATAACCTAAAAAGAAACCGGAGTCAAAAAGTCAAAATGGGTCAGCGAACTCCACGCGGTCTTGTGGGAATATCCGAACAGCTATCGAAGGGCTATAGGCGAAACCTGCTTTTCTTTAATTTATGGGATTGAGGCAGAACTCTCCATCGAAAAACGAGATACAAACAATTTGGACTGAATACACACCACAAAACGAAGTGCTCAACAAAGAAATGTTGTGCTACTCACTGGACACGATAGACGAAAGAAGAGACTAGGCTTAAGCACGAATGATGCATTGTCGAAGAAGTATAGCCAATATCTATAATAAGAGCATTAAACCACAAAATTTTAATATAGGAGACCACGTCCTGAGAATGGTCTTCCACAACATGTCATAATAAAATGCAATAAAACTCGAGGCAAACTGGGAAGGATAATATCGAGTCACCTCAATTCCGCATTCGGGAGTATACAAACTAGAAACATAGGATCTGTGTTGAGATGTTGGAACATAATGAACCTTAAAAATATTATTGCTAATAAAACCAACAAATGCAAAGAATTAAGTTATGACTTGATCCCGAATTTTGGGTACATAGGGAACCCAATTACACAGGTTCAGTTAGATCTCAATCAAACATCATCTTCAAACATCCAAAAATATTCAAACTAATTCGTACGCAAAAACTGTATACCAAATTTAAAAGCTGTGAAGCCGTCCATCTCGTGAAACAATTTTAAAACACTCATTCAGAGATCAAACGTAATAAAGAAAAAAGTCAAACTCTTTTTTTTGTACTCTAAATTTGACGAACAGCAAAGCCGTCCATCTCGTGAAACATTTATGAAAAAAACTAATTTTGAGATCGAACGTAACAAAGTAAAAGGTCGAACTCTTTTCTTTGTATTCTAAATTTGACGAACTGTGAAACCGTATATCTCGCAAAACAGTTCCAAAAGAACTCATTCGGAGATCAAATGTAACGAAAAAAACGTCAAACACTTTTATTTATTATAAATTTGATGAGCTGCGAAGCCGTCTCGCGAAATTAATTCCGAAAAACTCATTTAGAAATCGATCGTAACGAATGAAATGGTCGAACTCTTCATTTCTTGGAATGAATTCAAACCCCGATTCTACAAAGCCCGACAAAGAACTTATCCTATTCACAATTCAAATGTCAAAATTTGCACTCTTATAAAATACGAAACTCGATAAAAATCTCGAAGCATTAAATTTTCATTTTGAAAAAAATTGGAAAACTCTACATAATCGACGCCGAAGTCTAGCCAAGGAATCTTAGATAATAATAATAATAATAATAATAATTGTAATAATAAGGATAAAGGACAAATTCTAAACTGCTGACGCGGCAATCGGGCAAATCCGTACAAATAAGTCTAAAGAAAGTAAACAAAAACGCGTCAAATTCTAAACAATTGACTCCTTTGCCGGACAAAGTCGACACGTTTAGTATTGAAAACATTTTCAGAAAAAAGAAAAAAAGAAAAAGCAAACATACATGATTTATGCGATATGTTGAGACGAAGCGGAATCTCTTCAGTTTTGCTTGCCAAAACCCCAGGACTTTGATTCATCATCGACCCAAACCATTTGTCGATGCTTTCCACCACCTCAACAATGTCAACATCCCCAGATGATGATCTCTCTAAGTATGGGGTGAAAGGAACATCGTCAAGTCCCCCGAGTGACAAAAGGGATTCTGACTTCAGCTCGGCCATGAACTTGGCGATGTCGGCCTTGGCTTCATAGAGGTTGACCTACACGTATTTGATCTCTTTATTGACAACCTCCTCAAGGAATTCGATTGCATCTTTGATCTAGGCGATGTTGAGTCAAAATCCTCTCCACTTTGGCTACAATCATAGCTTAGTTAGAATTTGCCGATACTGGAGCGCATCCGCCTTCTTCCGAGATCTCTTCGCCTTGGATTTGATTTTCGAGGTCGACTTCTGGAGAGAAAGGTTCGTCGCCTTAATATTTTCAAGCTTGGGCTGCAAAGAGGCATTCTTCGCCAACATGTCGGTATTAATGCGAACGATGATGTCGAACTCCTTCTTGAGCTCAAAATTCGCCACCTTGGCTCTCTCCAGTTCGGTAACCACCATGTCTCCTCGTTGATTTTCTTTGACTTAGTGTCAATTACACAGTTTTCCGCCCCCACTTCGCAAATTTTGGCTTTGCAACCACAAACGTGTTGAAATAGGTCTAGGATTAAGAAAATATTATCATTAACACATTAATGGCGGAATATAAAAAATTATTTATTAGTAAAACAATTTTACTATCCTAGGTAAAGTGCATGAACATCAAATAATTTAAAAAACATTATTTAATTGCATCTTTACTTTTGACTAACCTTTCTTGTAGCTTGATCTTTGGGAAGCCTTAGGAAAGGTTGATCGTCTCGTCTTGCTCGCTTCTTTCACACCTAATCATGAACTCGAGAAACCTAAAGTTTCTATTACAAGAGTCTATAGAGGGTTTGAAAGATTTGTGTGTGGGCACAATTGAACACAATAACGCAATAACAAATCTATGAGCTAAAGAGCTAATTTAAGACTAAGTCAAATGAGGACTTAGCTGCCAAAATAAAAGAGATATTTTAGAGAGAGAGAGGAGAGGTTCGGCCACTATAGAGAGAATAAGAGAAAAGACTTATTTTCACATCTCAATGTGAGCCTTTATTTATAGGAGAAGGAAAATCAAGAAAGGGTTATCACCCTTTCCTATTATGCATTCATGACACAAGATTTGATTTTATCTCCCATTTCTCTATTAATTTGGCCGGCCATCCTCATGCTCAAATGAAAGAAATTTGTTTCCTCACTTAGCATATTTATTTCTTTCTCAACTTTTTCTTGCTCTTGTTTCTCTATTGTGGCCATCCAATTTTCTCTTCTCTCTCTCTCTCTCTCTCTCTCTCTCTCTCTCTCTCTCAAAATACTTCTTTTATTTTGGCACCTAAGTTCTATTAGTCTTAGGCTAAATAAGCTCTTTAGCTCATAGATTTGTTCATGAGTTATCGTGTTTAATTGGGTCCACACACAAATCCTTCAAACACTCTATAGACTCATGTAATAGAAACCTTAGATTTCTCGAGTTCACGTTGAGGTGTGAGGTTAACAAGCAAGAGACGATCTACCTTTCTCAAGGCTCATCGAAGATCAAGCTACAAAAAAGATTAGTGTTAAAGTATTTTAAATAATATTTTTAAATATATACATGTTTATGCACTTTGCCTAGGTTAGTAAAAATTATTTTAATAATAATTTTTTTTTATATTCCGCCATTAATGTGTTAATGATAATTTTTTATTAACCCTAGACCTATTCTAACAACTTGTGAATAAGTTAAAAACAATGTATTGACGAGAAGCTAACAAGTCACATTGTTTCATCCAAATAAAGTCGTTACTTAAATTTGGATACCGCGCGACTCATTTATTCACAATCCAAATAATAAAGCATGAGGTGATATACATTGTATTTCAGCAACATTGTACATGAATTCCATATCTATAAGAACTTCACAAATATAGTTCATGACATCTATGTAACTCAATATCTCACCAATCAGTTTAGTCTAGATCATTGAGTAGATCTAGAATTTGAATTTCTCAAATGAGAATATGTAATCTATGAAATGACATGTCTCATTTCAGGATTTAGGTAAGCACGATGCAGTTCATACATAGTGACCTTGAGACAGAAGAGGTTATATGGTTTGTTCTTACATTGTCCTTAAATGTGCACTGGTCAATTCAGTATATTCGGAAGATACACTGGAAGAACTATAGAGTTCCTAACTCTCTATACCTCGTAACCAGATATCATAGATTCTTCCAACAATAATACTAGGATCAATAGTCTGTGATCTTTAGATTTTGAATATTTCGTTTTAACCAAACCATGAAGAGTTTGGTAACGCAAATCTACATGTGTCTCTTCATATGTTGTTAGTTTTGATTAATGACTGTAAAACTATTGAATATCATAAATCTTCAAACACACGATAAAGGAATGAATGAACGTTTCAACTTTTATTAATTTAATCGGCAAATTACAATAAGGACTCATGAGAGATTTATATTACATCGATATGTAAATAATAACTTCTTGTGAGCACCTCTGCCAACAAAACGCCTTTGTTTTGTTTGGCGATAAACTAAAAGGAGAAGTGATTCAAGTCAATACACTAATAAATGACTTATCTGGCAAAAAATTTAAACACTTACCTAGACGGAGTTCGACAAAGTCATGATCTCCCGAGATTGCATCTCATTTGATGAGACATGATATTTTTCGTTGTCGACCAGGTCGCCTCCACCATCTCCCGCTTCTGACAAAGGACGAACATCAAAGTTTGAGCGAGCTCTCTTTAAGGGCCTGCAAGAGGACTCGGGAACCTCGACGCTCTTCTCAACATCCTTCTTTTTTGGCCATGAGGACGAAGTAAGTTGGCTAGCTGGATGCTCAGCGAGATCAATCACCTCAACTTCTGCATGGTCAATCGTCCCGGCTGAGTCAAATGACTACGATTGAGGGGGTGGAAGTCTCCACAACAACTTGGTGAGTCGAAGTGGAAGCCTGGCGAGTAGCAGCTTTCTTGACCTTTTTCTCGGCCACATAATCAATGTTATCGTCCATTTCGATGTTACTTCTTTCCGAAAACACGAATGTATAAGAATAAATACACTAAATACGGAGCAGTCAAATCGTCTTCCTTACCTGAACAATGAACTGGATGAGGCTAGAGACCGACGAGAGAAAATCGATGACTAATAAACGTACTAAATGCAATTTTCCCCTTTTTGAGCTCCTCGACTTTTTGGATCAAAAGAGGCAAAACAGACGCCTTTTTCCTTGCTGATATAAAAAGATAGTTAGATTGATTAGACGAATAGAAACAATAGATTAATTACGATAACTCATCGTAATACTAACCAAAGTCACCGAAAAGTATGCATAAGAAGCGAACAATGTCAGACGAACAAATAGATCAAACATCTTCATTCGTACACATGCAACTCGATGAAAGACTTCAGTTAGTAATGGAAAAATATAAATAGGGCGATATCTAGTTTCTTTAGAACACTTTTTTTTTTACTTTTATTGTACTCATCGATCACTATTAATATAATCCTTACTATATTCAAAAGATTACGTCTAGCTCTTTGTCTTTATTTTATTATTTTTATTAGTTCGTTTTCCTTATTTAAGTTATTTTGGGATTGTATTTTTATCTTTTCTCAAATCGAGAGCCCTTATTTAAATCATACTTTTATCTTATTTTATCAACTCGAATCAAATTTTATTGTTGACCGATCAAAAATTGCATCAACTGTGCTTTACGTGTGTGTCACCGCTCAAACCTTAAATAAACTGTGTCGGTGGTACTTGTAAATGCTTGAATAGTGATGAAGGTTAGTGATGGCTGATGACGTTGAATACTCAAGCAAGAGCTGCCTATAGCACTCATTTTTTGCAATGGTAGCTCGATTTGGCGAATCGTTGTTGTGCCTGAAAGGCACATAGCGCCGACGTAATATACCGTTAGTACCATAGTGGATCCCAGACAATGTTAAACACTCTAAACCAATGAAGATTGTTGTTCGAGGCCTGACCCGCCTTTTTGTCTTTACGGAGGTTGTAGCAGTTGATGATATATAACCTTATAGAACGACAAGTAATTTGATATACACAAACATACATGCGCTTTGCATTAAAACTATATTAGTTGTGCATCGCTACGTTTGATTGCACATATCACACCATTAGACGTTTTATCTTCTTAAATTAGCTCTTCCAGTTGCGGAGTCATTCGACTCATAATTTAATAATTTTTGATAAAATAATGTAGATAAAAGAAATTATTTGATACAATGATAAAAGTGAAGAATCGAGATTGGGATGTTTATATCTCTATTTACGAGGTAATTAAATCTCACAACTCGAAAAATTATTTCCGGCAATTATATTAAATATTTTAAAAATCCTATGAACCATTTTCTAATTTTTGTTAGGTACAACTATTTGTGTTATTATTAAAAATAAAAATAAGAACGACCTGGGAGACAATTCAATTTTTTATTTGGTTTCTTTTACAAACTATATCTTCTTGTATTAGATTGTGATTAAAAGTGAAATTAGGCAAGCCTTGAGTAGCAAGTGAAGTGAGAAATTAAATAATTTTGTTTTATAGTTCCCTCTTCATATCTTCAAGCTACTTCCTCAGCCCTAGAATTCCGTGTCCTCATTCTTCGAGTTCGTCAA
Source organism: Urtica urens (assembly GCA_958296335.1). Lineage (NCBI taxonomy): Eukaryota > Viridiplantae > Streptophyta > Magnoliopsida > Rosales > Urticaceae > Urtica > Urtica urens. The sequence goes on along the minus strand of OY282523.1, from coordinate 22,074,953 downwards.
TCCAAGGTTTGTTCGTCATTCCCCCCATTTGTCCTCCGTTGAATCCATTCCGTGGGGGATGCTTTGCAAGATGGCGGCGGTGCCGTGGGTGCGGCGAGTGAGCTGCTCGGCGGCGGGGTTCCGGCGGAAGGCGAAGGTGGCGGAGATAAAGAAGGCGGAGGTGGGGGAGACGGTGGAGGTGCGAGGGTGGGTGCGGACGCTGCGGCGGCAGGCCAAGCTGGGGTTCGTGGAGGTGAACGACGGGTCGTGCCTGTCGAACCTGCAGTGCGTGGTGGGCCCGGAGACGGAGGGCTACGAGGAGTACGTGGCATCGAACGCCGCGGCGACCGGCGCCGCCGTGGAGGTGGAGGGGGAGCTGGTGGGCAGCCCGGGGGCGCGGCAGAGCGTGGAGGTGAAGGCTCGCCGGATCCGCGTGGTCGGAGGCACGGAGGCGTCGTTCCCGATCCAGAAGAAGAGCGTGACCTCGGAGTTTCTGCGGACGAAGGCGCACCTGCGGGCCCGGACGAACAAGTTCGGGGCGGTGGCGAGAGTGAGGAGCGAGATGGAGCTGGCGACCCATCTCTTCTGCAAGGCCCAGGGCGCGGTGTCGGTGCGCACTCCCGTGATCACGACCTCGGACTGCGAGGGCGCCGGAGATCTGTTCCGCCTCGCCGGAGACTTCTTCCGGCGGCCGGCATTCCTGACCGTCTCCGGCCAGCTCAACGCCGAGGCCTTAGCCTCCGCCCTCTCCGACGTCTACACCTTCGGCCCCACTTTCCGCGCCGAGAACTCCAACACTTCCCGCCATCTCGCCGAGTTTTGGGTACGGAATGTATTCACTTTCTAAATTGACATTGGATTAGAAGAGGTCATAAGCGTCTATACCAGTAAAATAGTTGTTGACGGAATGAAAAAGACTCGGGGAACTATCTCAATCTATGGATATCCCGAACCACATCCTGACGGAATAGGATTCCTGTTGGACACGTCAGGCAGTTTTGCTGCGGGTGGGGTTCGAACTCACGACCTCCTAACTGGTAACTGGAAGTCATGTGATACTAACTTGGGTTATCCTAGTGCCACATCATAGTTTTAAACTACATTTTAAGTTAATATCGTCTTCAGTGGTAAGCTAGAAGTCTTTCTTTAACGTTATTTCCTCAGACAATAATCATTTCTTTTTCAATTTAGACTTATTATCAACAATATTTTCATTTATGTACGTGAGACAAGTTAATATTGTTATCCTCATGTCAGTAATCTATGAGTCAGGGTCTCGTGTATTAGTTAGCTCTATAGAGCCAATTGACTTAGTTAAGTTTGTATGCAAAATGCAGGAAATCATTAAGATATTAGGTAAGAACTATTTCTATTTACTAGCAAGTCCCTTAATGTGCACTGCTAAAGATGCTCTAAGTGTGATGATATTGTATAGATGCTCGAAGCGGAACTCGCGTTTGCCGATTTGGACGAGGACATTGCTTATGCCTCTGCGTATCTCAAATACGTTGTATGTACGTTTTTCGTTTGCTACCTCGTCGTTGATCCACACGTTGCCGAAGCTAAAACTCCTCCTGTTTTTTTCGTTTTTTTATTTATTTTCGAAGGTGAAATACGTTCTCGAGAATTGTCAAGAAGACATGGAATTTTTCAACAAATGGATCGAGAAGGGGATCATTGATCGACTTACTGTATGTCCAAACATCTTTCTCACCTTTGACTTTGAACTGTTCATTTATATTTTAATTTGATCGCCTAACAGGAGGTCGTCGAGAAGCAATTCATAGAGATGACATACACCGAGGCAGTCAATCTTCTTCTCAAATCAAAACAGAAATTCGAGTTCCCGGTACTCACTAAATATTTAATGTCTTTTTCGTAAAAGAGAAAAAAAATCTCTTGTGTCACTGACTCTGTATATTGACATTTTGTAGGTAGTGTGGGGTTCTGATTTGCAAAGTGAACATGAGCGCTATATAACCGAAGTTGCGTTCAAAGGATGCCCCGTTATCATCAGAGACTATCCAAAGGCATATCTCTGTGTTTAAAAATGACAGTAATTTTTCTTTTCTTTTCAATTAGTGATTAAGCCCTAAGAAAAAACATTTCAGGAGGTCAAGGCGTTCTATATGCGGCAGAACGATGACGGGAAAACTGTTGCAGCAATGGATTTGCTCGTTCCGAAGGTGATTTTTCTTTTATGTTTTGCATCTTTTGTTTCTTTTTCTTGAACCTAATATTATTATTAATTTATATTATTTTTTCAGGTGGGAGAGCTTGTTGGTGGAAGCCAAAGAGAAGAACGACTAGAGCATTTGGAGAAGAGGATAGACGAACTGAAGCTGAATAAGGAAAGCCTCTGGTGGTATCTTGAACTACGTCGATACGGCTCGGGTTAGCAAATTTCCATTCTTTTATTGCTCTAGCTATCTAAAAGCCAGAATGATGATAATTTATTTATCAAAACATTAGGTAGTTAGCCAATTAAAACATTTGAGATTGCTATATAGTCGAAGTTTCGTAAATCTCAGCTATAAACATGACGAGTCATTGCTCGTTTGCTATTTCATTGAAATGAAAAAGTGGATTATTTACGTCAATTTACGCGTGTAAATACATGAAGGTGGTTACGAGAGGTTGAATATATACCAAATGGACCCTTTATTTTAATTATTTATTTGTTGTCATTTTCAGTTCCTCATGCGGGTTTTGGCTTGGGGTTTGAAAGGTTTGTACAGTTCGTGACTGGCGTAGATAATATCAAAGACACGATTCCGTTCCCTCGCACGCCTGGTTCTGCAGACTTTTGAGCTCAATCGGGAGTAATAAGTCTTCTACTCTCACATTTCAATTCTTTAAATTCTTTTACATAAATAATTTATCTCAAGAGATCAAGACTTGAAGCATTTCAAAATGATTAAATAGACATTTTTTTTTCTCCATGAAAATCTTATAATAGAATTCCATGGATGATTTTATTTTGATATTAAACTCAAGAATGAGGAGATGTTATGGAAATGACTCAGAATTTGATTCACACGTTTAGCTCTATGATCTTTGACATTTCGGCTAAACTTGACCATACATTTTGAAAGCAAGTAACTAAAACGAGGATTACCCTGTGATACCAATTTAGAAAGAAAAAGAAAAAAAGGTAGATAAAGAAATGGCATCTGTCCCATTTACTCTGCAACTGGGACTTGCATGGACAAGCCGACAAATACTTGGGATTTGTTAAAAAGAACTCTGGATTAGTATATGAATTCGTGCCACTGTGGATAAGATGGGAAACCCAATGAACAACTCCATTGCTTAAAAGTTCAAAGACTGATTTGAATGTGAGATCGAGTGCTGAGTTTATGGTTGACATGCCGAATGAGTTTTCAGAACGGAAATATCGACTATATCTGCGTCTAGGCTTTAACACCTAAACTCTGAAACTATAATATGGTTGAATCGTGTAAATTTAAGTAGAATATCAAATACTAACGGTTAACAACAAAATGTTTAATTGAGAGATTATTCTATTACGTAATAGCTACTTAATTACACTAAATAATATATATACGTATATCTTGACTCTCAATCAAATGACTGGAAAATTATGAAACAGAGCAATATTACTATTGGTATACTGTAACTATTTCATGAAATGATTCTAATGATGTTAAAAAGTATTTGAGAATACTGATACATATAATTTGTAATTTCTCATAATATTAAGTGGAATATTATATCATGGAAAACAAGCGTTTCTTAACTGGAAGTATATCAGATTATCTTAACTAACACGGAGTAAAATATCAGAACTTTTCATTTAGTACGAAAAATTAAAATTTTGATTTTCCCTCTTTCATTTAATTTCTAATGTCCCTCGTGTTTATTTAGATTCCAAACAGAGACGCTCTGCTCATTTTCACGAATACTATCTTTCCTTTTGTTTTAAAAAAAAAAAGGAATACTATCTTTCCTTTGTAAGAAAAAGAACGTTCAGAAAATAAAGTAACCCAAATAATTTCCACTTTTAAGATAATTTGGTTACAGAGCCTCCGCTCATTTATATATGTATATGGTAAAATAAGATACCAGCTTAACATATCCATTTCTCCAAATCATATGTTTACATACAAGCCCCATAAACCATGTTTGAAAATAAATAAATAAACACATTCCAAACTAACCAAAGAGATAAATATGTAATTTATGCATTATAACTGACTGACCAATAAATATCAAAGAAACAGAAAAGATGGAGGCGTTCACATGATTGAACAATTCGTTTGTGGGTCGAGCATCTCAGGAGATCTGCAAAAACAGAAAATCAGTTGTAAGTTGCTCATGTGACAGTTCTAAAACAATAAATAAAACAAAAGAAAAAATAAAAAATGTTGGTTAAATAGCCACTCGGAATTAAGTGGATTGAGAAATAATTCATTCTTTTGTTTATTTCATTGCCAAGTGATCAGTTTGGCTATTTACAAAAAATTAACGAAAAGTTGTCTATTTCCCAATTCATGATGTTTTGATGGCTTATTTGATTAAATTTTAAAAAAATAAAAACAAGAATAAGTGAGCGGACTGACAGTTGGGCGGCGAAATCGGGAGCGATTTGATCGAGAATATCGCTGGGGGGTTGACCACATTCTTGCATTCTCTGCATGAGGTCGAAGATCTTGTCAAAGTTGGTGGGTTCTTCGTCGTAGACTCGGTTCAGAGACGAGATGAGTTCGTTCTGCTTCGAAAATCGCTCGAAATCCTCGGGGCTCACGCTCCCTCGGTGACCCTCGAGCCACTCCGGATATTTTTCCCCGATCTCCTTCATTGGTTTCTGCAGAATCTCCTTCGACAAAAGCTGTTGCATCATTGTCTCCATTATCGATTCCATGTCCTATACACAGTCACCACCATTGGAACAATTATATCCCTACTTAATATAGAGATCTCTGATAGGGATTCCTAAACACCTCACAATCTCTCAAACAATTTTTCTTTAGTAATCCTTCATAATTACAGGCTTACTTAGCTGCTAAGTTTTCTATATAATCGTATTAAGAAGTCCACAATTCTAAAGAATACTAGTTTTCTTATATCTAATCTAAGCCCTAGGATAAACCTCAATTATTGATTCAAAATCTGCAATTGAATAACAATGATAACGACAGTGATAAGAATTCGGAATCTAGGAGTATAGGATGAAGCTAATACCCTAGATGAGAGGAACAGACCTGAGAGCCAGCTAGCTCCTGGAATTGGTTGACCCAGTCTTCAATGGCTGGCTCGTCCGTCGATGATGATCCGAGACCTTTGACGGCTTCTTGAGTGTGGGCTCTGAGCTTATCGAGAGCCTCCGATACATGAGGTTTATTTTCCTTCGCCTTCGGCTTCGCCTTCTTCTTCGACAGGTCAGGCAATCCCAAACCCAGCCCTTGAACCCCTACTACGCCTTCTGTGATTTTACTATGAAGTACGAACAACAATGGAGTCAATCCTCTGAGAACCGAATAGGGGGGATTCGATAATCATTTACCTTTTGCTGAGGTTCAGGGCGTTGAAGTCGTCAAGTGCACCTGAAATTAAACCCCCCAAAAGAAATTATTGGCAAAATCATTCCGAACACGAAAACGAGAAGAGAAGAAGAAGAAGATGAGGAAAGATTACTGTCGAGAAGGTCGTCCAAGTCGTAATCGTCGGAGGATTGAGGAGGTGTGAGGTTATTCGCCAAATTATCGTCGTTAGACATTGTCGTCTGTGTTTATTTTCGGGTGTGAAGAGATACGAGAGATCCCTCATTTTCTTTATTCGTATTAACGATAATTCGATTATCTTTTTCGGGTCAGAAGTAGTTGGGCTTAGGCCCGTTACACACAATGCAGTCCATCGTGATTTGTTTTCATTTCTCGTGCCATGTTCCGAGCTAATGATGGAGGCAAATAACACTTTCCGTTCAAGTCCCATTAATTGATAGTGAAGATATCGTGGAAATGCTGACTGCGATGACTTATTTCATTGATAGGACAAGTTTATGGTGCCTAAAATAAAAAAACACTTATTTTCGCTGAAAAAATCTCTTTTTCTCTTTTCGGTCATTTTTTTTAACAAAACAATCCGGCCACCCCCTAACATTCCGGCGAGGGAAGAAGAGGAAGGGTGCAAGCATGGCTTTGTATAGATCACCAAATTTTCAGAAACCCAACCCGCCTAAATGTTTAGGTTTACAGAGCAAATCCCATTTGACAGGAGCGAGGTATCTATTTCCGCTAGCCGTACCTTTCCACCAATTTTTTTTGGACATTTTGTCTAAGGAATTACAAAAGGAAATAGGGAATTTAAAAGACGCCATGTTATAGATGGGAATGGATTGCGGGACAGATTTAATGAGTGTTGCCCTGCCAAGTTTAGAAATTGACCGAGCCATCCAGCCCTCTAGCCTAGCGTTCATTTTATATTTAAGAAATTGAAAACTTTCACTTTTTTTCCTAGAGATAAAAAGAGGATTACCAAGATGAAAAACGTGTTTCTCACACTCTTTTAAATCGAGAGAAAGCCAAATCGGGTTTTTTTTTATCCGACAAACAATTTTTAGAAAAAATTAAACCAGATTTGTCTTTATTTATAACTTGACCCGACCAGGCACAATATTTTTCTAAACATTTCCAGATTTCTCGAGAGTCATTTTGATTAGCACGACAAAAGAGAACGGTGTCATCAGCGAACATGAGATGCGAAATGGGGATGACGTTTCTGCCAATTGTAACGCCTTTAAAGGAACCTGCAGCTTCTTCTCGAATAAGTAACTTACTCAAAACCTCATAACACAAGGATAAAAAGGAATGGAGACAGTGGGTCGCCCTGACGCAAACCGCGCTCGAGCTTCATCGGAGGAAGAGGGCTCCCATTGAGAAGAATGGCACTAGATGCCGAGCATACACAATTTTTAATAAGAGAAATAAATCTGTTTGAAAATCCAAAATTTTTAAGGACGGAGAAAATAAAATCACATTCAACCCTATCAAAGACTTTACTCATGTCGATTTTAATACCTACTAAACCTGTGTTTCCTTTAATTTTATTTAGTTTATCCATAATTTCCCTGGCTAGAACATTATTTTCGGCAATCAATCTTCTCGGGACGAAAGCCGATTGGAAAGGAGAGATTAACTTGTTCATGTGTTTTCTGATCCTAGTTAGTGATGATTTTGGTAATAACCTTAAAACAGAAATTACAGAGAGAAATAGGTCTGAACTTACTAAAATCATCAGCGGCAGAATTTTTTGGGATTAAAACTATGTGCGCAAAGTTAGCCTCAGGGTTAAGATCTGACTATTCAAAAAATTATTTTGACAAAAATGCACAAAGAATTTCCAACAATGTTCTAGTATTTGGTATAAGAAAATGCCTTGCAGGCCGCCAGGGCCAGGGGCTTTCAGTTTAGGCATGTTCCAGACAATAGATTTAATCTCAGCATTCGAAGGAATTTTCTCATGAAGGGTATTATCATAATCAGTAATAACAGGAGAAATCAAATTTTCCAGATCAGGAGGAAATGAGTGATTAGAAGATTTGAAGATGTCGATGAAATTACTATTTAGGAGTTTGCCGATTTGGTGGCGAGAATTCAGTCTTGTGCCATCCTTGGTAGATAAGCATCCAATGTAGTTCCTCTTCCGTCTTATTGTTGTAGCCAGGTGGAAGAATTTGTTGTTGCCGTCAACGTGCTTCAACCAGGTTTCACGAGACTTCTGCCTCCATATTCTTTCTTCATGAGCGTTGAGGGAAGCCTGCTCCCTCTTGATATTGTCTTCGGTGAGGGAATTGAGGGGAGAGTTTTAGCCTTGTTGGACTCTCAGGAGACGGTTTTCCAAAAGTTGAATTTGAGCCTGGTTTTTACGCCACTTAGAGAGCTGCCAGCGTTGAAGGCATTTCCCGACTTCTCTATTGCTGGAAAGAAGGCCGTCATTAAGAGAGTTGGGGGCTGAAGCGGACCAACATCTCTCAACAATGGCTCTACATTCAGTATTATCCGCCCACGCCTCAAAGAAACGAAAAGGCCTTTTTCCTTTTGCATCACCAAGGAAGAAGTCAAGAGGATTGTAATCAAAGGAGATGACAGAGAGAATTAAAGAGCCCGCTTTTGGGAAAAAGCTCAATCAATCTGGAGAAGTAATGACCCGATCAAGACACTCGCGGATCCTGTGCAAACCAGATCTCTCATTAGACCATGTGAAGAAGCCAGATGAAGGCTTTATCTCAATGCCACCAGACTCAAGCATGAAGTTTCTGAGAAGAGAGCCTTTAGAGCAAGAAACTTGCCCCCGCTCTTGTCATTTTGATCCAAAATGATGTTGAGATCGCCAAGAAGTAACCAAGGCCTGCCCATGGAGTTTGTGGCAGATGTGAGAAAATCCCAAAAGGATTTTTTATCGGCCTCGTAGGGAGGACCGTAGACCCCGAAGATGTCCCAATCTTTCCTTCTAGAAGAGCCTCTGATTATGGCCCAAATGTGATTCTTGTTGATGCTCCAAATATCCAAAGTAACTCCACGTCGCCACCAAATGCAAATACCACCGACGGTACCAAAAGCAGAAAAGGCCTCTCCACCCCAAAAGCCAAAACCAGAGCGGAGGTGCTGCATACTGTTGTAACTAAGCTTTGCTTCAAACAATAATAAAATGTCCGGATTGCGACTTTTCACGAGCCCCGGAGAGCATCGCGAGCCGAGTCTCGGTTGAGACCACGACAGTTCCAGGAGAGGACTAACATTGGGGGGCTGGGGGCTTGGATTGACCCGCCTCCTCAGTCTTTTTGGATGTGTTGGGAATATTTGAGTTGTGTTCATGATGTTTCGTGGTTTCATTTTTGATATCTGTTTCCTTTTCGCCGTGAGTTTCGGCGACACTTTGGTATTGCCTGAAATTGAATCTCCACAAATGCCCGGGACAAAAGCCTTGATAAATTGAGCAGTGAGGTCCGAGAGCTCTCCATTGTTAGTCTCAGAAGGAGCATTGTCATAAATTTCAGTAGTGGAACCATGGAATGTTTTTTAAAAGTTGCGAATCTCCTCAGTCTCGGTGTCCTTTTTCCTTTTTCTGTCAACGTGTTTTTTTGGTTCTGAGCTGATGGGGTATAAGTTTGGGTTTGGATTGTTTGTGAATTTGGGCTTTGGTATGATGTGGTTTGGAAGGGAAGGTTGGTGGGCTTTGTTTTGAAGTTCAGAAGGCCCAAATTGGGGATATGTGGATAAATGAGTAGGTTTTGGTTGGGATGTAAGGCTGGTCGCATTTTCCAAAAGGTTAGGTATAACAAAATTGGAGATAGCTATAGATTTGACAGGTTCAGATTCTTTTATAATTTTTCCTGCAATATTTGCCAAAATCTCGCTGGGAATTGTATCATTGGGGGTGGTGGTAGGTTTTTTTGGGTTGTCGTGTAGGGGAGTAGGGCTTTCCTATGTGCATGTTTGTGTACTGGCTAAGAGTTGATGGGACTGGTTGTTGCCGTGTATGGATGTGGTGTCAGGAGAGTTGGTGGCGAAGCCGGGAATTGTGGAAATAGCCGTTTGGATATGGATTTTGTCTTTTCCGATGCAGGATTCCAGACCGGCAAAGCAAGATTCCAGACCGGTAAATCCATTTTCCGAACATGTGAACTTCGAGCGAGTGGCAGACCTTAATTTTTTCCCATGATTTTCTAGAGCAAGCGACTTTTCATGTCCTAGGATACCGGGAAACAGAGGTTTGGTGATGTCAACTTCGATCTTCATCTTCAAGTCGTTGCTTCTCCGAGAAGACATGGTAATGAAAGTTCCAATCAGAGGGGCCAACTCTTTTGCACTCTCCAGGTTGAGGAAACCCGGCGGGAGTCCTCCGAGACTAATCCATAATGGCGACCGGCTGAAGTCGATTTCCGCTTCGGTGAGATGAGCAGGCCATGGTGTTAGCAGGAGCTGAGCTCCTTTAAAGGTCCATGGACGTCCTCCGAGAATTTTCGTCATGTTGTTGCTGTCCTCAAAGGTAAATAGCCACAACTGAGGTTTGATTTCTTTAATTTTCCAAGCTTTGCTACAACGCCAAATCCTGTTAAAAACGTCTTTTACTCTTTTGGTGCCAATGAGGTGTTCAGAGAAGATGCGTCCGCCAAGAAGGGAAGGATGCTCCCATTCGCCATCCGAGTCTTTTTTTTAATGAGATTGTGAGTTTTTTTGCTAGAACAGAAGAGGTCAATGTGATCAGGTTTTCTTCTTCTTCATCGTCAGAAAAGGTTTCAGGGCCTCCATCTGATGGAGAAATAATCATGATGGGGGAAAGGGGAAGGAGAGGGATGGAGTGAGGAAGGTCGGAAAAAAGGTGAAAAGGCTGGGAAAAAATGTTACTACATCACTCTCACTAAGGAGCATTTGTTTTTGCGCCAGTTTTATTTCCGATCATTTAAGTACAATAATTTATATATGTCGGATCTACACATTTTGTGATCAATAAACTTTTTATATTTTATTAACCAAACAGATACGACTTTGTGTTATATATATAAACAATAATAGTGTATATATATGTTGGAATAAAAGATAAAAATAGTATTTTTTACCTAGTATGTTAATGATTTTCGGTCAAATATATGAATGGGTTCCAATCATCGGAATTGGATAATTTTTTTATATTCTTGTTACTCGTTGCGACGGGTATAAAATTGAGTATTTATTTGCCAAAATTATATTTATAAAGAATGAGAAATTGATGCTCTAAGAATGCTAAAAATCATATATCACGTTGTTTAGAGAAGTGAGAGGTTGTGGAATGAAAAAATCTCACATAGGTTAGGAGTGTGTGTTGGTCAAGTGTTGATAATGGATTCTCCTCCTTAAGGTGACATCTAAGTGTATGTGAGGATAGTGTGGGTGCGTTAGCTCTAATCTCGCGCACACACACGCGCCGTCGAGGCGGGCCGGGCCCGGGCCTTGGATCTTGGATCTTGGCAATTGACTCTTTTTGGACCTTCGGGCTTCCTGGCCAATCTTATCATTTTATTACTAAAATCACTTCAATTGAGTTTTAATTCCGCAAATAACTTGTGCGTTATCTTGGGAATAAAATCAAATTCGAACAAACTTTTTCAAACGGTTGTGACCTTTGAATTGCCGGAGTAAGGTAGGCGTTAAGGGACGTTTAATAGGCGGAGGTAGGTTCCATTACCCATGAACGTTTTTCACCTTTATGGAGCATTAAACTTGAACGTTTTGGACATTTTTTGCATGGTTCTAACCGAACTTTAGGCTTATAAATAGAGTCATTCGAGTCTCATTTGAAACACAAGAAAAAGCTTTCTCTCTTCTTCTCCAAAATTGTCTTTCTTTTGTATTCCGGTGGAAGTTCGGCGTTTTTTTTCAAATTCGTTGAAGTCAAGCCGAGTGGTATTAGGCTTACATTGCCGTTGTTGTATCCTGGGAGGCTATCGCGCATCTTATCCATCACCCGTGGAGGGCGATAAATAGCTTCATGGAAACCGTCTAACGGGCCTCGACGAATCTACATCCGTGTTACATTTTCTACTACTTCTGGTTTTGTATTCATCTTATTTTCTTGTATTTGTCTTCCATTTATTTCAATGTTAATAATAATATTGCTAACAATCTTGAAGCTATTTAACAAGACAGATTGCGAGGAAAGAATATTACTTATCCGGATTCAGATCTATTTCGGACTAAACTAGTCATATTGATTTCTCTTGTAGAAAAATGTCAAACATCAATGAAACGATGTGAGTACCATCGGGAATCCCTCCAATGTGAACACCCCCGACCACGATGATTAGTCAAATTCTGGTGAGTTTGGACCCTAACTCAAAGGCGGCTACGGCCGGGAACAGACCTACACGTCTAATCCAACCAATGTTCTCTGGGGCCATAAACGGTCTGAGTGGTTCCGCGACATGAGTGCCCACCGTTCTACCGGCCAAGAAATTAGAGAAGTTCACGGGGTTAAACTTCAAACGTTGGTAACAAAAGATATTATTCTACTTGACAAATCTTGGACTTGCGCGGTTCTGGACCGAAGATCCAATGACTCCTTGCGAGGACGAACGAAATGTGCTAATGGAATTTAGTGCATGGATAGATTCCGACTACTTGTGTTGAAATTCAGTGATGAATAGTCTAAACGACTCGCTATACAACGTGTATAGCTCCAAACGCTCCTCCAAAGAGCTTTGAGATTTATTGGATAGGAAGTACAAAACCGAGGAAGCTGACTCAAAGAAGTACATCGTGGGCTGAGATGAGTCAAGTACAAGAGCTGCAGTTTATCATCCACGAGATTCATGCTGAAAGGATGAAAATAAGCAAGTCATTCCAAGTTGCATCGGCCATCAAGAAACTACATGCGGGGTGGAAGAACTTCAAGAACTATCTCAAGCACAAGCGAAATGAGATGAGTTTTGAAGATTTGGTTGTGCGTCTCCGCATTGAGGAGGACAACCGCGGCTCGAACAAGAGGTTCAGGACTCAATCCGAGAGGGTCAACGTCATCGAGAATGGCGAAAGTTCAAAGGGGAAGAAACCCGCCTATAATCTTGGGGCAAAGGGAGGATCTTTCAAGAAGAAGAAGCACCAGCCGAGGTTGGCTGGCAAGTGCTTCAATTGTGACAAAGAAGGTCACAGGGCTCTTGATTGCAGGAAGCCGAAGAAGAAGAAGAAGAAAGAATACAACGTCGCTGAAGGCGATGAAGAGCTTCTTGTCGTCGTGGTCTCCGAGGTGAACATGGTGGACTCGAAACCAAAAGAATGGTGGCTGGATTCTGGAGCAACCTACCACATATGCTTGGATAGGAACTCTTTCTCCAGTTTTGAGGCGACGGAAAATGGAGAGAAGCTGTTCATGGGCAACTCTATCACATCTGAAGTGAAGGGGATGGGAAGCACCTTTCTCAAGATGACATCCGGGAAGGAGTTGAAGCTCACCAACATGCTCTATGTGCCCGACATACGGAAGAATCTCATCTCTGAGACTGTGCTATGTAACCATCGTTTTAAAATAGTTTCAGAGTCTCAAAAGATTGTACTATCAAAGAATTGTATGTGGGCAAAGGCTATATTAAGAATGACATGTTTAAGATGAATGTAATTTCCATTAAAGCCAATGAAATTAATAAGAATGATTCTTCTGCTTATATTATTAAGTCATTTAATTTATGGCATGGTAGACTTGGTCATGTGAATTATGACACGTTGAGAAAATTAATTAATTTGTATACCAAAGTTTAATATTGAATCAAAACATAAATGTGAAATTTGTGTTGAAGCAAAACTAACGAGAATTTCATTTTATGGTGTTGTACAAAATATTGTTATGTTTATCTGTTTAAGAGCAAAGACGAGGCAATTAAGAAATTTTCCATCTTCAAATTAGAAATTGAGAATTAAATTAATAAGAAGATTAAAAAGGTCTGAAGTGACCAATGAGGTGAATATGTTGAACCATTTGGGGAATTTTGTGCACAACATGGTATTATTCATCAGGTAACTCCTCCTTATTCTCCTCAATCGAGCGGTGTTGCCGAATGAAAGAATCGCACTCCCCAAAAAAATGATGAATGCGATGTTGTTACATTCGGGGTTACCTCAAGAAATAGGGGGGGGGGGGGGGGGGGGGGGGGGAGAATCTTAATAGCAAATCATCTTTTGAACAAGATACCCAAGAAGAAGGAAAATAAATCTCCATCTGAATTTTTTATAGGAAAAAGACATTCCTATAAATATTTACGAATGTGGGAGTGCAAAACCAAAGTAATGGCTCCTCTTCCATAGAAATTGAAGATCGGACCAAAGACGTTAGATTGTGTCTTCATTGGATATGCACACCATAATAATGCATATTTTTTTATTGTGTAAGATTCAAATACCCCAATATACACAAAGATTCAATTATGGAATCTAAAAATGCTTTGTTCTTTGAACAAATGTTTCCTTATAAGTTTAAGGAAGATGAACCAAGTTCTTCAAATCAACTTCTTGATGATATTGATGAAATAACTCAAGAAAGTGATGATACGTTTGAGGACGAGATAGCTCAAGTGTCCGAAGGAATTAGACGAAGCAAACGAGCAAGGGTAGAAAAATCATTTGGTCTTGATTTTTTGACCTACATGCTTGAGGCTCCACCTCAAACATATAAGAAGGCTGTAAAATTCGTTGATGGTCACGTATGGAAAGATGACATAAGAAGTTAGATGGATACTATCTTACAAAACCATACTTGGGATTTAGTTGATCTTCCTCCTGGAACTAAAACTCTTGTTCAAAGTGGATATTCACAAGGAAGATGAAAGTAGATGGTACTATTGATAATTACAAGGCAAGACTAGTTATCAAATTATATAAACAACAAGAAGTGTTCGATTACTTTGATATATATTCTCTTGTGACGAGAATAACATCCATACGATTGATAATTGCAATTTCCGCATTGCAGAATTTAGAAATTCATCAACTGGATATAAAAACAGCTTTTCTTAATGGAGATCTCGAGGAAGAGATCTACATGGCTCAGCCTGAGGGTTGTATTGTTAGTGGACAAGAAAGGAAAGTTTGTAAATTGGTTAAATCGCTTTATGGCCTTTAACAAGCCCAAAGCAATGACACGAGAAATTTGACACTGTAATGATGTCAATGTTGGGATTGGTGCCCACAAAGGAGACATTAGACATTGTAGATACATTGTATTTGATTTTGCTGAAAATAAAATTAAATATTCATTCTTGATTATTTTTGTGTTTATGTATGTTTGTTACGCTCTGAAACTGTCATCAATGAAAGGGGTGCTAAGTATAGACTTGACAAGATATACTCTTGTGACTAGTTTAAACATTTGTTCGCACTCTTAAGATCGATGGAACTATCGAATCTGAGTAATGATTGTTGGAATGAATCATGATATCTTATCTTGTGATATAGAGAGTTGTGACTCTGTGTTTAGTTCTTGATATCTTACAGAAGACATTGAACAAGACCTGTGATACTCTGAAGCTCGAGATTAAACCGCTTAATCACTCGAAGCTCCAAGATCACATACGAGGGGTATTTTTAGTGTTAAAAAAATTATCATTAACACATTAATGGCGGAATATAAAATTTCTTTATCAGTAAAACAATTTTTACTAACCTAGGAAAAGTGCATGAACACGTATATATTAAAAATATTATTTAATTACTTGAACACTAACTTTTCTTGTAGCTTGATCTTTGATAAGCCTTGGGAAAGGTAGATCGTCTCGTCTCGCTCGTTACCTTTACTCCTAGTCTTGAACTCGAGAAACCTAAGGTTTCTATTACATGAGTCTATAGGTGTGTTTGAAAGATTTGTGTGTGGACACAATTAAACACAATAACTCAAGAACAAGTCTATGAACTAAAGAGCTAATTTAGCCTAAATCAAATGAGGACTTCGATGCCAAATAAAAGAAGTATTTTGAGAGAGAGAGAAGAAAGTGGACGGCCACAATGAGAAAAATGAGAGAAAAAAACTTATTTTCACATCTGTATGTGAGTGTCTATTTATAGGAGAAGGAAAATCAAGAAAGGGTAATTACCCTTTCCTATTACACATTCATGCCACATTATTTGATTTTCTCTCCCCTTTCTCATAGTATATGGCCGGCCATCCCCATGCTCAAGTGAAGGAAATTTGTTTCCTCACATAGCATATTTATTTCATTCTCAATGAAATTCATTTTCTCTTTTTCTTTTGGGTAATTATCTTTATAATTAAAGGCAAAAAATTATCTCCTCTTTCGGGTGATGTTAGCCGAACTCTACACAAGGGAATGGGCATCTAGATGCTTCCTTATTTCTTTTAATACAGTTCTTAAAATACCCATTGTTAATATTGCACAAATAATGAAATTAATTTCATAATGTCTCAAACAATTTTTCGGCTTTAGAACCTAATTTATATTTCCATCGCATGAAAATATTCAAAATCTTATTTTGGCATTCACATCATTTTGGCATTAAACATTTTAACTTATTTTGACTTAACTTCTAATTTAACAATCCAACTCTAATGACATGTAATAGTGACCTTATGGATCCAAATGAACAAATCTTGAGCTACAACACTCGGACTCAAACACAAACCTTTTCCGAGTATTACCTTAATGTCAACTAACTCCCCTAAAGAGTTAACACTGAGAATCTCTCGGTTCAAATGAATTTACTTTCTACTTAAATACAACTTAATTATATTGAGCGTATCCATTGCATGTTATCTATGATTACCCTTCATGAATATCATCAACTAGATAAGATTTATAAAATTACCATTTTACCCTTCTAGTTGTTATTTCCTCAACTCCTTTAATACTTGTGAATAAGTTAGAAACGATGTATTGACGAGGAGCTAACAAGTCACAACGTTTCATCCAACAGAATCCTTTATTCTATTTGGACATCGGCCGGTACATTTATTTACAATCGAAGTAATAAAGCATGAGGTGATATACATTGCATTTCAAAAATCTTGTACACGAATTCCATATCTATGAGAACTTCGCAAAGTATGCTCATGTCAACTTCAAAACCCAATATATCACCAATAGAGTGCATCTAGTTCACAAACATGGATCTAGAGTGTACTTTCTCAAATGAATATATTGAAGTTATGAAATGACATGTCTCATTTATGGATTAAGGTAAGCACGATGCAATTCATATATAGTGACCTTGAGAGAGAAGATGTTAAATGGTTTTTTCTTACATTGTCTTTGTCTCTAAAGGTGCACTGCTTAATTCAGTATCTTCGGAAGATACACTTGAAGAACTATAGAGTTCCTAACTCTCTATACCTCGTAACATTATAGATTCTTTCAACAATCATACAAGAATCAATAGTCCGTTGATCTTTAGATTGTGAATATTTCATTTTAATCAAACCATGAAGAGTTTGTTCACGCAAATTTACATTTGTCTCTTCACATATTGTTAGGTTTAATTAAGAACTATAAGACTATTTAATATCACAAATTTTCAAACAAACGAAAAAGGAATGAATGAACATTTCAACTTTTATTAATTTAATCGGCAATTACAATAAGGACTTATATAAAATTTATATTACATGAATATGCAAATACATATTTGCCAACAAGGTATTCATCGAATAGAATATTATTTGTTTAAAACATGTGACATGTAAAGACATCTCACTCTATGTTTTTTCTCATTCACAAATAACAAAGGAGTTAGTGAAATAATAACTCAGTGGTAAAACGGTAATTTTACATTCCTCTGTGTTACTGATACACATGAAAGGTAATGTCGTAAAATTTTGTGGATCGTGTGAAGAATTGTTTTATCACATCAAACGGAAAAATAAATGCATGTGAACTTAGAGAGTTTCAATATTAGTCCTTTAGTGGAATCAACTAATATTAAGAATTAAAAGTCGGAAAAAGTTTGTGAACTTTTGTGCCCGGACTTTATTATAAAGTTTTGTTCATGTGGGTGCATGAGGTCTCAATGATAGACTCTCGGATGAGATTTATTGAACTAGAACAATTTATATTCTCGTTCAATGTAAATTGTGATTTACACTAACAAAATTATTTTCTAAGTAATTAAATAAATAATTAGTTATTTATTATTATATTTATTTAGTTAATCATATCATTTTATGATTCAAATAAATAAAAGATGAATATAAATATTTTCCCGTTTCGTTTTCTCGTTTCGTCCTTGTTTGAAAAGTATGAAAAGATTTAATAAAATGTCATTAAATAAAGGAGATTCTCTAAATTAATTAAATATAGAAATAAATCAAAATTATTCGGAATTAAAGGGGATTAAGTTGGCCGAGTATACTGATTTTTATTTGGCCGAAATTAATTTTTAATATTGATTAAAAAGGGTTTAAAATTATTTAAATTGGATTATGGATTTGACCGAACTTAAGCCCATTTGACTCTTTATATAAAAGGATCAAATGAAACCATAACCCTAACCCTAATCACTCTAAACTTCGGCCACTCTCTCTCCCTCCCTTGTGAGTGTTTTGGCCGAGTGAAAGAAAAAGAGAAAGGGATCAAGAAATCGTTTCTCGATTTCTATTCCCGATTCTTGAGTGATCTACCTAATTTCCTTATTTGTTGTTCAATATAAAAGAGACCACTCTATCTTAATATCCCACATAAATCCGAGATTTATATCATTGAATCAAAACCTGGTGTTTGAGTGATTTCAAGGTCCAATATTGAAATAATTTCATAGGTTTTTCTTGACTTTGTCCGTGTCAACCTGTGAAAAAATGCACGGGAATCGAGCTAGGCTCGATTTCAGCAACCAATTTGGTCAGTCAATCATTAGTGGGCCTAGGTTCATGCGAGCTCCCTGTCTCGAATTTGTGAATTCTGACGACTCCAACATGTGGATATAGTGCCATCTACCTTCGTGCACAGGTCCCACACCTAGATCCGACACGAGTCGTTCGTACACTCACAGGCCAATTTAGACCGACCGACCAGCATCCATTTCGGCCAACCAGATTTTCCAGTCTGGCGAATTTTATGCCTACCCAATCCGACGAGTCGAATTTTTTTTTTTTAGAAATTGACGAGAAATTCAGGAGTGAACTAGCAACGCGCGAATTAGTTTACAATTTCACATGTAAGTCACTCTAAAACGAATTGGTTGCGACTATAAGTTGATTATAGGTTGTTAGTATCAATTTGTTGACATGTTATGAATTTTTAATGCCTAGGTTGTTAATATGTTAAAATGACTTTTAATATATTTTAGATCTTATTATATATTTCCGCCATATTTAGATATGTTACATAATTTTATTGGTTAATTGTTAACTTCCCGGGTTTGCTTTTAAATTTTAAATTATTTAAATTTGTGAGCTTGCGAGGACAATTTAAATTATAATTTTGTTTAATTGTAATCCAACGATGAGAAGACAAAGAAGGCAGCACCTCGGGCTTGGCCGCAAGTTGGACAACATGTAGGGGCTGACCCGAGACATCCGATGACGCATCACAAGACTCCTTGGCCGACCAAGCTTAGAAGATAAATAGTTTATTTTTCTTTAAATTTTTCCTTATGGGTTGTAATTAGAAATGGGCCATTATGTAAGTTAAATATTTTAAGTTTTTATTTTATTTAATCTCATAAAAATAATCACCCCACGTGTCATATAGGATAGAACGCCAACATCATATTAAAATGAATTGTTCATATAGTTTATATTTTATAAAAGAATTATAAAATGTAAATTGTTTTCAACAAAAATATGATTTTTGCAAAAACTAAGTGGGAGAGTTATTTATCGTTGAAGCAACCCGCGGTCCCCGACATGAGTTTAATTAACTTAATGCGTGATAAACTAAGAGTCACACATAGTGGCCCTCCCTTTAATGAGAGTACTTCAGAAGCATTTTGTTATTTAAACTGTTACGAATAACCTTTAAAGAGAAACGATTAAGCGGGGTCTCCACATAGGTGAACCGTTATCAAAATGACTTGATTAAAACCCACATATCGGTTGTACAATTAGACTTATGTTTTAAAGTAATCCTCACATGCTAGGCTCTGCACTAAAAATAAGTGACCAGACGTTTATGGTAATTAGTACGAACTAGAAGTTGTGACTTCTTGGAACTAAATAGTGATGTGTCACGACTATGAAAGATGGTTAACTGCGGTTTCCACATAAGGAAACTAATTAACTATTATTTTTCATAATACCATGAATTATTTAACGCTTTCATCACCATATTAGGATTGTTCATGCATATAATTCGAAGTTGTAGCACATACTAAATTTATTTATTTTATTTATGTTTTCAGCAAAATGTCAGTTTAACCCACTACAAACGATTTTAAGTTCAAACAACTCGAGGGTGAGAATTACGTTGACTGCAAACGTAACATCGACATCATGCTGATGGTGGAAAAGCACAAGTATGTTCTCATGACCTTGTGTCCTCCTCCTCCGAGTGCTGACTCGAGTAAGGAATACAAGGACGTCTATGATGCATAGATAAGGTCTGACGAGATCGTCAAATGCTATATATTAGCATCGATGAGCAATGTGTTACAGCAATCTCATCGAGACATCTCCACTACATATGAATCTTCTTCAATCACCATTAGATGTTCGGATGTCATGGGCGTCAGGCGAGGCAGCAAGCTATCCGCAGTTTCATGAGTTGCATGATAAAGCCAGGATCTTCAGTTCGGGAACACATGCTACTGATAATGAGTCACCTGAACGACATTGAGATTCTCGGATCCGAGATCGACGGAGAGACCAAGATCGACATGATCTTGGAAACTTTGACGGACTCGTTCGATAGCTTCCGTCTGAACTACTCCATGAACAAGCTCGACTTCACTAAATGAAGGAGTTACAGACTGCCAACAAGAAGAAGTCTCTAGAGGTTAATGTTGTTGAACATAGGGCCTCGACTTCTGGTTCTAAAAGGGTGATGAGAGGACCCAAAAAAACCAACAGAACGAGATCCAAGAAGTCTTACAAGAAGGCTACGGATGCTAAACGCAAAGGCATCGCAAAGGTAGCACTAGTGTCACCATTGCAGAGAGGATGGCCAATGGCGAAAGAACTGTCTTGCTTACCTCAAGACTGTCAAGGGGAAATGTATGATCTTCGTCATTAAAGCATGTTACACGACAAACAAAGAATCACCCTGGATTTTAGACTGCGGGGCTTCTGATCATATTGTGTGTAATTTGGATGGTTTTAGGAAAACCATGAGTTTAAGTGATGGGAAGGTCCTAGCGAGATCTGTCGGAACCATGAAGCTCAATTTTGGACACAACTTTATTATTGAATAATGTCTATTTTGTTCCGGATTTTTGTAAGAATTTAATTTGTTTTGGTCGTTTAGAAGAGCGAGGTTTCAGTTTTAATGTCAATAACGGTATTGAGATTTTTATCGATGATTGTTTTATTACTAAACCTCATCGTGTGGATTCTATTTATTATTTATATCCAAATGAGCCGACATTCTTGGACACCGAAGTGAATAAGGATTCACTCGGGAAGCGTAAAATGTTTCATATCTATGGAACTTACGTCTTGGACATATTGGCCTAGATAGGATTAAGAGGTTGAAGAAGGATGGTTTTTTGAAGTCTCTAACTGTGGAATCCATGCCCATGTGTGAATCTTGTCTCGAGGGCAAGATGACCAGGAGACATTTCTCTTTGAAGGGTCTAAGAGTCATGCATGTGTTGGAACTCATACATAGTGATGTATGTGGTCCAATCAACATCCAGGAAAGAGGAGGTTATGAGTACTTTGTAACATTCATTGATGACTACTCCATGGTTGGTCACATCTACCTTATGCGACATAAATCCGATACTTTTGAAATGTTCAAAGAGGATAAGGCTTTGGTTGAGAAGCAGACGGAGAAGCATATCAAAACCCTTCGATCAGATCGAGGGGAAGAGTACTTGTCCGGAGAGTTCGAAGACTTTCTTAAAGAAGACGACATTCATTCTCAACTTACATAGCAGAACGGTGTGTCAGAGAGAAGGAATCAAACTCTATTAGATATGGTGAGGTCGATGATGAGTTACTCATCCCTTCCTGATTCGTTATGGGGATATGCCCTAGAAACGGCAGTTTACATTCTGAACCAAGTTCCGTCAAAGATTGTTCCTGGTACACCCTATGAGAGATGGAGTGGTAGAAAAACTATTTTACACCGCGTCCGAATCTGAGGTTGTCCAGCACATGTGCTGAGGCAAAAGACTAGCAAGTTGGTTAGTCGTTCAGAATTATGCGTTTTCGTGTCTACTGAGTAGTCAGTAAAGATGACATATCTTACCAAGGGAAGGTTCAATAGTCTTACTCTTACCTACCTATTCTATACTGATATTGACCGTAAAACTTTCACCACTGTGAGTCGTGTCATGTCTTTTTAATTGTCGTATACAATTTCATTCATGTGGGGGATTGTTGGAATAAAAAGTAAAAAGTGTATTTTTACCTAATAAAAAGTAAAAAAAAATATATTTTAAAGGACGTATGGATCTGCACATTTTGTGATCGATAAATTTTTTATATTTTATTAACCAAATATATACGACTTTGTGTTTTATATATATATATATATATATATATATATATATATATATAGTATTTTTACCTAGTGTGTTAATGATTTTCGGTCAAATATTTGAGTGGGATCAACTCATCGGAATTGGATAATTTTTCCATATTTTTATTCTTCGTTGCGACAGGAATAAAATTGAGTATTTATTTGCCAAAATCATGTTTATAATTAATGAGAAATTGATACTCTAATAACGCTAAAAATCACATATGATATGTGTTGTTTAGATAAGTGAAAGGTTGTGTAATGAAAAGAGTCCCTCGTAGGTTGGGAATGTGTGTTGGTGAAGTTTTGGTAAGAGATTTTCCTTTTTAAGGTGATATCTAAGTGTATGAGAGGAGAGTGTGGGTGGGGTTAGCTCTAACCCCGCGCGCTCACACTCGCCGCCGTCGAGCCGAGCCGGGCCGAGCCGGGCCGAGCCTTGGATCTTGGATTTTGGAAATTTGGGCTCTTCTTGGCCCTTCGGGATTCCGGGCCAATCTTATCTTTTTATTACTAAAATCATTTCAAATGAGTTTTAATTCCGCAAATAACCTGTGCGTTATCTTGGGAATAAAATCAAATCCGTGCAAACTCTTTCAAACGGCCGTGACCTTTGAATTTCCGGAGTTAGGTAGGCAGTAAGGGATGTTTAATGGGCGGAGGTAGGTGCCATTACCCATGAACGTTTTTTTCACCTGTATGGAGCATTAAACTTGAACGTTTTGGACGTTTTTTGCATGATTCTACTAACCGACCTCTAGCCTTATAAATAGAGCCATTCGAGTCTCATTTGAAACACACCTAAAAGCACAAGCAAAAGCTTCCTCTCTCCCTCTCCGAAATTGTCTTTCTTTTGTAGTCCGGTGGAAGTCCGGCGCTTTTGTTCAAATTTGTTGAAGTCAAGCCGAGTAATGCTAAGCTTGCCTTGTCGTTGTTGTATCCTGAGAGGCTATCGCGCATCTTATCCAACACCTGTGGAGAGCGATAAATAGCTTCAAGGAAACTATCGAAAGGGTCTCAACGAATCTACATCGGTGTTACATTTTCTACTACTTTCGGTTTTGTATTCATCTTATTTCCTTGTATTTGTCTTCCATTTATTTCAATATTAATAGTAATATTGCTAACAAAAAATTGACTTTTTACCCACTTTTATGTTTAGTGTTTTCAAAATACACGAATAATTGGTCCAAACTATCCTCATATTACAGGTTTGTAAACAATTTCAATTCGGGTCTAAATAGTCCAAAAAATTCTGTAAACAAATTGAGGTTGATATTTACATCAATTTTACAATTTTAAAATTAGTAAACGTTTTGAATAGATATATAGCTAAAATAGCTTTTAAATAAAACTAATAAGATGTGCATACCAAACAATATGATATTAATTTAAGAATGCTTGATGAATTCAATAATATGTACGTACCAGTATAAGACAAAATTAATAAAAATATCAACTTAATAATGATTTATCAAATCAGTTCGTAAAGCAGTAAAATTATTCCATATGTTGCAACTTAGCAACTTTTTTTCGTTTTAGGCAAACTTTGTTTGTGGACTGGATTGAACTCATTCCCTCCAACTTGAAGGGGATGTATATTGCCGCTAGGCCATACTAGTTAGCACTTGCAACTTGTAAACAAAACCGAAGCATTAATGTGTATATTTTGAAATGGAAGTCCAATAGTGATAAACAAACTGAAGCCCAAAATCAAACACAATGACAATGACAAAAAAGTTTCATTCAACACAAAAACGACATGTCGTCATTTACTGTCGTCTTTGTTGAAATTTAGTTAACAATTAACCTAATTAATTATGAAACATATCTATATATGGCGGAAATTCATAATTCAATTTAACATATTAAAAACGTTTTTTTTAACATACTCATAACCATGTCATTAAATCTAAACTAGCATGTCAACAAAATTTATGAACATATCAATAAATTCATTTAAGCATGCAAACGAACAATCTAAATAAATATAATCATTCTACAATAGTATATCATTCAGATCCAATTCGTTTAAAAGACACTTACATAGGGTTTGGATCTGCGAGAGCAAGTCTCGGTGTACGTTCAAGTGATCGGCCGATCCTCTACACCACGCGCGTCAAAGAGATCCTCAAATCCGTCGTGCCTTCGTTCCTCCAAAAGTGGCCGGCCCTGGGGAGAGAAAAATCACTCAAACAACCACAAGATGAGTCAATGATAATACTCAAGGGATTTTAGGAGACAAAGAGGGTGGGCTCTTTCGTGGGAACAAGGAAAGAAGGGGAAACTCAAATAAAAGGAAGGGCTGCCGGGAAACAGTTATCCTCTCTCTCTTTCTCTCTTAATTTCGGCCAAAACCTCTCAATCACAAGGGGGGAGAGGTTTGGCTGAGTGTTGATCGAAATTCGGCTAGGGTTACCAAAGAGAAAGCCTCCTTTTATATCAGAGAGAATGAGCTTAAGTTAGGTCAAAATCCAGTTAAGACCCATTAGTCAAACTTAAGCCCAAAACTCCTTTTAATGAGTTTAAACAATTTTTCCAGCCCATAAAACACCTATTATGGCCGGCCATATTGTCCTAATTATCTCCCAAATTTATTTGATTTATTTCTAAAATAATATTTAATTAATTTAGAACATCTCATTTATTTAATGACAAGTCATTAATTATTTTCATACTAATCAATGTAGTACGAAACGAGAAAATATTTATCTTCATCTTTTATTTATTTGAATCATCAAATTATATTATTATCAATATAATAACATAATATGATTCGTGAAATAAATGTAATAATAAATAACCAGTTATTTATTTAATTACTCAGAAAATAATTTTCTTAGCGTAAATCACAATTTACGTTGAATGAGAAAATCAATCATTTCTTGTTCACCAAAATCTCGTCCGAGAGTCTATCATTGAGACCTTATGGACCCACATGAACGAAGCTTTAGAATAAAGCTCGGACACAAAAGTTCACAAACTTTTTCCGGCTTTTAATTCTTAATATTAGTCGATTCCACTAAAGGACCAATATTGAACATCTCTAAGTTCATATGCGTTTATATTTCCGTTTGATGTGACAAAACTATTCTTCACACGGTCCACGGTGTATTTTACGATATTACCCTTTGTGTGTATCATTAACTCAGAGGAATGTAAAATTACCGTTTTACCCCTGAGTTATTATTTCACCAAGTCCTCTGTTATTTGTGAACGAGAAAAACATAAAGTGAAATGTCTCAACATGTCACATGTTTTATTTCAAAGAATTCTTTATTCGATGAATACCAGGCCTGGTTTATTCGCTCACACTCTCATAACAGAGCATGGTGTGATACTAATGCCTTAGCATTGTTTCAACACAAATTTCATATCTGTGAATCACATGTTTCAACGAAACAGTATTATGACACCAACCGTCGGGTCAATGAAACTTCATTTAGCCATTGCCCATTGACAAATCAAATGTCATAAAGTGTTACAAGAATACATGTACTCACTTCAGGATTTAGGTAATTACTAAAATACCCCTCGTATGTGAGTTTGATGTTTCGAGTGATTAAACGGTTTTATCTCGAACTTCAAAACTTCACTAGTCTTGTTCAATATCTTCATTAAGATATCAAGAATGAATTACAGAGTCACAACTCTCCATATCACAAGATAAGATATCGTTTAATTCATTCTAACAATCATTACTAGGAATCGATTGCCCAATCGATCTTTAGATTGCGAACTATTATTTAAACTAGTCATAAGAAGGTATCTTGTCAAGTCTGTACTTAGCACTTCTTTCGTTGATGACATTTTCAGAGCGTAGACATAAATGCGTAAACACAATCTTAAATAAGAATCGATATTCAATCTTTATTTAATTTCAAAGCAAAACAAATACAAAAGTATTTAATATCAAAAATCTCCTTTGTGGGCATAAATGCCAATAGTCTTCTTCACCATATAACAAACATTTGACCCGCGAACCCGTTTTAAAAACATGACTGTTTCTACCTCATTTCTCCACCGAACTAAGCAATTCAAAAGTCAAATGAATCATAAAACAATTTTCGATAAAAAAAATTGCATATTTTATCGTTAAAAACAAAGAATCCAAAAGGTTTTATGAAAAAAAAAGTTTTCAAAAACAAGGCGAATATTATGGAAGCTCGGATATCAAATGAAAGAATAATTTAGTTTCTAATCCAAACATCTATGATTAGAAACATATGAACCTTGAAACAGAAGTAAAATGGATCAAACGTTTACCTCTGACCACTGTTATTGAAGAATCGTTTTATCAAATGAAAGAATAATATAGTTTCTAATCCAAACATGTATGATTAAGAACATATGAACCTTGAAACAGAAGCAAAATGGATCAAACATTTACCTCTGACCACTGTTATCGAAAAATCGTTGGAGCTTTAACGGTGACTCGGAACGACTTCGCCGACGACCCATTGAACACGGAACATCGTTTTTTTCTTCTAAACCGTGATAATCTCGAACTAGATAGTGTATATTTTATGTATGAGATTAACGGGTTAAGGACCAAAATTCAACCTCTCAATCTATAACCATTCTCTTTCCATCAAAGAAACAGAAATTAGAGTGTTAATGGATATAAATTCGTAAATGAACGCATGAGACAGTAGACCATAAATATAAGATATCAAACGTTATGAACGTATGATATCTTACAACATCAATTTAAGTTTCTCAAATTAACATTTTCCGGCACCTTCAGCGGGAATTTTACTATCACCTAGTATCTATTCTATAACTTTCGGTATTCAAGTGTCCAAGTCGTTCATGATAGACTCAGTTTACCGTTGTCTAAAGCTTCGAATGAGACTTCATATCCGAAACGCAGGAACGATCTGACTATTATCATTTTAATAGTCATTTAAGCTAACTTTTCCATCGGATAGTAGTTTGTTGTAGCTTAGTAGACTTGGATATTAGAAATTGTAGAGTTAGTTAGACAGTAAAAAAGAATTCAACGATTCCGCCATTGTTACTCAGTCTCAATTGAATCTGAACTCATTTCGGCGATCTTTGATTGAGCTCAAGTTGTAATAGTAAATTTACTAAACATTTAATATGTTCTATGACTGTCAAAAGAATATGCTTCCCCATCCGTCCCACATCAAGCCCACGTTCGGAGGAGGGCGACGTTTCTAGTTCTAATAGGAACCAACCAGCGCTATAAACAGAAATACCTAGAGTAATTTACACAACTACTATATCTTTGGTGTAAATCTAAACCTGGTTCGTTTTCGGGCTGGCAATTTTTTTCCAAAGCCCGTTAAAAATTTACAGAACGGCATATAGCATTGCTTCTCCCTCTTTCACCGAAACAGTTCAGGGAAGGACCATAAAATGAACCTGGCGAAGATATCAGACTCCAAGAATTCGATGTGAGCAGCGCGGCCGATGAAGGAGTTCAAGTTCTTGCCGTACGAGGAGGTGTCGAAGTTAACATCGCAGCGCAGAAAAGCTCGGTGGTCGTCGGGACGTATTTGGTCCAAGCAATCGTTCAACATTTCCAAAAAGATCTTCCCTTTTCGAGAATAGTCGCACGATGCCGCCGCACACATGTCGATTCTCGCCGAGTGGTACGGCACATAACCGTCCTACAAATGCATAAATAAATACATAAAAAATGAAGAACGAGAATTGTAACGGACAAACGCTTAGTGATTTACGACGTACCTGCGGTGAAGATAGCAAGATTATATGCTTGAAATGTTGTAGGGTCTTTTGCTGAAAACGGAGAAGAAAATAAATACACTTTTTAAGAACATCCGGCGAATGCATCATTCATATATGTACATATGCATAACACACACAAAATTAGCCAAGTAAGCTACCAAAACATCACGAATTATGAAATAGCCAAACTGATTACTGTGAAATCAAATTCGTGAGGTTTTGTTACTTGTTTGTCCTTCAGTTCCATGGATTACATGAAATATATTTGAGAGTTTTTTTTTCTAATTTGAACTTTTTGTTTAGCGGTTCAACAAATATTGACTTCAATCTGTTTTCAAAATCTTGAAATTAATATTCGGATATTATATGTTATTTTAAACTTTGGATTATTTAAAACTTTTGATTATTTAAAACTTTTTGCGTGTGTAAATCATATGTATATATCATATATATATACAGTTGTAATTTAGAAGAAATAGAAGAAAAATAATAATTGGGATTGTTTTGGATACCTTGCATAGCTTGTAGAAGAAGGTGTTCTGTATGTCAGGGTCGTCGGTGAATGTGAGCTGATGAATGCACCGTGTTCCCTTAAACTTCTTCAGAAGCCAAAGACCCGAGTTGAACAACGAGTTCGAGCTGTAAAGATAGCCCAAGTGGGGCCCAGATATCGACACGTACGTATATAAGTGCCTATGGTACGGCTCCATAATGCTCTCTGCAAAAAAGAAATATTATTAATAATAATAATTTGAGCGAAAAAAAAATCCCACAAATTATTTCATGAGATTAATCGCAGTGGGATTTGATGGAATCAGATTACCTGCTAATGCAGTTCGTATAATCACATTTCCTATAGAATGTCCTACAAAGCTAATCTTGATATCGGCCAACACTCCGTGCCTCGAAGCTTTGTCCATTTTCTTTTTAACGAAAGCAATCACTTCCTCAGCGAGCCTCAGTCCCATCTCTCTGAAATCTCCCGATGTTTTGTCTTCGTTGGTCTCCGACATTAGAAACTCGATCTTCGGGTCGAACAAAAGCCACTGATTACGCACAAGCCTCAAATCCAGATGATGACCCTGTTACGGAAAAAGTTAAATTATTTGGCCAGTTAATTATTTAAATTAAAAAAATTCAACCGGGACAGATAAGGCTTGCCTGAAACCCATGCACAAAGACCACAATTTTAAGAATACGTCCATTCTTTGGTTTGTTATTGCTGGTTGGCTTGTTTGTGGATTCAGAAGCAGATTCATCAAATAGCCCGTGAGAATTAATTACACCCAAATGTCTGAGGTAAGAGTTCTCACTACAGGAACGTCTCGGTGCATTCATTACACGCTCCACGATCAGAACTGGGATACGTGAAGGATCACTGAAAATGTGCATGTCCTGGATCGACCTACTGTTAATCTGAAAATGTCGAGAAAATTATATTGTATTTTTTATATTCTTATTTGAATTTGGTACAAAAACTAGAAGAAAAGGGAAATGTAAACTAAAGATAAATAGAAACGGAAGAGATAGATGAAAACGCACTGCCAGAAGATAAGAGAAGTAAAATCCACAGTTTAGTTATACATTTTCCCTAAGCTTAAACCAGAAAGAGGAACTGCTTGACATAGTTTTTCCCTTGCAAAATTTATGTACAAAAGATTATGGGAAATGATTAAAGTTAATATTAATCACCTTCATTTGTGCAATACTCCGGCGATGCCGTTCAGCTCGTATAGCAGCACTTTGAGAAGGCTGGAACAAAAAAGTAAATAATAAATCATTAGGTCCCAAGTTAATAAATAATAAAAAAAGGTCAGAACTTTGGAGCGACGTTGAAATACAGAATTACTCACATCGTCGTTTAACTTCCATATATTCGATACCCTTCTATGGACGCCGTGGTGGGAAGACGAGTCATCGTTACCACTGTGCAAAAAATGATGTGGCATCTCTACTTTAGAGTAAACCATCCATATTGACCATTCTGCCCTTCTGTCTTTGGCCCACCCATCATGCAAAAACTCCATTATAACTTTCTTGTTAGACCTGTTTGTAACCAAAAGACAATTTACATTTGTTCCAAGACTTTTTTTTGCAAAAAATCTGATATTTCTTATAGCGTACCTGTGGAACTGCAAAAAAACGTTCCATAAGTACAACACCTGATCGCCCAATAACTGAAGGGAACTCAGAAGAGCGCCTCTCGGCAAGGAGCGGAGCGATTCACGGCTTTGAAGTTGAAACTCGCTATTTACTTTCTGAATTTAAGAAATATAGATACTATTAATAATTGACATTAATATCGACTAGTACTTGGAAGTACAGTATATACAAAAAAATGCCAATGGTTGTGTTAAATCAAGGACCTCAAATCCGTTATGTAGCTTTCCAAATCTTGGACTCGATTCTCTCAGAGATACAGAGTCGGACCACTTCATATCGTCCATTTTGGATATGAACTCGGTCAAATCAAGAGGTTGACCGATAGCTTTGCTGAGCCTCAGCAACTCTTCCAGCAGAATGTCTCGGGAACATAACAAAGCTTTTACAAGCATGACACCTTTAGTCTCCGTAGAACCCATCTGACCCGGCACCTGAAAGGAAGAGGGGTAAGGATCTGATTTTTCTTTTGTGATAAGATTGTTTATTAAGCATGTAATGTAGGGGTTTAGTTGACTTCATTCGAGAGAGCATACTTGGCATGATCCGCTTACACTTTCACAGCCAGCTTCGGGGATATACGAGTCTCTGAAATAGTACATTAAGACCCAGATCAGTTATACTTAAAACTGCATAGTATCCATATCCATGGGAAAAATTATGGATAAGGCCAGTTTCCTATTTACTTTTATGCGAATCGGGTGAGGTGTCTAAACAAATCAACGGCTACACAAATAATTATTATTTCCGATATAGCTCAGGATTGGCCTAGAGCCAATTATGTTGACCTTTTATCGTTTATATCCTATTATTAAATATCGCCTAGTCCCTCCCTAGTCCCATAACACATTGGGATTGATAACAGTAAGAATTAATTACTAGAACCCATGTCTCTACTTTTTTGTTTTGATTTTCTACAAATCTCCTTATTATGATAACAGATTCCGTCTCTTAAATAAAAATAGACTCAAAAGGAAAACAAACATTTTTGCAGGGGACGCATAAGAATCGCCTTTTAAGAGACTCGAATGGACACTCGCTTCAACGAGCACGGAATGAAAGGCATCGAAATGAATGGGCAAGTATGAATGCAAACCCAGCAGAGCCTTCGGTGGAATTCGAAATTCATGCACCGCAGCAGAGCAAGCACTCAGAGAAGCCTGCAATTCAGACCTGCACTTTTCCACATTCAAACGAGATTCAATGGAATTTAATCTTTTTTTATTATTATTTCTTCGAAGGGGGCCATAGATAAAAAAAAAAAAGCATTAATTCTCGAGCTAGCTCACCCGGTCTCTGACATAGGAGCGTACATAAGCTCAAACTTCAAAATTACTGCGGATAAGGACTGGTCCTGAAAAAATCGCATGTTAATATTGCCAATCGTAATATTGAACTTGTTTGAATTTCAAGTCTTGCCACTCTATATTTATGCTGTGAACTGAACTAGGAGTATTTTTTTACACTTGGTTTAAATTAAATATACGAATCGATGAAGGGAAACCGAATATCACCTCACGATTACCGAGAGATAGATTGAACGCGATCATGATGGACAACAAGACATCTTGTCTTGCGTATTTAATTCGGAAAGGCTGCGTCGAGAAACTATTGTCTGTGTCATCGATTCTCCAAACCCCATACACATCGTCGCACCCAAGATCCGGAGCTGCATTTCGATTACAAACAAAACTATGAACACGATAATGATCCGTCTACATTCAGAGGGTCCAGCTCAAAGAAGCCTAACGGAGTAATTATTCACAATTACGGAAACATATATCACTGTGGGTAGTCCGCTCTGCGGAAGATAAGGCACAGACTTATGCTAAAAAATTAAATCATTAGCGTAAGTGCAAATACTTTATGTATTCTCTATAGTTTACACTATACTCGGCATTAAGAAAAGGAAATATATGCCAACCATGTATCAAAAAATTACATTGGTCCTAACTTATTTTTACCAATGATTGAGAATTTAAATTGGGTGGATTAATAAGGAAATATTGATTAAGAGATAACTCATTAACATTTTAGTTACCAATTAGAGGATTGTTTTCCACATTAAAATGAACGGTTTAGTAGTACGGCTCGGGTTAATTGGAACCGATGTGCTTAATGTCCGAAAACAACAATTCTTAAGACAGCAAAGCTCCACCAGAATCTTATTAACTTAAGGTCTCTTAAATACAACGGGCCCAAAAACCATAAACGTAATTACATAATAAGATCCTAATTACTTACTTAAATTAAATTCGTAATAATAAAACGGCATAGTTAAAAAATACTAATTGCAAGATTTGAAATCCTAATTCAGATTTTAAAAGCTTAATTTCCTAATTAAAAACCATATGTAACTTAAGCATGTAACATACAGAAGTTTTTTTCTCAATAAGAAGTACCTTCATATTGGACAACTCTAGCCGGAGTTCCCACGGAAGTACATTCAATATCCTCCCAACGCAAGGTGATCTTGAGCTGATACCATCTGCAAATGCATAATGTTAACAAAACACGATGGATAATCCTTATAAACATATGTCATATATAATTCCGTAAATACCCTTGTTGAAAGAGGTCGAGATTGTGAAAGCGATGAAGGTACACGGCAATCTCGTGAACCGCGTCACACATAGCCACAGGCTTGACCCGAGCAGGGTGTGGCTTGGCATCAGTCAGCCTCTTTCCCGACAAACTCCTCTGATTCAGACCAACTAACCACCCCAAACGCCGAAACATACCATCCCTCCTATTTCATACCCTTTTAATCTTTCTTTGATTTCGATCCCATTTCGCCCTAAACGCCAAGAGGAGTTACTCAAAATGCAATACTCAATTCACAAGCATAGTAAATTCAGAATGCATTACTTTTTTTACTGAGATTGACACATTGAATGGCGATAAAATTCATTTTCAATTACCAAAGCGACGATATTCAAACTGGAATTTATTGTTTGAGAAGTGGCTACTTAAATAGTGGCCAGGTGCAATACTTTACAAAACCACATTTATATCCACAAGCCAGGCGTAAAGATATAACACAGATAAGTCAAAATGAGGAATCAAACTTCACTTATCCAACGCTATTATGTGCCATATTAATAATAATAATAACACGAGCATTACAAAGCCAAAAAATCATGTAATTGCATGACAATGTTCTTCGAAGAAACGGCGTTTTTAGCTCAATTCCTTTCTTTTAAGAACGATTGAATTAAAAAAATAAAATAAAAACGAAGAACCGTACCACGATGAGATCTGAGAGCTCGGTGAAGAGGACAGAGACAGAGCGAGCTTTTTGTGAAATCGGTTTTGTCTGTGTGTGTATTCGTCGCTAGGGTTTGGTTTGAGAGCGATTGATTTATGAAGAAATGAAAATAGAGAGAGAGAGAGAGAGAGAGAGAGAGAGAAGGAGATGGTTTTGGTTTGGAGTGTTGAAGAGACAGAGAGCAACGACAAAGGTTGGTTGGTTTTGTTTTGTTTTGTGTTTTGTGCTGGCTTGTGCTCATTTACGATGTTGTCCTCTTTAATCATATAATCTCGTTCGGAAGATGCGAAATGTTGAAAATATGATCGATCATCGTCTTTTTGTTTTAATTATGTTTTGTTTTTGTTTTTCGTTTGGTTTGGTTTCTCTCCAGTGATGTTCTTTTTTTCTTCTTTGAACGAAATGGAAAGTCGAACAAAACGCACCGTTTCAATTGGCGGGTTTGGTCGTTCTGTGTCCTATCCTGTTCCCGCCCATTTCAGCCTCAGTTGGGCCTCTGGTGAACCCAATCTTTCAATACACTCGGCCCAAGTGTTTAGCGCTTCAAAACTGATGAATAAAATCATACTGCACAAAAACTCTTTAACTTAAAACGTTTACACCAACGACAACAAACCGTTACATTGATTTTAGTGTAAATATTACTTCAAATATTTAAATATTATTTAATTAATTCACAATCCTTAATTAAATTTAATCATTATATTTATAACCGTTGGAGCTTAATTTATAATCCAAATAATTTTCAATACAACGTAAATTAGGAAAATAACAATTCTAAGAGTTCATAATAGTTCTATTCCGAAAATGTGATTATGTTTTCAAAAATACAAAATTAGGTGTAGTACAAGGAGACAGATTTTTGGTCAAGAGAGAAACAAGTGAAAAATATGTTATACCCTTTTGTAGGTAAAAAAAACATTGAAACGGTCATAAATGGAGTTTAGGTATGAGCTACCAAAATTTCTTCCCCATTTATGTGTTCGAGGAGATCAGCGTACAAGCTCGGCCATTGTCCCTGATGGAAGAAAGGTCCGGCGATTGAAATTGGATACCCGATTTTACAACTATCTTTGCGTTTCATCTAGTCCGAAGTCGGGATTGTCATCTACTCGGAGGTCGTCGGCGTGTTTCAGGTGGTTGTCATAGATTTGTGCCTCCGCTTTCATGTTTCAGGTGGGGGCAAACATCTTCGCGATTTAGGTACTCTGTTTTTTAAATTTTTCCGGCGAGAGCTCCAACAACAAACGTAGAGGGATCTGTTCTCGTGCAATTTGTCTGGGCATTCATCATACCAATACTTTAATAAATATAATGTGTTTTATGTAGGTGAAGCTTTCTCTACGTTAGCCCCACGTTTCCCGGCAACATCTAAAGTTTTTCCGGCCACCACAATTAACGTTGCGTCTGCGTCAGATTTGGGTTTGAATTATCTCCGACGTATTCATTGAAGTACTCGTAAAATTATCAATTGGTTTGCCTACAAGAATCAAAATGAGAGCAAGTTTTAGATCAGTTGAAAAGGTACGAATATTTTTGAAGTTTTTAGATATGGTTGGTGAATTTAACTAAGCATAATTAGTTAGATAGGTTAAGTAACTAATATGACAGCTTTGAATATGGTATAGGAAATGAGTGAAGTTATGAAAAGTCGATGTTTTCACATACGTCAAATACAGTGGCGAATGGCTGAGAGATGATTATTACCAAAATGATGGTTCGTTCGCAGCCCTCATATCGCGGACCACCACATTTGAGGGTTTAACAAAATTGTTGTTCACGTGTTCTGGTGGAAGATTACATGAGAACACCCAAAAGATATTGAGCTTTAAGTACGAGACAGAGGGGTTGGTAAAACTTGTTACTATTAACTCGGACATTAGTTTGACTTTTATTTACATATTCCAAAAAAAACGACACATCTAAAATGTCTCTGGTATTGAAAATTGAGTTCATTGAATACGTCGTCTACGCATGTTGGTTCTAATCCAAATACGGTAGAAATTAAGAGTGAACCGAGTACTCCTCCAATACATGGCGAACAAAATGCTGCTCATGGTGTCGGAGAACGTAGAACTCCCCCTAATGGCGGAGAACAGAGGGCGTCTCCAGCTTCGGACGCAGACGTATGTGAACAAAGGAGTGGTCCATCCTCACAGTCGGAGACACCTGTTCAATCAATCGACTCTACTATGTTGGATGTGATGGACATACTCTCCCCCATAAGAGTACTTCACGAAGGATTTTACGCCAACAAAGTTGCATTGCAAAAACATTTAAGCATGTTTGCAATAAAAAAAACCATATTACTTTTAAGGTCAGGCATTTACAACAGTTTATTACCACGTGGTCTGTTATGATGAGTCGTGTTCGTTGATCGTACGTGGAGTGCAATTAAAGAAAACTAGTATAATTCATATTTGGATGTAATGTTTTTAAAAATAATTAGTTACAGACCAACATGTGTGTAGTTACATATATGTTTATTTAGTTACCTACAAATATCTTTAGTTACAATGACACATGTTTAGTTACATGAATATCTAATTAGTGTTAGAAATTATTGCTCATGAGAGATAATAAAATATCAAATCAATACTAAATAGAATGACAGTTTACTTTATTAGCAATATATTATTGGAATAGCTATAGAGTTAAGAAAAAGTTATCATTAACACGTTGATGGCGGAATATAAAAAAATTTACAAGTAAAACCATTTTACTAACCTAGACAAAGTGCATGAACATCAAATTATTTAAAAATATTATCTACTTATAATTTACTTGGGACTAACTGTTGGCAGCGATGCCCACAAAAAAATTATTTATTTACTTATCGATGTAATATAAATCTCTCATGAGTCTTTATTTTAATTTGCTGATTAAATTAATAAAAGGTGAAACGTTCATTCATTCCTTTTTCGTTTGATTGAAGATTTATGATATTCAATAGTCTTAAAGTCCTTCATCAAACCTAATAATGTATGAAGAGACAAATGTAGATTTGCGTGATTAAACTCTTCATCGTTGGGTTAAAACAAAATATTTACAATCTAAAGATCAACGGACTATTGATCCTAGTATGATTGTTGGAAGAATCTATGATGTCTGGTTACGATTCATAGAGAGTTAGGAACTCTATAGTTCTTCCAGTGTATCTTCCAAAGATACTGAATTGACAAGTGCACTTTTAGAGACAATGTAAGAACAAACCATTTAAGCTCTTATGTCTCAAAGCCACTACGTATAAATTGCACCGTGCTTACCTTAATCCTGAAATGAGACATGTCATTTCATAACTTCAATATATTCATTTGAGACCGTTACACTCTAGATCCAAGTTTGTGAACTAGATGTGCTCTATTGGTGATGTATTTGGGTTATGAAGTTGACATGAGTATGCTTTGTGAAGTTCTCATTGATATGGAATTCATGTACAAGATTGCTTAAATGCAATGTAAATGACCTCATGCTTTATTACTTGGATTGTGAATAAATGTATCGACCGGTGTCCAAATAGAATAAAGGATTCTTTTTATGAAACGTTGTGACTTATTAGCTCGTCGTCAATATATCGTTTCTAACTTATTCATAAGTATTAAATGAGTTGAGGAAATAACAACTAGAGGGGTAAAATGAAATTTTATAAATCCCATCTAGTTGATGATATTCATGAAGGGTAATTATTCGATAATATTCAATGGATCCGCTCATCACAAATAAGTAGATTTTATTAGTTGAAAATATATTTAGTTGAACCGAGAGATTTTCAGTGTCAACTCTTTAGTGGAGTCAGTTGACATTAAACTAGACTTGGAAAAGTTTGTGAACTTTGAGTCCAAGAGTCCTAGTTAAAGTTTTGTTCATTTGGGTCCATGCGTTCACTATCACAAGTCATTGGAGTAGAGTTTCTTAAACTAGAATCTAAGTCAAAATAAGTTTAATTGTTGAACTACACGTATTTTTCGAAAATGGTCTAAAGGGTATTTTTGTCCTTAAGAATAATTGATGTAAAAATGTCAAAATTAGATTTTGAATTTTTTTCACAAATTGATTTAAAGTCACCCGGCTGAAAATTGGTTTTCAAGTTTAGTGAATTAAATTTTGTGACATGTTATTATATGACCAATAATATGAAGGTTTTTCCTTATTTTGTTGTGAACGAATTAGGAAGCGTGTAGACAACCATATGGCCGGCCATATTACATCAGGGGAGAGAGAAATAACTCTTATTATTTTGTGCATTATTGTATATTGGTAATTGTCCAAAAGAAAAGAGAAAATGAATTTCTTTGAGAAGGAAACAAATGTGCTAAGTGAGGAAACAAATGTCCTCACTTATGACAATCTGTGGCCGGCCATATAGAAGAGAAAAGGAGGAGGAAATCAAATATTGTGTCATGAATACACAATAGAAAATGCTTGTTACCCTTTCTTGTATTTCCTTCTCCTATAAATAGAGTGTTACATTGAGATGTGAAAATAAGCTTCTGGTCTTACTCTTTCTCTCTCTAGCCGACCAAGTCTCTCATTCTCTCTCTAAATACTCTTTTATTTTACACCTAGATCCTCACTTGATCTAGAGTATTAGCTGATGATCCAAGACTCGTTATTGGTTCATATTGTTTAATAGTGTCAACTCACTAAACTCTCCAACCGCTCGAAGACTCTAGTGGTATAAATTTTCTTGGTTGCTCAAGAATCCAAAGACGAGAAGCAGAAAGGCGAGACGTAGGATCTTCATCCGAGAAGAATCTCCAAGATTAAGCAACAAAAAAAATATACTAATTATTTTTCATATTTATTATATGTGTTAATTAATAACATGTTCATGCACTTTGTCTAGATAGTAAAATAACTTTACAAGTGTTAAAAACAATTTTTTATATTCTGCCATATATGATATGATAATTAATTGTTAAATCCTAGATCCATTCCAACAAAAAACCGAATCTGAAAATCCAAGGCCCGTTTGCTTAAAAATCCAATTAATTATTTATTAACTTGATCCGAAAATAAATAAACAATTATGCTATATTTATTTAATTATGCGAATACCTATTTTCCATAATTAATGTTGT
This sequence comes from Urtica urens, assembly GCA_958296335.1. Classification (NCBI taxonomy): domain Eukaryota; kingdom Viridiplantae; phylum Streptophyta; class Magnoliopsida; order Rosales; family Urticaceae; genus Urtica; species Urtica urens. Next base: position 22,036,639 of record OY282523.1, on the reverse strand, counting down.
CGATCACCATTACAGCAAGTGAGATAAATAATGATCAACTTTTTATTCGAAAGTTCTTATCCGCTTTTATTATAGCCGAATCGGGGACTATGGACCTAGTAGTAGAAGATTAACGAACTCGATGAAAAAGACAATACAATCCTATTTCTTTTTCATCGAATCGTCTAATCTTGATCAATACTCTACGTGTAATCCAAGACTGAACCCTTCTTTAATACTAGAATTATATTTACTCATCATGCCCAGTGTCCACTGATATAGTCAGTTTGTGATCAAGAGCGTCCAGATTCAACCTGTGTCAAGAGAAGTCAATTTTCTCGTTATACTTCTCTTTATACTAATCATCCCTAAGCATTGTTGCTTCCCTAGCGAAAGATTCTTTCGAACGTTAATTTGCTTCAAAAGTGCGGGAAATCAATCGGTTTTGGAATCAACCCTTAGGTGAGTGAACATTAACATTATTTCCAGAATGCTGGATTCTGTATCTGTAAATAACTTACCACTCGAATCATGCCCTGAGAAAATTCTCAAGACATAAGTTGTGATTAGCATAACTAGCCTTTTAACGAATGAGTCAAAGAGCTCAATAACATGATCTAGTGTCCATGATCACTTTAAGATTTAGATCAAAATCTCATTGTGACCATCATAGTGGCCTTGGTTAGTACTTCGTAACGGTACTTAAACAACACGTCTACACCAAGACATGTATGAGGAATGCTCCCACATGGTGATTAACCTTCACCCATATGTTCCACATATATGACTTTAGATATAGCTTTCCGGCTTATATCAGTCATCGACCTTATTTTAACACACCGCCCGAACTCAAGTGCCCAAAACGTGACTCAGTTTAATAAGGAGGCTACATAATGATGAATGCATAATAAATCTCATGAAATAAGAAATAACCCTTTCAATTCAAATAGATAATAAATGTCAAAATTTATTTTATTAATAATATCATGGATAATTTAAATAAGTATCTTCTCCTAACACTATGGAAAATTTAATATATTTCTATTGTAACTAATAATGATTTATTATGTAACTAATGACAATTAAATACATTCCTATGGTAACTAATATGATTTATTAAGTGTATATGTAGAATTTTTCATAATGTAATAATATGGTAACTAAAATTACTTAAATACATTACTAATATGTAAATCCCCTTTAACAAATTAAACTAATCTGCAAGTAACTAAAATGCAATGTATGTTACTAACAACTTACATCCACTGCAACATATATAACAAATAATTTAGATACAGTCTGCGAGTAATATAACTATACGCAATTAAATACATTTCTACTGTAACTAATATGGATTATTCTGTAACTATGGACAATTAATACATTTTCTATTGTAACTAATATGATTTATGTTGTGTATGTGTACAATTGCAAACATTTTTAATGTAACTATTATGATTTATTCTGTAATTAAAATTACTTAAATACATTACTAAAATGAAAATCTCTTTTAACAAATGAAACTAATCTATAAGTAAGTAAAATGCAATGTACGTAACTAGCAACCTACATCTACTGGAACATATATAACAAATAATTTAGATACAATAATGTAACTATACGCAATTAATTACATTCCTACTCTAACTTATATGGATTATTATGTAACTATAGACAATTACATACATTTATATTGTAACTAATATGATTTATTATGTGTATATGTACAATTACATATATTTCTAATGTAACTATCACTACTACAAAAATGAGCATTAGAAGTGACGGGTAGCATTAGAAGCGACTAATCGCTTTTAATTAGAAGCGACTAATCGCTTTTAATTAGAAGCGATTTGTCGCTTTTACCGTAAAACCCTTATTTTTCTTGAAAAAAAGAAAATTTTGACCATTAGAAGCGACAAGTCGCTTCTAATTGCTGAAATCGACACATTAGAAGCGACATGTCGCTTCTAATGGCCAAAATTATTGGCTCGCACCCTCCGCGCCAAAATTATTGGCTCGCACCCTTATATTATGATTTATTCGGTAACTAAAATTACTTAAATACATAATAAATGTAAATCCCTTTTAACAAATGAAACTAATCTGCAAGTAACTAAAATGCAATATACGTAACTAACAACTTACATCCACTGCAACATATATAACCAATTTGAAAACGTCTCGAATTAACATGTAAATCACCTTTAACAACTTAAACTAATTTGCAAGTAACTAAAATGTATGTAACTAACATGTAAATTTAACTAAAGTGCAACATTTGTAACTAACATGTAAATCCCTATAACACCTGTTACCAATCTTCAACAAATATAACTAAAATGAAATGTGTGTAACTAATCCCCAACATATGTAACTACAACCTTACTTTCTCAGGTTTAAAGGAAAAAAAACATTTAAACATTTAACCAAACGTTTTCAATGTATACGACCAAAAATTTAACTCACCGACGTTCGTGTGCATCACCTTTGCAAACAAGCCCCGACGCTTCTTCGGTTGACTTCGTTTTTTCGGGGTTGGGGCTTTGGGTGTATACCCACTTTGTTTCCGTGTATTCGTGGAACTTCCAGATCCAATAACGCTCTTTCCAGATTCATTTTTAGGGTTCTCCGATTGCTTACATGTTTCTTCCGTTTCGAACCAGAAGTCATTTTTCCCAACTCTGTGTAATGTAAGGGAAATTGGTCACTGAGAGAATATGAAACTTAAAACGCGAACAAAATGGCTTGTGCGAAAGAGAAGATGAACAGGAAAAAAATGTATTTCGGGATTTAAACATACATGAGAACGCTTCTAGAAGAGTGCGACCATCGGCGACAGTTCGCGATAGGAAACTAGTGAGGATCAACAACAACTACTCAGAGAAACTGGGTGACGGGGACAATCCACACACGTTCGGAGCCGTTGGAGGTGAGTTTTTCTTTCGGTGAAAAGAGAAAAGTAAAAAAAAAAAAAAAAAATAGGTTTAATGGGGGAGGAGGGAGATGAAGGTAAAATTGACTTTGCACTAGCAACATTTAAGTGCTACTTATAATTTTTTCATATATTTTTTTAACAAAATATAGTGAAATTTCTGGAATAGAGCTATTATGACTTCTTAGAATAGAATGTGCAAATCCCCTTACAAATGTATTGCTTATGTAATGAAATATATTTATTTCATATCTATATTTTCTTAATGGTATTTTTTCTTAAGAATATGTTGTAGTATCTACATCTAATATATATTAATCGTCACTTTATTTTATTACATTTTTAAAAATAGTTATACTTATTTATAATATATGTCGGGCGTAATCAATAAACAAAATAATTTAATTTTAAAACATATTAGATTAAACACCCTAATAGAAAAGCATATTGTTATAATATTTTATTCACTGTAAGATATAAACTAATACCATTGAAAAAAACATAGTATAGAAGTTGCACTAAATGCATTGGAAATGCTTTCTTCAATTAAGTCACTAAAAGAAGTTCGTAATAAAATCAATTTAAAGCTATTTTCACAAGTATTTGGCAAATACTTGAAAAAATAAGTTATTTCCATGTCCATATTCTTGTTTATCTCATATTCTCGTGTCATCAATATCCGGATGGATCTTGCCATCACATGTTTTTAAAAGTTAATGAGAAAAATCTCTCATAATTCCATAAAATCATACTACCAATATTACTTTTCTCAACTACCTTACTTTTGCATTATTTGTTACCTTTCTACTGAAGTTACACACCTCTAACACAGAGTGACTTTTAACTCAAAATAATGATCGAATGTTGCCTCAATTGTTGTTGAGACTGAAACTTCTGATTGGATGAACATTATGTTGGATTATTTGCAGTAACAAAATTGGCTAGATACAGTCAATATTGTTGTACTTGTCCAATCACCTCTCCAATCCATCTTCGGTGGCACCATATTCCTTTATTCTCGTTTTAATTTACGTGATAAAGGCATCGTGTTGGAACAATACCTTCAAAGACTGTATCCACATGATTACTTGATGAGGTATCGACACCTACAAATCAAAGTAGATCAACAATGTTCTTGAGTTTCAAATGATAGTTAGTCATCGAAAAAAGCACTTCTTTGTAGCGGTAAGTTTGCTTTAAAGATTCTTGATTCACGTTTTTGTTTGTATTGTGAAGTATTGCTCATGTGTTTGCCCAAACATTGTATAACTTGCTACAACTAGTCATTCAAGTAAGAAAATTCTTGGACGTCGATGAGAGAAGTCGTGATGATAACAATTGATTTGGTTACTCATATAATATAAATGTTATTATAAACAAATATTATTTGTGTAATTAGACTTAAAGAGGAATTCAACTGGTTTGGAGGAACTTTCGAGAAATTCGTTGAAGCTTTGAGGCCTCTAGTCACCCCAAAACTTTGATGGCAAAAAACAAATTTGTTCGTGAGCTTATCTAAAAAAATTATGAATGGAAAACAATAAATTCAGTCTCCAAATAAGCTCATAAAACACAAAGGAACTTGATACTCTTAGGATTTTTTTAACCAACTCCAACAAGTAACCTAAAAGAATTTTGTAGCCCAAGAAACAAAACTCTTATACATACTTAAGAGAAGAAAGAGCCATAAAAACTATCAAGCTTTCAAAGCACCCGAAATACCATAATAGAGAACGAAAAGAAGACAAAAAAAATATACAAAAAATAATGAACGAAGCGAGAATAACATGTTCACAACTTTTACACTCTCAATAGTACATCATCCATTCACCAGCCTAAATGTATACAATAGAGAGTGGACGAGACTATTAGTTAATTGAATAAGAAATATATACATTTCATATATTGGGCACATGTAGTTGATAAACTTCACCAAAAACCTAATATTCTTTTCAAAATTCCTTTTCACAACCTCTAAATTTTGTTATCAATCGCCGTGTATGAGTGTCACGGAAGGAGAAGTCTTATCCGACTAGTTCATGATACATTTTATACTCATTATAGATTTCACGAGTTAAGTTTAATTATGCAAAATTTGGAAGTTTGAGATACGATTTCTTATTTTTTTTCTTTAGAGGAAGACGACTAAATTTTACTACATGCTTTTGTGGGACGAAATACTTATAATTTAATTTATAAAGCAATATACTTTTTCCATCCTAGTAAGGGTAGGAAAGTAATACAATTGAGACACTATTTTCTTCAGTTGTACCGTTAAGAATCGGAAAGTAATACAATTGAGGCACTTTTTTTTTCCGCGGTAGCAGTAAGTAAGAGTCGGAGGGTTCTAATGAGATTTTTATTTAAAAAATAAGCTCTATACTTATGTGATTGGGGAATTTTTTAAACTTTCTTTTGAGGACATTTTGAACTTCATCAAGCGGAGATAATTCCCTTAAAAAAGTGAAGAGAATTAAACGTAGAAGTTATTCATATTTTTTTAAACAAAAATTCGACAAATTGTACTTGCTCGACAAATTCAATTTGGAAAAGTCCAACATTTTGTATAACTTTTCTAAATAGTACTGTTGGTAACGTGTCTTAATTTTAATCTATGTAGTTTTATATTTAAGCCCTTAATAATTTAGCTGAAGATTATGAATTTTGGATATTAATTTTGAATTTTGAATATTAATTTCGTTTGAAAATTCAAATTTGTTTCCAAAAATTCAAAGTTGAGTTTCCATTTACAGTGATCAAGATTTTATTATATTGTTAATTAGTTTTTTATAATAAATTTTTATTTGAAAAGTTTAAAATTTTTGTGTTGTTTTTCAGTCGAATTAAAATTTACAACGACAATTTAAATTTACACATTTGAAATATTTTCGTTAGTAGTCCCTGATTAAAGGGGTGATACATTAACAAATTAAATAACAATTATTTCCCGGTTTACAACTGCAAACTAATTTTTTAAGTCGGCAATTGATATCGGATTTACAAGGATTATGGAATTTACCGGTGATAAGTCTTTATCATTTCGAGATTCAAGTTAGTGTAATACACTTACTTCATCAATTCCGTAAGTTTTGTATGTTAATTTACACGTTTTTGCGTTGGCATTTGAATTATTTGAACGCCAATGTTTTCAATCTCGCAAAGATGAATGTATTGATTTTGAAGAGCATAAAGAGTCCGACGTAGTATTATTCTATGAGTCTGATTTGAAGAATTTTCCAATGCTGATTGAGATAAATGTTAATAATGTTTTTACTACGAAATGCGTTCTTCAAAATGATTTTTGTATGTTGGTTGTTAGAAATTCTTTCGAATTTATCACTGTGAAAACCAACAAAACAAGATACTGGATTCGTTGTAAGAATTTACAATGTTTTTGGTTGTTATATGCTAAATGTGAACTCTAAATCTGGTATGTGGGTGATAAGGACTTTTTATAAAGAACACACCTGTTTTGGTAGAGTTGTTATTCACAAAAATAAGCATGCATCTACTAAACTGATTAATACGTGTGTAAAAGACGATTTTTGAGGTTTATAAGCAAATGAAATTAAGCTCGCTGGGGTTGCGGAGATTATGCGCACTCGTTGGAATGTTGAAGTTTCTTATGTCCAGGCATGGAAGGGTCGGAAAACTGCTTTGACTGACTTGCGTGGTGATTTTGATTCATCTTATAGTCATTTACCTATAATAGGACGGATGATTTGTGAAAAAATCCTGGTAAGTTTTTTTTAATAATTATTTTAGTAAATTAATACTCAATTTACAATTGTTTAATTTATATATATGTTATAAGGTTAATGATTTACGATGTAAATTGTATACAGGTTCTTATAACAAGACAGTTGTTGAAGATAATGGCTCATTTAAGTTTTTTTTCCGTGCATTTGGTGCACCAGTGCATGTATTTCAGTTTTGTCGACTTGTGATTTCTGTGGATGGTATTTTGTAAAAGGGGAAATCGCATGAGACGTTGCTTTTAGCAACTGCTCAAGATGGGGATAACCACTTATTTCATTTGGCGTTTAGCATTGTCGACTTAGAAAATGATAATTTATAGTCATGGTTTATAACGAGCATCGTATTGTCTTTGGTGTTCGACAAGACGTGGTGATTGTCTCTCACAGACACAAATCTATTAAAAAATTAGTAAACATTGTGTTCCTCGAAGAACTTTGGGCGTCTTGCATGCAACATTTTGTTAGGATTGGTGCCCACAAAAGAGATATTAGACATTGAAATACTCTTGTATTTGTTTTTGATGAGACATTAATAAAATTAAATATTCATTTTTTAATTATGTTTGTGTTTATGTATGAATGCTATGCTCTGAAACTTTCATCAACGACATGGGTGCTAAGTACAGACTTGACAAGATAGCCCCTTATGACTAGTTTAAACATTTGTTCGCAATCTTAAGATTGACTGAGCAATCGAATCAAAGTAATGATTATTTGAATGAATCGTGATATCTTATCTTGTAATATAGAGAGTTGTGACCCTATGTTTCATTCTTGATATCTTATAAAAGATATTGAGCATGACCAGTGTGTTGGAATATGTCTAGGGTTAAGAAAAATTTATCATTAATCATATTAATGGCGGAATATAAAAATTTCTTTTACTAGTAAAACAATTTTTACTAACCTAGATAAAGTGCATATACATGTTATAAATTAAATAAACATTAATTAATCTACTTGAATACTAACTTTTCTTGTGTCTTCAAACTTGAAGCGTCTTGAGAAAGGTGGATCTTTTTCTTCTAGCTCGATTCCTTCACTTCTAGTCTTGAACTTGAGAAACCTAAGGTTTCTATTACAAGAGTCTATAGAGGTTTAGAAAGATTTGTGTGTAGGCACAATTAAACACAATAGCTCAAGAACAAATCTATAAACTAGAGAACTAATTAAGCTTTAGTCTAATGAGAACTTAGGTGCCAAAATAAAAGAAATATTTTCTAGAGAGAGAGAGAGAAGGAGAAAGGTCGGCCAAGAGCAAGAGAGAACAAGACAAAAGTTTAAAAATTCACATCTCTATGTGAGACTCTATTTATAGGAGAAAGAAAAATCTATAAAAGTCAATTATTCATTCATGAAGAATAATGTATTCATAACACAATATTTGATTTTCCATTCCCCTTTCTCTCTTAGGATGGCTGGCCATACACCTCAAGCAAGGAGGAAAATTTGTTCACGCAAATCTACATTTGTCTCTTCATACATTGTTAGGTTTGATTAAGGACTATAAGACTATTGAATATCATAAATCTTCAATCAAACTAAAAAAGGAATGAATGAATGTTTCAACTTTTATTAATTTAATAGCAAGTTATAATAAAGACTTTTTATATATTACATCAATATGTAAATAAACAATTTTCTTGTGGGCATCTCTGCCAACACAGTGATGCTTTGAGGCTCGAGATAAAACCGTTTAAACACTCGAAACTTGAAGATCACATACAAGAGATATTTTGGTAATTACCTAAATCCTGAAGTGAATGCATATTCGATGTGACACATTGTGACATTTGATTTGTCAATGGGCTATGACTAAGTTATAGTTGCATCTGACCCGACAGTTGGTGTCACAATGTTGTCATGTTGGGTTATGTGATTCACAGATACATAATACATGTTGAAATAATGTAAATGCATTAGTATCACACTATGCTTTGTTATGAGAGTGTGAATGAATAAACCTGGTCAGATATTCATCAAATAAGAACATTCTTTGATTAAAACTTGTGACATGTAAAGACATCTCGCTTTATGTTTTTCTCATTCACAAATAACAAACGAGTAAGTGAAATACTAACTCATTGGTAAAACGATAATTTTACATTCCTCTGAGTTATTGATACAGATGAAGGGTAATATCGTAAAGTATTCCGTGGATCGTGTGAAGAATTGTTTTGTCACATCAAACAAAAAATAAACGCATATGAACCTAGAGAGTTTCAATGTTAGTCCTTTAGTGGAATCGTCTGATATGTTAAGAATTGAAAGACGGAAAAGGTTTGTGGACTTTTGAGCCCGATCTTTATTCTAAAGCTTCGTTCATGTGGGTCCATAAGGTCTCAGTGATAGATTCTTGGATGAGATTTATTGAAATATAACGATTGATTGTCTCATTAAATGTAAATTGTGATTCACATATAGAAAGTTATTTTCTGAGTTATTAAATAAATAATTAGTTATTTATTGTTACATTTATTTAATGAATCATATTATGTTATTATGTCGATAATAATATAATTTGATGATTCAAATAAATAAAGATAAATATTTTATCGTTTCGTACTACTTTGACAAGTATGAAAATAATAATGATTTGTCATTAAATAAATGAGATGTTCTAAATTAATTAAAATATTTATGTTAGAAATAAATCAATTAGGGATTGTGTTTAATTATGGCCGCCCATGTTTAATTAAATAATGGATGGTTATTAAATTAAAAACTCATTAAAAAGTTAAATCGGGCTTAAGTTGATAATTGGGTTTGACCTGACTTAAATCAATCATCTCTCTAATATAAATAGGTCTGAATTAAAGAAACCCTAACCCCAATCATTTCGTTGAAAATACTCTGCCATAATCCCCTCTCCCCCTGTGAGTTTGGCCGAGAGTTTTGAGAGTGAAAGACAATCAAGAAATCGTTTCTTAATTTATTGGTTCTACCATTGAGAGTTCCCTATTCCCGTTACTCAATTGAAGAGCCCACACTCTTAAATCTGCCATAAAATTCGAGATCCATATCCCATATCTCCCACGAAATTTGAGATCCATTAAGGAAACGATCGAGGCGCAACAAGGCACATTTCAGCCCCTACCACCGGTCGGATAGCCTGCTTGACAGCCCTCCGGCCGGACAGTGGCCTCAGGTGTGCCTAGCCTCCCACCGCCGTCATGTGGCTCTCCAGCCCCGTCCAGCTCCTCCCACACCTGGCCCTAGGTGTCCCACATGTCCTAGCACAGGTGCGGTGGCCCAGATCAACTCGACGAGCTCCCAACCTCGCAGGCGCATCAGCTCAGTCCGGCAGACCCAATCCGGCAGGTCCAATCCGGGGGTCTCTAGTCCATTCCCGCCAGCAGATGTCCTAAGCAATCCGACGAGGCATTCCGATGAAAGCGAGCCACACATGAGATTGTATAAAATCTCACGTGTAAGTCCTTTCTAACGAGTTGGATGAATTGATATAAATTGTTTATATAGGTTGATAGTTTGTTTGCTCAAATGTTGATCACATGTTTTGATAAAAATGGTTTATTGACATGTTTACTATTTTTAATGCCTAGGTTAACATTAATATGTTAAAATGGTTTTAATATATTAGGTCAAGTTATATAATTTGCCATATTAGATGTGTTATATAATTTATTGTTTAATCGTCAAATAATTTCCAACACATTTGTGGGGTAATGTTAAACACAATGTGGAAGTAATCATATTCAACCTCTCTTTTATAAGTGCGCAAAGGCATACACCCCACATAATTTGAATTTTGGTTTAATCTCTTGTCTAATGGTGATCGTAAAATAAAGAAGTATTTGCTAAAATCAAATCCTGAAGTATGGTCTCGTAGTCATTTTTCGGGCAAGAGGTTTAATATCATGACTACCAACATTTCGAAATGTTTGAATGATGTATTGCATGAAGCTATAGGTTGGCCGGTTGAATGTTTGGTATTGAATTATCGGAACTTTATTCAAAGATGGATTGTTAAGAAGATGAAGCTCATTCCGAAGATGTTGTCTGGATTAACTGATATAGGTTATCAGACTTTGAAGGATACTCAAAAAGCGGATCGGTACATGAATGTATAAACGTAAGTATATTTTTGGTTTATAATTTAAATTTACTTTTCACGTTAATTATAGTACCATTTACTGAGTTTTGTTATCAATGAGCTTATTTTTACCAGGTTACTGTATGGTAAAAAGATAAATTCATTATTCGATAGATATTCGAACGCCCAAACAATCGATTCAATGCATGTTCATTGGTGTTCATCGGATTTTCAATACTGTCAAACTAAAACAATTTAAATCGATTTTTTTAAAAGAACTTTTTCGTGTTCTTTGTAAAACGATTTCGGAAAAAAGTAAATGTTTATCTGGAAGTTGAACACCCAAACGACAATTATGATTTACGATTTTGAAAACATGTACATGCATCGATTTTAGATGTTCATCGTTTTATTGGAAAGCGGAAACACAATAAAAATGGTTATTACCTGTAAACTTTTGTTGATGTAAAATCTTTTCTCCCAGTGATTTTTTCCGACGATTTATTTCCGAGCGCGGTGAAGATTTTGAAAAAAGTGAAGAAGATGGATGGGTTCTACAGAGAATCGAATCGAAGAAGATTTTTATTTCTCTCTCTACAATAATGAAACATTTAATAAATAAATTTAATGTGCATGTTTTATTGTAAATTTCCAAAAATTAATCTGACGTGAAAATAGATGAATTGGTCTTTTTTAATTAATTTTCGTTTGATATGGAGAAAGTTTTTTTTTGAGCATTATTTGAATAAGATGTTGGTATTACTATTTACACCAAAGTGCTATACTATACAATTAACTTTTCTTTTTTTGAAACAGTCGTTCGTAGAGGAACTCGACTTCTCTATAACCCGCATTAGTACCCGCCTTGTCGCTCTTTCAAAATTAAACGAGAGAGAGAGAGAGAGAGTTGGGGTATTCAAGGCGAGCGGTCGGAGACGGATACGATGATTATACGAACTCCGCCGCCAAAGAGATCTCGAACCGGCGGAACTCCGCCGCCGGTCACATCCTCTGAGAGGCCTCTCGTGATTTACGAGGAACCCCCCTCTGCCGCAAAGCTTGACTCTGACAACTCAAGTCACTTGCTCTGCACCTACCAATGTCGACAAATGGTTTCTCTCTATACCTCTTTCTAGGTTTCACTTCACTCACTGATTCGTCTCTCTCGGTTGTTCCGAGCTTTTTTGCCTGATCGATTCTCTTTCGTTTTTTATAGGTTAAATCGGACTTTATCGATGCGTTGAGCAGCGCGGAAAAGGATGCTCGCGATTCTAAGTCCAAACTGGAGGAGCTGAACGAGAAGTTATCCATAGTTGGTTCGTTTTCTTTATGAAATGAACTTTTTATTTTTCTTCACTCAACACTCAATAGTGAGTTTAGCTTTGACATATCAATGCACTCTTTAGATTTCGTCATAACTTGAAATTCTGCAGAAGCTGAGAGAACGAAGTATCTGGACCAATTCTTGTGCACAGAGCAAGAACTTGCTGCTGCGAAAGGGCGAGAGCAATCGCTGCAAGAACAACTTTTGAAGGATGTTACCGATTCTCAGGAACGTTTCAAAAAGCAACTGCAGATGTACAGTGAACTTGAGGTATTTATTTATATTTATATTATTTTATAAATAATCAATCATTTCTGATGCTTAAGGTAAACATATCTTTATTGATAGAATATTCTACTGTGCAAAGTTAATTTTTTGTAGAAAAATATACTCAATAGGTGGTTGTATGTCCGATGATTGATTTGGTTTCTATAGATATTGGACTGGTTAATATTTAGTTTAAACATGATCTGAATGAATCCTTTTCTGTCCGTTCTGTTTCCATTTAGGTGAAGTTCCAAAGCGAGCTTAATTCTCGCATGAAAGCCGAGTCACGTGCACTTTCAGCTGAGGAGGAAGTAGGCATTTTGAAGGGAAAACTAAGCTCCACTTCTGAGAATGCAGAAAGGGAAAGGAAACGTCTCAATAATGAGCTTGAGCAGCAGAATAGCGAATCTCAGCTTTCGGTTTCAAGGATGAATGCTGATGTGAGTTTAATATGTTTCTCTGATAGACATACACACATAATATCTGACTAATATATTTTCTTTTTCTATGTAGCTTGAGCGAATGGAGTTCAAAGCAAACAACGCCGAGCAGGAATCAGCTCTATTGAAAGAACAGCTAGAAGATTCTCAGAAGCAACTTCATGAGGTTTGTGTCTTTTATGTTTTTCTGGTTTTTTCTCATCTGATTCGATACTGATATTTGCAGCGATGGAAAAAACTACATCGTTCTAGTAATATGGAAAGAATTAATCCAGAATTGTATTGGGGATTTTTCTCATCAGTTTGTTTTTTTCTATCAATTTCAAAAAATTTAAGCATACATATTACTTGGAATTCATGAACATATAAATTCTTTTCTTCAGTGTCTGCGCTTGAAGAGTGAGGTGGAGAATAAATTATCAAGCCTTTCCTTTCAGGAAGTAAATCCTACAGACAATCAGATTTTGCTTAACCATTTGCAAGATGAGCTTAGGAGTTACGTAAGTTTGTTATGATCTCATACCATTTGAATTCTCTCTTTGTTCACTACTTCCAAGTTTTGGAATCTAGTTATTGCACATTTTGGCTATTATGCAAGTGCATTTATTTAAATTGGCTAGTTAGCTAAATCACCCCTAAAAATTTACTCTCATATATGAAGAGGTTACTGTTTTGAAAAAAAAGTCTCACATGAGCCCCTGGATTTGGTGAACCTCCGGGAATTTCCAGCTTAATATTGGTTGCAGTTTTTCTGTTTGTTAATTATTTCAGAAACCGCTCTGTTTTCTTTTATTATCAGTAATATTTCTCTCTTTTTTAACTTTATTTCGGTAGCAAACTATAATTTTCTGGTACGTCCCGGAAGGAGAAATCTGTCCATTTGCATGTAGGTGATAAATTTTTCGGCACTAGATACATTAGATTCTGTTTCAATCATCAATTTTATTAGTGGATACAGATTAATTTTTATTTATTTATTTGTAGGAGGCTGAAGTAACAGAAGCTAGGAAGTTGAAATCATCTCATGAGAAAATTGAGCTGTTGAAAGAAAAAGTTATTGAAGAGAAAGGTCGTAGAGAGAAGGCAGAGCTGGCATTGTCTAAATTACAAGAGATTGAACTTACTATGATGAAGATGGAAGACGAGCTGTCATCTTGGAAGCTGTTGCTTAAAGACATTCCTGAGGTGTCCTGCAGCGAGGATATACCTGTTAAATTTGCTGCTTTACAGAGGTAAACATGTAGTTTATGGGCATTTGACTCTAATCAATAAAATGATTATCATCTTTGGAGTACATCCTGTTTTCTCATGGATACATTTATCTGCAAAGGAAGGAGAATATTTTATTTTGGTTGGTTAATGAAACTAGGATTTTTAAATAAGCTCTTAATCTTGGTAGTGCTCTTGCATGTTGTGTGATAAATAGCCGATCTAAGAAGACCGTAAAATCTAGTGAGTGTATAGTTTCTAATTCAGCAAATGCCTTTTTTGTCAAAGTTCTCTGTCAGTTTGTTTTTACATGGATCTTATAGTACAAATATGCACTTTCTGTTGGTTAGTCTTGTAGTTCATGTACAATCAAAGGTTATGACAATACCAATATTTAACTTGCTTCATGTTGGTATATCCATTTATTGGGGAAAACTGTATATTTATCTGTTCTATGGTCATAGTAGTAACAAAATTCTCTTAAGCAGAGAGATAATTGAAAGCACATTGAAGGTTGGAGAGGCAAATGCTCGCTTAAAGCAGTTGGAGGTCACTTTGGACTCTGCTCAGATTGATAAACAAAATGCTGAAGCTGAATTAGCCTTGGCTAAAGTGAAGTCAGAAGCATCAAAATCGGAGCTTATGCAGATGCAGACGATGGTAAATTATCCATTCTCGAGTCTTTTAGTTCCCAAAGTTGATTTTTTATGGAGTGAAGAATGTATCGTCCAAATTATTTTCATTATTTCATCTATTAAAATGGAAATCGCAGCTTTCCATGGTTACCCAGGAGAGAGACAACTTGATAAACATTGTAAATGAGTTGAAAAGGACAAAAAATGGTGAAGGCAATCAGGAAGTGGGTGGAGACACTAAACTAGTTCAGGTAGACAACTTATAAACTTTTATCATTTTCTTCTCTCGGGCATAACAGATCATTACAAGACTCTTCCTCTTTTTGCTGCATTCTTGTTTTCTTTTTCATTTGCAGGAGCTTGAATCGTCTCTTGCAAAGAAAACCAGCTACATTGAAGAATTGGAGAGTAGCATAAGTGGTCACAAAGAAGCCAATAATCGCCAATACGAAGAAGTTAAGCTACTCAATGAGAGGCTAAATAATGAAACAAGAAGAATAAAATCAGTGGAGAGGGAAAATGATAGACTACGGTCAGAAATCTCTTTACTGGAGTCCAAGGTTGGCTACCTTATGTTACATGCTTAGCTAGGGTCTTAACTTATGAAATAAGAGCTCTGAATAAGGGTCTTAAATCTTGCAATTAACATTTTTATGTTATCCATTTGAATTCGGGTTAGGTTTATGGATTTTGGGCCCGGTCCATTAGGCTGTAAACCTTGTCTATTCAAGAACCATTAAGCTGATGATAAAAGTACCCTTCAACCAAATAACTTAATCTCCTTCAAGAATGAGAAGCGATTAAGTTTTAGTGGAGCTTGTGTTCCTAAGAATTTCTATTTTCGGAAATTAAGAACAGTTCCAATTGCAAGATCCAAATCCTGGGCTGTATGACCTTATTGTGTGGAATATGATCGAAGTGGTATCATCCATCTTCAACTATTAAATCTCTGCTGATTTTGGTGATTAATTATTTTTGAAGGTTGGTCATGGTGAGTTTTCTGCTGCAAATACAAAAGTTCTGCGAATGGTAAATACACTAACAGTCGATCATGAGGCAAAACAAACCATAGAGGCATTGCGGACTGAGCTAGAGAAAACAAAAGAGAAGTTAAAAGCTGTTGAAGAATTGAGATGTCAATCAGGTACACACAACTTTCCTTGAAAGAATGATCTCTTATGCCCCTCTTGATAAATGTATTCACCTTTTCTATGGCGATTATTCTGCTCCTCTTAATTCTTGACTTCCTAGAAACTTGAGAAGCCTTTTCCTGATGAATTAAACCTACTAATTTTCCCCGGGCGCCTAAAATATCTATTTCTGCTAATATTTCACGTGTTTCTATTTATGGTTCCTATGGAGCTACATTGCAAAAAATCTTCTTTTTCTGCAGCATTGCTTCTATGGTAATCTTCGGCTGGTTCATGGTATTTAATGGGCTCATGTTTATTGAAAAACTCTCATAAAGAAAAATAATGGGATTCGTCTGGATCCAATTATTTTATTCCTGAAAAAAATGACCCTGCAACATTATCTTGTTGGTGCATTTTTTTAAATAACAGAAAATAAGTTGGTGAAGATTCTTTGCATTTCCCTGCATACTCAACTAGTTTACAGATGTCTTTTCTTTTTTTATATAAAAGGTTAAAGAATGTCTGATAGTCCATCACCCGTCTGCTTTTATCTGAGTTATACAAACACTAGCCACACGATTAACAACTTCATTGCACTGGGTTTTATTTGATGATTTATTGAATTTAAACTTCTCTAGGTGACTCTGAGAAGCTGGTAGACTCATACATATCTGGTAAAATAACACATCTAAAAGAGCAAATTGCAACACTTGAAAAGCGTGAAGAAAGGTTAGAACTGAAATTCTTGTCTGCCTTTAGAAATATATATATGTCCACTAAGAACCCTAAAACGTTAGACTTCTTTAATTTTCACAGGTACAAGAATGTCTTTGCTGATAGGATTTCGGTGTTCAGGAGGGCATGTTGCGAGCTTTTTGGTTACAAGGTATATGCATTTCTCTGGTTCAAACCGTGCTCTCTTATCCATGTCCCAAGAGACTCGACTATATAGGATTCTGGTTTATATTTTTACTTTTTTGAAATTGAATGTATTTAGACTAAGTATAAAAATTAACAGGAATATCACATATTCCTGTATTTGACTAGGGTATATATATTCATTATACTTGTCTAATATATGATTACGTTTGTTGATTTTATTTTATAACAACCCGGAGCCAGCTTTAATCTATATATTTTTGTTGCTTTACTTTTCTTGTCAGATTGTAATGGATGAGAAACAGCGTCCTAATGGGATTCCGGTGACCCGATTTACACTTCAATCGATCTATGCACAAAATGAAGATGAGAAACTCGAATTTGAATATGAATCTGGCAATACAAATATTTTGGTAAGAGCATAGGAGAACTCACATCCGTTGCTTTATATCAAGATTTGATCAATACGTGGATGATAAATAAATGTTTCTCTTATGGCTTAAGTAACAGCCTTCCTCTATTTCGTTTTGTCAAATATCTTGATTAAGAAGATATTCAGGTGGATTTTTGAATTGTTTATATTATTCCCTTCTCCTACAGGTAAACAGTTATACTTCTCAGCCTGACATATCTCGGCAGGTATATATGAAGCTCTTTCCATTTTTTTTCTTATTCTTTTCATGTTTGAGATTTTAGATTTGGCTATTTATCAACCTTTTCACCTTGTATAAGGTGAAACCTCAAGGAGGAAATATATTTATTTCTTATGGGATATGATATAGTTCATCACTGTTGGTGAATACTATTTGATCTCAAGCCCTGCCATGCTCGCATATATTCAACTTAGTTATGGTATATTGTGTATTTATATAGTTTGCATTGTGCAGGCAGATATATTTATTCGGAAAATGAATTCAATTCCAGCTTTCACTGCCAACTTGACGGTGGAGTCATTCAATCGGAGGACTTTATCCTGAATCGACATAGTTGTAGTATATATATATGACAAGAAATAGGTAAGATGGCTCGTTTTACTTATTTCACGCAACAATTATCGACCAGGTTTGTTAACAATTTAACCTATTTTACTGGCCGAGCGGAAATGATGAAGAAAGAAATGGCTTTGTTTGATTACTCTTCATAATATTACCCCGCTGTGCAGTTCTTTTTAGGCTTTGTTTTCAAACGCAGAAACTTGGATTCGTTGGCCTTATTAGTGAAGTGGTAAGATTTATATAGCTATCTATGAGTCTCATGGCATTCACATAGCTAACCTTGGTTACCCAACCTCACGAAGAAAATATTAGAAATCATGGTTAAATATTAGAAAAGTTATAAACACAACATATTTATATATATCGGTTAATATATTCTAACGAATAATAATAACTCGTCTGATATTTTCTTATGAAATACAACCAGTTCGAGGATATATATATATATATATATATCCAAAACTTATTTTGACCATATTTTCGACCCAAAGACTCAAATTTGGGTCGACTTTTTACTTAATTTGGTGTAGCTACAATGTTTTCACTACAACCCACAATACCAAATTTTACTCTAAAATAAAATATTTTCTTTTTACACTTTTCAATATTATTTTATATTTATTCCATATTAACCCTTCTTTAATATATTATGTCAATATTAATTTTATTAAACAATAATTTATTTTTTATATCAACAATATTAAATTAACTTTATATTAAATATTATGTTAATATTCGATATTAAAATATAAAAATTAATTGACAAAAATAAATATTATTCTGGATAACATTAATAGAAAAAGATACTACATAAACATTACAAATATTTTTTTCTATTTATATTGCGTACGTTGTAATTTTAATTTTTATGTATTATGTTTGTATAACTATTAGTTTAATTGATATATATTTAATTTAGTTGTATTGTGTTTAATTAATGTTATGTACTATTATTAATATCATTATTTATACTCTTTGCCAATTGATAATATGTATAAATTATTTAAATTAAAGTCTAAATTATGTACTAACATTTTTGTGGGTGAATTTGTTATTAAAAATAGTTTATGGTTGATGAATAGTTGACTCCAAATTTGGATAAATACTATTCATCATACTTTATTTGGATAAATATATAAAGTGGGTTGGAGTACTCCCACCCAAAAAATGTATATTCAAAATAGACATACCCAATTTAGCAGATTAGACAAATTCACTTGCAATGTCATTCAGAGATGACCATAAGAAGTTCAAGGCCAAAGAATGTCTTGTTTTCACTCATTGCAAGATTCAAGGACATAAAATTGGCAAGTGCTACATATTACACAACTTTCTGCTAGTTACAAATTCAAAGCAAAACCATATGTGAATGCAATGGATGGAGTGACCAGTGGAGGCGATAGTGAGAACATTAGTCTTATGTTCTGAACAGATTCATCAGATCATTAACAATCTGTCAACACAATTGACTTCTTCATCCACTTCTCATCCAGGAACTTACAATAGAGTGAATATGTCATCATTCCAAAGAGGTTTGGTTAACAAAAGTATTTTACCAAATATATCTTATGGCACTTAAATTTTTCAGGAGCTTCATGGTATATTGTTGGCAGAGATGCCCACAAGAAAATTATTTATTTGCATATCGATGTAATATAAATCTTGTTGGCAGAGATGCCCACAACAAGATTATTTATTTGCATATCGATGTAATATAAATCTCTCATGAGTCCTTATTGTAATTTGTTGATTAGATTAATAAAAGTTGAAACTTTCATTCATTCTTTTTTCGTTTGTTTGAGCTTTATGATCAATAGTCTTATAGTCCTTAATAAAACCTAACAACGTATGAAGAGTCAAATGTAGATTTTCATGAACAAACTCTTCATGATTTGATTAAAACGAAATATTCACAATCTAAAGATCAACGGACTATTGATCCTAGTATTATTGTTGGAAGAATATATGACCTCTGGTTACGAGGCATAGAGAGTTGAGAACTTTATAGTTTCTCTTGTCTATCTTCCGAAGATACTGAATTGACCAGTGCACCTTTAGAGACAATAGAAGAACAAACCATTTAACATCTTCCATCTCAAGGTCACTATGTATGAATCGCATCATGCTTACCTAAATCCTGAAATGAGACATGTCATTTCATAGCATTAATAATCTCATTTGAGAAAGTCAAATTCTAGATCCATTACGTGATCTAGACAAGGCCTATAGGTGAGATATTAAGTTATGAAGATGTCATGAACCAACTTTGTGAAGTTCTCATAGATATGGAATTCATGTACAAGATTGTTGAGATGCAATATATATCACTTCATGCTTTATTACTTGGATTGTGAACAAATGAACTGTGCAGTGTCCAAATTTAAGTAGCGACTTTATTTGGATGAAACAATGTGACTTGTTAGCTCCTCGTCAATACATCGTTTCTAACTTATTCAAAAGTAACAAAGGAGTTGAGGAAATAACAACTAGAAGGGTAAAATGGTAATTGTGTAAATCTCATCTAGTTGATGATATTCATGAAGGGTAATCATAGATAACATTCAATGGATTCACTCAACATAATTAAGTTGAATTTGAATAGAAAATAAATTCTTTTGAGCGGAGAGATTTTCAGTATCAACTCTTAAGTTGACTCAGTTGAAAATAAGCTAATACTCTGAAAGAGTTTGTGAACTTTTGAGTCCAAGTATAATAGCTCAAGCTTTCTTCATTTGGATCCATAAGGTCACTGTTACAGATCATTAGAGTAGGATTGTTAAACTAGAAAATAAGTCAAAATAAGTTCAAGTGTTGAACTAGACTTTTTCTCGGAAAATGTCTAAAGGGTATTTTTGTCCACATGGACATAAAATGATGTGAATGTCAAAATAAGATTTTGAATATTTTCATATGATGAAAATTTAAATTATTTCCTAAAGTCGGAAAGTCGTTTGAGGCATTATGAAATTAATTTCGTTATTTGTGCAATTATAATTCTACAATGGGTATTTTAAGAATTGTCTTAAAAGAAATAAGGAAGCTTCTAGAAGCTCCCCCCTAGGTAGAATTTCGGCCAAAGAGTGCATCAAGAGGAGAGTTTTATTTCCCTTTAATTATAAGGATAATTACCCAAAAGGAAAAGGGAAATGAATTTCCTTGAGAAGGAAATAAATAAGCTAAGTGAGGAAACAAATTTTCCTCCTTGCTTGAGGTGTATGGCCAGCCATCCTAACAGGGAAAGGGGAAGGGAAAATCAAATATTGTGTCATGAATACATTATTCTTTCATAAATGAATAATTGGCCTTTATAGATTTTTCCTTATCCTATAAATAGAGCCTCACATAGAGATGTGAAAGCTGAAGCTTTTACTTTGTTTTCTCTTGCTCTTGGCGGACCCTCTCTCTCTCTCTCTAGAAAATACTCCTTTTTATTTTGCACGTAGATCCATACTTGATCTAGAGAATTAGCTTATGATCCAAAAATTGTTCTTGGTTCATATTGTTTAATTGTGCCCACACACAATTCCTTCTAAACCTCTATAGACTCTTGTAATAGAAACTTTAGGTTTCTCAAATTCTCGTTTAGGTTTGAAGGAATCAAGCTAGAAGAGAAGATCAACCTTTCTCAAGACGCTTCAGGTTTGAAGACACAAGAAAGGTTAGTATTCAAGTAGATTAAATAATATTTTTAATTTATAACATGTATATGCACTTTATCTAGGTTAGTAAAAATTGTTTTACTAGTGCTCGAAGGCCATCGAGAAGCACACTGCCTATCTTAAATTAACATTATGTAGTAAATACTAGGTCTTTTTTTCTTTCTTTATTTTTAATGTCACGATACAAATTCTTATGATGAATGATATGTATTTTCCTTCTATCATATTGATATTTTTTATTAATGAAATATATATATTGTATTTTTATTTTCAATTTATTTTAGATATACATATATAAAACACTACATTTACGACATGTAGTCTTTAGTAACCTTCATTTTTAAACTACAGCAAAAAACTGTAGTGTATATGTATATAAATATATAGTGTATATGAAAACACTACAACTTATATTCGTAATTGTATGTTTAAACTACAGTTTCTATTGCAGATTAGACTATACGCAAAGACTGTGGTCAAAGGCAAAGTGAATAGACTGCAGTGAACGAGACTACACGAAGAAAACTGTAGTCGTAACAAAATAACTACAGTTTTTCACCGTTGTCGTATCTCGTTTTTCTAGTATTAACTTTTGTAACAGTTGCGCATAATAAGCCATTCAATTGGTATCAAAATGGTTTCACTCGCCTCCTTTGGGTGTGATCAGTAATCTTACAGGAATAATTGAACATAGGCGGACTTCATGACATAATAGGCGCATTCATGGTCATCCTCCCTCCTCGACAGTGGAAAATACTCGTATAAGAAAGCTCGGACGATGCGAAAGAGACTGTCTAAAATATGAGCTTGATTGGTCTGTGAATGAATAAAAACTGACTATGGTTACTCCAAATCTCTTAATGCTTTCGTGGATATCGTTGACCCTTACACATTCAAGCTGATTTTCACTTATGGAGTGGCCAAAGACACTTCTAATATCCTCAAATTCACTCATGAAGTAACTAATATTGTATGAATGTCTTGTATCCGCTGTATCCGCCTTTTGAGTACTAAATTCGAAAAGCTTGAGATTTATAAAAGCTGAAAGAATTCGTGAACTCATTTCTAGACTTTGTGACTTTTCTTTTGAATTTATTTTCCTGAGTGAACAATGGGAATATATATCTCTATGTGTTTGGTACGCTCGTGATATATTGAATTTGAGGGTATGTGTATCCCAACTTGATTGTCACAATAAATCACTACGGGAATGGATGAGATAATTTAAAAGTCAAAGATCAGCTGCTATAACCAGATAACTTCACTCATCACTGCAACTAAGGATCTATATTCGCCTTCAACTGAACTCTTGGAAGTTGTGGTTTGTTTCTTAGATTTCCATACTACCAAAGATCCTCAATAGAAAAAACACAATAACCAATTACAAATATGGCGAGCATCAAGACAAGTTGCCCAATTTGCATCAAAAAATGCACACAACTAAGTAGATGAAGAAGGTGGATAAAAAAAGGCCTAGAACAGGATTGGATTTCAAATAACGCATAACATAATTAACAACCTATAAATGAGCAGTTGAAGAGGAGTGTACAAATTTTGATAAAACAATAAACTGCGTATATTTAGCCTAGTAATTGCAAGATACAATAGTTGACCAATGAGTCTTCTATCTTCTTTTGAATCCGGTAAGAGTTCTCCATCTTCCAAAGATAGAGAAATCCCTGCATTTATCGTAGTCTTAACAGGTTTTGACTCAATAAATCATAATTAGAGAGAATTTGTAAATAATATTTCTTTGTCTAATAACTATACCAAAATCAGAACATGCAATTTTTAAACCAAGAAAGAACTTCAAATCTCCTAATCTCTTAAGTCGAAAAACAAAATTTAGGAAGATTTTAACATCATGAATAACTTTCTGCAAAGGACTAGCTATAATAATATCATCAATATATAACAGTAATGCAACAAATAAAGATCCAATTCCACGAGTATACATAAAATAATCATTACGAGATAGACAATAATTATTTTAAGTTTACAGCTTCGGTGAACTTTAAAGTCCATTGCTTAGAAGCTTATTGTAAACCATAAATTGATTTATGAACCTAACATATTATAGTTTAATTTTATATCAATATTAAGATGCTCCCCTTGATTATCAAATCCCCTAGGCATATCCATATAAACCTCTTCACAAAGATCTCCATTTAAAAATGTATTGCTTATATTAAGCTGTAAAATAAACCATTGTGATGAAGCAAGTGTAAGCAGAAATTTTACAAATACTAATTTAGCAACTGTTGAGAATGTATGGAGAAATCCTACTCCGTCTTTTTGGTGTACCTTTTTGCCACTAATTTGGCTTTTCTCCTAACAAGTGACCCATTAGAATGAAGTTTATTGGTGTAAATCCACCAACATTTTACTAGTTGTTTTGTTGGCCCGGAAGGGCAGAAGAGACCATGTATAATTGTTGTTCATAGCATCCAATTCCTCTTGCATAGTAGCTCTCTGTTCTTCGTGTTTGACAACATAATGATAGAATTGGGTGCATGGTTTTCTGAAACTGCATAATAAAAATTCTTGAAAGGCAAGGACAAATATTCATAATTTAAGACCTTATATAGTGTATGTTGATAGGAATAGGTATCACTGACGGCATTAAATTGACATGATATTACTTCAAATAATTGGGTGGGACATGAGATGTTGATGATTTCATGATAGTATTTTTCGATTGTGTAATTACACGTGAATCATCAAGAAGATAGGCAAGAGGTTCCAACACTATTGGATCTTGTACAATTTAGTGTCTTTAGTATGATAAATAGCTAGAATGGAATATTAGATTGATGATTATTGAATTGGGATTTCAATACAGATTGGTTTAGGGATTGGAAAATTGGTAAAAATAATTATGTTGAAGTAAATCACTTTTAGCGGTTTTGAGTGGAAAGATCTTTCATGGAATATTACATCCCTGGAAATAAAAATTTTGTTGTCTTTAAATCTTAGAGTTTATATACTTTAATCCCTTGTGGACAACGAAAAACTCTAAGCCTAGAATAGTCACCAGAATGTGATACAGTTTTTCAAAATGTGATTTATTTTGCAAAACTACTGAAGGTGACCAATTAATAAGGTAAATGGTTGTGAGTATGCAATCTGACCAAAAAATTGATGTGAATATTATATTGAAATATAAGATTTCTAGCTACATTTAAGAGGTGTTAATGTTTTGTTTTAAGAAATGAATTTTGTTGAGGCGTGTCAACACAAGTGAATTGGTGTAAAATGCCACTTTTAGAGAAAGTTTTGCAAAATTAACTCCTTAGCAATGTATCAACATTAGACTTATGTTTCATGAGAAAGATCCAGCAAAATCTAGACTTGTCATCAGTTAAGATAATAAAAAATTGGAATCACTATCTTGATGGAACACAATAAGGCCCATATACATCACAATGTATCAAATCAAAGAATTTATTAGCGAATTTGTTATGTGAAACAAAAGGCAACATATGTTGCTTAGCTAGATAAAATATATAAGGCAATGATTATTGAGATTTGAATTTGCAGTAAAAAGACAATTGGTGTTTTAAACTCTCTAATTTTTGAAAAGATCAATGTTCTAACAATTGGTGCCAAATTTGTACAATAACTCTATTTACCAAGATAAATGTTCTAACCGTTGGTGCCAAATTTCTAACCGATGCGCATCGGTATTGAACAAATTATTCTTAGTCAAAATGTAGAGATCACCATCACTTCTACCATTGCTAATCATCTTCAAATAATGGATATCTTGTATGAAATAGTGACATAAGACTCTTTCGTACATGCTTTTATAAAGATCAAATTAACTTGAAAGCTTGGAACAAAAATAACATTTTGCATAATTAAATATTTATTAAGTATAATGTCTCTTATAAATTGAACCGGTATAATTGTTTGATTATGTAATCTAATTGTGAAATTATGTAAACATTTTAGATTCTTGAAGAAAGACTTTTCTATCACACATGTGTTGGAATAGGTATAGGGTTAAGAATAAATTATCATTAACAAGTTAATGGTGGAATATAAAAATTTCTTCAAAAGTAATATAATTTTACTATCCTAGGCAAGTGCATGTATATCAACTTATTTAAAAAACATTATATAATTATATTTTACTTGAAATTAACCTTTTTTGTAGCTTGATCTTTGAGAAGCCTTAGGAAAGGTTGATACTCTTGTCTTGCTCGGCTCCTTCACACTTAGTCGTGAACTCGACAACAAGTCTTTGAGCTAAATACCTAATTTAGGCCTAAGTCTAATGAGAACTTAAGTGCAAAAATAAAAGAGATATTTTAGTGAGAGAGAGAGGTTGGTCGGCCAAACGAGAGAGTACAAGAGCAAAAACTTATTTTCACATGCAAATGACACAATTTTGGAGAAGAGAATACAAGAAATGGTAACCAGCACTTCTTATTGTGCATTAATGACACAATATTTGAATTTCTCTCCTCTTTTCTATGTATTTGGCTGGCCATATAAGTGCATTAGTGAGGGAAATTTATTTCCTCACTTATCACATTTGTTTCTTTCTCAAAGAAATTCATTTCATCTTTTCTTTTTTGGAAATTATCTTCATAATTCAAGGCAAAATAATTTTTAGATATGAATTCCTCTCATCTTTGATGTTGGCAGAATTCTTTGTCCTGGGGGGGGGGGAGGTATAATTGTCATAATTCTTTGTCATAATTAAAGGTGCACTGGTCAATTCAGTATCTTCGAAAGATACACTGGAAGAACTATAGAGTTCCTAACTCTCTATGCCTCGTAACCAGACATCATAGATTCTTCCAACAATCATACTGGGAGCACTAGTCCGTTGATCTTTAGATTGCGAATATATCGTTTTAGTCAACCCATGAAGAGTTTGTTCACGCAAATCTACATTTGTGTCTTCATACATTGTTAGGTTTGATTAAAGACTATAAGACTATTGAATATCATAAATCTTCATTCAAACTAAAAAGGAATGAATGAACGTTTTAACTTTGATTGATTTAATCAGCAAATTACAATAAAGACTTTATAAAGATTTATATATTACATCAATATGTAAATAAACAATTTTTTTGTGGGTATTTCTGCCAACATCCACAAATGGGGAAACACCTCCGTCTTTTTTGTGGAAATCAATATATATCAGTTAAAATTACAAGAGTCCAATTAGGAACCGTGGAAAAAGATTATTTAAGTTTTTCTTAAACTGGAATAAATGCTTATTCTTGAAGCAAATGAATTTTCAGATGAAAACCATGCACTGATATCTAAGGGACATGAGGATTTGAGTATTGAATCAGTTCTATGTTATTCAGTTAAGGCACTAAGGCCAGTAATATATGTAAAGCATACAGCCAATCTGCTCCATGAAATGTCATATGCTAATCTCTTTAAATTGAATAGTGATAACAAAATCAATAGATAACAATATTGATGTGTTGTAATAAAAAGTGAGAGTACTGCTGAAATTTAGAGAGCTGAAAGATAAATGTTGCAATTTTTTCAAACGAGTGCACGTAATCGAACAAGTAGTATATTTCCATAATTACAAGTCGATTTGACGAGAAAAAAAACTGAATTATTAAAACTATTAACTAACACGAATTGAATCCTAAATGGATGAAAATTGTGCTTGTTACAAGATAAAATAACAATAACAATAGAAAATACAAAAGAAGATGTCAAACAATATTACAATGAAAGAACTATGACTTCACAAGTTAATTATATAGTTTAGATTCTCAAACATTAAGCACGACTCACATATTTATATTTTGCTGATCAAGTTCAAGATAATTTTAAATCATAAATCTCTCTCAGATTTTTAAGACTCTCAGCCTATGCCGATATATCTTCTCTCGATCTCAACTCCTAAAAACAATGACTAACATTAAAAGTAAGAACGTTATCTCGACTCCATAACACCCTAATAACTATCTCTATACTAGGTATGTACTACAGTAAATTAACTCTTTTGCCCAATTAATTTAATCTTTTTAAGCATCAAATCAATTCTAATATCATGAACACAACTGTGAGTCAAATCCAAGCATTAAACATGGAATTAGCTAAACAAAACATGATATAAGATATGAGTATTTTAGTAAGTCCTTAATAGACTTAGTTCATGACGAGGAACATAATAAAATAGAGAATTCATGAAGATAAAACCACTTATAATTATATAAAAATTACAAAATTTCCAAAGATTTAAGAAGAGAATGAAAAAAATGTGAATATTGAAGAAGAGACGGTGGTGTTTGTGGTGATTTTCTTCAAATGCTTTTTTTCTCTCAAAAGTTTTAACAAAATTAAAACTAAAAAATAATCAAGAAGCCCCTCTTCTTTTGATGTCGTAAATATTCTAAAATGCATTTGTGGAAAAATAAAAGAACACATGAATTGGTAACAAAGTTCGGTAATTCACGGCGGTCCAAAAATTTTCAAAAACTGCAATCTAGTTTTACATGCATCACTTCTTAAGCTCGCTTTTGCTCTTACAAATACAAAAACTCATCCTCTATGGTGAGTGATCAACTTATGAATCCTGAATCATTATCTTAAAAAAAATTCTAAACTTGTGTTTCACTGAAATTCAACTTTAAACACTCATCTACAAATTATGTTCACCCTTTTTATTCTCCAGCGTTGAATTGCGGGTCAACGCCATTTTGCGCCTTTATGCTATTCTCTTTTAAAAAAAAAATGTTTTACTCTCAGATATCCACGACGTATAAAGAGAGCAAACTCAAGACCTCGTTTTCAAGTCATCTAAACATAACTCCAATGAAAGATATACTTATACTAGTGAATCACTTGATTTGATCTTGGATGGAATCGTTGTTAAACGTGTAGCACTCGACGAATCATAACAACAGTTGACATTTATGTATCATCATCAAATATATTAGAGCATCTCCAATGCAAAACAATAGTTGATTTTGCTTACATGTCAATGCCACATAATCTTATTTTTTGATATAATTTTTTTATTATACAATGATTATTACAAAGTTACAAATTTTGGCACCGATATCATCTCTTTCTTTGGACAAAAAAATAATAAAATAATATATACACTAATAGTTTAATTTGTGTGGTCCCATTTATAATAATCTTTTATATTAAAATCATATAAATATTTTTATATAATATTTTTAATATAATAAATAAATAAAAACTAAAATATTTAGAGCAATTTTTTGGTGGAGATACTCTTAGTCGCCCTTATACTTTTCGGTTTATGCGTATTTATAATACCAATATCAATGTGACCACGGAAATGTATATCTTTAGTCAAACATAAATTTAGTACCTTAATTTTGTTGTTTTTTTTTATTTACTTATTTTTATCTTTTGCCTTTGATTGCCTTTCTAAAAATAACAAGCAAACTTGGTTTGTGAAGCACGTTTACAATATATATATATATATATATATATATATATATATATATATATATTATCCTTACACGCACCTTAACATAGATGGTTTTAATACGACTTTTATCTTTCTTTATCTTTCCCGTCGTCCTCTTCTCCATTGGCTTTTGGACTCAGTAGTACAGTATATAATAAATTAAAAAATAGTCAAAATCCTTTTCGCGTTTAATTTAGATACTTGTCAATACTGTAATCAAGCATGCGCATATAAGCACGTTCGTGGAAGATGTGAAGCATTTTTTAAAATTATGAAGAACGTGTAGAGAGGTTGTTAATTAATTAGGCCATGCCAGCACAAAAATACGTGTGTTTTTGAAATCTTCAATCGTTATCCATTCATCTTTTATTTTTATCACTTACTATAGATCTCTCAACAATTCCTTTATATAGACGTCTTATTTTCCCCTCAAAACATCACTCACATTTTCTCTTCCATTCTATCGAGAAACCCTTCGAAGCCCTGCTTGTAATTTGTTATTTGTAGCGTGTAATAAGGTACGTTAAAAATGCATGAATTACATACATAGATTTTAATTACATAATGTGCTTATGTATGTTTGTTTATATCTCAATTAGAGATGGGTGATGAGGCAAAGATGAACGGAGGAGAATCGAAGACGGGGAGGAGAGGATTGCCGAAGATCGAGACGCACAAGGACGCGGGGGCGGAGATGTGTCACGACGACAGCGCGACACCTGTCAATGCTCAGACAATGGAGGAACTGCATTCTCTTCAGAAGAAGAAGTCCGTCCCCACCACCCCCGTCGTGGGACCCGCACTCTCCGCCGCCCCCCAAGGAGATCATCGCCTTCAATCCATCAGGTGTGTATTGACTTCATTTATTGCTACTTTCTTTCTTTTTCTTTATTTTGTGTCACGTATATATTCATTCAATGCATGTCTTTCGTTTATTGGGACGTCAGGCTTGAATATCAGTTAGAAAAGTATACATGCATAACATTTGATATTTTTTAATTTAGTATATTTGGAAATAATGTATATAATTTTGAAGGTATTGAAAAAAGGGTTAATAATTAAATACATAAAAAAATAAACTAATAATAGAAAACAGGAAGTGGATGGATGTCCTGGTCTGTAGTCAATATATATTTTATCATTGGTAATTAAGTTTCGCACGTACGTAGTGCATCGTTGGCATCGCTGACGAGGGAAACGGGGCCGAACTTGGTGTCGAGAAAGAGTGAGAGTAATCAGACGCAAACAAAGAGCACTCACCACCATTACACGGCTCCCACAATCGCCGTCAGTGACAGCGCTCTCAAGTTCACTCACGTCCTCTATAATCTCTCCCCTGCCGGTAATATACCCCTTCCTTCACTCGCTAACTCATCCTCCATTAATAGTTTTATATTGGTTGTAGAGTTGTATGAGCAAGCTATAAAGTACGAGAGAGGGTCATTTATAACGTCCACCGGGGCGTTGGCGACTCTGTCCGGAGCAAAGACGGGGCGAGCTCCGAGGGACAAACGAGTTGTCAAAGATGACACCACTCAAGATGAGCTCTGGTGGGGAAAGTGAGTCTTCTTCGTTCTTCGCAACTTTCAATCTTCAATTTATTATAACCAATTTAATATGTACTTCCTCCTTTAATTAACATTAGGGGATCTCCTAATATTGAAATGGACGAGCAGACTTTTCTAGTGAATAGAGAGAGGGCTGTGGACTACTTGAACTCCTTGGACAAGGTAAATAAAAGGACTTTTTATTTCTTAATCGATATTTTACGAAAAGGCAAGCGCTCGATCTTTGCTGCTGATAATATCATTAAATGCAATTTCATTTATACATATTATTCAACAAGTGATCAATAGCTAGTACGAATATTTTTTTTATTATCAAAAATCCATTTTCCAAATGAATAAATTTTATTTTACCAAGTGTAACTCTAAATGAAATTTTAATAAACATATTTTATTATATAATAAATTGGAGATGATGTGCCACTTTCAATAGATTGACCCTTTACTGAATAGTAACTTATATACTTGGCAAACAAAATTAACACTCCTAGTGTAGATATCCCACCTAATTAAACAATTTTTTTTTTTTAAATCTTGCAACATATAAATACGGCACCGCTTATCGGATCGTGATTATCTGGTAATTAGTGGGCTTTGACTAATAAAATAAAATGTCTGCTTAGGGTTACTTTTTTCCTCCATCCTTATCCATCTCAGAGTCAAATATGTCATGAGCCGGAATACATAAATAACGCATATACTAACTTATTCAGAGAACTCGAAATCAGACATTATTGTGGAACATTACAGTAATGACAAATGATTATTATTTTTTTACCCCTAAAAAGATAGATCTGTGCAATGATATATGAGAGACAAAAAAAATAAGACTTTACTGTGTAACGTGATTTTGCTTTCGTAATTGATATAACAAACATGACCAAAACCAGAACAAATGATTCCAAACATAGTTGTCTTCCTTTTCTATTTATCAAGTTTTAATCTTTTTCTTGAAAAGAATAAGCTAATAAACTTTCTAATAAAAAAAACTTAAACTGGTATTTTCTTCTCCTTTATTTTCCTACAGGTATTTGTGAACGACCAATTTCTGAATTGGGACCCAGAAAACAGAATCAAAGTCCGAATTGTATCCGCCAGAGCTTACCATTCACTTTTTATGCACAACATGTAAGTAAAAAAGAGTAGGAAATTAAAATTTCTATAATAAATCATGTTGCAAACACATTAGTAAAATTGTACGAATATGTATAGGTGTATCCGACCAACGGCGGAAGAGCTAGAGTGTTTTGGGACTCCGGATTTCACAATTTACAACGCGGGAAAATTCCCATGTAACCGTTACACTCACTACATGACTTCTTCCACAAGCATCGACCTCAATCTAGCAAGGAGAGAGATGGTGATATTGGGCACGCAATACGCGGGAGAAATGAAGAAAGGCCTTTTCGGCGTGATGCACTACCTCATGCCAAAGCGCCAAATCTTGTCCCTCCACTCCGGCTGCAACATGGGCAAACATGGCGATGTTGCCCTCTTCTTCGGATTGTCCGGTATATACGATAAGAAGAAATTTGAAAAAAAAAAGTCATGACCGGATTTTTTTAAGTCACGGGTCACTTGAGTCATTCATTGTTTTGTAGGCACGGGCAAGACAACTCTGTCCACAGATCCAAATCGGTACTTGATCGGGGACGATGAGCATTGCTGGGGCAAGAACGGCGTGTCAAACATCGAAGGAGGGTGTTACGCCAAGTGCATCGATTTGTCCGGGGAAAAAGAACCCGATATTTGGAATGCCATCAAATTTGGAACCGGTATGACATTGTTTTCTTTTTTCTAAATTCGTTTTTTTTTTCTTTGGCTAAATATGTGTGTTATGGCTTTGCTGCAGTGTTGGAGAACGTCGTGTTTGACGAGCACACGCGGGAAGTAGACTATACGGACAAGTCCGTTACAGGTAATGAACATTAAGTTTAACTATATTTAGTCACGAAAAGGCTATTTAGTCCATTTTTGAATGTTTGTGTAGAGAACACAAGGGCGGCATATCCGATTGAGTACATTCCGAACGCGAGAATTCCATGCGTGGGACCGCATCCAAAGAACGTGATCCTTTTGGCGTGTGACGCGTTTGGGGTGCTTCCACCAGTGAGCAAGCTCAGCCTGGCTCAGACAATGTACCACTTCATCAGTGGATACACCGCTCTGGTACAACTTCATTATTATTACTCTACGATTTGACTCATTCGAGAAATAACGAGTTCGTGGTACTTAAAATAACTTAGTTGATGATACCACACCACTTCCTACTCAAAGTGAGTTTAATCTCCACACACACCAAATACATGCCTTAAATTAAAAAGTTCATTCTAATGCAGGTGGCGGGAACAGAAGAGGGCGTGAAGGAGCCGAGAGCCACGTTCTCGGCTTGTTTTGGGGCTGCGTTTATTATGTTGCATCCCACAAAATATGCAGCAATGCTCGCCGAGAAGATGCAAGCATATGGGGCCACCGGATGGCTAGTCAACACTGGATGGTCGGCTGGAAGGTTTCTAGCAAAACAGCTAGTTTTAAGTGTCATATATCTAGAGAAAATTGTCTAAAATGCACTTTCACCACTATTTTTTTCAATTTCTCTTAATCTTTTTCTTCTCAATTTGCTACTAAAAATAGTTGAAAAGACAATTTATCCTTAAGATTAATTTTTCTAAGACTTTCAGCCTCCTCATTTTTCTCCCCGTTCATTAAAAAAAAAGTTAATTATTGAGCATGGAAGGAAGATGAGTTTGAAACCGGGTATTGATCAATTTTTTATTATTTTTTAATAGATCAAGAGAAAACACGAGGATGACTGAAAGTGTTAAAAATATTATTTGAAAGGTAAATCGTCTAATTAACTATTTTAGTGACAAACTTGAAATTTTTTTTTAAAAGGAACGAGGAAAAATGGAAGTGACAGTTTTGGCAATTGTTATCTATACATTATTATTTGCAGTGTGGTTCAATTTGGTGTGTTGCATTGTATGTATCCACAGGTACGGATCGGGCAGCCGAATCAAGCTGGCCTACACAAGGAAAATCATTGACGCAATTCACTCGGGAACGCTTTTACAGACAAATTATACTCAGACTCAAGTATTTGGCCTACAAATCCCTACTGAAATAG
Organism: Urtica urens; assembly: GCA_958296335.1. Lineage (NCBI taxonomy): Eukaryota > Viridiplantae > Streptophyta > Magnoliopsida > Rosales > Urticaceae > Urtica > Urtica urens. The sequence continues at coordinate 22,003,248 of OY282523.1, read as the reverse complement.
ACGGAGTTCCGTCTGAAATCCTAGACCCAATAAACACGGTTAGTCGTTTCTGTACATTACTATTTTGTTTTTAATTTGAATCATTATAAGGTTGTTTTTAAAACTTCGAGTGCTGCTTAAAAAAAACCCTTTATTAGCTAAGTTATTAAATGAATATGTGCATTTTATTTATTTATTTATTTTATATGCAGTGGTCAGAAAAGCAGGCGTACAATGACACTCTACTTCACTTGGGTGGTTTGTTTAAGAAAAACTTTGAAGTGTTCTTGAATTATAAGGTCGGAAATGACGATAATATGATGGAGGAAATTTTGGCGGCCGGTCCTGTTTTCTGATCAGACGGCAATCACGGCGAAGTTTATTGATTCGGAATTAATTAAGGCTCTACTATCATGAAAAAATATCACTTTTTGTTCAAGGTTATTGCTTAAATAAAACACATTTAAATTGTCACATTACAAAATATTATTTGTTCGCACTCTAGGTGGATCAATTCTTCCCCTTGTGTGTGTGGTTACGTTGGGTTTTCTCGCGTGTGTTGTTTTTTGTCTTTCTTATATGGTGTACGACAAATATTACAAATGGTTACTGACAAATGTTACTTTCATTGAATCACAAGTAAATTTTATGTACGAAAATCTGTATGGATGTCCGTAGGCCTAGGAGCGTGGCTATTTTATACTTTGTTGAGTTTAAAACTTGACAAGCATTTCCCTAATTGATGAACATGTTCCGGACTAGGCTTAATTGAAGTTTATATAAGTTCAGTTGTACCAATAAAAAAGGCAAAGAGTCATACATAGAAATAACAAGCCTAAAATTAGAGTTATAATTCAAGTTCAAACAATGAAATTTTCTGTAATGCAATACCCTAACGAAACCAGAAATTCACGAATAAGTATAGATTTTTGTGGTTAAATAGATAGACAAAAACAATCTTGTGATTTTGTCCAAGCATTTGATTATTCTACATTCCACCATTTCCGGCTCCAAAGATGTAATTTATTTATCTATTTGATTTTAGGTTTAGATAACTAGAGCTTTTGATTTCTTATTGAGAAATTTCCAAATCTACTATTTTTTGCTAATTTTTTTTCCCATAATTCATTAAAATTATATTTTTTTTCACTTTATTAGTACAAATGACTAGTTACTTTGGGAATAAATTTTTATAACATTTCAGTCTTCTCAAAATTTCAACCCGTTAAAAAAAAAATCAAAAAAAAAAAACGTTCATCTTCTATTTTGTCTTCAAAATTTCATTTTCTTTATTTATTTATTTTATATATTCTAGTCGGATAATGTGCTAAGAATACAATTATTAAAAAGAATCAAAAGGCATTTGGTCTCTTTAACTCAATTTTACTGAATTTTTTTTAGTAAAGAGTGCTAAATTGAGGAGTTTCTCCTTCTTATTTGTTTTTATGTAGATTACTTGGAAAAAATTTGTTCTATCTACCTAAGTTATACATTACAATTGCAAATTTTTCATTTTTTGACTTTTTAGTCGTGACAAATCTTAATAACTTGTATTTACATCAATGTCCTTTACTTATTTTGAATTATTTATTTATATATATACACATTAAACTTGGAAGCTTTTGTAGTTAAATTATTTAAAGTTCAAATTTTGAACTCTCTAAGAGATCACACGATCAGATTTTAATTGGAAATTAAAAAAAAATTGTTTATTTTCAAAATTCAAAATTTTTGTTTATTTCAATATAGGTGTGTGTGTGTGTGTTGCGTGCGTGCGTGTGCGTGCGTGGCGCGTCTGTGTGAGGAGATAGACTATTTTATGTGTCATTTGCTTATTAACCAGAATTTAACTGTCATGATATTTTGCTAATCTTTCAGGGATTCTGATTTATTCTCCTATTAAAAATGAATCATTTTTCTGATCGTTTAAAACTTGGATTCAAGTGGAATATTTATTTTTACATTATCATTGCGATTCATTTTTAATTTTTTTCTTTCCTTGGTCTCCTTTCACTGTGAAATACGATAAATTACGCATTCATTTCGGTTTATTTCGTTCTATAATGTATGATTTTAGTGACATTTTTTTTTATAATTTTAATCGATTTTTTCACAATTTCTTATTGCGTTTCATTATGTTCCACTCCACATCTCAACATTTTAATTACGGTCTGCCTTTTTTTATTACCAATACTATCTATTTAAGATAATTGCCAACCATTTTTCAATTTTGATTTTTTTATTCATTAACTTTATTTTCATTCTTTTTTCGCGGTCACGATTGTATTTTTTCCGACATTAAATTTTATTTTCGACCTTAAATGTTGTTTTTCCATTCGTTAGTTCTGAACTTTTTTGAGTTTGGAGAGAAAAATAAAGAGAGAGACGGTTTAAAATTTCTAAATGACTTTTAATTTTTGGTTTATTGTAATTAAAACCATTAAATTTGAATTTTATTTTCCACCTCTAAATCTCGCTAATCAGAATGAAATTACTTTTTGAATTCTGATAATATATATATTTTCCTATTGTTTAATCTAAAGGGTAATTTAGGGAGTGCCTTAATTTCTCATAATTTTCTTCCTTTGGCGCTAGATCAAGATATACTCTTGAAATCTTCTCGACTTGATCCTTAAAGCACACTTATATTTCCGAAATAGGGTGAACATCTTCCTCAAGTGTTTCACGTGTCAGTTGTTTTAAGGTTTGTGTTGCGAGTGTACTCTCTTCCTTTCAAGAACATTATATGTGCAACATGAAGATTTGTGAATAAGAATAACAAATTAGAGCTGAAATGGTTCAAAAGAGGTGTATTTTATATGTTCACCAAAGCTCAATATTAGTCGAATTTCTTTGGCAGAGTGGGGGCATATAAATTATTTGAGTTTTGTAGAGTCGGCCAACATCGATTGAGAGAAGGAAATAATGTCTTTTATCATTTTGTGCATTATTGTATATTGGTAATTGCCCAAAAGAAAAGAGGAAATGAATTTCTTTGAGAAGGAAACAAATGTGCTAAGTGAGGAAACAAATTTTCCTCACTAATGCTTGCATATGGCCGACCATGTTGATAGAGAAAGAGGAGAGGAAATCGAATATTGTGTCATGAATACACAATAGGAAATGGTAATTACCCTTTCTTATATGCATTCTCTTATAAAACTCACATTGAGATGTGAAAATAAATTTTTTACTCATGTTCTCTCTATTGTGGCCGACCATCTCTTCCCTCTCTCTCTCTCTCTCTCTCTCTCTCTCTCTCTCTCTCTAAAATATCTCTTTTATTTTGGCATCTAAGTCCTCATTAGACTTAGGCTTAAATTAGCTCTTAAACTCATAGACTTGTTCTTGAATTATTGTGTTTAATTGTGCCGACACACAAATCCTTCAAATCATCTATAGACTCTTGTAATAGAAAGTTTAGGTTTATCGAGTTAACGACTAGGTGTGAAGGAAACGAGCAATACGAGACAATCTATATTTCCTAAGGCTTCTCAAAGATCAAGCTACAAGAAAGGTTAGTCCCAAGAAAACAAGTATGTTTTCAAATAATTAGATGTTCATGCACTTTTACTAGGTTAGTAAATTTTTTTACTTGTATATTTTTTATATTCCGGCATTAACTTGTTAATGATAATTTTTTTTAACGCTATAACTATTCCAATATAGATAACATTCTAAGGATCCACCCAATTGTCTTCCATGATCAGCACTAACTCACCATCACCAATCCTCCATCTCAAACCGGCCTGAATGATCTCTCTACCCCAGAAGAGACTATGCCTCATGGAAGAATTGCACCAACCAGGGAGAGCGATGACGATATCACCATCGTGACAATAACTTTGACTGTAAACACGCTCAACGAGACTGTCTGATTTTCGGATGATCCTCCAAATGCTCTTGGCCAGAAGAGCCTGGTTGAACTTCTCCAATTCTCTTCCGGAGCGTATCCCATATACATCAATGAATCTTCCTCGTCGCAGTGCCGCCTCCCGACCAGAAGTTAATAATCGCCGAGTGGATATCTCCAATCAAAGAGTTTGAGATCTTGTAACAACAATCCATGTAGTTAGGGATCGACTGAAAAACATATTTAATGAGAACATCTCTACCAACCTGCGTGAGGGAGAAATCGTTCCAACCTCTAATCTTATCTCACACACGGTCTCTCACAAACTAAAAAAGTTTCGTGTTCCTGCGATCTGTAAACGCTGAAGAGACCTAAATAACGTTTATGGTACTCTGTCCTCTAAACCCCTACGATCTGGGCCAAAAACTATCCGTCCTCCACACTGACATCCTTACCGAAATAGACATCGGACTTTTGATAGTTCACCAATTGGCATGAAACCTCTGAATAAGTCCGCAAAATCTTTGTGACCCTCTCACACTCTCGGTCTTCGCTCGAAAGAACATCACACTATCGTCGACGAATAATAAATGAGACACGTGAAAATTTCGGAAGCGAATTCCCGTGATCACTCAGCTCGAAAATCTTTCTCAGCATAGGAAAAACAGAGAAAATGTCTCTGTTTTGATTTTATACTTTATGTACGAGAGTTTATGTTTTGTTGATGAAAAATGACATTTCTTTATTTTGTTCGAAGGAGAAAAAATATGTAAGTTTTATTTCGTACAACATTACGTATTTGGCATATTTCCCGGGATAATCGAAAAAGAAGCAGTTGGACTTGGAGCGAAAATCGAAGAACGAGAAAAACAGAAGTAAATGACAATTTGCCCACAGTCCCACCCCTGAAAATTCCCCCACGAGCTTCCTTTTCACGCCATAACAGAATCGCAAATACCTGGAAACACCAGGCCCATTTCCGTCCCCACAAAAAACGAAAAACGAAAAACGAAAAAAGAAAAAAGAAAAAAGAAAAAAGAAAACAAACGACAAAAAAACCACAAAACAAACACACAATTCTCTCTCGCTCTCAATTGCATTGCAGCAAGTCTGAGCCTCGACGACGCACGTAACCGCCACATCAACCTTTTCAATTTTTATATACTTTTTCATTGAAAGCAAATATAATAATAAAAGGAAGCCAAAACGGCGATTCCGACGGAGCGGCGACGAGGAGGATCGGCGGCGCCGACACCGGCGCCGCCGCGTACAGCGCTGCGGAAGCTGCTACGAGTATCGTCCGTGGCGTGCGGTATCCAGTTCGGGTGGGCGCTTCAGCTCTCGCTTCTGACGCCGTACGTTCAGGAGCTGGGAATCCCTCACGCTTGGGCTAGCGTGATATGGCTCTGCGGTCCTCTCTCCGGCCTCTTCGTTCAGCCTCTCGTCGGCCTCATGAGCGATCGCTGTCGGAGCCGCTTCGGTCGCCGCCGTCCGTTCATCATCTCCGGTGCCGCTTCCATCGTCCTCGCCGTGCTCCTCATCGGCCACTCCGCCGACCTTGGCTGGCTCCTCGGCGATCGTGGCCTCGTGCGTCCACGCGCCGTCATCGTCTTCGTCTTCGGATTCTGGATCCTCGACGTCGCTAACAACATGACTCAAGGTCCTTGCAGAGCCTTGCTTGCCGATCTCACCGGTACCGTGCTTTTACCAGCTTTTTTCAATGACGATATTTTTTATTACTTTACCATTCTCGCTTGATCTCGATTTTTTTTCCTTTTCAGTGACATTAATATAATACAATAGCTTTAGGTAAAGTTTTCCTATCATGTAGCTTTTGATCTGTCGCGTTAGGTGAAAGATTCCGCCCAACCTCTTTATTATTCTTTCTAAAATAAGCCTTAAGCTTCATTTTATGACAATTCAGGCTGTTTGTTGCGTCTCATTCTAATACCGAGACTTAGGCTTAGGTCGAAGGCTATTTGTCTAAGATCACATTTGTTTTTGTTAGCTATTTAGCTCAATGTTCAAGGTTTCATGCAAAAGAATAAGTAGGCAATCAAATTATTAGCGGAATTGCACAAAATCAGTATAATGACTAGCTCGAAGAACACATTTGTTTAGTTTCGTTTTAATTATTTGCTTAAGTTTAAATTAGAAAAATAAAAAAATCCTGTAATGATTAGAGTAATTTGCAAGACAATACTCCGCTTAATTTTTGCTTTAGATTCGATCATGGATAAGCATCATTGTACAATCTCTATGGTATCCATGATGAAGATGTGACGACACCATTAGTGAAGTGCATATAATTTGATCAGTCCAGCATTATGACTAGAAAATCAAGTACTCTAATCAGAGGTGTTACCCATAATCTTCATCTGAATACTATTCTTCAGGGAAGGACCACCGAAGAACCAGAGTTGCGAATGCATATTTTTCTCTGTTTATGGCTGTTGGTAACATTCTGGGCTTTGCTACCGGGTCATATAGTAGCTGGTATAAGATCTTCCCGTTCACGCTCACGGAGGCGTGTTCGATCAACTGCGCAAACTTGAAATCTGCTTTCATTCTCGACGTTATGTGCATTGTGGTCACCACGTATTTCAGCGTCACGGCGGCTCAGGAAGTGCCTCTCGGCTCGGGCGAACTGTCTTCGCTTGTTTCCGAGGAAGGGCTCGGCGGAGATTCGAGCCCTGCTCAAGAGGCTTTTATGTGGGAGCTATTTGGTACTTTCAGATACTTTTCTGGACCTATTTGGACGATCCTTTCGGTCACTGCTCTGACTTGGATTGGCTGGTTTCCGTTTCTTCTCTTTGATACCGATTGGATGGGCAGAGAAATCTACGGCGGCGAGCCGAACGACGGGAAGAGCTACAGTGATGGAGTTAGAATGGGCGCGCTTGGTCTGATGTTGAATTCGGTTGTTCTTGGGATCACGTCGCTCCTCATGGAGAGGCTTTGTAGGAAATGGGGTTCGGGGTTCATTTGGGGACTGTCGAACATTGTCATGGGACTTTGCTTTCTTGCTATGCTTGCTGTCACATTCGTTGCCAATAAAGCTGTCCGCAGTACCGATAATCTTCCTCCGGATGGAGTTGTTATATCCTCGTTGACTGTTTTTGCAATTCTTGGGTTTCCATTGGCAGTAAGTTCCTTTTTATACTTCCATTGATATTGCAGAAAACATTAAAATTATTGTTTAGTCATCTAAGATTTGATAATCACCTCTTTCATTGGTTAGAACTGATATTTTGTTGCTTCGTTACAAATATAACCGAGTTATGTCAATTTCATTTCCCTGATATGGTGAGGGAGAGAGTGGAAAAAGCAGAGTCTACCTCTCCAACAGTTCCTTTTTATGCTCTGTAAAATAATGGACATATCCCTGTTTTTTACTACGAAATTCTAATCTTTCATAAGTTGCGCTTCTGTAAAATGAACTAACAGTGCCAAGACAAAGGATGTTCTGTCGCATGCTAATAGTTTTCCATCATAAAGTTCACGTTAATAACTGTTGAAATTTGAGAATATTGAACACAGTAATAGAGTGGCATTTGCTGGATACTTAAGAACACCGATACTCATCCCAGCTCTTTTTCTTGTGCCTTTAGCTCATATCCTTTATATATTTTGGCAGATCACGTATAGTGTTCCTTATGCAATGATTTCGGGACGTATTGAGGCTTTGGGTCTTGGCCAAGGTGGTTTTCTTGAATATTTTCGATGCTTAAATTTTCTCGGTCCAATTAACTTTTGTGTTAGAACTCGTGTTTTGATTTACATTGTTTTCCAGGTCTGTCTATGGGCGTCCTGAATCTGGCCATTGTGATCCCACAGGTATCTCCATCTACTGCTAAATATAATGCGCTGATGTGTGCACATGCATTTATGTGTACCTGGTTAAAACTTTCCATGTTTATTTATAAGTCATTAGATACACCGTACGTGCTGTCTATTTTAGGGACAAAATACTCATGTATTCAGTAGAGTTTGGATTTAATACATAAATTGGTTGTCAAAACTTGCTGCTCGTTTCAAGCATATATTTCCTTAAAAAAAACTTCAGTGCTCTTGGCTTTCGAAGTAATACCAATCATAGGCTATAATAAGTTCGCGATAAACATGTTTAAGGAAGAGAAGAAACATAGTAACATAATAGCTTCTCATGTGTGATCATTGAAGTGACACCAATGTATGAAGTTACATGTAAGTTACTGCATCCATTCCTCTTAACCATTAAGTCACGAAGTTCCCCTACGAATAAAGGATATTGGTGTGATTTTATATATCTGTGCAACATTGTGTCCATGCATTATCTTTGGGAGTGGCTGCGAATTTTAGGTTGACAATTTGTCGTCAAATCCTGAATTTACTTCGTCTAGTATTCCAGGTTGTATTTTTCTCTAATATATTATTTAGCTGTTGCAGATTGGATTGGTAGTAACCTTTACATGATCCTTTTTTCTTCAACATATTTCTTAAATTTATATGCATAGATAATGTTAATACTTGGGAAGCATATGGAGTGATGGTATCCTCAGAATTTTTTTAGCTTGGTTCTCTTTTTGGTAGTAGTTTGCCTTCGTATAAAGACATGGCAATCTGTTAGGTAAAATGATGGTAATATTTGGACTTCTGTTAACAGAGTAATATGAAATGTGAGGTTGGAGGTCCACTTATTGACGCTTTTATTTAAGTGTTAAAGGAATCATCAAATTATGACTGGCATCCATGAATGGATGAATTAATTCAAGTGTACTGTCCCTGCAGGCCATTAGTTTTCCCCTTAAAATGAAGCAATATTGGGTTTTTATTTTTGACATGGCTGTAACTATAACTACACATGCTCTTTGAACTTTTGTTACGTAGGACCCCGTTGATCACAATTTATATTCCTTCTCTTCTCTGTCATTGATAAATTATTTTTTTAACTCACCAATTCATTTTGATATCATTGTTACATGAAACTATAAGATTGTGTCCAAGAAGTCTGTTCTTAAAGAAATTCTAACTTTCCGGCGCTTTCGAGAGTACGGAAAAGCTAATGCCGATGGTAACCGATGACCCTGAGAGACAACTATTATTTGTATCTGGACCATATGAGACTGAATTAAATGGAATTTCCCTGGCAATAATTAAGATGGTGCTTTCATTACTAAACTGCACAATGTATACATCTATATATATATATATAAATTTCTTAGTTACCCTTTATCATTTTGTTGCTTTAAATCAATTTATATATGTATAGATATGGTAGTGAAATGATGAAAATGTAAATATGTTTGTTGGAAACAGGTAGTGGTGTCCATCGGAAGTGGACCATGGGATCAGCTATTTGGTGGTGGAAACTCTCCTGCCTTTGCTGTGGCAGCAGTTGCAGCCTTTGCCAGTGGAATATTGGCCATTTTGGCCATACCTCGATCTGCTGCCTCGCACAAGCCAAGGACCGTAGTAGTACCTACATAGAGGTATATATATATATATATATATATATATACATATTTAGACTGTGGAATTACCTGAAACAACTATTGTGACATCCACACATCATTGCTTTGGTTTAGGCTTTTCAATCTCTCCACTTACGACGAGCAACAATGGATACATGACGCGAAATCGAGCCTTTCCTTTTTTCCTTTTTATATTTCAACATCGATTGATAGGACATATTGGTCGTAAAAGCGATTTGTCTTTCACAAAGTGCTTGCAATATGAGAAGTCGTAGGTTGAAGCAATGGCTGTCACTAAACTTGGATAATGAAAAAAGAAAATCCACAGTTAGTGCGGAATTTTTTTCTCCAACAAAGCCGATCCCATCGCTCTATTTTTGCTTTATTATTTTTAATAATTATGTTTATGTTCCGTTTCCACGGAAAAGTAGGTGAAATGTAAGTGTAGATTCCAAAGTTACTATGTTACATACTTCCCTACCAACCAAAGATAAGTTGCTTCGTTTGGAAATTATTCTCTTTATTGAAACATTGTTTTTTCTTTTACGGCAATATTGCGTGGCTGTTCAATCATGATACATACATATATACATATATACATATATATATATACATATATATATATACATATACATATATACATATACATATATACATATATATATATACATATACATATATACATATATGTATATATATATATGTATACATATATATATATATACATATACATATATATATATACATATATATATACATATACATATATATATATACATATATATATATATACATATATATATACATATACATATATATATACATATACATATATATACATATACATATATATATATATATACATATATATATATATATATATATATATATATATATGCATCTCATGTATAGATGTGCATGATTTCGCTCTAAAAAAATGTATGTGCATGATTTATTATATTCTATTTGTTATTTTGTTAAGAGTAGTGAAATGTGCTTGGTGGCCAACAATGAATATGTGGATTGTTCTGATTGAAACCTTGACAGAGACGTCCTTCATGCTTCTGCTGATATATATATCTATATACATATATTTATCGAAAACTCAAGCACCAATATTATGAGGCGTAATATCCTTTATGATTGTTCCTTCCTTCTTTTTGTTAATTATTTATTAAAATTACTGTCTCGCTTGCATCTGAACATTGGAATAAATTCTTGCGTTTATTGCACTTATCAGTATCTATGAAAGTCTGTTTCGCTTTCAATGCACTCATGCATGAGCGTTATTTATACCGATGCCTCAGAAGCATTTAAAAGAAATATCTGTCTCTTTGGGTACCATTTGCTTTTTAGTGATTACTGTTTCATATTTGACAGGAGAAAAAAAGCGGGGCAAAATTTGAGATGCCCACAAAAAACACACAATGAGTAGATTAGACAATAGAAAAAACAAAACATTTCCTTTCTAATAGAACAGCATTTTATGATTATTAGTGGATTCTATTTTAACATTTTGACGCACAATATACTAGAAATAGGCGGAGGGTATTTGGGAATGGAGAGGCTTTTTCCATGCAAAAATTCCCAACGTACATCTGGCACGTCTCTAAGTCTCTTTGCCATGCTTACTGGTTGTTAACATGACAAAGAGCATAATTCTTTTAAAAAAATATTAACAAAATATAAAAAGCATGCATGGATTGAATTTGTTCTGGTTCCACGAGGGAATATAATCTTTGTTAAATGTTTAAAATTCCAACACGTCATGTCATTTCCAATTTTATTTTTTTGCTTTCTTCCGTGTCCGAAACTTGCAATAACATTGGTGTTGTACATCCCTATTAAGGTGTGTTGTGATGCCAAAGAAAAAGCGAAAGGAGAGATCAAATTCTGTCTGTTCTCCACCATCACAACCAACTTGGTCTGTGAAATAGTTTTTTCTGATTGATCAGAGAAGGTGACACAGATGCACGTATTTCCTTTTTTTATTAATTTCTCATATTTGTGTTGATAATGCTATATGTCTCAGCCTCTTCAAATTACTACAACAAGCCCGTGAGCCCCACTACCATTTCTTGAAGATGCTACATTCGAAAAGGTGACCTTCTTCATGCATATATATATTATCGTTTCATTTCCTTTATATATTATATATATGGTTTATGAGTGTCCAGTGGTTGTGTTTTCTATTGACACATAACTCTCATCTACAGAAAACTTATTGAGTTCTTTCAGACGCATGAATATCTGACATTGGAGGTGGTGTAATGGGTTTATATTGCATACAAACAAACAAGTCAATAAAAAATAAATACTCGCATATATATGTACATATATATATCCAAATGACTGCTAAATTATAACTAACGAGTGATATACATTAAACCATATTTGTTTTCTTTTTCTTCTTTATCACACAATATATATAGGGACCTGTCTTTCAAAATACAGAAGTAAAGGGACTACCGCAAATAAACGTATTAATAATGCGTGTATGTATATATTTCAAACTGCAGTTTCTGCTAGTTTCAGTTAGTGATGGTGGGGCTGGAATTTCTCTGTTTCGGCCAACAGAAGCCTCTCTCTCTCTCTCTCTCTCTCTCTCTCTCTCTCTCTCTCTCTATCTCTCTCTCTCTCGCACATACAACAGACAGACTCATCTCTGTTGTGAGAAAAGGGATACAAATTAAATGGATGTTATTGGAGCACGTAATTCTTCTCTCTGTCGAGTATTTCTTTTTGTCCATCTTCCTCTTCTCTATAAACCAACTTACTCTTAACTCTCTCATTAATAACCCATCGATTGTGGTCCCATTTCATTGTATATGATAAAGAGCAAAGATAAAGGACCCAACTCAACTTATATAATATCATCAAGAAAATTTGTTACTACGAGATATGCAGATATTTGTAAACGTGCTGTCTTCAAAGTGAAGTACATAATCGTGCGCCGGTTCGGATTTGGTATGGAGTGGGATAAATAGTAGTTCATTTCATATGTAATATAATGAGCTAAGGAGATAAATGTCCAATTTATGATGAGTTATTTAAACTACTTAATTAGATGTTCATTCCAAAGAAAATAGACTCCAACTCTTAAAATAATACAAGTTTTGTTTTCCTGTACAAACTTGTATGTAGGTCATTTCTTATAATTACATTTAATTAAAATTATTTAACGCATGAAAAATAAGTCTTCATTGGTGTTAAGTATTTGTATTGATACAAATTATATAAAAAATAGAAGTTTAAATCATAATTTTTACATTTATTAATGTTGGAATTCAAGTTAGAATCTTGATTTCGCCAGATACAAGTTTATAATGATTCACCCAAATACGAGTTTCATCCACTTATATCGCCTTGATTTGTCACTATAAATATAACACTGAATGGTTTACATATTTTTTTGTTTACACCAAAATACACACAAAATATACTTCTCGCTCATAGTTTTACAAAAATGATTTATTAGAGCAAGTATACTTTAAGAATGAATCGATGATTGAAAGTAAAGACATACACCTTTATTTATATGTTTCTAAACTTTTATTACGTTGTCCACGTGGGACTAAAGTTGTCTCCACTATATCAACATTTAATCTATAGATTTTTATTAAATTTAGAGCAATACTATTGAGAAATACAAATGTCAAATATGTGTCACAAATAGAACTCGATTCGAGCACGCAATCTCGAGAATTTCAAGCTTGCAGGTAATATTTTTTTTAAATACAAACAAATCAAATAATCGAGAGTGTTAAACGATATGTGAAATTTTATGTTTGAGTTTATGTAAAAGCTGTCCCCTCATGTCCACAGCCTTTCATATATTAATAATAGATGAACGTGTGTAGTAGATGATTATTCCCTCAAATGCTAAGAATAATCGTCGACGCATTTTGTTTTATTATTTATATATATACATGTTTTATTTGTTTGACTATCTCTAACTCGCCAAATAATTTTTTTTTCTCCGAAATTATGCTCGGTGTAATTTATTTTTCCGTTATTAATGAATTTTTTCTTAATTTCATATGTCCCGGGGGGTCTTTTTATTCGTGTTTGGTACGGAATTCATGTTGTCGTTGATGCTTTTGAGAACTTAAACATGAAATATATGAGTTACAACTACAATAATTTTTTTTTTAATATATCACTGAAAATTAGACTTCTTCCATATTTTCTACATATAATTAATGAGGCTGAATGCATTTTTTTAAGCTTATCTCACCCATCTCTATGATGGGGGGAAAAAACTCCACCAGAGAAAACAATATATCTTGGGTGAGTGTACTGTTAAGTAGTGGAAAAACTCAGCCACATGTTAAATACATAAAATATTACCACAAATACGTACACACATATGAATACGCCATCTAATGTGTAATAATAAGAAAGAAGGGTGGGTCCTGAAACTGGATTTACACAGAAGAAGCTTTATTTTTTGTCACTTATCTCACTCTCAAGTGGATATAGGAAGAGGATTTAAGTCAGAAGAAATGTCTTGGTGTATGAGGAAGGGGTTAAAACAAAGAAGAATGGGTGTAATCACATGGGTTGTGTAAAAACCGAACATGCATGGCTGCTTTATAACATGGAAACATTTTCCACTGCCTACAAAATTTGCTGCCAAGCATTATCCATAAAAGAAAAATATCACATATATACCCAACCCAACTTATCAAAAATATTCTTTTTTGTCACGTCAAAACAACTAGAAGAAAGCGAGGGAATGTTTTCTATATTTCATTTTCTAGAGAGAACTAATTAGCTAACAATTCCACTTGATACATATGAAGCTTCATAAATCACTTTTTAAACTTAGAGAAATTTATAAAGCATTATCTAGTTCAGAATTTGAAATACCATATACACTACTATAAAAATGGATTTTATAAGCGACAAATCGATTTTAAAATTTTATAATCACTCTGAGTCAACTTCTTCAACTTCTACAAAAAACAATTCAGCTTTTATTTAAAAGTCTAATATGTTTCACCCAATATTTATTAGCGACTTGTCTCGCAATGTCACACCTTTCGCATACTGAAGAGCAGTAAATTATTCTTTTATGATATAATATTTTTTTTGAAGACAAGTTTAGTTTGTGGTGGGTATTGAACCCACACCCTCTCACTTGGAGGGGGTGTGCATTACAACTAGGGATGTGATTTTATGATATAATTTAAACATGGTACATATGCCGTAAATCTAAAAATAGTGCAATATTTAAACATGGTCTTAATGATAGCAAGATTCATGAACTGACCACTAGAATATATTAAATACAAAACTTATCGTGAATAAAGAAAACATTTTAGTAATATGCCGTAAATCTAAAAATAGTGCAATATTTTTTTTATCATATGATTTTACTCATTAAACTTATTATATTCATCATAATATCAATATTTTTAATAGTGATAAATGAAATAACATTAATCAATGATATTTAAGTACAATATATTACGTATATTTACAAAAATTTGGCAAAATGACCCTAGCTTACAAACTTGTTTTGGTTATGTCCAACGTTTTGTTAAACTTTTATAAATGTCTAAAAGTATGACGTGGCATTTTTATTAACATTATTAAGTTACCAAATTATCCTTTTATATATTTTCGGCCGGTATTGTTAATTACTCGAATTCTTTTTTTAAAATTTTGGGTTTTAAAATTTGAATTTTTTTTTTTTGTTAAAATCTTGCCGGCAGTTTGTAATTATTTTGAGATCCTATAAAGATGGGCGATTATTGGCTAATTATATGAGATTAATTAATTACATATCATTTATATCCGAGATATTTTATGATATTATCTTATTTTTCGTTTGATATATTTCTAAATATTTCTATGTATACAAGTATTTTCTTAATATATTTCTGAATAGTTTCCTTTTTAATTAAAAAATTAATATCGGTTGATTTTGTATTTTTAGATCTTATAATTTTTGATATATTATTGACCTGTTTCAGCCATCATTTATTAAAAACATTTTAGTGACCGAATCTGGTTGTTATTATTATTATTATTTTTTTTACAATTTTATCAGAATTTTAATAGGTTCGGTCGGTTTTTTCAACTTGTTTATTATATTTTTGCTGGTATCATTTTATCAATTAATTACACCGTAAATTGATATTGAACTTACACCGTAAATTGTATTTCCAGCGTAAATTGATATTGATTTTACACCGTAAATTGATTTTTATAATGTAAATTATCGTTAATTGCATTGTAAGTAATAAAACACGTTTATTTGACTAAAAGAAAGAAAATAAAAATTTCATACATGAATTTTAAATCATAATCAAAACACAAAAAGAAAACGAAGAACGATGAAAATTTTAATTTCCACTAGAGCCAAACCGGTGTCCACCGCCAGTGTTCGTCTTTGCCTTCGTCAGCGCCTCTATCGTTGGGGTTGCAGCCATTGGATCCAAATCTGACGTCCACCAAAAACAAAATGTTGCAGAAAACGTAATATCTAGTGGAGAAGAAGAACAATAATCGCCGAAGAAAATGAAAAAAAAATGAAAAACGACATAAATAAACGCTGAAGATAACGATGAACAATAAAAACCAAAATAAGCTTTGTTGGTAAATGTTAATCGCTGAAGAAAACGATGAAGAAGATAAACAAGAAAAATCTCCAACGATTTTGTGGCCGATCGGGAATAAAAATGGGGGTTTATAAAGCTTTTTTTCTCTCTCCACGTTCCATATTCTCATTAATGAAAATATAATGAGAATATGGAACGTGGAGAGAGAAACAAAACTTTATAAACCCCCATTTTAATGCCGTCATTAACCGTCTAATTTTTTTAAAATTCATTTTCTAATATTTCGGCGGGATTTTTAAATTTAGGGTATTTTGGGTACAAATTTTTTGTAAATTAAAAGTGTGGACATTTACCAAACGTTGGACAAAACCAAATTACTAAACTCCTACGAGGCTATGTAATACATTAACCCTATTATTTATATAAATATATTTATTTCTTAAATGTAGATTTTGTTTATTTTATAATATTAGTTAAATGAGTTACCAATATACAATAAAAGAGCTCCGTGCGATATTTTAATTTTTCCTTGATAATACCCGAAAAGATATAAGGCGCACCAATTTATCATAATTATTTGAAGCAAAAAGAGTGGCGTTAAAAAATAAAATGCTCAGCCACCACCAATCAGTATGATTTGTTTATATTTTCTCTTGGTTTAGGGTACAAAGAATGCTAACTTGTACTTAAATACCAAAGTGTAATATGTTTCTGACCACCCATAAGTTCCAAAGTGAAAAATTCGTTAGAAAATTGCAGCATCTCTTGTTTATTATGTAGCATGTAGAAGAAGCATTTTCCGGTGTTGACACTTTCAAAGGGGACACGGGGTGGGACCCACCCACACACGCACCAATGCATAGCATAACCCATGCATGTGTGTGTATGAGTATATATATAAACCCCAGCGATGGAACCCATTTAACTCGCAATCTCCCTCTCTCACTCATAAATCACTATATATATCTATCTATATATACTTAATGTGCAACACGAAACCCTCGTCGCCACCTTCGTTCGTCTCCCCCAAGAAAACCCTCTTGGGAAGCAGCGACGTCGAGGCGGAGGAAGAGCTTCTCCGATGGCCCACCGCTTCCGAGGTACGCACGTAGTGTGTGTGTGTATGTATGTATAGGGATGTATGTATAGGGATGGATGTTGACGTGACGTGAGGGTGGAACACAGGCGATGGAGGAAGTGAAGGAGATAGGGAAGATATCAGGGCCGACGGCGATAACGGGGCTGGTGATGTACTCGAGGGCGATGATATCGATGATGTTCCTGGGTTGGCTGGGGGAGGAGGAGCTGGCGGGGGGGTCGCTGTCGATCGGAGTGGCGAACATCACGGGGTACTCCGTCCTGTCGGGGCTGGCGCTGGGGATGGAGCCCATCTGCGGGCAGGCGCACGGCGCCGGGAGGAGCGCGGCGGCGACGCTCCACCGGACGGTGCTGATGCTGCTGACGGCGTCGGTGCCGATCGCGGCGGCGTGGGCGAACATGAAGCCCATCCTGGTGCGGTGGTGCGGGCAGGACGAGGCGGTCTCGGGCGTGGCCCACATCTTCATCCTGTTCTCCATCCCGGACCTGCTCTTCCTGTCGCTCCTCCACCCCATCCGCATCCACCTCCGCGCGCAGGGCCTCACGTTCCCCGTGGCCTGCTGCTCCGCCGCCTCCGTGCTCTTCCACGCGCCCATCAACTTCCTCCTCGTCGGCCGCCTCCGCCTCGGCGTCGCCGGAGTCGCCCTCTCCGCCGTGCTCACCAACGCCAACCTGCTCCTGCTCCTCCTCGCCTTCCTGCTCCTCTCCGGCCGCTGGGTGGGACCCACGGCGGAGTGCCTGAGGGGCTGGGCGCCGCTGCTCGCCCTCGCCCTGCCCACCTGCGTCTCCGTCTGCCTCGAGTGGTGGTGGTACGAGCTCGTCATCCTCCTCTGCGGCCTCCTCCCGGACCACCCCACCTCCGCCGTCGCCTCCATGGGCGTCCTCATCCAGACCACCTCCCTCCTCTACGTCTTCCCTTCCTCCCTCGCCCTCGCCGCCTCCGTCCGCGTCTCCAACGCCCTCGGCGCCCGCAGGCATGCATCTGCACTCTTTTCGTTTTCTCTTTTACAAATTTGAACATGGTCCCTGTGTGCAGGCCTGCCCGTGCCCGTGCCGCAGCCGCAGTCTCCATGGGCGCGGCCCTCGGCCTCGGCCTCGCCGGAGCTCTCTTCGCATTCTCAGTACGCCGCCACTGGGCTCGCCTCTTCACCGGCGACCCCCAGGTGCTGCGCCTGACCGCCGCTGCCCTCCCCATACTGGCCCTCTGCGAGCTCGGAAACTGCCCTCAGACGGTCGCCTGCGGGGTCCTGCGCGGGACCGCCCGGCCGGGGGTGGCGGCCAACATCAACCTGGCTTCGTTCTACCTCCTGGGCATGCCGGTCTCCCTGGCCATGGCCTTCTTCTTCCGCCTCGGCTTCCCCGGCCTCTGGCTCGGCCTCCTCGCCGCTCAGGCCTCCTGTGCTTTCCTCATGCTTTACGCCCTTTGCGCCACCGACTGGCTCGCCCAGGCCCGCCGAGCCGCCATCCTAACCGCCTCCGCCACCACAACAATCCTTCCTTCTCACAAAGACGACGATGATCTTCGAGAAGTTGTCATTAAACCTTTTTCCGATACTCACCCTCTCATTACTACTATAACAACGGCGAACTGATATACTACTAGACTTCATCTTTACATATGTATTAGTAAATTTATAATTATTACAATATATTTATGTATGTATGTATGTATTATGAGTCCCTCATTTTTGGCCTCCAGGCGAGGATACTAATTAATGTGCAAAGCTTCTTGTATTTGCTGGTAGATT
The DNA here is from genome assembly GCA_958296335.1 of Urtica urens. Taxonomy (NCBI): domain Eukaryota; kingdom Viridiplantae; phylum Streptophyta; class Magnoliopsida; order Rosales; family Urticaceae; genus Urtica; species Urtica urens. The sequence goes on along the minus strand of OY282523.1, from coordinate 21,984,548 downwards.
TTCTTGTTTGTTTTCTTGTGTTACTGTCTCGGCTGTTATGTTAATAACATCATAAGATATTTGTGAGATGGAAAGTTGATTAAAGACATCCGTACTTTTTCTCTTACTTGTGTAATGTACTTTTTGTGAGTTAGATTGTGCGTGCATGTGTGTGTTTGGGGAGAGAGAGAGAGAGGGAGAGAGAGAGAGAGAGGGAGAGAGAGAGAGAGAGAGAGAGAGAGATTGTCGGTTGTTCTGAAGCTTGATGATCAAAGGAAAAATAAAAAGATATGCATAAGTGTCCATTCCAAAATAGGTAAGAGATTAAACGTCAATATAAAAAGAGAAAATCATAAGCCCTTACAAACTTACTACTCTCCTCTCCGCCATCGTTTATTTTTTTCATTTCTTTTCATATCTAATTAACATATAATCATTACTTACCTTCAACTTTTTGTCACAGTAGAAATAATCGGTGTTCAACTTTGTGTTCCACAGTTACATGGATGGAGGTAGAGAAACCTAGCTAGTAGAGACCATAGTACGAACACTCTCTGATCTTCCATAATATCAACACAAAAACCCAAGAAAAGAAAAAGAAAGAAGAGGAAGGACCGTGAAATCAGCTGTAGTCTCGGATGTATTATAACGTTTTATGCTATTATTCGTCGTATATATGCTCTAGGGTTTATTTTGCCATTTTCCCAAATTTTTAAACAAAGAATTATATGATACAAAGTACATTACATAAACGGAAGTATCAGAATTAATTACACGTCATGGTCAACGAAAGGTTGTTTATAATAGAAAATTATGTTAGATTGATAATCCCCTTAAGAAAATGTCATGGTCAATTGATGATTTTTCTTACACTGTAGCCTCATATTTTGATATCATATTAAAATTAAAGTCGTACATATACATTACCTATATATATACGTATATGGGAGTTTATCATGTCAACATTAAAGTTGTACATTGACATACAGACCTACTCTTCTGGAAGGCTTATTCGTATATTAATCGAGTGTCTTCTGTGTCCACGTGAAGAGAAAGAAAGATACCAAGAAGGCAGAAGCGACAATTTTTATATAATGATACCTTACAAGCACTTGAATATATATATATATATATATATATATATATATTTATTATATACCATATAAATTTCGATAAAATGACTCTAGTCTATCTCATTTTAGAAATGTATAAGGTTTCGTAACACTCATTTACGCTTACATTTTATGTCAATTTATATTGTAAAACTCAAATTACGTTGTAAAATAATAAAGTAAATTGATATGACACGTAATTACTGATATTATTACACGAGTTTTACGAAACAACATTAGAGCATATTTAAAATAACAAACATATATAGAACTAATATATACAATAATTCCATATAATACTAATAAGTCGTATTTATAACTACTCTATCCTATGTTTTTCTTTCCTTTCAAACCTTCACACAGTATAACTTTAGATTATAAATATTTTAAATATATTTCTTCAATTTCTTCTCACCTAAAAATGAATTCTAACATGGAAATTCAGTTACTTATATTACTCGTGTGGAAAGATTGTGCGATGTTTTTTCTACTCGTTGAATAAACAAATTTCACAAGACTTAGTTTAATTGATAAAAATGTAACTTTTGACTTATATATTGGGAGTTTGTTAAAAAAGATCCTTATGCTTTTCATTTTATATTTCAAATTTCAAACTCGAACACAAAAATGCTCTTGGCGACGGACAATCAATGTATATCCGGTCAATGACCGCTCCAAAACAAAGCGGTAACACGGAATGCATGTACTTTGTTTTATGTTATATGCGCGATATAGTTATATGAGGTATAAGTAGATTAGAAAACAAACAGACGTATACAAATGTAGAAATAGAGAGAGTAAGAAAAGAGTGGATTAACTATGTACACAAATTTATTGAATGTGATGATTAGTTACATTCTGTGATTTTGAATGTATATATTTCGGATGGTTTTGAATGTATATGATGATCTTGAATGAAGTTTGGATGTATTGTCTTTTTTTAGATTGATTGTGCATGTTTAAAGACATTCTGCAGGTATTATATGATCTTTCGGGTTTAATCCATTAATTTTGAGGAGAAGCACTTTTTAGAAAACGGCGTTGCGGCGACCTATGCTTGGAGCCGCGGCGCCATGTCTCACAACGGATCCAAACATCCGTTGTGGGAGTCGGCGCCGCGGTCCCGTGGTAACGTCGCCAGAGCACCGTGGAACAACTGTGGGAAACGGGCCGCGGCCCCAGTTGCAAGGCCACGACCCCAGTTGCGAGGCCGCGGACTTATGGAGCTAAACCGGTGCCGCGGCGATGTTATCCGGCGCCGCGGCGCCGACTCCCACAATGGATGTTTGGATCCGTTGTGAGACGTGGGGCCGCGGTGCCGCGGCGCCGAATGTTTAAAAATATTTGAATTTTACAACCGAAAATTGATTCGTTGTTGAATATTTCACAACTAATAGACATTCGATGTGAGAAATATGAATATTCCACACCTGATGTATAAGGGTTGTGAAAAATTCCACAACCCTTATTAAGGGTCGTAGAAGAACAATTTTTATTAAGCGTTGTGAGATCCAATTTTTCTAGTAGCGATCATGAAATATATATGTACAATTACACAAATACACATCACAGATTTATCAAATATTATTTTTAATCTCTTTTTTTCTCAAAAAATAACAAAGACAATCTTTCTCTTCTCTTCAAGAGTATCTCGTTGGTCATATCCAGTCCTTGCCTCTCTCTCGCTCGCCCTCGCCGAATGTTCACATTGCTCCATCTTTTCACTTCTCATCATTTTCCTCCCTTTATTCATAAAATACTCGGATTAATCTATGAAGATGGGTCTTAGATTAATAGATTAGAATGATGTTGTTTTCTACGATTAGGGCTAAGTCTGAATTGAAGATTTTCGTCGATATTATTAGGATTTTTATCTTAGATTGACTTGAAGTCAAACCAAACCCCTCAAAAAATGTACTGGTTTGGAAGGTGATGCTAGTGAACCGACGCTTTGATTATCATATCAGATAGAGTTGAGTAAAATATTGAGACCGATTTGAAAAAGAAAAGAAAAATCAGAGTATCTAAGTGGAGACTCATGCGAGAGATCTGCATTGTATAAGGGGCAAGACCTCTAATTAAAGTCGAATTAGAGTTTGAAACTCATTCACACCTAAAAAGAATAAAACCTAGAAAATAACGACGTAGGCAGATTTTATAGACAACAGTCAATCAAAGTATCTCTACATATTACATACAATGTTACAAAACATCTTTGAAACAAAATAACAAAGAAAAAAATGCTATGCAAATTACCCATATGTTTAATAAGCGGTTTTCAAAATGGCCAACGTTTGGTTAAATTTTGGTTAATTATTACGTTAAAGTTTCACCAAATTTTTTAGAATATTTTTGCCCACTAAAGTTTAGCCAAGGCTTAGCTCACCCCAAAAAATTTTCCGGTCATTCAATATCCACGTCATTACTGGGGAAAAATTTTTGGACGAAAATAGTCCGAAAAATTTGGGTAATCTTTGTCTAGGTGTGAGCTCCACTCACTTGTTCATCTTAACAAGAACCGAGTTCTTGTCTTTGTCTTGAACACTGAAGGTAAATAAAGAATGCACTTACAGAAAGATTTTCCTTCACAAAGCTATTCTTTACAATGAGAACGCGCAAAGAAAATAAGACTTCTTTTTCTGTTTTGGAACGGCGCACAAAAGGGAGAAAGTATAAACCCTAAAAGAGTGCAATAGAGGATTTATATACTCCACAAAACGACGAAAAAACCACAACAATGGAGAACCCATATTTGATGGGAAAGGCGTTGAAAAAACAGTGAAATATGTACACTGCGTCATAAAAAGTGCAGAGACATGTTCTCAATGTTGGAATAGGTACAGGGTTAAGAAAAATTTATCATTAACACATTAATGGCGGAATATAAAATAATTTTTACTAGTAAAACAATTTTTACTAACCTAAACAAAGTGCATATACAAGTTATAAATTAAAAACATTATTAATCTACTTGAATACTAACCTTTCTTGTAGCTTCAAACTTGAAGCGTCTTGGGAAAGATTGATCTTCTCTTCTAGCTTGATTCCTTCAAACCTAAACGTGAACTTGAGAAACCTAAGGTTTCTATTACAAGAGTTTATAGAGGTTTAGAAAGATTTGTGTGTGGGCACAATTAAACAATATGAACCAAGAACAATTCTTGGATCATAAGCTAATTCTCTAGATCAAGTATGGATCTAAGTGCAAAATAAAAATGAGTATTTTCTAGAGAGAGAGAGAAGGTCGGCCAAGAGCAAGAGAGAACAAGGCAAAAGTTTAACCTATCACATCTCTATGTGAGGCTTCTAGATGCTTCCTTATTTCTTTTAAGACAATTCTTAAAATACACATTGTAGAATTATAATTGCACAAATAACGAAATTAATTTCATAATGCCTTAAATGAATTTTCGGCTTTAGAAAATAATTTATATTTTCATCATATGAAAATATTCAAAATCTTATTTTGATATTCACATCATTCGATGTCCATGTGGACAAAAATACCCTTTAGACATTTTCCGAGAAAAAGTCTAGTTCAACACTTGAACTTATTTTAACTCAGCTTCTAGTTTAACAATCCTACTCTAATGACCTGTAATAGTGACCTTATGGATCCAAATGAACAAAGCTTGAGCTTCTATACTCGGACTCAAAAGTTCACAAACCTTTTCAAAGTATTAGCTTAATGTCAACTGACTCCACTAAAGAGTTGACACTGAGAATCTCTCGGTTCAAATGAATTTATTTTCTACTCAAATTCAACTTAATTATATTGAGAGGATCCATTGAATGTTATCTATGTTTACCCTTCATGAATATCATCAACTAGTTGGGATTTATAAAATTACCATTTTACCCTTCTAGTTGTTATTTCCTCAACTCCTTTAGTACTCGTGAATAAGTTAGAAACAATGTATTGACGAAGAGCTAACAAGTCACATTGTTTCATCCAAATAAAGTCGCTACTTAATTTTGGATACTGTGTAGTTCATTTATTCACAATCCAAGTAATAAAGCATGAGGTGATATATATTGCAATCTTGTACATGAATTCCATATCTATGAGAACTTTACAAAGTTGGTTCATGACATCTTCATAACTTAATATCTCACCAATAGGCCTTGTCTAGATCACGTAATGGAACTAGAATTTGACTTTCTCAAATGAGATTATTAATGCTATGAAATGACATGTCTCATTTTAGGATTTAGGTAAGCATGATGCAATTCATACATAGTGACCTTGAGATAAAAGATGATAAATGGTTTGTTCTTCTATTGTCTCTAAAGGTGCACTGGTCAATTCAGTATCTTCAAAAGATACACTAGAAGAACTATAGAGTTCCTAAATCTCTATGCCTCGTAACCAGACATCATAGATTCTTCCAACAATCATACTGGGATCACTAGTCCGTTGATCTTTAGATTGCAAATATATCGATTTAGTCAAACCATGAAGAGTTTGTTCACGCAAATCTACTTTTGTCTGTTCATACATTGTTAGGTTTGATTAAGGACTATAAGACTATTGAATATCATAAATCTTCAATCAAACTAAAAAGGAATGAATGAACGTTTCAACTTTTATTAATTTAATCAGCAAATTACAGTAAGGACTTTATAAAGATTTATATATTACATTAATATGTAAATAAACAATCTTCTTGTGGGCATCTCTGCCAACAAACTCCCAAAATAGCCTCTTCCGCTGAATGAGATGGTTTAACAGTAGGCATGAAGACAATAAAAGGTGAGGGAACAATGTTACCTTGATGAGTCTCGTCAAAAAGAGAGGAAATCACAGGAGATGTGGGAAGATCAGTCGTGGATTTTTGGATTTTAAGTTTAGATAAGAGTCCTCTGACACGAACACCATGCTTGTTCGTCTGAGCCTTCTTGACAGGCTTCTTTACACTTTTCTTCTTGGGGCTACCCATTTTCTCAGGAGAAGCAAATGAAAAAGAACGACTAGTTCGTGTGGAAACCATGGTAGCCAAATGATGGGATAACACTGAAGGGAAAAAGCAGTTGAGAAAAATAACTGACCCAGAGAAGTTATGCAGAGACAACTGACACCACGTCCACTGTTTGCACTTTTGGAAATAGAAGGCAAACCGTCTAAAGCAAGCAGGAAAGAACACCAAAACAATGCGTTTGACTTGACATAAGACAGACAAGAGAGATGGGCCCAGAGAGACAAATACAAATAGGCCTAACTGTGATTTCTATAAGTCCAATAAGCAAACACCAAGGCCAGTTCGCAACTTTTCAAATTGAACAAAATCAAAAGGCTTTGTGAAAATGTCTGCAAGCTGATTTTCCGTCCCAACATGTTCAAGAGAGAGATTCTTGTACTCAACGAGATCTCGAATGAAATGGTGAAAAATTTCAATATGTTTGGTCTTACTGTGCTGGACCGGATTTTTGGCGATCTTTATGGCACTGGTGTTGTCACAGTAAAGTGTAATGACATCCCGAGAGACATCATATTTGTCAAACATACACTTTAGATAAACCAATTCAGTACAAGTCGCACCAGCTGCAATATACTCTGCCTCTGCTATAGAGAGGGACACACAGTTCTGCTTTTTGCTGAGCCACGAGATTAAGTTGTTGCCAAGAAAGAAAAATCCCAAAGGTACTTTTACGATCATCCACATTGCCTGCCCAATCTGCATCTGAGTATCCCACAAGATGATGATTTGTATCATGGGAGTAGAAAATCCCATACTCAATGGTTCCATGAACATACTTGATAATGCGCTTCACATAACTAAGATGATTTGCAGAAGGATTGAATTGATATCTGGCACTAACACCTACCGAGAAGGCAATATCTGGTCTGCTAGCTGTAAGATACAGTAGGCTCCCAATCATACTTCTAGTTTTAGAGTCAACCGGGGCTGCAGAGTCATCCTCAGAGAGTTTGACTGAGGAAGAAGCAGGAGTCCTCTTAGGTTTCCCTAACCCGAGGCCAAACTTCTTAACCAACTCGTGGGCATACTTACTTTGAGACAAGAAAATCCCATCATGACACTGATTGATTTGAAAGCCCAAAAAGAAGGATAATTCGCCAACCATGCTCATTTTAAATTCAGATTGCATTTTATCAATGAAGTCGTCAACAAGCACCTGAGACATTCCTCCAAAAACAATGTCATCAACACATATCTAGGCAAACATCATGCTAGAATCAGACCTTTTGATGAACAAGGTTTGATCTTTGACTCCTCGCGAGTAACCTTGAGATGTGAGATAGACAGCAAGGCGCTCATACCAAGCCCTAAGAGCTTGTTTCAATCCATAGAGAGCTTTGTTTAATTTGAAAACATGGTTGGGAAAGTGAGGATCAACAAAACCCTTTGGTTGTTCAACAAAAACTTCTTCATTGATCACACCATTTAAGAATGCGTTTTCACATTTATTTGAAAGAGCTTAAACTTCTTTAAACATGCGATACCAAGAAGAAGTTTGATTGCTTCAAGACAAGCTACCGGAGGAAAAGTTCATCAAAATCAATTCCCTCAATCTGGGAGTAGCCTTGGGCAACTAATCTGGCTTTGTTCCTGGTAACGTTTCCAAGAGCATAAGATTTATTCTTAAAAATCCATTTGGTCCCTATGAAATTTGCAGAAAGACAAGGAACAAGAACCCACTCACCATTTATCTCAAACTGAGAGAGTTTCTCTTGCATAGCCGAAATCCAGAACTCATCGAGAATAGCTTCAGAGACATTTTTGGGTTCAATTTTCGAGGTAAAACAGACATTACCAATTAGTTCCAAGTAATTGACAGGATCTTTCCTTCTTGTAGTAATCCCTTGATGAAGCTTACCAATCTTATCATCCATAGGATGGTTTAAAGAGACTCTGCTTGAGGGAGTTTTAGAGATAGGAGAATGCACCACTTCACACCCAGTGGGTAAGGCAGATTCAGTGTTTGAGACAACATAAGGAACAACAGAGGATGGAGGGTCTGGAGAAAATAATAGAACTTCATCAGTCTGACGACTCGAGGTAGAAACTCCCTCATCAACAAACTTCACATTCATGGATTCCATCACAACTTGAGTCCTGTTATTGAAAACCCTGAACGCATGACTCGTAGAGGAGTAACCCACAAAAAAATCATCATCGTTGCAAGGATCTAGTTTTTTCTTGGGTTCTCTATCAGCCAAAATGTAGCACACAATTCCGAACACATGAAAATATTTGACATTTGGCTATCTCCCCCTCTAGATCTCATAGTTAGTGGAAGAGGTTCCAGGGCGAATCGAAACACGATTATGAATATGGATAGCCGTGATAACAGCCTCCGCCCAAAACTGATTGGAGATCTTTTTGGCGTGAAGCATTACGCGAGCCGTCTCTTGTATCGTTCAATTTTTTCGTTCCACGATACCATTAGATTGAGGAGTGATGAGAGCATAAAATTCACGAGAGATACCTTCAGAAGTGCAGAAGTCAGAGAATTTGGCATTTTCGAATTCTCGGCTATGGTCAGTCCTGATCCGAACTATCTTTTCAGAACGAGATCTCTAAAGCTTCAGAGCAAGTGAAATAAAAGCATGAAAAAATCAAATTTTTCACGGAGGAACTCAACCCACATGTATCTAGAAAAGTCATCCACAATGACCAGAATATAGCGTTTACCACCGATGCTCTCTACTTGCATGGGACCCATAAAATCCATATGAAGGATCTCAAGGATAGAGGATGTTTTAATGAAATAAACACTCTTGTGAGGGACCCGAGTCTGCTTGCTGATTTGACAGTCACCACATACTCCCTGTACAGAGGAGGAGGTAGAAGGAAGACCAATCATTGCTTCCTTGGAGACAAGAGAACTGATACTCCGCATATTCAAATGTCCGAGTCGACGATGCCACAACGAGGAGGTGTTGGTAGAAATAAGGAGACACGTAGAAGAGGAAGCAGGAGACGACAACATATAACAATTATTAGACGAGCGAGACCCGCGCATCACTTCTGAGTTTGCTGAGTTTAGAATGAAGCAACTAGATTTGGTAAACGTGACAGTAAGGTTTTGGTCGCAAAGTTGACTAACACTGATCAAATTTGCTTTTAGGCCATCAACAAGCAGAATATTTTCAAGAGATTGGCAACCAGAAACATCGAGAGTACCTCGCCCAATGACAGAACCCGTAGATCGTCCCCCAAATGTGACACTGCCTTTGGTGCACGGTTGAACATTTTCTAGGAAATCAGAAACACCGGTCATGTTTTTGCAGCAGCCGCTGTTAAAGTACCAGTCATCACATGAGGTTGATGTTAAAGAGGTATACGCGACAAAAGCAACTTGATTTCTCTTGACTTGCCACTGTTGGCGAGTGTGCTGACCAGAGGGGAGAAGATCAAACTTTTGGTAGCGCACGGGTCGTTGAAAACTCCCAGGGAGAACCTTTGACGAGTGAGAAAAGGAGTGCCACCATAGAGTTTGAAACAAAATGGGCGAATATTGTTGGGATTGGTGCCCACAAATGAGATATTAGACATTTAGATACTTTGTGTATTTATATTTTGCTGAAATATTGATATTAATAAATGTTCATTCTTTTGAAGATTGTGTTTAGTTATGTTTAAGCTATGCTCTGAAACTGTCTTCAACGAAAAGGGTGTTAAGTACAGACTTGACAAGATAACCCCTTGTGACAAGTTTGAAACATTTGTTCGCAATATAAAGATCGATAGAGCAATCGAGTCTTATTATTGATTGTTAGGATGAATCATAATATCTCATCTTGTGATATAGAGAGTTGTGACTCTATGATTCATACTTGGTATCTTATAGAAGATACTGAACAAGACCAGTGACACTTAGAAGCTCGAGACAAAACTGTTTACACACTCGAGGCTTCAAGTTCACAAGTAAAGGAGTATTATGATACTTACCTTAATCCTGAAGTGAATATGTAATTGACATTGCACTTTGTGACATTTGATTCGTCAATGGGAAATGACTAAGTTTTAGTTGCATCTGACCCTACTGTTGGCGTCGCAAGGATGTGATGTTGGGTTGCATGATTCACAAATATGGAATTCATGTAATAACAATGCAAATGCATTAGTATCACACTATGCTTTGTTATGAGAGTGTGTATGAATAAACCTGGCCAGGTATTCATTGAATGACTTCATTCTTTGATTAAAACATGTGACATGTAAAGACATCTCACTTTATGTTTTTCTCATTCACAAATAACAAAGGAGTTAGTGAAATAATAACTCGAGGGGTAAAACAGTAATCATACATTCCCCTCAGTCACTGATACACATGAAGGGTAAGGTCATAATATACTCCGTGGATCGTGTGAGAAAGTGTTTCATCACATCAAACATAAAAGATACGCACATGAACAGAGAGATTGTCAATATTGGTCCTTTAGTGGAATCGACCAATATTAAGAGTTAAAAGACGGAAAAGGTTTGTGAACTTTTGTGTCCGATCTTTATTCTACAGCTTCGTTCATGTGGGTCCATGAGGTCTCAATGATAGACACTTGGAAGAGATTAAAAGAACTGAAAAAGATGATTTACTCATTAAGTATAAATTGTGATTTATACTGAGAAAGTTATTTTCTTGAAACTCGATAAATAACTAGTTATTTAGTTTGTTTATTGAATCACAAGATGTTATCATATTGATGATGACATTCTCGAGTGATTAAATATGTTAAAAGAAGAAAATAAATTATTTCTCATTTCGTACTTATTCGATAACTATGAAATATATTTAATGATGTGTCATTAAATAATAATGAGAGTTCTAAATTAATTTTAGAAATTAAATCAAATATCTTTAGGAATAAAAATCAAAGATATGGACGAGTAAGGGTAGAGGGTTTTGGCCGAATTCCCTAAGTGAATAGGGTCATGGGTTTGACCCAGTTTAAGCCCATTTATAACCTGTATAAATAAGGCTAAACAAACCCTAATCACTTAACCCTAACCCTAGTTAATTTTCGGCCAACACTCTCTCTCTTCCTTTTTTGTGTTTCTCGGCCGAAATCCCCAACAAAAGAAAAGAGAAATTGTTTTTCTATTCTTTCATCTTTGATTTCTAATTGTTCTTACGAGCGCACACTCATAATCTCAATAATTTCCTAGTGTATTATTGTTGATTCATTACTTGTGGTGTTTGGAATGATTTTGTGAATTGTTTTAAGGTTTTTAAACTGTTTTAAAAGCTTTAAGCCAGCCAAAAACGTCCCTAGGACGATCTGGGCTCATTCCGGCGAGTTCCCCTGCCTCCAGCGATCCAGTCCGGCGAAGGCTCCCTGTCAGGCGAGCTCCAATTCGGCGAGGTGATCCAATCTGGCGAGGCGCTCCAGTCCGGCGAAGGGATTCCAGTCAGGCGAGTCCAATCCGGCGAGGTGCTCCAGTCCGGCGAGGCGAATCCGGCGAGGGCAATCCGGCGAGGCAATCCAGCGAGGCGTCCCAGAGATCTCCAGTCTGGCGAGGCTTCCCAGTCCGGCGAGTGCCCAGTCCGGCGAGGCTCCCCAGTCCGGCGAGCTCCCTGTCAGGCAAAAAATCCCAATCCGGCGAGGCTCCCCGCAGGCACCCATTCCGGCGACCCTCTCCAGTCCGGCGAAGACGTTCCCAGGCAGTCCGGCGTGGATTTTTTCTCCGTTTTGAACGTGACGTGGCATTCCGACAATAGCTAGCAACGTCGAGGTTGTTTACAACCTTTAATGCAAGTATTCTCTCAATTAAATAATTAAATATAAATTATATAAATGTTATATAAATTATTAGTTTAATTTATTTGATTGAGCATGTGAATTATAAATTGTTTATAATTGTTTTGATAAATTTTAATGTCTTAGGTTGTTAAATATATTAAAATTAGTTTTAATATATAAGATCTAATTATAATTTTCCGCCACATAGGATGTGTATTATAATTAATATTGTTTAATCGTTAAATAAAATCCAATAAATATGACATGGCTTGCCACAAAAATGGTAACTCCAATTATGTTGGACAATGTTAGGTCTTCGGTTTTTGGCGAACATGTTACGAGAGGAGGTAGGAATACCCGCCATACCTCGAGAGGAGCTCGAGCCAACATTCATCCGTCGAGGAGATTGAGAAAACCTTCCCGATGATGGGACAAATTTAGGATGAGAGTGATGAACGATAACCTCGATCGAATCCTAAACCTATTTTGTCAGACGCAGACTTGCCACTTCTCAGTAAATCATTCAGAATTCCTGTGCTAGGATGAACATCGTAAGATTGAGAGAGACGAGCAATTTCTTGAAGAGACGAGATATTTCAAGTTTTAGTAAGCTCGTAACCTCAAGAAGATGAGTCTTCTCATCCAAGAGAGAGGAGATTCGTTCCTTGACAGATAGAGGAGAGTAAGCCTGTAGTTCTTGTAGTTGCTCAAGTAACTCATATTAAGTTTTCTCCAAATCAGCAATCTTATTATTTTGAATGAAATAGGCATTAGACTCATCTGCCTATTTTACAAATAGAGTTTTGTAAGCTTCAATAAGTACCTCATCACTAATTTCATCTTCCTCAATAGAGGCTTTGAGAGAGTTGGAGCAGGTTAACTTAAAGTTTGGATGAGTGAAGATGACATCATACGCATGAGCAAGAAATTCGTCGCAGAGATCAGAGCTGTTTGCTGATGCAAATGAATGTTCTTGAGGGGAGTCAGGGAGAGCAAGATCTGCAAGAGCCAGTGAAACCCCTATTCTCTTCAGAGGAAGAACTGCACTGGCTAACAAAAGCAAGGACGTTGTCATTAGCTCCACCATCATTTCCTTCATCATCATCGGATCTACCACTCTGATAATCATCAGAGAGAGTGGAGTTATAGCTCTTCTGTTGTCGCTTGACAAAGTTTGGACATTCAGCTTGGACATGCCCAAAACTTTCACATTCATGGCACTGAATTCCTTTCCCTTTAGAGATCAGACCAGTTTGACGATCTTCTCTGTAACGCCTTGAGTTAGAGCTTGGTCTTGAGCTTTGAGAAAGTTTAGGCTTGTACCCAGAGTTGTTGAACGAAGTCACATATTTTTTTTGTCAAAAAAATTCCCGAATCTTCCAAAATTCTTAGCTAGTAGAGCAAGAGAGTCCTCATAGGGATCTGAGGAATCATCGCATCTTGAGTTTGAGAAATCAGGACAATAGATTTAAGAGTCAGACTGCGGATTTTTCATCAAAATTAGACGACAGAGACATTTCATAAGTGAATAAGGAGCCAATTAGTTCATCAACTCTCATCGAAGAAGAATCATGAACTTCATCAATCGTGGTAACTTTAATTCTGAACCTCTCTTGAAGTGACTTGAGAATCTTTTTTAACAATCTTGGCATCAGCCATGGGTTCACCCAGCGAGTGAGACTCGTTTGAGAGATCGCGAACTCTCACATAGAAGTCATTAATCGACTCATCTTCTGACATTTTTAAGCTCTCAAACTTTGATGTGAGCAGTTGCAACCGAGGATGTCCCATGCTTCTTTCGCACTTTTACAGGTGTTGATTAAACAAAAAACATTTTTGTCTACTCCATTATAAATTGCCTTCAAAGCTTTAGAGTTAGAGAGAGAGGCTTCATCATCAACAGTAGTCCACTCAAGAGCAGGGACTTCTTCCAAAGTGATGCCATCAGCAAGAAATCTCTTGGGAGTGCTCCATCCGACGACCACATATTTCCAAGTTTTTTGATCAATAGACTTTATGAAGACTCCCATTCGAGGTTTCAAGTAAGCATAATTCTGACCATCGAGCAATGAGACACGGTTCAATGACCCACCTTCTCTAAACGTGTGTATTCTAGTATACACAACACAGTTACTAAGAAAGAATAGTAAATCCAGAAAATTAGGCTTCCCGCTCTGGTACCAACTGAAAATGAGATATACACTAATGTTGTGATGTTATGAACTATGTTTATAACAAGATTAATAACAATAGAGAAATGCGTGAAAGTAAATGACACGGAAAGGTTGGTAACCCAGTTCGGAAACTGCCTACATCTGGGGGGATAGTGAATCCCATTGAATGAGTATACTAAAATGTTGGAAGAGCAAATATACAAAGGTTTTACAAGCGAATAACTTATTTCTTAACCTAACACTTTCTTTCTTTCCAAGTAATACTCTTCCTAAGGCTCTCCCTAGGCGTGAGCTCCATTCATTTGTTCACCCTAATAAGAACCGAGTTTTTGTCTGTGTCTTAAACACTGAAGGTAAAGAAATGATGCACTTACAGAAAACTTTTCATTCACAAAACTATTTTTTACAATGAGAACGCGCAAAGAGAAGAAGATTCTTTTTTTGTTTTGGAACGACGCACAAAAGGGAGAATGCATAAACCCTAAAAGAGTGCAACAAAAAGTTTATATACTCCACAAAACGACGAAGAACCACAACACTGAAGAACCCAGATTCGATGGGAAAGACGCCGAAAAAACAGTGAAACAGGTACACTGCGTCAGAAAAAATGCAGAGATATGTTCTCAACAGATGATCAGAACACCTGCAGAAACAACAAATTTTGACGAAGCAAAAAGTCCAACACTACACTAACAGAAACCCCATTATATATAAAGTACTGTATTACTTAATAATCATATATTTAACTTATTGTTTTGTTTACTGAAATATTGTATCGGACTGACAATACAAACTGTTGTCCCGCGAAGTCTTTAAACTATTGTTATTGTTTGTGAATAGAATCTTCTAACATACCTTTTTTCTTTAATAAAATGCTTCAACATTGACCGGGACTCAGTGCCTTCTCCTTATTTAGGAAGGGTTCTTGTCCCTAACGTACTAATTATCATTCTCTTTTCTTATTCAAACCATCATTATCCATGTACTTTCATGATCTCGAATAAATTCCTATCATTTGTGGTTCGGCGGTGAGTTGTTTTATTTTCTTTTAATCTTTTTTTATTGAGTGGCGATAGATAGGACGTGTGGCACGCATTTAATACCTACTCCCTTTTCAGTACTTTCTACAAATTTATAAATAGATTCCACCAATAGCAACATTCGGTTCTGATAATAAGAAAAATAATGGAGAAAGCAAAGCATACAAATCAACCGCCCTAATTGTAGAATTTAGTGGTAGGGTTTGTATCTGAAAAGACTTCTAACAATTAAGAGAGAAAAAAATCTTAATATTACATTGCTGGATATGATTGTAGTTGATGAAACTGCTTAAGAATTCGCTTGCCTAAAAATGGAAATATGGGAATTTATGCTATTTATTTCCATCAGCTTTGCTTTGAATAAAAAATGTCTAGATTAGACAACGAATGCTTTATCTCTTACACAAACACATATATAGTATAATTGGTGAGTGAAAAAAGAGTTTTTGAGGCAATGGCTACTATTAATTATTATATTTTTATATGTATTTAACCATATGAAGAATCAAGGTCGTCTATTATAGGTAAAGCCACACCCCCTTTTCTTTGTGTCAAATCTAACTACATGTGATTTCCATTGACGAAAGTCACAGCTTTTCTTTAGAGGCTAACACTATACTATTATCTACATAATTTTGAGAAATATATTTGACTATACCTGTGTCATGGACCCCTATTTTATTTCCCACCTGACAAAATATATTTTTTCTTGGCAGGATTATGTTTCTTTTCCTGTATCTATCTACTATTCTTGTCGATAATTAATTATTGTTGCTCATATATTGAGCTGAAATCAAATTTATTTTTGGGGTCCAGCTTGTAGACTTTAGGTAGCGCTTGGAATAAAATCACCTATACCATATACCAAATTATGTATCACATTTCACATTCAATGACACATATACTATATTATTGCACAAATTGCGTATTTCTTCATGAATAATTGATTTAAGTTTAGATAATATGATCCAGTATATATTTTACGAATTATATCATAGTTTTAAAAGTGGCTATGAGTGTCTGCTAAATATTTATCTCATTTCGATATTAAAAGGGTGAGAGATTCAAATATGGCTTCTGATAAGTTTTCTTTTGCTGACCAATTTTTTTTTTAATGTCACTTTACAAAGATGCCAATCGTGTGGCCTTACTACTCCAAAAGCTACCAGTGCCGTAATATGTTTCAGAAATAAATAAAAAAAATTAAACAAAAATAGAAACAGGTCTTCTTGTTTTTTTAGAATCGTTGCAGCTTTGTTATATAGGGTCCCCTTGCATGGCACACTGCATAGACCATTTTGGTTAAATCACCGACTCGGACCATCCAATGCCGAGGTTACACGTGGAAGTGCCCTCTAATTGGAACGTCCAAAACTAGTGGGGGCATGATCTGAGGCAAGAGTCGCAGCGCACTATAATAGAGGGAACACTTGTAGGGTTTATATATTCAAGTTTGACAAATGAATGAAGCATAAACTTTTGTCTGATCTTAAACTCAAATGTGTCAAAAAAGGAACAATGAAACGAGGGTCATGATTTTTGGTTCCTCTTAAAGAAAACCGACCCTTACCATTTTTCTCTCTGGAAGCTTTTCCTCGAAAATAACCTGCAAAGCGAGCAAATTATTATTTCATGCGTTGGTCCACTTCGCATCTATATATCTTCACTCACATAACGACAAAACATGTTCTAATTATGATATCACATAATGAATAATGTATATATTATCACCACAAAGTCAATGTTACGTATATCAGTGTGAAGGTATGTGATAATAATGTTAGTCGTACCACTTTCGTTCCTACATATTTCGACCTCTATATCTCCCGGCTAGCTCTCTATATGATGTTCTAACTCTTTGTTCACCGTCGCACTGTTTCTCATTATTTCTCCGTCTCCTTTATTCCTTCGGAAAACAACACAGAAAATGTCTGAAAACTTAAAAGAATAAGTCACACGGCATTCAAAAAAATGTACAGTAAACTAACGAGATGTGAAGGATGTAAGAAAATTGATAAGTAAAAAGTGATGAAAGTTCTTTTATGTACAGTTCATAATTTTACAATCTCTTGCAACGCTTCATCATTTTTCGGAACATGAGATGTCTAATATGATTATTTAAATTGATGTCTGATATACTTAGAGGAGTATTTACGGGTAGCTTACGTGGCAATATAAGTTCGACAATGGGGATGCCCTCACTACCATCATCGAAGGTCTTTAGACTGAGGATGTCCTGAATTACGCTAGGTGTTGTACAATGAATTTGTTGGAATAAACATATAAAACAGTATTTTATATTTGGTGTAATAGTGATTTTTTAGCTAAATATTTGAGTGGGGTTCACTTATCATAATTGAATAATTTTTTTCTTCGTATTTTTTATTTCTTATTATGACGGGTATAAAATTAAGTATTGTTTGCCAAAAACCACTCTATAATGAATCTATAATGAATGAGAAATTGATGCTCAAAATATGGCTAAAGAAACTATTGATGTAGCTAAATGTGTTCATGAATGTATTGATAAAGTAAGTAAAGGAGTCTCACATTGGTCGGGAGGGTGTGTTGGCGAAGTGTTCATAAATGATTCTCCTCCTTAAGGTCATATCCAAGTGCAAAGAAGGAGAATATGAGTGGATTAGTCCTAATCCCTCACACATGCGCGCGCCACGCTGAAATGAGTAGGGTTAGGCTTGGCTCACGCTCGGGCTCGGGCTCGAGTCTTGACAATTTGAGCTTTTGGGCCGGACTTAACCTATTAGTGACAAATATTATATATTTAATTACAAAGTTCACTTCAAGAAAGGTTTAGTTCCGCAAATAATTTGTATCTTATTTTGGGAATTAAAATTACATTTTAAACGGATTAGATGCATTTACTGTGAATGAATGTCACTGTTTGAATATCATTTGTCCGAACGTTGCTGAGCTCAATTAACGTGCGTTAATGGATAATAATTATCATTAAATCTAGACGATTTTGTAATCATCTGAAGGTTTTCATAGCTTAAAAAAACCTTACAAAGTGTCTCATTCAAGAGACCTTGAAACCAATACACCTCTCACTCACTTGAAATTGTTTTCTTAGTGTTGCAGTCTGGTGTAGTTTTGACACAAGAGAAGTCAGTTCGCTTAAGTCAAGTTGAGTGGTACTAATCTTGTCTTTATGTCATTGTATCATGAGAGGCTTTTTCTCAGCTCATCTCTTACTTGGGAGGGCGATAAAAATCTTAAAGTAAACTATCTAACATGCCTTGACGACCTTTAGTTTCAATTTCCTTCTTCGTCTTTGGTTTTACTTTATTTTCTTGTAATTCAGTCTATAATTTGTCAATATTAAGTGTAATATTGCTAACAATTTTGTAGTTTTTTTATAGAATTCTTTTTCTATTCCCCCCAGAGACGAGCTCAAACTCTTAGTGACGAGCTCATTCCTTTGTGACATGGTAATGAGGTGAATCACGTTGATGAGGTCGCATTGATTTACTTCTCAATAACGATGTCGAACTGATAAAATTCTCACCGATGAGGTCAAATCATGATGTCAAATTGATTTATTGACAAGGTGACGAGCTTGAACTCTTCATGTAGACAAGCTCTACCTCTTTCTTTGACGAGCTCAACTATTTTGGACGAGCTCAACCAATTTTGACGAGCTCAACTATATTTCACGAGCTCAAATTTTTTTGATGAATGCAACTATTTTTTTACGAGCTTAACTATTTTGGCGAGCTCGATCTGTTTTGACGAACTGAACCTAAATTATTTTTACGGACAAGTTTCAAGGAAGAGAAATATTATTTCTTTCCAAATTTGATTGATATTTAAAAATTACTGGTTATTATTGATTTCTTTTGTAAAAAATAACAAACTCAAACGACACGCCATTTGTGATAGCTGATGCGAGTATCATCGGGAATTTCTACGCGGTGAACACCCTGACCATCACGATGGTTGGTCAGATTCATGTGACTTTGGATCAAAGATCAATGGCGGCTATGGCCATGAACGAACCTGCGGGTCTATCTAACCAATGGTTTCAATGGCCATGAAAGGTTTGAAAGGTTTCCGGTATGCGTGCCCGCCGTCATACTTGCCAAAAATCCTGAGAAGTTCACAGGTTAAACTTCAAACAATGACAACAAAAGATGTTGTTCTATTTGACAATACTTGATCTTGAGGTTCTTGACCGAAGATCCACCCACTACTCGCGAGGAAGAAACTGATCGTAATGCGCTAACGGAGTGTAGCACATGGAAGAATTCCGACTACTATTGTTGGAATTCCGTAATGAATATTATCAAATCGCTATACAATGTGTTTAGCTCCAAACACTATCCAAAGAGATTTGAGATTCATTGGATCAAAAATACAAAACTGAGGATGCGGGATCTAAGAAGTACATTTTGGACCGCTTTCTAAATTTTCTAATGGTGGATACGAAGACCGTGGTGAGTAAAGTGCAAGAGCTGCAACTAATCATCCATGTTTCCCCGACCATCAAGAAACTACCCGCGGAGTGGAAGGACATCAAGAACTATCTAGAAACTTCAAGCGAAAAGATATGAGTTTTGAAGATTTGATTGTGCATCTCCGTATTGAGGAGGCCAACCGTAGCTCGGACAAGGGGTTTAAGACTCAATTAAAGAGGGCCAACATCATCAAACATGGTGAGATAAGAAAGAGAAAGAAACCCGCCCATAAGATTGGGCCGAAGGGAAGATCTTTCAAGAAGAAAAAGCACCACCCATTGTTCGTTAGCAAATGCTTCAACTGTGACAAAAAGCTCTATGGGCTGCCAATTGCAGAAAAACAAAGAAGAAGAAGGAGGAAAATGTCATGGAAGGAAATGATGAACTCCTTGTCGTCGTTGTCTCCGAGGTGAACATGGTTGAATCGAAACCCAAAGAATGGTGGCTGGATTCTCGAGCAGCATGCCACATATGCTCTGAAAAGAACTTTTTCTCTACCTTTGACTCAATGGAGAATGGAAGGACGTTGTTCGTGGGTAGCTCCGCTACTTCTGAAGTGAAGGGGACGAGTAATGTGTTTCTCAAAATGACATTTGGGAAGGAGTTGAAGCTCATCAATGTGCTATATGTGCCAGACATACTGAAAAACCTCGTTTACGGGGCTGTGCTAGTAACCATAGGTTTAAAATGGGTTTAAAATATCAAAAGATTGTATTTTCTAATAATGGGATGTATGTGGGCAGATACTATATTAAGAATGTCATGTTCAAGATCAATGTGATTTTCATTATTGGTAATGAAATGAATAACAATGATTATATATCTCATATCATTGCGTTGTTTCCTTTATGGGATGGTAGACTTAATCATGTAAAAGTTGATTAACTTGGATTTTATACCAAAATATAAAATTGACTCAAAACATAAATGTGAAATTTTTGCTAAAGCAAAACGAGAACATCCGTTCACAACTTTGAGCTGAGTAACAAATCTCCTGACTTGATTTATATTGATTTATGTGATTTAAAGTCATGCCAAGAAGAGGTGGTAACAAATATTTAGTGAATTTTATTGATGATTGTTCAAAATATTGCTACGTTTATCTGCTTAGGAGTAAATATGGAGACGATTGAAAAATTTGTCAGTTTCAAATCAGAGGTTGAGAATCAACTTATAAGAATATTAAAAAGGTTTGAAGTGATAGATGAGGTGAATATGTTGACCCTTTCTGGGGCATTTACTAGTAGAACTTGATATTATTTACAAGGTCACTCCTCCTTATTTTCCTCAATGGAACGGAGTTACCAAATGAAAGAACCACACTCTCAAAGAGATGATGAATGCAATGTTATTGCATTATGAGATACCCCAAGAAATGTGGGGGAGGAAATTTTGTCTACAAACTATCTTTTGAACAAGATACCTTGGGCACCGTAACCTGGCTTCGAATTCATCCCGCATCGCCAGTTCTGCTTACCAAAATGGCCCACTTGACCTTCCTATAAATATTTGTTAATGTGGGAGTGCTTGGCCAAAGTAATGGTTCCAAAATATTTGTTAATGTGGGGGTCCTGACGATATTTATGAAATAACACAGGAAATGATGACACGTCTGATGACGAGATAACTCAAGAGTATGACGGACTTAGACAAAGCAAACGAGAAAGGGTAAAAAAAATTATTTGGTTATGATTTTATGACCTATATCCTTGAGGCTCCACCTTAAACATACAAGAAGGTTATAAACTTCGTTGAAGATCACTTATGGAAAAATTCCATAAGAAGTGGGATATACTCTATCTTACAAAATCATGCTAGAGAGTTGGTTGATCTTCCTCTTGGAACTAAAACAGTTTGTTCAAAGTGGATTTTCACGAGAAAAATGAAAGTAGATGGTACTATTAATAAGTACAAGGCAATGCTTGTTATAAAAAGGTATAGACAGCAAGAAGGATTGGACTACTTTGATACTTATTCTCATGTGACGAGAATAACATTCATAAGATTGATAATTGCAATTTTCGCGTTGCGAAATTTACAAATTCATCAAATGGATGTAAAAACAGCTTTCCTCAATGGGGATCTCGAAGAAGAGATTTACATGCCTCAACCCGAGGATTGTATTGCTAGAGAACAAGAAAAGAAAGTTTGTAAATTGGACAAATTTCCTTATGGCCTTAAACAAACTTCAACACAATGACATGAGAAGTTCGTTGGAATAGGTCTAGGGTTAAGAAAAATTATCATTAATCATATTAATGACGGAATATAAAATTTCTTTACAAGTAAACAATTTTACTAACCTAGGCAAAGTGCATGAACATGTTATAAATTAAAAACATTATTTGAAGTACTTGAATACTAACCATTCTTGTATCTTTAAACTTGAAGCGTCTTGAGAAAAGTTGATCTATTTCCTTGGCTCCATTCCTTCACGTCTAATGTAGAACTCGAGAAACTTAAGGTTTATATTAGAAGAGTCTATAGAGTGTTTGAAAGATTTGTGTGTGGGCACAATTAAACAATATGAACGAAGAACAATTCTTGGATCATAAGCTAATTCTCTAGATCAAGTGTGGATCTAGGTGCAAAAATAAAACGAAATTTCTAGAGTGAGAGAGAGGGAATGGTCGGCTAGAATAGAGAGAGCAAGACCAAGAATGCAACTTTTCACATCTCTATGTGAGGCTGTATTTATAGGAGAAGGAAAATCTACAAAGGTCAATTATGCATTCATGAAAGAATAATGCATTCATGACACAATATTTGATTTTCTCTTCCCATTTCTCTTCTAATGTGGCTGACCATATCAAACTCAAGAGTGAGGAAATTTGTTTCCTCATTTAGCTTATTTATTTCCTTCTCAAGGAAATTCATTTCCCCTTTTCATTTTGAGTAATTATCTTTATAATTAAAAGGAAATAACTCTCTCCTCTATGATGCATGTTGGCCGAATTCTATAGCTAGGGAAGGAGCATCTAGATTCTTCTTTATTTCTTTGAAGACAATTCTTAAAATACCCATTGTAGAATTTTTATTACACAAATAATGAAATTAATTTCTTAATGCCTCAAACAACTTTTCGGCTTTAGAAAATAATTATAATTTCATCATATGAAAATATTCCAAATCTTATTATGACATTCACATCATTTTATGTCCATGTGGACAAAATTACCCTTTAGACATTTTCCGAGAAAAACTCTAGCTCAACATTTGAACTTATTTTTATTTGACTTCCAGTTTAACAATCCTACTCTAATGACCTGTAATAGTGACCTTATGGATCCAAATGAACAAAGCTTGAGCTTCTATACTCGGACTCAAAAGTTCACGAACTTTTTTACGAGTATTAGCTTAATGTCAACTGACTCCACTGAAGAGTTGACACTGAGAATATCCCGGTTCAAATGAATTTATTTTCTACTCAAATTCAACTTAATTATATTGAGTGGATCCATTGAATATTATCGATGTCTACCATTTATGAATATCATCAACTAGATGAGATTTATAAAATTACCATTTTACCCTTCTAGTTATTATTTCCTTAACTCCTTTGTTACTTGTAAATAAGTTAGAAAAAATGTATTGACGAAGAGCTAATAAGTCATATTGTTTCATCCATATAAAGTCGCTACTTAGTTCATTTATTCACAATCTAAGTAATAAATCATGAGGTGATATATATTGCATTTCAACAATCTTGTACATGAATTCTATATATATGAGAACTTCACGAAGTTGGTTCATGACATTTTTAATATCTCACCAATTGGTCTAGTCTAGATCACTTAATGGATCTAGAATTTGACTTTCTCTAATTAGAATATTAATGCTATGAAATGGCATGTCTCATTTCAAGATTTAGGTAAGCATGATGCAGTTCATACGTAGTGACCTCTAGACAGAAGATGTTAAATGGTTTGTTCTTCCATTGTCTCTAAAGGTGCACTGGTCAATTCAGTATCTTCGAATGACACGTTGGAAGAACTATAAAGTTCCTAACTCTCTATGACTCTTAACCTGACATCATAGATTCTTCCAACAATCGTAATGGGATCAATATTTCATTGATCTTTAGATTGTGAATATATCGTTTTTAACCAAATCATGAAGATTTTATTCACGCAAATCTACATTTGTCTTCATACATTGTTAGGTTTGATTAAGGACTATAAGACTATTGAATATCATAAATCTTCAATCAAACAAAAAGGGAAATGAAAGAACATTTCAACTTTTATTAATTTAATCAGCAAATTACAATAAGGAGTTTATGAAATATTTATATATTACATCAATATGTAAATAAACAATCTTCTTGTGGGCATCTCTGCCAACAACATCACTATGTCTGAGTTCTAATACTTGCATGACTCTTAGACCTTTTGAAGAGAAAGGTCTCTTGGTCATTTTGTCTTCAAGAAAGGATTCGCACGTGGGCATGGATCCCACGTTTAGAGACTTAAAAGGACCATCCTTTGTTAACCTCTTAATCTTATCTATAAAATTATGTCCAAGACGTAAGTGCCATAGAAATGTGTCATCTGTTTCATCACCATGAAACGTCTTACGCTTCCTAAGTGAATCGTTATTCACCTCAGTGTCCAAGATTGTCGGCTCATTTAATATAGATAATAAATAAAATCCACACGATGAGCTTTAGTAATAAAAACAACCATTAAGAAAAATCTGAATATCATTATTGATTTTAAATTCAAAATGCTGTTCTTCTGAACGACCACAAGAAATCAAATTCTTGCAAAAATCTAGAACATAATAAACATTATTCAATAATAAATTCTTATTCCCAAAATATAGGTCCATGGTTCCGACAGATCTGGCTCTGACCTTCGTTCCATTTCCCCAGTTGAACGTGAACTCTTCATCACCTAAGAGTCTGATATGTCTGAAACCATTCTGATTACACACAATATGATCTGAAACCCCGCAGTCTAAAATCATGGGTGATTCTTTATATGTTGTGTAACATGTTTGAGTGACGAAAACCTTACCTTTCTCCTTGACAGTCTTGAGGTAGGCAGGGAAGTTCCTTCGTCAATTGCCAACCTCTCCGCAATGATGACACTTGTGTGTTTAGACTTGTCCACCTTTGCGATGCCCTTGCCCTTGACATCCGCAGCCTTCTTGTAAGGCTTCTTGGATCCCGTTCGGTTGACATTTTTGGGACCTTCATCACCCTCTTAGAACCAAAAGTGGAAACCCTATTTTCAACAACATTTACTTGACCAGTCTTCTTTTTGGTTTTAGGGAGAAGTCCCTCAGTAGCCTGCAACTCCTTCATGAGCTTGGTTACAGAATAATCGAGCTTGTTCATGGAGTAGTTCAGACGGAAGATATCAAAAGATTCAGTCAGAGTCTCCAAGATCATGTCGACCTTGGTGATTCCATCGATCTCCGAAACGAGAATCTCCATATCATTTAGGTGACCAATGATCAGTAGCATGTGTTCCCGAACTGAAGATCTTGGCTTCATCCTGAAGTTCATGAAGCTATAGATAGCTTGCTGCTTCGCCCGATGCCCATGTTATCCAAACATCTCATGGAGATTGAAGAGGATTTCATATGCACTGGCAATGTCTCGATAAGATTGTTGCAACACATCGCTCATAGATTCTAATATGTAGCATCTAGCAATTTCGTTGGACCTCATCCATGCATCGTAGGCGTCCTTGTGCTCTTTGCTGTAGTCGACACTCGGAACTGGAAGACACGGAATAGTGAGAACGTACTTGTGCTTTTCCACTGATGATACGCTGTCGAGATTACGTTTCCAATCAGTGTAATTCTCACCTCGAGTTAGTTGACACTCAAAATAGATGCAAGTGGATTCATGATATATTGCTGAAATTAAATAAAATGAATATATTTAGCATGTGCTATAATTTCGAATTATGATGCGTGTACAATCCTAACTTGGTGAGGAAAGGTATAAATAATTCATGGTATTAGGGAAAAAGAAATTGATCACCTTTCATAGTCTTGATACATCACTATTTAGTTCGAACCATACAAGAAGTTACAACTTCTAGTTCTTGCTAATTACCATGGACTTGGTCACTTATTTTTAACGCATAGTCTCTATGGAGGGTTAGTTTAAACAATAAGTCTAAGTGTGTAACCAAGATGTTGGCCCTTATCCAAGTCCTTTAAAAACGGTTCTCCTAGGGGAGATCCCGCTTCATCGTTCCTCTTTAGGGCTTAGTTCGTAACAATTCAATTGATTATGTGCTTTCGAAGTACTCCCATTGAAGGGAGGGCCACGAGGGTGACTCTTAGTTCATTTACACAAGTTAATTAAATTCATGCTGGGGACTTTGGATAAGACAAATAACACTCCCACTTAGTTTTTGCAAAAATCATATTTTTGTTGACTGTGTTTAATTTCGTAACTTGTTTTATAAATTAAACTATATAATGATGCAAGAAAAATTTAATATAGTGTTGGCGTTCTATCCTATATGACATCTGAGTCAATATGAGATAAGTGTAAATAAATAAAAACATAAATTTAACTTATCTAATGGCCCACTTCTAAATTTACAACCAATTTACAAAAAGAAAAATAAATAAGCTAGTTTATTCTTTGTCTTTCGTCGAGGCGTCGAGTTTCCGAATTTTAAAACTTAGAGATCAATATCTCTCACTCAAATAACTAAATCCACTTTTATTATTTCAAAAATAAATCAATATCTCCCACTCAAATAACTAAATCCACTTTTATTATTTCAAAAATAATATAAGCGAATTTAATTATTCAAGAATTTAAATTCTTTCCTAAACAATTTCCGAATTTCTGACGTCGGGTCCAACCCTAGCTAGCCCGCGTGTGCCCGAAGACTCACGGCCATGCCGGGGTTCTTGACTGATCAAAACAGCCCTCATGTGTCTGAGACACTGATCCTTGGGCGTGTCCGGAATTATTCGAGATAGCTCGCACGCGTTCCAAAACGCGCGGCCATTCTCGGTGGCTGCCTTCTTTCTTTTTGTCCACCCGGATTACAAATTTACGAAATTTAAATTTACATGATATTACAAATTTAAATAAAATAAAAACCGGACGTAACCCGAAAATAATCTTAGGGCCTATTAGAATAAGGATCCATCCATAGATATAAACATAAACACATACATTCACAAATGCAATTCATACAAAAACGCCAACACTTAAAATCGATTTTAATGACAATTATGACTCTGATACCATTTGTTGGAATTTAATTAACAATTAACCTAACTAATTATGAAACACATCTACATATGGCGGAAATTCATAATTCAATTTAATATGTTAAAACACTTTTTAAAACATATTCAATAACCATGTCATTAAATCTAATCTAGCATGTCAATAAATTTCTAAACGTGTTAATAAATTTATTCAAACATACAAACATGTAATCTAAACATACTAACAATCCTACAATGATTATTACATTAAGATCCAATTCGTTTAAATAAGACTTACAGAGGGTTCGGATCTGCAGGATTTGCCTCGGGGTGTGCGTCCAAGGCCACATACGAAACTCCTTCCCACATACGAAAACCATCCTCGCTCCGTTGCTCCAAAAAGTCGCCGGCCCTGTTTGTCAATATTCACCCAAACAACCACAAGTTGAATCAACGATAATTCTCTAAGAGTTTTTTGGAGATTGAGAGGGTGGGCTCTTTTATGGGAACAAGGGGAAATTAAATAAACAAAGGCTTAAGGGAGAAATCAAATTTCACTATCTATTTTCTCTCTGGGATATTTGGCCGTGTGTTTTCCCCTTAGGGAGAGAAAAAAAATCGGCCAAAACAAGGTAAGGGGGAGAGAATGAGCATGTAAAATTCGGTCAAGAGAGAGAGAAGAAAGCCTTCTTTTTATTTAAGGGAGAATGAGTTTAAGTTAGATAAAAAACAATTAAAGGCCCATTAATCAAATTTAAGTCCAATAGTTCATTTAAACAATTTTCCACCTCACTTCTACCCTAGAAGTGGCCGGCCATATTATCTATAGTATCTCTCAAATTTATTTGATTTATTTTTAAAATAATATTTAATTAATTTAGAACATCTCATATATTTAATGACATTTCATTAAATCTTTTCATATTATTCAAACAAGTACGAAATGAAAAAAATATTTACTATCATCTTTTATTTATTTGAATAAAAAATTATATTATTATCAATTTAATAACATAATACGAGTTATTAAATAAATGTAATAATAAATAACAAATTATTTATTTAATTACTTACAAAATAATTTTCTTAGCGTAAATTTTATGTTGAATGAGAAAATCAATCAATTCTCGTTCACCAAAATCTCGTCCGAGAGTCTATCATTGAGAACTTATGGACCCACATGAAAAAACTTTAGAATAAAGCTCGGACACAAAAGTTCACAAATTTTTTCTGACTTTTAATTATTTATATTAGTCAATTCCATAATGTATTTCTGTTCATATGCGTTTATATTTCTGTTTGATGTGACCAGTGTATTTTACAATATTACCCTTTGTGTGTATCATTAACTCCGAGGAATGTAAAATTACCGTTTTACCCTTGAGTTATTATTTCACCAAGTCCTCTGCTATTTGTGAACGAGAAAAACATAAAGTGAGATGTCTCAACACACATGTTTTATGTCAAATAATGTTGGGATTGGTGCCCACAAAGGAGATATTAGACATTGAGATACTTTGTGTATTTATATTTTGCTGAAACATTGATATTAATAAATGTTCATTCTTTTGAAGATTGTGTTTAGTTATGTTTAAGCTATGCTCTGAAACTGTCATCAACGAAAAGGGTGTTAAGTACAGACTTGACAAGATAACCCCTTGTGACAAGTTTGAAACATTTGTTCGCAATCTAAAGATCGATAGAGCAATCGAATCTTATTATTGATTGTTAGCATGAATCATGATATCTCATCTTGTGATATAGAGAGTTGTGACTCTATGATTCATACTTGGTATCTTATAGAAGATACTGAACAAGACCGGTGACACTTAGAAGCTCGAGACAAAACTGTTTACACACTCGAGGCTTCAAGTTCACAAGTAAAGGAGTATTATGATACTTACCTTAATCCTGAAGTGAATATGTAATTGACATTGCACTTTGTGACATTTGATTCG
This sequence comes from Urtica urens, assembly GCA_958296335.1. NCBI lineage: Eukaryota > Viridiplantae > Streptophyta > Magnoliopsida > Rosales > Urticaceae > Urtica > Urtica urens. The sequence goes on along the minus strand of OY282523.1, from coordinate 21,955,911 downwards.
TCAATAGGCAATGACTAATTTTTAGTTGCATCTGACCCGATTGTTGGTGTCACAAGGATGTAATGTTTGATTACATGATGCACAGATATGGAATTCATGTAACAACAATGCAATTGCATTAGTATCACACTATGCTTTGTTATGAGAGTGTGAATGAATAAACCTGGCCAGGTATTCATTGAATGAGTTCATTCTTTGATTAAAACATGTGACATGTAAAGACATCTCACTCTATGTTTTTCTCATTCACAAATAACAAAGGAGTTAGTGAAATAATAACTCGAGGGGTAAAACAGTAATCTTACATTCCCCTCAGTTACTGATACACATGAAGGGTAGCATCGTAATATACTCTGTGGATCATGTGAGAAAGTGTTTCATCACATCAAACATAAAAGATACGCACATGAACAGAGAGATCGTCAATATTGGTCCTTTAGTGGAATCGACCAATATTAAGAATTAAAAGACGGAAAAAGTTTGTGAACTTTTGTGTCCGATCTTAGTTCTAAAGCTTCGTTCATGTGGGTCCATGAGGTCTCAATGATAGACACTCGGAAGAGATTAAAAGAACTGAAAAAGTTGATTTACTCATTAAGTATAAATTGTGATTTATACTGAGAAAGTTATTTTCTTGAAACTCGATAAATAACTAGTTATTTATTTTGTTCATTGAATCACAAGATGTTATCATATTGATGATAACATTCTCGAGTGATTATATATGTTAAAAGAAGAAAATAAATTATTTCTCATTTCGTACTTATTCGATAACTATGAAATATATTTAATGATGTGTCATTAAATAATAATGAGAGTTCTAAATTAATTTTAGAAATTAAATCAAATATGTTTAGGAACAAAATTCAAAGATGTGGACGAGTAAGGGGAGAGGGTTTTGGCCGAATTCCCTAAGTGAATAGGGTCATGGGTTTGACCCAGCTTTAGCCCATTTATATCCTATATAAATAAGGCTAAAGAAACCCTAATCACAAGACCCTAACCCTAGTTAATTTTCGGCCAACACTCTCTCTCTCCCCTTTGTGTTTCTCGGCCGAAATCCCCAATCAAAAGAAAAGAAAAAATGTTTTTCATTCTTTAATCTTTGATTCCTGATCGTTCTTAAGAGCCCACACTCATAATCTCAATAATTTCCAAGTGTATTATTGTTGATTCATTACTTGTGGTGTTTGAATGATTTTGTGAATTGTTTTAAGGTTTATAAATTGTTTTAAAAGCTTTAATTCAGCCAAAAACGTCCCTAGGGCAATCAAGGTTCATTCCGGCGAGTTTCCCAGCTTCAGGCGATCCAATCCGGCGTGACAGCTCCAATCCGGCGAGACATATTCAATCCGGCGAGGCGCATCAGTCAGGCGGGTCCAATCCGGCGAGGCGCTCCAGTCCGGCGAGGCAAATCCGGCGAGTTCAATCCGGCGAGGCTATCAAGCAAGGCGTCCCATAGATCTCCCATCCGGCTAGGCTTCCCAGTCCGGCGAGACTCTCCAGTCCGGCGAGCTCCCTGTCAGGCGTGTCCCCATGCGGCGACTCTCCCATCCGGCGAGTGCCCAGTCCGGCGAGGCTCCCCAATCCGGCGAGCTCCCTGTCAGGCAAAGAACTCCAGTCCGGTGAGGCTCCCAGCAGGCGTCTATTCCGGCGACTCTTCCCAGTCCGGCGAAGACGTTCCCAGGCAATCCGGCGAGCGTTTTCTCGCGTTTTGGACGTGACGTGGCATTCCGACGATAGCTAGCAACGTCGAGGTTGTTTACAACCTTTTACGTAAGTATTTTCTCAATTAAATAATTAAATATAAATTATATAATTGTTATATAAATTATTATTTAATTTATTTGATTGAGCATGTGAATTATAAATTGTTTATAATTGTTTGATAAATTTTAATGCCTTAGGTTATTAAATATATTAAAATTAGTTTTAATATATTAGATCTAATTATAATTTTCCGCCACATAGGATGTGTATTATAATTAATATTGTTTAATCGTTAAATAAATTCCAACAAATAATTCTTTATTTGATGAATATCTGGTCTTGTTTATTCGCTCACACTCTCGTAACAGAGCATGGTGTGATACTAATGCCTCAACACTGTTTCAACACAAATTCCATACCCGTAATCACATATTTCAACGAAACAGTATTATGACACCACTCGTCTGGTTAATGAAACTTCATTTATCTATTTCCCATTGACTAATCAAATGTCATAAACTGTTACAAGAAGGTATGTATTAACTACATGATTTAGGTAATTACCAAAATACCCCTCGTATGTGAGTTTGAGGTTTCGAGTGATTAAGCGGTTTTATCTCAAACTTCAAAACTTCACTGGTCATGTTCAATATTTTCATTAAGATATCAAGATTAAATTATAGAGTCACAAATCCTCATAGCTTAAGATAATATATCGTTTAATTTATTCTAACAATCATTAATAAGATTCGATTGCCCAATCGATTTTTAGATTGCGAACAATTATTTAAATTAGTCATAAGAAGATATCTTGTCAAGTCTGTACTTAACACTTCTTTCGTTGATGATAGTTTCAGAGTATAGAAATTCATGTATAAACATAATCTTAAATAAGAATGGATATTCAATTTTTATTTTAATTAAAAAAAACAAATACAAAAGTATTGAACATCAAATATCTCATTTGTTGGCATAAATGCCAACAAATTGTCCATCAGGCCTCGACAACCTCTATTTTCCATTTTCTTCTTCATCTCTGTTTTGTATTATTTCCTTGTAATTCTCTCTATAATTTGTCAATATTAAGTGTAATATTGCTAAAAGAGTTCTCGTCGGATAGAGTACCAAAAGCTAACATGGATTGGATGAAGTATTAGGAATTCGACGAGGATCATGGTCGTGTCATATATCAATGCTAACAACTTAATGGCCAAATCAAAGCGGTTATCTTGAGCTGGAGAACTAAAGGAATTAATTTTCCAAGTAGTTGATAACCCGAAGGACTCCAAACATACAAGAAGGGCCAAATCAATAGCCAATAGTCTAAGGAATTATCGAGATCATTATCGGTGAGAAAGGAATGAGTGCCACGATTCCCTTAAATGTCGTTGACATGATATTTAGTGAACCTTGGACATGGGATACTACCAGAAAGTGCAAACGCTATGCACGACAAATCCTTAAGATATAATTCGCTCACTATGTGAACTTTACCTCTGGCACTTTAACGGACGGCGAGCCATGCCTACCTCCATGAAGCCATCTTCACATTGTATTAGGACCAAAGAGAAGTGCACTTACACAATCGTTGATAATGAAGTATGTTTCACTATTGCGAAAATAGAATCACTGTAAAGTCACGAGTTAGTAATAAACATAAACAATCCTTCTAATACAATTTTTTTGTAAATTTGGTAAACTATTTTCTTAGATTTAATTAAGTTCTCAGTTTAGACACGAACAATCATAACGTTTATATTAATTTGGTAACCAGTATCTTATTCTTTACAATATGTTTACAAATGCGGAATAGATGGAAACACAAATAATTGCTAGTTGGTAACGTGAAAACTACTAAAATAGTCAAAATTATTCCATAACAATAAATGTAATATTAGGCAAACATAATCAACAGAATACCATAAGTAGATTTGGAATAACTATTATTTTGCTCAGGTACAAATCGTTCATGCTCCTAGAATTTGTATCACATTGCTTCTTCTGTTAAGCTTCCAGAGATATTCAGAGCTTAGTCGCTTACTAGGACTTTGGATATCCAAGCTCCATGACTCCTCGATAACTCATTACTCATTGGATCTCCAGATCTTCAAAACATTTGGGTTCCTTTAATGGTCTTTTGCTCCTTATTTTGGGAATCAGTGTCCCTATAACCGAGCGAAATGTGAAATATCTATACTAACCAACTATATACATCATCCTATTACATAAACAAGATATAGTTCGTACAAGTTTAATTTAATGTTTAACAAGGCGAGAAGAATTATAAATGATTTCGAATCTCTAGATATTCTAGATCTTAGGGAGGTACTTTGGTCTTCTGGGAGACGTAATCTACGAGACGAAGAAGAAAAATATGTTGACAAATTTTTTAATCTCATATGACTCTAATATATATTCTCATGTTGTATCGTGTTTATAAAAAGGGAATCACAAAATTCCAAGGACGGCGGGGAAGTAATTTTCTTCGCCACAGAAGAGAGGTGACGACAATTTTTCAATTACTATTTATAGTAGTGGCATGAGATAACTGGATATCTCCCAGAAGATAATAATGATTTTTTGTATTCAAATTGGTGAATTCAATCTTAGCCATTGATTTTAATTTTACAAATCCTAGTTTTCCTTTTATCCATAAGATTAATATCTAAGATATATTTATTTTAGTTAAATAAAATATATATTATTAATCAGAATAAATAATATATTATATGATTTTTAAATATATTCTCAGAATATTCACGAGAAAACAAAACATTGCATTTTATATTTTTTTAAATATATATTATCATAATATTTATGAGAGAGAATAGAGTGATACTAACTACCCGTTTTTTGAACTCATGTTGTCAATATCTATTACCGTTTGTCATATTACAATAATGAATTTCATTATTTCTAGAAATTTGTAGTCGTGTATATCAAAACCGAACATAAGACTATAGACCTAGTAATTAGGGTTTAACAAATCACATAAGAAAAGATGAAGAAATATTTTTATATTCCATCGATTCGTTTAATTTTATTTAGTACTCTGGTTTGTAATTTAAGACTAAATTTTCCGTTTAATTAAAATTATATTTACTCATTATGACGAATATTTAATGATATAATGAAAGTGAGAGCATAACCTAGCAAGTTCAACCCCTACTGAAAAATGTCAATTTATATATTATATAATCAATTGTCATTTTTACTATGAAAGTGTGAACAATCAATCGGTGTTAAGGTGAATGAACATTGTCCTTATTTGTCTGTGTTCGTATTCACTATGCCAAATATTATGGATTTTTTTATATTTTATTAATCATGCATATTATTATTTCCAAAAAAGTTAGTGCTTAGCACTTTTACTGTTTCTCGCAAATTTTCTCGTCTAAGGTTTGATTGTTAATCTCTTAATGACAGAATCTAGCATCTTGAATCGAGCTTATACTATCTATCAATAAGTATAGTTGAGATAAATGGAACGAGGTCATTGTTGTTTCTGAACTTTAAGTTGTAGAAACCTTTTGCTCATTCAACTTACTTGTATGATAATTTAGTAACTATTAAGATGATCGACTCTATTCATGATAAATATTTAGGATTGACTTTTCATTTACAATAACTAGATTTATGTTATAAGTTTCTCCGAACATTATTTAATGTATACTCTATATCTTCTTAACTAAAGATCTCGATGAACTAGTTCATAGTATTATAGAGAAGAACAAGATCGTTGCTGATCTACTTTCTCAAGGGTTAAATTCCTTATTTTCAATATAGCTTTTTTAATTGAACATATTCGTTGGAGACCATTAAATCTCATCGAAATTTGTTAGAATCCATTGGAGTTCACCAAAAAGAAAAAAATTAAATTATCTTAAAAAAAAAAAAAATTCGTCGTAAGTCATCGGAGTTCACTAATAAAAAAATTTAACATTTTTTGTTGGTAGTCATCGGATGTCATCACAAACAGCAACAATTTCATTGTATGTAATTATAGGTAATAAAAAATATTAGTTTTTAAACTTTTTACTTTTAAACCTAAAACCTAAATCATCAATTAATCTCGAAAAATAAATTAAAACTAATTTAAACAATACTAAAAATGAAAAATGGAATGAAAAATTATTTTAGGTCATTTTTCGTTTCTGAATTTGAAGAGAGGAAGATGAGTATGAGTTTAAAGCTTGTCGGAGATGGGTAAGGAGCGACTGAGTTTGTTTGAATACCGTTAAATTTTATCGTAATCATTTGGGAGAGAACAATCGGGGTATAGAGAAGAATATATGTGGAAATTAGAAGAAGAAAAGAAAAGACAAAAATAGGTTCATTATAGTCGAGGGTAATTTTGTCTGAGTCTGGTCAAATGTCCAATTTCAATAGAATGGACAACTACCTTAATATTGAATAGTAGTGGTAAGAATTAAAGATTATACGATTCAATCAACATAATATATGTTAGAAATATTGCCCACTCGAAGATTACGTATGAATAATTACTAAATTCGATAATTAGATTACTTTACAAACATTATTTGATTAGTTGGTTGAGTTCTAAATAATTAATTAAAATTAATAACAACTATCTTCCATAGCCTCCGTACTAAACTGAGTCACGTGCTGGACACCCGAGTTCGGGTGGTGTGCTACAACAAGGTCGATGACTAATATATGCCTGAAAAACTGTATCTAAAGTCATATATGTGGAACAGATGAGTGAAGGCTGATCATCATGTGGGAGCATTCTACACTTGTAGTAAGTGTACGACCTGGACATGTTTTGGGCTAGATGGGTCGTTTAACGACCGTTAAGACGCACTAACCAAGGCCACTATGATGGTCACAGTTAGACTTGATCTAAATTCTGAAGTGGTCATGGAGACTGGTGTTGGTGATTGATGAACCATAATAACCATATTAAGTGCGGAATATCATTAATTGCACTCACAATAGCCAATTAACAATAATGATTACTAAACACGATCTTGATTTATTAATTTAATTCAATTACGAAAGCGATTCAGCAACCAATAATAAAGAGACGTTCATTACACTTACATGGATTTTGGCTCAGCTACAATATGCTCCAATTCAATACTCGTTCCGTATTCAAGTTTTCACAGCTCCTTCGTCTGATTTAGTACTCGAGGATGACACCGTAGTCTTCCGAAACATAATTTCCGAGACGAATAAGAAATATGAGAGGGCACAAGCAATATTTCACTATATCTCAAAACCAGATTGCTTCAGAATCTCGCTCCTATTATTTAGGATTGGAATTAACAATTCTGCGGAATAGGGGAAGAGAAAATTTTGCCGAGAGAGAGAGAGAGAGAGAGAGAGAGAGAGAGAGAGAGAGAGACAGAGACAGAGTTGGTCGAGTATCCTTGAATGGATTGAGTGAATTTTTCTCTTCCATTCTAATCCTATTTATAGCATTTAGGGAGGAGATAACCATTAAGATATTTTCTCTCCTTTTGAGAGATATCTCTCCTTCTAGAGATATTCCCTCCTTCTAGAGATATTCTCTCCTTCTAGAGATATTCTATCCTTTGGATTTAATCTGGTCCATTAGATCTCAACAGTGAATCTAAACTCTCTCTCAGCCATTAGATCAATATCTATGGAAGAGATTTTCTCTCATCAGAGAAAAATTTAGGGAGAGATTAAGGGGAGAGAATTTTGCCACCCTTAGGATCTATTCTGAGGGGATTTTTGGCCATTTTCTAGGCCAAGCCCAATCCAAAATTTCCAAGCCTAAAAATCTAATTAATTATTTATGTACTTGATCCAACAATAAATAAAATATTTAATTAATTTGCAAATACCCGTTTTTCATAATTAATGATTTCAATCACCATTACATCAAGTGAGATTAAATAATGAACGACATTATTATTCGAAAGTTCTTATTAGCCTTTATCAAAGCCGAATCGGAAAATATGGAGCTAGTAGTAGAATGTTAACGTTCCCGACAAAAAAGACGATACATTCCTATCTCTTTTTCATTGAATCGTCTAGTCTTTATCAATACTCCACCGTGTAATCAAAGACCGAACCCTTTTTTAATACTAGAAATATATTTACTCATCGTGACGATTCTCCACAGATATAGTCAGTTCGTGTTTAAGATCCTCTTGGTTCAACCCCTGTCAAGAGAAGTCAAAATATTCCGTTATAGTTCTCTTGATACATATCTACCCCAAACATTGTTGTTTCCCTAGCGAAAGATTCTTTCGAACGTTAACTCACTTCGAAAGTGTGCACAATCAATTAGTTCTAGAATTAACCTTTAAATGAGTTAACATTGACCTCCTTTCAGGGAGGCTTGATTCTGTGTCTGTGAATCACTTCCCACTCGAATCATGCTCTGAGAGGACTCCCAATACATAAGCTGTAAATTAGCATGAATAGCCTTTTAGTGAATGAGTTAAAGAGCTCAGAAACATGATCAGTGTCCATAACCACTTCAGGATTTAGATCAAGTCTCACTGTGACCGTCATAATGGCTTCGGTTAGTGCGTGATAACGGTCCTTAGACGACACATCTACCCCAAGGCCTGTCCAGGTCGTACACTTACCACAAGTGTAAAATGCTCCCACATAGTGATCAACCTTTACTCATGTCCTCGTTTTAGCAAACCTCCAAAACTCAGGTGCCCAGCGCATGATTTTGTTTGATAAGGATGCTATGGGATGATTAATGTTCTATAAATCTTAATACATAAGAGATTACCATTTCAATTCGAATAAATCATAAATATCAAACTTTCTTTATTATAATATAATCGATAATTTACATAAGTATCTTCTCAAGCAGGCAAGAATTTCTAACAATCTCCCCCTTTGACCTAGAGAAGATATGACAGGTTTCTAAGGCCCATTCCCTCTATGTGTTTCACGGACACACGTTCGAAAATTACTTTCGTCATTGGATTAGCGATGTTGTCTAACATCGAGATGCCAGGTCTTCTCTTCAAACTATATCTCTAATCATGTGGTACTTTCGCTCTATATATTTTCCTCTCTTATGGCTGCGAGGTTCATTTGAGTTTCCAAATGCTCAAGTGTTATCAAGGTGGAGTTGCAAAGGCTCGTTCATTTTAGGAACTGTTGGATTAGGTCTAGGGTTAAGAACAAATTATCATTAACAAGTTAATGGCGGAATATAAAATTTCTTTACTAGTAAAACAATTTTACTAACTTAGGCAAATTGCATGAACATTTAATTATTTAAAAAAAATTATTTAATTACTTGTGTACTTGGGACTAACATATCTTGTAGCTTGATCTTTGTGAAGCCTTAGGAAAGGTTGATCGTCTCGTCTTGATCATTTTCTTCACACCTAACCGTGAACTCGAGAAACTTAAGGTTTCTATTAACAAGAGTTTATAGAGGGTTTGATTGTTTTGTGTGTTGGCACAATTAAACACAATAACTCAATGACAAGTCTATGAGCTAAAGAGCTAATTTAAGCCTAAATCTAATAAGGACTTAGGTGCCAAAATAAGAGAGGTATTTTTCGAGAGAGAGAGAGAGAGAGAGAGAGGATTTTGGTCGTCCAAAACAAGAGACAACAAGAGGAAATATTTTTTTTTCACATCTCAATGTGAGCCTCTATTTATAGGAGAATAAAATATAAGAAAGGGTAATTACCCTTTCCTATTTTGTATTCATGACACAATATTTGATTTCCTCTCCTCTTTCTCTAGTATATGGCCGGCCACTCTTCTGCATTAGTGATTGAAATTTGTTTCCTCACTTAGCACATTTGTTTTCTTCTCAAAGAAATTAATTTCCTCTTTTCTTTTGGGCAACTACCAATATAAAATAATGCACAAAATAATAAGAGATATTTCTTTCTCTCCGCCGTGATGCTTGGCCGAAATTCTACCTAGGGTGGAGCTTCTAGATGATTCCTTATTTCTTTTAAGACAATTCTTAAAATACCCATTGTAGAATTAATATTGCAAAAATAATGAAATTATTTTTATAATGCCTCAAATGACTTATCGGATTTAGAAACTAATTTATATTTCCATCATATGAAAAAAATTTAAAATCTTATTTTGACACTCACATCATTTTATGTCTGTGGAAAAAAATACCCTTTAGATATTTTCCGAGAAAACGTTTAGTTTAACGCTTGAACTTATTTTGACTTAGCTTCTAATTTAACAATCTTGCTCTAATGACATTGTTGTTACTTGAATTGGCTTATTTTTATTAGGCAAGTCTCATTCAGCCTCGTCATGATTTGTTGCATATCTTCCGCATGATCTTCTGCTTTAACATTCGGCGATATTTCAGGATCTGATTTTATTCAGCGTATATTTCATTTATCATGGCGGATAAAGGTCCTTCCTATTTTATGCTCGCGTGGTTAATGAGTACGGATACTCGAGCATTGACCTTTCTTCTTTAGGCGATCATAAAAGCAGCGGTAGCCACCATTGATCTCCTTGAGGCTTTTCTCTGAATCTGTAGGGTTTTTAGACGTGAAAGTTGGCGGATTGGAAAGCTACGAGTTCAGAGAATTGCTGTGTAAAATCTTTTCACCCACTGTGAAAGATTTGTATTGTTGGTGTTTTGTTATTCTGTGTGAGTTCGTATAATACTCTACAAGTTCATTGTGACAAAAGAACACGTGTGAGTGTGTCTTGTGGATCTGTGAGTTGGTCACTAATTCAGGGGGAGGACTGAATTAGATTCTTCACTTCTTAGTTTGTAATTTGGCTTTGAGATTGTTGTTGGTTCATATAAGTCCATCTGTACTAAAAACTATTATCTAGTGAAATCATTTCCACCGGGTTGTCACACCCCCCAGATGTAGGAGAAGTTGCTCCGAACTGGGTTATCAATCGTGTGTGTTCTATTTACTTTACACTGTTCTTATTTCATCTATATCTTGCTCGTTGATTGTTACACACATTGTCATAACTTCTGTGTGTGACAATTGGTTGAGCGACTAACAGAATTTCAATTGGTATCAGAGCAGGCACCTTATTCAAGGTGGCTTCCTGTAGTGTTTCAATTCTGTGTAGATGGAGAACTTCAGAGAAGGTGGTTCTGTCAATCGACCACCAAACCTGGATGGATCGAATTATGGATACTGGAAAGCTAGGATGTGTGCTTTCTTGAAGGCATTGGATAGCAGGACGTGGAAAGCTATTCTTAATGGATGGGAACCGCCTGTCATCATTGATGAGGAAACAGGTGTGAGTACACCAAAACCAGAAAGAGAATGGACTGCTGCTGAAGATGAAGAAGCCCTCGGAAACTCCAGAGCTCTTAATGCAATATATAATGCTGTTGACAAGAACATCTTCAGAATCATCAACACTTGTATTAGTGCTAAAGAGGCTTGGGAAATTCTTGAGATTTCTCATGAAGGAACTGCTAAAGTTCGCAGTTCAAAACTTCAGATGCTGACCACTCAATTTGAAGCTCTCACTATGAATGAAGATGAGACTATTGCTGAATTCAATATTAGAATACGTGATATTTCTAACGAATCCTTCTCTCTTGGTGTTCCTATGACAGATGAAAAACTTGTTCGCAAAATTCTCAGATCTCTTCCTCAAAGATTTCAAATGAAAGTTACTGCCATTGAAGAAGTTCAAGACTTGTCTGCTATGAAGCTTGATGAATTTATTGGGTCTCTCATGACATATGAACTCTCTATTCCTCGTGCTGAGAAAAGGAACAAAAGTCTTGCTCTGAAGAGTTCTGTAAAGCAATCCACGGATCAGGTATCATCCGAATCTGAAGAGGATATTTATGACACTATTGCTCTCCTGTCTAAAAATTATAACAGGGTCATGAAGAAGTTCGCTAGACTTCCTCCCAGAAATGTCAACACTGAAAGTCGTGACAATCAGACTAAGCTTCAGTCCTTCAAAGGAAATTCCTCCCAAAGAAATAGCAGAAATGGAGACAAAGTGTCTGGGTATAAATCCAAAGGAGTTCAATGCCATGAGTGTGAAGGATATGGTCATATTCAAAAAGACTGCGCCAACTTTCTTCGTAAGCAAAAGAAAGGTTATAATGCCACTCTCTCTGATGAAGAAGATGAAAGTGATTCTGAGAGTGGGAATAATTTTCTCGCTTTCACATCCATTATTGAGAATCTGGAGGAAAACGAAGCTGATCACAATGTAAGCTCTAATAATTCTTCTATTCATAATGTGGATATGAATGATGATTTAGATAAGCTTAACAATATGATCTTTACTCTCACAACTGATAAGACGAGACTTCTTGAAACTATTGTTGAACTAAAAATTGAGGTTGCTCGTCTAAATAATGAACTTATCAAAATGACAAGATCTGTTAGAATGTTGAATTCAGGAACAGATGATCTGGACAAAATTTTGACTTCTGGAAAAACTGGCAAAAGCATGACGGGAATTGGATACTCGCATGGAGCCTCTACATCTCATACCAGATTTGTTCCTCAGAAAAAGAAGGATATAAATGACAGAAATGTGTCTCAACGAAATACTGTTGTCAATAGATTACCCTGGATTTGTCATTACTGTGGAAGAAAAGGTCACATACGACCTTATTGTTTTAAATTGTTAAACAATAGGGACTATCATGCTAAAATTAAGTCTGAGACCCACAGAAAGATAAACAGAAGCAATCATTTTGTATGGAAAATCAAAAAGGATCATTATGCAAATATTGCCTATACTTCATTACGTGCCTCTACCTATGATGACTGGTATTTTGACAGTGGATGCTCTAGACACATGACAGGTGTTAAAGACTATCTTACTGATGTGAAGCCATATTCAAACTGTTTTGTTACCTTTGGAGATGGAGTTAAGGCTAAAATTATTGGCAAAGGTACAATGAAGTTTAAAGGATTGGTGTGCTTAAAGGAAGCTCTTTTGGTAGAAGGTCTCACTGCTAATCTTATAAGTATCAGTCAACTTTGTGATTCTGACCTAACTGTGAACTTTACCCGTGATGAGTGTATTGTTAAGAATTTTCAGGATGACATTCTTATGAAAGGGAAAAGATCTTCAGATAACTGCTACATGTGGTCCTCTGACAAAAGTCTCAAAGTTGAATCATGCATGATCTCTAAAGCTGATGAGGCTAAATTATGGCATCAACGTCTTGGTCATCTGAACTACAGAAGTCTTCGTAAGATTATAATTGAAAAGGCTGTGACTGGGGTTCCGGATATTAAAGTTATTGAGGGACAGATATGTGGTGAATGTCAAATCGGAAAACAGGTTAAAAGCTCCCATAAGCCTGTGAAAATATATACTACCACTCGTGATCTGGAACTTTTACACATGGATCTGATGGGTCCTATGCAAACTGAAAGTCTGGGTGGAAAAAGATATGTCTTTGTCTGTGTTGACGATTTTTCTCGATTTACCTGGGTTTATTTCCTAAAAGATAAATCTGAAACATTTGATGTCTTTGAAGAATTGTGCAGACTCCTACAGAGACAGAAAGAAGATTCTACAGGGAAGATTGTCAGAATCAGGAGTGATCATGGTAGGGAATTTGAAAATTCTCGATTCTCTAATTTCTGTAGTGAGGAAGGTATTGCACATGAGTTTTCTGCTCCCATCACTCCACAACAAAATGGCATTGTGGAAAGGAAAAATAGAACCCTTCAAGAAATGGCGAGAGTTATGCTTTTAGCAAAGAATATTCCTACACGATTCTGGGCTGAAGCTTTAAACACTGCTTGTCACATTCATAACAGGGTGTCCATAAGACCTGGAACTACCACCACTCAATATGAAATCTGGAGGGGACGAAAACCCAATGTGAAATATTTTCACATTTTCGGGTCTACATGTTATATTTTGGCTGACAGAGAAACCAGAAGAAAATTTGATGCCAAAAGTGATGAGGGAATTTTTGTAGGCTATTCAAGAAACAGTGCTGCTTACCGTGTCTACAATCTGAGATCAAAAACAATAATGGAGTCTGTCAATGTTGTGGTCAAGGATACAACAGATATTTATATGCCTGATTCTGAAGGAGATTTTGGCTATACGAAAGTCAATGTCAGACAGAATGTTACGCCATCTGACTCTGACATTGTTAGGCAAAATACTACTTCGACTGATTCTGATATTGTTAGGCAGGATGTTACGTCATCTGCCTCTGACATTGCTTGTCAAGAACCATCTAGCAGTAATAATACGCATGAAAGCACAGCTGCTGAGAGTAACAATCAAAACGATGCTTCTTACGAGCCTACTGAAACAGATTCGTCTATTGATATTAGCCATGAGTTAGTTCCTTCTACAAGAATTCAGAAGAATCATCCGATTGACAGCATTATTGGTGATGTGAATGATAGCATGCAGACAAGAAGAAAGGATCCTGTGAATTACAGAGAGATGATTGGAAATATATGTTTTGTCTCTAAGATTGAGCCAAGGAACATAAATGAAGCTGTTCACGACGAATTCTGGATGAATGCCATGCAAGAAGAACTTGTTCAATTTGAGAGAAATTCTGTTTGGGATTTAGTTCCTAAACCTGAGCAGGTTAATATCATTGGAACTAAATGGATATTCAAAAACAAATCAGATGAATATGGTAACATTACCAGAAATAAAGCCAGACTTGTTGCTCAAGGTTACACTCAGGTGGAAGGTGTTGATTTTGATGAAACCTTCGCACCTGTTGCCAGATTAGAAGCCATACGTCTCCTTCTTGGTATTTCGTGTCATTTTCGATTTAAATTATTTCAGATGGATGTCAAGAGTGCTTTCTTAAATGGCTATCTTAACGAGGAAGTTTATGTGGCTCAACCCAAGGGATTTACAGATCCACATAATCCAGATCATGTGTATAAACTCCGAAAAGCTCTCTATGGTCTGAAACAAGCTCCACGTGCTTGGTATGAAAGACTGACTGAATTTCTTATCCTAAAAGGCTATTTGCGAGGTGGCGTTGATAAAACTCTATTTGTTAAGAAGGAAGACGGTAAACTCATGATAGCACAAATATATGTTGATGACATTGTGTTTGGAGGAATGTCACATAAGATGGTACAACAATTTGTGATTCAGATGAAAAATGAGTTTGAAATGAGTATGGTTGGAGAACTCAGTTTATTTCTTGGATTTCAGGTCAAGCAAATGACAGATGGAATCTTTATCTCTCAAAGTAAGTACGCCAATGCTATTGTAAAGAAATTTGGACTTGAGAAATCTTCTCACAAGCGTACTCCTGCTGCAACTCACATCAAACTTACAAAAGATGATACTGGAGTTCCTGTTGATCAGAGTCTTTATAGAAGCATGATTGGAAGTCTACTTTATCTTACTGCTAGTCGTCCTGATATAACATATTCTGTAGGTGTTTGCGCCCGCTATCAAGCTAATCCTAAGGCAAGCCATCTAAGCCAAGTAAAACGCATCATTCGCTATGTGTCAGGAACATCTAATTTGGGTCTTCACTACTCCTTCGATACTACTTCAACTCTGGTGGGATATTGTGATGCTGATTGGGCAGGAAGTGCCACTGATCGTAAAAGCACTTCTGGTGGATGCTTCTTCCTCGGAAATAACATCATTTCTTGGTTCAGCAAGAAACAAAACTGCGTCTCTCTTTCGACGGCTGAAGCTGAATATATTGCTGCAGGAAGTGGTTGTACTCAACTGTTATGGATGAAGCAAATGCTTGCTGAGTATGGTGTGTCACAGGATGTCATGACATTATTCTGTGACAACCAGAGTGCTATCAATATTTCCAAGAATCCTGTTCAACATAGCAGAACTAAACATATCGATATAAGACATCATTTTATCAGGGAGCTTGTTGAAGATAAAAAGATTCGTCTTGAGTACATTCAAACGCAGAAACAGCTTGCAGATATATTCACAAAGGCTTTGGATGTGAATACTTTTGAGAATCTTCGTGCCTCCATCGGTTTATGCATTGTGGAACAATAGCAATTACTGATTTGTTGGGCTTTTCCTGTTATGGCCCAAAATATGCTTCAGTCTACACCGAATATTAAAAACGACAATAGTGTGTGTCGTTTCCTTCATCCCCACTATGAGACAGTTCACGTTTTTCCAAGCTGTGAGTTATTCGTTTCCCATAGCATCTTGATCGACAGTTTCAACTGCCACATTTTGAATTTCTCTCTCAACTGCCTTTCCGTTTTCATCTTCATCACTATCATGGTTGGAACTCGGAGTGGTATACACACTTCCTTCCCTCGTAAACCGGCAAAGATGAAGAAGAAAAATGTTCCTCGTAAGGTTGTCACTTCGCTTGTTCAAGACAAAGTGTCAGTGGAGTTGGGATCGCCCTCTGCAGATCGTGCCGATGGTCAGGCCGGAGGTACATCTGTAAGAGGTCGTGATTCCACTATCTCTCAGTCTTCGAAGCGCCCCTTCACGATACAAGACCTCACGGGGTATTACTCAAGCAGTTCTGAGGATCATCAAGCACCCGATACGGAGGATCATGATCAATCTCCTCCCCACTCTGTTTCAGGTATCTCTGCCTCTCGTAAAGAAAAAGATGAGACTTGCATGCCTATAAATATGAAACATCCTCCTGAGGAATTAGCAAGGATTAATATTCTTTTGGGCTTGAGTGAGGATAGTCGAAAAGCCCCAAATGTCGACCAGGTTTGTTCTGACACCTTCGTGTCAGTTTCTGTGGAGAACTCTGATAATCACAGCCCTAACCGAGAAGATGCTCCTGACGATGATGACATCACTATTAGTGCCCTACGACAGTTGAAGAAAAAGACAAAACTGTCTACCCCGGCTGAGGATGTGCATTCCTCTCCAAATGAGCCTACTCCTGCTAATGCTCCTCAAGATCCTCCTGTGCATAAAGTGGTTCTTAACAGGAAGAAGTCTGTTGCCTTCAAGGCTAAGAAGAAGAAGATATCGACTCTTCATTCCTCGAAGACTCCTCCTCCTCAGGATGTTCCCTTTGAAGTTGATGAGCCTACTGAAGCTCCTACTTCTCCCGTGAGAGTGAACCCGAAGTACAAAGACGGTCGGAAGCTTCCTACCAACATTCCATCTGCTCCTCTCGACAATGTCTATTTTCGGACTGAAGCTCAGGTAGCAAAATGGAAATTTGTTTATGCCAGAACAATTTATCCTGAGAGGGAACTGTCTGTGGATGCAACCAAATTCTCCGTCATTCTTGATCTCCTTCAAGAATCAGGTCTTCTATCCACTGTAAGTAATCTGGGCCCTTATTATCCGAAAATGATAAAGGAGTTTGTCATAAGTCTCTCCCCTGACATGAACATTCCTAGTAGCCCTGAGTATGGTAAAGTGAATCTTCGTGGCCATATATTTGAGTTCACTCCTGTCCTGATTAACACCACTTTGTGTCGGTCTACATCAACACACTCGGATCCTCTGCCGAATCTTGACATTATTGTTAAGGTTATTACTGGCAATGAGACTGCAAAGTGGCCGATTAAGGGAGGGTTACCTGCATCGGAACTCACTGCTAAATATTCCATCCTTGCCCGTATTGCTGCAACTACATGGTTCCCTACATCGAATGGTTCTTTAGTGTCAACTGATGCAGGCAAGTTCATCTATCAGGTTGGTACTCATTGCAAGTTTGATTTCGGCGCAATTGTGTATGATCATTTTGTACGACATGCAAAGTCCTATGCAGCCAAGATGCCTATTGGTTTTCCTTGTCTCATTACGAAGATCCTTCTTAATCAACGAAGGGATTTACTTCGTTCTGATGATGTTCTTGGAAAACCGGTCGTTCCCCTCATGTTCCACTTCCGCCATTTTGAGGGAAAGCATCTCCTTGACATTGAGCCTCCTTCTGCTGAGCATGTCACGGATGACACTGCTTCTGGGCCTGGTGTCTCTCTTGGACAAACTGCACAGAAAGAAGTCCTTGCCCTCTTACTACAGGAGTCTACTTTTCTTCACGACATGATTCAGACTGCCACTAAGCGCAAATTCACAGTTGATAATATGATCAAGGTCATGAAGAAATCTTCCACTGCCTCAACTTCAACTGCTCAAGATCCGGCAAGTTCTTCTGATACAATATCTGCATATGTACTCTGTTTTAAGTGTTCCCTGGGGGTTGTTTATTTTATTTCTTCTTGGACGATGCTGATGTTAAGACATTCGTGGTTTGCTTGCTTCTTCTTCCTCCTATGTCAAGACTCTTTTATTTTTCCCTCTGTTTTGGTCTATCCTTGCCTTTGACTTATTTTAAGGCAATCAGGGGGAGAAATTTGTACTGATTGATTTTATGGTAATTTGATATGGATTTCGTTGTTTATCATATTTCCATGCTTGCCTAAAAAATAGCCAAAGGGGGAGTTTGTTGTTACTTGAATTGGCTTATTTTTATTAGGCAAGTCTCATTCAGCCTCGTCATGATTTGTTGCATATCTTCCGCATGATCTTCTGCTTTAACATTCGGCGATATTTCAGGATCTGATTTTATTCAGCGTATATTTCATTTATCATGGCGGATAAAGGTCCTTCCTATTTTATGCTCGCGTGGTTAATGAGTACGGATACTCGAGCATTGACCTTTCTTCTTTAGGCGATCATAAAAGCAGCGGTAGCCACCATTGATCTCCTTGAGGCTTTTCTCTGAATCTGTAGGGTTTTTAGACGTGAAAGTTGGCGGATTGGAAAGCTACGAGTTCAGAGAATTGCTGTGTAAAATCTTTTCACCCACTGTGAAAGATTTGTATTGTTGGTGTTTTGTTATTCTGTGTGAGTTCGTATAATACTCTACAAGTTCATTGTGACAAAAGAACACGTGTGAGTGTGTCTTGTGGATCTGTGAGTTGGTCACTAATTCAGGGGGAGGACTGAATTAGATTCTTCACTTCTTAGTTTGTAATTTGGCTTTGAGATTGTTGTTGGTTCATATAAGTCCATCTGTACTAAAAACTATTATCTAGTGAAATCATTTCCACCGGGTTGTCACACCCCCCAGATGTAGGAGAAGTTGCTCCGAACTGGGTTATCAATCGTGTGTGTTCTATTTACTTTACACTGTTCTTATTTCATCTATATCTTGCTCGTTGATTGTTACACACATTGTCATAACTTCTGTGTGTGACAATTGGTTGAGCGACTAACAGAATTTCAGACATGTAATAGCGACCTTATGGACCCGAATGAACAAAGGTTGAGCTACTATACTCGGACTCAAAAGTTCACAATTTTTTTCCGAGTATAAGCTTAATGTCAACTGACTCGATTAAAGAGTTTACATTTAGCTAATACTCAGAAAACGTTTGTCAACTTTTGAGTCCGAGTATAGTAGCTCAAGGTTTGTTCATTTGGATCCATAAGATCACTATTACAGGTCACTAGAGTATGATTGTTAAATTAGAAGTTAATTAAAAATATGTTCAAGTGTTGAAGTAGACATTTTCCCAGAAAATGTCTAAAGGGTATTTTTGTCCACATGGACGTAAAATGATGTGAATGTCAAAATAAGATTAAAAATATTTTCATATGATGGAAATATAAATTAGTTTCTAAAGCCGAGAAGTCGTTTGATCCATTATGAAATTAATTTTATTATTTGTGCAATATTAATTCTACAATGAGTATTTTTAAAAATGTCTTAAAATAAATAAGGTAGCATTTAGAAGCTCCCCCTAGGTAGAATTTCGGGCAACATCATTAGAGAGAAGAAAATAATATCCCTTATTATTTTGTGCAGTATTACGTATTCGTAATTGCCCAAAAGAAAAGACGAAATGAATTTCTTTGAGAAGGAAACAAATGTGTTAAGTGAGGAAACAAATTTTCATCAAGAATGCCTTGGTATGGACGACCATATACATGGAGGAAGAGGAGTGGAGATCAAATATTGTGTCATGAATGCACTATAGGAAAGGTTAATTACCCTTTCTTATATTTACTTCTCCTACAAATAGAGCCTCACATAGAGATATGAAAGAAGGATTTTGCTATTGTTTTCTCTTGTTTTTGGCCGACCATAGTCTCCCTCTCTCTCGCTCTCTAAAAATATCTCTTTATTTTGGCACCTAATTCCTCATTAGACTTAGGCTTAAATGTTTCTTTCTCCTTGAATTAGCTCTTTAGCTGATATACTTGTTCTTAAGTTATTGTGTTTAATTGTGCCCACAAACAAATCCTTCAAATCCTCTATAAACTCATGTAATAAAAACCTTAGGTTTTCGAGTTCACATTTAGGTGTGAAGGTAACGAGTAAGAGACGATCTACCTTTCCCAAGGCTCATCAAAGATCAACCTACAACAAAAAAGTTAGTAATCAAGTAAATAATAATGTTTTAAATATAAAAATGTTTATGCACTTCGCCTAGGTTGGTAAAATTGTTTTACTTTTAAAGAAATTTTTATTACCCCATTACTGTGTTAGTGATACTTATTTATTAACACTAAACATATTCTAGCAAATGGTATCAGAGCATAGGTCAAACTATAAGCATGTACATGTTATTTAAAATAATTATACGAAAACTGTTTTCAAAATTTACTTGAATAATGGTTTTGCAAAGACTAGAGTTTAGACAATTTTAATTTTTTGTTGCGACCTCTAAAATGAAATTTGTGTTGATTTAAGAGTGTGGACTCTTCAATTGAACAACGAGAATAGGAAACTCTCAGCGGTTGAATCAAGAAATCAAGAAACGATTTCTTGATCACTTCTCTCTCAAAACTCTCGGCCAAAAAGGCTCACAAGGGGATGGGAGATCTTGGTTGAGTATTAGATGTGTTATTATTAAGGTTTACTCAAAAAAACCCTTATATATAGATAGAGAGACAACATGGTGAAATTAGGTCAAACTCATTAGCCAACTTAAGCCATTTTCAACCTTCTAATGAGCGATTAAAATTAATTTTCAGCCCTATTCTCAAATGTGGCCGAGTATATTATTAATTTTACTCCCAAAATTTATTTGATTTATTTCTAAAATAATATTTAATTAATTTAGAACATCTCATTAATTTAATGACAAATCATTAATTATTTTCATATTTCTCAAAGTAGTACGAAACGAGAAAATATTTATTTTCATCTTTTATTTATTTGAATCATTAAATTATATTGTAATTAATAATATAATACGATTCATTAAATAAATATCATAATAATAACCAATTATTTATTTATTTTCTCAGAAAATAATTTTTTTAGTGTATATCGCAATTTACATTCAATGAGAAAATCAATTGTTCTAGTTCAATAAATCTCGTCTGAGAATCTATCATTTAGTCCTTATGGACCCGCATGAACAATGTTTTAGAATAAAGATCGGACTCAAAAGTTCACAAACCATTTCCATCTTTTAATTCTTAATATTAGTCGATTCCACTAAAGGACTAATATTAAAAGTCTCTAAGTTCATATGCGTTTATTTTCCGTTTGATGTGAAAAAACAACTCTTCACACGATCCATGTAGTACTTTACAATATTACCCTTCATGTGTATCAGTAACACAGAGAAATGTAAAATTACCGTTTTACCATTGAGTCATTATTTCACTAACTCATTTGTTATTTGTGAATGAGAAAAACATACAGTGATATGTCTCTACATGTCACATGTTTTAATCATAGAATGTTCTTATTCGATGAATGCCTGGCCGGGTATCCATTAACACTCTCATAAGAAATCATAGTGTGATACTAATGCTTTAGCATTGTTTCAACATTATTTCTGTATCTATGAATCACTTAACCGAATATGACAATGTTATGACACCAACAATTAGGTCAGATGCAACTATAACTTAACCATTGCCCATTGACAAATCAAATGTCAGAAGATGTCACATTGATCATGCATTCACTTCACGATTCAGGTAATTACCAAAATAACCCTCATATGTGATCTTGAAGTCTCGCGTGATTAAACGATTTTATCTCGAGCCTCCGAGCATCACTGGTCATGTTAAATATCTTCTATAAGATATCAAGAATGAAACACAAAGTCACAACTCTCTATATCACAAGATAAGATATCATGATTCATTCAAACAATCATTACTCAGATTCGATTACTCTATTGATCTTAAGATTGCGAACAAATGTTTAAATTAGTCACAAGGGGCTATTGTTGGCATTTATGCCCACAAAGGAGATTTTTGATATTAAATACTTTTGTATTTGTTTTGCTTTGAAATTAAATAAAGATTGAATATCCATTCTTATTTAAGATTGTGTTTACGCATTTATGTCTACGCTCTGAAACTGTCATCAACGAAAGAAGTGCTAAGTCCAAACTTGACAAGATACCTTCTTATGACTAGTTTAAATAATAGTTCGCAATCTAAAGATCGATTGGGCAATCGATTCCTAGTAATGATTGTTAGAATGAATTAACCGATATCTTATCTTGTGATATGGAGAGTTGTGACTCTGTAATTCATTCTTTATATCTTAATGAAGATATTGAACAAGACCAGTGAAGTTTTGAAGTTCGAGATAAAACCGTTTAATCACTCGAAACATCAAACTCACATACGAGGGGTATTTTAGTAATTACCTAAATCCTGAAGTGAGTACATGTATTCTTGTAACACTTTATGACATTTGATTTGTCAATGGGAAATGGCTAAATGAAGTTTTGATTGACCCGACGGTTGGTGTCATAATACTGTTTCATTGAAACATGTGATTCACAGATATGGAATTTGTGTTAAAACAATGCTAAGGCATTAGTATCACACCATGCTCCGTTATGAGAGTGTGAGCGAATAAACCAGGCCTGGTATTCATCGAATAAAGAATTCTTTGAAATAAAACATGTGACATGTTGAGACATTTCACTTTATGTTTTTCTCGTTCACAAATAACAGAGGACTTGGTGAAATAATAACTCAGGGGTAAAAAGGTAATTTTACATTCCTCTGAGTTAATGATACACACAAATGGTAATATCGTAAAATACACCGTGGACCGTGTGAAGAATAGTTTTGTCACATCAAACTGAAATATAAACGCATATGAACTTAGAGATGTTCAATATTGGTCCTTTAGTGGAATCGACTAATATTAAGAATTAAAAGCCGGAAAAATTTTGTGAACTTTTGTGTCCGAGCTTTATTCTAAAGCTTCGTTCATGTGGGTCCATAAGGTCTCAATGATAGACTCTCGGACGAGATTTTGGTGAACAAGAAATGATTGATTTTTTCATTCAACGTAAATTGTGATTTACGCTAAGAAAATTATTTTCTGAGTAATTAAATAAATAACTGGTTATTTATTATTACATTTATTTCACGAATCATATTATGTTATTATATTGATAATAATATAATTTGATGATTCAAATAAATAAAAGATGAAAATAAATATTTTCTCGTTTCGTACTACATTGATTAGTATGAAAATAATTAATGACTTGTCATTAAATAAATGAGATGTTCTAAATTAATTAAATATTATTTTAGAAATAAATCAAATAGATTTGGGAGATAATTAGGACAATATGGCCGGCCATAATAGGTGTTTTATGGGCTTGAAAAATTGTTTAAACTCATTAAAAGGAGTTTTGGGCTAAAGTTTGACTAATGGGTCTTAACTGGATTTTGACCTAACTTAAGCCCATTCTCTCTGATATAAAAGGAGGCTTTCTCTTTGGTAACCCTAGCCTAATTTCGACCAACACTCAGCCAAACCTCTCCCCCCTTGTGCTTGAGAGGTTTTGGCCGAAATTAAGAGAGAAAGAGAGAGAGGATAACTGTTTCCCGGCAGCCCCTCCTTTTATTTGAGTTTCCCCTTCTTCCCTTGTTTCCACGAAAGAGCCCACCCTCTTTGTCTCCTAAAATCCCTTGAGTATTATCATTGACTCAACTTGTGGTTGTTTGAGTGATTTTTTTCTCCCCAGGGCCGACCACTTTTGGAGGAACGAAGGCACGACGGATTTGAGGATCTCCTTGACGCGCGTGGTGTAGAGGATCGGCCGATCACTTGGACGTACACCGAGACTTGCTCTCGCAGATCCAAACCCTATGTAAGTGTCTCTTAAACGAATTGGATCTGAATGATATAGTATTGTAGAATGATTATATTTATTTAGATTGTTCGTTTGCATGCTTAAATGAATTTATTGATATGTTCATAAATTTTGTTGACATTCTAGTTTAGATTTAATGACATGGTTATGAATATGTTAAAAAACGTTTTTAATATGTTAAATTTAATTATGAATTTCCGCCATATGTAGATATGTTTCATAATTAATTAGGTTAATTGTTAACTAAATTCCAACAAATGGTATCAGAGCCATAATTGTCATTAAAATCGATTTTATGTGTTGGCGTTTTTATATGAATTGCATTTGTGAATGTATGTGTGTTTTATGAATGGATCCTTATTCTAATTGGCCCTAGGATTGTTTACGGGTTACGTCCCGGTTTTTATTTTATTTAAATTTGTAATTTGTTGTAAATTTAAATTTTGTAATTTGTAATCCGGGAGACAAGAAGAAGGAAGGCAGCCTCCGGGAATGGCCGCGCGTTTTTAAAACGCGTGGGAGCTATCCCGGACGATTCCGAACACGCCTAAGGACCTGTGTATTGGACAGAAGAGGGCTGTTTGGGTCGGCCAAAACCCTAGCGTGGCCGTGTGTCTTCGGACGCGCGCGAGCTAGCTAGGGTTAGGCCCGACGACCGAGATTCGGAAATCGTTTCCGAATAAGTTTAAAATCTTGAATAATTAAATTTTCTTATATTATTTTTGAAATAATAAAAGTGAATTTAGTTATTTGAGTGGGAGATATTAATCTCTAAGTTTTAAAACTCGGAAATTCGACGACTCGACACAAGACTAGGAATAAAGTAGTTTATTGATTTTTCTTTTGTAAAGGGTTGTAATTTTAGAAATGGGCCATTAGATAAGTTAAATATTATGTTTTATTTTATTTAATCTTATCTCATATTCATCCACATGTCATATAGGATAGAACGCCAACACTATATGAATTGTTCATGCATCATTATAGTTTAATTTAAATAACTAATTATGAAATTGAACATCGTCCACAAAAATATGATTTTTGCAAAAACTAGGTGGGAGGGTTATTTGTCGTTGAAATAACCCGAGGTCCCCAACATGAATTTAATTAACTTGTGTGAATGAACTAAGAGTCACCCTCGTGGCCCTCCCTTTAATGGGAGTACTTCGGAAGCACATAGTTAATTAAATTGTTACGAACTAAGCTCTAAAGAGGAACGATGAAGCGGAGTCTCCCCTAGGAGAACCGTTTTCAAAGTAACTTGGATAAGGGCCCACATGTTGGTTACACGGTTAGACTTATTGTTTAAAGTAACCTTCCATATAGGCTATGCGTTAAATATAAGTGACCAAAGTCCATGGTAATTAGCGAGAACTAGAAGTTGTGACTTCTTGTATGGTTCAAACTAAATAGTGATGTGTCATGACTATGAAAGGCGATCAATTGCGGTTTCCCCTAGGAAAAGTAATTGATCATTTTTGTTCATAATACCATGAATTATTTATCGCTTTCCTCACTAATTTAGGATTGTACATGCATCATAATTCGAAACTGTAGCATATGCTAAATTTATTCATTTCATTTAATTTCAGCAATATCATGAATCCACTTGCATCTATACTGAGTTATAACAAACTCGAGGGTGAGAATTACGTTGATTGGAAACGTAACCTCGACATCGTACTGACGGTGGAAAAGCACAAGTATGTTCTCACTACCCCGTGTCCCCCAGCTCCGAGTGCTGACTCAAGCCAGGAGGACAAGAATGCCTATGACACGTGGGTAAGGTCCGATGAGATTGCCAAGTGTTATATCTTGGGTTCCATGAGTAATGTGTTGCAACAATCTCACAAGGACATTGCCACGGCATATGACATGCTCTACAATCTTCATGACATGTTTGGATGTCATGGGCGTCAGGCGAGGCAGCAGGCAATCCGAAATTTCATGAATTGTCAGATGAAGCCGGGAACGTCAGTCAGGGACCACATGCTAGTGACCATGGGTCACCTGAACGACATGTAGATTCTCGGATCGGAGATCGATGGACTCACCAAGGTCGACATGATCTTGGAGACTCTGACGGATTCTTTCGATAGCTTCCGTCTGAACTACTCCATGAACAAACTCGATTTTTATGTAACCGAGCTGATGAAGGAGTTCCAGACTGCCGAGGGACTTCTCCCTAAGACCAAGGAGAAGACTGGTGAAGCCAATGTTGCTGAACATAGGGCTTCCACTTCTGGATCGAAGAGAGTGACGAAGGGTCCCAAAAACGCCAACCGAACGGGATCCAAGACGCCTTACAAGAAGGCTGCGGATGTCAAGGGCAAGGGCATCGCAAAGGTGGACAAGTCTAAACACAAGTGCCACCATTGCGGAGAAGTCGGCCATTGGCGAAGGAACTGTCCTGCCTACCTCAAGACTGTCAAGGGGAAAGGTATGGCTTTCGTCACCCAAGCATGTTACACGACATATAAAGAATCACCCTGGATTTTAGATTGCGGGGCTTCTGACCATATTGTGTGTAATCTGAATGGTTTAAGGAAAACCAGAAGCTTAGGTGAAGAAGAGTTCACGTTCAACTGGGGGAATGGAACGAAGGTCAGAGCCAGATCTGTCGGGACCATGCAGCTGAATTTTGGGAATAAGGCTTTATTATTGAATAACGTTTATTATGTTCCAGATTTTTGCAAGAACTTAATTTCTTTTGGTCGTTTAGAAGAACAACATTATGAGTTTAAAGTCAATAATGGTATTGAAATTTTTCTTAATGGTTGTTTTATTTCTAAAGCTCATCGAGTAGATTCTATTTATTATCTATATCCTAATGAGCCGACAATCTTGGACACTGAGGTGAATAGTGATTCACTCAGGAAGCGTAAGACATTTCATAGTGATGAAACGGATGATACATATCTATGGACTTACGTCTTGGACATATTGGCCTAGATAGGTTTAAGAGGTTAACAAAGGATGGTCCTTTGAAATCTCTAAACGTGGGATCTATGCCCACGTGTGAATCTTGTCTTGAAGGCAAGATGACCAAGAGACATTTCTCTTCGAAAGGTCTAAGAGCCACACAAGTATTGGAATTCATACATAGTAATGTATGTGGTCCAATCAGTATTCAGGCAAGAGGAGGTTACGAATACTTTGTAACCTTCACTGATGACTACTCACGTTTTGTTCATGTTTTCTTAATGCGACACAAATCCGATACTTTTGAAATGTTCAAACAATATCCGGCCTTGGTTGAGAAGAAAAGAGAGAAACAAATCAAAACCCTTCGATAAGATCGAGGCGGAGAGTACTTGTCTGATGAGTTCGAGGATCTTCTTAAAGAAGAAGGCATTCATTCTCAGCTTACAGCACCGGGCACTCCACAACAAAATGGTGTGTCAGAGAGAAGGAACCGAACGCTACTAGATATGGTGAGATCAATGATGAGTTACTCATCTCTTCCTGATTCGTTCTGGGGATATGCCTTAGAAACGACAGCTCATATTCTGAACCAGGTTCCGTCAAAAACGGTTCCCGGCACTCCCTACGAGAGATGGTGTGGTAAGAAATCTGTTCTAAACCACATCAAGATCTGGGGTTATCCAGCACACGTGCTGAGACAAAAGACTAGCAAGTTGGCTAGTCGTTCAGAATTATGCTTTTTCATAGGATATCCAAAAGGAACAAAAGGGTACACTTTCTATAGTCCTACTGACAAGAAAACGTTCGTTAGCACAAACACTAGGTTTCTTGAAGAGGATTACATGAAGAATACCGTACCGAGAAGCAAACTTGTGCTGAAGGAGATGTTGGGTGAAGTAGCTGGTACTTCACAAGATAGGACAAGTCCTACACCAACAATAGAAGAACCACATTCGGAACTTGAGCCTCCTACGATTCGTCGCAGTAGCAGGATTGTACGACAACCTGAGCGATTGATGTACATCGGAGAGGCCTTTGCTGCAGTCGCATACAAGGAGGAAGATGATCCATTATCATTTTCCCAGGCGATGCAGAGTTCTGAAGCAAACCTATGGCAAGAAGCCATGAACGTTGAAATGCATTCGATGTATTTCAACGAAGTCTGGAAACATGTAGATTTACCTGAAGACATCAAGCCTGTTGGGTGTAAATGGATCTACAAGAAGAAAAGAGGACCGGATGGAAATGTCGAGACATTTAAAGCACGACTTGTGGCGAAGGGGTTCACACAAAAGGAAGGTATCGACTATGAAGATACCTTATCGCCCGTGGCGATGCTAAAGTCTATTCGTACTCTTTTATCCATTGCTGCCGCCCTAGATTATGAAATCTGGCAGATGGATGTCAAGACTGCATTTTTGAATGGAAATCTTGACGAGCGCATTTACATGGCTCAACCAGACGGGTTCATGGAGAAAGGCCAACAGGGCAAGGTTTGTGAGTTGCTAAAGTCCATTTATGGACTAAAGCAAGCATCTAGATCTTGGAATATTAGATTCGACGAGACTGTGAAAAGCTACGGCTTTGATCAGTCTTTAGATGAGCCATGTGTTTATAAGATGGTAAACGATGGCAAAGTGGTCTTCTTAATCCTTTATGTAGATGACATACTACTCATTGGGAATGATGTGGGAAAGTTATCAGAGGTTAACATCTGGATGTCAGAGCAGTTTGAGATGAAGGATCTTGGAGAAGCGGCTTACATTCTGGGGATTCAGATCTTTAGAGATTGGAAGAACCGAAAGTTAGCGCTTTCTCAAGCATCTTATATTGATAAAATCATCTCCTCAAGAGATAGAGGACATGAGACATATTCCCTACGCCTCAGCCGTAGGAAGTCTCATGTATGCAATGCTCTGCACTAGGCCAGATATTTGTTACGCAGTGGGCGTGGTGAGTAGATTCCAATCGAATCCTGGACCCGAGCACTGGGTTGCGGTCAAGCATATTCTCAAGTATCTCCGGAGAACGAGCAATTATATGCTTGCATACTCAGGTGATGACCTGAATATGACGGGGTATACCGATTCCGATTTTCAAGCGGATAAGGATTCCAGGAAATCCACATCAGGGTCTGTGTTCACCCTAAATGGTGGATCTGTGGTCTGGAGGAGTATAAAGCAAACTTGTGTTGCTGACTCGACCATGGAAGCCGAGTATGTGGCAGCTTGCGAAGCTGCAAAGGAGGCTGTGTGGCTGAGGAAATTCCTGATGTACTTGGAAGTAGTTCCAAGTGCCAACGAGCCCATTACACTTTACTGTGATAACAGTGGAGCCGTTGCAAACTGTAAGGAACCAAGAAGTCACAAGCGCTCAAAACACATCGAGCGGAAATACCACCTGGTACAAGATATAGTTCATAGAGGGGACGCGACGGTTATGAAGATCTCAACGTTGGAAAACCTTGCTGATCCCTTCACGAAGCCTTTAACCAGTAAGGTCTTCTAGGGACACCTAGAAGGATTAGGACTGAAAGATCATTCGCATCTCCTTTGAGTCAAGTGGAAGTTTGTTGGAATTTATGCCCACAAAGGAGATTTTTGATATTAAATACTTTTGTATTTGTTTTGCTTTGAAATTAAATAAAGATTGAATATCCATTCTTATTTAAAATTGTGTTTACGCATTTATGTCTACGCTCTGAAACTGTCATCAACGAAAGAAGTGCTAAGTACAGACTTGACAAGATACCTTCTTATGACTAGTTTAAATAATAGTTCGCAATCTAAAGATCGATTGGGCAATCGATTCCAAGTAATGATTGTTAGAATGAATTAAACGATATCTTATCTTGTGATATGGAGAGTTGTGACTATGTAATTCATTCTTGATATCTTAATGAAGATATTGAACAAGACCAGTGAAGTTTTAAAGTTCGAGATAAAACCGTTTAATCACTCGAAACA
Source organism: Urtica urens (assembly GCA_958296335.1). Classification (NCBI taxonomy): domain Eukaryota; kingdom Viridiplantae; phylum Streptophyta; class Magnoliopsida; order Rosales; family Urticaceae; genus Urtica; species Urtica urens. The sequence continues at coordinate 21,926,321 of OY282523.1, read as the reverse complement.
TCAAACTCACATACGAGGGGTATTTTAGTAATTACCTAAATCCTAAAGTGAGTACATGTATTCTTGTAACACTTTATGACATTTGATTTATCAATGGGCAATGGCTAAATGAAGTTTCATTGACCCGACGGTTGGTGTCATAATACTGTTTCGTTGAAACATGTGATTCACAGATATGGAATTTGTGTTGAAACAATGCTAAGGCATTAGTATCACATCATGCTCTGTTATGAGAATGTGAGCGAATAAACCAGGCCTGGTATTCATCGAATAAAGAATTCTTTGAAATAAAACATGTGACATGTTGAGACATTTCACTTTATGTTTTTCTCGTTCACAAATAACAGAGGACTTGGTGAAATAATAACTCAGGGGTAAAAAGGTAATTTTACATTCCTCTGAGTTAATGATACACACAAAGGGTAATATCGTAAAATACACCGTGGACCGTGTGAAGAATAGTTTTGTCACATCAAACGGAAATATAAACGCATATGAACTTAGAGATGTTCAATATTGGTCCTTTAGTGGTCCTTTAGATGATTCAAATAAATAAAAGATGAAAATAAATATTTTCTCGTTTCGTACTACATTGATTAGTATGAAAATAATTAATGACTTGTCATTAAATAAATGAGATGTTCTAAATTAATTAAATATTATTTTAGAAATAAATCAAATAAATTTGGGAGATAATTAGGACAATATGGCCGGCCATAATAGGTGTTTTATGGGCTTGAAAAATTGTTTAAACTCATTAAAAGGAGTTTTGGGCTTAAGTTTGACTAATGGGTCTTAACTGGATTTTGACCTAACTTAAGCCCATTCTCTCTGATATAAAAGGAGGCTTTCTCTTTGGTAACCCTAGCCTAATTTCGACCAACACTCAGCCAAACCTCTCCCCCCTTGTGCTTGAGAGGTTTTGGCCGAAATTAAGAGAGAAAGAGAGAGAGGAAAACTGTTTCCCGGAAGCCCTTCCTTTTATTTGAGTTTCCCCTTCTTCCCTTGTTTCCACGAAAGAGCCCACCCTCTTTGTCTCCTAAAATCCCTTGAGTATTATCATTGACTCAACTTGTGGTTGTTTGAGTGAATTTTTTCTCCCCAGGGCCGGCCACTTTTGGAGGAACGAAGGCACGACGGATTTGAGGATCTCCTTGATGCGCGTGGTGTAGAGGATCGGCCGATCACTTGGACGTACACCGAGACTTGCTCTCGCAGATCCAAACCCTATGTAAGTGTCTCTTAAACGAATTGGATCTGAATGATATAGTATTGTAGAATGATTATATTTATTTAGATTGTTCGTTTGCATGCTTAAATGAATTTATTGATATGTTCATAAATTTTGTTGACATGCTAGTTTAGATTTAATGACATGGTTATGAATATGTTAAAAAAACGTTTTTAATATGTTAAATTGAATTATGAATTTCCCCCATATGTAGATATGTTTCATAATTAATTAGGTTAATTGTTAACTAAATTCCAACAGCTATCTTATCAAGTTTGTACTTAGCACCCCTTTTGTTGATGACAGTTTCAGAGCGTAACATTCATGCATAAACACAAACATAATAAAGAATGAATATATAATTTTATTAATGTCTCAGCAAAATTAAAAATAAAAGTATTTACATGTCTAAAATCTCTTTTGTTGGCACCAATCCCAACAGATAACTAGCGATTTGACAGTTTGTGAGCTGACATATGAAACCTAGGACTCAGGTTAGAGAACACATGATGCTGATCATAAGTTATCTCAATGACATGGAAATCCTTGGATCTGAGATTAATGGAGAAACCAAAATAGATATTATCTTGGAAACTCTCCCTGAATCTTTTGATACTCTCAAGATGAACAACTCCATCAATAAGTTAGGGTACACTGTTACCAAGCTAATGAAGGAGATTCACACCGCTGACCGACTCTGGCATAGGAACTGTCCTGCCTACCTCTAGACTAAAGGGAAAGGTATTGTATTGATTATCGAAGCTTGTTTAGTAGATAATAATGTATCATCGTGGATTCTTGACTCCACTGCTAACTTTACACCAAGTCCATCATTCATACGGAGTACCAGGAACCATTATAGAAGGAACTTGGTTCAGAATGTAGGGAGTTAGGGAGTGATGAATAACTCATCATTGATCTAACCATCTCCATCAGAGTTCGATTCCTTCTCTCTGACACGTTGTTCTGTTGAGGTGTGCCAGGTGCTGTAAGATGAGAAGCGATATCTTCTTCTTTAAGAAAGTCATCGAACTCCTCAGACAAGAAGCGATTTCTTCTTCTTTAAGAAAGTTATGAAGGGTTTTGATACGTTTGTCATTTTTCTTTTCCACTAAAGCCCGAAAAACCTTAAATACGTTAAAGGTATTAGATTTTTGTTTTAGAAAATAGACAAGTCCATATCTTGAGTAATCATTGGTAAAGGTAATGAAGTATTCGTATCCTCCCTGTGCCTGAATTATGAGCAGACAACATACATGAAAATGTATTAGTTCCAGCAACTCAGTGGCTCTTCGACCTTTATCAGAGAAAGATTGCTTGGTCATTTATCAGATTCACAAGTCGGTAGTGATCCTATTGCAGAGGCTTTGAGTGGACCGTCCCTCACAAGTCTCTTAATCTTATCTAGACTAATATGGCCAAGTTTTAAGTGTAAAAAATGTGTTGATTTTATTAGATCAGAGGAGTTATTAGGTTTGATCCTCTTTGGTTCCCTAACTAGATCATTATCCATTTTAGAGTCTAACAACAAATGTTGTGTACGATAAATATAGTATAAACCATTCTTCATACAAGCATCATTGACAAATGAATTGGAAAAAGAAAGTCGAATTCCATTATCAATAAACTTTAAATAATTATTCTGCTCAACCATATGAGCTATATATATTAAGTTTTTCCCAAAGGAAAGAAAAAAATATAAATTATTCAAATTCAAAGTTTTGTCTTCAAAAAACAATGTCACGCCACTTGATGAAGAAGTCGCCATCCTCTAAGCTGTTACTTTTTCTGAACCCATTCAAGGAACAACAAATATGGTTAGTAGCAGTGGAGTCAATAATCCACGATGATACATTATCAGCTACTAAACAACCTTCGCTAATCAATAACATACCTTTCCCTTTAGTCTTGAGGTAGGCAGGATAGTTCCTACGCCAAAGTGCTTCAGCGGTGTGAGTCTCCGTTATTAGCTCGGTAATAGTGTACCGTAGTTTATTGATGGAGTAGTTCATCTTGATCATATACGAAAGATTCAGGGAAAGTTTCCATGATCATATATATTTTGGTTTCTCCACCAATCTTAGATCCAAGGATTTCCATGTCATTGAGATAACTTATGATCAGCATCATGTGTTCTCTAAGAGAATTCCTAACTTTCATACGACAATTCACAAACTGTTGAACCGTTTGTAATCTAGCCTGACGCCCTTGCCCTCCAAAGATCTCATGGAGATCGAAAAACATGCTATTGGCCGAATCAATATCACGATGATGTTGTTGTAACACGTTTCTAATTTACTTAGTTTTCTGTTGCAGTTTATTCGAGGAAAGGATGATTGATATAGCGTTTAGAGACATGTAGCTAATTGTTGAAATAATTTATGATTAGTCTTTTGTTTAGGGTTTTAAGTTTAATATTGAATAGAAGAAATCCAAAGGTATTATGAACCAAATGAATCTTTACTCATTTGAGGGAAGGCCGTAAAAGAGTCGTCTTTCATAAGTAAATGACACATCATTAATGCATCGTCAATGTTCTGATCACTCAAATATTTTTGCAGGACCTCAAGGGAGGATTACTAAAGATTGAGTCTAAGTGTGTAACCAACCACTTAGTTAAAGAAGATTTACTTTGAAAACAATCCACCGAGGGGAGGCCTTGTCTCATCGTTTCACATTTGGACGTAGCTCTACAAACAATGTTTAGGTAAAACCTGATGGAATAGGTCTAGGGTTAAGAAGAATTATCATTAATCATATTAATATCGGAATATAAAATTTCTTTACAAGTAAACTATTTTACTAACCTGTGCAAAATGCATATACATGTTATAATTAAAAACATTATTTAAAGTAGTTGAATACTAGCCTTTCTTGTATCTTCAAACTTGAAGCGTCTTGGGAAACTTCCTTGTCTTGATTCATTCTCGTCTAGTCTTGAACTTGAGAAATCTAAGATTTCTATTACAAGAGTCTATAGAGGTTTAGAAGGATTTGTGTGTGGGCACAATTAAAAAATATGAACCAAGAACAATTCTTGGATCATAAGCTAATTCTCTAGATCAAGTGAGGATCTAGTTGCCAAAATAAAAAGGATTATTTTCTAGAGAGAGAGAGAGAGGATCGGCCACAATGCAAGAGAGAGCAATAATAAAGCTTATTTTAACATCTCTTTGTAAGGGTCTATTTATAGGAGAAGGAAAAATTTATTAAGGTCAATTATGCATTCATCAAAGAATAATGCACTCATGACTCAATATTTGATTTTCTCTTCCCCTTTCTCTCCTAAGTTTGCCGGCCATGCATTGTGCATTAGTGAGGAAATTTGTTTCCTCACTTAGCACATTTGTTTCCTTCTTAAGGAAATTCATTTCCCTTTTCCTTTTGGGTAATTATCCTTATAATTAAAGGGAAATAATTCTCTCCTCCTTTGATGTGTTTTGGCCGAATGCTATAGTTAGGGAAGGGGCATCTAGATGCTTCCTTGTTTATTTTAAGACAATTCTTAAAATACCCATTGTAGAATTATTATTGCACAAATAACGAAATTAATTTCGTAATGCCTTAAACGACTTTTCGACTTTAGAAAATAATTTATATTTTCATCATATGAAAAATTCAAAATCTTATTTTGACATTCACATCATTTTATGTCCATGTCACCAAAAATACCCTTTAGACATTTTCCGAGAATAAGTCTAGTTCAACATTTGAACTTATTTTTACTTAGCTTTCAGTTTAACAATCATACTCTAATGACCTGTAATAGTAACCTTATGGATCCAAATGAACAAAGCTTGAGCTACTATACTCGGACTCAAAAGTTCACAAACGTTTTCCTGGTATTAGATTTATTTCAAATGACTCCATTAAAGAGTTGACACTATGAATCTCTTCGTTCAAATGAATTTATTTTCTTCTCAAATTCAACTTAATTATATTGAGTGGATCCATTGAATGTTATCTATGATTACCCTTAATGAATATAATCAATTAGATGAGATTTATAAAATTACCATTTTACTCTTCTAGATGTTATTTCCTAAACTACGTTGTTACTTGTGAATAAGTTAGAAACAATGTATTGACGATGAGCTCACAAGTCACATTGTTTCACAATCCAACTAATAAAGCATGAAGTGATATATATTGTATTTCAACAATCTTGTATATGAATTCCATATATATGACAGTTTCACAAAGTATACTCCTGTCAACTTCACAACCCAATACATCACCAATAGAGCGCATCTAGTTCAAAAATTTGGATCTAGACTGTCGCTTTCTCAAGTGAATATATTGAAGTTATGAAATGACATGTCTCATTTTAAGATTAAGGTACGCACGATGCAATTCATACATAGTGACCTTGAACCATAAGAGGTTAAACGGTTGTTCTTACATTGTCTCTAAAGGTGCACTAGTCAATTCAGTGTCTTCGGAAGATACATTGTAAGAACTATAGAGTTCCTAACTCTCTATGCCTTGTAACCAGACATGATAGATTTTTCCAACAATCGCACTAGGATCAATATTTCGTTGATCTTTAGATTGTGAATATTTTGTCTTCAGCAAACCATGAAGAGTTTTTTCACGCAAATCTACATTTGTCTCTTCATACATTGTAAGGTTTGATTAAGGACTATAAGACTATTGAATATCATAAATCCTCAAAAAAATGAAATGGAATGAATGAACGTTTCAACTTTTATTAATTTAATCAGCAAATTACAATAAGGACTCATGAGAGATTAATATTACATCGATATGTAAATAAATAATTTTCTTGTGGACATCTCTCGGAAAAGGTACTACTTCATGTTCGCAAAGAAATACTTAAGCCAAATAACCTCTTTGGCTGCCTCGGAAGCTGCAATATATTCAGCTTCCATATTTGAGTCTATGATACTAGTGTTGGAAAATCATTAACGATTAATCTATATTTATTATATAACACATCATTATGTGACAGAATTATATAATAAGATTTACAATATATTAAAATGTGAAACCCTATTTTATTTTCCCCCTGTTCTCTTCCTTCCACGTGGGACCCATAGTTTGCCACCTCATACTCCACTTACTCTCTTTCTTCTCCTTCTCTTCTTCTCCCGTGCATAACCTCTCTTTCTCTTTCTCTTTCTCTCTCTCTCCCTCATGCGGGCCACTACCTCTACTCACCGTCTTTATTTATCTTCCACGTTTATGTCACCTATTCCTCACCCTATCTCACTTTGCCAAGTGTCCCACCCACATTAATTGTTATCTTCTCTCTTTTCTTTTCCCTCATGCAGGTAACCTCTTCCTCTCTCTCTTGGAAACTCTCTCTCTCACCACCGCTCACCCAGTTCTAACCAAAACCACCGTCGACATTCATCAAAAATCTTCTTCTCCTCGTCAAAAACCCCTATGTCCAGCTCCGCCTCATCGTTGGCCGATCCATCCTTCATTCTCACCTCATCTCTGTCACGGCGGTGGAAGAACCATCGTCGGCCTCCGGTCTTCTTTGGCGCGTTAAAGAGTCGAGTTAGCTCAAGAACAACCAAAATCTTACGAATCTAAGGTAAGGCATGATCGATTTGATTTTGGATTTGATTTTGATTTCGAATTTGGGGATTTAGAGTTCGTTGAAGATTTTGGGGGTTTTGTGGAATCGAGTTTGGTTTGATGAAATCTGTTGTGTGTTTCGTTTGTGTGTACTCTCAATTGAATTTCAAGCTTGAGTTGTAATTCCAAATTAGGGTTCTTCTGAGTCAGATTTAGGGGTTTTGGGGATTTGAGTTTGATTTGGTGAAATGGATTCTACTTTTCGTTTGTATGGCCTCCAAATTGTATTTTGAACCCGAATTTCTAGGGTTTTGATTTGAAAATCATTTTTACCCAAAAATTAGGGTTCATGCTCGGGAATTTGGGGCTTTTCAAGTGATCTGATCCTGTTTTTGAAATTGGTTGAAATGGTATCTCGAATTGTAACTGAATTGTGTATTGGAACTGGTTCGGATGATTTTCGGGTTGTTTTGGCCCGGGTATTTTGAAATTTGGGATTACGCTCGGGTTTGAAAATAAGAGATTTCAGCTCAAGTATAACCTAATTAATTGTGTTGCAATTGTGCTGAGAATATTGTAATCTGAATTAGTACGTTGTAAATCTGAATATTAAATCAAAGCCTCGAGTTTTGTAAGGTATTTTAGAACTTGAGATTTCGGGAAAGAGAAAGTAATTCAATTTAGTTCTGAAATCTTGACAAGAATTTTATGAATATCACGAGACTATGATTTTATTTCAGATGTCAATAGCAGATTATCGAAGTTTGTTCGAACTCGGGTTTTGGATTCGTTTGTCGGGAGTTGAGATTTGGAATTCGAAGCTTGGGAGTTTTGAAGAATTTAATTTATAGAATTAATTCGTTCCAGAATTTTGTAATCTATTTTCAGACTTGCATGATGATTTGACGATCGATCGAATCAAACCACTGGAATCGGTTTCGAGACCTGTAAGCTGAGTATCAAGGTCTAAAGCTCTGTCATCTCTTCTTTCGATGTTTGGCTAAGTGAGGAGACATAAGTCAACTACTTACCAAAGGAATAATCCTGCTTGTTTGTGCATTTGTATGATAGTAAATAAGATCAGGTAAAAGCCCTAAAAGATACAACTTCAACGTTAAGGCTTTGGCCACTCTTATTGTAAATATTATCTCGGGTACTCTTGCTTAACTCAAACGCTAATGTGACCCAACCATATTTACAATATGTATAGTTAGATCCCTCCTAACTCTATAAAATAAGTTAGGACTAAATCTCTGGAAATGCAGCAGATGCCCGAATTCAACCGGGAAAAGAAGAATCGAGAGTCACATTTCGACCTTCTGTATAAAATACTAAACGAGCTTAAAGGGAAACAATAAATATCTTCGGGGTTTAAACCGATAATGCTCTTCTGTAAATGAAAACATCGAGTACACTGCAAGTTGCAGGGTACACAAACATAACGAAACTAATGTCGATGGTACCCAGGAGGTAATGCCTCGTGTTAGAACCATAAGGTTCCGATGGCGCTGAGTACTCCAGTTTAGAGGGGTCGCCTGTGAGCGTACCGCTTAGGTGATCGCTTTGGCGAGCCTATTTATTTGTGCATGTAAGCATCGAGCGTTGGCGCCCATATGAAGTTGGTACCACTAGTGGATCCTAGAGAAAAGATAAAACTCAGGTCAGCTGTAGACTGCGGCTCGAAGTCTATAGTTGGTCTTTGGTCGAACCGAAGAATTATGGATGTAAGGAAAATGTAATATTGCGGAACGATCAGTGATTGTAGGATGTGCACGCATTCTTCACTCTTAGGTGATAGCTGCATTTTGCATCCCTTTTTGTCTGTTCGCACATCACATGTTTTGTATTAGACTACTTTATCTACCTAGGTTAGACTCCGCTTGCTGAGTCAATCGACTCACAGCTCTATGACCCTTGGTAATGTAGATAAGGAAAAGGCTCCATGCAGTAGTTGTGAAAGGAGTCTTGACCGAGAACGTGTATCTCTTGAGTTGTGGGCTATGCGTCACGACTCGGAAAGTATTTTGATGTGAAATACTATATGTAAAATGACGGCCTTTTGAAAAATAGTATTTTGTGCTTGTAAATAAGCTAGGAATTTTTATGTATATATCATAAGGTTATAAGTATGAAGGCCTTTTCAATCTCAGTATCTAGAATAATGACGGCCTTTACAATCTCAGTATCTAAAAATATAAACAAAAATTTTCCTAGATTTTTGACAACCACTACTATATTATATTTTTCAGCATCTTATATTAAATTATACTTTATTTATTATTATGTTGATTAAAATGTATTTTATTATCTACATATTATTGCATGACGATGATGTTGGGATTGGTGCCCACAAATGATATATTAGACATTGAAATACATTTGTATTTAAATTTACTTAGACATTAACACAAATAAATATTCATTCTTTATTATGTTTATGTTTATGTATGAATGTTACGCTCTAAAACTGTCATTAACAAAAGGGGTGCTAAGTACAAATTTGACAAGATAGCCCCTTATGACTAGTTTAAACATTTGTTCGCAATCTTAAGATCGATAGAGCAATCGAATCTAAGTAATGATTGTTTGAATGAATCATTATATCTTATCTTGTGATAAGAGAGTTGTGTCTCTGTGTTTCATTCTTGATATCTTATAGAAGATATTGAACAAGACTAGTTATACTTAGAAGCTTGAGATAAAACCGTTTAACCACTCGAAATTTCAAGATCACATACGAGTGGTACTTTGGTACTTACCTAAATCCTGAAGTGAATATATAATTGATATTAGACTTTATGACATTTGATTTGTCAATGGGGAATGACTAAGTTTTAGTTTCATCGGACCCGACAGTTGGTGTCATAAGGTTGTCATATTGGGTTATATGATTCACAAATATGGAATTCATGTTGAAACAACGCAAATGCATTAGTATCACACTATGCTTTGTTATAAGAGTGAGAATGAATAAACCTAGCTATGTATTTATCGAATAAGAACATTCTTTGATTAAAACATGTGACATGTAAAGACAACTCACTCTATGTTTTTCTCATTCACAAATAACAAATGAGTTAGTGAAATAATAACTCAAGGGGTAAAACGGTAATTTTACATTCCCCTTAGTTAGTGATACACATGAAGGGTAATATCGTAAAGTAATCCGTGGAACGTGTGAAGAGTTTTTTTGTCACATCAAACTGAAAATATACGCATATGATTAGAGAGAGTCTCAATATTAGTCCTTTAGTGGAATCGACTAATATTAAGAACTAAAAGACGCAAAAGGTTTGTGAACTTTTGAGTCCGATCTTTATTTTAAAGCTTCGTTCATATGAGTCCATAAGGTTGTTGGAATTTATTTAACGATTAAACAATATTAATTAGAATACACATCCTATGTGGCGGAAAATTATAATTAGATCTAATATATTAAAACTAATTTTAATATATTTAACAAACTAAGGCATTACAATTTATCAAGCAATTATAAACAATTTATAATTCACATGCTCAATCAAATAAATTAAACTAACAACTTATATAACATTTATATAATTTATATTTAATTATTTAATTGAAAAAATACTTACATTAAAGGTTGTAAACAACCTCGACGTTGCTAGCTATTGTCGGAATGCCACGTCACGTTCAAAATACAGAAGAATCCTCGCTGGAATGCCTGGGAACGTCTTCGCCGAATGGGGAGGGTCGCCGGAATGGATGTCTGCGGGAAGCCTCGCCGGACTGGAGTTTTTCACATGACAGGGAGCTCTCCAGACTGGGGAGCCTCGCCGGACTGGGCACTCGCCGGACTGGGCACTCGCCGGATGGGTGACTGTCACCGCACGGGGACTCACCTGACAGGGAAGACCCACCGGAATGCACGCTCGCCGGAATGGGAAGCCTCGCCGGACTGGAGATCACTAGGACACCTCGCCGGAGAGCCTCGCCGGGTTGCCCTCGCCGGATTCTCCTCGCCGGACTGGAGCACCTCGCCGGATTGGACTCGACTGACAGGAGTCCCTTCGCCGGACTGGAGCGACTCGCCGGATTGGATCACCTCGCCGGATTGGAGCTCGCCTGACAGGAGTCCCTTCGCCGGACTGGAGCGCTGGAGGCTGCGAGATCGCCGGAATGAGCCCAGATCGTCCTAGGGACATTTTTGGCTGGCTGAAAGCTTTTAAAACAATTTAAAAAACATCTAAACAATTCACAAAATTATTCCAAACACCACAAGTGATGAATCAACAATAATACACTAGGAAATATTGAGATATTGAGTGTGGGCTCTCAAGAACAATTAGGAATCAAATATGGAAGATTAGAAAAACAATTTCTCTTTTCTTTGTTTGGAATTTCGGCCGAGTATCTCAAGGGGGAGAGAGAGAGTGTGGCCGAAAATTAACTAGGGTTAGGGTTAAGTGATTTGGGTTTGTTTAGCCTTATTTATACAGTTATAAATGGGATTAAGCTGGGTCAAACCCATGACCATATTCACTTAGGGAATTCGGCCAATCCCTCTCCCCTTACTCGTCCATATTCTTTGATTTTATTCCTAAACATATTTGATTTAATTTCTAAAATTAATTTAGAACTCTCATTATTATTTAATGACATATCATTAAATATATTTCATAGTTATCGAATAAGTACAAAATGAGAAATAATTTATTTTCTTCTTCTAACATATTTAATCACTCGAGAATGTAATCAATATGATAACACTTTGTGATTCAATGAACAAAATAAATAACTAGTTATTTATTGAGTTTCAAGAAAATAACTTTCTCGGTATAAATCCCAATTTATACTTAATGAGTAAATCAACTTTTACAGTTCTTTTAATCTCTTCCAAGTGTCTATCATTGAGACCTCATGGACCCACATGAACGAAGATTTAGAATAAAGATCGGACACAAAAGTTCACAAACTTTTTCCGTCTTTTAATTCTTAATATTGGTCGATTCCACTAAAGGACCAATATTGACAATCTCTCTGTTCATGTGCGTATCTTTTATGTTTGATGTGATGTAACACTTTCTCACACGATCCACATAGTATATTACGATATTACCCTTCATGTGGATCAGTAACTGAGGGGAATGTAAGATTATTGTTTTACCCATCTAGTTATTATTTCACTAACTCCTTTGTTATTTGTGAATGAGAAAAACATAAAGTGAGATGTCTTTACATGTCACATGTTTTAATCAAAGAATGAACTCATTCAATGAATACCTGGCCAGGTTTATTCATTCACACTCTCATAACAAAGCATAGTGTGATACTAATGCATTTGCATTGTTATTACATGAATTCCATATCTGCGAATCATGTAACCCAACATCACATCCTTGTGACACCAACAGTCGGGTCAGATGCAACTAAAACTTATTCATTGCCCATTGACGAATCAAATTTCACAAACTGCAATGTCAATTACATATTCACTTCAGGATTAAGGTAAGTATCATAATACTTCTTCAGCTGTGAACTTGAAGTCTCAAGTGTGTAAACAGTTTTGTCTCGAGTTTCTAAGTGTCATAGGTCTTATTCAGTATCTTCTATAAGATACCAAGTATGAATCATAGAGTCACAACTCTCTATATCACAAGATGAGATATCATGATTCATCCTAACAATCAATAATAAGACTCGATTGCTCTATCGATCTTTAGATTGCGAACAAATGTTTCAAACTTGTCACAAGGGGTTATCTTGTCAAGTCTGTACTTAACACCCTTTTCGTTGATGACAGTTTCAGTGCATAACTTAAACATAACTAAACACAATCTTCAAAAGAATGAACATTTATTAATATCAATGTTTCAGCAAAATATAAATACATAAAGTATCTCAATGTCTAATATCTCCTTTGTGGGCACCAATCCCAACAAAGGTCTCAATGATAGACACTTGGAAGCGATTAAATGAACAAGAATAATTGATTTACTCATTGAATATAAATTGTGATTTATATCGAGAAAGTTATTTTTTGGGTAACTTAATAAATAATTAGTTATTTATTGTTACATTTATTTATTGAATCATAGAGTATTATTATATTGATAATAATACACTTGAGTAATTCAAATAAATAAAAGAAGAAAATAAATAATTTCTCATTTCATGCTTATTTGAAAAGTATGAATTTATTTAATGAAATGTCATTAATAAATGAGAGTTCTAAATTAATTGAATTTAGAAATAAGTCAAAAGAATTTGGGGATAAAATAAATCAATGTGGCCGAGTATAAGGAAGAGAGTTGGCCGAAATTTTAAGTAATTGGGTCATGAGTTTGACCCAAGTTAAGCCCATTTAACTTCTTTATAAAAAAGTTTAAGAAAATCCTAATAAAAAATCTCCTAACCCTAATATTTTCGGCCAAGAGCTTTTCTCCCTCTCCCCTTGTGATACTCGGCTAAAACTCTTAGAGAGAACAAAAGAGAGAAAATTGTTTACATCCCTGTTGAATGATTCCTTATTCCCGAGAGTTCATAGAAGAGCCCACCCTCTCAATCTCATTGAATTACTCGTGCATTATTATTGATTGTCAAATGGTGGTTTTTGGTGATTTTTAATTCTGAAAATTTTGATTTTTAGAATTGGTTTTGAAGTCCCAAAAGCTCCTAGCCATCCTCGGCCGGCCAGATCCTCCCGCGTGCCTCCAGACCGGTGAGAATCTCAGTCAGACGCTCCAGTCCAGCGAAGGTCCCAGTCCGGCGGAAGCGTCCAAGTCCTTGTCCGGCGAAGGTCCCAGTCCAGCGAAGGACCCAATCCGGCGAAGGTTCCCAGTTCGGCGAAGGTGTCCAAGTCCAGTGAGCAGATCCTGTTGCCAGATCCCAGTCCGACGAGTCCCAGCATGCGTCCCAGTCCGGCGAGAGTCCCGATTCGGCGTCCCTGTCCGGCCATCGTGCGTCTAGGGCATACCGGTGAGCCTCCTTCTCCATTTTGACTTGGTGTGGCCTTCCGAAGACAGCGAGCAACGTCGGGATTGTTTACAAATTCTATTGTAAGTATTTCTCAAGGAATTGGATGCCCTTTAAATATATAAATTATTTATATAGGTTGATAGTGTGTTCAATTGTTGTTCAACATGTTTTAATAAATTTATTTATTAACATGTCAATAAATTTTAATGTCTAGGTTGTTTAAATATATTAAAAATAGTTTTTAATATGTTAGATCTAATTATATTTTTCCACCACATAGGATGTGTAATATAATTAAATTATTTAAATTGTTAAATTAATCCCAACAAATGGTATCAGAGCTAATTAAAGGCATTAAAATTTAGGTTTAATGACTAATTTTGAATTTTGTTTGACTAGTTGGTGTTGGCATTTTTTTGTATGATTGTTTATTGCATTATGAATGTTATAAATTGTGGGAATGTATTTCTGGGTGGATCCTCATTTAATATGGCCCTAGGATTTTGTTTCCGGTTATCACCCGGGTTTTATTTTATTTATTTAAATTGTGAGCCTCAATTTGCAAGAACATTTAAATTGTAATTAAATTATTGTAATTCGACGATGATAAGACAAGGGAGGCAGCACCTCAGGCTTGGCCGCACGTTGGAGAACGTGTGGGGGCTAACCCGAGACATCCGATGACGCGTCACAAGACCCCTTGGCCGGATTCTCACTTGAAGATTAAATTGTTTAATTTTCATTTTATTTTTCCTATTGGGTTGTATTTAGAAATGAGCCATTTACTGAGTTAAATATTTTATACTTTAAATTATTTAAACTCATTGTATATCACTTCACATGTTATATAGGATAGAACGCCAACATCATTTTAAAAATGAATTTTTCATATAAATTATAATTGATAAAGATTTATAACAATTGTAAACTGTTTTAACAGAATATGATTCTTTGCAAAAACTAAGTTGGAGGGTTGTTTATCGTTGAAGCAACCCAAGTTCCCCGACACGAGTATAATTAATAAATATATGATGAACTAAGAGTCACCCATAGTGGCCCTCCCTTCAATGAGAGTACTTCAGAAATATTTAGCTAATCATATTGTTAAGAAGTAAGTCTTAAAGAGTAACAATGAAGCGGGGTCTCCACATAAGTGAACCGTCTTCAAAGTAACTTGATTAAAGACTCACGTGTCGGTTGCACACTTAAACTTATGTTTTAAAGTAGTCCTCACATAGAGACCCTGCAATAAAATAAGTGACCAAAGGTTTATGGTAATTAGTAAAAACTAGAAGTTGTGACTTCTTGGATGGTTCGAACTAAATAGTGATGTGTCACGACTATGAAAGGCAACTAATTACGGTTTCTCCATAGGAAAAGTAATTAAATATTATTGTTCCTAATACCGTGAATTATTTAACGCTTTCCTCACTATATTAAGATTGTTCATGCATGCATATAATTCGAAAAAAATAGCACATACTAAATTTATTTATTTTATTTATAATTTTAGCAAAATGTCTTTTAACCCACTACAAACGATTTTAAGCTCTAACAAACTCGAGGGTGAGAATTACGTTGACTGGAAACGTAACCTCGACATCGTACTGACGATGGAAAAGCACAAATATGTTATCACGACCCCATGTCCTCCTTCTCCGAGTGCTGACTCGAATAAGGAAGATAAGGACCGCCTGCAATGCGTGGATGAGGTCTGACAAGATTGCTCGATGCTACATATTGGCATCGATAAGCAATGTGTTGCAGAAATCTCATCGGGACATCCCCACAACATATGAAATCCTGATCAATCTCCATGAGATGTTCGGATGCCATGGGCGTTATGCTAGGCAGCAAGCTATCCGTAGTTTCATGAACTACAAATTGAAGCCAGGATCTTCTGTTCGGGAACACATGCTACTGATCATGGGTCACGTGAACGATATGGAGATCCTTAGTTCTGAGATCGACGGAGAGACCAAGATAGACATGATCTTGGAAACTATAACAGAATCTTATAATAGCTTCCGTCTGAACTACTTCATGAACAAGCTCAATTACACAGTGACTGAGCTCATGAAAGAATTGCAGATTGCCAAGGGACTTCTCCCTAAGAACAAGAAGAAGTCGGGAGACCTCAATGTTACGGAACACAGAGCCTCGACCTCTGGTCCTAAGAGGATGATGAAAAGACCCAAAAAAAAACCAAACAAGAGGGTTCTAAGAAGCCTTACAAGAAGGCTATGGATGCTTAGGGCATCGCAAATGTGGACAAGTCTGAGCACAAGTGCCATCATTGCGGATACGCTGGCCATTGGCGGATGATCTGTCCTACCTACCTCAAGAGTGTCACGGTGAAAGGTACGATCTTTGTTACTCAATCCTGTTACACTACAAACAAGGCATCGCCTTGGATCCTAAATTGCGGGGCATCTGACCACGTTGTGTGTAATTTGAATGGTTTCAAGAAAAATAGGAGCTTGAGTGACGGGGAGTTCGAATCCAACTGGGGTGATGGAACGAAGGTCGGAGCAAGATCTGTCGGGACCATGAAGCTCATGTTTGGAAATAAGACTTTATTATTGAATAATGTTTATTATGTTCCAGATTTTTGCAAGAATTTGATTTCTTTTGGTTGTTTAGAAGAACAAGGATTCAATTTTGAGATCAATAATGGTATTGAGATATTTATTGATGAGTCTTTTATTACTAAAGCTCAGCGAGTGGATTCTATTTATTAGAGATATCCTCTTGAGCCGACAATCTTGGACACCGAAGTGGATAAAGATTCACTCCGGAAGCGTAAGATGTTTCATACTGATGAAACAGACGACACATATCTATGGCACTTACGTCTTGGACATATTGGCCTAGAAAGGATTAAGAGATTAACAAAGGATGGTCCTTTGAAGTCTCTAACCGTGGGAAGTCTTCCCACGGGTGAATCCTGTCTCGAGGGCAAGATGACCAAGATACCTTTCTCTTCAAAGGGTCTGAGAGCCACACAAGTATTGGAACTCATACATAGTGATGTATGTGGCCCAATAAACATCCAGACAAGAGGAGGTTAATAATACTTTGTAACCTTCACTGATGACTACTCAAGATTTTGTTATGTTTACCTTATGCGACATAAGTCGGATACCTTTGAAATGTTTAAATTGTATAAGGCTTTAGTACAAAAGCAGACGGAGAAACAGATCAAAGCCCTTCAATCTGATCAACGGATAGAGTACTTGTCTGGAGAGTTTAAAGACTTTCATAGAGAAGACGACATTCACTCTCAGCTTACAGGATCTGATACACCATAGCAAAACGGTGTGTCAGAGAGAAGGAATCGAACTCTGCTAGATATGGTGAGATCAATGATGAGCTACTCATTGCTTCCTAACTCGTTATGGGGATATGGCCTAGAAATGGTAGATTATATTCTGAACCAGGTTCCGTCTAAGATGATCCCTGGTACTCCCTGTGAGAGATGGAGTGGTAGAAAATCTGTTTTACACCACGCTCGAATCTGGGGTTCTCCAGCACATGTGTTGAGACAAAAGACTAGCAAGTTGGCTAGTCGTACAGAAGTATGCCTTTTCATGGGATATTCCAAAGAACGCTAGCATGAACGTTCGTTAGCACGAACACTAGGTTTTTGGAAGAAGACTATATGAAGAACTCGGTACCGAGAAGCAGACTTGTGGTGAAGGAACTGTTGGGTGAAGTAGCTGGTACTTCACAAGATAGGACGATTCCTATTCCAACAGTAGAAGAACCACATTCAGAACCAGAACCTCATGTGCTTCGTCGCAGTAACAGCTGTTGCAAAAATCGCGCGCGCAAGTGCACACGTCGAACAAGTAATATAGATAATAAGTTCAGTTGTTCCCACGAGCATTAATAATTCAGTGTAATTCTAACAATACCGCAATTTAAATCAAGAGAGAATGAAAGTGAAAGTTGTGGCTTCTAAATTGCTAAATAACTTAAAATAAAAACGTTTAAAAGATGGATGTGTGGAGCAAGGGTGATGTTTCACTTTTCTATCCTATTGTCGAGATTTCTAGAGAAACGAATAATGATCAATCCTATGGCTATGCTAATCATGTTAACGTGAATTTTATCGCTAACCCTCGCTAGAGTGATATTAACGACCTAAGACTGAGAACTCCATTTACCTCTCGGTCTCAAGGCATAAAAACCTAGCTTGCTTTACGTTTTAGAACACTCAAACGACTCCATATGGGCTATGGCTATCTCTAGACTTCACAAAATATACTACAATATTCTATTTTATTCGCACGACTAATTAAACGTCGCTGGAGAGAATAACTAATCCTAAAATCAAGCATACGATGATCAGGCATATACGAGCATTAAGAACAAAAGATCCACCATCACCCTCAAAGGGATTAGTTCATGGTGATGGTGGAAGAACTAGAAAGAAAAAAAGAACAATGATCCATGATAAATAAACAAATCATGAACAAATAAATATAGTTTCAGATGAAGAAGGAGGAAGAAAAACTGGATTCGATAGTTACAGGCTCGTCACAGCCTCCAGAACATACATGGCCTTCTTCTCCGTTCACCTTCTGTTCCTATGTAAGATTTCCTCTCTCTAAACAAATCAAGAATGCTCTGTAAGATACTGCTATTAGGTTATATAGGCGGTGGACTTATGTAGCGTCATGGAGGACCTCATCGCGTCGCGATCGCCCCTCATCTTGAGCTCCGGGTATCGAAATTGAGATCCATAAAAAGTTCTGGAATCCTTGCGATCGCCCCGTCATCCTAGGATGTTTTATTCCATTTTCTCTTTTGCATCTATAATTCATATTTTACTTTCTTTGCATCTCATAAATCTTTGCGGATTTGAATATCCTCAAAAATTCAACAAACTATCAAAACTATCAAAATACTTGTGGATAAACTATGAAACGCTCTTATCAAAATCTCCCAAAATCGAACTCTTGCTTGTCCTCAAGCATGAAAAATAAAAAAAATGTAGAAAAAAAACTAAACACACGAACACACAAAAACAAAAACTAAACAACACAAATATAAGTTCAATATTATTGTTATTTCATCGATTAACACTTAGACTCTATTTTTAATTTTCAAGACTTTTCGGCTTCGGAAATTCAAGGTTTTAAACGCTTTGTTAACTGCTAGAATTCAAAAGAGAAAATAAAAGAACATGTTAGCTTTAGCAATTTCGCAATGTTTACCTATCTCGAAAGTGTTCGGATACCTAAAATTCTCTTCTTGTCAAACAAGATTATAAGACCACAAAAACCGTAATATATATTTGAGACTTGCTATTTACGGTTTTGACTTACCATAGGTCTCCTCTTGTCCCTTAATCTCCACTAATGTACATAAATCATTTATAGCTTGTCAAAAGGTCTTATGAGGCTTGTAATGTTATGCTTAGGTCAAGGGTATGGAAATGAATTTTTAGTGACTAGGGTTGACCCTATCGACTCAAATAAGAACTACAGAACTCCTAACTTTTTCATCTTCTTTCCCAAGACATGTTTTCCTCATTTACAATTCTTTTTTTTCCTTAAATTTTCTCAAATCTTGCCTCACATAGCCTTTTCTATTTTAACTAAATCACGTCAAAACAACTAACACTTCTCTTTTTTTTTCTATTTAGAAGAAGAAGACAAAGAGAAGGTTTTTAAATTATTACTACTCGACGTGGTGTTTAAACGAATTGTTTTTTCTACAAAGAACGTATATACTCTCTAGAGACAACCAAATATTCCCCAATATTTTTTTATATTAAGCCTAACAAATTTACTAGTTTTCAAGAGTCGCTAAAAATAACGTGTTCTTTGTGGGATTTAAAAATTATGGCTTAAGTCTTTTTCTGATTTAGTAACGAGATGGTAAAACATTAGGCTTTTTGTGACCGGGTTCTAAATGATATTCAATATTTTTAGGTCCGGCTTTTTGGCTTAAAGGGCTTATCCTAATGCCTAAAGCATTCTTACTAGATCAATGTGTACTCAATTTCGCCTCGATTGAGAATTGGAGAAGGTTCTAGTAAGTACGGTGATTTAAATTTAATTGTTCGACAATAATACGCATCTGGCATTCTTAAACTTCAAGACATACAAAATTCGGGCTTATGTGACAACAAAGATTCTCAAAACTCAATTTCCTCCTAGTAATTCATGGTTTTTTACTCCTAAGCCTAAAGTCTTTAAAAACTCAAAATCTCATTGACAAGCATATGTGAACCAATCAATTTAACAATAATAAACAGCCTATTGAACAACCTAAGTAAAAAAAATAAAGAATGAAAACCTGGAACAAAAGCAAAAATAATAGAAAATAATATACATCGCAATTTAAATTTCCCCTCAAATTCAAACTAAGCATTGTCCTCAATGTGAAAAGGACTGAAATACGTGGAGGAAAATGAGACTTACCTTGCGAGTGAACGACCGAGTCACTCGTCATCCGGCTGTCTCGAGCGCTTCGTGCTCGCATCGAACTCTTCAACATATTTTCTCTTCGGGTACTTCATCAAGTTGTAGACGTTGAAAATGACTTCCTCGTCTTGCACTCTCAGCTTCAGCGCTCCTTTTTGCACATCGATTAGTGCTCCTCCGGTTGCTAGAAATGGCTTCCCCAAAATGATCGGAATGTCTCTGTCCTCCTCCATATCTAAAACAACAAAATCAGCCGGAAAAATGAATTTATCTACCTTTACGAGCACATCCTCGATGACTCCTCGAGAGTATTTGATTGAGCGGTCGGCCATTTGTAGTGTCACTTGTCTTGGTTTCACGTCGCCTATTCCAAACTTCTTGAAAATGGAGTACGGCATGAGATTAACGCTAGCTCCAAAGTCGAAAATTGCCTTCTCAAAATATGTCTCGCCAATAGCACATGGGACGGTGAAGTTTCCCGAATCCATCAGCTTTTGAGGGAGCTTCTTTTGGAGGATTGCGCTGCACTCTTCAGATAGCGCAATCGTACTGTATTCTTCAATCTTCCTCTTGTGAGTGAGGATATCCTTCAACAATTTGGCGGTCTCTCGATCAAGGTTGAAGCTAATCGACCCATTTGAGTCTCGAGGCTACGAATTTGGGCTGATTGACTCTAAAGGGCGGTGCGAGTTTCGTTCATGAATGTCGCCATCAGATCCTCGAGGTCCACCTTTTGTGCTTGTTGCGGTTGGTTGACAGGTTGTTGAAAGATCTGTTGTTGGACTTATTGATTCCCTTGAGGTGACCTTTGATCTTGGTTTGGAGGTTGACGCCATGAGAGATTTGGGTGGTTGTTCCTCGCGCCCGTGTAAGGATTATTGGAATTCTGAAACGTCGGGCGGTTGTAATTTTCCACATAATTAGCGTTCTCCTCGAATCTTGTGGGACACTTGTTGGTAGAGTGTCCTCCGCTGCACCAACAGCATGGCTCAGAGATTGAAGTTTGCACCGCCTTGGCTTGAGCATCGAATTTCTCCATTTTCTTCGTGATAAGAACCATTTGAGTTGACATTATCCTCAATAGTTTCGAGTCATTAGATGAATTTCTTGATGATGCCGCATGAATCATGTTCGGCTCTGACTTCAAAATTCTGCGCTCCATGGGGTACTTCTTGTTCGCTCTCGCCAACTCTTCAAGTAGTTCGTAGAATTCTTATGGCGTCTTTGTGAGCACAACTCCCCATGCTGCGGTGTTTACTAAGTCTTAGTAGGAGTTAGCAGAGCATAGTAAAATGTGCCTAGAAAATCTGCCTGAGGATCTCACGGTGGGGGCATTTTCTAAGCATCTCCTTCAATCGAGACCATGCCTCTCATAGAGTTTCTCCGTCCCATTGACGGAAGCTGTGGATTTCATTGCGTAGGCAGGTGGTCTTCTCGAATGGGAAGTACATGGTGAAGAAGGCGTTGTAGAAGTCCTCCCATGAGTATATGGAGTCGAATGGCAGTGATTGCAA
Organism: Urtica urens; assembly: GCA_958296335.1. NCBI lineage: Eukaryota > Viridiplantae > Streptophyta > Magnoliopsida > Rosales > Urticaceae > Urtica > Urtica urens. The sequence continues at coordinate 21,904,653 of OY282523.1, read as the reverse complement.
CCAATCTTTGGCTCGGTCTCTCAGCAAAAATGAAAACAGCCGTAGACGTACAATGTCCACCAGAATATTTAGGATATGGAAGGTGTCGCACATCTCGTTGAAGTTGCAGATGTGCTCGTTTGGATCTTCACTTGAGGTCCCTGAGAATAGATTCTCTTGAATCATGTTGATGTAAAAGCTTTAATCTGCCGTAATCGCCGGTTTACGGATGGTTGAACGATAAATTTCGGCGTTCGGTGACACATAGTCAATTAGAGGTCGCTCCACTGGGATAAGTTCTGGCTTGTTTAGAAATACTTCCATCGGTTCTTGGCGCTCTTTTTCTGGACTCTCTAGTTCTTGACGTACGTGTCTTTTTGTCTTCCAATTTCTTCTGCACGTCTTTTCTATTTTGAGATCGATCCGAAGTATAGATGACGGTCCGTCTTTTCACATACACCTGAAAGGAGACATGAATACGTAGATGTATTAGTTTAAGCACAGATTCAAATTGCAATATAAATCAGATTCACAAATTATTAAATCATTCCCCGGCAGCGGTGCCAAAAACTTGTTGCGAAAATCGCGCGCGCAAGTGCACACTTCGAACAAGTAATATAGATACTAAGTTCAGTTCATTCCACGAGGATTTATAATTATATGTAATTCTAACAATACTGCAATTTAAATCAAGAGAGAATGAAAGTGAAGGTTGTGATATCTAAATTGTTATATAACTTAAAATAAAAACGTTTAAAAGATGGATGTGTGGAGAAAGGGTGAGGTTTCACTTTTCTATCCTATTGTCGAGATTTCTAGAGAAACAAAGAATGATCGATCCTATGGCTATACTAATCGTATTCACGTGAATTTTATCGCTAACCCTCGCTAGAGTCATATTAACGATCTAAGACTAAGAACTCCTTTTCCCTCTCGGTCTCAAGGCATAGAACCTAGCTTGCTTTACGTTTTAGAACACTTACACGACTCCCTAGAAGCTGTGGCTATCTCTAGACTTCACAGAATGTACTACAGTATTCTATTTTATTCGCACGATTAATTAAACCTTGCTAGAGAGAATAAATGATCCTAAAATCAAGCATACGATGATCAGGCATATATGAGCATTAAGATTTAAAATAGAATAAACATCAGCCAAAGAATCAACTTAAACTTCAAATCAAACTAGAATCAATCCATAACAATTATCAAAAAAAGATCCACCATCACCCTCTGAGGGATTAGCACATGGTGATGGTGGAAGAACTAGAAAGAAAACAAGAACAATGATCCATGATAAATAAACAAAGCATGAACAAATAAATATAGTTTCAGATGAAGAAGGAGAAAGAAAAATTAGATTCGGTAGTTGCAGGCTCGTCACAGCCTCCAGAACGTACGTGGCCTTTTTCTCCGTTCACCTTTTGTTCCTACGTATGATTTCCTCTCTCTAAAACCTAAAACAAATCAAGAATGCTCTCTAAGATGCTGCTATTAGGTTATATACACAAACTCTCCAATTTCACGCAGATCTGGCATTCGAAAACTGATAAAACGGCTCAAAATCGCAGTACACGTGTCAAATTAACTTGTTGTCGGAGTCCCATTGCGTCGCGGTGGACTTCCATCGTGTCGCGGTGGACCTCATCGCGTAGCGATGTGCATTCTTGCGGTCTGCGTACTGCTTCACCTTTTATCACATATCATGAGCTCCGGGTATCGGAATTGAGATCCGTAAAATGTTCCGGAATCCTGCGATCGCCCCGTCATCCTTGGATGCTTTATTCCACATTCTATTTTGCATCTATAATGCTCATTTTCCTTTCTTTGCATCTCATAGATCTTTGCAGATCTGAATGTCCTGAAAAATTCACACAAAATACCAAAACAATCAAAATACTTGAGGATAAACAACTTGTTCGATATAATAATCACGTATGAAACGCGCTTATCACCGGCTTTGTACGAAAACCTATTCGATACATGGGTATCGAATAGTCTTTCATTGTTGTCGCATATCATGAGGAAGATGATCCAGTATCATTTTCTCAAGCGATGCAGAGTTCCAAAGAAAACCTATGGCAAGAATCCATGAACGCAGAAATGCATTCAATGTATGTCAACGAGGTCTGGAAACTTGTAGATCTACCTAAAGGTATCAAAGCTGTTGGGTGTAAATGGATCTACAAGAAGAAAAGAGGACGAGATGAAAATGTTGAGACATTTAAGGCACGACTTGTGGCGAAGGGGTTCACACAGAAAGAAGGTATCGACTATGCAGATACTTCTCGCCAGGCGTTATGTTGAAGTCCATCCGTACTCTTTTATCCACTGATGCCGCCCTGGATTATGAAATCTGGCAGATGGATGTCAAGACTGCATTTCTCAATGGAAATCTTGTCGACCGCATTTATATGGCTCAACCAGACGGGTTCATGGAGAAAGGCCAATAGGGAAAGGTTTCTGAGTTGCTGAAGTCCATTTATGGACTAAAGCAAGCATCTAGATCGTGGAGTATTAGATTCGACGAGACTGTGAAAGGCTACGACTTTGATCAGTCGGTAGATGAACCATGTGTTTATAAGATGATAAACGATGGCAAAGTGGTAGTCTTAGTCGTATATGTAGATGATAAACGATGGCAAAGTACTACTCATTGGAAATGATGTAGGAAAGTTATCAGAGGTTAAGATCTGGCTGTCAAAGCAGTTTGAGATGAAGGATCTGGGAGAAGCAGCTTACATTCTGGGAATTCAGATCTTTAGAGATCGGAAGAAGCGAAAGTTAGCGCTTTCCCAAGCATCTTATATAGATAAGATCATGGATCGCTTCAGTATGCAAGACTCCAAGAAAGGACAGTTACCTTTCAGACATTGAGTGCATCTCTCAAGTGAGCAGTCTCCCAAGACTCCTCAAGAAGTTGAGGAGATGAGACATATTTCTTACGCTTCAGCCGCATAAAATCTCATGTATGCTATGATTTGCACGAGGCCAGATATTTGTTACGCAGTGGGGGTGGTGAGTAGATTTCAGTCAAACCCTGGACCCGAGCACTAGGTTGCTGTCAAACATATTCTCAAGTATATTACAAGAAACTATATGCTTGCAAACTTAGGTGGTGACCTAAATATAACGGGATATACCGACTCCAATTTTCAAACGGTCAAGGATTCCAGGAAGTCCACGTCAGGGTATGTGTTCACTCTAAATGGTGGATCTGGTGTCTGGAGGAGTATCAAGCAATCTTGCGTTCCTGACTCGACCATGAAAGCCGAGTATCTTGCAGCATGTGAAGCTGCAAACGAGGCTGTGTGGCTGAGGAAATTCATTATGTACTTGGAAGTAGTTGCAAGTGCAAGTGAGCCTATTACACTTTATTGTTGTAATAGTGGGGCTGTCGCTAATTGTAAGGAGCCAAGAAGTCACAAGAGTGGAAGTATCACCTGGTACGAGACATCGTTCACAGAGGGGGCGCTGAAGTCATGAAGATCTCAACGTTAGACAACCTTGTTGATCTCTTCACGAAGCCTTTAACGGGTTATTTATTGTAACTTAATAAATAATTAAGTTATTTATTGTTACGTTTATTTGTTGAATCATAGAGTATTATTATATTGATAATAATACACTTGAGTAATTCAAATAAATAAAAGAAGAAAATAAATAATTTATTATTTCATACTTATTTGAAAATCATGAAATTATTTAATGAAATGTTATTAATAAATGAGAGTTTTAAATTAATTGAATTTAGAAATAAATCAAAAGAATTTGAGAATAAAATAAATCAATTTGGCTGAGTATAGGGAAGAGAGTTGGCCGAAACTTTAAGTGATTGGGTCATGGTATTGACCCAGTTTAAACCCATTTAACCTGTTTATAAAAGGTTTAAGAAAATCCTAATAAAAAATCTCTTATCCCTAATATTTTTGGCCAAGAGCTTTTCTCCCTCTCCTCTTGTGACACTCGGCCGAACTCCTAGAGAGAACAAAAGAGAGAAAATTGTTGTCATCCCTTTTGAGTGATTCCTTATTCCCAAGAGTTCATAGAGAGCTCACCCTCTCAATCTCATTGAATTCATTGAATTCCTGGTGTATTATTAATTATTCTCAAATTGTGGTGTTTGGTGTTTTTTAATCCTGAAAATTGTGATTTTTAGAATTGTTTTTGAAGTCCTAAAACCTCCCAGTCATCCTCGGCCGGCCAGATCCTCCCGCTCTAGTCCGGCGAAGTCCCAGTCTGGCGAAGTCCCAGTCCGGTGGAAGCGTCCAAGTCCCAGTCCGGCGAAGGACCCTGTCCAGCGAAGGACCCAATCCGGTGAAGGTTCCAAGTCTGGTGAAGGTGTCCCAGCCCGGTGAGCAGGTCCTGGCGCCAGATCCCAGTCCAGCGAGTCCCAGCGTGCGTCACAGTGTGGCAAGAGTCTTGTTCGGCGTCCCTGTCTAGCCAGCGTGCGTCTAGGGCATTCCGGTGAGCCTCCTTCCACGTTTTGACTTGGTGTGGCCTTCCGGAGATAGCGAGCAACGTCGCGATTGTTTACAATCTCTATTGTAAGTATTTCTCAACAAATTGGATGCCCTTTCACTTAGGAATTATTTATATAGGTTGATAGTGTGTTCAATTGTTGCTCAACATGTTTTAATAAATTTGTTTATTAACATATCAATAAATTTTAATACGTAGGTTGTTTAAATATATTAAAAATAGTTTTTAATATGTTAGACCTAATCATATTTTTCCGCCACAAAAGATGTGTAATATAATTAAATTGTTTAAATTGTTAAATAAATTCCAACAGATGATTTGCTCTCGATATTATATAATGTTGGATTGGTTGGAGTCGCGAACTGCGGGTGAGGTGATGACACTCGCGGGTCGTGACATAAAACTTATTTTAACATATTACATAACCTAAACATTAAAAATTACTAGCATGTCAATAATCGTTTTATTCAAAACATGTTTTCATCAATCAATCACACTAACTAATAAACAATTTATAATTGCATTGATAATACTGACAACCTATAAACAATTTATAATTGCATTGATCATACTAATACCCTATAACCAATTTATAAGTGCAAACCAATTCGTTTAGAAAAGACTTACACGTGAAGTTGTATACAACTTTGTGTGTTGCTAACTCACTTCGGAATGCCTCGTCAATTTGCCTCTCCGAGATGGAAAGTGCACAGCTCGCCAGATGGGAGATTTTGCCACGCTAGATTGTTTCTCGTCGGATTGGAGAAACAGTCCCGCCGGATTGCACTGGCCGACCGGACTAGATCTGTGGACCTGTGACCCTACGGGTCCGTGCACCTCGCTGGAGGTATGGGACTGTGCACCAAGATGGAAAGGGACCTGGGACACGCGGAGAGAAAGGAGGTAGGGGCTGGAGATGAGCAAGCCGGGCGTGAGAGCTCGGGCCCACCCGAGGCACACTAGCCGGTCGGCTGGCTAGCTGGCCGGTTTGAGCCTTCTTCTTGCCTAGCTTGTTTCTCTCGTCTTTCGACCTCATTCTCTGCAAAAATAAGTCACTCAAACACCACAAGTTATTCAGGAATATCACACTCGAATTTATGGGAGATCAAGAGAGTTGGCTCTTTTTTATTGAACAACGGGATAAGGGGAATCACTCAAAAAACGAAACAAGAATTAAAAAAACGGTTTCCTGATCCTTTCTTTCTCAAGAACACTCAGTCAAACTCAAGAGAGGGGAGAGAGTGGTCTAAATTTTGATTAGGGTTAGGATTTCAAAAATCTTTTTTATATTTGAGAGAGCGGGCTTAAGTTAAGTCAAAATTCAATTTTGGGCCGTTAGTTAAACTTAAGCCCAAAAATCCAATTAACCAGCCTAATTCTTTTAATTATTACCGACCAAAATTATTTATTTTCTCAAAAAAATATTTGATTTATTTCTAAAATAATATTTAATTAATTTGGAACCTCACATTTATTTAATGACAAGTCATTAATTCTTTTCGTACTATGCAAATAAGTACGAAACGAGAAAATATTTATTTTCATCTTTTATTTATTTGAATCATCAAATTATATTATTATAAATATAATAACATAATACAATTCATCAAATAAATGTAATAATAAATAACCAATTATTCATTTAATTAATTAGAAAATAATAATCTTAGTGTAAATCACAATTTACATTAAATGAGAAATCAATTGTTCTAGTTCAATAAACTCGTCTGAAAGTCTATCACTGAGACCTTCTGACCCACATGAACGAAGCTTTAGAATAAAGTACAGACCCAAAAGTTCACAAACATTTTTCGACTTTTAATTCTTAATATTAGTCTATTCCACTAAAGGATAATACGACTTTTAATTCTTAATATTAGCCGATTCCCAACAGAGGACTAATATTAAAACTCTCTAAGTTCATATGCGTTTATTTTTCCGTTTGATGTGACAAAAAAATTCTTCATGCGATCCACATAGTGTTTTATGATATTACTTCTTGTGTGTATCATTAACTCAGATGAATGTAAAATTACTGTTTTACCCCTGAGTTATTAGTTAACTCCTTTATTATTTATGAATGAGAAAAACATAAAGTGAGATTTCTCTAGATGTCACATGTTTATTCAAATGTCATAAAGTGTCACATCAATTATGTATCCACTTTAAGATTTAGGTAAATACTAAAATACCCCTCGTAAGTGATCTTGAACATTCGAGTGATTAAAAGGTTTTATCTCGTGCTTCAAAATATCATAGGTCTTGTTCAGTGTCTTCCATAAGACATCGAGAATGAATCACAGAGTCTCAACTCTCTATATCACAACATAAGATATCCTGATTCATTCAAACAATCAATACTTAGATTTGATGACCCTATCGATCTTTAGATTGCAAACTCATTATTTAAACTAGCCACAAGAAGCTATCTTAGTCAAGTTTGTAGTTAGGAACTCTTTCGTGGATGAAAATTTCAGAGCGTCGTAAACATACGTAAAAACACAAACTCAATTAAGAATGAATATTTAATTTTATTTAATGTTTCAGCAAAACGAAATACAAATGTATTTATAATGTTTAATATCTCTTTTGTGGGCACCAATCCCAACAAATAGATTGTTTTATTCTTCTCATGAAAATCGCTCCTCCAGTAGAGTGAACACAAAAGAGGACATCGACTTTAACATGTCACAGTCTGCCTGAAAATCAGAATCAATTTATCCTAGTATCACAAAGTCCTTAGTTGTGTAAACCAGCATCATGTCCCTAGTTCTCTTAAGATATTTGAGGATGTGCTTAACAATTGGAAATTATTTAACGATTAAACAATATTATTATATAACACACCAATATGTGGAGAAAATATATTATAAGATCTAAAATTACATTAAACATATTTAACATCTTAAGCAACCTAGGAATTAAAAATTACTAATATGTCAATAAATTATTTATTCTAAACATGTTGACAACAAATTGAATAATCGATCTAACAACTTATAAACAAATTTACAAAATTCAATCGCAGATCAAATTTGTTTAAGAGACTCATATTAGAGGTTGTAAACAACCTCGTGCGTTGCTAGCTAACGTCGGAGCCCCTCGTCAGATTCCAAGAATCTGCCTCGCCGGATTGGGCTTTAGGCTCGCCGGATTGCAAGCTAGTCGGCCGGCCAGGATGGGCCTTTGAGCCTGCGGGTTCATGCGACTCACTGGAGCTGTGTGACATGTGCACCTAGATGGACAGAAGCTATGACAAGTTGTTGGAGAAGTGGCTCGAGCTGGATCGTCCTGGAACTCACGTGGTGGCATAGGCACACACAAAGGCACACCTATCCGGCGAAGGTGATCTGTCCGGTGAAGGTTGTCCGGCCGGCATGAGGCCTGAAATGAGCCTCGATGCGTCTCGCTTGTTTTCTACGCATTTTTTATGATTCTCAGCAGATAAAATATTCAATCAAACACCATGAGAAGAGTCAATGATAATATTCTCTCGGGTTTTGGGGAGATTAACAGGGTGGACTCTCCAATTGAATAATGAAGAACAAAGAGAATCACTCAAAAACGAATTGGAAAATCAAGAAACTATTTCTTCATCTCTCTCTCTCTAAAAACTCTCGGCCAACAATCAAGTATAAGGGCATGGGATTGGCCGAGTATATCTTAGGGTTTGGGTTTTCTAGGTTTTCAAAAAACCCTTTAAATAAAGAGAGAGCAGTCCTTACTTTTGTCAAACACATTAGTCAAACTTAAGTCCGTTGTTCTTTTAAATGAATTAAGAAAGTTAATTTCTTAACCTAATTATTTAATTATGGCCGAGTATTATATTTAATATTCTCCAAAAATATATAAGATTTTTTCTAAAATAATATTTAATTACTTTAGCACATCTCATTTATTTAATGAGAAATTATTAATTATCTTCATACTCTTAAAAGTAGTACGAAACGATAAAATATTTATTTTCATCTTTTATTTATTTGAGTCATAAAAATATATTATTATCCATATAATAAAAAATATGATTCATTAAATAAATGTAATAATAAATACCTAATTATTTATTCAATTACTTAGAAAATCATTCTCTTAGTGTAAATCACAATTTACTTTCAAAGAGAAAATCAAATTGTTCTAATGCAATAAATTTCGTCCGAAAGTCTATCATTGAGACCTAATTGACCCACATGAACGAAACTTTAAAATAAAGATCGAACTCAAAAGTTCATAAACATTTTCCGTCTTTGAATTCTTAATAGTAGTCGATTCCACTAAAGGACTAATATTAAAATTCTCTAAGTTCATATGCGTTTATTTTCGATTTGATGTGAAAAAACAATTTTTCACGATCCATATAAAATTTTACGATATTACACTTCATGTGTATAGTAATTCAAAGGAATGTAAAATTAATGTTTTACCCCTGAGTTATTATTTCACTTACTCCTTTCTTATTTGTGCATGAGGAAAACAAAAAGTGAGATGTCTTTACATGTCACATGTTTTACTCAAAGAATGTTCTATTCGATGAATACCAGTCCGAGTTTGTCATTGACACTCTCATAACAAAGCATAGTGTGATACTAATGTATTGGAATTGTTTCAAAATGAATTATGTATCTGTGAATCACATAACCAAATGTAACAACGTTATGACATCAACCCTCGGGGCAGATGCAATTTCAATTAGCCATTGCCCATTGAAAAATCAAATGTCATAAAGTGTCACATCGATTATGCATTCACTTCGGGATTTAAGTAAGTACCAAAATACCCCTCGTATATGATCTTGAAGATTCGAGCGATTAAACGGTTTTATCTAAAGTCTCAGAGCATCATTGGTCATGTTCAATATCTTCTATCAAGAATGAAATACAGATTCACAACTCTCTATATCACAAGACAAGATATCTTGATTCATTCAAACAATCATTACTAAGATTCGATTGCCCTATCGATCTTTAGATTGCGAACTATTATTTAAACTAATCGCAAGGGGCTGTCTTGTCAAGTCTGTACTTAGCACCCATTTTGTCTATGACAGTTTTAGAGCGTAGCATAACATACATAAACACAAACTTAATCAATAATGAATATTTAATTTTATTTAATGTTTCAGCAAAAACCCAAATACAAAAGTATTTATAATGTATATCTCATTTGTGGGCACCAATCCCAACATTAACAGCTATCCAATATTCTTGACCGGGGTTTGACTGGTATCTACTAACTACTCCCACTATATAGCCTGTGTCGGGTCTTGTACACAATTTGGCATACATTAGACTCCCAACTGCTGAAGTATATAAAACTCGACTCATATCCTCCACTTCTTAAGGTGTCTTAGGACATTGCTCTTTTGTCAGGGGTAACCCCGTGCACATTGGAAACAATGCGCTATGACCATATCTAATCAAGATGCGAGCAAGTACGTTATCAATTTAAGTACGTTAAGATAGATCTAGTAACTTGTACTTCCTATTACAAATGATCTGGATTCCATGAACAAAGGCAACCGTCCCCAAATCCTTCATTTGGAATTGCTTTTCCAGACACTTCTTTATGTCAGACATCACTTCGATAGAACTTTCTATAAGGAGTATATCGTCTACATAAAGAACTAAGAAAAAAAAATTCTTTGAGTAATGTAAGACATCAAGACAAAGATATTAGTCATAGGAGATTTTTAATCTCAAAAACTCTCAAGTCCAAAAGTGACCCACTCTATCTCTCTTTATTCATGGAAATGTGTTTGCTAAACGTACAAGAGTAAAAGTGCTTTTTTCCAAAAATTAAGTCGGAGAGTTGTACTTATTGTTTGCAATCCACGATCCCATTATTCCATAAACTAAGTGGGAGGGTTATACTTATTGTTTGCAATCCATGATCCCCAATACTAATGTTAAGTGCATATGTCGCCAGACTAAGAGTCACCCTCCTAACCTTCTCTTTGATGAGAGTACTCATAGATGCATTTCTCGTATCATTGCTTTTAAAGCTACATTCAAAAGTGAAACGATGAGACAAGGCCTCCCCTCGGCTGATTGTTTTCAAAGTAGATCTTTTTGAACTAAGTGATTGGTTACGCACTTAGACTCAATCTCTAGTAATCCTCCCTCGAGGCTCTGTGAAAAGATTTGAGTGATGAAACCTTTTCTATAAGGTGGCTAGTCAAATGCTGATGTATTGACATCATGACTATGCATTAATGATGTGTCCTTTACTTATGAAAAGCGACTCTTTGCGGCCTTCTTCGAGGAGTAAAGTGTCATTTTGTTCATAACACCTTTGGATTTTTCTTGTCTAACTCAAACTTAAAATCCTAAACAAAAGACTAATCATAAGTTGTTTCAATAATCAGCAACATGTCTCTAAACATTATCTCAATCATCCTTCCCTCAAATTATCTGGAACGGAAAAACTACGTAGATTAGAAACGTAAACTAGAGATCGTCCCTACGCAGGACAAGAACAAATGGGTACTCACGACCCCATGTCTTTTTTAAACGAATGATGATTCGACTCAAGAAGACAAGGACGCCCTAGCGGCTTGAATCCGACCAGATGAGATTGTGAGATGTTATGCTTTAGCATCAATGAACAATATGTTGTAACAACATCATCGTGATATTGATTCGGCCTAAACCATGCTCTTCAATATCTATGAGATGTTTGAAGGGCAAAGGTGTCACGCTAGATAACAAGCAGTTCGACAGTTTGTGAACTATCATATGAAAGCTAAGACTCCTGTTAGAGAACACATGACACTGATCATAAGTTATCTCAATGACATGGAAATCTTAGGATCTGAGATTAATGGAGAAATCAAAATAGATATGATCTTGGAAACTTTCCCTGAATCTTTCGATACTTTCAAGCTGAACTACACCATCAATAAGCTATGGTACAATGTTACCGAGCTGATAAGGAGATTCACATCGTTGAGAGACTCAAGACGGAAAGGGAAAGGTATTGTACTTATTACCGAATCTTGTTTAGTAGCTAATAATGTATCATCGTGGATTATTAACTCCACTGCTACTAACCATATTTGTTGTTCCTTGAATGGGTTCAGGAAAAACAAAAGCTTAGAGGATGGCGACTTCTGTTTCAAGTGGGGTGATGGGAGCTTGATGTCTGCTAAGTCTGTGGGATCCGTGACATTGTCTTATGAAGACAAAACTTAAAATTTTAATAATATGTATTTTGTTCTTTCCTTTGGGAAAAACTTAATATGTGTAGCTCAAATTGTTGAGCAGAATTATTATTTAAAGTTTATTGATAATGGAATTCGTATTACGTTTTCCAATTCATTTGTCACTGATACATGTTTGATGAATGGTTTATACTATCTTTATCCTACATAACCTTTGCTATTAAACACTAAAATAGATAATGATCTAATTATGGAACCAAGAACAAAAGTAATGATTCCTCTGATCTAATAAAATCAACACATCTTTGGCACTTAAGACTTGGTCATATTAGTCTAGATAGGATTAAGAGACTTGTGAGTGATGGTCCACTCAAAGCCTCTGCAATAGGCTCACTGCCGACTTGTGAATCCTGTATAGAATAATAAATTACTAAACAACCTGATAAAGGTCGAAGAGCCATTAAGCTGCTGGAACTACTACATTCTGATGTATGTGGTCCACTCAGAATTCAGGAACGGGGAGGATACAAATACTTCGTTACCTTTACCGATGACTACTCTAGATATGGATTTGTCTATTTGCTCAAACACAAATCCAAAACCTTTAACGTATTTAAGGTTTTTTGGGCTTCAGTGGAAAAGCAAACTAGCAAATAGATCAAAACTCTTCGATCCGGTCGAGGTGGTGAGTACTTGTCTGAAGAGTTTGATTACTTTCTTAAAGAAGAAGGTATCGCTTCTCAGTTTATAGCACCTGGCACACCTCAACATAACAGAGTGTCAGAGAGAAGGAATCAAACTTTGATGAATATCGTTAGATCAATGATGAGTTACTCGTCACTCCCTAATTCCTTTTGGGGATATGCCCTCGAAATCGTTGCATATATTCTAAAACAAGTTCCGTCTAAGACAATCCTTGGTACTCCTTGTGAACAATGGACTGGGCGTAAAACTAGTTTAGGCCACATCAGAATTTGGGGTTGCCCTGCACATGTGCTAAGGAAAAAGACTAGCAAGTTGGCTAGTAAATCAAAATTATGTATGTTCATTGGATATCCAAAGGAAACCAAAGGTTTCACATTCTATAGTCTCGAGGACGACAAAACGTTTGTCAGCACTAAAGCTCGTTTCCTTGAGGAGGACTATATGAAGAATACAAAACCTAGAAGAAAAATTGTGCTTGAAGAATAGTTGGGTGAGGAATCTTCTACCTCATCTGTAAGAACTGTTCTTACCCCAACTGAAATGCAACCTAAAAATTCAGAATCTCATCAAGTAGTACTTCGACGTAGTGGGAGTGTTTCTGAAAAGCTCGACAGGTACATGTCTTATGGAGATACTCTCGTAGCCGTCGCTGACATGGATGACCTTGTTTCCTACAACCAAGCAATGGCTGGTTCTGAATCAAACCTTTCGCTTGAAACGCAACCTAACAATTAAACCCGTAGGGTGTAAGTGGATCTATAAGAAGAAAAGGGGACCGGATGGGAACATTGAGACGTTCAAAGCGCGACTAGTGGCTAAGGGTTATACCCAAAAGGAAGGTATCGATTATGAAGAAACCTTCTCGCCAATCGCAATGCTTAAATCCATATGTATACTTCTATCCACAGCTGCCGCTTTCGATTACGAGATCTAGCAAATGGATGTCAAGAATGCCTTTCTTAACGGCAATCTTGACGAGTGCATTTTCATGGCTCAACAAGACGGTTTCGTGGAAGGTAATCAAGAGAACAATGTTTGTGAATTTCTTAAATCCATTTATGGATTAAAGCAAGCATCTAGATCATGGAATATTACATTCGATGAAACTATAAAAAGCTTAGCTTTTGAACAGTCAATCGATGAACCTTGTGTCTATAAGTTGATACATGAGGGTACAGTTGTGTTTTTGGTATTATATGTCGATGATATACTACTCATTGGTAATGATGTAGGTAAATTATATGAGGTTAAGATTTGGTTACCTAAGCAGTTTGATATGAAGGATTTAGCAGAAGGTACGTACATTATTGGGATTCAGAGCTTTCGAGATCAAAAGAGCTGGACCCTGTCGCTCTCCCAAGCATCTTATATAGATAAGGTGATGGATAGCTTCGCCATGCAGAACTCCAAGAAGGGCCAAAACCCCTTTAGACATTAAGTCACACTCTCTAAAGACCAGTCTCCCAAGACTGCACAAGAGATTGAGGACATTAGAAAGATTCTCTATGCTTCATCTCTGAAAAGTCTCATATATGCTATGATGTGCACTAGACAGAATATAAGTTTCGCAGTTGGCGTAGTTAGTCGGTTCCAATCATATCCTAGACCCGAGTAATGGGTTGCTGTAAAGCATGTTCCTAAGTATCTTCAGAGAACTAGGAACTTGATGCTTACATATTCAGGTACTGACCTTACTATGACGGGGTATACCTATTCTGACTTTCATGCGGATAAGGATTCCAGGAAATCCACTTTAGGATCTGTGTTCATCCTGAATGGTGGATCTGTTGTTTGGAGGAGTATCAAGCAATCCTGCACTGCTGACTCCATCATGGAAGCAGAATTTGTGGCTGCTTAGGAAGCATCCAAAGAGGCTGTATGGCTTAGAAAATTCGTTAAGTATTTGAAAGTTGTTCCAAATGTCAACAAACCAATGAAAATTTATTGTGATAATAGTGAGGTTGTTGATAACTCAAAGGAACCTAAAAGTCATAAGCGCTCTAAGAATATTGAGAGGAAATACCATTTGATTAGAGAGATTGTACAGCGCGGAGACGTGGAGGTGAAGAAGATCTCAACGGTTGACAACCTTGCAGATCCTTTCACCAAGACCTTATCCAACAAGGTCTTTGACCAACATCGAGATGGATTAAGCATGAAGGACTACTCTCATCTTCTTTGATTCAAATGGGATTTTGTTGGTAGAGATTCCCACAAAAATATTGTTTATTTACATATTAATGTAATATATATATATATATATATATATATCTTTGATAAAGTCCTTATTGTGATTTACTGATTAAATTAATAAAAGTTGAAACGTTCTTTCATTCCCCTTTTAGTTTGATTGAAGATTTATGATAATATATATTCTTATAGTCCTTTATCAAACCTAACAATATATGAAGAGACAAATGTAGATTTGCGTGAACAAACTTTTAATGGTTTGGTTAAAACGATATATTCACAATCTAAAGATCAATGGACTATTGATCCCAGTATGATAAATAGAAGAATCTATGATGTCTTGTTACGAGGCGTAGAGAGTTAGGAAATCTATAGTTCTTCCAGTGTATCTTTCGAATATACTGAATTGACCAGTGCACCTTTAGAGACAATGTAATAACAAACCATTTAACCTATTCCGTCTCAAGTTCACTATGTATCAATCGCATCATGCTTACCTAAATCCTTAAATGAGACATGTCATTTCATAGCTTCAATATTCTCATTTGAGAAAGTCAAATTCTAGGTCCACTAAGGGATCTAGACTAGACCAATTGGTGAGATATTAAGTTATGAACATGTCATGAACTCGCTTTGTGAAGTTCTCATAGATATGGAATTCATGTACAAGATTGTTCATATGCAATGCATATCACCTCATGCGTTATTACTTGAATTGTGAATAAATGAACCATACGGTATTCAAAATGAAGTAGCGACTTTATTTGGATGAGACAATGTCACGCGGTATTCAAAATTAAGTAGCGACTTTATTTGGATGAGACAATGTGACTTGTTAGCTTCTCGTCAATACATTGTTTCTAACTTATTCATAAATAACAAAGGAATTGAGGAAATAACTACTAGAAGGGTAAAATGGTATTTTTATAAATCCATCCAGTTGATGATATTCATTAAGGGTAAACATAGATAACATTCAATGGATCCGCTCAATATAATTAAGTTTAAGTTGAGTAGAAAATAAATTCATTTGAACTGAGAGATTCTCAGTGTCAACTCTTTACTGGATTCAGTTTACATTAAGCTAATACTCGCAAAAGGTTTTTGAACTTTTGTGTTCGAGTATAGTAACTCAAGCTTTGTTAATTTGGATCCATAAGGTCACTATTACAGGTCATTAGAAAATAAGTTCCAGTGTTGAACTAGACGTTTTCTCGGAAAATGTCTAAAGGGTATTTTTGTCCACATGGACATAAAATGATGTGAATGTCAAAATATGATTTTTAATATGATGGATATACAAATGAATTTCTAAAGCCAAGAAGTCGTTTGAAGAATTATGAAATTAATTTCATTATTTGTGCAATATTAATTCTACAGTAGGTATTTTAAGAATTTTCTTAAAAAAAATTAGGAAACATCTAGAAACTTCTCCCTTGTAGATGAAATTTGGCCATCATCAATAGAGAGTATGAAATCACATCTCTTATTATTTAATGCATTATTACATATTGGTAATTTTCCAAAAGAAAAGAGGAAATAAATTTATTTGAGAAGAAAACAAATTTCCTTCATTATTGCAAAAGGATGGCCGGCCATTTGACAGAGAAAGGGGAGAGGAAATCAAATATTGTATAATGAATACACAATAGGATAGGGTATTAACCCATTCTTGCATTTCCTTCTCCTATAAATAGAGCCTCACATAGAGATGTGAAAATAAGCATTCTTGCTCTTGTTTCACTATTGTGGTTGAACCCCTCTCTCTCTCTCTCTAAAATCCATTTTTATTTTGGAACCTAAGTCCTCATTAGACTTAGGTTAATTAGCTATCTAGCTCATAGACTTGTTCTTGAGCTATCATGTTCAATTGGGCCCACAAACAAATCCTTTTAAACCTCAAAAGACTAATGTAATAGAAACCTTAGGTTTCTCGAGTTCACGTTTAAGTTTGAAGGAATCGAGCCACACGAGAAGATCAACCTTTCTCAAGACTCCTCCAAATCAAGGTACAAAAAAGGTTTGCACTTAAACACTTTAAATAAAGTTATTAAATTTATACATGTTCATTCACTGTGTCTAAGTTAGTAAAATTGTTTTACTTCTAAAGAAATTTTATATTCCGCCATTAATATGTTAATGATAATTTTTCTTAACTCTAGATCTATTCCAACATATTCTTGTTGAGAGAGGGAAGACGAGACTGCCGAAGGCCTTCTTCATTCGCTTGGCCAGAACAGAGACAAGAAGCTCGTCATCAAAGACGACTGGATCGACAGCAAAAGAAGGGGAAGCAACTGGAGAGGACGTAGTAGGAAGCACTTCAGGTCCATGGGTCACGCCAGACTGAGACGCAGTAGGACTCATAGGAGGGACATCGGTATGTGAAGGAGAAATTAGGGATTCCTTAACCACTGGAGACTGAGGATCCCCTACAGCCGTGGGAACAAAGTTGTCATTCATAAGACGGAGAAGTTCTTCCCGAGTAATCATAGGGTGAGTTGGAGATACATGCGATAAAGGTCTGTAGGTACCTAGTTCAGCAGTCAATTCATCCGTAGAGGGATTTAAAAACTCAGCATCCTTTATGAGGAGAGGGGATGGAACCCTTGTCAGAAGGTTTGTCGGAGACATCATGGAAGTCCAGGAAAGCATCTGCCGCTGAAGGAGTTGGTTTAACAAACTGCAAAGGATCCACAGAAAGGGTATGCACAGACTTACCTTCCCGAGTTTCCTAGGACAAAGGCGAGTCCAGAGATGAGCTTCCTAACAAATGCTGCGACGCATGCGATTTGGATTTCTTCGAGACAGAATGATTGAGCCTGAATTTCTCGAGAATACCCATGATGCAAACCCCATACTTGTTTGTTTGAGAAGACATTACAAATTTCATTTTTACAGGAAGCTCCGAGAATTTCATCGGAGTGAACTCACGAAGAGAAGAAGATCTACCAGTGCGAGTGTAAACCATCTTCGTTTGAATGAAGAAATAGGGTTTTAGTTACAATTGGTGAAAAGAGAGAAGTTACGCAAATAAAAATGACACATTTGAACCCAAATTTGAACATGGAATGGGAACCGTCGCATACTGTAAAGCGAGGGAAACAAAATGATGCGTTTTGGACCAAGAGAAAACCGCTGAACATCAAGTGGGCCCAAAAGAAGATCGCATGGGGCCTATCAGTAATTTATACAAGTCAAACAAGCACACGCCCACCGCTGCTTGTAGTTTTTCAAACTGAACAACATCAAGAAGATTCGGGAATCTGTCTGCAAGTTGGTTGGCTGTTCCAAAGTAATTCAGAGACAATATGTTGTACTCAACCAGATCACGAATAAAGTAATGACGGATCTCCATGTGCTTAGTTGTGTGTGTTGGAATAGGTATAGGGTTAAAGAAAAATTTATCATTAATCATACTAATGGCGGAATATAAAAATTTCTTTTAGAAGTAAAACAATTTTTACTAACCTAGATAATGAACATATACATGTTATAAATTAAAAGCATTATTAAACCTACTTGAATACGAACCTTTCTTGTGTCTTCAAACTCGAAGTGTTTCGGGAAAGGTAGATCTTCTCTTCTAGCTTGTTTCCTTCAAACCTAAATAAGAACTTGAGAAACCTAAGATTTCTATTACAAGAGTCTATAGAGGTTTACAAGGATTTTTGTGTGGGAACAATTAAACAATATGAACCAAGAACAATTCTTGGATCATAAGCTAATTGTCTAGATCAAGTATGGATCTAGGTGCAAAATAAGAAGAGTATTTTCTAGAGAGAGAGAGAGAGGGTTGGCCAAAAGAGGGAGAGAGCAAGAATAAAGCTTAACATTCACATCTCTATGTGAGGCTCTATTAATAGGAGAAGGAAAAATCTATAAAGGTCAATTCTTCATTCATGAATGAATAATGTATTCATGACACAATATTTGATTTTCCCTTCCCCTTTCCCTCTTAGTTTGGCCGGCCATACACCTTGCATTAGTGAGGAAATTTGTTTCTTCACTTAGCACATTTGTTTTCTTCTTAAGGAAATTCATTTCCATTTTTCTTTTGGGTAATTATCCTTATAAGAAAAAGGAAATAAAAATCTCCTCTTGATGCACTATCTTGGCCGAACTCTACCTAGGGGAGGAACATTTAGATGCTTCCTTATTTCTTTTAAGACAATTCTTAATATACTCATTGTCGAATTATAATTGCACAAATAACGAAATTAATTTCATAATGCCTTAAACGACTTTTCGACTTTAGAAAATAATTTATATTTTCATCAAATGAAAATATTCAAAATCTTATTTTGACATTCACATCATTTTATGTTCTTGTGGACAAAAATACCCTTTAGACATTTTCCGAGAAAAAGTCTAGTTCAACATTTGAACTTATTTTGACTTAGCTTCTAGTTTAACAATCCTACTCTAATGACCTGTAATAGTGACCTTATGGATCCAAATGAACAAAGCTTGAGCTTCTATACTCGGACTCAAAAGTTCTCAAACCTTTTCCGAGTATTAGCTTAATGTCGACTGACTCCACTAAAGAGTCGACACTGAGAATCTCTCGGTTCAAATGAATTTATTTTCTAATAAAATTCAACTTAATTATATTGAGCGAATCCATTGAATGTTATCTATGTTTACCCTTCATGAATATCATCAACTAGTTGGGATTTATAAAATTACCATTTTACCCTTCTAGTTGTTATTTCCTCAACTCCTTTAGTACTTGTGAATAAGAACAATGTATTAACGAGGAGCTAACAAGTCACGTTGTTTTATCCAAATAAAGTCGCTACTTAAATTTGGACACTGCGCAGTTCATTTATTCACAATCCAAGTAATAAAGTATGAGGTGATATATATTGCATCTCAGCAATCTTGTACGTGAATTCCATATCTATGAGAACTTCACAAAGTTGATTCATGACATCTTCATAACTTATTATCTCACCAATAGGCCTTATGTAGATCACGCAATAGACCTAGAATTTGACTTTCTCAAATGAGAGTATTAATGCTATGAAATGACATGTCTCATTTCAGGATTTAGGTAAGCATGATGCGATTCATACATAGTGACCTTGAGATAGAAGATGTTAAATGGTTTGTTCTTCTATTGTCTCTAAAGGTGCACTGGTCAATTTAGTATCTTCGAAATACACACTGGAAGAACTATAGAGTTCCTAACTCTATATGCCTCGTAACCAAACATCCTAGATTCTTCCAACAATCATACTGGGATCAATAGTCCGTTGATCTTTAGATTGCAAATATATCGTTTTAGTCAAACCATGGAGAGTTTGTTCACGCAAATCTACATTTGTCTCTTCATACATTGTTAGGTTTGATTAAGAACTATAAGACTATTGAATATCATAAATTTTCAATCAAACTAAAAAGGAATGAATGAACGTTTCAACTTTTATTAATTTAATCAGCAAATTACAAAGATTTATATATTACATCAATATGTAAATAAACAATCTTCTAATAAGGACTTTACAAAGATTTATATATTACATCAATATGTAAATAAATAATCTTCTTGTGGGCATCTCTGCCAACAAACTCCCACTTGACTCAAAGAAGATGAGAGTAGTCCTTCATGCCTAATCCTTCTCGATGTTGGTCGAAGACCTTGTTGGATAGGACCTTGGTGAAAGGATCTGCCAGGTTCTCATCCGTTGAGATTTTCTTCACCTCCACGTCTCCACGCTGCACGATCTTTCTAATCAAATGGTATTTCCTCTCAATATGCTTAGAGAGCTTATGGCTTCTAGGTTCCTTTGAGTTAGCAACAGCCCCACTATTGTCACAATAAAGTGTCATGGGCTCGTTGACATTTGGAACAGCTTCCAAATACTTATGGAATTTTCTAAGCCATACAGCCTCTTTAGATGCTTCACAAGCAACCATATATTCTGCTTCCATGGTGGAGTCAGCAATGCAAGATTGCTTGATACTCCTCCAAACTACAGACCCACCATTCAGGATGAACACAGATCCTGAAGTGGATTTCCTGGAATCCTTATCCGCCTGAAAATCGGAATCGGTATACCCAGTCATAATCAGGTCAGTACCTGAATATGTAAGCATCAAGTTCCTAGTTCTCCGAAGATACTAAAGAACACGCTTAACAGCAACCCAGTGCTCGGGTCCAGGATTTTATTTGAAACGACTAACTACACCAACAGGGAAACATATATCAGGTCTAGTGCACAGCATAGCTTACATGAGACTTCCTACGGCTGAGGCAAATAAAATCTTTCTCATGTCCTCAATTTCTTGTGCAGTCTTGGGAGACTGGTCCTTAGAGAGTGAGACTCCATGTCTAAAGGGGTTAAGCCCCTTCTTGGAGTTTTGCATGGCGAAGCGATCCAACACTTTATCTATATAAGATGCTTGGGAGAGCGACGGGGTCCGGTTCTTTCAATCTCGAAAGATCTGAATCCCCATAATGTACGCAACTTCCCCTAGATCCTTCATATCAAACAGCTTAGCTAACCAGATTTTAACCTCAGATAATTTACCTACATCATTACCAATGAGTAGTATATCATGGACATACAACACCAGAAACACAACCTTGCCCTTCATGAATATCATCAACTAGTTGGGATTTATAAAATTACCATTTTACCCTTCTAGTTGTTATTTCCTCAACTCCTTTAGTACTTGTGAATAAGTTAGAAACAATGTATTGATGAGGAGCTAACAAGTCACATTGTTTCATCCAAATAAAGTCGCTACTTAAATTTGGACACTGCACAGTTCATTTATTCACAATTCAAGTAATAAAGCATGAGGTGATATATATTGCATCTCAGCAATCTTGTACATGAATTCCATATCTATGAGAACTTCACAAAGTTGGTTCATCACATCTTCATAACTTAATATCTCACCAATAGGTCTTGTCTAGATCACGCAAAGGACCTAGAATTTGACTTTCTCAAATGAGAGTATTGATACTATGAAATGACATGTCTCATTTCATGATTTAGGTAAGCATGATGCAATTCATACATAGTGACCTTGAGACAGAAGAGGTTAAATGGTTTGTTCTTACATTGTCTCTACACTGATCAATTAAGTATCTTCGGAGGATACACTGGAAGAACTATAGAGTTCCTAACTCTCTATGCCTCGTACCCAGACATCCTAGATTCTTCCAACAATTATACTGGGATCAATAGTCCATTGATCTTTAGATTGCGAATATATCGGTTTAGTCAAACCATGAAGAGTTTGTTCACGCAAATCTACATTTGTCTCTTCATACATTGTTAGGTTTGATTAAGGACTATAAGACTATTTAATATCATAAATCTTCAATCAAACTAAAAAGGAATGAATGAACGTTTCAAATTTTATTAATTTCATCAGCAAATTATAAAGATTTATATATTACATCAATATGTAAATAAACAATCTTCTAATAAGGACTTTACAAAGATTTATATATTACATCAATATGTAAATAAATAATCTTCTTGTGGGCATCTCTGCCAACAGTGTGTTCAACTGGATTCTAAGCAATGTATATGGTAGTGGTGTTGTCACAATAGAGGGTCAGAACTTCTTGTGCAACATCATATTTTCGAGCGTACATTTTAGATAAACAAATTCAGTACATGCAGCACCAGCTGCAATATATTCAGGTTCTGGTGTGGACAACGCGACACAATTTTGTTTCTTGCTGAACCCGAAAATGAGATTATTCCATAGAAAAAAAACACTCACTGTTAGGAATTGTCGTTGACATTATTAATAAAATAAAGATTGACATTTATAAATTATTCGAATTGAAATGGTTACTTCTTACGTATTAATATTTATAGAACATTCATCATCTCATAACCTCTGTATCAAACTGAATCACGTGTTGAGCACCTGAGTTCGGGCGGTGAGCTAAAATAAGGTCGATGACGGAAATACGCTTGGAAAGTTATATCGAAAGTCACATATATGGAAAATATGAGTGAAGGTTGATCACTATGTGACAACATTCTACACTTGTGGTAAGCGTACGACCTGGACATGACTTGGGGTAGATGTGTCATTTAAGGACCATAACGACGCACTAACTGAGGCGACTATGATGGTCACAGTGAGACTTGATCTAAATACTGAAGTGGTCACGAACACTTAATCATGCCTTTGAGCTCTTTGACTCATTCGCTAAAAGGCTATCCATGCTAATCACAGGTTATGTCTTGGGAGTCTTCTCTTGGAAGTTTTCTCAGATCATGATTCAAGCGGGAAGTTATTTACAGATACAGAATCCAGCCTCCCTGAAAGCAGGTCAATGTTCACTCACCTAAAGGTTGATTCCAGAACCGATTGATTCTGCGCACTTTCGAAGTAAGTTAATGTTATAAAGAATCTTTCACTGGAGAAGCAATGATGCTTAGGGCTAATTTGTATCAAGAGAAGTGTAACGGAATAAATTGACTTCTCTTGGTACGATTTGAACCTGGAGGATCTTGATCATGAACTGACTATATACCAGTGGACACTCGTCACGATAAGTAAATATAATACTAGTATTAAAAAAGGATTCAGTCTTTGATTATACGGGAGTATTGATAAAGACTAGACAAATCGATGAAAAAGAGATAGGACTATATCGTCTTTTTTGTCGGGTTCATTAAGCTTCTACTACTAGGTCCATAGTCCCTGATTCGGCTCTGATAAAAGCAGATAAGAGCTTTTGAATAATAGTGTTTAAATCCCTATTTAATCTCACTTGTTGTAATGGTGATTGATAAAATTAATTATGAAAACCGGGTATTCGCATATTTAAATAAATGTTTATAGCATAATTGTGTATATATTGTTGGATCAGGCGAATAAATATTTAATTGAATTTTAAGAAAACGTGCCTTGAAAATTCAAGGGATTGGCTAGGGAGAGGCTTGGCCGAAAATCCCTAGGGTTATGCCGTAGGGGTGGCCGATTATGCCTCCCCCAATCTCTTTTTGAATTTTTCTCTAATGACAGAAAATCTCTTCCATATATATTGATCCGATAGATGAGAGAGAGAGTTTAGATTCAATATTGAAATCTAATGGCCCAGATGAAATCCAAATGATGGAATATGTCTGGAAGGAGAGAATATCTCAACTAAAAGGAGAGAAAATCTCTCAAGGATTATCTCCCTACCAATGCTATAAATAGAGATAGAAGGGGAGAGGAAAATGAATTCCATTCTTCATAGATTTTTTTCGGCCAACTCTCTCT
Source organism: Urtica urens (assembly GCA_958296335.1). NCBI lineage: Eukaryota > Viridiplantae > Streptophyta > Magnoliopsida > Rosales > Urticaceae > Urtica > Urtica urens. The sequence goes on along the minus strand of OY282523.1, from coordinate 21,880,892 downwards.
ATATCTCTCTTGGCCGATGATTTTCTCACCCTATTCCCGGGAATTGCTAAATTCCAATCCTAAACAATCTAGTTTTGAGATCTAAGTGAGATATCGTATGTGCCCACTTATCTTTTTTATTCATCTCGGATATTACATTTCGGAAGAATACGGTGTCATGCTCGAGTACTTAATTGTTGGGAACAAAGGACATATTAGACATTGAAATACATTTGTATTTAATTTTGCTGAAACATTGATATAAATAAATATTCATTCTTTATTATGTTTGTGTTTATATATGAATGCTACGCTCTAAAACTGTCATCAACGAAAGGGGTGCTAAGTACAGACCACTCTCATAACAAAACATATTGTGATACTAATGCATTAACATTGTTTCAACATGAATTATTTATCTGTGAATCACATAATATAATATAACAATCGTTGGGTCAGATGCAACTATAACTTAGCGATTGCCCATTGACAAATCAAATGTCATAAAGTGTCACATCGATTATGCATTCACTTCAGGATTTTGGTAAGTACCAAAATACCCCTCATATATGATCTTGAAGTTTCAAGTGATTAAACGGTTTTATCTCGAGCTTCAGAGTATCACAGGTCTTGTTCAATATCTTCTGTAAGATATCAAGAATGAAACACAACGTCATAACTCTCTATATCGCAAGATAATATATCATGCTTCAATCAAACAATCATTATTCAGAATCGATTGCCCTATAGATCTTTAGATTGCGAACTAATATTTTAAACTAGTCATCTTGTCAAGTCTGTACTTAGCACCCCTATCGTCGATGACAGTTTCAGAGCATAGCAAACATACATAAACACTAACTTAATCAATAATGAATATTTAATTTTATTTAATGTTTCAGCAAAAAAAATACAAAAGTATTTATAATGTCTAATATCTCCTTTGTGGGCACCAATCTCAACAGGGAAGATCTTCATTATGCAAATTTTTGAGTTCAAATAAGTGGGGTACTTATATCAGTTCAGATAGGGGAGATGATCATAGTAAAGAGGGTAAAGTCATTAAGTTTGACCAGGAGAAAAGCGGTTTAATCATTGATGATTTTATTCAAGCTAGAATTACTAGATGTGACTGAACCATTGGTGAAAAGCTGTCGGTTTGGTTATGGAAGAAACAAGACTTGGCTAAGGTTTAGGTATGAAAGATTATTAAATTTTTGCTACGCCTATAGGAGAATAGGGTACGAAGTTGGAGACTGTCAAGACATAGAGGTTAGCAACACTGAAATCTGAAGTTTGGGGCGTGGCTCAGAGAAGATCCTCCGTTGCGGCAGAGCTTCTTAGAGCTTTAATAGGTCTGGATCTTTGAGGACTCTTAACTAGAGAGGGCCGGCCTAAAACTAGGAAATGAGACCAGAATATTCGGTAACACCACTGAACCACAATCAACCAGATCACGGAAGGAAACATTTCAAAGCCCCAGACGCCAGATTTTGGGTGAAGCGTCAGTGAAGATGGCGACGGACGATAGTCCCTTTCCCATATCTGAGATTGAAAACACGTCGGAACCGGAGACTATGGGTTGTCCGATTAGTCCAAATTCTAGTCCTTAAGACAGCGTCGGATCTTCTAGAACCCTTAAGAGTTTCAACACGACTGAACACAACAGTCGAATAAGGGGAAAAGATATCGTAGGGTGTCTGGAAATAAGCGCAGCATCAATCAACAAAAACGAAGGGTAAGGGATTACCTGGATGTAGTGGAGATGGAGTCACACAAAAGATGTTGTCTGGTAAAGGCTAGAGTTAGGGTGAAGCGTCAACAGCTGGAAAAGACCAAGGTTGCGTTAAAGAGCAGCTGAAAAAGACTTCGACTAGACGACAAGCTCAAGAAATGGCTCCACCGAAAGCTTTAGTGGAGGATATAGAGATGGGGTTTTTGCAGAGCCCTTTTTGAAGAGCATTCATAATGTCTTGGCTAATGTGGCAAGGAAATTACATTGGGGTTTTGACAAGAACCTAGATAAAAACCCTAAGAACAAGGTGGGTTCCATGTCACATAGAGGGCATACATCGAACCCAAGAAATTATTTTCCTGACAAGTTCATCTCGTGTAATTCCCCACCCTCTCCGGAATTGGGCTGACCCAATTGTTCCATTCTTAAGAAGTGCTCTCTAATTCAAGTGGGCCCAAAGAGAATAAGAACTTTGGTGGGACAGAAACCGATCAAGGGGAATATTGTGGGCCAAGATCTCTCATGTTCTACACAGTCCAAGAAAATAGCTCTTTTTGGAGAGCCTATTCGAGAGGAAGGAGACTCTAGCAGGATGGCTCTTATGGTAGTCCGGGAGGAGATTTCAAGCAAGAGACCATGCGCCGAGCAGGTTTGAGTGGAAAGCATGAAGTAATTGACGCAAAACATGGAGATTTGCAAGGATTCAGGTGCTCGAAGGGAATTCATGAGTCTGTCGACCACTATACGGGACTTCCTAGTATGTCTTCGTCCCCCTAATTCTTATCATTTATATAAGATTAGTGATGATTTTATTTTGTGTGGAGATTCAAGTTTGGGTTCTCTTTGCGACAAAGTTTCTAAAGAGCTAGATTCAAATGCGGTAGTTACTGATGAGAGAGCGGCGCACCTCAAGAGTGAGGACCACAAAATGCAATGATAAGCGTTATCTGGAACGTCAAGGGGCTTGGAAACCCTGGGACGAAGGTGGCCGTCAAAGCTCATGTTAGTGATCATAGGGTTGATTTTTTTTTCTTATGGGAGAATGTATTTCAGAGTGATGGGGCCGCTAGGGTTTGAGTTTTGTTGGATTTTGATGCGTGACTGTAGATTTTTTTGGTAGAAGTGGAGGCTTGATGTTACTTTGGAAGGAGCCGGTGCAATTCCTACTTGGGATATTTTGTGCTGAGACATGCGCGAGTTGGATATATGTGGGGATCTAGATAGATCATAGGTGTCCCAGAAGAGGCACACATGGGAGCTTCTTCACTGTCTTCGAGGGAGTAATAGTGGCCCTTGGTTGGTGGGAGGCAATACGAATGAAGTAGCCTCCAATTCGGAGATTAGAGGGGGTAGAGACAGAGCTCCGGGCCAGTTTGCAACGTTTTGAGAGATGATTCTAGATGGCGATGTCCATGATTTGGGTTTTGAGGGAGACATGTTTACTTGGTATCGTGGAGGGATCGATGAGCGTTATAGATTTTGGCGAGTCATGAGTTGAGTGATCTCTCTCTTGAGCTTCGGTTAGATAACTTCAGTTTTTTGAACTCAGATCATAGACCGCTCTTGTTGGTCACAAAGGGTCAAAGAGGACCACTCTGAGTCCAGGGGCATAAGAGATTATTTTTCAAGGAATCTTGGATATGGGAGCCAGAGTGCAAGGAGAGGAATCAGAGGGCTTGTGAGAGAGGTTCAGAAGGAGTCCAAAGTTTGACTTTAGCCGATGTGATGCGCCGGAGCCTGACTCGATAGGGTTTTGAGAAGAATAGAGGGATCAGAGACCAGATCAATAAGAAGAAGAAGGTTGTTAAGCTCGGGGGTAGATCGAGTCCGAAATTTTACATGGAGACCTATTGCAGAGAGGAGAATCGGTTGCATGCGTTGTTAGAGAAGGATGATCAGTTCTGGACACATAGGAGTAGGGCGTCCTGGATAAGGTGCTGAAATAAGAATATGAGGCTCTTCCATCATAAGGCGTCAGGGAGGAGGAGGAAGACACCATCAAAAGTCTTGTTGACGAGCACGAGGACTAGCACACCAGAGAGATCGAGAAGATAGTTTCCAATTATTTTGAGATATCTTTACTTCAGCGAGACCTTTCACACATGACAAAGAGCCAGTGACTAGGTGAGTTCAGTCAAAGATCTCGGGGGCCATGAATGTAGAGTTGGAGTGTCTTTTTCACCTTAGAGAGATGAAAAGACGCTTTTTTGGTGGGTGCTATTGAGGACCTGAGGAGCGACGGCTTCCCGGTAATTTTTTTATCAGAGATATTGGGATGTGATCGGCGAGTCGGTCCCAAGGACCTGTCTTGGGTTTCTCAACAACGGAGGTGAGGTTGGTGGCATCAATGATACATTTATTACCGTTACTCCCAACGTTGTGGAGCTGAGAAGGGTTAACGAGTTCAGATCTATTAGCCTATCCAATGTGATTTATAAGATTGGTGTCAATTTTTTGGTAAACCATCTTCTATTCGACAATGTCATGGTTGGATTCGAGACGTTTCACACAATGAAGAAAGGGCATTTTGGGAACGGGAAGTGCGCATCTCTCAAGCTTGACATGGCAAAGATTCGACAGGATCGAGTAGGTCTACTTGGAGTCAATTATGTTGAGAGTGGTTTGTAGCACAAAGTGGTTCAACTTATTATGAGATATGTTACATCTATAGGTTTGCCTTCAACATCATTGACTTCACACGAGGCAACGTGATTACCTTCAGAAGCCTCCGTCACGGGAACCATCTCTCTTCCTTTTTATTTATCATATGTTTTGAGGGACTCTAGAGCCTCTTTAGAGCAAGTGATAATGCGAGAGTGATTTCGGGAGTCCGCTTTGGGAATTTTCATGGTCTCATCTATTGTTCACGGATAACAGTATGATGTTCTTTCGAGCGTGTCCTGAGGAGTGCGAGAGGGTCATATATACCCTGAGCTTATTAAGGGACCTCAAGCTGGGCGGTGAACTTCCAAAAGTCCGATGTCTACTTCAGCAACGACGTCGGGGAGGAGGATGATGACACCTTAGCTCAGATCTTACGGGTTAGGAGGACATAGAGCCATAATAGATATTTGGGACTTCTCGAGTTTACAAGTCGCAAAAGAGGGCACTTTTTGAGTTCGTGAGAGATCTTATTTGGGAAAAGATCAAGGGGTGGAACGGTTTCTCCCTCTCGTAAGCCGGTAGAGAAGTGCTCATCAAGTCCCTTCTTTAGCCGATCCCCAGATACATTTCTTCGTGCCATCAGATCTTGAGGACTTTGATTAGTGAGATAACGATCGCCATATTTTGGTGGAGAGGAGGTACAACCAGTAGGAAGAGCCACTGGTGCAAGTGGGAGGTCCTTCAGAAGAACGAGCCAGATGGCGGTATAGGCTTTAAAGATTTGGAGAAGTTCAACTATGCGTTCCAAGCTAAGAGTGTGCAAAGGTTCCTCCAGAGACCGAAATAGGAAATTTTATCGTCAGAGTTACTTTCTCGATAGAGACATCATGACCGCTAGCGTAGTCTTTTATGGGGCAGAGAGATCATCTAGTTAGGATTGAGATGGAAACTGGAGATGGTGAGTCGATTCATGTTATGGGAGATAGTTGGGTCCTTAAAGATAGTCACGTTATTTGGATCGACCCCCCTTGGATTCCTCCTGATATGCGCGTAGCAGAGTTGATGAGATGAGACGGTATTTGAGACGTTGATATGATCAGAGCGGTGTTTGGGAAGGAGGATGCCTTGGCCATCTTGAGTATTCCGAGTGGGGATCCTAGATGTACGATGTTGGCACTATACAGAGGACATAGAGCATTCGGTCACATTCTAGCAGCCATATCTTTCCATCCGACAGTGATGGAGAGTTGGTGGCAGAAGTTCTAGCAGTTGCGAGTTCCCCTAAGGTGAAACTCTTCGGTTGGCAAGTTTTCTTAGGTCGGATTCTGGCTAGTGCGGTACTTGCTTCAACAAGGATCATATTACACGACAGTTGCCCTGTTTGTTAGCGAAAGGCGAAGACGGTTTTCCATGACTTTTTGAGGGTGCAGCTGGAGTAGGAGAGTCTGGAAGGAGGCTGACTTCAGTCACATCCTTTCGCATTTTAGAGAGGGAGATATATTCGACATCATTCTCAGAGCGGCAAACATTGTTTAGATTAATTCCCATGAGTTTTTTAATACTATAATTGGGAGTTTTGGAACCATGGGAACAATGTCTTATCAAAGAGACAATTTTGGAGTTAACTGCAACTAGTCTAGTGGACGGTGAGCTTAGTCGAAGAGTTCACAGATAGGCTTTAAGCAACTTAGAGATCGAGATATCTAGACACCTAAATGGACTCCGCCGAGAGAGGGCTTCATCTTGATTAATGTCGATGCGGCGTTGATTCGCGACCATAGAGGATTCGGTGTTGATTGTATTGCTAGAGACAACATCAGACATGTGATCGTCGCGCATACGCTTTCCCTAGTTAGGGATTTCTCCCCTAACTTGTGGAAGCGTATGCGATCTTCCAGTGCATAGAGTTAGCTTTTAGTATCGACGACATGAGAGTGGAGATCTAGTTCGACTGCTTAGGAGTGGTCAAGGCGGTGTCCGAGGTTTTTCTCCTATGACAAAGCTCGGGACACTATTGCTTCACATCTTCAGAGAGGTGAGACATCTAGATGATTTTTTTATTGTTCATATCTCACGTCTTTGTAATATCGCAGCTCGTAAACGAGCTCGCCTTGCCTTTAATCATGATTCGAGTTCAACTTTGATGAGACTTGCCCCTCCTTATTCGGAAAGAGACTATTAGAGCCGACGATCAAGAGTTGCGATCCTACTTGATTTTATTCATATTTCCTTTTATCTATTGTAACTACGATATTTCTCCAACGTACGTGAGAGCATTTTATGATATTCTCGTAATGGCCGATCACGATTTTTCAAACAAATTATTATCATTTTTATCGACTTCCTCTGCATTCATTCTCTATGTTTCAAAGATTGTTTATTTTTTTCGTTTTAGTTACTTCAATTACATATATGACTCAAAGATTGTTGTTTATTTTTTCGCTTTAGTTATGTCAATTACATACTAAAAGATTGTTGTTATTCTAATTGTTACGTTAATATCTTAATTTGTCGATTACATATATGATTCAAAGATTGTTGTTATTCTAATTGTTACGTTAATATCTCAATTTGTATTTTCGCAGGATGTAACTCCCCACCTAGAAAAAGAAGTATTGTATTTTTATATTGAACAATTGATTCAAATTTGTGTCTTAACTATTTGATTTATTAGTTGTAATGTATTGGAAATATTGTAAACTATTTCCACTGTCATGCTTTATATTGTGTATGAATTTTTGTATATTGGTTCACTGGATTTTTCTCGATAGCTACGGTACTTGACGGGATAACAGTATTTTTAACGACACAGTTTTTTCATAATTTAATCTCGAAACAATAACGATAAATCGATGAGATGAAATGCATAACGCGTTTGAGGCAAATGAGTTCAATGAATACGAACAAGTAATTGGGGTCTTCCTTCCTACAAACTAAAAGAGACTCCATGTCCTTTGAAATTCCCTCAATAAAGAAAATACAGTAATTAAAAGTTCCGACTCTGTCTCATCTCTCGTCTGTGTCCAAGGCTAAAGAGAAAGACGATTGAAGAATAAGTGTGAGCAGATCAGAATCAGATTGGATCAAATGGTTACTCACTGAGCTCGATGCACACGTCATCAATGGCGTCGATCCGGCGGACTCTCTCCCCGGCGTACCATGACCGCCACTACAGCCTCAACTCCCCTTCTCACAAGCTCTCCTCCAAGAACAACTACTCCTACTCCATCGCCGCCGCTCTCCACCGGAGAGGATCTCGGCGAGTCCTCCTCCGCTGCGGCGCCTTCTTCCTCGTCGGATTTCTCCTCGGAATGATGCCCTACGATCGTGCCGACCACGACGTCCGCGAGCGCCGATTCGACGACGGAGACCTCCCGTCGGTTCCTCCTCCGCCGTCATTTCCAGAAGAGAGGTTTGACATCCGGCTGGGAGCGGTGGAGTTCGTGCCGCGGAAGCAGATAATCGTGGTGACGCCGACGTACGCTAGGGCGGCGCAGGCCTACTTTCTGAATCGGATCGGGCAGGTGCTCCGGCTGGTTCCGGCGCCGGTGGTGTGGATTGTGGTGGAGATGTCGTCGGCGTCGATGGAGACGGCGGAGGTCCTGAGGAAGACGGGAGTGATGTACAGACACCTCGTGTGCAACAAGAATTCGAGTGACGTTAAGGATAGAGGAGTCCATCAGAGGAACACTGCTCTGGACCACATCGAGCACCATAGGCTCGACGGGATTGTTTTCTTCGCCGACGATGATAACGTTTACTCGCTTGACCTCTTCTACAGCTTGCGAAACATCAGGTATGGCTATCACAGATTCGATTTCACTCTCTCGTACGTTCTTTCTTATTGCTTCATATGCACTCCAATTATGGACTTCTTCGTTTAGATTTAATTGCAGCTATCTCTGATAGAGATATTATTTAGTTATATTTTCCCCTCTGTATCGGACTTGGAGTTTTGAATATGAAAAAATTTGATGTTGAACAAACGGAAGCGTGCTGATGAAACGGCGCGTGTTCACACTCTTACTCGTGAAACGCTGAACTGTTATTGCCTCTGGTTTTGGAGCCAATTCAGGATTTTTCCAACATGCATGAGCCTACTCGGAGCCAAACCAAAGTCCGTATAGTTAAAAAAATATTCCAAAAAATGAAGGCTGTAGCGTATGAGAAACAATATTGAAATTGAGTTAGCCATAACTCAATGACTCTAGTTGGTTTCTTAAGATTTATGACACGCCGGAATGTTAACTCGAGATTCACAATCACACTATTTGTTTGTTCGAAAGGAAGCTGCTGATGAAATGATATCTGTTTTGTGGAGTTTTCAGTTTATGTGCTACGTATAGCTCGACTTAAAGCTTCTTTCAGTGAAGTTGACCCTGTATTGGTTAACCTCAAACTTTTCTAGTCTCTGCTAAAACAACTAAAACCATGTCTTTTTGTAGCCGATTCGGAACATGGCCGGTGGCAATGCTTGCGCAGAGCAAAAACAAGGCAGTATTGGAAGGACCTGTGTGCAACGGAAGCCAAGTGATTGGATGGCACACGAACGAGAAGAGCAAGAGGCTTCGCCGGTTCCACGTTGACATGTCCGGATTCGCTTTCAACAGCACGATCTTGTGGGACCCGAAGAGATGGCGACGCCCAACCTCTACTCCAATTCGCCAGCTCGACACCGTGAAGGAGGGATTTCAAGTACGAATAATAGTCCCCGTCACAAAGTATACATTTTTATTTATCTTTTTTGCACTAAGGTATAGACCCTATGTGAAACTGCGAACACTAGTAATTGCTAAATGGGTACTTTCAAAGAGGATATAAAAAATGAAACAAGGACCAGATTACTATGTTTTTAACAATTTCCTTCTCTCTGGGGTTTAGGAGACCACTTTCATAGAGCAAGTGGTGGAGGATGAAAGCCAAATGGAAGGGACACCTGGTGGATGTACGGAAGTGTTGAACTGGCATCTGCACTTGGAAGTTCGTGGCACAGATTATCCCAAAGGATGGCTGCTCCAGAAAAACCTCGAAGCTGATCTGCCACTCACAGATTGAACCCTGGTCCGATCCCATAGTTTCTTTATACACGTAGCTTCAGAGAGGTACGATTTGGTGGAAGCGAACTCGCAATTCCCCTAGCTTTCAATTTCGTGTCCATTCCCTATTTTCGGTACAAGAAATCGGATAGAAGTACATTTTTGGTCGTGTTTCACGTTGATATTCTCTTTTGGGCATGTTATGATTTTGCAGTGTATGGCAAATATTACTTCATTTATTGCAAATCATATTTCGAAACCTCCGAGTATTATTGAGCTAACATACAGGGTGAGTGAAATCTAACTAATGGACGATTATGGCAGATAAAATTCAATCCGGGTCATTGCTGGATAGATCTATGCGGCTTCCGCGATTGGCAGAGTTGATCGGTAACCAAAAGATTCAAGGATTCTTTCTCATTCAAGTATTCATTTTACAAGAGTGAAACTGCCCCTTTTTTGTCATTTCAAAAGTTACGTTGATTGTTTCAAGTCCGGAACGACGAAACTGCGGAGTGGGGTAAGTTTTTTTAGTGGAGTCTCGCTGTGTGCTAGCTTACAATTTGTTATTTTAACTTTAGGGCAACATGTCCAAAATTAGGCCTTTTTTTTCCTTTAGAATCTGTATTTCTTCTCATACGCTTCATATTTTTTTTTTATATTTTTTAAGGAATTTTTTAATAGAAATTTCATTAAATGGCTTAATTATCATTAGAATATCAAAATTCGGCCTCTTATGTAACCTATATTTCAAATTAGACTTTTGACCCATTTTTGGACAAAAATACCCTTCGAATCTCTTTAAACCTATTTTTATCATAGATGAAATCCGATAGAATCTATAGAATCCGATGAATTTTTTTTTGTTAATGAAATCAGATAAAATCCGATGAAATAAGATGAAATCCGATAGAAATAGATGATTTTTTTTGTTTATTTACGCAATGAAATCCAATAGAATCCAAAGAATTTTTTTTGTTAATGAAATTAGATAAAATCAGATGAAATAAGATGAAATTCGATCGAGATTAATGAATTTTTTTGTTTATTTACGCGATAAAATCCGATGAAATCCGGTAGAATCCGATTAATTTTTTTGTTAGCGAAATAAGATAAAATGTGATGAAATAAAATGAAATCCGATAGAAATTGATGATTTTTTTTTTTGTTTATTTACGCGATAAAATCCGATAAATTTTTTTTGTTAGCGAAATATGATAAAATCCGATGAAATTCGATGAAGGAAAAAAATGATAAATTTTTTTTAAGACATCTGAAGGATATATTTGTTCGAAAATGGATCAAAACTCTAATTTGATATAGAGGTATAAATAAAAGATATAATTTTGATATTTTAGCGATTATTAAATTAAAAAAAATTTCTATTTTTGTTAGTCCGTAACCGCTGGCAGACTTCATACACGCATCATTTTTATTTTATTTCATAAAGAAGTCTCAAATGACGGTGCATCGATTTCCTCGTTTCTCTCCATGTGCTTCCAAATCATGTGAGTGCGTAATCTACGTATGCACACATCTAAAAGTGGTTCATTTATTTATTTATTAATCCGCGTTGTTTTTCCGTTGAACTTAAAAGGTATGTAGATTAAGGTATAAGACAGTCGCGCTTCTTGTGTAAATTGTTTTCACTTATGTAATTTACTCTGTCACGTTGGATCTAGGATTCTCTTCATATTTGTTATCATCTTCTATACATGCAAACAAGGAAATTAGATCGTGGATACTTTTTTCTCTTTGAGAAATTCCACGGAACCAATAAAATGCCAATTCAAACATCGGCACATGCCAAAAGCATTGATCCCACATGAAACTACTAATTCCAGATCGTTACTCATGAAACCTTCTATTTGAAGCATTTTAGCTTATTCAAGCTCCCACGGGTTTTGTTTGACTAAGCTGACTAAATAATACCAACTCTAATCAAATAAAGGCGCCTCGGATTGAAAAATTGAGGTGTAAAGTTTGTAAAAATGACTCGTATACTACTAGTGTCGCATAGGAACTTGGTTGGCTGGCTCAAATACCATGTTTAAAGTGTCATACTCTTATAAGAAGCATGCTCTAAGCATTCCGAAAATGATGTGGAAGGAGTGGAGTTCAATTACCTTGGAGTGGGTCAATACTTGTTAAATGTCGATAAGGTTTTGTGTTGCTGCAAAATTAGTGTTTGTACGAGAGTCTAGAGTGAGAATGTCACCACTCATCGCCTTTACTTTTCAAGCATTCTTGGTCAACTGTACTCGTATTTCATAGACTAGTTTGATCGATTCATATTCATTAAAGAAGCTCAAACCTAATATTAAATCATTCTCTGGTGGTGCTCAAATCCATTGTCACTGCCCTCAAACCAAACTGTGCCGTAAACTTTTCATATTTACCCATTCTTTCATTTGTGCTTTATTAAGCCTTGAAACTCCACCATTTATGGCCCACTCATATTTTAATTAAAAACCCAAGTTCAATGACACGCCGGAGTGAATCTGCTAAGCGTCGTGAAAAATTGACAAAAATCATAAAATTAGAAATCAGCGGTGTTTAATCAACTTCACGTCGAGCGTAAGATCGGGTCATCCCCGAGCCGTATGTCTAGAGCAAACTTTTCTAATGCCAAATAAAAGCATGAACGAGAGCTCAAACCCGAAAGGTAATAGAGTGGCTGCGGAAACTTCCCAGTCGAAACGTGGCGGTCTTCCATTGAAGACCACAAATGCCAAATGCCAAAAAAGCTCTCCAAGGGAAGAGATCGACTCTCCGGTACACGCATTCGATTATGTGTTGAGTCGGCGGCAGTCTAGAGATATCCCAATGAGTTTTACTTTAACACTTTGTTTTGTTCGTAAGGATTAGTAATTGGTTTGATTTATTGGTATTTGCTTTGTCCATGTTGTGGTATAGTTTAATTACACCAATGAAAAATTAGCTACTGAATGTATGTATTCAACTTGTTTTATATACTCTATTAATGTTTTAAAGATTTGGTTTGATTACATGAATTATGTAATAGTTACAAGGTGTATGTATTTAACTTAATTTATGTACACAAAACAACATATTAATTACAATATTTGTGTATTTGTGGTAGCTAGTACAGTCTAGTACTAATACCACACGACTTTCAGTTAGGAGGTCGTGGGTTCGAACCTCACCCGCAACAAAGCTGCTTTAGAAAAAAAAGGATGTCTATGTACTTAAGTTTGTTTGGTTAGACTAATGTGTTTAATATGTGGTTTAGTTACACTAATGTTGTAGTAGTTAGTATCTGCCTTGACCATGTTCTAGTTTATTTGAATATTTTTATTTTGTTTGTGTTGAAAATATGGTTTAGTTACACAAAACAACATATTGGTTACAAATCCTATGTCTTTAAGTTTGTTTAGTTATGTTGAATGTGTTTGATAAGTTGTTTAGTTACACCAATGTTGTAGTAGATAATATCTGTTTTGACCATGTTCTAGTTAAATTGAAGATTTTTTTATTTTGTTTGTGTTGAAAACATAGTTTAGTTACACAAAACAATATATTAGTTACAAAGTCTATGTATTTAAGTTTCTTTAGTTACATGAAAGTGTTTAAGATATTGTTTGGTTACACCTATGTAGTAGAAGGTAGTATCTCCCTTGACCATGTTCTAGTTCATTTGAAAAAAATTTATTTTGTTTGTGTTGAAAACATGGTTTAGTTACACAAAACAAGGTATTAGTTAAAAAGTTTATATATTTAAATTTTTTAGCTACACTGAATGTGTTTGATATGTTGTTTAGTTACACCTATGTTGTAGAAGGTAGTATCTTCCTTGACCATATTCTGGTTCATTTGAAGATTTTTTTTATTTTGTTTGTGTTGAAAACATGGTTTAGTTACACAAAACAAGGTATTAGTTTAAAGCTTATATATTTAAGTTTCTTTAGTTACACTGAATGTGTTTAATATGTTGTTTAGCTACACTTGCGTTGTAGAAGGTAGTATCTCCCTTGACCACTGGTTCATTTGAAGATTTTTTATTTTTTTTGTGTTGAAAACATGGTTTAGTTATACATAACAACATGTTGTGTATTTAAGTTCTTCTTAGCTACACTGAATGTGTTTAATTTATTTTTTAGTTACACAAAACAACATATTAGGTAGCAATTTTATGTATTTAAGTTTGTTTAGTTATATTGAATGTGTTTAATATGTTGTTTAGTTACACTTATGTTGTAGTAATTACAAAGTATATGTCAATTTTCAGTAATTGTTTTATGTACAAGGTTGGACTCGATATGTTCTGGAGGACTTGGTCAGCCAATTTAACTTCAATTTTCATGGGAACATTGTGACGGTCAAGGAAGAAGCGTGCATGTCCAAAGTACAAGAAGATTTGTTCATAGGGTCGCGCTTTGGCCAATGTTTGGATATGCCATCCATTATCCGATCATCAAATATCCTCAACAACTTGATGTTGATGACATGATACTTTGAAGGAGTTCGGAAATCCAGCTCCAAGTTATTACTTGAGGTTACTAGTGCTCCAAGAGAGTTTCAAGGGACCAATTCAGTAGGATAACGAGCCTCCTCGTTGATCATGGGTACATGGCGACTCCCAACATTGAGTTTGATAAGATAGTCCTCAGAGGTTTTTTGTGGACACCTTCAAAGGTGGGTCCTATGGGTCCTAGCTACTCGGGAAAATACAGCAGCCCTAATAAAGAATATTCAATAGTGAGCTGATGCAGAGAAACGAGTAAGATTTCTTCTTGTCCACTTCTTGTACAATATTCTTATCCTTGGGCAACGCCCCGTGGCTCTAAGGAACAAATCATTCATAAAGATGGTGGACAGTCCATGCACATTCAACATATTCTCCTAGGGCAACGTCGTATGGGATCACTTGCACGGTGAGCATTCAGACATTTTTCAAAAAGTGTAGAGCTCTTGCAGCCCGGAGAAGATCAAGAAGGTTAATATGGAAGGCTTTTTACTATCCTTGCAAATTTGGGCGTACGAACGCATATCCAGATTTTCTCAAAAGAATTTATGCGATGTTTTTAAGAGTTTGTGAAGCCTTTAATGCTCTGGCGGTCATCACAACCCAAAGTAAAAGAACACACAATACAATCCATTCGGTAAGAGGAGGTAATTGTTTTTAAGTCCCTAGATTTTATTTAGAGTCAGACATCATAATCATTTGAATTTGATTTATGTTTCATTGTTGATATTAGATTGATGGGCATTTCACACACCAAGCTTCCATATCAAATAATTCAAACCTTAGTTGAAACACCGGTGGAATCTCTCAAGTGAGGATGTTTTGGTTCTCCAACTTAAGAACCTCGACTGCTAACTTCGAGTTAAAATGTAACTAATCAAAATTACATGTAGATAAACAGTAAAACATACGAATGGTACAAATTGATCGAACTCTATCAAACTTCGCATTTTAATTAATTGAGTATTTAACTAATTGGTTATTTTATGTAACTAGTTATTATGTAGTTAATTTTGTATTTTATGTAACTAATTGTGTAATTAATGTAAATAATCATGTCTTTAATGTAACTAATTTGGTATTTAATGTAACGGATTAGTTATTATATGTAACTAAACTGTAATTAATGTAACTAACTTTTTTCATCATGTAACTAAATGGTTACTTTATGTAATTAATTGGTTTTTTTATGTAACTAATTTGTTATTTTATGTTACTAAATAGTTATTTTATTTTAACTAATATTTTATATCATGTAACTAAGTTGATATATTATGTAAAATGAATTTTTTATGTAACTAAGTTTAAATATTATTTAACTAATTCGATAATTTATGTAACTTAGTTGATTTATCAAGTAACTAAAACAAAACTTTATTTTTTCCATGATTCCAGAAGAAGTTATGCAAGTTGACGATTGACTTTCAAAAAATGCACTCTGACTTCACTAATCTTATTGGAGAGGTAAGGAAGAATTTAGAGGACTTAGAATTTAGGTGACTTCAAAAAATGCTCGAAGATGCAAGTGTTGAGGAAGAGAACAAAATCACCAAAGAAATTATTCCAGGTGGTGGTGACCAAAGTCCTGATAATATAGCAGGTACACTTAGGGCAATGAGCTCCCCTCAATTTTACACTTGCAGTGGGCTTGAGCGTTTATGTGATGGTAGCAAGGAGGGGACGTAAAAGGAGAAAAGTTACGAGAAAGTGATCTATATGAATCTCTGAAACAACCCATACGCGTCAGGCTCCAATATTATTCATGCTTACAATACCACCAAAAATTGTCTTGAAGTTCACAAGAGGGTATTCTAAACTGCTGAAGCATCCCAAAGTCGACCCATTGAAGCACCCATAACTTCCTGATGTGTCACTAATGCAGAAGTGGAAATTTACCGGCATAAATAAGTGTGTAGGCGATTTTAGTTTATTTATTATACATAATAATATTAGTCGAAACTGATAGATGTATAGCAAGATCGAAGAAGACCTACAACCGCGAGCCTTATACTAACGCATAATGATAGATGTACAATGACTGGAAGAATCTGAAGAAAACAGGCAAATTCAACTGGTCTGACTATCATGCCCTTGCTGAAGTTATGCTTGTAGAGAGGCCTAAAGACGAAGTAAAAATATCACAGGTTTAAACCGGGAATATGTAAACGCATGTCTATGTGAACGAAAACCATTGCGTACTCGCTAATATTAGCATCCATGGAGGAATATCACAATTTACGATTCACTGATATCCACCATGTACACTGTAATCCACCACATGACAGAGATAATACCGATTATACTATGTGAATGTGTCTGGGATGTTAAGGGTGAGAAGTATCTTAACTCAGCTCCATATCGAGTCAATAATGCTACTTACATATGCCACAACAACATAACAAGTAATTCTTGTGTGTAGTAATTTGCAATGTCTTCATGAAGTTCAATTGCCTATCATTATTTTTGCAATAGGGACAGTGGCATGTTCACTATAAAAACTGCAAAGTTTCTTGTGCACTTCGAGCCTTTGGATAGATTGAAACAAGAATACAAGATAATGCACAGGCTGTATCAAGCTGTTCAGACTGGGGGCAATAAAAACTCATATACAAGTCCTTGTTCGGACTCAAAGGACTTTGTTTTGTTGTATTCAATATCTAATTTCAGACATTAAGTATGTAAATATGTGATGAAACTTGTAACTTTGTAAACAACGTGTAATTGTGTAATTAATTTATTTTATTATGTAACTAACTGCACTATTATGTAACAAAGTTATTTTATATGTAACTAAGTTGTTTTATTATATAACTAAATTGTTTTGTTATGTAACTAAGTGGTTCTTTTTTGTAACTAAAATTTTAAATTATGTAACTAATTTGATATATTATGTAACTGATTTGATATATCATGTAACAAAACCTTTAAATTATGTTACTGATTTTGTAAAATATGTAACCAAATGGTAATATTATGTAACTAATTTGATATATTATGTAACTAAATTATTTAACTATGTAACTGATTTGGTATATTATGAGATTAAATGATAATATTATGTAACTAAATTTGTTTATTATGCGGAAAGTTGTAAATACCCGCAAGCACAATGTCGAACAAGTCAAAGGCCTACTAACCCCAAGCCCAATAAAGACCAAATCCCTTTAAAATATCAATTAATGAGGATACGTCAGACCAAACTATCTCAGAATCGAAGGAAAGCCTCAACCTTTAAACGAGACTCCGTCCACCAAATTGACGTTGCGTATGTATTTAGATATCAAGGAATTCGAGGAATCCTCTTCCTCGTGCATGCGTAAACCACACTGAAGTAGAGCTGAACGAGTATCTGGATATTGACGGGGGTGAGAGGGGTACTGGTTTCATATTCGTTGCTACATCCGTTTTGGAAGAAATGTTTGGCCATGACTAGAAGGAGTGGCCAAAAGAAATAAACTTCAAACCCGCATTCTAGTCATGTGGTGGATTACAGCGTACATGGTGGATATCAGTGAATCGGAACCAAAAGAAGAAGTTTATGCATCACCCACCGAAAATATCAATATATTGTTAAGAAAAGTAGTTGTCATGTTTTACTTTTATGCACATCGATGTAATAAAGTATTACAAAGACTCTTGTTTGTAAATGTTGATATATTAAAGAGTTAAACTAATTAGTCTTATTTGGAGCTTATGATAAACAATAGTCTTTCTAGTCCTTAAACAAACCATAACAATGTATGAAGATTTATATATATAGATATACATGAACAAACTCTTTACGGTCTGATAAAAACAAGATATTCGCAATCTTAGGAACAACGGACTATTGATCCAAGTAATACTGTTAGGAGAATCTATGATGTCTGGTTATGAGACATAGAGAGTTGGAGACTCTATAGTTCTTCTAGATATCTTATGAAGATATTGAATTGACCAGTACAGTTTTAGAGACGATGAAGAATAAACCATTTACCATATTCTGTCTCAAAATTTCTACGTATGAATTGCATCGTACTTACCTTAATTCAATATATTCATTTGAGACAGGTTACATTCTAGATCCCAGCTATGTGATTTAGATGTGATCGATTGGTGAAGTATTGGGATTATGAAGTTGTAATGAGTATACTTTGTGAAGTTCTCATAGATATGGAATTCATGTACAAGATTGCTGATATGCAATGTATATCACCTCATGCTTTATTACTTGGATTGTGAATAAATGTACCGGCTGGTGTCCAAACAGAATAAATGATTCATTTGGATGAAACGTTGTGACTTGTTAGTTCCTCGTCAATACATCGTTTCTAACTTATTCACAAGTATTAAAAGAGTTGCGGAAATAACAACTAGAAGCGCAAAATGATAATCTCATAAATCTCATCTAGTTGATGATATTCATGAAGGGTAATTATTCGATAATATTCTATGGATCCGATTATCTAAATAAGTTGATTTTGAGTAAAAAAAATAAATATTCATTTGAACCGAGAGATTTCCAGTGTCAACTCGTTAGTGGAGCCAGTTGGCATTAAACTAGACTTGGAAAAGTTTGAGAACATTGAGTCTAGGAGTCCTAGTAAAAGTTTTGTTCATTTGGGTCCATGAGGTCACTATCACAAGTCGTTAGAGTAGAGTTTGTTAAACTAGAAACTAAGTCAAAATAAGTTCAAACATTGAACTATACATATTTTCTAAAAATAGTCTAAGAGGTATTTAGTCCTTAAGGATAATTGATGTAAAATATCAAAATAAGATTTTGAATTTTTCCACAAATTGAATTAGTGTTACACAGCTGGAAAATTTGTTTTCTAAACATAGTGAATTAATTTTTGTGACATATTATTATATGGGCGATAATAGAAAGACATTTCCTTATTTTGTTATGAACAAATTAGGAAGTAAATATGTGTGTTCACACATGTATTTCATACAGCCGGATAGACATCAATTAGAGAGTATATTCGACTGAGTTAAATCTAGTGAGAGAGAAATATGATTTATATTTTTGTGCATTATTGCATATTGATACTTGCCAAAAAAAATGAGGAAACAAATTGATATAGAATCAATTGAATATGGGTTACATGGCTGGACATATACGTTGCATGCTTGAATTGAATTTGGGCAGCAACATTCACGCTGAAATGATTCAAAAGTTCTCTTTGATTGGTAATATTTAGAGAATGGAAATGAAGTATTCAAAATTTTGGCGAAATGAGCCCTAGTATACAAACTTGATTTTGTTTTGTCCGACGTTTCGTAATTTTTTTGTAAATGTCTAAAATCCTTACGTGGCACTTATATTTTTTATTGACGTAACTTTTTACCCTTTAAATTTTCATAATTATTTATGTTTAAATTTTTCCTAAAATTTGAAAAAAAAAGTTAATTAATATAGATAAGATCCTACAATTTCGGGTAGTTATTTGACTCATTGATTTTAGAATAATTATTTATTTTTTGCCAGTTTTAATTATCTTCTACAGCTACATAACCATTTATTTATGGAAACATTCATATTGCTGAATTTTAATTTTTTTCGTAACAGATCTGGTTGTTTTGTTTTTCAAAATTTTCATTAATATCGTCTACTATTACGTTCGTTAATTGATATTCAATTTACTCCGTAAATTAATTTTTTTAATGTAAATTGAAGTTACCGTTAATCGCATACTAATTAACAAAACAAATTTCTAATTAATTTTAAATTATTTCCATTAAATTTCAAATTTCTGCCGGTTTTTATTTAATTAACTTCATATCATATCCTATAATTGTGGATAGTTAATTGACCTAATATTTACATCATTATTAGTTAAAATCCTTTATTTATGGCCGATTGCAAGTATATGCAATTATTTTGAGGACGTTTTTTTGTTCTATACCGGTTATATTTGTGTGATTTTATCCTTAATTCGAGATTATTATCAATTAATTACATATCATATTTCCTCTCTCCTTATTTTCGAGAATTAATATCACTGAACTATAGATTTCGTTGTCTCTCCCTGATATTAATGTTTATTTATGTCCAGTAATATGTTCGTTAATTGATATTCAATATACATTGAAATGTACATCCTTCTCCGCCATGAAAACTTCACATCCTTCTCCGACATGAAAGCTTCACATATGTCGTGTTCATGTAGTGCAAGATCATTAATCATAAACAAAAGATGAAGAAATTGTATCTAAAAAAATCGATTTAAAGAAAAGATTTAAAAAAATTGATAAAAAAAAGAACATAAACACCTGTTAATTGCCGACCGATTTACGTCGTTGAACTCCACAAAAACTTCTTAATAATGATTGTGTTGGAAATTAGTTAACATTTAACCAATAATATGATACAACATATCTAAATATGGCGGAATTATATAAAATGATCTAATATATTAAAACTCGTTTTAACATATTCGATTAACATAGGCATGAAAAATTACTAACATGCTAATAAACCATTTATTCTAAATATGTAGTCAACAAATTGAATAAACGATCTAGCAATTTATAAACAATTTATACAATTCTATCGCAGATCCAATTCGTTTAGAAGACTTACATATGAGGTTGTAAACAATCTCGTGTGTTGCTCGCTTACGCCGGGATACCTCGTCAAATCCTCGCTTGAATTGAGACGCTCGGATGCGCTGAATATGTCTAGCCACACGAGAAAACAAGATAGCGTAGGGCTGAACACTTCAGGCTCGCCGAACTGGAGTGAAACAAGCTAGCTGGATTTGACAAAACAGGCCCACCAAAATGGACATAAACAGGCTTGCCGGACAGGGACAGCAGGCCGAACACGCGTGTGTCTGTTGGCTTGGCTGATCCTCGCAACTAGCTGGAGTGCCACGCCTGTGCACCTAGCTGGAGGAGTCTGGATCCACGTGGCAGGTGCAGTCCACCACACGTGAAGGGAGTAGAACTCGCGTGGAAGGATGGGCGCACCAGAGACTGGCTGGCCGGCCAGTTTGCTGATTGGTTGGCAGATTGCCTTTGTGTGTGCCTAGCTCGTCTTTTGGATGATTCTCTACAATTCAAACCTCACACAAACACTACAAGTGATTCAATGATAATATTCTCAGGTTTCGGGACATCAAGAGAGTGGGCTCTTCAGATTGAACAAAGAAGACAAAGAGAATCACTCAAGAACTAATCGAGAAATCAAGAAACAATTTCTTGATCTTTTTTCTCTCTCAAAACTCTCGGCCAACACACACAAGGGGGAGAGGGGAGTATGACCGAGTATATTTTCTATGGTTAGCCTTAGGGTTTCCGAATAAATCTTTTTAATATTGAGAGAGCGGCCTTCACTTAGGTCGAAATTCAATTTTGACCCGTAAGTCAAACTTAAGCTCAATGATATTTTTAATTGAGTTTAAAATTAATTACTCAGCACTTATTCTACAATTTGGCCGAGTATATTATTTAATGTTCTCCAATTATATATTTGATTTATTTCTAAAATAACATTTAATTAATTTAGAACATCTCATACTTAATGACAAATAATTAATTCTTTTCATACTTTTCAAACAAGTACGAAATTAGAAAATACTTATTTTCATCTTTTATTTATTTGAGTCATCAAATTATTATTATCAATATTATAAATTATATGATTCATTAAATAAATATAATAATAAATAATTAATTATTTATTTAATTACTTAGAAAATAATTCTCGTAGTTAAAACAACAATTTACTTCAATGAGAAAATCAATCGGTCTAATTCAATAAATCTCGTCCGAGAGTCTATCATTGAGACTTTATGGACCCACATGAACGAAGTTTTAGAATATAGATCGGACTGAAAAGTTCACAAACTTCTTCCAACTTTTAATTCTTAATATTAGTCGATTCCACTAGAATACTAATATTGAAAATCTCTATGTTCATATGCGTTTATTTTCCGTTTGATGAGACAAAACAATTCTTCACACGATCCACGGCGTATTTATGACATTACCCTTTATGTGTATCATTAACTCAGAGGAATGTAAAATTACTGTTTTACCCTTGAGTTATTATTTCACCAACTCAATTGTGACTTGTGAACGAAAAAAACATAAAGTGAGATGTTTCTACATGTCACATGTTTTATTCAAAGAATGTTTTATTTGATGAATATCAGGCTCGGTTTATTCGCTCACACTCTCATAACAAAGCAATGTGTGATACTAATGCCTCAACATTATTTCAACACAAATTTTGTATCTGTGAATCACACATTTCAACGAAACAACATTATAACACCAACCGCCGGGTCAGATGAAACTTCATTTAGTCATTGCCCATTAACAAATCAAATGTCGTAAGTGTTACAAGAATATACGTATTCACTTCATGATTTAGGTAATTGCCAAAATACCACCCGTATGTGATCTTGAAGTTTCGAGTGATTAAACGGTTTTATCTCGAGTTTCAAAGCATCACTGGTCATGTTGAATGTCTTCATTAAGACATCAAGAATAGATCACAAAGTCACCGTTCTCTAAATCACAAGATAATATATCGATGATTTATACAAACAATCAATACTTAGATTCGATTGCGCTATTGACCTTTAGATTGCAAACTATTACTTTAACTAGTCATAAGAGGGTATCTTTGCAAGTCTGTACTTAGAACCCCTTTCGTTGATGACAGTTTCATAGCATAACAAACATACGTAAACACAGACTATAAATAAGAATGAATATTTAATTTTAAGGTCAATTAGCAAAATATCCATATATAGGTTTACAAATTTCATTTTACCGAACGTTTGGTTAATTTTTCGTAAATACCCATTGAATTTTGTTAACGAAAGATTTCGGACTTATTTAGTCCTTTTTGGATTCTCGCCTAACGATGTTGCTTGAAGGGAATTTTACACTCATTATTATTGTAAACAAATATTTTTGGGTATTTACGAAAAATTAAAAAAACGTTGGGTATAATGAAATTATCAAACATAAATATGGGTAAACCGCTAATTTTATCTTAATTTTATTTAATGTTTCAACAAAATTAAATAAAAAATGTATTTATATTGTCTAATATCTCCTTTGTGGGGACCAATCCCAACAGATCGATTGAAGAAAATTGTTTGGATTTGTTCGTCGATGGATTTTAGTTTCAGAGATAATTTTTTTTAAAATGACGGTTGTTTAAATGTGTTTGAAGTTTCTACTCTTGAAATCCGAAATTATATATAAGATAATATGGTGCAAGTATTAGTCCGTATTTTACGCTGTAAATTAATCCCGAAATTAATTATTTACATTTTTATTAAAATTTGGGCTGGATTTTTTTAGGGAAAAATTGGAAGAAAATTTTTGTTAATTAAACGAGTTGACATTTACGAAAATTTTACAAAATGTTTGACAAAACAAAATTACCAAACCTATATAGGTCTATAATATACGTTAACCCATAAGTATTCATGTAATACTAAAAAGAGGTAACTACTCTTTTACGTTATTTCCTTCTCCTATAAATAGACAAACACTCTCACAAAGAGAGTAGTGATTTTGTGAGACTAAAACCCTGCTCTTGTTTGCTGCCTAGCGGAAACCTCTTATCTCTCCCACCCTCTTTTACTCTTTTATTTTGGCACCAAGATCCTCAGTTGATCTAGCTTATTAGCGCTTTGTTACAAGATTCATTCTTGACTCATAGTGTTGTTGGCAAAGATGCCCACAAGACGATTATTTATTTACATATTGATGTATATAAATCTTTTATAAGTCCTTATTGTAATTTGATAATTAAATTAATAAAAGTTGAAATGTTCATCCACAGCTTTTTCGTTTGTTTGAAGATTTTCGATATTAAATAGTCTTATAGTCCTTAATCAAACCTAACAGTATATGAAGAGACAAATGTAGATTTGCGTGAACAAACTCTTCATGGTTTGATCAAAATGAAATATTCATCATATAAAGATACACGGACTATTGATCCTAGTATGATTGTTTGAAGAATCTACGATGTCTAGTTACGAGGCATAGAGAGTTAAGAACTCTATAGTTCTTCCAGTGTATCTTCCGAAGATACTGAATTGACCAATGCACCTTTAGAGACAATGTAAGAACAAACCATTTAACCTCTTCTGTCTCAAGGTCACTATGTATGAATTGCATCGTACTTACCTAAATCCTGAAATGAGACATGTCATTTCATAGCTTTAATATTCTCATTTAAGAAATTCAAATTCTAGGTCCACTAAGTGATCTAAACTAGACTAATTGCTGAGATATTAATTTACGAAGATGTCATGAACCAGCTTTGTGAAGTTATAGATATGGAATTCATGTATAAGATTGCTGAAATGCAATGTATATCACATGATGCTTTATTACTTGGATTGTGAATAAATGAACCACGCAGGATCCAAAATTAAGTAACGACTTTATTTGGATGAAACAATGTGACTTGTTAGCTCATCGTCAATACATTGTTTCTAACTTATTCACAAGTAACAAAGGAGTTGAGGAAATAACAACTAGAAGGATAAAATGGTAATTTTATAAATCTAATCTAGTTGATGATATTCATGAAGGGTAATCATAGATAACATTCAATGGATCCACTCAATATAATTAAGTTGAATTTGAGTAGAAAATAAATTCATTTGAACCGAGAGATTCTCAGTGTCAACTCTTTAGTGGAGTCGTTGACATTAAGCTAATACTCGAAAAAGGTTTGTGAACTTTTGAGTCCGAGTATAGAAGCTCGAGCTTTGTTCATTTGGATCCATAAGGTCACTATTACATGTCATTAGAGTAGGATTGTTAAACTAGAAGCTAAGTCAAAATAAGTTCAAGTGTTGAACTAGACTTTTTCTCGGAAAATGTCTAAAGGATATTTTTGTCCACAAGGACATAAAATGATGTGAATGTCAAAATAAGATTTTGAATATTTTCATTTGATGAAAATATAAATTATTTCCTAAAGCCAAAAAGTCGTTTAAGGCATTATGAAATTAATTTCGTTATTTGTGCAATTATAATTCTACAATGGGTATTTTAAAAAATTTCTTAAAAGAAATAAGGAAGCATCTAGATGCCCATTCCCTAGGTAGAATTCGGCCAACATGCATAAAAGAGGAGAGTTTTATTTCCCTTTAATTATAAAGATAATTACCCAAAAGGAAAAGAGGAAATGAATTTCTTTGAGAATGAAATAAATATGCTAAGTGAGGAAACAAATTTTCCTCACTAATAAGAGCATATGGCCGGCCATATTGATAGAGAAAGAGGAGAAGAAATCAAATATTGGTCATGAATACACAATAGGAAAGGATAATTACCCTTTCTTGCATTTCATTCTCCTATAAATAGAGTCTCACATAGAGATGTGAAAACAAACTTTTTTGGCATTGCTCTCTCAATTTTAGCCGACCGTCTCTCTTTCTCTAAATATCTCTTTTATTTTGGCACCTAAGTCCTCATTAGACTTAGGATTAATTAGCTCTTTAGCTCATACACTTGTTCTTGAGCTATTGTGTTTAATTGTGCCCACACACAAATTCTTCAAATCTCTATAGACTCATGTAATAGAAACCTTAGGTTTCTCGAGTTCATGATTAGGTGTGAAAGTAACGAGCAAGAGATGATCTACCTTTCCCAAGACTCATCAAAGATCAATCTACAACAGAAAGGTTAGTTATCAAGTAAATAAAAATGTTTTAAATATTTACATGTTTATGCACTTTGTCTAGGTTAGTAAAATTGTTTTACGAGTAAATAAATTTTTATATTCTGCCATTAACTTGTAATGAAAATTTTATCTTAACCTTAGACCTATTCCAACGAGTGTTTAATAGTGCCCACACACTAAACTCTATAAACGCTCGAAGATTCATTTGGTAGAAACTTTCGTGATTGCTCAAGATCAAAGACCCGAAAAAGGACGGTCCGAAACGTAACGAGAAGAGAAAGGCGAGGCGAACGAACATCATCCAAGAAGCGTCTCGACAATAAAGCAACAAGAAAAAGGTAATAAGTTCTTTCATGTTTATTATACGTTTTAAATGAGAACATGTTCATGCACTTTGTGTAGTAGTAAAATTGTTTTACACGTTAGAAAAGAATGTTTTTAATTCGGTCACATATGATATGATAATTAATTATTTTATCCTAAATCGAATCCAACAGAAATAAGTTTCATGGAAGTCGAAGAGGTAATTGAAGATCATTAATGACGCCACCAACCACATTTTATAGTACAATCAATAGTGCTAAATACTTCCACCACGTACCTTTAACAACATTAGGTTGCATTTATTTTCTTTTTCTAAGAAACAATTCCAAAATTTAACAGTATCGAAATTCAAATCGTTCACAACTACATTGTTACATAAACATTCAGTTGACATGTGAACAAATATCTAAGTTCGAGAGATAATAAGAAACTTAAAGGGACATAAACATAAACACGTTCGTAACTAAATCATTTGATAATGTCCAAAAATTTGGCATCCGACGAATAATGCTCAACATTTTGTATTTGAATGAACATAATTGCAATTTGTATCAAAGCAACCATCAAATTTTAGATGTGATCCTTGCATCGCTTAATGAGTTGATTACAAAATTAACCTAACGTTGGCATATTTTTAAACTCAGTGTTTGCTTATACCCATTTTGCTAAATACTTATGTTTGAGCTATATTTATGCACGACTTTTTTTATTTGGTCACTTAAATACGTCGGAGGATATCTTTTTTTTGCGATATACCCCACAAGATTTTGTTTACCAAGCGACACAGTAAACCCATGTTTGACGAATGTGTATTATACCCTTGAAATAAAAAAGTAATATCAAAATTCAAATTGTTTGCAACTACATTGTTACATAAACATTCAATTAACATGTCAACCAATATCTAAGTTTGAGAGATTATAACAAACTTAAAGGGACATAAACATAAAAATGTTCATAACTAAATCATTTGATAATGTCCAAATACTTGGCATCCGACGAATAGTTCGCGACATTTTGTATTTTATTAAACATAATTGCAATTTGTAACAAAGCATAGATCTGGTCCTTGCATCGCTTAATGAGTTGATTACAAAATGAACCTAATGTTAACAAATTTGTAAATTTAGTGTTTGCTTATAACCACTTTGCTAAATACTTATGTTTGATCTCTATTTATGCACGACTTTTTTTATTTGGTCGCTTAAATATGCCGTAGGATATGTTTTGCGATATACTCCGTAAGATTTTGTTTACTAAGCAACGCAGTAAACCCATGTTTGTCAAATTTGTGTTATACCCTTGAAAAAAAAGAATATAAAAATTCAAATCGTTCTCAAGTGCATTGTTACATAAACATTCAATTCACATGTCAACATACATCTAAGTTCGACAAATAATAACAAACTTAAAGAGACATAAATATAAACATGTTCATAACTAAGTCATTTCATAATGTCCCATAAATTGGCATCCGACGAATAGTGCACGACATTTTGTATTTGATTAAACATAACTGCACTGAGTTGATTACAAAATTAACCGAACTTTATCAAATTTGTAAACTTAGTGTTTGCTTATAACCATTTTATTAAATACTTATGTTTGATCTCTATTTATTTGGTAGCTTATATTTTGGAGGATATCTTTTTTTTTGCAACAGACCCTACAATATTTTGATTACCAAACGAGCAGTATGGTATGGCTCGATTGCTTGAGGTTCGCTTTCGACAATAACTTGGTGAACCTATAATATAGAGTGACTAGACAAGCAAACGGACATAAAGAACAATGGTTGAAGCATCATATGTGCATAATCAAAAGGGTACAAATAAATAGGCAAGAGAAGGTAACACTGATATCATGAGGCATATATTGGTCCGAAACCTGGTACTCGAGAAGCTGCCAACATGAAACCCTGTCGGAACTGTCAAAATTTGAGGATGGTTGTGCAAACAAAACGGCAACAAAAGCTATAATACGTTTCATTGCACTCAATCTCTGCTGCAGAAGAACATAGGAAATAGCAGCTCCGACCCTGTTTCTGGGAGTGTCGACAAATCCGCTTTTGGAAGTGCCTTCCATCGTTGCGATCACGGTGGTCATTTAAATTAGTTAGACACCATGGCCTGAAACTATATACAGGTGGGTCGTCCCAGAACGTCTTGATTCTCAAGTTAGGGTTGCACCGTGAACCGATGAACTTGCTGCGTCTGACGAGTTGAAAGACGGTGACTGGTGATGTGGTGGTTGCATATGCATTTCATTTGCAAGCCCAAGAACCGCAAGTGTTGATCTGTGCCCAAGAGAAGGAAAAAAAGTAAAGTGTTAGTTTATTCAAGCAAAGCGAATGTCTCACGTGAATTGTTTTTTTATATTATGTTTTGGTGCTAGTTTAATCTTTCTTTGTAGACTTCACTCATAATTGGTCGGATCTTTTTTTGGAACACACTCTCGTTTGGACTATTGAGCTCTGATATTGATCATTTATAAAGTATTAAGAGGTTCTATCTGAATACAGATCGAAAATGAGACAATTAGCTCCTTTATCTAATCACATTCAGAAAGTATATTGCTTTCTAGGACATACTGCAGACTTTATTCATACCGGATCGAACAGTAATTTCAAGCACCAAAACACAATTGCAAGCTTGAACAACTTTACTCTATACATGGATAAATCAGTTAAGGAATTACTCCAAAATAATTTCATGAGACCGAACCTGGGTAATGAGTTCTTTATATTTGGTTGACTAGCGAAAGCGATAAGCGGACCTCTAAGGTTTGCATGCTTGTTTAGAGCACTTTCAACCTGTGGCGAAGGTAGCTACATGCACACAAGTATATATCATTGATCGGAAATTCATTTTGTTGAAAAAATTTAGAAAATTAACAAAAAAATATATATAAAATAATATTGCATTCTACTGTTTGTAGAAAATAAAGCAATGGCATTTCACTGTTTGGAGATATATGAGATATTACTTGCAATAAGACGTGAAAAGAATGGGGTTGTGTCTGAGACACACACTTCAAAAAGCCAACCCACAGTTTCGGCATTTTCCAGACCTGCAGACCATACACATGGAAACCTCCATTTACAAAGGCACTGTGAAAAGCATAATCTGAAGAAACTTATTTCTAGTTCAAGAAAGTACTTGTACGGTACCTGTTTGCTCACAAGTTTGGAAAGTATCTCCATCACAAAATCAACCTGAATGATTAAAAATAAATTATCGTTATTA
The DNA here is from genome assembly GCA_958296335.1 of Urtica urens. Lineage (NCBI taxonomy): Eukaryota > Viridiplantae > Streptophyta > Magnoliopsida > Rosales > Urticaceae > Urtica > Urtica urens. The sequence continues at coordinate 21,851,827 of OY282523.1, read as the reverse complement.
TGCCGTCTTTGTTAATAGTGTTATAAAAAATAGAGTAATTAGTCAACCTAAACATAAGAGATTTGGATTAGCCATTGTTTTGTTAATTTGTTGTAAATAGTCTGTGTTTATGTGGCAACCTTATTTCAAAATTTTCTTACTGAGTGAGGAAAACATATTTGGGCTAAATTAATCCCAAATATATTGTAGGTTTGGGCCGGCCATTGGCCAACAATTTACCAAATGTGGGTTATATCCAAAAACTATCTAGTTTACATGGCTAGTAATTAAACCCTTTATCATTAGTTAACTTTTGCTTTCAAAGGATTAGTGAGAATTAAAATGCCGACTGTACGGTTGTAGTAGAAGATGTGATGTACATTTATTCATTTAACATACCAAGAAAATCAAAATTGGCTCCAGTGGACATAAAGATATTCACAAATTATGCACAATCTTCAAACTGGTATAAAGCATAGAAAATTTAAGACAAGGAACACTGGAAATGGTGAAGGAAGTTACCAGTGAAGGAAAGGCATCAATCGACTGAATTACTGTTCTCATAAATAGAAGTGGAAGTGGAGTCAGATCAACCTGAAACAAAAGAATTAAAGAACCTATTACTACACGGTAGATTATTTTCCTAAGATGGCCTATTTTCACGAATAAATAGTGGGCAATTTTACTGTATAACTTGATTCTAGATCATTGGGCAAGTTCTCGGAGAACAAAATATTGAAGAAAAACAAAAGATCAACTTGAGTTTTCCTCATCAAAGTTTCAAGTTCTTCTTTTGACATAATCCACAATAACAAGAACAATTGCGTATCGAGTCGGGGCATAACAAATTTTAGGTACTTAGTTTGACATAATCAACAATAATAAGACCATTTTGGTATCGAATCATGACATCAGAAAAATCATCGTCAGCTTTTCTGTAGATAGCAAAGTCTCTTCGCCCCTAACAGCAAAATATAAATTATCTCCAAACAATAATACGAGAGCTAAATTGATATCTAAAAGTTGGATATGGACTTCCTAGTCATGGCCAGTTATTCGTTCAAGTTACTGCAATATCTAAAAGTTGAATAGCATTTACAAACCCGCCCCTATACACAGATCATAAGTAACGTAGGCGTACCATCTTAGTCAAGGCTTTAGCCAAGACCTGTTGTGTGAAAACCGTTCTTTGCTCAAAACAAGCAGAACAAGCGTCCATTATCTGAAAGCCAAAGAAAGAAACACATAGAACTATTAAGAAAGCCAGTAATAAAAAACTAAAAAAAACTCTCTCTCTCTCTTTCTCTCCCTCTACAATGTAATGTAATTTTATCTTTATCGTTATGGCCGGTTCCAACTTTTTTGTTGATAAGTTTAAAATTGAAAACAAAGAATTCAAATGTTCTATGGGAAAGGATGGCATGATTTTTCTAATCCAAGAAGACTGTTATGGGAAGTCTTTCAGTATTTTCGTTCAAAAAAGAGTTGCTGCTTGGATTAGAGACATGGCCACTGGGATCATCGAAGCCTTTCAACCTGCTTTTTTTCGTCGAAGTTTCTCAGATTCTAACATTTTTTTCATCATGGATGTGTTGGAGAATCTTAGAGGAAGGTGCATCAGAATCTTGAAGGTTTGCAACGGCGACAGGAAAATAATCCTCATTCCCGAAGGTCAGAAGTTGAAAGGTTGGAAGCTTTTCGTGCGTTCGTTGTCAGGATTCTGGAAGCGAGGATCATCTTGAGGCGCAACCCTACAGTAGTCGAAGAGCATCCTCCACGTCTCTCCCCTGGGAACGTACCTAAGGGCCGGAGTTTCAAAGATGGCACTGTTGGCAAAGCTTTGTCTTCGGTTCCGTGCGAGGAAGGCACTAAGGGACATGTACTTTCAAAAACTCCGGCCGGAGTAGAATCGTCAGGGTGTTCCTCGACAAGAATACCTGTTGTTTCGGAAGTTCATCATCGCATTCTTAATTGGAAACACGCAGTTATCCTCCGTCGTCATAGAGGTAATATTCTGTGGAAGGTGTTGATTCAGGAGATTCAGCGTCGGCTTCGTACTTCGTTGGAATGGACTCCCCTTCTTGGAAATAAAGCTGTGATTTGGAGTAAACACGAGATGGAAAAGGAAATTTTTTTGAAACTGGCGAAGGTGCTCGTTAAGAAAGAAGAAGTCGCTGGCATCAATTGCTGGTCGGAAGACGAACTTTGGGCAGATCATCAGGTTTTTTTTAAAAACAGCTGGATTGGGATTGAAGGCGTTCCTCTTGAGTTCTGGAATTTCAATTCTCTGAAAAAGATTGGTGACAAGCTGGGAGGGTTGGTTGAAATCGCCAAGGAAACGTCAGATTTTCCGTGCCTCCAGTCTATTAAACTCAAGTGCATCGGAGTTGGGCATGGGCTTTTTGAACCAGATCTTCAGATGGATAATGGAGCTACTCTGAGACTTGTCAACATCGGAGCTCCGGTCAGACGTGGGAGTGCTCTTACGATGCCGGTGTTGCCACCGCCGCCGCCTGCCTTACTTCTTGGCCCCGTCGCTCAGACCGATGAGAGGCTGATTAATATCACCTCAGGTTCTGGTGAGAGTGCAATTATTCCTCGCGGTGTTAGAGGCAGCACTCATGATGATTCAGTTATCATCCCTCCCGTTAGGAAGAATAATGAGAAATTTCATTAAATGGGCTTAATAATCATTAAAATATCAAAATTAGACCTCCTACGTATACCTCTATCTAAAATTAGACTTTTGACCCATTTTCGGACAAAATTCCCTTCGAATCTCTTTAAACTTATTTTTTTCATTGATAAAATCCGATAGAATCCAATGAATTATTTTTGTTAATGAAATCAGATATAATCCGATGAAATAAGATGAAATCCGATAAAAAATTAATGAATTTTTTTGTTTATTTACGCAATAAAATCCGATGAAATTTGATGAATTTTTTTTGTTAACGAAATCAGATAAAATCCGATGAAATCCGATAGATATTGATGATTTTTTTGTTTATTTACGCGATAAAATCCGATAGAATCCGATTAATTTTTTTTGTGATAAAATCCGACGAAGGAAAGAAATGAGATTTTTTTCAAAGGCATTTGAAGGGTATATTTGTCCGAAAATGGGTCAAAAGTCTAATTTGAGATAGAGGTATACATAAGAGGTCTAATTTTGATATTTGGTGATTATTAGGTCCAATTAAAGAAATTTCTCAGAATAATCAAGATGAGTTAATGCCTGGCACATCCGTTCATGCAAAGAATTTAATAACGGTTCCCAATTACCATGGAAAATGTGCGCTCACTCTATTAAATTCCTCAGAATCAATCGGGGATATTGACGACATTATTGTTTTGAAGTATTCCGAAACGGCCGTTTTGAAAAGGCTGAGGGTTCTCTCGCGGGGCGTATGCGAAAGGATTTTCATAGTGGGCCTCAGATCATGTCGGAAATGGGCCCAAAACGATATAGAGAAGATGGGCCAGTTGGTATCTCTAAGTCAGTCTACTGTGGCAAGGAATCTTTATTCGCAGGGTCTGGCCTTGGTCGTTGGCACCCCAAAAATCAAGCTTGGTTCAGATCAGTAACTTGTGATTGGTGGGACAAGTTCATCAGAGAAAAACTCGAGTTTAATCAGAATTCGAAGTCCGATTCGGGATCTTTTAAGTTTTTTTCTAGACAACGTCGTGACGATCAGGAAGCACAATCTCAATTCCGTCCAGAGTTTGCCGGAGAAGATTCCGATCTCTCAAAGGAGGAGGAGATGGCTTTATTGAAGGATGATGAGGCGTCAGATTTGGAAGATGGGTCCTCGGAAGAATCCTTCGCATCGTCTCTTGAGGAAGGTAAGATAGAAGTGGATGACTGCTTTGACGGCTTAGCTGCTCTGTTCAACGAGGACGATCCGTTGCCTCCCGATGCAGAATTTCAACAAGTCCTGGAGTTGTCGAAGAGGCAATCCAGATTGTCGGGTCAACTGCGAGAGCTCAGGAACCTCCATTTCGAGATGTCTTTTGGTAAATTGAAAGGAGCTGGGGATTCGGAGAAGTATCAATGATTGTTCTTTCTTGGAATATCAGGGGTTCGGAGGACCCCGCGAAGAGGAGAGGTATCAAGGAGTTGGTTTGCAGCGTGAATCCGGATGTGATTGTGTTTCAGGAGGTGAGAAGGAAGGACGTCGATAGAAGTTTTGTGGGAAGCATTTGGAGTTCGAGATTCGAGGAATGGATTTATCTGCCCACTATCGGAACTACGGGAGGTATGCTTATGGTCTGCGATGTGAGAAAAATAAAAGTTTTACAGAATCTGGTTGAAGACTTCTCGGTTTCTATTGAAGTGGATGGCGGAGACTCGTCTTTTCACTGGAAAGATCTTTTCACAGTCAGCCATCACGAAATCAGATTTCGGGGTGTCTCGGATCATTTCCCGATAACTCTTAATACAAATCCGATCAAATGGGGTCCGGGCCCGTTCAGATTAGATAATCAATGGCTGGAAAATAAAGAATATCTTAGCTTGGTGAAGGATAGGTGGAATCAGGGTAATCGGGATGAATGGGAAGGGTACGGGTTTATGCAAAAACTCAAAGGTCTGAAAGAGAATATTAAGCTGTGGACGGAGACGGAGAGGAACAAGTCAGCCGGGCTGAAAATTTGTTTACAACGGGACATTCAGCTCTTGGATAAAGAAGAAGAGTACGGTGTTTCTTGGACTTCTGAGAAGAACAGTGTTCGGGCCTCGATGAAGATCAGACTTGCGGAGATTCTAGAGACGGCTGAAAGAAGTCTACGACTTAGAGGGAAAGTCGCGTGGGCGAAGAATGGGGATGGCAACTCAAAACTCTTTCATTCTCTTATGTCCTCTAGAAAAGCGAAGAACACTATTCGAAGACTTGAAAAAGACGACGGTTGCCTCATTGATAACGAAGAAGCCATTATCTCGGAGATTAATGGATTCTTCGCGAATCTGTTCAAAGCTCGCCCCGTCAGCGAGATAGATTGGGACGACGTATGTTGGCAGCCTATTTCGACGTCTAGTGCGGAGTTCCTGTCTCGGCCATTCGATCTTGGGGAAATTAAAGTTGGGGTTTTTGGTTGCGCGAGAGATAAATCTACGGGTCCGGATGGTTTTTCAATGGTTTTTTATCAAGATTGTTGGGAAGTCATCAAAGAGGATTTGCTGAAAGTCTTTGGGACAGTGGGGTAATTAACGGCTCAACTAACGAAACACACATTTGTTTGATTCCCAAGAAACTGAATTCTAGCAAGGTTAGAGATTTTCAGCCGATTAGTCTCGTCTCAAGCCTCTACAAGATTATTGAGGAAGTCCTTTCGGAGAGGATTAAAGGGGTTATAGAGGAAAATATTAGCGAGAATCAAGGAGTGTTTGTTAAGGGGCGACAAATCACAGATCTTATTCTCATCGCGAATGAATCGGTAGAAGAATACAATCGAGCGGGTAAAAAAGCTGCGGTCCTCAAGCTTGATTTCGAGAAGGCGTATGATAAAGTGGAATGGAATTTCCTCGATCTTGTTCTAGAGCTAAAAGGTTTTAATAGCCGATGGAGAAAATGGACTAGGGGCTGCCTCAAATCGGCATCTTTTTCGGTGCTGATCAACGGAAAACCGCGTAACAAATTTGGTGGGTCAAGAGGGATTCGTCAAGGAGACCCGCTCTCTCCTTTTCTGTTCATTATCGTAGTAGATGCCCTCTCACGCAGGATTTCTCGCGGAGTTAGGAGAGGAAACTTTAAACCAATGATCATTGGGTCCCCGGGTATTGAAATCTCTCATCTTCAATTTGCCGACGACACGTTGATATTTGGTGAGGGTGATGCATCCAGTTGGAATGGAGTAGCCATTATTGTCAAAGAATTCTGCTTGGCATCCGGGCTCACCATTAATTTCGATAAAAGCAATTTAGTTGGAATTAATTGCCCCGGGGAGGAGATTCGGAGTATTGCAGATTGTTTGGGTTGCGCAGCGGCTAAATGGCTGATTAACTATTTGGACATGCCTTTAGGAGGTAATCCTAAAAAGACGGAATTTTGGGATCCGGTCTTGGCGAAAGTTAATAAAAGACTCGACGGGTGGAAAAGAGGATTCTTGTCCAAAGACGGTAAAAATGACGCTCATTAATGCTGTCCTCTCGGCGTTACCAACTTACTTTATGTCAGTCTAAAAAAATTCCCGCGGGTGTTGCTGCTGAAATTGAGAATATGATGCATCGGTTTTTTTGGGACAGTTATGGAAATTCGAAATGCGGGCTGCTGTTGCTTGGAAATCTTGTTGGCTCCCGAAAAATAAAGGGGGTTTGGGTTTCGGTAGGTTGACGGACAAGAACAACGCGCTCCTAGCGAAGTGGCTTTGGTGGTTCCCGATCGAAGAAGATGCGTTATGGCATAAGACGATTAAGGGTATCTACGGGACTGCGTCGAACGAGTGGCAACCGGGGTCATCGCTGAGTCGGAGTTTTCGAAGCCCTTGGCGCTCTGCTTCGGAGGTTAGAGATCTATTTTTGAGTCGGTGTTCATGGAAAGTATTCGACGGGTCTATTGTGCGATTTTGGGAAGACATTTGGTGTGGAGAGAGATGCTTTAAAGATCGGTTTCCCGGGCTGGCTAGAATTTGCCCTGTCTAATGCTACGATCAACAAGTTTGCGACGCCTTCTCCGTTGCTCTACGGGCAGGTGGACTGGAATTTTGGGTTTATTAGAAGTCTGTCTAGAAGAGATTTGGAGGAAGCTACCGAGCTTTTGGGGATTCTGGATTCTTTTAAAATCTGGGAAGGGCTTGAAGATCGGCGTATGTGGCGAAACGACGAAGAAGGTTTTTCGGTTAACTATGGCCTTAGACATTTCCCCCGCCTCTACTATTCCTATGTTTCCATATTTTAACGGCATTTGGAAAGCCCCGGCCCCAAATAAAGTTCAAATCTTTGCTTGGTTGGTGGCTATTGGTAGAGTGAACACCGCTGTTCGCGTTCAGAAGATGAATCCTCAAATTTTTCTATCTTTGTTACAGAGACAGTGAAGACGCGGAGCACCTCTTCCTCAAATGTGTTGTGGCGAGCAGAATTTGGCGATGGCTCTACGCTCATTTAGGGGTCGTCGCCTGCCTAACTCGGTGGATGAGTTGCTGCGGTTCCACGAAGTGCAAGAGTTCAAAGGAAAAAGGGCTGCGGCGGCGAAGTCTGGGGTGTTGGTGGGCCTATGGTGTATTTGGAATACTCGGAATATTTAACGATGAGATGTGGAATGCTGTCATGCTTCAGGACAGTGTTAATCACCATAGCTCTTTGGTCTAGTTCTCTGTAATTTTGGGTTTTGATTTTCTCTTTGGTTTTTGTTTTTTGAGGTCCGTTTTTCCTCCAGTTTTGCGTTTTTGTTTCTGTTTTTTGGCTTTTTTATTTTTGGTTTTTCTGCTGGTCTGTAGTTGTAATTGGTTTTTTTCTTTAATAATATCTGTTGTTTCTTTTCAAAAAAAAAAAAGAACTATTAAGAAAGCCAAAATATAACATTTCTATTTATTTCTAGGGAAAAGGAACATACCTTCTTTAGTGTAGGACCATCTTTCTCAGGAACAATGCCATGGATGGCAACCAAAACTTCTGCGGGTGATAAAGCTGGACCTGTATGTGCAGAACCCTGCAAATAACAAAAACATCTTATTATTAAAGATCACAATATAAATTAAGTATGAGTTACCCTACCATGACACAACAAAGACAAACCACCGACTAACATGACTACAAAATTATAAGCCCAGCATTCTTGTTGCAATAAATAAACCCAAATCGGGAAAGAGAAAAAGTTAAAACCAAATAAGATAAAGTTTACTCCAACACATGTTCTGCATTACGAGCTTCAAACTGAAGGCACTGGGTTAGATATGGATATAGGAACATCTTAAGCGCATGTGTTATGGTCCATGAGTACCTGCAATATATGAGCAAGCGCCATCTGAAACTTTTCTAAAGGAAGCGCCACAAGCCGAGGAAATATAGGTATAACCTGCCATTAATAAGATTAATCAAATAAGTATACGACTAGGAACAAACACAGAACACATTATCATAGGCCCAAAAATAATGTATAAATGACCCTTTAGACAGACGATAAAGACGGTTCTGAGCATTTAATATTGTTTCAGACCCCATTCTAAAATCCCCGAATGTTAACCATTTTGGGAAACATCTAATGTAAAACATTTTGGAAAGATAAAAACCTTTTCTTAAAACACCCAGTGTAATGATAACGTGAGCAACAGGAAACCTATGACGACAAATGAGATCAGGAAGAAAAAACTGTATATGAAATATAGTGCAAACCTCATTTTTGGAAAGTGAAGATAGCATTGGAATGAGAATTGAGACATCCTGCGGCAAGGACATTAAATATTTTTTTTAAACAAAACACCAGGGATTATTTTTATACAAATATCAACTAGGATCTTAACAACTAGGGATAAAAAAAACTTTCAAGATGAGAAGTACCTTCAATTTAGTTGCATACAAATGTTTAACAGTGGCAATTAGATCCAGGGATGGTGTTGTCTCTTGTGTCAAACATTGCAACACCTTTGCATAGAAAAACCCAAGTAAAAACAAAATATCAGTAATCTACAAACATTTTGAACGGAACAGAAATAATGAAAAGTGATATATATATATAGTGCCTACCAGCATCAGAAGATTTTCACTTCCTTCCGGTGGATCAGATATTATGTCGAGTAGTTCAGAATAAGATGGCCCAAGTGCCCTTAAAAGAATAGGGATATGACGGTGAAAGGCCTGCAAAGTACAGACACATCCAAAAATTAGAAAAGGTAAGTTTGTCACACCAACAATATTTAACTCGTCATCTTTATGAGACACCCCTTGATCTTAATTGTATTGCGCCGTACTGGTTATTATCAATCTTTCTTAGCTAAATAATATACGGTGGATTGCTTGCAAGAAATTACACATTTTAGACAGCTACAAAAGGTTACGGAGAGCAACCTGTTGCTTATAATTTCTTTGGAAAAAGAAGTAAAAAATGGATATATTCATTCTTGTTAGTTAATATAAAATAAAGGACATAATCACTATGTTAGAAAAAGAAAGTTAAATATGGATAGAGAGCAACCTGTTTTACAGTTTTTGGAGCTCCCCCGTAAGTTTTAAAAATAAGTTGAAGAAGATCTGGCTTCTGCATGTAAACAAAAAAAAATATTGTTTACAGAAAAATAAAGCAGACATGCCTTTCTAATGGAAAAGCAAAATATTCAAACCTTAGTACATAAAGCAAAAAATAAAGAGATGAGTCGCTGAGCTTCCACAAGAGACATAGCAGATATGTTTTCTGCCAACTGATGGTCTTTCATTGAGGGATCATTTTCCAGAATTCCCAAGTCTGAAATTTGAGAATTACTAACTGATGTTTCCTGGCTTCCCACCTGATGACAAAAGAAATATTAGAAGATACAAAGGCAAGAGGATAAAATAGGCTTTCACTCCTTTCAAGAAGGAATGTCGCACGCAATGCATTCATGAAAAAAACTCAAACTCATAGCATTTATTCATTGATTTTTCTAATTCTTTTCCCACTGGTTATGGATATCTGAGTGCCCATATCCTGTATTCCCACTATCATTTTAACTATAAACACAAAGTGTTTCGTCAAGGAAAATATTAGAAGACAAGAGGACAAGTAACCCTCTGAAAGAGAGGGTACAACACTCGTTTTCCAAAGGTTTTATTATCACATACCGTACCGAGCTACCAACCCACACTATCAAAATATTACACATATGCAAAGAAAGGAAAAATATCTTGAGGAACGATTGTCGTATGGAGACTGCGGAGAAAGGAAAAACAGGCAGAATCAAATGTAAGAAACGGGAGTTGCGAGGTTTAGCCATTGATATGAGTTTAGGCAAGGTTATGCAGATGGGGATCAAAAATTCAGTAGGCAGACTTACCCTTATTCACTCAGTCCTTTCCACTCCTAGGTCTACTTCCTATTGAATTTTAAGATCCCTTGTGGCATTCTTCAAAAGTTTCTTGTGGGAGGGTTTTGATAGAGATTCAAAAGAGTTGTGGTTCGTTGGGCGATCTGTTCTAAACCCAAGGATAAGGGCAGCCTGGGGATTGGTTCAATGGTCAAGAAAAACTAAGCTCTTTTAGCGAAATGACTTTGGAGGTTTCCGTTTCCGTTTCCGTTGGAACCTGAAGTTCTTTGGCATAAAGTCATACACATCATTTATGGCCATCAGGATAACAAGTGGGACCCAGGTTCGGCGTCAGATCAAATATTCAGAAGTCCATGGTGCTATGAGACCACGGTACAAGAAGACTTCTACAGGGTTTCCGGTGTAATCTGCGGAGTGTGATGGGACAATTATCAGATTTTGGTGTGGGGAGGGCATTTTGGCTGTATGTTATCCCACTTTGGCGCATCTATCCCTGCTCAAAGCCTTTCCTGTTGCAAGGCTTGCTTTCCGATCCGGAGAAAATTGTAACCATATTTTGTGCGATTTTCAGTTCCCTCAAAATCGGACGCCAAGAGATATAACTGAAGCCACTAAACTCTTGGAGGCACTTGAAGGTATCAAGATCTAGGAGGGCATTGCTAGCCGCTGTGCTTGGCTTTCCGACACACGGAGTTTTCAGTCGGGTCGATGCAGTGTAGCATAGCCTCATGCGCATACATACCTGTTGCGCCTTATGCTGATTTCATTTGGAAGTCCCCAGCTCAGAGTAAGGTTCAATTCTTCGATTGGTTAGTTTCCGTGGGATGGGTGAACATGGCAGATATTTTTCGCCGTCAAAATCTTCGCCTAGCTTTCCAACCTAGCTTCAGTCCGTTGTGCCTGATCGCAGGGGAGAACTCAGACCATCTTTTTCAAGTGTAGAGGAGCCAAGCAGGCATGGAAGTGGCTTCTCAATAGACTGGAATTAGACCATAAGACTGTATTCGGTCAGTACTCTTTGCACCTCAATCAGACGAGCGGCCCAAAGTGGGTTGCAGTTATTAAAGCCGGAGTCTTGTCCGGACATTGAAAGATATTGAGCATCAAGAACTGAAAGTCTTTTCAACGACAAAGATTGGAACGTCAACCAGCTAACCGAAAGTGTGAACCTCAACATGGCTCTTTGGCTTCAATCCTAGTGTCTGGATTTTAAGAACTATTCTCTTTCAGTTCTTTCTAAGGATTGGTCAGGGACCTATGATGTAAGGAATAGGTGTTTTCTGGTTGTGGCGGTTGTTTTTGTGTCCTCCTTTCGGTCATCGTGTTTGCTTGTACACAGCCTGGTTTTATGTGGCCCTCTGGTTTTTCGCCAAAATGCAACTTTTCTTTTGATGTATATTTCCTTCCATTTATTAATAAAATCTCACTGTTTCTAAAAATAAAAATAAAAAGCACAGATATTTTTTACAAAAAGTATTGGACAGGAACATTTTCTGTACTTTTGGTTGAATGTTCACTGATTAGACTTTCGATGGCTATATGTAGACAACTAAACAAAAAAATGATTGAAGGCCTACCATCCCCTCAATTCGCTGCTCAGTAGATTCAGGTTGCAGATGTTCCGAGTCTGAAGAGTGACTGTTCACAGCGGACAGCAACATTTTTGTTGCAAATTGCTCAATTCTTTCTGACACGTAACTCAATGGGTATAGTTTGTTAGCGACCTGTTAAGATAGAGAAATTAATATAATTCTTGTACATGAAATGGGAACTAAAGAAAAAAGCAAAATGTAGAGACTGCAGCATTAATTTCTATACCAGTCGAATAGCTTTTGCGCGAATATCATCTTGCGAATGAATAGTACACTGCAATCAGGACATGGAACTCAGTTTAAGAACAGGCAATATAGGAAGAAGAAATAAACAGTAATCAATTTCAAATATTGAGCTCAAACCTTTCACATGCATACTGTTAAAAATGTATTCAAACATTATTTACCATTTGAAGAAAATTGACAGAGTATAGAGCATATAGATCCCATCAAACATGAACTAAAGCCTAAAGAAGCTTATAACAGCGGAAATAGCTATTGCATATGATTCCTTTGTTCTTGTTACCTTTAGAGCTATATCTAAGCCGGCCTGCCTATATATTGGACGACCCAAAATCAAACTCCAAACAGCACCGAGGCCCTGAGTGATTCGTTCCACATCCCCAATATCTTTTCCATTTCGATCGGTTACATCAGTGGAGCAGAGATCGCCTAGTAATTTCAAGGTAGAATCAGGCAAAAGTGGAACTTCACCAAGAAGTTTGCTAAACGATTTGTCCGAAGCCGGTAAGGATGCTAGTAAAGATTTGGCCTATAAATCAAAGGAACAGCGTCATTATAATTCTTTTATGAAAACATTCTATAGAATATTAACAATGACAGAGTCTTAAATTAGAAAAGATAAAGTAATAACCACTGCCAGGATGAACTTTTCATATGCTGCCGAAGGAAATGTAGTAGTTTCACTGAGCACTTGAAGGGAATATAGATGATATAAAACATGCAACACGAGCTCATGCCCCTGAAAATGATTCTTAGATATTAGATTGCAAAATGATTACAGAAAAATTTCAATTTGAAGATGAAAGAAAAGATTAAACATGCTTCTCGTGAAAGAAAAGAAATACAAATCAAACTGTTGAAAAAGTTACAAGCAATATAACATCAAGGTCAGGCAGGGAAGCTTTTTCATTCATTGAAAGCAAATGTTTTTTCATCCAGCAACTATATCTTCGCGATAAAAATAGAGAAAAAAAAAAACTGTGGGCAAATTAAAAGTGGCTTTTACGCTAAAACTTCAATAACCCCTACATAAAACACAATGGAAGGATCTTGAATATAATTTCCAATAATCAACCTTTTGCTCTTGGTAGTCCTCAACAACTTGTTTTAGAACCATCATAACAATCTCATCTTCAGCATCAATCTGCAAGATTAATTAGATCAGTAATACAGACCATAGCAAGTAAATAATGGAAGATATCAAATTCCTGCAAGATCACAAAAACACGTTTACTATAAGTTTGTGATAAATTCTGTTTCAACCTGATGCATGGTATAACACATCTGTTTAAGGAAGAAAAGAAAATATATCAACAAAATAAAGAGAAAGAGGAAAAAAAAAATTATAAGAACACCAAAACCAACATAAATCCATATAATCCAGACCACAAAGTCCAAAACTACGAATATAGTAACTAAATTACAACTGTGCATTGATATCAAAAGTTACCTGAGCAATCAACCGGGCAATCAATTCCAGGCGGATCTGAGTACAATCAGTTATGTAGAGATGCTTATTTGAGTAAATAATCTGACTGATAGCTACTTTTCTCACACTTTCTTGTTGCTCTTCTGTAAGCTCAACGTATGCTGGTAGCTGAGGTAAATCATGGCATATATCTTCAGATGCAGATGTTTCTGAGAATACTGGAAAGTGCCCATCAAATTCTAAGGAAGATGATGTATCAGCATCATCCTCAACTTGGATATCAGGAAATTTATCAGCTAAGTCATCACTTGCGTGAACAAAAGAATCATTTTGATCCGAATCTTTTTCCAGTTTTACCGGAGTTATCTCCATGGGTTCTTCGAGAATTTCATCTTTGAGAATCACCTGACACTTTACCGAAACCAATGGACTTTCCATCTCTTCCTCCCTAGATACAGTTGGTGCTGGAAGGTTTTCAACTAGCATCCCAACGGGAAGTGAGTTTGGCCTACTCGAAGGACTATAAGCAGCAAATTCAGATTTGATAACGTTAGCATCCTCTAAAGTAGGCGTTGGCATAGGGCCAGGTGGTACAGCTAAGCGCCGTGGATCCAAGCGTCGAGGATCCTGAAAAGGCCAGTACGAGTCATCGATCGGTATGCAAGGAAATAAATAAATAGATTTTAGAAAAATTAACAAAAACCAATTCTGAAGACACTAGTATAAGAGAACTACAAATGTTCTATACTTTCTTGTAAGCAAGCATGAAGAGATTAAGATTACCCTTCGCGGGTCTCGTTTTGGATCAATGGGGAGATTGGTGGGCAAGTCGGAAGCCAATGAACTAGGCACAGTAGCTGGAGCTGTAGACATCAGCAAAGGGAAAGTTGGAGATGGACTAAAATTTGTAGGAGACGATACTGATACAGCTTGCCCTGAACTACTAATAGAAACCACAGTTCGAGTCCCAGGAACATTCCCAAACCTCGTTAAAGGAGGGGGGTTCTTGGGCAAGTGCTTCATATTAGTAATGACAATATCAGCCAACAAATCAGGATGAATTTTTGAAACTAGGATCTCAAGCGACTCGGCTCCTCTTTCTCCTTCAGCCAGGAAGGCACCAATAACAGCAATCATCTTTTCAACAGGATTCAATTCACCATCCTGCAACGGTACATCAATTGCTAGACCATTAGCAGAACTGTTATCCCGCCCAAAATCATTACTTCGCACCGGAAATATTTGGCTCTCTGGACCATAATGAATTCTCTTAGGTAATTGGTTATTAGATGCATCCTCATTATCAAGAGGCAAGGACCTTTTCTTCGTAACATCCCCTGTTATAGGTGATTGGTTTGAGTGGTCATTCAGTGTCTGCAACGCAACACAAGTCGTCAGTGGCTAGATGCTAATAAAATAGAAGTTAAAAATAGAATACGATTCAATATAATCATACCTTCACCAACCGAGAATCGCGCGACATACGCTCAGCATTTTTAATCATTTTGTCAACCTGCCGGATAACTTGATCAGCCGCATCTCCGGCATTCATTGCTCTTAGAGCCCTGACTAAGCGATCTCTTGACTGAAATACACAAATGGGCAAGATTTATCATGTGTAAAACCAGAACTCCAAGGATTTTTAAGGTCTGATATCAAAATGCAAAAAACACCAAATTTCAACTAAGTTTACACGTTTACACTTGATTCTCAAATAGTGAAATTTTTCACTGGTTATTCTTTATTTGTAAGGAGCATACTTGTTCTCCAAACGATGAAGTAAAAAAGAATACAGACCCGAGCAAAGAGAGAGCTACATGAGATTCTTTTGTGATTTTTACAACATGATTATGTTGCTTTCTTCTTCCATTTTTTCAAAACAAAAATTCCTTTCTATTAATCTGAGGCTAAGTAGCCTAATTATATTACTTGCTTCTTCAATTTACACAGCAATTTAACGTGAAAGAGTTTCAAAATACAGAGGATAGCAATAAATTACTTATAATGATTACATGAGTAGCTGAAAAAAACCCTGCCTGTTTTCCTCCAATCATAGAAAACGTCAGTTTTAGAAGTAATTAACCATAGAAGCTCGCTTGAATATTGTACATCAAGAAGCGAACCTCTGCCGATCAAAAAGTCTATATGTTTCCTTAAGTAGCACAGTTAATGTAAAAACCTAATAAAAAAAATCTTTAAAATATTTGCAGCATGAAAGCTAGAAATATCCAATGGAACTGATCAATACATGCTACTGACTCACATTGGGGGTGATTGGTACAATAAAATATTTTTAGACCAAGCTAAACCTGCAATCCCTGACAAATTCTTTTTACAAGAAGAACATCTTAGATAGAACTTCAAGCTAGCGATATCAGCCCACAAAAACAAACATCAAAAGACCACCTCAAAAAAGGGACATTCCCTGGAGAGCTTAACATGAATACAAGAAGAAGAAGAAGAAGAAGAAGAAGAAGAAGAAGAAGAAGAAGAAGAAGAAGAAGAAGAAGAAGAAGAAGAAGAAGAAAAATATTTACCTCCATGATGGTTGGGTTAGTACATCTTAGAAATCCCAACAAGGCTGATCTTACGGAATACATGACACTAGAAGCATGGCATCCTTTGACCGTTTCAAGGTTTGGACTAAAGTCAAGAAGGGCATTCAGTATGCAATTATAGTGAATACATCGCCTTAAAGCTATGGCTGCAAGACTGCCAAAAAAATAAATTTATGTATGAGATAAACAGCTTTGTTGAAGATATGTAAGACATTATAAATTCGGGAAAATAAGGTATCTATTTAACTATTAATAGACATAGGAGCAAAATTTTACAGCTCCTATATATGTACAACTTTATACAACTATTATGAAAGAAATGTGTTGGATGTTCATCAATTGAAGACTTCAGTTAGAAAGAAAAAAATAGAGAATCATGAAAATGGTGGAGAAAAACCAGAATCCAAGGACATAGGTCAATACCAACGAGAATTAATGCAGTAGTATGTTGTGTAGAATAGATAAATGTAGTCAGACACATGTATACTGTGTAAAACAACACAAATTACAACTCTTGGGAAAGAAATGTGTTGAGATGTTAACCAGTTTAAGATAAATTAAGGATCATAAAGATGGTGGAGCAAAACCAGAATCCAAGGACAGTGTCAATTCCAACAAGAATTAATGCAGTAGTATAATATGTAGAAAAAATTAATGTAATCAGATACATGTATACTGTGAAAAGTAAGACAAATTCACTAATTTTGTTTAATAAAGAAACTTAGTATTATATAGACTAATTCACTGATTGATACACATAGATCAACTTCATAAGCACAAAATCAACACAAACTGCAAAACCACTAGAAGATCAAACTATACTAAGAAAATAACTCAAACTTAGCATAAGAGCTAGTGTAAAGCATATCAAAAGTTTTAATTCTCAACATATCTTAGAAACTGATTTATGATTCAAGCCAAAAAGAAAACAATACGAAAAGCTACTTCAGTTGATGGACCTCTGCAGACCGAAACCAGAGTTCCAGAGACTTGGGTTTAAGCTGGTTTCTAACTTCTAAATCAAAAACATTTTTAGTCCTTCCAATGATGCTGATAAGATCGGAGATCACTCTCTGCAGTGAGCGATATTTTAAACGGGCAGTGGCAATAATAATGTCTTCCAAGTATTATGGACGAGGGATTCTACTATGTCAACGTGAAGAGGATGGATTCGGTCAACAATGTCGAGAAAGGATTTCACTGCTGCAACAATAGCAAAGTGCAAATACCCTATGCTTTGTCTAACATCTTGACTTTGTTAAAGTTCTTAGCTTACTCAAACGAAGCTGTATGAGAACAAATTATTACTGAATCATCTAAAATAAAACTAAAAAGATACAAGAGTATAAAGTTCTGATAGCTGTGACAAGTTACAAATGAGATCATCAAAACCTAGACTTAGCAGTGGTAACACAAATGGAACGTATAAATTACGATGAGGTCATGGGATTGAATACAGTGACTAAACTAATGTTGCTTGTATACTTTTCACAGTAAAATGAAAATAAAATAAAAACTAAAAGCTCTTAGCTTGATGAACCTAGCCAAATCCTGGTCAAATGTGAACTCGCTAAGTATAAAGACATCATGGATATATATGATATCCACAGTTCTTCAACATCACACACAATGAACTAAGCTTGCTTTAAACCTGCTTGTGCAAATGTAAAACTCAAATGCAGTCTTGATGCTTCTACCACATAGAAAATTTATGTTGGCTTTTATGGGAAAAACTGCACCACCTTAAATCCTATCTGTTCTACATTTTAAGTGTATTAACACAGAAGGGGAGTCCGCCAAACATATATCAAACTCTTCGACACAGCTTCTGAGCCCAGAAAATTGATTTTTTATTATTAATAAAAAAAGGAGAAAGAAACACACGCGGTCAAAACGACGCAAGACGCGCAGGCAGTTTTTAATCACAAGGGCCCTTCTCACCATCCCTTTTATACCTCCTTCCAATACACAAGAACTTTTACTGGAAGACAAAAGAAAACAGTGTGTCCTGAGCTCTTTTAACTCTTGTGATTGATCAGGGAGTATAGGTTGAACAGTGGTGCATTTTCTTCTTTTTTCGGAGAGAAAAGCTGGGGGAAAAATTACATCCATATATCATACTGTTATATGTTAATTGCTGATGAGCATCAACAGAAAGTGAGTCAATCAAACAATTAGTCCAAACTTCTTTCTTCAGATTCAAATGAGTAGCGAGTTTGACTCATCTGTATTCCTATATCCTTTAAAATGTTGCTTTTACTTCTTTATATTCTCACAGATGCATAAAAAGAGTGCAGACCAAAAGTTGTATTTTTTCAGGCTTATGCAAACTGATCTAACCTAAGATGTTTTCTTTTTATCTTAAAAAAAGGTTTAAACCGCCAACCGGCAAGAAGCAAGACATACCAATCTCAAAGCCAGCGACTAAACGCGAAGAGACATCAGAAGAACTCATTAACAGAGCTGATCTTGTAAGGGTAATAGGCACAGAGCAATAAGAATGTGTAATCAACATAAAGCATATAGTAATAACAAGTAAGCCAATTAAAATCAAACTAACAACAGAATTATCCGCACTCTACCGTTAAGAGAATTTTAATTAACTGTGTCAAGTGTAAGTCAACTGTTATAATGTTACAATTTTCTGAACTGAAACATACGTAGCTGTAAGAACATATACAATTATTACTTAGGAAGAACTAAAGTTAAAACAATGGTCTGTTTAACAGTCTACAAGCATAAACTGCATTGCTTAACCATCATATTTTGCTCAGCACAGGAGACGACCATTTTATCCATCAGATATGCAACCATATCAACAGCATGGGGCTCCAAGTACGAAAACAATGAGCAGAACTACATTGTCTATAGCCCTGAAACTCCCGTTATCTGAATCACCAATGTAGCAGTTTCAATTAATTCCTCATAACACACAACACGTCAGAATGCATCACAAAACAAGAAGTCAAATTTTAAAAATTAAATTTAACCGTTTCAAGCTTCTGTTATTCTCCTTCATGCATTTCGAAATTATATTTATAAGTCTTGCTTAATCTGAAGACAAAACAGGTTACATCATGGAAGCACGACAGATAGCAAATGTAAAATTTCAAGCACACAAAACAAAGTTTTCCATATTAATGAAAAAAAAAATTGATACTCGTATACAATAGAAAGAACATGCTGCAACATATTTAGAGCCACATCAGGTAATGCACATGCTGACTCAAATATCTACCAAAGGAACATCAGCGAGGTAGTTAAATATGTGGGTGTATGATTCTATGTGTATTCACACAATATGATGACATTAAAAGATACAAAAACATCCCCCCAAGCTTCCTCCAATTCCAACTGCCACACGTAACTTTTCTTTAAAATACTCGCACTTTTTTTTGTATAAAACGATAACAGCCTAATAAAAAGTACAAACATAGAGGAAACAGATTCGGCCACAAGTCTAATTCGATAACTATCTACATCTTACCTCATCAAGACTTAAGTCGTGATAAATGTACATGACAGAGTTAAATACCAAACATAATTCTAAGCGGGTTTTAACAATGCAAGTACCAGAATCACAAAAACTCACCAATTCACTACGGCGATTGTTAAGATACCAGGTAAAGTGCTTGCTATCTGTAATATGTTTAATAGAACTCCAAGAGTCTTGTTCCCTTCTGACAATAGAATGTATGGGTCAAGAATTGGGTGGTTGCGTCCCAGCCATGAGACATTAAAATTGCGTCTACCACCTGTTACAACGAGATCAATATTAATCACCTTCTGAGAAGAGGAAGAATAAAAAGAAGTAGAAAGCAAGATGTAATATTCTCACTGTAACTACTCTATCTTCAAAGTAGAGTCATTTTACCTTCTGCAACTTGGTGCTCCATCCCATCGTTGTCAGTTGTACAAATAAGAACATATGTTTCCAAAAATTTTAAGGCCAGCAGCTTTTTAGCAGCGGTACCAGGCTACAAAACCAAATTTTACAAATTTATATTTTTAACAACTAAAAAGAATAGAGCTAGACATGTAATGAATACGTACTAACAGCATATTCATATATATTCCGATGAAACTTCAGGCACATCTCAAAAGTATTAATTGGTCATTCCATAGCTTGTCTCTTTTGATTCGTGATGTATCATAACATAATAAAATCACAAACCCCTTGAAATTCTCAAAAGAAAATTAAGTAAAACACCAAGCTAATTAAGACCACCAAGAACCAATAGCAACTGAAAAAAAAAGCATGCAACTGAAACTCAATAACGTCCTAACTGCATACCTCCAATGCAATGGACAGTACTGCGTCTTTAAACCTAAGCATCCATGACCAAAGTTCTTCAAGCCATCTCTCCACTTTACCACGCCGGTTAAACTATAATTAGATAACAAACTTCAAAATAGTGGAAGCAAATTCTTTTTTTTTTAAAGAAACAACAGATATTATTAAAGATAAAACCAATTACAGCTACAAGACCAGTCCAGAAAAACCAATAACCAAAAAGCCAAAAAACAGAATAGTGGAAGCAAATTCTTTGAGAGAAACAATAGGATG
Source organism: Urtica urens (assembly GCA_958296335.1). Taxonomy (NCBI): domain Eukaryota; kingdom Viridiplantae; phylum Streptophyta; class Magnoliopsida; order Rosales; family Urticaceae; genus Urtica; species Urtica urens. The sequence continues at coordinate 21,831,505 of OY282523.1, read as the reverse complement.
CTTGGTTCCATTGATGTTTATAATGAGTTCAGGAAAGATATTGATTTGCCAGTATAATTTACGAACTTGTAAATATATACCTAGTGAACCAAAATTAGCATTTAGAGCTTCTACTACCAAAATAAACAAAAAAATATCAGTTTCGAACCATCATTAGCAAAGTAGTTGTTATCTAGAAAACAGGGCAACCAAAAGTCTCGCAGAAACTCCAAATATGTTACAGCATCGAGTGATTTAAAGTTGTAGGCTTTGGAAACCAGTTTGGATTTCGTATCCCATTATTAGTTTATTAAATAGCTTATAACAGAACATGATAATTGGCAGTTTGAAGAGAAGTGTACACGAAGCCAAGATAAAACTTAAGGAGCTTAAGAAAATAAAATTCATCGGTGTTAATTTAGCTTTTTTCTCCTTCAGGTCGACCATTTGGGGTGGCGCTATTTGAGATGCCTGACACAATTCCACATTTTTAAGATGTATTTCCTCTTTGATCTACTTCCATGCATGCGCTTAATTATTTTCACAAAACACAAAGTTCTTTAAACTTCCATTTTTTTTTATTTTGTTTTATCGTAATTCCAGTTCTCAGAAGAGCAGTGAAATCGGCAAGCAATCATTTACTAATAGTGAACGCTTCTCCTGCAACTTTGTAGTGCTTCATGCAAATAACAATTAAAAATTAAAACTGAGCAGACTGCACATATTTAGCTGATATTCCGATACATCATCAAGAGTTAAGATCAAACATTACATGCACATAATTTGGGTATAAACAACGAGGAGGGGAGAGGGAGACCTGCAATGCCATCTCTTCCAAAACACTACAAAACATATTTGAGCCACTGACGATAGATTGTCTTGCAACAACAGGGTCATCATCGTTTAAGTAGTTCAGCAATACGGGCATCAGTACTGAAGAGTGTTCCATCGACCTTAATCCAATCTCTTCCACTAACCTGTTTAAGAACACGAAACCAGCATACAATGTTAAAGAACAATTATGGATTAACACAATAAGACCTTGAAATTACTCCAAATAAAATGTTAGTACCATAGTTCTCTAAAAAAAGTATTTTACTCTATACACCACGAATGTTGCAATATGAGGTTTTCAAAAATACAAAGAAGAAGCTTATTCCCGGTGTAAATGAAATAGAAAGTTTTCAACACTCCATCCAACCACGTCCAAACTTCGTCGTGGTGGTATTGGCCATCCAGAACGACACGCTGAATCTCCTAACAACGTAAGCATAGCACTTTCTAGCTAAATTCATAAAAAAACGACTAGACCAGTATTTCGTACATAAGGAAAAGCTACGAATTCTCTAATTCACAAAGAGAGAGAAAGGGAGATAGTATTTAGGGTTTCCATGGAGCTCACTCAAGGAGCGATCTCCGAACGAGGTTTTCGGGCGAGGATTGGAGCTCCATGAAGAAGGACAAGAGCTCAGCGGCAGAGGTTGGGTCGACAGAGAAGAGGATTTCCTTCGCTTGCCTCAGCGACGAGAGTTTCACGGCCAAATCGCCATGGTTGTTCGCGGCGGCAATCAGAGAGAGAGCTTGGTCTCTCGGAGCTGTTCCGGCCATATCTGACCCGAACAGAATACAAATCGGCGAGGGTCTTTCGAAGTGGATTTGGGATTGATGATGCTTTTTAGGGTTTATATTGAATTTGATTTTGTTTCTGCGCGAAAGAGGGAGAGAGGGGAAAATTGTAGGTTTCCCAACACAACGCGGGTTTTATTTTTATTTTTATTTTGTTTGCTTTCGGAAAAAAGAAGATATGAGAGTTATTTTGGAAATAATTCATTTATCACCTCACATGTTCTTTCTCTTTCTTTTTGTTTCTTTTTTAACTTCTCGCGCGTGCTTCTCAAAATAAATAAAAACTTCTCACGTGTTCATGTATCCATTTATAAGGCTCGTTATCTTCCCTTTTTTTCAAAAATGTCATACGAATAAATTTGATGAAAATTACACTTATGTTTTTATTAAAAAATATTAAATTTAGAATTTGGGAAGACAGAGAAAGAGAAAAAGTAAAATTATCTAATATACTCTCATGTTTAATATCATTTCTCACTCATATTTCTTTTTTTAACCTCACTCGTCTTTTTGCTCTCATTTCGTCATCTCCGTCAATAACTATATCTAAAAATCACATTTTATATCCATCTCACCTCATAATCTCTGTTAATGACCATATTAATCATATTTCCTCCCCGCATCATACAAAACCCATAAATTTTGGCGTTTCGAGTCCCATCCAATTCAAAAAACAAAGATTCAGCAAACGAAACTCCGACTAATCTCCGCTTCCCAATCGATTCACTCCGGTAAGTTGTCTGTGTTCATATAACTTGGATTTTCGTCGAACATTTGGAGTAATCATAAATTCAGACTGATTTTTGGATGAATGACTCGTAAACTTTATGTCACCAACTATATGTGACACGAAACATAAGACTTCAAACCCATATTTGATGTAAAGTTTCATGATAGTGTTATCACGAATCTTATGCGGTCGCGAACACTGTATGACGAGGCAAGAATTTATTTGAGATGTTTTGTATAGATAGTGATATTTTACTAGTAAAAGAGTTGAAAAGATCGATGTAAATTAGTTTATGGAAGATTACCGCCCTATATACGACGTTTTGATGAATTTAAAATTAAAAATAACCACAACCTCATATGTGTCTCTAAAAACATCAAGACAATCATTATACATGATGAAGTTATAGTATAAGATTATGAAAACGAAACAAAATTTTAAGTTTACATTTTTATTTTGTATTATACTGATTAGTTTGTTAACATGTCACTTGCTTGTAACTAACAAATTAAAAATCATGTGATGATATTTTACGAAACATGATTAAAAGTATAGTACTTGAAAATAATATTCTGCTCAAAGAAAAAATGGCCGACGAAACCCGTCGAAATCTCATGAAAATATCGAGTTTCGCTCAAAATCAATAAAAAAAATCTCATTTACGCGTCTCATCATTTTAGACCGAGGGTTTTCGTCGTTTTGGTCGCCGAAATCCGATTGTCGTTGTCCGATGTGTATTAAAGTACAAATTAACGACAAAATAGAAATTAAATCGCAGCCACGTCAAATCGTACCTCGTAAAAGTCTACTCTTTGCGCGTGGGGTTTGAATCCCTACAAAGCTTTTTTTGAAATATAATTTTGTTTAATGTAATATTTATGTAATGGCTATTCTATATAACTAATTTCTTATAATATTATTTAAAAACATAATTTCAGCAATATTTTTAAGTTTAAATTTTAATATATTATTAAAATTATAAGTTTTGAATTTAAAATTTATTTATATATATTTAAACTTTATAATTAATCAATAATATTTTATTTTAATCTAAAATTTAATATTAATAATGTTAAATTTCTTATAATATTGAACGCATTATAATAAAAGTTTAGTTTCAACGAAATTTTAAGTCTATATTTTAATATATTATTAAGATCTTATAAATATTATTGATATAATTTTTGTAGTCTTAAAATTTTGATAATCAACATTTTTTCCTTCAAATTTCTCTTATTTTTGTCGGATTCTCGACCGGCCAATGGTAATTCCATCGACATTTTTTTTTTCTGTTTTCCACATTTTTCTATCGGATTCCCGTTCGGCTAGCGGTATTCCCGTGATTTTTAGTCATCGGCCGTTTATCAGCATTCGACCATTTAATTTTTGAAAAATATTGAAAAGTAAAATGGTGGAAAGATTGAAAAATAACTCAATCGAGTTAGATAGTTGTCGTATATAAAAAAAATATTTCATATTTTGTGATAATATTTTTGTTAGTTTTGTGACAACTTCGTCATAGAATTTTGTATTTTCATGACAACGTTGTCCCGAAACTATATACACGGGACAACTTCGTCACACATACATTGTCTCCTGACAACGTTATCTCCTACACACTTTTTCGTGCCGCTTTATGAATCTATTTTGCTTAACATTTGTTTCATGACTATGTTGACATGTAAGATAGACCTATCATTGCATTATCGAAGTAAAACACAAAAATCTAAAAGTTTCCTTACCACCGGCTTTTCTTCTTTCCAAGAATTTGTATCTGCTTGCATGATATAGCTGTCAGGATCAAAATCGGATGACTTTGAATATAGTGCATCAGATTTTTTTCATTTTTTAGAGGATTTTCCATTAGATAGACAAGATCTCTGCTTCTTTGTAGCCCCTATGGTTGGGGTTTATTTTTCGTCAGGAGCACTTCATGACCCACTCTTGGACTCGGATGAGGCGTGAATGGAGAACCTAAAGGTAGCTTAGGTGGTCTGCTTGGTGATCCAAACTTTATTTTTTCACCCTCTTTAGGTTTAGATTTCGAAGACAGTGTCTTCTTTTTTATCTTTTGGGTTCCTGTTTTTGTGTCGCGGTGAGAAATTTCTGGCCAAAATACCGGTGAATCTGGTATTTTGGGCGTCGGTGAAGAGAAGAGAAGGCTTAGAAGTGAAGATTGTGTCTTGGGCGGCGGTGGAGAAAAGAAAGATGAAGATTACGTCTCAGAAGTTGTAACGATTTAAGTCACAAAATTAGAACAAGAGAGAGAGAGAGAGACGTGATGTTGATTAGAAAAGTGATCGAGTAAATGAAGAGATAGAGAGAGAATGAAATATATATTTTTACGATGGTATTAATTATTAAATTATAAGTTAATTAAGTGATTATGTTAGTTAAGTTATATTATTATCATCTTTTATTTATTTGAATCATCAAATTATATTATTATCAATATAATAACAAACTATGATTCATTTAATAAGTGTAATAAGAAATAACTAATTATTTATTTAGTTATTTAGATAACAGTTTACATTCAATGAGAAAATCAATCGTTCTAGTTCAATAAATCTCGTCCGAGAGTTTATCTCTGAGACTTTATGGACCCACATGAACGAAGTTTTAGTATAAAGTCCGGACACAAAAGTTCACAAACTTTTTCTGATTATTAATTCTTAATATTAGTCGATTCCACTAAAGGACTAATATTGAAACTCTCTAAGTTCATATGCGTTTATTTTCCATTTGATGTGACAAAATAATTCTTCACACGATCCACGGAGTATTTTACGATATTACCCTTCATGTGAATCTGTAAGGCTAAGGAATGTAAAATTACTGTTTTACCCCTAAGTTATTATTTCACTAACTCCTTTGTTATTTTTTAATGAGAAAAACATAGAGTGAGGTGTCTTTACATGTCACATGTTTTATTCAAAGAATATTGTTTTATTCAAAGAATATTCTATTCGATGAATATCAGGCCCAATTTATTCATTCACATTCTCATCACAAAGCATAGTGTGATACTAATGCATTGGCATTGTTTCAACACGAATTCTGTATATAGGAATCACATAATCCAATATAACAACAATATGACACCAACCGTCGGGTCAGATGCAACTTCAATTAGCCATTGCCAATTGACAAATCAAATATCATAAAGTTTCACATCGATTATGTTGGGATTGGTGTCCAAAAAGGAGATATTAGACATTGAGATACTTTGTGTTTGATTTTGCTGAAACATTAATAAAATTAAATATTCATTCTTTATAATTATGTTTGTGTTTATGTATGAATGCTACACTCTGAAACTGTCATCAACGAAATGGGGGCTAAGTACAGACTTGACAAGATAGCCCCTTGTGACTAGTTCAAACATTTTTCCGCAATCTTAAGATCGATAGAGCAATCGAATCTAAGTAATGATTGTTTGAATGAATCACGATATCTTATCTTGTGATATAGAGAGTTGCGACTCTATGTTTCATTCTTGATATCTTAAAGAAGATATTGAACGAGACCGGTGATACTTAGAAGCTCGAGATAAACCGTTTATTCAAAGAATATTCTATTCGATGAATATCAGGCCCGATTTATTCATTCACATTCTCATCACAAAGCATAGTGTGATACTAATGCATTGGCATTGTTTCAACACGAATTCTGTATATAGGAATCACATAATCCAATATAACAACAATATGACACCAACCGTCGGGTCAGATGCAACTTCAATTAGCCATTGCCAATTGACAAATCAAATATCATAAAGTTTCACATCGATTATGTTGGGATTGGTGTCCAAAAAGGAGATATTAGACATTGAGATACTTTGTGTTTGATTTTGCTGAAACATTAATAAAATTAAATATTCATTCTTTATAATTATGTTTGTGTTTATGTATGAATGCTACACTCTGAAACTGTCATCAACGAAATGGGGGCTAAGTACAGACTTGACAAGATAGCCCCTTGTGACTAGTTCAAACATTTTTCCGCAATCTTAAGATCGATAGAGCAATCGAATCTAAGTAATGATTGTTTGAATGAATCACGATATCTTATCTTGTGATATAGAGAGTTGCGACTCTATGTTTCATTCTTGATATCTTAAAGAAGATATTGAACGAGACCGGTGATACTTAGAAGCTCGAGATAAACCGTTTATTCAAAGAATATTCTATTCGATGAATATCAGGCCCGATTTATTCATTCACATTCTCATCACAAAGCATAGTGTGATACTAATGCATTGGCATTGTTTCAACACGAATTCTGTATATAGGAATCACATAATCCAATATAACAACAATATGACACCAACCGTCGGGTCAGATGCAACTTCAATTAGCCATTGCCAATTGACAAATCAAATATCATAAAGTTTCACATCGATTATGTTGGGATTGGTGTCCAAAAAGGAGATATTAGACATTGAGATACTTTGTGTTTGATTTTGCTGAAATATTAATAAAATTAAATATTCATTCTTTATAATTATGTTTGTGTTTATGTATGAATGATACACTCTGAAACTGTCATCAACGAAATGGGGGCTAAGTACAGACTTGACAAGATAGCCCCTTGTGACTAGTTCAAACATTTTTCCGCAATCTTAAGATCGATAGAGCAATCGAATCTAAGTAATGATTGTTTGAATGAATCACGATATCTTATCTTGTGATATAGAGAGTTGCGACTCTATGTTTCATTCTTGATATCTTAAAGAAGATATTGAACGAGACCGGTGATACTTAGAAGCTCGAGATAAACCGTTTATTCAAAGAATATTCTATTCGATGAATATCAGGCCCGATTTATTCATTCACATTCTCATCACAAAGCATAGTGTGATACTAATGCATTGGCATTGTTTCAACACGAATTCTGTATATAGGAATCACATAATCCAATATAACAACAATATGACACCAACCGTCGGGTCAGATGCAACTTCAATTAGCCATTGCCAATTGACAAATCAAATATCATAAAGTTTCACATCGATTATGTTGGGATTGGTGTCCAAAAAGGAGATATTAGACATTGAGATACTTTGTGTTTGATTTTGCTGAAACATTAATAAAATTAAATATTCATTCTTTATAATTATGTTTGTGTTTATGTATGAATGCTACACTCTGAAACTGTCATCAACGAAATGGGGGCTAAGTACAGACTTGACAAGATAGCCCCTTGTGACTAGTTCAAACATTTTTCCGCAATCTTAAGATCGATAGAGCAATCGAATCTAAGTAATGATTGTTTGAATGAATCACGATATCTTATCTTGTGATATAGAGAGTTGCGACTCTATGTTTCATTCTTGATATCTTAAAGAAGATATTGAACGAGACCGGTGATACTTAGAAGCTCGAGATAAACCGTTTATTCAAAGAATATTCTATTCGATGAATATCAGGCCCGATTTATTCATTCACATTCTCATCACAAAGCATAGTGTGATACTAATGCATTGGCATTGTTTCAACACGAATTCTGTATATAGGAATCACATAATCCAATATAACAACAATATGACACCAACCGTCGGGTCAGATGCAACTTCAATTAGCCATTGCCAATTGACAAATCAAATATCATAAAGTTTCACATCGATTATGTTGGGATTGGTGTCCAAAAAGGAGATATTAGACATTGAGATACTTTGTGTTTGATTTTGCTGAAATATTAATAAAATTAAATATTCATTCTTTATAATTATGTTTGTGTTTATGTATGAATGATACACTCTGAAACTGTCATCAACGAAATGGGGGCTAAGTACAGACTTGACAAGATAGCCCCTTGTGACTAGTTCAAACATTTTTCCGCAATCTTAAGATCGATAGAGCAATCGAATCTAAGTAATGATTGTTTGAATGAATCACGATATCTTATCTTGTGATATAGAGAGTTGCGACTCTATGTTTCATTCTTGATATCTTAAAGAAGATATTGAACGAGACCGGTGATACTTAGAAGCTCGAGATAAACCGTTTAATCACTCGAAGCATCAAGATCACATACGAGGGGTACTTTGGTATTTACCTAAATCCTTAAGTGATTACATAATTGATATTACACCTCATGGCATTTGATTTTTCAATGGGCAATGACTAAGTTATAGTTGCATCTGACCCGACGGTTGGTGTCATAACGTTGTCATATTGGGTTATGTGATTCACATTCATGTTGAAACAATGCAAATGCATTAGTATCACACTGTGCTTTGTTATGAAAATGTGAATGCTGGCCAGGTATTCATCGAATAAGAACATTATTTGATTAAAACATGTGACATGTAAAGACATCTCACTCTATGTTTTTCTCATTCACAAATAACAACGGAGTTAGTGAAATAATAACTTAGGGTAAAAAGGTAATTTACATTCCTCTGAGTTATTGATACACATGAAGGGTAATATCGTAAAGTACTATGTCGATCGTGTGAAGAATTTTTTTGTCACATCAAACAGAAAATATACGCACATGAACTTAGAGAGTCTCAATATTAGTCCTTTAGTGGAATCGATTAATATTAAGAATTAAAATAAGGAAAAGGTCTGTGAACTTTTGAGTCAGATCTTTATTCTAAAGCTTCGTTCATGAGGGTTCATAAGGTCTCAATGATAAACACTTAGAAGAGATTAAATGAACAAGAATAAATGATTTGCTAATTAAATATAAATTGTGATTTATATCGAGAAAGTTATTTTCTAATTAGCTTAATAAATAATTAGTTATTTATTGTTACATCTATTTAATGAATCTTATAGTATTATTATATTGATAATAATACATTTGAGTGATTCAAATAAAAGAAGAACGTAAATAATTTCTTATTTCGTACTTATTTGTGAAGTATGAAATTATTTAATGGAATGTTATTAATAAATTAGAGTTCTAAATTAATTGAATTCAGAAATAAATCAAAAGAATTTGAGAATAAAATAAACTTTTTTGGCCGAGTATAAGGATGCATGTTGGCCGAAAATATTAAGTGATTAGGTAATGAGTTTGACCCAACTTAAGCCCATTTGACTTGCTTATATAAAGGTTTAAGGGAAACCCTAATCACAACTTAACCTAATTGATTTTTTCGGCCAAAAATCCTCTCTCCCCCTTGTGTGTGTCTCGGCCGAATTCCCACAAAGAGAGAAAATTGTTTGCTTCCTTTCTTGAGTGATCTTCTTATTCCCGAGTGTTCATAGAAGAGCCCAACCTCTCAATCTCACTATAATTCTAAGTGTATTATTGTCGATTCTATATTGTGGTGTTTGGGTGAATTGTTCTTCATTAGAGCCGGCCAATTCTTTAAAGAAATTGATTTAAAATCAATTCGAATCCTCGACGCTCCCAGCCGGATCCGTCCTAGGGGCACATCCCCAATCCGGCGAGCCCCCCTGTCCGGCGACCTCCTAGGCGCAGACCTCCTGCCTACCCTGAGATGCACAGGTTCTCTAGTCCGGCGAGTCTCCCATTCGACGAGCCTCCCTGTCCGGCGAAGGCCCTGTCCGACCGGTTTGCTTCAAAGCCCATCCGACGAGCCTCATCACGTGTTCGAATCGACGAGGCCTTCCGGAGATTGTTTCCAATCCTTTTTGTAAGTCATTCTCAACGAATTAGATGTGTAAATATATAAATTGTTTATATAGGTTACTAGTGTGTTCAATTGTTAAACAACATGTTTAAAATATAAAGTTTATTGACATGTTCATAATTTTTAATGCATAGGTTAATTAAATATATTAAAATTGGGTTTTAATATGTTAGATCTAATTATATAATTCCTCCATATATTAGATATGTTATATAACTAATTATTTAATCGTTAAATAAATTCGAACATATTATGCATTTACTTCAAGATTCAAGTAAGTACCAAAATACCCGTCGTATGTGATCTTGAATTTTCGAGTGATTAAATGGTTTTATCTCGAGTTTCAAAGTATCATAGGTCTTGTTCAATATCTTCTATAAGAGAGTCTCGACTCTCTATATCACAAGAGAAGATATCCCGATTCATTCAAACAATCATTAATCAGATTCGATTGCCCAATCGATCTGTACTTAGCACCCCTTTCATCGATGAAAGTTTCAGAGAGTTGCAAATAGACATAAACACAATCTTAATTAAGACTGAATATTTAATTTTATTTAATGTTGCAGCAAAAAAACAAATACAAAGTATTTATAATGTCTGATATCTCTTTTGTGGGCACCAATCCCAAAATAACATACAAGAGAAGATGTGGCAATTCTAAAATTTAGTGGGAGGTTTGTACTTATTGTTCGCCAGACTAAGAGTAACCCTCGTGACCTTCTCTTTTATGAGAGTACTCAACGACGCTTTGCCTTTAACATTGCTTGTAGAGCTACGTTCAAAAGTGAAACGATAAGACAAGGCATCCCCTCGGTGGATTGTTTTCAAAGTATAAATTTTGAACTAAGTTGTTGGTTACACACTTAGACTCAATCTCTAGTAATCCTCCCTCGAGGCCCCCCAAAAAAATTTGAGTGATCAAACTTCTTTATAAGGTGGCTAGTCAAAACGTTGATGTATTGAGATCATGACTATGCACTAATGATGTGTCATTTACTTATGAAAGGTGACTCTTTGCGGCCCTCTCTCGAAGGAGTAAAGTGTCATTTTGTAGATTGGAATCACCTTTCCTCAAACAAACTGGAAGGTGAAAACTATGTCGATTGGAAACATTATCTAGACATCGTCCTTACTGTGGAAAAGTAAAAATGGGTACTCACCACCCCATGTCCTCCTGAAACGAATGATGATTCGACTCAAGAGGACAAGGACACCCTAGCGGCCTGGCTCATATCCGATGAGATTGCGATGTGCTATATTTTAGCATCGATGAACAATGTGTTGCAACAACAACATCGTGATATTAGATCGGCCTATGACATGCTCTACAATCTCCAAGAGATGTTTGGAGGCCAAGGGCGTCAGGCTGGACAACAAGCGGTTCGACAGTTTATGAACTGTCGTATGAAAGTTATGAAGTTTGTCAGAGAACAAATGATGCTGATCAAAAGTTATCTCAATGACATGAAAATCCTTGGATCTGAGATTGATGGAGGTACCAAAATAGATATGATATTGGAAAATTTCCTTGAATCTTTTGATACTTTCAAGTAGAACTACTCCATGAATAAGCTATGGTATATTGTTACTGAGCTAATGAATGAGCTTTACACAGCTGAGGGACTCCTAAAGAAAAATAGGAACCATGGAAAGGCTCATGCTACTGAGCACAAAACCTCCACCTCTAGATCTAAGAAGAGACCTCATAGAGCCGAGAAGAAGAAAGCGCCCCGGGCTATCAAAGTGGACAAGTCTAAGGACGACTGTCACTATTGCAATGAGCCCGGACATTGGAGTAGGATCTGTCCTACCTACCTCAAGGCTAAAGGGAAATGTATTGTACTTATTATTGAAGCTTGTTTAGTAGCTGATAATGTATCATCGTGAATTCTTGATTCTGCTGCTACTAACCATATTTGTTGTTTCTTAAATGGCTTCACGAAAAGAAAAAGTGTAGAGGATGGCAACTTCTGCTTCAAGTGGGGTGATGGGAGGTTGGTGTCTAATGCTTGTATGAAGAATCGTTTATACTATTTTTATCCTACACAACCTTTGCTGTTCGACACTGAAATAGATAATGATCTAGTTAGGGAACCTAAGATAATCACTTTAATGACTCCTCTGATCTAGTAAAATTAACACATCTTTGGCACTTCAGACTTGGCCATATTAGTCTAGATAGGATTAAGATACTTGTGAGGGACGGTCCACTCCAAGCCTCTGCAACAGACTCACTACCGACCTGTGAATCATGTGTAGAAGGAAAAATTGCAAAGCGACCTTTCTCTGATAAAGGTCGAAGAGCCACAAAATTGCCAGAATTAGTACATTATGATGTATGTGGTCCGCTCAGAATTCAAGCATGGGGAGGATATGATACTTTGTTACCTTTTACCGATGGTTACTCAAGATATAGATTTATCTATTTGCTCAAACACAAATCCTTGACCTTTAACATATTTAAGGTTTTTTGAGCTTTAGTGGAAAAGCAAGGTGACAATTAAATCAAAATCCTTCAATAATTATGCTAAGGCACATCAGTTATTTGGGGTTGCCCTACACATATGCTAAGGCAAAAGACTAGCAAGTTGGCTAGTAGGTCATAATTATGTATGTTCATCTGATATCCAAAGGAACTCAAAGGTTTCACATTCTATAGTCTCGAGCACGAAAAAACGTTTGTTAGCACTAATGCTCTTTTCCTTGAGGAGGACTTTATGAAGAATATGAAACCTAGACGCAAAATTGTGCTAGAAGAAAAGTTGGTTAAGGATGCTTCTACCTCATCTGTAAGAGCTGCTCTTACCCCAACTGAAACGCAAACTAACAATTCAGAATCTCATTAAGTAGTACTTTGATGTAGTTTTAGGGCTTCTGAAAAGCCCGACATGTATGTCTTATAGCGATACTCTCGTAGCCGTCTCTGACATGGATGATCCTATTTCTTACAACCAGGCAATGGATGGTTCTGAATCAAACCTTTGGCTTGACCCCATGAAAGTTTAGATGCATTCGATGTATGTCTATAAAGTCTAGAAACACTTAGACCTACCTGAAGGGGTCAAACCTGTGGGGTGTAATTCGATCTATAAGAAAAAAGGGGTCTGGATGGGTTCGTTGAGACGTTCAAAGCACGACTAGTGGCTAAGGGTTACACCCAAACATAAGGTATCGATTACGAAGTAACCTTCTCGCCTGTCGCAATGCTTAAATCCTTATGTATGTTAGAATTTAGTTAACAATTAACCTAATTAATTATGAAACATATCTACATATGGCGGAATTTCATAATTCAGTGTTAAAACGTTTTAAAACATATTTAATGACCATGTCATTAAATCTAATTTACCGTGTCAATAAATTTCTAAACATATTATTAAACTTATGCAAACGAATGATCTAAAAAATCTAACAATCCTACAACATTTATTATATTCAGATCCAATTCGATTTTAGAAGACTTAAAATGCGTTCAGATCTGCAAGAATCAGCCCCGAGGTGTGCATCCAAGTGCACGGCCAAAACTCCTTCCCACGCTCGTATAGGATGTCACGAAATACGTCCTCGCTCCGTTGCTCCAAAAAGTGGCCGGCCTTGTGGATTAATTATCAATCAAACAACCACAAGATGAATCAATGATAATTCTCTAGAAGTTTTTAGGAGATCAAGAGCGTGTGCTCTTTGTGGAAACAAGGGAAGAAGGGGAAAGTCAAAGCAAAAGGGAAAGGCTGCCGGGGAACAAATTCCCCTATCTCTTTCTCTCTAGAATTTGGCCAAAACCTCTCAAATACAAGGGGGGAGAGGGTCAGTTGAATGCTGGTCGAAATTAGGTTAAGATTTTCAAAGAGACAGTCTACTTTTATATCAGAGAGAATGGACTTAAGTTAGATCAAAATCCAATTAAGACCCATTAGTCAAACTTAAGCCCAAAACTCCTTTTAATGAGTTTCCACAATTTTCCGACCTATAAAACCCTTATTATGACCGGCCATATTGTCTTCACTATCTCCCAAATTTATTTGATTTATTTCGAAAATAATATTTAATTAAATTAAACCTTCTCACTTATTTAATCACAAATCATTAATTATTTTCATACTCTTCAATGAAGTACGAAATGAGAAAATATTTATTTTCATCTTTTATTTATTTGAATCATCAAATTATATTATTATTAATATAATTACATAATAATTCATTAAATAAATTTAATAATAAATAACCAATTATTTATTTAATTACTTAGAAAATAATTTTCTTAGCATAAACTACAATGTAAGTGCAATGAGAAAATCAATCAATTCTTGTTCACAAAAATCTCTTCCGAGAGTCTATCATTGAGACCTTATGGACCCACATGAACGAAGCTTTAGAATAAAGTACGGACTCAAAAGTTTACAAACTTTTTCCGATTTTTAATTCTTAATATTAGTCGAATCCACTAAAGGACAAATATTGAACATCTTTAAGTTCACATGCGTTTGTATTTCTGTTTGATTTGGTAAAACTATTCTTCACACGGTCCACAATGTATTTTACGATATTCCTTTGTGTGTATAATTAACTCAGAGGAATGTAAAATTATCGTTTTACCCCTTAGTTATTATTTCACCAAGTCTTCTGTTATTTGTGAACGAGAAAAACATAAAGTGAGATGTCTCAACATGTCACATGTTTTATTTCAAAGAATTCTTTATTTGATGAATTCCAAGTCTGGCTTATTCGCTCACACTCTCATAACAAAGCATGGTGTGATACTAATGCCTTAGCTTTGTTTCAACACAAATTACGTATTGTGAATCACATATTTCAACGAAACAATATTATGACACTAACCGTTGGGTTAGTGAAACTTCTCTTAGCCATTGCCCATTGAAAAATCAAATGTCATAAATGTTGGGATTGGTGCCCACAAAGGAGGATATTAGACATTTTATTTATTATTTGTAATATTTTGCTGAAACATTGATATTAATAAATAAGCATTCTTTTCCTATAGTTTGTATTTATGTATGTATGGTACGCTCTGAAATTTTCATCAACGAAAAGGGTGTTAAATACAGATTTGACATGATAACCCCTTGTGACTAGTTTAAACCATTTGTTCGCAATCTTAAGACTGATAGAGAAATCGAGTCTAATTAATGATTGTTTGAATGAATTATGATATCTTATCATGTGATATAGAGAGTTGTGACTCTATGACTTCATTCTTGATATCTTATAGAAGATATTGAACAAGACCTAGTGATTCTATGGAAGCTTGATATAAAACTGTTTAATCTAGAAGCTCCAAGATCACATACGAGGGGTACTTCGATAACTACCTTAATCCTGAGGTGAGTGCATAGTCGATGCTACACTTTATGTCATTTGATTTGTCAATGGGCAATGGCCAAGTAATGGCTACATCTGACCCGACGGTTGGTGACATAATGTTGTAGTGTTGGAGTATGTGATTCACAGATATGGAATTCGTGTACACATAATGAAAGTCATTGTATCACACTATGGTTTGTTACGAGATAGTGAATGAATTAATCTGGCCAGATAATCATTGAATATGAGATTCCTTGATTAGAACATGTGACACGTATTGACGTCTCATTTTATGTTTTTCTCATTCATAGGTAACAAAGGAGTTAGTGAAATAATAACTCTAGGGGTAAAACAGTAATTTTACATTCCCCGGACTTACTGATACACACGAAGGGTATTTTGGTAAAGTACACCGTGGATTGAGTACAGAAAAGTTATGTGACTTCAAACGGAAAAATATGCGTGCATGAACTTAGAGATTTTCAATATTGGTCATTTAGTGGAGTCGACCATTATGAAGAATTATAAGCCGAAAATAATTTGTGAATTATTGAGTCCGTGCTTTATTCTAAATTTTCGTTCATGTGGGTCCATAAGGTCTCAATGACGCACATTTAGAAGAGATTAATTGAACGCAATAAATTGATTTACTCATTAAATACAAATTGTGATTTGTATAGAGAAATTTATTTGTGGACTTAAATGGCAACAATGTATACTTTTATCCATAGTTGCAACTCTCGATGATGAAATCTGGCAAATGGATGTCAAGACTGTCATTTGAATGACAATCTTGACGAGCACATTTCCATGCTTCAACCAGATGATTTCGTGGAAGGTATCAAGAGACCAATGTTTGTGAATTGCTTAAATCCATTTATAGATTAAACCAAGGATCTAGGTCATGGAATATTCTATTCGCTAAAATTGTAAAAAAAATCGGTTTTGAACAGTCAATAGATGAATCTTTTGTTTACAAATTAATATATAAGGGCAAGGTTGTGTTTTTGGTATTTTATGTCGATGATATATAACTCATTGGTAATGATAAGGATAAATTATTTGATGTTAAAATATGGTTGGCAAAGCATTTTGATATGAAGGATCTAGGGGAAGCTGCATAAATTCTGGGGATTCAGATATTTCGAGATCAAAAGAACCGGACCATGTCGCTCTCCAAGTATCTTATATAGATAAGGTGATGGATCGCTTCGCTATGAAAGACTCTAAGAAGGGCTAAACCCCCTTTAGACATGGAGTCTCACTCTCTAAAGACCAGTCTTCTAAGACTGCACAAGAGATTGAGGACATGAGAAAGATTCCCTATGCTTTGGCCGTAGGAACTCTCATGTGTGTTATGTTGTAAGCGCTCTAATCATATTGAGAGGAAATACAATTTAATTAGAGAGATCGTGAAATGAGGAGATGTGGATGTGAAGAAGATCTCAACGGTAGAAAACCTTGCAGATCCATTCACCAATGCCCTAACCAAAAAGTTGTTCGACCAACATCGAGACAGATTAGACATGAAGGACTACTCTCATCTTCTTTGAGTCAAGTGGGAGTTTGTTGATACTTTCATTCATTCGTTATTATTTTGTTTGAACCTTTATGATATTCAAATAGTCTTAAGTCCTTAATCAAACCTAACAACGTATGAAAATTCAAATGTAAATTTGCGTGAACATACTCTTAATGGTTTGCTTAACACAAAATATTCACAATCTCAAGATCATCGGACTATTGATTCTAGTATGATTGTTAGAAGAATCTATGATGTCTGGTTTGTTGGGATTTGTGCCTACAAAGGAGATATTATACATTTAAATACATTTTGTATTTTGTTTTGCTAAAACTATAAATAAAATTAAATATTTATTCTTATTTAAGATTGTAGTTATGTATGTTTGCTATGGTATGAAACTGTCATCAACGAAAGGGGTGCTAAGTACAGACTTGACAAGATACCCTCTTATGACTAGTTTAAATAATAGTTCACAATCTAAAGATCGATTGGGCAATCGAATCTGAGTATTGATTGTTTGAATAAATCAACGATATCTTATATTGTGATATAGAGAATTGTGACTCTGTGATTTATTCTTGGTCTCTTAATGAGTACATTGAACAAGACCCGTGACACTTGAAGCTCGAGATAAAACCATTTAATCACTCAAAACTTTAAGATCACATACGAATGGTATTTTGGTAATTACCTAAATCCTGAAGTGAATACATATTTTTTTGTGACACTTTATGAAATTTGATTTGTCAATGGGCAATGACTGAATGAAGTTTCATTGACCCGACTGTTGGTGTTATAATGATGTTTCATTGAATTATGTGATTCACATATACAAAATTTGTGTTGAAACAATATTAAGGCATTAGTATCACACTATGTTTTGTCATGAGAGGGTGAGCGAATAAACTGGGCCTGGTATTTAACGAATAAAACATTTTTTGAATAAAACATGTGACATGTTGAGATATCTCACTTAATATTTTTTCCCGTTCAGAAATAACAAAGAAGTTGGTGAAATAATAACTCAAGGGGAAAATGGTAATTTTACATTCCTCTGAGGTAATGATACATACAAGGGTAATATCATAAAATGTACCCTGGATCGTGTGAAGAATTGTTTTATCACATCGAACGAAAATATAAACGCATATGAACTTAGAAAGTTTCAATATTAGTCCTTTGGTTGAATCGACTAATATTAAGAATTAAAAGTCGGAAAAAGTTTGTGAACTTTTGTGTCCAAACTTTATTCTAAAGCTTCGTTCATGTGGGTCCATAAAGGTCTCAGTGATAGACTCTCGGACGAGATTCAGTGAACTAGAGAAATTGATTATCTTATTTAATGTAAATTGTGATTTCCACTAAGAAAATTATTTTCTAAGTAATGAAATAAATAATTGGCTATTTATTATTACATTTATTTTATCGTTTCGTACTTGTTTGGATAGTATGAAAAGAATTAATGACTTGTCACTAAATAAATGAGATTTTCTAATTTAATTAAATATTATTTTAAAAATAAATCAAATAAATTTTGGAAATGACATTAATAATGTGGATAGCCATGATTAATGAATTAAAGCTGTAAATTAATTTTGAAACTCATTAAAAAGAGAATTGGGCTTAAGTTTGCCTAACGGGCCAAAATCGAATTTTCACCTAAATTTAGCCTGTTCTCTCTGGGTATAAAAGAAGCCTATCTCCTAAGCCTAACCCTAATGAAACACTCGGCCAAGACTCACCCCTTCGTGTGTGTTTAGTCGCCCGAGAGGGATAGAGATAGATAGAGAGAATTGTTCTCCCGAATTTTCGTCCCAATTCATGAGTTTTTCCCCTTTTCTGCTGTTCACCTAAAAGTCCATCCTCTTGAGCTCTAAAACACTCTTGAGTATAATTATTGAATTCATTGTGGTGTTTGTGTGAGAGTTTGTTTTGAACAGGGCCGACCAAAATTCATTTCAAGGAGATGAGACACGTGCGAGGCTCATCCAGCGAAGAAAATGATCGTGCTAGGCACACGTGAAGGCCAAACTGGAGAGGGACTTAGGCGCGCGAGTCCGGGCAGATTTAAGGCTTATTTGAGACATAGCCTAGGAGGAGAGGAGCTATGCATAGGAGTGAAGGCTCGTAGGTCATTTAGGATAGGCACGCGTCCATTCCGGCTAAAGTCGAGGCAGGCACGCGGCAAGGCCATTTTCCGGCGAAACAAGGCGAGCAGGCAGGTCTCCTTCCGGTGACTCAGAGGCGCACATGAAGGCTCATTCTGACGACTAAAAGGTGCGCGTGCAAGGCTGCTTCCCGAAATCTAGGCGTGCATTCTGCTGAAGCTAAGGCGCGCGTGGCTGAATCCGGTGAGGACTTGACGTGGCATTCCGGAAAAAGCTAGCAACGCACTAGATTTTTTATAATCTCACATGTAAGTCCTCTAACGAATTGGATCTGCAACTATATGATTGATATAGGTTGATAGTGTGTTTAAGTGTTGCTTAACATGTTGATTGATATGTAAGTCATTTTTAATGCCATGATTAATTGAACATGTGTAAAATGAGTTTAAACATGTTAGGTTTTATTGCATGTTTCCGCCATATTTAGATATGTCACGTAATATATTCGGTTAATCGTTAACTAATTTCCAACAAATGGTATGAGAGCTAAAATTAGCATTAAAAATAGGATTTTATTTTACTAGTTTGGATTTTGTGACTAGTTAGGTGTTAGAATTTTTTGTATGATCAATTTTGCGCTGTGAATGTATTTTGATATGGCCCTAGGATTGTTTTCGTTTATCGTCCCAGTTTTAATTTTTAAATTTTAAATTGTGAGCCTCAATATGCGAGGACGATTTAAATTGTAACTATTAAATTTTTAATTCGGGGGCGAGATGACAAGAAGAAAGGAGGCAGCACCTCAAGCTTGGTCGCCCGTTGAAGAACACGTGGGGGCTGACCCGAGACCATTCGATGACGCGTCAAGAATGTCTTTGACCGGCCTTCCAAGCAAAGAAAAATAAAATGTTTATTTTATTTGTTAATTTCTCATGGGTTATATTTTAGTAATGGGTCATTAGATGAGTTAAAATTATATTTATTTTATTTATTTAATTTCATCGCATTTCACGTCACATGTCATATAAGAAAGAAGGCCAATGTCTTATTAATACGAATCATGCATCATATAGTTTAAAGTTTATAAAAGAAGTTATAAAATGTAAACTGAATGCAAACAAAAATATGATTTTTGCAAAAACTAAGGGGGAGGATTGTTTGTCATAGAAGCAACCGAAGGTCCCGACATGAATTTAATTATCGTAGTGTGTGATGAACTAATAGTCACCCATCGTGAACCTCCCATCAATGTTCGGAATCACTTTGTTAATCAAAATTGTTAATTAACTAAACTCTAAAGAGGAACGATGAAGCATGGTCTCCCCTAGGAGAACCGTTATCAAAGTGACTTGGATAAAAGCTCACATATCGGTTGTACACTTACACTAATTGTTTAAGGTAATGCTCCCATAGAGCTATGCGTTAAAAGTAAGTGACCAAAGTTTATAGTAATTGGAAAGAACTAGAAGTTGTGACTTCTTGGATGGTTTGAACTAGATAGTAATGTGTCACGACTATGAAAGACGATAATAGCGGTTTGCCCTAGGAAAAGTAATTAATTATTTGTGTTCATATTACCATGAATTATTTATCGTTTTCAAACCATATTAGGATTGTCCATGCATATAATTCGAATTGTAGCACATACTAAATTTATTTATTTTATTTAATTTTAGCAAAATGTCTTTTAATCCACTTCAAACGATTTTGAGTTCGAATAAACTCGAGGGTGAGAATTACGTTGATTGGAAACGTAACCTCGACATCATAATGACAGTGGAAAAGTTTTGGGATTGGTGTGCACAAAGGAGATATTAAACATTGAAATACATTTGTATTTGATTTTGCTAAAACATTAATAAAATTAAATATTCATACTTTATTATGTTTGTGTTTATGTATGAATGCTACGCTCTGAAACTGCCATCAACGAAAGGGGTGCTAAGTACAAACTTAACAAGATAGCCCCTTGTGACTAGTTTAAACATTTGTTCGCAATCTTAAGATCAATAGAGCAATCGAATTTGAGTAATGATTGTTTGAATGAATCATGATATCTTGTCTTGTGATATGGAAAGTTGTGACTCTGTGTTTCATTCTTGATATCTTATAGAAGATATTGAATAGGTCCAGCGATGCTCTAAGGCTCGAGATAAAACCTTTTAATCACTCGAACCTTCAATATCAAATACGAGCGGTATTTTGGTAATTACCTAAATCCTGAAAAAGTGAATACATAATCGATGTGACATTTGATTTTTCAATGGACAATTTTTAAGGTTTGGTTGCATCTGACCCGACGGTTAGTGTTATAAGGTTATCATGTTGGGGTATGTGATTCACAGATACAGAATTCGTGTTGAAACAATGCTAATGCATTAGTATTACACTATGCTTTGTTATGAGAGTGTGAATGAATAAACCAGGCCAAGTATTCATCGAATAAGAACATTCTTTGATTAAAACATGTAGACATGTAAATACATCTCACTCTATATTTTTCCCATTCACAAATAACAGAAGAGTTAGTGAAATAATAACTCAGGGGTAAAACGGTAATTTTACATTCCTCTGAGTTACTGATACACATGAAGGGTAATATCATAAACTACTCTGTGGATCGTGTGAAGAATTGTTTTGTCACATCAACCGGAAAAACGCATATGAACTTAGAGAGATCTGTATTAGTGCTTTAGTGGAATCGACTAATATAAAGAATTAAAAGATGGAAAAGATTTGTAAAGTTTTGAGTCCGATCTTTATTCTAAAACTTCGTTCATGTGTGTTCATAAGGTCTCAATGATGTACACTCAGACGAGATTAAATGAACAAAAACAATTGATTTAGTCATTGAATATAAATTGTGATTTATATCGAGAAAGTTATTTTCTAAGTGACTTAATAAATAATTAATTATTTATCGTTACATTTATTTGGTGAATCATATTGTATAATTATATTGATAATAATAAATTATAATGATTCTAATAAATAAAAGATGAAAATAAATATTTTCTCATTTCGTACTTGTTTGTAAAGTATGAAATTATTTAATGAAATGTCATTAATAAATGAGAGTTTTAAATTAATTGAATTTAGAAATAAATCAAAAGAATTTGGGAATAAAATAAATTGTTTTTGGCCAAGTGTTTTGACATGTGTTGGCCGAAAATAATTAGTCATGAGTTTATAAAATGGTTTAAAATTAAGTAATGGGTTTCACCCAGTTTAAGCCCATTTAACCTTTCATATAAAGGCATAAGGAAACCCTAAATTTACTTAACCCTAGCTAAAACTTTCGGCCACTCCCTCTTCCCCTTGCGTGTGTTCGGCCGAAAAAAAAGAGAGGAGAAAAGAAAATTGTTTTTCTTGCTTGCTCACAGTTTCTTAAGATTTCCTTTATTCTCGAGTGTTCAAATAAGAGCTCACGCTCTTAATCTCCCATATACTTTGAGTGTATTACTGTTGATTCAAAACTATGGTGTTTGAGTGATTTTTGTGCTAATTAGGGCCACTTTGAAATATCAATCGAAGGCTCGACGCTTCCCCACATAATCCACTTTGACGCGCCCATTCGACGAGCCTCCAGGCGCAATCCAGCGCCTATCCAACAAGGGTTATGAGCCTCGTCTGACACCCTGCGTGCCTTCCTCTTGATGAGCACGTGGAGACCAGCCCCTTCCTCGAAGCCCTCGTATCTTGCTCTCAGCCAAAAAACCCCTTTGCACCCGATGAGCTTTATTTCACGAGTTGAAATTTGACGAGGTCTTCCGGAGTTAGCGAGAAACGTCTAAGATTGTTTACAATCTCCTTTGTAAGTATTTTTCAATAAATTGGATTTGTGATTATATAAATTGTTTATATAGGTTGCTAGCGTGTTCAATTTGTTGCTTAACATGTTTAGAATAAAAATGATTATTGACATGTTCGTAATTTTTAATGCCTAGGTTAATTGAATATATTAAAAATTTGTTTTTAATATATTAGGTCAAATTATATATTTCCGACATATTTAAGATATGTTATATAATTTATTGTTTAATCGTTAAATAAATTCCAACAAAAAGCACAAGTACGTTCTCACAACCCCGTGTCCTCCAACTCCGAGTAGTGACTCGAGTAAAGAGGACAAGGACGTCTATGATGGGTGGATGGGGTTCGACGAGATTGTTAGATGCTATATCTTAGCATCTATGAGCAATGTGTTGCAACAATCTCACCGGGACATCTTCACAGCATATGAGATGCTGTATAATCTTCATGACATGTTTTGATGTCATGGGCGTCAGGTGAGGCAACAAGCTGTCCGCGATTTCATGACTTGCCGTACCTCCGTTCGGAAACACATGCTAGTAATCATGAGTTACCTAAACGATATGGAGATTCTCAAATCGGAGATCGATGGACTCACCAAGGTCGACATGATCTTGGAGACTCTAACGGATTTTTTCGATAGCTTCCGTCTGAACTACTCCACGAACAAGCTCGATTATTCTGTAATAAAGCTCATGAAAGAGGTGTAAACTGCTGACGGACTTCTCCCTAAGAACGAGGAGAAAAATGGCAAAGTAAATGTTGCTGAACATAGAGCTTCCACTTATAGCTCTAAGAGGGTGGAGAAAGGTCCTAAAAACGCCAACCGAACGGGATCCAAGAAGCTTTACAGGAAGGCTGCGGATGCCAAAGGCAAGGACGTCGTGAAGGTGGACAAGTCTAACCACTAGTGTCACCATTGCGGAGCGGTCGACCATTGGCGCATGAACATGTTCGTATATGGCGGAATATAAAAAATTATTTTTAACACGTGTAAAACTATTTTACTACCTAGATAAAGTGCATGAACGTTTTTTTTATTAAAACATATAATAAATATGAAAAATAATTAGTACCTTTTTCTTGTTGCTTGATCTTGGAGACCCTTCTCGGATGAAGATCCTATGCCTCGTCTCGCTTCTTCTCGTCCTCAGATTCTCGAGCAACCACGAAAGTTTCTACCATTAGAGTCTTCGAACGTTTGAAGAGTTTAGTGAGTGGGCACTATTAAACAATATGAACCAATAACGAGTCTTGGATCATAAGCTAATACTCTAGATCGAGTGAGGATCTAGGTGCCAAAATAAAAGAGTATTTTAGAGAGAGAGATGTGGTCGGCTAGAATGAGAGAGAGCAAGACCAAAACGTATTTTTACATCTCAATATGCGGCTCTATTTATAGGAGAAGAAAATATAAGAAATGGTTTTAATACCATTTTCTATTGTGTATTCATGACACAATATTTGATTTTCTCCTCCCTTTCTCTTCTACATGGCCGGCTAAAAAATGTTATAAGTGAGGGAAATTTGTTTCCTCACTTAGCACATTTGTTTCCTTCACAAAGAAATCCATTTCCTCTTTTCTTTTGGGCGATTACCAATAAACAATAATGCACAAATAATAAGAGATAATTTCCTTCTCTCTTCTTGATGTTGGACGAACTCTATACATGGGAGGAGCTTCTACATGCTTCCTTATTTCTTTTAAGACAATTCTTAAAATACCCATTGTAGAATTAATATTGCACCAATAATGAAATTAATTTCATAATGCCTCAAAAGACTTCCCGACTTTAGAAAATGATTTATATTTCCATCATATGAAAATATTCAAAATCTTATTTTGATATTCACATCATTTTATGTCCATGTGGACAAAATTACCCTTAGACTATTTTCAGAAAATATGCCTAGTTCAACAATTGAACTTATTTTGACTTAAGTTCTAGTTTAACAAACTCTACTCTAATGAGTAGTGATAGTGACCTCATGGACCCAAATGACTATAGCTTTAACTAGGACTCTTGGAGTCAAGGTCAAAAACTTTTCCAAGTCTATTTACTGTCAACTGATTCCTCTAAAGAGTTGACACTTAAAATCTCTCGCTTCAAATGAATATTTTTTCTACTTAAAAGCTATTTATTTGTGATGAGCGGATCCCTTAAATATTATCGAATGATTACCCTTCATGGCTATCATCAACTAGATGGGATTTGCAAAATTACCATTTTATCCTTCTAGCTATTATTTCCTCAACTCTTTTAATACTTGTAAATAAGTTAGAAACAATATATTGACGAGGAGCTAACAAGTCACAACGTTTCATCCAAAAGAATCTTTTATTCTATTTGGAAACCGGCCGGTACATTTATTCACAAACCAAGTAATAAAGCATGAGGTAATATACATTGCATTTCAGCAATCTTATACATGAATTCCATATGTATGGGAACTTCATCAATATAGCTCATCTAGTTCATAACCCAATACATCATGCCAACTTCATAACCCAATACATCACCAATAGAGCGCATATAGTTCACAAACTTGGATCTAGAGTGTAACTTTTTCAAATTAATATATAGAAGTTATGAAATGACATGTCTAATTTCAGGATTAAGGTAAGCATGGTGCAATTCATACATAGTGACCTTGAGACAGAAGAGGTTAAATGGTTTGTTCTTACGTTGTCTATAAATGTGCATTGGTCAATTCAGTATCTTCGGAAGATACACTGGAAGAACTACAGAGTTCCTAACTCTCTATGACTCGTAAACATACATCATAGATCTTCCAACAATCATACTAGGATCAATAGTCCGTTGATCTTTAGATTTTGAATATTTCGTTTTAATCAAACCATAAAGAGTTTGTTTACGCAAATCTACATTTGTCTCTTCATACATTGTTAGGTTTTATTAAGGAATATAAGATTATTGCATATCATAAATATTCAAACAAACAAAAAATGAATGAATGAATTTTTCAACTTTTATTAATTTAATCAGCAAATTACAATAAGGACTTAGGAGAGATTTATATTGCATATATATATGCAAATAAATAATCTTCTTGTGGGCATCTCTGCCAACAAACTCCTACTTGACTCAAAGAAGATGAGTATAGTCCTTCATGCCTAATCTATCTCGATGTTAGTCAAAGACCTTGTTGGATAGGGCCTTGGTGAAAGGATCTGCCTGGTTGTGAACCGTTGAGATCTTCTTCAACTCCACGTCTTCGCGGTGCACGATATCTATAATAAAATGGTATTTCTTATCAATATTCTTTGAGCGCTTATGGCTTCTAGGTTCCTTTGAGTTAGCAATAGCCATACTATTATCACAATAAAGTGTCATGGGCTCGTTGTCATTTGGAACAACTTCCAAATACTTAAGGAATTTTCTAAGCCATACAGCCTCTTTGTATGCTTCACAAGCAACCACATATCTGCTTCCATGGTGGAGTCAACAATGCAAGATATCTTGATACTCGTCCATACAACTTATCCACCATTCAGGATGAACACATATCCTGAAGTGTATTTCCTAGAATCACTATTCGCCTGAAAGTCATAATTGGTATACCCTGTCATAGTCAGGTCAGTACCTGAATATGTAAGCATCAACTTCCTAGTTCTTCGAAGATACTTAAGAACATGCTTAACAGTATCCTAGTGTTCGCGTCCAACATTTATTTGAAATGGCTAACTATACCAACGGCAAAACATATATCTGGTCTAGATCTGTCGGGAGCATGAAGATAAATTTTGGAAATAAGACTATTATTGAATAATGTTTATTATGTTCCGGATTTTTGCAAGAATTTAATGTCTTTTGGTCGTTTAGAAGATTTTTCAATTTTGAAATCAATAATGGTATTGAGATTTATATTGATGATTCTTATATAACTAAAGCTCATCGTGTGGATTCGATTTATCGAGGGGGAGAGTACTTGTCAGGAGAGTTGAAAGATCTTCTTCGAGAAGAAGGCATTCATTCTCTGCTTACATCACCATGCACTCGGCAACAAAACGGTGTGTTAGAGAGAAGGAATTGAACTCTGTTAGATATTGTGAGGTCAATGATGAGTTACTCATCCCTTCCTGATTCGTTCTAGGGATACGCCTTAGAAACAACAGCTTATATTCTGAACCAGTTTTCGTCAAAGACGGTTCCGGGTACTCCCTGTGAGAGATTGTGTGATACAAAATCTGTTTTAAACCAATTCATAGTCTGGGGTTGTTCAACACATGTGTTGAGACAAAAGACTAGAAAGCTGGGTTGTAGTTCAGAATAATGTCTTTTTGTAGGATATCCCAAAGAGATGGAAGAGTACACATTTTATAGTCACGATGACAAGAGAACGATCGGTAGAACGAACGCTAGGTTTCTTGAAGAGGAGTACATGAAGAATGCAGTACCGAGAAGCAAACTTGTGCTTAAAGAAATGTTGGGTGAAATAGTGGGTACTTCACAAGTTAGGATGAGTCATACCCAATAGTGGAAGAACCACAACCAGAAAATGAGCCCACTGTGATTCGTCGCAGTAACAGGATTGTACTACAACCTGGACGATACATGTTTATCGAAGAGGCTTACACTTTAGTCGCATACAAGGAGGAAGATGATCCAATATCATTTTTCCAAACGATGCATGGTTCCAAAGCAAACCTATGGCAAGAAGCCATGAACGTTGAAATGCATTCGATGTATGTCAACGAGATCTGGAAGCTTGTAGATCTACCCAAAGGCATCAAACATGCCGGGTGTAAATGGGTCTACAAGAAGAAAAGAGGACCGGATGGAAATGTTGAGCCATTTAAGGCACGACTTGTGGCGAAGGGGTTCACACGGAAAGAAGGTATCGACTATGAAGATACCTTCTCGCCAGTCGCGATGCTGAAGTCCATCCGTACTCTTTTATCCATTGCTGCCGCCCTGGATTATGAAATCTGGCAGATGGATGTCAAGACTGCATTTCTGAATGGAAATCTTGACGAGCGGATTTACATGCCTCAACCATACAGGTTCATGGAGAAAGGCCAAGAGGGAAAAGTTTGTTAGTTACTTAAATCCATTTGTTGATTGAAGCAAGTATCTAGATTGTGGAAAATCATTATCGACGAGACTGTAAAAGGCTATGGCTTTGATCATTTAGTAGACCATGCGTTTATAAAATGATAAACGATGGAAAAGTAGTCTTCTTAGTCCTATATGTAGATCGCATACTACTCTTCGGAAATGATGTAGCAAAGTTATCAGTATGGACAGAGATGCCTACAAGAAAATTATTTATTTACATATTGATGTAATATAAATCTCTCATAAGTCTTTACAGTAATTTGCTGATTAAATTTATAAAAGTTGAAACGTTCATTGATTCTTTTTTTTATTTGTTTGAAGATATATGATATTCAATAGTCTTATAGTCCTTAATCAAACTTAAGAATGTATGGAGAGACAAATGTAGATTTGCATGAACAAACTCTTCATGATTTGGTTAAAACAAAATATTTACAATTTAAAGATCAACGGACTATTGATCCTAGTATGATTGTTGGAAGAATCTATGATGTCTGGTTACAAGGCATAGAGAGTTAGGAACTCTATAGTTTTTCTAGTGTATCTTCTGAAGATACTGAATTGACCAGTGGACCTTTAGAGACAATGTAAGAACAAACCATTTAACTTCTTCTGTTTCAAGGTCACTATGTCTGAATTGCATCATGCTTACCTAAATCCGAAAATGATACATGTCATTTCATAGCTTACATATTCTCATTTGAGAAAGTCAAATTCTAGATCCACTAAGTAATCTAGACTAGACTAGTTGGTGAGATATTAAGTTATGAAGATGTCATGAACCAGCTTTGTGAAGTTCTCATAGATATGCAATTCATGTACAAGATTGTTGAAATCCAATATATATCACCTCATACTTTATTACTTGGATTGTAAATAAATGAACCGCGCGATATCCAAAATTAAGTAAAGATTTTATTTGGATGAAACAATGTGACTTGTTAGCTCCTCGTCACTACATTGTTTCTAAGTTATTCACAAGTAACAAAGGAGTTGAGCAAATACAACTAGAAAGGGTAAAATAGTAATTTTTATAAATCTCATCTAGTTGATGCTATTCATGAAGGGTAAACATAGATAACATTCAATGGACCCGCTCAATATAATTAAGTTGAATTCGAGTAAATAAATTCATTTTAACCGAGAGATTCTCAGTGTCAACTCTTTAGATGAGTCAGTTGACATTAGGCTAATACTCGGAATGTTTTTGTGAACTTTTGAGTTCAAGTATAGTACCTCAAGCTTTGTTCATTTGGATCCATAAAGTCACTATTACAGGTCATTAGAGTAGGATTGTTAAACTAGAAGTTAAGTCAAAATAAATTCTAGTGTTGAACTAGACGTTTTCTCGGAAAATGTCTAAAGGGTATTTTTGTCCACATGGACATAAAATGATGTGAATGTCAAAATAAGATTTTGTATATTTTCATATGATGGAAATATAAATTAGTTTCTAAAGGCTCGAAATCGTTTGAGGCATTATAAAATTAATTTCATTATTTGTGCAATATTAATTCTACAATGAGTATTTTAAGAATTTCATAAAAGAAATAAGGGAGCATCTAGAAGCTCATTCCCTAAGTGTAGAGTTCGGCCAACATCGTCCAAAGTGGAGAGGAATTATTTGCCTTTAATTATAAATATAATTACCCAAAAGGGAAAGAGGAAATGAATTTCTTAGAGAATGAAACAAATGTGCTGAGTGAGGAAACAAATTTCCTCACTACTACTATAGAATGGCCGGCCACATACATAGAGAAAGAGGAGAGGAAATCAAATATTGTGTCATGAATGCACAATTGGAAAGAGTAAGTACCATTTCTTGTATTTCCTTCTCCTATAAATAGAGCCTCACATAAAGATGGGAAAATAAGCTTTTTACTTGCTCTCTCTCTATTTTGGCCGATCCTCTCTCTCTCTCTCTCTCTCTCTCTCTCTCTCTCTCTCTCTCTCTCTAAATATCTCTTTTATTTGACACCTAACTCCTCATTACACTTAGGCTTAAATTAGCTCTTTCGCTCACAGAAAAATCCTTCAAACACTCTATAGACTCTTGTAAATGAAACCTTAGGTTTCTCGAGATCACGACTAGGTGTGAAGGAAACGAGGAAGAAGAGACGATCTAAATTTCCCAAGGCTCCTCAAAGATCAAGCTATAACAAAGGTTAGTAACAAGTAATTAAATAATGTTTTGAAATAACAACATGTTCATGCACTTTGCCTAGGTTAGTAAAATTGTTTTACCTGTAAAGAAATTTCTATATTCTGCAATTAATTTGTTAATGATAATTTTTTTCTTAATCCTAGACCTATTCCAAGAATCATATGTTAAGATCTGGTTGTCAAAACAGTTTGAGATGAATGATCTTGGAGAGGTGGCTTACATTATGGGGATTCATATCTTTAGTGATCAGAAGAACCAAAAGTTAGCGCTCTCTCAAGCATCTAATATTGGTAAGATCATGGATCACTTTAGTATACAAGACTTCAAGAAAGGGAAGCTACCTTTCAGACATGGAGTGCATCTCTCTAGTGAGCAGCCTCCCAAGACTCCTTAAGAGATAAAGAACATGAGACATATTCCTTGCGCTTCAGCGGTAGGAAGTCTCATGTATGCGATGATTTGCACAAGACTAGATATTTGTTAAGCAGTAGGTGTGGTGAGTGGATTCCAATCAAATCCTGAACCCAAGCACTGGGTTGCTGTCAAGCATGTTCTCAAGTATCTTCAGAGAACGAGAAACTATATGCTTGCATACTCAGGTAATAACCTGACTATGACAGGATATATCGAATCCAATTTTTAAGGGGATAAAGATTCAAGGAAATCCACTTCAGGGTATGTGTTCATCCTAAATGGTGATGATGTGGTCTGGAGGAGTATAAAGCAATCTTGCGTTGCTGACTCGACCATGGAAGCCGAGTATGTGGCAGCTTGCGAAGCTGCAAAAGAGGTTGTGTGGTTGAGGAAATTCTTGATATACTTGGAAGTAGTTCCAAGTGCCAACGAGCCCATTACAATTTATTGTTATAAAAGTGGGGCTGTTGCTAACTGTAAGAAACCAAGAAGTCACAGACGCTCAAAACACATAGAATGAAAATATCACCTGGTACGAGATATCGTTCACAGAGGAGATGATGAAGTAATGAAGATCTCAGCATTGGATAGCCTTGTTGATCCCTTCACGAAGCTTTTAACGAGTAAAATCTTCGAGGTACACCTAGAAGGCTTAGGACTGAAAGATCATTTGCATCTCCTTTGAGGCAAGTGGAAGTTTGTTGGGATTTGTGCCCGCAAAGGAGATATTAGACATTTAAATACATCTTGAATTTTATTTTGCTGAAACTTTAAATAAAATTAAATATTCATTCTTATTTAAGATCGTGTTTATGTATGCTTGCTACGCTTTGAAACTGTCATCAACGAAAGAGGTGCTAAGTACAGGCTTTACAAGATACCCTCTTATGACTAGTTTAAATAATAGTTCACAATCTAAAGATCTATTAAGCAATCAAATCTGAGTATTGATTGTTTGAATAAATCAACGATATCTTATCTTGTGATATAGAGATCTGTGACTCTATGATTTATTCTTGGTGTCTTAATGAAGACAGTGAACATGACGAGTGACACTACAAGCTCGAGATAAAACTGTTTAATCACTCAAAGCTTCAAGATCACATACGAGGGGTAATTTGGTAACTACCTAAATCCTAAAGTGGATACATATTTTCTTGTAACACTTTATGACATTTGATTTTTCAATGGGCAATGACTTAATGAAGTTTCATTGACTCGACGGTTGGTGTCGTAATATTGTGTCGTTGAATTATGTGATTCGCAGATTCGGAATTTGTGTTAAAACAATGCTAATGTATTAGTATCACACCATGCTTTGTTATGAGAGTGTGAGAGAATAAACCGGGGCTGCTATTCAACGAATAAAATATTCCTTAAATAAAACATGTGACACTTAATCTTTTTCCCATTCACAAACAACAAAGAAGGTTGTGAAATAATAACTCAAGGGGTAAAACGGTAATTTTACATTCCTCTGAGTTAATGATACACATGAAGGGTAATATCGTAAAATACTATGTGGATCGTGTGAAGAATTGTCACATCAAAATGAAAATAAACGCATATGAACTTGGAGAGTTACAATATTAGTCATTTAGGGGAAGCGACTAATATTAAGAATTAAAAGTCTATAAAAATTTTGTGACATTTTGTGTTTCAGACTTTATTCTAAAGTTTCGTTCATGTGGGTCCATAAGGTCTCAGTGATAGACTCTTGGACAAGATTCAATGAACTAAAACAATTGATTTTCTCATTGAATGTAAATTGTGATTTACACTAAGAAAATTATTTTTTAAGTAATTAAAAAAAATTAGTTAATTATTGTTTATATTGATAATAACACAATTTAATGATTCAAATTAATAAAATATGAAAATAAATATTTTCTCGTTTCATACTTGTTTGCAAAGTATGAAAAGAAGTAATGATTTGTCATTAAATAAATTAGATGTTTTAATTTAATTACATATTATTAGAAATAAATCAAATAAATTTGGCGAAAGAAATTAATAATGTGGCCGGCTATGATTAGTGAATTAAGGCAGGAAATTAATTTTGAAACTCGGTAAAAAGAATTTGGGTTTAAGTTTGCCTAACGGACCAAAATTAGAATTTGACCTAATTTAAACAAGTTCTCTCTGGGTATAAAAGAAGCCTATCTCCTAACCCTAATTTGACCTAATTTAAACTCGTTTTCGGATCGTGATTCTTAATTATTTAACTTTAAAAGAAATAAGATATTTTTTTTAAAATATCCTTCATTTGCATATAAAGTCTAAAGCTAAAATAAAAACAATTTTGAAAATTGTTTTTGACATTTTAAATTATACAAAATTTAAGTAAAAGGAAATACCAAAGTAAGTATGTAGTTGAAAGAGATCATAAAACCAAAAGAATGAATTTCAACTTCAATTTTTTAAAACTAAATAAGCTTTGCAAATCTTAACCATAAGTATCTTAAACCAAATACTTAAAATGTGTAACAGAAGTTTTTTAGTAAAAAATGAGCGGAAACTGTAACACCACCCCTTAACTATCGAGCACCTCTGATCCACCCTACTCAGATGTTCATTTGTTGTTTACCTACAAAACGGACGAATATACATAGTGAGCTAACGCTCACCGAGAATAAGTATAACTCATAAAATGAAATAATGCACATGCATGAATTGATTATTAATATTTTGAATTAAAATCGTTACATAAAATATCTTAACATAATGTTTACATACTTTAATTCGAGGTCCCCTAGAATAGTCGTACCAATTTCTTTGTATACTTTGGAAACGAACTACGGGCCTACAACCTCCCATAGTTAATAGATTCTGGACATATTAAGGTTCTATAACAATCTGAGAGACGGATTTTGACAACAAAAGAGAAAACTATCCTTCGTCCTAGATTTCAAATAATAATTTCCGAGAAAAAATCAAGCGTTTTCTTCTTCTATAACATGATTAAAATTGGAATGCAACATAAGGAATACTTAAATAAGAGTTTATAATGCATAAACAATCTTTTGGTAAATCTAAAAACTTGTTCGTTATAAAATCATAAATAAATATCGACTACTTAAAAACTCTTTATATTTTTATCCTACAACAATAACACAAGAAATTATTTTGTGTAAAAATTTCGTTTGTTAATTCATAATCTAGCTATTTTAAATAAATCGATAAACATTTTGTTGAAAATAAGTTTAAACTCACAGCGCACTAATCGTAATATATTTTTGATCTGGAAACTGTTTATCAGAAAATCATGAAATTTTAAAACTGATTCTGAAACAATTAAAATGTTCGTGCATACAAATATTAAATAAAAATAAGTTTTATAACTATGTGCGATGAGAGGTTTTCTACCAGAATACTAACATATTAATAACTAGCCAAACTGATTAAGAATATAAGATCTAACATGAAAAAGTACATTTGAAAGATTGATAATTTGGTCGTATCGTACTCTGAATGTTTTCAAAATCCTTACCGCCGAAGTAAGGAAAGTATTTTTGTAAGAAATAAATTGTATCGTGAGTACGTGGAAGGGGATAATTTTTGGAGAAAAAGGAAGTAGAGTTTCACCAAATGAGAAAACTTGAAAAGTGGGTATAGATAGAATGAAGAAGAAAAGTAATTTTTGAATCTAAATAGTCTCATTCCAAAACATTGCACAAAATACTTTTTTTTTAAATTAATTGACTATTAAGTCTAACAATTGATTTTCATCTTTATGGAAGAATATTAATTTGCTCCAATTATGCGCTTAAATCATCGCTGGAGACTTTAGTATTGATTTGGACTTTTAACACAACTTTAATGCATTATATTACCACCACTAACGTATATCAACATATTTACTTAAAATATATCTATGACTACACTGATTATATTTATATATATAATATAATATGCACTAGCTTTATATATCCTATCTTATTGGAACAAAATATACATGCTAATACATATCTACGTCTTCAATAATACCTATGTAATATATTTATATATATGTACATATATACTTAACTACTTTATTTAAACAATCAAAAGAAAACAAAGCATTAATTTACTTAACCATTTTTTCACAATTTATAATATATATATATATATATATATATATATATATATATATATATATATATATATATATAACTGAAACGACCAATCCTATATGTATTTGATATATCTCTAACTACCAATAACATTTTTACATAAGATTTAAATCAATTTATTTTTTAATAATCATGATTAGGACTTTGATCCGAATATTCTAAGACCTCACATCACAAAAATAATATCTTTATTATGTTAAATTTTAGGGTTTCACATTCTCTCGCAGTTATTGGAATTTTCGTCTCAAAAATTGATTTAATAGTGGTGAAAAAAAATCTTACGGTTCTTACTTGACAACATTAAATTTTGAAGAATAAATCGGGATATCGCGATCTCATATCATTTTCGTGTTCCCATATAGGTTGTTTTATGTTATTACTCATCCATAGTATCTTGATTAGAAGAATTACCTTGATTCTTACAATCTTTCCATCATGAGCAGGAATCTTAATTGGTCTTTCTCATATATTAAGGCTTCGTGTATTTTAATAAGCTCTTAAACTAGCTAACGATTTCGGTAAGGAAGGTTAAGTGTTTTTAGCATCCTGATGTGGGATACATTGTGTGCCGATACTAATCGGGATTTAAAGATAGACTATAGGCTACCTTTCTTATTCTTTTTTGTGATCTCGAACAGGCTAATGTACCTTGTGTCCAAGTTTTCTTTCTTACCAAATCTCATCAAACTTTAGTGGTGATACCTTCATGAATACAACGTAACATCTCAGACTTGAAATTCCAATGGTCGCTTTCCCTTACCGGAGAAGCATTTCAGCCAGCTTGGGAAATTCTCATTTGATCACGTATATTCATGATACTTCGTTTTAGGTCTCAGACAAAAGTTTTCTTCTCGAGACTATTTTCTCCATATTCAAATCAATGAATCGGAGATCGGCATTTCCTCTCATAGAGAGCTTCATATGGGTACACACCGATTGAGGCTTGGTAGCTATTGTTATACGAGATTTCAATGAGTGGTAGTCTCTTACTTAAACTCCTTCCAAAATTCATGACACATGCTCTCAACATATCCTCCAATGTCTGGATAGTCCTTTCGGATTGGTCATCCGTCTGAGGATGAAAAGCGGTGCTAAATTTCAGTTGTGACCCCATCGACTTTTGCACACACCTCCAAAAGTTAGACGTGAAATTACCATCGCGATCTGAGATAATAGATAAAGGGCCTTCATGGAATCTCACTACATTATTAACATATAACTCAGCTAACTTCTCGACGAAGTAAGTGATCTTCATTGGGATGAACCTAGCAGAGTTGGTCTAAATATCCACTACTACCCATATAGTATCATAACCCTCGACCGTCTAAGGTAGCCCAACCATAAAATCCATGGTGATTTGTTCCCACTTCCATTCAAGAATCTCAATGGGTTGCAGTTCTCCCGCTGACCGTTTGTGTTCGACCTTTAATTTTTTGGCCTGTGAGACATTTACGAACAAACTTTGCAACATTACATTTCATTATGTTCCACCGAAAATGTTCTCGGAGGCTTTGATACATCTTTGTGGGACCTGGGTGGACTGAATATGGGGTCTCATGTGATTCGGTTAGAATTTGTCTTCGTAACGAATCATCATTGGGCACGTAAATTCATCCATCAAAAAAATAGCACATCATCGGTAGTCTAAAATCATCTTCATGACTTAGCGCATCTGCTACCACGTTTGCCTTACCTGGATGGTATTGGAGTGCACAATCATAATCCTTAACTAATTCCAACCATCTTCGTTGCCTAATATTCAACTCTTTCTGTGTGAATATGTAGTTTAGGCTCTTATGATCTGTAAATATTTCATACTGAATTCCATACAGATAATGTCTCCAAATCTTGAGGGCAAACACCACTGTGGCTAACTCCAAATCACGAGTCCTCTCGTGACGCGTAGGCCACTACTTTTCCATTTTGCATCAAAACAACACCAAGTCCTGTCTCTGACGCATCACTATACATAGAAAAGGGTTCTCCAGGTCCAGGAGCTATAAGGATTGGTGCGGTGGTAAGTCTTCTTTTCAACTCGCGAAAAATTTCTTCACACTTCTCGTCCACTCGTATTTCTTATCTTTCTTTGTGAGGGCGGTAATTGGAGTGCCTATAATGTAAAAAATCATTCCACAAATCTTCTATAGTAGCCTGCTAAAACGAGAAAGCTTCTAATCTTAGTCACTCTTTGAGATGGCTTCCAATCATTCACAGATTCTATCTTGGAAGGATCGATAGAGATCCCATCTTTAGAAACGACATGTCAGAAAAAATGCACTTTATCCAACCAAAATTCACATTTTGAAAACTTAGTATAAAGTTGATGTTGTTGTGGCATTTGAAGTGCAACTCGTAAATGAATTTAAGTGATCCTCAACATTCTTAGAGTAATTCAAAATATCATTGATGAAACCAATGACAAATGTATCTAAGACGTCTCTAAAAATTATGTTCATCATATCCATGAATGAATATAAGGTTTTAGTAAGTCTAAAAGGCATGACCATGAAATCGTAATCACTGTAATGAGTGTAGTAGTATTGCTAGGTTAGGTTGGCCATCCAACTAAAAAGGTGGTGTTGAGACGCGAGGATGTTCTCCTCCTTGTTGTTTATGAAATGGAGAAGCATGAGGGACATATTGATTAGAACTGTCGAAGACAATGTCTCTGCCTCTCTTCCGACTTAATGTCCTTTCAATATACCTTGTCCACAAGCACGTTTAATGCTTTCTATCTTAGATATGAAGATTATGCTACCAAGATGGAGCATGGTTTCATGTATTTTCATACATACTTCCATAAACATTGACCACCTAATTATTGGACAAGAATGTCAAAAACTCTAAATAAGAGTTGAATTTCTTATACCCATTTGAATGATATTTTACTCAAAAACCAAGTTTAAGAAATCTCGGAAAAATATTTGAAGAGGAAAGAAAAACAAGGTTGAACAACCTCAAAAAAATCATAAAGAGCAATAGAAGGAATTAATATGGAATCTAGTCTTCTTCTGGATCATCTTCGGAAGGATCTTCCTCCGATTTTGACATATTGGTGTCTCCCTCCGGGGTGTAAGTCTTTCTTGTCAGCAAGATCCGTATAATACTTTTTGAATCTCATGAACTCTTCATATGTTATTTCAGGTGCAGGTTCAAACGTACACTACGCCCCTTGTTGCTTGTGAATTTCAGAGAGTCCGTCCCAGTAAACATTAATCGCCTCGTCATCCTCGACATGGAAAGGTGTACTAAAATACATATCGGTGAAGCGATTTAAGTATTGTCCCACGGTCTCCCCATCCCTCATCCTCCATGTACTCCAAAGTCAACGATGATGTTTTCTCTCCATTTTTGCGCGCCAACCTCTGATGGTAAATTTCGTATGATCCCAACTTTCATGAACTCTCAACTACCTTCAGGATGATCCGCGATCTTTCTTAGCCAATACTCAAGTGGTTCCATTTGAACTTGTAGTTGTGCCAGAGACATCTGTAGGGGTTCTCGAACTTGTAACAATTTAAAGCGCATGTCCATGTTATTACGCCACTCACGAGCACCCATAGTTCCTCCCACATCACCAGTGAGGATGGGAGGTGCGGTCTTCACAAAATCCACCATGATGTCGCGGTCATTGTATCACGTTCTTTGTTACTTCATAATCCATCTTAAAAAATTTACAAAACAAAAATAAACTAATAGAAAAATAACCATTGTACATAACTAGCTTACTTGAGTAGGGGGCAGTCGTGCGATCGATAGCGAAGGGGGGTCAAAGGTTCGTTACTCTGATTGCAATTGTGACAATCCGACTTTTTGGACCATGATTCTTAATTAATTTTTTAACTTAAAAAAACAGAGATATTTTTTTTAAAATATCATTCATTTGCTTATAAAGTCTAAAGCTAAAATAAAAACAACTTTGAAAGTCATTTTTGACATTTTAAATTATAAAAAATTTAAGTAAAAGGAAATAAAAAAGTATGTAGTTGAAAGAGATCACAAACCAAAAACATGAATTTCACCTTCAATTTTTTAAAACTAAATAAGCTTTGCAAATCTTAACCAATAAGTATCTTAAACCAAATACTTAAAATTCGTAGCGGAAGTCTTTTAGTAAAAAGTGAGCGGAAACCATAACCCCAACCCTTAACCATCAAGCCCCGCTAATCCACCCTACGCACATGTTCATTTGTTATTTACCTACAACACGGACGGATATATATAGTGAGCTAACGCTCACCGAGAATAAATATAACTCACAAGATGAAATAATGCACATGCATGAATTGATTATAAATATTTTGAATTAAAATCGTTACATAAAATATCTTACCATAATGTTTACATACTTTTAATTTGGGGTCCCCTAGAGTAGTCGTACCAATTTCAGTGTACACATTGGAAACGAACTACGGGGCTACAACCTCCCATAGTTCGCATCATCACAAACATATACATGTGAGAAAACTCTCTTTTTGAGCCCGTAAGTCGGCTCGAGAGAATTCACTTATTACCACCGTACCTCGAGGCGGTACGACTCTCTTACTTATCTTAACACTTGAATTATTTACGTTTCATACAAACATGACATATAACATAAACATAAATCGAAAAAACGTAGGACTTTATATCCTCGAACGATAGGTAAAGTTATTTGACTCGACACCTAATCGAAGAAAAATAATTAATATCTAAGAAAATAAATTCTTGATAGATTAAGGTTCTGTAACAGTTTGGGAGACAGATTTTGACAACAAAAGACAAAAATAACCTTTGTCCTAGATTTCGATAAAAATATTGATTTCCGAGAAAAATTCCAGAAGATAGGAAAACCTAATTCAATCGTTTTCTTCTTCTATAACATGATTCAAATTGGAATGAAAAATAAGGAAAACTTAAATAAGAGTTTATAATGCATAAATGATCTTTTGGTAAATCTGGACACTTGTTTGTAATAAAATGATAATAATATCGGCTGCTTATAAATTCTTAATATTTTTATCCTATAACAATAAGACAAGAAATTACTTTGTGTAAAAATTTCGTTTGTTAATTCGTACTGTAGCTATTTTAAATAAATCGATAAACATTTTGTTAAAAATAAGTTTAAACTCACACTGATCGTAATATATTTAATCCGCACTGATCGTAATATATTTTTAATCCGCAAACCGTTTATCTGAAAATCATGAAATTTTAAAACTGATTCTGAAACAATTAAAATGTTCGTGCATAAAAATATTAAATAAAATAAATTTTATAAGTATATGTGATGAGGGGTTTTCTACCAGAATACTAATATATTAATAACCAGCCAAATTAATTAAGAATATAAGATCTAACACGAAAAAGTACCTTTGAAAGATTAATAATTTGGTCTCATCGTACTCTGAACGTTTTCAAAATCCTTATGGCTGAAGTAAGGAAAATATTTTTGTAAGAAATAAATTGTATTATGAGTATGTGGAAGGGGATAATTTTTGGAAAAAAAAGTAGAGTTTCACGAAATGAGAAAACTTGAAAAGTGGGTATAGATATAATGAAGAAGAAAAGTAATCTTTGAATCTAAATAGTCTCATTCCAAAACATTGCAGAAAATACTTATTTTTTTAATTAATTGACTATTAAGTCTAACAATTGATTTTCATCTTTATGGAAGAATATTGATTTGCTCCAATTATGCGCTCAAATTATCGCTGGAGACTTTAGTATTGATTTGGACTTTTAACACAACTTTAATGCATTATATTACCACCACTAACGTATATCAACATATTTACTTAAAATAGAAAATATATCTATGACTACACCGAATATGTTTATATATATAATATATATATGCACTGTCTTTATGTATACATATCTACGTCTGCAATAATACCTATGTAATATATTTATATATATATATATATAACTGAAACGACCAACCCTATATGTATTTCATATATCTCTAACTACTAATAACATTTTTACATCAGATTTAAATCAATTTATTTTTTAATAATCATGATTAAGACTTTGATCGGAATATTCTAAAGACTTTGATAGGAATATTCTAAGACTTCACATCATAAAAATAATATTCTTTTATTATGTTAAAGTTTAGGGTTTCACACCTAACCCTAATGAAACACCCAGCCAAGACTCCTCCCTTTCTGTATGTTTGGTCGGCCGAGAGAGAGAGAGAGAGAGAGAGAGAGAGAGAGAGAGAGAGAGAGAGAGAGAGAGAGAGAGAGAGAGAGAGAGAGAGAGAGAGAGAGAGAATTGTTCTCCCGAAACTTCGTCTCAATTGTTCACCTAAAGAGCCCACCCACTTGAGCTCTAAAACACCCTTGAGTATTATCATTGAATCTATTGTGGTGTTTGTGTGAGAGTTTGATTTGAACAGGGCCTGCCAAAATTCATTTGAAGGAGACGAGAGCTCATCTGGCGAAGAGAAGGCTCATGCTAGGCGCACGCGAAGGCCATACCGGCGAGGGACGTAGGCGCACGAGTCCGGCCAGATTCGAGGCGCATCTGAGGCATACCTTAGACGCGGAGGAGCTTTGCATAGGCGTGAAGGCTCAGAGGTCATTTAGGCTAGGGGCGCGTCCTTTTCGGCTAGAGGCGTGGCAGACGCGCGCGAGTTCCGACGAGGCATGACTGAGTCAGAGGCGGATTAAGGTTCTGTAACAGTTTGAGAGAAGGATTTTGACAACAAAAGACAAAAATAACCTTTGTCCTAGATTTCGATAAAAATATTGATTTCCGAGAAAAATTCCAGAAGATAGGAAAACCTAATTTAATTGTTTTCTTCTTCTATAACATGATTCAAATTGGAATGAAAAATAAGGAAAACTTAAATAAGAGTTTATAATGCATAAATGATCTTTTGGTAAATTTGGACACTTGTTCGTAATAAAATCATAGGCTACTTAAAATTCTTAATATTTTTATCATATAACAATAAGACAAAAAATTACTTTTTTAAAAATTTCGTTTATTAATTCGTACTGTAACTATTTTAAATAAATCGATAAACATTTTGTTGAAAATAAGTTTAAACTCACACTGATCGTAATATATTTAATCCGCACTGATCGTGTATACATATATACTTAACTACTTCTTTATCTAAACAACCAAGAGAAAATAAAATATTAATTTACTTAACCATTTTATCACCATTTATAATATATATATATATATATATATATATATATATAGATATATAACTGAAACGACCAACCTATATGTATTTCATATATCTCTAACTACTAATAACATTTTTACATAATATTTAAATCAATTTATTTTTTAATAATCATGATTAAGACTTTGATCCGAATATTCTAAGACTTCACATCATAAAAACAATATTCTTTTATTATGTTAAATTTTAGGGTTTCACACCTAACCCTAATGAAACACTCAGCCAAGACTCCTCCCTTCCTGTGTGTTTGGTCAGCCGAGAGAGATAAGAGAGAGAGTGAGAGAGAGAGAGAGAGAGAGAGAGAGAGAGAGAGAGAGAGAGAGAGAGAGAATTGTTCTCCCGAAACTTCGTCTCAATTCTTGAGTTTTTCCCCTTCTCTGTTGTTCACCTAAAGAGCCCACCCTCTTGAGCTTTAAAACACCCTTGAGTATTATCATCGAATCTATTGTGGTGTTTGTGTGAGAGTTTGATTTGAAGAGGGCCTGCCAAAATTCATTTGAAGGAGACAAGAGCTCATCTGGCGAAGAGAAGGCTCATGCAAGGCGCACGCGAAGGCCATACCGGCGAGGGACGTAGGCGCACGAGTCCGGCCAGATTCGAAGCGCATCTGAGGCATACCCTAGGCGCGGAGGAGCTGTGCAAAGTGGTGAAGGCCCAGAGGTCATTCAGGCTAGGCGCGCGTCCATTTCGGCTAGAGGCGGGGCAGACGCGCGTGAGGTCCGACAAGGCCCTTTTTCGGTGAAGCGAGACGCGCAGACAGGTCTCCTTCCGGTGAGTCAGAGGCGCACTTGAAGGCTCATTCCGGTGACTCAAAGGCGCGCGTGCAAGGCTGCTTCCCCGAAAGCAAGGCGTGCATTCTGGCAAAACTACGACGCGTGTGGGCTGAATTCGGTGAGGAATTGGCATGGCATTCCGGCGAAAGGTAATAACGCACGACATTGTTTATAATCTCACATTTAAGTACTCTAACGAATTTGATCTGCAAATATATGATCGATATAGGTTGTTAATGTGTTCAATTTATTGCTTAACATGTTTCGCATAAATTTATCGACATTTTAGTGATTTTTAATACCATGGTTAATTGAACATGTGTAATATGAATTTTAACATGTTAGGTCTTATTGCGTGTTTCCGCGATATTTAGATATGTCACGTCCGGTTAACCATTAAGTAATTTCCAACATGGTTACAAGGCATAGAGAGTTTATAACTTTGTAGTTCTTCCTATCAATCTTCCAAAACTGAATTGACCAGTGCACCTTTAGAGACAATGTAAGAACAAACCATTTAACTTCTTCTGTCTCAAGGTCGCTATGTATGAATTGCATCGTGCTTACCTAAATTCTGAAATGAGACATGTCATTTCATAGCTTACATATTCTCATTTGAGAAAGTCAAATTCTAGGTGCACTATATGATTTAGCCTAGACTAATTGGTGTGATATTGAATTCTGACGATGTCATTAACTAGGTTTGTGAAGTTCTCATAGATATGGAATTCATGTACAAGATTGCTGAAATGCAATAAATATCACCTCATGCTTTATTATTTGGATTATGAATAAATGAACCACGCGGTATCCAAAATTAAGTAACGACTTTATTTAGATGAAACAATGTGGCTTGTTAACTCCTTGTCAATACATTGTTTTTAACTTATTCACAAGTAAACATAGGAGTTGAGGAAATAACAACTAGAAAGGTAAAATAGTAATTTTATAAATTTATAATTGATGATATTCATGAAGGCTAACCATAGACAACATTCAATGGATCCACTCAACATAATTAAGTTATATTTGAGTAGAAAATAAATTCATTTGAACTGAGAGATTCTCAGTCTCAACTCTTTAGTAGTCAGTTGACATTAAGCTAATACTCGGAAAAAGTTTGTAAACTTTTGAGTCCAAGTATAGTAGTTCAAGTTTTGTTCATTTGGATCTATAACGTCACTATTACATGTCATTATAGTAGGATTGGTAAACTATGCGTTTTCCTGAAAAATGTCTAAAGACTATTTCTGTCCACATGGACATAAAATGATGTGAATGTCAAAATAAGATTTTGAATATTTTCATATGATGGAAATATAAACTAGTTTATAAAACCGAAAAGTCGTTTGAGGCATTATGAAATTAATTTAATTATTTGTGAAATATTAATTTTACATTGGGTATTTTAAGAATTGTCTTAAAAAAAATAAGGAAGCATCTAGAAGCTCCTCACATGCATGAAAAATTCGGCCAACATCAATAAGAGAAGGAAATTATATATAGAAATTCATTTGCCTTGAATTATGAAGATAATTGCCAAAAAGGAAAAGAGGAAATAAATTTCTTCGAGAATGAAACAAATGTGCTAAGTGAGGAAACAAATTTCCATCACTAATGCACTAATGTGGCCGACCATGTACTAGGGAAAGAGGAGAAGAAATTAAATATTGTGTCATGAATACACAATAGGAAATGATACTTATCATTTATTGTATTTTATTCTCCTATAAATAGAGCGTCACATTAAGATGTGAAAAATAAGTTTTTGCACTTGCTCTCTCCCTTTCTAGCCGTGCACTCCCCTCTCTTTAACTCTAACAGATCTCTTTTATTTTTGCAGGTAAGTCCTCATTAGACTTACGCCTAAATTAACTTTTTAGCTCATAGACTTGTTCTTGAGTTATTGTGTTTAATTGTGGCCACATACAAATTCTTCAAACACTCTATACACTTTTGTAGTAGAAGCCTTAGGTTACTCGAGTTCACAATCAGGTGCGAAGGAGACGAGCATTCCGTGGAGACGAAGCTTGGGCAAGACGAGACGTTCAACCTTTCCTAAGGCTTCTCAAAGATCAGGCTACAAGAAAAATTAGTGCCAAG
The DNA here is from genome assembly GCA_958296335.1 of Urtica urens. Taxonomy (NCBI): domain Eukaryota; kingdom Viridiplantae; phylum Streptophyta; class Magnoliopsida; order Rosales; family Urticaceae; genus Urtica; species Urtica urens. Next base: position 21,786,951 of record OY282523.1, on the reverse strand, counting down.
TAAATAATAATTAGATAATGTTTTTAAAATAATTAGATGTTCATGCACTTTGCCTATGTTAGTAAAATAATTGTACTCGTAAAGAAATTTTAAATTCTGCCATTAACTTGTTAATGATAAATTTTTCGTAACCCGAAACCTACTCCAACAATTATTTCTCTCATGCTTAAATAAATAAATAGTTAATTTATTTTAATCAATTTTATTTAATATATCAAATTGTATAATTATATTGATAAACAATTATCAAATTTAATAAATAAAGGGTAGAGAGAATTAATTCCTTAATTCTTATTGGTTAATCTAATATGATGAGGATTGATGACGTGTCATCATCTCCATTGTTAGAACATGAGAATAAAAATAATTCAATTTAATTCATGATAATGCTCATAAGGAAAATATCATGTGGAATTGATTAGATTATTTTTGGTATCAATCAAGCAATATTTACACAATATTTGGGAAGCAATGACCGGCCATATGAAGGTGAAAAAGGTTGATTGTTGCTCAAATTTTGGTAGGAAAATATTGGGTGTATATTTAGTATTGATTAAAGATTATACTCATTCACTCTCTTATAAATAGGTCACTTTTTCTCCTCCCAAACCTAGCTTTTGGCCGACCAACATAGAGAGAGAAAGAGATAAAATTGTTTTTCATTGTGTCTTATTCAGAGAGAAAAAGTCTTCTTCCCTTTTGTCAATTTTGAGAGAGAAACACAAGTGATAAAAGTTCTTAGTTGTTTTATCTCTCGTTCGTAAAGAGGCCGCCATCTTAATCTCACTAAACCTCGAATGTCATAACATTGAATCCATCGTGGTCGTTTGATCGGAGACGAATGGACGATTCGTGAAAATCGAAGAAGGAAAGACGACGACTCGTGAAGTTGACGGCAAAAACTGTAAGTAAATTCAAATTATAAATATTGTAATCATAGTAGTTATAAGTATTTCAGATTATTGAATTCAATGTTTATGTAATAATAATATTTTTCCATAAATTTATTTTGTTTTCTTTAATATGTTAAAATATGTTTTAATATTTAAAAAAAAATTGAAATTCCGATGTATTATGTTCATTATTTATATTATTAATATATTTCCATCACGACAAATTTTGATGTTTTGGTGATCATTCACCATTTAGCTCTATGGCATCGATTTGTCATTTCTTATGGACGAATTCCATCATTTATGTCGATGAAATCCTCATGTTGTTGTTTATCTTCGGTTAATATTTGTTTAACGCCATTATAAAGACATGATGAGTTATTAGCTTAGCTCAATATATTGGAGAGTCTCTTGTGAGATGTTTGAAGCTTCCAAAACATCCTTATAATTATTATTTTTAATTAATTTTGAAATTCATATGGTATTATCAATTTTGAAAAACTATTAACGTAATAATATATTTTAAAAATAAATAATTAATAAAGTGAAAGAATTATTAAAACATAGATAAAAAGAAAATAATTTGGTTTTGGTGTGGAAATATATCTTAAAGTGCAAATATAAATTTAATAACACTAAATGGTTGGTTGATATTAAATAAAGTAAATGAAAATATGTGTGTTGTATTGTTTACTTGATTATTGTCGCTGAATTAACACTATTATTTTATTTTGAGCAAAAATTGTTGTATTTTATTGTATTATATATTATTTAGAGATAAGACACTATTATATTATTTCATGTTTCATTAGAGCAAAAATTGATTTATTTTATCAGATTATATATATTTTAAAAATAAGGTTTCGATTGTGAATTTCTAGAACTTTAAAGTTTGGATTTTTTTTATATTTATAAGTTATATCTTTTATATTTATAATTAAATAACATTATTTACGTTGGTGTTTTGTTAGTAACTTGGTATTTCCATCGGGCATTCGACATTTTTGTCTACTAGTTGTTAGCAATATTATTATCAATATTGAATGAAATAGAAGACAAAATGCAAAAAATAAGATAAACATAAACCAGATGTAGAAAACCGGTAATAAAGATGTAGATTCGTCGAGGCCCGTTAAACGGTTTCCTTGAAACTATTAATCGGCCTCCACATGTGTTGGATAAGATGGACGATAGTCTCCCAGGATACAACTACGACAAGACAACCTTAGCACCACTCGGCTTGTCTTCAACGAACTTGAACCATAGCGCCGAGCTTCCACCGGACTACAAAGAAGACCAATTTCGGAGTGGGAGAGAGAGGAGAGTATGAGAAGGTTACACACACACCATCAACTCGGCCAATGAAGACCATTTACTCCGGCAACATCAATGCTTAAAAAACCGATTTGCCTTAATGCTCCATAACCGGCCATTACTCAGCTCTAATGCTCATTACTCCGGCCACCCAAAGGTCACATGACCGTTTGTGTTTGTTAGATATAAGGTTTTATTCCCAACAAGTTATTTGAGAAATTAAAACTTATTTGAAATGATTTTAGTAATAAAAAGATAAGGTTGGCCCCGGAAAGTCCCAAGATCCAGGGCCCGAGTCCGGCTTGGCGGCGGCGCGCGTGTGTGCGCGCGAGGGGTTGTAGCTAACCCACCCACACTCTCCCCCCTTACACTTAAATGTCACTTTAAGGAGGAGAATCACTTATAAACCCTTCATCAACACACATTCCCAACCTATGTGGGACTCTTTTATTACACAATCTCTCACTTCTCTAAACACATATCATATGTGATTTTTAGCATTCTTTGAGCATCAATTTCTCATTCATTATAAACATAATTTTGGCAAATAAATATTCAATCTTATACCCGTTGCAACAAAAAATAAGAATATGGAAATCATCCAATTCCGTTGAGTGAACCCCACTCAAATATTTGACCGAAAATCATTAACACATTAGGTAAATTCTAATTCTTACCTTTTATTCCAACGCTAGTTTCTCCAAAATTTCTATATTATTTATGTAATCCTTGTTCCTTTGACCATCGATATTTTTGTGTTTTGAGGTCATACATCGGAGCTTTGGTTTGAGCCAACGTTTAAAATTTCGCGAAATACCGGCGAAATATCGGCGAAATTTCGCTAAAATAGGGTTACCGGCACGTTTATCTCCATTTCTCGTTTCGGGTCATTTTCTCGTCGAAATCTCGCCAAAATTTCGTCGAAATCTTGCCAACGACATGTCGTCAAATGTCGTTGGTTCCAGGTATAAAAACCCAAAATTTTTCGTCATTTCCCCGACATTTCAAAGCTAAAAACCCTAAAATTTTCGTTTTTGCCGGAACCGAAGAAAAGGGAGAATCCGACGACATTTCCACCGTGCCCAGGTAATTTCGACGGCCTCTGTACAAATTCAACATAATTTCGCCGGTATTGCGGTAATTTCGGCGTCGTGTCCACCGGTTGCCGACGGTTTCGTGTCCATCCGAGAGAAATTTGTAGATTTGGGTAGGTTACGAATTTTTTTAGGAAACGTTTGTGAAATGAAAAATGTTTGTAATGATGATGTGGTTAACATATAATTTTTTCAATTTTTTTTGGAAATGCGAAGTTACGAAATCTGATTAAGCTGTGTAGATCTTTGTGTTTTTTTATTGAAATCTGATTAAGTTGTGTACATTTTTGTGTTTTCGGAAATATGATTGTAGAATGTGCTTTCGGAAATCTGATTTTAGATTTTGTTGTAGGTAATTGAAATCTGATTTTAGATTTTGTTTTCGGAAATATTTTAGAATTGAAATTGATTGGAATTGAATTGAAATTGATTTTGTTTTCGGAAATCTGATTTAGATTGAAAATTTGAAATTGAAGTTTAGATTCACTTATTTCAAATATTTTATAATTGGGTGAGAAATTGATTTGAAATGGAATATGTATTGTTGTAGGAAAATGGCGGATGAAGGAGTACGTAAGTATTGTACGAAAGTAGCTGGGACATTAAATCATTTCACTTGTAACTATTGTGGAAAGACGACAAAGGGAGGTGGCGTGACGCGAATGAAACTTCATTTGAGCGGATACGATCCAAAAAAGAACGTGAAGCGTTGCGATAAGTGTCCTCCAGAAGTGAGGGATGAGATGCGCGCACTATTACAGGAAAACGAGATGAAAAAGAAAAGCAAGGTAGCCATGGAGGAGAATATACGGAGAGAAATGCGTTCTACCCTCGGTCCAGTTGACGAAGAAGGAGAGTATGAGGTTGACATGGAACATGAGTTGTACAAGACAATGAAGAGAAGTCGACAAGAAGCGGCAGCAGCTACTTGGAGATCTGGCCCTGGTGGTGGTTCGGCTTCTCAACGAGACTTGGGAAGTGGGAGATCCGGCCCAGTTTCACCATCGCTGTGTCGATCCTCGAGTGCACGTCAACCAGAAATTAGTCCCGAGACGAAGTCGTCGTTGAAGAAACGTCTTGGAAAGATTATAAGCCGCTTCTTCATACACGAAAGCGTACCGGCGAACAAGGTGAAGTCGCATCATTTTAAGAATATGATGCACGAAGCGGCCGAGATTGGTAAGTTGTTATGTTTTGTTGATTTATGTCAACGTTAAAGTTAATCCGCTTCTTGTTGTTTTTTTTTCATTTTGTAGGCCGTGGGATTCTGTTACCTTCTCCGTACGAGGTTCACAACACTTATCTCAAAGAAGAGGTAATGGAAGCACAACGATATGTGGACGAGCAACGACCAATTTGGGAAGAGTATGGATGCACCATAATGTCCGATGGGTGGACCGGGCCAACGAGATTGAGTATTATCAACTTCATGGTGTATTCAGCCGGAAAGACTGTTTTTTTGAAGTCAATCGATGCGTCCGACCAAATCAAGAACTGGGAGTACATCTACAAGGCGCTTTGCGATGTAGTCAACGACGTTGGAAAGCACAACGTCATACAAGTCGTGACGGATAACGGATCGGCGTATAAAAAGGCTGGGAAGAAGTTGATGAGGAAGTTCAACTTGTATTGGACGCCGTGTGCAGCTCACTGCATCGACTTGATGTTGGAAGACATCGGGAAGCGTGATACCATTTCACGGGTCGTGAAGGACGCGAGAGAAATAACGAAGTTCATCTACAACCACGGGATAGTATTGTCAAAGATGAGGGAGCAAGGGGAAGGAGAGATTATTCGTCCAGGTCCAACACGTTTCGCCACCAACTACTTAGCTCTTACTAGCCTACGAAGCTCTAAGGCCGGATTGAAACGGATGTTTAGCTCAGATTGGTGGGAGGCGTCGACGTTTAGTAATACTCCGGCGGGAAGATTTGTGGCATCCAGAGTTATTGACTCGACTTTTTGGTTACATCTTGATGGAGTTTGTAAGGTACGTGTTTTGTTATCAATATTAAGAATCTATTATGTTTGTAACATTTATTTGTTTTAGGTATTCGAGCCCCTGTACACCGCTTTACGCTTCGTGGATATTGAGGTCGTACCGACTCTAGGTTCGTTATATCACGTGTTCAACTTGATGAAGGCGAAGTTGGAGAAGATTCCTAACAAACAGTGGGTTGTTGATATCGTGACCGAACGGTGGGAGAGACAACTTTGTCACCCCTTACATCAAGCCAGCTATTACCTGAATCCAAAATGTCAATACAACCCGGACATTCGCATGAAACCCGAGGATTTGACAGCCGTGACGACCGTGTTTGAGGTGTTGCACCCACACGATGATTGTTCCACCCTCGGAAATAAGGTATGATATTCTATCGTCATATATGGATAGTTCAGCTCTATAATTATATCTTATTTCTCAGCTCTTACGATTTCGCGACGCCCGAAGATTGTTCGGAAAAGAAAACCGCGGTTTCTAACCGTGACGACATGTCACCTGGTAAGATGACTTACATTGTTTTAATTCATAGTTCATACGATATGCAATGTTTGATTGTTTGACTGAAATGTTTATTGTGTAGCGGAATGGTGGGCCATGTTTGGGATTGAGACACCCACGTTACGCAAGTTAGCCATACGAATCTTGTCCCAGACGTCGTCTTCTTCAGCTTGCGAACGAAACTGGAGCACTTTTGCTTTAATCCACACAAAGCAAAGAAATCGTCTAGCGTACAAGAGGTTGGAGTCACTTGTTTTCTGTACTTATAACATGAAGTTACAACTCCGAGATCGAAAAGATAGGTATGAGAACAACGAGAGGCGAGATCCATTGGAACTCCTTGAGGTGGCTATGCAGAGGATGGGTGAGCAGGTGGACGATGATATTTTGCTTGACTGGATTCGACCGGTTCACCTTGATGATGACTCTCAACAACCCGACCCGCAAGTGGCTTCGCAAGCTCGATCGGAAGGTATTGATGTGAGCCGAGTACTTAGTGAAGAGGTCGGTCTTTCTTCCTCTGATGATGACGACGGAGGTGACGGCGGTGGTGACGTTGGTGGAGGTGGTGGTGGTACAGTTACTGGTGATGTTGGTGCGGGTGGTAGCGGTAGTGCTCCTCGTCCACCGTATGACCCTTGGACTATGGAATCCAGCTATCAACCTACTCAAGATCAGGATCACGGAGCACGAGAGAGGTACTTTTCTCTAATTATGAGTGCATCAATTTATTTCTTATGCAAATTGAAATGTATTTTAGGACTACGGATGACTTCTTCCACTTCGATACGGAGGTTTACACTGGCGGTAGACAAGCGGCGCGTGATTACGACGTTGACTCTATGTCTACCCAATTCGGATCAATGTTGTTTGATCAAATGTCCAATCAAGCACAAGAGAGTCAAGGTTCGTACTTATATCCTTACCCATACTCGTATCCATATCCCGTTGCCGTCGCCGTGCCCGTCGTTGAAGTTCAAGGAGCAATACCCGAATTCCCGATCCTTTGCAATGTCGTTGGGGGTGATCAATCCAACTACAACAACCACGTGATCAACTACACATCTAACTACGCTAGCTACATGACGTGGTTGGACTACTGCAACTTACAAGCACGAACCGGGGGATTCCATCAACCACATCGTCACTCGAGTTATTATTGAGTATTTTCAATTTCGAACGATTTAATGTTTGTATGAACTTGAAATATGTCTAAAACTTGTGTGTGCTTGAATTGAAGATTACTTATGTATGCTTTATTAATTTCATGACATTTTAATCCTTGCTTATAAGTATGTTTTTTATATTTCATATTTATTATTTCGCAACATTATTTTCGTCGCAATTTCCGTAAATTACCGCAATTTCCGTCGGCAACCGCAATTTCTCCCGCAATTTTTTTTTCAAATTTCCACATTTTTTCCGTCGCAATTTCCATCGGCCACCGCAATTTCCGTATTTTCGAGTCATCGGCACGTTACCGACGCGCGCAATTTTAATCGTTGGTTTGAACGGATAGTTATAAAATAAAATAGATCAGGGATAAACTTACAGTAATACATAAACGATATGAAGAATTTTTAGAAGCCATAGAATTTAAAAGCAACGGGTCTAAAATTACAAGCAATATTTTCTAGTGAAAGTAATTTGTGGCTTTTCAAATATTTAAATAAATTTTCATTATTATGTCTTGAAGTATTTAAAATTTTGACATTAGAACAGATGTTACTTCAAATTATTTTTTTAATTAGTTATTGGATTAATAAAGTTGATTATAGAATCTTTTTAATTTAATTAAAAACATTTGTGTTTAATTTTATAAACTTGTTAGTTTAATCAAATAATTAAATTTGTGTTTAATTTTTATAGAGATAAGTAGTATAATAGTCACTGAAACATATTAATTGTTATATAAACAAAGTTTGAAAATAAATTGGTTATATCAGCTAACCAAAATAAATCGGTATATATTGTTGACAAATTATCAGGCCATATAAATAGAAAAATTATTTGTAATGTTTATGTAATATATTTTTCTGTTAATGTTATCTAAAATAATATTTATTTTTGTTAGGTAATTTTAACATAATATTTAATATAAAGTTAATTTAATATTGTTGACATACAAAAATAAATTAATATTTAATAAAATTAATATTGACATAATATATTAATAAATGGGTTGATATAAAATTAATATAATGTAATATTGAAAAGTATAAAAAGAGAATATTTTTTTTGATAAAATTTGGTGTTGTGAGTTGGAGTGGAAACACTGTACATGCAGCAAATTTCATATAAGTTAACCGAAATTTGAGTGGATTGGAGATGGTCTAAATAAATGAAAAGGTTTGACTAAATTGCAATTTCAATGTTTCCTTTACTTATTTAATTAAATAATTAATTTTGTGTTTAATTTTTATATCGTTGTTAATTAAGTATTTAAATATGTGGTATTAAATGTTTTTAAATGATAATTGGTACGATAAATACTTTAGAGAATTGATTAATATTTATATAATTTATTTTGATAACATAATCCGAAATTGGAACTATAACAATTAGGTAAATTAGAATTAATTAAGTTAATTTTGTAATTGTAATTACTGTTTAAAATTGTTGACTTGAATCTTATATTGATGTAACAGACTAGCAATTTCAAACCTTGAGCGTGCTTTTTCTTTAACCTTCCTATATTAATTTGTTTCTGAATATTAATAGATCACAGTATGGGTAAAACGTGTAATCAGGTAACAAAGAAATGTGAATTTATTTTACGAATTAGCCATCTAACATTATAATAATAACTTTAAGAGTTATTATATACAGTAGCCTTATGTTTGTTATTTTGGATATATGTAACGTTTCGTAAAATTTATGTAAATAGCACTAGTGCTAACGTGTTATGTCAATTTACGTTGTTATTTTACAATGTAAATTACCATGACACGTAAGCACTAGGGCCATTACACAAGTTTTACGAAACGTTGAACATATCCAAAATAAATTAGTAAACTAGGGTACTTCGCCGAAATTTTGTAACTTTAACCATATCATTATGTAAAATTTAATTAAATCGACATAGGATGTTGAGAATTCATTTACCTCTTAACATCAAGAAAAACTTAACAAGAAGCAGGGACAGAAAACAATCAGATAACTGACAAGAACAGATTACACTCAATCCTCACCAGTCTCACAATCTGATGGCTGTATATCCCAATGAATAAGGAAGAAGAAGAAGAGGCAGACTTTTTGATATGCGTAACCGTCATGATGAGGCAACACGTAATGAAGTTTGTGTTCATATTTCTCGTCATTTTTATTCTCCAATGCGTCCTCAGCAGTGTTCAAATTTTATTTTTGATGAAAGAAAGAACAATAAATACAAGAAGAAGTTCCCCCAACTACATAACTATATTTTGATGTTAAAAAAAACCTCATGCTAAGCATCTTATATGAGTTTCACCTCTGCAGGTAGATCCATCTCAAAAACTAACTCAGCACATTGTCATTATGATAACACAAGAAATTTACAAACTTATTGCCTCGACATTTTTTTATTCCCCAGTCAAAGTTTCAATGTTACAATTTTACAAATATCCTCGACTTGTTATACGAAATGGAATTAGACTTAAGATTCGGAAGATGTAGCAGTGTCGTCTTTGTGTTTGATCATACCAGAATCCACAAGGACAGGAATCTCAGCCGCGAGCCATGGAGCAAGTCCCAAGCATAGGGCATGAGCTATTCCAAATCTCGGACTGCAATGAAAAAGAAAAATGATTGCATGAATTACACATCTCAGAGAGTGGTAGAAAGGTTTTCAAATGGAATTAACTAATCAATCATATATGCAATAGTGTATGTTCCCTCCCTAATCCCAAAGTCTCTATCTTTTCCTTTTAGTCTCTCTCTAATGAGCCAACACTGAGTGATATCAGATACTATAGAAATCCCTTTATGTTTCTGTTATACTATCCTTAAAATGTCTGACCTCATAGACCATATCCCATTATGCAGCGAGAGAGAAAAGGAACATATGACCTTCTTGAACCTTGTTAACCTATGAATTTATTGATTTATTATTTGTAAAGAAATTTAACCTACGATCTTATTAAGACTTGTTAAACTCCTTGAGAGATACGACCTCGGAGATTGTATAGGAAAACAATATAATCAATTTCTATTCTATAGGTCCTTGATCTATCGAAGACATCTAACTACTGATCTCCTGAATTGGATGCTTTAACAACTAATTGATTACATATCGTTCAATTCCCTAGGTTCTACTCTGTGATTGCTATTAAAAATCTGGATTCAGAAGTTCTTTTCATTATAACTAATTCAGGGTTCCAAATACATAATGAGAGAGAGAGAGAGAGAATGAGCGAAATCCATACCAATTCTTGGCCCAGAGAGGCTTGAAATGAACCGTCAAGCATATCTTACCACCTCTGTACATCTTCTGAGTCTTCCCGTCGAGCTGAGGGAGCTCTAGCTCCGGCGCGGTGGCGGGATAAGTAACGGGGATGTCGAACTGGAGATCGAACTCGTACTTGAGGAGGTTGTAAACGTACCAGCACTTTCCGGTCCAGCGCGTTCCGTCGGAGTTCGCGGCGGAGATTCTGAACCAGTCGTTGTCGTTTTGCTTGTTCATCTGAGTGTAGGCGATCAGGGACTTGTACTCCTCCTTCAGCCTCTGGGTCCACTGAGCGCCGTCGCGAGGACCGGCCTTTATCGCCAGAAGAGGGATCTTCGTCAGCGTCGACTTCGTGCTCGTGTCCCATCCCTCCATTGATCTCTTCTTTTCCAAACCCTAGCCCTAAACTCAATTTGGGACAAGTCTCCTTCTTCCCTTTACTAACTTTTTTTAACCTCCAATTGCGCGACGTTAAAGGGAATTGAAGAAATGTTGAATTTATATTGAGAAATTTTATTTTTTTAGACCCGGTAATAATCAAAATATTTATCTTATACTCGTTTTTTCACTTTTATCTAAAAACATCTCTTTAGGATAAAAACGGATTAAAATTATTATTATTATTATATATATATATAAAGAAAACCTAAAAAATACTATTCATCTGTATACATTTTACTATTTATTGTAAAATTAATTATTTAACCATATAATTGCTTAAAATTACAAATTATTCCATTTAAAATAAAATGACAACAACATCCAAAATTATCTTATTATATGAATTTCTCTAGAATTTACATGATTGACACCATATACTTAATAAATTTAAAGAATTACTCTATACATTAATAAAATTATATTATTAGTAATTTACTCATCAGATATATTAAAAAAAATTATCTCAACGTTTTCTATATATTCCAACTTCTTCTGCAAGAAAATCAACACAAACAAAAATCAAATAAAGCAAATAAATATACCACAATTTCTACTCTATCCTTTCAAACGAATTAAAGGTATGTAATAATTATTTATTATTTCAGCAACTTTAATTTGATTTTTGGGTTTATTTATATGATACGATGTAATTCAACATAAATATAGCTTATATTATTAATTAAAAATTATAAAAAACTTTGTGTGATTTTTAATTATCATCTTTTACATTAAAAAAATATTATCAATTATTTTAACAATTTTAAATAAGATACATTAAGCTATTTGCAGCAACGCGCGAGTATTTTTGCTTGTACATATATAAAGGAAACCTCAAAAACACTATTAATCAAGACTCATTTTACTATTCATTATAAAGTTATTTATTTAACCACATAATTGCTTAAACTACAAACTATGCCATTAGAATAAGCACCCTTTGAATATTTTTTTTTCTTTTTTTTTTTTCATTTTGTTCTTTTATGTTTTTTTTTATTTCAGAAAACAACAACCCTATTAGAAAATTAAAAGAATGTGAGAATATCATGCTCCGAATAGTGAGAAAACTGAGAAAACTTATGATCACGATTTTTTATTTTTATATATAAGTATTAATTTCAATAAATATGTTCAAAGTTTTATAAATAATAATACATCTGATATATAATAATCGTGATATTTACACACTTTAAATAGCGGACATTATCATGTATAGAGTTAAATTTGACTATATATAGGACATAAAAAAAGGAAATCAAAAGTCAATTAATTTTAAAATTTGTGTTTCATTTTTTATAAAAAATTTGAATGAACGTCACAAAATTTATTTCTAAGTTTAGTATATTTAATTTTGATCTTTGGTTTATTTATATGATATAACACAGATGTAATTCAACAAGAACATAACTTATATTATTAATTAATAATATGAAAATTTTGTGTGATTTTTGCTATTGCGTCATCTTTTTTATCAAACAAATATTATCAATTATTTTATAATTTAAAATAATATACATTAAGCAATCCGCAGCGACGCGCGAGTATTTTTGCTTATAATTTTATAAACAAAAAAATTAATTTCTTTCAAAATCTAAGTATTTACTTAAATATTTAGTCACTTTCTCATTTTATAGATTATTTTGAATAGTTTTTTATTAGAGCTTAGTTAACGTTGTTTTTATGATTAAATCGAGTTGATTTAGTTAAATTTAAGTCGATTTTGAGACCTAAAGTTTAAAAACATGATAAAATTTAAATTTTATCATACGTGCGATAGAATACGTATGATAAAGAAATATTGTACAGTACGCTTTATATTTTTTTTTATCATATTGTACATACGATAAAATCTAAAGTGTTTATTTTTTTAAAAAAGTTTAAGTATTATTAAGCTTAAATTTAACTAAATTAAATTCAACATATATTATAATTTTAATTATTATACAGAAAATATATAACAAATTTTAATAAAAAAATTGTCCAAAATTTACTAAGAAGAATAAAAAAGTAAAACATTTTGAAAAAAAACTAAATGTTTTGCATATAGAGTACGAAGACATTTTCGTCCCTTGAGTACAAAGATAAATTTAATAAAAAATATTTTTGATTATTAATAGTTTTAGAAGTGAAATTTTCTTTCGGTGTCAAATTGTGTTTTATTTTATTTTAAATATGATTATAATAGCATGCACTTACCAAAAATCAACAAAAATTGAAAAATTCATAATATTTGAGGAAGGCGGCTGACAAAGTTAAAAACATCAAAGAAGTTGGACTTTAGGTGAGAAACTCAATTTAGGGCGATTCTTGAGAGGTTTTCTGCGAGAAGTTGACAACGAACATCTTCTTGCTCTTAATATCTGAGATGAGCTCGTCCTATTGCTATTTTAAAAGACATTATGAATGTCTTTAGGCTCGATGTTCCGTTGTACCTCGCCAATCGCATTTAGTCGGTGTCTCCAACAAAGACGTCTGTTATATTTTTTGCGAACGAAGTTCGGCTAGTCTTAGCCAGAAGGTAACCAATCTCGAGAGCTGAAGTTTTGAATATTCGACTTTGAATTTTGTTACGGTTGACTCCTTCAACTTTTCAAACTCATTCGTGCTTGGTTCCCCTTCTCGCGGAAGTTGATTTTTCGTGCGCACTAGAGCGACAATGGTAATTGGGTCGGACGAGCTCTGACCTTGATCTCCACCGAGCGATTCTCAGAGCCTTGTCGAAGTGATCCTATCTGGATTAGCTCCATAGGTTCCCAGTGGAACCTCACCATTAAGAGCCAAAGCTAGCTTGGTAATATTTCCTTGGGACGATCATCCTAGTTGAAATTTCGAGTCTAACGCGGCGGTAGTCGCGGTGTGCAACGAATCACTTTGAGCCATTTTTTCATTTCCAGTTTGAAGAAAGAAAGTATGAGGCGGAAGCGTCATCAAAATGTCTACCCGAGCTGGGATCGCTCGATTCGATTCGTCTTATTGTTCAAATTTTTTGTTTATCATGTCCAGTATTGACATAATCCCCTAAAGGATCCATCTACAATTTCGCTAGCAGACAGAGGGGAAAGGCATATTATTGGCGAGATATTATTAATCGACGTTGGTCTTACTAATTGAATCCCATTGACGACCTCAAATTGTTGATGTCAAATTTCTTCATCAACGATAACGAAATAAATTAATATACAGCTTGTACGATTTAGATTTAATAAGTAGCGCTCAGCATGACTTTGTAGTAATAATATCGGATAATGAAAAATAAAAGAGAATGAATAGACGAATTAAGAATTGTATTAATATTCAGTAAAGAATACAATTCACTTCGTATAAGAGAAAATGGGGAATACAAAATGAATAATGAGTAATGATCGTAAAGAATAATGAATGTCGTGCCAAACTAATCTATACTACGGATCGATTAACTAGCTTATAACACGTGTTGGCGAGATTGATGAAGTTGTTGTCACATCACATGTCCCCGTTGAACAAGAAGATTGGAATTTTCCTCATGTTTTTGTGATGAAGTCGACTCTATTGTGTCAAGACTTCATCAAGATCGAGCTCGTCGCGCCTAGGACAGAGCTCGGTGATTCTACTCGATGGGCTTGGGCCAAAGTATATTTCAGATACTAGGCCTAAGTTGAGCCTAATATATTAATTTTTAATCGCGTCAATTTTACAACCTCACGTACACCTTTTCTACCAATGTGGAACTCTTTTGCTCAGTATACATTCATGAACACATTGAGACACATCCGTGTGTTATTTATTTAAATTTTGAGCATCAATTTCGCAATCATTATAGAGTAATTTTTGTCAGGCATATACTTAATTTTATACCCGTGCAACGAGAAATAAAAATGCAAAATAATTATTCAATTCTGATGAGTGGACCCCACTCAAATATTACCCGAAAAAATCAGTCATACACTAGGTATTAAATATTCTTTTAATACCCTTTTTCCAGTAATCATCCACGTGAATGAAATTGTTGACGATAATTATAAAGACATGACATGACTCAAGGTGGTGATAGTTCCGCGATCAATACCAGTATAAGATAGGTAGGTAGAGTCTTTGAACCTTCCCTTGAAAAGATATGTCATCTTTGATGATTATTCAGTAGACATGATGTACTTGAACTGCTAAATCGTTTTGTATAGACGATAAACATATCCCCACACGATGTACTTGAGCTGTTAATGCCTATTTATTTTGCCCCTGAAAATTCGCCTGGTTCTGCAAGAGTTTCTAAAGAATTGAACTCAATTAATTCTCCTTCGTAGCGGCCCTACTTCTCTCTCGTATATGTGATTATTTTATCAAAATTAATCCCACATTACTTATTCGGATTATGAACAATCCAATTTCACAATTTTAAGTGCTCTAAGCTTAACCTCGCACAAGCATCATTGTAATAGGAATAAGAGCATAGTTTTCCCCCACAGTGACCTCACTTAGCCATTAATAATTAGTCTGTATCTTTGAACCAAAATCTCGGGATCTTCGGGCATCATAATTGGGTTTCGTTTGTCTTAGTTTTATTTGTCATGTGCTTTAGTCCATTCTTTTCGTTGTCTTCTCTGTTAGGTCCTTATTTGACCCTTTTGGTTAACGGATCCGCATTGTTCTCTTTGGACCTAACATAATCAATATAGAGGTTTGAAGGATTTGTGTGTGGGCACAATTAAACACAATAGCTCAAGAACAAGTTTATGAGCTAGAGAGCTAGTTAACCCTAAGTCTAATGAGGACTTAGGTGCCAAAATAAAGAAGTATTTTGAGAGAGTGAGAGAGGAAAACACACGGAAAAAATGAGTGAAAAAGAGTGCAAAAAACTTATGTTCACATCTCTATGTGAGCCTCTATTTATAGGAGAAGGAAAATCAATAAAGGTCAATTATGCTTTCATGACACAATATTTTATTTTCTCTTCCCTTTCTCTTCTAACATGGTCGGCCATATATGCTTCATTAGTGAGGAAAATTGTTTCCTCACATTTTATTCTCAAGTAAATTCATTTCCTCTTTTCATTTTGGGTAATTATCTTTATAATTAAAGGAAAAATATCCTCCCCTCCTTTGATGTGTCTTGGCCGAATTCTATACATAGGGAATAGGCATCTAGATACTTCCTTATTTTTTTAAGACAATTCTTAAAATACCCACTGTAGAAATAATATTGCACAAATAATTAAATTAATTTCATAATGCCTCAAACGACTTCTCGACTGTAGAAACTAATTTATATTTCCATCATATGAAAATATTCAAATTCATATTTTGACATTCACATCATTTTATGTCTATGTGGACGAAAATACCCTTTATACATTTTCCGAGAAAAAATCTAGTTCAAAATTTGAACTTATTTTAACTTAGCTTTTAGTTTAATAATCCTACTTTAATGACCTATAATAGTGACCTTATGGATCCAAATGAACAAAGCTTGAGCTACAATACTCGGACTCAAAAGTTCACAAACTTTTTCTGAGTATTAGCTTAATGTCAACTGACTTCTTTAAAGAGTTGACACTGGGAATCTCTCGATTCAAATGGATTTATTTTCTACTCAAATTCAACTTAATTATATTAAGTGGATCCATTGAATGTTATCTATGATTACCCTTCATGAATATCATCAAGTAGATGGAATTTATAAAATGACCATTTTATCCTTTTAGTTGTTATTTTCTCAACTCTTTTGTTACTTGTGAATAAGTTAGAAACAATGTATTGACGAGGAGATAACAAGTCACATTGTTTCATCCAAATAAAGTCGCTACTTAATTTTGGATACCGCACGGTTCATTTATTCACATTGCATTTCAGCAATATTGTTCATGAATTTCATATCTATGAGAACTTCACAAAGCTAGTTCATGACATCTTCATAACATAATATCTCACTAATTAGTCTAGTCTAGATCACTTAATGGATCTAGAATTTGACTTTCTCAAATAAAAATATTAAAGCAATGAAATGACATGTCTCATTTTAGGATTTAGGTAAACACGATACAATTCATACATAGTGACCTTGAGACAGGAGAGGTTAAATGGTTTGTTCTTACATTGTCTCTAAAGGTGTACTGGTCAATTCAGTATCTTCGGAAGAGACACTGGAAGAACTATAAAGTTCCTTACTCTCTATCCTTCGAACCAGACATCATAGATTCTTCCAACAACCATACTAGGATCAATAGTCCGTTGATCTTTAGATTGTGAATATTTCATTTTTAACCAAACCATGAAGAGTTTGTTCACGCAAATCTACATTTTTCTCTTCATTTATTGTTAGGTTTGATTAAGGACTATAAGACTATTTAATATCATAAATCTTCAATCAATCGAAAAGGGAATGGATGAACGTTTCAACTTTTATTAATTTAAAATTACAATAAGGACTTATGAAAAATTTATATATTACATCGAATATGTAAATAAATAATCTTCTTACGGGCATCTCTGCCAACATACTAATAGTGTAGGCCAAATCAGGTCTCGTACAACTCATTAAATACATGAGATTGCCTATCGCTCTCGCATACTCAATTTGAGATATTCGTTCTCCTTTATTCTTAAACAAATGGTGACTTATGTCAATTGAAGGTTTAGAGATTCCGGAATCCTTGTTACAAAACTTGTCTAGATTTTTATCAACATAATGCGATTGATCTAAAACAATTACATTCTCCATACGATTACTTTTAATTCGTAAGATTACATCAACAAGTCCTAAATCTTTCATATTGAACCTTGAGTTCAAGATATCTTTTGTGGACTTTATTATGCAATCATTGCTTCATATAATGGGCATTTAATCAAAATATAGACATAAAATCACATATCCATTATTAGTGATTTTAATGTACACATTTATCACACTCGTTTATTTTAAATCCATTTGAAATCATTACAGTGTTAAATTTCTCATGCCATTGCTTTAGATCTTGTTTAAGGCCATAGAACGATTTGACCAATAACACACTTTCCTTTCTTGTCCACTAGCAATACAATCCATGAACTGAGCCATGTAAATCTCTTCCTTGAGATGTCTATTAAGTAAAGTTATTTTTACATCCATTTGATAAATTTCTAAATTCCACAACGCGAAAATTGTAATTATCAATCATATAGATGTTTTTCTAGAATAAGTATCAAAGTAGTCCAACCATTTTGTCTATACGCTTTGATAAGAAGTCTTTCCTTGTACTTATCAATAGTACCATCGATTTTCATCTTCCTAAGGAAGATCCACACTGACTCAAGTGTTTTAGTTCCAGAACAAAGATCAACCTAACTCCCATGTAGGATTTGGTAAGATAGAGTCTATCTCACTTATTCAATGGAGATTACAACCTCCTTGTATGTTTGAGGTGGAATCTCAAGCATATAGGTCTGAAAATCAAAACCAAATCATTTTCCTACCCTTGCTCGTTTGCTTCTTCTACGTCCCTCAGAGTCTTGAGTAATCTCGTCCTAAGACGTGCCATTATTTTCTTGAATTATTTCAGCAATATCGTCAAGAAGTTGATTGAGAAAACTCGGTTCATCTTCCTTAGACTTATAATGAAATACTTGTTCAAGGAACGACAGAGTTTTAGATTCCATAATTGAATCTTTTGTGTATATCGGGATTTTTCAAGTCATACACAAGATATCGATATGCATTAATATAGCGTGCACATCAATAAAGATGCAATCAACTGTTTTTTGTCCTATCTTTATTTTCTTAGGAGGAGGATCAATTGCTTTAGTCAAACACCCCCACATTCGCAAATATTTATAGTATTATCTGTTAGAATTTAGTTAAAAATTAACCTAATTAATTATGAAACATATCGATATATGGCGGAAATTCATAATTCAAATTAACATATTAAAAATGTTGTAAAAAATATTCGATAACCATGTCATTAAACCTAATCTAGCATGTCAACAAATTTATATACTTATCAATAAATTCATTTAAACATGCAAAAACGAGCGATCTGAAATTGCGGATTGCCTGTTGCCTCGCCCGACGCCCATGACATCCAAACATGTCATGAAGATTATAGAGCATGTCATATGCCGTGGCAATGTCCTTGTGAAATTGTTGCAACACATTGCTCGTGGAACCCAAGATATAACACTTGGAAATCTCATCGGACCTAACCCAGGTGTCATAGGCGTTCTTGTCCTCCTGGCTTGAGTCAGCACTCGGATATAACATACTTGTGCATTTCCACCGTCAGTACGATGTCGAGGTTACGTTTCCAATCAATGTAATTCTCACCCTCGAGTTTGTTATAACTCAATATAGATGCAAGTGGATTCATGATATATTGCTGAAATTAAATAAAGTGAATAAATTTAGCATATGCTACAGTTTCGAATTATGATGCATGTACAATCCTAAATAGGTGAGGAAAGCGATAAATAATTCATGGTATTATGAACAAAAATGATTAATTAATTTTCCTAGGGGAAACCGCAATTGATCGCCTTTCATAGTCGTGACACATCACTATTTAGTTCGAACCATACAAGAAGTCACAACTTCTAGTTCTCGCTAATTACCATGGATTTTGGTCACTTATTTTTAACGCATAGCCTCTATGGAGGGTTTCTTTAAACAATAAGTCTAAGCGTGTAACCAACATGTGGGCCCTTATCCAAGTCACTTTGAAAACGGTTCTCCTAGGGAAGACCCCGCTTCATTGTTTCTCTTTAGAGCTTAGTTCGTAACAATTTAATTAACTATGTGCTTCCGAAGTACTCCCATTAAAGGGAGGGCCACGAGGGTGACTCTTAGTTCATTCACACAAGTTAATTAAATTCATGTTGGGGACCTTGGGTTATTTCAACGACAAATAACCCTCCCACTTAGTTTTGCAAAAATCATATTTTTGTGGATGGAGTTCAACTTCATAACAAGTTTTATAAATTAAACTACAATGATGCATGAACAATTTCATATAGTGTTGGCGTTCTATCTTATATGACATGTGAGTGAATATGAGATAAGCTTAAATAAATGAAAGCATAATATTTAACTTATCTAATGGCTCATTTCTAAAAATACAAACCTTTACAAAATAAAATTAAATAAACTATTTAATTTCTTGTCTTGCGTCGAGCCGTCGGAAAAACCGAGTTTTAAAACTTTTGAGATCAATATCTCCCCCTCAAATAACTAAATTCACTTTTATTATTTCAAAAGTAATATAAGCAAATTTAATTATTTAAGATTTTAAATTTTATTCGGAAACAATTTCCGAATCTCGGTCGTCGGGCCTAACCCTAGCTAGGTCGCGCGCGTTCGAAGACACACGGCCACGTTAGGGTTTTGGCCGATCCAAAAAGCCCTCATGTGTCTCATACACAGGTCCTTGGGCCATTCGGAATGGTCCGGGATAGCTCCCACGCGTTCCATAACGCGCAACCATTCCCAGTGGTGGCCTCCTTTCTTCTTGTCCTCCCGGATTACAATTTACAAAATTTAAATTTACAACAAATTACAAATTTAAATAAAATAAAAATAAAAACGGGACGTAACCCGAAAACAATCCTAGGGCCAATTAGAATAAAGATCCATCCATAAAACACACATACATTCGCAAATGCAATTCAAACAAAAACGCCAACACATAAAATCGATTTTAATGACAATTATGGCTCTGATACCATTTGTTGAAATTTAGTTAACAATTAACCTAATTAATTATGAAACATATCGATATATGGCGGAAATTCATAATTCAAATTAACATATTAAAAACGTTTTAAAACATATTCGATAACCATGTCATTAAATCTAATCTAGCATGTCAACAAATTTATATACTTATGAATAAATTCATTTAAACATGCAAAAACGAGCGATCTAAAATTTCTAATAATCCTACAAGATTATATCATTCAGATCCAACTTGTTTATAGAAAACTTACGTTCGATTTGGATCTGCGAAATTGAGTTTCGGGATGCGTCCAAAGGTCGGCCGATCCTCTACAACACGTGCGTCTAGGAAATCCTCAAAAGCGTCGTGCCTCCGTTGCTCCAAAAGTGGCCGGCCCTGTGGGAGGAAAATCACTCAAACAACCACAAATTGAGTCAATGATAATACTCAAGGGATTTTTAGGAGACAAAGAGGGTGGAGTCTTTCGTAGGAACAAGAGGGAGAAGGAATAAAACTCAAAGAAAAGAAAGGGCTGCCGGGAAACAAATTTCCTCTCTTTCTCTTTCTCTCTAAAATTCGGCCAAAACCTCTCAAGCACAATGGGGAAGAGATTTGGCTGAGTGTTGGTCAAAATTAGGCTAGGGTTACCAAAGAGAGAGCCTCCTTTTATATCAGAGAGAATGAGCTTAAGTTAGGTCAAAATCCAATTAAGACCCATTAGTCAAACTTAAGCCCAAAACTCCTTTTAATGAGTTTAAACAATTTTTCCAGCCCATAAAACCCTTATTATGGCCGGCCATATTGTCTTAATTATCTCCAAAACTTATTTGATTTATTTCTAAAATAATATTTAATTAATTTAGAACATCTCATTTATTTAATGACAAGTCATTAATTATTTTCATACTAATCAATGTAGTACGAAACGAGAAAATATTTATTTTCATCTTTTATTTATTTGAATCATCAAATTACATTATTATCAATATAATAACATAATATGATTCGTTAAATAAATATAATAATAAATAACCAATTATTTATTTAATTACTCAGAAAATAATTTTTTAGCGTAAATCACAATTTACGTTGAATGAGAAAATCAATCATTTCTTGTTCACAAAAATCTCGTCCGAGAGTCTATCATTGAGACCTTATAGACCCACATGAACGAAACTTTAGAATAAAGTACGGACTCAAAAGTTCACAAATTTTTTCCGACTTTTAATTCTTAATATATTCGATTCCACTAAATGACAAATATTGAACATCTCTAAGTTCATATGCGTTTATATTTCCGTTTGATGTGACAAAACTATTCTTCACACAATCCACGGTGTATTTTATGATATTACCCTTTGTGTGTATCATTAACTCAGAGGAATGTAAAATTACCGTTTTACCCCTGAGTTATTATTTCACCAAGTCCTCTGTTATTTGTGAACGAGAAACACATAAAGTGAAATGTCTCAACATGTCACATGTTTTATTTCAAAGAATCCTTTATTCGATGAATACCAGGCCTGGTTTATTCGCTCACACTCTCATAACAGAGCATGGTGTGATACTAATGCCTTAGCATTGTTTCAACACAAATTCCATATCTGTGAATCACATATTTCAACGAAACAATATTATGACACCAACCGTCGGGTCAATGAAACTTCAATTATCCATTGCCCATTGACAAATCAAATGTCATAAAGTGTTACAAGAAGATATGTACTCACTTCAGGATTTAAGTAATTACTAAAATACCCCTCGTATGTGAGTTTGAGGATTCGAGTAATTAAACAGTTTTATCTCGAACTTCAAAGCTTCACAGGTGTTATTCAATATCTTCATTAAGATATCAAGAATGAATCACAGTGTCACAACTCTTCATATCACAAGATAAGATATCAGTTAATTCATTCTAACAATCATAACTAAGAATCGATTGCCCAATCGATCTTTAGATTGCGAACTATTATTTTAAACTAGTCATAAGAAGGTATATTGTCAAGTCTGTATTTAGCACTTCTTTCATTGATGACAGTTTCAGAGCGTAGACATTAATGCATAAACTCAATCTTAATAAAGAATGAAAATTTAATCTTTATTTAATTTCAAAACAAAACAAATACAAAAAGTATTTAATATCAAAAATCTCCTTTGTGGGCATAAAGGCCAACATTATCTATTTCCTATAAACAATTTAGATGGAGACTTATCCTCCTTCTTTAAGGGTATCTTGTTAAAAAATTAATTTGTAGACAAGATTGCCCCCCCCCCCCCCCCCCATTTCTGGGGTAACCAGAATGGAACAACATCGCATCCATAATCTCTTTGAAATGGATCAAGTAAATACATAATTAATTGGATTTTAAGCAAATGGGGCCTTGAAATTTTCAGATTGTGTTTTGACCTAGGGTTGCCAAAAATCCTCTTGGCCGTGTGTCTTATGGCCGAAAATCTCATATTGGTAGTTACCAATATTTTCTCCTTGGTTGTTGAATCAAAGGAGAGAATATCTCTCCCATAGATTATGATCCGATGGATGAGAGGAAAAGTAGATTTACTGGTTAAGATCTAATGACCTATACTAGGAGAGAATATCTCCCAAAAGGAGAGAAAATCTCCCAGAGGTTATCTCATTTTCTCTGCTATAAATAGGGATAACATGAGAAGATAAATATTAAACCATTTCCCTTGAGAAATTTAAGGCTCCCTCTCTCCCATAGAGGCCGTGCACTTACTCTCTCTCTCTCTCTCTCTCTCTCTCTCTCTCTCTCTCTCTCTCTCTCTCTCTCTCTTTCTCTCTCGCTCTCTCTCTATCCCCTCGGAATTTGGCAATTCCATTATTAGAAAATAAGAGTGAGATCTCGAAATATCGGGTTTCCAATTCCATTATTATAAAATAAGAGTGAGATCTCGAAACATCTGGTTTTGAGATCTAGTGAGATAACGATTGGACCCACTCATCTTTCTTATTTGTCTTGGAGAACACGTTTCAAAAGACTAACATGTCATCCCGAGTGCTCAATTAAGACGGAGAACGTGAAAGCCCGAAGACGGAGTACGCATTAGATTTGGAGCATTCTGTAGCAGATCAAAAAAGTCGTAAGTTTTCTAATAATTTTTTTCTCATATATTGGTTGCTTGAAAGCTTTTGTTATTAATTAATTAAGTTGGAATAATATTAATTTTTTTCTCAAGATCTTTTTGAGTAACCATAATATTAATTAGCTATTGTTAGCGTAATTAATAATTTTCCGCACTTAATATGGTTGCTAAGATGAATCAATCACCAATATAAAGTTCAAGAGTGTTGCTATGTTTTTGTTAATGTATCTCATTAGTAACTATGTTTTCCAGCTTTAACTATATTCAAGGGGATATTATTCACAACAACGTCAATATTGTAGTCTTCTTCGTCAACATTGTTGACAACAACATGAACAATGTAGATAACAAAGTAAAAAATTTAGACGATAAAGTCTACAATAAAGACAACGAAGCCTATAATGTTAAGATTTTTGTCCACAATGTTAAAGTTGTTGTATACATTATTGACGATAAAGTCTACATTGTTGACGACGAAGTTCACAATGTAGACCGTTGTCTACATTGTTAACAACAACGTCAACAATGTAAATTACAAAGTCCACAATGTAGATGTTGTTGTCAACATTGTGAACTTCATCATCTACATTGTTAACAATGTAAACCATATTCAACACGGTTTACCATGGTAGCAAACTCTATGATCGACATAACACAGCTTGATCACAAATCCTCAAACAATGAAAATAATACATTCTTACTTGTCTTCATTTTAGCGGTCCTTTTCTCCACTACCGTTTTCTTTTTCTCCATCTTCATTGTCTTTTTCTTTTTCTCCATCTTCGCAGTCGTTTTCAGTTTCTCCACCTTCGCAATCCTTTTCTTTCTGTCCACCATATTTATTGTCTTCTCATGTTCTTTTTCTTCTTCTACCCCTTTGTGTCCTCCTTTCTTTCATGTTCTTCATCTTCTTGAACCATAAATGATCCATCAAGTATGTCTACAAATAGAGTATATTGTAGATCGAAAAGTCTACAATATGGTCTACAAATTGAATATAGTCTACATTACAGTCTACACTATAGTCTACAGTATAGTCTATAAATAGTCTACAGTATAATCTACAAATTGAAACATAACAATGTGTTCATTACTTACCTCTGAATCGGTATTGAGGTTAGTATGAGGTGATCTCGGGGTGTTGTGCCAACAACTACTCGAACCGGTTCAGAGGAAGCGACGAGGAGAATCATTGGCGGTATAGCTAGACCGAGAGAGAATCATTTCGATTTTTTTGAAAATGGGTTCGACGAATTTTTTTTGAGAAAAGAGAATGAGAGATAAGAGAGACATGAAAATAGAATGAGATAAAAGAGGGAAGTTGGAGGGTTTCAAAGGTTAATTAATTATTTATTTTTTAAACTTAACCGATTAATCAAACTAGCAAGATTGAAATGTAACTAAAAATTATTATAAAGAACAAGTGGTAATTTGTAATGATAAATTGGAAAATTAGTTTTAAAGTATTATAAGCAATTTCTCATATATATTTTAGGTGTTTTATTTGTTATCGAATAGAAACTTCTGTAATTGCTTCTTACAAATCATTAAAATCGTAAGCATATCTCCAGTCCACGTCTTTCCCAAGAAATTGTGGCAAATAGAGGCCTTGAAATCCATGCAAGCGATCTCTATCACAAATCTTCACACCCCACCCCACATTATCGTTTTCTTCATTTCTTTCACTTTAGATCTCATAGAACTTAATGAACATCTGGTCATTTTACATAAAAACAAAGAATTATAACAAAACCATTTCAGCATTGTCAAGTTCCAATTATAAATTTATTTGTACAAATTATTATAAATTCATTCAAATTTGTAATCGTATTTATATTTCAAAATATAAATCGATGGTGTGAAACAAACTATATTTGAGTTATTTATTTTGAGGAATAAAAAAGGAATATTGAGAGATCTAGATACTAAGATACTTGATATATTTTGGCTGCATATCTAAAAAACCAGAGTCCACACGCCACTGGGAAAAGTATCTTATAATACGAAGAAGAAAAAAGACCACGTTGACAATGGTAATTTACTACCAAGCTCCAGGGAAAATAAATTGCGAACCGCATAAAGTTCTGAACTAAAATCATCTCTTATTTGAGAGATTCTTAATCATGATATTGATAGTTTACAGAACTCAGATGATGACCGTTTTTAAATAAAAAGCTCAAATGTAGACCTATTTAAAACAATAAGATTCGACTTAAATTTTGCGAGTGTAAAAGTCTATTTGTTAAGATACTTGGAGTTGGAAATAATATATGATTATGAACCATGTTTTGGACAATATCATGGATTTCAAATAAATAAACCAAGTAACTCTAATTTTGTTCCGCCCTTGTAATAAGTTGACCAAGAACAAGACCAGCCATTGAATCCGTTGAATATCATAAAAGAAACGGCCTAATTTATCAGTCTTTACTAATTTTTTATAATTAATTAATTTTTTTTTTTCACTTTACTAGTTTAATTGATAAATTATTTATGAGAATAAATTTTTGTAACATTTCAGTACTCTCAAATTTCAAGTGGTTAAAGTAAAAAATAATCAAATTTCAAGTGGTTAAATTTATAAACTTGCAAGTTGCTTGCAACCATGGAATTCTCGTATCTAAAGCAAATGAAATAATTGTTTTCTAATTAAAATAAAACTAGTGGTGTGTGGTTTGTGGAGAGAGAGTGTGGATAAAACGTGCAATTACGGCCGGCCAATCAGATCGCGGCAAAACCCATCCCTTCTTACCCAATCTCTCTCTCTCCATAAAAATTATATACTGACTTGGATTCTTGTGAGTCAAACCTTTCCTCAATTCCCCCAATTCTCTTCATCCACAAATCCAACTCACACCAAACCCAATTTCCCGATTCCTTCTTCACCGGCCTAGGGTTTCATTTTCCCTATCTCTCTCTCTCTCCGATCACCGCCATGGCAGTCTCGGCCAGCTTCGCGGGCGCCAAGCTCGAGGCCCTGCTGCACAACACGGCCTCTTCGTCCTCCTCTTCGTCTTCGTCTTCCCCGGCGGCTTTCTTCAAGCTCCCGGTGGCTCGGACTCGCCGCAGCGGCGTTCCGGCGAGGAGGCTCGGCTTCCGATGCGACGGAGCCGATCAGCCCGCCGGCCTTGGCAATGTCTCGGCTCTCGAGCAGCTCAAGACAAACGCCGCTGATCGTACGATTTTTTACTTTGGTCGCACTGTGATTGAATATCTAGGGCTGAATTGAATAATGGTGATTGATTGTATGTACGTATGTATGTTCGGTAGGTTACACGAAGGAGAGAAGCAGCATTGTGGTGATCGGACTGAGCATCCATACCACGCCAGTTGAGATGAGAGAGAAGCTGGCGATACCTGAAGCGGAGTGGCCTCGCGCAATAGCCGAGCTCTGCGGCTTGAACCACATCGAAGAAGCCGCCGTTCTCAGCACCTGCAACCGAATGGAGATCTATGTCGTTGCTCTCTCTCAGCATCGTGGCGTCAAAGAAGTCACCGACTGGATGTCCAAGGTCCTAAATCTCTCTTAACCTTTCACTGTTTAACTGTCATTTTAAAATCAATTGAAGGTGTTGGACTTTGATAGTATCATGAGGTTGTAACTCTGAAATCAAGTAAACAATTCATGTACATCTTGCAGACTAGTGGAATCCCAGTGTCGGAGCTGTGTGACCACCGGTTCTTGCTGTACAACAAGGACGCGACTCAACACATCTTCGAGGTGTCGGCGGGTTTGGACTCTCTGGTGCTCGGAGAAGGGCAAATCCTGGCTCAGGTGAAGCAAGTGGTGAAGGTGGGGCAAGGCGTGGTGGGGTTCGGGAGAAACATCAGCGGTCTATTCAAGCATGCCATCACGGTGGGTAAGAGGGTGAGGACCGAGACCAACATCGCCGCCGGAGCGGTCTCCGTGAGCTCGGCCGCGGTGGAGCTCGCCCTCATGAAGATCCCCGAACACTCCCACGCCTCCGCCAGGATTCTGGTTGTCGGGGCCGGAAAGATGGGGAAGCTCGTGATCAAGCACCTCGTCGCCAAGGGCTGCACGAGAGTGGTGGTTGTGAACCGCTCCGAGGAGCGAGTCTCGGCCATCAAAGACGAGATCTCCGGCGCCGCCGAGATCATCTACAAACCGCTCGACGAAATGCTTGCCTGCGCCGCCGAAGCCGACCTCGTGTTTACCAGCACGGCCTCTGAGACCCCTCTCTTCACCAGAGCAGAGGTTGAAAAACTCCCTCCCGTCGACCAAGACCTCGGAATCCCAAGACTCTTCATCGACATTTCCGTCCCCAGAAACGTAGATTCCTGCGTCTCCGAACTCGACTCGGCCAGGGTTTACAACGTGGACGACCTCAAAGAGGTGGTGGCGGCGAACAAGGAGGACCGGCTGAGGAAGGCGATGGAGGCTCAGTCGATCATCGCGGAGGAGTCGAAGCAGTTCGAGGCATGGAGAGACTCGCTCGAGACCGTACCTACCATCAAGAAGCTCAGGGCTTACGCGGAGAGGATTCGGGCCTCCGAGCTCGAGAAGTGCCTCTCGAAGATGGGCTCCGAGGAAATCCCGAAGAAGACGAGGCGTGCCGTGGATGATCTCAGCCGTGGGATCGTCAACAAACTCCTCCACGGTCCGATGCAGCACCTCAGATGCGACGGTAGCGACAGCCGAACCCTCACCGAGACCCTCGAGAACATGCACGCCCTCAACAGGATGTTCAGCCTCGAGACCGAAATCTCGGTCTTGGAACAAAAGATACGAGCCAAAGTGGAGCAAACCCAAGGCCAAACCAAGCCGTAAGGTTAGATTGGTTGTTGACGATGAATAAAGATCTGGTGTCCCTCGAATTCACTTGTATTGGATTGATTGTAACTAGTAATAGTTCATTTGTACACTGTTTAGAGTTATATGAGTTCCGACCCTCAAATTGGAGTTCCTTATATGTATATGTATGTGACTTTGAAATGGTCCATCGGCTATGTATGTAAATCAGGAATTGCAATATGAGAGCTTTAAATACTTGTAATGATCAATTTATGTCTTGCCTGTCTACTTGATCTGTTTGAAATGTCTTGTAATTATTTGAATAACGAAGATTTTTGGCTTCAAGGGTTTTAGCTTTTTGGTATGTTTTGTTTTCTGGTCGTGTGGGGGCTTTCTTCTTTGCGCAAACGAGGAGCTATAAGACCTCTAAGAGTAGAGAAGAGACTCTTAAGATTTTGTTCACTTTTTTATAATATTGAAACTTGAGGAATGGATGCCAATATATGGCGTTTTCATATTCCCGAACTTACCCAAACTTTAGACTAACACAGACACCGTTTTGTTTACCGTTTACGCTTTTCAAAACCTTGACAAAAAGTTAGCGCTCCAAATTGAGCAATCGCTTACTTAAAGATGAATTAATACGTGACAAGAACTTTAAAATGTAAGAAAGATCGATCATGATACAATAAGACACATAATTATATAACAGTATTTAAATAATTAAGTTGTAGTTTTCATGACTATAATCATGCGCTTATTTCATATTTCATTCATATAATAATGTACTCGTGTTTTCTTTCTCTTTTATGCCCATCTAAACAATATTAACGATTCACCGCGGAAAGGTAAACAACGTCATTACGTTCCCATCTAATTATAATTTTTTAGAGTATAAACATGATATGTATAATAATAAAAATTGATACGTGTGATTTTTTTTCTAAAACGTGGAAGTGATTGCAAAAGTGGAACAAGTGTCCAATGTCCATCCCATTGTCCACCGGAAACGCGTCGGCTACTAATCGACCATCCGACATATCTAGACGACCAACGGTCCGGGAAGTCACAATCGGCCACTCTAACAAGTCCGTCTGACCATTCGACCTCGTGTTGAAGCATGATAGATCAATGATAATGTAACAACCTATATTTTGATCTAGATTACTATCAGAGTTTGTTGATCCTTTAAATCTAAAATTACCAATGACGTTTGTCGATCCTAATTAAACTGTTTTAGACATGGAAAATACTTGAAGAAGGCAAAATCAATCTCTCTCTCTCTCTCTCTCTCTCTCTCTCTCTCTCTCTCTCTCTCTCTCTCTCTCTCTCTCTCTCTCTCTCTCTCTCTCTCAAGGTGATGGTCAAGAGTGCGACTAGTTCAAGATGTATCTAATGAAGCTGTTAGTTCAAGTTAATTTATTGTTTTTAATCAGTTATGTACTTAAATTTGTTTTGAAGATTACTTAAGTACCAGCTCACATGTTGAGCACTAATGAAATAAAATTTCATCATATCTAAGATTTTGAATCTCTGGTGATTATGCTTTCCTGCTATTTAATCTCCATTTGCATTTCAAGACTAGATACATATATAGACTTTTATTATGTTTATTGTCCGCAAATCTAATATTTTTAACTTGCTAAAAATGTTTTGGATTTGAGTGAAAAAGTAACTACAGACGCATTATTAGTAGTGGTAATTTCACGCTACTTTCAAATTCAAAGTTATGTGCTTAATCTCTATTGCAACCAAATAAAATATTTGCCTTAAAAAAGGTTCGTATTTGAATAGTTAAGACTGTCTTATGAAGGCGTTTGACATTAACTTACTTACTCCTTTTAATCCATAAACCTGGCTATACCGGGACGGGACGGGACGGTACCAGGAGTCCCGTCCCGATTACGTAAAAACGGGATGTGGGAGTCCCGGTCCAGTGGCCGGGGCGGGACCGGGACTCCCGGTTAAAAAGTGAAACGTGAGGTACCTCCCGGTACCTCCCGGAAAATTATTAAAAAAATAAAAAAGAAAAAAACGAAGGCTATTGGATTGAAAATCCAATGACCTAAATTTGTTGCCCTTTGCCAAATATGGCCGTTGCAATTGCAACGGCTATATCCCCCTTTTTTTGTTTTTCTTTTTCAAAAATTTTCTTATAAATACTCCCATTTTCTCTCATTTCTCCACACCTCTTTCAAACTCTCTCAATATTTCAATCTTTCAATCTCTCAAACTCTCTCAATTTTCCAAACTCGTTTTTTATAGCGTGTCAAAACCGAAGGGGTCGGGGTGGTCGAAGGGGAAGAAATTCTCAAGATATCCCGATGCATCGGTTTGAAGAAAATTGGTTGCACCATTCTCAAAATGCTGAATACACTTACGATCCTAACTATATTCCTAGTACCGCTCCAACTGTTGTGTATCCCCCCCATCCCACTCACCCGTTCAATCTAAACACAGAAGCCGACTACATCCCTCATATGCCTCCACCTCCACCCGATGCCGACATCGCTTTTGAAGTGTTTCAACAATTTGAACAAGAAATTGAAGATTCCCAAAATCCAAACGCAGAAGAAGGAGTTGAAATTGATGACGATGAAACGCAAGATCCTAACGAAGATGAAGAAGAAGATATACCTCCTCCTCCACATCGCAACCGAACTTAGAGGTAACCTCCTGTTAGTGTTCCCCGTCCCCGACAA
Source organism: Urtica urens (assembly GCA_958296335.1). NCBI lineage: Eukaryota > Viridiplantae > Streptophyta > Magnoliopsida > Rosales > Urticaceae > Urtica > Urtica urens. The sequence continues at coordinate 21,756,068 of OY282523.1, read as the reverse complement.
CAACAACAACAACAACAGGAAGACACGCAATAACGACAACAACGACGACAATGACAACAAACTCAACCTACCGGAAGGCAACCTAGGTCAACCGTGTGGAGTTTTTACGAGAAAATTATTCACAATGGTGAAAAATCAGGGAAATGCAACCGTTGTGGAAAGATCTTTAGTGCTCACAACGATAGAGTCGGGACGTCGCTTTTATGGAGTCAAAACAAATACTGCAAGGGCGATGGAGCTGCAACGTCTTCGACTCAGGTAAGTCATGTTGAGCCTAATCAATTACGTAAAAAATTTGTAGGATATTTTGTTGCTACGGATCAATCTTTTATGCATATAGAATCACAAGGTTTTGTTAACTTTATTAGTTATTTAGTTCCTGGTGTTCAAGTAATGTCTAGGAAATCGTTAAGAGAAGATATACTAAAATGGTTTTTGGAAGAAAAGCAAACACTAAAAACAATATATCAAACGGTAGATATAGTGTAGTTTTAACTTCTGATATATGGACTGGTCAAGCTAAAATGGATTATATGAGTGTTGTTGTTCATAACATAGATGATGAGTGGAATTTGAACAAACGTATAATAGCATTTAGGAGGATAGAAGGATCTCATTCAAGTCAAAACATTTTAGATATCATGGTTAGTGTATTAGAAGAATGAGGTTTAACACGTAGAATTATATCAGTAACGTTAGATAACGCAACAAGTAACAATGCTATGATAAGAGACTTAAAATAAAAACTCCAAACTAACGACTCTCTTTTACATCAACGACGTGCAACTCATATAATCAACCTTATTGTTCAAGCAGGGGTCGCTAGTTATGACCCTTCTATAAACAAAATTAGGAACTACATTAGTTGGATTAATAGCTCAACAAGTAGAGTAGACGAACTTAAGAGACGTCTTAGGCACAATGGTCTACAAGAACGAACATGGCATTTAGATAACATAATTAGATGGAACTCAACTTTGTTAATGTTAACAAATTTTTTATCTGTAGGTTATGTAGATGTTATTGTAGCTTATATTAACCATGAACATGGCGAAGATTCTATTTCTGATTATGATATTAAGATGGCTGAGTCCTTTGTTTCTTTTCTAGACATCTTTTTATAAAGAAACTTGTTATCTTTCCGCCGTTTACGCTCCTACCTCTTTTCTTGGTTTGCATACTATTACAGCAATTGCACTACATTTAGACAAGTATAGAGATGAAATTATTTTCCAAGATTGTTGTAAGACAATGGAATCAAAATTTTTAAAATATTGGGGGACTGGGAATGTTCCTTTGCTTTACGGTTTGGGAATCATTCTAGATCCCCGATGTAGAGTAATTGGTTTGAAAAAATTTCTTAAGTACCTTAGACGTTTTTTTGTTGATCAAGATTACTATGCACTTGATTTTCCCCGAATCGTGGAAGCGTTTTATTATCTTTCCAGGGTGTACGAAGCCAAACTCCTACCACATTACCGAGCGCAGCAGGAGAGTCAGTCACAGATGCACCAACCCCGAAAACATCAATTTCAGAATGTGTTCGTCAACGCTCCTGTATACAGTCCATCTCCTCAACAACAAGAGGCCGGGTCCAGTCAGCCAAGCGCAGTCGACACACACTCTCATCCTGAGATACTGCAGTTCGACAAGAACGAGTGGGTCAAACCGGAGGACGAAGGCTTAGACTTACGCGTATGGTGGAGACAAAACGCACGGAGGTTCCCGATATTGTCTACAATGACACAAGACATCCTCACCATTTCCGTTTCAATCGGGTCATCAGAGGCGGCATTCAGCAGCGCCGGATGGATCATCGACGACAGAAGATGTAGCTTGCATCCGCGGATGGTGGAAGCTTTAACTTGTGGAAAGGATTGACTTCAACATCGCCATAGAGCCCAAGAAACGTTTCAGAACTTTGATATTGTAGACAATTATGATATTAACTTTTCTAACATAAACCTCAATGGTTAGACATGGTTTTATCATAAAGGGATTCCCGACCCTTGTTCAGGACTTTATTTTACTTATAATCGATGCAAGGGGTACTCTTTTTCCTTATCGTCGCACCTTTTTAGGGGGCGGTAAGGTTTTTTAAGAGACCCATTTTTTTAAACATGAGTCTACATTAATTTTGTTTACTCGTTTTACTTATAATTTTTTTTTAGTTCACTCCATTTAGTTTAAAACATTACAATTACATCCTTATTTTTTTTTCACTCTTAATCCTTCTAAGTTTTAAAAATTATTTTTTTATTTTTTTATTTTAATCAGACCGGGACCGGGAGTCCCGGCCTCCCGTTTCCTCCTGTCCCAGTTTAAACCGGGACCGGGACTCCCATTCCGGTACCAACCGGGAGTCCCACAAGACGGTACCGGGAGGTACCGGGACTCCCGATATAGCCACATTTACCTCTATGTAGTGGGAGAGTTTTGTTTTAAAAGCTGATAGGAAAATGTTATATATGGACTAGCTGTCATGTCTATCTCTAACATCAATTCACCTATTTCCCATAATGTTGTAACAAATCTTCATCAATCAATTAAATTTATACATGAGATGTCTAGGTCTCTTGTTTTGTTCGAGATTCATATGAATTCTTAAAACTTTTCATGGAAAAGAATACATTATGGTAAAATAAACTTTTATCAAAGAGAAGCAAATGAAAGGTCCATCATTCGGTCGGGACCATGTGACTATTATTTCTTTTTCCCCTTGTACGATTTACTATTTTTTACCGGTTTTTTTTATTTTTCTAAAAAAGTTTTAACTATTTTACTTTCTTACTAAAGCAAATGTTAAAAATCGTTTCACCCATCAATTTAGTTTTCAATTCTTGAACTAGCTAGATGCGACATGTTGCATCCAAAAGTCTTTTGTATCAGAAATTTAATTTTGTAGTAACATAGATGTCAATAGTAGACATTTATTTGTTGATAGTTTGGTAATGAAAAAAATTAAGGGTAAAAATGATTTTTTAACTCTTTATTTTAGGAAGCGTGGTCGGTGCCACAAAATATAATATAAACTCTCATGTATGGCGGCGAAAATCATGGTTACAAAAATATAAATAAAACAGAAACCATCGTTAATAAAGAAACAGAATCACAAATATACTCAATCGACAAGGGCCCTAAGTGACATGCGGGATCTCAACTTTGTTGGGATTGATGCCCACAAAGAAGATATTAGACAATGAAATACATTTGTATTTATATTTTGCTGAAACATCGATATCAATAAATATTCATTCTTTATTATGTTTGTGTTTATGTATGAATGCTACGCTCTGAAACTGTCATCAACGAAAGTGGTGCTAAGTACAGACTTGACAAGATAGTCCCTTGTGACTAGTTTAAACATTTGTTCGCAATTTTAAGATCGATAGAGCAATCAAAACTAAGTAATGATTGTTTGAATGAATAATGATATCTAATATTGTGATATAGAGAGTTGTGACTCTATGATTCATCCTTGATATCTTATAAAAGATATTGAACAAGACCTGTGATACTTAGAAGCTCGAGATAAAACCGTTTAACCACTAGAAGCTTCAAGATCACATACGAGGGGTATTTTGGTACTTACCTAAATCCGGAAGTGAATATATAATTGATATTGTACTTTATGACATTTGATTTGTCAATGGGCAATGACTAAGTCATAGTTTCAATTGACCCGACGGTTGGTGTCATAACGATGTGATATTGAGTTATATGATTCACATATATGGAATTCATGTTGGAACAATGCAAACGCATTAGTATCATACTATGCTTTGTTATGAGAGTGTGAATGAATAAACCTCACTAGGTATTAATCGAATAAGGACATTCTTTGATTAAAACATGTGACATGTAAAGATATCTTACTCTAAGTTTTTCTCATTCACAAATAACAAAGGAGTTAGTGAAATAATAACTAAAGGGTAAAACCGTAATTTTACATTCCCCTTATTAATGATACACATGAAGGGTAATACCGTAAAGTACTCCGTGGACCGTGTGAAGAATTATTTTGTCACATCAAACAGAAAATATACGCATATGTCACATCAAATAGAAGTGTTAGTCTTTTAGTGGAATCGACTAATATTAAGAATTAAAAGACGGAAAAGGTTTGTAAACTTTTGAGTCCGATCTTTATTCTAAATCTTCGTTCATATGGGTCCATAAGATCTCAATGATAGACACTTGGAAGAGATTAAATGAACTATAATTGTTGATTTACTCATTAAATATAAATTGAGATTTATATCGGGAAAGTTATTTTTCTAAGTGACTAAACAACTAATTTATTATTTATTGTTACGTTTATTTATTGAATCATAGAGTATTATTATATTGATAATAATACACTTGAGAAATTCAATTAAATAAAAGGAGAAAAATAAACAATTTCCCATCTCGTACTTATTTGGAAAAATATGAAATTATTATAATGAAATGTCATTAAATAAAATGAGAGTTCTAAATTAATTGAATTTAGAAATAAATCAAAAGAATTTGTGTATGAATTAAAAGAATATGGCCCAGAATTACAAGTCACCGGGCCTTGAGTATGACTCAACTTAAGCCCAAACTTAAACTGTTTATAAATAGGCTTAAGAAAATCATAGACACTAAGCCTAACCCTAATTCACTTGGCCAAGACTCTCTCGCCCTCTCTTTGTCTCTCTCGGCCGAGATCCCTAGAAAAGAACAAAAAGAGAATTTTTTTCCCCTTTTGTGATTCCCGAGAGTTCATGAGAGCCCACTCTCTCGATCTCATTAAAATCCTTGCGTTTAACATTGATTTTTTTACTTGTGGTGTTTGGTGTGTTTTAATTCTGAAAAATTGTTTTAGAATTATTTTTAAAAAGGTCTTTGGAAGCTCCCTGCCAGGAGACTCCTTCCAGCCAGCCCATTCCGGCGTCTCCCAGCCGTGCAGACCCCCTGACCGGCCAGCGTCCCTTCCAGGCACCCAGGCCGGCGAGAATTCCCCTTCCAGGCGCGCGATCTCCCATTCCGGCGAGACCCCTGCATAGCGAGATCTCCCTGCCCGGCCAGCGTGCTTCCTGTCCGGCGAAGGAGTCCCAGCGAGGTCCCCTGTCCGGCGCCCTTCCAGACCCACGAAGCCCTTGCACGGCGAGATTCTTACTGTCCGGCGTGCTCCCTTCCCAGCCAGCGTGATCTCCCGCCCGACCAGCTTTCCCAATCCGGCCAGCGTTCGCCTAGGACAATCCGGCGACCCCCTTTCCTCGCGTAGACACAGTGTGGAATTCTGGTGTTAGCGAGCAACGCCGATATTGTTTACAATATCTATTGTAAGTCTTCTCAACGATTTGGATGTCTATAATTGTGTAAAATTGTTTATATAAAATTATAGGATGTTCAATTGTTGCTTGGTGTGTTTTAATAAATTAATTTATTAAACATAAAATTAAATTTTAATTCCTTAGGTTGTTAACTATATTAAAATTGTTTTAATATATATAGATCTAATTATACTTTTCGGCCACATAGGATGTATAATATAATTATATTGTTTAATTTGTTAAATAAATTCCAACAAATGGTATCAGAGCTATTTAAAGGCATTAAGATTATGCGTTGCAACATTAAAAGACGAGAAATATGTCTAATGCTAAAATCCTCAAACTCCCTCACCTCTCTGAAGATGCGGTGCAAGATCATCCCAAGCTCCGTCGCAGGCTTCCCGGCCTCATCGATCATCCCACCACCCCCAAGAAGTCAGACTGAATATCCGCTCTCCTTCCACCGATGCTGCGAACTAGATATATGGCATGGAGGACAACGTACGCTTCAGCAGACTGAGGAGAGAATCCTCTAACAAGGAAAAGCGTACGCGAGGCGATCACCTCTCTGGTGTGGTCTCGAACAATAGAACCAACACCGAAACCTCCACGATCGCGAGCTAATTCCGCGTCAACGTTAATCGAGAGGGTCTCGTCCCTTGGGGGGGGGGGGGGTCCATCTGGGGGTCATAATAACCCTCGGACTCGCCTGAATCTCCCCATCCGTGGCCGTTTTGTACTCTTCGAGGAAGCTCACCGTCCACTGGACTAGCTGTGGCTAGCTCCATATATACTGATCTCCCGGCAAAGACATTGTTCATGTGGTTCCAAAGTTTCCAAATAATAGTAATGAATAGCTCATGGAAGCGAACCTCAACGACATCTGTCGCTCTGAGGATAGAGTCGAAAGCGTCGCCATCTCTGAAAGGCGGAAGCATGTGACCGAGACCCCCCTCCTTCCAAATTCTCCTGCTCCACTTGCAACCCCAAAAAGTGTCTCTCTCGCCTCCTGACAGACATGAAAACTGTAGTCAGAGGTATTTTTTAACGCTTTTTAGTGGTAAAATGAAAAAGTTAGATTTTTTTTTAAAAATTGGGAAAACATTAATAAAATATGATAGATTGGACAATTTTTTTTTATGTCAATTCGTTAAATTAGAAAAGTGGAAATCAAGACCTATTCGGAATGGAAATCTTGTGCAAAATACTTATATGGCTCAAGCAAAAATGTTGACGTGTAAAACCATTAAGGCAAGGTTTGTAAAATATGAAGCTCAGATCTGTACCATTGAATATTAGATTCAACATGATTAGCAGTGCATTTGGGGTTTTTCATACTAAATATATGTTCATATTCTACGTATTAGGTTAGGAATGATGTTAGAATGTTATATGATGTCAAAATTTACCTCACCGAAAGATCTTGACGAGGTGAAATTTTGGAACTCTGTCTTTTACCTTATTTCAGTAAGGTAATAGTTTGCTTCAAGGTAGAAAATTCCAGGAAAGTTTCTCTACCCTTTGATTTCTGCTAAGTTGTATAAGCTTTAATAAATTGTTGAAATTGCTCAAAATGACAGAAATAATTATTTTTCCAACTTAATTTTTTCTTACTTTTCCACTAAAAACTAGTTGAAAAGACGTTTTACTTTTGAACTAATTCTTTTAACATTTCCAGCCTTCTTTTTTGAATTAATTATTTTTTCTTTTCCACTAAAAACTAGTTGAAAAGACGTTTTACTTTTGAACTAAACATTTCCAGCCTTTTTTTTCTCTAGGTTTACTAAAAAAATAAAATAAGACAAAATTGTCTTGGCAGAGATAAACTCGGAGAGTAGACAAAGTTTTTACAAAATTAAAGCTGAAAGTGTTATAAAAAATTAATAATAGATAAAAAATTCATCAATACAAAAAACAAAAAGGATATTTTAACCCCAACATTAACTACTTCATTTATGAATTTCATAGTAATATAAATACATGTACTATCGAGACAGAATTTGTAACTTGCTATCTTCTTGCCTAGCGGGTAAAGATTTACCTCCGTCGAAAAGATGATTCATTCGGATCGACATGAGAGTCCAACTAACTACATTGCATTGCCAAAATCTATGTTGCATATTTGAAAGAGGTTGATCCTCTTGCTTCTAGCATGTTACAATACTCTTACCGCGGAACCCCCTTTCTCCTCGGCCCACATAGACAAAATGTAAGACTGTTGCGAACAGTTCAAGATGAAAGAAATGACTCACTGAGGCGAGATGACTAACTAATATAAAATGCTAATATAATAGAAACTAACTGTCTTTTCTGTATACTTTCCCCGTTCCGTTTCTACTGCGGGCTTACACAATCGAGCAAATGATATCAGATCAGATAGATATCTCTTCAACCCAACATAGGTCATTGAAAGGATCTCAGAGACCCACCAAAACAAAAAAGTCAGGATCTGTCAGAAAATGTATTCCTATTCGAAGAGTGCATAACCACATGGATAATCTCACACTTGTTGGAATTTATTTAACGATTAAACAATATTAATTATAATACACATCTTATGTGGCGGAAAATTATAATTAGATCTAATATATTAAAACTAATTTTAATATATTTAACAACCTAAGGCATTAAAATTTATCAAGCAATTATAAACAATTTATAATTCACATGCTCAATCAAATAAATTAAACTAACAACTTATATAACATTCATATAATTTATAGTTAATTATTTAATTGAGAAAATACTCACATTAAAGGTTGTAAACAACCTCGACGTTGCTAGCTATCGTCGGAATGCCACGTTCCGTTCAAAACACAGAAAAATCCTAGCCGGAATGCCTGGGAACGTCTTCGCCGGACTGGGGAGGATCGTTGGAATGGATGCCTCGCCGGATGGGTGACTGTCGCCGCACAGGGACTCACCTGAAAGGGAAGACCGACCGGAATGTACGCTCGCCAGACTGGGAAGCCTCGCCGGACTGGAGATCACTGGGATGCCTCGTCGGATAGCCTCGCCGGAATGCCCTCGCCGGATTCGCATCGCCGGACTGGAGCACCTCGCCGGATTGGACTCGCCTGACAGGAGTCCCTTCGCCGGACTAGAGCGCCTCGCCAGATTGGATCACCTCGCCGGATTGGAGCTCGCCTGACAGGAGTCCCTTCGCCGGACTGGAGCGCTGGAGGCTGGGAGGTCGCCGGAATGAGCCCAGATCGTCCTAGGGAAGTTTTTGGTTGGTTGAAAGCTTTTAAAACAATTTAAAAACCTCTAAGCAATTCACAAAATTATTCCAAACCCCACAAATGACGAATCAACAATAATACACAAGGAAATTATTGAGATATTGAGTGTGGGCTCTCAAGAACAATTAGGAATCAAAGAAGGAAGATTAGAAAAACAATTTCTCTTGATCTTTGATGGGAATTTCGACCGAGCATCTCAAAAGGGGAGAGAGAGAGAGTGGCCGAAAATTAACTAGGGTTAGGGTTTCGTGATTAGGGTTTGTTTAGCCTTATTTATACAGTTATAAATGGGCTTAAGCTGGGTCAAACCCATGACCCTATTCACTTAGGAAATTCGGCCAATCACTTAGGGTTTATTTTCTTCTTCTAACATATTTAATCACTCGAGAATGTCATCATCAATATGATAACATTTTGTGATTCAATGAACAAAATAAATAACTAGTTATTAATTGAGTTTCAAGAAAATAACTTTCTCAGTATAAATCACAATTTATACTTAATGAGTAAATCAACTTTTACAGTTCTTTTAATCTCTTCCAAGTGTCTATCATTGAGACCTCATGAACCCACATGAACGAAGCTTTAGAATAAATATCGGACACAAAAGTTCATGTGTATCTTTTATGTTTGATGTGATGAAACACTTTCTCACACGATCCAAGGAGTATATTACAATATTATCCTTCACGTGTATCAGTAACTGAGGGGAATGTAAGATTACTGTTTTACCCCTCGAGTTATTATTTCACTAACTCCTTTGTTATTTGTGAATGAGAAAAACATAAAGTGAGATGTCTTTACATGTTACATGTTTTAATCAAAGAATGAACTCATTCAATGAATACATGGCCAGGTTTATTCATTCACACTCTCATAATAAGCATAGTGTGATACTAATGCATTTGCATTGTTATTACATGAATTCGATATCTGTGAATCATGTAACCCAACATTACATCCTTGGGACACCAACAGTCGGGTCAGATGCAACTAAAACTTAGTCATTGCCCATTGACGAATCAAATGTCACAAAGTGCAATGTCAATTACATATTCACTTCAGGATTAAGGTAAGTATCATAATACTCCTTCAATTGTGAACTTGAAACCTCGAGTGTGTAAACAGTTTTGTCTCGAGTTTCTAAGTGTCACAGGTCTTGTTCAGTATCTTCTATAAGATGCCAAGTATGAATCATAGAGTCACAACTCTCTATATCACAAGATGAGATATCATGATTCATCCTAACAATCAATATTAAGACTCAATTGCTCTATCGTCACAAAGTGCAATGTCAATTACATATTCACTTCAGGATTAAGGTAAGTATCATAATACTCCTTCAATTGTGAACTTGAAACCTCGAGTGTGTAAACAGTTTTGTCTCGAGTTTCTAAGTGTCACAGGTCTTGTTCAGTATCTTCTATAAGATACCAAGTATGAATCATAGAGTCACAACTCTCTATATCACAAGATGAGATATCATGATTCATCCTAACAATCAATATTAAGACTCAATTGCTCTATCGATCTTTAGATTGCGAACAAATGTTTCAAACTTGTCACAAGGGGTTATCTTGTCAAGTCTGTACTTAACACCCTATTCGTTGATGACAGTTTCAGAGCATAGCTTAAAACATAACTAAACACAATCTTCAAAAGAATGAACATTTATTAATATCAATGTTTCAGCAAAATATAAATACATAAAATATCTCAATGTCTAATATCTCCTTTGTGGGCACCAATCCCAACAAACTCCCACTTGACTCAAAGGAGATGCGAATGATCCTTCAGTCCCAATCCTTCTAGGTGCCCCCCGAAGACTTTACTCGTTAAAGGCTTCGTGAATGGATCAGCAAGGTTTGTCTAACGTTGAGATCTTCATGACTTCAGCATCCCCGGTAGTAAGAGTAGTAATTATTAGCCCTGTAGACCATCCCCATGAGGGTGGTGAAGCGAGGGGCTCAATTGGTAGAAAAAAACTCGTAACTCCTTAGGGTTATCCTGCACTTGGAAGAAGAAGTAGAAAAATGAATAAATATAGTGATAATTTGTTAATTCGTCGCCGTAGTAAATAAGAAAGAAAATATAATTTGTTTATTCATTTTCATAAAAAAATAAGAGTAATTTATTGTGGCACGTTCACTAAAAAAACCCTTTTGTGGCTAACCATTTATTAAAAGAAATAAATATGCTTAACATAAAAGGGGAAAAATAAATAATAGTCACATGATCCCGGGCGAACGACGGGAATTGAACCGGCGAATGGTGGATTCACAATCCACTGCCTTAATCCACTTGGCTACATCCGCCCCTATAATATAGCTAGATAAAAATATTTGAATTAAAAATACAATATTAATTTTTTTTGATAAAAAAAAATTAACGAAAAAGAGCAATACTTACTGTTTTTTAGTAAAACCAGTAAGTATTGCTCCTTTATTTCAAAAACTGGTCTATACTAATCTAATATTTTATTATTATCCATTTGTAGATCATACTTCAACAACAGCTAAATATTGAGGAAAATGGTGAGCATTACGTTTATGCATAACTTTCATACCATGATTAGCGTGTTTAATGATATCAGCCCATGTATTAATTACACGACCTTGACTATCAACTACAAATTGATTGAAATTGAAACCATTTAAGTTGAAACCCATAGTGTTAATACCTAAAGCGGTGAATAAAATACCTACTACAGGCTAAGCAGTTAAGAAAAAGTGTCACGAACGTTTGAAACTAGCCTATTGGAAGATCAATCTACCAAAATAACCATTCAAAGGATAAATCATATTTTCAACTATTTTTTTGTGGGAAATTAGGAGAAAAAAATATAATTTTTAAGAAAATATGGAAAATAATAGCTGTAAAATTAGCACTTTATGAATTTCTCTATATTGTTTCCCGTTTCACAACGATGGACGGATCACTTAGTTGATGTGAAGCATAATTTCAAACACTTCCAACGAACTTAGAAGTTTTAAGTGTTAGCAATGCCGTATTGCAAAGGGAGCTGTATATTGCTTTGTAAGATCATCGAGTAATGGAGTCGGTTCCCAAAAGCTATTAAACTCTTTCCATAACTGATTTATAAACATTATAATCCACGAGCTTCCCAAATATGCAGAGCAAGCTAATAATCTCATAAGTGATATAATTTACAAGATGACTCTAGACATATGAAAATCTGTCATGTAGTTTACATTGAAAAATGTTTACCCTGAGACTTTAGATGCTAATGTCTTAGAACCAAAAATTAAATATATGGGATCATTTATATTTCCTTTGAATCTAGTACGTGTGTGTTTATATGCCCATAAGTAGATGTAAAATGAGTAATTTACTTTAAGAATTAAGTCCATAAAGGCAACTCAAAATAATCTCATAACCAGCAGCGCGAGAAGATTCAAACAATATTTTGAATAACAAACTGTTATGATACTTGAATTTAATTTAAGTAATGATTGTTACGAGAACTTGAGATGTTTTGTTGCATAAAATTTTTAATATATTCAAAGTTAAGCAATTTAGAGTTTAAAGTGGAGAGTAGAACATACATGCGACAGTGGGCATCATCCACAACATTCTCCTAACTTTTTTTTTGTATTTGATGACATATTAAAATGGCTCGATAAACTCTATCCACTGTGCATGTCATTTGTTGAGTTTTTTGTTGCACTAGTAGAAAAACTGGATCCCACAACCCTTAATAAGAGGTGTGAGATTTTCCCACAACCCTTAATAAGAGTTGTGGGATCCAGAGTTGTGGAATTTCCCACAACCCTTAAACTTCCGGTGTGGAATGTTCATACTTCTCACACCGAATGTCTATGGGTTGTGCGAAATTCAACAACCAATCAATTATCGGCTGTAATTTTTTTTTATTTTTGAAAATTCGTCGCTGCGGCGACCCTTTATGGCGCCGCGGCCAATCCACTCTGCGTCGCGGCCCTGGGGTCCCACAACGGATCCAAACATCCGTTGTGGGACTTGGCGCCGCGGCGCCGTAAAGGATCGTCGCGGCGCCAGTTGACCTTTGATGGGGCCGCGGCTTGGTCACTTTGTGCCGCGGCGCAGCTCCCACAACGGATGTTTGAATCCGTTGTGGGACTCGGGACCGCGGCTCCAAACATATGTCGCCGCGGCGCCATTGTCCAAAGAGTGAATCTCTTCAATATTAATGGATTAAACACAAAATATCATATAATACCTGCATAATACATGCACAATCAATCTAAAAACATACTATACATCCAAAATCATCATAATCATTCAAAATCATCTAAAAAATATACATTCAATATCAAAAAATGTAACTAATCATCACATTCAATAAATGTTTGTATATAGTTAATCCACTCTTCTCTTACTCTCTCTATATCCAAAGGTGTATATGTGTTTTTGTTTTCTAATCTACTTATACCTCCTACAACTATTTCTCGCATATAACATAAAACAAAATATCCACATTCCGTATTACCGCTTTGTCTTGGCGCGGCCATTGACCTTATGTATGTTGATTGTCCGTGGCCAATAGCGCCTTTGTTTTCAAGTTTGAAATTTGAAAACACCCTACAAAACAAATAGTATGAGTTTCTTTTATAACAAATATTCAATATATAAGTAAAAAAAATTACCTTTTTATCAACGAAACTAAGTCTTGTGGAATTTGTTTATTCAACAGGTCAAAAAACATAGCACAATCTGTCCATAAGTCAAGGACAACAAGCATCCAATGAAAGTTTGGATTGTAGGGCATGAAAACTAGTTGCCCAACTTTGCATCCTCGCACCGCGTTTCCAACCTCTTTGACTCGTGTCGACAAATGGTAATCTTCGTCATTTGTAGACATGTGAGAAGCTAACGCGGCTTTTACAAAGACAAATTTTGTCTTCAACTTTGACATCGATGCGCGTATACAATTATATTCCAAACTATTCAAATAGTTAAAACACTCAATATTCAATCATCAATATTAAAAAAAAAATCATGAAAGAAACACGTACTCCATGTAAAGCGATATGCTTGACGCCCCAATTTTCGAAAATTGTAAAAATTCGGAAATATCATCAAATCTTAACATAATCGGTATAGCAGAGATTGTTGGACAAACGTTGACTTGAATAACGTTTCCTTGTGCTAACATCATTTTGTTGGCATATTGAGCGAGCAATTTAAACTTGGGATTTATTACCTTGTAACCATTTAAACTTTGAATTAATTATCTTATAATTAATTTGAACAATCAATACATAATAATGAGTAGGTTAAAATATATTACCTTGTAATTAATCCTCCTATTATTGTCGGGAGTAGGTTGACTCGTAGAATCGAGTTTGTATGGCCCGTGACTCTCTTTTGCCGTAGTCTCAGTTTCTATTAATCGTCGCGGCCACGAGACAAAACCTCCCATTGCATCTTCTACGGTTAGAGCTTCTTCGGTGGGAATCGGCAATTTGGCTTTTTTAACCAAAACGCCAGAAACGCTCACACGTGCATTTCCTTCCTCTAAACTTGAGAAGTGAATTGCGCCCTCGTTCAAATATACTCGCCCATTTGCAACATGGATTGTGTTTCCTTCCACGATATCGTCAATGTAGAGAAAACATTCGACACTTTCATTCGAACACGGTGTCACCGGTGTAGTTGGATTCAATGAGCAACTAGCCCGAACACTAGTTAGTTTTTCCACAATAATCGGATCGACTTTTGGAAGTTTATGTATATCGTCATGTCCTATAAAAATCACCGATTTAATACCGAAAATAAGCAAACTTTTGAATTAAATAAATAAGCATGAATAAAGATTACCTAAAGAGACGACCTCTTCGACGACTTCTTGAATCTTAGTCTTCTCTTCAATATTAACGCCACTTGCATTAATATTATCTTCAACTCGATCAACACTTGTTTCTCCAACACTTATACCACCACGACCATTAACCGCTTTCAACATTTCATTTTTAAACTCCATCAACTCGAGACGCATTTCGAGCCGCATCTTGTTAAGTTCTTCGTTTGGGGTCGGAGGAACAAAATACTTGAAACGCTTGGCAACATGTTTGGATTGACCGCAAACATATTTCTTTGCTCCCATGGCTTCTTGCAAGATACTTTTTCCCGTTTCCGGGATAAAAGTACCTTCGGTTGCTTGTTGAGATAATTTTTGCTACATATTATAATAATTTGTAAATAAAAATATTAAAAATATAACTTACATTATTAAAAATCTTACAATTGATTCTCCCATTAGTCGATCTTTGTCATTCTTGAACTCTTTTCCGTCTATCCCGTCTTTCTTACGTGAGTCAATCCATAATTCTTCTAACGTTGCCCATTGCCCGGTTTCGTCGTGCTATTAATTAACAAGTAATCATATTAATCATATATTAAATGTTAAAAACCGAGTACAAAATAAATAAATGAAAAAACTCAACCTTTTGTTGATCTAGTTTTCGATATCCATCTCGGCCACATCGAGATTTGTATTCCACTTTAGCGGAATTAGTTTTCCCTTGCTCCGACTTTTGCTTGAAAGTTATGCTTCGTCTATACTCAACAAACTTCACCCAATCTTCTTCGGTGATACAACTTGGTCTTTCTAACGAGTTTGGTTCATTGATTTTGTCTTTGAGAAGATCGTGATATAACTCGTGACGAAATAGTTTTGCGGCTTCACCTACTCTCATGAGGCAATCGTGCTTATGTTCTATTGGAATCGAAAATCCTTCACATATTTCGTTCCAAATCCTCTCTTTTAATTGATCGTTCTCTTTTAATCTCCAATCACGAGTCGAAAGTGGAACATATTCTCTAGCTAATACGCTAAAGAAACTCAACAACACATCACCTTCCTTACCCTTTGGTTGCCCTTTGGAATCTAACTCTATCGTGATTTTTCTACCGAGACTTCTAATTTTATTAACACGATTCATAAAGGTGTTTCTTCTCTTTCCTTTCTCATCGGGATTTAATGCTAATAGTCGTCTAGGTTTCTTTTTAATATTGTTGCTAGAAGTAGTAGTAGTTGTAGTCGACATTGAATCTATAAACACAACTCAAAATACAATTTCAAACACAAAATATATATATTAATGTCAACCGAAACCATTCCAAACACAAAATATATCTCAATGTCAATCTAAACTAATTATCAATTTCAAACCAAAAATAGTAATAAAAAAAACTAACCGTTGAGGGACGGAGGTGAATTAACCGGGAGAGGGAGACGACAAAATGAAGATGGAGGGCGGAGTGAGGGAGTGAGAGAGGGAGGGTGAGAGAGAGTGAGGGAGGGCGGAGTGAGAGAGTGAGGAGGGAGGGAGAGGAAGGGCGGAGTGAGAGAGTGAGGAGGGATGGAGAGGGAGGGCGGAGCGAGAGTGAGGGAGGGCGGAGTGAGGGAGTGAGAGTGAGGGAAGGCGGAGTGAGAGAGGGAATGAGAGGGTGAGAGAGTGTGAGGGAGTGAGGGAGTGAGGGAGTGAGGAGGGAGGGAGGAAGAGGGATGGCGGAGTGAGGGAGTGAGAGGGTGAGGGAGTGAGAGAGTGACATAGTAAGGGAATGAAGGGCGGAGTGAGAGAGTGAGTGGCCGGAGGTTTTGAGTCGCCGGAGAATAGAAGATTAAGAGAGAATGAGTTTGGGTTTTGAGAGATATTGAGTTTTGAGAGAGAATGAGAGTGAAAATGAAGAATGAAGAAGAAGAAGTCAAAAGTTAGTTTTGAGCGAAATTTGGGCGGGGTTATGAAAAAAATGAAGTTTTCCAAAAATTTAAACATCACACAACCCTTCCCACTAAGGGTAATGGGATCCGCACCGCGGCGACGGCTAGTAGTGCCGCGGCGACGTCAAAACCAGAAACCAGCGCCGCGACACTGCTAGCCGTCGCCGCGGCGCCATTGACTTCCCGAGAGCTCCTACTCTCGGGTGCTCTCGGGAACTCCATGTTGCCGCGGCGACGGGTAGCAGTGCCGCGGCGACGGCTAGCAGTGCCGCGGCGCTGGTTTCTGGGTTTAATGGCGGCGATTCCTTTATCTTTCCCAAGAGGGTTCCACAACCCTTCCCAGAAGGGTTGTGGGAGCTGCGCCGCGGCGATGCATAACCTGGGCCGCGGCGCGGATGTCCTGAACTGGTTTAAATGCGTTTTAAATCATTTTTTGCACTTAAATCTCTCAAAACTTCAGTCGAAAAAACACTACAAACAACATTTCGACCCATTCTGTGTCATCATCGTTCACAACTCACAACTATACATCTAATTCTTGTAAGTTCCTCTTTACTTGTTACAAAGTTGAATATTTTTGGATTGTTTATTTGAAATCTAATATTTCATGTTATAATTAGGGTTTTTTTTTAAGATAGTGAGGCAATGGATGTGGGAGAAAATGTTAAACGAGATATATCAAAATGGTGTAAATGAGTTTTGTGAATTCGTTAAAGATAATGTCGGTGATGTGGAATCAATTCGTTGTCCTTGTGTGAAATGTGGAAATCATAGACATTTTTCTCTTCATATTGTTCGAACTCATTTGTTGGTTTACGGAATAATGACTTCTTAGTTTGGTATTATCATGGTGAAGAATTCCGTCCTACGATAAACAATAGAAATGATGATCTTCAAGATGATGACTTTGATGATATGTGCGGGATGATGAATGATTTGGAGAATGATTTTGTGGAACGGCCGGAATTGTTTGAGTCGATCATGAATGATGCGGAGACACCATTGTATGAAGGGTGTACAAGTTATTCGAAGTTGTCATTTTTAGTTACTTTATTTCATTTGAAAGCGTCGGGTGGGTGGACAAACACTAGTTTTACTCTATTGTTGGAAACACTCAAAGAAGCATTCCCAAAAGACAATAAAGTTCCGCAAAGTATGTATGAGGCTAAGAAAACTTTGGGCACATTGGGTATGAAGTACGAGAAATTTCATGCGTGCCCAAATGATTGTGTTTTATATAGAAATGAGTATGAAGATCTAGATGAATGTCCGAGGTGCAAAGAGTCAAGGTGGAAAAAAGGTAAATTTCCACGTGACGGGGTCAAAGGAGTTGCAATCAAGGTACGTACATAATAATTACTTGTTTTACAAATGATTATGTTTTTTATATTCTTTTATATGTTTTTTCAGGCATTATGGTACATACCACCAATGCCATCAATGCCAAAGGAGTTCCGACGAATGTTTAATACTGCCAAGCACGCAAAGAACATGGTTTAGCACTCAGAAAAGCGTATCGATGATGGTATGTTAGCATCTAATGGCATGAACCTTTTCATCATGATGAGTAGTAAATATAGTGTCTGGCCGGTTTTTCTTGTGAACTACAATCTCCCTCCAAAGTTGTGTATGAAGGGAAAATTCTTGATGTTAACACTTCTGATTTCAGGACCGAGTCAACCAGGAAATGATTTTGATGTTTATTTGGCACCATTGATCGATGATTTGAAGATGTTATGGGAGACAGGGATTGAGGTCAACGATGGGAATAAAATCTTGAATGGATCTCAAGGAAATGAATATAAGAAGCATTTTGCATGTCGACGAGGAGAGTGGAAATAAAACAAAAATACCACCAGCAAAGTACACTCTATCTCGGGAGGAGAAAAAACAAATTGTGTAAGTGGTTTGAATCTATCAAAGTCCCGGATGGTCATTCTTCAAACTATAAAAGGTTCGTATCTTTAAAAGTTCTCAAACTTATTGGAATGAAGACTCACGATTGTCATGTGTTACTACAACAAATGTTACCCTTGCTTTGCGGGGCATTTTTTCAAAAGATGTGAGGTTCGCAATTTCCAAAATATGTGTATTCTTTAATTCGATATGTTCAAAGGTCATTGATCCAACTCGGTTAGAGGCGATGCAATCGGAAGTTGTGAAAACTATGTGCTTGTTGTGAAAACTATGTTTCTCATTTACTTCGAACTGACATAGCTCCAACTTTTGTTTGATTGAGTTGTATTTATAACTTTATATTGATTTGAATTTGAGTAAAACAAAGTTTTTAATAGGTTTTCACAAAGTTTTACTATTAATTTAACACGGCGCCGGGGCCCTATACCCCGTAGCCGCGGCGCCAGGTCCCACAACGGATCTATATCCGTTGTGGGAACAACAGCGCCGCGGCCCCGATATGCGTCGCTGCGGCGCCATCGACTTACAGAGTCATAATAACCTCTGTAAGTCCATGGCGCCATCGACTTACAGAGACTATAATGGCTATAAGTCGATGGAGCCGCGGCGACGCCTTTCGGGGCCACGGCGCCGCTGACACAGAGTCTATATAGTCTCTGTTAGTCATCAGTGCTGCGGCCACGCATATCCGGACCGCGGCGCTGTGCTCCCAAATACTAAATCTTAAAATCCTAACTATCGTAATTCAAACAAACAAACAATATCTTAAAAAAACATCAATAAAACAAAAATATTAAATTTTAAAATCTCAATTCTCGTAATTCAAACAAAGAAACAAACATAATTCAAACTAATTAAACAAACATCAATAAAACTAATTAAGAGTCTTTAAAATAAATAAAAAAGCATTTATTAATTGTTGTTGTCGTTGTCGCGCCGTGGTGGTGCTCTTGGAGGACGTAAGAATTCGGACGGCCATTCTGGGGCTGAATGTGGTAAATACTCGTACTGGGGGTTTCCAACCGACTGATGACATTGTTGAACGCCTCGTATGACATGGCGTTGTACTCCCCTTGCTGTTGTTGGTAGTTTTGGAAATTTTGATTCTCGGCGACGAGGTAGTGGTTGGTGTGAGCAATATACTCTAGCATCGGATCTCGAACCGGAGGTGCGGGTAGCTCAAGTACCGTCGCTCTACGCGGTCGTGCCGCTAGTGCCTCCTCCTCTTCTTCAGCTGCCTCCTCCTCATCCGCCGCCTCCTCCTCTCGAATCTTGTACCGATCGATGATTGACATTCTGTGATTGGCCCCATTGGACCTTTGATCGTGTCCTGCCTCCCAATTCTCACGCCCGCTCTCATGCAAAGGCCAGTGATGATCGACGGATACGGTAGACCGGTCTTCTTAGCCTTGTAATCAACACTCCTCATCCGACTCGAGATGAATCGACCAATGTTTATCTTGAGCCCCTTCACGATGCAGTACCAAATTTGTATGCGACCCTCGTCGAGGCTGGAAAAATGCGTGATCGGGAATATGCGAGCGCACACAAAGTAAACCCATACTTTGGCAATCCTACAAAAACAAAATTCAAAGCACAATCATATTTCAATTCATTTCAAATTATAAAAAAAATCGTTAAATAATTACGTACTTTGTGAGTTGATCACGATGCAAGACTTCTCTTCCCTTCTCCGTCGTCCAACCTTGGTTCGGGAGGCACAATAAACTTGCCATCTCTGCCTTATCCGCATGACGTACGTATTGAATGTATTCCTCCGTCTCGAAAGGAATGTTAGGGGTTTGAAGATAAGCGTTGATCGCCTCGGTACTCATGTTTACCTTCACTCCGCGAACCGTGACGATGTTATTAACTGCATCCGGTAGGTTCGCGTAAAATTCCTTCACAATGGTGATATTGCCATCGGACGAGGGATGTTTGCAAAATTCTCCCCAACCATAGGCGTCGATGAAGTTGTGGATTTGTTGGCCAATGTCGAATCCATCCTGGGGGACACTAAATCCCCTCTCCTGGATTACGGAGCGCTTAACTAGCAACTCGTAGCGATCCTCGGCTTGTTGAGACGTGAATATCACCGACTCGTAATGTTCTTTATCTTCACTTTCCGACGATGAAGAAGACTCCACAACTTTGCGGGAACGCTTTAAAGTTGTGACCTTAGATTTGCCCTTGGCAGCACGAGTAAATTTCGGAGGCATTTTGACCTACAATTTCAATATAAATATAAACATAAACATAAACAGAAACACAATAAAACTTATTTCAACATAAACACAAACTATTAACCTACAATTTCAACATTAACATAAACATAATTTCAACATAATCTACAATTTCAACATAAACGTAAACACAAACACAATTTTAACATTTACAATTTCAACATAAAAACATAAACACAATTTCAACAATTTCAACATAAACATAAACACAATTTCAACATTTTCAACAATTTCAACATAAACATAAACACAATTTCAACATAAACACAATATTGGATTCAATTCACAATAACAACAAATTCGGATTCAATTCACAAACATCTAAACCTAAACTCAAACAAATATACAAATCTAAACCAAAAAAAAATCTACAAATCTAAACATAAACGAATCTACAAATCTAAACTTAAACAAATCTAACAGTTATCTAAACCTAAACAAATTAAAAACCATCAAAACCTAAACATGGAAGAGGGACGAATTTACCTTGGAAATATGGTAGAGAGAGTGAGACCGGAGGCAACGTGAAGGCGCGGGAGAGAGGTGGCGAGGTGAAGGCGCGGGAGAAGGCGGCGAGGTGAAGGCGCGGGAGGGAGGGGCGAGGTGAAGGCGCGGGAGAGAGGCGGCGACGTGAAGGCACGGGAGAAGGCGGCGAGGTGACGGCGCGGGAGGGAGGGGCGACGTCAAGGTGCGGGAGGGGCGACGTCAAGGTGCGGGAGGGGCGACGTCAAGGTGCGGGAGGGGCGCCGTCAAGAAGAGGTAGTAGGGGCGTCAAGGGGAAGGTGGGGCGACGAGGAATCGGGACAAACTCGGCCGAAATGAGGTTTGGGAGAGAAATGGATTTTGGGTAAAGTGAAAAAACCCTACAAATTCGAATTTATAGAGTGATTTCATCGTCGGCGCCGCGGCCCCACCATGCGTCGCCGCGGGCGCCGACTAAAAAATCGTGCCCAGATCGTGTCTGGGCATCGGCGCCGCGGCCCCATCTAACGTCGACGCGGCGCCGCCTCCCACACCGGATCTGTACAACCTGTGTGGGAGGCGGCGCCGCGGCGACGTCAGATGGGGCCGCGGCGCCGATGCCCAGACACGACCTTTTCTCACACCGGATCTTTGTATTCATTGTGGGACGTAGCGCCGCGGCCCTATTTGCCGTCGCCGCGGCCCTTGTCCCAAAACGGATCTATTAAGGGTTGTGGGATCTTTTAGATTAATTGAAATTAAAAAACTCTTAGAACAATGGTTGTAGAATAATCTAATTTGCACAACCGATATTTTAAGAGTTGTGGAATACGCTGAAATTAAGCCCTTCCCACAACCCTTAATTATAAGGATTGTGGAATACCTGAAATCAAGCTCTTCCCACAACCCTTAATTATAAGGGTTGTGGGATCTCGATGTCCATAACCCTTAGTAATAAGGGTTGTGGAAAGTCGGTTGTGGGATCCAACATTTGTAGTAGTGTTGCCCCTTCAAATATTTTAAGGCATGTCACCAAGTATCCGATGCTTGAATCAGCGTGTACATCTCTTTGTAATAAGTAGTGTAGTTGGTAGTCGCCCCACTTAGCTTTTCACTAAAGTACGTAATTGATCGTTTGTCTTGCATGAGTACTGCTCAAAGTCCTACGCCAGATGCGTCAACTCAACCTTGAATGGTTTATCAAAGTTAGGTAACATGAGCTAAGGAGGGTTGATAAGTTTTCCTTTGATATTGTTAAACTCCACCTCTTGTTCATGTCCAAATGAAAGCGCCACATGCTTATTTGTTACCTCCATGAGTGGGGCAGATATTGTGCTGAAGTCTCTTACAAATCGACGGTAGAAGCTTGCAAATCCATGCCAACTTTGTACTTGTGCTGCGTTTGTTGGTGTTGGCCAATTCTTGATAGCTTTGAATTTTTCTTCATCAACCTGCACTCCTTCAAAACTTATAACAAAACCCAAGAATACAACTTAATCGGTGCAAAATGAGTACTTTTAAAGTTAGCGAATAATTATTCTTATCTTAATACAAGAAATACCTCGTGCAAATGAAATGCGTGATCATCTAAAATTTTGCTAGAAATTAGTAAGTTATCAAAGTATACCACCAAAAATTTACCAATGAATGAATGCAACACATGATTCATAAGTCTCATAAATTTTCTAGGTACATTATTTAAATAAAAAGACATCACTAACCATTCATACGACCCAAGTTTAGTCTTAGAAGCAGCTTTCTCCGTCTTTCATCCTAATATGATATTATCCACTTTTTAAATCGATCTCTGAGAAAAACACATGCACTATGCAACTCATGTAACGTGTCATCCAACCTGAGAATAGGAAAATGATACTTTACTGTGATGTTTTTGATGTCTCAACAATCTATCCACATCCTTCGTTATCCATATTTTTTTAGAAACAATAAGACCGGAACCTGAAAAGGGCTCATGCTCTCTCTAATGTATCATTTCGATAAGAGATCTCCAACTTGTCTTTGAAACACCTTCGTCTCATAGAGATTTTTTTAATAACTTGGCCGATTGGGAAGAGATGTGCTAGGTTCGAGATCAGTCTGATGTTCAATACCTCGAATAAATGATAGTCTTGCTGGAATTTCTTGTTGGCAGATATGCGCATAAGAAAATTATTTATTTGCATATCGATGTAATATAAATCTCTCATGAGTCCTTATTTTAATTTTTTGATTAAATTAATAAAAGTTAAAACTTTCATTCATTCGTTCTACATTTCTTTGAAGCTTTATGATATTCAATAGTCTTATAGTCCTTAAGCAAACCTAACAATGTACGAAGAGTCAAATGTAGATTTGCGTGAACTAACTTTTCATGGTTTGCTTAAAATGAAATATTTACAATCTAAAGATCATCGGACTATTGATCCTAGTATGATCGTTGGAAGAGTCTATGATGTCTGGTTACGAGGCATAGAGAGTTGAGAACTCTATAGTTCTTCCTGTGTAGCTTCCGAAGATATTGAGTTGATCAGTGAACCTTTAGAGACAATGTAAGAACAAACCATTTAACCTCTTCTGTATCAAGGTCACTATGTATGAATTGCATCGTGTTTACCTAAATCATTAAATGAGACATGTCATTTCATAGCTTACATATTCTCATTTCATAGATATGGAATTCATGTACAAAATTGCTGAAATGCAATGTATATCACCTCATGTTTTATTAATTGGATTTTGAATAAATGAACCATGCGGTATCCAAAATTAAGTAACGACTTTATTTAGATGAAACAATGTGACTTGTTAGCTCCTCGTCAATACGTTGTTTCTAACTTATTCACAAGTAACAAATGAGTTGAGGAAATAACAATTAGAAGGGTAAAATGGTATTTTTATAAATCCCATCTAGTTAATGATATGCATGAAGGGTAATCATAGATAACATTCAATGGATCCACTCAACATAATTAAGTTGAATTTGAATAGAAAACAAATTCATTTGGACCGAGCGATTCTCAGTGTCAATTCTTACGTAGAATCACTTGACATTAAGCTAATACTTGGAAAACGTTTGTGAACTTTTGAGTCCAAGTATAATAGCTTAAGATTTGTTCATTTGGATCTATAAGGTCAGTATTACAAGTCATTAGAATATGATTGTTAAACTAGAAACTAAGTAAAAATAAGTTCAGGTGTTGAACTAGATGTTTTCCTAGAAGATATCAAAAGGGTATTTTTGTCCACATGGACATAAAATGATGTGAATGTCAAAATAAGATTTTGAATATTTTCATATGGTGGAAATATAAATTATTTTCTAAAGTCGACAAGTCGTTTGAGACATTATGAAATTAACTTCATTATTGGTGCAATATTAATTCTACAATGGAGTATTTTAAGAACTGTCTGAAAATAAATAAGGAAGCATCTAGAAGCTCCTCCCATAGGTGGAATTCAACCATCATCAAGAGAGAAGATAAATTATATCTAAAAATTCATTTGCCTTGAATTATGAAGACAATTTCAAAAAAGGAAAAGAGGAAATGCATTTCTTTGAGAAGGAAATAAATGTGCTAAGTGAGGAAACAAATTTCCCTCACTAATGCCCTTGTATGGCTGGCCAAACACATGGAGAAAGCGAAGAGGATATCAAATATTATGTTATGAATGCACAATAGAAAAGGGTACTTACATTTTCTTGTATGTCCTTCTCCTATAAATCGAACCTCACATTGAAATGTGAAAATAATTCTTTTTGACTTGTTCTCTCTCTCTATGGCCGACTGCCTTCTCTCCCTCTCTCTCTAAAATATCTCTTTTATTTTGGCACCTAAGTCCTCATTAGACTTAGACCTAAATTATCTTTTTAGCCAATAGACTTGTTCTTGAGTTATCGTGTTTAATTGTGTCCACACACAAATCTTTCAAACCCTCTATAGACTCTTGTAATAGAAATCTTAGGTTACTCGAGTTCACGACTAGGTTTGAAGGAGACGAGCATTCCGTGGAGACGAAGTTTGGAGCGAGACGAGATGTTCAACCTTTTCAAAGACTTCTCAAGAATTAAGCTACAAAAAAAGTTAGTCCCAAGTAAATTATAATTAGATAATACTTTTAAATAATTTGATGTTCATACATTTTGCTTAGATTAGTAAAATAGGTTTACTTGTAATTTTTTTTAATATTCCGCCACTAACGTGTCATGGGTAATTTTTTCATAAAGCTAGACCTATTACAACATTTCTTTTACCACAACATCTTGAGTTCCTATAAAAGTGAGACAATGGCAGCAGGTGGGATCTTGCCGCGTGGGATATAAATAACGCAACCTTCTTATACAAAAGTACAAAAGCATAAAAAGATTTTCCTCACAACACTCGCTCCCACAAAGAAGTTGTTGTGTTTTCTCTCACAATTATCATAACTTTCTTTTACTTTTTCCAAAGCTCTTTTCTTTAAGAGTTTCTTTCCTTTTTTCTATCTCCCTCTTTATCATTTTCTTTCCCATGGATCTTAACTATTTCTCTCTCTTTTTGCAACTTCAACCAATCATCATAGAATTTCCTTGGAGTAAGAGTTGTAAGGTTGATTTTGCGGTTTTTGAGCTTTAGAGACTACTTGTTGGTGTAACCATCATGTGTCACCCTTCTGTCAATTGTAATGGCCTCCCCTAAAGTACATGGACCGCATCTATGGGTGCCACATCACAAGCAATAGAGTCCTCATAATTTTCAATGTGAAAAGAAACCGGGACTTGCTTATAAACCCGTATCGCTCCACTCGGTGAAACTTGTAAGTGTATGGTTGATTTGTTGTTCGCAATCCAAGCTTCTTCACCATAGAACTAGCGACGTTTGTACAACTTCCACCATCGATGATCATGATATACATATTGTAACCTACATGACATCTAGTAAGGAATGTTCTTTCGGTGTTCATCTTCTTGCACAACTTTGGCGTTCATAGCTCATCGAGAGATTGACACAAGATCTGTAGGTGGGTGTATCTCTTCATCTAACTGTTGAGATTTGCGCCCACAAAGGAGATATAAAATATTTAATACATTTTGTATTCTTTTTGTTAAAAGTTAAATAAAGTTAAATATTGATTCTTATTTAAGACTGTGTTTATGTAAAGACTTGACAAGATACATTTTTGTCACTAGTTTAAAATAATAGTTCGCAATCTGAAGATCAATTGGGCAATCGTATCTAAATGATGATTGTTTGAATAAATTAACGATATCTTATCTTGTGATATAGAGAGTTTTGACTCTGAAATTTATTTTTGATGTCTTGACGAAGACATTGAACAAGACATGTGACACTTTAAAGTTTGAGATAAAACTGTTAAATCACTCGAAACTTCAAAATCAGATACAAGTGGTATTTTGGTATTTATCTAAATCTTGAAATGAATACATATTATCTTGTGACACTTTATGACATTTTGTTAGTCAAAATGCAATGTCTAAATGAGTTTTCATTGACTCGACGATTGGTGTCATGATACTGTTTCGTTGAATTATGTGATTCACAGATATGGAATTCGTGTTGCAAGAATGCTACAACATTAGCATCACACCATGCTTTGTTATTAGAGTGAGAGCGAATAAACCGGGCCTGGTATTTAAAGAATGAAACATTCCTTGAATAAAACATGTGACATGTTGTGACATCTCACTTTATGTTTTTCTCGTTCACAAATAACAAAGGGGTTGGTGAAATAATAACTTAGGGGTAAAACGGTAATTTTACATTCCTCTGAGTTAATGATACACACAAAGAGTAATATCGTAAAATACACCGTGGATCGTGTGAAGAATAGTTTCATTACATCAGAAGGAAATATAAACTCATGTGAACTTAGAGATGTTCAATATTGGTCCTTTAGTGGAATCGACTAATATTAAGAATTAAAAGTCGGGAAAAATTTGTGAACTTTTGTGCACGGCTTTTATTCTAAAGTTTCATTCATATGGGTCTATGAGATCTCAATGATAGATTTTCGGATAAGATTTCATTGAAAAAAATAAAATTGATTTTCTCATTGAATGTAAATTATAATTTACACTATGATTATTATTTCTTTCGTAATTAAATAAATAAGTAGTTATTTTTAATTACATTTATTTAATTAATCGAATTGTAGAATCATGTTGATAATAATACAATTTTGGGATTTAAATAAATAAAGGTGAAAATAAATGATTTCTCGTTTCGTACTTGTTTGTAAAGTACGACAAGGATTAGTCATTAAGTCAATGAGGCGGCCTAATTTAATTAAATATTATTTTAGAAATAAATCAAATTTGGAGTGGAATTAAATCAATTCTAGCTGGCCATAGATTATGATATATGGGTTGAGAAATTGTTTAAACTCACTAAAAAAAATTAACAGGCTTAAGTTGGCCTAATGGGCTTAACTTAACCTAGACCCTTTATCCCTTGAATAAACACGAACTTCACTCTCAACCCTAATCCAATTCATTCTGGCCGAGTACCCTAGTGAGAGAGAGTCTCCCTTTGGCTATGGATTCTAGAGAGAGAGTGATTTTTAAAATCTTAGCCCCTTATGGTCCTTCCTTTGCCGAACCCTAGGGTAAAGAAAAAAACGTTTTCATTCGTCTATTAATTTTTTGAGTGACCATTCTCTTCATCGTTTTCATAGAAGAGCCCACTCTCTTAATCTCAATAAAATTTGGAGATCTTTTCGTTGACTATATTTCGTGGTTGTTTGAGTGATTTTCCACTTTTGGCCGTGCACAACGTTTTCCACAAGTAAGGATCACCCGAGTCTTTCTTTGAGAGGATTCAAGGAGGCCGGCCATACAAGGAGACACATGCGAGGGATTCAGACTTAGGTGCGCATATGGAAGCTCCCAGCCAAGCTTTTGGACGTGTGACACAGATCCGAAACTCACACATTGTAGACGGAAGGACGACTCGTGAAGTTGTTTATGACAATCGTAATTTTTATGAGATCCAATATTGAATTCGATTATATAATTAGTTATAGGATTGTGATTGTGTGTGTATTGATTATTTACATGTTTAGAAATTTATTGACAATTTAGGTCGTTTTTATTGTCATGGTTATTCAATATGCTACGAAATGAGTTTCACATATTAGATTGAAAATTTGAAATTCCACCATATTAGATAAATTTAGTAATTTAATAGGTTTATTGTTAACCAATTTTCAACAATAACTTATCGCCACCATCCTCATCATCTCATTCCTTGTCATCGTTAGTTAGTACTTTTCCGGTTGCAAGAATCATCATGTTCCTCTTGTTTGGGCACTGATTTAAGACATTCCACAAGCCTTGACACTTGAAGAATTTGATGTCTCGATTCCTCTAAATAGGCCCATCTTGCTTCATTTGAACGTTTGAAGCATAAGGCCTTGGTTAAGGTTTTGGACGAGCTCACTTTTTTTTAGTTAACTCGGGGAGTGAAGTAGTTTTTCTCATCTCCAGTAAAATTATTCTTCCTTAAGAGCTTTTGTGGAAATCTATTTTCTTTCAGGGTGCCTCTCTTCTTGAGCTGCTTCTCAATCTTGACAGCCAAGTGAAGAAAATTCTCCATATTGACATAACCTTGCAGCTGCATGTTGTCGGCTATGTCAGTGTTCAGAACGTAGATAAATCTGGCCATGGTCAACTTGCGATCTTCCTCTATATTTGCTCGGATCATGACAACCTCCATTTTTCTATAGTACTCTTCAACATTGAGAGTACCTTGCCTTAGACGCTGAAGCTTAGCATAAAACTCTCGATAACGGTGACGAGGCACAAATCTCTTTCTCATGATAACCCTCATCTCATCCCAAGTCTCTATCTACTTCTCTCTATCTTGTTTTCTATTCGTCACCAACTGACCCCATCAAACAATAGCATAATTAGGGAATTGATCAACATCAAGTATTACCTTCTTGCGTTCAATGTAATTGTAGAAATTGAATACAAATTTGAGTTTCATCTCCCTTTTCAAAGTAGGCGTCAGGATCACTTTTTTTTTGGAATGTTAGAATCTTCTGGTTTATGCCACCCATTCCTATGTCCATGGTGTCCCTTCCTCCTTGCCTTCTTTCGAACATTCTTTCGTTTTTTCTTCTTCTCCCATAACCCTCATCTTCAAAATAATTGTCAATGTCATCTTTTGTTTCCTCTATAGCTAGGTTGTCTTCACATTCCTCTGTTGGGAGCTTGTTGGCCTTTCTCCACTCTTTTTACAGGTTCACGTAGCAGCTCCAACTCTTTCCTCATCTCTCCTATCATTTCTTGCGTCATCAACCTCCGGTACATAATTCCCTTAGTTTTGTCTCTGTTGTTTGACATTGTTGCTATAAAACATAATTGCCTACATGTTGTGGCTCGTAGATAATATTAAATGTCGAGTACGACTATGAATTTTTTGTGTAGCGGTTCAACAAATATTAATATTAAGATATTAAAATAGACGATTTACACAAATTTAAAAAGTAGAATATTTCTCAATTCACTTAAGTTCGAATGTCTATTAACCACAAAAACTTTATATAAAACCACATAATAATTCCATAAAGTAAATTTTCTCTTATAAAGTATCTTTTTTAAAGTGCTAAAGGTTCGGTGATCCGCCTATAGCAAGATAACTTGTTGCGAATATATTTATGAAACCGCAGGGAAAGTTTATGTTATAAAGTGAGTTTTTAGATTTTTTTTCTAAAGCGAAACTTTCATTTGTTGATGATGATTGAACTCATTACCTCTAATTTGAAAGTGGTATAGTATTACTATTAGAGTATCCTAATTACTACAAAAGAGCAGAGCCGGATTTTATAGTAGCCAAGCTAAGCCTTTGTTTAAGGCCAAAATTATTTATGAAAAGAAAAAAGGCCCCTATTTTGTGAAAGTTTAAAGCCCAAAAGTTTGTTAAATAACTCTAACATTAACGGTTTGTTTGGGTTAATTTAAAAATTCAAAATTTGAAGTATCTTGAGTTTTCTCTTTCTTCTTAATTTATTTTATAATGGTCATTTCCTTGTTTTTTTCTATTTTTTATCTACAAAATTTCATCAATTCAAAAATTTAAACTAAAAATTTGATTTATAAATATTTATTTTATTTTAATTTCATATTCACTAATTCGTTTTCCTCTTAACAATCATTTGAAAAATTTATAAACAATTATATTGAATCCAAGTTGGGGAAAACGATAAAGAGATCAGAAAAACAATCATTTAAGAAATTTATTGACAACTAGAACTTCACACACCAATAAATTTGAGGAAGTTGAAATATATGAAAATATTTTTCGGTTCTTTTCAATTTCAAAAAGCTATAATAAAAATATATTCATTGAATCATGAAGGCATGAAGGCGTGTTACAATGTAATGGATTTTCTGACATTGATGTACTTGATTTATTTGGTAAATTAAAAATGATAAGAAAAATTAATAATGAAAAATAGTAATCAAATAAAAACACTTGATTATATTAAAAATGTGAATTTTTTTCATCCATGCTTTATTCATAACATATTACAAATTATTTTGGTGACCGTAACTTTTGCCAAAATATTGTTTTTCAAAAGTTGAAATAATAAAATTTTAGTTGAGACCAACATCAAACTAAAACTATGTTATAAAAATGGTTAAACGAGTTAGATATATTGTCAATAAAAATATATATTATGTGAGCGCGAAATCAAATATTCAATTAAAGTATATAAAAGTTAACATTTTAGAAATATATATCTGATAAATTTTGTGTGTGTATCTTTATCGATTCAAATAAGAAAAATCATGCGCATATGACATTTTCTCATTGTTTTTGAAAACAAAATTCAATTGGATAATGATTGAGCCGGCCCTACAATAAACAATTCGTGAATTTCTAGTTAAAGGTAAGATTTTTTTATGAGGATGAATCATGAAAAGTGTTTTTTTTTTTTTTTTTTTTTTTTTTTTATGTTTTTATAGGCGTCTGATACGTTGAACATATTATTATTATTTTGGACCGATTAGGAAGGTAGCATTTTCTTTAATCCAAGTTTTGATGTAAAAAATTAAGATTTGACTACTTAGTAATATAGTCCTTTATGTTGGACATTATTTAACAATTTAAAAAATATTATTGTATAATACCTTAATATGTGGCGGAAATATATAATAAAATCTAAAAATAAATTAAACACAATTTAACATATTAAGCAATCTGGGCATTAAAAATCACTAACATGTCAATAAACTATTTATTTTAAACATGTTGTCAACAAATTGAATAGACGATCTAATAACTTATAAACAAATTTACAAAATTCAATCGCAGATCCAATTCGTTTAGGAGACTCACATTAGAGGTTGTAAACTATCTCGTGCGTTGTTAGCTAACGTCGGAGCGCCTCGTTGGATTCCAAGAATCCGCCTCGCCGGATTAGGCTGTCAGGCTCGCTGGATTGGAAGCTGGCCGGCCGGCTATGATGGGCCTGTGAGCCTGTGGGTTCATGCGAGTCGCTGGAGCTTCAAGACCTGTGCACCAGGGTGGACAGAGGCTAAGACAAGGTGCTGGAGAAGTGGCTCAAGCTGGATGCGCATGGAGCGCACGTGGTGGCACATGCGCACGTCGGGCCCGCCTGTCCGGCGAGAAATCCTGTCTAGCCAAGTCTGTCCGGCCGGCAGGTAGGCTGAAATGAGCCTCGTCGCGTCTCTCTCATTTTCTTCGCGTTTTGGCTGATTCCTTGAAGGTAAAATGTTACTCAAACACCACGAGAAGAGTTAATGATAATTCTCTCGGGTTTTGGGGAGATTAAAAGGGTGGGCTCTTCAATTAAAGAACGAAGAACAAAGAGAATTACTCAAGAACGAATCGGGAAATTAAGAAAATATTTCTTGATCTCTCTCTCTAAAACTCTCGCCAATACAAACTCTAGGGGGAGGGGATTTTGCCGAGTATAATTTACGGTTAGGGTTCTATTGGGGATTTGAATAAACCATTTAAATAGATAGAGAGCGGTCTTTTTCTTAGGTCAAACTCATTAGTCAAAATAAAACCCGTTGTTCTTTTATATGAATTTCAAAAATTAATTTCTTGACGTAATTCTTTAATTATGGCCGAGTATCATCTTTAATATTCTCCAAAAATATATTTTATTTTATTTCGAAAATAATATTTAATTACTTTAGAACATCTCATCTATTTAATGACAAATCATTACTTATTTTCATACTCTTCAAAGTAGTACGTAACGAGAAAATATTTATTTTCATCTTTTATTTATTTGAATCATCAAAATATATTATTATCCATGTAATAACATAATATGATTCATTAAATAAATGTACTAATAAATAACTAATTATTTATTCAATTACTTCGAAAATCATTCTCTTAGCGTAAATCACAATTTATTTTCAATGTGAAAATTAAATCGTTCTAGTTCAATAAATCTCGTCCGAGAGTCTATCATTGAGACATAATGGACCCACCTGAACGAAGTTTTAGAATAAAGATCGGACTCAAAAGTTCAGAAACCTTTTTCGTCTTTTAATTGTTAATATTGAAACCCTCTAACCTCATATGCGTTTTTTTTTTGATGTGACGAAATGATTCGTCACACGTTCCATAGAGTATTATACGATACCCTTCATGGATATTTGTAACTCTGAGGAATGTAAAATTACCGTTTTACCTCTGAGTTATTATTTCACTAACTCCATTGTTGTTTGTGAATGAGAAAAACATAGAGTCAGATGTCTAGACATGTCACATGTTTTATTCAAAGCATGATCGATTCGATGAATACCAGGCCCGGTTGATTCATTCACACTCTCATAACAAAGCATAGTTGATACTAATGCATTATCATTATTTCTACACAAATTTCATATCTGTGAATCACGTAACCCAATATAACAACGTTATAACACCAACCGCCGGGTCAGATGCAACTTCAATATAGCCATTGCCGATTGACAATAAAATATCATAAGGTATCATATCGATTATGCATTCACTTCAAGATTTAGATAAGTACCAAAATACCCCTCGTATGTGATCTCGAAGTTTCGAGTTATTAAACGATTTTATCTAGAGCTTCAGAGTATCACATTTCTTGTTCAATATCTTCTTCAAGATATCAAGAATGAAACACAGAGTCACAATTCTCTATATCACAAGATAAGGTATCCTAATTCATTCAAACGATCATTACTCAGATTCGATTGCCTTATCGATCTTTAAATTACGAATTAATATTTAAACTAGTCAGAAGGGGCTATCTTCTCAAGTCTGTACTTAGCACCACTTTCATCGATGACAGTTTTAGAGCGTAGAAAACATACATAAACACAAACATAATCAAGAATGAATATATAATTTTATTTAATGTTTCAGCAAAAACCAAATACAAAGTATTTATAATGTCTAATATCTCATTTGTGGGCACCAATCCCAACAAACTCCCACTTGACACAAATGAGA
The DNA here is from genome assembly GCA_958296335.1 of Urtica urens. Classification (NCBI taxonomy): domain Eukaryota; kingdom Viridiplantae; phylum Streptophyta; class Magnoliopsida; order Rosales; family Urticaceae; genus Urtica; species Urtica urens. The sequence goes on along the minus strand of OY282523.1, from coordinate 21,722,708 downwards.
TGAGAATGATCTTTTAGTCCCAATCCTTCCAGGTGTCCCCCGCAGATTTTACTCGTTAAAGGCTTCGTGAAGGGATCACTAAGGTTGTCTAACGTTGAGATCTTCATGACTTTGGCGTCTCCTCTATGAACGATGTCTCGTACAAGGTGATACTTCCGCTCTATGTGTTTTGAGCGCTTGTGACTTCTTGGCTCCTTACAGTTAACGACGGCCCCACTATTATCACAATAAAGTGTCATAGGCTTGCTTGCATTTGGAACTACTTCCAAGTAAATAAAGAATTTCCTCAGCCACAAAGCCTCCTTTGCAGGTTTACAAGCTGCCACATACTTGGCTTCCATGGTCGAGTCAGAAACGCAAGATTGCTTGATACTCCTCTAGACCACAGATCCACCAGTCAGGGTGAACACAGACCCTGATGTGGACTTGCTGGGATCCTTATCTACTTGAAAATTAGAGTCGGTATATCTCGTCATATTCATGTCACCACCTGAGGCATGTAGTCTCTCGTTCTCCTGAGATACTTTAAAACATGCTTGGTAGCAACCTAGTGCTCTAGTCCATGGTTTGGCTGGAATCTACTCACCACGCCCAGTGCGTAACAAATATCTGGCCTCGTGCAAAGCATATCATACATGAGACTTCCTATGGCTGAATCGTATGGAATATGTCTCATGTCCTCAACTTCTTGAGGAATCTTGGGAGACTTCTCACTTGAGATATGCACTCCATGTCTGAAAGGTAGTTTTCCTTTCTTAGAGTCTTGCATACTGAAGCAATCCATGAGCTTATCAATATAAGATGCCTGAGAAAGCGCTAACTTCCGGTTCTTCCGATCTCTGAAGATCTGAATTCCCAGAATGTAAGCCGCTTCTCCAAGATTCTTCATCTCAAATTGCTTTGACAGCCATATCTTAACCTTCGATAACTTTCATACGTCACTCCCAATGAGTAGTATTCCATCCACATATAGGACTAGGAACACCAACGTGCCATCATTTATCATCGTATAAATGCATGGCTCATCTACTGACTTATCAAAGCCGTAGTCTTTTACAATCTTGTTGAATCTAATATTCCATAAATGGACTTAAACAACTCACAAACCTTGCCTTGTTTGCCTTTCTCCATGAACCCGTCTAATTGAGCTATATGAATCCGCTTGTCAATGCTCCTATTCAGAAATGCAGTATTGATATCCATTTGACAAATTTCATAATCAAGGGCGGCAATAGTAGATTAAAGAGTACGGATGGACTTCAGCATAGCGACCGGCGAGAAGGTATCCTCATAGTCGATACCTTCCTTTTGTGTTAACCCTTTCGCCATTTGTCGTGCCTTAAATGTCTCAACATTTCTATCATGTCCTCTTTCTTCTTGTAGATCCATTTATACCCAACATGCTTGATACGTCAGCGTAGATCTACAAGCTTGTAGACCTCGTTGACATACATCGAATGCATTTCAACGTTCATGGCTTCTTGCCATAGGTTTGATTTGGAACTCTGCATCTCCTGGGAAAATGATACTGGATCATCTTCTTCCTTGTATGCAACAACATTGAAAGTCTCTCTGATACCCATGAATCGTTCAGGTTGTCGTACAATCCTGTTACTGCGACAAATCACATGAGGCTCTGGTTCCGAATGTGGATATTCCACTGTTGGTATAGGACTTGTCCTATCTTGTGAAGTACCAGCTACTTCACCCAACTTCTCCTTCAGCACAAGGTAGATTTGACCAATCCTAGAGTAGTCATCAGTGAATGTTACAAAGTATTCGTAACCTCCTATTGCCTGGATGTTGATTGGACCACATACATCACTATGCATGAAATCCAACACCTGTGTGGCTCTTAGACCCTTAGAGGAGAAAGTTCTCTTGGTCATCTTGCCCTCAAGAAATGATTGGGCAAAAATCCCATGGCTAGAGTTTTCAAAGGACCATCCTTTGCCAACCTCTTAATCCTATCTAGGCAAATATGTACAAGACGTAAGTTCCATAGATATATGTCGTCAGTTCCATCACTATGAAATCTCTTACGCTTCCCGAGTGAATCACTATTCACTTCGGTGTCCAAGATTGTCGGCTCATTTGGATACAAGTAATAAATACAATCTACATGATCAGCTTTAGAAATAAAAGAATCATCACTAAAAATCTCAATACCGTTATTGATTTTAAAATTGAAACCTTGTTATTCTAAACGACCAAAAGAAATTAAATTCTTCCAGAAATCTTGAACAAAATAAACATTATTCAATAATAAATTTTGTCTCCAAACTTGAGCTTCATGGTCCCGAAAAATCTTGCTCTGACCTTCATTCCATTACCCTAGTTGAACGTGAACTCCCCATCACTTAAGCTCCTAGTTTTCCTGAAACCATTCAAATTACACACAATAAGGTCAGAAGCCCCGCCGTCTAAAATCCAGGGTGATTCTTTAATTATCGTATAACAAGCTTGAGTGACGAAGATCATACCTTTCTCCTTGACTGTCTTGAGGTAGGCAAAAAAGTTCATTCGCCAATGGCCGATCTCTCCGCAATGGTGACACTTTTGCTCAAACTTGTCCACCTTTGCGATGCCTTTTCCCTTAGCATCTGCAACCTTCTTGTAAGGCTTCTTGGATCTCGTTCGTTTGCCGTTTTTGGGTCCTCTCATCACCCTCTAAGAACCAGAAGTCGAAGCCCAATGTTCAACAACATTAACCTCTCTAGACTTCTTCATATTCTGAGGGAGAAGTCCCTCGGCAGTCTGCAACTGTTGGAATTCATTTAACGATTAAAAAATTAATTATATAACATATCTAATATATGGCGGAATTAAATAATTAGATCTAACATATTAAAACAATTTTTAATATATTTAAATAACTTACGCATTAAAAATTATTAACGTGTAAATAAATTTTTGATTCTAAACATGTGATCAACAAATTGAACAAGAAATCTAGCAACCTATATATAAATTATATTCGCAGATCCAATTCGTTGAGAATACTTACAATTGAGATTGTAAACAATCCCGAAGTTTCTAGCTATCTCCTGAAGGCCTCGTCGAGTCAATCGGGTGAAAAGGGCTCGTCAGATGGGATAGGGAGCAAACCGGCCGGATAGGGAAAGCAGGCTCGCCGGACAGGCTTTTTGCCGGACATGGCCTTTTGCCGGACTCGAGGACCGGTGCCCCTTTGGGTCTTCGCCGGAATGTAATTGGGAGGCTCGCAGGATTTGTTGGAATTAATTTAACAATTTAATTATATTACACATCCTATGTAGCGGAAAAATATAATTAATCTAATATATTTAAACTAATTTTAATATATATAAACAACCTAAGACATTAAAATTTAGCTACATGTTCAATAAAAAATTTATTAAATCAAACACTCAACAAATAAATTACTAAGAACCTATATAAACAATTTATATGTAATTAGCAATTTAAAATTGTTGAGAATACTTACAATTAAGGATAATAAATTATCCCGACGTTGCTCGCTATCGTTGGAAGGCCACATCGGATACACGTCGGAAAACAGCCTCGTCTCAATGCCCTGGGAGCTGCTTTGCCGGACTGGGAAGAACAGGGCCGCCAAAAGGGAGCTCGCCGGACTGGGAGCCTTCAGGAGACCTTCGTCGGATTGAGAGCTCGCCTGACAGGTGACCTTCGCCGGAATGGAGACTGGCCGAACAGGAGACCCTCGCCGGACTGGGAACAAGCGCTTGACATGAGACCTTCGCCGGATGGGAGACTCGCCGGACAGGTGACCCTCGCCGGACTGGGACCTGGACGCCTTCGCTGGACTCTGGGAGGGACGCCAGAAGGGTGATCTTCGCCAGATTGGATTCTCTTCGCCGGATTGGATGCTGGGAAGGATTCCGGCTGGCAGGAAGCTTCAAAAACCTTTTAAAAACAATACTCAAAACAATTTTTGAATTAAATCAAACACCAAACACCACAAGTCTTGAATCAACAATAATACACAAGGAATTATGATTAGATCTAGATGGTGGGCTCTAAAGAACTGTTGGGAATCAAAACAAAGACAAGGAAAACATTTTCTCTTAATGTTGTGTTTAGGAATTTCGGCCGAGATACTCAAGGGAAGAGAGACAGAGGGTTTGGCCGAGTGATCTAGGGTTAGGGTTAGTGATTAGGATTTCCTTAAATCCTTTTATAAACAGTTTAAGATGGGCTTAAGTTTGAGTCAAACCCAAAGCCCTATCACTTGCAAATCTCGGCCAACACTCCCTCTCATATTCGTCCATGTACTTCCAATTTATTCCCAAATTTTTTGATTTATTTCTAAGTTCAATTAATTTAGAATCTCATTTTATTTAATGACATTTCATTAAAACAATTTACTACTTTCTAAATAAATACGAAACGAGATATTATTCATTTTCTTCTTTTATTTATTTTTGAAACATACAAGAGTATTATTATCAACATAACGATACTCTACGACTCAATAAATAAATGTAACAATAAATAACAAATTATTTATTAAGTTACTTAGAAAAATAACTTTCCCGATATAATTCACAATTTATATTTGATGAGCAAATCAACAATACTAGTTCTTATAATCTCTTCCAAGTGTCTATCATTGAGACCTTATGGACCCATATGAATGAAGCTTTATAATAAAGATCGGACTCAAAAGTTCACAAACCTTTTCCGTTTTTTAATTCTTAATATTGGTCGATTCCACTAAAGGACCAATACTAGTACTCTCTCTGTTCATACGCGTATATTTTCCGTTCGATGTCACAAAACAATTCTTCACACGGTCCACGGAGTACTTTACGATATTACCCTTCATGTGTATCATTAACTAAGGGGAATGTTAGATTATCGTTTTACCCCTTGAGTTATTATTTCACTAACTCCTTTGTTATTTGTGAATGAGAAAAACATAGAGTGAGATGTCTATACATGTCACATGTTTTAATTAAAGAATGTTCTTATTCGATGAATACTTGGCCAGGTTAATTCATTCACACTCTCATAACAAAGCATAGTGTGATACTAATGCATTTGCATTTTATTTACATGAACTCCATATCTGTGAATCATATAACTCAACATCACATCATTATGGTACTAACAGTCGGGTAAGAGGAAACTAAGAATTAGTCATTGCCCATTGAAAAATCAAATGGCATAAAGTGTAATGTCAATTACACATTCACTTTAGGATTAAGGTAAGTATCCAAATACCCCTCGTATGTGATCTTGATGTTTCGAGTGTTTAAACGGTTTTATCTCGAGCTTCTAAGTATCACTGGTCTTGTTCAATATCTTCTATAAGATATCAAGGATGAATCGTAGCGTCACAACACTCTATATCACATGATAAGATATCATGATTCATTCAAACAATCGTTAATCGGACATGATTGCTCTTTCGATCTTAAGATTACGAACAAATAGTTTAAACTAGTCATAAGGGGTTATCATGTCAAATATGTATTTAACACCCTCTTCGTTGATGACAGTTTCAGAGCGTAGCATTCATACATAAACACAAATTTAATCAAGAATGAATATTTATTAATATTAATGTTTCAGCAAACTATAAATACAAATGTATTTCATTGTCTAATTTTTCCTTTGTGGGCACTAATCCCAAAAAACTCCCACTTGACTCAAAGGAGTTGTGAATGATCCTTAAGTCCCAATCCTTCTAGGTGTCACTCGAAGAATTTACTCGTTAAAGGCTTTGTGGAGGGATCAGCAAGGTTGTCTAACTTTGAGATCTTCATGACTTCAACATCCCCTCTGTGAACGATGTCTCGGACTAGGTGATATTTTCTCTCTATGTGTTTGGAGTGCTTGTGATTTCTTGGCTCGTTACAATTAGCGACTGCCCCACTGTTATCACAATAAAGTGTAATGGGCTCGCTTGCACTTAGAACAAATTCCAAGTATATAAGGAATTTCCTCAGCCACACAGCCTCCTATGCAGCTTCACAAGCTGCCACATACTCGGCTTCCATGGTCGAGTCAGCAACGCAAGATTATTTGATGGTTCTCCAGATCACGGATCCACCATTCAGGGTGAACACAGACCCTGATGTGAACTTCCTGGAATCCTTATCCGCCTGAAAATCGGAGTCGGTATATCCCGTCATATTCAGGTCACCACCCGAGTATGCAAGCATGTAGTTTCTCGTTCTCTGAAGATACTTGAGAACATGCTTGACAGCAGCCCAGTGCTCGGGTCCAGGGTTTGACTGAAACCTACTTACCACGCGAACTGCGTAGCAAATATCTGGCCTCGTGCAAAGCATAGCATACATGAGACTTCCTACGGCTGAAGCGTATGGAACGTGTCTCATGTCCTCAACCTCTTGAGGAGTCTTGAGAGACTGCTCACTTGAGAGATGCACTCCATGTCTGAAAGGGAGCTTCCCTTTCTTGGAGTCCTGCATACTGAAGCGATCCATGATCTTATCAATATAAGATGTTTGAGAGAGTGCTAATTTTCGGTTCTTCCTATTTCTGAAGATCTGAATACCCAAGATATAAGCAACCTCTCCTAGATCCTTCATCTCAAATGGCTTTGATAGCCAGATTTTTACCTCTGATAAATTTCCTACATCATTCCCAATGAGTAGTATGTCATCTACATATAAGACCAGAAAAACCACTTTACCATCGTTTATCATCTACTGACTGATCAAAGCCGCAGCCTTTCACAATTTTGTCGAATCTTATATTCCATGATCTAGATGCCTGCTTCAGTCCATAAATGGACTAAAGCAACTCACAAACCTTGCCCTGTTGGCCTTTCTCCATGAATCCGTCTGGTTGAGCCATGTATATACGCTCGTCAAGATTTTCATTCAGAAATGCAGTCTTGACATCCATCTGCCAGATTTCGTAATCTAGGGCGGCAACAATGGATAAAAGAGTACATATGGACTTCAGCGTTGCAACTGGCGAGAAGGTATCTTCATAGTCGATACCTTCTTTCTGTGTAAACCCTTTTGCCACAAGTCATTCCTTAAATGTCTCTACATTTCCATCAGGTCCTCTTTTCTTCTTGTAGATCCATTTACACCCAACATGCTTGATGCCTTCAGGTAGATCTACAAGTTTCCAGACTTCGTTGACATACATCGAATGCATTTCAACGTTCATGGCTTCTTGCCACAAGTTTGCCTCAGAACTCTACATTGCTTGGGAAAATGATACTGAATCATCTTCCACATGATATGCAACTACAGTGAAAGATTCTCCGAAACCCATGTATCAAACAGGTTGTCGTACAACCTTGTTACTGCGACGAAGCGCAGGAGATTCTTGTTCCAAGTGCGGTTCTTCTAGTGTTGGTATAGGGTTAGTCCCATCTTGTGAAGTACTAGCTACTTCACCCAACAGTTCCTTAAGCACAAGTTTGATTCTCGGTACTGCATTCATCATATAGTCTTCTTCCAGAAACCTAGCGTTCGTGCCAACGAACGTTTTCTGATAAGCAGTACTATAGAAGATGTACCCTTTTGTTTCCTTGGAATATCTCATGAAAAGGCAAACCTCTGAACGACTGGCCAACTTGCTATTCTTTTGTCTCAGCACATGTGCTGGACAACCCCAAATGCGAATGTGGTGTAAAATAGATTTTCTACCACTCCATCTCTCATTGGGAGTACCAGGTACCGTCTTGGACGGAACCTAGTTCAGAATGTAAGTTGCCGTTTCCAGGGCATATCCTCAGAAGGAGTTAGGAAGTGATGAAACTCATCATCGATCTCACCATATCTAGTAGACTTCGATCCCTTCTCTCTGACACACCGTTTTGCTGCGGGGTGCCAGGTGTCGTAAGCTGAGAATGAATGCCTTCTTCTTTAAGAAAGTCTTCGAACTCTCCAGACAAGTACTCTCTCCCTTGATCAGATCGAAGGGTTTTGATCTGTTTCTCCGTTTGCTTCTCTACTAAAGCCGTATACATTTTGAACAATTCAAAAGTATCCGACTTGTGTCGCATAAGGTAAACATGAACAAATCTTGAGTAGTCATCAGTGAAGGTTACAAAGTATTCGTAACCACCCCTTGCCAGGATGTTTAGTGGTCCACATACATCACTATGTATGAGTTCCAATACATGCTTGGCTCTTAGACCTTTTGAAGAGAAGGGTCTTTTGGTCATCTTGCCTTCGAGACAGGATTCACACGTAGGAAGGCTTCCCACAGTCAGAGACTTTAAAGAACCATCCTTCGTTAGTCTCCTAATCATATCTTGGCAAATATGTCCAAGACGTAAGTGCCATAGATATGTATCATGCGTTCCATCAGTATGAAACGTCTTACGCTTTCTAAGTGAATCATTATTCACTTCGGTGTCCAAAATTGTCGTTTCAACGGGATACAAATAATAAATAGAATCCACTCGTTGAGCTTTAGTAATAAAGGAATCATCAATATAAATCTCAATACCATTATTGATTTTAAAACTGAATCCTTGTTCTTCTAAACGACCAAATGAAATCAAATTCTTGCAAAAATCTGGAACATAATAAACATTATTCAATAACAAAGTTTTAATTCCAAACTTGAGCTTCATGGTCCCGACAGATCTTGCTCCGACCTTCGTTCCATCACCCCAGTTGAATCCGAACTCCCCGTCGCTCAAGCTCCTGGTTTTCCTGAAACCATTCAAATTACATACAACGTGGTCAGATGCCCTGCAATCTAGGATCTAGGGCGATGCCTTGCTTGTAGTATAACATGTTTGAGTAACTAAAATCGTACCTTTCCCCTTGACACTCTTGAGGTAGGTAGGACAGTTCCTCCGCCAGTGGCCAGCTTCTCCGCAATGGTGACACTTGTGCTCAGACTTGTCCACGTTTGCAATGCCTTTGCCCTTAGCATCTACGGCCTTCTTGTAAGGCTTCTTGGAACCCGCTCGGTTGGCGTTTTTGGGCCTTTTCATCATCCTCTTAGAACCTGAGATCGAGGCTCTGTGTTCAGCAACATTGAGCTCTCTCGACTTCTTCTTGTTCTTAGGGAGAAGTCCCTCGGCAGTATGTAACTCTTTCATGAGCTCAGTCACTGAGTAATTGAGCTTGTTCATGGAGTAGTTCAGACGGAAGCTATCATAGGATTCCGTTAGAGTCTCCAAGATCATGTCAATCTTGGTTTCTCCGTCAATATCTGAACCGAGGATCTCCATATCGTTCAAGTGACCCATGATCAATAACATGTGTTCCCGAACTGAAGACCCTTGCTTCATCCTGCAGTTCATAAAAGTGTGGATAGCTTGCTGCCTTGCCTGACGCCCATGACATCCGAACATCTCATGGAGATTGAAAATAATGTCATTTTGCAATAGAGATATCTCGATTAGATTGTTGCAACACATTGCTCATCGATGCCAAAATGTAGCATCGAGCAATCTCATCAGACCTCATCCATGCATCGTAGGCGTCCTTGTCTTCCTTACTCGAGTCAGCACTCGAAGCAGGAGGACATGGGGTCGTGAGAACGTACTTGTGCTTCTCCACCGTCAATACGATGTCAAGGTTACGTTTCCAGTCAATGTAATTTTCACCCTCGAGTTTATTCGAACTCAAAATCGTTTGTAGTGGGTTAAATGACATAATGTTGAAAAACATAAATAAAATAAATAACTTTAGCATGTGCTACTTTTTTCAAATTATATGCATGCATGAACAATCCAAATATGGTGAGGAAAGCGTTAAATAATTCATGGTATTATGAACAAAAATAGTTAATTACTTTTCCTGGGGAAACCGTAATTAACCGCCTTTCATAGTCGTGACACATCACTATTTAGCTTGAACCATCTAAGAAGTCACAACTTCTAGTTCTTACTAATTACCATAAAATTTTGGTCACTTATTTTTAATGCAGGGTCGATTACTTTAAAACATAAGCCTAAGTGTGCAACCGACACGTGAGTCTTTACTCAAGTTACTTTGAAGATGGTTCACCTATGTGGAGACCACTTTTCATCGTTTCTCTTTAAGACTTAGTTCTTAACAATATAATTACCTAAATACTTCCGAATTACTCCCATTGAAGGGAGGATAACCATGAGTGACTCTTAGTTCATCATATATTTAGTTAATTATATTCGTGTCGGGGACCTTTGGTTGCTTCAACGATAAACAACCCCCCCACTCAGTTTTTTGGAAAAAATCATATTCTTTCAAAAACAGTTTACAATTTATAACTCATTATTTAATTATAAAGTATATGAACAATTCATGTTATAATGATGTTGGTGTTCTATAATATATGACATGTGAGGTGATATGTAATGAGATTAAATGATTCAAAGCATAAAGTATTTAACTCATTAAATGACTCATTTCTAAATACAACCCAAAAGAAAAGAAATAAAATTAAACAAATTAATCTTCTCGGCCAAGGAAACACGTGATGCGTCATCGGATGTCTCGGGTTAGCCCCCACACGTTCTTCAACGTGCGGCCAAGCCCGAGGTTCTGCCTTCTTGTGTTTTCGTCGACGGATTACAATAAAAAATATTACAATTTAAATGTCCTCGCAAATTGAGGCTCACAACTTAAATAAATAAATTTAAAAATCCGGGACGATAACCGGAAACAAAATCCTAGGGCTATATTACATGAGGATCCATACATAAACACAAACACATAATTCAAGCATTCAAAATGTAATAAATAATCATACAAAAACGCCAACACCAACTAGTCAAACAAATTTCAAAACTAGTCATTAAACCTAAATTTTAATGCCTTTAATTAGCTCTGATTCCATTTGTTGGAAGTAATTTAACAATTTAAACAATTTAATTATATTACACATCCTATGTGGCGGAAAAATATATTTGATCTAATATATTAAAACTAATTTTAATATATATAAACAATCTAAGGCATTAAAATTTAGCTACATGTTCAATAAACAATTTATTAAATCAAACACTCAACAAATAAATTACTAAGAACCTATATAAAAAATTTATATGTAATTAGCAATTTAAAATTGTTGAGAATACTTACAATTAAGGATAATAAATTATCCCGACGTTGCTCGATATCGTCGGAGGGCCTTACCGGATCCGCGTCGGAAAACAGCCTCGTCTGAATGCCCTGGGAGCTGCTTCGCCGGACTGGGAAGAACAGGGTCGCCAAAAGGGAGCTCGCCGGACTGGGAGCCTTCAGGAGACTCACTGGATAGGGCTCACCGGAATGGAGGACCTCGCCCGACAGGTGACTCGCCGGACATGAGACCTTCGTCGGATTGAGAGCTTGCCTGACAGGTGACCTTCGCCGGAATGGAGACTCGCCGGACAGGAGACCCTCGCCAGACTGGGAACAAGCGCATGCCAGGAGAACTTCGCCGGATGGGAGACTCGCCGGACAGATGACACTCGCCGGACTGGGACCTGGACGCTTTCGCTGGACTGTGGGAGGGACTCCAAACGGTTGATCTTCGCCGAATTGGATTCTCTTCGCCGGATTGAATGCTGGGAAGGATTCCGGCCGGCATGAAGCTTCAAAAACTTTTTAAAACAATTTTGAATTAAATCAAACACCAAACACCAAAAGTCTTGAATCAACAATAATACACAAGGAATTATGATGAGATCTAGAGGGTGGGCTCTCAAGAACTCTTGGGGATCAAAACAAAGACAAGGAAAACATTTTCTCTTTGTGTTGTGTTTAGGAATTTCGGCCAAGATACTCAAGGGAAGAGAGAGAGAGGGTTTGGCCGAGTGACCTAGGGTTAGGGTTAGTGATTAGGATTTCCTTAAATCCTTTTATAAACAGTTTAAGATGGGCTTAAGTTTGAGTCAAACCCAAAGCCCTATCACTTGCACATCTCGGCCAACACTCCCTCTCATACTCGTCCATGTACTTCCAATTTATTCCCAAATTATTTTGATTTATTTCTAAATTCAATTAATTTAGAATTTCATTTTATTTAATGACATTTCATTAAAACAATTTCTTACTTTCTAAATAAGTACGAAACGAGAAATTATTCATTTTCTTCTTTTATTTATTTTTGGATCATACAAGAGTATTATTATCAACATATCGATACTCTATGACTAAATAAATAAATGTAACAATAAATAACAAATTATTTATGAAGTTACTTAGAAAAATAACTTTCCCGATATAAATCACAATTTATATTTGATGAGCAAATCAACAATACTAGTTCTTATAATCTCTTCCAAGTGTCTATCATTGAGACCTTATGGACCCATATGAACGAAGCTTTAGAATAAAGATCGGACTCAAAAGTTCACAAACCTGTTCCGTCTTTTAATTCTTAATATTGGTCGATTCCACTAAAGGACCAATACTGACACTCTCTCTGTTCATACGCGTATATTTTCCGTTTGATGTGACAAAACAATTCTTCACACGGTCCACGAAGTACTTTACGATATTACCCTTCATGTGTATCATTAACTAAGGGGAATGTTAGATTACCGTTTTACCCCTTGAGTTATTATGTTACTAACTCCTTTGTTATTTGTGAATGACAAAAAAACATAGAGTGATATGTCTATACATGTCACATGTTTACATGAACTCCATATATGTGAATCATATAACCCAACATCACATCATTTTGACACCAATCGTCGAGTCAGATGAAACTAAGATTTAGTCATTCCCCATTTATAAATCAAATGTCATAAAGTGTAATGTCAATTAAACATTCACTTCAGGATTAAGGTAAGTATCCAAAAACCCCTCGTATGTGATCTTGAAGTTTAGAGTCTTTAAACGGTTTTATCTCGAGTTTCTAAGTATCACTTGTCTTGTTCAATATCTTCTATAAGATATCAAGGATGAATCATAGAGTCACAACTCTCTATATGACATGTTAAGATATCATGATTCATTCAAACAATCGTTAATCAGACACGATTGCTCTTTCGGTCCTAAGATTGCGAACAAATGTTTTAAACTAGTCATAAGGGGTTATCATGTCAAATATGTATTTAATACCCTCTTCTTTGATGACAGTTTCATAGCGTAGCATTCATACATAAACACAAACTTAATCAAGAATGAATATTTATTAATATTAATGTTTCAGCAAAATATAAATACAAATGTATTTCTTTGTCTACTTTCTCCTTTGTGGGAACCAATCCCAACGGGATTGACCTTCCGCCTGGACACCTTCGCCAGACAGGAGGATGGCTCGCCGGTTTGGGCCTGTCTCGCCAGACAAGGACTGGCACGCAGGAAAGAAACCGGCAAGGACCCCCGAGGCTTCGAATTGATTCTAAATCAATTTTGTCACAATAATAGCCGGATATTAAATCACTCAAACACCATAAAATAGAATCAAAGATAATACACTTAGAATTAGAGCGAGATTGAGAGGGTGAACTCTTCTATGAACACTCGAGAATAAGGGATTCACTCAAAGAAGGAAGAAACAATTTTCTCTCTTTGTTTTCTCTGAGAGATTTCAGCCGAGACACACACAAGGTGGAGATGGATTTTGGCCAAAAATATTAATAGGGTTGAAACTGTGATTAAGGTTTCCTTAAGCCCTTATATAAGCAAGTCAAATGGGCTTAAGTTGGGTCAAACCCAATATCTATTCACTTAAAGAATTTGCCAACACTCATCCTAACACTCGGCAATATTGATTTATTTTATTCTCAAATATTTAGATTTATTTCTAAATTAAATTAATTTAGAACACTAATCTATTAATGACATTTCATTAAATAATTTCATACTTCACAAATAAGTGCGATATGAGAGAATATTTATTTTCTTCTTTTATTTATTTGAATCACTCAAATGTATTATTATCTCTATAATTATACAATATGACTCATCAAAAAAATGTAACAATATATAACTAATTATTTATTAAGCTACTTAGAAAATAAGTTTCTCGATATAAATTACAATTTATATTCAATGAGCAAATAATTTATTCTTGTTCATTTAATCTCTTCTAAGTGTCTATCGTTGAGACCTTATGGACCCACATGATCGAAGCTTTAGAATAAAGATCGGACTCAAAAGTTCACAAACATTTTCTGTTTTTTAATTCTTAATATTAGTCGATTCCACTAAAGGATTAATACAGAGACTCTCTAAGTTCATGCGCGTATATTTTCCATTTGATTTGACAAAACAATTCTTCACACGATCCATGAAGTATTTTACAATATTACCCTTCATATGTATCATTAACTCAGAGGAATGTAAAATTGTCGTTTTACCCATTGAGTTACTATTTCACTAACTCCTTTGTTATTTGTGAATGAGAAAAAAATAGAGTGAGCAATCTTTACATGTCACATGTTTTAATCAAAGAATGTTATTATTCGATAAATACTTGGCCTGGTTTATTCATTTACATTCTCATAACAAAGCATAGTGTGATTCTAATGCATTTGCATTGTTTCAACATGAATTCCATATATGTGAATCACATAACCCAATATGACAACGTTATGACACCAACTGTCGGGTCAGATGCAACTATAACTTAGTCATTGCCTATTGACAAATCAAATATTATAAGGTGTAATATCAATTATGTATTCACTTCAGGATTTAGGTAAGTACCAAAATATCCCTCGTATCTGATTTTGAAGCTTTTAGTGATTAAACGGTTTTATCTCGAGCTTCTAAGTATCACTGGTCTTAGTCAATATCTTCTATAAGATATCAAGAATGAAACACAAAGTCATAACTCTCTATATGACAAGATAAGATATCATGATTCATTCAAACAACCATTACTTAGATTCGATTGCTCTATCGATCTTAAGATTGCGTAAAAATGTTTAAACTAGTCACAAAGGGCTACCTTGTCAAGTTTGTACTTAGCAGCTCTTTTGTTGATGACAGTTTCAAAGCGTAGCAATCATACATAAACACAGACATAATTATAAAGAATGAATATTCAAATTTATTAATGTTTCAGCAAAATCAAATACAAAGTATTTTAATGTCTAATATCTCCTTTGTGGGCACCAATCCCAACAACAACTCCTTCATGAGCTCGGTTACAGTATAATCGAGTAGTTCAGACAAAAGTTATCGAACGAGTCTGTCAAAGTTTCCAAAATCATGTCGATCTTCGTCTCTCTGTCAATCTCAGAACCAAGAATCTCCATATCGTTCAGGTGACCCATGATCAGTAGCATGTGTTCCCAAACTGAGGTTCCTGGCATAATCCTGAAGTTCATGAAACTGCAGATAGCTTGCTGCCTTGCCTGACGCCCATGACATCCAAACATCTCATGGAGATTGTAGAGAATGTCACATGTTGTGGCGATGTCTCATTGAGATTGTTGCAACACGTTGCTCATGGATGCTAAGATGTAGCATCTATCAATCTAGTCGGACCTCACGCATCATATGCGTCCTTGTCCTCCTTGCTCGAGTCAAAACGTACTTGTGCTTTTGCACCATCAGTATGATGTCGAGGTTATGTTTTCAATCAACGTAATTCTCACCCTCAAGTTTGTTCAAACTCAAAATCGTTTGCAATGGGTTAAAAGAAATTTTGAAAAAATAAATCAAATAAATAAAATTTAGTATGTGCATGAAAAATCCTAATGTACTGAGGAAAATATAAAATAATTCATGGTATTATGAGCAGTAATGGTTAATTATCCGAGGGGAAACCTCAATTAACCGCCTTTCATAGTCGTGACATATCACTATTTAGTCCGAACCATCCAAGAAGTCACAACTTCTAGTTCATACAAATTATCATAAACTTTGGTCACTTATTTTTAATGCATGCCCTCTAAGTGAGGATTACTTTAAAAACATAAGTCTAAGTTTACAGCCGACATGTGGGCCTTTAATCAAGTCATTTTGATAACGGTTCACTGAGGGGAGACCCCGCTTCATCGTTTCTTTTTAAGGCTTAGTTCATAATAATTTAATTAACATAATGCTTCCAACGTACTCCCATGAAAGGGAGGGCCAAGAGGGTGACTCTTATTTCATAGCACAATAAGTTAATTAAACTCATGTCGGGGACCGCGAGTTACTTCGAAGATAAATAACCCTCCCACTTAGTTTTTGCAAAAATTGTATTTTTGTTGAAAACAATTTACATTTTATAATCTCTTTATAAATTTTAAACTATATGAACATTTGATTTTAATGTAATGCTGTTGTTCTGTCCTATATGAAATGTGCGGTGATTATGCGATGATATAAAATAAAACCATAAAAAAATTTAACTCATCTAATGGCTCATTTCTAGTTAAAACCCAAAGAAAAATACTTAAGAAAAATAAATTATTTATTCATTAAAATATGGCCAGCCAAGGACTTCTTGTGACGCGTCATCGGATGTCTCGGCTCAGCCCCCACACGTTCTCCAACGTGCAGCCAAGTCCGAGATGCTGCCTTCCTTGTCTTCGCGTCGTCGGATTACAATTAAATAAAAATAACCATTTAAATTGTCCTCGCAAATTGAGCCTCACCAATTTAAAATTTAAAATATAAAATATAAAAATAAACCCGGGAGAATAACCGAAAAATTCATATGGTCATAACAATGAGGATCCATCCATAAAACACACACACAAGCATTCATACCGCAATTTCAAATCATACAAAAAACACCAACACCAAACTAGTCAAACAATAGTCACTCAAACCTAATTTTAATCCGTTTTACTAGCTCTGATACCGCTTGTTGGAAATTATTTAACGAATAAAAAATATTATTATATAACACATCATATGTGGCGGAAATATATAATAAGATCTAAAAATAAATTAAACACATTTTAACATATTAAGCAACCTAGGCATTAAAAATCACTAATATGTTAATAAACTAGTTATTCGAAACCTGTTGTCAACAAATTGAATAAACAATCTAACAACATTTTAAACGATCCCACAATGTTTAAAACATCCATTGTGGGACTTCGCCGCGGCGATGTACAAATCTCGCTGCAGCGAGATCCCACAACGGATGTTTTAAATGTTGTAGGAGATTCTCAGTGCAGTCAGGATTCAACTTCGCTCCGGCGAGATGTTTTTCCAAAAAAAAGGGTGGTCGCTGGAGCAATCTCGCCGCAGCGATGAAGAGATTGTGCTGCGGCGAGACCCTCTGGCTGTAGTCAGGATTCAACTTCGTCGCGGCACATTTTTTTTTCCAAAAAATATGTGGTTCCAATTCCACAACGCTAAACGTTGTGGGAACTTCTCGCTGCAGCTAGATTCGTACTTCGCTGCGATGAGATTCCCATAACGGATCTAATAATCGTTGTGGGAGAGTTGTTATTCCCAATTTTCTACAATGATTAGCTTAAGCGTTGTGGAAATCAAAGATCCCACAGCGTTTGTGGATAAACGTTGTGGGTAACTGGTTTTCTCACAATGGTTAAGGACAAACGTTGTGGGATCTCTGATTCCAACCACGCTTAAGAATAAGAGTTGTGGGAACACTATTTCCCACAATGCTTATTATAAGCGGTGTGGAAGACCCGTTGTGGGATCCAACATTTATAGTAGTGACGATTGCCTCATAGGAGACGCCGCAAATGTATTTCGTCACGAGTTATATCACGATCTTCTCAAAGACACAATAAACGAACCAAACTCGTTAAAAACACCCGATTGTGTTTTGAAATATTACACGGGTATCACTGAGGAAGACTGGGTAAACTTTAGACGAAGTGAAGTTTTTAAGCAAACGTCGGAGCAAGGGAAAACTAATTCCGCTAAACTGGAATCCAAATCTCGATGTGACCGAGATGGATATCGAAAACTAGATCAACAAAAGGTTAAGTTTTTCATTTATTTATTTTGTACTCATTTTTTTACATTTAATATACGATTAATAGTTAATTAATAGCACGACGAAATCTGGCAATGGGAAACATTATAAGAATTATGGATTGAATCGCAAATGAAAGACAAGATAGACGGAAAAGAGTTCAAGAATGACAAAGATCGACTAATGGGAGAATTAATTGTAAGATTTTTAATAATGTAAGTTATATTAATAATATTTTTACTTACAAATGATTATATTTATGTATATGTAGAAAAGATTATCTCAACAAGCAACCGAAGGTACTTTCATCCCAGAAATGCGAAAAATTATCTTGTAAGAAGCTATGGGAACAAAGAAATATGTTTGCGGTTAATCCAAACATGTTGCCAAGTGTTTCAAGTAGTTTGTTCCTCCGACCCCAAACGAAGAACTTAACAAGATGCGTCTCGAAATGTGTCTTGAGTTAATGGAGTTTAAAAATCAAATGTTGAAGGCGGTTAATGGTCGTGGTAGTATAAGTGTTGGAGAAGTTAGTATTGATCGAGTTGAAGATAATCTCAATGCGAGTGGGGTTGGTGATGAAGAGATGGCTAAGATCCAAGAAGTCGTCAAAGAGATCGTCTCTTTAAGTAATCTTTATTCATGCTTATTTTTTTATTTCAAAAATTAATTTGTTTTCAGTATTAAATCGGTGATTTTAATAGGACATGATGATGTACATAATTATCCAAAAGTCTGTCCAATTATTGTGGAAAATCAACTAGTGTTCGGGCTAGTTGCTCATTGAATCCAACCACACCGGTGACACCGTGTTTGAATGAAAGTGTCGAGTGTTTTCTCTACGTTGACGATATTGTGAAAGGAAACACAATTTATGTTTCAAATGGACGTGTATATTTGAACGAGGGCGTAATTCACTTGTCAACTTTGGAGGAAGGAAATGCACGGGTGAGCATTTTGGGCGATTCCCACCAAAGAAGCTCTAACCGTAGAAGCTGCAATGGGGGGTCTTGTCTCGTGGCCGTGACGATTGATAGATACAGAGACGGCAAAAGAGAGTCGCGGTCTATACATCAAATGCTCGAAACTCGAAACTACGAGTCAACTTACTCCCGATGATAATAGGAGAATTAATTACGAGGTATTATATTTTAACATACTCTTTAATATGTATTGATTGTTTAAATTAGTTATAAGGTAATTAATTCAAAGTTTAAATGGTTACAATATAATAAATTCTAAGTTTAAATTTCTCGCTCAATATGCGAACAAATTGAGGTTAGAACAAGGACACGTTATCCAGGCGAACATTTATCTAACAATCTCCGCTATCCCGATTATGTTGGGATTCGATGATATTTCCAATTTTTTACAATTATCAGAAATTGGGGCGTCAAACATATCTCTTTACATTGAGTACGTGTTTCTTTAATGAATATAATTTTTTATTATTGATTAAATATTGAGTCGTTTAAATTTTTGAATACTTTGAAATATAGCCATATACGCGCATCGACGACATAGTTGAAGAAGAAATTTGGCTTTGTAAACGCGGCGTTACCATCTCACATGTCTACAAATGAAGAAGATTACCATTTGTCGACACGATTCAAACAGGTTGGAAACGCGGTGCGAGGATGCAATGTTGGAAAACTAGTTTTCATGTCGTACAATCAAAACTTTCATTGGATGCTTGTTGTCCTTGACTTGTGGAAAGATTGTGCGATGTTTTTGGACCCAATGAATAAACAAATTCCACAAGACTTAGTTTCGTTGATAAAAAAGTAATGTTTTTACTTATATATTGAATGTTTGTTATAAGATATACTTATACTTTTAGTTTTGTAGGGTGTTTTCAAATTTCAAACTTGAACACAAAGACGCTCTTGGTCACGGACAATCAACGTACATAGGGTCAATGGTCGCTCAAAGACAAAGCGGTAACACAAAATGTGGATATTTTGTTTTATGTTATATGCGAGAAATAGTTGTAGGTGGCATAAGTATTGGCAGAGATGCCCACAAGAAGATTGTTTATTTGCATATTGATGTAATATATAAATCTTTGTAAAGTCCTTATTAAAAGATTGTTTATTTACATATTGATGTAATATATAAATCTTTGTAATTTGCTGATTAAATTAATAAAAGTTGAAACGTTCATTCATTTCTTTTTAGTTTGATTGAAGATTTATGATATTCAATAGTCTTATAGTCCTTAATCAAACCTAACAATGTATGAAGAGACAAATGTAGATTTGCGTGAACAAACTCTTCATGGTTTGACTAAAACGGTATATTCGCAATCTAAAGATCAACAGACTATTGATCCCAGTATGATTGTTGGAAGAATCTAGGATGTCTGGTTACGAGGCATAGAGAGTTAGGAACTCTGTAGTTCTTCCAGTGTATCTTTCAAAGATACTGAATTGACCATTGCACCTTTAGAGACAATAGAAGAACAAAACATTTAACATCTTCTATCTCAATGTCACTACATATGAATCGCATCATGCTTACCTAAATCCTGAAATGAGACATGTCATTTCATAGCATTAATACTCGCAATTGAGAAATTCAAATTCTAGGTCAAATGTGTGATCTAGACAAGGTCTATTGGTGAGATATTAAGTTATGAAGATGTCATGAACCAACTTTGTGAAGTTTTCATAGATATGGAATTCATGTACAAGATTGCTGAGATGCAATATATATCACCACATGCTTTATTACTTGGGTTGTGAATAAATGAATTGCGCAATGTCCAAATTTAAGTAGCGACTTTATTTGGATGAAACAATGTGACTTGTTAGCTCCTCGTCAATACATTGTTTCTGACTTATTCACAAGTAACAAAGGAGTTGAGGAAATAACAACTAGAAGGGTAAAATGGTAATTTTATAAATCCCAACTAGTTGATGATATTCATGAAGGGTAAACATAGATAACATTCAATGGATCCGCTCAATATAATTAAGTTGAACTTGAGTAGAAAATAAATTCATTTGAACCGAGAGATTCTCAGTGTCGATTCTTTAGTGGAGTCAGTCGACATTAAGCTAATACTCGGAAAAGGTTTGAGAACTTTTGAGTCCGAGTATAAAAGCTCAAGCTTTGTTCATTTGGATCCATAAGGTCACTATTACAGGTCATTAGAGTAGGATTGTTAAACTAGAAGCTAAGTCAAAATAAGTTCAAGTGTTGAACTAGACTTTTTCTCGAAAAATGTATAAAGGGTATTTTTGTCCACAAGGACATAAGATGATGTGAATGTCAAAATAAGATTTTGAATATTTTCATTTGATGAAAATATAAATTACTTTCTAAAGCATAAAAGTCGTTTAAGGCATTGTGAAATTAATTTTGTTATTTGTGCAATTATAATTCTACAATGGGTATTTTAATAATTGTCTTAAAAGGAATGAGGAAGCATCTAGATGCTCCCCACTTGGGTAGAGTTCGGCCAAGATAGTGCATCAAGAGGAGAGTTTTATTTCCTTTTTCTTATAAGGATAATTACCCAAAAGAAAAAGGGAAATGAATTTCCTTAAGAAGGAAACAAATGTGCTAAGTGAGGAAACAAATTTCCTCACTAATGCAAGGTGCATGGCCGGCCAACACAAAGAGTGAAAGGGGAAGGGAAAATCAAATATTGTGTCATGAATACATTATTCATGAATGAATGAATAATTGACCTTTATAGATTTTTCCTTCTCCTATAAATAGAGCCTCACATAGAGATGTGAAGGTTAACCTTTTTTCTTGCTCTCTCCCTATTGTGGTCGACCCTCTCTCTCTCTCTCTCTAGAAAATACTCTTCTTATTTTGCACCTAGATTCACATTTAATCTAGAGAATTAGCTTATGATCCAAGAATTGTACTTGGTTCATATTGTTGGAATTTATTTAACGATTAAATGATATAAATTATAATACACATCCTATGTGGCGGAAAATTATAATTAGATCTAATATTTTAAAACTAATTTTAATATATTTAACAACCTAAGTCATTAAAATTTTATCACACAATTATAAACAATTTATAATTCACATGCTCAATCAAATAAATTAAACTAATAACTTATATAACAATTATATAATTTATATTTAATTATTTAATTGAGAAAATACTTACATTAAAGGTTGTAAACAACCTCGACGTTGCTAGCTATCGTCGGAATGCCACGTCACGTTCAAAACGGAGAAAAAATCCTCGCGGGACTGCCTGGGAACGTCTTCGCCGGACTGGGAAGGGTCGCCGGAATGGATACCTGCGGGGATCCTCGCCGGATTGGAATTTTTCGCTTGACAGGGAGCTCGCCGGACTGGGGAACCTCGCCGGACTAGGCACTCGCAGGATGGGAGACTTTTGCCGCACGGGGACACACCTGATAGGGAAGACCCACCGGAATGCACGCTGGCCGGACTGGGAAGCCTCGCCGGACTGGAGATCTCTAGGACGCCTCGCCGGATAGCCTCGCCGGATTCGCCTCGCCGGACTGGAGCACGCCTGACAGGGAGCCTTCGCCGGACTGGATCGCTGGAGGCTGGGGAACTCGCCGGAATGAGCCCAGATCGTCCTAGGGACGTTTTTGGCTGGCTGAAAGCTTTTAAAACAGTTTAAAAACCTCAAAACAATTCACAAAATTATTCCAAACACCACAAGTAATGAATCAACAATAATACACTAGGAAATTATTGAGATTATGAGTGTGGGCTCTTAAGAACAATTAGGAATCAAAGATGAAAGATTAGAAAAACAATTTCTCTTTTCTTTTGTTGGAGATTTCGGCCGAGAAACACAAAGGGGAGAGAGAGAGTGTTGGCCGAAAATTAACTAGGGTTAGGGTTTAGTGATTAGGGTTTGTTTAGCCTTATTTATACAGGTTATAAATGGGCTTAAGCTGGGTCAAACCCATGACCCTATTCACTTAGGGAATTCGGCCAAAAACCCTCTCCCCTTACTCGTCCATATCTTTGATTTTTATTCCTAAACATATTTGATTTAATTTCTAAAATTAATTTAGAACTCTCATTATTATTTAATGACACATCATTAAATATATTTCGTAATTATCGAATAAGTACGAAATGAGAAACAATTTATTTTCTTCTTCTAACATATTTAAGCACTCGAGAATGTCATCATCAATATGATAACATTTTGTGATTCAATGAAAAAAATAAATAACTAGTTATTTATTGAGTTTCAAGAAAATAACTTTCCTAGTATAAATCACAATTTATACTTAATGAGTAAATCAACTTTTACAGTTCTTTTAATCTCTTCCAAGTGTCTATCATTGAGACCTCATGGACCCACATGAATGAAGCTTTAGAATAAATATCGGACACAAAAGTTCATAAACTTTTTCCGTCTTTTAATTCTTAGTATTGGTCGATTCCACTAAAGGACCAATATTGACAATCTCTCTGTTCATTTGCGTATATTTTATTTTTGATGTGATGAAACACTTTCTCACACGATCCACGGAGTATATTACGATATTACCCTTCATGTGTATCAGTAACTGAGGGGAATGTAAGATTACTGTTTTACCCCTCTAGTTATTATTTTACTAACTCCTTCGTTATTTGTGAATGAGAAAAACATAAAGTGAGATGTCTCTACATGTCACATGTTTTAATCAAAGAATGAACTCATTCAATGAATACCTGGCCAGGTTTATTCATTCACACTCTCATAACAAAGCACAGTGTGATACTGATGCATTTGCATTGTTAATACATGAATTTCATATATGTGACACCAACATCACATCCTTGTGACACCAACAGTCGGGTCAGATGCAACTAAAACTTAGTCATTGCCCATTGACGAATCAAATGTCACAAAGTGCAATGTCAATTAAATATTCACTTCAGGATTAAGGTAAGTATCATAATACTCCTTTAGTTGTGAAATTTATTCCTCGAGTGTGTAAACAGTTTTGTCTCGAGCTTCTAAGTGTCACTGATCTTGTTCAGTATCTTCTATAAGATGCCAAGTAAGAATCATAGAGTCTCAACTCTCTATATCACAAGATGAGATATCATGATTCATCCTAACAATCAATAATAAGACTCGATTGCTCTATCGATCTTTAGATTGCGAACAAATGTTTCAAACTTGTCACAAGGGGTTATCTTGTCAAGTCTGTACTTAACACCCTTTTCGTTGATAACAGTTTCAGAGCATAGCTTTAACATAACTAAACACAATCTTCAAAAGAATGAACATTTATTAATATCAACGTTTCAGCAAAATATAAATACACAAAGTTTCTCAATGTCTAATATCTCCTTTGTGGGCACCAATCCCAACAAACTCCCACTTGACTCAAAGGAGATGCGAATGATCCTTCAGTCCCAATCCTTCTAGGTGCCCCTCGAAGACTTTACTCGTTAAAGGCTTCGTGAAGGGATTAGCAAGGTTGTCTAACGTTGAGATCTTCATGACTTCAGCATCCCCTCTGTGAACGATATCTCGAACGAGGTGATACTTGCGTTCTATGTGTTTAGAGCGCTTGTGACTTCTTGGCTCCTTACAATTAGCGACTGCCCCACTATTATCACAATAAAGTGTAATAGGCTCGCTTGGACTTGGAACAATTTCCAAGTACATAAGGAATTTCCTTAGCCACACAGCCTCCTTTGCAGCTTCACAAGCTGCCACATACTCGGCTTCCATGGTCGAGTCAGCAACACAAGATTGCTTGATACTCCTCCAAACCACGGATCCACCATTCAGGGTGAACACAGACCCTGATGTGGACTTCCTGGAATCCTTGTCCGCCTGAAAATCGAAGTCGGTATATCCCGTCATATTCAGGTCACCACCTGAATACGCAAGCATGTAGTTTCTCGTTCTCCGAAGATACATGAGAACATGCTTGACAGCAACCCAGTGCTCGGGTCCAGGGTTAGACTGGAATCTGCTCACCACGCCTACTGCATAGCATATGTCTGGTCTCGTGCAAAGCATAGGATACATGAGACTTCCTACGGCTGAAGCGTAAGGAATGTGTCTCGTGTCCTCAACTTCTTGAGGTGTCTTGGGACACTGCTCGTTTGAGAGATGCACTCCATGTCTGAAAGGTAGCTGTCTTTTCTTGGAGTCTTGCATACTGAAGCGATCCATAATCTTATCAATATAAGATGCTTGAGAGAGAGCCAACGTACAATTCTTTCGATCTCTAACGATCTGAATACCTAGAATGTAAGCTGCCTCTCCAAGATCCTTCATTTCAAATTGCTTTGACAGCCAGACCTTAACCTCTGATAACTTTCCTACATCATTCCCAATGAGTAGTATGTCGTCTACATAAAGGACTAAGAAAACCACTTTGCTATCGTTTATCATCTTATAAACACATGGCTCATCTACTGACTGATCAAGGCCGTAGCTCTTCACATTTTCGTCGAATCTGATATTCCACGACCAAGATGCTTGCTTCAGTCCATAAATGGACTTGAGCAACTCACAAACCTTGCCCTGTTGGCCTTTCTCCATGAACCCGTCTGGTTGAGCCATATAAATGCGCTCATCAAGATTGCCATTCAAAAATGCTGTCTTGACATCCATTTGCCAGATTTCATAATCTAGGGCTGCGGCAATGGATAAGAGAGTGCAGATGGACTTCAGCATAGCGACTGGCGAGAAGGTATCCTCATAGTCGATACCTTATTTCTGTGTGAACCCTTTTGCCATAAGTCGTGCCTTAAATGTCTCGACATTTCCATCCGGTCCTCTCTTCTTTTTGTAGATCCATTTACAGCCTACAGGCTTAATGCCTTCAGGAAGATCTACAAACTTCCAGACCTCGTTGACATACATCGAATGCATTTCAACGTTCATGGCTTCTTGCCATAGGTTTGCCTCGGAACTCTGCATCGCTTGGGAAAATGATACGGGATCATCTTCTTCATTGTGTGCAACTGCAGTAAAAGATTCTCCGATACCTATGTATCGAACAGGTTGTCTCACAACTCTGTTGCTACGACGAAGCGCAGGAGTCTCTGATTCCGAGTTTGGTTCTCCCACTGTTGGAATAGGACTCGTCCTATCTTGTGAAGTACCAGCTGCTTCACCCAACAATTCCTTTAGCACAAGTCTGCTTCTCGGTACTGAATTCTTCATGTAATCTGCTTCCAGAAACCTAGCATTCGTGCTAACAAAAGTTTTCTGATCAGCAGCACTATAGAAGATGTACCCTTTTGTTTCTTTGGAATATCCCACGAACAGGCATACTTCTGAACGACTAGCCAACTTGCTACTCTTTTGTCTCAACACATGTGCTGGACAACTCCAGATGCGAATATGGTATAAAATAGATTTTCTACTACTCCATCTTTCATAGGGTGTGCCAGGTATCGTTTTAGATGGGACCTGGTTCAGAATGTAAGCAGCTGTTTCAAGGGCATATCCCCAGAACGAATTAGGAAGCGATGAGTAACTCATCATCGACCTCACCATATCTAACAGAGTTCGATTCCTTCTCTCTGACACACCGTTTTGTTGCGGAGTGCCAGGTGCTATAAGCTGAGAATGCATGCCTTCTTCTCTAAGAAAGTCTTCTAACTCTCCAGACAAGTACTCTCCCCCTCGATCTGATCGAAGGGTTTTGATCTGTTTCTCCGTCTGCTTTTCAACTAAAGCCTTATACTGTTTGAACATTTCAAAAGTATCTGACTTATGTCGCATAAGGTAGATATGACCAAACCTAGAGTAGTCATCAGTGAAGGTTACAAAGTATTCATAACCTCCTTTTGCCAGGATGTTATTTGGCCCCTATACATCAGTGCGTAGCACTAGACCTTTCGAAGAGAAAGGTCTATTGGTCATCTTGCCCTTAAGACATGATTCACACGTGGGGATGAATCCCACGCTTAGAGACTTCAAAGGACCATCCTTTGTTAACCTCTTAATCCTATCTAGGTCAATATTTCCAACACGTAAGTGCCATAGATATGTGTCGCCAGTTTCATCACTATGAAACGTCTGACGCTTCCTTAGTGAATCACTATTCACTTCGGTGTCCAAGATTGTCGGCTCATTTGGATATATATAATATATAGATTCCACACAATGATCTTTAGTTATAAACAAATCATCAACAAAAATCTCAATACCATTATTGATTTTAAATTGAAACATTGTTCTTCTTAACCACCAAAAGAAATCAAATTCTTGCAAAAACTGGAATATAATAAATATTATTCAATAATAAGTTTTGTTTTCAAAACTCAGCTTCATGGTCTTGATAGATTTGGCTCCGACCTTCATTATATTTCCCCAGTTGAACATGAACTCTCCATCACCTAAGCTCATTATTTTTCTGAAATCAGTCAAATTACACTCGATATGATCAGATGCCCCGCAATCTAAAATCCAAGGTGATTCTTTATTTGTTGTGTAACATGCTTGGGTAATAATGGTTCATGCACCAATGGTCGATATCTCCACAATTGTGACACTTGTGGTTAAACTTGTCCACCTTCACGATGTCGTTTCCCTTAGCATCCGTAGCCTTCTTGTAAGGCTTCTTGGATCCTGTTGGGTTGGCATTTTTAGGACCTTTCATCACCCTCTTAGAACCATAAGTGGAAGACCTATGTTCAACAACATTGACTTCACCAGTCTTCTTCTTGTTCTTCGGGAGAAGTCCCTCAGCATTCTGTAACTCCTTCATAAGCTCGGTTACAAAACAATCGAGCTTGTTCATGGAGTAGTTCAGACAAAATTTATCAAAAGAATCCGCCAGATTCTCCAAGATCATGTCGACCTTGGTGAGTCCATCGATCTCCGATCCGAGAATCTCCATATTGTTTAGGTGACCCATGATCACTAGCATCTGTTCCCGAACTGAGGTTCCCGGCTTCATCTGGAAATTCATGAAATTGCGGATAACTTGCTGCCTAGCCTAATGCCCATGACATCCAAACATGTCATGAAGGTTGTACATCATCTCATATCAATGTGAGGATGTCCAGATAAGATTGTTGCAACACATTGCCAATAGACGCTAAGATATAGCATCTAACAATCT
Organism: Urtica urens; assembly: GCA_958296335.1. Lineage (NCBI taxonomy): Eukaryota > Viridiplantae > Streptophyta > Magnoliopsida > Rosales > Urticaceae > Urtica > Urtica urens. The sequence goes on along the minus strand of OY282523.1, from coordinate 21,694,885 downwards.
CGTCAGACGTCATCCACCCATCATAGGATTCCTTGTCCTATTTACTCGAGTCAGCAGTTGGAGCTGGAGGACACGGGGTTGTGAGAACGTACTTGTGATTTTCGACCGTCAGCACGGTGTCGAGATTACGTTTCCAATCAACATATTTCTCACCCTCGAGTTTGTTCAAACTCAAAATCATTTGCAGTGGATTAAAGGACATTTTGCTGAAATTTAAATAAAATAAATAAATTTAGTATGTGTCACAACTCGAATTGCATGCATGAACAATCCTAATATGGTTTGAAAGTGATAAACAATTCATGGTATTATGAAATCAAATGACTAATTACTTTTCCTAGGGGAAACTGTAATTAATTACCTTTCATAGTCCTGACACATCACTATTTAGTTCGAACCATCCAAGAAGTCACATTTTCTAGTTCTTACTAATTACCATAAACTTTGGTAACTTATTTTTAACGCATAGCCTCTATGGGAGGATTACTTAAAAAACACAAGTCTTAGTGTGCAACTGGCATATGGGCCTTTATCCAAGTCACTTTGATAATGGTTCTCCTAGGGGAGACCCCGCATCGTTCATATTTAAAGCTTAATTCAATAACAATTTAATTAATAAATTGATTCCAAGGTACTCTCATTGAAGGGAGCGCAACGATGGGTGACTCGTAGTTCATCATACATTATTTTAACTAAATTCATGTCGGGGACCTTGGGTTGTTTCAATGACAAACAACCCTTCCACTTAGTTTTTGCAAAAAATCAAATTTTCGTATGCATTCAGCTTACATTTTATAACTTCTTTTATAAACTTCAAACAATATGATGCATGATTAATTTTAAATGTGATGTTGGCGTTATATCTTATATGGCAGGTGAAGTGATTTGCAATGAGATTCAATAGATTTAAACAAAAATATATAACTCATCTAATGGCCCATTTCTAAATACAGCCCATAAAGATATATACATTTGAAAGATAAATTATTTATCTTCAAGGACAGTACTGGCCATAGACACTCTTGATGCATCATCGGATGTCTCGGGTAAGACCCCATACGTTCTATAACGTGCGGCCCAGCCTTAGGTGCTGCCTCCTTTGTCTTCTCGAAACCGGATCATAAAATAAATTATTACAATTTAAATTTTCCTTGCAAATTGAAGCTCATAAATTTAAAATTTAAAAACTTTAAATTAAAATCGGGACGCTGTCCGAAAAAATTCTTAGGGCCATATCAATGAGGATCCATCCACAAAACATATACACACCATTCAATAATGAAACAATTGATCTTACAAAAAACTCCAACACCAAACTAGTCAATAATTTCAAAACTACTCAAAAAAATCCTAATTTTTAATGCCTTTAATAGCTCTAATAGCATTTGTTGGTAATTAGTTAACGATTAACTTAATAAACTACGTGACATATCTAAATATGGCGGAAACACATAATAACACCTAATATGTTAAAACACATTTTAAGCATGTTCATATAACCAGGGCATTAAAATACGGTCTTTTAGCTATATACCCATATTAACGTTTAAAAATACGGTCTTTTAGCTAATTTCAAAATACCCAACGTTTGGTAATTTTTCGTAAATAACTAGAAAAAATTGTTTAGATGTTTTTATGACTATAATTAGTGATTGTTGATGAAGATATTATAGTCCATAAAAACGTGTAAACAATTTTTGCTGGGTATTTACAAAAAATTTACCAAACGTTGGGTATTTCTAAAACACAACATTAATGTGGGTAAACATCCAAGTAATTGTTAAAAATATCTAACATGTCAATAAAACTATTCTAAACATGTTGTCAACAAATTGATCATACAAGCTAGCAACCTAAAAACAATTCATTTATCGTAGATCTAATTCGTTTAAGAAAGCTTCCATGTGAGATTGTAAACAACCGCGTGCGTGGCTCTCTTCCAACAGAATGCCTCGCCGAAAACGAATGAATAGGCCGGTCGGATTGAGATTGTGGGTAACTGTTTTGGAGACGCCAGCTGGCCTGTCGGGGCAACCTCTTGGCTGGCCGGTCGGGTGAGCTCCTTGGCTAGCCGGTCGGGTGGACTCCTTGGCTGGCCGGTCGGATGAGTTCTTTGGCTGGCCGGTCGGGTGAATTCCTTGGCTGGCCGGTCGGGAAAACTCTTTGACTGCCTGGTGGGTGAGGCTCAAAGGCTGGCCGGTTGGGAGACGCCCAAGTTTGGCCGGACTTCTGCGCCAAAAGTCCTCGCCAGTTTGCACCTAGATGCCTCTCTTTTCGCCGGATTGAGCCTTCGCGTGTATCTTTACTCTTATTCTTCAATTATCGATGGCCCTGTAGAATGTATTCTCACTCAAATACAACATAAAATTCAGTGATAATTCTCTCGGGATTTTTAGGAGATCAAGAGGGTGGGCTCTTTGATTGAACGATGGGAGATATAGAATCAATCAAAAGATCAAATAAAAAATTAAGATACAATTTTTTTGAATTCTCTCTTTTTCTTAGGGTTAGGGTTTGAGAATCTTTGATCTTTTATACTTAGGGATTATAAGTTTAAGTTAGGTCAAACTTAAAAGTCTACTTATGCCCTATTAAACCGTTAAATGAGTTTTAAAAATTAATTGATACCTTAATTCGTTAATGATGGCCAGCCAAAAATTAATTTTCATTCCCAAATTTATTTTATTTATTTCTAAAATAATATATAAATTATTTAGACCATCTCATTTATTTAATGGCAATGCATTAATTCTTTTCATACTATGCAAACAAGTACGAAATGAGAAAATATTTATTTTCATCATTTATCTATTTTAATCATCAAATTATAATATTATCAATATAATAACATAATATGATTCATTAAATAAACATCATAATAAATAGCAAATTATTTATTTAATTACTTATAAATAAATTTTCTTAGTGTAAATCAAAATTTACATTCAGTGAGAAAATCAATCGTTTTTGTTCAACAAATCTCGTCTAAGAGTCAACTACTAAGACCATATAGTAGATTCCACAAAAGTTCATATGCGTTTATTTTTCTGTTTAATGTGATAAAACAATTCTTCACGCGATCCATATAGTATTTTACAATATTACTCTTTGTGTGTATCATTACCTCAGGGGAATGTAAAATTACCGTTTTACCCCTGAGTTATTATTTCACCAATTCCTTTGTTATTTGTGAACGAGAAAAAACATAAGATGAGATGTCTCTACAACTTACACATTTTATTCAAAGTATGTTTTATTCGATAAATACTAGTCCCGGTTTAATTGCTCACACTCTTATAACAAAGCATGGTGCAATACTAATGTCTTAGCGTTGTTTCAATACATATTTTGTATCTGTGAATCACATAATTCAACGAAATAGTATTATGACAAAAACCATCAAGTTAGTAAAACTACATGTAGTCATTGCCCATTGACAAATAAAATTTCATATAGTGTTACAAGAATATATGTATTCACTTCAGGATTTACGTAATTACCAAAATACCCCTAGTATGTTATCTTGAAGTTTCGAGTGATTAAACGGTTTTATCTCGATCTTCAAAGTGTCAATGATCTTATTCAATATCTCAATTAAGACATTAAAAATAAATCATAGAGTCACAACTATCTATATCACAAGATAAGATAACATTGATTTATTCAAACAATCAATACTTATATTCGATTGCCTAATCGATCTTTAGATTAGGAACTATTATTTAAACTAGTCATAAGAGGTGTTGGAAATTAGTTAACGATTAACGTAATAAACTGTGTGACATATCTAAATATAACGGAAACACATAATAAAACATAATATGTTAAAAAAAACATTTTAACCATGATCAAATAACCAAGGCATTAAAAACATTTTAATAAATTCTATTCTAAACATGTTGACAACAAATGCACATTCAGTCTAGCAACCTATAAAAAATATACAAATTGTAGATCCAATTAGTTAGGAGATTTACGTATGAGATTGTAAATAATCTCATGCATTACTCGCTAATGCCGGAATAAAATCGGGTGTGCCTTGGCCTTGCGTGAACTCGTGCCTAGTCCTCGGGAAAGTGGATATGCGTGCACGCCCTTGAGTCGATGTAACGAGTCTGCACCAAGCCGGAGGGAGGACCTGCCTACGTGCCTCAAGCTTGTCTCACCACTAGCCGCCTCACCGCTCACCGGATTGGATAAATCTCGCACCAAGGCTTATGCCAGAAATCGTTGAACGTGTGCCTCTTCTTTCACCGGCCGGAGGGACTTGCTGTAAGCCTTACACCGGCCCCTTGTGCCTTCAATCTCCTCACCGGATTGCACCCGGAAGGTCACCAAAATGGGACTCCTTTGGGCTCCCCGGTTTGCACTTAGATGCATCGCAGGATTGTGCCTCTTCCTTCGCCCGATTGAGCCTTCTCGAGTCTTGACTAGTTTTCTTTAATTCTTGGTCGACCCTATAAAGAAAAATCTCACACAAACACCACAAGTAGATTCAAGGATAATTCTCTCGGATTTTTGGGAGATAAAGAGGGTGAGCTCCTTTGTAAAAATAGGGAAAATGGGAACACTCAAAGATCAAAATCAAGAATCAAGAAACGTTATCTTGATCCTTCTTTTTCTCTCGCTCTCGGCCAAACTCTCTCTCTAGGGGAAGGGTAAAAGTGGCCGAGTGTTTTAGTTATTACGGTTAAGGTTTTGCCTCACAAAATCTCTTTTTATATCAGAGTGTGCTGGCTTCAGTCACGTCAAACTCTAATTTTGACCCATTAGTCAAACTTAAGCCCAATGATAATTTTAATGACTTTTGAAATTAGTACATCTGAATGATTTATTGACATGTCATTAATTCTTTTCATACTATGCAAATCTTTATGAAACGAGAGAATATTTATTTTCATCTTTTATTTATTTGAATAATCACATTACATTATTATCAGTAAATAACATAATATGATTTATTAAATAAATGTAATAACAGATAATCAATTATTTATTTTATTACTTAGAAAATAATGTTCTTGCTGTAAATCACAATTTCTATTTAATGAGAAAATCAATTGTTCTAGCTCAATAAATCTCGTTCGAGATTCTATCACTGAGACCATATGGACCCACATGAACGAAGGTTTAGAATAAAGTCTTGACACAAAAGTTCAGAAACTTTTTCTGATTTTTAATTCTTAATACTAGTCGATTCCAGGAAAGGACTAATATTGAAACTCCCAAAGTTCATATTGTTGGAAATTACTTTACGATTTTAGCAGATTATTATTAAACATAACTAATTACGTGCGGAATTAATAATATAAACGATCTAGCATATTAAACTATTTAATATCTAACAACCTATTGGCATTAAAATCATAAGCATGTTAATCAACAATTTAATTATAATATCTGAACATGTTAATTAAAGATTAATTTTAAACATGTTATTTCGATAAAATCAAACACTCCAAACAATCATATAACAATTATATTAATTAAGAGTATTAAGGTTATCGAAACTTACATCATCGAGTTATAAATAACTCGATCGAGGAATTGTGCTCGAGTTCGAAGCGAGAATCTTCAAGCTTCTCCAATTCCGGGTAGCAAGAGACTTCCTTGACAGGCTGGGAACGGGCGGCAGCGGCGAGACTGTTGGCAGAGATGCCCACAAGAAGATTGTTTATTTAGATATTGATGTAATATATAAATCTTTGTAAAGTCCTTATTGAAAGATTGTTTATTTACATACTGATGTAATATATAAATCATTGTAATTTGCTGATTGAATTAATAAAAGTTGAAACGTTCATTCATTCCTTTTTAGTTTGATTGAAGATTTATGATATTCAATTGTCTTATAGTCCTTAATCAAACCTAACAATGTATGAAGAGACAAATGTAGATTTGCGTGAACAAACTCTTCATGGTTTGACTAAAACGGTAAATTCGCAATCTAAATATCAACGGACTATTGATCCTAGTATGATTGTTGGAAGAATCTAGGATGTCTGGTTACGAGGCATAGAGAGTTAGGAACTCTGTAGTTCTTCCAGTGTATCTTTCGGAGATACTGAATTGACCAGTGCACCTTTAGAGACAATAGAAGAACAAACCATTTAACATCTTCTGTCTCAAGGTCACTACGTAAGAATCGCATCATGCTTACCTAAATCCTGAAATGAGACATGTCATTTCATAGCATTAATACTCTCATTTGAGAAAGTCAAATTCTAGGTCCCATGTGTGATCTAGACAAGGCCTATTGGTGAGACATTAAGTTAAGAAGATGTCATGAACCAACTTTGTGAAGTTCTCATAGATATGGAATTCATGTACAAGATTGCTGAGATGCAATGTATATCACCTCATGCTTTATTACTTGGATTGTGAATAAATGAATTGCGCAGTATCCAAATTTAAGTAGCGACTTTATTTGGATGAAACAATGTGACTTGTTAGCTCCTCGTCAATACATTGTTTCTAACTTATTCACAAGTACTAAAGGAGTTGAGGAAATAACAACTAGAGGGGTAAAATGGAAATTTTATAAATCCCAACTAGTTGATGATATTCATGAAGGGTAAATATAGATAACATTTAATGGATCCGCTCAATATAATTAAGTTGAACTTGAGTAGAAAATAAATTCATTTGAACTTAGAGATTCTTAGTGTCGACTTTTTAGTGGAGTCAGTCGACATTAAGCTAATACTCGGAAAAGGTTTGTGAACTTTTGAGTCCGAGTATAGAAGCTCAAGCTTTGTTCATTTGGATCCATAAGGTCACTATTACAGGTCATTAGAGTAGGATTGTTAAACTAGAAGCTAAGTCAAAATAAGTTCAAATGTTGAACTAGACTTTTTCTCGGAAAATGTCTAAAGTGTATTTTAGTCCACAAGGACATAAAATGATGTGAATGTCAAAATAAGATTTTGAATACTTCATTTGATGAAAATATAAATTACTTTCTAAAGCCGAAAAGTCGTTTAAGGCATTGTGAAATTAATTTTGTTATTTGTGCAATTATAATTCTACAATGGGTATTTTAATAATTGTCTTAAAAGAAATAAGGAAGCATCTAGATGCTCCCTCACCCTATGTAGAATTCGGCCAACATAGCATCAAAGAGGAGAGTTTTATTTCCTTTTTCTTATAAGGATTATTACCCAAAAGAAAAAGGGAAATGAATTTCCTTGAGAAGGAAACAAATGTGCTAAGTGAGGAAACAAATTTCCTCACTAATGCACCCATATGGCCGGCCAAACCAATGAGGGAAAGGGGAAGTAAAAATAAAATATTGTGTCATGAATACATTATTCATTCATGAATGAATAATTGACATTTATAGATTTTTCATTCTCCTATAAATAGAGCCTCACATAGAGATGTGAAGGTTAAGCATTTTTCTTCTTCTCTCCCTATTGTGGCCGATCCTCTCCCTCTCTCTCTTTACAAAATACTCTTCTTATTTTGCACCTAGATTCACATTCAATCTAGAGAATTAGCTTATGATCCAATAATTGTTCTTGGTTCATATGGTTTAATTGTGCCCACGCACAAATCCTTCCAAACCCTCTATTGACTCATGTAATAGAAATCTTAGGTTTCTCGAGTTCAAGATTAGGTGCGAAGGTGACGAGCAAGCCAAGGAAGAAGGATTTACCTTTCTCGAGACGCTTCAAGATCAAGCTACAAAGAAAGGTTCGTGTTCTAGTAAACTAAATAATGTTTTTAATGTATAACATGTATATATTTTTTCTAGGTTAGTAAAATTGTTTTACTTGAAAAAGAAATTTTTTAAATTCCGTCATTAATTTGATTAATGTTAAATTTTTCTTTAACCCTAGACCTATTCCAACAAATGGTATCAGAGCTATGGTAAAAGCATAAACATGTACATGTTATTTAAAATCATTATAAGAAAATTGTTTTCTAAATTTGCTTGAATAATGGTTTTTCAAAAGACTAGATCTTACAAAATTTTAATTTTTTGGTACGACCTCTAAAATTAATTATTTTATGTTTAGCATATTCAAAATTAATTTTTTGACAAGTTTGAAAATTTGTGTACATAGTTTAAACTAGTTTGTTGCACTTCTTGTTTAAATTAGTTATTGAATGTTTTTGTATTATGTTGTTTATTTTATATTGTGTTTAATTATTAATATGTTAATATAACACACAATTGAAATCAAAACATACAATTAAAATGTTTTCAATAAACCTCTTTCTCTTTACACCCTTTTAATTTTTTCAAATTCTGGACAAATTGGTATGGCTCAGTAAAACGGGCATAACTCTTTGCTCCGACCTTGAAAATTAGTGGTTCTTGAATCAAATTAAAGGTATGGATGTTAGCTATCCAATGCAATTGGTTTCGGCTCAATCGGATACCGGATGTGTCATTTATAACCTTTTAAGTCCGAGGTATACGGCAGTCCGCGAATCCAGATTTTTTGATCCGGATTTTGCGACTCCTAGCTTTCTCCCGTCTTCTTAATGCTATCGTGGATTTCCGACGTTCTCGCGCTCCACCACCATGAAGACGCCTCGAAGGAAGATGTCATCAAGATATATATATATATATATATATATATATATATATATATATATAGATATACATATTAGTTTTACGAGATTTTTAATCTAAAAAACTTTCAAGTGCAAAAGTGACGATTTATTAATCGCACACACTTTCCGTAGGAGAAATAAATTAATAGACAAAAAGATCCGAGTATGTTCCTTGTGCCTTAGTGCATTAACACTGCTTTTCCCTCACAAATATCAATTTTAGGGTTCTTTTTCTCTAGTGATCCACTCTATCTCTCTTTGCTAATGGAAATATGTTTCCTATATGTACAAGAGTAGACGTGCCATTTTTCCAAAAATTAAGTGGGAGGATTGCACTCGTTTGCAAACCAGTGTCCCCTTATTTTTTTTCCTAAAAACTAAGTGGGAGGGTTGTACTTATTGTTTGCAACCCGCGATCCTCAACACTAATGTGAAGTGCATATGTCGCCGGACTAAGAGTCACCCTCGTGGCCCTCTCTTAAATGAGAGTACTCATAGACGCATTGCTCCTAACATTGCTTTTATAGCTACGTTCAAAAGTGAAACAATGAGACAAGGCCTCCCCTCGGCGGATTGTTTTCAAAGTAGATCTTGTTGAACTAAGTTGTTGGTTACACACTTAGACTCAAACTCTAGTAATCCTCCCTCGAGGCCCTGCGAAAAGTTTTGAGTGATCAAACATTTTTATAAGGTGGCTAGTCAAACACTGATGTATTGAAATCATGACTATGCATTAATGATGTGTCATTTACTTATGAAAGGCGACTCTTTGCGGTCTTCTCTCGAAGGAGTAAAGTGTCATTTTGTTCATAACACCTTTGGATTTTTGCCTTGTCTAAATAAAATTAAACTTAAAATCCTAAACAAAAGACTAATCGTAAATTGTTTCAACTTTTCAGCAATGTCTCTAAACCCCCTCTCAACTACCCTTTCCTCAAATAAACTGGAAGGTGATAACTACGTAGATTGGAAACGTAACCTAGACATTGTCCTTACCGTGGAAAAGCATAAATGGGTACTCACCACCCCATGTCCTCCTGACACGAATGATGATTCAACCCAAGAGGACAAGGATGCCCTTGCGGCCTGGCTCAGATCCGATGAGATTGCGAGATGCTATATTTTATCATCGATGAACAATGTGTTGCAACAACAACATCGTGATATTGAGTCAGCCTATGAAATGATCTGCAATCTCCAGGAGATGTTTGGAGGGCAAGGGCGTCAGGCTAGGCAACAAGCGGTACGAAACTTTATGAACTGTCGTATGAAAGCAGGGACTCACGTTAGAGAACATATGATGCTGATCATAAGTTATCTTAACGAGATGGAAATCCTTGGATCTGAGATTGATGGAGAAACCAAGATAGATATGATCTTGGAAACTCTCCCTGAATCTTTTGATACTTTCAAGCTGAATTACTCCATGAATAAGCTTGGGTACACTGTTACCGAGCTAATGAAGGAGCTTCACACCGCTGAGGGACTCTTAAAGAAAAAGGGGACTACTGGAGAAGCTCATGCTACTGAGCACAGAGTCTCCACCTCTGGACCTAAGAAGAGATCTCATAGAGCCGACAAGAAGAACCCTAGCAAGGTTCAGAAGAAGAAGATGCCTCGGACTGCAAAGGTGGACAAGTCGAAGGACAACTGCCACCATTGCAATGAACCCGGAAATTGGCGTAGGAACTGTCCTACCTACCTCAAGGCTAAAGGGAAAGGTATTGTACTTATTACCGAAGCTTGTTTAGTAGCTGATAATGTATCATCATTGATTATTGACTCTGCTGCTACTAACCATATTTGTTGTTCCTTGAATGGGTTCAGGAAAAGCAAAAGCTTAGAGGATGGCGACTTCTGCTTCAAGTAGGGTGATGGGAGCTTGGTGTCTGCTCAGGCTGTGGGATCCGTGACGCTGTCTTTCAAAGACAGGACTTTAAATTTGAATAATGTGTATTATGTTCCTTCCTTTGGGAAAAACTTAATAAATCTGTAGCTCAAATTGTTGAGCAGAATTATTATTTAAAGTTTATTGATAATGTAATTCGTATTACTTTTTCCAATTCATTTGTCACTGATGCATGTTTAAAGAATGGTTTATACTATCTTTATCCTACACAACCTTTGCTTTTAGACACTGAAATAATGATCTAATTAGGGAACCCAAGAGGATCAAACTTAATGACTCCTCTGATCTAATAAAATCGACATATCTCTGGCACTTAAGACTTGGTCATATTAGTCTAGATAGGATTAAGAGACTTGTGACGGATGGTCCACTCAAAGACTCTACAATAGGCTCACTGCCGACTTGTGAATCCTGTTTAGAAGGAAAAATGACCAAACGACCTTTCTCTGATAAAGGTCGAAGAGCCATTGAGCTGCTATAACTAATACATTCTGATGTATGTGGTCCGCTCAGAATTCAGGCACGGGGAGGATACGAATACTTTGTTACCTTTACCGATGATTACTCAAGATATGGATTTGTCTTTCTGCTCAAACACAAATCCGAAATCTTTAACGTATTTAAGGTCTTTCGGGCTTTAGTGGAAAAGCAGACTGGCAAACAGATCAAAACCCTTCGATCTGATCGAGGTGGTGAGTACTTGTCTGAAGAGTTCGATGACTTTCTTTAAGAAGAAGGTATCGCTTCTCAGCTAACAGCACCTGGCACACCTCAACAAAACGGAGTGTCAGAGAGAAGGAATCGAACTTTGATGGATATGGTTAGATCAATGATGAGTTACTCATCACTCCCTGATTCCTTTTGGGGATATGCCCTCGAAACTGCCGCATACATTCTGAACCAAGTTCCGTCTAAAACGGTCCCTGGTACTCCTTATGAACGATGGACTGGGCGTAAAGCTAGTTCAAGCCACATCAGAATTTGGTGTTGTCCTGCACATGTGCTAAGACAAAAGACTAGCAAGTTGGCTAGTAGGTCAGAATTATGTATATTCGTTGGATATCCAAAGGAAACAAAAGGTTTCACATTCTATAGTCCCGAGGATGACAAAACGTTTGTCAGCACTAATGCTCGTTTCCTTGAGGTGGACTATATGAAAAATGCGAAACCTAGAAGCAACATTGTGCTTGAAGAAAAGTTGGGTGAGGAAGCTTCTACCTCATCTGTAAGAACTGTTCTTACCCCAACTAAAACGCAACCTTTAAATTCAGAATCTCGTCAAGTGGTACTTCGACGTAGTGGGAAGGTTTCTGAAAAACCTGACAGGTACATGTCCTATGGCGACACTCTCGTAGTCGTCGCAGATATGGATGACCCTGTTTCCTACAGCTAAGCGATGGCTGGTTCTGAATCAAACCTTTGGCTTGACGCCATGAAAGTTGAGATGCATTCGATGTATGACTAAGTCTGGAAACTTGTAGACCTACCTGAAGGGGTTAAACCTGTAGGGTGTAAGTGGATCTATAAGAAGAAAAGGGGTCCGGATGGGAACGTTGAGACGTTCAAAGCGCGACTAGTGGCTAAGGGTTATACCCAAAAGGAAGGTATCGATTATGAAGAAACCTTCTCGCCAGTCGCAATGCTTAAATCCATCCATATACTTCTATCCATAGCTGCTGCTCTCAATTATGAGATCTGGCAGATGGATGTCAAAACTGCCTTTCTGAATGGCAATCTTGACGAGCGCATTTTCATGGCTCAGCCAGACGGTTTCGTGGAAAATGATCAAGAGGACAAAGTTTGTGAATTGCTTAAATCCATTTATGGATTAAAGCAAGCATCTAGATCATGGAATATCATATTCGATGATACTGTTAAAAGCTTCGGTTTTGAACAGTCAATAGATGAACCTTGTGTCTATAATTTGATACATGAGGGTAAGGTTGTGTTTTTGGTATTATATGTCGATGATATACTACTCATTGGGAATGATGTAGGTAAATTATCTGAGGTTAAAATCAGGTTAGCTAAACAGTTTGATATGAAGGATCTAGGGGAACCTGCATATATTCTGGGGATTCAGATCTTTCGAGATCGAAAGAACCGGATCTTGTCGCTCTCCCAAGCAGCTTATAGATAAGGTGATGGATCGCTTTGCCATGCAAAACTCCAATAGGGATGAAAACCCCTTTAGACATGGAGTCTCACTCTCTAAGGACCAGTCTCCCAAGACTGCACAAGAGATTGAGGACATGAGAAAAGTTCCCTATGCTTCAGCCGTAGGAAGTGTTGGCATTTATGCCCACAAAGGATATTTTTTGATAGTAAATACTTTTGTATTTGTTTTGCTTTGAAATTAAATAAAGATTGAATATCCATTCTTATTTAAGATTGTGTTTACGCATTTATGTCTACGCTCTGAAATTGTCATCAACGAAAGAAGTGCTAAGTACAGACTTGACAAGATACCTTCTTATTACTAGTTTAAATAATAGTTCGCAATCTAAAGATCGATTGGGCAATCGATTCCTAGTAATGATTGTTAGAATGAATTAAACGATATCTTATCTTGTGATATGGAGAGTTGTGACTCTGTAATTCATTCTTGATATCTTAATGAAGATATTGAACAAGACCAGTGAAGTTTTGAAGTTCGAGATAAAACCGTTTAATCACTCAAAACCTCAAACTCACATACGAGGGGAATTTTAGTAATTACCTAAATCCTGAAGTGAGTACATGTATTCTTGTAACACTTTATGACATTTGATTTTTCAATGGGCAATGGCTAAATGAAGTTTCATTGACCCGACGGTTGGTGTCATAATACTGTTTCGTTGAAACATATGATTCACAGATATGGAATTTGTGTTGAAACAATGCTAAGGCATTAGTATCACACCATGCTCTGTTATGAGAGCGTGAGCGAATAAACCAGGCCTGGTATTCATCGAATAAAGAATTCTTTGAAATAAAACATGTGACATGTTGAGACATTTCACTTTATGTTTTTCTCGTTCACAAATAACAGAGGACTTCGTGAAATAATAACTCAGGGGTAAAACGGTAATTTTACATTCCTCTGAGTTAATGATACACACAAAGGGTAATATCGTAAAATACACCGTGGACCGTGTGAAGAATAGTTTTGTCACATCAAACGGAAATATAAACGCATATGAACTTAGAGATGTTCAATATTGGTTCTTTAGTGGAATCGACTAATATTAAGAATCAAAAGCCGGAAAAAGTTTGTGAACTTTTGTGTCCGAGCTTAATTCTAAAACTTCTTTCATGTGGGTCCATAAGGTCTCAATGATAGACTCTCGGAAGAGATTTTGGTGAACAAGAAATAATTGATTTTCTCATTCAACGTAAATTGTGATTTACGCTAAGAAAATTATTTTCTGAGTAATTAAATAAATAACTGGTTATTTATTATTACATTTATTTCACGAATCATATTATGTTATTATATTGATAATAATATAATTTAATGATTCAAATAAATAAAAGATTAAAATAAATATTTTCTCATTTCGTACTACATTGATTAGTATTAAAATAATTAATGACTTGTCATTAAATAAATGAGATGTTCTAAATTAATTAAATATTATTTTAATAATAAATCAAATAAATTTGGGAGATAATTAGGACAATATGGCTGCCTATAATAAGTGTTTTATGGGCTGGAAAAATTGTTTAAACTCATTAAAAGGAGTTTTGGGCTTAAGTTTGACTAATGGGTCTTAACTGGATTTTGACCTAACTTAAGCCCATTCTCTCTCATATAAAATGAGGCTTTCTCTTTGGTAACCCTAGCCTAATTTCGACCAACACTCAGCCAAACCTCTTCCCCCTTGTGCTTGAGGGGTTTTGGCCGAAATTAAGAGAGAAAGAGAGAGAGGAAAACTGTTTTCCGGCAGCCCTTCCTTTTCTTTGAGTTTTTCCTTCTTCCCTTGTTCCCACGAAAGAGCCCACCCTCTTTGTCTCCTAAAATCCCTTGAGTATTATCATTGACTCAACTTGTGGTTGTTTGAGTGATTTTTCTCTCCCCAGGGCCGGCTACTTTTGGAGGAACGAAGGCACGACGGATTTGAGGATCTCCTTGACGCGCGTGGTGTAGAGGATCGGCCGATCACTTGGACGTACACCGAGCCTTGCTCTCGCAGATCCAAACCCTATGTAAGTGTCTCTTAAACGAATTGGATCTGAATGATATAGTATTGTAGAATGATAATATTTATTTAGTTTGTTCGTTTGCGTGCTTAAATGAATTTATTGATATGTACATAAATTTGTTGACATGCTAGTTTAGATTTAATGACATGGTTATGAATATGTTAGAAAACATTTTTAATATGTTAAATTGAATTATGAATTTCCGCCATATATAGATATGTTTCATAATTAATTAAGTTAATTGTTAACTAAATTCCAACAAATGGTATCAGAGCCATAATTGTCATTAAATCGATTTTGAGTGTTGGCGTTTTTGTATGAATTGCATTTGTGAATGTATGTGTGTTTATGTGAATGGATCCTTACTCTAATTGGCCCTAGGATTGTTTATGGGTTACGTCCCGGTTTTTATTTTTTATTTTATTTAAATTTGTAATTTGTTGTAGATTTAAATTTTATAATTTTGTAATCCGGGAGACAAGAAGAAGGAAGGCAGCCTCCGGGAATGGCCGCACGTTTTTGAAACGCGTGGGAGCTATCCCGGACGATTCCGAACACGCCTAAGGACCTGTGTATTGAACACAAGAGGGCTGTTTGGGTCGGCCAAAACCCTAGCGTGGCCGTGTGTCTTCGGACGCGTGCGAGCTAGCTAGGGTTAGGCCCGACGACCGAGATTCGGAAATCGTTTCCGAATAAATTTAAAATCTTGAATAATTAAATTTTCTTATATTATTTTTGAAATAATAAAAGTGAATTTAGTTATTTGAGTGGGAGATATTAATCTCTAAGTTTTAAAACTCGGAAATTCTATGACTCGACACAAGACTAGGAATAAAGTAGTTTATTTATTTTTCTTTTGTAAAGGGTTGTAATTTTAGAAATGGGCCATTAGATAAGTTAAATATTATGTTTTATTTTATTTAATCTTATCTCATATTCATCCACATGTCATATAGGATAGAACGCCAACACTATATGAATTGTTCATGCATCATTATAGTTTAATTTAAATAACTAGTTATGAAATTGAACATCGTCCACAAAAATATGATTTTTGCAAAAACTAAGTGGGAGGGTTATTTGTCGTTGAAATAACCCGAGGTCCCCAACATGAATTTAATTAACTTGCGTGAATGAACTAAGAGTCACCCTCGTGGCCCTCCCTTTAATGGGAGTACTTCGAAAGCACGTAGTTAATTAAATTGTTACGAACTAAGTTTTAAAGAGGAACGATGAAGCGGGGTCTCCCCTAGGAGAACCGTTTTCAAAGTAACTTGGATAAGGGCCCACATGTTGGTTACACGCTTAGACTTATTGTTTAAAGCAACCCTCCATAGAGGTTATGCGTTAAACATAAGTGACCAAAGTCCATGGTAATTAGCGAGAACTAGAAGTTGTGACTTCTTGTATGGTTCAAACTAAATAGTGATGTGTCACGACTATGAAAGGCGATCAATTGCGGTTTCCCCTAGGAAAAGTAATTGATCATTTTTGTTCATAATACCATGAATTATTTATCGCTTTCCTCACTAATTTAGGATTGTACATGCATCATAATTCGAAACTGTAGCATATGCTAAATTTATTCATTTCATTTAATTTCAGCAATATCATGAATCCACTTGCATCTATACTGAGTTATAACAAACTCGGGGGTGAGAATTACGTTGATTGAAAACGTAACCTCGACATCGTACTGACGGTGGAAAAGCACAAGTATGTTCTCACTACCCCGTGTCCTCCAGCTCCGAGTGTTGACTCAAGCCATGAGGACAAGAACGCCTATGACACGTGGGTAAGGTCCGATGAGATTGCCAAGTGTTATATCTTGGGTTCCATGAGCAATGTGTTGCAACAATCTCACAAGGACATTGCCACGACAGATGACATGCTCTACAATGTTCATGACATGTTTGGATGTCATGGGCGTCAGGCGAGGCAGCATGCAATCCGAAATTTCATGAATTGTCGGATGACGCCGGGAACGTCAATCAGGGACCACATGCTAGTGATCATGGGTCACCTGAACGACATGGAGATTCTCGGATCGGAGATTGATGGACTCACCAAGGTTGACATGATCTTGGAGACTCTGACGGATTCTTTCGATAGCTTCCGTCTGAACTACTCCTTGAACAAGCTCGATTATTCTGTAACCGAGCTGATGAAGGAGTTGCAGACTGCCGAGGGACTTCTCCCTAAGACCAAGAAGAAGACTGGTGAAGCCAATGTTGCTGAACATAGGGCTTCCACTTCTGGATCGAAGAGAGTGATGAAGGGTCCCAAAAACGCCAACCGAACGGGATCCAAGACGCCTTACAAGAAGGCTGCGGATGTCAAGGGCAAGGGCATCGCAAAGGTGGACAAGTCTAACCACAAGTTTCACCATTGTGGAGAAGTCGGCCATTGGCTAAGGAATTGTCCTACCTATCTCAAGAATGTCAAAGGGAAAGGTATGAGTCTCGTCACTCAAGAATGTTACACGAAAAATAAAGAATTACCCTGAATTTTAGATCGCGGGGCTTTTTATCATAATGTGTGTAGTTTAAATGGTTTCAGGCAAACTAGACGCTTGAATGTTAAGGAGTTCACGTTCAACTGCGAAAATGGAACGAAAGTCGGAGCCAGATCAGTCGAGACCATGAAATTGAATTTTGGAATAAAACTTTATTATTGAATAATGTTTATTATGTACTGAATTTTTCCAAGAACTTTTTTCTTTTTCTCGTTTAGAAGAACAATTTTCAAGTTTGAAATCAATAATGGTATTGAAATTTTTCTTGATGATTGGTTTATTGCCAAAGCTCATCGTGTTCATTCAATATATTATTTGTATCCAAATGAGCCGACTATCTTGCACACCAAAGGGAATGATGATTCACTAAAGAAGCGTAAGAGGTTTCATAATGATGAAACCGATGACACATATCTATGGCACTTACGTCTTGGACATATTGGCCTCGAAAGGATTAAGAAATTGGGAAAGCATGGTCTTTTGAACTCTCT
Source organism: Urtica urens (assembly GCA_958296335.1). Lineage (NCBI taxonomy): Eukaryota > Viridiplantae > Streptophyta > Magnoliopsida > Rosales > Urticaceae > Urtica > Urtica urens. Next base: position 21,677,220 of record OY282523.1, on the reverse strand, counting down.
AAGAGTGGGATCCATGCTCATTAGTGAATCCAATCTTCAAGGCAAGATAACTAAGAGACCTTTCTCTTCGAAAGGTCTAAGAGCCACACAAATATTGGAACTCGTATATAGTTATGCATGTGGGTCGATCAACGTCCAAGCAAGAGGAGGCTACGAATACTTTGTAACCTTCACAGATGACTTCTCACGCTTCGGTTATGTTTTCCTTATGCGAAACAAATTCAATACCTTTGAAATGTTCAAATAGTATCGGGGTTTGGTTGAAAACGATACGGAGAAACAAATCAAAACTCTTTGATTAGATCGAGGGAGAGGGTATTTGTCCAGAGAGTTCGATGATCTTCTTAGAGAAGCAGTCATTCATTCTCAGCTTACAGCATCTGGCATCCCAAAACAAAATAGTATGTTAGAGAGAAGGAATCAAACTCTGTTAGATATGGTGAGCTCAACGATGAGTTACTCATCCCTTCCTGATTGTTCTGGAGATACGCCTTAGAAACTGCAGCTTACATTATGAACCAGGTTCCATCGAAGATTGTTCCTAGTACTCCTTGTGAGAGATGTTGTGGTAGAATTTTTTTTTCAAACCACATCAGAATATGGGTTGTCCAGCACATGTGTTGAGATAAAAGACTAGCAAGTTGGTTAGTCATTCAGAATTATGCATTTTCGTAGGATATCCCAAAGAAACAAAAGGGTACATCTTCTATAGTCCCGCCGACAAGAAAATGTTTGTTAGCATGAACGCTGATTCATTAAAGAGGACTATACGAAGAATGCAGTACCAAAAACCAGACTTATGCTTAAGAAAATGCAGTACCGAGTAACGGGTAATTCATAAGTTAGGATGATTCCTACCCTAACATAGGAAGAACCACAATCAGAATGTAAGCCTGCCGTGATTCTTCACAATAACTGGATTGTACGACAACCTGAGCGATATATGTTTATCAGAGAGCCTTACATAGTTGTCGCATATAAGGAGGTAGATGATCCGGTATCATTCTCCCAAACAATGCAAGGTTCCGAAGAAAACCTATGGCAAGAAGCCATGAACGTTAAAATGCATTCAATGTATGTCAACGAGGTCTGGAAGCTTATAGATCCACCCAAAGGTATTCAACCTATTAGATGTAAATGGATTTACAAGAAGAAAAGAGGACCGGATGGAAATGTAGAGACATTTAAGGCACAACTTGTGGGAAAGGGTTTCACCCAAAGGAAAGTATTAATTATGAAGATAAATTCATACCAGTCGCAATGCTGAAGTCCATCCGCACTCTTTTATCCATTGTTGCCGCCCTAGATTATAAAATCTGACAGTTGGATGTCAAGACCGCATTTTTGAATGAAAATCTTGACAAGCCCAATTACATGGTGCAACCACACGGGTTCATGTAGAAAGGCCAAGAGGGCAAGGTTTGTGAGTTACTGAAGTCCATTTATGGACTAAAGCAAGCATCTAGATCGTGGAATATCATATTCGACGTTTCATAAGTCAATGGGCAATGTCTAAATGAAGTTTCATTGACCCGGTGCTTTGTGTCATAGTACTATTTCATTGAATCATGTGATTCACATATATGGAATTTGTGTTGTAAGAATGCTAATATATTAGTATCGCACCATGCTTTGTTATGAGAGTGTGAGCAAATATACCGGGCCTGGCATTCAACGAATAAAATATTCCTTGAATAAAACATGTGACATGTTGAGACATCTCACTTTATGTTTTTCTGGTTCACATAACAAAGGAGTTTGTGAAATAATAACTCAGCGGTAAAGAGATAATTTTACATTCCTCTGAGTTAATGATATACACAAAGAGTAATATCGTAAAATATGTCGTGGACCGTGCGTAAATAGTTTTAGCACATCAAACAGAAATATAAACGCATATGACCTTAGAGAGTTTCAATATTAATATTTAGTGGAATCGACTAATATTAAGAATTAAAAGTTGGAAAAAATTGTGAATTTATGTGTTCGAACTATATTCTAAAGCTTCATTCATGTGGGTAAGATCTCAATGACATACTCCCAAACGAGATTTATGGTGAACAAAATTAAGTTGATTTTCTCATTAAATGTAATAAATAGTTATTTACACTATGAAAATTATTTTCTTCGTAATTAAATAAATAATTGGTTATTTATTATTAAATTTATTTAATGAATCATATTGTATAATTATACTAATAATAATACAATTTTGGGATTTAAATAAATAAAAGATGAAAATAAATATTTTCTTGTTTCGTACTTGTTTGCATAGTATGAACAGAATTAATGACATGTCATTAAATCAATGAGATATCCTAATTTAATTAAATATTATTTTATAAATAAACCAATAAATTTAGAATGTAAAGTTAAAAATATGGCCGGCCATATATAATAATATATGGGCTGAAATATTGTTTAATCTCATTTAAAAAGGTTGAACGGGCTTAAGTTTGACTAAAATGTCATTATTGAATTTTTATCTAACTTAAGCCCATCCTTCCTGATATAAAAGGAGGTTTTCTTTATGAAAATCCTAACACTAATAAGACTTGGGGTTCTCGGCCAAGACTCTCTCTTTCCCCTCGAGAGAATTCGGCCGACCATCCTAGAGAGAGAAAGAGAGCAAATTTGTTTCGTGGAAGCCTCATTGAGTTTTTCTTTCTCCCGTTGTTCACAGAAAGAGTCCACCCTCTTGATCTCCTAAAAATTCCAGAGATATATCATTGAATCCATTGTGGTTATTTGAGTAATTTTTAATCCATAGGGCCAGCCATATTTGATCAAAGAATGACGGAACTTTGGACATCCTAGGCGTGCGTGGTGTTGCACTCGGCCAAAGGAGTATTTTTTGACGTGCACGAGTCTTCGCTAGTTCCAGCAGCTCTCAGCCATTTCAAGGAGCGTTATGCAGACTCGGTTCCACACTCGGCCAAGGAGAGGACGTGTGACGCAGATTCATCCTGAAGCACAACACACGCACGGATTCCACCTCTTAGGCGCGCGCGTATTGATCTCTCGGCCAAGGGTTGAACGTGCTTTCAGGGATTAATTCTCGCAGACTTTAGACGAAGAGGAGACTTGAGAAGTTTTCGACAACAACTGTAAGTGTTCCTCTAACGAATTCGATCGGCGGTATATAATTGGTATAGATTGCTAATGTGCTTGATTTGATTTGTTGATATGTTTAGAAAGTTATTGAAATGTTAGGTTATTTTTAATGCCATGGTTATAAAATATGTTACGAAATGAGTTTTGCATATTAGGATTAAAATTATGAATTTCCGCCATATTTAGATATGTTTCATAATTTAATAGATTAATCTTTCACCGATTTCCAACAACATGCAATACCCCATGCTCGGTTCTCATGAAAACCTATACAACTTAGTTAAGAATTCATTTATCTCTATCTGACATTATCACCTGATGTTGTCTCTCGCCGATTTCTTTTGTTAACTACACCAAAAATTAAACCCACAACTCTGTAGACTCTGAATCACCGACCCAAACGCAAGTGGATAGATCCATTTGTTTGCATCCATGGCACAAGCTATAAATAACATGCCTTTGTAGTAGTTCATAAAAAAGTCTCGTCTATGTTGTGTATGGGACGAACATAATTCCATCTCCTTTTCCAAGCGCCGAGAGACATAAAAAATATCCAAAATAGTGTAATCGGGCATAAGTCACGAGGTCGAATGAAGAACTTCGATTGACCATCTCGATCATATACTTCGAAGAAGACAAATGTACAAACAACCCATTTTCACTCCAAGCTTTCTCTCTAGTCCTCCAAGCTTTTTTAACTCATTTGCACTCCATAATCTTGTTCCATGTGTGCTATGATGTCTCTCTATTTACAAGGTGATAACAATATATATAAGCATAGTTTCCATAACCTCCCCGACCAAATGCCTTTTTTCTCGAGGATGGTTTTATTGTCTGTAATTAGCCTAACATGTATGCTCAGGGCGAACCTAGAAAATGACAAACACTGGGTTATATGATGTAAGTAATTTGTATTAGTATGTAAATAATTAAATTTATGTGTAAGTAATTACATTTGTATGTAACTAAACATAAGGTTGAGTGTAACTAATTATATTTATTGGAACTACTTTTATTTGTATGTAACTTAACACATGTTTCAATATAACTAATTAGATTTATATATAACTAATTAGATTTATATGTAACTAAACTAGGTTTGAATGTAACTATATTTATATGTAACTTTAGCTTTGAATGTAACTAATTATATTTATATGTAATTACTTAGATTTTTACGTAACTAAACACATGTTTGAATGTAATTAATTAGATATATGTAACTAATTTTATTTGTATGTAACCAATTAGATTTTTATGTACTAATTATATTTATCTGTAACTAAACACATGTTTGAATGTAACTAATGATATTTATATGTAACTAAGCACATGTTTGAACATAACTACTTAGATTTTCATGTAAATAGTTAGATTTATATGTAAGTTAATATAAATTTGAATGTAATTAATTAGATTTAGATGTAACTAATTAGATTTACATATAATTATTACGTTCTCCAATTTAACTAATTACTTTTCGTATGTAATTAATATGCTCTTTAGTGTAACTAATTTCTGTTTGTATATAACTAACCACTTCTTTTATGTAATTATTTTGTTTCGAACGTAACTAATTGATGGTTATATATAACCAATTCTTGTTTTCCTATGTAACTAATATGTTATTCTACGTAAGTAGTTCATTTTTCTCTTTCCGAATATGTAAATAACAAGTCAAACTAATATTTCGAGTCAATTTTAATAGGTTTTACAAACCCATTTGTCTAATACTTTAGGATCAATATCTTATGAGTGTTCTCCTTAAATTTCCCACTAGAACTCGTGAGCAGCACTTTTGTTAAAGCGTCAAATATGGTGGTCAGGAGTATGACCATCTCCTAAACGAACCACTTGCCTAGTAATAATCAACTCTCAGCCATTCGTCGTGTGCCTGACATATGTGAAAATATGGTCTTGCGTAACTATAGTCAATTTATATGCCAAGTACACAAACTGACATATTAGTTACGTAACTTATGTAACTAATTATGTTTAGCTACACTGCCCAAACAGATACGAAAAGTTCAAAAATATTCATACCTTGAAATATATCTGAAACTTCTGGTCATTGTTCTCATTTTATCAAAACCGAACAAGAATTTTGGTGGCAATCGATTAGATTCGTAGGAGATGAATCCAACCCATATCTGAACGGGTGATGTTGTTAATGGTAATGGTTGGGAAGTTTATTGCTCCCTGTGCTAGAGCCATGAAACATTCCCCTACAGAAAAAGTGTAAATTATTTCATAGATTGCTAGAATGAAGGCCGAGACAATTGCATATCGACAGACCTATTACTTTTTTCATGGGAAGCCTAACTGACAAAATTATAAAACAGAGTACCTGGTGACTGAGCCAGCCACTTGGGTGGATACAGAGAGTTGCAACGACGATCTGAACACACCGACGAGGTTGGCGAGAATTACGATCAGAAATGCAAGCTTTGTCTTGCAGGGAAGATAGATGTCAACTGATAGACTCCGCCAGACTTTTTCTAAGATTTTATGGTGGATAATGGTGGTGCAATCTCGATCGGCGAGCTGGTCCATATGGTGGATCATAATATCAAATAGACAGAAATAAGTCAGCTGAAACCTAAGACCTTATCATTTATGACTATTATTAATTTCTTTTTTTATCTATAATAGGGTATTTTTCACTTCCCTCTCATTTGAAAAAAAATTATCTCCTTCAACTCCTCCTAGATGTATCATTTTTTGAAAAGAGTAGTTGCTGATGTGATTTTTGAATCACTCAACAATCAAATTTATTTGATTATGTTGTGGAAAGAAATAGAAATTCGAGGAATTGGGTCTCAGAGTTCCATTTAAAGAAAATAAAAAATGAGCCGAAAATGAGAAAGAACGAATATGATTTTGAATTAAACTTGAACTCGAGATGAACAAGAAAAAGTAGAGAATAAACGAAGAATATAAATCTTAATTCCTTTGCTGAAAATTGTAATAATAGCCCTCTTGAAAAATGAATTCCTATATAATTTATACTAAGCGTATTAGATATTCCGCTGCTCTCGTCCACCTATCATGCCAGGTGTCGGTTGATCCTTTGAGTGAAGTCCGCTTCTCCAGGCTCGCTTGGTCGGGCGACTCCTTCGTCCCAGTTGTGGAGTTCTTTTCTCCTTTGGTGTGGTCCACGTGCATTTCGCTAACCTTATTTCCATGCTTGATGGGCTCGTGGTGTGCTCTCCGCCTAGTGGACCATGTCTTCCTAATGGGCTGCAAAGTGAAGTAGTCTTCTTTGGTCCTGGGCCAAGAGATGTCGCTGTCTGCGCCTATGATACTTCGGGTAAATCTTGGTTATCTAAATAGTGCCCTAGTATATTGATGAAGTGTTATTTTATGGACTTACTTATAAAGACTGGAGGTATCACGTCAAGCCTGTATATTCAAGTGCCTTTTCTGACGCACATCATGTCTCGTCATCATAAAGCGAAAGAAAATAAACTAATTTCCAAACTTTTGCCTTCGAAGGAGTTTCGTATTCCGCAATGATTTTGAATTCGAACCGCCAACATATTAGTTTTAAATACAAAACGAAAAGGTTTTGGTTATTTGATGTATTACTCGAGCCATCTTTCAGGTATCCTATTTCCACTATGTTCCCTCTATTTATTTTTGTTTTCGGTTACCAGGTCTTCTCCGCCAAAAAAGAAAGATCAAATCTCGAAAGATTTATTGTCTCCTTCGATTTTAACTCCGTACAATTTAGAATCGTGTTTTGAAGTATGATATCCCGAAATACGTGAAGCTACTATTGGGTACGAAAAAAGGAGCCTACTAAATATATTTGGGTTTTGTTGCATTTTTGAAGTTTTCTTCGACGAATGCAGTCTTCGATTCCCTATCCCTCGTCTCTTAATAGAATTTGTAGATCTTTTAGGGATTTATTGTCTCCTTAGAAGTTCCACAGTGGAAGTGGGAACAAATCACTATGGATTTTGTGTCAGGTTTGCCGAAAATGTTCGCCGGTCATAATTCTATATGCGTCATAGTTGACTGATTACCTAAGTGAACACATTTTTTTTCCAATCAAGACCACTCACTTTGTGGATAAGTTTGCTGAACTCTATATCAAGGAGATTGTGCGTCTCCATGGAATTCCTAATTCGATTATCTCTTATCGTGACACTCATTTCACGTCAAAATTTTGGAAGAGCTTGCAAGAGAATTTTGCGACGAGACTGAAGTTCACTATTTCTTTTCATCCCAAAATTGATGGTCATAGTGATCGTACGATTCAGATATTGGAAGATATGCCCAGGGCATGTGTCCTAGGGGCTCATGGAGTCGTTATCTTCCTTTGAATGAATTTTCGTACAACAAAAGTTACCAAGCGACGATAGGAATAGCTCCATATGAAGCTCTCTGCGGACGAAAATGTCGATTTCCAATTCATTAGGATGAAGCTGGAGAAAGTATAAGTTGTTTTATCCTGAGTTCGTTGAGCAAATCACTGAGGCAATCAAAAATATTCGAGCTCGAATGAGGACTTCTCAGAGTCGTCAGAAGAATTATGCTGATAAGTGAAGAAGGCCTCTGGAGTTAGAGTGTAGAGAAAGTTTTCTTAGAGGTTTTGCCGATGCGTGGTGTGATGAGGTTTAGTAAATAGGGCAAGCTCAGTCCGAGATATGTCGGACGTTTTGAGATACTAGAGCACGTAGGCAGGGCAGCTTACTGTCTAGCCTTCTCACCCTCAATGTTGAGCCTCCATGATGTGTTTCACGTATCGATGTTGCAGAAATATGTGTCTGATCCTTCACATGTGCTTCACGACCAAGAAGTTCAAATTTCTCCTGACGTTTGATATGAGGAGCCAGCTGTGGCTATCCTCGAACGAAAGGAGAAAGTCTTCAGGAATAAGATTATTCCTTTGGTCCAGGTAATGTGGAAAGGACACTCTGCAAAAGAAGCCACTTGGGAGCTTGAGAGGGAAATGCGAGAAGCATTTCCCGCGTTATTCTGAGTTTCGAGGATGAAACTCTTTAAAGGGGGAAGGATGGTAAAACCCTCTCATTTATCCCCCTCTCTCTCTCTCCTTATGTGGCCCCCGCCTATTTTTTTTTCTTTTCTCTCTCTCCCTCATGCGTGCCCACTCCTTCTGCCTTCATCTTTCTTTTTCTTCCACGTGCCATCCACCTCTTCTTTCTCCTATCTTCTTTCTTCACTTGATCCAATGAAAGCGTGCCACTTGGCCACATACTTACCCTCCCCACTTTCGTTTCCTTATCTCATTCTTTTCCTCATTCCTTCCCGCACACATTCTCTCTCTACTATACCCATTCCTAACATCTCTCCCTTATGCAGTACGACTGCTCGACGGCTTCGATCTCCAGCCAAACCCAACACCAAAGTTCCACAAAAAATATTCCTTTTGTCGTCGCGTACCCTTATGTCCATCTCTGCCTCGTCGTTGGCTGCTCCCTCCTTCGCTCGCCTCTTCTCCGTTGCGGCGGTCGAAAGACCATCTCCAGCCACCGGTTCTTTTGGCAAGTTCGAGCGTCGAGTTAGCTCAAGATTTGCCTGAATTTCACGAATCAATGAATCGCGTGGAGATTTGAAGATCGACCGAATCAAACGACTGGAATCGATTTCGAGACCTCGAAGTTGAATATCGAGGTCTAAAACTTCGGCATCTTGTAAGTATTAATCGCCCACAGCGTTTTATCGTTCTAAAAGTAAATTGAAAGTTTTCTTTCATAATTATCTCGTGACTTAAATAAATAATGTATAATTATTTATTTAAGGATGGTTAAGGATTTAAATTAGTTAATTAATCAAAAGTAATTTCTCGATTATTTATTTCAGATTGATTAATTCAGACTCATATTTTGTTACATGACTCTATTATGTATTGTTTTAATACGAGAGGAAGTGAGTCTTGAACAAGTTTAGTCTCTGATAACTGAAAATTTTTTATTTAAATTCTTGATTTATTAATTGATTTAAATTTTGTCGACCGAATTCCTTAGTCTTCTATATTGTTGAACTCTGTGTCTAACGGACTTTCAACTTCGAATTCTAGTTCTTTCAACGTTTGGCAAAGTGTCAAGTAAATCGAGGAATGTGTAGTCCGAGATATCTCTGTGAATCATTAGGCTTACCAAGAGAATAATCCTGCTTGTCTGTGTAAGTGAGGGGACATAAGTCAACTACTTACCAAGAGAATAATCCTGCTTGTCTGTGCATTTGTTTGATAGTAAAAAAGATTAGGGAAAGCCCTAATGATGCAATTTGAAATTTAAAGGCTTCAGCCACCCGTATTGTAAATATTAACTCGGGTACGCCCGCTTAACTCAAACCTTAATGTGATCCAGCCATATTTACAACATCTATAGTTAGATCCCTCCTAACTCTATGAAATAAGTTAGGACTCGATCTCCTGAAGAGCATGGGCATTAGATGCCCGAATGCAAACGGAAAATGAAGAATCGAAAGTCACATTTTGTCCTTCTGTATAAAACACTAAGCATAAAACACTAAACGAGCTTGAAGGGAAACAATAATTACCTCAGGGGTTTAGCACGATAATTCTCTTCCGTAAATGAAAATACCGAGTACACAAACATAACGAAAGTACCCACGAGGTAATGCCTCTTGTTAGGACCAGAGGGTCCTGATGGCGGTGAGCACTCCAGTTTAGCGGGGTTGCTTGTGAGCGTACTGCTTAGGTGATTGCTTCGGCGAGCCTATTTCTTCATGCACGTAAGCACCGAGTGTCGGCACCCAGATGAAGTTGGTACCACTAGTGGATCCCAGACAGAAGATAAAACTCAAGTCAGCTGTAGACTGCGGCTCGAGGTCTATAACTGGTCTTTGGTCGAACAGAATAATTATGGATGAAAGGAAATCGTAAAATTACGGAACGACCAGTGTTTGTAGGATGTGCACACATTATGCGCTTCTAGGTGATAGCTGCATTTTTCATTCTTATATGTCTTTTCGCACGTCTCATGACATTAGTTGTTTTTACTTCTAAGTTAGACTCCCACTTACAGAGTCAATCGACTCATAGTTTTATGACCCCTGGTAATGTAGATAAGAGGAATCTAATAAGCTGCTGGAGTTGAAGACCGAGACCGAACATGTATCGCCTTGACCTATGGGCTATGGGGTCTCACAACCCGAGGATGTGAATTATTATATTTTCTTTTAAAAATCTTTCGGAAGGTGTTAGTATAGGAGTTGTGATACAACTCCACGATTATATTTGCAAATAGAAAAGAAAAATAAATAATCCCCGAATTTTCATAAATTGTTTTAGCATCTGCTATGCGTCAGTAAACGTCATTATTAATTTAAAGTTATTTTAATTATTCTATTATACATGTGTCGATAAGTCGCGGCTCGTGGGCGAGCTGACGCTCACGTGTCGTGACAATACAGTATTAAAGACAAATTACGGAATGAAAATTCAGGTTCATTATGACATAAGTGATTAGGTCACATTCTAGAAGTAGAATTGAAAAATTTATTTTTGGAAAAAAATCTTAAGATTTAAGAAAGGAATAAGAATCTATATGATTCTGCAGTTGGGAGTCTTATGTATGCTAAAGTTTGTACGCATCTGGATATTGCGTATATTGTTGAAGTTTAAGCAGATAATTTGAAGCAATTCAAGTATGACATAAGATTATGAGGTACTTGAAAAGAACATAAGATTATATGCTCACATATTGGAGGTCATACCATTTGGAGATCATTGGTTATTCTGACTTCGTTTTTGCGAGATTCCGCCAGGCTACATCTATATGTTGGTTGTGGAGTTATATCAAGTTATAAGACATATAACTATGATATATGGCTGAGGAAATTTGTCTCGGGACTGTGTATTATGAAGGAATGGAAAGGCCACTTAAGTTATATTGTGACAAGAAATTAGCCATAAAGTATTCCAACACATGAGTTTATAAAAGTCAAGTTCTTAATTGTTAAGGAAAGAATACAAAGTGGACAGATTTATATAGAACAATTAAGAACAAACTCCTTATAGCAGACTCTCTTGCAAAGACTTTACTATCGAAAGGTCTTTTGACAACACACTTCATATACAGGTGTTATAAAGTCTAAGGATATCTAGATTTAATGGGAGTTTGTTTGTATATCTATGTTTTGTGTGGTTTGTAATCAACTCCATTTATTATGTCTGATCAGACTTTTGGAATTTATTTTAGTGCACTTTGCATATGCAAATAAATTTTGATCTCTTTAAAGTTGGATTGGATAAAATTTATATGAATATATCACTTTACATATAATTTTATCTACCACATATTGATGATTAATTGATCTATGTCATTTGACTATATTGATGTATGTGACCATTGATCGGTTTAGTTCTCATTGATACAACGAAAATCACTTTAATCCTATGTTGATATAGTTGATGGAAGAGATTGTAGTACGTCACATCATAATAATTACTTCTTCTTGAAATGTCTAAAGTTGATACATTTATTTTATACATGCATAGTCCAGTGGGAGATTGTTAGAATTTTTGGGACTATAAATGTTATAAAATAAATGTGTTGGGTCATTGTTTATTAAGTCAAATTGATGTAATCTAATTCGGAATAAAGTTTATGACATAAGGACGTATTTATCATGAAATTATTATGTGGCTACCATAAGTGCTAATCTAAGTTGATGGGCGGCCAAATTAGAAATAGGCAATAAATATTAGTAACTGCCAAAAGACAATTATTAATAGAGTAAGTCCTTGTTTGTACCCCCATCAACAAGAACACTACTCACGCAATTTACAATTGGAAGACCATTCACATTGTTTTCAACCATGGATTCAGGTATGCTTCCGCTATACAGATTCGATTCTCATAAATTGAATTAGGATTAAAGTAGGGATTAAAAATTACTAACATTTCGCGGACCTTATCTTTGCTTGATGGGCTCGTGGTGTGCTCTCTACCTAGTGGACCTCGTCTTCCTAATGGGCTGCGACGTGAACCTGCCTTATTTTGGCCTGGGCAAAGAGATATTGCTCGTCCGCGCCTTTGATACCTCGGGTAAATACACTAGTAGAAAAATTGGATCCCACAACTCTTAATAAGGGTTATGAAATTTTCCCACAACCCTTATTAAGGATTGTGTGATCCTGGGTTGTGGAGTTTTCCACAACCCTCGAAGTGAATATTCATACTTTCCACACCGGATGTATATTGGTTGTGGAATATCCAACGACCAATCATTGTAGAATTCAAATTTTGTTGAACATCCAGCATCGTGGCCACGTTATAACGGCCCCACCGTGACTTACAGAGTCCAAGTAGACTCTGTGAGTCCACGGCGCTGCGGCAACGTCAATATGAGACCGCGGCGCCGCGTTCAAAATATCTCTCCTGAGGTTACATAACATTTTTAAGAAGGGTTGTGAAAACTGTGCCGCGGCGACGTGCAAACGGGACTGCGGCACCGCATTCATAATACCTCTCCAGGGGTTGCACAACCCTGTTGAGAAGGGTTGTGGAAGTGGTGCCGCGGCGACGTGCTTACGGGGCGGCGGTGCCGCGTTTTTGCACAACGCTTTTAAGAAGGGTTGTGGAAGTGGTGCCGCGGCGACGTGCATACGGGGCCGTGGCGCCGACTTTTTTTTATAATTTTCACACCGGATCTTTTGATCCGTTGTGGGACGTGGCGCTGCGGCACCATTGTGTAATATTTTAAAATAATTAAAACTAAACAACACTTATAATAATGGTTATAAAATAAGGTGTATTCTACGACCGATATTTTAAAGTTTGTGGAATATCCTGAAATTAATCCATCCATAATCCTTAGTTATATGGGGACCATACACTAATAATGGTCGTGGAAAATCGATGGTGAAATCCAACATTTATAATAGTGATATTGATTAGGTAGTCCCGAAAAACCAAGGATTAAATTACCGATACTGATACCGATACCGAGGTTCTGATTTTTAGAGATAACCGCATATCGATGGATATACCAATGAGTATTCTATAAAAAAATTCTTACCGACTACCGATTATACCGACAAATTTTTGAAAGTATACCGAATACCGACAGGTATACCGACAAATATCATATAAAACATATATTTATAAAATCCAAAATATACATATATTCATAATCTAAATTTCTAAATTCAAATTTAATATCAAAATTCACAATTTCATATTTTATAATCACAATTTTGTATTCAAATTCAATATCAAAATTTACAATTCAATATTTAAAAATCATAATCTTATATTCTAAATTAAAATTAACTATTAAAATTCACAATTTCATATTTTATAATCATAATCTTATATTTTAAATTCAAATAAGATACAAAATTAACAATTATATATTTCAAAATCACAACTTTATATTATAAATTCAATATCAAAATTCACAATTTTATTATCACTTTCACAACTTTATACTATAAATTTAAAATCGAAAATCACTATTTCAAAATCCATAATAAAATTCAAATCCATAATCCATAATCAAGTTCACAACTTTATATTATAAATTCAAAATCAATTATCAGTTAACAATCTTATATATAAAATCAAAAGTCACAATTCCATAATTCATAATCAATATGTAATCCACAATACATTATCAAATTCACAACTTTATATTATAAATTCAAAATCAATTACCAATTAAGAATTTTATATTCAAAATCAAAAATTACAATTCCATAATCCATAATCTAATTTTAATAATCAACTTCACAACTTTATATTATAAATTCAAAATCAATTATTAATTAAGAATTTTATATTCAAAATCAAAAATCACAATTCCGCAATAAAATTTTAATCCATAATCAAAATTACAAAAAAAATATAACACTATTTTCGGTAAGTATAAAAAATGCACTGTGGTGATCGGTAAAAATCGGTAATTTGGCGATAATTTGGACCGGTATTATAAAACTTGAACGGTAACTCTCGGTTTTTTATCGAGAAGTTGATTTTTGCGGTATACCGGCGGTATACCAGCGGTAACCGTCGGTATTTTAAACACTGCGAAAAACTCACTGAGGAGGTCTTAATTATGTCAAATCTCCTAAATCTAATGAGTGTTATAGAGGGGTTTCACTTTAAAATAATGTATAATGTGTCGGTATTGAATTTTCTTTTTATGTCAAACGCTAAAATATTTCTTAATATTTTTACTTCAAAAGCGAAAAAATATCAAAAGTTAAACTATTGATTAAAATATTCAAATTTAAATTCGAACTTTACTTTTAAGATCATTACATTTTATTCGACTACATTTGGAGCCATCGTGAGCCGTCGTAAAAAATTCATCCATTTAAATTTTATAGTATTTAATAATAATTTATCCGAAAACTTTGAAAACGTGTTGCACAATGCATTAACTTGATTAGAATAGGGAGGTGAAAAAAAGTAAATAATGAGGCTAATATGTTTTGCAGCACTGATAACCTTCGATTTCAGTGACAACGTAGTATTGTGAAAATGACCCAATTTGGCTTAGCTAGCTATGGTGACTTACCATTTACTTAGCGTGTTTAATTAATATTATATGTCTTTCAAGTTTAATATTTTTACACTCAAAATGATCAAAAGAAATATGATTTCGTATTTATTTCATATTTAAATTATTGTATGATAGTTTAATAGCAATAAGAGTCACTAATATATTATTCGGATTGATTTTGAAAGAGAAATTTCTTTAATTGGACTTAATATCTTATCCTATGAAATATCAAAAATAAATCCTACATTTACACTCTAGTTTGAATTGGACTTTTATCCTTGATTTAGACAAAAATACTCTTTTTTCTTCTAAATCCTAAAATTCCTTAAAATCTGTCTCGTTCGTCCTCTTCTTCTCTCCTATGTAATACTAAAATTTCCCGATCTCTCTACTGAAGAGTAAATTGCGACATAGCTCATTGGACGAGGCTACTTTTAACGGTGCTGCTCCTCCGGCCGACGTTCGCTCCTTCGGCCTCGACATTCGCTACTCCTCCGTCGCGTTCGAGCTCCGTTGGAAGTCATCTACTTTAATCGCGTTCGTCCTCCTCCGTTGCATCGAACTGTTTAAAAAAAAATTCATCACAAAATATTGTATCTAATTTAATCGTGTTTAATTGCACTGTTAAAAAAAATTAACAAAAAAACAATCGTATATAATTTGTCTTCATCGCGTATCATCGAAGTATATAAAAAAATAATCAAAACTCATCGGGAACAATTGGAGTCGATTGGTTTTCATAGCAACACTTCAAAGAACGCAAAATTAAACATCATATCGCAGACTAACGGATTCAATCGGTTTTCATTGCAAAACTTTAAAGAACACAAAAATAAAAATTAAATCGTAGACTATCGTATTCAATCGTTTACATTGCAAAACTTCAAAGAACACAGAATTAAAAAATTCATCGCAAACACTCAGAATCAATCCGTTTTCATCGCAAACTTAAAATAAAAATATCACATCGCAAACCATCGGAAGAAATCTGTTGTCATCTACAAACTTCAATAGACACAAAATTAAGACGCTCATTGCAAACCATCGGACATAATCTGTTTCATCGTTTAAGAAATTCAAACAAAACTATTGGAGGTTATCGCTGGTTATCTGGTTTCATCTCAGGTATTGATGAATTTCATCTTCCTGTATCGGTTTTAATCGCATTTCATTTTCAACAGATAGATGAATTTTATCATATCTAAAAATTTATCAAAACATACATTTTCTTCATTGTTTTCGGAGACGAGAAGAACCCTAAACGACCATCGAAGTTTTTCGGAGAAGAACCCTAAACCAACGTCAGAGAAGAACCCTAAACCACAATCGGGGAAGAACCCTAAACCGCTGGCCGTCGTCGTTGTCGCTCTCGCATAGTCTCGCTGCTCTCTGCTCGTCGTCGTTGTCGCTCTCGCCAGCCGTCGTCGTTGTCGACAGTTGTGCTTCTCTCGTCGATCGGAGGGCAAGTGTCGGGTGGAAACACCCCATCGGCGTCCCCGCCACTCTCCGTCGCGAACGAGAACGAGAAGAGTGGGAAAAAAAAAGAGGTTTAATTTGAGGGTTTTTTTGTCCATATATTGGACAAAATCTAAGAGAAATTTCATAATATAAACCCAAAAATGTTAAAAATATCCACATTGGACTCATCAATTGTTAAATATCTTAAAATGGACTTTAGACCAATTTTCGGACAAAAATACCCTTCAACTCATATATAAGGTTTATTTCAAATTTCAATCTCATTTTCACCTTCGAATTCACTCAAATTCTCTTAAAATACGTTGAAATCACATAAGATCATCGTCATAATGGGTATCTTTTTTCGTTAACTCTGTTTAAATCATTTTTGTAGTCATTTTTGGTGTTAATATCATTTTTGGGTCGGGAAAGAAAAAGTTCGTCAAAAACTGTAAAAATTGTACGATGAATTACCTTGTAGGGCATCGTACGACATCTTATAAGTTTAGATGTTTTTCTTACAGTTTTTCGGCATGTTTTGGCAGTTTTTTGACATGTTTTGATGGTTTTGGACAAGTTTAGATGAATTTTGGAAAAGTTAAGATGAATTTTGGACAAGTTTAGATGAATTTTGGAAAAGTTTAGATGAATTTTGGACAAGTGTAGATTAATTTTGGATAACTTTGATTTACTTTTGTGTCAGTAGTTTTTGACAGGTTTTTATGAATATGTTTGCAGTGTTCATCAGTGTTGGTGGAACGTGGGTGAGAAAAAGAGATAGGTGGGTTTTAGTAAAGCTCGTACGTATACGGTGAACGCTACAAAAGAAACAACATATGATGAGTTGGTCCATATGGTTTACCAAATTTCCAAGATGGATAAGATGGCGTATGACTTAAAAATTGAAGTCCCGTACACTGTGGGTGACGTTGTGTTGGCGCCAGCAGTCTTGGTGTCAGATGATGATGTCGCATATTATATGAACCACGACTATTGGACTAAATTTCCTATTTGCGTGAGTTTTGAACCGAAACGAATAATGTCACCAATTGCTAACGATTTGGATCCTAAGCAAAAAGGAAAACAGGTGTTGAAGGTTCCTTGCATTGAAGGCAGAAGACAACATTATCCTCTCGCAATTGACGTCTCACAAAGTAATCCAAAACGAAACAACGAACGTTCGGTTGCCGAGGATGAATTTTCAGCAGACAAGAGCGGCGAAGATGAAATGTATAGGCGAGATAGAGATCCCTTTGACGTAGATTTAGAAGACTTTGAAGAAAACGAAGATGATGATGACGGTAATGACGTTCAAGACGGTGAACATTTTGAAGAGTTTGTGAATGATGAAGAGTACGATCACCTTTTTGAGAACTACGAAGTTCCTTCTGGTGAGTATCATCCCGAAGTTAATCCTTGTGGAGGATTTTCGGGAACTTATACTTGGAAAGATCCTCAATTCACACAAGAACAATTGGTTAAGGAGATAGAATATTTTGAAGGCCCGACTCAATCCTCTACAGGTAATTCTTTTAAAGTTCATGTGTAATTTATTAATTTATTTATGTTTTGAACTTAACCGTTTATCGTTTAATGTAATAGGCAGCTCAGAAGACTTGTATTTGGGAAAACAGTTTGAGAACAAATCAGAAATGAAGACACACGTGCACCTATACGCCATGAAAAATAATTTTGAGTTTCGAGTTAAATTATCATCGAAAAAAAGGTTGTACGTTCTTTGCAAAGATGAGAGTTGTACGTGGAAACTCCGAGGCGTCGTTCAGTGGTCAGGAATATGGGAAGTTGTGGCTTTCAAAAAAGCTCACTGGTGCTCGCGTGTTGTTCGAGTAGAAGGTCAACGAGGACCTGCACCGTGGGTTATTGGACACGTGTTTAAAGACAAATATTCCATCAACTCAATGGCCGATTATTCAGCACATAACGTTAGAGAAGAAGTGAAGACAAGATGGGGTTTAGACATATCGTATTTGAAGGCGTGGAGATCTAAATAAGTAGCTATTGGACTCGTTCGTGGTACACATGAACAGTCGTATCAGAAACTACCTTCTTGGTTGTACATGTTGAAGCAAAAAAACCCAGGCACGGTTACTGATTTTGTTAGAGATGGCGACAAATTCAAATATGCATTTTTTGCCATTGGAGCGTGTCTTCAAGGATTTAAGTATTGTAGGCCGGTCATATCTTTGGATGGTTCATTTTTGAAGTCTAAATACGGGGGACAGTTGCTTGTAGCGATTACATTGGATGCGAATTCACATTTGTATCCAATCGTTTTTGGCGTTGTCGACAGTGAGTGTCACGAATCATGGACGTGGTTTTTGTTGAAGTTGAAAGAAGTTATTGGTGAAGACGTAACTGATTTGGCATTCATATCCGATCGACATGTTAGTATCAGTCATGGTGTCGAAGTTGCATTTCCGGGAATACCTCATGGTTATTGTTACCATCATATGCAGCTTAACGTTCAACACAAGTTTAAGACAGATCATTGTCGCGGTGAATTGTACGAAGCTGCTTATTGTTTCAATAAGACGTCATTCGAAGCTCACTTCAGGCAGCTGAGGCAAAAAGATATCGAGATGGCAAAATATCTTGAAGACATCGGGTTTGATCGTTGGGCAAGACCGTTCTTTCCTGGAAAAAGGTAAAATTAAATAACGTGTAATCAAATATTCATTTCCTAACAACTTAATTGTTATTTTTGGCAGGTATGATATTATGACGAGTAACAATGCCGAAAGTTTTAACGCTAAAACAAGGCATGCGAGGTCATTCCCGATAACGACGCTTCTTGAGTTCATAAGATTCACACTACAGAATTGGTTCTTCAAACGAGAAGACATTGCATATAAGTTAAACACGGAACTTACACCAAGGTGGCAAGCTGACTTTGAGAATATGAACAATAAAGCACAATTTGTACACGCGTACGGGCTTGGGTTGTACGAATGTCACGTAAAAGACAATGGGGGTGAGCATGATGTAAACTTGCAACAAAATACTTGCACTTGTGGAATTCCTAAACTTCTAGGTATCCCTTACGAACATGTCATTGCATCAGCTCAACATCGTTTTGTGGACGTATACTCTTTATGTAGTCCTTTCTATGTAAAGAAAACGTGGATCAAACAGTATAAAGACACCGTTTATCCAGTTGGGAGTGAAGAAAAATGGGATGTTCCAGAAGATATTAAGCATATGAAAGTATTGGTTTCCGTTGAAAAGAAACAAGCCGGTCGTCCAAGAAAAAGTAAACAAGGAAGGCGAAGGGTAAACCGATATCCATCTCAAGGTGAAAAGGTAGTTGTAAGACGAAAATGCAGAAAATGCGGTGGTTTAGGTCACAATAGAAAGACTTGCACATGGCGAGAGTGAGCGTGACGTTGAACTTTTTTGAATTATTTTGAATTATGTTGAACTCTTTTTTAATGATGTTGTACTTTTTTGAATTATTTTGAATTATGTTGAACTCTTTTTTAATGACGTTGAACTTTTTATTATATTGAATTATGTTGAACTTTTTTGAATTATACACAATCAAAAAGTGTTTAATTTAAAACCAAAATTTATACACAATCAAAAAGTGTTTAAATATAAAAACAATCATCGGGTTATTCTATCTAAGAACAAGTCAACCGCCCACTTCTGCCTGAATATCTTCATGTTCTCCGTTATGAGTGTGTCAAAGGGAATTCCAACAAGAAGATGCTCAACGTATTTGACGGCGAATATCCCACAATCACCGCTACAATAACGATACATAAGAATTTGTCAACACCTTAATTTTTACATTTAAAAATATAATTAAAACGTTTACCTTAATCTTGATTGACGGACGTTTTGGTCAATCAACCATGTGAACTCATGAAGCGTCGGTCGACCTGCTGAGAGATGGTGATACATTTTCAGGTGGTTGTTGAATAGGCCACTCAAATTCATTACTCCTGCCAATGCGCGACTCCAATCCTACAGTATTCCAAAAAATGTTAACTAATTACAAATTTATATATAAATATTGTTAGAGTTTAAAGAGTATCTATTTAAACTTCCGTGCATGAACTCCATGTAGTCTACTGAATGCTGCTCCTGCTCAACTAGTACCCTCTGACAATCAAGAACTGTGATCGTCCACTCCATCAAATCAGTGGACATTCTTGAAGTTGAAATGTGAACCAGTAGACATTCTTGAAGTTGACGACCAGGAGGATCTCCTTAGCACCCTTCCACGATTTGATTTTGATGTCTCGGTATCCCATCATCGGCGTAATGATGGATCTGTGATCCCAATCAACTCTCTCGGGTTCAGTCCCCAACTCTTTCGCCTTCTCTATGTTTGTCTGCTCTTGCTTGTACCTCCCAAAGACGTTCTGAACTCATACAGTGTCCATAATGCGGACATCCTGCCGATAACCACTGAGTTCATGCTGTCGAGTCCTCAACATATGAAGGATTGCGTCGATATGCTACAATACAAACATATAATTAATATAAAATATCTAATAGTTGAACAAATAAAATGCAGTGTACCTCATCTGTCAGCCAAACTCCTACGCCGACAATGGGGTCAAAGAACTTTTGACCCACTTCTCTCGTCACTAACCGAACGTTAGCCATATAGCGGCCATAGTACTTCCCCGTCTTCACCCACAACATCATCTCGATAAAGTCTTTTTGGTTAGGCTCTTTAACCGGCTTGAAAGAAGTTCTTCTACGTGTTGTGTACTTGCGCTTAGTCGGGTCGGTGAAGTCGTCCCACCTATTCGATTTCTGAGGTGGTGCCTTTGCTGGAGATTCGGGTGGCTCGCTCCGTTGACTCTTTGACGGTCTCTCGAAGGCATGGCCCTTTAACTTCTCATCCTGTTGCGTCGGTCGTCTTTTGAATAACCCTGCTTGTTTATCCGGGATTCCAGGTGAAGGGCTCCGACTGCTCTGGGGCATAAAAGGCGATGGAGGTGTAGGAGGTGTAGGAGGATGAGGAGGAGCATCCGTAGGGGGCTCCGACTGCCCTGCTTGTTTAGCATTCTTCGCCTTCCTCTTGCTTTGCTTTTGCGTATCAGGACCACGCGCTTGCGTGGTAGGAATGGGTCCACCTGGCATCCCCGTAACGTCACGGAATACGTGATTCAGACGCTCCCATGTACGAATCTGTAAAAATTGTTAGTTATACTTTGAATAAATTTTTATAACTTTCAAACGGCCTTATTACCTGACTGTTGCGTATGCGCTCAACTCGACTGTTAACTACGTTCATCCTTCGTCCTAGGGTAGCCATCGTCTGGAGTATGTATCCTATTCCTTGACGAAGCTTGTTCCACATTCCCACTGTTATGACAATTGGGTCATCATCGCTTGGCTCGGAACTACGAGGACCTTGTGGAGGAGGCGAAGTTCTTGGGCGAGGAGAATCGGGACAAGGAGGTCGAGCATCGGGACGAGGAATTCGAGTTTTTGACTCTTTCGTCGGACGCGTTCAAGGAGTATCTGAGATATACTCCTCATCATCGTCCTCTTCCTCGTCGTGGCCGATGAAGTCGGCTTCCTCCGCGGCTGAACCAACGATGTTGATTTCTTCATCAACGTTCCTTAGCTCGGCCGCATTTACTCCTTCGATGTCTATTGGATATAGACATTTCTTCGTCTAGTCTTCGAGAATATCGAAGAACCCTTTCTCTGCCGGTCTAGGTCGAAGCATTTGAAGGACGCCCAGCTGAAAACATTGAAAAATGTTATGATTTATTAAAAATCAATCTCAATTAAAGAAAAATATGGAAAATCAATAAAACTTACAAATTTCTTCTTCAGAATCTTCTCGACATCCATCCTACGAACAACGACGGTGCGCGACCACGAATGCATCCTCGGCAATCGATTTCTACTGCTTGTTCCGAAGGCTTGCCCAATCTCCGGGATCGCCTCGTACGCCCAATACTGAAAGGCGTGAAGATTCCCAGACAATGTGTACTTTGCCTCCTTTTGTAGGACGTCGGGTTTCTTCTTCAACTTCGTCTCGAGACCCTCGAGGTGATGCTTCAAGTCGACCGAGAGCGATTGAAACGTCTCGGCCCAACTCATGTTCCTCCACGGGAAACTGTAGAAGAAGGGGAGATCTTCTACGTATTGCACGAACGGTTGCCACCTCGGCTCGATAACTTTGTTCGCCGGTTGTCCCAGTAGATATCCGAGAACGAAGACGCACAAACCGAGATTGTAAACGTCTACGGGGTTCTTGCACGCATTCCAAAAACTGATGAGTGCACTGAACTTGATGTTGCTTGTCCCGTTCAAGTACTCATCAATGAGCCTTCTAAAGGATCGTTTGTCCTTCTCGTCTTTTGTCGGACCGTCGGTGTAGTCTAAACCCGATATTAAGGCATATTCGAGACGGCTGAATCGAATCCTCTTTCCTCCAAGTCCGAATTGAATCTCTCCGTACTTGATTGACTCGACCTTTCTCTCCAAAAGTGCATGCACAAGAACGGGCGCGAAATTCAATTCTCTATTATCGAAGAAAATTGCTCGAACACCGTCCCTCGTAGTTGCTCGGTAAGTTTCATTTCTTCGAACCTATTCTTCACATTTATCAACACGGCGGAGCCACCATACGTGATACGCCCCGAGAAAGTCTCGTTAATGAGAAATTTCAAGTGGTCCTACAAAAAACACAAAAAAATAAGATAACCGTACAAAAAACGAGCACAAAATAGCATATATCGCACGATATCGCACGCTATCGTACGATATCGTACTATATCGTACACCATCGTACGTCCATCGTACGATGGCCCCTACGATGGTGTTCATCGTTTTCCCGGAAACCTTAAACCCTAAAATCTCAATACTATCTCAAATCTTCCCAAATCAATCCGATTTAACCTACATTACCGTCGAAAACACTATACAAACTAAATTCTATTGATTTCAAACAACAAAAAGCATAAATCATACCTTTTTTTTGAGATTTTTTTTCTTGTGAGCTCTCTTGAGTATTCCGGCCGTCTCCCCCTCCAACGAAATGGGTTTCCGAGCTCGAAGACATTGGTTTTGAGACTATTTCCATCGTGGACCTCTACTTTTGCACTTGTGAAGATTGATTTGAAGAATTATTTTTTTTGAAATGGGTCTATGTATTTGAGAGGCCGAGAGAAAGAGAAGAGAGGGAAGAGAATGGAAGAGAGAAAGAGAATAGAATGAGGAAGAAGGGTATTTTTGTCCTTTTTAGTGGCTAAAGTTCATTTTTGGATATTTTGAATAAAAGGGGTTTAATGTGGATATTTTAATTGTTTTTAGGTTCATATTATGAAATTTGTCAAATCTAATATGAGATAGAATCCTACATAATAAGCTTATTTTTTATATTTTAGAACTTATTAAGCCTAGTTAATGAAATTTCTCTTTTGAAAAGGTTAAGACTTTTAATTTTCTTTCCAATTAACTATGGTGAATTCGTATGAAATCGCATGAAATTTATAGGTAGTTATGACGATTTACTATAAAATTTGAAGATTTTTAACATTATTTTAAGTTTTTTCTTTTATGAATTCGGATGAAATGCTATTAAATATTTAAGATGACATTTGGTGTTTAGATGAAAAAAACAAATGAAAAAAGAAGTTGAAAATTTTATTTTTTTCTGAATGTGAATAAGAAAATCAACTTTTAATCAGTCTAGTCTCGATTTGATTTTTTTTTATGTTTTTATTATTAAAAATGAAATGTGACCGCAAAATCAATAATTCAAACTTGATTATTGTAACAAAATGATTGTACTATTTGGGGTATTTTATTTTCCTTTGTTTCCCAAATGAACAGTTATCAGAGGCCATAACTACTATCTCGTGTCACGTTCTTATAGAATCTGTGGTTTGGGACTACATATCATGATGAAATTAAATTAGTAGTAATGATTACCCAGTGGTGTGCTTTTCCGTTTATTCGCCAGCAAATAATGGACCAATTATTTTTTCTTTGCGAATAGCACTGTAGAAGTAGTACTTCCTTAGTACATTGTAAACAAAAAAAGAGTATTGATACAACTGGCAAAGAATCAAATATATTGTACTCTTTTTATATAAATAAAGCTATTTATATACATATAATCACCTAATGATATTTTGTTTATTTATAACAACTTATTAATAAAATTGTCATTTCCAATATTCAGCAAAAGAATTAAAGTCGCATTGCATTATTTTTTTCATAATTCATTAATTTTTCAGATACGACTCCTTCTCTACCTATGTTTTCCGGTTTAGTAATTATAAATAATTTATCACGATCAACTAATATTATTAAATATTAAAAAGAAATAATGGATCGTCGTACATGCATATAATGATTATTTTAAGGGATAAACATCAATATAACACTTTGAAACTTATTAATGGTTATATAGCCAAACGTTTTGAAAAATTGATTAATAGCCAAACGTTTTGAAAAATTGGTTAATAGTCAAACGTTTTGAAAAATTGGTTAGTAGCCAAATGTTTTGAAAAATTGGTTAATAGCCATTAATAAAATAAATATGTATATATTAACTAAAAATGTAATTCATTAACACCAATTACTAGTAGGCACGTTACACTAAATGGTTGTTGATGTCGAAATCCGAACTCAACAATCACAAAATAAAATGATAGGAGATTTTATACGATTTTTATTTATGTAGAAAAAGAATGGAAAAAGGATCTCGGTAAAATGTCGTAAACTTACAATATCGCAATAAAATTAAAAGAATCAAATGGAAAATAAGAATCAATAAGAGTTCTCGTAATCGAACTAAGAAACAATAACAGGTCTGCGAGGTTGAGCTGTTAAATACGAGAAATGATGTGATTTTTGAGATAAATAATTAAGATTTCGATTGGATCCCTAAATACAATTTCGATTTTCTATTTATAATTCATTTCGATCTAGCAGTTATCAGCACGTGCCTCCTAAGTTTGCAGAGAGTTTCCCATGTCGTCTATCGTCCTCCCTATTCGCTTGCAGTTCGGTTCTTTGGGCGAGGTTTACTCCAACTGCACGACTTCGTCTATGCGATTCCGAGATTCTTGTAACGAGCAGATCGACGTGCTTAACTTCGCTGCTAAAATGATCCTTTTGGTCAAACGGGTCTTCAATTGAGTATCTTCTTCGGCCCGTTAACTCATTGGAATTGGGTAGTCGCCCCAATGTTGGTCGGACTAATTCTCACCCCCACAATTAGCCTCCAGTATTTTTTTAATATTGTATAATATTAAAAATATACTTAATGATGAATTGGTTGACAGCGGGAGAATAAAAAATAACAAAATCCATAACGGCAGCCAAAACGGTTGGTCTTATCAAATTGGGGGAGAATTGAATGAGTTTATGATGTGGATAATGATGCTTCTACATGTATCGTTATTTCGTGAAGTCGAAGTCCAAAATTCGGAATCGGTTGAGATTTCTATGCAATTTCGAGTGAGATCATTGCGAATTATCAGGTCGATTAGACGTGATCTTCTCGAATCGGTTAATGAACTAACTATAAATATTTTTCGAAGGGTTACTTTTATTTCATTTATACTGTGTGGTGAAGAATTGTATAAGGTAAATATTATGTTATCTCTCTTTTTATTTTCTCTCTCTTCCTTTTATTCTCTGTTCCCTTCATCTCGTGAACTTCGTTTTCTCTGAGTTCGTAAAAACTAGGACTTCGCTATCCTGTATTCTCTTTTTTCTTGATCATGTCGAAGTCCGCTTCAACTTCTAATTCTTATATGCTTCGCCCGACTAAGATCTCTCCAAGTGAGTTCGAAATCTTTATGTTCAAGTACGATATTTCTCCTAGTGTCCGAATTTTTCCTCCTCCTCCAGATATCACTGCCGATACCGTCGTTCCAGGTTATTGTTGTGTTTACAAAGTATGGTTCGCTTCTTGCGGCCTTAGGTTTCCCATGCCACCCCTTTAGTAGACTTTGGTTATCAGTTAGGTATCTCCATCCCTCAAATGTGTCCAAACTTCGTGCGAATGGTTATGAGATTGTATCTTTTAGCTCTCGAGCAAGGGGTAGAGTTAACCATCTTTGATTTAGTTTGTCTGTGCGTAGTTAAGGCGAACTCAAAGTACGACCCTAATTTTTTTTATTATCTAAAGCACATCGTAGGGGGGTTTTAGAAGGTATTCCAAATAAAGAGCGGGATTGGGGTTGTAGGTATTTTTTTTGTCGAGGTGGCCGAGAAGTCCTTCGGGGGTTATACCAGCTCGCTCCGAAAGAGTTGGGCGAGCTCGACGAGTAAAGATTTCTAACCCTTTTTCTCTTGCAATATGTATGTTGGTAAATTCCTTATATATTACTTTACTTTTTTATGTCAGTAAAAATTCGAGCTCCTCCGGCCGAGATGCTTTTCGACGAGAAGCTCGAACGACTTCGTTTATCTCGAACTAACTGGAAGGAGTTCTCGGACTTTTTTTTTTATCAGCGCGGGGCTGTGGGATAATTTCTACTCTTCTGAAGACGAAGGAGGTGGTTTCGACGATAATTTACTTGTCATTTTTTTGTATTGCCTATAACTTGTAGGTTGGCATGTCATTTTCAGAGGCGGCGGACAACATGAACACTGAGGTTTCGGCTCGCTGTTCGAGAAGGGAGAGGAAGAAACAGGTTGGCGCCCCCGATGTCTTTGTTCCTTCAGCTCCGGTTATCAACCTTGACTCCGAGGTGGAGGCCGATGCGGGTGTCGCTGATCATGTCATTGTTTCGGCTGCTGCAACCGAGGTTCCGAGTGAGGCTTTGATTGCGGTCAAGGTCGTGACTCCGACTGAGGTCATTGAATCCCACGATTCGAGGACCGGTCTGATGCCTCGTAAGAGGAAGGAGGCTGCCCATAGGGGCGAAGGAGTCGGGCCTCTCGAGGGTGAGGCTATAAAGAAGAAGAAGGGGAAGGAGAAGGCGTCCGAAGTGGCGGTCGAGGAACAGACGAAGAAAAAGTCTACTCCGTCGAGGGGCGGCAGCCGATCGGGGTCTCGTCACTCGGCCCGGAGGAAGTACTACCACACATTTTTCTATAATCACGACAAAATGTTGTGTGAGGATCCTTTCCAGTTGGCTGGTCTCATCCGCCAGCTTACGCATGAGTCGTACCCGCGGCCCAAAGTCTCCAAGCTTTACGAACCGGGATGGTATCGTTTGATGTCCTCTCAGGTTACCTCGCCTGACCGAACTGCAAGCTGGAGCTGAGTCGCTGAAGGGCGAGGTTGAAGAGATGAAGTCCAAGCTTAAGCATCTGACCGAGGAGGTACAAGCTCGTGACGCTGTTATTGTCAAGGCTAAAACTCGCATAAATGACTTGGCTCTGGAGCTGAGCGCCGTCCAATCCAACTTTGAAGATAAGGTCGACACGTATAAGCATTTGGATAAGGCTCATTACAAACTCGAGAGGGATTGTGAGCGCATCAAGGCCGAGTTGGAGAAGACTCGAACGATGACGAAGGCTAACGTCGATCGGGCAGTCTATGCTGCCAACAAGGCCACCTCGATAAGATAACGCGAGCATATCATCAAATATAAAGATCAGAAGGCGAAGATGGATGAGGCGGTGGTTGTGCTCAAGAAGTTGGAGCAATACAAGGGGAACAAGGAACTCAAGAAGCTGGAGCAATGCAAGGGGAACATGGAACTCAAGAAGCTGGAGCAATGCAAGGAGATCATGGGTGGCGACATGCCTGATTGGTCAAATGAGTTGAAGGATACCGAGGCCGACATCGAGGAATACTCTGCCCAATATGCGGAGATTGAGATTCATATTGTTGACAATGTCCCCTTCACTCCTTACCCGGAGACTTCCCTTCCGAGCTCCCTGACGAGGAGATCACTCGCATTCTCGGCGAGGAGCCCATAATCGAAGATTTGCCTTCGGTTCCCGAGGGCGTGGAGGCCGGAACTTAAGCGACCTGAGGGAGGCGTTCCGATTTGTTTATTGCTTTCAATAATTGAACTACTTTGGTTTTGTTTGTTTTTCTTTTGTCCTAATAAATATCTGAACTATGGGCCCCTTGTTTTGCGCGGGTCGGATTAATCGTTGTATGAGACAGCATTTTAAATCTACTTTCGTTTGAATGGTGATTATTTTGGCTAAGTGTTTTAGTTTGATTTAATACTTTCAGTGAGTCGATTCGATTTATTCGATTTGTGACACAAGTATTTCAGCTCGGGTATGAAATATCTTGGCGTCTTTGAATAAATCAGTTCGAGCTGATTCATTTAATGTACCACTCAAGTATTTCAGCTTCCAGATGAAATATCTTGGCGTTTTCGAATAAATCGGTTCGGGTTGATTTATTTTATTTGTGACTAAGTATTTCAGCTCGGGTGTGAAATATCTTGATGTCTTCAAATAAATCAGTTCGGGCTGATTTATTTGATTTGTGGCTCAAGTATTTCAGTTCGGGTGTGAAATATCTTGGTGTTCTCAAATAGATCAATACAAGTTGATTTATTTGATTTGTAACTAAGTATTTCAGCTCGGATGTAGAATATCTTGGTATTTTCAAATAAATCAATTTGGATTGATTTATTTGATTTATGACTAAGTATTCAGCTCGGGTATGGAATATCTTCGTATCTTCAAATAAATCAGTTTGGACTGATTTATTTGATTTGTGGCTCAAGTATTTCAGCTCGGATGTGAAATAATTTGGTGTCTTCAAATAAATTAGTTCGGGCTGATTTATTTGATTAGTGCCACAATATTTCAGCTCGGGTGTGAAATATCTTGGTGTCTTCAAATAAATCAGTTCAGGTTGATTTATTTGATTTACGTCTCAAGTATTTCAGCTCCGGTGTGAAATATCTTGGTGTCTTCAAATAAATCAGTTCGGGCCAATTTTTTTGGTATTTGCCTTAAGTATTTCAGCTCGTATATGAAATAATTTTCTATTTTTTTTTCTTGGGACTGTACCTTCCAAGGAGAGCTGTCTACATACCCTTTGCAGGGATCAAGTCGGTCGTAGTTCGATTTCTCTTTCTGGCTCATAGTAGTATTTTTTTTAAGTTTATGACGTTCTAGGACCTTAGGACAGGTATTTCATCCTTGGTTTCGACTTCGTAGATGCTTGGGTGGATGACTCTAGTTACTCGGTATGGGTCTTCCCAATTTGTTCCGAGCTTCCCTCCGTTTGGTCGTTTGTGTGCATCAAGATTTGATTATAGCCTGAGCATGCTTTCATAAAGGAGAGCATTTTGTGTCCGGCGGTAGCTTCCACGAGTTGGTCGATATGTGGTAATGGGAAGCTGTCCTTTGGACACGCTTTGTTTAGGTCTGTAAAATTGATACACACCCTTTATTTTCCGTTCTTCTTCTTTACCACGACTGTATTTGCTAGCCAGTCGGGGTATTTTCTAGCTAGTTATTGAGACCAAACAAAACAGAAAAACAAACTTCTTTAAATTTTTTAAACCAAAACTCAACCTTAGTAATTTCTAAATTTTCCTTAATCAAGAATTTGCCTATTTTTTATTTGAGTTCGTTCTATTCTTTAAGAAATGCAAGAGAATGCTATATATCGACTTCGGTAATATTAATGCTCTTCCTTTCGAACGGTTCCGGTAATGAAAGAGCTATTAATTCATTTCTATAACTACGACATCATCATCATTAAATGGTATAAACCTATAACATTCAATATCTATCCCATTACGGATTGTGAGCATTTCTTGGGATGGGAGTTCAGTGAATTCATATTAGCTTCAAATGATTTACCCAAAGCTTTTTTCATTGCTTTTTTGCTAACGATTTAGCAACATCATTCTCTTTGCAGAAGCCAGATTGATAGTTTTCAACCACTTGGAGGGGCAAGCAAGTGATCTATTCCTTCCTAGAATCCGGGAGGATTTTGGAGTTAGCTCACCCTCGCGGGATCGGGACCCTTTGTCCCGGCCATTGTAGCACGTGTGTCGCCCAGGGCATAAGGAGCATGATGACTTGACGTCATCCTCACCTTCCTCCGGCTTATCACCCGCAGTCTGCTCATGGTTCCAAACTCAATGGTGGCAACTAAACACGAGGGTTGCGCTCGTTGCGGGACTTAACCCAACACCTTACCGCACGAGCTGACGACAGCCATGCACCACCTGTGTCCGCGTTCCCAAAGGCACTCCTCTCTTTCAAGAGGATTCGCGGCATGTCAAGCCCTGGTAAGGTTATTCACCAGCCATGACTTCATCGAGACCATAAAACGAGCAATTCCATCGCCAACTTGAAGTACAGTACCTATGTCCACGGATCAGAAGTTAAGAAGTCTTATTCAATGGTGTGCATCGTAAGTTGGACCAAGACTTATTACTTATTATAGCTAGCTGCTCACTCTTAATGATAGCAAGATGAGTGCATATTAATGAAAGAGAGCTTCCTTTTTTCACTTATTTCCTCTGACCGAAACAACACAATTTGAAGTCATTAAAGAATGAACGATACAATAAACAACCAGTGTATGATTAACCTCTTGTGCTCTAATCCTCTGAGCAACAGGCCCCGTCTCCACTGGATATGTTCCCGGGAGTACCAGGAACCTTTCCTCTCCCCATTTCGGATTAAGAAGATGCTAATCTCTCTATATAAGATAAGAACGGCGCATATGCCTGCTTTGACCGAGATCTTTGGAGATGATTCTGTACTACAATTCGGTGGAGGAACTTTAGGGCATCCTTGGGGAAATGCACCCGGTGCCGTAGCTAATCGAGTAGCTCTAGAAGCATGTGTACAAGCTCGTAATGAAGGACGTGATCTTGCTCGTGAGGAGAATGAAATTATTCGTGAAGCTGCTAAATGGAGTCCCGAACTAGCTGCCGCTTGTGAAGCAAAGTTTCCTCCCATTATATTTGTTGCCACTCCTTGATCACTTATAGTACCCCAAACGTCCGACTGAGTTCATGGGAAAGTCTCTTAATGCATTCATCTTTAATTGTTTAAATCTTTAACGGCTATTAGATTTCATGATGAATGCTGATAGGAATCGAAGTGATATAACGGAGCAAGAATATTTATACTTGTGCTTTTTTATTGTATTTTGGATCCTTTTTTCTTTAATCTCTTTCTTAAAAAAAAAATTAAATTATTAATTTATCTTTAAAAAAAAAGTTTTCGGTTACAAAACCAAAATATTAGCACAAATTTGAATGTTCTCTAAAACTACATGTAGGTGGTATAGGTCGAGTTATTGATGTTAGATGGATCCAGAAAAGGAGGGGTTCTAGTTATAATCCAGAAAAAATTCGTGTATATATTTCACAAGGTCCTACGGCTTTTATGTAGTGTCTTTAAGTAAAGACACGGTTAATCAATGAATCTTATGTCATATCTTGATATCGATATCTTGGGTTTAATGATGAATGGTATCGATATATGTATAATTGGCCACGAAAAGAGCCCGCTATCGGAGTCGAACCCGTGACCATCGCATTACAAATAAGATGCTCTAACCTCTGAGCTGAGCTAAATAGGAGTGAGCCCTTCCATAGCATCGGGTAACCATACGTGAAAATGAAATTGAGCAGATTTTGCAATCACACCCGCAAATAATAGAAAGGCGCACAAAGTAGAAAATCGAATCTTTTTCCAGAAATACGAGACATCTAAGTCATACAAGTTAAGAGACCTATTCATTGATAAGAAAAAGAAAAAGGTGAACGATGATTGGATTGATGATAAAATAGAATCCTGGGTCTCAAACAATGATTCGATCGATGATAAAGACAGAGAATTCTTGGTTCAGTTCTCCGCCTTAACGACAGAAAAAAGGATTGATCAAATTCTATTGAGTCTGACTCATAATGATCAAATCCTCTTGGTAGAACAAAATGGGATGGATCCACGATAAATCTCGTTTAATTAGATATGGTAGATTAAAAAAACGTACACCAAAAGAGCATGACCGTTGAGCTGTATGAGGTAGGGACAAAGGGTCGTGATCCCGCGAGGGTGAGCTAACTCCAAAAACCCTTCCTCAGTTCGGACTGTAGGCTGCAACTCGCCTCGAGCTTTGAATAAAATAAAAAGCGAGATCTAGGCATGTCTTTTGTCTTCCATGCGAAAGTTGAATTGTTTCTTTTTAAGAAGTTAATCATCTTGCGTCGGGTTTTCCCTCAGAGCGCGGACCCAATTTTGACACATTTTATGTGATCGGTCCCGTCGAGTTTTACGTGCACGACCATTTTGATACCTCAAGTTTCGTCATCTACCTGGTCGTCCTGCGATGCGGGATCCGAGTCCACCGTTTCCGATTCGACATTCAGTAATTGTTAATCTTTTCTTGCCTGAAGTTTGTGGCTCACGAGATAGCAGCTTCTTGACGCGGCTTGGTCGCCGAGGATCTCTCTTACTCCATCCGGAGTTGGGAATCGGACTCTCTGGTGATATGTGGAGGAGACTGCTCTCATTCCATGGATCCATGGTCTACCCAGAATCGCGTTGTAGGGAGATAGGCAGTCGAGGACTTGAAATTCGACCATTCTCTTTATTCCTTGGGTTTTTACAGGTAATTTGATTCCTCCGAGTGATGGAGTGGTTACGCCGTTGAATCCGGTTAGGTGGGTCGATTCTATTTCGATCTCTGATTCATCGATTCCCATTTTGGCCAAGGTATCTTTGAAGATGAGATCGGCCGAACTTCCTCCGTCGATTAGAACTCGGGCAACTTCGCAGTTCGACACTTCTATTGTTACGACTAACGCGTCGTCGTGAGGGCACGCTGTTTTGGACACTTCGCTTTCGAGGAAAGCAATCTGGGTCTCTCTAACTTGTTTGACGTGACTAGGTCGGTTGTTCAGCTGCCACGGATAAGCTTTTATAGAGTTGATCGAGTTACCGCAGTATTTCGACCCTCCCGTAACGAAGTCTATCCTATGTTTAATTGGTAGCGGCATAGAATCGAGTTCTTCTCTTTCCTCATCGGGACGAGATCGTTTCGGTGATGGGTTGCTCCTTCCGTGAAAAGAGAAGGGCCTTTGCTCGGGAGGAGGTCCCATGTCGATATCCTTTAGTTCTCCTTTGGCGTACTTCTCCGCGAGAACTTTTTGCATGGTCTTGCAATTAATGGTGGCGTGATCGTTGCTCTTATGAAATTTGCAATAGGCTTCTGGATCTCAAGTCCACTTTTTCCCTTGAAATCCCTGGGGCCCGAGTCTTTTGGGCTCATCACCTACGAAGAATGCAAATCCGGGATGTTCGCTGCTTCGGTTTCTTGGAAATTTGCTGGGCTCTCCTGGATAGCCCTACCGGTTCTCCGTCGTTCCCCTTCTTGAAGCTCATTCCTGGTTTGACCCATGTACTCGCTTGGTAGGGCTGAATTTTTCTAAGGAGGAATTTTTTTACAGCGAGCTTATCTCGTCCTTTGCTTTGGCGAAGTTATCGGCTCGATGTAAGGCTTCTTCTATAGATGAGGGTCGGTTAACGGTCATTTCTAGACGGAAACAGGATTCGTGCCACAATCCATTTTTTAGGGCCGTCAAGGCCGAGTTTCAATCTACATTTGATATTTTGGATAAAACTTCTTTGAATCGGGCCATGAAATTTTTCAGAAACTCGGATTCCCTTTGTTGTATGCCCCATAGGTCAGCCAAAGCGGTCGAGAGGGCAAAAAAGTTATCAATGGAGTTGACCTCCAATCGCGAAAACCATTCCAGGGCGGCCTCAGAGAGGCTTCTGCGAAGATCTGGCAATATTTGGTATCTCGCTCCCAGTCTCTTAGCTGAGCTCATCTCATCGCGATCCTAAAGATCATTGAGAAGGCCTTTGGGTTCGATGTGCCATTATACCTTGGCAGTCGAATCTTTCCGGCATCTCCTACGAAGATATCAGTGATATTCGTAGAGAACGAGGTTCGAGTCGCCTCTGCCACCAGTAGTCGATCTCGGGTGCCGAGCTCGTTGCGTTATGAAATTTAGAACGCATGGTTTAGAACTCAGCTGCAATGTTTTTTTTGAATTTTTCAAACTCGTTGGGATTTGGGTCGTTTCCTTGGCGAGATGGGTCGAACGTGCGAGCAAGCTCGCCGTTTAGGTCGACGCGGTTCAGACACTGAAGTCTGTCTTTGCGGATGGGAGGGTTGATCGTTCTTTCCGACGCTGCCCTGGTCAAATTGAGTCAAAGGTATCCGCGAGATCTCCCCTCTGCGGGTGGAGGAGGCAGCTCGGTCGCGTTCTCTCACGAGGACTCTCCGAGCTGAAATACCGGATAATGATCACAGTTGGTTCGAGGAATCACCTGGATTCCCGAGAACACCATTGGGCTTCCCTGAGGGATGTTTCAGGTCTGATACGCACTCGGGGTGCGCAATGGATCATTTTGGGTCATTTCTCCATCATCGTTTCCAAAAGTGGGAATTGATGAGGGCGTCGAGATTAGCTTATCAATGCGAGCATTGATCTGATTGTTTGCTTCTTCGAACTTCTCGTAGGAACTGTCGAGGATGGCCTAGATGGCCGTAAGGCTTGGTTCCGAGATCCCAACGGGTGACTGGGGAGAAGACATTACAAGAAGAGTATCGCGATATTATAAACGAGGTTGATCTTACCGATTGCTTCCCACAGACGGCGCCAAATTATTGTTGTCGAAATGTGAACTCAACAATCACAAAATAAAATGATAGGAGATTTTATAAGAATTTTATTTATGTAGAAAAGGAATGAAAAAATGATCTCGGTAAAATTTCGTAGACTTATAATATCGCAATAAAATTAAAAGAATCAAAGGGAAAATAAGAATGAAAAAGAGTTCTTGTAATCGAACTAAGAAACAATAACAGGTCTGCGAGGTTGAGCTGTTTAATACAAGTAATGATGTGATTTTTGAGATAGATAATAACGAATTCGATTGGATCCCTAAATAAAATTTCGATTTCTATTTATGTTTCTTTTCCCTGGGTTTGCGGAGAGTTTGCCACGTCGTCCGTCGTCCTTTATATTTGCTTGCAGTTCGGTTCTTCGGGCGAGGTTTACTCCAACTGCACGACTTTGTCTATGCGGTTCCGAGATTCTTGGAATGAGCAGATCGACATGCTTGACTTTGCTGCTGGTATGATCTTTTGGTCAAATGGGCCTTCAATTGAGTATCTTCAGCGGCCCGTTAACTCATCGGACTTGCGTAGTCGGTCCAATGTTGTTCGGACTAATTCTCACCCCCACAATGGTTATTTACTAAACAAACAAATAAGAATAACTAAAGAACAACATCAATGTTTCATTTGATTATTTAGAGAAATTTTTGTTATTTTAATAATTGAAGGCAGAAACTCACTTTTTAGATGGATTAGATACTAAAAGATGATGATTGGAGGTTTCGAATACTATAAATTTTCTTTTATTTGATGAAAAAGAAAAGATATAAGGGATAAGAGTTCGAGCTATTCAATCCAAAATCACTATATGCTGTCTGTAATTTTGAGATAGATCTTCTGCCAATTAGTAAATAAATGAATTAATACTTTTAGGGCTCGAGATTAAGAAGAATTTATCAAACTAAACTAATTTAAAAGTTGTAATTACACTTTATCAACTTTTTTGATTTTTTTTAATAATATAGCCAAATTTAATGATGTGGCAGATTTGAAAAAGTTGTTTATACATTTATGTCTTTTTTTTTGCATTATATAATATAAATTACAATCGATTATAATTAATATTAAAGATTACTAATTATTTGTTCAAATTCGGTTATAATTAATATAGATTGATCTCGAAATTTGAATTTCAAATATGAGATAATTGATTGGATTTCATTTGTGGAAATTTTCAAAATAAAATTTATATTTATTTTGGTTAATTTTTTTACATCTTTAGGATTGAGGGGTTTTAGATCTGATTCGGTTATAAATTGAATTCATATTATCATGATTGTATGAGATTTTGTAGTCGTTTAATGTTTAAAGTTTAGCTGAAATAATGTTTATGCTTCAAATATTCATATTCATTTGTTTGTTTTTAAAATTTACGTTTCTTGGTTAATTTTCAGTGAATTATGACTCATCTTCATCGTATCTCATGTAAAATTGTGTTAATTTTGGTTAAACTCGTATTATGATTTTGTAATTTAATGCATCGTTTCAATATTTTATGTCGTATTTCATTAAATTTGATATTTTGGCCTTTCTAATTCATACAAAGGATTCCATGCCTGAAATCCAGGTTAGCGTTTCTCTAATTGTTAATATTTTGCCTACACGTATTTATATTAATTTTATACAAAAAATTTCTGAAAGAATTCGATAAAGATGTAATATAGTTTTTGTGTTAAAATAAACCCCGGCACGATTAGGTTTTATTTTTCGTCTGGAAGATTTGGTTTCGGCGAGAGAGCAAAGAAGAGAGCGAGATATTTTTCTTTTCTGAATGTTAGAATAAATATATGTTAATTTCTATTAAATGCATTAATTTCCAATTTGATTTAAAAAAACTCGCTTATATGAATTAATTTCCTTTTTTAAATTCAAAAAAAATATTTATAAAATCAAATTAATATAATTTTTGGATACTTAAATATAAAGGGTACTTAAAAACACTCTTTTATTTTAGCTTATGGTTATTAACATAATGTCAAAGAAGTAGTTATAATGCAATAATAATGTTTTAGCCCATTGGTAACTAGGATGGCCTTCATGGTAATAATACACCATTTCATATTGGAAGTCGTGACTTTAATCTCCATCACAAGCAAATGAAACACAAGCAAATGAAAGTTTGTCTAAAAAAAAAGTTCATAATTGAATGTATAATTATGTTCATAATATATTAATTTTTAGTTTTAATTACTTTCCAAATTGTTCATATTTTGTTTGACCAACTGAAAAGAACTAAAAGAATCTCTCCAAATTCCGAAACGTACAACGTATTAAGTTAGTATCTATAATATATATCTGATGCCATATAATATATACATACATGATATAATTTCCCATACTATAATCATAAGTATATGATAAAATTGTAATCATATTTCTTTGTACACGACTATCCGACTGATATATATATCAACGTTTTCATTGCCGGCGAAATTCGGCGAAATGCCGGCGAAATACCGGTTTTCGGTGGTTACCGGCCAAAAACGACCTATGTAAACGTTTCGTCGTTTTTGGCCGGCGAATTTCGTCGTTTTTGCCGACGAATTTCGGATGTCGTTTGCCCATAATTGTCGTTCGCACTGAGTATAAAACCCACACTTCACCGACGAAATTCCCACAACATTTCGGTATCCAACAAAAATTTTTGCCGACGAAATCCGGTGACGAGAAGCCAGATCCCGACTATTTGCCGCCGAAATTTCCACCGGCTTCCTCAGATCGTGTCGTCGGCCGAAATCTTCTTCATGAATTCAACAATTTTTCGGCGAAAATCCCCGAAAACCGGCGAAATCTGAGGTAGATACCGATAGTTGTAGATCTGTGTAGTTGAAGCTGATTTTCGAGTAGAAGTTGATTTTTTTTAGGAATAATTGTAGAAATACAATGTGTTAGGAATGTGATTCTGAAGATGATATAATGTTTTTGAATTTTTTCTAGATCCGGAATTTGAAATATGAAGTAAATTCGGAGGTTTTAGTTATGAAATCATATATGTTGAAATAAGAACTATAAGATTGTTCTTGAACATTGTGATTACGATTTTTACTCGAAATATTGTATGAAATGAAATCTGTTTGGAACGACATTTTAAGTTGCGTGGATTTGTTTCAGATTTTATTCACATCGGAAACGAGAAATATGAAGTAATTTCGATAGTTGTAGTTAATAGTTCGATTAGTCGTTAAGTTGATTATTGTTGAAGTCGTTGATTATGATTTTTTATGAAACATATGTATGAAATAGAAAATGTTTAGAATTTCAATTTAATAATAGTGTAATTTTTTCATAATTGTTTGAGTCCCGGATTATGAAATTTGAATTGTTTGTCGGAAATTGTTGTTTTAATTTGTTTAGTAAGAAGTCGTTGATTATGAATTTTTCTCAAAATTATGTGTGAAATAGAATCTGCTTAGAATTTCAATTTAAGAAGATTGGAATTTTTTTAAATTTTTTTGTGTCACGGATTAGAGAATTTGAATTATATATCGGGAATTGTTGTTTTAGTTTGTTTTGGTTGAAACGGTCGATTATGATTTTTTCTCAAAAACTTGTATGAAATAGGATCTGTTTGGAATTGAAATTTAATAAGAGTGAATTTTTTTCATAATTTTTGGAGTTAAGGAATTGATTTGTTTGTTTGTTAACGATAACAGATGGCAGATGAAGGCGTCCGAAAACATTGTTTCGTCGTTGCGGGGACCAGTAATCATTTTACGTGCATATATTGTGGGTTAACCACAAGAGGGGGAGGTATCACTCGTATGAAGTTGCATCTTAGCGGAAACGATCCGAAGAAGAATGTAAAACGATGTGATAAGTGTCCGCCGGAGGTCAGAGAAGAAATGCGGCAACTACTACATGAAGCAGAAATGAAGAAAAAGAATAAGAGCATGATGGAAGAAACCATCCGTCAAGAGTTACGTGCAAACCTCGATCCACGTCTTGATCATCGAGAAGATGAAGACCTGTATGAGGCAATGAAGAGAAGTCGACATGAGGCCAATGCTGCGACTTGGAGATCCGGGCCAGGAGGAGGTTCTGGATCCCAACAAGACATAAGATCGAGGCCACCAATCTCGCCTTCTCTCTACCGATCAGATTCGGCACGACAACCACCAGCCCCTACACAGACAAGTATGTCTCTGAAGAAGCGATTAGGAAGACTTGTCAGCCGATTTTTCATACACGAGAGTGTTCCAGCGCATAAAGCGAAGTCTCATCACTTCAAAAACATGATGCACGAAGCTGCAGAACTCGGTATGCGAAACATATTTCTTAACGTACTTTAACGCTTTGTGAAATAACGTAATACGTTGTTGTTGACAGGTCCTAACGTTCCACTGCCTTCCCCGTACGAGATTCACAACAAATACCTTAAGGAAGAGGTTGCTGAGGCACAAACATACGTCGATAGTCAACGTAAGGTTTGGGAAGAGTACGGGTGCACAATCATGTCTGACGGATGGACGGGTCCAACGCGATTGAGTATCATTAATGTTATGGTATACTCAGTGGGAAAAACCGTGTTCTTGAAGTCCGTTGACGCGTCGAACAACATCAAGAATTGGGAATACATCTACAAACTTCTGAGTGAGGTGATTAACGACGTCGGACGCCACAATGTCATCCAAATTGTCACAGACAACGGGTCGGCGTATAAAAAAGCGGGATTGAAACTGATGAGAAAGTTCAACTGTTATTGGACACCGTGTGCCGCACACTGTCTTGATCTGATGTTGGAAGACGTGGCTAAGCGAGACACCATTGCTCGCGTCGTGGATGACGCTAGGCGCATAACGAAGCTCGTTTATAACCACGGGCTTCTATTAGCAAAGTTAAGAGAACAAGGTGAAGTCGACCCGGCCCTACAAGGTTTGCTACCAATTATTTAGCTCTTTCAAGCTTGCGTAACAAGAAACAAGCATTGAAGGCGATAATGAATTCCGATTGGTGGGAGAGATTGACATTTCGCAACACCTTAGCGGGATCATTTGTTGAGGACAAAGTAAATGATGCAAATTTTTGGCTACACCTCGATGGAGTTTGTAAGGTACTTTTGTATCTAGTATGATGTTTGTAGTTTACTTTGTAGAACTAACATTTTACGTTAATGCGACAGGTATTCGAGCCGTTATTTGTAGCTCTTCGGTTCGTGGACATTGAGGTCGTTCCGACGTTGGGTGCACTATACCACGTTTTCGATCTAATGAAGAAAAAGTTGGAGGCCCTGCCAAATAAAAGATGGGTTGTCGATATCGTTGTCGACAGATGGGAAAGACAACTTTGTCACCCATTGCACAAAGCAAGTTATTACTTGAACCCGAGGTGTCAATACAACCCAGAGATTACGATGACACCAGAACATCTAACTGCTGTTACAGACGTCTTTGAGGTGTTACATCCGCACGATGATTGTTCGGTTTTTGGAAATGAGGTACGTAATTACACATATTAATATGTTCCTTCACCGTATAGTGACATATTATGTACACAGCTCATTGCGTTTCGAGATGCACGTGGACTATTTGGAAGGAAGAGTTTCCAACCGTGATCATATGGCCGCAGGTACGTAACGATATCGTTGTGTGGGATCTGTTAACATTACTTGATTTTTAATTTACTTTTGTAGCCGAATGGTGGAGAATGTTTGGAACTGAAGCACCTACTTTGCGTCGGTTGGCCATGCGTATTTTATCACAAACCGCATCCTCTTCGGCTTGTGAGAGAAACTGGAGCACGTTCGCCTTAGTCCACACAAAACAGCGCAACCGTCTTGCGTATTTAAGGTTGGAGCAACTTGTGTTTTGTAATTATAACATGAAATTACAGATACGAGATCGCAAAGCTCAGTACGAAAACAAGGAACTCCGAGACCCCTTAGAAATCATAGAGCAATCTATGCAAGCCATGGGAGATGAGGCCGACGATGACGTTCTACTTGAGTGGGTTCGACCATGCAACCTCGACGATGAATCCAACCGTCCTGATCCGCAAGTAGCCTCACAGGCCCGTTCCGAAGGCGTTGATGTAAACCGGGTCGTCTCTCAAGATGTTGGTATAGATTCGTCTAGTGACGATGATGGTAGCGGGACGCAAGGAGGCGGAGATGGTGGCGGGACGCAAGGAGGCGGAGATGGTGGCGGCACAAGTGTTGGTGTCGGGAGTGGCACAAGCAGAGGTTGGAATAACGATCCATGGACCATGGAATCGGGTTACCAAGCTACTCAAGATGAAGATCACGGAGCGCGGGATCGGGACAGGTACTAATATATTACATGCATTTTTTATTTACATTTATTAACATCTAACCTAATGTCTCGTAGGTCGGATGACTTCTTTGACTTTGAGTCTGCGCAATACCCGGGAGGTCGACAAGCGGGAATGTGGTCTACTAGTTCTACGGATTACGACGTTGACTCCATTTCCACTCAACTTGAGTCAATGTCATTTGACCAAATGTCTACCCAATCATACGACGGTCAAGGTTCGTATGCTTATCCGTATCCCGTTCCATATCCAGTTCCGGTCATTATAGGTGCCGAGATTCAAGGACCACTACCCGAGTACCCCATATTGTGCACCGTCGTCGGGGGAACGCAAGCCAACTACAACAACCACGTCATTAACTATACTTCATCGTACGCGACCCAAATGACGTGGTTGGACTATTGTAACCTTCAGGCACGAACCGGTGGATTTTATCAGCCAGCACGTCATTCCAGTTACTATTGAATACTACTGTTGTTTGATTTCGTATGATCTTTTCGAACTTTTTATTTGGTATGGTATGTATGAACTTGATATTGTATGAACTTAATGATTTGAACATTTTCTATAGTTATAAATTCATGTTTTGAACTAAAAATGTCATCAACATTTTTTCCGTCGAATTTCCGTACTTTTTATCGAATTTCCGACCGGCCAACGGCAATCCCATCGGCATTCCCTTTTCCGTTTTCCACATTTTTTCCGTCGAATTTTCGTTCGACTAGCGGCATTTCCGTGATTTTGAGTTATCGGCCGTTTATCGGCTAGCGGCCGTTTAAACCTTGATACATATATATATATATATATATATATATATATATATTATATGTTACACCAACATATAATATTCCTATGCATATATAGTATATGATAAAGAATAATCCATTAAAACTAAGATAAACAACAACATTTCACTTTTCAACATATATATGTCGTAAGAAATAATTTTGTTAAAGTGAAATAATTTTCAACATTTATATAACTAAGTTAGTAAAACCTCATTTTTATATATAAAAAAATATTTTTATCACACACATGACGTATAATAATAGGTGTTTAACCTTTAGATTCTTTGAAAATAATATGCTCAAAAATAATTTTGAGCATATTAATAGCGTTATTAACTTAGACGATAGTTATCATGTCTGCCAGGAAGAGCGAGAGATAATTTTTCATGCGATTTGAGGTTGCAGGTGGAGTGAGATAGTTTAGAAGGAAGCTGATTTTGGTCACATCCTTCCGCTTTTCAGAGAGAGAGACGTCTTCGACACCATTCTCAGAGCGACATACATTTTTTAGGTTCATTTAATTAGCTTTTTATCATTATTAGTTGGGAGATTTGGAACCACATGAACAATTTCCTATCTAGGAGACCACCATGGAGTCAGACTCAGTTAGTGCAGTGGACGATTTGCTTTCTTGAGGAGTTTAGAGCTACTACAGCTAGAGAGGCTCAGACGAGTACGAGGTGTCTACGACCCCTATATGGACCCCAAGAGACAGGATTCTTTTGATTAATGTGCGCGAAATTGGCTCAAGACCGTGTAGGATTCGGTGTTGGTTGTATTGTTCGTGACCACACCGAAGCAGTGTTAGTCTCACATAAGCTTTCCCTAGATAGGAGGTTCTCCCCCAGGTGCGGAGGCGTATATAGTACTCTGTGGCGTAGTCTTAGTGCGTAGCGTCGGCGACAGGAAAGCGGAGATTCAGTCTGACTTCTTGGAGGTGGTGAGGATGATCGATGAGAGCTTGGCGCCTGCAACAGAGGTTGAGACGATCTTATACTGCATCTTCAGGGTGGTGAGAGAGTTTGAGGAGTTTAGCATAATGCACATTTCTCGTCTTTGTAATGTCGCGGTACATAGTTTAGTGGAGTTTGCGGTTAACAATAATTTGTGTTCGACTTGACTGAATTACGTTCCCCATTTTCGGAAAAAGTTATTATAGTCGATATTCGCGAGTTGAGGTCATGCACGACAGATTAAACGAGCCCGTCTTTATTTGAGTTTTTATTTTTATTACTTGTGATTTCAGTTTTATTTTCATATTTACCATAACCACGGTTTTTCTACGTGGTGGTGATATTTTTTGCATCGGTTACAGTTAGAACAATATAAATATCCTTCTCATCGAGAGGGCGTCAGTTCAATATCCGAATCTACCTTTAATAAACAATTCGTCTAGGAGTCAGATCAGTGTTGCGAATGGGAACGCAGACATAAAATTAGTGGAGCTATATTCATTGAATTTCCGACGTACCATAATTAATAAACACCCATCCATATTCCATTGCCCCTCTACAAAGAAACGAATAGATAAATATATCTACATGATAGTGATAATGACTGCTGCAATATTAAATCCAGGCCGTTCATTCGGATCCTATTATTAGTTTGTAGTACAGAGGTAATAAAAGAATGGACACAGAAAGTGTGTCACTATTTTTGTGTAACTGAGGGTATTAAGGCTTGCTCACAGTTAAGAGGGCTGGACCAAAAATCGGTGTAATTGCTTTCGGACCAGGAAAAAAATGCAATGATATGATAACGGTCGTGAAGAAAACAACATTTCTGTGAATATGAATGTTGTATGGTCCTAGAGTTTGTTAAATTACAAACA
Source organism: Urtica urens (assembly GCA_958296335.1). Taxonomy (NCBI): domain Eukaryota; kingdom Viridiplantae; phylum Streptophyta; class Magnoliopsida; order Rosales; family Urticaceae; genus Urtica; species Urtica urens. Next base: position 21,633,659 of record OY282523.1, on the reverse strand, counting down.
AACATTCTCTTCGAGGACCACCAATTTATTTATTTATTTTCCAGAATTTCTCTAATTTTTATAATAATAACAAAATATTTTTTGGTATATAAAAATTTATCTAATTGAGAGATTGTAAAAAAGAATATTATAAATTTTGATAATGTCAAAAATATTATTTGATAAAAGTATAAGAAAATTATTGAAATTAAGAGAAAAATAAGTTGTGAAACGAGAAACTAAAATAGAAAAACTACCACTCTCAAAGTTATGAATTTACTAAAAAAAAGTTAGAATTGTAGCTTTAGTTTTCCAGTTAAAATAGTTAAATCACTTTTAGAAAAAAGGATAAATAGAAATATAACACTTTAAAACATATTAATTATTATATAGCCAAACGTTTGGAAAAAAATAGTTAATGGTCATTAATCAAAATAAATATGTATATATTAAATAAAAGTGTAACTCAGTCACACTAATTATTAACAATTACGTCACACTGAATGATTATTTACTAAATAAACAAAAAAAAATGGCCAAATAACAATATTAATGTTTCATTTGGTTATTTAAAGAAATTTTTGTAAAAAATATTTATTTACCAAACATTTAGATATGATTTAAGTTAATAAAAAAAAACTAAAACTAATCTCAATAAGTTTAGGGAAAATGGTCATTCTTTTCTCTAAATCTTCAATAAAACCCCCAGAAAATAAAAGGGACGGTCCAAGTTAAGCATAAAATCATATATGATTATATTTCTCAAAGTAGAGTCAGTTTTATTAGGTAATTATAATGTTAATAAAACGAAAAGTGAAAAAAGGCACTGAAATATAAACGAAAGTGGGATTTATAAAGCCAAGATACTCCAATCATTCCTAATCCTACGCATAAAATATAAACCACGTGATCTTCCATACTTAAAAGATTCCTGAGAGAGAGAGAGAGAGAGAGAGAGAGAGAGAGAGAGAGAGAGAGAGAGAGAGAGAGAGAGAGAGAGAGAGAGATTTGTATCCTTAAAAGCGATGATAGTACGTGAATAATCTGTATCCTTTAATCTAATTTAGTCTATAGAGATTTGTGCAGTACAATTACAAGGTATAAAGCTACTAAATTGCAATCACTAACGATATGACTAACTTTCTAATTTTCTTCACACGTTTACTACATGCATATACTATGACTCGAGTAATCCAAGTATATAATTTCCCATTAAATTGTACTAAGCTAGTATTTTAAGTTTGCAAGACTTTAATAATGATGAGCTATGTCTGCATCTTTATGAAGTTTAAACTCAAAGCAAAACTAGCAACACAAAACAAAATAAATCTTTTTGTTAATTTAAAGTCTATAATTAATATACTATTTAAAGAAAATCGGTTTTTTTTTTTTTTTTTTTTTTTTTTTTTTTTTTTTTTTTATTTACTTTTGAGCCTTAGACGCTTACTTACTTGTATTAACAGTAAGACAGCAAGAAAAGAGAAACATAAATTCAAATGAATAATTACTCAAATTCAATTTCCTAGATTAGCAATTTACGTAAAATTAAATACAAAATAACATCATTTACAATTCTCTTAACCAGTAAGAATGCTGAAATAAAAAAGCAACAAAAAAGTAGAAAGAAATTGTTAACAAAGACAATTAACTGCCAGTTTCTGGCTGAACTAATAAGACCCGTGCGTCTGCTAAAAGCTCGTCCTCTCTTATAAAACATTTCAATTTCTAGAAAAATCAAATGAAGAAAACACACACATTTTAAATCTGTATACAAAAAGAAAAGAAGAAATTAAAACCTAGCGTTCTCAAAGCCGTGCAAGTCGCTGACTCTATTCAAGGACTTCTTCGTCACTGCCAACTTAGCCAAGTGTTCGGCGGCGCGCCAAGCCGATGTCGGCGTCAGAGGCTCTCCGTTCTCGCTCTGCCTCCGCCACTGAAGCTCGGCCAGCTCGGCTTCAAGCGCGCGCGTGCACTCCTCAGCCGAGCCGAGGCTGGACTGCATTACCAGCGCGCGAGCCGAAGCCACGAGCTGTTGAGCGCTCGCCAGCTCTCCGCCGCATTCCACGATGCGCCGCGACTCCGCCACGGCGCGGGTCGCGATGAACACGTTCCTTAGCCGTTCAATCTTCTGCGCCGACGATCGGACGGCCGTCGGAGGAGGAACCACCACCGCCTGTTCTCGCCCGTACACGATCTCTTTCGTCGCCGGATCTTTGTACAAGCATCGCACCGACATCGCGCGGTGGCTTCCGGCTGCCGGAGTCCGAACACGAAGCTCGACGAGAAGCTCCCTCTCCTCCTCAGCGTAGAGATCGCCGATCCGGATGGATCCCGATCCGAGCGCGGTTGGCCGCCCCACGGAGGAGTACACGGCGGCGATCTCCGCATCTCCGGCGGGGAATCCGAGCTGGATCCGGAGATCCTGAACCACGACGCTCAGAAATCCGCTGACGCATTTGGCAAAGGCGTCCTCCGCCGGCTCGGCGTGGACCGGAATCTCAATGTGCGCGAACCGCGTCGAGGAACCAGAATTTCGCTGAGTGGACGGAGTTACAGAGTCGGAGAGCAGGATTATGCTAGCCACGGGATTCCTCTCCCTCCTTTCCTCCAGAACCCTCGCTGCCTTACTCAGAGCCTCCCCGGCGGAGCTTCCATTGCCGGAGACGAGGCCATCCACCACTCTCCTCGCCGCAATCTGTCCCTGAGCAGTCATTCTGCTGAGAGGAAGTAACCTCCTGGGCGCGGCGGAGAAGGCAACGACGGAGAGCCGATCCGCCGGTCCGAGCGAGGAAACCACAAGTCTCATGGCTCGCTTCATCATCTGAAGCTTGGCTCCGATCATGGTCGCTCCGGCGTCGAGAACCGCCACGAGGTCTACCGGAGCTCGGCGGTGAGAGGCTGTTCCTCGTGCCTTAACCCTGAGCACCACCGCGTAAGTCTGGTGGCTGTTGCTAACGGAAACCACGGCGGCCTCAGGCAGAAGCCGCACCAGAACAGAGTCCGAGCTGGGGTCAGGGATCACAGAGAACCCCTGGAACTCCTCGGAGTTCTCCTGAGCGGGAGCGGCGGAGAGAAGGGGCTCATCGTCGTCGTTCTTCTCCTCCCTGGCTTCAGCCTGCGCTGCGAGCTTGTGCGCCGCGAGAAGCGGAACGTCGCTCCAAGCGGCGGAGCAGACAGGACAGACGAGGGCGGCGTGGCGGCGGACGTGGGCGGCGATGCAAGGGAAGTGAAAGGCGTGGCCGCACTCGGCCGTGTAAATCGCCGTCCCTTGTCCAGTCTTGACGCTGCTCTCGCACACTCCGCATCCGCTGCTCTGCCTGAACTTGAAGCTGTTCTTGAAGAGGGAGAGCTTGAGAGGGGAGCGAGGAGAGGCCGGGTTGGATCCGGCCTTGGGCTTGTCGGAGGCGGCGCCCGTACGGCACCGGAGACGAGGCGTCGAAGGGTTGCTCGCGGTGGAGAAGAAGCCGAGCCCTCTACGGCCGAGAGTGGGACTCGTGGTAGTGCTGTGGCTCTTCCTTGACTTTCTCTGCTGTTCATTCTCAGGCTCTCTCAACACCGTCGTGCAAAAAGCACGTCTCCATCCACTTCCCATATCACTGATGCTCTTTTCGAGAAAAGAAAGATGAGTTTTCTTTTCCTTTGATCGATCTCAGAATAGTGCACAGCAGAGAGAGAGAGAAGGACAAAAAGTGGGCACAGAAGAAAGAAAAAAGAGGATACGAGGACAGAACAAAGAGATTAGCGAAAATATATACTACTTGTTTTGTGGGTACGTTAACTTATAACCGAACCGAACCGACCTCTCTTTTTTCTTTCTCTCGCTTTCTGTCTTTGGTTTTTCTTTTATCTTTTTTTTTTGTCTTGGCTCTTTCCTTCACTTTCTCTTCTGTCTCTCCAAAAAGAACCTTGAGTATAATATGATAATAAAAAAATAAATAGATTAGAAAGTCCCAAATCGGGCTCAGAGATCCACTGCTCTCTCTCTCTCTCTCTCTCTCTCTCTCTCTCTCTCTCTCTCTCTCTCTCTCTCTCTCTGATATTGGTTAACCTCCACGTGTTGGTCAATATTTTACTCGAATAGCACGTTCAGTCCACCAACCTACTGCCTCATTCTTACATGCCTAATTTCCATCGGACTACAACTTCTTTCAACTTGTTGGGTTCGATTTAGACTAGTTACAATTCCCTTTGGCTATCACATTATTTTGGCTTAATTTTAGTAGGCAGACGAGAAAAGTAATTTTTTTTACCAAAGTCTACATAGTTAAGATTATTGGCTAGTCGGCTCACCCGACTTATTAAATTCATATTGTCCAAAAATCATAACAATTAAAATTAATGCAATAAATAACTCGCAAGTAGATAAGAGGGCAGGGCAAGTAAATAAAATAAGTATGATAAATAATTGAAGAGCCTTTAGATTGGTGATGCATGTTCATGAAAAATTACATTTTTTTAGTGTCCAACTATTGTATTTAGTTAGACATAAGTGGGGTGATCGATCCTATATTTAGTTAGTTATTGTGAAATTGTGCTATTATGCGAATCGTGAGCGATTATTTCTCATAGGCTTTCTTAAACTATTAAGGTGAACATTTTACTTTTATTTTAACGTGTTAACTTTGTTTGACTACTGTTGGACTACATACTTTTTTATTTTTGAAGTTCTGTTTGACAGACTGGTTCTTGAATTATGAACAGGTCATCCTTTAAACTTCAATAGTCTTCGGACTTATTTGATTCAGGTTTAGTGTTGGATTTTTTCTCGTCTCAAACCATATAAGTAGTGCTTATTCTATTAGTAACACAACCTTTTCACTTTCTTATTATTATAGTGAAAAAGGTAAGGAATTATATGGCATGATCTTTAATTCAACTATATCGCATACATTGTTATTACATACATTTATTCTTGGTAAAGTCCAAGTAAACATTCTTAGGTTCTTTCAAGATGAGGTGAATATATTGCACCATTTTTCTTTCGTTTTGCTTGAACCATTAAGACCTTCCATCTCTGCGATACGCTTTCATATTGTCTTCTATTTCAAGTATATAATATTTTTCACAGTTTGAATTTCTTCATTTGAACCTTTCTGATAATTATTATGTTTTAATGATCTCTAGCCTTTCATACGGCTCCTCCAACAAGAGCTTTGATTTTTCCAGTTCATCACTCGTCTATTATAGGTTAGTCATTATTACACTTGTCACATATTTTTCTTGAATTATACTTTTTTATACTTATTATCTTCGAGGAATGAGGAGTCGGGTTGCAATTTTTCTCGAACTCGTTTCGTTTTTTTTATTAGAAGATAATTTGCAATTAGTATTGTGAATTATAGAGATTAAAGAGAGAATGATTCGAGATATCTTTCTCATTTTTTAACCCTACATATGTACATGGAATATAACAAACACAGTAACAAACACTTCTTAAATACATGGAAATAAACTAGGAAGGGATACCAAAAATAATAACAATAAATTATGTCCTAAAGATCAAGAATAATTGTAATACTTTCACACTCCCCCTCAATCTAAACTATACAAATTTAGTAGATTTAGCTTCCAACACAAGTCACTGAACAACAAAGATGGAAGCGCTTTAGTCAAGATATCAACTATTTGTAGATGAGAGGAAGTGTGATGAAGTTTGATGTCTTCATTATTAATTTTCTCGCTGATGAAATACTTGTCTATGTTGATATGATATTACATTTGTGATGTACATGATTCTTCCCTATGCTAATTGCAGCTTCATTATCACAGTAAAAACGAACCTGTCCTTAACAAGAAAATTTTAAAATGTTAAGCATTCTCCTTATCAAAATGCCTTCACAAATTCTATGAGCACATGATCTGTATTCCACTTCAGCACTGCAATGGGAGACTACTTACTACTTTTTTCTCCTCGTTAGCAGATTCTCATAAACAAATCTGCAGTAGTTTAATGTAGATCGCCTATCTGTTTGACAACCTTTGTAACCAGCACCGCTGAAAACTTTAATACTCTAACTCAAGCTTTTCTTGAAAAATAATCATTTTCCTATACATCCTTTGAGATACCGAAGGATCTTGAACACAACTTCCATGTGTGACTCCTTTGGATTGCACATAAACCGGCCAACCAAGCTAACAACGAAGCGAATATCTAGTCTGGTATTTTCCAAATAAATCAATTTTCCTACTAGTCTCTGAAATCTTGCTCTGTATACTACTTCTTTAGTATCAACTGCATCTAACTTGAGCTTTGACTCCATATGAGCATCAGATGGTTTGCAACCTAACATCCCAGTCTCTTTATGATATATGACGCTTCCATTCCTAGAAAGTATTTTAGTTTACCCAAAAAATTTACCTCATATTCATTTCAAGTATTTGTTTGAGCGTGGAAAGTCTCGTCTTCATGATCACCAGTAATTAGAATATCATTGACGTAAACGCTTAATATTTTAATCCTTCCATCAGTTCCATGGTCTGAGAAGAGAAGAGAATAATCAGCTTCGCTTTGTGAGTAATCAGGATTTTTAAGAATTAGGAAAATTTTCTAAACCAAGCTCGGGGACTATGCTTGAGCCCATATAGGCTTTTCTTTAGCTTGCAGATTTCTCTTCGAGAGTGTTAATTTTAAAAACTTGGTGGGATCTCCATGTAAACCTCTTACGTTAACTCCCTATTAAGAAAGACGTTCTTAATATCTAACTGATATAGTGGCCAATCATGATTAGCTGCTAGGGATAATAATACTCTGACAGTAAGTTTGAGTAAAGCCTCTAGCAACTGACCATACATTTAACCCTTAATAGATCCACCAAAATTATGCTAGTAAATTATCATCAACACCCCTACAATCTTCTTAGGTACTATTCTTGTCTAAAGCCATAATTTCCCTATAGATTGATTTCTTCTATTCGGACTTGATCAAGCTTTTTGAATTGATGAAGGAACCTTCACTTTATCAATCTCTGTTAAATATGCTCTGCAACTAAAAGATATATTTTCATGGTATAGGAAATCTTCCATCTTATGAGGTATGGGTGCTCTAACACACTTTCTCAATGCAATAGTGAGATTGTCATCAGTCATTTCATCATTTTTTGAAGGGGAAACTAAGTCATTGATATATGGATCATGGTTGTCGTGTGGTATGAGACTTTATTCTAATAATTGACAAATTTAAGGCATAACCGATGATGGAACTGATATAGTCGGTGATGGACTTGATGAAGTCGGTCATGGACTTGATGTGGTGACCTCTAGATTTGTGGTATGGATATTTTTGGGCAAGTTCAATTTGGACAGGTTGAGACACAACTAGTGTGGGGGTATAAAATTTAAATGGAATATTTAATATAACGAGCCCATTAAAAGTCCAATATCTGAAATCATTCATCAAGCAGATTCATTAGTCGAGGTTAAGCCCATCAGACGAAGTCGTCGAAGTATTAAATCTACGAAGTGAACCTAGCCGCAAGAACCGGATAAAAAAACAAAGTCAAAAACTTGCCTCAAGGGAAATATGCGACGTCGAAACTTCATCAACGATATCGGTGTTGGCAGAGATGCCAACAAGAAGATTAATTATTTACATATCGATATAATATAAATATCTCATGAGTCATTATTGTAATTTGCTGATTAAATTAATAAAATTCGAAACTTTCATTCATTCGTTTTTCGTTTTTTTGATTGAAGCTTTATGATATTCAATAGTCTTATAGTCGTTACTCAAACCTAACAACGTATGAAAAGTCAAATATGAATTTGCGTGAACAAACTCTTCATGGTTTGCTTAAAACAAAATATTCACAATCTAAAGATCATCGCACAATTGATTCTGGTATGATTGTTGGAAGAATCTATGAAGTCTGGTTACGAGGAATAGAGAGTTGAGAACTTTATTGTTCTTCCTATGTATCTTCTGAAGATACTGAATTGACCAGTGCATCTTTAGAGACAATGTAAGAACAAAACATTTGACCTCTTCTGTCTCAAGGTCACTATGTATCAATTCCATCGTCCTTATCTAAATCTTGAAATAAGACATGTCATTTCATAGATTACATATTATCATTTGAGAAAGTCAAATTCTAGGTCCACTCTGTGATCTAGACTAGAATAATTGGTGAGATATTGAGTTTTGAAAATGTCAGAAACTAACTTCGTGAAATTCTCATAGATATGTAATTCATTTACAAGATTCATGAAATGCAATGTATATCACCTCATGCTTTATTACTTAGATTGTGAATAAATGAACCGCGCGGTATCTAAAGTTAAGTAACGACTTTATTTGGATGAAACAATATGACTTGTTAGCTCCTCGTCAATATATTGTTTCTAACTTATTCACATGTAACAATGGAGTTGAGGAAATAACAACTAGAAGGGTAAAATGATAATTTTATAAATCTCATCTAGTTGATGATATTCATGAAGGGTAATCATAGATAATATCTAATGGATCCACTCAACATAATTAAGTTGAATTTGAGTAGAAAATAAATTCATTTGAACCGAGAAAATTTCAGTGTCAACTCTTTAGTGGAGTCAGTTGACATTAAGCTAACACTTGAAAAATAATTGTGAACTTTTGAGTCCAAGTATAGTAGCTCAAGTTTTGTTCAATTGGATTCATAAGGTCACTATTACAAGTCATTATAGTAGGATTGTTAAACTAGAAGTTAAGTCAAATAAGTTTAACTGTTGAACTAGACGTTTTCCCAGAAAAGGTCTGAAAGATATTCTTTTCCACATGGACATAAAATGATGTGAATGTCTAAATAATATTTTTAATATTTTCATATGATGGAATATTAAATTATTTTCTAAACCCGAGAAGTCGTTTAAGTTATTATGAAATTAATTTAATTATGTGTGCAATATTAATTCTACAATGTATATTTTAATTATTGTCTTAAAAGAAATAAAGAAGCATCTAGAAGCTCCACTTATAGACAAAGAATTCGGCCAACATCAAAGAGGAGAGGAATTCATATCTAGAAATTTTTTTGCCTTGAATTATGAAGATAATTGCCAAAAAGGAAAAGAGGAAATGAATTTCTTGGAGAAGGAAACAAATGTGCTAAGTGAGGAAACAAATTTTTCTCACTAATGCACTTGTATGGCCGGCCAAATACATAGGGACATGAGATGAAATCAAATATTTTGTCATGAATGCACAATAAGAAACGGTAATTACCATGTCTTGTATTTCCTTCTCTTATAAATAAAGGCTCACATTGAGATGTGAAAATACGTCTTTTGCTCTTATTCGCTCTAGTTTTGGCTGATCAACCTCTCTCTCTCTCTCAAATATCTATTTTATTTTGGCACCTAAGTCCTCGTTAGACGTAGGCCTAAATTAGCTTTTTAGCTCATAGACTTATTCTTGAGTTATTGTGCTTAATAATGCCCACACACAAATTCTTCAAACACTTTATAGACTCTTGTAATAGAAGCCTTAGGTTACTCGAGTTCACGATTAGGTGAGAATGAGACGAGTATTTCGTGGAGACGAAAATTGGAGTGAGACAAGATGTTCAACTTTTCCTAAGGCTTCTCAAAGATCAAGCTACAAGAAATGTTAGTTTCAAGTAAATAACAATTAGGTAATGTTCTAATTAATTAGATGTTCATGCACTTTGCCTAGGTTAGTAAAATAGTTTTACTTGTAAATAAATTTTTATATTCCGCCATTAACTTGTTAATTATAAATTTTTTTAACCCTTGCCCTATTTCATCAAATAGTATCAGTGCATAGGTTAAAGTATAAGGATGTACATGTATTTAAAATAATTACAAAAATTGTTTTCAAAATTTACTTAGATAATGAATTTGTTAGACTAGGGCTTAGGCAATTTTAATTTTTTGGTGCGACATCTAAAACTAATTTGGTGTTGATTTTTCTACATGTTAAGGATGCTATATAAACTCTTTAAAATCAGTTCGTAAATATTTTGTTTTAAAAATAATCAAAATTAGTTTTTTTTTTACTAGTTTGAGAATTTTGGTACATCATTTAACCAGCTTTATTGTATTTATAGTTTAAATTTATTATCGAATATTTTATGTTATGTTGTTTGTTTTATTTTTATAAATCATTTATATGTTAATATAACACATAATTGAAATCAAATAAATAAATTAAACACTTCAATACACTTCGTTTTCTCTTACACCTTGATCCAACGTACTTTTAATTATTTTTACTTTTCTGGACAAATCGATATGTCTTAGTAAAATGGTCATAAATCGGAGATTGAAAATTACTGGTTCTTGAACCAAATTAAAGGTACGGATGTTAGCTATCCAATGAAATTGGTTTCAGCTTATTTGAGTGATCAAACTCTTTATAAGGTCACTAGTCAAACATTTATGTATTGACATCATGACTATGCATTAATGATGTGTCATTTACTTATGAAAGGCAACTCTTTGCGGCCTTCCATCGAAGGAGTAAAGTGTCTTTTCGTTCATAACACCTTTGGATTTTTCCTGTTCAAACTTAAAAACTTAAGATCCTAAACAATACACTAATCAGAAAATGTTTCATTTTCAACAATATGTCTCTTAACCCTCTCTCAACCATCCTTTCCTCTAACAAACTGGAATAGGAATGTTACGTATACTAAAAACGTAACCTAGACATTGTCGTCTCTGTGGACAAGGTAAAATGGGTACACACTACCCCATGTCCTCATGAAATGAATGATGATTCGACTAAAGAGGAAAAGGACGCCCTAGCGGCCTGACTTTAATCCGATAAGATTGCGAGATGCTGTATTTTAGCATCTATGAACAATGTGTTGCAACAATAACATCGTGATATTGAGTCAGCCTATAGGATTCTCTACAATTTGTATGAGATGTTTGGAGGGCAAGGGCGTCAGGCTAGACAACAAGCGATTCGACAGTTTATGAAGTATTGTATAATAGCTAGGACTCTTATTAGAGAACACATGATGTTGATCATAAGTTATATGAATACATGGAAATCCTTGGATATGAGATTAATGGAGATACCAAAGTAGATATGATCTTGGAAACTCTCCCTGAATCTTTTGATACTTTCAAGCTGAACTACTCCATGAATAAACTAGGGTACACTGTTACCAAGCTGAGGGACTCTTGAAGAAAAAGAGGAACCATGGAGAGGTTCATGCTACTGAGCCCAAAGCCTTCACCTCTAGATCTAAGAAGAGACCTCATAGAGTAAAAAAGAAGAAGGTGCCCGGGGCTATCAAGGTGGACAAATGTAAGGACAACTACCACCATTGTAAAGAGCTCAGACACTGGCATAGGAATTGTCCTACCTACCTCAAGAATAAAGGGAAAGGTAATGTACCTATTAGCAAAGCTTGTTTAGTATGTGATAATGTATCATCGTGGATTCTTGACTCCGCTGCTACTAACCATATTTGTTGTTCCTTGAATGGTTTTAGGAAAAAGCAAAAGCTTAGAGGATGGCGACTTCTGCTTCAAGTTGGGTGATGGGAGCTTAGTGTTTTCTAAAGTTGTGAAATCTGTGACATTGTCTTTTGAAAAAAAAAAACTTTAAATTTGAATAATGTGTTTTTATTCTTTCCTTTTTGGAAATACTTTATATCTGTAGCTCAAATGGTTGAGCAGAATTATTATTTAAAGTTTATGGATAATAGAATTCGCATTTCTTTTTCAAATTCATTTGTCACTGATGCTTGTATGAAAAATCGTTTGTACTCTCTTTATCATACACAACCTTTGTTGTTAGACACTGAAATAGATAATGATCTAGTTAGGGAACCAAAGAGGATCAAAATTAATGACTCCTCTGATCTAATAAAAACAACACATCATTGGAACTTAAGACTTGGCCATATTAGTCTTGATATGATTAAGAGACTTGTGAGGGACGGTCCACTAGATAGGATTAAGCCTTTACAATAGGCTCACTGCTGACTTGTGAATGCTATACAGAAGGAAAAATGACCAAGCGACATTTCTTTGATAAAGGTCGAAGAGCCACTGAGTTGCTGGAACTAGTACATTCTGATATGTGTGGTCCGCTTAGAATTCAGGCACGGAGGGGGTACGAGTACTTCGTTACCTTTACTGATGATTACTCAAGATATGGATTTGTCTATTTTCTCAAAGAGAAATCCGAGACCTTTAATGTATTTAAGGTTTATCGGGCTTTAGTGGAAAAGCAAACTGGCAAATAAATCAAAACCTTTCGATCCGATCGAGGTGGTGAGTACTTGTCTGAAGAGTTTGACGAATTTCTTAAAGAAGAAGGTATTGCTTCTCAGCGTACTACACGTGGCACACCTCAACAAAATGGAGTGTCAGAGAGAAGGAATTGTACCCTAATGGAGATGGTTTGATCAATTACGAGTTACTCATAACTCCCTAATTCCTTTTAGGATTCGCCCTCGAAATTTCTGCATATATCATGAACCAAGTTTGGTCTAAAATGGTCCTCGGTACTCCTTATAACCGATGGACTGGGCGTAAAGTTAGTTTAAGCCACATCAAAATATTGGGGTTGCCCTGCATATGTGCTAAGGCAAAATATTAGCAAGTTGTTGAGTAGGTTAGAATTATGTATGTTCCTTGGATCCAAAGGAAACCAAAAGTTTCACATTCTATAGGATCGAGGACGACAAACCGTTTGTTAGCACTAAGGATCATTTCCTTGAGGAGGACTTTATGAAGAATTCAAAACGTAGAAGCAAAATTGTGCTTGAAGAAAAGTTGGGTGATGTTGCTTCTACCTCATATGTAAGAATTGTTCTTACCCCAACTGAAATGCAACTTAACAATTCAGAATCTCGTTAGGTAGTACTTCGACATAGTGGGAGGGCTTCTCAAAAGCCCGATAGGTACATGTCTTATGGCGACACTCTCATAGCCGTCTCTGACATGGATGAAATTGTTTCCTACATCCAAGCAATGGCTAGTTCTGAATCAAACCTCTAGCTTGACGCCATGAAAGTTGAGATGCATTCGATGTATATCAACAAATTCTAGAAACTTGTAGACCTACGTGAAGGGGTCAAACTCGTAGGTGTAAGTGGATCTATACGAAGAAAAAAGGGCTTGGATGGGAACGTTGAGACGTACAAAGCACGACTAGTGGCTAAGGGTTACACCCAAAAGGAAGGGTATCGATTATGAAGAAACCTTTGCATGTCGCAATTCTTAAATCCATGTATACTTCTACCCATAGCTGCCGCTTTAGATTATGTGATCTGGAAAATGGATGCCAAGACTGCGTTTCTGAATGGAAATCTTTACGAGCGCATTTTTATGGCTCAACCAGACAGTTTTGTGGAAGGTGATCAAGAGACCGAGGTTTGTGAATTGCTTAAGTCTATTTATGGATTAAGGCAAGCATCTAGGTCATGGAATATTAGATTCGATGAAACTGTAGAAAACTTCAATTTTGAAGTCAATAAATAAACCTTATGTTACAAATTAATACACGAGGGCCAGGTTGTTTTTCTTGTATTGTATGTCGATGATATATTACTCATTGGTAATGACGTGGGTAAATTATCTGAGGTTAAAATCTGGTTAGCAAAGCAGTTTGATATGAATGATCTAGGGAAAACGGCGTACATTTTGGGGGTTCAGATCTTTCGAGATCGAAAGAACTTGACCATGTCGCTCTCCCAAGAATTTTATATAGATAAGGTGATGGAAAGCTTTGCTATGCAAGACTCTAAGAAGGGCCAAACCCCCTTTATACATGAAGTCTCACTCTCTACGGACCAGTCTCCCAAGACTGCCCAAGAGACTAAAGATTCCCTATGCTTCGACTGTAGGAAGTCTCGTGTATGCTATGTTGTGCACTAGACCAGACATATGTTTCGCCGTTGGTGTAGTTAGCCGTTTATAATAAAATCTAGACCCGAGCACCGAGTTGCTGTTAAGCATGTTCTTAAGTATCTTCGTAGAACCAGGAAGTTGATGCTTACATATTCAGGTACTGACCTGACTCTGACAGGGTATACCAGTTCCGACTTTCAGGCGGATACGGATTCCAGAAAGTCCACTTCAGGATCTATGTTTATCCTGAATAGTGGATCTGTTGTTTGGAGGACTGCACCATGGAAGAAGACTATGTGGCTGCTTGTGAAGCATCCAAAAAGGCTGTATGGATAACTCAAAAGAACCTAGAAGCCATAAGTGCTCTAAGCATATTTAGAGGAAATACTACTTTATTAGAGAGCTCGTGCATCGCAGAGACGTGGAGGTGAAGAAGATCTCAACTGTGGACAACCTTGCAGATCAATTCACCAAGACCATATCTAACAAAATTTTCGACCAACATCGAAACAGATTGGGCATGAAGGACTACTCTCATCTTCTTTGAGTCAAGTGATATAAATCTCGATGTCCACAAAAAGATTATTTATTTAAATATCGATGTAATATAAATCTCTCATGGGTCCTTATTGTAATTTGTTGATTAAATTAATAAAAGTTGACACTTTCATTCATTCGTTTTTCGTTTGTTTATTTGAAGCTTTATGATATTCCATAGTCTTATGGTCCTTAATAAATCCTAACAAAGTATGAAGAGTCAAATGTAGATTTGCGTGAACAACCTCTTCATGGTTTGCATAAAACAAAATATTCACAATCTAAAGATCATCAGACTATTGATTCTGGTATGATTGTTGGAAGAATCTATGATGATTGGTTACGAGGCCTAGAGAGTTGAAAACTTTATAGTTCTTCCTATATATGTTTTGAAGATACGGAATTGACCAGTGTACCTTTAGAGACAATGTATACAAAAACCATTTAACCTCTTATGTCTCAAGGTCACTATGTATCAATTGCATCGTGCTTACCTAAATCCTGAAATGAGATATGTCATTTCATAGCTTACATATTCTCATTTGAGAAATCTAGGTCCACTCTATGATCTAGACTATACTAATTGGTGAGATATTGAGTTACGAAGATGTCATGAACAACTTTGTGAAGTTCTCATAGACATGGAATTCATGTACAAGATTGCTGAAATGCAATGTATATCACCTCATGCTTTATTACTTTGTGAATAAATGAACTGCGCAATATCCAAAATTAAGTGACGACTTTATTTCGATGAAACAATGTGGTTTATTAGCTGCTCGTCAATACATTGTTTCTAACTTATTCACAAGTAACAAATGAGTTGAGGAAATAACAACTAGAAGGGAAAAATGTTAATTTATAAATCTCATCTAGTTGATATTCATGAAGGGTAATCATATATAACATTTAATGCATGAAAAGTATTTTTTTCCACATGGACATAAAATGGTGTGAATGTCAAAATAAGATTTTGAATATTTTTTTATGATGGAAATATAAATTATTGTCTAATACCGAGTAGTCATTTGAGGCATTATGAAATTAATTTCATTATTGGTGGAATATTAATTCTACAATGGGTATTTTAGGAATTGTTTTAAAAGAAATAAGGAAGCATCTGGAAGCTCTTCCCATAGGTAGAATTCGGCCAACATCAAGAGAGATGAGAAATTATATCTAGAAATTCGTTTGATTTGAATTATGAAGATAATTTCCAAAAAGAAAAAGGGGAAATGAATTTCTTTAAGAAGGAAACAAATGTGCTAAGTGAGGAAACAAATTTATCTCACAAATGCACATGTATGTCCAGCCACATCCTAGAGAAAGAGAAGAGGAAATCAAATATTGTGTCATAAATACACACTAGGAAAAGGGTAGTTACCCTTTCTTGCATGTTCATCTCCTATAAATAGAGTCTCACATTGAGATGTGAAAATAAGTTTTTTTTACTTGCTCTCTCTCTATTTTGCCGATCATCCTCTCTGCCTCTCTCTCTAAAATATCTCTTTTATTTGGTCCTCCTTAGACTTAGAACTAAATTAGCTCATTAGACTTTTGTAATAGAACCTTAGGTTACTCGAGTTCACGACTAGGTGAGAAGGAGACGGGCATTCCGTGGAGACGAAACTAGGAGCAAGACGAGACGTTCAACCTCTCCTAAGCCTTCTCAAAGATCAAGTTACAAAAAATGTTAGTTCCCAAGTAAATTATAATTAGATAATATTTTTAAATAATTTGAAGCTCATGCCCGTTGCCTAGGTTAGTAAAATAGTTTTACTTGTAAAGAAATTTTTATATTCTCCCATTAACTTGTTAGTGATAATTTTTCTTAATCCTAGACTTATTCCAACAGTATCGACTTCACAGACCTGAATAAAGGCTCAGTCCCCATCAAAAATAAATTCGTTTTGTCTGTAGGCAGTAGCAAAGAGTACGTAGGAAGCTATATTCAAAAGGCTCAGTCCCCATAAGAAAAAAATTCATAAAGTGGCACCGAAGTCGAATCCTGGACCGCACATGCACTTAAGCTTCCGTGCTCGTATTTATCATATCAAATGTGGAGAAATAAAAATCCATAAACTATATGATAACTACTAAAAAATAGCTCTATGATATACATGAAAATGGAACTCCAACATAATATCAATTAATCAAACTAGTACGAGGAAAATCGATATCATCTTCTTTGTCTAAGAAATTTCACGATCAAGCTAAAAACTTAGAAAAATTCATCATAGTAGTTGCTATTTTATATACTTTACTTCGTATAAGTGATTTCACAATCGAGCTGAAATATTTAAAAAAATTCATCATTATATTTATTATGTCATATACACTACACAATATATTCGACCTAAAACACTTAGTGCAATCGCGCCTAGATTAATACATAATTACATTGATGGTTATGAAATAGATGATTTTCAAAAAATTTAAAGGGTATTGTTGTCCATTGAGAAAAAAAATTATGTGAATGTCAAAATAATATTTTGGACATCTTCATATGATGGTTATGAAATGGTTCACACGGCTGAAAATTTGATTTGAGTCTTGAGAATTAAATATCAATTTTGTGAAATATCATTTTTGTAATTTATTTTTGGCAAAAATATATGAAGATATATACCAAATAAAGAAAAAGAGAAAATAAATTGTTTGTTTTGAGTAATGAATATGACTGACCATAGTAAGAGAAGAACTAGAAATATTGTATTTGAAAGTGATGGGTAGTGAATAGCATATAAGTAAATATGAGATATTTTATATTGATTTGATTCATTCCACTCATTCCCTTATAAATACCCTCTACATTGAGATGAGAAAAAACATACAAATTCGACAACCGACATTCTTTTTAGACGTGGCTAAATTTTATATCTCTCTAGAAATTTGACCATCTCCCTCTCTCTCTCTAACTTATGATTTGGCACCTAGCCCTTTAGCTCGAAAACTTATTCTTGAGTTCAAGATTTTAATAGTGTCCACACACTAAATACAAGAAACACTCTATATCCTATAGTGGTAAAAACTCTCGCGGTTGCTGGAATTCAAAGAGGTGTGCAGAAGACCCAGTGCAAGAGGAGACAAGTGTTTGAAGAATCATAGGTTGGTATCGAGTTTAAATATTATTCATAGTTTAATTTATTATACATTACATGTTCATGCACTTTGTCTAAGTTGTATACTGTTTTTGTAAAACTTTTTATATTTCGTCGCTTAATGAAGCGCTCAATTATTCTTAAACCCTACAACGATTCCAACAACTTTGACCTTCATTTGACACGGAGCTGGCTGAGATATCGGAGTTCCTTATATTTGATGACGCGTCTCCTTGTGTCGAATGGAAGAGAATGCTTCTCTTGTAGATAGAAAATGTTTGGTGTTGACGACTCTTCCCTGAGCTTCATCAACATCTTTGTTGCGTCCTAACATGAGTTTGAAGACCCGTTTGGTCTTAATAGTAAATCTACAAAGATTTGGATCGTCTTGACAACTCCACTTTTGAAGTGATTTTGGATCATTAAATATGATCTTTGTGGCCATAAAAAAAACGAAATAATT
Source organism: Urtica urens (assembly GCA_958296335.1). Lineage (NCBI taxonomy): Eukaryota > Viridiplantae > Streptophyta > Magnoliopsida > Rosales > Urticaceae > Urtica > Urtica urens. The sequence continues at coordinate 21,615,767 of OY282523.1, read as the reverse complement.
AGTTGAAATGTCTATGCCATCTTGCGTCACGCACACTCCATTGCTCAACGAGTTCTCTTCGCTCTTTTTGTTTTTGCTTACTAGTTACGATGTTCCATTTTTCTCATCCTTCAACAAACAGATTTAGGTTTCGAGAACAACTTTCGAAATCAAAACACTTTAGTTCCGGAATCTAATTATTTTAAATAGATTTGCGTTGGAAATCTTTAAAAAGTCTATATAAAATGTTGAAGGAATTTATCCAAAATCTTTAATAAAAAATGTCACTGCTCCAAATTTATCTTTAACAATAAAGCACTATATTAAATATAAAATAATCTAGAGAACATATTAAAATACATAAAACTCAATCGAGAACTCGTGAGATTTCAGCTTGTAAACGAGCACAAATCAGTTATAGTCTTAAAAAAATAAAATTCGTTACTATACTAATACATAATTACATTGCCCTATCAAATATCCAAATTAAGTTTTATAGTCTCATACCAAATTGACAAATTTTCGCTAAATACCATGTAATAATGATTCAATCCCTATGCGTCAGTCATGACTTGAGAGGATAACAAACCTATCTCTTTTTTTTGTTTGCTTTTATCCACTTCCACAAGCCCCACCGTCCATGAACATGAAAGTGTATATTCTAATATTTATTCTCTCTCTCTGTGTGTATGTTCTATCTCTCTCTGAGTGTATGTTCTAATATTTATTCAATCTCTCTCTCTCTATGATAATCTGATGCTTTTGTCATCGTGAAACGGCCAGGAAAACAATTGACAACACAAATTAAGTCGACTAAAATTAAGAATAAATTAGAGAGCTAAACATGTGGGCATAACTTTTTATAAGAGAAATTTTATTTTGTTAACCTAAAAATGTTGAAAATATCCATAATAAATTTATATTTAAAAAAATATATAGAACTGAATTTTAAGCTCAAAATCGGATAAAAATATCCTTCAGCTCATATATCAGGTTTATTCACATATTAATCTCATTTTTCACCTTCAACTTCACTCAAATCCTCGATAACTCTATCTAAATCATTTTTATAGTCGATTTTGGTATTTAGAATCGTTTTTGGTGTTTAGAATCGTTTTTTGATCGAAAAATAAAAAGTTCATAAAAAATCTGAGCAAAATTGCACGATGGGTTGCATGAATATTATCGTAATCTATCGCACAATGTCGTAAGCCATCGTATGTTGTCGTACACTATCGGACGATCGCATACAATGATGTACGATAGTTAACGACAATATGCGATATTTTACGGCGTGGGACGATATGTTACGATGATATTCACCAAAATATGAACTTTTGACAAGTTTAAATGATTTTTAGACAATTTAAGAAGGTTTTATAATAAGTTATCATGTTTTTGTTTGATGATTGACTAGTTTTAGACAAGTTTACTTAGTTTTTGTTATCATGAATATGTTACATGTTTGATTAGTTTTTGACAAGTTTGATAAGTTTTTTGACAAGTTCTGATGTTTTTGTTAGATGATTGATTAGTTCTAGACAGGTTTGTTTAGTTGTTAACAAGTTTGATAAGTTTTATGATAAGTTATGATTAGTTATTCACAATATATAATGAATATGTTTGATTATTTTTTTTGTCAATTTAGCATGAATATGTTACATTTAGTATGAGTTGTTGACAAGTATGGGTGATGTTTTTCAGTTTTCGTTAGTGTTGGTGGAAAGTGGTTGAGATTAAGCGACATATGAGATTTTAGTAAAGGTCGTACGTATACGGTGGAAGCTACAAAAGAAACGACGTATCACGAGTTGATCGATATGATTTACGAGATTTTCAAGGTCGATAAGATGGCTTATGACTTAAAAATTGAAGTCCCGTACACATTAGTTACCGTTGTGTTGGCGCCTGCGATCTTGGTGACTGATGATGATGTCGCATATTATATGAAACACGACTACTGAAGTAAATTTACTATTTTCCTGAACTTGGAACCGAAACGAATCTTGTCACCAATTGCTAACGATGTGGATCTGAAGCAAAAAAGAAAACAAGTGTTGAAGTTTCTCGCATTGAGAGTAGAAGAAAAAATCATCATCTTGCAATTGAAGTCTCACAAAATAATCCGAAACCAAATGATGAACACTTTGTTTCCCAGGATGAGTTTCTCGCATACAAGAGCGACGAATATGAAACATATAGATGTAATAGAGATTCCTTTGACGTCGATGTTGAAGATTTTGAAGGAAACAAAGATGACGATAACAGTGAGGATGTTGAAGACGCAGAAGCATTCGAAGAGTTTGCGAATGATGAAGAGTATGACGCGTTTGTTGAGAATTTCAAAGTTTCTTCTGCAGACTACCATCCTGAAGTTAATCCTTGTTGAAGATCTTTGAGAACTTGTACTTGAAAAGATCATCAAATCAAGTAAGAAAAAGTAGTTAATGAGATAGAATATCGTGAAAACCCGACTCAATCCTCTACATGTAATTTATCAAATACTTAGATTTTGTTTGTGTGGTGAACTTAACCATTTATCGTTTAATGTAATAGGTAGCTCAAAATACTTATACTTGGGAAAACAGTTTGAGAAAAAATCGAAAAAGAAGAAACACGTGCACATGTACGCCATAAAAAAAATTGAGTTTCGAGTTAAATCATCTTCGACAAAAAGGTGGTACGTTCTTTGCAAATATGAGACTTGTATGTGAAATTTTGGGGCATCGTACAATGGTCAAGAATGTGGGAGGTTGTGGCTTCCAAAAAATCTCACTCCTGCTCGCATGTAATTTGAGCAGAAAGTCAACGAGGACCTACACCTTGGGTTATTGGACACGTGTTTAAAGACAAATAATCGATCAACTCAATGACCGGTTATTCAGGGCACACCGTTAGGGAAGAAGTAAAGACAAGATGGGGTTTGGATATATCTTAGTTGAAGGCGTGGAGGTCTAATGTAGTAACTATTGGACTCGTTCGTGGTACACCCGAGCAGTCGTATCATAAATTACCTTCCTCCTTGTACATGTTGAAGCAAAAAAAACCTAGCACGATTACTGATTTGTGAGAGAAGTATGCTTTTCTTGCCATTGGGGCGTGTCTTAAAGGATTTAAGTATTGTCGGCTGGTCATCTCTTTGGATGGTTCATCTTTTGAAGACTAAATACGTGGGACAGATGTTTGTAGCTATTGCATGGATGCGAATTCACATTTGTATCCAATCGCTCTTGGCGTCGTCGAAGTTGAAAGAGATCAGTTTTTTGACAAGTTCAATTTGAGATTTTTGACAAGTTCAATAAGATTTTTATGACAAGTTCAATTAGAGTATTTTGACAAGTTCAATAAGAGTTTTTTGACAAGTTCAATAAAAGTTTTTTGAGAATTTAAAAAAGAAATAAAGTTTTTTGACGAGTTCAATTATATTTTCTTTGACAAATTCAATAAGAGTTTTTTGACAAGTTCAATAAGAGTTTTTTGACAAGTTAAAATAGAGTTTTTGACAAGTTAATTTATAGTTTTTAGACAAGTTCAATAAGAGTTTGTTGACAAGTTCAATCAGAGGTTTTTGACAAGTTAAAATAGAGTTTTTCGACAAGTTCAATTATAATTTTTTGACAAGTTAAAATAGAGTTTTTTGACAAGTTCAATTATAGTATTTTCACATGTTATAATAAACATAATAAACATAATGTGTCGTAAAACAAATAAGAAATAAGAAATAAAGATAAAAAAATGTTTTATAATAAAAAAAGGCAACACAAAATATATTCATCGGTAACGTTTTGTACGAACAAGTCCACGAGCCACTTATTTCCTGTTGTCGGTGGTAAGCGTGTCAAAGGGAGCCCCAACGATAATATGGGCCACGTATTTGATGGAAAACATCCCACAATCACCACTGCATTAAAAATAGATAATAAATGTGTGAACCACTAAGTTCTTTTGACAGTTAAGAACCGTGATCGTCCACTCTGTCAAATCAACTTGAAATGTGAACCAGTGGATATTCTTGAAGTTCACGACCATGAGGATCTCTTTAGCTCGCTTTCATGGCAAGATCATGTTGGCTCTGTATCCCGTCATTGGTAAAAAAAACGGTCCCCGTATCCCAGTCGACTCTCTCTAGTTTGGTCCCCAACTCTTTGATCTTGTTGATGAATTCTTGCTCTTGAAAATATCTGGAAAAAATGTTCTGCACCCATATAGTGTCCATCACATTGGACATATTGACGATATCCACCGAGATCTCGTTGTCGAGTTCGAAGCATGTGCAAAATAGAATCAATATGCTGCAATAAACAAACATATAGTGGATATAAACATAGTAAGAGATACTTAAACATTTAAAATAGATTGTACCTCATCGGCTAGCCACGCCCCCATGACAGCGATCACCTTGAAGAACGTCAGATTCTCGTCCCTTGTTTGCAAGTGGATAGACTTCATACAGTGTCCCAAGTATTTCCCCCTCCCGACCCAGAGCATCACCTTGGCGTAATTTTTCTGGTTAGGCTCGTTAAGCTCTTTGAAAGACTGAACGCGTTATTGACGATACTCGAGCTTTGTTGGATCAGTGAAGTCATCCCACTTCTTTGACAGCTGGGGTGGTGGCTTCGTTACAGATTTGTGTGGCTCCCCTTTTGAACGATTTGTGGGTTTCTCCTCGATAACACCCTTTATTTTATCGTCTCATCGCTTCTTAGACTTTTTGAATAGAGGAGCTTGCTTATCCGAGATTGGGCTCCCACTATTCTCCGGCGTAAACGGCGATGGAGGCCTATTATCCGGAGGAGGCGCGGAGGCTGCAGGGGAGGAGCAGAGGCTGCAACGAGAGGAGCAGACGCTGCAGAGAGAGGCGTGGAGGCTCGAGCGGGAGGATGGGGAGCCCCTTTAGCCTTGCTCTTCTTCTTCTCATCAGCACCATGCGCTTGCGTCGTAGGGACGGGTCCCCCTACCATCCCTGTAACGTCCTTTTATACGTAGTTCAGACGGTCCCTTATACGAATCTGTAAAAAATCGTTAAGTTAAATATTGATAACAATATCAAAAGAATAACTTTCAAAACTTTTCAAACTAACTTAATACCTGATCGTGCCTTATACGCTCAACTATGTGGTGAGTTGTAGTGAGGCCGCGCGTTATACTAACCATGGTTTAGAGTATCATCCCTATACTATGGTTGAGCTGATTCCATATGCCTACCGTGATGACAATAGGGTCATCACCGCTTGCCCAGGAGCCACGAGCTTGAGGATGAAGCGACCTTTGAGGACGAGGAGAGTCGGGACGAGGTGATTTAGGCCGATGATGAGCTCTCGATTGTTTCGTCTGACGAGTCCCCCGAGGAGTATCAAAGATATACTCCTCGTCATAGTCGTCGCCCTCATCCTCGTCATGGTCGAGTACATCTCTTTCCTCTGCGACATAACCGGCGATGTTAATTTCCCGTCGATGTTTTTCGGCTCTGCCGCATCCTCTCCTTCGATGTCTATCGAATATAGACATTTCTGCATTTGCTCTTCAAAGGTTTGAAAGAAATTCTTTTCTCCCGGCCGCGGTCTTAGCATTTGAAGGACGCCTAACTTAAAACATAATAACAATGTTAATATATAATCGTAACTTCAAAGAATAATAATAAAACAACGATAAATTTACTGATTTTTTTTTTCAGGATCTTCTCTACGTCATTTTTAAGAATGACGAAGGCGCCTGACCACAAATGCATTCTCGGCATTCGATTTTCGACGCAGTTTCTGATGGCGTGCCCAATCTCCGGGATAGCCTCGTCTGCCTAATATTGAAAGGCATGAAGATTTCCAGTCAGCGTGTACGTCGCATCTTTTTGGACAATGGCAGGCTTCTTCTTCAATTTTTCTTCGAGGCCCATGCGGTGACAGTTAGTATCAACTGAGAGCGATAGAAACGTCTTCGACCAGCTTATGTTCCCCACGGTAGGCCGTAGAAGAATGAGAGATCTTCAACCCACTGGAAGATTGGTTGCCACTTTGGGTCAATGGTTTTGTTCGCCGGTTGTCCGAACAAATAAGCGAGAACAAAAATGCACAAACTGAGTTTGTAGATGTAATCTGGAGCCTTGCACGCTATCCAATTGTTGACAAGTATGCTGAATTTGATGTTGGATGACTCGTTCAGGTACTCGTCAATCAGCCTCCGAGAGGAGCGTTTGTCCTTCTCGTCTTTCGTCGGACCCTCTTTATAGTCTAGGCCCGAGATTAGGGTATACTCGAGGCGTCCAAATTGAACTCTCTTTCCTCTAAGACCAAATTGGATCTCTCCGGCCTTAATCGACTCAACCTTCCTCTCATGTAACGCATGGACAAGGACTGGAGCAAAGTTCAACTTTGAGGTCGTAAAGAATTTCTCAAACACCGTCCTTCGGAGTGGCTCGATTAGATTCATTTCTTCAAACCGCTGCTGCACATTTTTCAGCACCCCGGATCCACCATAAATGATTCTCCCCGGAAATGTGTCGTTGAAAAGGAATTTCAAGTGGTCCTACACGATAAAAAGACAAAAGATCAATAAATTAATCATCCATCGTACGATATCGCACAAAAACCATCGTAAACTACCATTTATACAAAAGTATCGTACACTATCGTAATCAGTTGTAACCCATCGTTTGCATCGTAACCCATCGTACACTATCGTAACCCATCGTCTGCATCATAACCCATAGTACACTATCGTAACCCATCATACACGCATCCTATGAACTTTACCGTAACCCATCTTCCAAACCATCGTACTTTATCGTAAACCATCGTAAACTATCTTAACCTATCGTCCGGATGATGAAATTCAATGTGTTCTTCGTTTCCAGAAAACTTAAAATCTCTAAAATAGCTCAAATCTTCCCAAATCAATTTGATTTAACGTACATTATAATCGAAAACGCTATATGAAGTACATGCAATAGATTTAAGTAAGAAAAAACAACAAATCCTACATTTTTTGAGATATTTTCATTTGAGAGTGTGGTTGAGATTTCGGGTCATCTCCACCACCGATTAGGAAGTTATCCGAGCTTGACAATATTGTAGGATGTTGATAACCTCAGTGTGATAGTTTCGGGACGTAGAATTTTGAATTTATTTTTTGTGAAGTTGAATGGTTCGGCCGAGAGAAAGAAAAGAGAGAAAAAAGAAAAGAGACGAGAAAAAAGAGAGAAATGAAGAATATGAGTTTAGGGGTATTTGTGCTCGATTTTGGTTCTAAGTACATTTTACAATATTTTGACAAAAATAAGTTCATTGTACATAGTTTAAACATTTTTAGGTGTATAAAATGAAAATTCTCTTTTACAATGTCTTTCAAAATTAATCCGACGAGGTGCCATGTTTTAGTCTAATATTTGCCGTTCTCTCTCCTATTAATAATACATTATACTTTATAACATCGAAACTAGCGCGAACATGGCATATCAGAAGCAGGTCAATTAGTTGTTAATTGATTAGATATCGAATATATATTATATATGTAAATGAGCAGCAAATCATGTGTCAAATGGACAACAATCCGGAAGACTAAGTCAAACCAATCCATTATATAAGATGGCGTGGGATTGGGAAAATACAAATATAAATGTTTACAATAATACGTATATGATTAACCGAAAGTTTCCCCAAACAGTCCATGTAGTCTTGGGCTCTCTATTTCTTCTCAATAAAAACATTTATTTAATTCCATCCAATTATTTTTTGTCTAACCACCACAATAACTTTCATTACATCTCACAAAAAATCTAATGGCACAAGAAGACCAAGTATTAAGAAGAAATGATACCATAACGAGTGATATATTAAGCGCTTTTATAGCACTAGATAGAGAAAAGGTCAAATCTTGTTTAAAATAATTATCTAATTTGTTTGTAGTGATAGTTGCACTTAGATTTTTCGGATGATTTTTTTTGCATTGATTATTGTTATTTTTTTTAAAATTTTTAGCCTGTTTGAAAAAACAATTAGGTAAATGAGAATTAGCTTTGTAGCTCAGACCATCTAAGGAAAAAATAGCTTAAACAAAAAATAGGCAAAAATAAAATTATATGCACGTGTACACAAATTAGTTGAGCTACAGTTCTAATATTTGAATAAAGGAAATAACTGTCTGATGACTAGAAAAAATAAAAATTGCGACGGCAAATAGAAATTACAACGAAAATAATATGAAAATTTGGAAAAAAACATCACGGGAGAAATAACGGTGGTCGACGAAAATTGTGTCAAATTATGGAAATTGCGACAAAAATAATATTGAGAAATTTAAAAAAAATATGAAAATAGGATATATGAAAATATGAAGAAAAAACAACCCATTGACGTTCTGCAGTTCTTTTATAAAAAATATGAAAATAAGCTATACGAGAAAAAATACATTAAGTATATAATAAACCAACCCATTAACTATGAACATAAAAAATAGTACTTGCACCGCTGATATGTTTTTAACTATTTAGTAAAATCAAGTATCTGGGCTTAGATAAAGGTCAAAATATTAGAACTAGAAAACCCCAATCTTCTTCAACTTCAACTTCAGTTTTCACTACCTCCATTTTTTTAGCCGGTACATTATGGTTAACTTCAAAACTCCTTATCTACTCTTTGGTTTTTGTTTCTGTCATAGATACAACACAAATACAACAACGAAATTACGGTTTTCGCCGACATATTGTTGAATAACGAAGAAAGATGGCGATTTTACTTAGAAACTACCGAAAAAGCGACTTTAAGGTCCTCCAAATCGCCCAAAATCGCAACTTCTAGAGTTTCCTCTACGTAAATGACGCTTATATTTATGTGTTTTTAGTTTTATACAAAGATCCGAACGACATTAAGCGCAATGTCACTATCGTTTGTCGTCGCAAAAAAGGCGTCATTTAGTCGACATTTTTCCGCAAAACGCAAAATGGTAAAAAAAAACAATAACTCATCTTTAGCGTAATTTCATCGTCAAAACACCGAAATCTCTCGACATTTTAATCCTTGATTTGAATAACTAGACTTTGTAAAATCTCCTGACATTCTAGAATTTTTTGAGAATGAGATGTAACATTGGCTCACGTATTATTAGGAAGCTGCTTATATTAAGCATTAATTGGGCGCATATTAGTTACAATCTTGCCAGAATTCTCCCCCTGGTGCTGTAGGTGCCGGAGATTCCCAAGCCGGTGTCATAGAACGTGATTGAACGTCAAGTCTTCTTCTCAAGATGATGGTGGCATCTATATCAACACTTTGGGTAATTATGTAGATATATCTTTTTTGGGGCCGGCTATTATCAAAATATTAGAAATAATTATATAACTTATAGTTTAAGTTAGTATTTTAAGTTAATTCCTTTTATGTCGTTTTCATTATGTGGCACTCTCAAATGACATGTCATTTTGTTGTCTGTTGTATATAAACAGGACATTTACTTTATGATCAATCAATGAATTAATTTATTCCATTTCAATTTAAAATCTCGATCTCTTTTATCTCATATCTTATCCGATCAATCTTTCACAGAGTTTTCATATTCAATATTGTATCAGAGTGTTCTGCATCATCTATTTTTAATCACAATGGGTTCTTCTTCTTTGAAGAGATTGGAAGAATCTAAAATATCATCCTCAGCTATGACTTGAGCTATGAATCCTCCAAAATCCAAGATTTCGTTCGAAAACACATCTCTATGCTATTTGCATCATTCAGACTCTACTAGAAGGAGTCTTGTATCAAATGTGCTAGTTAGAAGCAGTTACATGACTTGGACCAGATCGATAATTGTGGTTCATGAAGAGAAGAACAAGTTAGGTTTCATTGACAAATATATCTATAAATATCCACTTGAAGATCAACAACTGTGCAGGTTGTGGAGTCGCAACAACATTATAATTTTGTTGATAATGAATTTTGTTAGAAAAGAAATCGCATCTGGCTTGCTTCTTGAATGATCAGTGAAGGACATCTTGAATGACCTACAAGATCGATTTCAACAAGGCAACGGACCAAGGATCTTTCAATTGAGGAACAAATTTGTCAATCTATCACAATGTTGAAAATCGGTTAGCAATTAACTTATTAAATTAAGAAACATATCTAATATGGCGGAATTTCAAAGTTTCATTACTAATATGTGAAACTCATTTCGTTACATATTGAACAATCATGGCAATAAAAACGACCTAACATGTCAATAAAACACATGTAAATAATTGATGACCCAGACAATCCTATAACTATTTATAATATTCAAATTAAGATCGGATCTCAGAAAACTTACAGTTGTCATCGACAACTCAAGAAGTGTTACTTTCGTCTTCAATATATGAGATCCGGATCTGCGTCACGAATCCAACACCTTGGTCGAGAGCTCCCCTCTTCACGCACGTGAGGGTACACACGAGTTTGAATTCCACACACGCAGCTCCTTCAGTGGCTGGCCTCCTTAATTTCTCTTGGTGGTCTTGGCTGATCCTTGCTTGGAGGGAATGTATAGTGCAGAGCCTAAGAAGGGGATTGCACTCAAACAACCACGAAACATAGTGAACGAAAAGATCTCCGGATGTTATTGAGATTAAGAAATTTGGCTCTTCTATGAACAAGATGAAGGAAATGATCACTCAAAAAATTAATAGACAAACTAAAAACTCCTTTTTCTTCAACCTATGATTTGGCCAACGAAGGACTAAAACGGCTAGGGTTTTGTAAAACTTATCTCTTTCTCTCTGTCTAGAATTATCGGCCAAGGGAGACTCTCTCTCACTAGGGTACTCGGTCAAATGAGGGATTAGGGTTGAGAGTAAAGTTCGTATCTATTTACTCAAATGATAACGGGCCTAGGTCAAGTTATACTTTTTAAGAGTTTAAACAATTTCCCAGCCCATAATCACAATCAATGGCCGATCAAAAAGATTTAATTCCACATCAAATTTACTTGATTTATTTCTAAAATAATATTTATTTAAATTAGAACATCTCATTGATTTAATGATAAGTCATCAATCCCCGTTATATTAGTCAAACAAGTACGAAACAATAAATTATTTCTTTTCATCTGTTATTTATTTAAATCCCAAATTATATTGTTGTCAATATAATTATACAATTCCATTTATCAAATAAATTTAATTAAAAATAGGGTCAATTAGCGAAATATCCATATATAGGTTTACAAATTTCATTTTACCTAACGTTTGGTAAATTTTTCCTAAATATCCGTCGGATTTTGTGAACAAAAAATTTCGGACTAATTTAGTTTTTCTTGGATTACCCTCCAAAAAGTTTGAAAGGCATTTTAGACTCATTAATATCGTAAACAAATTGGATGTTTACGAAAAATTAACTAAACGTTGGGTATAATGAAATTATCAAACGAAAACATTTGCAAAACACGTTTTTTTGTTAAAAAATACTAATTATTTATTTAATTACGAAAGAAATAATCACTATAGTGTAAATAACAATTTGCATTCAATGCGAAAATCAACGTGAAATTGAATCTTTCAAGAAATTTCTTGTCCAGTTTTCAGATTAGACTTAGGAAATATGAAATTTCCTTGGATTAGAAATGTTATACCTCAACATTACAAGATCTAACATTACTTTTGCAGTGAATTGCTTTAGCCAATTTGTACAAACTCCACAGACTCATCGTGTACAAGCTTCTCACCATCTTCTCCGATATATCAAGTCATGTTCATGACTTGGATTGTTTTATTTTACTAACTCTTCTGCACAACTTTGTGCTATCTCATATGCTGAATGGGCTACATATACTGATTCTCATAGGTCCGTAACAGGGTATTGTGTGTTTATATGAGATCACTAAATTCCAGGAGAGTCAAGAAGCAGACAGTTGTCTCAAAGAGTTCAGACAAACCAATATATAATTTTTCAAGAAGCATTGGCGGCGATCGGGAGTGAGATCATCTGGCTTCGGCAATTGACTAAAGATTTTCATATATAGTTTGATGCAATTTCTGTGGTTTACTGTGACAATCAAGTTTCCATCCACATTGCCTCCAACCCGAATTTTCACGAGAGAACAAAGTACATCAAGATTTATTTACATTATTTTTCGTGAAAAACTGCAGGAGGGCATTGTGAAGCTATTGTCAGTTAGAACAAAAATGGAACTTGCAGATTTGTTCACTAAGTTGTTAGCCTTGTTAGCTTTGATTATTTGTTTTCAAAGATGGACTTTAAGAATTTGTATACTCCTCAAAGTCTATCTTGGAGGAGTGTATTGGAATATAAGACTTAATTTTATAACTTGTAGTTTAAGTTAGTATTTTCATTTAATTCTTTTTATATCGTATTCATTCTTTGACAATATGAATTGACATGTTATTGGTTTTTTATGCTGTATATAAAATCAAGTAATTAATTTCTTCTTTTTCAATTCCATCTCTCGATCTCTCTTCTCTTCTTCAATCAATCTTTCACTTTCACATAGCTCTCATATTCACGATATCCTAAGTACAAGAGAGGTCGCTTTCTTTTGATTTGTTTTCTTTCTTCTTTCTTTGTCATGCACCCATTAAATGAGAGAGATCTTCTTAGTGAAGTTGCAAGTTTCAGAAGAATGAGAATGTAGAATTTCATTATTCATTTAATTATATGTTTGAGTGGACGAGAAAATATGCAAATAATGAAGATCATGTGAGAAAAATCTAGTGCAAATATGGTGTTTGTATCTAGCTTTTTGGGAGAAGCAATTTTTCCCACTTTTTAATCTACGACTTCAATTGTTAATATATCTCTTACAATAAACATAGTGCTGATAGTTTTGTCATAACAAACATAAGAAACACATTACGATCCGTAAAATAAGTATAAATAGTGGAAAAACTAGTTCTCTATATCAACTAATCATGTCAGCATGTATTTGTTAACAAATCATGTAAATTGTTGACGTGTATGTTAACATAGATGAGAGTGTAGTTAACGAATCATGATATCTTATTTTGTGATATAGACAGTTTGGACTCTATGATTCATACTCGATATCTTATAGAAGATATTGAACAAGACCAGTGATACTTAGAAGCTCGAGATAAAATCGTTTAGACACTCGAAACTTCAAGATCACATATGAGGGTACTTTGGTGCTTACCTTAATCCTGAGTGAATATATGTTTGATATTAAACTTTATGACATTTTATTTGTCAATGGGCAATGACTAAGTTTTAGTTTCATCTGACTCGACGGTTGGTGTCATAAGGATGTGATATTGGGTTATATGATTCACAGATATGGAATTCATGTTGAAACAATGCAATTGCATTAGTATCACATTATGGTTTGTTACGAGAGTGTGAATGAATAAACCTGGCCAGGTATTCATCGAATAAGAACATTCTTTAATTAAAACATGTGACATGTAAAGACATCTCACTTTATGTTTTTCTCATTCACAAATAACAACGGAGTTAGTGAAATAATAACTCAAGGGGTAAAACGATAATTTTACATTCCTCTTAGTTACTGATACACATGAAGGGTAATATCATAAAGTACGCCGTGGATCGTGTGAAAAATTGTTTTGTCACATCAAACAGAAAATATATGCATATGAATAGAAAGAGTGCCAGTATTGGTCCTTTAGTGGAATCGACCAATATTAAGAATTAAAAGACGGAAAAGTTTTGTGAAATTTTGTGTCTGATCTTCATTCTAAAACTTCGTTCATGTGGGTCCATGATGTCTCAATGATAGATACTTGGAAGAGATTAAATGAACTAGAAGTGTTAATTTACTCATTGAATATAAATTGTGATTTATATCTAGAAAATTATTTTCTTTATAACTTAATAAATAATTAGTTATTTATTTTGCTTATTGAATCATAGAGTATTATTATGTTGATAATAATACACTTGAGTAATTCAATTTAATAAAAGAATAAAATAAATAACTTCTCATTTCGTACTCATTTGATAACTATGAAACTATTTTAATGAAATGTCATTAAATAAAATAAGATTTCTAAATTAATTTTAGAAATAAATCAAAAGTATTTGGGAATTAAATAAATGAATTTGGACGAGTAGGAGGAGTGATTTTGGCTGAATTATTTAACTGATTAGGGTCATGGATTTGACCCATTTTAAGCCCATTTTAAAGCTGTTAATAAAAGGCTTGAAAACCTTAATCACACTCGAACCTAACCCTAATTTCATTCGGCCACTCTCTCTCTCTCCCCCTTGAGTCACTCGACTGATTGTTCCCAAACAAAAGAAAAAAGAAAAATTGTTTTCTTGTTCCTTATTCAATTCCCGCAAGGACTTGGAAGCCCATCCTTTCAATGTCAATAAAGTCTCGTGTTATATTGTTGATTCTAAACTTGTGGTTATTGTTGATTTTGTTCTGGAATTTTTTGTTTAAAAATTGTTTTTAAAAAGATTCAAACTGGACAAAATCCCAGCCAGCAGGTCCAATCCGGCGACATCCTGTCCACCGTCCAATCCGACGAGATTCCCAACCAGACTCCCTGTCCGGCCAAAATCCCAGCAAGGGCGTCCAACCGGCGAGGAGGCCTAGAGCGTCCAATCCCAGCGTAGATCCCAGCGAAGGTCCAATCCGGCGAGGGCATCCTGTTCGACTAGGAACTCCAATCCGGCGAGATTCCAGCGCCCCTGTCCGGCCGACCCTAGTCCGGCGAACCCTGTCCAGCGAGCCATATCCAGCGAGATCCTCCTAGTCCGGCAAACAGGTTCCCAGTCTGGCGATATCTCTAGCGGCCCCAGGTGCGCTGATTCCTTGTCCGGCGAGCGCAATCCGGCGAGCCAAATCCGGCGGACCCCTGTCTGGCCAGTCTTTGTCTGGCGAGCTTCCTGAAGGTTCCTAAGTCCGAAGTAGACGTGCCTTGACCTGTCCGACGACCCTCTTTCCAGTTTTGGCCTCGGTGTGGCCTTTCGGAGTTAGCGAGCAACGTCGGGATGATATATAATCTCAACTGTAAGTATTTTCTCAACGATTTGAACTGCTAATTATATATAAATGGTTTATATAAGTTGTTAGTGTGTTTAAATGTTGAGTGACATGTTTTAATAAATTATTTATAAACATGTAAATAATTTTTAATGCCATGTTGTTCAAATATATTAAAATTGTATGGTCTTAAATGAGGGTAGCAAGCTGTACCGAATTTTTTTGGGATTTGTGGGTCAAATTTCTGGTTTTTAGGCTAGTGTGTATGGAATCTTGTATTATAAGGCTGAGCTAAGTAATTTGTTAAGTAGAAAGCAGGCAGTTGAGAATCCATACCACAAGTATGAGATTGGCATATGATTTTCTGACCGCAATGCAACGCCGAGCTCGACAATGTGTCGATGCTTACACTCCACTCTGCCGTTTTGAGCATGTGTGTGCGGGAATGGATGCCGAAACATAATGAATAGCCTCTAAAGCAGTGGTTGTCGAGTTCTGAATTCTCCTCCACAGTCTAGTTGTAGACAATTGAATTTTCTGTTGAAGAAGCGCTCCACATGAGCTTTAAAAACTTCAAACGCCGCCTTTGCTTGATCTTCAACCAGAGCTATATAATAGCGATATCGATCCATTGACTCTGGAGGTGAGGGTTCCCACTGATCTAAGTACACCATGTTGCGTGGCTTGGGACCATAGTAGTTTGACCAAGAATAGGTTTGATGAAATAATGTTCGAATATAACAATCATCGCAAAAGGTAAGGCTCTTTACACTGCTTGTGTTTCCATTTGAATCTTTTATTACATGTGAGAGAATTTTTGGACAAGGATATCCAAATTGCTTATGCCAAATATCTATGGCTTCACTGTTTTTCTTTTGTTTACAGATTGTGTTACAACATTTTACAACAGATGATTTTTTAACCTCTCGATCTTTGCAGGTTGTTGAATAATCAGAGGCATATAGTGCAGTCTTAAGCTCGGTATTGCTTCCTTTCCTTCTCTGCCTTGACATGTCGAGCAGGTACATATCATCTTTAATTTTTCATGTTAAAAAAAGTTGCCTCGAGTGTGTGTCCTTTATTACACACCCATCAGAAAAGAATTCATCAATTAAATTGTTGTCCTTTGTGAATCTTGAAACACTCACTTAAGTTTTTGCAATTTTGGGTACACGTAAAATGTTTTTGAGTACTAGAGATTTTGAAAAAATAGTGATTATAGAATTTCTAGTATGTTTGATAGAAATTGAATTAATATCCCTAATGAAAAGTTTCGCTTTGCTTGTGTACACCTCTGACGCAGCTAGCTTACTGAGATTTTAGGTGATAATATCAGTAGTTCCACTATTAGTATACCATCCTTGATCATCCTAAGAATTTTTTGTTAAAGCTGGGAGTGATGAGGAATTGTTCCGAGTCGTTATGTTTGTGGTTGGAGGTTGCTGGTACTATTGATCAAATATGAACCAGCATGCAGAGGCAATATGTCCTGGTCTTGGGCAGATCTAGCAGATGATCCGATTGCGTCGGCCTCTTCCTCTTGTTCCTCATCCTCTTGGTCCTCTTGCACCATAGCTTCCTCAGATTGATCTTCATCCACCCGATTTTTTTCTCAGCTAGATTTTCAGTAGCGTGACTCAGATTTGCAGTGAGAGCAGTGTTTTCTTGCTCAATATGGGTTTCATGACATTGTGAGATGAACTGCACTTTTGTAACTCACAGGAAGTCAGGCCGAGCTATAAGCATAGCTACAACTAAATTATATTCAGAATCAAGTCCTCCGAGGATATATAGGAGTAGTTCCTCGTTATTGATAGGTTCATTTGCTGCAACCAGATTATTTCCAACTAAACGAATTTTTATAATGAAATGCGCTTATGTTCATTGTTCCTTTTTCAGAGTTTGAAGCTGGACTCAAAGTTGCAGCAAACGTGCTTTTCCACTTCTTGTGAAGACCTGAGTCAGCTCTATGCAGATCTATTGAGAATATTTCCATCTTGCAATGTGGCCGAGCATGGACATCGACACAGACGACATGAGCCACAACATGATTGCTTGATCTGTCGCCAGATTCAATATTTGAGGTTAATCTTCTGAGGACCTCATGTTGTTGTTGCAGATTCTGAGCTTTTCTCAACATCGACGAATTGTTGAGGACATGTCTTTGATCCATCTAAACTTTCTAGGCCATGCGTTCTGATTGCAGCAAGGACTTGTGATTTCCTGAAGAAATTTTTTTTGTCATGATCAAGCTTCATCATTATTGGATACATATTGGCGATAAGCAAAAACAACTGTGTCGAGATTGCCATAAACATGAGTCTCGTTGCTCTGATACCAAGTAAAGATTTGAGATAGAAAATGATGGAGGTTTTTGGGAGAGAGAGAATTGTTGAACGAAATCAAGAATTAAGAGTAACTGTTTTTCATTGAGCTTGATCGAATCTGTTACAAGATATTTATTACAAAGAGATTTATAGCTAAATATGTTATGCCTACGTGACATTGTTCTAACTTAAATATAATGGTTTGTGTCTAGGTGATTGTAGCTCATTAAATGTGTCACATCAGTGCTCCACGTTAGCTATTGGAAATCCAGATACAATGTGTCGCCAACTCTTCTCCTCTGCCATCTCTAATTCACTAAATGGTTAACTGATTCTCGAGTTTGGAAAGAATTTCTATGAATATTTAAGGTTCGTAATTTCAATTTTGGGATCGATTATCATTAATGAGAATTTGATTTGAATCGAGTTTTTTCGGGATTCAGGATTTGGAATTCACAAATTGGGATTTGTGATCTATTTAATTCTCCAAGTTAATTCGTTATCCGATTTTTGTAATATGTTATCGTCACTCAATGTACGTTCGGTGTTGTTTGATCATATTACGAATGGTCAATATGCAGATGAGAACCAACTTGGAAATTTTTTTGATGCCCATTATAATAAAGAAGGTTATTTCAGGGATAAGCTCGGTATCTTGTGAGTGTTGGTGGATGTTAAAGGTGCCTAAGCCACAATCAAGAGAGATTTCCATCGTCAACGATTCCCTCAAGGTTTTCCCATAATATTTTTTGGACCTTCCGCCTAATCATGAAGTAGAGTTTAATGTAGATCACATCCCCGACACTGCCCCGATATTTAAAGCTTTGAATCACAGGTCCTCAGCAGATTTGAACTAAAGACTCATCTTTAAGAGGTTTTTAATAAAGGATTTATTCATCCAAGTCATTCTCTTTTGGGAGCGCCAGTCTTGTTCGTCAAGAAAGCAAATGGTTCGTTGAGACTCTGCATCGATTATCGTTGCTTGAACCAAGTACCCGTCAAGAATAAATACATGTTACCCCATATTGATGATCGCTTTGATCATCTTACATGAGCGACAATGTTTTCTAAGATTCACTTGCATGTAGGATATCACCATTTGAAGGTTAGAGATGAAGACATCCCAAAGACAACTTTTCGTACATGATATGGTCATTACAATTTTTTTGAAAATGTCGTTCAGGTTAACAAATGCTCCGGCCGTGTTCATGAATTTGAGGAATCATGTATTCAAAGATTTTTTGGACAAGTTGATCATTGTGTTTATTGATAATATCCTTATTTACTCAAAGTCATAAGAAGATCATGAACAACACCTTGAGTTGATACTAAAGAAGTTGAGAGAGAAAGGATTGTACCCCAAACTCTGAAATATATGTTTCGTAGTTAACTTAAAATATCTTCATAAGTTCATATTTCTTGTCGATTCAGAAGATTGAGTTATTACCGTACTGGACTTCCGAATGAACTTATTGAGAAAATATTATATTTAAACGATTTTAGCGAGTTGGTGGAGGTTAATAAAAGTTGAGTATATCCTTAAATTTGGATTATTTTTTGTTTACATACACTATGTTTATAGTACAGACTTGGATTCGGACTTTTTTCTCTACTATGTTGAGAAAACACTATATTTAAACGGTTTTAGCTAGTTGATGGAGGTTAGTAGAAGTTAAATACTTCCTTAAACTTACATTATTTATGTTTACATACATTATGTTCATATTTCCTTTACTACGATGAGGGCTAGATTTTTCAATGTGCATCATAGAGAATATCAAGACCTAGATGAGAAATTAATAGTTTCACCATTCGGATGGCAAGCTAAACAACAAGTACGATATGTTAACACCTCATGTTGTCTTAACTTTTTCAATGACATTATGCGCCAAATACTTGGTTATATTATCTTGAAGACGTGACTAAATATCCATGGTGCAGGTCCTTGATGGTCATTCGTTTAAACCACACACAAACAACTGTTGATATTTGTAAGACATAATCTGTCATATATAAGACCACTGAACAATATCCCTCAGTTCTCATGTGCTTATATAATTTTTTGCATATGATATACCATGTCGTTTTTAAATAATATTTCACGCTATATTCAAAATTATATTTCAAAGCGTATTAGTGGATCTCTTCCCCAACACTTTATTGCTCTTAATATCCTTCCCAAAATATGTTTCTTTTGAGCTACTTGTTACATATTTTGTATTGAAGAAATTAAGGCTTTAATAAGGTAAAATATTTTATTAAGGTTTCAGAAACGCTATACATGTATAGGACATGTAGAACAATCTAGATATAGACATGAATTTCTTCATTCACAATATTATTGAGTGTGAACTTGGGTGCTTTCCATGAATAAGGTCTTCACTTAATCGCAGATCCTATTATTGGAGAATAATGTGACCATTGTTAGTTTTTTTTTTTTGTCACTATTTTGCCCTTATACATGTTATCATTGTCATGGCTGTGTTAGTTGTAGATAATAAGAACACTATGTTGGTCGTTGATAATGAGATTATTTCGTTTAGCGAAACAAGCACATTTGTTCCTTTAACCCTCGACATGCATTTAACGCTATAAATTCTTTTGAAACCAAGCTTATCCAAAGTAGAATATCTTTGTAATTTAGATAATACAAAATGTCGAAATAATTTTTAAAAACAACAAGAGTCATTGGACTCGTATCTATTGCATATGTGATTTTAATTTTTAAGTCAAATTCGAATTTGTCCCAATTGATATTTCGTACACTTCATCCACTAATTCGGTGTAAATTATGTAATTTGAAATGTCAACATGAAAAACATATGCATTGGAAACTCATTGGAAGTTGTCGAATCTTACCGGAAGTAGCCAAAACTCATTGGAAATAATGAAAAATTCAACATGAATTTCCCTAAAAACAATAGTTATATTTGATCATAAACTATTAAATTTCATCATAAATAAGCACGAATTTAATTTTTTTAACTTTAATTTACCATTATATCAACTCTACTCAAAACAAACCCGTAAGTCGATTCAAGAAGATTAAGTGGAATTATTTATTTTTCATCGAATTTCACTAATAGGAGAGATATTTTGATAGAGATAGAGTGATTGGAGGAAGAGAAAATGACTTGAAATGTGAGAGAATTGAGATAAATAATGTTAAAGAATATGATTGATAATGTGTTTTTGTAAGTTTTTATTTTTTTAAAAACTAAAGCCTCGTTAAAACCTAATACCTCGGACTCGCTGCGGTGCTAGGAAAGAGAGCCCCGTGAGAACGTATTTCCTCATTAATAATTATCTCTCGCACGAAGAATGGGAGATCTCTTTCGCTTAACATACCCGACATGTTAGAAATTATGGACAGGCGGGACAAATGGCGAGCCACTTGGTTCCTGACCCTCTTAATTTAGATAAACTTACAATCAACAAGAAAAAAACTAGACAAAGCGACAACATTATCAAAGTCAGCCAAAATCTTCAAGTCTAGATGATTGTTTCCGTCTCGAAGGCAGTTTATGGTAGCTTGGTTGTCCCCTTCCATAATGATTCTGGGATAACCATAGATTCTATCAAGTTGGAGTGCCAAACTGATACCCTTCAGCTCAGCGTCCATAACTAATTTGTCGAGACCACACTCGACCACAACCACTTGGTTTGACTCTGATCATCTCACGCCACTAGCCCAACCGAAGCTTCACCATCCTTGAACAAGGTATCATAATTGATTTTGACATAGTCTGTCGGAGGCGTGTGCCAATTCCGAACATCACCCGAACCACTCTCCATATTCTCCATCTCCATCTTCGAACCTTACCCGCTCAATCACACTTCCTCATCCTAATTCGAACATTGGCAAAGAACAAATCCATGTTTGGCTTTGTGCCTTTGAATATAGAATCATTCATGAGAAACCATTTAGTATTAATAAGGGTCTTTTAGGTATTTACCTATATTTATATTTACCAATTTCAATATAGTCGACGTTAAGTTAATTTTGTATATATACCAAGTCTAAATTGTTTACGAAAATTTTTGGACTATTTGACGCTTTTATTTTAATAAATTAAATAAATTATTTACATAAAATAGTCCTAATATTTTCGTAAACAACTTACAATGGGTATTTTACGCATAACTAACGTAACGTTTGATATATTAAAATTGATTAAAATAAACTTGGGTATAGAGCTAACTCTTTGTATTAATAAAGGTTATGGCTTTGTGTAAAGTTCTATCTATGATGCACCCAGTTCCACTCAGAATATCTTTCCTTGATCTCCATTCTGCCGAGTTCCACCGAATAACTAGCTCCCCACTAAACCAATAGCTTCTCACCCATTCGCATTCGAAGAAGAGTTTCGTGATTGTTTCAACTCCCTAATTACATATTCCAAAGAGTTCTCAAACGCTGGGTTTAGATATCTGGTTCTGGCTGCGGTTGGAAAGCACATATTATTGATTCTTCAGAGAAGCATCTTATATCTCAAGTTAATCGGGAAATTCCAAAGCGTTGACTGTTGTAATAGGTCTAGGATAAAGAAAAAATTATCATTAACAACTTAGTGGTGGAATATAAAAATTTCTTTACAAGTAAAACAATTTTACTAACCTAGGCAAAGTGCATGAACATCTAATGATTTCAAAACATCATCTAATCATTATTTACTTGGTAATCACATTTTTTATAGTTTGATCTTTGAGAAGTCTTAGGAAAAGTTGAACGTCTCGTCTCGCTCCAAGCTTCGTCTCCACGGAATGCTCATCTTCTTCGCACCTTATCGTGAACTCGAGTAACCTGAGGTTTCTATTACAAGTCTATATAGGGTTTGAAGGATTTGTGTGTGGGCATAATTAAACAGTATAACTCAAGAAAAAGTCTATGAGCTAAAGAGCTAATTTAAGCCGAACTCTAATGAGGACTTAGGTGTAAAAATTAAAAGAGATATTTTAGAGAGAGTGAAAGAGGAGTGGTCGGCCAAGAGGGAGCACAAGAGAAAATAGCTTATTTTCACATATCAATGTGAGCCTCTATTTATAGGAGAATGAAATACAAGAAAGGGTAATTATCCTTTCCTATTGTGCATTTATGACACAATATTTGATTTCCTCTCCTCTTTCTGCATGTACTTGGCCGGCCCTCTATGTGCGTTAGTGAGGGAAATTTATTTCCCCACTTAGCACATTCGTTTCCTTATCAAAAAAATTCATGTCCTCTTTTCTATTCTGGAAATTATCTTCATAATTCAAGGCAAATGAATTTCTAGATATAATTTCTCTCATCTCTATTGATGTTGGCCGAATTCTATGTCTAGGAATTTCTAGATATAATTTCTCACTTGTACTTGTGTCATGGGAACAATTGTATTCTTTTCTGTGGATACCGAATGGTAAAATATCCATAATAGAATTAATATTGCACAAATAATGAAATTAATTTCGTAATGTGTCAAACGACTTCTCGACTTAGAAAATAATTTATACTTCCATCATATGAAAATATTCAAAATAAAATTTTACATCCACATCATTTTATGTTCATGTGGACAAAAATACCCTTTAGACATTTTCCGAGAAAACATCTACTTCAACACTTGAATGTATTTTGACTTAGATTCTAGTTTAACAATCCTACTAATGAACTGTAATAGTGACCTTATGGATGCAAATGAAAAATGCTTGAGCTACTATACTCGGATTACAAGTTCACATACGTTTTCCGAGTATTATCTTGATGTCAACTGACGCCACTAAAGAGTTGACACTAAGAATCTCTTGGTTCAAATGAATTTATTTTCTACTCAAATTCTACTTAATTATATTTAGTGGATTCATTGAATGTTATCTATGATTATCATTCATGAATATCATCAATTAGATGAGATTTATAAAATACTCTTCTAATTGTTATTTCCACACAAAATGTAAGTTAGAAACAATGTATTGACGATGAGCTAACAAGTCAAATTGTTTCATCCAAATAAAATCGTTACTTAATTTTTGATACCGCGCGGTTCATTTATTCATAATCCAATTAATAAAGCATGAGGTGATATACATTGCATTTTGCAATTTTGTACATGAATTCCATATCTATGAGAACTTCACAAAGCTGGTTCATGACATCTTCATAACTTAATATATCACCAATTAGTCTAGTCTAGATCAGAGATTGGACCTAGGATTTGACTTGTTCAAATGAGAATATGCAAACTATGTAATGACATGTCTCATTTCAGGATTCAGGTAAGTACGATGCAATTCATACATAGTGACCTTGAGACAGATCAGGTTAAATGGTTTGTTCTTACATTGTCTCTAAAGTTGTACTTGTCAATTTAGTATCTTCGTAAGATACACTGGAAGAACTATAGAGTTCCTAACTCTCTTTGCCTCGTAACTAGACATCATAGATTCTTCCAACAATCATACTAGGATCAATAGTCGGTTGATCTTTAGATTGTGAATATTTCGTGTTAAGCAAACCATGAAGAGTTTCTTCACGCAAATCTACATTTGTCTCTTCATATGTTGTTAGGTTTGATTAAGGAGTGTAAGTCTATTGAATATTGTGGGGGTATAAAATCGAACTGAATAATATTGGGCCTAGATAAATCCCAAATTTGAAGCCCAAACCTCAAGCCCGAATCAACGTGCCATTCATTTTGAATTCATCTCGCCGATAGATGAAAGGAAGCTAACGTCATGCGGGCATCTCGCCAAAGAAACCGGATCAAAGATGAAGTCAGGCCACCTAGTCGTCGTCTCGCAAAAGAAGCCGGGAGAAAGACGAAGTCAAGCCGCCTAGTAGTCATCTCGCTGAAAGAAACTGTATCGAAGACTAAGTCTAGATCTCGAGTCATCCATGATATTCGCATCAGAGATCGCCAATTCGTCTATGGAGTATAAATAGGAATCTCCCTCAGAAAGGGAGGACCCTTGTATTCAGATTATTATGTTATTTATAATTGTAATTCGATTGAACATTCTTTATTCGTGAGGTCGGTCTTTTGTTCTTGTACATTTCATTTCGTTTATATGAATATTTAATATTATATATACGGCATTTTATCAATACCCTCTTTTCCTAAATAAATTCAAATCGTATTAGAATGCCTATATTTTAGCTCGTGATTGTTGGGTCGGATTTCGACATCAACAATTTGGCGCCAACTATGCGAAAAGATTGACAAACATCAACTTCGACGGTAATACAATTTATTCCCTCCTTCATGTTTTCTCCTCAATTTCCTGGAAGCAAGCCTCTCAACCATCCAGGAAATTCTTGAAAGGTTTAGCGAGAAATTAAAAGAAACGAACATACAGCTCAACGATCACATTGATAAGCTAATATCGACGCCTTTATTTGTTCCTGCCTTTGGGATCGCAAATGGTGTAATGACCCATAATAATGCAACGCACACTTTGCATGCAAATCAGACCCGAAACATTTCTCGCGGAACTTGCCTAGATTTCTCCCAACCAATCGCGATTCATACCCAATATTTCAGCTCGGAGAATCGTTGCGGGAAAATATGACCAAACTACTCCTTCCCCCACAGGAGGAGGACCTCGCGACACGTCCCGAACCGACGTCAATAGGGTTGCTTAAGAGAAGAATCACGATCTCCCGGCTCGTGGAGATGAACTCCACGACCCAAATCGTTTCGACCCAGATTCCAAGCTCGCTCATAAGTTGGATCCGTCTCGACACGGAACTGACCCGAATTCTAGCGAATTCGAGAAGTTTAAGGAGACGATGGCTGCGGATTTCAATTCGGTAAGTCTATCTCTTTCTGTATATGGAAAGTTAAAAAATCATTATATAATAATCCCGAAATAGAAAAGAAAAGGGTGGTTTGTGATGATTTTTCAATCTTTTATACTAGGTAATCTAGTATCCTTATGCATGAAGATAATAAATTAGGTCATTGTGGTCGGACTCTATTCTGGATTTCTCACCAAATTCTCCAAAGGTCCCTCTTAGGCGATGATGAGTAGCTGGTCCGAGAGGACGATCAGCCACACTGGGACTGAGACACGGCCTAGACTCCTACAGGAGGCAGCAGTGGGGAATTTTCCGCAATTGGCGAAAGCCTGACAGAGCAATGCCGCGTGGAGGTAGAAGGCCTACGGGTCGTGAACTTCTTTTCCCAAAGAAAAAGCATGGACATGCAGAAGAGAAACGCTATCCCCACTCGGACCAAGACATAACTTTTACTTGTTTAAATAACAATTAAGGTGAAACAGGGGCAGGAACAACAAATCTCTTTATGATAAAGAGATTCCTTTTGCAAGTTCGTTATTATGGGTAGTTCCTACAAAGCAAAGGATTAGACACTCCAAATTCCATAAAGCGACAAGCTCGGCACTCGAGATCAACCACGTGGTGGCTGAAGCAAGTCGAACCCCGTTTGCTAAGAACACCACCGAAACGTTCATAGGAGACGCCGATAAAGTCAGATTACCAAGGTACAATGAGACCTCAAACCCGAAAGCATTCATAATGTCGTTCAGGATTGCCATGGGGCGAGCCCAACTGAGAGATTGGGAGCAAGACGTTGGTTGATGCCAGCTCTTTGCAGAAAGTCTTTCAAGAGCTGCCTTGGAGTTGTTCTCGAGAAAGAAAGCCAATTTTTTTGATAGGTTCTTCGCCTTATCAACCGCATTTCTCAATCATCATTCGATGTTTGTGGACAACGAGCTGACCTTGGTCGATCTATGGGCCGTGCAGCAGAAAGATTCATAATCTTTGTAGGATTTCATGACCCGGTTCAAAGAGGGATTATCAACAATATCCAATGTAGACGGGAAGTCCGCCCTGACGCCACTAAAGAATAGCTTGTGGTAGGACTCTTCTTTTTTATTTGAGATGACCGTCAACTGACCACCGAGAATCGAAGATGCCCTTCATCGAGCCGCCAATCTTTACACGAGTGGAAGACAAAATGAGCTCATTGTCCAAAAATAATTGCCCGAGAAGGACCCAACATACTCAAATTATGAAACATATCGATATATGGCGGAAATTCATAATTCAAATTAACATATTAAAAACGTTTTAAAACATATTCAATAACCATGTCACTAAATCTAATCTAGCATGTCAACAAATTTACAAACACTTCAATAATTTCATTCATACATGCAAAACGAGCAATCTTAAATTTCTAACAATCCTACGAGATTATATCATTCAGATTCAACTCGTTTATAGGAAACTTACGTTCGATTCGGATCTGCAAAATTGAGTCCCGGGGTGCGTCCAAAAGGTCGGCTGATTCTTTACACCACGCACGTCTACGAAATCCTCAAAACCGTCGCGCCTCCGTTGCTCCAAAAGTGGCCGGCCCTGTGGGTGGAAAAATCACTCAAACAACCACAAGTTGAGTCAATGATAATACTCAAGGGATTTTAGGAGACAAAGAGGGTGGGCTCTTTCCTGGGAACAAGAGGAGAAGGAATAAAAGGAAAGGCTCAACGAATTCACTCTCTCTATTCTCTTGGGGATTTTGGCCGTGTATAATCCTCCCTGGGGAGAGAAAATAGTCAGCCAAGAGGGAATGGGAAGACAGAATAGGCGTGTGAAATTAGGTGAAGAGAGAGAGAGAAGAGCTTCCTTTTATTTCAGGGAGAATGGGCTTAGGTTAGGTCAAAAACAGTTAATGGCCCATTAATCAAACTTAAGCCCAATATTTCATTTAAACAATTTTTCAACTCACTTATTCTACATAAGTGGCCGGCCATATTGTCAAATTTATCTCCCAAATATTTTTGATTTATTTCTAAAATAATATTTAATTAATTTAGAACATCTCATTTATTTAATGACAAGTCATTAATTATTTTCATACTAAACAATGTAGTACGAAACGAGAAAATATTTATATTCATCTTTTATTTATTTGAATCATCAAATTATATTAGTATCAATATAATAACATAATATGATTCGTTAAATAAATGTAATAATAAATAACTAATTATTTATTTAATTACATTATAAATAATTTTCTTAACGTAAATCACAATTTACGTTTAATGAGAAAATAAATCATTTCTTGTTCACCAATATCTCGTCCGAGAGTCTATTATCGAGACCTTATGGACCCACATGAACGAAGCTTTAGAATCAAGATCGGAAACAAAAGTTCACAAACTTTTTCCGACTTTTAATTCTTAATATTAGTCGATTCCACTAAAGGACCAATATTGAACATCTCTAAGTTCATATGCGTTTATATTTCTGTTTGATTCGACAAAACTATTTTTCACACGGTCCACGGTGTATTTTACGATATTATCCTTTGTGTGTATCATTAACTCAGAGGAAAGTGAAATTACTGTTTTACCCTTGAGTTATTATTTCACCAAGTCCTCTGTTATTTGTGAACGAGAAAAACATAAGTGAAACGTCTCAACATGTCACATGTTTTATTTCAAAGAATTCTTTATTCGATGAATACCAGGTCTGGTTTATTCGCTCACACTCTCATAACAGAGCATGGTGTGATACTAATGCCTTAGCATTGTTTCAACACAAATTCCATATCTGTGAATCACATATTTCAACGAAACAGTATTATGACACCAACCGTCGGGTCAATGAAACTTCACTTAGCCATTTCCCATTGACAAATCAAATGTCATAAAGTGTTACAAGAAGATATGTACTCACTTCACGATTTAGGTAATTACTAAAATACCCCTCGTATGTGAGTTTGAGCTTTCGAGTGATCAAACGGTTTTATTTCGAACTTCAAAACTTCACAGGTCTTGTTCAATATCTTCATTAAGATATCAAGAATGAATTACAGAGGTACAACTCTCCATATCACAAGATAAAATATCGTTTAATTCATTCTAACAATCATAACTAAGAATCGATTGCCCAATCGATCTTTAGATTGCGAACTATTATTTTAAACTAGTCATAAGAAGGTATCTTTTCAAGTATGTACTTAGCACCTCTTTTGTTGATGACAGTTTTAGAGCGTAGACATTAATGCATAAACTCAATCTTAAATGAGAATGAAATCAATCTTTATTTAATTCCAAAACATAACAAATACAAAAAGTATTTAATATCAAAAATCTCATTCGTGGGCATAAATGCCAACATTGGGTCCATGAAGTCACTATCACAAGTCATTATAGTAGAGTTTATTAAATTAGAAGCTAAGTCAAAATAATTTCAATTGTTGAACTAGACGTATTTTCTGAAAATTGGCTAAAGGGTATTTTCTTCCTTAAGGATAATTGATGTAAATTTTTTCACAAATTGATTTAAAGGCACAAGGCTGAAAATTGGTTTTCATGCTTAGTGAATTAAATTTTTTGACATGTTATTGTATGGGCAAAAATGTGACACTACTACAAAATGTACTTTTAGAAGCGAAAGGGGGGAATTAGAAGCGACTAATCGCTTCTGATTATAAACAACTCGAATTTTCCCAAAAAATTAAATTCTTGTCATTTAGAAGCGACATTTTCGCATTATAGGCGACTAGTCGCTTCTAATGCTAAGAATTATTTGCTCGAACCCTCCGCACAAAATATTTCAGTATGTTTGGGAATTAGAAGCCATAATGTCGCTAAGTATAGAAAAGCAGGCTCCAAAATTCCTCCGCCAAAATTTCGCTAAGTATAGAAAAGTTGGCATTAGAATCGACTAGTCGCTTCTAATGTCCCTTCTAATGCCCCAAATATTTGGCTCAAAAATTCCTCCGCCAAAATTTCCCCTTCAGGGACATCTAGTCGCTTATAATGCCCCAAATAATTGGCACCAAAATCCTTTCGTCAAAATTTCCCCTCCGGGGACATTAGAAGTGACTTGTCGCTTCTAATGTCCCCACCTATTAAAACGACGTCGTTTTTGTTGTGAAGGACATTAGAAGCAACTAGTCGCTTCTACTGTTCATAGCGCTTTAAAATACCCAAGCCTTCCCTCCCTCCCCCATTTCCCTACTCTCCTATCACTCCCCTATCTCCCTTCTCTCCCTAGCCTCCGCCCGAACCCTGCCTTCCCCTCCTCCCTTCTCCCTCCTCCCTTCTCCCCTCCTCCGCCCCTCCTCCGCCTCTCCTCCCCTCATCCACCCCTCCTCCCTTCTCCTCCGCCCTATGTCGCCCCTGCACCGCCCTCCCCTTCCGCTCTTCGCTGCCCCTCCTTCGCCCCTCCTCCACTTCTCCACCCCTCCCCCGCCCCTCCTCCGGTCCTCCTCTGCCCCTTTTCCGCCTCCACCTCCCCTCCTAATCCACCTCCCTTGCGTCGGCCCTCCCTTCCTTACTCCTCCTCCTAGCTCTGCCACTGCTTCCCCTCCCCCTCCACCATTGCCTTCCCCCACCGCCTGCACCTCCGCCCCTGCACCACTGCCTTCCCCCGCCGGCGTACACCTTCGCCTTCGCTGCCTCGGGTAAGTTTTTTCGTCGTTGAAACCGTGTTAATGTCTCGATCTTGATATTTAATTTTTTTTATTTTCAGCCCTCCTCCGGCAAGGACTCCGATCTCCCCCCCGTCGTCAACCGGCGAGCACTCCTCCGGCCCTCTCTCCGTCGTTGCAATCAGTAAGTTTTAAAGGTTGAGTATTTAATTTGATTTTAATTTTTATATGGTGTAGTTTATAATTTATGGTTTTGACATTTTTTTTAAATGTCTCGCATCCAGTCTCTACATTCGTTTTGCAGCCCGTCTCGCCGTTGGCTTGTGACTCGTCTCGCATCATTTGCAACGTCTCACAACAAAGGTTAGATTTTAATTGTTTTTATATTATTTAGTTTACTTAAATATTTAGGTAATTTGTTTAAAAATTAAAAACTAAATTAATTTGTTGCATTGTATAAATAATTGTTAATAGTTAGTTTCAGATGTTGTTAGTAATATGTTAAATTGTGAGTTAATTTATTTTTTTATTTAAGTATGTAAATATAATTAGTAAAATTAGTTGATTTGTATAACTAATTGACAATTAGTAATTTGAAATATTATAGTTCTTTAGATAATATATGAAGTTTTGACGTAAATAATTTGTTAATTTAGTAATAACTTAATTATTGTTCGTTTGACGTAATTATGAATTTGGAAATGTAAAAAACAATAATTTAATCTCAATTTTATAATATTAATTTGAATGTGATAATAATTTACTTAATTTGTTAATTTAAGTATAGAATTCAATTAGTAATTTGTTATAGTAACTAAGTTTTTTAACTTGAATATGTTATTTGAAAGTTATTGATTGTGTAGGTTAGTTCTGGCTATTATATATATATATATATATATTTATATATATAGTTTTTGTGAATTGCAGATTTTTGGTTTGTTCATATTTTAGGGGAAACTCTGCCCAAATTTCTGTAAATTAAATAATTAAGTCAATCATAATCTCTAATAGTTATTCAAATTTCAACACTTCTCTAAATCAAATCCTTATCCGTCTTCTAATTTTTCACAATGTCATAATTTTCCTAATTTGCATTGTCCTAATTTTCAACATTCAGCGTAATGTCAAACCAAGGTAGAAGTTGGATTATGAGAATAATTGGTGCGGTCTTGAATTCGAATCGGGCGTGAACGATTTTATTCGAGTTGTACGATTCCAAATTTCCTTGTCGTAGTTGCAATAATGCGTTAAAACAACACATAAGTGTTGTTCGAGCGCATCTCATGCACAAAGGATTTACTCCGTATTACACTTGATGGTATCATCACGCCGAGTCATGTGAAGAAATCGCTCATGTACCAGAAATCTTGATGATTCAAACAATCAAGATGATGTTGGTGGAATCCATGACGCATTCGACGATATTAGGAATGATCATGATTTTTATAATGATCAAACTGCTGAAGATTTGGCTATCGAAAAGCAGATCGCGGATCTATTTTCTGAGTTGAATGCAAAATTGTATCCCGGTTGTAAGGGGTTTTCGTCATTATCTTTCTTCGCTCATTTAATCCACATTAAAGTGACGAACCATTGGACAAACAAGTCATTTACACAAGTTCCAACTCTTGAAAAAGTCTCATCCTGTTGGGAATAGAATTCCTGAAAAACATTACGAGGCAAAGTCAAAGCTGAAGCGATTCGGCATGGCTACGAGATGATTGACGTCTGCTCGAACGATTATGTCTTGTTTTGGAAGGATTTGAAAAGTGCTGATGTTTGTCTGGTGTGCAACGAAAGTAGATGGGTTGTTGGAAAAAAAGGTACCGCGTAAAGTTGTACGGTACGTTCCTGTGACAGTTCGTTTCAAGCGGTTGTATGCTTCCCAAAACACCTCTGTTTAAATGCAGTGGCACGCAAAAGAACGTGTGGTTGAAGAAGGTGTTCTACGTTATCCTACTGATGGGAAATCTTGGAAGAAATTAGATGAAACATATCCAGACTTTGCCATTGAGCCGAGGAATTTACGACTTAAACTTGCTGCATATGGTTTTAATCCTTTCGAAGAAGTGAGCCTATCGTATAACATGTGGCCAGTGGTGTTGATGGCGTACAATTTTCCAACGTGGTTGTGCATGAAATCCGAGTACTTGATGCTGGCTCTATTGATTCCTGATCTGAAATCGCCTGGGAAAGACATTGACGTGTTCTTGCAAATTCTTATTGAAGAGTTGATAGAATTGTTGGAATTGGGTGTTCGAGTGCGTGATGGGTCTAACCATAATCATGTCGTCCTTTTGCAGGCATCACGTCTTTGGAAAATAAACGATTTTCCTGCTTGAGACAATTTATCTGAGTGGATTGGTCTAGGGTACCTTGCGTGTCCGACGTGCACCAAAGACACTCCATCTCTTTCCGTTAGAAATAGAGTTGTGTATTATGATCATCGACGATATATTCTCGATTGTCACCGAATAAGAACATGCAGTGGTTACTACACAACGCATTTTGAGAAACGAAAGTCTCCGAAGAAGTTGACTGAAAGCCAGATTCTCGAGCAGTTGAACAGTCTTCCTGAATTGATTATAGGCAGGCAGTCTATGAGATGAAAATGAAATCGAGGCAAGAGCGAGCTAATTTGGACCAAGAAAAGTATCTTCTACAAGTTGCCTTATTGGTCTGATTTAACGTTGAGACACAACCTTGATGTGTTGCACATAGAAAAAAATTGTGTGGGTAAACTTACTCGGGAAGGTGCTCATCATTGACGGGGAAGATAAGGACAGCGATAAGGCGAGAAAAGACTTAAAAGACTCAAAAATGACAACAAGCTTTATACGTTCTCATACCCACACAACGAAATTTTTTTCCTGAGTTTCTCGAGTCAATTAAGTTTCCCGACGGTCTCTCAGGAAATTTGAAAAAGAATGTCACTGCCAATGGAAAAGTGACCGGGTTAAAGGCACATGACTTGCATGTGATAATGAAAAGGCTGTTGGCAGTGGATACTGGTCCTTATGCTCCGAAACAAATCCAAGAGACGATTGCAGAACTTGGAAGCTTTTCTAAGCTCATTTGTTCAAGAACGTTACAAGTGGAAGATCTCGAGAAAGCCGAAAACTCCATCGTTGAGATATTGTGTAAGATGGAAATCATTTTCCCGCAAGCTTTCTTTACGATCATGGTTCATGTCATCATTCATCTCCTTGAGGAAGCTCTCGAAAGTGGTCCAATTCATATGAGATGGATATATCCATTTGAAAGATTCCTTGGAACACGTAAGCATTTCGTTCGAAACAAAGCGAGACTGAAGGATCTATAGCCGAGGCTTACATTGTCGAATAAACTTTGGCAATCATTGCAAGGTACTTGGAAGATGCCTCGAACGATATCGTTCAGCCTCATGAGTTCTCTATTTTTCAATCCGAGAAGTGTGTACCTTATGGGAAAATGAGTCCGACCCGGTTAGACAAGAAGTCGAGAGAGATGGCAGAGTGGTACATCTTGACAAATTGTACCGAAATCGATCTGTATATGACGTGAGTCTTTTTAATCGTATTCATATAAATTCATAAATTTGTTTTTTATTTCTCTATTTTCTTGAACGTATAAACAGTGAGCATTAGAATCTCATGGAATTTGAACATCACCATGATGTTGACGAAGCGCGTCGATAAGAATTTAGAGTATGGTTCACTAAAAAAGTGTACGATCAAAAAGTTGGTGGAATTGATGTGTCTTAAGTTTTGTATGCATTATCGGTCAGAACTTTACTAATTATTCACATTTATCCGAGTTTTATGGTGAACGGGCTCAAGTTTATCACTTCTCATCGCGATGAGATGCGTACGACTCAAAATAATGGTGTTTGCGTACCTATGGACGGCCTCACGTTCTACGGAAGGATGGAAGATGTTGTCATGCTGAACTATCGACATGATTGTCGAGTCGTACTATTTTGGTGTCGTTGGTATGGTGACAAGCATGATTCACGTAGAGTGCTTATGTGCCGAAAGAATGGTTTCCAGACGAACCATTTATACTTGCTACTCAAGCCAAATGAGTGTTTTACTTGTCTGATCTTCAAAATCCTCAAGAAGGGGAATTGAATGTCGCCGAAGATTGTAATCATCGATTCGTATGAGATGTTCCAAACATTGACATTTCATCATCGGTTGTAGTTCCACTGTCCGTACAACATACTGACTTTGATCGGTTGTCTCATCTTCACGACAATTGTGACCCAATTCTAGTAGATGATGCCACCGAAGATGAGCCTATCGACGACTTCAAAGACGAAGATAATCATGACGATGAAGTTGATCGTTTCCTTGGAGATATTGTTGACGATGATCTTGAAATAGATCAAATTGACTTCTTCAGTGACGATGAGAAAGATTGAGTAAATTGTTTAACTACATTTAATACAAACTAAATTTAATGTATTTCATAAACTAAAATTCTAATTTATCTATTACGTTTTGCAATATGTCGACTAGCGGAGATGAGCCTCCGCCATCTTTGTCCAGACGAGGTGCGACTACAGGTCAAAGCTCACAAAAAGCTAGAAAAGGCAAGAAAGTCAAGATTGTATTCGACCCAGTCCGTCTCCAATTTTATTCGCCTCTCAGCAGAGGTGTTGAAGAGAGATAAAAAAATGAGAGCACATCAGCACGTTTGCGAATAGTCTTGGAGTTTTGGTGCGAGAGCACATCCCTCCGATGAGGCCGACCTGGAATGACGTTTCGGTGCAACAAGTAGCAGTTATTTTTTCTAGTATATACACAGAGTACGACTTTGTGTACGAGGACGAGTCGGGAGACCTTATTCCGGCAGCGTGCTACTCGAGCCTTATCGAGAAGCATATTATCCGCGATGCGAAGAAGCGTCTGCGTGACAGAAAGGCAAAATATAGTCGGTTTTATCGGATCACGTGCAGCGGAGATAAAGAGGAGCGGTCGAGAAAACGCCCAAGGGTTTGACGCGACCATAGTGGTATGAGATGATTGATAGGATGCACACAGAGACGTTTCACGTATAAATTAG
Organism: Urtica urens; assembly: GCA_958296335.1. Taxonomy (NCBI): domain Eukaryota; kingdom Viridiplantae; phylum Streptophyta; class Magnoliopsida; order Rosales; family Urticaceae; genus Urtica; species Urtica urens. The sequence continues at coordinate 21,581,086 of OY282523.1, read as the reverse complement.
ATTAAACGTATTAATCTAATTATTTTATTCTTATAAATAAATTTTTTACTCTAACCAATGTTGTTTTGTAGGAGAATTCCAAACAGAATAAGATGAATCGAAAGAAGAAGACCACGATGAGCCAATAAGGCACGATCTCATTTTTAGAGTATCGCCATGGTCACGTAAGTATATTTTCATTCAATTTCAAACTACATAAGTTATATATTATAGTTATAATGTGTTAAATGCAGCGGGTGGGAGAATGCAGGCAAATGCTAGGGCCGCTCGGTGCGTGGGAGAGGATGCACAACATTCCCGATGGTCAGTGGACCACGCCTGCTGCTGGAGAGTATCATGTAAGTATATATGTTATTATAAATTTTACCTTATAATTGTTGTTATTAATAATTAATTTAATTTGTGTTATGTAAGTACGCTCGGATAGTAGCTCGAGTGGGTGATCTACAAGAACAAGCTCGAGCATCGGGACGTGAGGTGAACTTGATTGGTTTTGAGCAGATTTCTATGAGGGAAGCCCTCAGGACGCGACGTGATTGGGCTACGGGAATTGGGCCACTACTTCCGCGCTCGGACATGCTTGAGGCCCAAGCCCATGACAGCTCATCTTCTTCCGTAGAGAACGCGAGTTCGAAGTCGTCCTCTGACATGGAAGAGAAGCTAGCGGCTCTCCAAGGAGCTATCTTTGGCATGGCCGCTGGATTGAGCCAGACCCCGAACTTCAATCCGGATCCCGTGTTTAGGGCAACTTTGGACCAATACATGACCAAGTTTGGACCCAATGTAGGCTCTTCGGGCAATGCAGGTGCTTCGGTTTACAGCTGAGACCAAATCGACCTTCGACTCTCACCGACACCGAACCAAACGAGCCTCCAAACGGACCTGGCGGAAGACGCCCATGACGAGGACGAGGACGATGGTGATGATTCTAATTTATTCAAGGTTTTAGACTTATCGTTTATGTTTATTTACTTATTGACTTTCGTTTCTCTTATTATCGGTTTGGACTTATGTTATTATCGACTTTAGACATTGTCGATTATTTTATTATCGACGTTTGATTATGTTATTATCGACTTTTTATTATATTTAGTTTATGTTTAATTTGATTTCAATTAGTAAATATCAATATGATTAAATTTAATTATATTTATAATAATTTTAAATAATTAATAATATTATTGAATATATTAATAAAAATAAATAGGATAATAAACTTAAAAAAAAATTAAAATTTTAGAAGCGATAAGTCGCTTCTAAAAATATGGCAGGTAATAATTAGAAGCAACTAATAGCTTCAAAAGTCGCTTTTAAAAATATTGCTTTGTAATATTTAAAAGCGACAAGTCGCTTCTAATTTTTACCCGCCATATCTTCTTACGCTTTTTTTGGCAATTTTCGGGATACTTAGAAGCGACATTAGACGCGACTAGTCGCTTCTAAATTCATCGTTTCAAAACATTAGAAGCGACTTATCTTTAGAAGCAATACTTTAGAAGCGTCAATGTCGCTTCTAAAGCCGAATTAAAAGAGACTTTTTGGTCTTTAAATTAGAAGAGACTTTTTGGCCTTTAGAAGCGAGTAAAGGCCTTTTTTCTCCTAGTGTGAAGGCTTTTCCTTATTTTTTGTGAACAAATTAAGATGTAAATATGAGTTAGTAGACACTTATATGGCCGGCCATATTACATTAAGGGAGATACATAAATGTCTCTTTTTATTTGGTGCATTATCGCATATTGGTAACTGCCCAAAAGAAAAGAGGAAACGAATTTCTTTGAGAAAGAAAGAAATGTGCTAACTTGTTACATAGGATGGCGGACCATATGGAAGAGAAAGGGGGAAGGAAATCAAATATTGTGTCATGAATACACAATAGTAAAAGGTAATTACCCTTTCTTGTATTTCCTTCTCCTATAAATAGAGCCTCACATAAATATGTGAAAATAAGCTTTTTGGTCCTGCTCTCTCTCTCTCTTCTAGCCGACCAACCTTCTCACTCTCTCTCTAAAATAATCTTTTATTTTGGCACCTAGATACTCACTTGATCTAGAGAATTAGTTTATGATCCAAGCATTTTTCTCGGTTCATATTGTTTAATAGTGCCCACTCACTAAACTCTTCAAACGCTCGAAGACTCTAGTGGTAGAAACTTTCATTGTTGCTCGAGAATCCAAAGATGAAAGGCAGCGAGACAAGAAGAAGGATCTTCATCCAAGAAGGGATTTTGAGATCAAGCAACAAAAAAAAGGTTGTAAGTCTTTTTCATATTTATTATATGTTTTAATTAACAACATGTTCATGCACTTTGTCTAATTAGTAAAATAGTTTTACACATATTAAAACCATTTTTTTATATTCCGCCATATATGATATGATAATTAACTGTTAAATCCTAGATCGATTCCAACAAATGGTATTAGAGCATGGGTTACAGTTTAAACATGAACGTGTTTTTAAAACTATAATAAAAGAAATTGTTTCTGAAAGTTTCTTAGACGTTGAACATGCTAAGATTGTGTTAATTATTTTGTTTTATCGTGTAGGACTTTAAAATAAATAACATGTTGAGTTTATATTTGCTAGAGATGCTATACAAACTCATTAAAATCAGTTCTTAAAGAATTTATGTTTAGCATAATAAAAAAAATACTAGTTTGAAAATTTGTAGATTTCATTAAACTAGCTTTATTGTATTTCTAGTTTAAATTAATTGTCGAATGTTTTATATTACGTTGATTTTTTTATTTTGTGTAAATCATTAAGATGTTAATCGGATACCGGATGTGTCATTTATGACCTTTTAAATCCGAGGTGTACGGCAGTCCGCGAGTCTAGGATTTTTAATCCGGATTTGCGACTCCTACCTTCTTCCCCTCTTCTTGAGGCAACCAGGGGCTTATCGACGTTCACACGCTCAACCACCATGAAGATGCCTTGAAGGAAGACGACAAATAAATTAGTTTTAGGGATATTTAGAATATCAAAATCTTCCAAGTGCAAAACTGAGACTTTGTCTCTTACATGCTTTCCTTGTGCCTTAGTAAAAAATTAATTAAATAAAAAATCCGAGTACGTTCCTTGTGCCTTAGTGCATTAACACTACTCTCCCCTCACAAATATCGATTTCTAGTGTTCCACTCTATCTCTCCATACTCAAGGAAACATGTATCTAAACGTACAAGAGATGATGGGCCAATTCTAAAAACTAAGTGGGAGGGCTGTACTTGTTTTTTGCAACCCACGATCCCCAACACTAATGATAAGTGCAAATGTTGCCAGACTAAGAGTCACACTTGTGGCCCTCTCTTTAATGAGAGTACTCAACGGCGCTTTTCTCTTAACATTGTTTGTAGAGCTACGTTCAAAAGTGAAACAATGAGACAAGGCCTCCCCTCGGTGGATTGTTTTCAAAGTAGATCTTTTGAACTAAGTGGTTGGTTACACACTCAGACTCAATCTCTATAAATCCTCCCTCGAGGCCCTACGAAAAGATTTGAATGATCAAACTTTTTACAAGGTGGCTAGTCAAACGTTGATGTATTGACATCATGACTATGCATTAATGATGTGTCATTTACTTATGAAAGGTGACTCTTTGCGGCCTTCACTCGAAGGAGTAAAGTGTCATTTTAGTTCATAAACCCTTTGGATTTTTCCTGTCAAACTTAAAAACGTAAAATCCTTTCAAAAGACTAGTCATAAATTGTTTCAACTTTCAGCAACATGTCTATAAACTCTCTCTCTACTTTCTTTTCCTCAAATAAATTGGAATTGGAAAACTACGTAGATTGGAAACGTAAACTAAACATCTCCCTTGTAATCGACAAGCACATATGGGTACTCACCACCCCATGTCCTTCTGAAACAGATGATGATACAAATCAAGTGGAAACGGATGCCCTAGCGGCCTGAATCCGATCCGATGAGATTGCAAGATGCTATATTTTAGCATCGATGAGCAATGTGAAACAACAACATCGTGATATTGATTCGACCGAAAATATGCTCTACAATCTACATGAGACGATTGGAGAGCAAAGGGCGCCAGACTAGAACAAGCGGTTCGACAGTTAATGAACCATCGTACGAAAGATGGGACTCCTGTCAGAGAACACATTATGTTGATCATAAGCTATCTCAATGACATGGAAATCCTTAGATCTGAGATTGATGGAGAAACAAAAATAGATATGATCTTGGAATTTCTCCCTGAATCTTTTGATACATTCAAGCTGAACTACTCCATGAATAAGCTAGGGTACACTCTTACCGAGCTAATGAAGGACCTTCACACCGCTGAGGGACTCTAAGGTAGGAACTGTCCTACCTACCTGAAGATTAAAGGGAAATGTATTGTACTGCCAAGCTTGTTTAGTAACTGATAATATATCATCGTGAATTCTTGACTCTGCAACTACTAACAACCATATTTGTTGTTCTTTGAATGGGTTTAGGAAAAGCAAAAGCTTAGAGGATAGCAAGTTCTGTGTCAAGTGGGGTGATGGGAGCTTGGTGTCTGCTAAGGCTGTGGGATCCGTGACATTGTCTTTTGAAGACAAAACTTTAAATTTGAATAATGTATATTTTGTTCATTCCTTTGGGAAAACTTAACATCTAAAGCTCAAATTGTTGAGCAGAATTATTATTTAAAGGTTATTGATAATGGAATTCGAATTTCGTTTTCCAATTCATTTGTCACTGATGCTTGTATGAAGAATGGTTTATACTATCTTTATCATACACAACCTTTATTGTTAGACACCAAAATAGATAACAATCTATTTAGGGAACCAAAGAGGATAAAACTTAATGACTCATCTGATCTAATAAAATCAACACATCTTTGCCACTTAAGACTGTCATATTAGTCTAGATAGGATTAAGCGACTTGTGTGGGACACTCCACTCCAAGCCTCTGCAATAGGCTCACTGTATAGAAGGAAAAATGACCAAGCGACCTTTCTCTAATAACGGTCGAAAAGCCACTGAGTTGATGTATGTGGTCTGCTCATAACTCAGGCACGTGGAGGATACGAATACTTCGTTACCTTTACCGATGATTACTCCACATATGGATATGTTTATTTGCTCAAACATAAATCCGAGACTTTTAACGTATTTAACATTTTTTGGGCTTTAGCGAAAAAGCAAACTGGCAAACAGATCAAAACCATTTGATCCGATCGAGGTGGTAAGTATTTGTTTGAAAAGTTCGATGAATTTCTTAAGGAAAAAGGTATCGCTTCTCAGTTTACAGCACATGGCACACCTCAACAAAACGAAATGTCAGAGAGAAGGAATCGAACTCCGATGGAGATGGTTGGATCAATGATGAGTTACTCAACACTCCCTAATTCCTTTTGGGGATAGCTCTCAAAACTTCCGCATATATTCTGAACCAAGTTCCGTTTAAGACGGTCCCTGGTACTATTGGAATAAGACTTGTCCTATGTTGTGAAGTACCAGCTACTTTACCCAACAATTCCTTTAGCACAAGTTTGCTTCTTAGTACAGAGTTTTTCATATAGTCTGCTTCCTGAAACATAGCGTTCGTTCTAACGAACGTTTTCTGATCAGCAGCACTATAGAAGATGTACCCTTTGCTCTCTTTGGAATATCCCACAAAAAGGCATACCTCTGAACGACTAGCCAGCTTGCTAGTCTTTTGTCTCAGCACATGTGTTGTACAACCCCAGATGCGAGCGTGGTGTAAAACAAATTTTCGACCACTCCATTTCTCATAGGGAATACCAGGTGCCATCTTAGACGGAACCTGGTTCAGAATGTAAGATGTTGTTTCTAGGACATATCCCCTGAACGAGCTAGGAAGTGATGAGTAGCTCATCATCAATCTCACCATATTTGTAGAGCTCGATTCCTTCTCTCTGACACACCGTTTTGCTGTGGTGTTCCAGGTGCTGTAAGTTGAGCATGAATGCCTTCTTCTCTAAGAAAGTCTTCGAACTCTCCAGACTCTCCCCCTCGATCAGATTGAAGGGTTTTGATTTGTTTCTCCGTCTGCTTCTCTACCAAAGCCTTATACACTTTGAACAATTCAAAGTTATCCAACTTATGTCGCATCAGTAAACAAGACCAAATCTTGAGTAGTCATCAGTGAAGGTTGCAAAGTATGTGTAACCTGCCCTTGCCTGGATGTTTATTAGTCCACATACATCACTATGTACGAGTTCTAATACTTGCGTGGCTCTTAGACCCTTTGAAGAGAAGCGTCTCTTGGTCATCTTGCCCTCGAGACAGGATTCACATGTGGGAAGGCTTCCCATGGTAAGAGACTTCAAAGGACCATCCTTTGTCAATCTCTTAATCTTATCTACGCTAACATGTCCAAGACGTAAGTGCCATAGATATGTGTCATATGTTCCATCTGTATGAAACGTCTTACGCTTCCCGACTGAATCACTATTCACTTCGGTAGCTAAGATTGTCGGTTCAACAAGATATAAATAATAAATAGAATCCACTTGTCGAGCTTTAATAATAAAAGAATCATTAATAAAAATCTCAATACCATTATCGATCTTATAATTGAAACTTTGTTCTTCTAAACGACCAAACGAAATCAAATTCTTGCAAAAATCTGGAACATAATAAACATTATTCAAAAATAAAGTTTCATTTTCAAACTTGAGCTTCATGGTCCCGACAGATCTTGCTTCGACCTTCGTTCCATCACCCTAGTTGAATCCGAACTCCCCGTCACTCAAGCTCCTGGATTTCCTGAAACCATTCAGATTACACACAACGTGGTCAGACGCCCCGCAATCTAGGATCTAGGGCGGTGCCTTGTTTGTATTATAACATGCTTGAGTAACAAATATCATACTTTTCCCCTTGACACTATTGAGGTAGGTAGGAAAGATCCTCCGCTAGTAGCCAGCCTCTCCGCAATGGTGACTCTTGTGCTCAGACTTGTCCACCTTTGTGATGCATTTGCCCTTAGCATCCACAGCCTTCTTGTAAGGCTTCTTGGAACCAGTTCGGCTGGCGTTTTTGGGTCTTTCTATCATCCTTTTAGAACCAGAGGTCGAGGCTCTGTGTTCATCAACATTGAGCTCTCCCGACTTCTTCTTGTTTTTAGGGAGAAGTCCCTCGGTAGTGTGTAACTCCTTCATGAGCTCAGTTACAGTGTAATTGAGCTTATTCATGGAGTAGCTATCATAAGATTTTGTTAGAGTCTCCAAGATCATGTCAATCTTGGTCTCTCCGTCGATCTCAGAACCAAGGATCTCCATATCATTCAAGTGACCCATGATCAGTAGCATGTGTTCCCGAACAGAAGATCCCGACATCATCCTGCAATTCATAAAATTGCGGATAGCTTCCTGCCTTGCCTGACGTGCATGGTATCCGAACATCTCATGGAGATTGAACAAGATTTCATATGCAGTGGAGATGTCTCGATGAGATTGTTCCAACACATTGTTCATCGATGCCAAAATGTAGCATCGAGAAATCTCGTCAGACCTATCCATGCATCGTAGGCATCCTTGTCTTCCTTACTCGAGTCAGCACTCGGAGCAAGAGGACATGGGGTCATCAGAACATATTTGTGCTTTTTCACCGTCAGTACGATGTCGAGGTTACGTTTCCAGTCAACGTAATTCTCACCATCGAAATTGTTAGAACTCAAAATCGTTTGTAGCAGGTTAAAAGACATAATGCTGAAAATATAAATAAAATAAATAACTTTAGTATGTGCTACTATTTCAAATTACATGCATGCATGAACAATCCTATTATGGTAAGGAAAGCGTTAAATAATTCATGGTATTATGAACAAAAATAGTTAATTACTTTTCCTATGGGGAAACCTTAACCGCCTTTCATAGTCGTGACACATCACTATTTAATTCGAACCATCCAATAAGTCACAACTTCTAGTTCTTAATAATTACCATAAACGTTTGGGCACTTATTTCTAATGCAGAGCCTCTATGTTAGGATTACTTTAAAACATAAGTCTAAGTGTGCAACCGACGCGTGGGTCTTTACTCAAGTTACTTTGAAGACGGTTCACCTATGTGGAGACCTCGTTTCATCGTTACTCTTTAAGACTTAGTTCTTAACAATATAATTACCTAAATACTTCCGAAGTACTCCCATTGAAGGGAGGGCCACTATGGGTGACTCTTGGTTCATCACATATTTAGTTAATTATATTCGTGCCGGGGACCTTGGGTTGCTTCAATGATAAACAACCCTCCCACTTAGTTTTTGCAAAGAATCAAATTCTTTTAAAACAGTTTAAAATTTTATAACTCATAATCTAATTATAAACAATATGAACAATTCATGGTATTATGATGTTGGCATTTTATCCTATATGAAATGTGAAGTTATATGCAATGAGATTAAATAATAATAAAAACATAAAATATTTAACTCAGTAAATGGCCCATTTCTAAATACAACTCAAAAAAGAAATTGAAATAAAAATTAAACTAATTTAATCTTCATCGGCCAATGAGACATGTGACGCGTCATCGGATGTCTCGGGTTAGCCCCAACACGTTCTTCAACGTGCGGCCAATCACGAGGTGCTGCCTCTTTTGTCTTCTCGTCGTCGAATTACAATAAAATATAATTACTATTTAAATGTCTTCGCAAATTGAGGATCACAATTTAAATAAATAATTTTAAAATCCGGAACGATAACCGGAAACAAAATCCTAGGTCCATATAAATGAGGATCCATCCATAAACTACAATGACACAATTTATAACATTCGAAATGCAATAAATAATCATACAAAAAACGCCAACACCAACTAGTCAAACAAATTTCAAAACTAGTCATTAAACCTAAATTTTATGCCTTTAAATAGCTCTGATACCATTTGTTGAAATTTATTTGACAAATTAAACAATATAAATATATTACACATCCTATGTGGCGGAAAAATATAATTAGATCTATATATATCAAAACAATTTTAATATATTTAACAACGTAAGGCATTAAAATTTAATTTTATGTTTAATAAACTAATTTATTAAAATACACCAAGCTACAATTGAACATCCTATAATTTTATATAAACAATTTTACACAATTATAGACATCCAAATCGTTGAGAAGACTTACAATAGAGATTATAAACAATCTCAGCGTTGCTCTCTAACACCGGAATGCCACACCGAGTCCATGCGAGGAAAGGGGGTCGCCGGATTGTCCTAGGCGAACGTTGGCCAGATTGAGAAAGCTGGCCAACACTCGCCTAGTACAATCCGGCGACCCCATTTCCTTGCATGGACTCGGTGTGGCATTCTAGTGTTATCAGGGAGTTAAAGTGGATTCAAGTGATCAATGAGCTCAAATGGATGGAAGATGATCTGAAATGACTAGAAGAAAACTATCAAGTGATCCATTACGTTGGCCTAGTGGGCCTCTCACAAGATTTAAGGCCAAACATGTCAAAGAGGCTTTAAATTGGCTGGTTCAAGAAGTTAATTCACTTGGGCCAAAAGTTGAAGCAAATCTGAAGCAAGAGAGCCTAATTACCATGATTAAGGCTCTAGAGGAGTAATTAGAATGCCTATGTCGTTTTTAGGCATGGGAGTCACGTTTTTAGCATTATGTAAGGTTGTTTACTCTTTTGGGACTTACTATTGTAACCACTCAGAGAGGTTGGACGAATTAAGGGTGTTTATATCCATTAAGTGTGTTGTTTAGTGTGTTTTTATGTCAAAAACTTTCAGTTTCAAAGTTATGAGGGCTGAGAGTTATTGGCATTTAGTTTTCAGGTTTAATTAATTAGTCTCTTTAATGTTGTTTTCAGAGTGGTTGGGAAAAACGTTTTGGTCAGGTTGTAAAGCCTTTCAAATGCTATAACTAAATGTTTAGAACATTGTAATCAGACAATTACCTTCTGAATGAATTATATGTGAGTTTTGTGTTTTTTTTCTTATTCTTGAAAAGATTTTTTTGAACTTATCAAGTCTTCTTGTGGCGTTCCGCAACTTGACTTATCATCTTGATTCTTAAGCATTTATCTTGAGTATCCTGGTGTGGCATCGTAAATCTTGTAGGTTTGGTTCTTATCTCCAGAGATATTGAGTCAAATCTCAACATTCTACTCGTTTTCAGATCTTGGGGTCTTTTTCCAATTATTGTTATTCGGTCTTATCGCATTTTTTGGTAAGGATCATATCAGAGTCCATGCGAGGAAAGGGGGTCTCCATATTGTCCTAGGCGAGCGTTGGCCAGATTGGGAAAGCTGGCCGGGCGGGAGATCACGCTGACCGGGAAGGGAGCACGCCAGACAGGTAGAATCTCGCCGTGCATGGGCTTCGCGGGTCTGGAAGGGCGCCGGACAGGGGACCTCACTGGGATTCCTTCGCTTGACAGGAAGCACGCTGGCGGGGCAGGGAGATCCCGCTGTGCAGGGGTCTTACCAGACTGGTAGATCGCGCGCCTGGAAGGGGAATTCTCGCCGGCCTGGGTGCCTGGAAGGGACGCTGGCCAGTCAAGGGGTCTGCGCGGCTGGGAGACGCCGGAATGGGCTGGCTGGAAGGAGTCCGCCGACAGGGAGCTTTCAAACACCTTTTTAAAAATAATTTTAAAACAATTTTTCAGAATTAAAACACACAAAACACCACAAGTAAAAATCAATGATAATACACAAGGATTTTAATGAGATCGAGAGAGTGGGCTCTCATGAACTCTCGGGAATCACAAAAGGGGAAAAACAATTTTTTTTTCTTTTTGTTCTTTTCTAGGGATCTTGGCTGAGAGAGACAAAGGGAGCGAGAGAGAGTCTTGGCCGAGTGAATTCGGGATAGGGTTAGTGTCTAGGGTTTTCTTAAGCCTATTTATAAACAGTTTAAGTTTGGGCTTAAGTTGAGTCATACTCAAAGCCCCGTGACTTGTAATTCTCGGCCATACACTTTCAATATACTAGGCCATATTCTTTTAATCTATTCCCAAATTTTTTTGATTTACATTTAAATTCAACTAATTTAGAACTCTCATTTTATTTAATGACATTACATTAAAATAATTTCATACTTTCCAAATAAGTACGAGATAAGAAATTGTTTATTTTTCTCCTTTTATTTAATTGAATTTCTCAAGTGTATTATTATCAATATAATAATAATCTTATTATCAATATAATAATACTCTATGATTCAATAAATAAACGTAACGATAAATAACAAATTATTTATCTATGCACTTAGAAAAATAACTTTCCCGATATAAATCTCAATTTCTATTTAATGAGTAAATCAACAATTCTAGTTCATTTAATCTCTTCCAAGTGTTTATCTTTGAAAACTTATGGACCCATATGAACGAAACTTTTGAATAAAGATCGGGCTCAAAAGTTTACAAACTTTTTCCATCTGTTAATTCTTAATATTAGTCGATTCCACTAAAGGACTAATACTGACACTCTCTCAATATGCGTATATTTTCCGTTTGATGTGACAAAAAAAATTCTTCACACGGTCCACGGATTACTTTACGATATTACCCTTCATGTGTATCATTAATTAAGGATAATGTAAAATTACCGTTTTACCCATTTAGTTAATATTTCACTAATTTCTTTGTTATTTGTGAATGAGAAAAACATAGAGTGAGATGTCTTTACATGTCACATGTTTTAATCAAAGAATGTCCTTATTCAATGAATACTTGGCCAGGTTTAGTCATTCACACTCTCATAACAAAGCATAGTGTGATACTAATGTGTTTGCATTGTTCTAACATGAATTCCATATCTGCGAATCATATAACTCAATATCACATCGTTATGACACCAATCGTCGGTTCAATTGAAACTATGACTTAGTCATTGCCCATTGACAAATCAAATGTCATAAAGTGCAATATCAATTATATATTCACTTCAGGATTTAGGTAAGTACCAAAATACCTCTCGTATGTGATCTTGAAGTTTCTAGTGGATAAACGGTTTTATCTTGAGCTTCTAAGTATCACTGGTCTTGTTCAATATCATCTATAAGATATCAAGGATGAATCATAGAGTCACAACTCTCTATATCACAAGATTAGATATCATGATTCATTCAAACAATCATTACTTAGATTCGATTGCTCTATCGATCTTAAGATTGCGAAAATGTTTAAACTAGTCACAAGAGGCTATCTTGTGAAGTCTGTATTTAGCACCCATTTCGTTGATGACAGTTTCAGAGCGTAGCATTCATACATAAACACAAACATAATAAAAATGAATATTTATTGATATTGATGTTTCAGCAAAATATAAATACAAATGTATTTCATTGTCTAATATCTCCTTTGTGGGCGTTAATCCCAACATCAGGTTGATCTACAAGCTTCCAGACCTCGTTGACATACATTGAACAACGTTCATGGCTTCTTGCCATAGGTTTGCTTCAGAACTGTGCATCGCTTGGGAAAATGACACTGGATCATCTTCCTCCTTGTACGCGACAGCAGTGAAAGTCTCTATGATACCCATGTATCATTCAGGTTGTCGTATAATCCTGTTACTCTGACGAATCACGGGAGGCTCTTGTTCCGAATCAAGGATCCACCAGAAGTGATACGCCCCGGGAAAGGGTCGTTGATAAGAAATTTCAAGTCGTCCTACACAACAAAACATCAAAATTTCAATATTTTAATCTGCCATATCATGTATGCCGGAATATAAACAAATTGTGTTTAGCACGTGTAAAACTATTTTACTGCCTAGACAAAGTGCATGAACATGGTTTTAATTAAAACATATGATAAATATGAAAAAGACATAAAACTTTTTTCTTGTTGCTTGATCCTGGAGTCCATTCTCGGATGAAGATCCTTCTCCTTGTCTCGCCGCCTATTATCTTTGGATTCTCGAGCAACCACGAAAGCTTCTACCACTGAAGTCTTCGAGCGTTTGAAGAGTTTAGTGAGTGGGCACTATTAAACAATATGAACCAAGAACAAGTTTTGGATCATAAACTAATACTCTAGATCAAGTGAGGATCTAGGTGCCAAAATAAAAAAGTATTTCAGAGAGAGAGAGGAATATGGTCGGCTAGAAGAGAGAGAGCAAGACCAAAAAGCTTATTTTCACATCTCTATGTGAGGCTCTATTTATAGGACAATAAAATACAAGAAAGGATAATTACCATTTCATATTGTGTATTCATGACACAATATTTGATTTCCTCCTCCTTTTCTCTTCCATATGGTCAGCCAACCTATGTCATAAATGAGAGAAATTTGTTTCCTTACTTAGCACATTGGTTTCCTTCTCAAAAAAAATTCTTTTGGGCAATTACCAATATGCAATAATGCACCAAAAAGAGATATTTCTCTATCTCCCTTGATGAAATATGGCCGGCCATATGAGTGTCTACACACACATATTTACTTCCTAATTTGTTCACAACAAAATAAGGAAAAACCTTCACATTGTTTAGACCATTTTACATCAATTATCTTTAAGGACGAAAATATCCTTTAGACCATTTTCGTAAAATACGTCTAGTTCAAGAATTAAACTCATTTTAAATAACATAAATCTTCAATCAAATGAAAAAAAAATGAATGAACGTTTCAACTTTTATTAATTTAATCAACAAATTACAATAAAGACTTATGAGAGATTTATATTACATCGATATGCAAATAAATAATCTTTTGTGGGCATCTCTGTCAACAAATATAGTAGAAAAACCATCGTACAGGAGCATATATGTAAACTTATCGTATAATATCATAATCTAAACCTATCGTATAATATCATAACCTATCTTACGCATCGCAACTCATCGTAAACCGACCCTATGAAGTCTATTGTAAACCATCGTAAAGGTCATCGTAAACAATCGTATGATATCGTAAACATCGTACGATATCATATGTACAATGGCCTTTAACGTGTTCTTCGTGTCTGGAAAACCTTATCTCTAAACTAGATCAAATCTTCCCAAATCAATCCGATTGAACATTCATTACACTCGAAAACACCATACGAACTACATGCAATAGATTTAAATAACAAAAACAACAAAATTATACATTTTAATTTTTTTCCCTTGAGAGCTTTTTTGAGATATCGGGTCCTGTCCGCGCCGATTAAGAAGTTATCCGAGTTTGACGACATTCTATTGTTTAGTTAATAACCTTAGTTTGATAGTTTTGTGACGTATAAGTTGAGTTTTGAAAATAAAATTAGGAAGAAGAGGGTTCGTCCGAGAGAAAAAAGAAAATGAGGGAAATACGAACTTAGGGGTATTTTTGTTCGATTTTGGACCTAAAGTCCATTTTAGGATGTTTTTAACAAAAGAATTTCAATGTTGATATTTTGCAATGTTTTGGGTCTACAAAATAAAATTACTCCTATAATATCAGAAAAAATTCAAAATTAAAATATAAAAAAAAAATTTCTACTTTATCTCGAAATAATGTCTAACTTAATATAATAAACAACAACATAGAAACGTACTGAGAATAAAATATTTAAAGCCTTCAAATTATAATTTCATTGAAAAATATACCAACTCATTCCTTACTTTTTTTTATCAAAATACCAAGAGATTGGAAGACAGTGGTTACTCATATAAAACCAAGAAAAAAAAATTGCACGTGCCGATAACATGCGGATGGCTCGAAAACTGAAAATTGCGATGGTTGATGAAATTGCGACAGAATTAATGTGAAAATTTAAAATTACGAGATAAATTGCAGTGGCTGACAAAAATTGCGTTAAATTACAAAAATTTCGACGGAAATAATGTTGCGAAATAATAAATATAAAATATAAAAAAATTACACATAATATATTTTTAAATTTCAAATTAAATAAATTTCATTAAATATAATATAATTTTATTAAAATTAATTATTATAAATTGGGCTAATTTTTTTATTTTGACCGAATATATTTAAAAAAAACTTAGTATAAAACAATAAAACCTAACAAACCCTAAGTTATATCTCTCTGATCTCCGCTCTTTTGCCTCACTCGTCTCCTCTATCTCTCATCTATGCCACACTTCTCTTCTTTCCTGCACAAAATTTTAAACACTATAAAACTCATGTTTTCACCCTGGACGCAACAAATTTTTCGAGTTCATGTGGGCAAGGCGGCAAAATCACAGAGAAACAACGAAAATTAAGTTGAAATTGTACGATCGAAAAACCATCACCATCCTGGATATGACATCGCTATGTCATCGCCTTCTTCGAATATCCGGGCCACAAAAAAATAAGTTTTGTTGAACGCAATTCAAGCTTCTTGTTGCGATTTTGGGGGATTTTATACAAATATTTGGCAAATCGGCCCTAGTTTACAAACGTTTTTTGTCCAACGTTTGTTAAAAAATTTATAAATGTTCAAAACAATTACGTGGCATATTTACTAACGTTATTTAATTATTTTTTTACCCTTACTTTTTTTCGGCCGGTTTACTTGAATTTTTAATTTGTTTTTAAAAATTTCGTTTCAAAACTTCAAATAGTTTCCTTTATGGTTCAAAAGATTCTAGTGATTAATTCTTCATAGATCCTAAAGTTATGGGTAGTTAATTGACTTGTTATTTTTAATTTAATTAATTAAAAACCTTACTTTATGGCGAGTTAGTTATCTTTTTACAGTTATTTTGGAGAATTTTTTATTCTCATCCGATTTTATTTCTTTGGTATTATTTTTTTATTGTCGATATTTACTATTAATTAATGTTTCAATTTTCTATCTCTGAATTGCTCAGTGTTTGTTAATTGATAATCAATTTACACTGAAATGGATTTGTTCCATCGTAAATGTAGTTGCATTTTACAACGTTAATTGATTTTTACTACGTAAATTGAAAATTTTCAACGTAAATTGATTTGTTACTAGAAGAAAGAAATAAAAATTTCAAACATAAATTTGAAATTAAAATAAAAACACGAAGAAGAAGAAGAAGAAGAAGAAGATAAAAAAGAAGAATGAATGTCGTGTTTGTGAAACCTTCACATCCTTCTCCGCCATGAAAATTTCACATCCTTTGTCCACCATGAAAATTTCACATCCTTCTCCGCCATGAAAATTTCACATCATTCTTCTTCTTCTTCTTCTTCTTCGCCATTGTGTTCGTGAAGAAATCAATTCTAAAAAAATTGATTCTTAAAGAATCGATTTACAAAAAAAAATTCAAAAACAAATTAGATACAAAAAAGAACATAAAAACTTGTTAATCGTCGACCGATTTAAATCCATGAACTCCACAAAAACTTGTTGATGATGAATTTTTTTGTTTGTCGATGGATTTTGATTTCAGAGAGATTTTTTTAAAATGGCGATTCTTTTCATGCGTAAGTTAATGTGGTTCAGTTATTATTCCGTAATTTACGCTGTAATTGAACTTCCAAAATTAAGTATTTGAATTTCATTAATATTTGGGCAGGATTTTTATTTTTGGGGAAAAATTGGAAAGAAATTTTCGTTAATTAAAGGAGTGTACATTTACAAAAGTTTTATAAAATGTTAGAAAAAAACTATATTACCAAAGATATATAGGATTATCTTGTACATTAACCCGGGTTTTATACCCAGCCCCGAACGATACTCCACGAAACGATATGAACCCATAAACGATCGTCATTTCGACGCAATGCCGAAAAGTAACAAACAGTAGCATTTGTGACGATAAATAAAAATAAACGTCATTGCGGCGCGATTCAGGCAAAACTTTCCGACATTATTTTCGTTGCAATTTTTGAATTTTCGAGCAATCAACACATTTTCGACATGCGCAATTTTTGTTCTTGATTATAATTGTGGACTTGACATCACACGCGAACTAGAAGTTCTCGATACTCTGTGTTCGGAAATACATGTCTTTTGCAAGATAATTATGTAACATTTTTGTGTGTCAATAATATATATATATATATATATATATATATATAAATATACCAAAATTTTGGACTTTTTATTATTATTTATATATTTTATATGTTTTCTTATTAACGCAAAAAGTGAGTTATATGTTATAGTCTATGTTTCAAAGATTTTGACTTATTTGTGACCCTCTCTTGAGTGTGTGCAATTGGTATGTGATTTATGCACATAAATGAGATATGAATGATCTAGTAGCAAAAAAGTAGTTTATAGTTAAAATTTTAAATGTCAAAATACAATTGTGTTGTTTTGTTGAAAATTAAAGAGATTAAATATTCATTCATATTTAAGTTTGTGTTTATGCATGTCTATGTCCTGCAACTATCATCAACGAAAGAAGGTTTTTGTACAGACTTAATAAGATATCTCTTTTTGATTAGTTTAAAATAAACAGTTCGCAATCTAAGAATCGAAATGCAATTGTGTCCGACTAATAATTGTTTGAATAAACTACCGATATTGTAACTTTGTTATATTGAGAGTTGTGACTCTGGAGTTTGTTGTCGCCGTATTTCCGGCGACGACGGTAATATTTATATTTCCCTCTCCCCAACCACGTAAAAGGGAGAAAGCTCACCCAGAAAGACCATGGCGCGTCCCCACGCGTCCGGGCCTTCGGCCCGGCGACTAATCCGCGCCTGGTCGGCCACCCTCACCTAGGGGACGCCTGGCCGGCCACCCTCACCTGGGAGACACCTGGCCGGCCACCCCCACCTAGGGGACGCCTGGCCGGCCAGCCTCACCTGGCAGGGGCCTGGCCGGCCACCCACGTTTGGGAAAGGCTTGGCCGGCCGGCCACCCTCACCTGGGAGACGCCTGGCCGGCCACCCTCGCCTGAGAGACGCCTGGCCGGCCACCCTCGCTTCGGAGGCGCCTGGCCGGCCACCTATGTTTAGGAGAGGCCTGACCGGCCGGCCACCCTCACCTGGAAGACGCCTGGCCGGCCACCCTTACTTGGGAGACGCCTGGCCGGCCGGCCACCTGTGCCTGGAAGAGGGCTTCCTGTCCTCCGCCACCTGGGGGTCTCCACTCGATCCAAAGGGTGGTTCCAATATAAATAGCCCTTCACACCTTCCACAAAGGTAAGACATTTTATTCTCTACACCTAGACTCTGCTAAAATATTAGTACGAGTCTTTATCTCTCTCTCAACCTTCGATACCCCCACGTGAGGTATCCTAGGGAACGATCTCCGACCAGAATAGTTCCCTAAAGATCCAAGAGCCGAGCGCCAAAACGCCGGTGATCCAAGGTTCCCCGTTTCTCTCGGTTTTGTCGATCCCTCCTCGTCATCCTATAACTCCACCCACATTATACTAATGTTGAGCGTCGGAGAGATAAACAGATGACCCCTCTCTGTTTTCCCTTCTTAGTTCACGTCTGTTTACTCTTTTCAGATAACATAAGGACTCGAAGACCCCACTGCAGCTAAGAGACGATCCGGGACACCGGATCTGACACGCTCAGGCCGAAGCGAGGGTCACCCGCTCTGAGCGAGGATCTGACCGCTTAGGCCTCTGAACGTTGTCCAAACTTCAGCGACAACAGAGTTTATTTTTTATGTCATAATGAAGGCATTGAACAAGACTTGTGATGCTTTGAAGTTTGAGTTAAAAATGTTCTATTACTCGAAGATTTTAATCACTTACGGGGGGTATTTTCATAATTACCTAAATGCTGAAGTGAATACATTTTTTCTTGTGACACTATGACATTTGATTAGTCAATGTGAAATGTCTAAAAAATGGTTCATAGACCCGACGATTGATGTAATATCATGTCTAGTTGAAAATGATTCACATATATGAGATTTGTGTTGTGAGAATGCTACACGATTAGTATCACACCATGATTTGTTCTTTGAAGTGTGAGCGAATAAAATAGGCATGATATTCAATGAATAATATAATCTCTCAATAAAAGATGTGACATGTTGTGACATCTCACTTTATGTTTTTCTTCGTTCACAAACAACAAAGGCTTTGCCCCTCTTTTATAAAAATGCATAAAGTGACAACAAAGCTTTATTTGTTTCTTTCTTTGTTATTGTTTTTATGCTAAAAATTGTCATTTATCCGTTTCTTTACATAGTTGTTAGATAACATCATTTTAACTGTTAACAATTATATGTGCAGTAAATGGTGTCTAAACTAACATCAGTCCATTTTCTTTCCATAAATTGGTCCGCAAAAAGAAACAATCCTCTGTTCAATCTTCTTCAAATGATCAAAAGTCTGAAGAATCACCTACAAATTCTTCAATATCATCATCGTAATCATCTAAACCATCTGAATTCTCTTTCCTTGTCAACATCTTCAAGCCCATGCTTCTCGACTCTCCGCTCAAAACTGCCTCGGCAGAATAATATGACGTGGCATTGAAACCTGGATTTGTTTTTATCAACGCAGAGCTATTTGAATCAAAACGTTTCGCTCTCGAAACCACCCTGAATTCTCGGATGCTCTGTTCTTCATTCCGATTCTCATCTTCATCTTCATCGATTGAATTTCGAAAATCGCCCAGACCGTCGTGATCGACTTCATCATTGTCCATCTCCGACGAGATCAAATCCTCGAAATCAACGGCCTCTTCTTCTTCTTCATCATCATCATCCGCTATATCTTGATCGAGGCCGTCGATTTCATCGTCTCCACCGCCTCTTCCTTCTTCTTCTTCGTCTTCTTCTTCGTCTTCTTCTCCTTCCTCGAGATCTCTCTCTTCCTTTTCAGCGGTGACTATCAAATCGTGTTTTGAACGGAGATCACGTCTCCCAAGCTTTACGATCCCAACTCCAGCCCCGGCGATGTCTTCCCCTTCTTCTTCTTCGTGACTCTTCCGGTGATTGTTCATCTGGTAAAGTAACCAAACGCAAATGACGATCATGAGACAAGTGTGAACGACATTCTTTACTTTGAAGCCTCTGCACCTCTGGCTTCTCTTTGGTGATTGTTTCAACATTGACAGTGATTGATTTACTTCCTGAGAAAAAATATTATTAGTAAGAGCTACAAATCGTCTTGTAATGTGAAATAGAAATCCAAACGTCTTTAATCGTTTATATGAAGAAAATGAAAAGTGAAGAAAAAGCTGAAAAGTCTGAAAGAAGGCACAAAGGAAGAGATCATCGTCGTCATAAGGAAAAATTGCAGTACCTGAAATGTATGACGGTCACTTTCCAAATTCCGAGCTCAAAACTTTCTTCAATTATGCAGAGCAGTTTTGAATTTTTATCATTTTGAGGGAAATGTGTGGTCCATGGCGAGAGTTAGTTGAGGGTTAAGAAAAACGCTTTGTGTCAGTCACACACGACACACTCTCCTTCTGTTGGAATGGAGACGAAACAAGACCCAAATTAAGATGAAATTATTCACACCAAAACAGCAATAAAATTTGTCCTCAAAATTTGATGCTTCCATTTGTCACAGATATTTTTTTTTTCTTCTATTATCATTTTATCATTGGCGCGTTCTTTTTAAAAGTGTTTCTTTTAGGCTTCTAGCACATAGCCTCCTCCTATGTTCAATTATATTTTGCAACTTGTAGTTTTTGCCCATGATAGGTTATATCTCGTTTGTAGCTTGAAACAAAACAAATTTTATCTTAAAATTTACACCTCGCTTGTGATTCCAATGAGCAGTTTTAATTTCATAACATTTTTCAAAAATAAATAAATAATTGAATTGTGTTATAAAAACTTACTAAGTGACTAAACTAAAACTCATTTTTGTATTAGTATATAAAGTGATAAAATTAATAGAGAGAGAATGAGGAGAGTAATTATACGAGATTGTGAAAACAATTATGATTTTTACTTCACCCATCAGTAATATTTATAGTCAAAATCATGGCATGAAGGCAAAATAAAATAATAAATACAATAATAGAGGGAAGGAATAGCAATATCAATTATATGAGCAAATCATATTCTCTCTTGATTGCTCATTATAATATTATGTGATTAAAATTGTAAGAGAAAAACAGTGCAGCCACTCAAAACTCCCCCTGATGAAGACATGAATGTGTTCCTTAATAAATTTTGTAATTTACGCATTCTAATGTTATGAACATGCTTTCTAAAAGTTGAAGTGGAGAGCGGTTTTGTGAGGAGTTCAAATTGGCTATCACAAGAGCGAATGTATTGTATGTTGATAACATTATTTTTCTCTAGTTCATAAGTAAATGAAAATGACTTTGGAGGAATTGTTGTTGGCAGATATGTCCATAAAAAAATTATTTATTTGCATATCGATGTAGTATAATATCTCACGAGTCCTTATTCTAATTTGTTGATTAAATAATAAAAGTTGAAACGTTCATTTATTCTTTTTCGTTTGATTTAAGATTTTATGATATTTAATAGTCTTATAGTCTTTAATCAAACCTAACAACGTATGAAGAGTCAAATGTAGATTTGTGTGAACAAACTTTTCATGGTTTGCTTAAAACGAAATATTCTCAATTTAAAGATCAACATACTATTGATCATAGTATGATTGTTTGAAGAATCTATGATAACTAGTTACGAGACATAGAGAGTTAGGAACTCTATAGTTCTTCTAGTGTATCTTCCAAAAATATTGAATTGATCAGTGCACCATTAAAGACAAGAAAACAATTTAACCTCTTATGTCTCAAGGTCACTATATATGAATTGCATCGTGCTTACCTTAATCCTGAAATAAGACATGTCATTTCATAACTTCAATATATTCATTTGAGGAAGTTACACTCTAGATCCAAGTTTGTGAACTAGATGCGCTCTATTGGTGATGTATTGGGTTATGAATTTGACATGAATATACTTTGTGAAGTTCACATAGATATGAAATTCATGTACAAGATTGCTGAAATGCAATGTATATCATGTCATGCTTTATTACTTGGATTGTGAATAAATGTACCGTGTGGTGTCCAAATAGAATAAAGGATTCTTTTAGATGAAACATTGTGACTTGTTAGCTCATCGTTAAGACATCATTTCTAACTTATTCACAAGTATTAAGGGAGTTGAGGAAATAACAACTAGAAGGGTAAAATGGAATTTTACAAATCCCATCTAGTTGATGATATACATGTAGGGTAATCATTCGATAATATTTAGTGGATCCACTCATCACGAATAATTAGATTTTTTAGTAGAAAATAAATTCATTTGAACCGAGAGATTTTCAGTGTCAACTCTTTAGTGGAGTCTGACATTAAACTAGACTTGGAAAAATTTGTGAACTTTGAGCCCGAGAGTCCTAGTTAAAACTTTGTTTATTTGGGTCCATGAGGTCACTATCACAAGTCCTTAGAGTAGAGTTTGTTAAACAAGAAACTAAGTCAAAATAAGTTTAATCGTTGAACTAGACATATCTTCTGTAAATAGTCTAAAGGTTAATTTTATCCTCATGAACATAAAATAATGTGAATGGCAAAATAAGATTTTAAATATTATCATATAATGGAAATATAAATTATTTTCTAAAGCTGAGAAGTCGTTTGAGGCATTATGAAACTAATTTCATTATTGGTGCAATTTTAATTCTTCAATGGGTATTTTAAGAATTGTCTTAGAAAGAAATAAGGAAGCGTATAGATGCTCCTCTCATGCATGAAGAATTCAGCCAACATCAATGAGAGAAGGAAATTATCTCTTATTATTTGTGCAATATAGTATATTGATAATTGCCCAAAAGAAAAGAGGAAATGAATTTCTTTGAGAAGAAAACAAATGCGCTAAGTGCGGAAACAAATTTCGTCACTTATGACATGAATTGCCGGCGACTATCAAGAGAAAGAGAGGAGGGAGGACGTAATTACCCTTTCTTGTATTTCATTCTCCTATAAATAGAGACTCAAATTGAGATGTGAAACTAAGTTTTTGGTTTTGCTCTTTCTCTTTCTAACCGACCATCTCTCTCTCTCAAATACTTTTTTTATCTTCGAACCTAGATCCTCACTTTTTCTAGGCAGTAAAATAGTTTTACAAGTTTGAAACCAATTTTTTTATATTCCTCCATATAAGATATGATAATTAATTGTTAAATCCTAGATCAATTCTAACAAATGATCTTAGAGCATGAGTTAAAGTTTAAACATGAACCTGGTTTTAAAACTATACTCAAGGAAATTGTTTCTGAAATTTGCTTAGACGTTGAATATGCTAGGTTTGTTTTCAATATTTTATTTTATTATGTATGAATTTAAAATAAATAACATGTTGATTTTATACAATCTAGGGATACTATTTAATTACATTAGAATCGAATAATTTAATGACTAGCATCTCCAAAAATAATTTTTTGGAAATCGTTTAAATTTTTAATAAAGTAGTTACATTGTCTTACGTCTTTATTATCGTTGATTTTTTTCTTATTATGCTTTGTTATTAATATGTTAACATAACACATAACAAAGACTAAACTTCACCTTAAAACATCTTTAATAAACTTCGTTTTTCAAACACATTGATCCAACGTACTTTTAATTGTTTTCAGTTTTCTGGACAAATTGTTAGGTCTCAATAAAATGGTCATAACGTTTTTCTCAGAGTATGAAAATTAGTGGTTCTTGAACCAAATTAAAAGTACGGATGTTAGCTATCCAATACAATTGGTTTTAGCTCATTTAGATACCGAATGTGTAATTTTTATTACCTTTTAAGTCCGAGGTGTTCGACATTCCGCGATTCCAAAAAATTTAATCCGGATTTACGACTCCTAACTTGTTACCCTCTTCTTGATGCAACAGTGGCTTATCGACGTTCACACGCTCAACCACCATGAATATTCCTTGAAGGAATATGACATGAATACATAGAAACTAGTTTTAGGGATATTTAAGAATCTAAAAAACTTCCAAGTGCAAAATGAGACATTGTATCTCAAACACTATCCTTTGGAAAATGAATTAGAAAAACGTCCGAGAACGTTCCTTGTGCCTTAGTGCATTAACACTGCTCTCCCGACAAATATCATTTCAGGGGTTTTTTTCTAATGTTCCACTCTATCTCTCTATAATCAAAGAAACATGTTCCCAAACGTACAAGAGAAGATATGCTAATTCCAAAAACTAAGTGGGAGGGTTGTACTTGCTGTTTGCAACCCACGGTCCCCAACACGATAAGTGCAACTGTCGTCAGACTAAGAGTCACCATCGTGACCCTTTCTTTAATGAGAGTACACTAGGAAAAACAAAGCATTTAGAAGCGACATTAGAAGCGACAAAGTCGCTTCTAATATTTTGAAGCGACGAAATTAGAAGCGACTAGTCGCTTCTAATATTTAAAAAAGCTAAAAAAAACCTACGAAAATACATGGTTGTTTGGGCATTAGAAGCGACTCACTTCAAATGCCCTAACATCCAAAAACATTATTTTAAAAAAAAATTGGTGTATTAATTAAAATTATTACTTAATTAATTAAAATTATTATTAAATATTATTATTAATTGACAAACCTAACTAAAAAATGTACTTAATAGAAATAAAATATATTAACAAACTTATTAAAAACGAAAAAGTATAAATAAACCTAAGATATTAAAAAACTAAAAAATTAACTAACATATAATAAACCAACCTATAACAGAAAAACTAAACCAAACCAAATAAACTACAAAAAGTTAAAAACTTACCGGTTTGTGTTGCGATCGATGGAGACATGCGGTGATTCGTACGAGGCTACGACTTAAAAATTAACAATCGGAAAAATAATTTCAAAACAAAACAATCAAATTAACAAACAAAACAAACTATTGAAACGACAAAACTAACTAAAACATATTAACAAAACGAAAAAAAAAACTTGCTGAGACGATGTGAGAATGGGATGCGAGAATGAACGAGGCTGCGAGATAGAATGAGAGACGAGTTGCGAGACATTAAAAAAATCAAGACAATAAAATATATCAAAACATAATTCAAAATCGTAAAAGTAAAAAAATAATAAATAAAAATTAAAAAATTAAAAACTAACAAACCTTAATTGCGAAAAGGCAGCGGCAATAGTTGCAAAGAAACCTGGTGAAGAAATTAACAAAAAAAATAAACAAAATTAACAACTAAGCTACTGACGAAATAATCGCAACGGAAACGCCGCCGGAGGAGCGTTCGGAACATTCTGGGAGGGCACAGAGAAGGAGGGTGTTGGAATAGGTCTAGGGTTAAGAAAATTATCATAAACACATTAATGGCGGAATATAAAAATTTCTTTTACAAGTAAAACAATTTTTACTAATCTAAACAAATTGCATATACATGTTACAAATTAAAAACATTATTTAAAATACTTGAATACTAACCTTTCTTGGACCTTTGAAATTAAGCGTCTTGAGAAAGGTGGATCTTCTTCCTTGGCACTATTCCTTCACGTCTAGTCTTGAGCTTGAGAAACCTAACGTTTCTATTACAGGAGTGTATAGAGGTTTAGAAGTATTTGTGTGTAGGCACAATTAAACAATATGAACCAAGAACAATTTTGGGATCATAAAATAATTCTCTAGATCAAGTGAGGATCTAGATGCCAAAATAAAAAGGAATTTCTAGAGAGAGAGAGAGTTGGACGGCCAAAAGCAAGAGAAGAACTAGAAATAAAGCTTATTTTTCACATATTTATAGGGGAAGGAAAGTCTATAAAGCTCAATTATTCATTCATGAAAGAATAATGTATTCATGACACAATATTTAATTTTCCCTTCTCCTTTCACTTCTAATATGGCCGGCCATATCAATCAAATAAGGAGGAAATTTGTTTCCTCACTTAGCTTATTTATTTCCTTCTTAAGGAAATTTATTTTCTCTTTTCCTTTTCGATAATTATCCTTATAATTAAAGTGAAATAAAACTCTCCTCTTTGATGCACGTTGGCCGAATTCTATAGCTAAGGAAGGGGCATCTAGATGCTTCCTTATTTCTTTTAAAATGATTCTTAAATTACCCATTGTAGTATTATTATTGCACAAATAATGAAATTAATTTCTTAATGCCTCAAACAAATTTTTGGCTTTAGAAAATACTTTATATTTTCATCATATGAAAATATTCAAAATCTTATTTTGAAATTCACATCATTTTATGTCCATGTGGACAAAAATACCCTTTAGACATTTTCCGACAAAAAGTCTAGTTCAACATTTGAACTTATTTTAACTTAGTTTCCAGTTTAACAATCCTACTCTAATGGCCTATAATAGTGACCTTATGGATCTAAATGAACAAAGCTTGAGCTTCTATACTCGGACTTAAAAGTTCACAAACCTTGTCCGAGTATTAGTTTAATGTCAACTAACTGCACTAAAGAGTTGACACTGAGAATCTCTTGGTTCAAATGAATTTATTTATACTCAAATTCAACTTAATTATATTGACCTGATCCATTGAATGTTATCTATAGTTACCCTTAATGAATATCATCAACTAGATGGGATTTATAAAATTTCCATTTTACTATTCTAGTTTTTATTTCCTCTACTCCTTTAGTACTTGTGAATAAGTTAGAAACAATGCATTGCAAGGAGCTAACAAGTCCCATTGTTTCATCCAAATAAAGTCGTTACTTAATTTTGGACATTGCGCAGTTCATTTATTCTCAATCCAAGTAATAAAGCATGAGGTGATATATATTGCATTTTAGCAATCTTGTACATGAATTTCATATCTATGAGAACTTCACAAAGTTGGTTAATGACATCTTCATAACTTATATCTTACCAATTGGTCCAGTACAGATCACTTAATGGATCTAGAATTTGACTTTCTCACATGAGATTATTAATGTTATGAAATGACATGTCTCATTTTAGGATTTAGGTAAGTATGATGCAATTCATACATAGTTACCTTGAGACAGAAGAGGTTAAATGGTTTGTTCTTCTATTGTCTCTAAAGGTGCACTGGTCAATTCAGTATCTTCGAAAGATACACTGCAAGAACTATAGAGTTCCTAACTCTCTATTCCTCGTAACCAGACATCATAGATTCTTCCAATAATCATATTGGGATCAAAAGTCCGTTGATCTTTAGATTGCGAATATATCGTTTTAGTCAAACCATGAAGAGTTTGTTCACGCAAATCTACATTTGTCTCTTCATACATTGTTAGGTTTAATTAAGGACTATAAGACTATTCAATATCCTAAATCTTCAATCAAACTTAGAGGGAATGGAAGAACGTTTCTACTTTTATTAATTTAATTCAGCAAATTACAATAAGGACTTTATGAAAGATTTATATATTACATCAATATGTAAGAAAATAATCTTTTTATGGGCATCTCTGCCAACAAACTCCCACTTGACTCAAAGAAGATGAGAGTAGTCCTTCATGCATAATCTATCTCGATGTTAGTCGTAGCCATAATTGGATACAGACTTGGTGAATGGATCTGCTAGGTTCTTAACCATTGAGATATTTTTCAACTCTCTAATCAAATAGTATTTCCTCTCAATATACTTAGAGCGCTTATAGTTTCTAGGTTCCTTTGAGTTAGCAACAGCCCCACTATTATCACAATAAAGTTTCAAGGGCTCGTTAATATTCGGAACGACTTCCAAATACTTAAGGAATTTTTTAAGCCATACAGCCTCTTTGGATGCTTCACAAGCAGCCACATATTCTGCTTCCATGGTGAAGTCAGCAATACAGGATTGCTTGATACTCCTCCAAATAACATATCCACCATTTAGGATGAGCACATATCCTGAAGTTGGATTCCTAAAGTCCTTATCCGCCTGAAAGTCGGAATCTATATATCCCGTCATAGTCAGGTTAGTACCTGAATATGTAAGCATCAAATTCCTAGTTCTCCGAAGATACTTAAGAACATGGTTACCTAACATCTTCTATCTCAAGGTCACTATGTATGAATTGCATCATGCTTACCTAAATCCTGAAATGAGACATATCATTTCATAGCATTAATATTCTCATCTAGAAGCTCCCCCCTAGGTAGAATTTCGGCCAAAACATGCATCAAGAGAAGAATTTTATTTCCTTTAATTATAAGGATAATTACCCAAAAGGAAAAGGGAAATGAATTTCCTTGAGAAGGAAATAAATAAGCTAAGTGAGGAAACAAATTTTCCTCCTTGCTTGAGGTGTATGGCCGGCCATCCTAAGAGAGAAAGGGGAAGGGAAAATCAAATATTGTGTCATGAATACATTATTCTTTCATGAATGAATAATTGACCTTTATAGATTTTTCATTCTCCTATAAATAGAGCCTCGCATAGAGATGTGAAAGTTTAAACTTTTGCCTTGTTCTCTCTTGCTCTTGGCCGACCTCTCTCCCTTTCTCTCTCTAAAAAATACATATTTTATTTTGGCACATAAGTCCTCATTAGACTTAGGCTAAATTAGCTCTTTAGCTCATAGACTTGTTCTTGAGTTATTGCGTTTAATTGTGCCCACACACAAATCTTCTAAACCTCTATAGACTCTTGTAATGAATACCTTAGGTTTCTCAAGTTCAAGACTAGACGTGAAGGAATCGAGCCAAGGAAGAAGATCCACATTTCCCAAGACGCTTCAAGTTTGAAGACACAAGAAAGGTTAGTATTCAAGTAGATTAAATAATGTTTTTAGTTATAACATGTATATGCACTTAGTCTAGGTTAGTAAAAAAAATTTACTAGTAAAATAAATTTTTATATTCCGCCATTAATGTGTTAATGATAAATTTTTCTTAATCCTAGACCTATTCCAACAATAACGTTGTCATATTAGGTTATGTGATTCACATATACGGAATTCGTGTTGAAACAATGCTAATGCATTAATATCACACTATGCTTTGTTATGAGAATGTGAATGAATAAACCTGGCCAGGTATTCATCGAATGAGAACATTCTTTGATTAAAACATGTGACATGTAAAGACATCTCACTCTATGTTTTTCTCATTTACATATAACAAAGGAGTTAGTGAAATAATAACTCAAGGGGTAAACCGGAAATTTCACATTCCTCTTAGTTAATGATACACATGAAGGGTAATATTGTAAAGTACTGTAGATCGTGTGAAGAATTTTTTTATCACATCAAACGGAAAATATACGCATATGAACTTAGAGAGTTTCAATATTAGTCCTTTAGTGGAATCGACTAATATTAAGAATTAAAAGATCGAAAAGTTTGTGAACTTTTGAGCTCGATCTTTATTCTAAAGCTTCATTCGTATGGATCCATAAGGTCTCAATGATAGACACTTAGAAGAGATTAAATGAACAAGAATAATTGATTTACTCATTGAATATAAATTGTGATTTATATCGAGAAAGTTATCTTATGAGTAACTTGATAAATAATTTGTTATTTATCGTTACATTTATATAAGGGATAATGTAGTATAATTATAATGATAATAATACATTTTAATGATTCAAATAAATAAAAGAAGAAAATAAATAATTTCTCATTTCGCACTTGTTTGAGAAGTGTGAAATTATTTAATGAAACGTCATAAATAGATGAGAGTTCTAAATTAATTGAATTTAGAAATAAATCAAAGGAATTCTCGGTCAAACACTCTCCCCCTCTCTTGTGTGTTTTGGCCGAATTCCCTCAGAGTGACAAAAGAGAGAAAATCGTTTTCTTCCTTCCCTAATTGTGTCCCTCATTCCCGAGAGTTCATAGAAGAGTCCATTCTTTCAATCTCAATAATTTCTTAGTGAATTATTGTTGATTCCTTTTGTGGTGTTTGTGTGAATTGATTTCATTGAAATTTTAATTTTAGAATTGAATTTGAAGCTCCGGAGATCTTGGCCAATTTCCATTGGACACGCGCCAGCCATGTCCAGCGATTTCCTCCTGTCCGGCAAACTGCTAGACCCTGTACGGAGACCTGTCAGACCCTGTCCAGCGACCATGTCCGGCGAGATCCTCCCTGTCTGGTGACACCTCCAAGCAAACAGGTCCTACCCAGCGACTTCGCAGCCCGGCGAAGCTCCTGTCCAGCGAGTTCCCAGGTCCTGTCCGGCAAGCCCTGACTTCCTGGCTGGCCAGCGTGTGGCTAAGGCAATCCGGTGAGCTTTCTTCATCAGTTTGACTTGTGTGGCCTTCCGGAGATTTCTAGCATTGTCGGGATTGTTTACAATCTCAATTGTAAGTATAAATAATTTAGATCTGCAAAATAAATATGTTTATAGGTTGTTAGATTGAATCATTTATTTGTTGACTTGTATGTCTAGAATTAAAAAATTTGTCGACATATAGCAAATTTTTAATGCCTAGGTTGTTTAAATATATCAATAATTGTTTTTAATATATTATATCTAATTATATAATTCTACCATATGTTAGATATGTTATATAGTTATTGTTTAATCGTTAAATAAATTCCAGCAAATGGAATCAGAGCTAATTAAAGGCATTAAAAATTAGATTGAATAACTAGTTTCGAAATTTGTTTGAATAGTTGGTGTTGGCATTTTTGTATGATAAATTGTTACATTATGAATGTAGTGTGTGTTTATGCGAATGGGTCCTCATTATTATGGTCCTAGGATTTTTGCGGTTATCGTCCCTGATTTATTTTAAATTATTTAAATTTGTGAGCCTCAATTTGCGAGGACAATTTAAATTCGACGACTAGAAGACAAGGATGCAGCACCTCAGGCTTGGCCGCACGTTGGAGAACGTATGAGGGCTGACCCGAGACATCCGATGACGCGTCACAAGACTCCTTGGCCGATCCACTTAGGATATCAATAGTTTATTTTCTTAAGTATTAGTTTTTGGGTTGTAATTAGAAATGGGCCATAACATGAGTTAAATATTTTACGTATTAATTTATTTAATCTCATATGAATAATCACCTCACATGTCAAATAGGATAGAACGCAAACATCAATTTTAAAATGAATCGTTCATATAGTTTTTAATTGATAAATTGTTATAACAATTGTAAATTGATTTGAAAAGAATATGATTTTTTGCAAAAACTAAGTGAGAGGGTTGTTTATCGTTGAAGCAACCCAAGGTCCCCGACACGAGTTCAAATTAATTAAATGTGTGATGAACTAAGAGTCACACATAGTGGCCCTCCTATCAACGGGAGTACTACAGAAGCATTTAATTAAATTGAATTGTTGTGAACTAAGTCTTAAAGAGAAACGATGAAACATGATCTCCACGTAGGTGAACCGTCTTCAAAGTGACTTGATTAAAAACTCTTGTGTCGGTTGCACATTTAGACTTATGTTTTAAAGCAATCCTCACATAGAGGCCCTGCATTAAAAGTAAGTGACCAAACATTTATGGTAATTAGTAAGAACTAGATGTTGTGACTTCTTGGATTGTTCGAACTAAATAGTAACGTGTCACGACTATGAAGGCGGTTAATTACGGTTTCCCCATAGGAAAAGTAATTGACTATTTTGTTCATAATACCATAAATTATTTAACGCTTTCCTCAGCATATTAGGATTGTTCATGCATATAATTCGAAACTGTAGCACATACTAAAGTTATTTAATTTTATTTAT
This sequence comes from Urtica urens, assembly GCA_958296335.1. Lineage (NCBI taxonomy): Eukaryota > Viridiplantae > Streptophyta > Magnoliopsida > Rosales > Urticaceae > Urtica > Urtica urens. The sequence goes on along the minus strand of OY282523.1, from coordinate 21,549,728 downwards.
GTTTTCAGCAAAATGTCTTTTAACCCGCTACAAACGATTTTAAGTTCTAACAAACTCGAGGGTGAGAATTACGTTGACTGGAAACGTAACCTCGACATCGTGCTGGCGATGGAAAAACACAAGTATGTTCTCACGACCCCATGTCCTCCTTCTCCGAGTGCTGACTCGAGTAAGGAAGATAAGGACGCCTACGATGCGTGGATGAGGTCTGACGAGATTGCTCGATGCTATATATTGGCATCGATGAGCAATGTGTTGGAACAATCTCATGGAGACATCCCCACGGCATATGAAATAATGTTCAATCTCCATGAGATGTTCGGATGCCATGGGCGTCAGGCAAGGCAGCAAGCTATCCATAGTTTCATGATTTACAAGATAAAACCAGGATCCTCTGTTAGGGAACACATGCTATTAATCATGGGTCACCTGAACGATATGGAGATCCTTGGTTCTGAGATCGACGGAGAACCCAAGATAGACATGATCTTGGAAACTCTGACGGAGTCCTATTATAGCTTTCGTATGAACTACTCCATGAACAAGCTCAACTACACAGTGACTAAGCTCATGAAAGAGTTGCAGACTGGCGCGGGACTTCTCCCTAAGAAGAAGAAGAAGTCTGGGAGGTCAATGTTGCTGAACATAGGGCCTCCACTTCTGGTTTTAAGAGGGTGATGAGAGGGCCCAATAACGCCAACCGAACGGGTTCCAAGAAGCCTTACAAGAAGGCTGTAGATGCTAACGGCAAAGGCGTCGCAAAGGTGGATAAGTCTGACCACAAATGACACCAATGCCGAAAGCTGGCCACTGGCAGAGGAACTGTCCTGCCTACCTCAAGAGCGTCAAGGGGAAAGGTAAGATCTTTGTCACACAAGCTTGTTATACAACAAACAAGGTGTCGCCCTGAATTTTGGATTGCGGGGCTTCTGACCATATTGTGTGTAATTTGAATTGTTTCACGAAAACAAGGAGCTTAGGTGATGGAGAGTACGGTTTCAATTGGGGTGATGGAACGAAGGTCGGAGCAAGATCTGTCGGGACTATGCATCTCAAGTTTGAAGACAAAACTTTATTATTGAATAACGTTTATTATGTTCCAGATTTTTGCAAGAATTTGATTTCTTTTGGTCGTTTAGAAGAACATGGTTTTATTTTTAAGACAATAATGGTATTGAGATATTTGTTAATGGTTCTTTTATTACTAAAGCTCAACGTGTAGATTCTATTTATTATCTATATCCAAATGAGCCGACAATCTTGGATACCGAAGTGAATAAACATTCACTCGGGAAGCGTAAGACGTTTCATAATGATGAAACTGATGACACATATATATGGCACTTACGTCTTGGACATATTGGCCTAGATAGGATTAAGATATTGACAAATGATGGTCCCTTGAAATTTCTAACAGTGGGATCTATTCCTACGTGTGAATCCTGTCTCGAGGGAAAGACGACCAAGAGACCTTTCTCTTCGAAGGGTCTAAGAGCCACACAGGTGTTGGAACCCATACATAGTAATCTATGCGGTCCAATCAACATCCAGGCAAGAGGAGGTTATGAATACTTTATAACCTTCACTGGTAACTACTCAAGATTTGCTCATGTCTACCTTATGTGACATAACTCGAATACTTTTGAATTGTTCAAAGAGTATAAGGCTTTAGTTGAGAAGCAGATCGAGAAATAGATCAAAACCTTTCGATCAGATGGTGGGGGAGAGTACTTGTCAGGCGAGTTCGAAGAAATTCTTAGAGAAGAAGGCATTCATTCTCAGCTTATAACACCTGGCACTCCACAACAAAACGCTGTGTCATAGAAGAAATTGAACTTTATTATATATGGTGAGATTGATGATGAGTTACGCATCACTTCCCGACTCATTCTGGGGATATGTCCTAGAAACGGAAACTTACATTCTGAACCAGGTTCTGACAAACGCGGTCCCTGGAACACCCTATTGGAGGTGGAGTGGTAGAAAATCTGTTTTATACCACAACGTATCTGGGGTTGACCAGTGCATGTGCTAAAACAAGAGATTAGCAAGTTGGCTAGTCATTCAGAAGTATGCCTTTTCGTGGGATATTTTAAAGAGACAAAAGGTACATCTTCTATAGTGCTGTTGATCAGAAAAAATTTGTTAGCACGAACGCTGGGTTTCTGTAAGCAGACTATATGCAAAATTTTGTACCAAGAAGCAGACTTGTGCTAAAGGAACTGTTGGTTAAGTAGCTGGTACTTCACAAGACAGGACGAGTCCTATTCCAACAGTGGAAGGACCACGTTCGGAACAACAGCCTCATGTGATTCATCGCAGCAACAGGGTTGTACGACAACCTGATCGATACATGGGTATTGGTGAGACTTTCACTACTGTCGCATATTTAGAGGAAGATGATCTATCATCATTGTCCCAAGCGATGCAGAGTTCCAAAACAAACCTATGGCATGAACGTTGAAATGCATTCGATGTATGTCAACAAAGTTTAGAAACTTGTAGATCTGCCCGAAGGCGTCAAACTTGTTGGGTGTAAATGGATCTACAAGAAGAGAGGACCGGAAAGAAATGTTGAGACATTTAAAGCACGACTTGTGGCAAAGGGGTTCACACAGAAGAAAGGTATCGATTATGAAGATACCTTCTCACCAGTCGCGATGCTGAAGTCCATTCATACTCTACTATCCATTGTGCCACCATGGATTATGTAATCTGGCAAATGGATGTCAAGATTGCATTTCTGAATGAAAATCTTGACGAGCGCATTTATATGGCTCAACTGGACAGGTTCATGGAGAAAGGCCAACAGGACAAGGTTTGTGAATTGGTAAAGTCAATTTATGGACTGAAGCAAGCATCTAGATCGTGGAATATCATATTCGACGAGACTGTGAAATGTTACGGCTTTGATCAGTCAGTAGATAAGCCATGCGTTTATAAGACGATAAACGATGGCAAAGTGATTTTCTTAGTCCTATATGTAGATGACATACTACTCATTGGGAATGATGTAGAAGACAAATTAGAGGTTAAGATATGGCTGTCAAAGAAAGTTGAGATTAAGGATCTAGGAGAAGCGGCTTACTTCTAGGTATTCAGATCTTCAGAAATAGGAAGAACCGGAAGTTAGCACTTTCCCAAGCATCTTATATTGATAAGATCATGGATCGCTTCAGTATGCAGGACTCCAAGAAAGGACAGCTACCTTTCAGACATGGAGTGCATCTCTCAATTGAGCAGTCTCCTAATACTCCTCAAGAAGTTGAGGACATGAGACATATTCCTTACGCTTCATTGTCTAATATCTCACAAAGTATCTCACATTAGACATCGACACATTCCCACAAAGAAGATATTAGACATTTAGATACATTGCATTTGATTTTGCTGAAACATTAATAAAATTAAATATTCATTCTTTATAATTATGTTTGTGTTTATGTATGAATGCTACGCTCTGAAATTTTCATCAAGGAAAGGGGTGCTAAGTACAGACTTTACAAGATAGCCCCTTGTGACTACTTTAAACATTTGTTCGCAATCTTAAGATCGATAGAGCAATCGAATCTAAATAATGATTGTTTGAATGAATCGTGATATCTTATCTTGTGATATAGAGAGTTGTGACTCTGTGTTTCATTCTTGATATCTTATAAAAAATATTGAATAAGACTAGTGATACTTAGAAGCTCGAGATAAAACCGTTTAACCACTCGAAACATCAAGATCACATACGAGGGGTACTTTGGTACTTACCTCAATCCTGAACTGAATATATAATTGATATAACACTTTATGACATTTGATTTGTCAATGGGCAATGACTAAGTTATAGTTTCATGTGATTCACAGATATGGAATTCATGTTGAAATAATGCAGATGCATTAGTATCACACTATGCTTTGTTATGAGAGTGTGAATGAATAAACCTGGCAAGGTATTCATTGAATGAGAACATTCTTTGATTAAAGCATGTGACGTGTAAAGACATCTCACTCTATGTTTTTCTCATTCACAAATAACAAAGGAGTTAGTGAAATAATAACTCAGGGGTAAAACGGTAATTTTACAATCCTCTTAGTTAATGATACACATGAAGGGTAAGATCGAAAAATACTATGTGGATCGTGTGAAGAATTGTTTTATCACATCAAACGAAAATATTACGCATGTGAACTTAGAGAGTCTTAGTATTAGTCCTGTAGTGGAATCGACTACTATTAAGAATTAAAAGACGGAAAAGTTTGTGAACTTTTGAGTCCGATCTTTATTCTAAAGCTTCGTTCATATGGGTCCATAAGGTCTCAATGATAGACACTTAGAAGAGATTAAATGAACAAGAATAATTGATTTACTCATTGAATATAGATATGATTTATATCGAGAAAGTTATTTTACGAGTAACTTGATAAATAATTTGTTATTTATCGTTACATTTATATAATGGATCAAGTAGTATAATTATATTGATAATAATACATTTGAACGATTCATAAATGAGAGTTCTTAATTAATTGAATATAGAAATAAATCAAAGGAATTTGGGAATAAAATAAATCAATTTGGCTGAGTGATAGGAGGAGAGTTGGCTGAAAATGTTAAGTGCTTAGGTAATGGGTTTGACCCAGTTTAAACCCATTCGACTTACTTATATAAAGGCTTAAGTGAAACCCTAAACCTAAACTGAACCCTAATTGAAATTCTCAGCCAAACACTCTCCCCCTCTCTTGTGTGTTCCAGCCGAATTCCCTCAGAGTGACAAAAGAGAGAAAATCGTTTCTTCCATCTCTGAGTGTTTCCCTCATTCCCGAGAGTTCATAGAAGAGCCCACTCTCTCAATCTCAATAATTTCTCAGTGTATTATTGTTGATTGATTTTGTGGTGTTTGTGTGAATTGATTTCATTGAAATTTTAATTTTAGAATTGAATTTGAAGTTCCGGAGATCTTGGCCGATTTCCCTTGGACACGCGCCAGCCCTGTCAGACCCTGTCCGGCGACCCTGTCCGACGAGATCTCCTCTGCTCGGGGAGTTCCTCCCTGTCCGGAGACACCTCCAGGGGAACAGGTCCTACCCGGCGACTTCCCAGCCCGACGAAGCTCCTGTCCGACGAGTCCCAAGGTCCTGTCCGGCGAGCCCTGACTTCCTATCCGGCTAGTGTGTGCCTAAGGCAATCCAATGAGCTTTCTTCATCAGTTTGACTTGGTGTGGTGTCTTTTGAAGATGCTAGCAACGTAGAGATTGTTTACAATCTCAACTGTAAGTATTCTAAACGATTTTGATCTGCAAAATAAGTATGTTTATAGGTTGTTAGAATTAATCGTTTATTTGTTGACTTGTATGTCTAGAATAAAATTGTTTGTTGACATATAATAAATTTTTAATGCCTAGTTTGTTTAAATATATCAAAAATTATTTTTAATATATTCGATCTAATTATATAATTCCGCCATATGTTAGATATGTTATATAATTATTGTTTAATCATTAACTAAATATCAGCAGATACACGAGGGTAAGGTTTTGTTTCTGGTGTTGTATGTCGATGATATACTACTCAATTGCAATGATGTAAGTAAATTATCTGAGGTTGAAATCTGGTTCACTAAGCAGTTTGACATGAAGGATCTAGGGCACGATGCATACATTACAGGGATTCAGATCTTTCGAGTTTAAAAGAACCAGACCCTGTCTCTCTCCCAAGCATCTTCTATGGACAAGGTGATGGATCGCTTCGCAATGCAAAACTCCAAGAAGGGCCAAAACCCTTTTAGACATGTAATTTCACTCTTTAAGGACTAGTCTCCCAAGACTACACAAGAGATTGAGGACATGAGAAAGATTCCCTATGCTTCAGCCATAGGAAATCTCATGTATGCTATGTTGTGTACTAGACTAGATGTATGTTTCGCCGTTGCTGTAGTTAGCCGTTTCCAATCAAATCCTGAAAAATCTGAGCACTGGGTTGCTGTTAAGCATGTTCTTAAGTATCTTCGGAGAAGTAGGAACTTTATGCTTACATATTTAGATACGGACCTGATTATGACGGGATATACTGATTCCGACTTTCAGGCGGATAGGGATTCCAGATAATCCACTTCAGGATCTGTATTCATCCTGAATGGTCGATCTGTTGTTTGGAGGAGTATCAAGCAATCTTGCATTGCTGACTCCACCATGGAGGCAGAATATGTGGCTGCTTATGAAGCATCCAAAGAAGTTGTATGGCTTAGAAATTTCCTTACGTATTTGGAAATCGTTCCGAATGTCAACGAGCACATGAAACTTTATTATGATAATAGTGGAGCTTTCACTAACTCAACGGAATCTAGAAGTCATAAGCGCTCTAAGAATATTTAGAGGCAGTACCATTTTATTAGAGAGATCGTGCAGCGCAGAAACGTGGGGTTGAAAAGTATCTCAACGGTGTACAACCTTGCATAACCATTCACCAAGGCCCTGTCCAACAAGGTCTTCGACCAACATCGAGACAGATTGGGCATAAAGGACTACTCTCATCTTCTTTGAGTTAAGTGGGAGTTTGTTGGCAAAGATGCCCACAAGAAGATTATTTATATACATATTGATGTAATATATAAATCCTTCATAAAGTCCTTATTGTAATTTGCTGATTAAAATAATAAAAGTTGAAACGTTCATTCATTCCTTTTTCGATTGTTTAAAAATTTATGATATTAAATAGTCTTATAGTCCTTAATAAAATCCAACAATATATAAAGAGACAAATGTAGATTTGCGTGAACAAAATTTTCATGGTTTAGTTATAACGACATATTCACCATCTAAAGATCAATAGACTATTGATCTCATTATGATTATTGGAAGAATCTATGATGTCTGGTTAAGAGGCATAGAGAGTTAGGAACTCTATAGTTTATTCCAGTGTATCTTTCGAATAAACTAAATTGACCAGTGCATCGTGCTTACCTAAATCTTGAAATCAGACATATCATTTCATAGCTTTAATATTCTCATTTGAGAAATTCAAATTCTAGATCCATTAAATGATATAGACTAGACTAATTGGTGAGATATTATGTTATGAAGATGTCATGAACCAGCTTTGTGAAGTTCTCATAGATTTGAAATTCATGTACAAGATTGCTGAAATGCAATGTATATCACATCATCCTTTATTACTTGGACTGTGAATAAATGAACCGCGCAGTATCCAAAATTAAGTAGCGACTTTATTTGGATGAAACAATGTGACTTGTTAGCTACTCGTCAATACATTGTTTCTAACTTATTCACAAATAACAAAGTAGTTGAGGAAATAACAATTAGAAGGGTAAAATGGTAATGTTATAAATTGCATCTAATTGATGATATCCGTGAAGGGTAAACATAGATAACATTCAATTGATCCACTCAATATAATTAAAAATTTGAGAAGAAAATAAATTCATTTGAACCGAGAGATTCTCAGTGTCAACTCTTTAGTGGAGTCAGTTGACATTAAGCTAATACTCGGAAAATGTTTGTGAACTTTTGAGTCCGAGTATAGAAGCTCAAGCTTTGTTCATTTGGATCCATAAAGTCACTATTACAATTTATTAGAGTAGGATTGTTAAACTAGAATCTAAGTCAAAATAAGTTCAAGTGTTGAACTAGACTTTTTCTCGGAAAATATCTAAAGGGTAATTTTGTCCACATGGACATAAAATGATGTGAATCTCAAAATAAGATTTTGAATATTTTAATATGATTAAAATTTATATTATTTTCTAAAACCAAAAAGTCGTTTGAGGCATTATAAAATTAATTTCATTATTTGTGCAATATTAATTCTACAATGGGTATTTTTAGAATTTTCTTAAAAGAAATAAGGAAGCATCTAGATGCCCCTTCCCTAGTGTAGAGTTCGGTCAAAACACACCCCAAGAGGAGAGAATTCCGTGCCTTTAATTATAAAGATAATTACCCAATTGAAAAAGAGGAAATGAATTTCCTTGAGAAGGAAATAAATATGCTAAGTGAGGAAACAAATATCCTTCACTTATGGTCTATGTTGGCTGGCCATGTCATGAATACACAATTGAAAAGGGTTATTACCCTTTCTTGATTTTCCTTCTCCTATAAATAGAGTCTCACATAGAGATGTGAAAATAAGCTTTCTTGCTCTTGTGCTCTCTCTTTGGGCCGACTCTCTCTCTCTCTCTCTCTCTCTCTCTCTCTCTCTCTCTCTCTCTCTCTCTCTCTCTCTCTCAAATCCCTTTTTATTTTGGCACCTAAGTCCTCATTAGATTTAGACTTAATTAGCTCTTTAGCTCATACACTTGTTCTTGAATTATTGTGTTTAATTGTGCCCACAAAAATCCTTCTAAACCTCTAACGACTCATGTAATAGGAACCTTAGATTTCTCTAGTTCACGTTTAGGTTTGAAGGAATCAAGCCAGAAGAGAAGATCAACCTTTCACAAGATCCCCCTAAATCAAGGTACAAGAAATGTTAGTTTTCATGCACTTTAAATAATGTTTTTAATTGATACATGTTCGTGCACTTTAAAGATCAACCTTTAAATAATGTTTTTAATTGATTCATGTTTTTAATTGATACAAGAAATTGTTTTACTTTTAAAGAAAATTTATATTCCGCCATTAATATGATTAATGATAATTTTTCTTAACCTTAGACCTATTCCAACACACGTCAGTGTGCACGACCACAACACTCCACCTTGACCATGACCTCAACCCTGCCCTTTATTCGTAAAATATTTTTGTTGATCAGGTTCTTCGGAAGTTATAGGATTTGGTTTAGATAACGCTTTTGAACCTGTTGTGTAAGAATTGTGATTTTTTAGCAACAACTCATTATTCGTCCCTACAACTAGGAGACAAGAGATTAGATCACAATATCTTATAAATCCTCGCATGCGATATTGTTGTTGCAAGGTTACTTGCGTTGCGTGAAAAGTCTTGAACATCTTTTCTCTTATATCATGATCAATCTTTGTGTCTCTACAAAATTGTAATGAGATACGATTATGAATATTGCAGAGTTGTACGTGCTAACTTTTTTTTTACAAAATCCTGAGAAGTTTAAAGAGTTTCATTGATCTAGGTAAAAGGGATTCATTACATCCCTTTGGTGATACTATCTTTCCCTTAGCTCATTCCATATTCAACTTGGATCTCTGGCGGTGAGGTACTCACTTTTGAGTCCGCGTCAACATGTTGATGAAGGAAAATTAAAGATTTTCCCGTGTCTATACTTGACAAGGTATTTTCTTCGGAGAGTGTTTCATGTAGGCCCAATTCTTCTAGATGCGTCTCGACATCTATTCCCCATGGAATGTAGTTTTGGGCGGTGATGTCCAAAGTGAAGAAATCAAGCTTGACAATGTTTGCATAATAATAGCTTCTATTAAACAAATAAATTCTTACATGAATAATTACAAACATAAAGATTAATTAAAATACCGATGAATAAGAAGTAATACAATCCAAGCATTATTATAACAAAATAAAATTCATCTGGTGGAATTTCATGAGCAAAACTGAAGATAGTAAACATTACAATAAATATGTCAATATAGATTAAAATCAAACGAGCAACTATATATTCAAACCGAAAATGTATTTCGAGTGAGAAAATAATTTGAGGTAGAAGAAACTTGGATTTTTTTTGTACGCTTAAAATGAGTTGAACAAATATGTATTTATAAAGAAAAATATAGCCATTTTATTACCGTGTCAATACAATTATGTTACCGTTATTTTACTACTTGGTATTAATTAAATTTGTGATAAAATTAATTAAGTTACGTATAAGAAAGTGAAATAAACAGATATAAATATATGATTATGAAAATGACATGATAAAGTACTATAATATCAAGTAACTCAGTTAAAATAGTGAAATATAAATCACGTCACTTTACTATAAGGTGGTAGAGCTTTCTTGTATATAGTATTATGATGTTATATACTAATGAAATTAAAACAATTGTAAATCACATCATATTACTAGAAAGGTGGTCGAGCCTCATAGTATAGTAATATGGTATTATACAATAATAAAATATAATTGTACGAGTTTTGTGTTTAGAATTTTATACTTCCGAGAATTGATGTTGACGAGAGTGGTCGTGTTAATAACGTGTTATAAAAACTTACTACGTGAGTAAACTAAACCTCTTTTTTTATTAGTATATGAATTGGGAAAAATTAGTAGAGAGAGAATGATGAAAGTAATTATAAAAAATGGTGAAATTGAGATAATTTTTACTTCACTTATGAGTGGTATTTATAACCAAAATTATGCCATGAAGTCAAGGTAAAATAGTAAATATAACAATTGGTGTAAATATACAATAATTGATGTAAATACACAATAATAGTGGGAAGGAATACCAATATCAATTATATGAGCAAATCATATTTACAAGAAATGGAATATATTTCTTGATAAATGATAGCTAATGGTTTTATTTATCCCTAAAACAACTTATTAATTCATTTTTGTACCATCGATCTCTCGGGTATTTATAAATACTCAACTATTTCTTTATATTTATAATTATAATCACATAAATAAATATATCTATCGATGTTAGTAGTAGTCACATAACATATTTCAAAGAGGTGAGAAAGCTTGATATATTTAATATTTTTCGACTTTGTAATGTCGCAGTCCATAATCTAGTGCATTATGCGGTGAATCATAACTCGATTTCGACTTGGATGAGACTTGTCTCTCCATGTTCGGAAAAGACTAATAGAGCCGATGATTGTAAGTTAAGATCCCGCTCAGCGGTCTAAATGCTTTTATCTTGGATTTTCTACTTTATTACGTGTGATTTTAATTTTATTATATTAATTATATTGTAATCACGATTTTCCTCCACCATATGTGAGAGCTTTATACGACATTGTTTTTCATAACGTGATTTTATAAGCTACAAATCATTTATAATTCAAAGCATAAATTAACTTTCCAAAAAAGACATGATATTTTTAATGTATCGCCAAATTGCATCTACTATTTTTATTCTTATTGAACTCACTGTTATTCTCGAAAAGTTTTAGGGGATTGATGTTCTGTAATGTTTTTTAAATTTTTTGCTAACACCACTCCCTCTTCTTCGGCTTCGGCTATTTCTCAACCCAATATTCGGTCAAGAACGTTCTCTATTGTCGAATATTGTTTTATGTTGATTTGTTCTCTAAACCTTGACTCATGTCAAATTACATACTATATATTAGTGCAAATATAATTATGAAATTGTTGATCCTACTAGTTTTGACCAAGATTTTTTGAATCGGGTCATGAATATATCAAGCTTAAGGGTTTTGTTTGTTTTGTTCCATTATGTACTTCTTTAATTTGGAAAACTGCGTCGAGCCGGATAAACGCTTCGAGAAAAAATGGTAATTGTTGATGCCAGACTTTTAGAATTCGCATAGTGAGCCCAACTATAATAAACCGACTACTCCCAAAAGTTGTTGTCTCTTATATATGACTTGCAGGAATAAGGTCCGAAAAGCAGGCTCGATGAAGGATACGAGCTCATTACAAGCAAGGCCCCCAAAGTCGCAACTCAACAATTGTGAAGGAACAATTCTGCTCGAGCAAAGACGTGACATCTTATATGAGCCAGATTCAAGACAATGATTTGAAGGTGGGACAATGGATTATAACGGCCTCACAAATAATTAGAAAATTTAAATTTAAACCGCTAATATATATAAATAAAGACAGACAATTTTGTGGAGGTCTCATTCGTCATTTTTTATGTTTTATGAAATAAATTGCTTTCTTTATCTTATATCTCCTTTGTAATTCTCTTTATGCCTATTCAATGATATGCGATTACTTACTTGCATTTCCCTGAATAACATATCTCTTTTTCGTTAAGTTTGTTTGATAATGTTTGTGCAATCACCGAAAAACGACCCTCAAACAAATAAAAATCATCATATTTCAGCTCTCAACTGGTTGTGACTGTTTTTGGTGTGATTCTCGCATCAACAATAATATCATGCATTTTTCACTTTGTCATCGAGGTGAGCTCGTGTAATAAAGTTATTGAACTAATGACTAACCACCGCTGAATGTTGCTCTACCAAATGAGACTATTATGGATTAACCACAAGAAATTAGCGTAAATATATGGTGTTCATAACTTTTCTCCGGAGACTCGCATATAAAGTAAATGAGCTGGTAATTATTTAAATGAGCAAGAGAGGTGACAATAAGTATTACATAGTTCTTTGAGAATCAAAGATTATTCTGCTTGGATAGCGATAATATCGACCAAGGTTCAAATGATCGAATGTTGGTACACAGACGATACCTTCAAAATACATTAATGCGATTAGGTGAATGGAAATTCGATGAAGAAAATGTGGAAATAAGAAAAAGAAACGCCGATTGGAGTGTCGTTGACCAGAAGAAAATTCGATAAAAATACGGAAAAAATGTTGATTAATTGCATAATTTAAAACATAAATTTTATAAGGTCAAAATTAAAGATTCGAAAAATATAATAATATAATATTTATAAAATTTTAATAATATATTAAAACATGGACTTAAAACTTAGTTAAAATTTTATTTTCAAAATATTGTGTTCAACGTGTTTAACATTATAATGTGTTCAACGTGTTTAGCATTATGAATATTAAGTTTTAGACAAAAATAAAATATTGTTCATTAATGATAAAGTTTAAAAATAAAGTTCATATATATAAATAAATAATCTCAGATTTATAAAAATAACAATTTTAAAATTATAATAATATATTAAAATTTAGACTTAAATTCTAGTTGAAACTATGTGTTTAATATTATAAGAGGTTAATTATATAAGAAAACACATTATATAAGTATTAAGTGTTTTACTATAAAAATAAATGCATGCAAAAAAGACCTACCAGAGATTCGAACCCAACCTTGATGCAGGGGTACCATTTGAGCTAAGTGAAAAATCTACCAAGGACTCGAACTCAAGAGATTCATGATAAGTCTTCATGTAGGAGTATCATCTGAGCTACATGCATTTTTAGTCATTTCTTGTCGTTAAAATACATTTAAATGCGAGTCGAAGACAACATTATCGTATTTTGGTGAAAAAACGACGAATTCCAACAAAAAAAGGGCGAAACGTTTATATTGTTAAACAAAGTCCAATAAGCTCCGAAATACGACAATTCGTTATAGATATTTGGCAAAAACCGTCGGCTATTTAAACTCTAGTATTGACAAAATTTGACGAGTCTAAATAAAAAACAGACAGACTTTGGTAGCCTAACTCGACAGAGATTGAAAAGTTTAGGCCGTCGAGGGAGTCAAGCTCGAGTCAACGAATCAACAAAGGTTGATGAGTCTACATCCATTAAAGAGAATAAAGTAAAAAGATGTGAAAACAATTAAAAGTGATTTGTTTTAAAAGAAGCGCTACTAATGATAATTTGTTTTCCATTTCAGTTAAGCATGTCATTTCACCAAATAAGTTCGAGCCGCACAGACTCGAGTCCAATATGAATACGGACTTACGGATAAAGCCTTATACATTTGGAATTGATTTTAGTTTATTATCTTAATATATAATGTCATCCTAAACGTCAGTATACTCAGCCTCAAACAATATTATATACTTCAGGCAATGTACCACGTGATTATTCCAATTAAATATAGGAATATCAGCTCCTCTGTGATATTAAAATGAAATAAAAAGGCGTATCCCGTAAATCAAATGCCGGTCTGAATAAGAGTGGGTGTAGAATGGCCATAACTTTTGGTAGTGAATTATCGGCAAAACCAGCACACGTGTGTAAGAAAAATGCAGACGTGCATCACATAGCGGCTTTGACGACATCGAGACTCGAAAGATTCCATTTTTAATACAATAGCTTAACATATTCTCAGCGGATTTTTAGGGATTAGAATTTACTCCATTCATGCACCCGCTCGCAAAATTCTATATTTTGTAACAATTTATCCGAATAAATGAATAGCATACGAATATCACTACAATACGGGCAGGATATGACTTTAATTTACTATATTACATATATTTAATTATTATTAGTATATGAATTTAAAGTTAATTTTGGCGTATACTTCGTAATAATTATTTCTGTAAGTTTGAGTATTTGGTCTAGAAAATACAGTATTATTTATACTTTTCTCCACCAAACTATCGAAATTCAGTAGGGTTTTTACTCCATCATAACTCCAAATGAAGATGCAAAATTGAGTTTTTTAGAGTGCCATACCAAATACAACGAGACATTGTTTTTCACTGCCAAAATTTTTTTTGTCCTTTTGAACATATGTAACTTACATATTTGTAATGATTTGTAAAATTATATCATGTTTATTCTTAAAATCATTCATATTTTTTAAATTATAAATTTATCATATTACATAAATAAAATACCATAATACTTTTATAATATTAATACCGAAAAAAAATAATATTAATATTAAAACAAAAATAAATTACTACAACAAATTGCAAAGGAAAAAAACATTAACATAATAAGAAACACATTGCAACAAATTAAATTGGAAATAAATTACAACACATAAACTAATATTTAGGAAAACTAGCGTCCGGTCCTTCAAGATCGGTAAAATATTGTGAATATGAACCGGAATTAGAAAATGGTGCTTGGGTGTCTCTCTCTCTCTCTCTCTCTCTCTCTCTCTCTCTCTCTCTCTCTCTCTCTCTCTCTCATAAAACCCTGGCTTGTTCATTTCACCAAAATGCGCGAACACCATGATCTGATATTGTATCTAAATTCATTTTCTTTCTTTTATTGTCTTCTTTGACTTTTTGCAGCTTATTAGTCTTATTGATAATTATTAGTAGGCGTTCCCTCATTTCCTTTACTTGTCTCATTTCCTCAAGAATTAAATCACTTCTTTCTTCAAACATCTTAATGGACGTTGATACATTGTCATCCATTTTTTTTAGTTTGGGTTTTTTCCTCTAACCTTCGCGCAAACGAAAATAATATTATAACCAATTCACGAGTTTGTTGTTCGGATTCTGAAAGAGAACACGAGCCTTAAGATGTTTCTATGGCACTTGATCCTCCATCTTGAAATTTTTAAAAATTCTTAATGATGTTCCACACATGATCAAACTTCCATCATTTCATGAATTTTATATCTTTTGCAAGCAACACTTTAGTTTGATCCATATGCATATCGACTAAACTAATTACAATTACAAAAAGTTAAATAGAAGATAAAAAAAAACTAAAATACTCACGGTATCTTCAGTTCAAGCACCATTTGGATTTTTCTCTCAACTTGGCGGATGCAAGCACTCATTTTTCTTGTAAATACTCGTTGATATTATTAATGAAATAAAGTTTGATATTTATTATCTATTTAAATTAAAATGCTTATTTCTTATGTATTAAGATTTATTGAACATTCATCATTCCATAGTCTCCGTATTAAACTGAGTCACATGTTGGGCACTTGAGTTCGAGAGGTGTGTTAAAGCAAGGTCGATGACTGGTATAGGCTTGAAAAGCTATATCGAAAGTCATATATGTGGAACAAATAAAGTGAAGGTTGACCCAGACGTGTCTTGGGGTAGATGTGTCTTTTAAGGACCGTTACGACGCACTAACCAAGGCCACTATGATGGTCACAGTTAAAATTGATCTAAATCGTGAAGTGATCATGGACACTGGATCATATTTTTGAGCTCTTTGATTCATTCGCTAAAAGGCTATCCATGCAAATCACAACTTATGTCTTGGGAGTTTTCTCATAGTATGATTCGAGTGGGAAGTGATTTACAAATACAGAATCCAGCCTTCCTGAAAGAAGGTTAATGTCCACTCACCTAAGGGTTAATTCCAGAACCGATTGATTGAACGCACTTTCGATGCAAGTTAACGTTTGAAAGAATCTCTCACTAGGGAAGCAACAATGCGTAGAGTTGATATGTATCAAGAGAAGTATTACGAAAAATTGACTTCTCTTGAAGAACTAACTATACCAGTGGACATTCGTCAATGTGAGTAAATATAAATCTAGTATTAAAAAAGGGTTCAGTCTTAGATTACACGGTGGAGTATTGATAAATACTAGACGAATCGATGAAAAAGAGATAGGACTATATCGTTTTTTTCTTTGAGTTTGTTAAGCTTCTACTACTAGGTCCAAATTCCTTGATTCGGCTCTCATAAAGACGGATAAAAACTTTTAAATAATAATGTTAAATCATTATTTAATCTCACTTATTGTAATGGTGATTGACAACATTAATTCTAGAAAAAGATATTCGCATAATTTAAATAAATGTTTATGGCATAATTGTTTTTTTTATTGTTGGATCAAGTAAAGATATAATTAATTGGATTTTAAGCAAGCGAGCCTTGGGAATTCTTGGGTTGGGCTTAAGATTGGGTTTCGTCAAAAATCCCCTAAGGATATGCCATCGGCGATTACGTTTCGAAAGACTATGGTATCATACTCGAGTACTTAGGTCAGACGAACCATGAAGACGGAGCACGCGCTGGATCGAAGCTTATGGTTAGCTGAGCCAAAATTCATGTAAGTGTTTTAATGAATTGGCTGGTATCGATTGCTGAATTGTTTTCTATATAAAAATAAAATGTTGTTTCCTACTACCCTAAAAACTTAAGTACTTAATCTAAAAGTTCATTCATTCATTCATTTTTAGTTTGATTGAAGATTTATGATATTCAATAGTCTTATAGTCCTTAATCAAACCTAACAATGTATGAAGAGACAAATGTAGATTTGCGTGAACAAACTCTTCATGGTTTGACTAAAACGATATATTCGCAATCTAAAGATCAACGGTCTATTTATCCCAGTATGATTTTTGGAAGAATCTATGAAACAATGTGACTTGTTAGCTCCTCGTCAATACATTGTATCTAACTTATTCACAAGTACTAAAGGAGTTGAGGAAATAACAACTAGAAGGGTAAAATAGTAATTTTATAAATCTCATCTAGTTGATGATATTCATGAAGGGTAAATATTGATAACATTCAATATAATTAAGTTAAATTTAAGTATAAAATAAATTCATTTGAACCGAGAGATTCTCAGTGTCAACTCTTTAGTGGAGTCAATTGACATTAGGCTAATACTCGAAAAAGGTTTGTGAACTTTTGGATCCGAGTATAGAAGCTCAAGCTTTGTTCATTTGGATCCATAAGGTCACTATTACAAGTCATTAGAGTAAGATTGTTAAACTGAAAGCTAAGTCAAAATAAATCCAAATGTTGAACTAGACTTTTTTCTCGGAAAATGTTTAAAGGATATTTTGTCCACATGGACATAAAATGATGTGAATGTTAAAATAGGATTTTGAATATTTTCATATGATGAAAATATAAATTATTTTCTAAAGCCGAAAATTCGTTTAAGGCATTATGAAATTAATATCGTTGTTGGTGCAATTATAATTCTACAATGGGTATTTTAAGAATTGTCTTAAAAGAAATAAGGAAGCATCTAGAAGCTCCTCCTCTAGGTAGAATTTTGGCCAAAACATGCATCAAGAGAAGAGTTTTATTTCCCTTTAATTATAAAGATAATTACCCAAAAGGAAAAGAGAAAATAAATTTCCTTGAGAAGGAAATAAATAAGCTAAGTGAGGAAACAAATTGTCCCTTGCTTGTTGTGTGGATGGTCAGCCACATTAGACTTGTTCTTGAGTTATTGTGTTTAATTGTGCCCACACAAATCCTTCTAAACCTCTATAGACCCTTGTAATAGAAACATTAGGTTTCTCGAGTTCACGTTAAGGTTTGAAGGAATCGAGCTAGAAGAGAAGATCTACGTTTTTCAAGACTCATTGAAGATCAAGCTATAAGAAAGATTAGTATTCAAGTAATTAAATAGTGTTTTTTAATTTATAACATGTATATGCACTTTATTCAGGTTAATAAAATTGTTTTACTCTGCCATTAATATGATTAATGATAAAAAAAATTTAACCCTAGACCTATTCCAACAAATGTTATCAGAGCTATGGTCAAATTATAAGCATGTATATGTTATTTAAAATCATTATAAGAAAAAATGTTTTCTAAATTTGTTTGAATAATGGTTTTTCAAGAACTAGATTTTACAAAATTTAAATCTTTGGGTACAATCTCTAAAATTAAATATGTGTTTATCTTCCACTTGTTAAGTATGCTATATATATAACAAGTGGAAAATCAACAGTTTTTAATTATTTTATGTTTAGCATACTCAAAATTATTTTTTTGACAAGTTTGAAAATTTGTGTACATAGTTTAAACCAACGTTTAAAATATCGCTGGTTACCGACGGCATACCGCCGGTAACCGCCCAAAAACAAAAACTCGGTAAAAAAAAAGATGTTTCAAGTTCAAGTTTTATATTTACTGACCAAAATATCGCCAAAATATCATTTTTTACCAACTTACCGCGATATTTTGGCTACTTATAAAAGGCCAAATACCGAATTTTTTTTGCAAAATACCGGCTCTTCTTTACCGACAAAAACCGGTACCAGCTGTGGATATTTTATAGAATACCGACGACTTCAAGCTCCTGAGCTCCATACCGACCGAAAAACGAGGTACGTTGTTTATAATTTATAGGATACCGGCGGTAGTAGCTGGTAACCGCCGGTAACCGGCCGGTATTTAGGGTTTTTAATTTTTTGATTTTCTTTTGTAGATCTAGGTGTTTTGGGCATGTTTTGAGAAAAATTTCAACGTTTTTGTGATCGGGAAGTGATTACTTTCAAGATACCTAATTTTTTTAAAAGTTCCGGCGAGATCCAACTTTTTCGGTGACCTTTTCTGGCGTCCGGTGACAATTTCCGGCGTCCGGACAATTTCCGGTGATCCAACTTTATGAAATTTTAATTGAATTTGAATTTAAAAAATAAGGTTGTGATTTGTGATTATGTGATTATAGAATTGTTGATTAAATTTTAATTTAAAATATAAGTTTGTGACTTGTGAGTTTGATTTGTGATTATGTGATGATGGAATTGTTATTTACTTTAAAGAGTTTTATATTGAATTATAATTTTGTATTGGTGTAGGAAAATGGGGGACGATGGCGCAAAGAAATATTGCACGCCTATCCAAGGAGTTGCGAATGGGTTCACTTGTCACTTTTGTGAATGGGAAATGAGAGACGACGGGATTACTCGGATGAAATATCACTTGAGTGGAAATGATCCCCGCAAAAATGTGAGAGCATGCACAAGATTGCCACCCAAAGTTCGAAACGAGATGCGAGAATTGGTTCATGAATTCGCACTAAAGAAGCAAAAGAAAAAGAGTTCTGATATTAACATCGGACGAAGATTGTCACAAACTCTTGATAATTCGAATGACGAAGCCGAGATTGAAAGACAGTTGTTCAACGAATTCAAAAAATGTCATCATGATGCTGCTTCACAGCGATTTGCTAGTGGGTTTGAAGGTCCCGGTGGTGGATCGGGATCCTCGCCGGTCGCTCCGTCGCGTTATCGGTCCGAGAGTGCAAAACAACAAAGGATTCCAGAGATGGTTACTCCAGGAAAGAAGAAAAAGATAGGTCGTCTCATTAGCAAATTCTTCATCCACACGAATCTTGCTTTCAATAAAGCGAAATCACATCACTTTAAGAACATGATAGCTGGAGTCGCCGAAGCGGGTAATAATTTGTTTGCGTGATTACATATGATATGATATTGTTCATGTATATATAAAACATTGTTCATGTCTTGTTTTCAGGTCCCGGTGTACCAATTCCAACACCATATGAGATATCTTATGTGTATTTGCCGATGGAGGTAGAAGATTTCAAGAAATATGTGGACGCGCAAAAACCCACGTGGGAAATATACGGATGTACCATTATGTCTGACGGTTGGACTGGGACCACGAAGTTGAGTATTCTCAACATCATGGTATATTCTGCTGGGCGTACGGTATTCTTGCGATCGATTGACGCATCAAACAAGATTAAAGATTCGGCGTACATCTTTAGTGTGTTGCAAGAGGTCATACAAGATGTTGGTGTGCACAACGTCGTGCAAATTGTTACGGATAATGGATCGGCGTACGTAAAAGCCGGTAAAGAGTTGATGCGGAAATATCCGGTGTACTGGACGCCGTGTGCTGCCCATTGTATTGACCTCATGTTTGAAGATATTGGAAAGCGTCACAGTATCGCGGATCCGATTGCCAAAGCTCGCAACATCACGAAGTTCATTTACAACCACTTGAACATCCTAGCAACCATGAGAGAGTTTTGTCCTACGGAGTTGATTCGTCCCGGTAAGACCCGCTTCGCAACGAACTACTTGGCGTGTAGGAGTCTAAACAATAATAGAAGAGAGTTGCGTAACATGTTTCAATCCGATTCGTGGGAAGTTTCGAAGCTAAAGAATACATCCACTGGCAAATTAGTGGAGCGTACAGTGATGGATCCGGCTTTTTGGACTTCGATAGAGATGGTATGTTCGATTTTTGAGCCCATGTATGTAGCTCTACGGATTGTTGACACCAAAGTCGTGCCCACTCTTGGGATGATGTTTAATGTGTTCGAGACCATAGTTGCTAAGTTGTCGCAACTTCAAGGGAAACAGTGGGTCATTGACATAGTGAATGAACGATGGAAGAAACAACTACACCATCCGTTACATGAAGCAGCTCATTGGTTAAATCCAAGGCTTCAGTAGAGAGACGATGTTAACATGCGTGCCGAATACATGCAAATGGTGACTAGAGTCTTCGATAGACTACATCCTCACGACGACTTTACCGATATCGGAAAAGAGGTAAGCACTTGTTCGAATTATGAATTTGACTTTGACTATTTCTAGAGATTTTATACATGTATTTTATGGACGTAGATGATTTATTTTCGTGATGCAAATGGTGGATTTGGAAAGCGGGCCACCGTATCTGCAAGAACAAACATGGCACCAGGTATGTTAATAAGACACTTAATTATTTGCGATTACTTTTTGTAACTTATTTGTTTTTATTTGCAGCCGAATGGTGGAACGCCTTTGGGCATGAATGCCCAACCTTGCGAAAGTTGGCCATGCGCATCTTGTCTCAAACGGCGTCTTCATCCGCGTGCGATAGAAATTGGAGTACCTTTGCATTGGTTCACACCAAACAAAGAAACCGATTGGCTTACAAACGCTTGGAGCAACTTGTTTTTTGCAGCTACAATGAGAAGTTGCAAATTAGAGACATGGAAGCTGCCAATGACGGGATCGATAGGCAAGATCCCTATGAAATCCTTGAACGATCTATGACGACGGTGGGTAACAAAAATCTAGACGAAGAAATTCTTGATTGGATTGGACCTTCGCACCTAGATGATGATCATGGGAATCCAAATCTTGAAGTAGTTGAAGAGGCCCAAAATTTGGGCGTCGACGTCGATCGAGTTATGCGAGAGGATGTTGGTCTTGGTCATGATTTTGGGGGAGGTGGTAGCCCACGCGGAGGTAGTGTTGGTAGAGGTAGCACTCGTGGAGGTAGTACTCACGGGGGTAGTACTCATGGAGGTAGCACTACGGGGATAGTACTCATGGAGGTAGTACTCACGGGGGTAGTACGCACGGAGGTAGTACTCACGGGGGTGGTTCACAAGGAGGTGTGGAATATACTGGTGGTGGATACGACGACGACTTTAGTACAGCTGACCATCTAATACACATAGTACGGTTGACCATCTACTAGGGAAAGAGGAAAAAAAATCATATATTAAATATACAATAGGAAAGGGTAATTACACTTTATTCTATTTCCTTCTCCTATAAATAGAGCATCACGATGTGAAAATAAGTTTTTGGTCGTGCTCTCTCTCTTTCTAGCCGACCATCTTTCTCTTTCTCTCTCTATCTCTCTCTCTCTCTCTCTCTCTCTCTCTCTCTCTCTCAAAAACTCTTTTATTTTGGCACTTAGATCCTCATTTGATCTAGCGTATTAGCTTATGATCCAAGACTCGTTCTTGGTTCATATTATTGAAAAGTGCCCACTCACTAAACTCTTCAAACACTCGAAGACTCTAGTGATAGAAACTTTTGTGGTTGCTCGAGAATCCAAAGATGAGAAGTAGCAAGGCGAGGCGTAGGATATTCTTCTGAGAAGGGTCTCCAAGATCAAGCAACCAGGAAAATGTACTAAGTATTTTTCATATGTTTTAATGATAACATGTTCATGCACTTTGTCTCGTTTGTAAAATAGTTTTACCAGTTTGAAAACAATTTTTTATATTCCTTCATATATGATATGATAATTGATTGTTAAATTATAGATCGATCCAACAACATTTAGGTTGCCTAAGTCTTTCTGATCAACTTTTGAAAGAGCTATGCATGAGTTTTGGTGGTCCAGTGAATTTTGGTAGACCAAAAGGTGGGACAAGATTTTTCAACCAAAGAGCTTAGGGAGCTAGGACTGCGGAACTTAGATGTTTTCCATAAATCCTTTATGACTAAACTTCCTTGGTACCTTACCTGTAACAAACCTTAGTTTTGGGTTAGAATTATGATGGCTAAATACTACGGAAGCAAGACTTTCCTTCACTCATAAATAGGAAAATGTAGGTTCTTTGGGATGGAAGGATATACGTAGCCAACAATCCAAAATTAAAGATCATGTTTTCATCCATATCTACGATGAAAATTGGATCTTGATCTACAAGGACCACTGAGTACGAGGTGGGCTTATATTAAAATCAAAAAAATCTACCTTTGATGATGAAGTTACATGAAAGATTGTTCACCAACAACTCAAGAGTATGGAATCCAGTTAAAGTCCTCAATGTGTGTGGCCAGCTGTGTTGGGATTGATGCCCACAAAGGAGATATTAGACAATGAAATATATTTGTATTTATATTTTGCTGAAACATCAATATCAATAAATATTCATTCTTTATTATGTTTGTGTTTCTATATGAATGCTACGCTCTGAAACGGTCATCACCGAAAGGGGTGCTAAGTACAGACTTGACAAGATAGCCCCTTGTGACTAGTTTAAACATTTGTTTGCAATCTTAACATCAATAGAGCAATCGATTCTAAGTAATGATTGTTTGGATGAATCATGATATTTAATCTTGTGATATAGAGAGTTGTGACTCTATGATTCATCCTTGATATCTTATATAAGATATTGAACAAGACTTGTGATACTTAGAAGCTCGAGATAAAACCATTTAACCACGAGAAGCTTCGAGATCACATACGAGGGGTATTTTGGTACTTACCTAAATCCTGAAGTGAATATATAATTGATATTGCACTTTATGACATTTGATTTGTCAATGGACAATGACTAAGTCATAGTTTCAATTAACCCGACGGTTGGTGTCATAACGATGTGATATTGGGTTATATGATTCACAGATATGGAATTCATGTTGGAACAATGCAAACGCATTAGTATCACAGTATGCTTTGTTATGAGAGTGTGAATGAATTAATCTGGCCAGATATTCATCGAATAAGGACATTCTTTGATTAAAACATGTGACATGTAAAGACATCCCACTCTATATTTTTCTCATTCACAATTAACAAATGAGTTAGTGAAATAATAACTAAAGGGGTAAAACATTAATTTTACATTTCCCTTAGTTAATGATACACATGAAGGGTAATATCGTAAAGTATCGTGTGAAGAATTCTTTTGTCACATCAAACGGAAAATATACGCATATGATCAGAGAGAGTGTCAATATTAGTCCTTTATTGGAATCGACTAATATTAAGAATTAAAAGATGGAAAAGGTTTGTAAACTTTTGAGTCCGATTTTTATTCTAAAGCTTCGTTCATATGGGTCCATAAGGTCTCAATGATAGACACTTGGAAGAGATTAAATGAACTAGAATTGTTGATTTACTCATTAAATATAAATTGAGATTTATATCGGGAAAGTTATTTTTCTAAGTGACTAATTAAATAATTTGTTATTTGGTGTTACTTTTATATATTGAATCATAAAGTATTATTATATTGATAATAATACACTTGAGAAATTCAATTAAATAAAAAGAGAAAAATAAACAATTTCCCATCTCGTACTTATTTGGAAAGTATGAAATTATTTTAATGAAATGTCATTAATAAAATGAGAGTTCTAAATTAATTGAATTTAGAAATAAATTAAAAAAATTTGAGAATGAATTAAAAAAATATGGCCGAGTATATTGAGAGTGTATGGCCGAGAATTACAAGTCACCGGGCCTTGAGTATGACTCAACTTAAGCCCAAACTTAAATTGTTTATAAATAAGCTTAAGAAAACCCTAGACACTAACTCTAATCCTAATTCACTCGGCCAAGACTCTCTCTCCCTCCCTTTGTCTCTCTCGGCCGAGATCCATAGAAAAGAACAAAAAGAGAAAAATTGGTTTTCCCCTTTTGTGATTCCCGAGAGTTCATGAGAGCCCACTCTCTCGATCTCATTAAAATTCTTGTGTATTATCATTGATTTTTACGTGTGGTGTTTGGTGTGTTTTAATTCTAAAAAAATGGTTTAGAATTATTTTTAAAAAGGTCTTTGGAAGCTCCCTGCCGGCCGACTCCTTCCAGCCAGCCCATTCTGGCGTCTCCTAGCCGCGCAGACCCCCTGACCGGCCAACGTCCCTTCCAGGCACCCAGGCCGACGAGAATTCTCTTTCAGGCGCGCGATCTCCCAGTCCGGCGAGACCCCTGCACGGCGAGATCTCCCTTCCTGGCCAGCGTGCTTCCTGTCCGGCGAAGGAATCCCAGCGAGGTCCCCTGTCCGGCGCCCTTCCAGACCCGCGAAGCCCCTGCACGGCGAGATTCTCCCTGTCTGGCGTGCTCCCTTCCCGGCCAGCGTGATCTCCCGCCCGGCCAGCTTTCCCAATCCGGCCAGCGCTCACCTAGGACAATCCGGCGACCCCCTTTCCTCGCGTGGACTCGGTGTGGCATTCTGGTGTTAGCGAGAAATGCCGAGATTGTTTACAATTTCTATTGTAAGTTTTCTTAACGATTGGGATGTCTATAATTGTGTAAAAAAAATTATATAAAATTATAGGATGTTCAATTGTTGCTTGGTGTGTTTTAATAAATTAGTTTATTAAATATAAAATAAAATTTTAATGCCTTAGGTTGTTAAATATATTAAAATTGTTTTAATATATATAGATCTAATTATATTTTCCGCCACATAGGATGTGTAATATAATTATATTGTTTAATTTGTTAAATAAATTACAGCAAGCTGCGGGCTAGAGATGTCCTCAAGTGCGTTCCCTATCTTTCCATCGTGTTGATAAGATCATCTGGCCAGAGTCACGAAAAAGAAAATTTAGTGTCAAATATGCTTATGCCACAATCATGCGAGTTTCATATGATCCAATAGACCTAATTTGAAAGAAAATTTTGCTTTTAAGTTAAACCAAAAGTACCACCTGATTTTGAGGAGACTAGGGAAACAATGCTTCCCAACTGCAGCTCGATTGGTGATTTGCATCCCAGGTATGGATCCAAATTGTAGAATACTCAACAACGCCATTGAATCAACCAACACATATTATTCGACTGTGATATTGCTAGTAGAATATGGTTTGTATAAAGGACTGGGACAAAAATGGAACATATCCTCTTGGAAAAATTGTTTCGACCAGGTTAGTGGCTTAGTTAAATGTAACGATGAAATAAACTTGCTCAGTCATCAAGATGAATTCAATCAGCGAGCCATAGACATCATTGACTTCATCTGGTTAGAGCAAAAGTCTCAATGTCAAACTCCGTGTGGCACGTGCGAAGAAGAATGAGAGATATTGAAGCAAGTGAGTCTAACTTGGAAAGAAGCGAGCCTTAACCAAGATTAGAGCTGCAAGAAGGTTGGACCAAGCCCCTTGTAAGAATCGTAAAGGTAAATGTAGATGTTGTTTTCAACGAGGGCCTTGCGATAGTTGGCATTGTGGCGAGAGATGATGAAGGAAAGAAGAAATGGATTTGAGGAGCCAAATTGAAGCGACTAATGTTCTGGAATTTGATATGAAACCAGTTCTTTTACCCAGAAAGTCATGCAAGTTCTACAATATTAACCAGTTTGTTATAAAATGAGACAGTCAAGAAGACATTAACCAGTTTGTTGCAGAATGAGACAACCAAGAAGTTATGAACCAGTTGAAGTTAGAAAAAAGTTGTTCAAATAGGAGATTAACCCTGTATTTTGAACAAATTGTAAGTTTGAAAGTTCTACTACAAGGTTATAACCTTAGATAAATTAAAAAAGCAAGTAACACCAATGCCTAGTTGATTGACAAATGAGCCTTTGTAACCAATTTTTTTGATTTTTATAACGTAGGGGAGGTCCTAACTTCTGTTCAGGACTAAATATTTTTTGAGAAATTTTGATGCAGCAGACACTTCTTTCTCTCGTGGCACCAATTAAGAACGTAAGGTTTTTTTTTTAATTAAGAAGACTTAAAAAGCATGCGATAATTGTGTAGATTTTAAACTGAATATAAAGAAAATAACACTACAGTAGTTAGAAAAAATACCAGCTAAAAATACTCCCCAAATTTAAACTAAATTAATTTATCTATTCAATGATAAGGAATAATGATTTAAAGCAAATTACATTATCTTGAAAAAAAAAAAATTATTAAAACTATTGGCTTGATGAACTCGAAATAAAATCTCCAGCGGGCCCAATCAGATTGAATCCCAATTCCAATTTTATAAATAAATAAAGAAAGTAATCCAAGGACAAAGGATAACTTCGTCAAATTACAGATAACCAGCAAGTGGGCCCCAAAAAGCAGCTTCTGGTAGTACGTACGTACCACATTTTATAATATTTTAATATGGAGTGAGAGAAATTGCGTCAACTTCGGTCCGCACTGGCACTCCTCGCCAGCCTGTTCACAGCTGTCTTCCAATGCCTTCTTTATCTCTCCCTATCTATCTCTAATTAAACTTAAGAAACTTAATTACTCTCGCACCCCTCTTGTTTACCATATTACACGAATACCCTCCACGCCACATCTATCCATCAAGAAACACCACCCACACTTTCTCTTTTCTTTACAGAAAAGGGCTTTCCGGACATATTCAGATAATATAGTGGCGTTACTGAAATATATTTGAAGCTTGTTTCTTATAATTTGAGAGAGCTTTATCAGAATATCAGATTTTGTAAAAACAAAACAAAAAACAAACACAAAAAAAAATGAAGACGAGAAAGATGGGAGAGCATTGTTTGGGAAGAAGACGACGAAACCCTGTGGCACGCCTCGTTTCAACAATGGTGGTTTCGAAGCTCTCTCACGCATTTCCACGCTCGTAAAAACGCTTTATAGATAAGAGACTCACGTTCTCTCTTTCTCTCTCTTTCTTTATACCTTTTTCTCTGCTTCAAGAATGGATCCTTGTCCGTTCGTACGCCTTACGGTGGGAAATCTGGCTTTGAAAATCCCGGTGGCGACGAAACCTGCGAGGTCTCTGGTCCACCCTTCGTCCTCGCCGTGCTTCTGCAAAATCAAGCTGAAGAACTTCCCGCTTCAGACCGCCGTGGTTCCGTACATCCCGCCGGAGACGCCCTTCCCGGACGGCCAGTCTATCACAGTCGCCGCCACGTTCCATCTCAGCAAGTCCGACCTCCAAAGAGTCGCAGCCAGGACGATCTTCTCCGGAAAGCTCTCCCTCCACGTCTCCATATACACCGGCCGGAGAGGCACCACCTGCGGCGTCTCGGCCGGGAGACTCCTCGGCAAATTCTCCGTCCCGATTGACCTTGTCGGAACGGAATCGAAGGCTTCCACGTTTCACAACGGATGGATCTCCGTCGGAAAGGAGTCTAAAACCTCGTCGGCGCAGTTTCATCTGAGCGTGAAAGCCGAGCCGGATCCGAGATTCGTGTTCCAGTTCGACGGAGAACCAGAGTGTAGCCCTCAGGTTTTCCAGATTCAGGGAAATATCAGACAGCCGGTCTTCACTTGCAAGTTCAGCTTCAGAGCCGCCTCCGGAGACACCAACAACCACCGATCAAGGTCCGCAAATTCAAATTCTCAGCTAGGGAAGGTTATCCGTGAATCAAAATTAGGGTTTGATGTTCGTCTTTATTACAGATCGATAGAGTCAGAGGCGAGTGGTTCTCGGGGCTGGTTAGGATCGTTCGGGAGCGAGCGAGAGAGGCCGGTGAAGGAGAGGAAGGGGTGGTCCATCACAGTCCACGATCTGTCCGGTTCTCCGGTGGCGGCGGCGTCGATGGTGACTCCGTTCGTGGCTTCTCCGGGATCAGATAGAGTGAGCCGATCAAACCCCGGCTCGTGGCTGATTCTCCGCCCAGCCGGAGCCGACGGGACTTGGAAGCCGTGGGGCCGGCTCGAGGCCTGGCGCGAGCGCGGCGGCTCCGACGAGCTAGGGTTCCGATTCGAGGTCGTGCCGGAGTTCGCGGTGGAGTCAGGGAACGTAATTGCCGAGTCGGCCATAAGCGCGGGAAAGGGCGGGAAGTTTCTGGTCGACCTCGGCGAGTGTGGTCACGCTCTCGGCGCGTGCAGGGGGTTCGTGATGTCGGCGCGCGTGGAGGGGGAAGGGCGCTGCAGTAAGCCGACTGTGGAGATCGGCGTGGGACACGTGTCGTGCGCTGAAGACGCCGCGGCGTTCGTAGCTCTCTCCGCAGCCGTTGATCTCAGCATTGACGCTTGCCGCTTATTCTCGCACAAACTCAGAAAGGAGCTCTGCTATAACCAGGATTCCTCTGCCTAGAATGTTTTTTTTTCTCTCTTAGAGGGGATCACCAATCAATCAGTCAGCTATGGATTTTGGATTCCACGGTTGATTATTGTGAGAGTTAATTTTAATTTCTTTTTCTTTTTCTAGTTTGATGTTTTTTTTACTGCTAACAGAAAAGAAAGAAGAAAAAAAAGCGCTCAAGTAGAGTCTGTGTACATACAGAGAGATTAGGCAGGGCACGCTTTCAATTTTTTTACTCGTTCGTGTGGCTTGTATTGTAATGTGGATTAACTACTTTGGTCCCCTCTTTTTTTTCCCTAATTTTGTTCACGTGACTGGTCACAATGTGTTTATTTGGAGGTTTGTCGTAATCTCTAAACACTAAGATATTTCTCTTCAACTTGTTTTCTGTTTACTTTTTAATTTATTTATTTTATACGTATTGGTTATTTTTCTATGGATATTAATTTATTAAAAACAAATTGTGGGATTGGAATGATTTTGTGTGGATGGTTGTTGAAGAGGGAGACATATCATATATATTGTGCACGTTATGTCTAATCCCGTTGTTTAAGTATATAGACTATAGTGGATTGAAACTGTGGCGTGGATTATAGCTGTATTGTTTCGCTTTCTTCACTGAAACTCGAAATGATTAATATAATATGATTACTTTTGGGTACCTAAGCTCCTATTAGGAGAGAGTAAGTAGGCATACTTTGACGGCATAGCTTGACTTCGAGATGAGAGTTGGATTAAATACTGTGCTAGTTTAGGGCCAAAGTGAATTTTATATTTTATATTCTTCGTATTAGATAGGTTAGGTTGGCGAGTGCGTGCCAGCGAGACTCTGATTATATTGGAAATTTCATAAAATTTGGATTTTGTGAGGGTGGAGAACAGAAGAAAATTTGTTTCGTGTACTTTTCTTTTTTTCTTTTTTCGAGAGTCCCATAAAGTTACAGTTAATCTCTTCGTCGTAAGCGTAACGATCATATGAAACAGTTCATGAGATTCAAACGTGTGCAACAACAGCTTTTTGACAAGGATCTCTATGGTTGATGAAAGAACTCGGTCAATCAAGACCAAAGGACTTGGATCGACAGTCTTAAACCTGCATTAACTTAATTCCAACAAATAATTCGTTACGAAAGGTTGAACGATAACTAATTCAACTTCAGAATAACAAACTCATGGTGTCAAAACTCATTACAAAACCAAAACAGAAGAACACTAAACCCAGGCTCAACTGCACCTCTAAAAAAGTCAAACAATTGTTTTAGACCCACAAAATAAGAACATAAATAAAATAAGAGACAAAGTTTGAATTTAAGGTATTTTTATGCATAAATGTAAAAAATGCTCAAATTTTAGATATTTATTAAGTTTAAATATTGAAATAATTTAAATAAAATTGTTAAAAACGCCCAATAAAAATAAATTTGTTTTGTGCCTCATTCAACCACAAGTCAAACTCCTTCATTTACCTGATGTGTGAGTGTGAATAACCTTTGATAAACACTAAAAGACTTCGTTGGATGTATATTTTTATCAACCCATCTTCTCAAGTGGACATAGCGCTTCTAAACGCCTCAATGACGTTCAATGTTATAACCTTATCACCTTCTTGATGATACTCACAATACTTGAGAAAAAATATATCAATATAACATAATTAAACCACCAATCAGTAAAAAAAACATACGAACAATCAACGATCACATGAATTTATCATCATCGGCATGTTATATCAGCAAGTTTTCGAGACAAAAGTGCCTTGCATCTTAAGCAACATATCAATGCAAGTATAGTAAGATAAATGGCAAGACACGCTAGATTTTTCCTGGTTCGATAATTAACGATCTATGTCCGACATTAGACGTTTCACTATCAAAATGACGAGCAGTGCTCTTACAAATTACACGTGAAAACCTTTCTCCTGATATTCAATCTTAAATCTTGCAGATTCTTTGATTTCTCTTACACTCTCTCAAATTCTATTTGATCTCTACGTGTATATCACATATGTGTTTATGATTACAAAAATATTCTTAGTCCTAGAAGCGTTGACGTGTCTTTGAAGCAACTTTGAAGATGATCCAACTCCGCAGCCTTCGAGATGTTGATCTCAACTGTCAAATTCCATTGATGACTTGATGATTGAGATCTGGGACAACATTTAGTCTATTTTGTGACAACTTAGTCACGAAAATTTGGGATTCGTGACTGAAAACGTGGTACGTCAACTATTTTATAATGTTTCTTATGATGTTACTGGCATATGTTGAGACATTGAACACAATAGTAATATCGACAGTAAAATAAACGACAAAGAGTATACAGCCTACATCTGGGGGATATCCATCCCGGTGAAAGGGTATACTATATAAACGGAACAACAAAGTTATAAAGGGTTTCCAAGAGAATCTTCAATTTCTAAACTAAAACTTTCTTCCCGAAATATCACTCGACCTAAGGCTCCCCCTAAATGTGAGCCTCGCTCAACTTTTTCACCTCAAACACCCGCCGATGTTTATTCCGAACCTAGGCTCTCCCTAGGAGTGAGCTCTCCTCACTTTTCATAACACACACACAGTGTTTACAATAAAACAATAGAAGGAAAGATACAACATAAAACGCACTCACATATTTTGTTCTCCATCAAGCAACAAAACCTTCACACAACCCTTACATGGTTGAAACACAGTTGAACTCTCCAAACTTGATTTTGTCTTTCGGCACAGTGAAGAGTTAAACCTACGGAAGAAGAAGACACTTCCTTTTATATGAAACAAGACAAAAATGGCTTTTCTCAAATCTGGATTCGATACAACTGGCCCAATGGAAGACAACTAGATTTCATTAAATAAATAATACACATTACAAAAGCTGTGAGGCGGACATGGCACTGTACCCCGATAGGAGATGTCTTCTGAACATGTGAGATTTATCTTGACAACATCTTGGACAACATGAATTTTTGCCTTGATGAAAATAGCCAATAAACTTGTACTAACAATCTCCCCATTTGGCTTGGAATAGATACTGTGAATCGACTCATATCACAGTGACTGACAGAGGATTTGAATCAAACAAACTAAAAACATAATATCTGAAGCTTCAAGTACCACAAGCATCTCCCCCTTTTTGCTAATCAGAAGCAAAGGGACGGCAACAGAAGGATGCAAAGGAGGAAACAATTTCTTTAGAGATTCTTCAATAACATAGCAATAAACACTTTCATCAACCACCATCATGTTCAGTGGAAATAATTTGATGAATACAATTCCACCTGATAGCATTCTTGAAAGTCTGAAATGACATTCTCGACACACCATTTTTTCTTCATTTAGGCTTTTCCTTCTTCCTGATCTATGTCATCCACGATGTTGGAGACAAGATCTGTCACATCTTCAGAAGAGACTTTTTCTTCACAACTTGAGTTGTGGATTCTCCGAGAAAGTTGCTACCTTGGGGAGGCACGGCGACTTTGAGGCATCTTTTTGTATTTGAAAACAACTGCTTATTGACAGACTCATCTAGAACACAACTTTTTTCGAGGATGAATAACAACTGACATCTTATGTAGGAGAGACAAGAACACCATAGACTGATTCTAGCTTGAAAGGGAGCACATCCTCAATCGAGGTCGATGAAATGGCCATAAATTCTAGGCTGATTTAAGAGAGAAGACAGTGTATTTCTTCATGACAGAACACTTTCTGGAATAATGGAGAGATAAGATCACTGATGGTTTCTGCAGATTGATAATGAATTTCCTGACAATGATACATGGTAGGGACCAATTTTGAAACTAAAACCATCAAATTTTCTGTTTGACGGAGGTCAGTGATGTCGATACAAGCGAGAGTCTCATCCGAGAGAACATGCCCTGTGTAGATGGAATGAGAGGGATGAGCAAAGAGGCCACTATTGCATATGAGATAAATCCCTCAGAGACTTCAAAAGGACTAGACACATAGTCCTTGGAAGAGGCAACAAACGACAGAGAAGAAACTTTGATGAGATTAGTCTTCACGGTATAAAGATTGTCTTCTTTGTTTTGCGTTGATGAGGACACACACGCTGATCCATTTTGTTCACAGAAAAGACTATCCTCCTTAGATACTTTCTTGTGTCTTTTTGAATAAGCGTTTCACAAGACCAAAACTGGACGACATGGACAATTTATTCTAGAAAACTAGAGGCTAATTACCCATAACCAGAGAATAAATGAACACGAGTTCCGGAAGTGGGAACACACACAATCTCTCTTGTTGTCGTGGAGAGCTTCTCTCTTTTATGTAAATGTGAGTGTAACCCTAAACAAAAGAACATGCTCACTTTTATTTATGAAACAGTAAAGAGAGGTTCACTCCATGATTCTTCCAACACATCTGGATCTAAAAGAGACTATGACATGAAACCAACCAAAAAGTAGGAAGAATAGTCTCGAAGAAGCTATCAAGATTTTATCCTCGGAATAACGATGTCTTCGATGATGTTAGAGGCTTCCATAGAGTCATGTGTTCTGGAGAAACAAAAACAACCAACACCAACAATTTAACTCTCCCTTTGGCTTTTTGGAGGCAAAACGCAAGCGGTCTGAGACATGAAGATACAAACACACAAGTTACCATCAAGTTCAACAAGTCGCATAAATCTCACAAACCACATTGGTTAGAAGAGGCCAAACCACATCTCATAGAACACACAAGTCTTGAAATAAGCAACTCATCATCACAGAGTATCAACATGAGTCACCAGACAACCAGCTCCACAGCTCCACTCCCCCTTTTTGCCTCAGAAAAATGCCAAAGACAAAAGAAATAAGACTATTTATTAGTTGTAGCACCTCTTCAAAATTCTCGTTTCCATAATAAACTTTAGTGAACTACTCATACCCTTGAGAGAAGAATAACCAATGTAAGAGTCATCTCCGGCCTGACCATCAACAACCTCCCTAAAGGTTGTTCCTATCAAACACAACACTTTGCAAGATCATCTCTTATACTCTATAAATTCTTTGTGCAAGATTAATTCTACTTTCATGCAAAGGACCTGATCCCACTTCTTGATCTTACTATATTCAACAAAATCACCAAGAGAAGAAAAATAATTTGAGAGCCATGAACACGCAAAGACACAATCATGAAAGGGAGCTCATAATAAGGTCCCATAACTGTTAAGCAGGGAGTAGAGACAAACACATGATCGCTGCAAGGTTGAAGAAGATTACCAAGTTGAAGAACTCATTCATAGAACTGCATCATTAAATAAAATTAGGAAATAGAGGCCCAAATGATAGATCAACCCAGCAACGTCACCTAGCATCACACTCTTGGAACATTGATCAGCTTCTTCAAAAGAAATGTCCCCAAGAAAAAAAATTTGCAGTCTGCCACAAAGACATAAAATTTGCAAAGAGAAAACGATTCGAGGCCATCGGAAAAGCTTCCATTTCAAATATAAGAGAAAATAAGCACTCAACCTGGTTTAGAAAAAGACTCACAAATGGGTGAAATATGTGGACCACAGAGAAGAAAACACCACAACTTACGAAGATAAACTGCACAAACTTCGACAATCCTGAGTGAGCAATGGTTTCTACTTTCGTTAACCGTTAGATCGTCATGAAATTTGAATAGGGGGTTCATGACACGTAGATGCAAGTTTTGAGAAGAGGAAATTTGAATCGGAATTTTCCAAGTCGGTCTACAAGCAAGAAACCAAAGCAGCAAATTCTGGGTTTCTGAAAATCTGGTACCATTTTTGTTGTAGATGGAAACAATGGTGATGCCCAAACACAAAGGAGAATCTATTATTCAAGCAATCTTCTTTTTTCCATAAAAAGACAGCTCTTAGATCAACAACAAATATTCATCTGCCTCCGAAGACACACAACAGACTCGCTTCTTGCCACCGAGAAGATAAGTCTTTTCAACAAATAAGACAAACATTTGTAGCAACCGCAGTAAGCCTTAACAAAACAGAATTTCTGATCTCACGAACCGTTGGATTTTCACCAATTTTGATCAAAGCACTTGTGACATACAAACGCTGATTCCGAACGGTGGAGATTAGATTGCAGGAGATATCGCGTAATCTGTTGGATGAAGAAATACAGCAGTAGAACACATAAAACTTCAACCAAACAAGACTTTGTTGATGATAAAACTGCAGCGAATAACAAATAGATTTTGACTTTGACTTGTTCACTAAGAAGACAAACAACAAAATTAACTCATGGAATCATAAACATAAGTATCTCAGTACACAGCAAAAATGAGAGATCCTCGAGTTTCGCCATTGAGAGCACACGAACGCATAAAATCATCTTCCAAGAAGTAAGAGATGAAACATAACTATCTCTCCCCATCAATGAGAAACTTCAAAAAGGATCTTCTTCTTCTTTAAGTCTCCCGCTGAAAGAACAAATTCGTCAAAACCAACACACATCAAGCCACTTGTCTTTGACACAATCTCTATTTCTTTTTCTTTTTGTTTTTTTTTTAACAAAAACCTGTTTTTTAGAAAAAGAAACCTTCTAAGGATCAGCACCTCCGGACTAACCATCGGCACTCATCCTTCCATAAACATCTCAACTGGTGGTCATAAATAAACATATCTTATTTTTAAGAGTTTTTTTATTCTTCCAAAAATCTTCTAAAAATCACACTTCGTGAAGAGGAGTTGAAGACTTTGGATAACATATTAAATATCTCTTCAAGAGTAATTATAGAGTCTCCTAATCAGTAGTACATGGGATGCTTCATCATCTACAATGCCCACTCTTTCACACTTGTGTTTATCAACACTCACAAATCTCTTCCCATCAAGACTTTGGATAGAAACAATAACAAGACTCCCAATTGAGTCTATATCACACAAAAACAATCAGTTCACCAAGAATCACACCCAGTAAATTAGGGACCTCGCTCTGATACCAATTGAAAACGTGATACGTTAAATGTTTTATAATGTTATGATGTTACTGGAACATGTTGGACATTGAACACAATAGTAATATTGATAGTATTATAAACGACAAAGAGTATACTTCCTACATATGAGGGATATCCATCCCGGTGAAAGAGTATACTATATGAACGGAACAACAAAGTTACAAAGGGTTTACAAGAGAATCTTCAATTTCTAAACCTAAATTTTTTTTCCCAATATATCACTCGACCTAAGGCTCCCCCTAGATGTGAGCCTTGCTCAACTTTTTCACCTCAAACACTCGCCGATGTTTATTCCAAACCTAGGCTCTCCCTAGGAGTGAGCTCTTCTCGCTTTTCATAACACACACACAACGTTTACAATAAAACAATAGAAGGAAAGATACAACATAAAACGCACTCACAGATTTTGTTCTCCATTAAGCAACAAAACCTTCGCACAACCCTTACATGGTTGAAACACAGTTGAACTCTCCAAACTCGATTTTGTCTTTGAGCACTGTGAAGAGTTAAACCTGAGGAAGAAGAAGACACTTCCCTTTATATGAAACAAGACAAAAATAGTTTTTCTCGGATCTCGATTCGAGACAGCTGGCCCAATGGAAGACAACTGTGTTCCATTAAATAAATAATACACAGTGCAAAAGCTATCAGGCGGACATGACACTGTACTCGGATAGAAGATGTCTTCTGAACATGTGAGAAACACCTTGGACACCATTTTCGACAACATGATTTTTTCCTTAATGAAAATAGCTAATAAACTTGTACTAACAGTGACCAAAAAATTGTCACGAAATTAAGAATTTTGTGACATTTTTTTCACAAATTTCTTTTTCATCAATTCTCATAAGATCAGATTGGTTGGATTTATGGACGTGGCCCAGACTCATACACGATTTTTTATTCGATTCGATTTATAAAAAAATGTACTTATATGTGTCTCTATCAATCATGTAGACCAACAATGTAAGTGATCTAGTCAGAGAATATAAGTATACTACTATGCACACGTACTTAACTTTTAAGTTTAGATTTAAATTTTTATTATACTCTAATTTGTATGTTAATATACTATTCATGTGCATATAACTAACTAATAATCATAATATGAAATATTAGAATATCAAATTATAGTTAAGCTACTTGAAAGTATAACTCGCCAACTCAAGAGTTTGTTGAACAGACAAGTTTGGACAACCATTTAAGATTCTTAATTGGTTACAGTAGATTTATAAAGTAGCTTATTTTTTCGTGACAACATTTAGTCTATTACGTGACAGCTTAGTCACATAAATTTGAGTTTCGGTGACCACATAATTTTCATGAATATAAGAATTCCGTGACAATTTTTTCACGAACTCATATTTTATAGTCACGAAAACATTAAATTTAGTGACATCTTTGTCACAAATTTTTGTTTTGCTTTCATATATTCTCATAAGATCGACCCGGTTGAAATTTATGCACGTGGTCAAGCCTCGTACACGATGTTTTGTTGGATTTAATTTTTTTAAAATAATCATGTACTTATATGTTCTCTCTACGACTCATGTGGACCAACAATTTAAGAGATGTAGTCATAGGATATTAGTATCTTACTTTGCACATAAACTTAACTTTGGAACAATTTTTAATTAGTATTATACTCAATTTATTATATTATTATACTACTCACGTGCATAGAGCTAATTAATAATCATAATATAAAATATTAGAATATTAAATTATAGTTAAACTACTTGAAAGTATAACTCACGAAATGAGAAGCTTGTTGAACGGACAAGTTTGAAAACCAATTAAGGTTCCTAATTGGTTATCGTATATTTACGAAGTTGCTTATTTTAAGTGACAACATTCTATTTCATGACAACATAGTCACGGAAATTTGGGTTTTGTGAATAAAATATTGTCACAAAATTAAGAATGACGTGACAAATTTGTCATGAAACTCGTATTTTTTATTCACGAAATGATAAATTTAGTGACATCTTTGTCACTATTTTTTTGCTTTCATCAACTCTCATAAGATCGACTTGGTTGGAGTTTATGCACGTGGTCCAACATCGTACACGATGTTTTGTTGGATTTAATTTTTATTTAAAATACTCATACACTTATATTCTCCTTTACAACTCATGTAGACCAAAAATTTAAGAGATCTAGTCATAGAATATTACTATACTACTCTGCACACAAACTGAACTTTTTAATTACAATTTTTAATTTGTATTATACTCAATTTTTTATGTTAATATTCTACTCAAGTCCATATAATTAACTAATAGTCATAATATGATATGAAATATTAGAATATTAAATTATATTCAAGCTGCTTAAAAGTATAACTCACGAACACATGAACTTGTTGAACATACAAGTTTTCCTAATCACTTAAGGTTTCTAATCGGTTACCGTAGATTTAAGAAGTAGCTTATTTTAAGTGACAACATTTAGTCTATTTCATGAAAACTCAGTCATGGAAATTTGGGTTTCGTGACCAAACAATTGTCACGAAATTAAGAATTTTGTGACAAGTTTGTCACGAAACTCGTATTTTCTATTCACGAAATGATAAATTTAGTGACATCTTTGCCACTATTTTTTTTGCTTTCATCAATTCTCATAAGATCAACTTGGTTGGAGTTTATGCACGTGGTCCAACCTCGTATACGATGTTTTGTTGAATTTAATGTTTTTAAAATAATAATATTACTTATATGTTAGTATACTACTCTGCACACAAACTTAACTTTTAAATTACAAATTTTAATTAGAATTACACTCAATTTTGTGTGTTAATATACTACTCACGTTTATATAACTACCTAATAAACATAAGGGATAAAGAGGTATATACCCTTCTATAGTATTCAGTTTGCAAAATACCCACTTTTTTTAAAGTATTGGTTAATACCCAATTGTAGAAATTAACGCAAATTATTAGACTAATATACCCTTTCCAGTTTTGTAATTGTTTGAAATTAATTTCCGAAAATTAACTAAATTTTGGCCGAATTTTATGTACAAAGATAGAATCAAATACTCTCTCCAATTAAAGAGGCGGGAATTTTGGAAATTAAACGAAATTAATGAAAGATTTTTAATTTTGAGCGGGAGAAATTGTTTTGGAAAGTTATTATATACCCCATCAAATCTCTTAAACTCTAACCCCCTTCAACATATTCGCTCACACTCTCATTCTAACCGAAACTCAAACGCAAAAAACATATTCTCTCTCTTGAATCGTCACTTTCTCTCACTTCAAACCCAAAGGTTTGAAATTTTCTCTCGTTCTCAATATCGTATTCGATTTTTCTCTCTTTTTCACACCCAATATTTCGAGTTCGTCTCTGACTCTTCATCTTCGTTAACAGAAATTTTTAAACATTGTACAGGTAAAACAAGGAAAAACGAAGTCGGGAAATTTAGGGTTTTCAAATCTCTAATCTCTCGGTAAGTTTCTCTGTTTTTATAGTTCCATTGACATGCATGCAAATCGTTTTTGATGGTCATCAGTTGAATATCTTTTTCTTCTTTAACCTAATTCGTTTGTCCTTTATTTCGGTATGTTTGTGAAGTTTTTGTAGAAAACAAACAATGGCGAGGACAAAATTCAACATTGGGATCATAGATATGAACCTTGACGTCGTTAAAATTAACGCAAATTAATATCAGATGAACATGGGTCATAGATATGAACGATACAGACAGAATAGAGGAAGTTCTTCAGTTTTAACTGATTTGATTATAAGACCCGCCTAAATTTAAAATTTTAAATGAAAAAGTATCTCGGAATTATTCAAAATAATAACTCAAAATTGTTCAAAAATTTAAAATTGTAAAAGTTAAAGCTATAAAATAGGAAAACCGATATTTGTTAACGTTTATGAAGATAAACATGGAAACTGTTTCAAAACAATTAATTTCTCGCAATATTCGGATACGCACAAAAATTAACCGTATGGAATATGCAACAAGATTGTTTACTTACTAAATAAATCCGAGTCATAATAAAAACATCAAAGGATTAAAAGTCAACGTGTATACAAATTAACGCAAATTAACTACTAATTCATGTCTGCTTAAAAGAGCAATTAGTTACAGAAATGAAATAACAACAAAATCAAACAAAATCGATTGTAAATTAAAGAATAAAGTTGACTATATCAAAAAGGTATCACTCCAATAAATAACGATTTCAAATAAGAAAGTTGAAAATTATAACGACTTCCCGAGATCTCAGGTAAATATGCGTTAATTAAGTCCCATGAAATCAGGTTGACATATAAGATTATAATGTGCGTGAATATAAATTAACACAAATTAACTAGTACTTCATGAGTCTAATTTGTAACCGACTTTTTATAAATATAGCAATTAATGAAATATATCTGAATAAAATTTAAAAAAAATGATTTATGCATTTATTAGTTGACTAATTCAAAATCATATTAAAAGAAATAAAAAAAAACCTGTCGCTGTTTAAAATAAGAAAATTATAACTAATTACCCGAAAAATCTGGTTAATTTCCGTTAATTAAAAAAACTGGAAATAATTAAAATCAATACGGAAACTAAAAAAAAGGGCAAAAACGAAAATGCAACTACTTAAAATATGCCACATAAGACTAATTGGGTAGATTTTAAACGTTTGCAAAACATTGGGTATTTTACAATTGCAACGTTTCATGTGGTTTAGTTAGAGCAATTCTTCTAAACATAATATGTCATACTAGAATATCAAATTGTTGTTATGTTACTTGAAAATATAACTCACGAACTCAGGTGCTTATTGAATGGACAAGCATGGCCAACCACTTAAGGTTCTTAATTGGTTAACGTAGATTTAAGAAGTAGATTATTTTTTAACAGGGAAGCCGCTCCCTCTCGCTTTGAAAGAGCTCCTCCCGGATTCTTGGAAGGAATAGATCACTTGCTTGCCCCTCCAAGTGGTTAGTTGTTTGAGTTCTTGTATGGATGTTATACGTTTGAGTTGTTGTTGATATCCTGATTCTTGTCATAGGTGATATTGTTATTGAGATGCAAGAATAAAAGATGAAGGAATTAAATCGCACATAGAATACCTATAGAACGGCAGGGGAGTTGGGAGTTCTATAATTCATTTCATACTTGTATTCTGTCAACATTCTGTATTCAGCTCTCTACAACATTAAACATAAATCGGAAGGTAGATGAATGGATACAAGTTCTTGATAAGCTTTGCCAAATTGGCTTCCGCCCAGTCACCAATTTTCCCTCTTCGTTGTATTTGCATTATCAAGCGGCCACACGACCATGTTCCTCCGGCTCGGATGAGTATTCTTGTTTATATCGCTACGGCTATAAAGACTTTCTTTTTCTGCATTTAGTCTATTTAGTGACAGCTTACAAAAAATTTGTAACGAAATTAAGAATTTCGTGACAACTTTGTCACGAAACACGTATTTTCTAGTTACAAAAACGATAAATTTAGTGTTAATTTTGTCACAATTTTTTTTGTCTTACATCAATTCTCATAAGATCGACTTGGTTGGAGTTTATGCACGTGGTCCAACCTCGTATTCGATGTTTTGTTGGATTTAACTTTAAAAGAAAATAATCGTGTACTTATATGTTCCTCTACGACTCATGTAAACCAATAATTTATGAGATCTAGTAATAAATTATTGGTATACTACCCTACAGACGAACTTAACTTTTAAATTACAATTTATAATTAGTAATATACTTAATTTTCTATTTTAATATACTACTCATGTGCATATAACTAAATAATAATCATAAAAATATTAGAATATCAAATTATAATTAAGATACTTGAAAATATAACTCACGAACTCAGGAGCTTGTTGAACATATAAGTTTGACCAACCACTTAACGTTCATAATAAGTTGTGGTAGATTTAAAAAGTATCATATTTTTATTGACAATATTTAGTAGATTTCATGATGACATCGTCACATGTTAGACGTTTCGTGACCACTTCGTAAGAAAACTATGTGTGTGTTACAATGTTGTTACGAAATCTGTCACATATTCATAACTTCATGACAACGTTGTCACAAAATTATAAGTTTGTAACGACATTGTCACATGTAAGACGTTTTGTGACCACTTCGTCACGAATATATGTTTTCGTCGCAACGTTGTCACGAAACTATGTTTTCGTGACAATATTGTCACGAAACTATGTTTTTGTGACGAAGTGGTTCCGAAAACATAGATTCGTGATGAAGTGGTCACGGAAAATTAAAAATTTCGTACAACTAGAGTTTTTCTTTTCTTCCTAAAATCGAAAAAATAGAGAAATAAAAAAAACTGACATATACAAAGAGTTGGGATGGTCGAAAAATCGAATAAAAACTGCTAGTTGACAAAAATAAGCAAGATATGAGAGATAATATTTAAATTTAATATGTAAAATTTAAAATTTTAGATATTTCCGGTAGAAAATGGTTTGATATTTTTAGGGGACAAAAGTTTAGATGAAGGTTCTTTGGTCAGAAATATGTGAGTTTTTTTTGTCGACAGTTGCTAGGACGCCGTGACTCACTCTTGGATTATGGAAGGAGAATAGATAATGGTGTTTTTGTGGGTTTAAACAAAAAGTTGATGTAGAAGATGAAGTGTTGGTGAAGAAGATGAAGTCTGGTAGAAGAAGACGGAGTGAGAGAAATTAGTTAAGTAATTAAGTAAATTAGTTTGTTAATTATAATGATAAATTATTAGGATAAAATAGTAGTTGTATTCTCAAAAAATAAGTGTAAACATAAGAAAATATTTTTTTCTTCTTTTTTTGAAAAAAAATATACTCGTGAAAATCCCAAAAATTAAAGTGTTTTCCATTTCAAGTTTGATTTCTAAGACTGGGCCTAGAAGAAGCCCAATACGAGAGAGTTAAGCAGAGGAAAGAAAGGAAGAATAGGATAAAAAACGTAATCCAGAAAGAAGGAAAGGCGAAGAAAGAAAGAATGTCTG
This sequence comes from Urtica urens, assembly GCA_958296335.1. Classification (NCBI taxonomy): domain Eukaryota; kingdom Viridiplantae; phylum Streptophyta; class Magnoliopsida; order Rosales; family Urticaceae; genus Urtica; species Urtica urens. The sequence goes on along the minus strand of OY282523.1, from coordinate 21,507,095 downwards.
TAGCAGCGATATCAGCGACGGCTTCGGCTTTCGTCGGCGCCAAAGTGTGGCCGGCGAACGTGAAGGTGAGCGGTGCGGCGGCGAAGAGTGTGATTGAGTGCTCATCTCGGCCGCAGAAGAAGGCAACGGCTCACCACATGAAGACTCGTCCGAAGAAGACCGCGCCGTGGGAGCTCCGTCGCAAGCCCACCGTTTACGCTCCTCTTCCTCCGCTCCCTCCCGATTGGATCGTCTTTGAATCCGCCGCCGCCGACGTCTCCGACGATCAACCTCTCGCCGCTACCTCCGACGAGTAATTTCCATTTCCATTAGAAGTTCTTTTTCCTTTCTTCGTTTGTATTTTTTTTGGCAATGTAAGCTTTGGTTTTCATCAGTCAATTGCTTGTTTGTTTATGGAACTGTGATACTAAACGAAAGCTTCAATGTTTATGGATGATCTAGCGTTGTAGGCAATACAAATTATTTGACTTATAATAATAATAATAATAATAATTATAATCATATGAGAGCAGTAACGTTATTAACTTGGGGGATTGCGTGTCAAAAAATAGAACTTTTTGTGTTTAACTTGTAATTATCATTACTTTTGATTCATTTGTTGGACTTAATCTTACGAGGAAGACATATCATGTTTGGCTATAGCATTGGGGAATTATCTTGAAACAATTGACATTTATAATTCAAATTCCTTCTCATTTCGATTCCGTTTGGCTCGGAAGGTTTTTGTTTGAAAATATATAATGTGATTAATATGGGACTGTTGTCACTTAGTGCTACGTTCAAATTTAATTTAATTTAATTTTGTCAAGTAGCCAAAAGTCTCAGCAACTTTTAGACACGGTCTTTAACCATAAACTCGTACCCACATTCAAAATGGTATCAAATAACGTACTAAAATGATTGATACATTGTATAGACTAATTGCAAATTGAGCTATCCGTAGAATGGTCTGTCACCGCATTCAAACTAAAATTTACAATTGATGCAATTTAATCAGAATGTACTGAATTATACGAAATTTTGGCCATGGTATAGTATTTCTACTAAATTAGTAGATATGTTGTGAGAAAACTAATGGTACGAGAAAGAAAACGAACTTTTTGAAAGGTTACTAGACTATAATTTACTTGTGGATCCGTGGAGGTCACCAACGTCAAAAGCAACTAAATCAATTACAGAAACAGTATATATACATATATATAAGACATTTACAGATCATTGTTTGGTCAAGCTGTCATACCAGAGGATCACACAATTTGGCGATGAAGAGAGACCAACACGATCACATCTGAAACTCGTTTCTAACTGACAGAATTTTATGTTAAGATCTGAAGCTTTTTGTATATATATATATATATATATATATATGCATTGTTTAGGAAGGTCTTTTCTTGTAATTCCCCGGTGGTAGGCTCAAGAGGAAATCTGTGAATATGTGCTCATATTCAGGCAATTTTCCATACCCTGAAAGGCAGAAATAAAAACTCTTCTTGAGTATGTGTTCAATGATATAAATTTGTTACACTAGAGGGAGGCGAGTGGAAAATTAGGTTGCTTGCCTGGGAAGTAATTAATGTCGATAACATAAAACTGATCTCGGCTTCCATGCTCTCGTATCATATCCAAGTTGAACAATCGAAGACCCTATCAAGAGATAGAGATAGAGAGAGAATCGGAATTATTAACTATCCACTTGAAATTTTTTAGCTTCCATAAATAAAAAAGACCTTGTGAAAGAGAAAACTACCAATCGGCGGCGAAGCTCCTTTCCAAGCTTTTCGAGCAGAGGTTGAGGAGGTAGTTCTGCACAAATCCCATTATTATAACAAAAATTTAGCCAAGCAAGTTACCAAAACATCGTGAATTTGGAAATAACCAATCTTTAGTTAATTTTTTGTAAATAGTCAAAACATGACATTAAATTCGTGAGTTTTTGTTACTTGTTTACTCTTTCTGTTCCACGTGATACGAAATACATTTGAGATTTTGTTTTCCATAAATTGAATTTTTTGTTTACCGGTTTAATAAATATTGATTTCAAACTTATTTCAAAATTTTGAAATATTAAGATTCTAAAATCCAAGTGCTTTGAGTTATCTTATACTTTGAGTGTAAATAATTTGGGTTGACTAGATACACAAAACTAACAGTTATTTTCTAATCCACTTATTCAACTTTAGGTGACAATTAATCACAAAGACCCTTATTATAATTCGAGAGAGCTATTTTCTGCATCCTCTTTCTACTTACTTGGGCAAGAAGAGAAACATAATCAGGGTAACATTGTATACATATATGTTTTAAGAAAAAGGAAGAATTACCAGCAACTCGAGGGTCCAAGTCTGCATCGTCCGCAGAAGCCGCGGCACAAGAAACCCTGGGGAAGCGGTGGACACCAGCGAGTTCTCGTTTAGTGACGTTTGGTAAGGAAAAACGCCGAACGACCTTGATAGCTTCGCCGACAAAATAAACCTTGAAGAGAACCCCACCTGCGTAGATAAAACAGTCGGCAAAACAAATTACAATGTCTGTTGGGTGCAAAGGACAGAATCTGAGGTTCGAACCATGATTGACAAACTCTTGGAGGACCAGAGGAGGTTCGAGCTTTTGGAGCGAGAATCGATCGTAAGCAAGTGATAGCTGGTGCGACTTTGCACTTCCATCGGCCACTAACGGCTTCGCAACTGAAAAAATAACGGATATGCAAAATTTAAACAGAAATTGCAGGACCAAGTTAACATCTTTTATTTCCTTAAAGATTTTGAGAAGAATATACACAAGGTTATAAGAATGAGTAAATATATCAGTCCATACCGAGGGGTAGCTTTAGCCCAGAATTTGTGACTGCATCAGCAATCAATGATGCGTCTTTCTTGATAACCAATTGTCTCGGAACACCAACTTTGCCTGTGCAGGACGATGAGCAAATCATTCGTTTATTTAACAATATGTAAAATAATTAAATGAACATTCAGATGTTAGTTAGTTAGTTAGTTACCGTATGATTCAGACAAGTTGATGTCAGCAACAGCCTGAAGCATATATTGACGACTACGCAAATGCTGTATGGCGTCTGGAGGATCAAGAACAGTCACTTCAGGGTGTGTTATCCGGTACTCCTGAAATATAAGACAAATGATATCTTTTAATCATAGAAAATATTCAACAATTTAACTCAGATAAATACTTGGACAGAACGCCATTATCGACATAATGTAGCAAATCAAGAGACATGCTTTAGAACATGTTAATATAAAGCATTTTGATCGAGTCAGCTCGGCCTATTTTTCCTTAAAAATGGTTCTAAATATCACACTAATTTGAAACAATTATAAAAAAGTTTACTACACTTGAAAACGTAGTTCAAAGATTTTTGACTGACATGTCAATAAAATTTGTCCTGAAAGAGTGAAGTGCAGAGCTTGATGGGACCCTAGCTATTTTACTCCGGCAAGATTGCGAATTGAGAAAAAATCATCAACCCATTCAAAACAATCACAATAGGACTCTAGAAAACCTGAGAAAATTAGCTAGATGGCCATGGAAGTTGAAGATCCTCAAGTTCCCTCGACCTCAACATGATTCATGCAAAAGTAAGAGAAGAACTCTGAACACTTTGTTAGACCAACAAGTTCTTGAACCATTCTACGAATCTGGTTCAACCACCGACCATTTTTTATGCCGTAAATTTTTTTCTTTCCTGCCTCATAAAATTACTCACAGAGCATGGATTATCCTTTTAAGAAACCAAAACAACCCAGAACACTATAAAATAAATCACTAGTGTTAAAACTGGCCTAATGACATTGATGAACAAACCTCAAGAATCTGCCGCCACTCTTTTCCTGGTAACTGCAAATTAAAAAGAAAAAGAAAAAGTAAGCATCAAAAAACTTTACTTCAGATTCCAACAGTATTCAGTTGAAAGCAACCAAAAAATCTCTCAACACATTTGAACAGCAATAAAATTCCATTTTTAACAATATCTTACCTTTTGCAAAACAATGTCGAAAGGACCTTGATCACTGAGAGGTCTGTTCTGGTCTATTGCTACGAATAAAATTCCCTTGTTTCTGCAACACGTAATCAGATATAGATCATAAGAACATGACAATGACCTGGAATTACAACTGGCACTAGCATACTGTTCATCATTTTTATTTGATACTATGTTAAGAATATCTTATTTAATTCTCAAAAACATAAATAAATATATGAAAACCGTATTAAAATCAAATATAAATATAAGATGCTAGTTCAGGTTGAAGTGAATCTTTGTGCAAACGTCTTTTCTTTTCTCGCGATTATTTAACATCATTTTTCTCAAGGCAAATATATATACAGACATACACACACACACACACACACTCATAATCCTAACCAATCACCTAGCTAAAACCTCAAATTTGGGCTGCAAAAAACTCTTGGCCTTCTTTGACGTAAGCGCGTAACCGACAACGAGCATTCTATCGGGCGCAACACCGGTACGGCATCGTCGCTGATCGCACGATACCATTTCCTCAATCGCCGTCTCTTCCTTTCCGTACACAATGGTTTCCTCTCTCATTTTCTCGCAGACTAGTGAAAGACTTTCTGAAGCTAGGAGAAATGTGTAGAGAGTATCGAGTCGTCGGATTTGTTTGGGAGAGAGCGATGTGTGTGATAAACGAAGGATGACGATATAATCGCAATGAGAAGAATATCGCGTGCGTTTGAGATTGAGAGAGAGTTTAGGGATTATTTATAGCTGTTTTACGAAAGGAATAAGAAAATAAAAGACAGGGAAATTTGGGTGGAAGATTGGATTCCACCTTCGCGAAATGTGGATCCTCGTAAGAATTTTCTAATGATTTAATTCTTTTTAACTATACGATAGACTTAGACGGTAATTATCTGTATTCTGATTTTATAGTTTAAATTATTTACGGTATAATGTATAATCAGAACTTCGATACGGTTAAATATCACTTGTATTTAAAATTATTTTCTTTTAAATTTAAATATTTTTAAAATTTTAATGATTTTTTAATTTTTTTCGACACTCGATTTACGAATAATTTTAAGTTTGTTATTGGGTTTTTACATATTTGGAATTTGAGAACTAATTTTAATTTTATTATTGTAATATTTGATTTTTATTTTTATAATTTGAATTTAATGACTAATATATATATAATTTGAATTATTTAACAATATAATGTTTATATAATTTTTGTCGATATATCCATTGATATTTGATATATCAATGACAAATTATCGGTATCATTAATAGTCGGTATGGATACTTTTATAAAATTATATCGATATACTTGTCGATATCGATATACCCAAAAAATCAAAAGTTTGATATCAATAACGAAAACTTTGATCACCTTAAGTATTTATTAGATATTATTTAAAAATATCACCATATATAATTGAACACTGATATTTAAAAGATAAAATTTATAAAATATCACATTTCTCTTTTTTCTCATTGTCTTAAAAAACATTCTCACTAAGTTTTTTCTAAAAAGATAATTACCTTTTAAATTATTTTTTTTAAACATTTTCAGCTCTTTTTTTTCTCCCAATTTATTATAGAATATAAAAAAGAAAGTTGTTTTGGGCAAAGAGAAAACAAAAAAAATAATGTAAACAGTTTTTCTTTTAAATAAATTGGGAGAAAAAAATAAAATGGGCTTAGAGTGTTACAAAAATTTATATAGAGAATAAATCGTATTTTCATATTTTTTGGTGGTAAATTGGAAATTTTTTTATGAAAAATGAGAAAAAAGTGGTGAAAATGACATTTTAGACAATTTTTCATTAAAAAGTATTTTCCAATTTGTTGCCAAAATTGTGTCAATTTTTTGAAACTTAATAAAATACTGTTAAATTTTACATTATCATGGTCGTGTATGAGCATGTAATTTTTAATAAATTATAATATATAAAATAATATATCGTATGGATTATCAATTATATATGGGTTACATATAAACACAAATTAGTCGATTCGGAGCCAAACGTTGCAAATTTCGTTAGAAGTTGGTGCTTAGGAAACTTTTTAGGAAATTGTCTTAATTAAGTTGTCTTTTTATATAATTACGTACATATCATTTATGTAATACATATATATTTGCGTAATTTGTATTACTTATAGCCTATATAGAAGTTGCCTTTATATTGTGTTGAAATCAATGCAATACCACCGCTACTGAGTAGTGAGCAGTGACGTCTGTAAGTTTATCTTAGTATCAGAGCTAACAAATGACGTCTGGATGTATTTTTTCTCCGTCATCCTAAATTAACAACGCATCCAACATGACAATTGCTTCATAGTTCGTGACGACCTTCAACGTTTTGGTGTCAGTTGGACATGAAAATTCTTTTGTTTGACACTGACATGTTTTATCGGCATTATAGGCCACAACATGTAAGGTTTCATCAATGGCACAAAAACATCACCACCATAATTCTATGTGACAGTCTCAATCGTTAGAACCAAAGAAACCCTAATCCAGAGTTCGACAACTAGACTCGAGAAGACTAATTGCTCCTTAACTGATTTCTATCCTCACTGAGCACCACCGCTCTCATGTACGTTACTTGGGTTCGTACGTCACAAGGTTTATGGATAGTTCTTGAGTCACTCTTCGTTGTTAGATCTCGTGGAAGGATCATGCCACTTAGGCTTCAACTACAAACAATGAAGAAAGGAGGCTCCTCAATTTCAAACTACTTCGTAAAAATGGAGTCAAAAGATGACTAACTACTTTTTGCAGGCTGTGAGATCTCAGACATGGATCTAATCACCAATATTTTGATGGGCTTACAACTGGAGTTTGATGCCTTTGTGGCCATGGTGAGCGATAAGATTCATGTCCAAGAATTTCACGAGACTGAGATCTCGGTTCAGAAAATCTTAACCATGGAACTGGAAGTAGACCGGCTGAGCCATGTATACTTCATCAGTACGCACGGAGTCGTGGAAAGAATCGTTGGCGTCAAGTTGTTTACATCCCAACCACAATGCACATCCAATGTGAAAACAAGGCAGATTGTTCTTGATTTGATGACATGGTTGTAGGTTTCAGTGAAGTCCAACCAAGAGTTTGTGAATAGCCTTTGGCTAGGAGTCGAGCTTTAATTGTGGCCTTATGACAAGGGACCATGTGGAATTTGAGCGAAGAGCTAGCCTCCAACTCACTTTCCATAGCGTGCTTCCATTTATCATCAAGTAAAGTCAGTTTCAATGATGTTGGCTCTACCGAACTAGGATCTAGTATGATACCTTACTTCTTTCATTGAGGTAGGTTGGAGCGCGACATGATGAGGTGGACCATGTGGATACCGCACCTGAACATGTAGAAAGGGATAAGGGGTCCCTATAACATGGGCTAAACTCAACTAAGCTATTGGGCATCTGTAGCGCCAGGTGGAGGTTCATTGGATGAGAAATAAGGATCATAATTTTGTCTAAGAGGTTGAGTATGATATGGTATTGAGCCAAGCAAGAATCCAGATTGGTCACTAGAGCTGAGATTCTCAGCTAAGAAAAGATTTGCATATGGAAATAAATGCTCATTAAAAACATAATCTTCTATGATGTTTATTTCGCCTGAACAATGGAGGCACTAGCCCTTGTGAGCTGGACTATAGCCAATTCCTACACACTTCGTGGATCTGAAAGTCGTCTTCTTATCATTGTACGAACGTAAATATGGAAATACGTTGCCACAACAGACAGACAAAGATGAGTAATTTTGTGATCGGTTAAAGAATTTCACAAATGAAGATGAGTCACTAAGAACCAGCGGGGAAGAGTATTGATGAAAAAAACCGCATTAAAAAAGAAATCCCACCAGAAACTGTCCCGAGAAAGGATTGACAACCCTAGTTCAACTATGTGACAATCTTGCATTCATCGCTCGTCCATTTGGGGCATGAACATAAGTGCATGTATGTCAGATAGTTATGCCTTGGTGTGTAAAAAACGATACAAATGGTTTGTATTCTCCACCATAATCACATTGAACAACACATATCTCACACTTGAGTTATTTTTCGACAAATTTTTTTAAGTTTTTGAAGACACCAAGTGCCTCAGACTTGGCACACAAGGAATATAACCAAGTGAACTAGGTGTAGTCATCGAAAAAATGGATGTAGTGTTTGTAACCATCGATAGAGGAAATTGGTGTTGAAGCCCAATGATCTATGTGTATAAGCTGTAGTGATCTAGATGTTCGAGTAAGTCAATTACTGAGAGGCAAAGTATGACTTTTACCGAACTGACAAGTTGCGGAAATATCCAAAATCGATTTCTTATAACATTGTATGTCATTTTTGCTTAAAATGTTTATAACACATTATCAGAAGCATGGCATAAACCAAACATGTAATTTGTCAAAATCAGAGATGACAAAACATAATTTTACACACTCTACAGTGTTATTAACAGCCTTGTTGGTGAGAACGCCTTTTCCTGGAGCTCAAATTAGATCGATAATGTCCAGGAAGTATTACCCTTGTGAGCTGGACTATAGCCAATTACTACCCACTTAGTAGATCTGAAAGTTGTTTTCTGATTATTGTACGAACGTAAATATGGAAATGTGTTGCAACAACAGACAAACAAAGATGAATAATTTTGTGATCGGTTAAAGAATTTCACAAATGAAGATGAGTCACTAAGAACCAGCGGGGAAGAGTATTGATGATAAAATCCGCTTTCAAAAAAATATCCCACAAGAAACTGTCCCGAGAAATGATTGACAACCCTAGTTCAACTACATGACAATGCTTGCATTCATCGCTCGTCCATTTTGGGAATGAATATAAGTGCATGTATGTCAGATAGTTATGCCTTGGTGTGTAAGAAACGATACAAATGGTTTGTATTCTCCACCATAATCACATTGAAAAACACATATCTCACTCTTGAGTGATTTCTCGACAAATGTTTTTAAGTTTTTGAAGACACCAAGTGCGTCAGACTTGGCACACAAGGAATATAACCAAGTGAACTGGGTGTAGTCATCGAAAAAATGAATGTAGTGTTTGTAACCATCGATAGAGGAAATTGGTGTTGAAGCCCAATGATCTATGTGTATAAGCTGTAGTGATCTAAATGTTTGAGTAAGTCAATTACTGAGAGGCAGAGTATGACTTCTACCCAACTGACAAGTTGCAGAAAAATCCAAAATCGATTTCTTATAACATTGTATGTCATTTTTGCTTAAAATGTCTGTAACACATTATCAGAAGCATGGCATAAACCAAACATGTAATTTGTCAAAATCAGCGATGACAAAACATAATTTTACAGTCTCTATAGTGTTATTAACATACTTGTTGGCGAGAAAGCCTTTTTCTGGAGCTCAAATTAGATCGATAATGTCCAGGAATTATTGCCTAACCACTGTTTGAGCTTTTTGTGATCGATAATTTTGTGATCGATAATGTCCAGGAAGTATCTTTGGTGAAGAGGTAAAGTCCATTGTTGAGCACTCCTCGCAATAGAGTGATCCACATACTCTTGTCCTTGACAACACAACTATTTGCATGGAAATTGCCAAAAACTTTATTATCAGCTGCTAGCTGAGAAAATACGACAATATTTCTTCTAATGTCAAGTGCTCTTAAGACATTATGAAGAGGTATATTTATTGAGCCATTCACAGGGAGAACATCATCACCAGTATGAATAATATTCAAGAAATTAACTACGGCAGCCATTAACTTCTCTTTTTTGTTTTTTCAATGTTGGTAGTGTCGTGGTTGGTGGCTCTTGAGTCAGCATACCAGGATGAATCATGAATAGCTATGTCTAGGGTGAATCATACATAGCTATGTCCCGGTGAAGAAGGTAGCATGAGGTATAGGCTCATGCTTAAGGTTGCTGTTGTGGTCTAGGGTTCCATGAATGAAGTTGTATCCATGGTTGGAGTTGTAATTGGAATGTTCACTCGAGGCTGTCAGAGATTGTGGTGCTGGTGGGGAATGGTACAACAAGCTGACGCTAGATGCCTTGTTTTATTACAAATCATACAAATGGGTCGTGAATTGAATGGAGATCTTCGACCTCCAAAGTACATATCTCTATTGCTTTGACCCCAAGATTTGTTTCTCCCACAAATGTCGACGTAGATGATCATGACTTCATGGACTTCTGACATTTGGATGTTGCAGTCGATGAGCCATGTCATGACCATTATGTCTCTTGCATAAGGCCTTATATGGGCTTCGGGAAGCTCCAAGGACTTGGTTTGAATGCCTTCAATGTGCCTTGTTAATTTGGGGGTTTGTAAATTACAAGGCTAACATGTCGCTATTCATTTTCTATGTCGATTATGTTTATATCATCCTCTTAGTATATGTCAACTATACTTTAGTCACATGTAATGATGACAAAGTCATCACTCACCTCATTCTGACTTGCATCACTAGTCTACTATAAAACAACTTGGTTCTCTTTACTATTTCTTGGAAATTGACGCTCGTTGAGATGCATCGGGCCTATATATGTCCTAATCCAAGTACATGGTAGATCTTTTGGGGTAACTTTAAAATTACTAGGGTGAAGTCTTGCTCAAATCTCGCAATATTGGGCTAGAGTCTATCAAAATTTGGTGGTGACGCCATGACTGATCCTTCCCTGTATTGAAGCGCCATTGGAGCTCTTTAATACGTGACATTCACTCGTCCAATCTCTCTCAAATTGTGAATAAACTCAGACAATTCCTTCAAATTTCTATAAGTTTTCACTGGTTTGAATGTAAACACGTTCTACGCTACATGAAAGGCATAATCTCACAAGGCACGACTTTTTGTCCAACCACCTTTTTCTCCATTAGGAGCTTTGCTTACTCCATTTGGGCCAAAAATCATGATGACATACACTTAACAAGTCCCTATTTTGTCTTTGTGGTCGGCTGCCTCATTCCTTGGAGCCCACGCAAACAGACGAGCACGAACACTGAGGTTCAGTACCAAGCTCTAGCCCACATGCATGGCAACAAAGATAGCTTGGCTTTGTTCTCTTCTCCGAGTTGGCAGTACATATTTTTAACATTTCCTATTGTAGGTGCAATAGTTTTTGTGCCGCAATCATGACTGTGAATCTTATCTTTCATGGTAGGATTAAGCATATAAAGATCGATCTTCATTTGGTAAGGGACATGGTCTTTTGTTAGGCTCTCGAGATTCAGTATGTGTCCACTACTACTCAAACAACGGATCTCCTCATCAAGAACTTATCAGCAAAGATTTTTCTTCGTGTCGAGCACAATTTTGACGTCGGAGAATCTTCGTTTTGATTGACGGGAGGTAATTGAGCCACTATTGATAAGCGCGTTTTATACGTTATTATTAAGCAATCTTAGACGTAACTTTGATGCGAATATTTAGGTGTTTTTGATAATTTTTGTAGTATTGTTTTTTGGTCACATATTATGCTAAGAGAGCGGCATTGGAGCACATGAGCGATTTGGAGCGAAAAAGGAGCAAAAACCAACTTTAAGGAAGATTCAGCGCTGGGCACCTGAGTTCCCATCGCGATGCGATCATGCTGGACGCGTCGCGATGGATGGTGGTCGCGACGCGATTGCCTTGGTTGCGTCGTGATGGTTGCGCCAGGAAAGGGGAAACTTCCCTTTTTGCACGATTTTGGCCCAGGGAATCCGAATTATAGAGCCAGGGTTGCACCAAAAGAGCAGTTTCGCCTATAAAAGCAAGAGAATATCCACATGACAAAAATCCCTTTTTTGTTTAGCTTTTAGAGAGAGAAAACACCACGGAGGAGCTGGGGGTGAACGGAGGAGAAGACCGAAGACGTTCTGGAGGCTGCGACGAGCCTGCAACAACATATCTAATATTTATTCCTCCCTTCGCTTTGAAACTCTATTTATTCATTATGCTTTGTTTATTTATGGATCATTTTCCTTGTTTGTTTTCTAGTTCTTCTACCATCACCATGAACTAATCCCTTAGAGGGTGATGGTGGATATTTTCTTGATAATTGTCATGGATTTATTCTAGTTTTTTTTTGAAGTTTGATTTGATTCTTTGACTGGTGTTTATTTTATTTTTGATCATAATGCTTGTGCATGCTTGATCATCGTATGCTTGATTCTAAGATTAGTTATTCTCTCTAGCGAGGTTTAATTATTAGTGCGAGTAAAATAGAATACCGTAATATATTCTGTAAGTCTAGAGATAGCCACAGCTGCTAAGAAGTCGTGTGAGTGTTCCAAAATATAAAGGAAACTAGGTTCTATGCCTTGAGACCGAGAGGTAAAACGAGTTTTTATTCGTAGGTCGTTATTATCACTCTAGCGAGGGTTAGCAATAAAATCCACATGAACACGATTAGCATAGCCATAGGATTGATTATTCTTCGTTTCTCTAGAAATTCCGACAATAAGATAGAAAAGTGAAACCTCACCCTTGCTCCCCACATCCATCTTTTAAACGTTTTTAATAAGTTGTTTAGTAATTAGAAAAACCACAACCTTCACTTTCATTCTCTATATTATGTTATAGTAACAATTAGAATTACATTTAATTATAAATCCTCGTTGAAATGAACCGAACTTACTATCTATATTACTTGTTCGATGTGTGCACTTGTGCGCGCGATTTTTGCAACAAGGTTTTGGCGCCACTGCCGGGGATTTATTTAATTACTTGTGAATCCGGTTTTTACTGCAATTTGAATCCGTGCTTAAACTAATCATATCTACGTATTCGTGTGCCCTCTTAGGTGTATGCAAAAAGACGACGTCTACGGATGTTATCATTCTCGCTGAGGGACCGAGCTAAAGGTTGGTTACAATCACTGCCTTTTTTACTAAGTACTTCCCCTTCGAGAAGACCACTTGCCTCCGCAACAAAATCCACAGCTTTTGTCAATGGGACGAAGAAACTTTATGCGAGGCATGGTCCCGATTCAAGGAGATGTTTAGAAAATGCCCCCACCATGGGATCACTCGGGTAGATTTTGTAGGTAAATTTTACTATGGTCTTCTAACTCCGACTAAGACTTTAGTAAACACTGCAGCATGAGGAGCAGCACTCACAAAGACGCCATCAGAATTCTACGAACTACTTGAAGAGTTGGCGAGAGCGAACGAGCAGTACCCAATGGAGCGCAGAATTCTGAAGCCCGAGCCTAACACGATTTATGTGGCATCATCAAGAAATTCGTTCAATGACTCGAAGATATTGAGGATGATGTCAACTCTGATGGATCTCATAACGAAACAAATGGCAAATTTTGATGCTCAAGCTAAAGCCATACAAGCCACGATCGCCAACCCGTGTTTTTGGTGCAATGGAGGACATGCCACCGAAGAATGCCCATAACAAATTCAGGAACATGCTAATTTTGTGGGCAACTACAACCGCCCGACATTTCAGAATTCCAATAAGTATACACGGGCGCGAGAAATGATCATCATAATCTTTCGTGGAGGCAACCGGTGAATCAAGCTCAAAGGCCAATACAAGAAAATCATCAACAACAAGCACAAAAGGCGGACCTTGAAGTTCTGATGGCTGTTGGAAATTAACAAATTAAACAATAATTTTACATAACACATCTATGGCTTCTTCGGATTGGAGGACAGGACCCGCCGGATTGGAAACTGTCCCGCCAGACAGAAACGTGTCTGCGTCACTGTGGTTTCGTCCGGTGAAATTTGGCCGTTAAATTTTGCAGGAATGTGGAAGAGACCGAGAATAATAACCCTATAAAATTTCGTGAGCAGAAATGCCCTGAGTCGCCGGTGGTGGCTTAGGCACGCTCGGAGTTCGGTTGGACAGCCTGTCCGGTGAAGGGCAATTCGGCTGGCCAAGAGGCTGAAACGTGCCTCGTCTTGTTTCGCTCAATTTCATCGCCTCTCGAGTTGATACCTACATGTAAAAAGTCATTCAAACACCAGTAGAAGAGTTAATGGTGATTTCCTCGGAATTTGATGAGATTAAGAGGGTGGACTCTTCAACTGAACAAGAACGGACAGTCGGGATCACTCAAGAACTTTCGGGAGATCAAGAAAATATTTCTTGATCTCTCTCTCTCTCTTTGACCAAAGAACTCAGGAGAGGGGGAAGGAATTTGGCTGAGTGATGTGTAATTAGGATTAGGGTTAGAGTTTTCAAAAAAATCCTTTAAATAGAGAGAGCGAAGTTTTCTCAAGTCAAACCCAATTGTCAAACTTAAGCCCATTATTCTTTTAATTAATTACAAAAATTAATTCTCTGACCTAATTCATTAATTATGGCCGAGTATAATCCTATATATTTCGAAAATATTTATTTTGATTTATTTCCATAATAATATTTAATTATTTTGGAATTTCTCATTTATTTAATAACAAATCATTGTTTTCATACTATTCAAGGTAGTCGAAATGAGCAAATATTTATTTTCATTTTTTATTTATTTGAATCATTTAAATATATTAATATCCATATATTAACATAATATGATTCATTAAATAAATGTAATAATAAATAACCAATTATTTATTTAATTAGTTAGAAAAAGTTTATTAGTGTAAATCACAATTTATTTAAATGAGAAAATAAAACTGTCCTTGTTCAATAAATCTTGTCCGAGAGTATATTGTTGAGACCTAATGGACCCACATGAACGAAACTTTAGAATAAATATCGGACTCAAAAGTTCACAAACCTTTTCCGTTTAGTCGATTCCACTAAAAGACTAATATTGAAACTCTCTAAGTTCATATGCGTATATTTTCCGTTTGATGTGACAAAAAAGTTCTTCACACGATCCACATAGTACTTTACGATATTACCCTTTATGTGTATCATTAACTCAGAAGAATGTAAAATTACCGTTGTACCACTTGAGTTATTATTTCACTAACTTCTTTGTTATTTGTGAATGAGAAAAACCATAGAGTGAGATGTCTTTACATGTCACATATTTTAATAATAGAATGTTCTTATTCGATGAATAACTTACCAGGTTTATTGATTCACACTCTCATAACAAAGCATATTGTGATACTAATGCATTTGCATTGTTTCAACATGAATTTCATATCTGTGAATCACATAACCTAATATGACAACATTATGACACCAATCGTCGGGTCAGATGCAACTATAACTTAGTCATTGCCCATTGGAAAATCACATGTCACAAGGTGTCATATCAATTATGCATTCACTTTAGGATTCAGGTAAGTACCAAAATATCCATCGTATGTGATCTTGAAGCTACGAGTGATTAAACGGTTTTATTTCGAGCTTCTAAGTATCACTGGTCTTGTTCAATATCTTCTACAAGATATCAAGAATGAAATCATAGAGTCATAACTCTCTATATCACAAGATGATATATCGTGATTCATTCAAACAATCATTACTTAGATTCAATTGCTCAATCGATATTAAGATTGCAGACAAATGTTTTAAACTAGTCACAAAGGGCTATCTTGTCAAGTCTATACTTAGCACCCCTTTCGTTGATGACAGTTTCAGAGCGTAGCAGTCATACATAAACACAAACATAATAAAGAATGAATATTTATTTATATTAATGTCTCAGCAAAATTAAATACACAAGTATTTCAATATCTAATATCTCCTTTGTGGGCACCAATCCCAACATTGGCGACATTCATGAACGAAACTCGCACCGCCCTTCAAAGTCAATAAGCCCCAATTTGTAGCCTCGGGACTCAAATGGGTCGACTAGCGTCAACCTTGACCGAGAAACCTCAAGGATCATTACCAAGCAACACGGAGGTCAATCCGAAGCAGCTGTAAATGCTATAACCTTATGGTCGTGGAAAATGTTGTTGAAAAGGCAGGAAAAGGAGCATCGAAAGCCCAGGCCCAGGGACTGTTGCGACGCGATGAGGGAAGCGACAGACGGGTTGCGACGCGTTGCGCCCATCGCGACACGATGGGCAGTCGAGTCTGACATGTTCCACCAACGAAAAAGAAGCTGAAACGTCCAAAATTGTGGCGTTTCCTCAAGTTCAAGTCCCGTACCCCCAGAGGCTGAAGAATGCAAAGCTTGACAAACAGTTCGGGAAATTCATTGAAGTATTCAAACAACTTGACATCAACATTCCATTTGTAGAGGTTATCGAAAAAATGCCGAGCTACGCCAACTTCTTAAAGGACATCCTCACTCACAAGAGGAAGATTGAAGACTGCAGCACGATTGTGCTATCTGAAGAGTGCAGCGCAATCCTCCAAAAGAAGCTCCCTCAAAAGCTGAAGGATCCGGAGAGTTTCCCTGTCCCATGTGCTATCTGCAAGACATATTTTGAGAAGGCTTTGTGCGACCTAGGAGCAAGCATTAACCTCATGCGGTACTCCATTTTCAAGAAGCTTGGAATAAGTGATGTGAAACCAACACGAGTGACACTACAAATGACCGACCGTTCAGTCAAATACCCTTGAGGAGTCATCAAGGATGTGCTCGTAAAGGTAGATAAATTCATTTTTCTGGCTGATTTTGTTGTTTAAGATATGGAGGAGGACAGAGACATTCCAATCATCTTGGGGAAGCCATTTCTAGCAACCGAAGGAGCACTAATCGATGTGCAAAAAGGAGAGCAGAAGCTGAGAGTGCAAGACGAGGAAGTCATTTTCAACGTCTACAACTCGATGAAGTACCCGAAGAGAAAGTATGTTGAGACCGCCGGATGAGTGAGCCAGTCGTTCACTCACAAGATAAGTCTCTTTTTCCCCCACGTATTTCAGTCCTTTTCACATTGCGGACAATACTTAGTTTGAGTTTGGGGGGATATTTAAATTGCGATATATATAGTTTTGTTTCGTTATTTCTTTTTATTTTTTTTATATATATTTAGTTTGTGTTTTTGTGTTTTTAGGTTGTTTGATAGATGATTTATTATTTTCAAATTGATTGTTTCAAATATGCTAGACAATGAGATTTTGAGTTTTTAAAGAATTTAGGATTCGGGTAAAAGTTCATGAATTGGTAGGAGGAAATTGAGTTTTGAGAATCTTTGTTATCACATAAGCCCGAATTTTGTATGTCTCGAAGTTTAGGAATGCTAGATGCATATTATTGTTGATCAATTGAAATAAAAGTCACCGTATTTATTAGAACCTTTTACAATCCCTAATCGAGGCGAAATTGCGTACACATTGATCTAGTAAGAATTATTTAGGCATTAGGATAAGCCTTTCAAGCTAAAGAGGCGGATCCAAAATATTGATTACCATTTAAAACTCGGTCACAAAAAGCCTAATATTTGACCATCTCGTTACTTAGTCAGAACAAGCCTTGTGCCACAATTTTTAAATCACATAAAACCCGTTGAATTTTGGGGACTATGGAAAAAAACTAAATTTGTTCAACTTAATTGAGATAAATTTATGAGATTATTTGGTTGTCTTTAGAGATTTTTATTCATTTTTTGTAGAAGTTTTTCATTTAAACACCGCGTCAAGTTTTTAAATTGTAAAATCTTCTCTTTATCGTCTTCTTCTTAAAAAAATAAAAATAAAATAAAAAAATTGAAAGTTGAAAAGAGAAGTGTTAGTTGTTTCGACGTGGTGTAGTTAAATAAAAAGGCTATGTGAGCCAAGGTTGTAAAAGTCAAAATAAGCAAGTTGTAAAAGAGGAAACACATTTTGGGTATTGAAACGAAAAGCTAGAAATTTTTCACACATTACTAGAGTTGCTAAGATCAACCTTACTCACTAAATATTTCTTTTCATACCCTTGACCCAAGCCCAACATTACAAGCCTTATAACACCTTTTGACGAGTTCGAAATGATTTGTGTACATTAGTGAAGATCAAGGGGAAGGAAGAGGCCTATGGTAAGTCAAAACTGTAAATAAAAAATCTCAAATATATATTACAGTTTTTATGATTCTTTATGAATTTGGTTGGCAAGAGGACAATTTTAGGTATCCGAATACTTCGAGATGGATAGACTTTGAAAAACGGCTAAAGACAACATTAGATTCAATTTTCTCGTTTGAAGTTTAGCGATTGATGATGATGTTTAAAACTATGAATTTCCAAAACCAAAAAGTCTTGAAAATGAGAAATAGAGTCTTAGCGTGAATTGATTGAACTAGCAGTAATTTTGAACCTATTATTGTGTCGGGTAGTTTGTCTTAGTGTGTTAGTGTTTCTAATTTGTTTATTTGCACTTTTATTATTTTTGTTGCTTGAGGAGAATTGATTGAACTAGCAGTAATTTTGAACCTATTATTGTGTCAGGTAGTTTGTCTTAGTGTTTTAGTGTTTCTAGTTTGTTTATTTGCACTTTTATTATTTTTGTTGCTTGAGGACAAGCAAGAGTTTGAGTTTGGGGGAGTTTGATAGGCGCGTTTTATACGTTATTATTAAGCAATCTTAGACGGAAATTCGATGCGAAACCTTAGGTGTTTTTGATAGTTTTCGTCGTGTTGGTTGTTTTTGTCACAGATTATGCTAGGAGAGCAGCGTTGGAGCACATGAGCGATTTGGAGCGAAAAAGGAGCAAAAATCAACTTTAAGGAAGATCCAGTGCTGGACACCTGAGTGCCCATCGCGATGCACTCATGCTGGTCGCCTCGCAATGGATGGTTGTTGCGACGCGATCGCCTTGGTCGCATCGCGATGGCTGCGCCAAGAAAGGGGAAACTTACTTTTTTGCACGATTTTGGCCCAGGGAATCCGAATTCAAGAGCCAGGGTTGCACCAAAAGAGCAGTTTCGCCTATAAAAGCAAGAGAACAGCCACAAGACAAAGATCCCTTTTTTGTTTAGATTTTAGAGAAGTAAAACAACACGGAAGAGCGGGGGGTGAACAGAGAAGAAGACCGGAGACATTCTGGAGACTGCGACGAGCCTGCAACAACATATCTAGTTTTTCTTCCTCCTTCCCTTTGAAACTCTATTTATTCATTATGTTTTTTTATTTATGGATCATTTTTCTTGTTTGTTTTATAGTTCTTCCACCATCACCATGAACTAATCCCTTAGAGGGTGATGGTGGATCTTTTCTTGATAATTGTCATGGATTTATTCTAGTTTTCTTTGAAGTTTGATTTGATTCTTTGGCTGGTTTTTATTATATTTTTGTTCAAAATTCTTATGCACGCTTGATCATCGTATGCTTGATTCTAGGATTAGTTATTCTCTCTAGGGAGGTTTAATTATTCGTGCGAGTAAAATAGAATACCGTAGTACATTATGCGAAGTCTAGAGATAGCCACAGTTGCTAGGGAGTCGTGTAATTGTTCCAAAATATAAAGCAAGTTAGGTTATATGCCTTGACACCGAGAGGTAAAATGAGTTCTTAGTCTTAGGTCGTTAATATCAGTCTAGCCACGTTTAGCAATAAAATCGACTGGAACACGATTAACATAGCCATATGATTGATTATTTTTTGTTTCTCTATAAATTTCTACAATAGCATAGAAAAGTGAAACCTCACCCTTGCTCCCCACATCCATCTTTTAAACGTTTTTAACAAGTTGTTTAGTAATTAGAAAAACCACATCCTTCATTTTCATTCTCTCTAAATTCAGGTTATAGTAACAATTATAATTATATTTAATTATAAATTCTCGTGGGAACGAACCGAACTTACTATCTATATTACTTGTTTGACGTGTGCACTTACACGCGCGATTTTCGCAGCAACTATTCACACAACTCATAATAAGTCATCTGGCGAGAGTTAAAAAGCTGAGCATGAGGCTGCCAATTAAGCGTGATAGTTAGAAATTCGTGCTTAAAAAATTTCTCAAAAAATTGTCTAGTGATCGTTTTATCTTTGAAATAAGACGTAAATATGCCTAATTATATTACTTAAAACTTTATTTTTTTAGGAATATTATTTAAAACTTATGTAAAAGTTGTTCTTATGCTCTGAAAAGCATTGAGATTTATATACGAGATGTACACATAGATAATAAAATATTAGTTCAAGAGTGAGATCCGAGTTTAAAATATGTATTTTGATCGCCTATAATGTTTGTACTGATTGTTTTTGTGGTTATATAACCAATTTAAAATATGTATATTTGGATACGTCTTAAGGATTATTTTGATTCGTTTATGGTGGACCTTCTATATTTTAGTTGAATAAAATATGAATATATAGAGAATATATGTGTATATATATTGTATAATAAGTTTGAGGTGATGGTAACTACTCCATGGTGATGGTCGATAGCTTGTTAAGTTTTTAGAATGATCAATCATGTTTATATATATATTATTTAATTACATAAAACACTCCAACAATAGCACCAAAAATTGGTTAATGTAAGTTTCACTCTATCTAAAATAAATAGTGGTCCAACTATTAATTTAATTAAAATAAAAATCATTATTATCTATAATGTTAAAATGCTAATGTATCTAAAATGAAATGACATCATCGTCATATGAGCAATAAAGCAGCTTTGATTTCATAGAAAAAAGCAGCTTTGATAAGCTATAAATCAGCTTTGTTTGTATTAGGGTTTCCATTTTTTAAAAAAAATTGTTTCAAATCATTATATATATGCTAATATATTACATATACATATTAAAATGTCAGTCACCGGATGAGTCCCAGCAGTCAAGCATGCCTACTTATTCATTCAATTCTTGTTTAAAAATGTCTAATTTTGATATGTTTGACACATCCTTTCAATTAACTACCATTAAATAATAATATATATGACTTTCAAAATCGCATTTAATTATCTTATTTTGATGCAGTTGAAAATGATTGACGTTTTTCTTTTTGATACATCCTTCCTAAACAACATAATTATATCAAATAAAAACTTATTCCATTCTAAACATCTATATAATTACTCGACTTTATAACCTTTTTTTTTACACATTCTGCACAGATTTGTCTCGCATTCTTTTGTCATAATCAACCTCGACAAAAAAAGCTTTTCTCTCTAACCGACTAAGAGAGTCATTTTCTCACTTCATGTGGATAAAAGTTCTCTATCTTCCCTACTTCTATGGATGAGATGATTGAAAAATGATAGTACGATTGTTGAGATAGATGATGATCTTATTCATGAATGTATAGAAGAGGTCCATTTAGTCTCTTACCATCAAGCAGAAATCGTTGAATTTTTACAGACTTGTTTCATTGTAAAATTCGGAAGGTACTCCGACAATGAAACTACAAATTATTAAAAAAACGAGAGAACATCAAATAAAAAAAATTCTAAACAGGCACTCGAAACATACCAATATTGAAAGTAATTTAATATAATTAGGCCATTGCGAGATGCATAGGCCATTGCCGATAATGCGACGAGAACTTATTAGGATAATTAAGGTTTTCAGATACGGCAAGTGCTTGTACGCGACAAAGGTGCGGCGGTCGAGCGTGGAGGAGATATTGCGGTTGAGCGTGGTGAGAACGTTGGCTGTAAGCTCGGGCAACAACCAAATGCGTGAGAGAGTTTGTCCACCTACCTCTGAGAGAGAGAGAGAGAGAGAGAGAGAGAGAGAGAGAGAGAGAGAGAGAGAGAGAGAGAGAGAGAGAGAGAGAGATAATGTTCGTAGGTCACATGTAAGAAGGTCGGTGGTTGCACATGGAGGAGGTGCAACGGTCAAGCTTAGAGGAGAGGTCACAGTCAGTCCTAGACGAGAGGTCGCACGTGCAAGCAAAGGTCCACGAAGGAGAAGTCGGGGGAATGGTTGAAGTCAATTGCAAGTGATCTGTGGAAACAAAATATTCGACTAAACTAGTTCTAAATTGTAGGACCGATATAATTTACAGTGATAGACGAGGCTCCTGATTGACTTCTCGGACAAGTCTTTTGATGTTTCGTAATTAGAGACGTCCTGCACTTCTAATTGTAAGCGTTCACAAGTTTACCACAAGCATTTCATTGCCCACGTCGTTTGCCGTTGAAGTCTACCTCCGTGAAAAAATTTCACATCGGCGACCGGTGCTTCATTTTCTATTGACGTGGTTGTGCTCCGGTCTCATCGTGTTGTTGCGGTTGTTGTTATCGTTCGTGTTATTCTTATTGGTGTTGGCGGGCTCGTTGTTGTTGTTGTTGTTGCGTCGCTTCTCATTTTTATGTTGTCGTGGTCGAGAATACCCTGAACAGGCTCCGATTCTTCCTCTTCCTCATTTGGATTTTCGGTTTTGTTGCCTACTTGTTGTTCTTATTCTTCTTGTTCCATGCATCGAGAGAATTCTTGATAGACTTAGTAGGCATCGGGTTGTGGTCCTTGTGGGAGTTGAACTTGGTAAGCTTCCTCGGGTTCATTTCGTGAAAAATGAGTGGTTGTGTGTTTGCAATTTGGGTCATGAGATGGTCTAAAGTGGGAGGAACGTAAAAAAGGTCGAAAGTCTATTCGATATTGAGGTGAACACCTTGAAAACAATGCAATCAATTTTGTTCAAATTGGTGAATGTTTGTTGGATTTTCGCAATTTTTTTCCCTACGGCCTCGTGCTCGGTCTCGATTTTGGCCTCGATTAAGGGATGATTATGCCATTGAAAAAAAAAACGAGCCTATAGTGACAGTAAAATACAGAGAGAATGAGGGAGTTGGAATAATATTGCTCAATCAATTATCAGCATTAGTTTACAAGTTAATAAGTTTGGGTATTTACAAACAGAACAACCCGGTGAGGCAATAAAAGTTAAGTTATCATTTTGTTTCTAACTACTTATTAGGAAAGATAAGCTATCATTTCGTTTCATGCCAAATTATATAATTTCCAAAATTTGACTAAGAATGTGGCCGGGGACTTTGTTTCATATATTATAATTAGTTGGAATTATTGGTAGGACGTTATGTACCTAACTTTAAAATGATCACAAAGACGTATATCTTTTTGTATATTTTTTCCCAGTCCTATCTGCTTAAAGTGGATTAGGTTAAGGGAATCCAAATCATGCCCAAGATCAATACCAGATCAAGTGGGATATTATTAACAATATTTATGTGACGTTGAATGCCATACACAGATATATTATTGTCACCAACTTCTTTTTTTCCGCCAGGTTTGCTTGTAAAGAAACATTTATGAATATATTATGGGTTTTATGTGCATGTGTAATCAAAGTGAGGAATACGCACATCAAGCACTTGTATATATGATTACTATTTACTAGACATTGTGGAATAAATCATTTTCAATTATTGGAAATATCTGCTATAAAAAAAAGAGTGCTTTAAAAAAGGCTACCATGAAAGATTTTTGATGTACTCATATATATGAAGATTGAATGTGTTAGTTGTTTGTAAAACACGCTTCGATTGGTGATTAGTTGATGTATATAGGACAATTGACACCGAAAATAGGTATTAAAATCTCTTAATACAAAATGATGTTCACTAATTCAATATCATATTTTTGGATTGATTGGTTACGCGTAGAATGAAACAAAAAACTTGAGCAAATATCACTCGTACTTTGAGCTCGCATATGTAACCTTGAGAGTATAACACCATTCTTCGTACGGCATAAATCTGGAACAACGTTTTTATTTTTTGAAGAACCGCGCGTGCTCCCACGAGAAAATAAAATAATAGCCCTCACTTAAAATGACGAAGTAATATTGTGGTTAAATCGCAGATTAATACTACGGATGTCGTTCACAGCCTCTCTAACAACGCAAAGAGGGGTCAATCCCAACCACAAAGAGCCCAAATCAAAATCAAAAGCAATACAATCAAGAGTATGAGCCAACCCCGATGGTGAAACACAAACTCTACACTCTCAAATCTAGGACGAAGTGAAGAAATATCATCGAACACTATACCTAACTTCGTGGCAGGCGAGGAGAGCCTCCGAACAGCCGATATCACCTCAAGACAGACTTAATCACAACACGCGTCCAACCCATCTGAAGAGCAAAAGACATAACTTGAAGAATCGCCATAGCCTCCGCAATTTGAGGCGAGAGGCTAAGGTGCACCATCTTTATCTCTGACCCGAGGATGTCACCCTTACAATCCAAGCCTAATACATCTCGGACGGACCGCCGCGTCAACCAAAATAGCCACCACTCCGTTCGAAGGAGGCCTCCAAATTATCTCCCTAGCCGACCCGGTCTCGTTCTTTTGACTCGCACACACAGAGCGGTAGTCTTCTAAGAATCTCCCTGACCATTCGACGAGATCGCGTGGATTCCAACTTTTCTTTCCTGCACAAATGCCGTTCCTGTGATTCCAAAGTTCTCACATAATAATAAGAATGAATTCAAGATCGCGTACCTTAATTTTGGAAGAGGCAAGGAGAAGTATCCCGATTGTATCCCCATCCTTGAACCCCTTGACTAGCTTTTTGAAGCCCCTAATCTTCCACGCCTTCTTGGCCATAAACATCCCCATAAAGCATGAAATATTGACTCATCCGCCTTCTCGCAATTGGACACCAAGCGTCTGTCAAAACATGTCGACGCCGCAAAATAGTACGAGCCGGAATCCAGCCTTGACACAACCAATAGATGAAGGACTTAACCTTATGTGGATGTAAAGCTTCCACAACTTATTCCACCAATCCTTATTACCTGAATGACCCAACATACCCGCCATGGATTGCTTCTTCGACGCTATGCGATATCCGCTTTTGACTGAGTACTATCCATCTTTCGCGTAGTGCCAGCAGAAAATATCGGACCCTTCTCCTTGACTCTCGAGAACGCTTATAATCCCCTCCACATCCTCAGGAGAGAACATAACCTCGATAAGGGGGATATTCCACGCCCCGTGATGTCTTTAAGCTCAGAAATCTGTTGGCAGAGATGCCCACAAGAATATTATTTATTTATATATCGATGTAATATAAATCTCTAATGAGTCCTTATTGTAATTTGTTGATAAAATTAATAAAAGTTGAAACATTCATTCATTCTTTTTTTTGTTTGTTTGAAGATTTATGATATCCAATAGTCTTATAGTCCTTAATCAAACCTAACAACGTATGAAGAGACAAATGTAAAGAGAAAATTTGCATGGACAAACTCTTCATGGGTTGGTTAAAACGAAATATTCACAATCTAAAGATCAACAGACTATTGATTCTAGTATGATTGTTGGAAGAACAAACTATCTAACATCTTGCATCTTGTGTCTCAAGGTCACTATGTATGAATTGCATCGTGCTTACTAAAATTCTGAAATGAGACATGTCATTTCATAACTTACATATTCTCATTTGAGAAAGTCGAATTCTAGGTCCACTATGTGATCTAGACTAGACTAATTGGTGAGATATTGAGTTATGAAGATGTCTTGAACTATCTTTGTGAAGTTCTCATAGATATGAAATTCATGTACAAGATTGAAATACAATGTATATCACCTCATGCTTCATTACTTGGATTGTGAATAAATGAACCACGCGATATCCAAAATCAAATAATGACTTTATGTGGATGAAACAATGTGACTTGTTACTTGCTCTTCAATACATTGTTTCTAACTTATTCACAAGTAACAAATGAGTTGATGAAATAACAACCAGAAGAGTAAAATGGTAGTTTACTAAATCTCATCAAGTTGATAATAATCATGAAGAGTAATCATAGATTACATTCAATGGATACACTCAACATAATTAAGTTGAATTTTTAGTAGAAAATAAATTCATTTGAACATAGAGATTCTCAGTGTCAACTCTTTAGTGGAGTCGGTTGACATAAACCTAATACTCGGAAAAAGTTTGAGAACTTTTGAGTCCACGTATAGTAGCTCAAGCTTTGTTCATTTGGATCCATAAGGTCACTATTACAGGTCATTAGAGTAGCATAATTAAACTAGAAACTAAGTCAAAATAAGTTCAAGTGTTGAACAAGACGAATCCTAGAAAACGTCTAAAGGGTATTTTTGTCCACATGGACGTAAAATGATGTGAATTTCAAAATAAGATTTTGAATATTTTCATATGATGGAAATATAAATTATTTTCTAAACCCGAAAAGTCATATGAGGCATTATGAAATTAATTTCATTATTTTTCCAATATTAATTATACAATGAGTATTTTAAGAATTGTCTTCAACTAAATACGGAAGCATCTAGAAGCTCCTCCCATAGTAGAATTTCGGCCAAACATCATAGAGTGGAGAAATTATATCTAGAAATTTCTTTGCCTTGAATTATGAAGATAATTGCTAAAAAGGAAAAGAGGAAATGAATTTCTTTTAGAAGGAAACAAATGTGTTAAGTGAGGAAACAAATTTCACTCCTTAATGCACAAGGAGGGCCGACCATATTGATAAAGAAAGAGTAGAGGAAATCAAATATTGTGTCATGAATACACAATACGAAAATATAATTACCCATTCTTATATTTCCTTCTCACTACTAAAAGTGTTTTATCCCACAGCCGACCTTCCATAACCGTTATTAGTAAGTGTTGTGGACTCGGAGAATGCACAACCCTTATTATTAAGGGTTGTGGGATGTGCTTGATTTCAGGGTATTCCACAATCCTTAGCATACGGGTGGTCGAATATAGATTATTCTACAACCGTTATTCTAATGGTTGTAAAATTTTACTTATTTTAAAATATTCCAGAAACTTTAATGGATTCGTTGTGGGGGCGACGCCAGGGCGATGACTTATGGGGCCACAGCGCCAAGTCCCACAATGGATCCAACGATCCGGTGTGAAGAGTCTAAAAAAAAAGTCGGCGTCACGGCCCCGTATGCACGTCTCTGCATCACCGCTTCCTCAACCCTTCTCAAAAGGGTTGTGCAAACATGCGGCGCCGCAGCCCCGTATGCACGTCGCCGCGGGCACAACATCCACAACCCATCTTAAAAGGGTGTTAGAATTTATTTAACAATTAAATAATAATATTACATGACATATCTAAGTATGGCGAAAACACATTATCGATCCTAATATGTTAAAACACATTTTAAGCATATTTAGTTAACCTAGACATTAAAAATCATTTTATGTCAATAAGCGATTTATTCAAGACATACAAATAAACAATTGAACAAAATAATTTAGCAACCTATAAACACATTTATATTGCAGATCCAACTCATTTAGAATGCTTACAATTGAGATTGTAAACAATCTCGGATGATACTCGCTAACTCCGGAAGGCCTTGTAAAAAAATGCTTGAAAAAGGTCGTCGGTCGGAATGGACAGATTGGCCCGCGGGATTGGATTATGGCCGGCCGGCCAAAAATGGGTCTGTGAGCCTGTGACTTCCTGCGACCAAACGAAGCTCCGAGACCTGTGCATCAGGGTAGGTGGGACCTAGGGTTAGGTGCTGCTGAAGTGACTTGATTCCTCATCAAACTCTTATAGTCGCATAGGACAGTTTGGGCCCGACAAAAACTCTAGTCCGACGAGGCAATCCGGCGACTGTAATTTGGCAGGGCTGCTGAAATGAGTCTCGCTCCGCTTCGCTCGATTTCTTTGCGTTCGAGTGAACTCCTGCAACTGAAACATCACTCAAACACCAATAGAAGATTCACCAATAATTCCTTATGAGTTTTGAGAGATTTAGAGGGTGGGCTCTTTAATTGAAAAACGAAGAATGCTCGGGATCACTCAAGAACACTCAGGAGATCAAGAAAAAATTTATTGATCTCTTTCTCTCTTTATTTATCTCGGCCAAAAACAAGAGTTCACAGGGAGGGACTTGGCCGAGTATGTGTGTTAGGGTTAGGTTAACTAGGGTTTCAAAAATCCCTTAACTGGAGAGAGAAAGTGGGCTACCATTAGTCAAACTTAAGCCTGCGAGCCCGTGAGTTGATGCGAGTCGCTGGAGCTCCGAGACCTGTGCACCAAGGAAGAAGATGTTTAAGGCTACGTGCTAGTGAAGTGGCTCGCTCTGAATGTGAGTAGAACTTTCGTGGTGGCTTAGGCACAGAACCAGCCACTCTGTCTGGCGACAAGGCCTGTCCGGCGAAGGCATTTAGGCCGGCAGGTAGGCTGAAATGAGCCTCGTCACGTCTCGCTCGATTTCTTCGTATTTCGAGTGATCTTCTACAACCGAAACGTCACTCAAATACCAATAGAAGATTCAACAATAATTCTTTCGTCAAATGTGCTTTTGGGATTGGGGACCACAAATGAGATATTAGACATTATAAATAAACTTTAAACAAAATTAAATATTCATTCTTGATTACAGTTTGTGTATTTGTATGTTTGTTACGCTTTGAAACTGTCATTGACGAAAGGGGTGCTAAGTGCAGACTCGACAAGATAGCCTCTTGTGACTAGTTTATATATTAGTTCGCAATCTAAAGATCGACAGCGCAATCGAATCTAAATAATGATTGTTTTAATGAATCATGATATCTTAT
Source organism: Urtica urens (assembly GCA_958296335.1). NCBI lineage: Eukaryota > Viridiplantae > Streptophyta > Magnoliopsida > Rosales > Urticaceae > Urtica > Urtica urens. The sequence goes on along the minus strand of OY282523.1, from coordinate 21,478,830 downwards.
CTTGTGATATAGAGAGTTGTGACCCTGGGTTTCATTATTGATATCTTACAGAAGATATTGAACAAGACCTTAGATACTCTGAAACTCGAGATGAAACCGTTCAATCACAAGAAACTTCAAGATCACACACGAGGGGTATTTTGGTAATTACCATAATCCTGAAGTGAATGCATAATTTATATGACACCTTATGACATTTTATTGTCAATGAGCAATGGCTAAATTGAAGTTGCATCTGACTCGGCGGTTGGTGTCATAACATTGTCATCTTGGCTTATGTGATTCACATATACAGAATTCGTGTTGAAAGAATGCCAATGCATTAGTATGACATTATGCTTTGTTATGAGAGTGTGAATGAATAAACCTGGCCAGACATTCAGCGAATAGAACAATCTTTGATTAAAACATGTGACATGTAAACACATTTCATTCACAAATAACAACGCAGTTAGTGAAATAAAAACTCAGGGGTAAAAATGTAATTTTACATTCATCTTAGTTACTGATACACATGAAGGGTAATATCGTTCAGTACTCTGTGGATCGTGTCAAGAATTGTTGTGTCACATAAAACGGAAAATAAACGCAAATAACCTTAGAGAGTTTAAGTATTACACTAGTAGATGGATCCCACAACCCTTAGTAAGGGGTGTGGAACTTTTCCAAACCCTTATTAAGGGCTGTGGGATCCAGGGTTGTGGAATTTCCCACAATCCTTAGACATCCGGTGTGGAATATTCATACTTCCCACATCAGATGTCTATTGGTTGTGGAATATTCAACAAGCAATCAATTATCTATTGTAATTTTTTTTTTGAACTTTCAGCGCCGCGGCCCCCTGTCACACAACGGATGTTTCGATCCATTGTGGGACACGGGACCGCGACACGTGTTGAACTCCAAGAGACCGCGACCCCGCCACTAGGGCCAGGGCCCCGATTCCAAGAACTATTTCTCGGCGCCGCGGCGCCGACTTCCACAACGGATGTTTGGATCCGTTGTGGGACATGACGCCGCGACTCTAGACATATATCGTCGTAGCGCTGTTTTTCAGAGAGAGCTTTTCCTCAAAATTAATGAATAAACCCCAAAAATCATATAATACCTACATAATACATGCAAAATCAATATAATAAAAGACAATACATCCAAAATTCATCCAAAATCATCATATACATTCAAAATCATCTGAAATATATACATTCAAAATCACGAAATGTAACTAATCATCACATTCAGTAAATGTTTGTACATAATTAATCCACTCTTCTCTTATTCTCTCTATTTCCAAAGGTTTATACGTAATTTTGTTTTCTAATCTACTTATACCTCCTACAACTATTTCTCGCATATAACATAAAACAAAATATTCAAATTCTGTGTTACCGCTTTGTTTTGGAGCGGCCATTGACTTTATGTATGTTGATTTTCCGTGACCAAGAGCGTCTTTGTTTTCAAGTTTGAAATTTGAAAACGCCCAAAAAAAAAAGTATGAGTATCTTTTATAACAAACATTTAATATATAAGTAAAAAAAATTACCTTTTTATCAACGAAACTAAGTCTTGTGGTATTTGTTTATCAAACGGGTCGAAAAACATCGCACAATCTTTCCACAAGTCAAGGAAAACAAGCATCCAATGAAAGTTTTGATTGTACGGCATGAAAACTAGTTGCCCAACATTGCATCTTCGCACTATGTTTCTAACGTCTTTGATTTGTGTTGACAAATGGTAATATTTGTCATTTGTAGACATGTGAGAAGCTAAAACCGCGTTTACAAAGAAAAATTTATTCTTCAACTTTGCCATCGATGCGCGTATACAGCTATATTCCAAAGTATTGAGAACGTTAAAATACTCAATATTTAATCATCAATAAAAAAAAGATATTCATGAACGAAACACGTACTCCATGTAAGCCAGCGGCTCCGGTAGGCATCACCGCGGCTCCACCAACTTACAGAGCCGATGGTGTCTCTGGAAGTCAGCGACACCGCGGCTCCATACCATAGCCGCGACACCGGGTTCCACAACGGATATTTATCCATTGTGGGAGCACGGCGCCGCGGCCTAGGTAGGCGTCGCCGCGGCACCACCAACTTATAGAGACGATGGTGTCTCTTTAAGTCAGCGACGCTGCGGCAATGCCTTCTTGGGCCGCGGCGCCACCAACTTACAGAGATTCCATCGTCTCTATAAGTCAGCTGCGCTGCGGTGACGCCAAAATGGGCCACGGCACCGCTGACTTTCAAAGACGATGGAGCCTTCAAACACATATTAAATCTTAAAATCCCAAGTCTCGTAATTCGAACAAACAATTATAGGTCAGACTAATTAAAAAAACATCGATAAAACAAACATATTAAATCTTAAAATCTTAAGTCTCGTAATTCAAACAAACAAACAAACATAAGTCAAAGTAATTAAAAAAAATATCGAGAAAACTAATTAAGAATTTTTAAAATAAATAAAAAACATTTAGTAATTGTTGTTGTTGTTGTCGCCGTCACGTCGTGGTGGTGCTCCCGGAGGATGTGGGAATTCTGACGGCCATTCTGGGGCTGGATATGGTAAATACTCGTACTGTGGGTATATAGGAAACCGCCACGTTATCTTGTTGTTTATGTCCAACTGACCGATGACATCGTTGAACGCCTCGTACGACATGGTGTTGTACTCCCCTTGTCGTTATTGGTAGTTTTGGTAATTTTGATTCTCGGCGACGAGGTAGTGGTTGGTGTGAGAAATATACTCTAGCATCGGATCTCGCACCGGAGGTGTGGGTAACTTAAGTATCGTCGCTCTACGGGGTCGTGCCACCTCCTCCTCCTCATCCGCTTCATGATTGACCCATTGGACCTTTGATCCTGTCCTGCCTCCCAATTCTCACCCCCGCTCTTATGCAAAGACCAGTGATGATCGACGGATACGGTAGACCGGTCTTCTTAGCCTTGTAGTCAACACTCCTCATCCGGCCCGAGATTAATCAACCAATGTTTATCCTAAGCCCCTTCACGATGCAGTACAGAATTTGAATGCGACCCTTGTCGAGGCTGGAAAAATGCTTGATCGGGAATATGCCAGCACACATAAAGTAAACACATACTTTGGCAATCCTATAAAAAAAAATTCAAAACACAATAATATATTAATTTAAAACATAATCCTAATCATATTTCTATTCATTTCAAATTATAAAAACAAATCGTTAAATAATTACGTACTTTGTGTTGATCATGATGCAAGAATTCTCTTCCCTTCTCCATCGTCCAACCTTGGTTCGGGAGGCACAACAAACTCGCCATCTCTGCCTTAACCGCAGGACGTATGTATTGAATGTAATCCTTCGTCTCGAAAGGAATGTTGGAGGTTTAAAGATAAGCATTGGTCGCCTCGGTACCCATGTTTACCTTCTCTCCGCGAACCATGACGACGTTATAAACTGCATCCGGTAGGTTCGCGTAAAATTCCTTCACGATGGTGATATTTCCATCGCACCCGGGAGGATTGCAAACTTTGACGATAGCTCTGATACCATTTGTTGGAATAGGTCTAGGGTTAAGAAAAATTATCATTAACACATTAATGGCGGAATATTAAAAAGTTTCTTTTACTAGTAAAACAAAGTGCATATACATGTTATAAATTAAAAAATATTATTTAATCTACTTGAATACTAACCTTTCTTGTAGCTTGATCTTGAAGCGTCATGGGAAAAGAAGATCTTCTATTTTAGCTTGATTCCTTCAAACCTAAATGAGAACTTGAGAAACCTAAGGTTTCTATTACAAGAGTCTATAGAGGTTTAGAAGGATTTGTGTGTGGGCACAATTAAACAATATGAACCAAGAACAATTCTTGGATCATAAGCTAATTCTCTAGATCAAGTATGGATCTAGGTGCAAAATAAAAAGGAGTATTTTCTAGAGAGAGAGAGAGAGAGAGGGTCGGCCAAGAGCAAGAGAGAACAAGGCAAAAGCTTAACCTTTCACATCTCTATGCGAGACTCTATTTATAGGAGAAATAAAAATCTATAAAGGTCAATTATTCATTCATGAAAGAATAATGTATTCATGACACAATATTTGATTTTCCCTTCCCCTTTCTCTCTTAGGATGGCCGGCCATACACCTCAAGCAAGGAGAAAATTTGTTTCCTCACTTAGCTTATTTCTTTCCTTCTCAAGGAAATTCATTTCCCTTTTCCTTTTGGGTAATTATCCTTATAATTAAAGGAAATAAAACTCTCCTCTTGATGCATGTTTTGGCCGAAATTCTACCTAGGGGAGAGCTTCTAGATGAGAATATTAATGCTATGAAATGATATGTCTAGTTCAACATTTGAACTTATTTTGACTTAGCTTTTAGTTTAACAATCCTACTCTAATGACCTGTAATAGTGACCTTATGGATCCAAATGAACAAAGCTTTAGCTTCTATACTCGGACTCAAAAGTTCACAAACCTTTTTCGAGTATTAGCTTAATTTCAACTGACTCCACTAAAGAGTTGACACTGAGAATCTCTCGGTTCAAATGAATTTATTTTCTACTCAAATTCAACTTAATTATATTGAGCGGATCCATTGAATGTTATCTATGTTTACCCTTCATGAATATCATCAACTAGTTGGGATTTATAAAATTACCATTTTACCCTTCTAGTTGTTATTTCCTCAACTCCTTTAGTACTTGTGAATAAGTTAGAAACAATGTATTGACGAGGAGCTAACAAGTCACATTGTTTCATCAAAATAAAGTCGCTACTTAAATTTGGACATTGCAAAGTTCATTTATTCACAATCCAAGTAATAAAGCATGAGGTGAGATATATTGCATCTCAGCAATCTTGTACATGAATCCCATATCTATGAGAACTTCACAAAGTTGGTTCATGACATCTTCATAACTTAATATCTCGCCAATAGGCCTTGTCTAGATCACGTAATGGATCTAGAATTTGACTTTCTCAAATGAGATTATTAATGCTATGAAATGACATGTCTCATTTCAGGATTTAGGTAAGCATGATGCGATTCATACATAGTTAACTTGAGATAGAAGACGATAAATGGTTTGTTCTTCTATTGTCTCTAAAGGTGCACTGGTCAATTCAGTATCTTCGAAAGGTACACTGGAAGAACGATAGAGTTCCTAACTCTCTATGCCTCGTAACCAGACATCATAGATTCTTCCAACAATCATACTAGGATCAATAGTCCGTTGATCTTTAGATTGCGAATATATCGTTTTAGTCAAACCATGAAGAGTTTGTTCACGCAAATCTACATTTGTCTCTTCATACATTGTTAGGTTTGATTAAGGACTATAAGACTATTGCATATCATAAATCTTCAATCAAACTAAAAGAGGAATGAAAGAACGTTTCAACTTTTATTAATTAAATCAGCAAATTACAATAAGGACTTTATAAAGATTTATATATTACATCAATGTGTAAATAAACAATCTTCTTGTGGGCATCTCTACCAACAAACTCCCACTTGACTCAAAGAAGATGAGAGTAGTCATTCATACCTAATCCATCCCAATGTTGGTCGAAGACCTTGTTGGATAGGGCCTTGGTGAAAGGATCTGCAAGGTTGTCAACCGTTGAGATCTTCTTCACCTCCACGTCTCCGCGTTGCACGATCTCTCTAATCAAATGGTATTTCCTCTCAATAAAGTGTCATGGGCTCGTTGACATTTGGAACAACTTCCAAATACTTAAGGAATTTTCTAAGCCATATAGCCTCTTTAGATGCCTCAAAAGCAGCCACGTATTCTGCTTCCATGGTGGAGTCAGCAATGCAAGATTGCTTGATACTCCTCCAAACTATAGATCCACCATTCAGGATGAACACATATCCTGAAGTGGATTTCCTAGAATCCTTATCCACCTGAAAGTCGGAAACGGTATACCCCGTCATAGTCAGGTCAGTACCTGAATATGTAAGCATCAAGTTCCTAGTTCTCCAAAGATACTTAAAAATATGCTTAACATCAACCCAGTGCTCGGGTCCAGGATTTGATTGGAAACGACTAACTACGGCAATGGTGAAACATATATCAGGTCTAGTGCACAACATAGCATACATGAGACTTCCTACAGCTGAAGCTTAGGGAATCTTTCTCATGTCCTCAATCTCTTGTGCAGTCTTGGGAGACTGATCCTTATAGAGTGAGACTCCATGTCTAAAGGGGTTTAGGCCCTTCTTGGAGTTTTGCATAACGAAGCGATCCAACACCTTATCTATATAAGATGCTTGGGAGAGCGACAGGGTCCGGTTCTTTCGATCTCGAAAGATCTGAATCCCTAGAACGTACACAGCTTTCCCTAGATCCTTCATATCAAACTGCTTAGCTAACCAGATTTTAACCTCCTATAATTTGCCTACATCATTACCAATGAGTAGTATATCATCGACATACAGTACCAGAAACACAACCTTGCCCTCGTGTATCAATTTATAGACACAAGGTTCACCTATTGACTGTTCAAAACCGAAGCCTTTTACAGTTTCATCAAATTTAACATTCCATGATCTAGATGCTTGCTTTAATCCATAAATGGATTTAAGAAATTCACAAACCTTGTGCTCTTGATCACTTTCCATGAAATCGTCTGGTTGAGCCACGAAAATGCGCTCGTCAAGATTGCCATTCAGAAAAGCAGTTTGACATCCATCTGCCAGATCTCATAATCGAGAGCGGCAGCTATGGATAGAAGTATACAAATGGATTTAAGCATTGGGACTGGCGAGAAGGTTTCTTCATAATCGATACCTTCCTTTTAGGTATAAGCCTTAGCCACTAGTCACGCTTTGAACGTCTCAACGTTCCCATCCGGACCCATTTTCTTCTTCTAGATCCACTTACACCCTACAGGTTTAACCCCTTCAGGTAGGTCTACAAGTTTCCAGACTTTGTTGACATACTTCGAATGCATCTCAACTTTCATGGCATCAAGCCAAAGGTTTGATTCAGAATCATCCATTGCTTGGCTGTAGGAAACAGGGTCATCCATATCAGTGACGGTTACGAGAGTATCGCCATAAGACATGTACCTGTCAGGCTTTTTAGAAACCCTCCCACTACGTCGAAGTACTACGTGACGGGGTTCTGAATTGTTAGGTTGCGTTTCCGTTGGGGTAAGAACAGTTCTTACAGATGAGGTAGAAGCATCCTCACCCAACTTTTCTTCAAGCACAATTTTGCTTCTAGGTTTCGTATTCTTCATATAGTCCTCCTCAAGGAAACGAGCATTAGTGATGACAAACATTTTGTCGTCCTTGCGACTATAGAATGTCAAACCTTTGGTTTCCTTTGGATATCCAACAAACACGCATAATTCAGACCTACTAGCCAACTTGATAGTCTTTTGCCTTAGCACATGTGCAGGGCAACCCCAAATTCTGATGTGGCTTAAACTAGCTTTATGCTCAGTCCATCTTTCATAAGGAGTACCAGGGACCGTCTTAGACGGAACTTGGTTCAGAATATAAGCGGCAGTTTCGAGGGCATATCCCCAAAAGGAATTAGGGAGTGATGAGTAACTCATCATTGATCTAACCATACCCATCAAAGTTTGATTCCTTCTCTCTGACACTCTGTTTTGTTGAGGTGTGCCAGGTGCTATAAGCTGAGAAGCGATACCTTCTTCTTCTTGGCATTTATGCCCACAAAGGAGATTTTTTATATTAAATACTCTTGTATTTTTTTTGTTTTGAAATTAAATAACGATTGAATATCCATTCTTATTTAAGATTGTGTTTATGCATTAATGTCTACGCTCTGAAACTGTCATCAACGAAAGAAGTGCTAAGTACAGACTTGACAAAATACCTTCTTATGACTAGTTTAAATAATAGTTCGCGATCTAAAGATCGATTGGGCAATCGATTCATAGTAATGATTGTTAGAATGAATTAAACGATATCTTATCTTGTGATATGGAGAGTTGTGACTCTGTAACTCATTCTTGATATCTTAATGAAGATATTGAACAAGACATGTGAATTTTTGAAGTTCGAGATAAAACCGTTTAATCACTCGAAACCTCAAACTCACATACGAGGGGTATTTTAGTAATTGCCTAAATCCTGAAGTGAGTACATGTCTTCTTGTAACACTTTATGACATTTGATTTGTCAATGGGCAATGGCTAAATGAAGTTTCATTGACCCGACGGTTGGTGTCATAATACTGTTTCGTTGAAACATGTGATTCACAGATATGGAATTTGTGTTGAAACAATGCTAAGGCATTAGTATCACACCATGCTCTGTTATGAGAGTGTGAGCGAATAAACCAGGCCTGGTATTCATCGAATAAAGAATTCTTTGAAATAAAACATGTGACATGTTGAGACATCTCACTTTATGTTTTTCTCGTTCACAAATAACAGATGACTTGGTGAAATAATAACTCAGGGATAAAACGGTAATTTTACATTGCTCTGAGTTAGTGATACACACAAAGGGCAATATCGTAAAATACATTGTGGACCATGTGAAGAATAGTTTTATCACATCAAACAGAAATATAAACGCATATGAACTTAGAGATGTTCAATATTGGTCCTTTAGTGGAATCGACTAATATTAAGAATTAAAAGTCGGAAAAAGTTGGTGAACTTTTGCGTCCGATCTTTATCCTAAAGGTTCGTTCATGTTGGTCCATAAGGTCTCAATGATATACTCTTGGATGAGATATTAGTGAACAAGAAAAGATTGATTTTCTCATTAAACGTAAATTGTGATTTACGCTAAGAAAATTATTTTCTAAGTAATTAAATAAATAATTAGTTATTTATTATTACATTTATTTAACGAATCATATCATGTTATTATATTGATAATAATATAATTTGATGATTCAAATAAATAAAAGATGAAAATAAATATTTTCTCGTTTCGTACTACATTGTTTAGTATGAAAATAATTAATGACTTGTCATTAAATAAATGAGATGTTCTAAATTAATTAAATATTATTTTAGAAATAAATCGAAAATATTTGGGAGATAAATTATACAATGTGGCCGGCCACTTATCCCTAATAAGTGAGTTGGAAAAATTATTTAAATGATTTATTGGGCTTAAGTTTGATTAATGGGTCATTAATTGTTTCTGACCTAATTAAGCCCATTCTCCCTGTAATAAAAGGAACTCTTCTCTCTCTCTTTTGACCTGAATTTCACACGGCCAAAAACCTCTCTTCCCCCTTCCCTCTTGGCCGACTATTTGCTCTCTCCCAAGGAGTAAAATACTTTGCCAAAATCCCAAAGAGAATTGAGAGAGCGAATCGTTGAGAGTTATTCCTTTTATTCCTTCTTCTCTTGTTCCCACGAAAGAACCCACCCTCTTTGTCTCCTAAAAATCCCTTGAGTATTATCATTGACTCAACTTGTGGTTGTTTGAGTGATTTTTCCTCCCACAGGGCCGGCCACTTTTGGAGCAACGGAGGCTCGACGATTTTGAGGATTTCCTTGACGCGTGTGGTGTAGAGGATCGGCCGACTCTTTGGACGCATCCCGAGACTCGTCTTCACAGATCCGAACCCTATGTAAGTGTCCCTCGAACGAATTGGATCTGAATGATATGATATTTTAGAATGATTATATGTATTTGGATTATTCGTTTCAATGTTTTGATAAATTTATTGATATGATTATAAATTTGTTGACATGTTAGGTTAGATTTAATGATATAGTTATCTAATATGTTTTAAAACGTTTATGATATGTTAAATTGAATTATGAAATTCTGCCATATATTGATGTGTTTCATAATTAAATTAGGTTAATTGTTAACTAAATTCCAACACTTCTTTAAGAAAGTTATCGAACTCTTCAGACAAGTAGTCACCACCTCGATTAGATCGAAGGGTTTTGATCTGTTTGTCAGTCTGCTTTTCCTCTAAAGCCTGAAAAACCTTAAATACGTTAAAGGTTTCTGATTTGTGTTTGAGCAAATAGACAAATCCATATCTTGAGTAATCATCGGTAAGGGTAACGAAGTATTCGTATCCTCCCCGTGCCTGAATTTTGAGCGGACCACATACATCAGAATGTATTAGTTCCAGCAGCTCAGTGGCTCTTTGACCTTTATCAGAGAAAGGTCGTTTGGTCATTTTTCCTTCTATACAGGATTCACAAGTCGGCAGTGAGCCTATTGCAGAGGCTTTGAGTGGACCGTCCCTCACAAGTCTCTTAATCCTATCTAGACTAATATGACCAAGTCTTAAGTGCCAGAGATGTGTTGATTTTATTAGATCAGATGAGTCATTAAGTTTGATCCTCTTGGGTTCCCTAATTAGATCATTATCTATTTCAGTGTCTAATAGCAAAGGTTGTGTAGGATAAAGATAGTATAAACCATTTTCTAAACATGCATCAGTGACAAATGAATTGGAATAAGTAATGCGAATTTCATTATCAATAAACTTTAAATAATAATTCTGCTCAACAATTTAAGCTACAGATATTAAGTTTTTCCCAAAGGAAGGAACATAATACACATTATTCAAATTTAAAGTTCTGTCTTCGAAAGACGGTGTCACGGATCCCACAGCCTTAGCAGACACCAAGCTCCCATCACCCTTCTTGAAGCAGAAGTCACCATCCTCTAAGCTTTTGCTTTTCCTGAACCCATTCAAGGAACAACAAATATTGTTAGTAGCAGCGGAGTCAATAATCCATGATGATACATTATCAGTTACTAAACAAGCTTCGATAATAAGTACAAGACCTTTCCCTTTAGCCTTGAGGTAGGTAGGACAGTTCCTACGCCAGTGTCCGGGTCATTGCAATGGTGACAATTGTCCTTAGACTTGTCCACCTTGGCAGTCCGGGGCATCTTCTTCTTCTGAACCTTGCTAGGGTTCTTCTTGTCGGCTCTATGAGATCTCTTCTTAGATCCAGAGGTGGAGACTCTGTGCTCAGTAGCATGAGCTTCTCCAGTAATCCTCTTTTTCTTTAAGAGTCCCTCAGCGGTATGAAGCTCCTTCATTAGCTCGGTAACAGTGTACCCTAGCTTATTCATGGAGTAGTTCAGCTTGAAAGTATGAAAAGATTCAGGGAGAGTTTCCAAGATCATATCTATCTTGGTTTCTCCATCAATCTCAGATCCAATGATTTCCATCTCGTTGAGATAACTTATGATCAGCATCTTATGTTCTCTAACGGGAGTCCCTGCTTTCATATGACAGTTCATAAACTGTCGCACCGCTTGTTGCCTAGCCTGACGCCCTTGCCCTCCAAACATCTCCTGAAGATTGTAGAACATTTCATAGGCTGACGCAATATCACGATGTTGTTGTTGCAACAGATTGTTCATCGACGCTAAAATATAGCATCTCGCAATCTCATCGGACCAGAGCCAGGCCGCAAGGGCGTCCTTGTCCTCTTGAGTCGAATCATCATTCATTTCAGGAGGACATGGGGTGGTGAGTACCCACTTGTGCTTGTCCACGATAAGGACGATGTCTAGGTTACGTTTCCAATCTACGTAGTTATCACCTTCCAGTTTGTTTGAGGAAAGGATAATAGAGAGGGGGTTTAGAGACATGTTGCTGAAAATTGAAATTTTTTACGATTAGTCTATTGTTTAGGATTTTAAGTTTAATATTATTTAGACATAATAAATCCAAATGTGTTATTAACAAAATGACACTTTACTCCTTCGAGGGAAGGCCGCAAAGAGTCGTCTTTCAAAAGTAAATGACACATCATTAATGCATAGTCATGATGTCAATACATCAGGGTTTGACTAGCCACCTTATAAAAAAGTTTGATCACTCAAAACTTTTCGCAGGGCCTAGAGGGAGGATTACTAGAGTTTGAGTCTAAGTGTGTAACCAACAACTTAGTTCAACAAGATCTACTTTGAAAACAATCCGCCGAGGGGAGGCCTTATCTCATCATTTCACTTAAGAACGTAGCTATAAAAGCAATGTTAGGAGCAATGCGTCTATGAGTACTCTCATTTAAGAGAGGGCCACGAGGCTGACTCTTAGTCCGGCGACATGTGCACTTCACATTAGTTTTGGGGATCGCGGGTTGCAAACAATAAGTACAACCTTCCCACTTAGTTTTTAGGAAATATAAGGGGATCCTGGATTGCAAACAAGTGCAACCCTCCCACTTAATTTTTGGAAAAATGGCACGTCTACTCTTGTACATATAGGAAACATGTTTCCATTAGCAAAGAGAGATAGAGTGGATCACTAGAAAAAAGAACCATAAAATAGATATTTGTGAGGGGAGAGCAATGTTAATGCACTAAGGCACAAGGAACATACTCAGATCTTTTTGTCTATTAAATTATTTTTCCTAAGGAAAGTGTGTGAGATTAATAAATCTTCACTTTTGCACTTGAAAGTTTTTGAGATTAAAAATCTCATAAAACTAAAATCTGTATCTTCATGACATCTTCCTTCAAGGTGTCTTCATGGTGGTTGAGCGCGAGAACGTTGGAAAACCACTATAGTAATAAGAAGAGGGGAGAAGGCTTGGAGTCGCAAAATCCGGATTAAAAAATTTGGACTCGCGGACTGCCGTACACCTCGGACTTAAAAGGTCATAAATGACACATTCGGTATCCGATTGAGCTGAAACCAATTGCATTGGATATCTAACTTCCGCAACTTTAATTTGGTTCAAGAACCACTAATTTTCAAGGTCTGAGAAAAGAGTTATGCCCGTTACTAAGCCATAATAATTTGTCCATAATTTGAAAAACAATTAAAAGCTACGTCGGATCTAGGTGTATAGAGAAAGAGGTTTATTGAAACATTTTAATTGTATTATTTTATTTCAATTGTGTGTTATATTAACATGTTAATAATTAAACACAATATAACATAAACAACATAATATAAAACATTCAATAACAAATTTAAACTAGAAGTGCAATAAACTAGTTTAAACAATTTACACAAATTTTCAAACTTGTCAAAAAATTGAATTTGAGTATGCTAAACATAAAATAATTAAAAACTGTTTTTAATGTATTTATATAGCATATTTTACTAGTGGAAAATCAACACAAAATTAATTTTAAAGGTCGTACCAAAAAATTAAAATTTTGTAAGATCTAGTCTTTGAAAAACCAGTATTCAAGCAAATTTAGAAAACAATCTTCTTATAATGATTTTTAAATAACATGTACATGCTTAACTTTGACCATAGCTCTGATACCATTTGTTGGAATAGGTCTAGGGTTTAGAAAAATTTATCATTAACACATTAATGGCGGAATATAAAAATTTCTTTTACTAGTAAAATAATTTTTACTAACCCAAACAAAGTGCATATACATGTTATAAATTAAAAAACATTATTTAATCTACTTGAATACTAACCTTTCTTGTAGCTTGATCTTGAAGCGTCTTGGGAAAGGTAGATCTTCTCTTCTAGCTTGATTCCTTCAAACCTAAATGAGAACTTGAGAAACCTAAGGTTTCTATTACAAGAGTCTATAGAGGTTTAGAAAGATTTGTGTGTGATCACAATTAAAAAATATGAACCAAGAACAGTTCTTGTATCATAAGCTAATTCTCTAGATCAAGTATGGATCTAGGTGCAAAATAAAAAGGAGTACTTTCTAGAGAGAGCGAGAGAGAGGGTCGGCCAAGAGCAAGAGAGAAGAAGGCAAAAGCTTAACCTTTCACTTCTCTATGCGAGGCTCTATTTATAGGAGAATGAAAAATCTATAAAGGTCAATTATTCATTCATGAAAGAATAATGTATTCATGACACAATATTTGATTTTCTCTTCCCCTTTCTCTCTTAGGATGGCCGGCCATACACCTCAAGCAAGGAGAAAATTTGTTTCCTTACTTAGCTTATTTCTTTCCTTCTCAAGGAAATTCATTTCCCTTTTCCTTTTGGGTAATTATCCTTATAATTAAAGGAAATAAAACTCTCCTCTTGATGCATGTTTTGGCCGAAATTCTACCTAGGGGAGAGCTTCTAGATGAGAATATTAATGCTATGAAATGATATGTCTAGTTCAACATTTGAACTTATTTTGACTTAGCTTTTAGTTTAACAATCCTACTCTAATGACCTGTAATAGTGACCTTATGGATCCAAATGAACAAAGCTTGAGCTTCTATACTCGGACTGAAAAGTTTACAAACCTTTTTCGAGTATTAGCTTAATGTCAACTGACTCCACTAAAGAGTTGACACTGAGAATCTCTCGGTTCAAATGAATTTATTTTCTACTCAAATTCAACTTAATTATATTGAGCGGATCCATTGAATGTTATCTATGTTTACCCTTCATGAATATCATCAACTAGTTGGGATTTATAAAATTATCATTTTACCCTTCTAGTTGTTATTTTCTTAACTCCTTTAGTACTTGTGAATAAGTTATGTATTAACGAGGAGCTAACAAGTCACATTGTTTCATCCAAATAAAGTCGCTAGTTACTTTTGGATATTGCGCAGTTCATTTTTCACAATTCAAGTAATAAAGCATGAGGTGATATATATTGCATCTCTGCAATCTTGTACATGAATTCCATATCTATTAGAACTTCACAAAGTTGGTTCATGACATCTTCATAACTTAATATATTACCAATAGGCCTTGTCTAGATCACGTAATGGATCTAGAATTTGACTTTCTCAAATGAGATTATTAATGTTATGAAATGACATGTCTCATTTCAGGATTTAGGTAAGCACGATGCGATTCATATATAGTGACATTGAGATAGAAGATGATAAATGGTTTGTTCTTCTATTTTCTCTAAAGGTGCACTGATCAATTCAGTATCTTCGAAAGACACACTGGAAGAACTATAGAGTTCCTAACTCTCTATGCCTCGTAACCAGACATCATAGATTCTTCCAACAATCATACTGGGATCAATAGTCCGTTGATCTTTAGATTGCGAATATATCGTTTTAGTCAAACCATGAAGAGTTTGTTCACGCAAATCTACATATGTCTCTTCATACATTGTTAGGTTTGATTAAGGACTATAAGACTATTGAATATCATAAATCTTCAATCAAACTAAAAAAGAATGAATGAATGTTTCAAATTTTATTAATTTAATCAGCAAATTTCAATAAGGACTTTATAAAGATCTATATATTACATCAATATGTAAATAAACAATCTTCTTGTGGGCATCTCTGCCAACAACATAAACACAAAAATAATTTCAATATAAACACAAAATATTAACCTACAATTCAACATCAACATAAACATAAACAGAATGTACACATTTACAATTTTCACCATAAACATAAACACAATTTCAACATAACCCACAATTTCAAGATAAACATAAACACAAACACAAACACAAAAACAATTTTAACATAAACACAAACCATTAACCTACAATGTCAACATAAACATAAACACAATTTCAACATAAACATAAACACAATTTCAACATAAACATAAACACAATTTCAACATAAACATAAACACAATTTCAACATAAACATAAACACAATTTCAAAATAACCTACAATTTCAACATAAACACAATTTTGGATTCAATTCACAATAACAACAAATTCGGATTCAATTCACATAAACCTAAACAAAATATGATACACTCGGGTAATTCCTAAAAAGTTCTTCTAAAAACCGATTATGTTTAAATCATCAAAACCTAATCAAATCTACAAATCTAAACCCAAACAAATATAGGGGTCGAATTAAAACTCATCAAAACCTAAACAAATATACAAATCTAAACCTAAACAAATCTACAAATCTAAACCTAAACAAATCTAGGGGTCGGATTAAAAATCATCAAAACCTAAACAAATCATCAAAACCTACAAATCTACACGAACATACAATTAAAAATCGATATCGGGATCAAATTTACCTTAGAAATATGGAAGAGGGACAGGAGAAAGGCGGTGACGTGAAGGCGTGGGAGAAAGGCGGCTGTTGGGAATGGTGCCCACAAAGGAGATATTAGACATTGAGATACTTTGTGTATTTATATTTTGCTGAAACATTGATATTAATAAATGTTCATTCTTTTTAAGATTGTGTTTAGTTATGTTTAAGCTATGCTCTGAAACTGTCATCAATGAAAAGGGTGTTAAGTACAGACTTGACAAGATAACCCCTTATGACAAGTTTGAAACATTTGTTCGCAATCTAAGATCGATAGAGCAATCGAATCTTATTATTGATTGTTAGCATGAATCATGATATCTCATCTTGTGATATAGAGAGTTGTGACTCTATGATTCATACTTGGTATCTTATAGAAGATACTGAACAAGACCAGTGACACTTAGAAGCTCGAGACAAAACTGTTTACACACTCGAGGCTTCAAGTTCACAACTAAAAGAGTATTATGATACTTACCTTAATCCTGAAGTGAATATGTAATTGACATTGCACTTTGTGACATTTGATTCATCAATGGGAAATGACTAATTTTTAGTTGCATCTGACCCGACGGTTGGTGTCACAAGGATGTAATGTTGGGTTACATGATTCACAGATATGGAATTCATGTAACAACGATGCAAATGCATTAGTATCACAGTATGCTTTGTTATGAGAGTGTGAATGAATAAACCTGGCCAGGTATTTATTGAATGAGTTCATTCTTTGATTAAAACATGTGACATGTAAAGACATCTCACTTTATGTTTTTCTCATTCACAAATAACAAAGGAATTAGTGAAATAATAACTCGAGGGGTAAAACAGTAATCTTACATTCCCCTCAGTTACTGATACACATGAAGGGTAATATCGTAATATACTCCGTGGATCGTGTGAGAAAGTGTTTCATCACATCAAACATAAAAGATACGCACATGAACAGAGAGATTGTCAATATTGGTCCTTTAGTGGAATCGACCAATATTAAGAGTTAAAAGACGGAAAAAGTTTGTGAACTTTTGTGTCCGATCTTTATTCTAAAGCTTCGTTCATGTGGGTCCATGAGGTCTCAATGATAGACACTTGGAAGAGATTAAAAGAACTGAAAAAGTTGATTTACTCATTAAGTATAAATTGTGATTTATACTGAGAAAGTTATTTTCTTGAAACTCGATAAATAACTAGTTATTTATTTTGTTTATTGAATCACAAGATGTTATCATATTGATGATGACATTCTCGAGTGATTAAATATGTTAAAAGAAGAAAATAAATTATTTCTCATTTCGTACCTATTCGATAACTATGAAATATATTTAATGATGTGTCATTAAATAATAATGAGAGTTCTAAATTAATTTTAGAAATTAAATCAAATATATTTAGTAACAAAATTCAAAGATGAGGACGATTAAGGGGAGAGGTTTTAGCCAAATTCCTTAAGTGAATAGGGTCATGGGTTTGACCCAGCTTAACCCCATTTATAACCTGTATAAATAAGGCTAAGAAACCCTAATCACTAAAACCCTAACCCTAGTTAAATTTTGGCACACACTCTCTCTCCCCCTTGTGTGTTTCTCGGACGAAATCCCCAAACAAAAGAAAAGAAAAAGAGTTTTTCATTCTTCCATCTTTGTTTCCTAATCGTTCTTAAGAGCCCACACTCTTGATCTCAATATTTTCCTTGTGTAATATTGTTGATTCATCACTTGTGGTGTTTGAATGAATTTGTAAATTGTTTTAGAGTTTTTAAAATTGTTTTGAAAAGGTTTCAGCCCTCTAAAACATCCCTAGGACGTTTTCCGCGCATTCCGGCGACCTCCCAGCCTCCAGTGCTCCAATCCGGCGAGGCAGATCCATTCCGGCGAGGCGTATCAGTCAGGCGGGTCCAATCCGGCGAGACAGGTCCAATCCGGTGAGGCAGATCCAATCCGGCGAGGTTTCCTGTCAGGCGAAGGGATTCCAGCGAGGCGCTCCAGTCCGGCGAGTCCAATCCGGCGAGTGAAATCCGGCGAGGCTATCAGGCGAGGCGTCCCAGAGATCTCCCATACGGCGAGGCTATCCAGTCCGGCGAGTTCCCTGTCTGGCGTGTTCCCGTGCGGCGTCTGTCTCCCATCCGGCGGGTGCCCAGTCCGGCGAGGCTCTCCAATCCGGCGAGCTCCCTGTCAGGCGAAGAACTCCAGTCCGGCGAGGCTCCAAGCAGGTGTGCATTCCGGTGACCCTTCCCAGTCCGGCGAAGACGTTCCCAGGCAATCCGGCGAGCGTTTTCTCGTGTTTTGGGCGTGACGTGGCATTCCGACGATAGCTAGCAACGTCAAAGTTGTTTACAACCTTTTACGTAAGTATTTTCTCAATTGAATAATTAAATATAAATTATATAATTTCTATATAAATTATTAGTTTAATTTATTTGATTGAGCATGTGAATTATAAATTGTTTATAATTGTTTAATAAATTTTAATGCCTTAGGTTGTTAAATATATTAAAATTAGTTTTAATATATTAGATCTAATTATAATATTCCGCCACAAAGGATGTGTATTATAATTAATAATGTTTAATCGTTAAATAAATTCCATCAGCGGCGACATGAAGGCGCGGGAGAAAGGTGGCGACGTGAAGGCAAGGGATAAGGGCGGCAAGAGCTCGGCGACTACCAAGGCGAGGAGGAATCGGGACACAACCGGCTGAAATCCTGTTTGAGAGAGAAATGAAGTTTGAGTAAAGTGACAAAATCCTAAGATTTTGAATTTATAGTCTGATTTCGACGCCAGCACCACGGCCCCGTTATGCGTCGCCGCGGTGCCAACTAAAAATGTCGGGCCCAGATTAGGGTTTGTAACCGCGCCGCGGCCCTATAGAGCGTCGCCGCAGTGCAGCCTGAGGATTTTTTTAAAGGTCGCGCCACGACACCATCCTGCGTGGCCACGGCGCCGCTTTGCACAACCCTTTTATATCCGGATCTTTGGATCCGTTGTGGGACGTGGAGCCGCTCCCACAATGAATCCATTAAGGGTTGTGGAACCTTTTAGAGTAAGTAAAATTTGACAACCAGAATAATTTTTGTAGAATAAGTTATATTGCACAACCGATATTTTAAGGGTTGTGGAATACGCTGAAATTAAGCCCTTCCCACAACCCTTAGTTATAAGGGTTGTGGAATAGCGTGGAATCAAGCCCTTCCCAAAACCCTTAGTTTTAAGGGTTGTGGGATCTCGGAGTCCACAACCCTTACTAATAAGAGTTGTGGAAAGTCGGTTGTGGGATCCAACATTTGTAGTAGTGTTAGTCATTTAGTGGAATCGACTAATATTAAGAATTAAAAGACGGAAAAGATTTGTGAAATTTTGAGTCTGATCTTTATTCTAAAGCTTCGTTCATGTGGGTCCATTAGGTCTCAATGATAGACCCTCGGACGAGATTTATTGAGCAAGGAAAATTTGTTTTTCTCATTTAAGTAAATTGTGATTTACGCTAAGGAAATATTTTTCTATGTAATCGAATAAATAATTGGTTATTTAATATTACATTTATTTAATGATTTATAATACGTTAATATATGGATATTAACATATTTAAATTATTCAAATAAATAAAAGATGAAAATAAATATTTTCTCATTTCGTACTATCTTGAATAGTATGAAAATAATGATTTGTCATTAATTAAATGTGATATTCCAAAATAATTAAATATTATTATGGAAATAAATCAAAATAAATATTTTCGAAATATATAGGATTATACTCGGCCATAATTAATGAATTAGGTCAGAGAATTAATTTTTGAAATTATTTAAAAGTATAATGGGATAAAGTTTGACTATTCGGTTTGACCTAAGAAAAGCCCGCTCTCTATTTATTTAAATGATTTTTTTGAAAACCCTAACCCTAACCCTAACCCTAATCATAAAATTTTCGGCCAACCTCTCTATCCCCCTCTCCTGAGTTCTTTGGTCAAATTTTTAGAGAGAGAGAGATTAAAAAAAAAATCTTGATCTCCCGAAAGTTTTTTATTGATACCGAGTGTCCTTTGTTGTTCAATTGAAGAGCGCACCCTCTTAATCTCATCAAATTTCGAGATAATTACCATTGACTCTTCTATTGGTGTTTGAGTAACTTTGTACACGCAGGTATCCACTCGAAATGCGAAAAAATCAAGCGAAACATGTGGGCCCTTATCCAAGTTACTTTGAAAACGGTTCTCCTAGTGGAGACCCCGCTTCACCGTTCTTCTTTAGAGTTTAGTCCGTATTAACTCAATTAACTATATGCTTCTGAAGTACTCCCATTAAAGGGAGGGCCACAAAAGTGACTCTTAGTTCATTCACACAAGTTAATTAAATTCATGTTGGGGACCTTGAGTTATTTCAACGAGAAATAACCCTCCTACTTAGTTTTTGCAAAAATCATATTTTTGTGGATTGTGTTCAATTTCATAACTTGTTTTCTAAATTAAACTACAATGATGCATGAACAATTTCATATAGTGTTGGCGTTCTGTCCTTTATGACATGTGAGTGAATATGAGATAAGCATGAATAATAAAAGAATAAATTTAACTTATCTAATGGCCCATTTCTAAATTTACAACCCTTTACAAAAAGAAAAATAAATAAACTAATTTTATTCATATCTTGCGTCGAGGCGTCGAATTTCCAAGTTTTAAAATTTAGAGACCAATATCTCACACTCAAATAACTAAATTCACTTTTATTATTTCAAAAATAGTATAGGAAAATTTAATTATTCAAGATTTTAACTAAATTTATTTCAAATAACTAAATTCAATTTAACATGTTAAAACGTTTTAAAATATATTTAATAACCATGTCATTAAATCTAATCTAGCATGTCAATAAATTTCTAAACATATTCATAAATTTATTCAAACATGCAAACGAATGATCTAAAATTCTAACAATCTTATAATTATTATTACATTCAGATCCAACTCGTTTTTAGAAGACTTACAGTGAGTTCGGATCTGCGAGAATCAACCCCGGGGTGTGCTTCCAAGTGCACGGCCAAAACTTCTTCCAACGCTCGTCTAGGATGTCACAAAATCCATCCTTGCTCCGTTGCTCCAAAAATTGGTCGGCACTGTGGATCAATTATCAACCAAACAACCACAAGTTGGATCAATGATAATTCTCTAGGAGTTTTTTAGGAGATTAAGAGGGTGGACTCTTTTATGAGAACAAGGGGAGAAGGAATAAAACAAAGGCGTAAAGGAGAAATCAAATTTTTGGCCGTGTGAATTTTCTTTGGGGAGAGAAAAATAGTCGGCCAAAATAGGGATGGGGAAGAGAAACATGCGTGTAAAAATTCTAGGGTAATATAGAGAATAAGCCTTCCTTTTATTTCAGGGAGAATGAGCTTAAATTAGGTAAAAAATAATTAATGGCCCATTAATCAAACTTAAGCCCAATGATTCATTTAAACAATTTTTTACCTCACTTATACTCTATACGTGTCCGGCCATATTGTCAAAATTATCTCCCAAATTTATTTGATTTATTTTTAAAATAATATTTAATTAATTTAAAACATCTCATTTATTTAATGACAAGTCATTAATTATTTTCATACTATTCAATGTACTACAAAACGACAAAATATTTCTTTTCATCTTTTATTTATTTGAATCATCAAATTATATTATTATTAATACAATAACAAAATATGATTCATTAAATAAAAGTAGTAATAAATAACAAATTATGTATTTAATTACTTAGAAAATAAATTTCTTAGCGTAAAGCACAATTTACGCAGAATGAGAAAATCAATCATTTTTGGTTCACCAAAATCTCGTCCGAGAGTCTATCATTGAGACATTATGGACCCACATAAACGAAGCCTTAGAATAAAGCTCGGATACAAAACTTCACAAACTTTTTCCGAATTTTAATTCTTAATATTAGTCGATTCCACTAAAGGACCAATATTGAACATCTCTAAGTTCATATGCATTTGTATTTCCGTTTGATGTGATAAAATTATTATTCACACGATCCACGGTGTATGTTACGATATTACCTTTTGTGTGTATCATTAACTCAAAGGAATGTAAAATTACCATTTTACCCCTGAGTTATTATTTCACCAAGTCCTCTGTTATTTGTGAACGAAAAAAAACATAAAGTGAGATGTCTCAACATGTCACATGTTTTATTTCAAAAAATTCCTTATTCGATAAATACCACACCTGGTTTATTCGCTCACATTCTCACAACAGAGCATGCTATGATACTAATGCCTTAGCATTGTTTCAACACAAATTCCATATATGTGAATCACATATTTCAACGAAACAGTATTTTGACACCAACCGTCGGGTCAATGAAACTTCACTTAGCCATTGCTCATTGAAAAATCAAATGTCATAAAGTGTTACAAGAAGATATGTACTCACTTCAGGATTTAGGTAATTACTAAAATACCTCGTATGTGAGTTTGAGGTTTCAAGTGATTAAACGGTTTTATCTCGAACTTCAAAACTTCACAAGTCTTGTTCAATATCTTCATTAAGATATCAAGAATGAGTTACAGAGTTACAACTCTCCATATCACAAGATAAGATATCATTTAATTGATTCTAACAATCATTACTAAGAATCGATTGCCTAATCGATCTTTGGATTGCGAACTATTATTTAAACTAGTCATAAGAAGGTATCTTGTCAAGTCTGTACTTAGCACTTCTTTCGTTGATGAAAGTTTCAGAGCATAGACATTCATGCATAAACACAATCTTAAATAAGAATGGATAAACTTTTATAACTTCAAAACAAAACAAATAGAAAAGTATTTAATATCAAAAATCTCGTATGTGGGCATAAATGTAAACAATATCCCCAGAACGAATCGGGAAGTGATGAGTAACTCATCATTGGCCTCATAATATCTAGCAGAGTTCGATTCCTTCTCTCTGACATACCGTTTTGTTGGGGAGTGCTAGGTACTGTAAGCTGAGAATGAATGCCTTCTTCTCTAAGAAGGTCTTCGAAATCTCCATACAAGTACTCTTTCCCTCGATCTGATCGAAGAGTTTTGATCGTTTCTCCGTATACTTCTCAACTAAAGCCTTATACTCTTTGAAAATTTCAAAAGTATCGAACTCATGTCGCATAAGGTAGACTTGACCAAACTTGGAGTAGTCATCAGTGAAGGTTACAAAGTATTCGTAACCTTCTCTTGCTTGGATGTTGATTGGACCACACTAATACGTGACATATCTAAATATGGTAGAAACACATAATCGATCCTAATATGTTAAAACACATTTTAAACATATTTAATTAACCTAGGCATTAAAAATCACTATATGTCAATAAACGATTTATTCTAGACATATAATCAACAATTGAACGAAATAATTTAGCAACCTATAAACACATTTAAATTGGAGATCCAACTAATTTAGAATGCGTACAATTCAGATTGTAAACAATCTCGGACGTTGCTCCCTACCTCTGAAAGGCCTCGTAAAAAAAAATCTTGAAAAAGGTCGCAGATCCGAATGGACAGATTAGCCCGCAAGATTGGATTCTGGTCAGCCGACCAGAAATGGGCCTGTGGGCCTGTGACTTCCTACGACTAAACAAAACTCCGGGACCTGTGCACCAGGCTAATATATAAATCTTTCATAAAGTTCTTATTGTAATTTGCTGATTAAATTAATAAAAGTTGAAACGTTCTTTCATTCCTCTTTTAGTTTGATTGAAGATTTATGATATTCAATAGTCTTATAGTCCTTAATCAAACCTAACAATGTATGAAGAGACAAATGTAGATTTTCTTGAACAAACTCTTCACAATCTAAAGATCAACGAACTATTGACCCCAATACGATTGTTGGAAAAATCTATGATGTCTAGTTACGTGGCATATAAAGTTAGGAACTTTATAGTTCTTCCAATGTGTCTTTTGAAGATACTGAATTGACCAGTGCACCTTTAGAGACAATGGAAGACCAAACCATATAACCTATTCTGTCTCAAGGTCACTATGTATGAATTTCATCATGCTTACCTAAATCTTGAAATGAGACATGCCATTGCATAGCATTAATATTCTCTCTTGAGAAAGTAAACTCTAGATCCATTAAGTGATCTAGACAAGACCAATTGGTGAGATATTAAGTTATGAAGATTTCATGAACCAACTTTGTGAAGTTCTCATGGATATGGATTTCATGTACAATATTTGTGAAATGCAATATATATCACCTCATGCTTTATTAATTGGACTATGAATAAATGAACTGTGCAGTATCAAAAATTAAGTAGCGATTTTATTTGGATGAAACAATGTGACTTGTTAGCTCCTCGTAAATACATTGTTTCTAACTTACTCAAAAGTAACAAATGAATTGAGGAAAGAACAGCTAAAAGGGTAAAATGGTAATTTTTATAAATTTCATCTAGTTGATGATATTATGAAGGGTAAATATAGATAACATTCAATGGATCCGCTCAATATAATTAAGTTGAATTTGAGTAAAAAATAAATTCATTTGTAACGAGAGATTCGCAGTGTCAACTCTTTAGTGGAGTCAGTTGACATTAAGCTACTTTCCGAGAAAATTAATTGTGAACTTTTGAGTCCGAGTATAGAAGCTCAAGCTGTGTTCATTTGGATCCATAAGGTCACTATTACAAGTCATTAGAATAGGATTGTTAAACTGGAAGCTAAGTAAAAATAAGTTCAAATGTTGAACTAGACTTTTTCTCGGAAAATGTGTAAAGGGTATTTTTGTCCACATGGACATAAAATGATGTGAATGTCAAAATAAGATTTTGAATATTTTCATATGATGAAAATATAAATTATTTTCTAAAGCCGAAAAGTCGTTTGAGGCATTAAGAAATTAATTTCATTATTTGTAATAAAAATTCTACAATGGGTATTTTAAGAATTGTCTTAAAAAAAATAATAAAAAATATAGATGCTCCTTCCCTAGATATAGAATTCGGCCAACATGCATCATAGAGGAGAGAGTTATTTCCTTTCAATTTTAAAGATAATTAGCCAAAAGGAAAATAGGAAATGAATTTCCTTGAGAAGGAAATAAACAAGCTAAGTGAGGAAACAAATTTCCTCACTCTTGAGCTTGCTATGGCCGGCCACATTAGAAGAGAAAGGGGAAGAGAAAATCAAATATCGTGTCATGAATTCATTATTCTTTCATGAATGCATAATTGACCTTTATAGATTTTCATTCTCCTATAAATAGAGTCTCACATAGAGATGTGAAAAGTTGCATTCTTGTTCTTGCTCTCTCTATTTTAGACGACCATTCCCTCTCTCTCTTTCTTTAGAAATTCCTTTTTATTTTTGCACCTAGATCCACACTAAATCTAGAGAATTAACTTATAATCCAAGAATTGACCTTGGTTCATATTGTTTAATTGTGCCCACACACAAATCCTTCAAACACTCTATACACTCTTGTAATAGAAATTTTAGGTTTCTCGAGTTCTACAATAGACGTGAAGGAATCGAGCCAAGGAAGTAGATCAACCTTTCTCAAGACGATTCAAGTTTGAAGATACAAGAAAGGTTAGTATTCAAGTACTTCAAATAAATTTTTTAAGTTATAACATGTTCATGCACTTTGCGTAGGTTAGCAAAATTGTTTACTTGTAAAGAAATTTTATATTCCGCCATTAATATGATTAATGATAATTTTTCTTAACCCTGTACCTATTCCAACAGAACACTCGGGAGATCAATAAAAAATTTATTGATCTCTTTCTCTCTTTATATCTCTCGTCCAAAAACAAGATCTTACGGGGAGGAACTTGGCCGAGTATGTGTGTTAAGGTTAGGTTAAATAGGGTTTCGAAAATCACTTAAGTTGAGAGAGAAAGTGAACTTTTCTTAGGTCAAACACATTATTCAAACTTAAGCCCGTTGTTCTTTTAAATTAATTTCGAAAATTAATCTTTGACCTAATTCATTAATTTGGCCAAGTGATATCCCATTATTCTCGAAAATATTCTTTTGATTTATTTCTAAAATAATATTTAATTACTTTAAAATGTCTCATTTATTTAATGACAAATCATTAATTATTTTCATATTATTCAAATTAGTACGAAATGAGAAATATTTGTTTTCATCAATTATTTATTTTAATCACTAAAATATATCATTATCCATATAATAATATAATATGATTCAATAATAAATGTAATCATAAATAACCAATTATTTGTTAAATTACTTTAGAAAAACAATTTCTTAGTGTAAATCACAATTTACTCTATATGAGAAAATCAAACCGTAGCTCAATAAATCTCGTCTGAGAGTCTATCATTGAAAGCTAATGGACCCACATGAGATAAGTTTTAGAATAAAGATCGGATTGAAAAGTTTACAAACTTTTTCCTTCTTTTAATTCTTAATATTACTCGATTCCACTAAAGGACTTATACTGAAACTCTCTAAGTTCATATGCGTTTATTATCCGTTTGATGTGACAAATGTTGGAAATTATTTAACCATTTAATCAATAATACTATATAACATATCTATTTGGCGGAAATATATAATTTGATCTGGAATAAAATAAAACTCATTTTAATAAAATAACAACTTCAGCATTAAGAAACACTATCATATCGACAAAACTATTTATTCTAAACATTTCAACAAATTGAATAAAACGATCTAACACCTTATAAACATATTTATACATAAATGCAATTCGTTTTAGGAAACTTACATGTGAGGTTGTAAACAACCTCGTGCTTTGCTAGCTAACATCAGAGCGCCTCGTCAAATTTCTGAAATCTGCCTCGCCGGATTGGAAGTCCTGACCCGCCGAAATGGATTCTGGCCGGCCGGCAAGAATTTGCCTGCGAGCCTGTGAGTTGCTGCGAGTTTCTGGAGCTCCGAGACCTGTGGACCTAGGAAGAAGAGTTCTAAGGCTACGTGCTAGTGAAGTGGCTCGCTTTGAATGTGAGTAGAACTTTCATGGTGGCTTAAGCACACAACCAGCCACTTTGTCTTGCGACAAGGCTTGTCCGGCGAAGGCCATCAGGCCGGCAGGTAGGCTGAAATGAGCCTCGTCGCGTCTCGCTCGATTTCTCGTATTTCGAGTGATCTCCTTCAACCAAAATGTCACTCAAATACCAATAGAAGATTTAACAATAATTCTCTCGAATTTTTGGGAGATTTAAGGGTGAGCTCTTCAATTGAACAACGAAGAAAACTCGAGATCACTCAAGAACACTCGTGAGATCAAGAAAATATTTCTTGATCTCTTTCTCACGTTTTTTCTCTCGGCAAACACTCAAGCAA
Organism: Urtica urens; assembly: GCA_958296335.1. NCBI lineage: Eukaryota > Viridiplantae > Streptophyta > Magnoliopsida > Rosales > Urticaceae > Urtica > Urtica urens. Next base: position 21,451,625 of record OY282523.1, on the reverse strand, counting down.
GAGAGGGAAAAGATTTGGCCAAGTAAAAGTGATTAGGGTTACTCATTAGGGTTTCAAAAATCTCTTAAGTAGAGAGAGAAAATGGGCTTCTCTTAGGTCAAACCCATTAGTCAAACTTAGTCCCGTTGTTGCTTTCAATTAATTTCAAAACTTAGACTTGTTATTGCTTTAAAATAATATTTAATTACTTTTGAATATCCCATTTATTAAATGACAAATCATTAATTATTTTCATATTCTTCAAAGTATTACGAAACGAGAAATATTTTATTTTCATCTTTTATTTATTTGAATCATCAAGTCATATTATTATCAATATAATAACATAGTATGATTCGTTAAATAAATGTAGTAATAAATAACCAATTATTTATTTAATTACTTAGAAAATAATTCTCTTAGTGTAAATCACAATTTACATTTAATGAGAAAATCAATCGTTCTAGTTCAATCATTCTCGTCCGAGAGTCTATCATTGAGATCTTATGAACCCACATGAACGAACTTTAGAATAAAGATCAGACTCAAAAGTTTACAAACAATTTTCCGTCTTTTAATTCTTAATATTAGTCGATTCTACTAAACGACTAATATTTAAACTCTCTAAGTTCATATGCGTTTACTTTTCGTTTGATGTGACAAAAAAATTCTTCACATGATCCACATAGTACTTTACGATATTACCCTCCATGTGTATCAGTAACTCAGAGGAATGTAACATTACCGTTTTACCCCTGAATTATTATTTCACTAACTCATTTGTTATTTGTGAATGAGAAAAACAAAGAGTGAGATGTCTTTACATGTCACATGTTTTAATCAAAGAATGTTCTATTCGATGAATACATGGCCATATTTATTCATTAACACTCTCATAACAAAACATAGTGTGATACTAATGCTTTGGCATTGTTTCAACACGATTTCCGTATCTGTGAATCACATAACCCAACATGACAGTGTTATGATACCAACCGTCGGGTCAGATGCAACTTCAATTTAGCCATTGCCCATTGAAAAATCAAATGTCATAAGGTGTCACATCGATTATGCATTCACTCCAGAGTTTAGGTAAGTACCAAAATATCCTTTGTATTTGATCTTGGAGTTTTGAATGATTAAACGGTTTTATCTCGAGCTTCAGAGTATCACAGGTCTTGTTCAATATCTTCCATAAGATATCAAGAATAAAACACAGAGTCACAACTCTCTATATCACAAGATAAGATATCATGATTCATTCAAACAATCATTACTCAGATTCTATTGCTCCATCGATCTTAAGATTGCGAACAAATGTTTAAACTAGTCACAAGAGGCTATCTTGTCAAGTCTGTACTTAGCACCCATTTTGTCGATGACAATTTCAGAGCGTAGGAAACCTACATAAACACAAACTTTAATTAAGAATGAATATTTAATTTTATTTAATGTTTCGGCAAAACGAAATACAAAAGTATTTATAATATCTCATATCTCCTTTGTGGCCACCAATCCCAACAAAGTCCCACTTGACTCAAAGGAGATGCAAATGATCTTTCAGTCGTGTCCTCTGTGAACAATGTCTAAAATTCACAAAATTTTAATTTTTTCATAATCCCGCCCAAATTTTGTACAAAAGTAATATTTCGACTTCTTCTTCTTCATTCTTCATTTACACTCAAAACTCATTCTCTCTCAAAATCCACTCTCTCTCAAAACTCATTCTCTATCAAAATCCATTATCTCTCAAAACCCATTCTCTCTCAAAACCTTCTCTTCTCCGGAAACCCATAAATCTCTGGCCACTCCAACGAGCTTTTCAATCCGGCCTCTCTTTCCCTCTATATTCGACCTATCTCTTTCCCTCCACCCTCTCTTCACTCTGCCCTCTCTCTCACTCTCACTCCGCCCTCTATTTGCCTCCGTCTCTGACCTTTCTCTTTCCCTCCGTGATCTCTCTCTCATTCCGCCCTCTCTCACTCTCATTCTCTCTCCACCCTGTCCTTCCCACGGCCACGGCCACGCCCTCTATCTCTCCACCCTTTCCTTCCCTCCACCCTCTATCTCCGCCTCATTCTTCATCGGAAACTTCATCTCCACCCACATTGGTTAGTTTTTTTATTACTAATTTTGATTTGAAATCGATAATTAGTTTAGATTAATATTGAGATATATTTTGTGTTTGGAATGGATAATATGGTTAGATAATAATAAAAAGAGTTCTTGATAATTAGTTTAGGTTCATATTGAGATATTGAGTTTGTATCTTGATTGTGTTTATAGATTCAATGTTGACTATTACTACTTCTAGAGACGGTTATAAAAGGAAACCTAAACAACTATTATCATTAAATTAATTCCAAGGTATGTATTAACCTACTCTTTACATGTGTATTGATTGTTTAAATTAATTACAAGGTAATTAATTCAAAGTTTAAATTTTGACAAGGTAATTAATTTCAATTTTAAATTTCTCGCTCAACATGCCAACAAAGTGATGTTAGCACAAGGAAACGTTATCCAGGCCAAGGTTTGTCCAACAATCTCCGTTATCCCGTTGAAAATGAAAATTCCACAAGACTTATTTTCTTTGATAAAAATGTATTTTTTTCCCTTATTGAGCGTTTGTTAAACAAGATCCTCATACTTTTCATTTTATTGGGTGTTTTTCAAATTTCAAGCTCGAACACAGAGACACTCTTAGTGACAGACAATCAACGTACATCCAGCCAATGGTCGCTCGAAAAAAAAGTGGTAACACGGAATGCGATATATTTATAGAAGGTATAAGTAAATTAGAAAACAAAAATACGCACATAAATTCAAAAAAAAAAGAGTATGACAAGAATGGATTAGTTATGTACAAACATTTATTAAATGTGATGATTAGTTACATTTTGTGATTTTGGATGTAAGTATTTCTCATGATTTTGAATGTATATGACGATCTTGGATGACTTTGGATGTATGAATTTTTTTTAAATTGATTGTGCATGTTTAAAGACATTATGCATGTATTTTATTATATGATTTATGGGAATTTATTCCATAAATTTTGAGGGGAATCACTCTCTGGACATCGCCACCGCGGTGACGTTATACAGGCGCCGCGGCGCCGACTCCCACAAAAGATGTTTGGATCTGTTGTGGGACATGGCGTCACGGCGCCATTATAACGTGGCCGCGGTGCCGAATGTTAATTTTTTAAAAAAAATTACACCGAAAATTGATTGGTTGTTGAGTATTACACAACCAATAGATATCCAGTGAGGGAAGTATGAACATTTTACACCGGATGTCTAAAGGTTGTTGAAAATTCAACAACCCTTGATCCCACAATCCTTATTAAGGATTGTAGATGAATTCCACTATCCTTATAATCTTCATGGGATCCAGTTTTTTTTAGTAGAGTGTCCTATAAATAGAGGCTCACATTAAGATGTGAAAATAAGTTTTTTTCTCTTGTGCTTTTCGACTTACCCGACCATTCTCTCCTCTCTCTTTCTAAAATATCTCTTTTTATTTTGGTACCTAAGTCCTCATTAGACTTAGGCTTAAATTAGCTCTTTAGCTCATAGACTTGTTCTTGAAATATTGTGTTTAATTGTTGTGCCCCCTCACAAATCGTTCAAACCCTCTATAGACTCTTGTAATATAAATCTTAGGTTTCTCGAGTTTACGACTAGGTGTGAAAAAACAAGTAAGACGAGACGATCAACCTTTCCTAAGACTTCACAAAGATGAACCTACAAAAAAGATTAATAACAAGTAAATTATGTTTAGATAACTTTTTTAAATAATTAGATTTTCATGCACTTTGCCTAGGTTAGTAAAATTGTTGTACTTGTAAAAAAAATTATATTGCGACATTAGCTCGTTGATGATAAATTTTTCTTAACCCTAAATCTATTCCAGAAAATGGTATCGGAGCATAGGTAAAAGTATAAGCATGTACATCTCATTTGAAATCATTGCACGAAAATTATTTTCATAATTTACTTCGATAATGATTTGTCTAAGACTAGAATTTACACAATTTTTATTTTTTTGGTGCGACTCTAAAATTAAATTGGTGTTGATTTTTTACATGTCAGGGATGCTAAATAAACACATCAAAATCAGTTCTTAAAGATTTAATGTTTAGCATACTTAAAAATAGTTTTTGTCAAGTTTTAAAATTTATGTACATTGTTAAACTAGTTTATTGTATTTCTAGTTTAAATTTATTGTTGAATGTTTTATATTATGTTGTTTATTTTATTTTGTGTAAATCATTAATATGTTAATATTACACATAATTGAAATCAAACAAATAAATAAAACACTTTAATAAACTTCGTTTCTCAAACACCTTTATCCGACGTTACACATAATTGAAATCAAACAAATAAATAAAACAATTCAATAAACTTCGTTTCTTAAACACCTTTATCCGACGTACGTTTTAATTGTTATTCAATTTATGAACAACTTGTTATGGCTCAGTAAAATGGGTATAACTTTTTTCTTGGAGATTGAAAATTAGTGGTTTTTGAACAAAATTAAAGTTACGTATGTTAGCTATCTAATGCAATTGGTTTTGGCTCAATCAGATACTGGATGTGTCATTTATGACTTTTTAAGTTCGAGGTGTACGGAAGTCCGCGAGTCCAGAATTTTTAATTCAAATTTGCGACTCCTTGCTTGTTCCCCTCTTCTTGATGCAACCGTGGGTTATCGACGTTGACACACTCAACCACCAGAAGATTCCTTGAAGGAAGATGACGAGAAGACCATGAAACTTGTTTTCGGGAGATTTATGAATCTCAAAACTTTCAAGTGCAAAAGTGAGACTTTGTATCTCACATACTTTCCTTAGAAAAACGATCCGAATACGTTCCTTGTGCCTTAGTGCATTAACACTGCTCTACCCTTACAAATATCAATTTTAGGTCTCTTTTTCCTAGTGTTCTACTATATCTCTCTTTAGTCAAGGCGACATGTTTCCAAACGTACAAGAGAAGATGTGAAAATTCTAAAAACTAAGTGGAAGGGTTGTACTTGTTGTTTGCAACCCACGATCCTCAACACTAATGATAAATGCAAATGTCTCTAGACTAAAAGTAACCTTTGTGACCCTCTCTTTAATGAGAGTACTCAGCGGCGCTTTTCCCTTAACATTACTTGTAAAGCTACGTTCAAAAGTTAAACAAAAAGACAAGGTCTCCCCTCGGTGGATTGTTTTCAAAGTAGATCTTTTGAACTACGGGGTTGGTTACACACTTCGACTCAATATCTAGTAATCCTCCCTCGAGACCCTGCGAAAAGATTTGAATGATCAACATTTTTATAAGGTGGCTAGTCAAACGTTGATGTATTGAAATCATGCCTATGCATTAATCATGATTCATTTACTTATGAAAGACGACTCTTTGCGGCCTTTCTTCGGAGGAGTAAAGTGTCTTTTTGTTCATAACACTTTTGGATTTTTCATGTTCAATATTAAACATAAAATCCTAAGCAAAAGACTAATCATAAATTATTTCAACAATCAGGAATATGTCTCTAAACACTTTCCCAATCATCATTTCCTCGAAGAAACTGGAACGGAAAAACTACGTAAACTAGAAACGTAACCTAGACATCATCCTTACTATGGAGAAGCACAAATGGGGTACTCACCACCCCATGTCCTCCAAAAATGAATGATGATTCAATTCAAGAGGAGAAGGACGGCCAAGCGGCCTGGATCCAATCCGATGAGATTGCGAGGTGCTATATTTTAGCATCGATGAACAATGTTTTGCAACAACAGCATTGTGGTATTGCTTCAGCCTATAGCATGCTCTTCAATTTCCATGAGATGTTTGGAAGGCAAGGGCATCAGGCTAGACAACAAGTTGTTTGACAGTTTGTGAACTGTCGTATGAAAGCTATGACTCCTGTTAGAGAACACATGATTCTGATATCATAAGTTATCTCAATGACATGGAAATCCTTGGATATGAGATTGATGGACAAACCAAAATAGATATGATCTTGGAAACTCTCCCTTAATATTTCTATACTTTCAAGCTGAAATACTTCATCAATAAGCAAAGGTACATTGTTACCGAGCTAATGAAGGAGCTTCACACCGCTGAGGAACTCTGGCATAGGAACTGTCCTGCCTACCTCAAGACTAAAGGGAACGATATTGTACTTATTACCGAAGCATTTTTAGTAGTTGATAATGTATCATCATGGATTCTTGACTCCGGTGCTACTAACCTGACTTGTTGTTCGTTGAATGTGTTCAGGAAAAGCAAAAGCTTAGATATTGGCGACTTTTGCTTCAAGTGGGGTCATTGGAGCTTCGTATCTCCTAAGGTTGTGGGATCCGTGACATTGTCTTTTGAAGATGAAACTTTAAATTTGAATAATGTATATTTTGTTCCTTTCTTTCGGAAAAACTTAATATATGTAGCTCAAATTGTTGAGCAGAATTAATATTTAAAGTTTATTGATAATTGAATTCGAATTTCTTTTTCCAATTCTTTTGTCACCGATGCTTGTATGAAGAATGGTGTATTATATCATTATCCTACAAATCCTATGCAATTAGACAGTGAAATAGATAATTCTCTAGTTAGGGAACCAAAGAGGATCAAAATTAATGACTCCTCTGATATAATAAAATCAACGCATCTTTGGCACTTAAAGCTTTGTCATATTAGTCTAGATAGGATTAAGAGACTTGTGAGGGACGGTCCATTCAAAACCTCTGCAATAGACTCACTGTTGACTTGTGAATCCTGTAAAGAAGAAAAAATGACCAAGCGACTTTTCTCTGATAAAGGTCGAAGAGCCATTGAGTTGCTGGAACTAGTACATTCTGATATATGTAGTCCGCTAAAAATTCAGGCACGAGGAGGATACAAATACTTCGTTACCTTTACCGATGATTACTCAATATATGGATTTATCTATTTGCTCAAACACAAATTCGAGACCTTTAATGTATTTAAGGTTTTTTGGTATTTACTGTGTAAGCACACTGGCAAACAAATCAAAACCCTTCGATCTGGTCGAGGTGGTGAGAGTTTTTCTGAAGATTTCGATGACTTTCTTAAAGAAAAAGGTATCACTTCTCAGCTTACAGGACCTGACACACCTCAACAAAGCGGAGTGTCAGAGAGAAAGAATCAAACTCTAATAGAGCCACATACATTCTGAACCGAGTTTCATCTAAAACTGTCCCTGGTTTACTCCTTATGAACGAAGGAGTAGGCGTAAAGTTAGTTTAAGCCACATGAAACTCTGGGGTTGCCCTATACATGTGCTACGGAAAAAAATTAGTAAGATGGCTATTAGGTCAGAATCATGCGTGTTCGTTGGATATCCAAAGGAAACCAAAGATTTCACATTCTATAGTCCGGAGAACGACAAAATGTTTTTCGGCACTAATGCAGTTGTGTACTGGTATTATATGTCGATAATATATTTCTCATTGGTAAAGACGTAGTTAAATTGTCTGAGGTTAAAATATGTTTAGCTATGCGGTTTGATATGCAGGATCTAGGTGGAGTTACATACATTCTGGAGATTCAGCTCTTTCGAGATCGAAAGAACCGGACCATGTCGCTCTCCCAAGCATAAAAGGTAATGGATTGATTTGCCATGCAAGACTTTAAGAAGGGTCAAATCCCCTTTAGACATGGAGTCTCACTATCTAAGGACCAGTCTCCAAAGACTGCACAATAGATTGAAGACATGAAAAAATTATCTATACTTCGGCCGTAGGAAGTCTCATGTATGCGATGTTGTACACTAGACCATATATATGTTTTGCCGTTGGTGTAGTTAGCCGTTTCCGATCAAATCTTGGACTCGAGCATTAAATTATTGTTAAGCATGTTCTTAAGTATCTTCGTAGAACTAGGAACTTGATGCTTACATATTCAGTTAATGACCTGACTTTGACGTGGTATACAAATTCCGACTTTTAGGCGGATAGGGATTCTAGGAAATCCACTTTAGGATCTGTGTTCATCCTGAATGGTGGATCTATTGTTTAGAGGAGTATCAAGCAATCTTGCATTGCTGACTCCACCATGGACGTAGAGTATTTGGCTGCTTGTGAAGCATCCAAAGAGGCTGTATGGCTTAGAAAATTCCTCAAGTATTTGGAAGTCGTTCCAAATATCAACGAGCCCATGACACTTTATTGTGATAATAGTGGGGTTGTTGCTAACTCGAAGGAACCTAGAAGCCATAAGTGTTCTAAGCATATTGAGAGGAAATATAATTTGATTAGAGAGAACGTGCAGCGTAGAGACGTGGAGGTAAATAAGATCTCAACGGTTGACAACCTGACGGATCCATTCACCAAGGCCTTTTCCAATAAGGTTTTCGACCAACATCAAAACAAATTAGGCATGAAGGACTAAACTCTTCTTCTTTGAGTCAAGTGGGAGTTTGTTGGCAGATATGCCCACAAGAAGATTATTTATTTGCATATCAATGTAATATAAAATCTCATGAATCCTTATTGTAATTTTTTGATTAAATTAATAAAAGTTGAAACGTTCATTCATTCTTTTTTCATTTGTTTGAAGATTAATGATATTCAATAATATTATAGTCCTTAATCAAACATAACAACGTATAAAGTTACGATGTCTGCTTACGAATCATATAGAGTTAGTAACTCTATAGTTCTTTAAATATATCTTTTGAAGATACTGAATTGACCAGTGCACCTTTAGAGACATTGTAAGAACAAACCATTTAACATCTTTTATCTCAAGGTCACTATGTACGAATTGCACTTGCTTACTTAAATCCTGAAATGATACATGTAATTTCATAGCTTACATATTCTCATTTGAGAAAGTCAAATTCTAGATCCACTATGTGATCTAGACTAGACTAATTGGTGAAATATTGAGTTATGAAGATGTCATGAACTAGCTTTGTGAAGTTCTCATAGATATGGAATTCATGTACAAGATTGCTGAAATGCAATGTATATCACCTCATGCTTTATTACTTTAATTGTGAATAAATGAACCGTGTGGTACTCAATACATTGTTTCTAACTTATTCACAAATAACAAAAGAGTTGAGGAAATAACAACTAGAAGGGTAAAAATGATAATTTTATAAATCTCATCTAGTTGATGATATTCATGAAGGATAGTAATAGATATCATTTAATGGATCCACTCGACATAATGAAGTTGAATTTGAGTAGAAAATAAATTCATTTGAACCGAGAGATTCTCAGTGTCAACTCTTTAGTGGAGTCAGTTAACATTAACCTAATGCTCGAAAAAAGTTTATGAACTGTTGAGTCCAAGTATAGTAGTTCAAGTTTTGTTCATTTTATCCATAAGGTCACTATTACAGGTCATTAAAATATGGTTGTTTAACTAGAAGTTAAGTCAAAATAAGTTCAAATGTTGAACAAGTGGTTTTCCTGGAAAATGTCTAAAAGGTATTTTTGTCCACATGGAAAAAAATAATGTGAATTTTAAAATGAGATTTGGACTATTTTCATATGATGGAAATATAAATTATTTTTTAAACCCGAAAGGTCATTTGAGATATTATGAAACTAATCTCATTATTTTTTCAATATTAATTATACAATGGGTATTTTAAGAATTGTCTTATAAGAAATAAGGAAGCCTCTAGAAGCTCTTCATATACTAGAATTGTCTTTTATTTTGGTAGGTTAGTCCTCATTAGACTTAGGCTTAAATTGGCTCTTTAGCTCATAGACTTGTTCTTGAGTTATTGTGTTTAATTGTGCCCACACATAAATCCTTCAAACCCTCTATAGACTCTTGTAATAAAAACTTTAGATTTCTCGAGTTCACGACTAGGTGTGAAGGAAACAAGCAAGATGAGACGATCAACCTTTCCTAAGCCTTCTCAAAGATCAAGCTACAAGAAATATTAGTATCAAGTAAATTATATTTAGATATTTTTTTAAAAATAAGTAGAGGTTCATGCAATTTGCCTAGGTTAGTAAAATTGTTTTACTTGTAAAGAAATTTTTATATTCCGCCGTTAACTCGTTAAAGATAAATTTTTCTTAACCCTAGAGCTATTCCAACAAGTTGTTTGTGGAACCAGTGAATATCAGATACGAACAATCGCTCTTATACCACTGGTTGGTGATCGTTTCACCTTAACAACCATATTAAGTGCAAAATTTATTAATTACGTTCACAAAAGCAAATTAATTTTATGGTTACTCAACAAGATCTAGATTTAATTTATTAATTAAAAATGAAAGATTTTTAGCAACCGATATATGAGAAGACATTTATTAGAGAACTTTTAAAAGTTCTTATCCTCCTTTAGCAGCCGAATCGGGGACTATGGACCTAAATGTTGGTGATCAATACACCTTATCAACCATATTAAATGCGGAAAGCAATTAATTGCACTCACATTAGCCAATTAATAATAATGATTGCTAAACAAGATCTAGATTTATTGATTTAATTGATTTATAGAAAGCAATTCAGCAACCGACACCGGCCAATTCGTTAGAACACTTACATGGATGTTGTCTCAGCTACAAAATGCTCTGATCTAGCGCGTGCTCTGTCTTCGTGGTTCATCCTGTTGGAATCGATCTAGTATTTAACAATTAATTATCATATCATATATGGCGGAATATAAAAAAGTGTTTTTAAAACGTGTAAACAATTTTATTACCTAGGCAAAGTGCATGAACATGTTATTATTTAAAACACATAATAAACATGAAGAGAGATTAGTACTTTTTTTTGTCGCTTGATCTTCGAGCACCTTCTCGAATGAAGATCCTTCTCCTTGCCTCGCTCCTTCTCATCTTTGGATCCTCGAGCAACCACAAAAGTTTATATCACAAGAGTCTTCGAGTGTTTATAGAGTTTAGTAAGTGAGCGGTAATAAGCACTATGAATCAAGAACGACTCTTGAATCAAGAGCTAATACTCTAGATCAGGTGAGGATCTAGGTGCCAGAATATTAGAGATATTTAGAGAGAGAGAGAGAGAGAGATAGAATATGGTCGGCCAAAATAGAGAGAACAAGTGCAGAAAACTTATTTTCACATTTGAATGTGAGACTCTATTTATAGGAGAATGAAATACAAGAATGGGTAATTACCCTTTCCTATTGTGTATTCATGACACAATATTTTATTTTCTCTACTCTTTCTTAATGGAATGGGCGGCCATACTATGTGCATTAGTGAGGGAAATTTGTTTCCTCACTTAGCACATTTGTTTTCTTCTCAAAGAAATTCATTTCTCCTTTTGCTTTTTGGCAATTATCTTCATAATTCAAGGCAAAGAAATTTCTAGATATAACTTCTCTCCTCTCCTTGATGATGGCCGAACTCTATACGCATGGGATGAGCTTCCAGATACTTCCTTATGTCTTTTAAGACAATTCTTAAATTATCTATTGTAGAATTAATATTGCACCAATAATGAAATTAATTACATAATGCCTCAAACGACTTCTCGGCTTTAGAAAATAATTTATATTTCCATCATATAAAAATATTCAAAATCTTATTTTGACATTCACATCATTTTATGTACATGTGGACAAAAATACCCTCTAGACTATTTTCAGAAAATACATCTAGTTAACTTATTTTGACTTATTTTCTAGTTTAACAAACTCTACTATAATGACTTGTGATAGTAACCTCATGGACCCAAATGAAAAACGTTTTAACCAGGAATCTTGGACTCAAAGTTCACGAACTTATACAAGTCTAGTTTAATGTCAATTGACTCCACTAAAGAGTTGACATTGAAAATCACTCGGTTCAAATGAATATATTTTCTACTAAAAAATCTACTTATTTATGATGAGCGGATCCACTGAATATTATCGCATGATTACCTTTCATGAATAACATTAACTAGATGGGATTTGCAAAATTACCATTTTACCATTCTAGTTGTTATTTCCTCAATTCCTTTAATATTTGTGAATGAGTTAGAGCTGATGTATTAACGAGGAACTCACAAGTTACAACGTTTCATCCAAAAGAATCCTTTATCCTATTTGGACACCGGCCGGTACATTTATTCACAATCCAAGTACTTAATTATGAGGTGATATACATTGCATTTCAGCATTCTTCTACATAAATTCCATATATATGAGAACTTCACAAAATATACTCATGTCAACTAATTCATAACCCAATATATCATCAATAGAGCGCATCTAGTTTACAAACGTGGATTTAGACTGTAACTTTCTCAAATGAATATATTGAAGTTATGAAATGACATGTCTCATTTCAGGATTAAGTTAAGCACGATGCAATTCATACAAAGTGACCTTGAGATATAAGAGGTTAAATGGTTTGTTCTTACATTATCTAAAGGTACACTAGTCAATTCAGTATCTTCAAAAGATACACTGAAAGTACTATAGAGTTCCTAACTATCTATGTGTCGTAACTAGACATCATGGATTTTTCCGACAATCATACTAGAATCAATAGTCCGTTGATCTTTAGAATGTGAATATTTCGTTTTAAGCCAACCATGAAGAGTTTGTTCATGCAAATCTACATTTGACTCTTCATACATTGTTATGTTTAATTAAGGACTATGAGACTATTGAATATCATATATCTTCAATCAAAAGAAAAATGAATGATTGGACGTTTAAAATTTTATTCATTTAATCAGCAAATTACAGTAAGGACTCAGGAGAGATTTATATTACATCGATATGCAAATAAATAATCTTCTTGTGGGCATCTCTGCCAACATTAAAATTGTTGGATCTTGAATGCTTGCGTCACAAGCTAACTTTGCAATCTTCCTTAAATAGACTAAAAATAAAGTCTCGTATTATCATCTTCATTATTTTGTGAGAATATCGTTTTACATATATTTTAGAGTGAGAGAGAATTAGAGAGGATGATTGTGTAGAGAATTCTTTGTACTAGAGTTGTAATCGTTATCTTTGTTCATAGTGAAGAAAACATCAAGCCTGGATGTAGATCATTGAGGATTGAACCAGGATAAATCTTTGTGTCTTGTTTTCATTCCGCAACTTTAGTCTTTATTGTTTTTGGAAATCGATTACTTGCAACTCAAATCACAACAGTTGGTATCAGAGCCTGAATCATCAACAAGAACATTGAGGTTGAGCAATTTGATGGAGAAAGCAATTTTTGCACTATGAAGAGTTAGGATACGGGCAATCTTGGTAAAAATAAAGATCGCAAAAGCTTAGGAAGGTGAAAAGGGTTTACCTACAACCCTGTTTGTCACCGTGAAATCTAACATCCTTAAAATGGCTTACAGCACCCTGATCCATCATCTCGGAGACAAGGTGACGAGGGAGGTATCGAGGGAGAAAACTGCAGCGGGTATTTGGTCAAAACTCGATTCTCTCTAAATGACTAAATCTCTTTCAAACAGGATAATGTTGATGTTAGAAATTATTTCCCATAAGAGATAATAAAATCACAAAGGATTACTACATCGAATAACAGTTTACTTTATTAGCGCTAAATAAATAGTGGGTTGAGTTCTAAATAATTAGAATCAATAGAAATTATCTTCCATAGCCTCTATATTAAACTGAGTCACATGTTGGGTACCTGAGTTTGGGCGGTGTGCTAAAACAAGGTTAATGTCTGATATACGCCTGGAAAGCTATATCAAAAGTCAAATATGTGGAACATATAAGTGAAGGCTGATCACTATGTGGGAGCATTTTACACTTGTGGTAAGTATACGATCCGGACACGCCTTAGGGTAGATGTGTCATTTAAGGATCGTTACGTCGCATTAACTGAGGCCACTATGATGATCAAAGTGAGACTTGATCTAAATCCTAAAGTGATCATGGACACTTGATCATGTTTCTAAACTCTTTCACTCATTCGCTAAAATGATATCCATGTTATTCACAGCTTTTGTCTTAGTAGTTTTCTCATAGCATGATTCGAGTGGGAATTAATTTTCAGATACATAATCCAACCTTCTTGAAAGAAGGTTAATGTTCACTCACCTAAGGGGTGATTCTAGAACCAATTGATTGCGTGCACTTTCGAAGTAAGTTAACGTTCGAAAGAATCTTTTGCTAGGGAAGCAAATATTCTTAGGTTGATATGTATCAAGAGAAGTATAATGGAAAAAATGACTTCTCTTGACACAGGTTGAACCTGGAGGATCTTGATTACAATCTGACTATATAAATGGACACTCGTCGCGATTAGTAAATATAATTCTAATATAAAAGATGGGTTCAGTCTTAGATGACACAGCCCTGTATCATCTTTTTCATCGAGTTTATTAACCTTCTACTACTAGGTCCATGATCCCTGATTCTGCTCTGATAAATGCGGATAAGAACTTTTCAATAATAATGTTAACCATTATTTAATCTCACTTGCTGTAATGGTGATTGACAGCATTAATTATGGAATATGGGTATTCGCATAATTGAAAAATGTTTATAGCATAATTGTTAAGTTATTGTTGGATCGAGTAAGTAAATAATTAAATGGGCTTTGAAATTTTGGGTTGGGCTTGGGATATGACTTGGCCGAAAATTCCCTATGGATAAGACCTAGCGTGGCCAAACTCCCCCCTTGCTGTAGCCCTTGATTTTCTCTTCATGGTTAAATCAAAAGAGAGAAAAAAATTTCATAGATATTGATGTGATGGATGAGAGAGACTGTAGATTACTGTTGAGATCTAATGGCCCAAATTAAAACCAATATGATAGAAAATCTCTCGAATGATAGAATATCTATAGAATGAGAGAATATCTACCAGAAGGAGATAATATCTCTCAAAAAGGACAGAAAATCTCTCAGATGTTATTTCCTTCGAAATGATATAAACAGGAATAGAAGGGAAAAGGAGAATTCATTTCATTCTACACAAAAAATTTGGCCACTCTCTCTCTCTCTCTTTGTGTGGCTGACTTTTCTCTTCCCCCTTTCCTTGAAATTTCAAATTCCGTTCCTAAATAATAGGAGTAAGATCCCGAAACAATCTAGTTCCGAGATCTTGTGAGATCGATTGTGTCCACTCATATTTGTTATTCGTCTTCGAGATTAAGTTTCAAAAAAACTACGGTGTCATCCTCGAGTACTCAAGTCAGATGAAGCACGAAGATGGAGCACACGTTGGATCAGAGCTTTCTGTAGCTGAGTCAAGATCCATGTAAGTGTTCTAACGACTTAGCTAGAATCGGTTTTTGAATTCCTTTCATTAAATAAACTAAATCAGTAAAGCTATATCTTATTTAGCAATCATTAATATAGTTGCTAAGGTGTATCAATCACCAATAGTTGAAAGGAAGGCTCTACGATTTCAAAATTCAAGAAGAGAAATATTTGTCTGGGAGTCTCGAGGAATTCAACAAAATAATCTTGGATCTTGAGAACATTGAAGTCACCATAGAGGAAAAATATCAAGTTATTATCCTCCTGAACGCATTACCTAATTATTTTGAAAATCTTGTGGAAGCTATGAAATATGAAAAGGACTCGTTCTAAGAAGTTCAAATCTCCATTAAGTAAAAAAACATAGAATCAAAGGGTGAAAGGAGACCAGCTATAGATAGCTTGAACATTCAGAACAAAAATCACAGCCATCAGAGGTCCAACTTCAAGAACAAAGGAAAGCTGAAAAGTGGAAACTTCAAGAATCAGAAACATGTAGAAGAGAAGCCTTTTCCTTACAGATGTTATCACTGCTATAAGTGTTGGAAATTATTTAACGATTTAAACAATAATATTATATAACACATCTATATGTGACGGAAATATATAATATTATCTAAAATAAATTAAAACTTATTTTAATAGATTAACAACCTAGGCATTAAAAATCACTAACATGTCAATAAATTACTTATTCTAAACATGTCAACAAATTGAACAAAAACAATCTAACTACTTATAAACATATTTATAAAAATTAATCACAGATCCAATTCGTTTTAGGAAACTTACATGTGAGGTTGTAAACAATCTCGTGAGTTGCTAGCTAACGTCGGAGTGCCTCGTCAAATTTATGAAAATTTACCTTGAGGACTGGAAGGTCTGACCCGTCAGAATGGAAATTGGCCGGCCGGTCAGAGTGGGCTTATGAGCCTGCGGGTTCCTGCAAGTCACTAGAGCTCCGAACCAGTGCACTGAGGTAGATGAAGGCTAGGGCTAGGTGTTGGTGAAGTGGCTCGATCTGGATGCGAGAAGAACTCTCGTGGTGGCTTAGGCACACAATCGGCCACTTTGTCTGGCGACAGAACCTATCTGGTGAGGGCAATCGGTCGACAAGAGGACTGAAATGAGCTTCGTCGCTTCTCGCTCGATTTCTTTGCGTTTCGAGTGAACTCCTGTAACTAAAACATCACGCAAACACCAATAGAAGATTCAACAATAAATTCTCTCAGATTTTTGGGAGATTTAGAGGTGGGCTTTTCAATTGAACAACGAAGAAAACTCGGGATCACACAAGAACACTCGAGAGATCAAGAAAACATTTCTTGATCTCTTTCTCTCTTTAATTCTCTCGGCCAACACTCTAGAAAGGGAAGGGAGGAACTTGGCCGAGAATTATGATTAGGTTTTTCTTTCATAAGGGTTTCGAAAATACCTTAAGTAGAGAGAGAAAATGAGCTTCTCTTAGGTCAAACCCATCACTCAAACACCGATAGAAGATTCAATCGTAATTCCCTCAGGATTTGATGAGATTAAGAGGGTGGGCTCTTCAATTGAACAGCAAGAGACACTCGGAATCACTCAAGAACTTTCGGGAGATCAAGAAAATATTTCTTGATCTCTCTCTCTCTCTACAAGTTTGACCAAAGAACTCTCGAGAGAGGGAAGAGAGGTTGGCCAAATATTTTATGATTAGGGTTAGGGTTAGGGTTTTCAAAAAACCCCTTAAATAGAAAGAGAGCGGGCTTTCCTTAGGTCAAACTCAATAATCAAACTTAAGCCCATTATTTTTTTAATTAATTTCAAAAATTAATTCTCTGACCTAATTAATTAATTATGGCCGAGTATAATCCTATATATTTCAAAAAGATTTATTTTGATTTATTTCCATAATAATATTTAATTATTTTAAAATATCTCATTTATTTAAGGACAAACCATTATTTTCATACTATTCAAGATAGTGCGAAATGAGAAAATATTTATTTCCATCTTTTATTTATTTGAATCATTTAAATATGTTAGTATCCATATATTAACATAATATGATTCATTAAATAAATGTAATAATAAATAACCAATTATTTATTTGATTACTTATAAAAATATTTTCTTAGTGTAAATCACAATTTACTTAAATGAGAAAATGAAATTGTGTTCAATAAATCTCGTCCGAGGGTCTATCATTGAGACCTAGTGGACCCATATGTACAAAGGTTTAGATAAAGATAGGACTCAAAAGTTCACAAACCTTTTCTGTCTTTTAATTCTTAACATTAGTCGATTCCACTAAAGGACTAATATTGAAACTCTCTAAGTTCATATGCGTTTATTTTCCGTTTGATATAACAAACAATTCTTCACACGATCCACATAGTACTTTACGATATTACCCTTCATATGTATCAGTAACTCAGGGGAATGTAAAATTACTGGTTTACCTCTGAGTTATTATTTCACTAACTCATTTGTTATTTGTGAATGAGAAAAAATATATAGAGTGCATGTTTTAATCAAAGAATGTTCTATTCGATCAATACGTGGACAGGTTTATTCATTCACACTCTCATAACAAAACATAGTGTGATACTAATGCATTGGCATTGTTTCAACACGAATTATATATCTGTGAATCACATAACCCAACATGACAGTGTTATGACACCAACCGCCAGGTCATATGCAACTTCAATTTAGTCATTTCCCATTGACAAATCAAATTTCATAAGTATCCTAAAAATTTCCAAAAAAGCGTGCGAAGATATGGCGGGTAACATTTAGAAGCGACTAGTCGCTTCTAAATATTACCCGCCATATTTTACAAGTGAGTTTAAAGCGATTAATCGCTTCTAACTGTCACCCGCCACAGTTGTAGAAGCGACTTGTCGCTTCTAAATATTTTAAATTTTAAAAAAAAAAAATTATTATCCAACATATACCCATTATCTCTTTCCTCTTAGTAAATTGGGACAGAGAAATAAGATTTAATTAATTAAATAATATTATTATTTAATTAAAATTATTATAAAATATAATTAAGTTTAATAATATTGAAATTTACTAATTGAAATCAAATTAAACATAAACTATATATAAGCAAAAGTCGATAATAACATAAACAAAGTCTAAAGTCGGTAATAACATAAGTGTAAACCGAAAATAAGATAAACGAAAGTCGATAAGTATAAGTGATAAGTCTAAAACATGGAATAAATTACAATCATCCTCGTCCACGTCCTCGTCGTCGTCCTGCATATCTTCCACCGGGTCCGTGTGGAGGCTCGTCTGGTTTAGTGTCGGTGGGAGTCGAAGGCCGATCTGGTCTCTGTTGCGAACCCGAAGCGCTTGCATTGCCCGAAGCGCCTACATTGGGTCCGAACTGGGTCATGTACTAGTCTGAAGTCACCCTAAACACGAAATCTAGATTGAAGTTTGGGGTCTGGCTCAATCTAGCGGCCATGCTAAACACAGCTCCTTGGAGAGCCGCCAGTTTCTCTTCCATGTCAGAGGACGACTTCGAACTCGCATTCCCTACGGAAGATGATGAGCTATCGTAGGCTTGGGCTTCAAGCATGTCCGAGCGCGGAATTAGTGGCCCAATTCTTGTAGTCAATCACGTCACGTCCCGAGGACTTCGCTCATAGCAATCTCCTCCAAACCAGTCAAGTTCACCTCACGTCCCGACTCCCGAGCTTGTTATTGTAGATCACCCACCCGAGCTACTATCCGAGCCTTACACAACACAAATTAAATTAATTATTAATAACAACAATTATAAGGTAAAATTTACAATAACATATATACTTACGTGATACTCTCCAGGAGCAGGCGTGGTCCACTGACCATTGGGAGTCGTGTGCATCCTCTCCCACGCACCAAGCGGCCCTAGTATATGCATGTCTTCTCCTACCCGCTGCATTTAACATATTATAACTATAATATATAACCTATGTAATTTGAAATTGAATGAAAATATACTTACGTGAGCATGACGATACTCAAAAAGTGAGATCGTGCCTTGTTGGCTCGTCGTGGTCTTCTTCTTTTGATTCTCCTTATTCTGTTTGGACCTCTTCTAGAAAACAACATTGATTAGAGTCAAAAATTTATTTTTAAGAATAAAAAACAATTAAATTAATACGTTTAATCTAATTTATACCTGAAACGTCTCTGTGTTAAGTCTATCAATCATCTTAGACCACTGTTGTATGTCATCTGGTAAAACCGACTATATTTTGCCTTTCCGTCACGCAGACGCTTCTTTGCGTTGCGGATAATAGTCTTCTCGATAAGGCTCGATTAGCACGCTGCCGAAATAAGGTCTCCCGACTCGTCCTCGTAGACAAAGTCGTACTCTGCGTATATACCGGACAAAATGGCCGCTACTTGTTGCGCCGACACTTCATTCCAGCTCGGCGTCGTCGGAGGGATGTGCTATAAGGCAACTCTCTCGACTTCTCGTCTAACCGGGTCAGACTCATCTTCCCATAAGGCACACACTTCTCGGATTGAAAAATAGAGAACTCATGAGGCTGAACTATATCGGTCGACGCATCTTCCAAGTACCTTGCAACGAATGCCAAAACTTCTTCGACAACGTAAGTCTCAATTATAGATCCTTCAGATCTCACTTTGTTTCGAACGAAATGCTTAAGTGTTCCAAGGTATCTTTCAAATGGATACATCCATCTCATATGCAATGGACCACCTTTGAGAGCTTCCACAGGGAGATGAATGATGACATGAACCATGATTGTAAAGAAAGCACGCGGGAAAATGATTTCCATCTTACACAGTATCTCAACAATGGAGTTTTGGGCTTTCTTGAGATCCTCAACTCGTAACGTTCTTGAACTAATGAGCTTAAATAAGCTTCCAAGTTCTGCAATCGTCTCTTGAATTTGTTCGGAACATAAGGACCAATACCCACTGCCAACAGTCTTTTCATTATCACGTGCAAGTCATGTGCCTTCAATCCGGTCACTTTTCTATCGGGAGTGACATTCTTTCTCAAATTCCTTGCGAGACCGTCGGGAAACTAAATTGACTTGAGAAACTTGACAAACATTTTTCGTTACGTGGGTGTGAGAACGTATGAAGCTCGTGGTTTGAACCACCTCTTTCTACGCTTCTCCAAGTGTAAACTAGACTTAATCTTCAAGTCTTTTAAGTCTTGTCTCGCCTTATTAGTGTCCTTATCTTTCCCGTCAATGCTGAGCAACGTCCCAAGTAAGTTTTCGCACACATTTTTTTCTATGTGCATCACATCAAGGTTGTGTCTCAACGTCAAATCAATCCAATAAGGTAACTCGTAAAAGATACTTTTCTTGGTCCAATTTAGCTCGCTCTCGCCTCGCTTTTGTTTTGATCTCATATGCTGCTTGCCCGGAATCAATTCAAGAAGATTATTCAACTGCTCGAGAATCTGGCTTTCAGTCAACTTCTTCGGAGGCTTTCGTTTCTCGACACGCGTTGTGTAGTGACCACTGCATGTTCTCATTCGGTGACAATCGGGCAAATATCGTCGATGCTTGTAGTACACAACTCTATTTCTAACGGAAAGCGATGGAGTGTCTTTGGTGCACGACGGACACGCAAGGTACCCTTGACCACTCCATCCAGATAAACTGTCTCGAGCAGGAAAATCGTTTATAGTCCAAAGAAGTGTTGCCTGCTAAAGGAATACATTATTATGGTTAGACCTATCTCGCACTCAAACACCCAATTCCTATAAATCTTTCAACTCGTCAACGAGCGGTCGCAAGAACACGTCAATGTCTTTCCCAGACGATTTCGGACCAGGAATCAAGAGAGCCAGCATCAAGTAATCGGATTTCATGCACAACCACAGTGGAAAATTGTACACCGTCAACACCACTAGCCACATGCTATACGATAGACTCATTTCTCCGAAAGGATTAAAACCATCTGCAGCAAGTCCAAGCCGTACATTCCTCGGCTCAGTGGCAAAGTCTAGATATGTTTCATCTAACTTCTTCCACCCTTTCCCGTCAGCAGGATGACGTAGAACACCTTCTTTAACCACACGTTCTTTCATGTGCCACTGCATTTCAACAGCTGTGTGTCACGAAGCGTACAACCGCTTGAGACGATCTATCACAGGAAAGTACCGTAAAACTTTACGCGGTAGTTTTTTCCAACAACCCATCAACTTTCCTTGCACACCGGACAAATATATGCACCTTTCAAATCCTTCCAAAACAAGACACAATCATTCGAGCAGACGTCAATCATCTCGTAGCCCATGCCAAATCACTTAAATTTTGATTTTGCCTCTTAATTTTTTTGAGAAATTTTATTCCCAACAGGATGAGACTTTTTCAAGAGTTGCATAAGTTCTGTAAATGACTTGTTCGTCCAATGGTTCGTCTATTTAATGTGCATTAACTGAACCAAAAAAGACAATGACGAAAACTCATTACAACCGGGATACAATTTTGCATTCAACTCGGCATATAGATCCGCGATCTGCTCTTCGTCAGCCACGTCTTCAGTAGTTTGATCATTATAAAAATCAGGATCATTCCTAATATCGTCGACTTTCGTCATGGATTCCACCAACATTGTCTTGATCGTTTGAATCATCGAAGATTTCTGGTACAGGAACGATTTCTTCACGTGACTCGTCGTGATGATACCATTGAGTGTAATACGGAGTAAATCTTTTGTGCATGAGATGCGCTTGAACAACACCTATGTGTTGTCTTAACGCATTATTGCAACTACGACAAGGAAATTTTACTTTGTGCTCGTTGTTCATTTGGAATCGTACAACTCGAATAAACTCGTTCACGCCCAATTCGAATTCAAGACCGCACCGATTATTCTCAATAATCCAATTTCTATTTGGGTTTGACATGACGCTGAATGTTGAAAATTAGGACAATTAGAGATTAGGATAAGGATTTGATTTAAATAAGTTTTGAGATTTGGATAACTATTAGAGATTAGGATTGACTTAATTATTTAAAAATTTACAGAAATTTGGGCAGAGTTTCCCCTAAAATATGAACAAACCAAAAATCTGCAATTCACAAAAATGTTATTTATATATATATATATATATATATATATATATATATATATATATATATATATATGACCCAGCCAGAACTGTCCTACACAATCAATAACTTTCAAATAACATATTCAAGTTAAAAAACTTAGTTACTATAACAAATTACTAATTAAATTCCATAGATAAATTAACAAATTAAGTAAATTATTATCACATTCAAATTAATATTATCAAATAGGGATTAAATTATTGTTTTAACATTTCCAAATTCATAATTACGTCAAATGAACAACAATTAAGTTAAATTAACAAATTAATTAAGTCAAAACTTCACATATTATCCAAAGTACTATAATATTTGAAATTACTTATAAAAATTAACTAAGTTATTAACTAAATTAACTAATTCAATTTACATACTTAAATAAACAAATTAAACTCACAACTTAACATATTACTAACAACATTTGAAATTAACTATTAACAATGTAACAAATTAACTTAGTTATTAATTTCTTAAGAAATTACCTAAATATTTATGTAAACTATATATAAAAACAATTAAATCTAACATTTGTTGCGAGAGGATGAAAATTGATGCGAGACGAGTTACAAGACAACGGACTGCGAGACTTTTAAAAAAAATGTCAAAACCAAAAATAAGAAACTATAACATATAAAAATTAAAATCAAATAAAATAATAAATCTTTAAAACTTACCGATTGCAACGACGGAGAGAGGGCCGGAGGAGAACATGCCGGTTGACGCAGGGCGGAGATCGGAGTCGGAGGCGGAAGCGCGGGTGGCGGAAGGCAGTGGCGGCGGGGGAGGGTGTTGGAAATTATTTAACAAATCAATAATATTACATAACATATCTATATGTGGCGGAATTATATAATATGATCTGTATTAAAAATCATTTTAATAAACTAACAACCTAGGGATTAAATATCATAAACATGTCAATAAACTATTTCTTCTAAACATGTCAATAAATTGAATCAAACCATTTAACAACTTATCATATATCATTAAAACAGATTCAATTCGTTTAGAACACTTACATGTGAGGTTGTAAACAATCTCGTGCGTTGCTAGCTAACGTCGGAGCGCCTCGTCAATTTTCTGAAATCTGACCCGCCGGATTGGATTCTGTTTCGCCGGACAAAAACGTGCATGTGTCGCTGTGGCTTCAACCTGTGGAATTTGGCTGTGAAATTTTGCAGGAATGTGGGAGAGACCAAGAGGAATTACCCTGTAAAATTTCTTGAACAGAAACGCCCTAAGTCACCGGCGGTAACTTAGGCACGCTCGCAGTCCAGTTGGACAATCTGTTCGGCGAAGGGCAATCCGGCCGGCCAAGAGGCTGAAACGTGCCTCGTCTCGTTTCGCTCGATTTCTTCGCGTCTCGAGTGGATACCTGCGTGTACAAAGTCACTCAAACACCAATAGACACTCGTAATCACTCAAGAACTTTCGGGAGATCAAGAAAATATTTTTTGATATCTCTCTCTAAAAGTTCGACCAAAGAACTCAGGAGAGAAGGGAGAGAGGTTGGCCAAAAAATTTATGATTGGGGTTAGGGTTAGGGTTTTCAAAAAACCCTTCAAATAGAGAGAGAGCGGGTTTTTCTTAGGTCAAACCCAATAGTCAAACTTAAGCCCATTATTATTTTAATTAATTTAAAAAATTAATTATCTGACCTAATTAATAAATTACGGCCGATTATAATCTTATATATTTTGAAAATATTTATTTTGAATTATTTCCATAATAATATTTAATTATTTTGGAATATCTCATTTATTTAATGAAAAATCATTATTTTCATATTATTCAAGATAGTACAAAATGAGAAAATATTTATTTTCATCTTTTATTTATTTGAATCATTTAAATTTGTTAATATCCATATATTAACATAATATGATTCATTAAATAAATATAATAATAAATAACCAATTATTCATTTGATTACTTATAAAAATATTTTCTTAGTGTAAATCACAATTTACTTAATGAGAAAATCAAATTGTTCTTGTTAGGTAAATCTCGTCCGAGGGTCTATCATTAAGACCTAATGGACCCACATGAACGAAGTTTTAGAATAAAGATCGGACTCAAAAGTTCATAAACATTTTCCATCTTTTAATTCTTAATATTAGTCGATTCCACTAGAGGACTAATATTGAAACTCTCTAAATTCATACGCGTATATTTACCGTTTGATGTGACAAAAAAATTCTTTACACGATCCACAGAGTATTTTACGATATTACCCTTCATGTGTATCAGTATCTCAGAGGAATATAAATTACCGTTTTATCCCTGAGTTATTATTTCACTAACTCCTTTGTTATTTGTAAATGAGAAAAACATAAAGTGAGATGTCTTTAAATGTCACATGTTTTAATCAAAGAATGTTCTTATTCGATGAATATGTGGCCAGGTTTATTCATTCACACTCTCATAACAAAGCGTAGTGTGATACTGATGCATTGGCATTGTTCCAACATGAATTCCGTATTTGTGAATCACATAACCCAACATGACAGTGTTATGACAGCAACCGCCGGGTCAGATGCAACTATAACTTAGCAATTGCCCATTGAAAAATCAAATGTCATAAGGTGTCACATAGATTATGCATTCACTTTAGGATTTAGGTAAGTACCAAAATACCCCTCGTATGTGATCTTGAAATTTCTAGTGTTTAAACGGTTTTATCTCGAGCTTCAGAGTATCACAGGTCTTATTCAATATCTTCTATAAGATATCAAGAATGAAACACAGAGTCACAACTCTCTATATCACAAGATAAGATATCATGATTCATTCAAACAATTGTTACTTAGATTCGATTGCTCTATCGATCTTAAGATTTCGAACAAATGTTTAAACTAGTCACAAGGGGCTATCTTGTTTAACTTATCGTTTCTAATGTCCCTGTAGGTGAAATTTTGGCGGATGAAAGATGGAGCCAAATACTTGGGACATTAGAAACGACATTAGAAGCAACTAGTCGCTTCTAATGCTCACTATTCTATACTTAGAGAAATTTTGGCGGAAGAAAGTTTGAGCCAAATATTTAGGGCATTAGAATCGATTAGTCGCTTCTAATGCTCACTTTTCTATACTTAGCAAAAATATTGGCATAGGAAAGTTGGAGCCAAATAATTTGGGCATTAGAAGTGACTTGTCGATTCTAATGCCCAAACATACTGAAACATTTGGCGCGGAGGGTGCGAGCCAATAATTCAGGCCTTTAGAAGCGACAAATCGCTTCTAATGCAAAAATGTCTCTTCTAAATGACAAAAATTTCATTTTTTGGGAAAAATCGGGGTGTTTACGGTAAAATCGACTAGTCACTTCTAATGCTAAGATGTCGCTTTTAATCCTCCCTTTTGCTTCTAAAAGTATATTTTGTAATAGTGCTCTCAATGTTTCTGATTAAGGGAGAAAGGATGAGTGGGTATTCGATAGTGGTTGTAATTATCACATGCCCCTCACAAGTCATGGTTCGAAGATCTTATTCTTGAAGATGGAGGATATGTTCTGTTGGGAGATGACAAGGCTTGCAAAGTTCAAGGGTCAGGTAAAATAAGGTTAAAAATGTTTGATGGAATTGAAAGAATATTAACAAGTGTCATATATATTCCTAAATTTAAAAGAAATTTCATTTCCTTGGGAACATTAGAAGACAAGGAATATGATTTCATCGTATTGGACAAATTTTAATAAAAAAGTTTTCAGATATTCATATGAAATGTTTTAAGAGAAACGGATTATACTAGCTTATCGGCCATACTATTGTGGGAAGAACTAACACTGTTGACAGAAAGAGCAATGCAATAATATGGCATTTAGGGCTAGGAAATGTTAGTGAGAAAGGAATCTGTGATCTGGATAAACAGGGATGTTTTGATACTCAAAGGCTCGGAAAGTTACAGTTCTGTGAAGACTGTGTTCTTGGAAAAGCTTCCAGAGCAAAGTTTAACAAAGCAACTCACAGACACAAGGCATTCTTGATTATCTTTATCCTGACTTATGGGGACCTGCAAGAGTCTCATCACGCGGAGGTAACAAATATTATATGTCTATCATTGATGATTTCTCAAGAAGAATATGGGTGTATATTCAGGGTCATAAATCTAATGCAATTGAGACTTTCAAAACTTGGAAAACTATGGTAGAGAATCAGACTAACAGGAAAGTAAAATGTTTTATAACTGATAACGGATTGGAATATTGTTCAGAGCAGTTTTATGAATTATGCAGGGTTGAATGCATAAATGGACATCACACAGTAATTCACACCTCACAACAAAATGGACTTGCAGAAAGGTTCAATTGAACAATTCTTGAAAGAGTAAGATACATGTTGTCTCATGCATAGTTGCCTTATTCTTTCTGGGCTGAAATTGTTAAAACTGCAGCATATCTGATAAATGGATGTCCATCAACTACAGTTGATTTGAAAACACCTATGGAAATCTGGTCTGGTCATAAAATTGATTACTCAAAACTAAAAGTTTTTTGTTGTACTGCATTTGCTCATATTAGACAGGGAAAGTTGGATCCGAGACCAATTGAATGCATTTTTGTTGGCTATCCTGATGGAGATACAAATTATGGTGCACATAATTTGGTCACAAAAAGTGCATTATAAGCCAAGACGTGGTCTTCATTGAATAATATTTTCAAAACATAATGGAACAACCATCATCTAGGTCCTTCACAGATCATGACACTCATAATGACACGCAGATTCATGTGGAGCTTCAAGAAAATTCTGAACAACTCCTTGATCATAATATTTCAGAATATTCAAGTGGTTGTTGATCATCTACAACCACTTGAAGATGAGGCTCAAGTTGAGAATGATATTAATGAGGAACAACCAGAAGATCAAGAAGCTGGTAATCAAGAACATGAACAATCTGACTACATTCTCGTCAAAGATAGAGAGAAAAGAATTTATAAGCCCATGCAACGATTTGGTTAGGACCTGACAGCATTTTCCTACATCGTTGGATCAGAACTTGAAGAAGAGCCTAGAAATTTCAAGGAAGCTTGCATGAGCAAGAACAAAGAATTTTGGAAATCTGCTATGGCATATGAACTAAATTCACTGACGATCAACCAAACTTGGACGGTGGTAATCAAACCACCATAAAAGAAAATCATTGGCTCGCGATGGGCTTCAAAATCAAAGAAGGAATTCCTGGAATTGAGAAGCCTAGATTCAAAGCAAGATTAGTTTCTAAAGGCTACTCACAACAAGAGGAAATTGATTATAGTGAATATTCACCAGTTGTGAAACACATGTCGATCATAACTATCTTGGCTTTTGTGACACACTTCAACTGGGAATTATAGCAAATGGATGTCACCACTGCATTCATATATGTAGATCTAGAAGAAGACATCTATATGCTTCAGCTTGAAGGATATGAACTTGGAGATTCAAAGTCAAAAGTATGTTTGCTACACATATGATTCAAATAGTCTCCTCGGAATGATGTCTAAAGTTAGATGAGTTTATGATTCAACATAGGTTTAAAAGATCAAATTATGATTGGTGGGTTTATCATAAAACTATATCCAACACTGCCTGAATTTACCTTCTTTTATATGTTGATAAAATGTTGCTTTTGTCAAAAGAAAAGTCTAAAATATGCAGTTTAAAGAATCAACTGAAAGACAAGTTCAAAAATGAAAGACTTGGGACCAGCCAAGAAGATCTAAGGCATGGAAATCAGAAAAAATAGAAACACTCACAGGCGTTGTCTGTTTCAGTAAAATTATTTGTCAACAATTCTTGACAAATTTGACTCTGGAACGAACATCAAAACCTGTTAACACTTCTATGGCTAACCATTTTTTAAACTTTCTACAGATCAAAGACCGATTATAGATGAAGATTTAAAATATATGACCAAAGTACCTTATGCTAGTGTGGTTAGAAGTTTGATGTTTTCTATGATTTGCTCACATTCGGATTTGGCTTTTGCTATTAGTCTTCTTAGCAGGTTTATGTCAAATCCATGCAAGGAGCATCAGAGTGTTGTTAAATGGATCCTAATATATTTGAGAGGTATAGTCAATTATGGTTTAACTTACACAAAATCTCATACGGATGATGTGCACGTACAAGGATTTGTGGACTCAGATTATGCAGGAAGCGTTGACACAAGGAGATCTCCGGTTGGTTATGTGTTCACTGTGTGTGGTGGAGTTGTAAGCTAGAAGTCCACACCGGAGTCGGTTGTCACGTTATCCAACGCGTAAGAAGAATATATTGAAATACTGAGGCAGTCAAGGAAGCACTATGGATGAGAGGATTGCTTACTGAGATTGGATTTCTACATAAACGTTTAATAGTTCACAATGATAGTCAAAGCGCTTTTCACTTATCCAAACACCAAGTGATTCATGAAAGATCGAAACACATTGATGTAAGGCTTCACTACATAAGGGACATTGTTAATTCAGGAGAAGTCAAGGTTGTGAAGATTTCCACTGAAGACAATCCAGCAGATGACATGACAAAACCTCTACCCAAAATCAAGTTTCAACATTGTCTAAAACTGATCAATGTTGGAAATTTGAGATTCAGTGCTGAATGGAGTAAAACTGGTTTTCAACACTATGTGATGAATGAGGACAATTAGGAATGTAGATAAAGGTAGAGATTTGTTAATTATTTTTATCTAATTTAGTTGTTAAATAGGTTCAGTATGCTTAGGTGGTAGTCAAAGCCGTTGGATCTTGAATGCTTGTGTCACAAGCTAACTCTGCAATCTTCCTGAAATAAACTAAAAATATAATCTCATATTATCATCTTCATTTTTCTGTGAGAATATCGTTTTACATGTATTTTAGAGTGAGAGAGAATTAGAGAAAACACAATTAGATATGATACTTGTGTAGGAAATTCTTTGTACTAGAGTTGTAGTCGTTATCTTTGTTCATAGTGAAGAAAACATCAAGCCTGGATGTAGATCATTGAGGATCGAACCACGATGAATCTTTGTGTCTTGTTTTCATTCGGCAATTTTAGCTTTTACTGGCTTTGTTAATCGATTACTCGCGACTCAAGGCACAACGAAGCCTAACACAATACGACTGGTTTGTTAATCGATTACTCGCGACTCAAGGCACAACAAAGCTAACACAATACGACTCATTGTTAATAGAATACGGCGGCTAAATGCTGTATGTAGTCTTAATAGCATTGTCGTTCTTACCGTAAACTATCTTAATGGAAATAGCTATAGTTCTCGTTGTAATCCTAATTATCTTATTCTTAATTTAACTACAATAATGACGTTGTTGTTCTTACAGTATTTTCTCGTTTGAAAAAAATATTGGAATGCGCTTTTGCGTTTTTTGGGCCTGCTGTAGTAAAACCGTTAAACAGTCTTCAATGCCTTGCGATTTCATTCCTTCCTTTTACCGGTTTAAGGTTTTGCTTTTTGGAAAAAAAAACGGTTTAAGGTTTTGCTTGTTAATTTATTTGTTTGTTGATTCATTCTCTCTTGTTTTGAACAGAATAATAATTTTTCCTTTTTGTTGAAATTATTTCCGTGGGAACTTTCTATTATTCTGGGATCATAAATTTAGTTTCTGTTATATTATTAACAAATAGTTCCTCAACAATAAAAGAATGGTTGACGGATCATACCCAAAAAAAGTCTTAACACTCGCACTGTTCAACAAACTTTGGGTGCTAAAATAACAAATGGAATCACATTCTCTTCCTAGTTGCAGATCTTAAAGTTCACATTCAAAACGAACAAACATTAACAAAATGAAAACATAAAGCAAGGATAATAGAGAAGTGATGATCAATTCTTTAATACATTTTTAAAGAAATCATTGTTAAAAGGAGAAACTGAATATTGTAGGGTTTTCCTCTAACTCTATTTAATGATACTCAACCCCATCCTACTAAAATTGAAGTTTACATATGATTTTCCTCTTGTATACATGTGTGTCTTACAACTTGTAAACCTGAAACAAATTTTGTTGAAGAAAGTCCATACTTGAAAGAAGTAAAATGAATACTTGAAAAGAAACGATGTGTCGTAGCTTACATACATTCATGCAGCAATGGACGAAATCATAACAATGGGAGCGAATTTTTCGATGTTTAATGTTTCTCAATATCCTAGTTGTTTTCTATCAATTTGACAGACTATGTCCAAGCTTACTTTCCAAATCTAACTTTTCTTTTTTCATGGAAACACAAAATCGTATTAGGTAACCTTAGGCCGTGCCACAAATCTCGCGAATTGCAGACAGAAGCACTTCCTCCCCAGCAACAGCACGGAACTGCTTGATGAAGACATCTTTTGCTATAATTCCAGACTGTAAACATAAGATAACAAACGGATAACATTGTGTTTTTAGCTTCATCACTAAAATAAATACTATGTAATTTGCAAAGCTCGAAGCCAAACCAATAAATCAATTACCTTCAGCATCGTGAACAAATTTACACACTCCTGAACCTTAAACGGGGAAAGCGAGGTCTTTATCTTTGTAAACAACTGAGGAAACGTGTACTTTGTGTTCGGAATCTCTCTTGCTATGTATGCCAAACAAAATAGACAGTTCAGGAGAGATAGTGAAGAATCCGAGATATTTCCCACGTAACAAACAAGGACAAATGATTATACCAAGCGCGAAATCGTGGGACTTGTAGCTGACGACGCACTCGGGAAGAATGTCTGTGCTTACGTTGGTGGGCCACACAACATACCACTTGGGATTCTGGGGATTGTCTGACCCGGAATCAAATTCGGGGCGCGAAGGATAACGCTGCTCAGAGCTTGAATCAAGCTTCTCGACTCTGCCTAGTATCACCGCGCAAAGCATCAAATGCCTTTCCCCGTTCTCGTCTGCCTCGGATCGCACACCACTAAACCACCAAACACACAACCACTCGTGTCACAAGAATAGACTAGAACCTGGGTCAAAGAGACCCATTTAAAAATAGGGACTCTAATCAAGTTTCACAGATCTCCACTGATAACTGATTTCAGGACAGGGCACAACGACACTAGATGAACTATTATCAGCACAAAATTGCTATACTGCGGATCAGCCGATTTTCGTTTTAGGCCGGAATATATATGAAAGTTCATCAGTTTTCCGTAGGTTTTCACTGGTTTTACATGTATTTCGTCGATTATCTACGGAAATCTCACAAAAATTTAGAATTAAAAAACAAAATTCCCAAAGACACAGCGGATTTTTATTTATTTATTTCGCTCGGTTTTCCACAGCATAAAGAACCAAGTGCTTTCAGTGATTTTCAACACTTGGTATAAACAAAGAAAAATTGAAAGAAGCAACATATTGAGAAGGAAATCATACCTGGTACAGGGAAGGCCTAATGGCGAGAGATGGACAGTGTCCCGGTTCGAAACCCCAAAACCATGCGCCAAAATTCCCAATATGTCCTTCCGCGAAGCCGAGAACCACGCCCGAACCACGTTGGCTGTCCCGCGAGCAGACTTGATAATCTCCGCCCGATTTGAAAACACAGCACGTCGAGCCTTCTCCAACGGTCCCGATCGAGTGCACCGATGGATCGCAGTGATCGCCGCTTCGGGACAAACCTTCCTCATCTCCGCCGAAACGGCGGCTCTGAACCTCGCAAAACCTCCATTTCCATCTCCCAAAAGCTTGACAACGTTCGGCCACCGGGAATATTCTCGGACACAGCTTCGCTTCGATGTTACCTCATTCTCCTCTTTCGATTCCCCGAATTCTCTTCGTCTCTTCCCCGATTCCCGCTCCGAATCACATATAACTCTTATCTCAATCTTGATATCCGCGGCGGCGGGGTCGAATTCATCGCCGCCGTCGAATTCCTTTGGGAAGAAGCAGCGACCTCCGTCGTCGATCCACGCGATGGATCTCCAATGACCGGTGCTAGTATCGATCTGCAACATACGAAGAAAATCAAAAACGTAACTCGTCCCCTCGATTGCCAAATCGAGCACCGACTTACGCCCCGAAAATCCCGAGCGCAGAGACTCCACCACACGGCTCGGGTAGTCCGTCCACGTCCCGCCCCGGTAGAACATGAACCGAGACGGAATTCCGCTTCGCTCGAAGTTTCCATGGTTTTGGATAAAAAACCTCTCCGAGCTGCGATCAATCGCGGGATTCGATGAATACGGCAACGGAGAAGAAGAAGAAGAAGAAGATGAAGAAGAAGAAGACGACGACGAGGAGCTTTGATTAGCTCTCAATTTGGTAGAGCTGAATAGCTCCCCGTCTTTAGGGTTAGGGCATAATGTCTGAGAAGCCATGGATTCTACAGCTCTTCAATGAATAACGAAAGAGATATTCTTTCCACGGGAGCTGAGAGAATAAAGAGACTTTGTTCGGTTCAAGGTTAGGATTTATACAGGTCGTGTTTGGGACGGAAAATTACCGAAATACCATCTTGATTTTGACTAAATTGAGTCGGTGATGAGTTCTCTTCGGGGTGTTTTAGGTATTTACAACGGTATTTACTTCGGTTTCGTTTCGCTGGACTGCCTTGCCGGCTAAGTAACGTTTTGGATTTTCAATCACGCTAATGCAAGTTCACGCCAAAGGAGACTTAATATTTTATTTATTTATACCTTTGACTCGATATTGCTTCATCTTTTATATATATGATGTATCGAAGAAGTTACTTCAAAAATATCCAATATCTTCTATTTATAGGACTTATGTTTTCAGTTTTTAAAATAAGTGAATATTGTATAATTTTATGATTTTAGTTTTTCACTACATCGGTTGCATTTAGTACGAGTGTCAAAATACGATGAAATTAATAGAATTAACTAATTTTTACTTTTAGGTTTTTGGGTCAAGTAACAAGTTGCTCAAGAAACGGTAGAGCTTAAGTTCTCTCTCCAGAAACTGTAGAGTCTCTGCCTTGGGGATTACTTTCACGTAAAGTATGGAAAAACTTTGTAAACAATGGGAGCATTTTAATGTGACAGAAGCTGAGGAGTGCATAGCAAAGTTGACGAGGAGGTGCTGGAAGATGGGAGGAAGGAGTACGAAAACATACTTCTGGGAAAACTACTGACAGACAGAACCTTCAATAACAAGTTGCTCAAACCAGTGATGGGTAACCACTGGAACGTCAAAAAAGGGTTTGAAATCTTCGACAACCATAACTCGACGATGAAGTTAAGCTTTGGCTCGGCTAAGGAGAAGAAGATAGTGCTAGAGAATGGGCCATGACTCTTCGACAAGGCGCTACTTTGTCTTTTTAACCCAGCGGAGACAGAGAATGAACCTCGGGGAATGTTCACGAGGGCGAGCTTCTGGGTGCAGATTCATGGGTTATTGCTCTTGGCGCTCACAACAAGGATGGGAATGATGCTGGGAAGCCAGATAGGAGAGGTCCTGAAAATTGATGTGGACAAAAATGGCACAGTATGGGATAGTTACATCAGAATTAGAGTAACTATTGATCTATCGAAACCGCTATGCAAGGGCATTGTTGTCAAACTAGGCAAAAACGCTGGAAAAAACGTGGTATGAAGTCAAGTAAGAGAGACTCCCCATCATGTGTTTTTCGTGTGGTATTATTGGACATCAGTGGGAGCGATGCACGACTATCTGTGCTCGGACGGAAGAACCAAAAGAATGTTGGGTTATGGAGCTTTCCTCGAGGGAGAACCGCCTAACAGATTTGCGGCATCAGTTTTTTGAATCGCGAAGAATCCGAACGAGACAAAGAGGAAGATGACGGAGGCTTCTACACCAGAGGAGAGTTAGAGAACTCGTGTGTCACCCGATCGGCGTACCACCATGCCACGGTCAACCAGAGACTCGAACCAGCAGAAACAGAACATGGAGGCTGAGATGGAAGAACCCTCGGAAATGGGGATGAAAGCGGGGGGCTCGAGACAGCAGGAACCAAGGCGCAACATTACGAGTGAGAGTTTCCAGAACTACACGCAGATTCCCAAGATCTCGGAAAACGTTGGCCCTCCCTCTCAGAATCATCCACGTGGAAAGGATCTGGGGCCATTTCAAACAACGAATGCGGGGGATGGGCACGCGATTAAAAAACGACAAGAAGGAGCACAAATCAAGGAGACTATCTCCAAAGCATAGAAACAAGCTACCAAGGCCCTTCGAAAGCCCAAGTCAATCAGGGCCCACCGAACACTTTGGACCAGGAAAAGAATTGGACTTTGAACCCAACCAAATAGGAGGGTTTTAGAAAGAATGATTTTAAATCTCCACCGAAAGAAGCAACCACTTACGATATTGAAAGCCACAAACGGAAGCTAACGAGAGACACTCAGCGACGGCCTCAGTCAACCCCCTAGGAAGACCCGAAGAAGCCAGCGGTAGAGGGGAAGGGGATCGAGACCTCTCTACGAGACCAACCTGGATTCGAAGTCGGAAGTAACCATGATGGTGACAAAGATAGGCCGGGTGTGGCTAGGTCCTGGAAGAAGCGTGCACGCGCGACGGGGAAGACACAAGTAGGCCTCAAAGCCCGACGTACGAAGGAGACTCGCAAGGATCCGGCGTACGAAGAGAGCCTGAAAACCCACACGCATGATGGGATGTCATTTTTCAATTACACCAAAGACTCAGGAGCTCCCAGGGATCTATCGAGGCGACCACTGGAGCAAGTAAATCTGACCTCCCTTAACAACCCCTTCACTGTCATTTCGGAGCACAACAATTTGACAGTGAACCACCATGAAACTGAAGTGGCGCCTCACAGTGATCAGGGCGACCGAGCACAATGATAGGCCTATACTGGAACGTCTAGGGGTTGGACAACTCCCGGACGAAGAGGGCCCTCAAGTCGCACGGTAGTAAGCACAAGCCCCACATTATCTTTTTGTCGGAAACTAAGCCTAAAAACCGTGGCGGTAGAAGGTGTTCAAATTTCAATTGGGTATGGAGGATGTTTCGTAGCGGACTGTGTGGGGAGAAGTGGGGTCTTATGCTGCTTTGGCGTGATTCGGTCCGGTTTGAATTGGGGTCGTTTTCGCGGTATCATATCAAAAGGATGGTGACCGATGAGGCAGGGACAGGATGGAAATTCATGGGGCTCTATGGGGACCCGGTCGCAACAAGTAGAAGGAATTCATGGAAGCTGGTTAGACGGGTTCTGAGTTCGTGGATAGGACCGTGGTTGATCGGAGGAGACCTAAATGAGGTCATGGAGAACAGCGAACTTAGCCACGGGAGGGCTCGGGAACCACACCTTCTCGAATCTTTCCGGAGCATGGCGGAGGAAAAGGACTTGACGGACCTTGGGTTTGTGGGACCAGATTTTACTTGGCGCAAGAACGGGAAGGCTGACACTATGGAGGAAAGGCTCGATCGCTGCCTTGCTAACCTGGGATGTGAAGCGTTGTTTCCTACGGCGAGAGTTTTCCATCTCGAGTATTGGATCTCGGACCACCGGCCACTACTTGTATCAACCCGAGGAATGAAAAAAGAGTTTGCGCGTCAGAGGAAAAGGAGGTTTTGCTTCGAGGAGGTCTGGTATGATGAGGAAGAGTGTGCGGAGATAATCCATAAAGCGTGGGACGCAAAGTGGAGAAGGAGGAAACGTCCCGGCCCTCCTAGAGGCCTTGAAACGAAGCAAGGAGGGGCTTGAAGTATGGGGGTGAGGAAGGGAGACGGATCTCAAAGCTAGAATTGAGAAACAAAAGGAGATCGTTCAGGAGGTGGGCGATAGATCCGGGTCGGGTCGGGGCAGCCTAATCCGAGTACAACGACAACTCGACGCGCTTCTTGAGAAGGAGAAAAAGTTTTGGAGACAAAGAAGCAGCATGGGGTGAATGAAATGTTGTGACAAAAAACCACATTGGCGGCCTCTTCGATGAGGAGGGAAGATGGAAAGACGGAGACCTTGGGGTGGAGGAGGTAGTGACGGATTATTTCAAAAACATCTTCGAGTCTTCCAAACCGGGTGAGGAGGTCATTAGTGTGGCTTTGGAGGGCGTGGAGACGGTGATTACGCCCGCGATGAATGTCGAGCTACTATGGCCCTTTGAGGAGAAGGAGATAAAAAAAATGCGGTGTTCTCGATGAATCCCATTAAAGCGCCGGAGAGTGACGGGTTCCCAGCCCTTTTCTACCAACGTCATTGGGGAAAGGTGGGAAGGCGGTTCACGACAACATGCCTCGAGATTCTTAACAACGATCTCCCCGTCACCGACATCAACGACACCATCATCACTCTTATTCCGAAGATAGCCAAACCGGAAGGGTTAGTGATTTTTGACCGATAAGTTTGTGTAATATTATTTATAAGATAATATCGCGGTGTCTTGTGGTGAGATTGAAGGGATTCATGGATATGGCGATCTCGGAGAATCAAGGGGCCTTTGTAGCAGGGAGGCAGATTTTTGATAACGTGATGGTTTGTTTCGAGGGGATGCACATCATGAAGAGGGGAAGGTTCGGCAATGGCGTCTATGCAGCCCTCAAGATCGACATGGCTAAAGTGTATGATCGGGTCGAGTGGCCATATTTAGAAGCGATCATGCTGAAGTTGGGTTTCAATAGGCGGTGGGTGATGAAGGTTATGAGGTTTGTCGAGTCCATTTCCTTCTCCTTCAACATCAACGGGGGAAACACGAGGTCGGGTGATCCCTCGCCGTGGGCTACGACAAGGAGACCCGCTATCTCCTTTCCTCTTCCTCTTGTGCTCGAAGAGTCTTTCATGTCTTCTTCGCGAGGGGGAACAGAGGGGAGATATCACGGGAGTTTTTTTCGGCCGCCACGACCTCCCAGTCTCGCATCTCTTCTTTGCGAACGATAGTCTCATCTTTTTTCGGGGCCCGCATCGAGGAAGCCATGGCGGTTGTAACCTGCCTCGAGACGTACGCAGCGGCGTCGGGGCAGCGCATTAATCTTGCCAAATCCAATTTGGTTCTCCCAAGCCGGGAGAGAGGTTCTTATCAAATCTATTCTCCAAGCCATTCCCGCCTATGTGTTTAATGTGTTCCGGCTGCCTAAAGAACTAATCGACGATATTCACACCGCTATGGCCAAATTTTGGTGGGGGAATAGTGGTGAGATTCATTGGTGCAAATAGGAGGTGTTAACCACACACAAATCGGAAGGGAAACTCGGATTTAGGGACTTGGAAAAAGCCAACCAAGCACTCATCGCCAAAAGTGTCTGGAGGCTTTTGCGACGGCCAAACATCCTTTGTTGGGAGGGTGTATCGGGAGAGCTACTTTCCAAATGAGGATATCTTGGGGGCCACTTGCAATCGACTGCGTCATCCATGTGGAGGAGTTTTGTGTGGGGCAAGGAAATTGTCGAGAAGACGGCGCAATGGAAGAGAGGCGATGGAGAATCGGTGCGCATTGTCAAAGACAAATGGATCCCCCGAGAACATGCATTTGCCTTAGCGGATCCCCCGAGAACATGCATTTGCCTTAGCGGATCCTCCTTTCATGCCGGAAGAAATGAGAGTGGCAGAACTCAAGAATAACAACGGGACGTGGAATGAAGCCTTGGTCTGAGCCATGTTTGTCGAGGAAGATGCGAGAGCCATCCTCGGAATTCCGGAGAGTGACATGGGTATCCCCGATGAGATTCGATGGCCCTACTCTAGTGATGGGGAGTATACGGTCAAGAGTGGATATCGGGTGGCTATGTCGAACCTCCCAAGGGCCAGCTCCTCTACCCCGCAGCCTCGACCGAGTGGTGGAACTTCCTATGGAGACGCCCCGTTCCTACTAAGGTGAAACTCATTATTTGGATAATTTGTAAAGGATGGATTCCAGTGAAAACCAAGCTTTTGAGTAGACGAATCGTAGAGGACAACAACTTCCCTATTTGCCACGCCAGTCCCCAAACCATTATTTATGCTATTTGGGGCTGCAAGTGGACTCGGAAGGTGTGGAAACTCACTGGTTTTGAGAGAATAGTGGAGGCTGCCCATGGGAGGACGCAACCGCCATGTTCATTAAAGCCAAAGATTTCCTCGAGGTTAGTAACTTTGATCTCTTCATCACTTTGGTTTGGGAAGTTTGGAACCATAGAAAGAAAACTACAAATGGACAAGGAACATGGGAGGTCAACGAGCTTGTGGAATGGACCATAGGCCTTTTTGACAAATATAATTTTTTTTGGTTTTATGCTCTTATTTTCAATCTTCATCTCTCTCATTTACTGAATTTTATGAATATTTTTCCACGTATTTGACGTGGGCTTTACTTTTAAGCATGTATTTGAGCTCGTTTTCCATAATAAGCCCAAATAATGTATTTTTCTATATTTTTGAACTCTATTGCTTATATATGATTTGAAGTTATATGGATTGAATTCAGTAAATTGAATATTTGAATTATGAAAAAACTACGACAAGATCGAAAAATATACAATAATGTACGATAAAATTCATAAACTAAATGATGGTATGACGTTCAAAGACTAAAAAATTTATTTAATTTTTCTAATTACGGTGGTGGACAGTGATATACAATGGTGTATGATAATATTATGGTAAAAGTTAAAGGCTAAAGTTCAATTTATATTATTTTAATTGCGATATTGTATGCTGGTAGACTGACATGTGATTACGATAAAATATTATTGGATCTGAGAGCTGAGATAGAATCGGTGATCGAAAGAGAGAAACAAATGAAGATGATAAAGAAATGAGAATTTCGAGTGAAAAAATTATATTATTAAAATGAGTCATTATGTCTTTTAAATACAAGGTTTGTCATTAAGGTAAATGACATGTAGTTCATTGACTAGTATGAGTAATAAACGACAATGAAAATATTATAATTCTAAATGCCTAAGTACTCTAATACACCCCAAGATGGACAAAAAAATATTTTTGAGACTCATCTTGGACAGTAGATGCGACAAAGTCGGTGAAGCTAAGGGCTTCGTGAAAATATCCGCGAGTTGGTGATGAGTTCGGATAGGCAAGAGTTTCACCGAGCCATCATTGAGATGATCACGAACAAAGTGTAAATCAATCTCAATGTGCTTGGTGCGCTCCTGAAATATCGGATTAGATGCGATATGCAGAGCAGCTTGATTATCGCAGTAAATAACAGCCGGCGATTCAGTCTGAATCTGAAAGTCCTTCATCGCCTGTTGCATCCAAAGCACTTCACTCATCGTCGCAGCCAACGAACGATACTCAGCTTCCGCAGAACTTCGCAAAAATGTGGTTTGCTTCTTTGATTTCCACGAAATAAGTGAATCACCTACAAAAACACAAAAGCCTATAATGGAGCGTCTCGAATCTGTGCAGGTCCCCCAATCAGCATCAGAAAAAGCCCGAAACTAGGTTGAGAAACCAGAAGAATAAAAAAGGCCAAAACCCGTATTAGATTTAATATAACAAAGTAAGTGGTGTGCGACCTGAATATGATGATCACGCGGTGCTTGCACAAACTGAGAAAGTGAGTTGACAGCAAAAGTTATATCCGGGCGAGTAATAGTTAGATACAATAATCTTCCTATCAAACGTCGATAAACAGTAGGATCTTGTAACAAATCTGTATCAGTGGTGTTACGTATTGTTTTAGTATTCATAGGAGTTTTGCTTGGTTTTGAATCCAGAAAATTATAGTCATGTAGGATGTGAAGAGCATATTGTCTTTGGTTTAGAACGATGCGAGCTTTTGATCGAGCAATTTCAAGACCTAAAAAATACTTTAAAGAACCTAAATCTTTTAATCTGAAAGAGTTACTCAAAACAAAGTTAACTGATTCAATGATAACTTTGTTCGGTCCTGAAATAATAATATCATCAACATATAATAAAATGACTACAAAGGAATTACCATTACCCCAAGTGTACATAGAATAGTCTGACCTGGATTGTTTAAAACCAGCAAGAGTTACACATTTGGTGAATTTTATGTTTCACTGCCTTGAAGCCTGTTTAAGGCCATAGATACTCTTGTGTAATTTGCAAACCATGGATTTTATAGTTTTCATCAGTCACACCCTGTGGAAAGTATCCAATAGGTAATTGCATATTTACTTCTTCAAATAAATCGCCATTTAGAAAAGCGTTGCTTATGTCAAGTTGAGATAAAATCCAGTTTTGAGAAGAGGCTAAACTAATTAAAATTTTAACCGAAACAAGCTTAGCAACAGGATAAAAAGTGTGTAAGAAATCAACTCCCTCTTGTTGTGTAAATCCTTTGGCGACAAGTCTCGCTTTTCGCCTAGCTAGAGAGCCATCTGAATGAAATTTGTTAGTGAAGACCCAATGACAACCGATGGCTCTTTTATTTTCTGGAAGTTTCATAATTGTCCAAGTTTTATTAAGTTGCATAGCATCTAACTCTTCTTGCATAGCTTGTTTCCATTCTAGATGTCTAACAGCTTTATGGTAATAAGAAGGAGCAATGTTTGAAGAAACTGAACATATAAAATTCCTAATAGAGCAACTAAGATTGTCATAATTCAAAACAGTGTCTAGAGTATGTTTAGAATTATAGTCTATATCAATTAGGTTCCAATGATATTGTGACAAATATTTTGGAGGTAAAATTGTCCTTTTAGATTTCCTAAGACAAGAATGAGTATTGTTAGTAACTGGAATGTTTGTTGCAGAAATAGGTAATTTTGTGTTGTTAGAAATAATATCAGTTTCTAGCAAGTCATGTCTTATAGAATCTTCAACAAGCGTGTTATCATTCACAGAATCATCAACCAAAATAGGAATTTTTAAGTTCATAGATTGATCTATTTCAGACTGAGCTGTGTCAGGGTTGTGTGAAATAAAATTATGAGAAATAACCGGTATAGGATGAGTTGCAATGGGATCATGAATTTCACTGGTTAAAGACATACTATGAAAAGGAAAAAGAGTCTCATGAAATACCACATTAAGAGACAGAAATACCTCAAAAGTTTGCAGATCAAGAAATTTATATCCCTTGACGCCTTGTGGATAACCGAGGAGAGCACATTTCCTTGCTCGAGGGGCAAAATTTAACATGTTAGCTTTAAGAGTAGAAGCGAAACATAGACATCCAAAACTACATAGATAATGATAATCAACCGTTTTTGTGTATAAAATCTCAAAAGGACTTTTATTTGACAAAATAACGGAAGGAACCCGATTGATGATATAAGTGGCTGTTAAAACACAATCTCCCCAATAATGAATAGGAAATTTTGATTGAAAAAGTAATGCATGTGAGACATTCAACAAATGTTGATGCTTACGCTCAGCAACAAAATTCTGTTGTGGTGTTTCTACACACGAAAACTGGTGAATAATGCCATTTTTAGCAAAATAATCTGTAAAAGCTAATTCATGTGCATTATCAGACCGAATTTTTTAATTGTTGTAGAAAAGTGATTTTGTACATAGGCATATAAACGAGGAAAAATTGTATGAACATCATACTTGCGATTCATAAGAAAAATCCAACAAAAACGTGAATGATCATCAACCAAAGTAAAAAAGAATCGATGTCATAATCTAGTTGGATATCAATAAGGACCCCAAATATCACAATGTATGATATCAAAACAATTATCTGAAAAATTATTTGCATATTTAAAAAGTAAACGAGTCTGTTTTGCTAATGGACAGATCATACATGTATCTGTATCATGAGCAGAATTATTAAAATCTAACCTATGATTAAGGTTGTTTAAGCATTTATTCGAAAGATGTCCAAGTCTTTGATGCCAAATCTTGAAAGAAGCTGAAACTTTGTGAATGACTGAATTGACAAGATTACTAGCTGAGAGGATGTAGAGATCATTTCTGCTCTCACCCTTGCCAATCGTCTTCAAAGATGTCAAGTCCTGAATCAAGAAAGAACTCTTTGAGAAAGAAACAAAAAAGTTTGAATAATTTATTAATGCCTTGACTGAAATAAGATTGAATTTAAAAGAAGGCACAAACAAAACATTCTGTAGAACTAGATTGTCATTTAATTTTACAGATCCTGTATGAGTTACTAGAATAATGACTCTGTTAGGTAAAGTGACAATAGAGAATTGAACTGGTTTTAGAAATTGAAATAATCTTTTATTTGAACATATATGTTTAGATGCTCCATAATCCAAAATCCAGGAATTATGATCAAGAGTTAAAGAATGGACAGAGTTTACCAATCCTCTCAAACCTGTACGACATGAAGTCATGTTAACATCATCTGAGGTGCTTGGAACGTTAGATGTCAATTGCATCTAGAGATGATTGATGAGATGGTGGATTTGATATGTGGAGAGATTATGCGTGAATGCACTGACAGGAGCTATAAACTCTGAGCTTGCGCATGTTGTTGTTCCTTCGACACTGTTGGCTTGAGTCTTGGACTTAAACTTGTATCCATGAGAATAACCATGGAGTTTGTA
Source organism: Urtica urens (assembly GCA_958296335.1). Lineage (NCBI taxonomy): Eukaryota > Viridiplantae > Streptophyta > Magnoliopsida > Rosales > Urticaceae > Urtica > Urtica urens. The sequence goes on along the minus strand of OY282523.1, from coordinate 21,409,051 downwards.
ACATTTGTCCACGGTATGCCCTAGAATTTTGCAGTGTGTGCAGAGTGGTCTCTCTTTGCCTTTGAATTTCTTGATTTCCTCTCTAGCAGCCATAGCAATTGAGTTAGTTTGTTCCGTTGAGGCCAAGAATTCAATACCTACTTATCGCTGAGTCTCATCGGCATAGATCATGGCATAAACATTGTTGACTGGTGGAATTGGTGTCATGAGGAGGATTTGTGTTCGTGCTAGAGTGTACTTCTCATTTAGTCCCATGAGAAATTGCATCACGTACTCATTCTCTTCAAATGATGCGATCTTGATCTTTCCTCCACATGTGCAGGAACATATGCATCTAGGTTTGAATTCGCACAGATCTTGATGCAATGATTTGAGCCTGGTGAAGCAGACGCCGATAGAGTGCTGATCTTGAGCTAGATTGACAAATTCGCGTCTGAGCTGAAACCTCCTCGGTCCATTGCCTTGCTGAACGATCACACAGATCGTCCCACACATCCTTTGTCGTGCCTCCAAGAAGAATGCTCGCAGCAATTTCTTTGTCGACATAACTCATAATCCACAAAATTATCGTCGAATTGTTCCTGCTCCAGATTTTCTTGAGTTCTGGTTCATCTGGAGTCGGTCGTTGAAGCGATCCATCTAGAAAACCTAGCTTGTTCTTTGCTTCGAGAACAACGAGCATAGATCTGCTCCACGCCATGTAATTCGTTCCTGTCAAAGGATTGGAGACGAGAGATCCGCTGGTGGAGTCCGAATGATGAAGATAATACGGAGACACATCTTCAATCAGAGGTTTGATTACTGTAGATCTTGGAGTCTAATCTTGATTTCCTGTGATTCTTGCTGATCGATTTTGACTTGTTGAATCAGAAGTCTCCGCCATCTAGATCGATACTCAGGGAAGGGAAATGAGCTGAGATCGGGAAAAGAAAGGAAGTGAAGATGATACCAGCTCTCAGAATTTGCAGAAAAGCTATGAAATGAGCTGAGATCGGGAAAAGAAAGGAAGTGAAGATGATACCAGCTCTCAGAATTTGCAGAAAAGCTATGATACCATATTGGATCCGAGAGCTGAGATAGAATCGATGATCGAAAGAGAGAAACAAAAAAGCGATGAAGATGAAGAAGAAAGGAGAATTTCGAGTGAAAAAATTATATTATTGAATTCTGGAGAAAATTAACCAAAATTCGTTATTTCAGATTTTAACGGCAAAAAATGATCTATGTGGTCAGTTTTTCATTTTTGACCAACAAAAGTCGTCGTTTATTCACCGGAATTCGGAAATACCGTTTCCTATTTAATGTTCAATACAATTTAATGGCTAAAATGAACTAAAACATCATACATGACTTCAAATTGTTTTGGGTTCGAATCCCAATTAACGCGTTTTTAATACATTTATTTATTAGAAAAAATTAAATATATTATTACGTCTTAATTTTAATATATTATTAAGATTATTATTTTTGTTGAATTTAAAAATTAATATATAAAATTTATATTTAAACTCTAAAATCAATCTATAATATTTTATTTTAGTCTAAAACTTAATATTTATGATGTTGGACTTTTTAGAGCATCTCCAATATGCAAACTCTAGTTTGTTACTTTATATATTATAATAAATAATATTATTAAATTAGTTTAATAGTGATAGAATTTAATCAGAATTTGGTTTCACTAAAACAAAATCATTCGTGCATGTAATATTATAATAACTTTTTCAAAAACAAAATCAAAAACATCAATGCTAAAATTTATTTTAGTGTCATAATTATTACATGGCAACTAAATAATAACTAAAAATAAAAATGAGATGACATTTTCACCTAAGCAATAAAGCAACTTTAGTTGTTAGCATGGGAAATGCTCTTAAAATCTTGAACACATTATATTCAAAATATATTTTAACCAAATTTTAAATCCACATTTTAATATATTATAAATATTTTATAATTATTATTTTTATAATTTTTGTAATTTTGAAAATCAACAATTTTTTCGTCAAATTTATCTTATTTTTGTCAAATTCCCAACAATCCAACAGCATCTCTTTTTTTCGTTTTCTATATTTTCTCCATCAAATTTCCGTTAGAATTCTCATATTTTTTAGTAATTGATAAATTATCGGCATTTAGCCATTAAATTCTTGATTATAATATAATGGTTTATTTGTGTATAAATAAGCAATAGTCAACAAATAATACTTAGTTCTACAGATAATCATAATATACAGTGATTCAATAGTTAATTATCACTAGTATTTAAGTTTTGAATTTTATTTATTTTTAATATCTATTACATTTGTTTTCTGTAAAATGAGCCGATATTCTGTCTTTTTGTTTCTTTATTTACAGAAGATAACCTTAGTTGCAGGAACTTTGTTGTAGCAGTTGTGTTATATTTTTCATGTTCAGTTCACAGATGCATTATGTCTCGTACTGTATTGATATGCATTTCCAGGTAGACACTAAAATCTTTTAGAAACTAAAATAAATAACTGATCTTGTATAATAGTTAATAAAAAATTTGATACCCTTAGTTAATTTGTTGTGTGAATATTATTACTATTTTAGAAATATACAAAATAACTTCGCCGCTTATTCTATTAATAAAACTATAGACGAATACAAAATAGTTTACGAGGAATATTTTTAACACAAATGAAAAAGATATAGAAATATCTTTTGAGTTAGATTAATAATAATAAAAAGTGTAGGAATAAATGAATGCAAAAGCCAAAAGCGAAAGACAATCGCAAGCATATTTTGTCCCAATTGTTATTATCGGCAATTAAAAGGGCCAAATATGCCATTAATACAAGCACATCAGCGACGCTCAGATATTGCCTTTCTTCGTATTATAATGTTTCACTGAAAAATTATGATTACCAAAGAAAATCAAGTAGGTTAAAACAAAGAGCTGTATCGAAGGCTTACATAGAGGGAACAACGCGAGAATGCTCTTTCTCATAATGAAGGTCCGAGGGTTGATTTTATATGCAAATACACCGTCCTTTTTGTTTAAAATTTTAAACAAGCCCTAAGTTTGCAGTTTGCCTTTGTCGACGGGCTTTTATGGGGTTTGACCCAATGTTCCTAAGTAGATACCAACCTTTAAACGGGTCCACTTTTTGTTTTGGGAAAGTTCCACAATTAACTCGTTTGAAGACGATGATTCTTTGGATACCTCAAATTTTCAACTATTTTATACCTCGTTATATTTTATTCGTTTACTGATTTTTTTTTGAAAATTTAAAATATTAATACAAATTTTTAAAACTGTGAAAAGAAGTTGAAAACATAAGTCTAATTGAGCAGTTACAAAAAGTAAATTATACAAAATTGATACATTCTCATAATATGAATGAGAACTAATGTTCTTAGAAACAGTTATTAAAAAAAAACAAAGCGGCTCAATTAATTTATGCTATTTTCCAAACAAAAAGGTCTTTCTTTTTTTTTTCTCTCTAATATTTCTATTTCAATCATACATTTCTATGTGGCTCTCTCTTTCTCGAGCAATGCCACATATTCTCGTCCATGACACAACAATCATCTCCATCATTTGGGAGAAGACACAACACAAGATGGTTATCTTGATGTTTAAATCGTTGTTGTAACAACTTTTCTTCTAGTTCGAGTAGTATCGTTTGAGCAAGGCTCTCTTTTCCGACTCTCCTACGATCATATCTTATACCAAGAACAAATTTATATGATTGAGAAGAAATTAATATTGAGACGTATCTTTTATATGTTTCAACACGGGATGAGAAAACGTATTTTCACGCACTAAATGACTTTTAGAAGCGAAATTAAGCTTCTTTTCCAAAGTCGCATTTAATTAGAAGCGATTAGTCAAAATTTAAAAATGATTAATCAAATTTCAATTATTGTTGGCTAAAATTCAAAATTGCTTGCCAAATTTAGACAAAAAAAAATTACGAAAGAAAAAAAAATGATTATTGCTGAAATGCTTTAAAAAGTAAGTGAATATAATTTATGTAAATTTTCAGTTAAGTACTAAATTAGAACTTATGAAATTGTAAAATACTCAATATTCGTGTTATTATTGTTAAATAAAATATAATAATATTTACGATCAAAATGTAAAACGAATGAAGTCACTTGATTAATCAAGGTTTAAAATTTTGGCGAATTGCGGCAAAAATCCAACAAACTTCGGTGTTTCAGAGGTTATCGGTCATTTTAGGTCATATGTGTCGTTTCGTCATTTTTTACCGTCGAATTTCGTCGTCTTTGGCCGTCAAATTTTATCATTTTGTCGTCGAAAACGAATATGTTTGTTTGTAAATGTATAGTTTATAGTTCAACTAATAATAGAAACCTCGTGTAGCAGATCTGATCTGTGTCTTGTGTCTTATCATATATGATGGGTGTCCTTGTTCGAACGAGCAAACGCAACATGTTTTTATTTATTAATCTTGAAAGACCTATCAATAATAAATTTCATAAAAATATAAAGCATTTATGATTAATAAATATTATATTAAAAGTATTATTAGCATATAAATTATAAACACAATAATTTGTTTTTAGATTGAAATTATAATAACACATAAATAAATACAAAATATATTATTTCAAAGAAAATATAAATTGAATAAAATCAAATAATTGTTATTAATGAATAAACTTTGTTGTATTACTTAGTTATTTATTCATGTTGAATTATTATTAATAGATAGTAATATATTTCAAAAATAAATAATTTATTTTTGATTAATAAATAATAAATTGCAGGAATTATTAATACATAAACAGAAAAAGAAAGTAATTTGATTTTCATTTTGGAAAAAAATATTTATTTTATTAGATTATTTATTACTTAGAGATAATTTTTTGGTTGTGATTTTATTCATATTGAATTAATATATTTTTTGAACCTTAATGAATTTTATGTTTTGAATTAAACAAGTAATTAACATTTTTTTTCGTCAAATTTTTCTTATTTTTATCGAATTTTTTATTGGTCAACGACATTTTTATCGCCGTTCTTTTTTCCGTTTTCATATTTTTTCAGTCGAATTCTCGTTCGCCTAACGTTATTTCCATGTTTTTAAGTTATCGGCCGAAAATTTCGGTTTATTTTGATTACTTTATGTTTATTTCAGTTTTAATAAATTTCATAAATCTAGTATTTATTCGCTTTTAAATTTTGTATTACTATCCTTTCTTTATATGTTGCGATATACATTAAAATAATTCTTGGGCACGACTGTGTTTACTTAGTTTAAATTATATTGAATCAACAGAATTGTAAAAAAAACTCAAAAATAAAGTTTCCGATCATAAACATTGTGCAATAGAGTTAAATTTGGTATCTTTAAATACGTTTTTATGAGAGTATTTGGATATTTTACTCTTGTTCATTTTGTTTAATAGTCTCCTAAAATGCAATCGTCAGGTTTCAGAATAGGATAGATTGGACAAGAAATAGCAGTGGGAATCAAAAGTCACCATGGGATTAGGAAGTATTGGAGTGACAATCTAAAAGTAGAATATTTCAGTCGAATGCATGAAATCAACTAGCGTGCGAGAGGACGAAACTCGGAAACCATATCAAGACTCAAGAAATCAGATTTTGAGTACGTGGAATCGGTTCGCGCAAGCTCCAATGCCAAGCATTCCCTCAGTTCGGTCACTACCCAGCTCATGTTTGGTCGTTCACTAGTGTTCAGAGACACGCAAGACAATGCTACCTCGACAACTTTCCATGCCGAGACGACATCGAAAACTCATCTTAGCGTCGGATCGACAATGTCGTTTACGTTCCCATAACTCTCAATCCTCGAACGCACCCGATGACTAAAGTGAGACTTATGGTCTCGACCGCCTCTCATGGTGGGTCGGCCTGTGATTATCTGTAGCAGAACCACTCCAAAGCTGTACACGTCACTTTTCTCGTTTAACTTACCGTTGTTCGTCAAACTGTGCAAGAGAAGAAATAAAACATAAAGTAATTAGTAAGTGTATTTTCGTTCAACTTTGGCTTTCTAGTGATTGGCATGTAACTAGACGTGACTAAAGCCGAAACTCAATGGGGGTCAAGATAGCCGGGGGTTCCAATGATATGCATAGTTGATACATGAGTTTCGTCTTCGGTTAGGAAGAACTTGGACAGCCCGAAATCGGCCAAATTCGCCTGAAAATTCTCGGAGATTAAGATGTTTGCGGTCCTGATATCTCTGTGGATTATGGGAGGCTTACACCCGTGGTGAAGATACTCCAGCCCTACATTTTGGTGATATCGATTTAACGAACTTGGAAGACGGATGGAGTAGTACGGGAAAATAATATTTTCTGGCTGACCTTGTGCCGAGTCAACGGCTATTTGAAGCCTTGTTTCCCAACTCAAGGGCCAGTCTTTCTTACCTATTTAGATATAAAGTGATTATATAATGAAAATGAGACGCAGCAGCAGTCAAAAAGTATATAAAAATAATAAAAAATTGACTTTTTACCCACTTTTATGTTTAGTGTTTTCAATATATCTAACGTTTTGTAAATTTTTTGTAAATAACCACCCAATTCTGTTTACACAAATATTGGGTCCAAACTATCCTAAACAAATTGAGATAGTTATTTACTCAAATAAATTAAAACTAAACATAGAAGTGATACTGCGTTTTGTAGAAAACGTTGAATTGATCTTCATGACAGTTTAACAATGACTCGTCATTTCGTGCAGAATTTCATATGTTGAATTGTATTCCCATAATCTTGTTAGTTATCGCTGTTTTTTCAACGAAGAACTTCTAATAAGTTTGAGTAAAACTTGAAAGATGTGATTCTAAATCTCCATTAGCCATGTACTCATAGATAAGGGCTCTTTTGTTTCCTTGGTCACAATATCCGACAAGGCTCGTCAATTTTCCATGGTAAACCGTCAAAAGTAGCTTAACCTGTATAACAAAGTCAAAACTGATGAAAATAAACCAGGAGTGAAAAATCACATCATAAACAAATTACAAAGAGTCTTGTGCCTCAGCCTGAAAATTTTGATATTATGGCTCAGACTCAGATGACTTTCTTCTATTGAACGCCCGAGACTGAATTGTACTTGCAGTCGCTTTCTCGGTAGGATGGCTCAATTTCACAGCCACTTCTGTCCCGTCCACTAAAACGCCATGGTACACCGTTCCAAACGCACCTTTGCCCAAAACTCTCTCGAAGTTTCGTGTCATCTTTACTATTTCAGGATATGTGCAGTGCCGACTTCCAGTCTCCAAGAAATCCCTTCCTATGTATACATTTTCCGAATGATTCAGATCAGCGCAACCGCATAACTCGTTGATGTTCAAAACCATTTTTCGGAAGAAGGCTCATTTTTACCTTGTTTCGTTTTCTTTTTAAGTTGTCTGAACATTAGAGCTGCTAATGGAAGTAAGAGGAGCAATACACCGAGTGTTGAAGCCACAGGAACGAGGACGGTGTTCTTCCCCTTCCCGCTCTTGTGATTGCACGGAGATGAGGAACACAGGTCTTGATTTTCTTCAATGCTGTCACCGAGACGTCGAGAGTTGAGTTGGGACGATAATTGACTGAAATTGTTTATGAGTTGGAATGTAGTCCAGGTATGAATAGAGAAGAAGACCTTAACGACAGAGAACCACTTTTCCATCTTAGGACGAGTTCAGCTGGAACTACGCCAGAAAGCTTTTTTTTCTCTAGTTCCTGAACACAAAAATGAGCTGTGAAAACTGATTAATGGAATTTAGATATCTAACTTGCGCCTCCTCAGTAACTCACAGGACTCTTAGATTCGGCATCTTGGTCAAGAATTGAGGCACATATCCTGTTAAGTTGTTGTTTGACAAATCCCTGAAGAAACCCAAAGAAATATATTACCGAATTACATGCTCATAATTTCCTATTATTATTGGGTCTCACCATTTTCATGTTAAGTTCGTCCTAAAATACAAGATAAGTTCCTCGTGAAAATGTTGGAAAAATAAAAAGCCTTGATTAGAGGAAAAATAACGTCGTTTACTAATAATCATAAAATGAGCTACAATCATGATTATTGTTCTAAAGTACTCACGAGGTGTCCAACAAATTAAGATCACCTATGGATCTCGAAATTTCACCAGTCAGTTCACTGGAAGACAAGTCTCTGGTAAAACAAAGATTAATCATTTAATTTATATCAAGAAACAAATTAATAATGTGTAATAATAAATAAATAAAAAGGTATACAGTGACGTGACTCTTGGAGGGGTTAAGCCATCGACTCTACAATTCAAACCCGCCCACACGTAGTTCACTGGAAGACAAGGATCTCCGATCCAGTTCCTCTTCACTCCGTAACCCAATTTCACGTTCCCAATTGCATCAACTAAAACAAACACGTCATCAAAACTGTATCTCTTCTCAATTTAGGAATAGACGGAGTCCAATCCGAACTGATAGTTGTTACATGAAATTGGTAATAATTAGGAACGATACTTACCGTCACTGCTATGGGTCTCCAGGTGCGAAAAGTACACAATGTCGTAGATCTCAAAGGCGTTAAGAAGCGGAGGCAAAGTTGAATTACAGAGCCTGTCCAGAGTGAGGACGTAGCTCAATTCACCTTTCAAAGGTTTCGAAAACCAGATGGTGCGCGTTTGCAGATAATCAGGGCAGTGAGGGCGGTACCAAGCTTTTCCATTGACATGGACGTCGAAGGTTCGTGACTCGTTGGGTTCGAGTCGCTGGATCTCGGCACAGTGAAGATAGACATAGAATCCAGTGTTTGCAAGTCCCACATCAAATTTGAAGAGCAACGGAGCACTCTCATTTTCCGGCGTCGCCGTGGTGTTCATCACGATGTTGGGAGGTAGAAATTTGTAGTCGGCGTTGGTTGTACGCACAGTTTCCGAGGTCGATATTCCTCTCCATTTCGGGTCATTATAGGAACGCCATACACGATCGAAAATATCATTCGGATACCTGAACACAATTTTAAAAAATATTCACTTCAAACCAAGGTTTCACTTACATTTCGATTAATTGGCAAACAAGAAACCAATTAACAGTATCTTACAATTATTTCAAATATCTCTACCGATGGAATATTGCCACGTATTCAAAATACAAATTAATAGAGTGAAGAGAGACAATTACCGTGCTTAGAAAACAAGGTATACACTTTATTTTAAAAGAGAAATTTGATTATGCGTCATGAGAAATTTTGGCGAAGTGCCAGTTGTCCACGCTTCGGATGAAAATAAGCCGCTTTAATTATATCTCATAAAAAGAGATGTCAACCTCATTTGAAGGGGTACACATTAATTGCACCGAAAAAGTAAAGAAAAAATAAAAATAAAAAAACATAAAAAAACAGAACTTCAATGTTTTAGTGTGATGCCACTGATTTTTGTTGTTTGAAAAAGAAACTTGTAAGTTTTTTTCAGTCTCGATTTTTCATTTTGATTGAGGGAAATGTTAGTGGAGCTCAGGGGAGCCTAACTTAAAAACTCTTTAGAAAAGATTAAACTAGTGATTAGGTAATTTATCATCTTATTTACTTGTGTTGTTACTTTCTACTTTGTCTAGTAAAATTTCTTTTCACGTGGATAAATATCCTCTAGATGTAATTGTTGTCGAACTGAGTAACCGGGTAACCGTCTCTTTGTGTCATTTTAAGTTATGCATGTTTAATTTATGTGATGTATGAACATTTAGTAGCATCAACATAAACATCTTAAAACAATTATAACTACTACTTTCATTTGGTATCAGAGCGGCCATCCAAATTTTCTGGATGAACATTCCCTTGTTGTTTAATTGTTGGCTTACTTGTGATCGACACTTTCATAGAAAGTGGTTCCGTTAGCAGAGCACCACTCCTCGACGGGCAAAACTATGGGTGCAGGAAGGCGATGATGACCGTGCTCATCAAGTCTTTAGACTAAAAAATGTGGAAGTCTGGCGAATCGTGTGACCTCAGTAAAGAAACCTGAAGTTGAGTGGTCTAATGAAGAAGATGAAGCTGCGATGAATGTCAATTACAATTGTGTTGACAAAAATAATTACAGGCTTACAAACACGTGCCTGAGTGCAAAGCAGACTTGAGACATTTTGGAGACAACATATGAAAGAACTGATAAAGTCAAGAACTCCCGCCTTCAACTTGTTACATCGAAATTTGAAAGCATCAAAATGGCTAAAGAATAAACCATCGCTGACTTTTATGTGAGGATTAGAGACGTCTCAAATGAATTACATTATGTCAAAGAACTCATGTCCGATGAGAAGCTTGTAAAGAAGATTCTCATATCCTTTTCCCGAAAGATAAAAAATAAAGGTCACCACGACAGAAGAAGTCAACGATACCTTTGTAATGAAGGTGGATGAACTCATCGGCTCTTTTCATACCTACAGAATGTCACTCTCCAACCAGCCTAAGAGAAGAGCTCGAGTGTTGGAATTTATTTAACAAATTAAACAATTTAATCATATTACACATCCTCTGTGGCGGAAATTTATAATTAGAATCCAATATATTAAAACAACTGTTAATATATTCAAATAACCTAAGGCAATAAAATATGTTCATTCAATAAACAATTTATTAAATTCAAGCACTCAAGAAATAAATACTAATGACCTACATAATCAATTTACGTATCATTAGTAATTCATTTAGCGTTGAGAATGACTTACAATATGGATAATAAATTATCCGGACATTGCTAGCTTTCGCCTGAATGCTACGTCAGATGCCTCCTTGCCAGATCCGCGCGCCTAAGCCCTCGTCAGATCAGCTCTTCGAGTGCCTCCTCGCGGGATTGGCTCGTCGAGTGTTTCCTCGTCGGATTGCCTCCTCGCTGGATCGCTTCCTCGTGGGATTGGCTCGTCGAGTGCCTCCTCGTCGGATAGGCACCTCGCTGGATGCCTTCGCGGAATCAGCTCGTCGAGTGCCTCCTCGTCGGATTACCTCCTCGCTAGATTGCTTCTTCGTGGGATCGCTTCTTCGCTGGATTGTTTCTTCGCGGGATGGGCTCGTCGCTGGAGTTGATCTGTGGGACCCCTCGCTCAATAGAACTCGCCGAGAGAAGAAGATTCAACCAAGAACAGAATTCTTAGTATGCTAAAACTTCAAAAACACTTAAACCTTTTCAAAGAAATATAGTATCAATTCAAACACCACGAGTTGAGAATCAATAATATCACACAAGGAATATAAGAGATGGAAAGAGTGGGCTTTAAAGAACGATATGGAATTATCAAAGGAATCAAGAAAACGATTCTTGATCTTTGTTTTTGGGGTTTCGGCTGAGAGAGTGCAGGGAGGTAGGGACTCTCCTCTTGGCCGAATACTTTTGGTCAAAAAACCCTACACAACTAGGGTTTCTTAAGCCCTTTTATAATCATACAATTATGGGTATAAGTTGGGCCAACTCATTGTCCCTAAACCTTGATTTTTTCGGCCAACTCTCTCCCTCTTACTTCAGTAAGAGCTTCCACAATATTTCCAAATCTATTTGATTTAATTTCTACAATTAATTTAGAACTCTCAATTTTATTTAATCACAAATCATTAAGATCATTTCATATTTATCAAATAAATACGAAACGAGAAAATATTTATTTTCTTCTCTTATTAAATCAAATCATATAATCATATTATTATCGACATAATAATATTCTATGATTCAATGAACAAAATAAATAACTAATTATTTATTTAGCTTTAAGAAAATTAACTTTCCCGATATAAATCACAATTTATATTAAATTGAGTAAATCGATAAATCCAGTTCTTATGATCTCTTCCAAGTGTATATTATTGAGACCTCATGGACCCACATGAACGAAACTTTAGAATAAAGATCGAACACAAAAGTTCACAAACCTTTTCCGTCTTTTAGTTCTTAATATTGGTCGATTCCACTAAAGGACCAATACTGACACTCTCTCTGTTCATATGCGTATATTTTATGTTTGATGTGATAAAACAATTTCTCACACAATCCACGGTGTATTTTACGATATTACCCTTCATGTGTATCATTAACCAAGAGGAATGTAAAATTATCGTTTTACCCCTTGAGTTATTATTTCACTAACTCCTTTGTTATTTGTGAATGAGAAAAACATAGAGTGAGATGTCTTTACATGTCACATGTTTTAATCAAAGAATTTTCTTATTCGATGAATACCTGGCCAGGTTTATTCATTCACACTCTCATAACAAAGCATAGTGTGATACTAATGCTTATGCATTGTGTCAACATGAATTCCATATCTGTGAATCATATAACCCAATATCACAACGTTATGACACCAACTGTTGGGTCAGATGAAACTATTATTTTAGCCATTGCCCATTGACAAATCAAATGTCATAAAGTGGACTATCATTTACGTATTCACTTCAGGATTTAGGTAAGTACCAAAATACCCCTGATTCGTGATCTTGAAGCTTCGAATGATTAAACGGTTTTGTCTCGAGCTTCTAAGTATCACATGTCTTGTTCAATATCTTTTACAAGATATCAAGGATGAATCACAGAGTCACAACTCTCTATATCACATGATAAGATATCATGATTCATTCAAACAATCGTTACTAAGACTTGATTGCTCATTCACTCTTTAGATTGCGAACAAATGGTTTAAACAAGTCACAAGGGGTCATCATGGCAAATCTGTATTTAACACCCTTTTAGTTGATGATTGTTTCAGAGCGTAGCAAACATACATAAACACAAACTTTAAAGAAAGAATGCTCATTTATTATTATTAATGATTCAGCAAAATATTACATATAATAATGTGCCTAATAATCTCCTTTATGGACACCAATCCCAACATCGAGGTGTAGCTCTAAAGTCCATAAGCTTATAATATAATGTCTCCAAAAATGAAACTTAGTAAAATCGTATGAAGAGTCTCCAGACAAGACTTCTCTCAAAGTTACAAACCTGGAAAATTTCACAATAAGTTTAAAGAATACAGAGGAGCTTTAAAATCCTCATCGAAAAAAGAAATTCAAAGACGTGAATTTTAAAGGCTTTGGACACATTCAGGTTGAATTCCCAAATTTCTTGAAGCAATTGCAGAATTTTTTACCACCACTCTCAGTGATGAGGAAAAGCGAACATAAGAGTGACGTCGAATAAGATGTCAACAACAAGTTCTTGGACTTTTTATCCAAATATGTGGTAGACTCAAAGGAGAATAAAGGGACACACCCCATGTCTCTTACTACATCTTCCTATGCAGACTCTATAAAATTAGTAGCTAGTATCAAGTGAAGATACGTCTAATGAATTTATTTTTCATTCTTTCCCAAGGATCTTCTTGAGGAAGAAAAGGAACCGAGCGATGAGGTGCTCATAGGGACTTCACTACTAAAAAAATATTTTTTTTCTATGAAAGTCGCACCTAAGTGTGAAAATTGAAGGCAACCTTTTAATATGTTAAGTCTATCAATTGCGACAAGTCGTATCAAAAAGTCAACCAAAACTCCCCCTCCCAATGTTTTTATCTAAAGTTTCATTAAATTTGTTGATCAATAATTTTTTTTATCTAAATTAATTTTAGATGAGACATGAGGTTTTACCTAACTTCTCCTTACACTTGGACACAAACCCAATTTCTCTCTCTCTCTCTCTCTCTCTCTCTCTCTCTCTCTCTCTCTCTCTCTCTCTCTCTCTCTCTCTCTCTCTCTCTCTCTCTCTCTCTCTCTCTCTCCACTAACCTCCACCTTCTTGGCCTCCCACCATAGCGCCGACCTCCCACCTCTACGACTTCCCACCTCTGCGACGATCTCCAATTAGGTGGTACCTTGATTGATTATTTAAGCACATGATACCCTTATTCAAGGTTATAACATCGTTCTAAATAAATTGATTATTTATTCTTCTTCTTATTTTTTAATTTTTTACCTACGACTAACAATAAGGCTTTGTATTAGAAAGTTTTGGCGGCCCACGGTGCAGCCAAGTTTAGTGCCTTCATGACTCTCGTTGTTTTTCCCAAGCGTACGTGGGAGTGATTTGCTCACAAAGACGGTACTCATTTTATAAATATTTTTGTTTGTCCCACATGGGATGGACTACAATTTTTTTTCATTTAGAGGCAACATTTGAAGTGAAATATTCTCAAGCACGTAGAGTGAGAATAAAATTTTACTGAAGCCAAATACTATTGAAGTGATATTTTTTACGTTGTCAGTTGAAGGAACTTATGATATGATTTTAACCTTGTTTTGACCTATTACCAGTTGCAATTTATAAAAATTTGTTTGTGAAATGGGCCTATGAATCAAATACTTTATCAATCAAGACTTGAAAATAAAAAGAACTAGAGAAATCTCATATTACGCTCATCGACCAGATAAAAGAGCTCAAAAAAATTATTCAGAGTCGGTGAAAAGAAGGATCGAGTCTCTCTTGGCTGAAACACTTGTTCGAAGTCATCTGCGACTTAACGAAACAAGTATTTAGCCTTATCTATGAGCTTGCCACAATGACTAGGACCATTCAAATGCTATATTATGGGACAACCTTACTTGATGACATTCTCAAGATTGGGATATCTTCAAAGGATCGCATGAGCCTCAGATATGGTTCTTCGTCCTTAACCACTCATAATACTTTTTTTGTTTCGACCTCAATTAAAATCTCTCAAAAAGCCTCTTGCCGGATGCAACAGGACCATACCATCCAAGGGATGAGAAACACGACTCAACTTGTCATTTGTGTGGGAAGCCTAAGCATATTTGCCCATTTTGCTACAAATTATTTGGAAAACATTTTGGTTTTAAAAACCAAGAATATTTGTGTGGCTCTTTACGATGCAAAACTCCATGATTGAAGGTCAATTTGACTCCTTGTCCTTGATAACACCTTGGTTATTGATGGACTTTAAACCAACTTGATCAACATAAGCCAACTATATGTGATCTCACAATGACGTTCACCACGATAGGGTGCTCGGTAAAAAAAATTGATAGCATCAAATTCATCCGTGGGTTGAGGTCACATGACACTTGCTATCTATGGAACTCTCCATCTTCTCCCTAACTACTTGTATAGTAAGTAGGGAGGACGTCACATAATTATGGCATAAAAGACTTGGACACCTCAATCTACAAAGTATTGAAAAAATTATCTTTAAATAAGTTGTGACTAGTCTTCCAAAGCTTCATATTATAGAAGGCAAGACCTAAGATCATTGTCAGATGAAAAAACAAGAAAAAAGTTTCTCACAAGAGTGCCGAGCATCTTACCACATCCAGAGTCCTTTAATTACTAAATATGGACCTCATGGGTCCCATGTAAGTAGAAATCCTTGGAGTAAACTGCTATATTCTGGTTATGGTCGACGTCTTATCAAGATATATCTAGGTAAAATTCTTATGCGAGAAGTCAGATACTTGTCTTGCAGCATGCTAAAGAAGCAATTTTTGGAAGAAAAAAAAACGAATTCAAATTGAGCATGGTTAGAGTTTGAAAACAACAATTATCTAAATTATGTACAATTGAATGTATATTCAATGAATTCTATGCTCCAATTACTCCTACGTCAAATGTAATTGTTAAGCAAAAAAATAGGATTATTCAAGAAATGGCATGTGTCATGTTACAAGCAAAAGACATCTCTTATCGCTTTTGGGCTGATAATTTTAACACTTTGTTTCACATCCACATCCGAGTGTCTATTCGTCCAGATACCTATGTCCACGTCATTGGAGCTAATTGGAATTAAAAACAAATATGATGCCCAAGGAAATGTAATGATAATAAAGCAAGACTCTTTGTTCAAGGATACACATAAGTTGAGGGTGTTGACTATGAAAAAACGTTTTCACTGGTAGCAAGACTGTAAGCCATTTGCTTTCTTCTCATTATAGCTTGTCTAGCAAAGATAAAATTACTTCAAATAGATGTTAAAAGCGCATTTTTGAATGACTTGGTCAATGAGGAAGTTTTCGTAGAAGAACTACAGGGCTTTGTTGATCCTACGTTTCCAAACCATATGTACAAGCATCACAATCTTTTGTATGAGCTAAAGCAAGTTCCTCGAGCTTGGTATGAATGTCTTGCTAAATACCTGACTATCCAAAGGTATATCAGACGAGTTACAGATCAAACCTGTTCATAAATAAGTTTGGGAAAAAGATCATGTTTATTCAAATGGACTCTTACTTCTACCACTATGAAACTATCCAAAGATGATCAGACCGAGGCAGTGGAACCAAAGCTATACATTAGTATGATTGCAAGTATACTTTATCTAACAAGTAGATCTTATATTGCTTTTTCAGTAGAAGTGTGTACTAGGTAATAAGCTAATCATACATCCTCTTATCTAAGCTACGTTAAAAGGATCATCAAATACGTCCATGGCAATGCTGACTATGGGATTCTTAACTCCCATGACACAAACCCTAATCTAGCACGGTATTTTGATGCAGATTGAACTAGAAATATAGATGATAGAAAGAGTACGTCCGGTGGATGTTTTTTATAAGTAATAATCTCATTTCATTGTTTGGCAAGAAGTAAAATAGCGTATCTCTTTAAACAACTGAGGCATAGTATATAGTTGCAAGAACTGCTTGCACAGAACTAGTTTATTTGAAATATATGCTTGGTGAACATAATGTTCCTCAAGGTGTAATTATTTTGATCTATGATAATAAACCAGTGCAACATAGCGAGACAAAACATATTGAAATAAGGCATCGGATTATAAGAGATTTGGTAAAATATAAAATTCTCTCTCTAGAACACATTGACACATATAATCAATTAGCCGATATCTTCATAAAATCATTGGTTGTGGGTAAGTTTGAGAAACTTTGTTCAGGACTGGGAGTTTAGCTCCCTGATTTATAGCAACCATTGGCCTTCTTAGCAGTGAATGGGCCCACCGCGATTACATTCTCTGGGCCCACTCGAGGTTATTGATTAAATCCATTATTCAAAACGATATGCTTTGTTTTGTTCATCCTCAACGAGATTCAACGGTTTAGTTCCCGAGATATTAGAATTGTGAAATTGCCACCCACGTTACCTCACCATTCTGAGTCATTTGTTTCTATCATCTCTCTCTTGCTCTCCTTATAAAACCCATTTCGGAACCCTTTTTCTCCTTCTTCACTCACCATGGTGTTTACTCGCCAAGGAAAGTCTTCAACTTCTTCTCTTATCACGATTAAGCCCAAGAAAGCCAATATCGGTTAGCCTTCCAAAACAAGTGTTTCCTTCAACAAGTATGAAGTAAATATTTTGAGGGGAAATAGTTACACTCCAAAGAGAATAGTCCCCGACAAGCTGTGATTTTTGAAAATGCTCTAGCTCTCATACTTTCTCCAGTTGTCGCGTCAACAGAAGACCCAACTTCAAACCCCATTCTTGCCATGCAACAAGGTTTCAAAGCTCATTCAACCTCTCTTGTTGATTATGGAATTGAATTTTTAGGGAAGTGGTGATGGAGGTTCGCTCAGTGGCAAATGTTCTGCTGACACACCCAAGGACAAGACTCCAACTCTACATCTAATTATTCTAGATGATGTTCGCTCTGAACCCGCTGTTAACTAGTCCTCCCGACAAGAAGAAGGCTTTCTAAAACCCCTCATAAGATTTCTATACATGATCTCAACATACTTATGGGATTTTATCCTCATGTCACTCATGAAGAAGAAGTTCATGTTGTCGAGCCGACTGTCACTCATGAAGAAGAAGTTCATGTTGTCGAGCGAAATGTCATTGAAGTAGAATATCAAACCGTGCCTGTCCAAAAATAAATATGTTGCTCAAACGAAGAAGAAATCGATCACTCTTATTGTGAGTGATATTGAAGATTAAGAAGAAATCAGTGATTTTATAGCTAATGTTATTGATGAAGAAGAGAATGAGGGTGATGTAGATGATGAGGTCCATGAACTTCTGAAATGTATGTTCTTATTCTTTGAGTCATCTAGTTAGCGGTTAGTACAAAAGCTTATTAAACTTGTGCTTTGGGAATCCATAGTATGATTTCATAAAGAAGTGGTTGTCATATACGGAATCCAGCCTTCCTGAAAAATGTTAATCTTCACTCACGTAAGGGTTGATTCCATAACCGATTGACTGTGCACACTTCTAAAATTGGCTTACGTTCAGCTAAATCTTTTGCTAGAGCAACATAGATGCTTAGGATACACATGTAAAGAGAATGTATACCAAAATAATTGACGATTCTCGATACTCCAAATGAATATCCTCCAAAATGTATGTTGTTGCCAAACTGTGTAATAATCTCTTTATGTCGTTTTAGTTATGTCTGTTTACTTAATTTAAGTGATGTGTTAATAACAGCTAATAACGTCTATGGAAACATCCTAAAATAGTTATAACTTCAAAATTTTCTTTAAGTTAGTTTAAAAAAAAATAAAAAAAATTGGCTTTGTACCCACTTCAAACATTGGCAATTTGAATATACTCAACGTTTTGTAAATAAGTCGTAAATAGTCATTGTTATTTATTTACATATGCTTACAGTTAATTTTTGGTCCAGTTTACCCTTAACATTTCTCTTCATTTTCAACATTTTTTGGGCATTTTTTGTTTGTAAACAAATTCATCTGTCTATTTACGAGTTATTTACAAAACATCGGGTATATCCAAATTGATCTTAATTTAAATGGGTATATATTAAAATTAATAGAAATAAAAGTCATTTCACCGATCACGATAAAAAAGGTTACCAAATGGTTAAGAAAAATACGTAAATAAAGAAACGTATAACAATCTCAGTATCTTCACGAAAGGATTCTCTCTTGCATCATGTTTACTAATTTACCTTTGTATTTGGGAAGGAGAAATTGCCTCTAATTTAGAAGTAATATTTTTTCCCCTAGTCAACTCTTTTTTTTCCTCTCTAGGGAGGAATGTGTACTGAAATTCAGTACTTCGAGTAGGACATGACCTGAAAACAGTGGGAATCACTAATCGCCGGAAAAAATTAGTTGTCTAGAGGAGAAAATACCCCATTTAGTAATGTCGCAACAATTTTCTTACGAATAGTTTAAATTTTTAATTTTTTTCTAAATTTTGTTTTATGTTTACGCAAAGGTTTTGAGAAGTTTAAACTCCTTTACAAGTTAGTTTAAATTATCAGTCACCTGTATGATTCATCGGAATTTGAACCGACATCGTATCGAACAAAGAGCCGTAAGGATTCGTTTGGTTCATATTGGTATGTGTTGTTCTTGATAGGCCGAAGCTTAAGCGCAGATATAAAAGGAGTCCCGAGTCCGGTGTTGGCAAGGCAAACACGAACAAAGTTCCGAGGCGGCGAATGTATGATCTCCTTCACCTCGGGACTCGCCGTGTCCGAAAACTCTACAGTGTCCCAGAAGTTTGGTCCCAAATGAAGATCAAACTTTGGAGGCGATGTTTTGGCGTCGTAGTTTCCGTACAAGAACGTGGCTCGGATTAAGTATAGCGTTCCTTGGACGGTGTTTGTTGTGTAGCAATGTCGATTTTCCTCGGGAAAGCTTCTGAGGGTTAGTAAATGTTGTTGATTGTTGTTGATTTTGTATTCCGGCAAGATGACTTTTATCTCGCCTCCGCCCACGAACGCTACGTCCGACACGTATGTTATTTTGGTTTTCTCATCTGTGTACATAAAATCTTCTGCCAACTCGCAATCTATGCTTATAAACCCTAACCAATCCAAAGAAAAAAACTATAAATTTTAGGTTCCAATTTAATTTTAGTTATATTTATGTAAATTTCATGTCCATCAGTTTTATAAATTAAATTATTTGTATTTCATGTTATCAAAGGGGAATTTCAGAAAATATGTGCAATAGTGGGGTAATATTCTGTTTCTATATATGATGAAATTTTATTACAAAATAAATGTGCCAAACGACAAAAGAAATCCTTAACAAAATTCGATCGCAACATACCGTAGTTAATATTAAATTTTGCAAGATAACACAATCGGCCGCAGCATACCACAACTTATCAAAGTGTTATTAAGGGTTTTTTTTGTCTTTTGACACATATATATTTGGTAACAAAACTACGTCGCATATAAAAAAAATATTACATATTTTCTGAAATTTCTACTAAAACATTTTAACTCATTACACGAGTCCTCATTTTTAATAAACTTGACAGCGATACAAAATTCTCGATCAGATGATTATTTTGACATCATTGAAGACATACTTATACCAGTTTTACGACATGCTATGTTTTTAATAAGCATAGTTCATAAAAGATATAAATTAGACATAGATTTAATTTTTTAAAACTTGTGGGCATGAGCTTTAGTAATATATTCAGATCGAAGTTTCTTGGTCTTTATGTTGTAATATTTATTTCTTCCAAAGTAACGTCATTAGTCAGAATAGCCATCTAGTTTGATTAATGAGAATCAAAATGATATCTCCATTAACAGCAAGATCTAGTGCTTTTTTTATCATTTTATTTTTTAGCTATGCATATTGACCAGATTTTTTTTTACTGTCGAATATACAGACATTCATCTAATTGCAGACAGCCAGATAAACTTAAAAATCAAATACAAGATAAAATAATACAAATTTTTTTATGAAACTGAAGGTAATAGTTATAAACTGCAATTAATTCATCTCACTCAATGCAATTGTAAAGAAAAGAAGACCAACTACCTGATTTGTCCTTGGAATGAGCATCCGATATAACAAGAAATACTATTACAATGCGTAAATTCTTGCCACAGCTCATTGCTGATCTTGATATCAGAGCTGAGATTGTTCATCTATTTAGCTTCCTTGAAGAGCTTAGTTTTGTTCATTTAGCATATCAGTATAATGTTTGGTGATATATGTAGAATTATTGACTCCAATCCAGTCATTATTTAAGGAAGAAATTAAATTGTCTGGTCAACTCGCGTATTTTTTTTTATGCTAATGGTGCGCTTATATTTAAGCGGGGAAAGTGACTGAATATAAAATATATGCTAGGTAAGAATTATCTGTACTATTATTGGCCCCCACATCTCTTCTTCATTCTCCTTCTTTTCTTCTCTAGTGCTTCTCTCTCTCACTCCCTCATGCGGGCCCCACCTCTCTTTATTTTCTTCCATGTGTAACCCATCTTCCACTCACCCTTTCTTTCTCTGCCAAGTGTCCCATTAACTCTCCCTCATCTTTTCTCTCTCTTCCTCTTGCCCGTGACTACCTCATCTTTTCCATTCATTTTACTTCACACACTCTCTCTCTCATCAAACCCACACAGATTCTCTTTCTCTCTCATCTTCACACCTCTCGGTCATTTCTCTCTCTCATCGTCGGTCACTCAATTCCGACCAAAACCACAACCGTTCTTCATCAAAAATCTTCTTCTCCTCGTCACGAATATATCTAGCCAAGTCCGCCCCATCACCGACCTCTCTCTCGCGCGTTCTCGCCTCTTCTCCGTCGTGGCGGTCGAAGCACCATCGCCGGTCACTGGTCGTTTTTGGCATTTTCAAGTGTCGAGAAAGCTCAAGAACGTCCTAGACTCCACGAATCTAAGGTGAGATAAGCTCCGATTCGTCAATTTTGATTTTGAAAATCAAATTGGGAATTTATGGTTCGTCGGAGAGGGTTTTGTGGAATCGAGTTTGGTTTGATGAAATTTGTTGTGTATCTCGTCTGTGTGTACTTTCAATTGTATTTCAAGCTTGAGTTGTTGTAATTTCGAATTTGATTCTGGAATCGGAAGTTAGGGTTCTTCAGAATCAGATTTGGGGGTTTTGGTGATTTAAGCTTGATTTGAAGAAATTGATTGTACTTTTCGTTTGTATGGCCTTTGAATTGCGTTTTGAACCCGAGTTGCTAGGGTTTTGATTTGAAGATAATTTTTACCCGAAAATTAGGGTTCATGTTCGGGAAATTTGGGGCTTTTTATGTTATCTGATTCTGTTGTCAAAATTGGTTGTAACGATAGCTTAAATCGTTATATGAAGCCCTGTCGTTTCGATCGGGTAACACTAAACCCTTACACTGAAACCCCTAAATTGAGTTCATTTTACCGAGAAGAAAGGAGAAGAAGAAGAAAAGAAAATGAAGATCTTCGAGGTCAACGGAGAGACTCTCGCTATTTCTCTTTTCTCCGACGTTACAAACTCAAGGTACTCTCTTTCCCTCCCAAAATAATAGGCTTCTCGAAGAACTAACAACTTCAAGGTCAAATTCACTTGCTTTTACGATGCTTTCATATCTCTGGGGAAAATATGATCTCTTTATCTTTTCTCGGGATTGTTACGGTTTAGGCACTGTTATGGTGTTTGTCGCAATAGAAGAGAAATCACAATTCATTTCAAACATAAAACTGGGAAATCAAAGCCAACTAGATCCATTATATTTGATGAGAAACAGAAGAACCAAAAAAATAATATCCACTTCACTTTGGTCCTTGGATTTTATTAGCTTCCCACACAAGCAATCAAATGTTTTACATAATCGAACATTGTTTACCTCTCAGAGAACTAGTCGAGTTTATGCAATCTGGAGCGTTGGACCCAGAAAATGCCTTTCTCAACGCATCTCTGGTTCTTCCATTACAACCCATGTTAATAATATTATAGCTTTCATCGGTTTTCCGCGTCGAATCTTTTAATACTTTTGATGTTTCAAAACAGATCCCAGATATCTTCCCTGTACTAGCAGCGGCGCACAAAACCCTCGTGTCAAATTCGAGGGATTCGTTGACCACGCGAACTCTTCACTCCGAGCTCGTTTATAACTACGCCGGCTCCAACCATGTAAGCCTTCTCTTTGATAATCCACAACCGATTGATAGATATATATAAATAGACACAACGTAACTTTTGGGGTTCATTTTGATCCATAAATAGATCACGGAGTCTCTGAAAAGATGTGGAATCTCTGAGACCTCAACTTATATACTTGCCGCTCGTTTTGGTGCTTCCCTAGAGGAGGTTAGAATCTTAATATTTATGTGGGACTTTTTTGAGATATTATTATTCAATTCATTGTATTTTTTTATATTCTTAATTTATGTTTGGGAAAACTTTACTTTCTAGATGAAAGCTATTGAGAAGATAGTGAACGGAAAAAAGATTGACTTGGATGAGCTAGGAGCTAGAGCTGACCAACCCCGAATTCAGAAGGTAAAAGCGAGATTCTCGACCTAATTATAACCCTCTAACGATGAATTGTTTTATTTTTTGTTTCAGCATTACAAGATATCAGCATGAAAGAGAGAGAGAAAATTTGACTAAGTCTAAAAAGAATGTTGGCTATTTGAATTGTGTGTTTTTCACTCATAACATAGTATGGTATTTATAGAGAATGGAACGCCTTGAATTAGATCAATGGTAAAAGAGGTAATAACCTCTTTTCTATTATTGCATAATATGTCATACTCATATGCGTAATATTTATTTCTCATTCCTATCAAATACGAGTAAATATCTCTTTTTCGTTGCACAGATGTGGCCGACCACATACATGCCTAAAACAACGTATTTGTTTCATTCGTCTCTTTATTTGGACAAGCTGCCACAAGCAAGAAAATCATTTATCGTCCAAAAAAATGTTGCGTGCAAATGGAAAACTTGATTAGTATTAGCCCCATCTCGCACTCGAACGCCCATTTCCCACAACTCTTTCAATTCGTCAAGGAGCAGTTGCAAGAACACATCAATGTCTTTTTCAGGCGATTTCGAACACAGAATCACAAGAACACATCAATCATCACGTAGCTCATGCCATATAGCTTCAACTTTAATTTTTCCTGGTATTGTTTTTATAGAATTTTATTCCCAGTAGGATGAGAATTTTTCAAAAGTTGCAAAAGTTCTGTAAAAGACTTGTTTGTCCAACGGTTCATCACTTTGATGTGCATTAACTAAACCAGAAAATACAATGCCGAAAACTCATTACAACCATAATACAACTCTGCATTAAACTCGGCAAATAGATCTGCGAGCTCTTTGTTGGCGACATACTCTAGAGTTGGATCACTAAAATCTTCATGATCATTCCTATATTTCACCAACATCTTGGTCGTTTGAATCATCACAAATTTATGGTACGGGAGTGATTTCGTGGCGTGAATCGATGTGATGATACTACTGAGTGTAATACATAGTAAATCCTTTAAATAAGAGAGTTACACGAAAAAAAAACTCCTATCGATTGAGTTATCTCATTATTGCAACTACGACAAAAACAATTAACTATGTGCTCGCTATTCAAATGAACTGTGCAGCTCGAATAAACTCATCCACGCCCATTTGGAATTCAAGACAAATTTTATTATTCTCAACAATTCAATCCACTACTTGAATTTGACATAATGCTGAATATTGGAAATATATAAAATGAAAATTGGAAAAACTTCTTATAAGTTGAGAACTATTAAAAGAGATACTTAATGAATATATTGGACATTCGATATAAGAAAGTTGTGGGATTTAGATAACTTAGAGATAACATTATTGTTTTAATCACTTCATTATTTAAATGTTTACCGCACCAATAAAAAATAAAAAAAAATAAAAAAGAGATTCGTCATTTTAAAGAGGTGACCTAGTCGCTTCTAATGTCTTTCATAACCTAAATGACATCGTTTTGGGTAAGTTAGGATATTAAAAGCAGCTAGTCCCTTCTAATGTCTCCAAAAGTGAAATTTTAGCAGAGAATTTTTTTTAAGGCAGTTTCTCTGCAGGTGGGGATTGAATTCATACCATTTTAAAAGTAAAATGTCTCTTCTTATTAGAAGCGGCTAGTCGCTTTTAGAGGTAAGCATCGTTTCTAAAAGTCATTTTAAAGTAGTGAGTTGTTGTTATCCCCTATAATCGTGAACATAGATTTGTTAAAATCCGACCATTATTATATAATATAATATCCTATAGGTTGACAAGCTAGAATGTGGAGACATGAAATCACATGAATTTGAGTCAGGAGTGCAAGTGTAGGAAGTGACATCTTAAGCATTCACCATAAACTTGTTGGCATTTATGGCCACAAAGGAAATTTTTGATATTAAATACTTTTGTATTTGTCTTGCTTTGAAATCAAATAAAGATTGAATATCCATTCTTATTTAAGATTGTGTTTACGCATTTATGTCTAAGCTCTGAAACTGTCATCAATGAAAGAAGTGCTAAGTACAGACTTGACAAGATACCTTCTTATGAGTAGTTTAAATAATAGTTCGCAATCTAAAGATCGATTGGGCAATCGATTCCTAGTAATGATTGTTAGAATGAATTAAACGATATCTTATCTTGTGATATGGAGAGTTGTGACTCTGTAATTCATTCTTGATATCTTAATGAAGATATTGAACAAGACCAGTGAAGTTTTGAAGTTCGAGATAAAACCGTTTAATCACTCAAAACCTCAAACTCACACACGAGGGGTATTTTAGTAATTACCTAAATCCTGAAGTGAGTACATGTATTCTTGTAACACTTTATGACATTTGATTTGTCAATGGGCAATGGCTAAATGAAGTTTCATTGACCCGACGGTTGGTGTCATAATACTGTTTCGTTGAAACATGTGATTCACAGATATGGAATTTGTGTTGAAACAGTGCCAAGGCATTAGTATCACACCATGCTCTGTTATGAGAGTGTGAGCGAATAAACCAGGCATGGTATTCATCGAATAAAGGATTCTTTGAAATAAAACTTGTGACATGTTGAGACATTTCACTTTATGTTTTTCTCGTTCACAAATAACAGAGGACTTGGTGAAATAATAACTCATGGGTAAAACAGTAATTTTACATTCCTCTGAGTTAATGATACACACAAAGGGTAATATCGTAAAATACACCGTGGACCATGTGAAGAATAGTTTTATCACATCAAACGGAAATATAAACGCATATGAACTTAGAGATGTTCAATATTGGTCCTTTAGTGGAATCGACTAATATTAAGAATTAAAAGTCGGAAAAAGTTTGTGAACTTTTGCGTCCGATCTTTATTCTAAAGTTTCGTTCATGTGGGTCCATAAGGTCTCAATGATAGACTCTTGGATGAGATATTAGTGAACAAGAAAAAATCGATTTTCTCATTAAACGTAAATTGTGATTTACACTAAGAAAATTATTTTCTAAGTAATTAAATAAATAATTCGTTATTTATTATTACATTTATTTAACGAATCATATTGTGTTATTATATTGATAATAATATAATTTGATGATTCAAATAAATAAAAGATGAAAATAAATATTTTCTCGTTTCGTACTACATTGATTAGTATGAAAATAATTAATGACTTGTCACTAAATAAATGAGATGTTCTAAATTAATTAAATATTATTTTATAAATAAATCGAAAATATTTGGGAGATAAATACATAAGATGGCCGGCCACTTAATGCAAATAAGGGGTTGGAAAATTGCTTAAATGATTTATCGGGCTTAAGTTTGATTAATGGGTCATAAATTGTTTTTGACTTAATTAAGCCCATTCTCCCTGAAATAAAAGGAGCTCTTCTCTCTCTCTTTTGACCTAGCTTTCACACGGCCACTCTCTCTCTCTCCCCTCCCATCTTGCCGACTATTTGCTCTCTCCCAAGGAGAAAAATACTTGGCCAAAATCCCAAAAGAATTGAAAGAGCGATCCGTAGAGAGATTTTCCTTTTATTCCTTCTTCTCTTGTTCCTACGAAAGAGCCCACCCTCTTTGTCTCCTAAAAATCCCTAGAGTATTATCATTGACTCAACTTGTGGTTGTTTGAGTGATTTTTCTCTCCCCAGGGCCGGCTAATTTTGGAGGATCGAAGGCACGACGGTTTTGAGGATTTCTTGGACGCGCGTGGCGTAGAGGATCGGCCGACCACCTTGACGTACACCGAGACTTGCTCTCGCAGATCCAAATCTCATGTAAGTATCCCTCGAACGAATTGGATCTGAATAATATGATGTTTTAGAATAATTATATGTATTTGGATTATTCGTTTGCATGCTTAGATAAATTTATTGATGTGATTGTAAATTTATTGACATGTTAGGTTAGATTTAATGATATGGTTATCGAACATGTTTTAAAACGTTTATAATATGTTAAATTGAATTATGAAATTCCGCCACATATTGATGTGTTTCGTAATTAAATTAGGTTAATTGTTAACTAAATTCCAACAAAACTAACGAGAAATTAGTTGTGGGCACCCTAATTCTTTTAGATTTAACCTGAAATGATCTCCTGTAAATAAAATAAGTGTGACCCAAATAATAATAAACTCGTGTTAGGACCAACACGGTTATGATGGCGCTGAGTACTACAGTTTAGTGGGTGTCCGCCTCTAAGCGTACGGCTCGATAATTGCTCCGGCGAGCCCATTTGTCGTGTCTGTAAGCACGTAGCGTTGGTGCTTGTTGAAGATGATATCACTAATGAATCCTAGATAGTTTTAAATCACTTAAGTAAATTTGCTTCTCGTTATCCTAAGAGTTGCAACAATCGGAGAATTTAGGATAACCTTCTGACGCGTTATGTATTCAAACTAGATATGTCGTTGACGAACCTCTAAAAAAAGTACGTGGGTTGAAGCCATTAATATAATTTATTCTAATTGTTTAACGATCTAGTGATCTGATCAGTTCATGTCCACGGTATGATACAATAAACCCTCTCGTACTAGATCATATTGGGGTTTTCAAAAACCTCTCCCGTGCTCGTCAACTCGGATCCGTCGCAATGGCAAACTCGTCCTCGATCGCCAAAGCCATAACCAAGCTCCGACGACTCAACGGCGACCATTCTTCTCTTTCGCCTCTTTTCTACAGTTCTTCCGCTGCGGCTTCACTGCCTGAATCTCTCTCCGGGTCTTCACTCAATTCCGTAGGTCAGTTATTAGCTTCTATGGTTGGGTTCGCTTTTTTATATTCCTACTGATTCCGTAAAAATAAGTCGATTTATTTTCTTTCTGTTGATGTGCAATGGACGCAGCAGAGAAAGAGAACAGATCGTCGAGATGGTCAAAATGGTTATTGTTTCTTCCCGGGGCTATGTCTTTTGGTCTTGGAACTTGGCAAATCTTTAGAAGACAAGACAAGGTTTGTATACTGATCCATTTGCTCATTTTAAATTTGCTTCTGAAATTTGTATCTCACTCTGGTGTATAAATTGTGTGTTCGCAATTAGGTTAGCTTTAATTTGGGGTTGCTCTGTAATCCATTATTGATGATACTATATGATATATTTTTGGTCATTGGCTCTAATGAATGATAACTTGCTTAGTAAACTAACAAACAGAATGTCTCTGTGTGTATATATACATATACACATATATTACAGATGGAATAGGATTTGGGATAACCAGTTCCAAATAACAAATTTTTAAAGATTTCTTTGTTGTTTTTTAACTTTGTTGGATTCATGTTGGAAAGGAAATATATTGTGCGAGGAGATACTCTAGAGTCTAAACGTCGAGTAAAAGTGAAAGCATTTTGGGAAAGGGGGTTAAGTATAGATTATGAAACGAAAGTTGAGTTTTGTGTTTTCAAAGGGTAATTAGCATATTTTTAATAGTTGTATAGTAATAAGCTATTTATTTTGCAGGTGGAACTCCTAGAGTATAGGAAGAAGAGGTTGGAACTAGAGCCATTGAAGTGGAACCAAGCGTTTGAATCTTCGGCCTCTTTGGATTTTAGAAGGGTTCTCTGCGATGGAGCTTTTGATGAGGAAAGATCAGTTTTCGTTGGTCCTCGCTCAAGAAGCATTTCGGGAATCACAGAAAACGGCTACTATGTCATCACTCCCTTTGTCCCCAACCCTAGCAATCCCCACAGGCAAGTCTGCTTTATCACATATCCTTTTCTTAAACAGTAGCTTTCCCGTGACTTTAATAGAATGGGTATTAAACTACAACATATCGAAAAACATTGGGTATTTCATAAAATGTTTTTGCAATATGTTTGGTTTATTTAGTGCAAATTTATTTGGCTCACAACACAAGCCGTACCTTATACCAGCTTGCAGTCGGCGGTTCTGGTGAACAGAGGATGGGTTCCCAGGAGTTGGCGATACAAGTCGTTGCAAGTCCAAAACGACAAAAGGCAACAATCAAAGCCCGAATCACACGAGATCCAAGAGACAGAGATAACCTCCTGGTGGAAGTTTTGGGCAAACAAGCCTCAAGCTTCTCAGGTATCATTAATATCATCATTAAATAAATACTGTTTTTTGAAGAATAAGCATTTATTTATATACGGTCAATAACTTTACAGGATCAATCTCCTAAGCATTATTCTTCGGAGATCATTGGTATAGTCCGTGGGAGCGAGAATCCGAGCATATTTGTTCCCGAAAATGAACCACGTTCGGGTCAGTGGTTCTACGTGGACGTTCCTGCGATCGCTCGTGCGTGTGGGCTTCCTGAGGACACTCTATACATCGAAGACATCAATGAAAACGTTGATCCAAGTAACCCTTACCCTATACCAAAGGATGTGAATACGCTGATCCGATTTTCGGTCATGCCTCAGGACCATTTAAACTACACCTTGACATGGTATGGTTGTTGGCTTCCACTTTTTGGCTTTCTTGATTGCTAGGACAAACACAACTTGAATGATTATGTCAAGTAGTTTGATTAAAAAACTCTTGCTGTCCGTTTATGGATTTATGGGTTTTTTGTTTGACCAGGTATTCGCTATCCGCTGCTGTCACATTTATGGCATTCAAGAGAATACGGCCGACAAAGATACGCAGATAGCAAGTGCATTTGCTCTGAAGCAGGAGTGAGAGAGTTGTTAATTGTAAGGACGAATTTCAGTTCCGCAGATAGCGTGAATTTTTTTTGCTCACGCCTTGCGAAGTGAAAAATATATTAAAAATATATATGCTACGTGAAACGGATGTAAGTTTTGATAAAATAAAAACATTTGATGATCCACTACCAGTACCTTCTTCTGAGACAAATTTGTTGGTTTTGTGGTATGTTTGATTTTCAGGTGACAGAGAATGGGAAACAAGAGCGACACATTGTGGAGACAGTGGGGAAGTTCAGCGTGATATGGGATTTCTGACAGGAAGAACAGCGCTCACGGGTGTTACAAAAACCAGCAAGGCCTGAAGAGCTGTTACTGCTACAAGACCTTGTTGAAGGACGAGTCCATCGTCGAAAGCCGCTTCATGCACGATAACTTTGCCTCCACCGGAGAAGATTCCCCCGAAGCCTCGCTCGTTGTTACCACCACCCCCATGAAAGTCAGCTCCATCAGCCTCTCCGGAAGAAGAACACGCTGACTTGGTGTTTCCCTATGGTCTTGTATTCATGTCTTGCTTTGTAATTTTCTTTGTTTGTATGGTTAAGTGGGGATCTGTGTTATGTGATGAGTTGGGTGGAGTGTGCTTATTGTTTGTAAGAGGAAAAAAATACGTATATATATATATATATTCTTCCCATTCCAAGTGACTCGGTTTGTATTTTGATGTAATTCTGTTCCACGATTAATCTATTTCTGTAATTACTCGTCTCTCTCGCAATTTGAGCAACTAGAGGAAACGCATTTTTAACACATTCCCTGCTGGTCACCTAGTCTAAAGTCTTCCTCAAAGAGAGGCTTCAGATGTCATACTTCACAAGAACCACAAATTACGACACATTAATTTTATATTTTATTCAGCAGAAGCACACTTTCGACATAGTACAGTAATTTGAGTTGTTTTTTTTAGTAATATTCACATAGGTTACCCTCACTTAAACCTATCTTTGAGCTTCTCTTCTCCCGTTCGATGTTCTTATTTATACTTCACAGCCTCATAGAAGCGATAGGTTACGACCGACTCGGACCACCTGCGACGGCCTCGGAAACAGCTGCGACGGCGGAAACCTCTGTGACGGCCTCGTAAACTGCTGCGACGGCCTCTGACAAGCTGTGAGGATTCCGACGACATCTGAGCAACTCCGAGCAATGAAGAAAAAGGTTTGTTCTCTTTCGATTCGCTCTAAATCTGTTTGAATTAGGGATTGCTCGAGTTAGGGTTTGAATTTGAATAGAAAATATGTTTGATGCTCGTTTTGTGATCTGTTTGAAATCAAAACAAAAAAAATAAAAATCAAAGTTTGAGCTAGGGATTGCTCGGTAATATTTTTCAAACATTCCGATGGATAGCGATGCAACACGATAATTAGGGATTGAGTTGTGTTTGTAAAAATTTTACTATGGAAATGATAAGCAACGATGGATAGCGATAGACTTTAAAAAAAATTAAACAGATTAAATGCGATGATAATCGATGAGCTGCGAAAATAATCGATGAAACCCGATTCAACAAAGTTCTAAAGTTTTCCGATTAAACTTGATGACATGCGATATGATGCGATTATCATAGAGATTTTAGGACTTTTTTAATTTTGTCGAGTACATCAGATTCCTAACGTTCGTTGAACCTTTCGAATTCGCCATGGTTCAAAAAATACCTGTTCAACAATAAATATCATTTTTGCAGCTTTCTTTTTAGCTTTTATAATCAATAAATATATGTTGCAAGTATAAACGAATTTCTCTCTCAATATATTTTGAAGCTCTCTTTTCAAAATTGCAATGCTGAATATAGTATATACTTTCCTTACTATAGCTGCTACAGTGAATGATTCATTCTCCAATTTATAGACAATGATTCATTTGTGATTTGCGTATGCATTGGAAGTAAGAACGGGGATGAATATATCAAAACGATTAAGAACTATCTATTAACGCTACATAGTAAGTTCGATGATTTCCTTTCTCAGGTTCTAAATGATTATTCTAAGAATGCAATTCATGACATATCATCACATTTCCTCATAAACTAAACGGATGAAACAATGAAGAATGCATGAAAATTTAGAAAGAAACAAAAAGAAAAATAAGATTTCTATGGAAACTAATTGATATGATGTGCAATATACAGCCCAGCTTAATAACAATACCAGCTGAATCCAATAAGATTCATAGAGAAAAGCAGAAGTTAGAAACACAAACCAAAATCAAAATTGTTTCTTTACTTCATTTTTTTTTTGTTGGTATTGTTAGTTCGTGAATCTTTAGCTCGTACCTTTGTGAAGCTAGGAATCCAAATCTTGAAATACAATGCCAAAAAAAGCGAAAAGCGACTAATGTAACTAAACACATGAAGTGCTAATTGGCTTAAACTCTGCGTAGAAACAGAAATAGTCAACTGTTTAGTTTCATCATTCAACACAAATTTGGTACATACAAAATCAAATTAGTTACATACAAAATGGATTTATATGTAACTAATTAGATTTTTATACTAAACTTAATTTTGAGTGTAACTAATTAAATTTAAATGTAACTAAACATAAGTTTAGATGTAACTAATTAGATTTGTATGTAATTACACACAAATTTGAATCTAACTAATTAGATTAATATGTAATAAGTAGATTTATATGTAACGTTGACTGAATAGTTACCTTTATATCCGAATAGTTACGTACATTTATTGAATAATTACCTTTATTTTCGATTAGTTACATAACTTTGACTGAATAGTTACCTTTATATCCGATTAGTTTTATATGTAACTAATTAGATTTAAATGTTTTTAAACATAAGTTTATATGTAACCAATTAGATTCGTTTGTCATTAAACACAAGTTTGAATGTAACTAATTAGATTAATATGTAACTAAG
This sequence comes from Urtica urens, assembly GCA_958296335.1. NCBI lineage: Eukaryota > Viridiplantae > Streptophyta > Magnoliopsida > Rosales > Urticaceae > Urtica > Urtica urens. Next base: position 21,376,427 of record OY282523.1, on the reverse strand, counting down.
TAGATTTATGTGTAACTTTGACAAAATAGTTACCTTTATTTCCAATTAGTTACATAACTTAGTCTGAAGAGTTACCTTTATATCTTATTAGTTACACACGTTTAGTGAATAGTTACTTTATTTTCGATTAGTTACATAACTTTGACTGAATAGTTACATTTATATTCGATTAGTTACATACATTTACCCAATAGTTACTTCTATTTCCGATTAGTTACATAACTTTGACTAAATATTTACTTTTATATACGAATAGTTACACATATTGATCCAATAAGTTGCGTTTAAATCTGATTAGTTATGTAACTTTCACTCGTTCAATTTTCAAGTCTTTTTTTTTAGTGGTTTGACCATATATATTCAGTTCAAATCAATTTGTATATCGTCACATTATTGTGATTCTGCATATATAATAAAAAAATTGAGCAAGAGTCTAGAGAAATGATAAAATAAAGAACATCCATATCAAAAGTTATTCGTAGGCAACAATACCAGTTTAGATAAAAGAGATAATTCGTAAACAGCTCCCACATTAGTTATATAAAAGAAGAGGAATGTGTGTGTAAGAGGAGGAATATGATATATTTGTCCACTAATTGATTAATTAATTAAATAAAAACCAGTTTAGAAACATATAAACCAATTTAGTTATATTAAAAAATAGATTACTTACATAAATATCAACATTAGCTACATAAAAATCGAATTATTTACATACAAAATTGAATTATTTACATATAAAACTGAATTAATTACATAAGAAACCAAATTAGTTACACACAAAACTGAATTAGTTACACAAAAACTAATGACTAATGATTTTTTAAAATTAAATATTTTTTCGATTAATAAAAAAATAATAAAAAATATTGTTAAAAAACGATTTAGGAAATAAAATGAGAAAATAATTTTTATTGAAAAAGATCGAGGAGTGGAGAATATAAAATATATGATAATTATTTTGATTAAAAGATGAGATATAATAAAAATATGAGAGATGAAATATTGATTTGATGTTTGTGGGTAAAGGAAAGAGAAACTTATTCATTTTTGAGTGTTTTGATTGATTGTTAATATTTAGTTATTTAATATTAGTTTATATAACTTAGTAAATAATTAAAAAGTAAAATTACTTTTGTAATTGCTTTTCTCTTTTGAAAAAAAATTCCCTCATTTGACTACTTATAGTTTTGTCTTTTTGAAAACATAATGATATTTCCGTGACAGAGAGATTGTTAATTACTAGAATTGTGTAAAGTCCTTTTGTTTATAGACGTTAAAACATAGTTCAAATAAGATGTTAAAATCGGTTTTTATAAACACGGTCGTTTTTCTCCAAGGTCGTTATATGAAACCCTGTCGTTTCGATCGGGTAACACTAAACCCTTACACTGAAACCCCTAAATCGAGTTCATTTTACCGAGAAGAAAGGAGAAGAAGAAGAAAAGAAAATGAAGATCTTCGAGGTCAACGGAGAGACTCTCGTTATTTCCCTTTTCTCCGACGTCACAAACTCAGGGTATTCTCTTTCCCTCTCAAAATAATAGGCTTCTCGAAGAACTAACAACTTCAAGGTCAAATTCACTTGCTTTTACGATGCTTTCATATCTCTGGGGAAAATATGATCTCTTTATCTTTTCTCGTGATTGTTACAGTTTAGGCACTGTTATGGTGTTTGTCGCAATAGAAGAGAAATCACAATTCATTTCAAACATAAAACTGGGAAATCAAAGCCAATTAGATCCATTATATTTGATGAGAAACAGAAGAACCAAAAAAATAATATCCACTTCACTTTGGTCCTTGGATTTTATTAGCTTCCCACACAAGCAATCAGATGTTTTACATAATCGAACATTGTTTACCTCTCAGAGAACTAGTCGAGTCTATGCAATCTGGAACGTTGGACCCAGAAGTTGCCTTTCTCAACGCATCTCTGGTTCTTCCATTACAACCCATGTTAATAATATTATAGCTTTCATCGGTTTTCCGCGTCGAATCTTTTAACACTTTTGATGTTTCAAAACAGATCCCAGATATCTTCCCTGTACTAGCAGCGGCGCACAAAACCCTCGTGTCAAAGTCGAGGGATTCGTTGACCACGCGAACTCTTCACTCCGAGCTCGTTTATAATTACGCCGGCTCCAAGCATGTAAGCCTTCTCTTTGATAATCCACAACCAATTGATAGATATATAAATAGACACAACGTAACATTTGGGGTTCATTTTGATCCATAAATAGATCACGGAGTCTCTGAAAAGATGTGGAATCTCTGAGACCTCAACTTATATACTTGCCGCTCGTTTCGGTGCTTCCCTAGAGGAGGTTAGAATCTTAATGTTTATGTGGGACTTTTTGGAGATATTATTATTCAATTCATTGTATTTTTTTTATATTCTTAATTTATGTTTAGGAAAACATTACTTTCTAGATTAAAGCTATTGAGAAGATAGTGAACGGGAAAAAGATTGACTTGGATGAGCTAGGAGCTAGAGCAGACCAACCCCGAATTCAGAAGGTAAAAGCGAGATTCTCGACCTAATTATAACCCTCTTACGATGAATTGTTTTATATTTGTTTCAGCATTACAAGATATCAGCACCAGAGTTGGGAATTTCGTCGCTCGCCGATGCCATTGTGTGCCGCATTGCTTCTCGTGATGCTTTGTGAGATATGTGTCGCTGGTGTGTTTTATGCATCTAAAACGAATTTGTTGGTTTTGTGGTATGTTTGATTTTCAGGTGCCTTTTTTATCATTTATTTTTAGCTATGCATATTGACCAGATTTTTTTTACTGTCGAATATACAGACATTCATCTAATAGCAGACAGCCAGATAAACTTAAAAACCAAATACAAGATAAAACAATACAATTTTTTTTTATGAAACCGAAAGCTAATAGTTATAAACTGCAATTAATTCATCTCACTCAATGCAATTGTAAAGAAAAGAAGACCAACTACCTGATTTGTCCTTGGAATGAGCATCCGATATAACAAGAAATACTATTACAATGCGTAAATTCTTGCCACAGCTCATTACTGATCTTGATATCAGAGCTGAGATTGTTCATCTATTTAGCTTCCTTGAAGAGCTTAGTTTTGTTCATTTAGCATATCAGTATAAAGTTTGGTGATATATGTAGAATTATTGACTCCTTTTGTTCATTTAGCATATCAGTATAAAGTTTGGTGATATATGTAGAATTATTGACTCCTAACCAGCCATTATTTAAGGAAAAATTAAATTGTCTGGTCAACTCGTGTATTATATTTTTATGCTAATGGTGCGCTTATATTTAGGCGGGGAAAGTGACTGAATATAAAATATATGCTAGGTAAGAATTATCTGTACTATTATTGGCCCCCACCTCTCTTCTTCCTTCTCCTTCTTTTATTCTCTCGCGCTTCTCTCTCTCTCACTCCCTCGTGCGGGCCCCACCTCTCTTTATTTTCTTCCATGTGTAACCCACCTTCCACTCACCCTCTCTTTCTCTGCATCCCATTAACTCTCCCTCATCATTTCTCTCTCTTCCTCTTGCCCGTGACTACCTCATTTTTTTCGTTCATTTTACTTCACACACTCTCTCTCTCATCAAACCCACACAGATTCTCTCTCTCTCATCTTCACAACTCTCGGTCATTTCTCTCTCTCATCGCCGGTCACTCAATTCCGACCAAAATCACAACCGTTCTTCATCAAAAAGCTTCTGCTCCTCGTCACGATTATATCTAGCCAAGTCCGCCCCTGACCTCTTTCTCGCGCGTTCTCGCCTCTTCTCCGTCGTGGCGGTCGAAGCACCATCGACGGTCACCGGTCGTTTTTTGGCATTTTCAAGTGTCGAGAAAGCTCAAGAACGTCCTAGAATCCATGAATCCAAGGTGAGATAAGCTCCGATTCGTCAATTTTGATTTTGAAAATCAAATTGGGAATTTAGGGTTCGTCGGAGATTTTGGGAGTTTTTTGGAATTGAGTTTGGTTTGAAGAAATTTGTTGTGTATCTCGTCTGTGTGTACTTTCAATTATATTTCAAGCTTGAGTTGTTGTAATTTCGAATTTGATTTTGGAATCGGAAGTTAGGGTTCTTCATAGTCAGATTTTGGGGTTTTGGTGATTTAAGCTTGATTTGATGAAATTGATTGTACTTTCCGTTTGTATGGCCTCTGAATTGCGTTTTGAACCCGAGTTGCTAGGGTTTCGATTTGAAGATCATTTTTACCCGAAAATTAGGGTTCATGTTCGGAAAATTTGGGGTTTTTTATGTTATCTGATTCTGTTGTCAAAATTGGTTGTAACGATAGCTTAAATCGTTATATGAAACTATGTCGTTTCGATCGGGTAACACTAAACCCTTACACTGAAACCCCTAAATTGAGTTCATTTTACCGAGAAGAAAGGAGAAAAAGAAGAAAAGAAAATGAAGATCTTCGAGGTCAATAGAGAGATTCTCGCTATTTCCCTTTTCTCCCTCTTTTAAATACAAGCTCTGTCATTAAGGTAAATGACATGTAGTTCATTGACTAGTATGAGTAATAAACGACAATAAAAATAATATAACTCTAGATGCCTAAGTACCCTAATAATTATCTAATAAATATGAATGACAAAATTATTAAAAATAATAGTTTTGTTCAGTTTTATATTATCAAAAGGTCTGTTTTTCTAGTTTACAACTGTAGGATATAGCATTGATATTTCTACACTTTTTTAGGCCAAGAAAATTAAAGTTCTCTTTGTAAACATACATTGGGTTGAAAATAAATTTGTAAACATTGAAAATAAATAAAGGGCAATGTTTTAAAGAGGAATGGTTGTGCCTGTTCTCAACATTTATTTTGCATTTATTTATAATATGATACGATCTCAAATTTAAACATTAAAAATAGTAAATATTTATCTCAAATATAATTTTTCAAAAAATATTGATTGCATGAATTTACAAGTATGAAAAACATCGAATTTATATGTATAAAAATTGGGTCGTTGCACTATAGTTAGAATCGAACGACCAATTGTAACGTCGTTCCTATTAAAATCTCGATGTGCCACCACGCATACTTGCAAATGTCCTTATCGTTAAGTGTTTAGAGTTTATCATCAATTTGTATGGCTCACTGCGTGTTTGGATAATAAGGAGTGGAAAAAAAAAATATCAGTTTAGAAGTATTTTTGAGTTTTTCAAAATCGAACTATTTTGCCACTCAATTTTAAAATTAAATAATTGCATCATCCATTTGAAAATAGATCTTAATGGCATTTGGGAACATACAGTATGATTTTTTTGATGATATCTATAATTGTTTTAACGGTTAGATTTTCATAAAATAAGTTTCAAAATAAATCTTGGCCAATTGTTACAAGTTTATACATTTCTTCATATTTTCCTCTGAGCTATTATTTTTTTCCCAATCATCCACTAACTTGAATGTGAAAATACTAGCTTACACTTGATTCTGTTTTCCTTTACAATATCCATTTAATTAATAATAAAAAAGTCTTTCGCCTTTTATCACATTACCAAGGAGTTGGCATAGTACACCATACTAAGTTGAGTTTTGTTTTTTAAATTTATAATTAAAATTAAAAGGTAAATTGATCTTTTCAAATTAAAAGGTAAATTGATCTTTTCAAATTAAAATGTAATGATAATATCACCTTTCTTTCAATTAAAAATCACGGAAAAAAATCTGCCTCAAAAAAATAAAACTTAGTGCCGGATTAAAAAAAACAACTTTTTGATAAAAAGAAATAAAAAAAATTTATACTAGTCTTTAAATAAGCATTAAAAACGAGATTTGTGAAATTACTTAGTTCGACAATCTATTATCCCAAGTGTAAAGAAAAACCAGAGAAGTGGGCTTATGGCCCAAATAGAGAAAACGAAACCCTAATATAAGAGCAGAAGATCCGTTGCCAGTGAGTTTCTCTGCAAAAATCACGAAGATGGCCACAGCAAAGACCGTGAAAGATGTGTCGCCGCACGAGTTCGTCAAGGCCTATTCCGCCCATCTCAAGCGTTCCGGAAAGGTCTTTTTCCTCTAGAAATTGTATTCTCTGACCGCAAAAAAGATCGATATTTGTGCGTATTTACATGTACCAGTGATGTGGTATACTGTTGTTTATTGGCGATCGATCTGGATTAGTTTCACAGGCTTATAGAAGGCGTTAGCACCGAGTAACTTAATATAAGAATTTGACATGTTGGGCTCCGAATTGAGAATTTCAGTGTGTTCAGTTGACATATTCTTTAATTTGAACATTTTGGTCTAAATCACAGGTTGAACTCCCTGAATGGACGGACATTGTGAAGACGGCACAGTTCAAGGAATTGGCTCCTTACGATCCCGATTGGTACTTCATTCGCGCAGGTATGTGTTTTTCTAAATCTCCACAAATTAGCATTCTAAATCAGTGAGGTGCGTGTTGACGAGAGTGTGATTTTGACAGCTTCGATGGCTCGGAAGGTATACTTGAGAGGAGGAATTGGAGTGGGAGGGTTCAAGAGGATGTACGGAGGGAGCAAGAGGAACGGGAGCAGACCGCCGCACTTCTGCAAGAGCAGCGGCGCCATTGCCAGACACATCCTGCAGCAGCTCCAGGCCATGAACATCGTCGACGTCGACCCCAAAGGTGGCCGGAGAATCACCTCCACCGGTCAACGAGACCTTGACCAAGTCGCCGGAAGAATCGGTTTTGCTCCTTGAACACACTCTCTCTCTCTCTCTCTGTCTTCAATGTTTACCGTCGGAAAAACCTCAAATCATTTTAGATTATATCTTTTTTTTTACTTTTGATATGTGAGCTGTTTTTTATAAGAACTGGTTCCTTAGTGGTGTAATTCTGAAGTAAAGTCAACGTCTTTTTTTTTTGTTCGGAGTGGATTTATATACGTAGTTGATGGAACAAGCTTTGCTGAGATTTGTAGAGCTTTGCTGAGGGATATTAGAAACACATCTTGCATGTTTTAAACACTTATTTAAGTCCAGTTATGCTTATGCTTCATTGGGATAAAGGAGCTCTCCATGAAACTATTATTTAACCAAGCCATAGCTTGTGAAAGCTTAACTGCACAGATGATCTTAATGCTTAAGTTCAAGTGGTGGTGACATTGCCCCAGCTGTCTTGTAGTTCTGAATCCAACATTGGGTTTCAGGCATATCCCAATTGAGAAATAAAATTATCACTTTCAAAAGTCACATAGCTGAGATTCATGTTTAATTCCTTTTTCTCCGGGATCATAAGCTCTCCGATGAAGACGCAGAATTCCACTTTGGGAGTTGCGGATATCCACTCAATATTTGTTCCCTGATTGTTGTGTCCCAGAACTTGATGGTAGAGAAAGCATAGGCTCTTAAACTTGGAATGCAGCGAATATATCTTCTCCATCATAAAGAGCATGGAAGTTTGTCTTCATTGACCTCCCCACAAGTCCACGAACGCATGGCAAGGACACAATCTTAGATCGGTTTCATAGTTGGAATTGTAGGTTGGAAGATAATTTGGATCAGGAAATCCATCGGAAAGGTGGCCATCGTAGAGAGTCTACAGACTAACAAAGGAGTTTCAGCAGAGAAATACTCAACTTTGATGGTCGTTGAAGTTTTCGCTAGGTTATTTTGCACACCACCTACCCATGGTTTTAAACAATTAAAAACTGTAGTAATAAGATTTATGGACATGACCACATATGACTATTAACTTGTTGAATGAATTGCAATGTTTTTGCGTTTCAGATAAATCAGACTGTTAGAAAAAGAATATTCTTAATCTTGATTTAAGCTGTAGTAACCATCATTTAATTAGTTTTTCTCGAATTTCGAAACCCACTTCAATAGAAACGCTGTCAATCCAAATCAGTTAGTTAAGCCATTCAGCTAAATATCTAGATTAAGTCCATCTTATTAAAAATATTTGAAATGGACAGCTTAAAAAATCTGTCAAAAATTCTTTTATACTCAAAATATCGTATCTTATCATATGCTATTGTACAACAATCGTATCTTATTTTATGAAGTGATTGTGATCTTTGAAATTTTGAATATAAGGGCATTTTTGTCCAACTTTAAATCTAAAATTTATTTTCATATATTTTGAATAAGATGAGTATAATCTGAATATTTAACATCTAAAAATTGAAATTTTTCTGTGTTTATATCAAGCCGAGAGGTACAATCATCAAGGAGTTTAACGCTTGACAAATACTTCCTACCCACAAAATGTTACACACAAACAGTGGATAAAAATTATGACCATATTTTTAATAAAGAGTATAATCTAAATATTTAACATCTAAAAATTGTAATTTCTTTTCGTTTATATCAAGCCGAGAAGTACAATAATCAAGGAGTTTATCGCTTGAAAAATACTTCCTACACAAAATATTATACAGTGGATAAAGTATGACCTACGAGTGCAAACCAAAGAAGCATGCTCTCTATTAATCAAGTTACTTGTACACGTGTAGCAATCATTTAATTAGTATTTCTCAAATTTCTAAACCCGCTTGAAGAGAAACAGTATCAATCCAAATCAGTCACCTCGGTAATTCGTTTATATCAAGCCAAGAGGTACAATAATCAAGGAGTTAAACGCTTGACATATACTTACTTCCTACCCATAAAATATTATAAACAAACTGTTAATAACTATATGAAGTATGTGTATGACTGACCCCTCCTAAGAGTGCAAACCAAAGAAGCAAGCTGCTCTATTAATCCAGTAACTTGTACACGTAGACCTTAAACTTTACAGCCATAAATTGAAAAAAATCACATGCTTGAGGTCAATTAGCGGCTTCGAGGTCTGCCTTGGGCTTGTTGGCAAGGCGGCCCAACTGAAGTCCTGCCATGGCTGATGAAGAACCACTGGCTTGAGGCGTGCCTGAGCTCGACCCGTCGCTGGCTGTTTTGGCCGCCTTCTTATCTTTCACCCTCTGAGCCCAACCCACGAGACCCACTTGCACGTGCTCCTCAAATATCGACTTCTTGAAAGAGCTTCCCATCTGCACGATCATCAACGTTATTACAAGTCAACATGCGAAATAGTAATAAATAGTTTCGAGTATGTGATTCATTTTGAAAATGTGATGCCTTGTTGTGCTTGAAATACGAGAAATTGCCTCAAATGTAACATTTAACACTAATTTTTCTCATTTCCCTTAAAAATTATTTACCCTTAGTATACATTAGACACCTATTATTGGCCGTAGATGTCTACAACAGACGTCACTTGTTGACCGGGGATGTCTATGGTAGACATCTATTCTAGTGGTCTATTGTTTACAAGGGTTAATGATCTTTTCACCATTTTTTAGTGGCAAACTAAGAAAAAAAAACAATTTTTACGGGTAATTGGAAAAAATAGTGTTGGGAATGGCATTTTGGACAATTCTCTTGAAATATATTGAACACACGCATGCAAATGTCATTGATTTGACTTCCAGACCACTTTCTAAGGATAATAAAGTAGTATGTGACGAAGAAACTACCAGGGATTTCCAATTTTTTATATTTTATAGTTTGGGTTCCAAACATAGCATTGGAGAAAAGAATAAGTTTGGGTTAAACTTGATCTTGACTTACCTGTGTGACAATGGCGTAGAGAGGGAGTGTGCTGTAACTACAAAGTACCTGAATGAATACACTGAAGAAAAGAAACATACATCTTTTAGTGAAGAGAAGGATTTGAGAACGTGGGAATTGGGGTTGCACATCTTTTTAGTGAAAATAATAGAGTGTTTCTTTTACCCGATGATAAGCCTCGGAACGATATAGCGAACTTGCCCCATTATGCAGGAGTCAAACCCATATTGAAACTACAAAATCGCAAGGATTGCTCAGGCAACTAAAACAGAAAGAGATTTAAGAAGAAATAGAGTCCAGAAATCCAAGCTTACCAGAATCCAGAAAAAGAATGCGATCTCAAAAGAGTTTTGGAAAAGGATGAAATGGATCAAGAAGAGGACGACTCTTGGATGGCCAAACCAGAAGTGATCGTCCGATGGTTGAACTACGAGATCTCCTTCTACAGCAACGTGTTTTTCTGCTACCTCTTGAGCCAACTGGGTTATCACGTGCTCTAGCTTCGCCCCAACAGCAAGCAGAAGCTGCAATGAAATTTATGAATAAATATATATATAACATTGCGGCATTCTATCTAATCAGCCATCGGGCATAATTCCACAAATAAATTTGTCCGAGTAATAACTCCACTATGTGTACCTAAAATGGCACCAATTTTATATTTTGGCTGCTCCTTGTGACTATATGAAAGAATTCGATCGAGTCTATTCGGTTTTTTTCTCATAAGTTAAAGACTACTCAAACCGGTTATGTTGTTTACTACATTACATGAACATTTCTCGTGTAATAAACAGACTGTATTGTCATCTTGGACTTAAATGCTATAATCATTATTGTTCACTACTTGGCTTCATATTCTGCTACGGGATTGCTAGAAAGGAATTTGTTTCTTTTTTCTATATAATGTCAAATGCCTTCCACCAAAGAATATGAAACTCACAATGAAAGGAATGAATGCTATCCAGAAGTATGTGTGCCAGCCTGCCAAAGATTAATTAAATTATGTGAATAAACACCTGTGCAACGAGCTTCATTGTATGCACAGCGATTATATGCGGTGAATCAACATTTTGGTTGGCATAGAGATAAAAATGTCTAACTTACATTTCTTTGTACCCTCGAGTCATTCAAGAAACTAAACCTAACATAATAGTTTATGTTCGCATTAAAGTTGTACAAAGACTCCTATATAAGACAACCATGAGACTAGTGGTCTCCTCATATGAGTTCCAGGCCTTGATATCTTACGAGGTAGTAACCAAGTAATATACTTGGTTTCCTCCTCCCAATGATTACACAGATAAAAACAAAAATCTCAATTAGAAAAACCTGCAAGAGTAGTTGTATTGATTATAATTTACATAGGTCATTACAGGGGTTTATAAGAATTGTTTTAAAGCTCAAACAATTTAGTTATCTCAGTATAAAACTAGTTTTAATGGGATGATTGGATAAACTTTATTTTTGGAGGCCAGTTCGGCACAATCATCAATTCAGATAGCAAAAAATGTTATCAAATATCAGGCTGAGTCATGTCAAAGAGTATCAAGAGAAGCACCATACCATTAACATTCAGCAACAAGAAGATGACCACAAAGACCCAGAGGTACCAACTGCAGCCAAGGAAATTAGATCCTCAATATATGATAACTTACACCATTATAAGGAAACATTGATCATACCACTATAGTTTATATATATGGACCTTTATAAAGTTTCTGAAATAATATTATAAAAACACACACTAAAAATTGAAAAGATTACTCGCCTTATACCAACAACTTTCTTGAAGTCGTCTTCAAGAGCACGAATCATGTACTTGTGAAAATTAAACTTGGGGTTCCCTCTGCAGTGGGTCTTTGATAACACGAAAGAAATAGCTCCTGGTATTAGTAACTCAGAAAAACTATGCTAAAAATTTCATTTGGTCAGTTTTGTGAGTACCCATAAGATTATACCATGATAAATCCCAACCGCAACGTGACATAATCTGATTTGGTAACAGATGCATAAAACTGCTTGAAGAAAGAACGCTGAAAAACACATAAAAGTCAATCATGTCAGAAGTCCAAATTTTAAAAGTTGCTCATAACCAGTTTGGAGGAGTTTGGTGTCTCTGAAAAAATTAATACGAATAATAATGCCTCTCACTGTAAATATAAAACTTACCAGCCAACCCAGCACAGTTGAATTTTTGCCGATACCCAGAAAATGTTCTTTGATAAAAGCATGTTGATGGACATGGGTTACCACCTTCTTCGACTTAGATTTCAGAACTGCAATTAACCCATTTTTAGTTTAGGAAAGTCATGAAATGAATTTAATTTTTTAATTAATACTTTTTTTCTTCATACTTTGTTCTGTATCGTAATTGTCTTTAGCAATGGAATCTTCCCAGCGCTTCCATTGACGTATCTAATGCCGAAAAAAGAAAAAAAAAATATAAGCAAGTCATCAAGTTATTGTGCCAGATATATTGAAGAGCAGACAAAAAATCACCTTAGCCCCTCCAAAAACAACAGTTAGAACACAGAAGGTGACGTGGACAATGGCAAGGACGAAGATAAAAATGTGGAGATGATGTAATGCTTCAAGGGATAGCAATGGAACTTTGCCCTGAACAAGTTGAACGAACAAAGAAAGTTAGAAAAGTAGACGATTCTAATTAAACACTTGGACACTGAAAGAAAGATTAAAATAGAATATATTAATTAAAAGTAACAATAGTTAAATTTTAAACAGTATCGCCGGCAATGGAGTTTAGTACACTCGAAGGAAGAATTAAAAAAGAGAAACAAGAAGAAGCAATAAATGGATTGACTCAAGACAAATCATCATTGTTTCAAGATTAAAAAAACATATACAAAGATTGGACATGGAAGTCTCTTACGTAACCGAACACGTTTTCGATCAAATATCTGAGGATATTGCAATCAAACAATAACTTATACACGCACCATAAACAAGTTCGAATCTTTGGTCAAATGCTATTTTTAAACAAGCCCCAAAAAGTGAAGACTGTTTCTACACCTAACCGATATTAATTTTAAATCGTTTGAAGATTGCGACGGCGTACACCAGAAGAACCACAAAGCATTTTTACATAAAAGTGAAATTTCTTTCAAGAGAAGCGATTAGAAAAAAAGCTTCGTATACGTATACGAACAAAAATGAACAGTTAAAATCAAGTGGACGCAAAGAAACAGTTACATTTCGCCTAAGCAAAGCATATGGAGAAAAATAAACATAAATAATATTTGCAGTTTACACAGACAGAGAAGTCAGTAAAGGAATCGAAATCTAGGGCACCAAAAAAGGGAAGAAGAAGAAGAAAAAAAACCTTCTTTCCGCAGTAACCGCTGTGACCAGATTCCTCGGCGAGGAGCCTCCGGATGACGCCGGCGACGGAGAGATGCTCGGTGGAGTGGGAATTGGGCTTCTCGTAGTTCTTTTTGAGTTTGGGGTCGCAGGGAAGGAGATTGTCGACGAAGTCCTTGGAGACGCAGAGCTTGGCGATGAGGTTCTGAGAAACGGTGAGCATGAGGGAGATGAAGCCGAGAAGCATGAGCTCTTCCTTGACTTTGGTGAGAGCCTCGTAGAGAGGCTTCTGGTTCTTCTTCTTGAGCAATTTTCCTAGGAGATGAAGAAGCCTCTCCAACGCAAGAGACAGAGCCACGATCACTGTGCACACCCCAGCCACGATCCACGTCGGCGTGTACTCCAACGTCTCTCCCTCTTCTCCTCCGCTCATTCTCTCTCTCTCTCTCTTCCCAAACGAATTTTTCTTGACTTTTATGTGTGAGTGTTAATATAGCGTTTCGAGAGGTGATTTTTTTCTCTTTTTTTCCTTATAATGACTCTCTTACGATAAGAGGACACTTTCTAAAATAAATAAATAAACACACGACATTTTTGTTGACTTTTTTGTCTTATTTTTTGCTGTAATATGATTGAGCAGATTCTATTTTTTTAATTATTTAATGAGGACTGTTGGGTTGTCCGTTGTTCTGTCCACGCTGCAACCATCTGTATTCTTTTAGAAGGATATAATTTAATATTCCATGATCGCTCCAGATCTTATGCGTAATTAACGTGAAATTTTCTCTGACACGCATTTTCTATTTTCAAAAAGATAATTTGTAATGTATTTTCTTATAGAATGTAATAGATACAGTTATAGTTTTGAGTTATTTTAAGGTGGTAATTTCTAAGGATTTTACTTGAAAGGAACTTTTGGTGATTACATTAAGTTTTCTGGGTCCCAGGTTGGGATTTTTTTAGGACACAAATCACGGATGATACAGAATCTCATATTTTAAGAAAAAACATTATTTATACCGCCGATTACAAGAGCACTTTTAATAATAAGTCATTATAACTTTTATTTCACTTTACACTTAGGTCCGTTTGGAACCCGAAAAATGCGAGAAAAAAAAAATAAATTTTTTTAGCGTGTTTGGATTCAAGAAAATATGAATGAAAATTTTTGGCATAGAAAATAAGAAGAAAAACGTATAACTAAAAATCGATTTTCATTCCTCTCGAAATCTGGTGGAAAATGAAAATCCACCACATTTCACATACGTGGAGATTTTTATTTTCCAATCCACGCACGTGTGTGCTCAAAATTTATTCACTCTCTGATCTCTCTCGTGTACTCTCTCTCTCTCATCTCACTGTGTTCATCTCACTGTGTTCTCTCTCTCATCTCTCTCTCTCTCTCTCTCTCTCTCTCTCTCTCTCTCTCTCTCTCTCTCTCTCTCTCTCTCGTCGGAGCTCGTCGTAATCAAATTCCTCTCGAGGCTCAAGTTCAATAGATACCTTTTTCGCGCAGAATTTATGACTTTACTCAGCGGTTCGAACCAAAGAAACGATGCCAAACAGTACACGAGGAAGTTCTAAATGTTGATATCAAGCCAACAACCATGAACCAATTCCAAACTCACCAGTCAGGATTCAAGAATCTCGCAAAAGATCATTTTACTTCCCTTCTTTTCAGCTGTTGTTTTCGCTCTTTACATATCGATTTTTAGGTTTAGGATTTTAGATCTTTGCTTAGAATTGCATATATGTGTAATTAGTTAGGTAGAACAGAAATTTAGGATATTATATCGGATTTAGAATTGCAGATCTCGAATTTGTTCCAATTTTATATATTATATCGGATTTCAGATCTAGCGTGAAGACGGATCTGGCGTGCCTGTGCACCGTCTACACCACGTCGGGCCTGCTGAGCTCATTTCGCCAACGTCACCATCCCGCAGGCACTCAACCTCACCGCCAACTGCGGCGTCCCTGTCTCCCTCGACCGCTGCACCAACTCCAACTCCTCCGCAACGCCTGCCGTCACCACTAATCAGTCTCAAATCCTAAGTTACAAATGGAAGATTCGAGCTCTAGAAACCTGATGAGAATCAGGGAGCTAAAGTGGATTCAAGTGATGAAGGAGCTCAAATGGATGGAAGTGGATCTGAAATGATTAGAAGAAAACTATCAAGTGATCCATTAAGTTTACCTAGTGGACCTCTCACAAGATTTAAAGCCAAACAACTCAAAGAGGCTTTAAATGGGCTGATTCAAGAAGTTAATTCACTTGGGCCAAAATTTGAAGCAAATCTGAAGCAAGAGAGCCTAATTAGCGTGATTAAGGCTCTAGAGGAATAATCAGAATGCCTATGTTGTTTTTAGGCATTGGACCCACGTTTTTAGCATTAAGTGAGGTTGTTTACTCTTTTGGGAGTTACTATTGTAACCACTCAGAGAGGTTGGACGAATTTTGGGTGTTTTTATACATTAAGTGTGTTGTTTATTGTGTTTTTATGTCAAAAACTTTCAGTTTCAAAGTTATGAGGGCTGAGAATTATTGACATTTAGTTTTCAGGTTTAATTAATTAGTGTCTTTAATGTTGTTTTCAGAGTGGTTGGGAAAAACGTTTTGGTGTGGTTGTAAAGCCTTTCAAAGGCTATAACTAAGTGTTTAGAACATTGTAATCAGACAATTACCTTCTGAATGAATTATATGTGAGTTTTGTGTTTTTTCTTATTCTTGAAAAGACTTCTTTGAACTTATCAAGTCTTCTTGTGGCGTTCAGCAACTTGACTTATCATCTTGATTCTTAAGCATTTATCTTGAGTATTTTGGTGTGGCGTCGTAAATCTTGTAGGTTTGGTTCTTATCTCCATAGATATTGGGTCAAATCTCAACATTCTACTCCTTTTCAGATCTTGGGGTCTTTTTTCCAGTTATTATTATTGGGTCTTATCGCATTTGTTGGTAAGGATCATATCAAAACCCGAGCAAATTTGATCGATTTCAAAGCTCCAAAAAGGCATGTCGATTCCTTCTCTGAAAATGTAAAGCCCGCCCTGTTTGTCTGGCCGAGCAAATTCGATCGATTTCAAAGCTCCGAATTGATCTATGTTTTTGTTCAGGGTAGCAACAAACGTCAAAATGAGTTTAATCATAATGAATCGGTGCCACCACGATACAAATCTGGAAACCAAGTTCTAAGCTCGGATCAAAGACCACCACAACCACCGCTATATTCGAGGGTAATAAATATTCGACGGTATCTCAGAGAATTTTTTGTTTTGAATGAAGAAACAAATAAATTGCTTCCACTTATTGCATCACAGGTTAAGAAGTTGTATTGTTTTGATAGTGCTTTTTGCTTTTCCATCGTCATTGTATTATAATTGAATGCTGTTTTTATTTTGGACTATGGATATTGATACGCCATAGGTAGGGTTACTTTCAAAAGAATGGTCTCGGGTTCTAAGTTAACTTTTGGTTTGTTGTGTTACAATACAATTTTTGTTTAGATAGTTTTGGTGTTAATTAGTTTCTATCAAATGTTGGTTTAGTTTTCTTACTGTTTATACCTTGACGTGTATCAGTAAAGGGGTTTGATTTCATCACGATCTCTTTTTCTAATACATTTGCTTTCAGATATTGCTCACTTTGAAACCAAGATTTATGACCAATTTAATCTCTTCGGGGAAAACCCTATTTGTTGTATATACGATTTAAGCAAGACTGGTCTCTTGATACATATATATTTTTACATGTATACATGCACATTAGAAAGAGAATACTTTATGTCCCTTAAAATGTTGATCTGTATATATGTTTGGTTTTACGTGTATATTTTTTGTGAATCTTTTTGCCAGTCATAAATCAAAGAATTTTTTGTGAATCTTTGAAATAGGTTTGGTGTTAATTTTTTGTAAAAACAATACCCTTACGCTATTACTTCATTCTATGATTTTAACAGTATTGTTTCTATGATTTTTCAGGCTGCTAGAGAAGAGTCTTTCTCTGCCCGTTTTGTTGAAAATGATAGTGTAGATTCTCAAGTGAACCGGGGAAAACTATTAAATCAGCGTCTTTCACTACATCATCGATGTCACGGGTATGTGCCCGCCAATTTGTGGTTGTTTTGCAACAATTTATCAAAGTTTTAAATAAAAGACTAGAATTAGAAGGCATATTTATATTTTTTAGGAGAAAAAAGATGATGTGAGAAGGAAAGCAAGCAGCCTAGTCGTCGCATATGCAGCACATGCTACATCTTTAGTATTAGCACGTAGTCGTTTCAATCGAGTACATCGAGTCGATGATAATAGAGATTACGATAGATTTATATTTATGAAACGACTCGAAAAAAATGATGATTGTCGCAACATGTTGAAGATGGGAATAGAAGCTTTTAGAGCACTAGTACATCTACTGCGAGATACAAATCACCTACAAGATAGTTGGTATGCTAGTGTCGAATAAAAAGTTGTGAAATTTCTTTATCTAATTGGTCACAACGCTAGGAATCAAAATTTCAAATTCTTTTTAATTCCGATCCGGTGAGACGACAAGTCGTCAATATCATGAAGTTCTCAAGGCTATAATATCTTTGCATAAGATATTTTTAATGCCACTCGAAGTATTAGAATGCCCACCAGAAATATTTAACAATTCAATATTCTTTCCATATTTAAGGTACTCGTACTAAAACCAAATCTTTTACAAATAAAATTTTTACATGATTCTTTTATAGTTAAATCCTAGGCGGTTTTACAGGATTGTATTGGTGCAATTGATGGCTCACATTTTCGAGTCAAAGTACCAGTCAATATCACAAAACGATATCGAGGTCGTAAGGACTTTCCAACGCAAAATGTTTTGGCTGCTTGCACTTTCAATCTTAGATTCACGTACGTGTTGCCTGGTTGGCAAGGGTCAGTGTCGGATGCTAGGATATTAAATAACGCACTAACTAGAGATACTGATAGATTAGTTGTACCACGAGGTAAAACAATAATTTTGTATCACCTATTAATATTTTTACTTTTTATAATAAAACAAAATGTAACTTTGGAATTCACCATATAAGTAAATATTTCTTAGTGGATGATGGATGCCCATTAAGAGTCAGTTTTCTTGCACCATATAGAAGCACAAGGTACCATCTAAAGGAGTTTGATGTGTCCGGACCCCAAAATCACCGAGAGTTGTTCAACATTCGACATGCTAGGCTACGCAATGCAATTGAGAGGTGTTTTGGTGTTCTTAAGAAACGATTTCCAATATTAGGCTGTGGAATTGAGCCGTATTATTCTGTTGATACAGAAAGTGATATTGCGCTTGCCGGGTGTATCTTGCATAATTATCTAATGGGTATTGATCCAAATGAGCGCCTTATTGATGAAGTCGATGCAAAGCTTAATTCAACACCAATAGAAAGTTAGGATATTAGACCTTCAAATCAGTCGCAAGAGCATAGAGATGGAGAGATATTTAGAGAGAGGATAGCTACGACTATGTGGAATGAATATTTTTAGTCATGCATATATTTTTTACGTATTGTATACAGTATGTTGCTATACTAATTTGACATATGTTTTATTGTATACACGTTGTTAGGTACACCAAATGATTTAAACTATTTTTTGGGAATTCTCAACGAAATCACTAGCCATGTTTACTCAATAGTCTAATTTTATTTAATTTATTGTTGTTGTTGTTATTATTATTATTATTATTATTATTATTATTATTATTATTATTATTATTATTATTATTATTATTGTTGTTATGTGATCTTCTCGATAATAGTTTTTCTTCATTTCACATGATTTTCTTTACGAGATTCACATGTTCATGATCATTATTAATAGTCTTTTAATATTAAACAGGATGAGTATATTGAAAATGAAAGACTAGGTTCGGTTTCAAAAAAGAATGTCACTTGGACTGATAATATGGATGATATGCTAATCGAGTTGTTGTTGGAGCAAATGCAAAAAGGTCTAAAAATTGGTGGAACCTTCACGAGAGAGGCATATGTTACGGTGGCTAGCACACTCTCCGACACGTTCATGGGGAAATCGATCAACGCGGATCATGTCAAAAACATAATAAAGACGTTGAAGAGTAATTTTGCTTCGGCCAAAGATGTCTTGAAGACGAGCGGATTCGGCTTCAATCATTTTACTAAAATGATTGAAGCTCCAACAGATGTATGAGAAACTTTTATTAAGGTAATTTAATTTCAACTTATGGCTCTCAATTGTTGATGAAGTAGTGATGATAACGCTTGGTTGATTAATCATAGACATTATTTTATCTTGATTAGATTTTGAAACGTGTTAAATCAGTAATTGAATAACTTGAAGTAGTTGAAACTTGGAGTATATTCTGTTTGAGTTTTGTTTTATGTTTTACATTATGTTTACATAAATTTTAGGTACATCCAAATGCATCGAAGCTTCGATACAAATCAATTAGGGAATACGACAAAATGGACTTAGTTTTTGGAGCTGATCGAGCAACCGGTGGAAATTCAGCGGAACCGCGAAAAAGATTGCAATCTATGGATATCGACGAAGTACATGACATCAACGATTTTGTCTTCGAAGAACATGAATCATTATCGGCATCCACTTTGTCAAAGAGAAGTGGTAAGAAAAACAAAATGGCAAATGAATATGTGACCGAGGAGCTAAAGCTAATAAGGGAAGGAATGGAATCTGTGGCCACGACAATAGTAAAATCAAATAGACTTGACTTGAATATGGAGAAATTTCTAATTACAGAGATAGAAAAATTAGAAGGTTTGAACATGCGAGCACAAATGAAGGTTTACAAAGAGCTTACGGAAAATGATAGAATTGCTCGAGCTTTTCTCGCTATCGATGTTTTTGTTTTATATTATATTTACACTCATTGTATTATATTTTAATTGTCAACGATTTCAATGGCTTATACTCATTGTATTAGCTCGTAATTATTGGTTTAGACTTTAATTTCTTTTGTTTGTTTTGCGTATAAGATTAAAAATAAAGAATTATATATTTTGAATATATTCCTTCCAGTTAAAATATATTTCGACAATGTAAAATGTGTGTTAAAAAAATTGAAGGAAAAAAAATAATTTAAGCGAACTCCTGGCGTTATGTGATGAACTCCTGACAAGTTTTCTGATAGAATGAAAACAATAATTAAAAAAATTGAAGCAAAAATAAAAAATAAAAAAATTGAAGCAAAAAAATTAAAAAACTTGAAGCAAAAAAAAATTGAAGCAAAAAAAAAAATTCCATTGTATTTTTCATCTTGATATTTTTAGTATAGCCAAACAAGAACGGGAAAATATAAGGGATTCTCATTTTTTTTCCTTTACATTTTTTTTACTCTTCTAAACACGGCTAGAATTTTGATTTTCTCATACATTCTCTCTTCCATTTTGATTTTCCTTCAAATTTTCATTTTCCCTCGTATTTTCCAGGTTCCAAACAAACCCTTGGAAATTTTAGATTATATCCATTTAAGCAAATATATGATTTGATGATAAATCATTATTCATATTTTATTAAATGTGTAATTTAGGTTACTACCCTTAAAAACAACTTCGATTTGTTCTCTATCCTTAAAAATTACGTTTTTAGGTGAATACCTCTCTAAATGCAAACAATATCTCCTTCTCAAAATTACCCATGTTTTATTTATTTTTATTATTAAAAAAATAAAAACAAAAAACACGTTTCTCCCCCTCAACCAGGTCTCCCTCAACCCGTGGAGTAAACGCGCGAACAAAACAAAACGAACTTCCATCAATCATTTATTGTTCCGGCGATATTTTGGCGACGAAAACGACATTCGACGACGATCAGCTTGCTCTACGACGACATTGACGCAGGAAAAACTCAAATCCAATGGTTTTGCATTTTAAGATAAACAAAGCAATTCATTAATGAAATTTTTAGATTTCAAGATTTGATACTTCTTTCGTTGTTCTAGATTGAAAGATTTGTTAGTTTTGAACCACAAAACTATGTATTTTACCTAATGAAACTCTGTTTCGGATTTATTTTTTAATGTTAAAGTTGAACAGCGAACTCTACTGGTACTGAGTATTCGTAGTAGACCACGTTAGAGCAGTAAAGTTGAAATATGCAGTAAAACGTTAGAGTTGAGCAATAGAATGCAGTAGAACGCAGTAGATCAGTAGAAAAGAGCAGTAGAGATGTTGAGTATTAAGTTTTGTTAATAATTTTTGTTAATATATTAATATATTTTCATAAGTATTGATTGTCGTTTTTAATAAGTTTGTTAATATATTTTAGTTTTGTTTAGTTAATTTTTTTAGGCTTGTTAATTAATAATAATATTTAATAAAAATTAATTAATAAATAATATGTTAATTAATGTAACAAGATTTAGATTTAAAAAAAAAGAATTTTTTGCACCAGTCGCTTCTAATGTCCAAACCCGTTATATTTTCAAATATCTTTTATGCATCGTTTTTGGAGCTTTAGAAGCGACTGTAGAGCCGACTACTCGATTCTAAATTTGTCACTTATAAACAGTAGAAACGATAGACCATTATAAGAGAACTATTAAAAACGACTTTATCGCTTCTAAAGGTTCATTAGAAGCGAATTTTGTCGCTTGTAAAAGCTTTTTTTGTCCTAGTGTATGGAAGTAACATCCAGTGTTTAGAACCTAAACATAGAAGCCAGTATGTTCATTTTTACTAGTAATATTAGTTGACTCATTTCCTGCAAAGTTCTATTCCTTCTTTCAACGATGCCACTACTACAAAAATAACATTTAGTTGCTTCTAAGTCATCGAAACTTATTTCTTCCCAAAAATAATTTTTTTGACTTTTATAAGTGATAAGTTGCTTCTAATGACCATGAACAAATTTAAAAATTGAGTTATCGCTTCTAAACTACCAAAAAAAATTTGTCTCCTTTTTCTTCGCCAAATTTTCATAAAATCGGAAATTAGAAGCGACTTGTCGCTTCTAAAGTCGCTTCTAATTCTCAAATACTATTGGTTCTAAAATTTTTCCGCCAAAAGTTTACTGAGTCTATCTTTTGGAAATTAGTGGTGACATTAGAGGCGGCTTGTCGCTTCTAAATTCCAAAACATTTGGCTCCAAATATCCTCTGCCAAAATTTCACTAAGTCTATTTTTTGGGTTTTAGACACGATTAGTTGCTTCTAACTTTCAAATAATTTTACTATAAATTTTCTCCACCAAAATTTTGTCAAGTCAATTATTTGGGACAAAGTAACAAGTCAACATTAGAAGCGACAAATCAATATTAAAAGCGACTTTTTGCTTCTAATATCCACATTATATAAAACGTCGTCATTTTGTAAAGAAGAACATTCGAAGCGACATGTCGCTTAAAATGTCGTCTCTAAATTAGGTCACGATGCGCCTCGTCCCAATTTTGAAATTTTATCAAACAATCTCACTCTCTCTCACATATTCTCTTCTCAAGATTCAGTTTACTCTCTCTCTCTCTCACACATATTCTCTTCTCAAGATTCAGTTTACTCTCTCTCTCTCTCTCTCTCTCTCTCTCTCTCTCTCTAACACACACACACACAAATTTTTCTTCTCTCTCCCTGATTAGCAGACTTGTTGCCCGTCGTTGTCGGAGTTATTTCCTCCCACCTTCTGCTTGGCCACCACCATGCAGCTGCTGCTCAGCAGGTGTTGCTGCATCGTTGGTTCGCGTCTACCATTGCACCACAACCACGTTGTTACTGCTCTGTTGCAGATTTGTTCTAGTTGATTTGTTTTTTTTGTTAATTTTTTCCTTAACAATATATGCCCCGGTTTTTTTCTTGTTGCTCACTTTCCAAAGCTAAGCCACAGTCTCGCTTACGTTGTCTTCTTGTTGCTCTTGTAACTTTCTTGATTATTTTTGGTGTGCAACGATTTTTAATGAAAAAAAGTATCGTCAAATTTTATGCAGTATTTATTTTCCAACAACTTTATCTGCTTTCGTTGCACATCGAACATAAATCTGCAACTTTCAAATCCTTCTTAAATAGGACACAATCGTATTTTCCTTCGTAATGTTTCTATGGAATTCTATTTTCAACATGGTGAGACTTTTTTAGAAGTTGCAGAAGCTCTATTAATGACTTGTTCGTCCTATGGTTTTTCACTTTGATGTGCATTAGCTGAACCAAGAAAGAAAACGATGAAAACGCTTTACAATTGGGATATAAATCTGCTTTCAAATCCGCTAAACGATCTTCAATCTGTTCTTCGTCGACCACATCCTCTGCGGTTGGTATTGGGATTGGTGCCCACAAAGAATATATTAGACATTATAAATAAATTGTATTTGGTTTTTAGCTGAAACACTAAATAAAATTAAATATTCATTCTTAATTAAGATTTTGTTTATGTATGTTTGCTACGCTCTGAAAATGTCATCGACGAAAGGTGTGCTAAGTACATACCTGACAAGATAGCCTCTTGTGACTAGTTTAAACATTGGTTCGCAATCTAAAGATGGATAGGGCAATCGAATCTGATTAATGATTGTTTGAATGAATCAGGATATCTTATCTTGTGATGTAGAGAGTTGTGACTTTGTGTTTCATTCTTGATATCTTATAGAAGATATTGAACAAGACCTGTTATACTCTGAATCTCGAGATAAACCCGTTTAATCATTCGAAGCTTCAAGATCACATACAATGGGTATTTTGGTACTTACCTTAATCCTGAAGTGAATGCATAATCGATTTGACACCTTATAACATTTGATTTTCCAATGGGCAATGACTAAATTGAAGTTGCATCTGACCCGGCGGTTGGTGTCATAATGTTGTCTTGTTGGGTTATGTGATTCACAGAGGAATTCATGATGAAACAATGTTAATGCATTAGTATCATACTATGCTTTGTTATGAGAGTGTGGATGAATAAACTAGGCCTGGTATTCATCGAATAAAATATTCTTCGATTAAAACATGTGACATGTAAGACATCTCACTCTATGTTTTTCTCATTCACAAATAACAAAGGAGTTAATGATACACATGAATGATAATATCGTAAAATACTATGTGGATCGTATGAAGAATTGTTTTGTCACATCAAACGGAAAATAAACGCATATGAACTAGAGAATTTCAATATTATTCTTTTAGTGGAATACACTAATATTAAGAATTAAAATACGAAAAAAGTTTGTGAATTTTTGAGTCCGGTCTTTATTCTAAAGCTTTGTTCATGTGGGTCCATAAGGTCTTAGTGATAGACTCTCGATGAGATTTATTAAACTAGAACGATTGATTTTCTCATTGAATGTAAATTGTGATTTACATTAAGAAAATATTTTTTGAGTAATTAAATAAATAAATAATTATTTATTAAAACATTTATTTAATGAATCGTATTATGTTATTATATTGATAATAATGTAATTTGATGATTTAAATAAATAAAAGATGAAAAGAAATATTTTCTTTTTTCGTACTACTTTGAGAGGTATGAAAACAATTAATGATTTATTATTAAATAATAAGATGTTCTAAATTAATTCAATATTATTTTAGAAATAAATCAAATAAATTTTGGAAATAAAATTAATGAAATACACGGCCATGTTTGAGAATAGAGCTGAGAATTAATTTTAAAACTCTCTTAAAAGATATCGAGCTTAAGTTTAAATTAAGAAAAACCCGCTTTCTTATTTATAAATAGGGTTTGTGAAACCCTAACCCTAATGAATGTGATTCTCGGCCAAACTCCCTCTCCCCTACTACTTGTGAATTCCTTGGCTGATTGTCTTGAGAGAGAAAGAGTCAAGAAAATTCGTTTTTTGATTCTTGATTCGTTCGAGAGTTTCTCTTCCCTTCGTTCTTCATAATTAAAGAGCTCACTCTCTTGATCTCCCCAAAACCCGAGATATTATATCCCTGAATATTTTGTGGTGTTTAAGAGACGTGTTTTTGCAGAGAACGAGGTCAGAATACGAAGAAATTAAGCGAGACACGACGACCCTCAAATCAGCCTCTCAGTCGGCCGGCCAGACCACCCACCTGACAGTCTACCGGCCAGACAGACGCTCCCCAGGCGCACCTAAGCCTTCACGCGTGTCCCGTGCGTTTCCCACCCTGTCCAGCGCCTCCAACACATAGGCCCATGTGTCCTCTTGGTTCCTGCACCGGTGTGGCGCTACAAGTCGACTCGATGAACTCATAGACGCACAGGCCCACAGGTCCCTTCTGGCAGACCTATCCAGCAGGCCAGATTAAAAACCAACGAGACAGATTTGTCAATCGGCGAGCCTGCGCCTCCTCCATTCAGACGAGGCATTCCAACGAAAGCGAGCCATGCACGAGACTGTTTCAGTCTCACGTGTAAGTCCTTTCTAACAAATTGGTTGAAAATATAAATGTGTTTATAGAATTACTAGATTGAATTGTTCAATTGTTGTTTATATATCTAAATATTAAAATGTTTATTGACATATAGTAATTTTTAATGCTTAGGTTAATTGAATATGTTAAAAATGGTTTTTATTATATCAGGTCACATTATATATTTCCGCCATATTTAGATATGTTATATAATTTTATTGTTTAATCGTTAAAATTTCCTACAGTTGGATCGTTAAAATCCTCACGATCATTCCTGATCTCTTTGATTACGTTTTGTATTCCACCAACATCGAATAATTATGGTACAAGAGTGATTCGTAACGTGACTCGTCATGATAATACCACCAAATGTAATACATAGTAAATTATTTTGGTTAAAGATGCACTCAAACAACTCATATCTATTGAGTTATTGCGTTATTGAAATTACAACAATGACACTGAAAGTTGTCCTTGCTATTCAATTGGAATTGTAAAACTCAGCTAAAATTGTTTACGCCCATTTGAACTCAGTCGGTCATTCTCGGTTATCCGACCCTTAGTTGAATTTGACGTAACATTGAATGTTAAAAATTAATAAAATGTAAATTAGAAAGGCTCTTATAAATTAAGAACTATTAGAAGATATACTCAATGATGGATATCAGACGTTTTAAATCAAAAAGTTGTGAGGATTTTGATAATTAGTTAAGATTACACAAATGTTTTAATCACTTAATTATTAGAAATTTTACAAATAATTTGACAGAGTTTCTCTTAAAATAGACATATCATAATTATCATCTATATAGTAATTAGAACTATCATATTTAATCAATAAATTTCAAGTGTATATAAAACAAAATTAATAAGACATTCAAATCAACAAATTAGCTCAGTTTTTAACACATTCAAATTAACAACATATAAGTTACTAAATGAAGGCATTGAGATTAGCTAACTAATTAAATTATATACCTAAATTAATAAATTAGCTAAATTATTAACACATTCAAATTAACAACACATAACTTACTAAATTAATTAAATACATATTGGCTAAATAATTAAATTATATCCTAAATCAACAAATTAGCTAAGTTATTAACAACTTCAATTACACAATAAAATTAACAGATTAATTAAGTTATTAATTTAAATATGAGTTCACTGATAACTTAACAAAATAACTAAGTAAATAATTAATAAGTTAACTAAATCACCAAATGACATAAAGATCAAATCTTGTAGGCAGCGAGGCGAGTGAGACGAGATATCGAGGTGCGAGGCAGCGACGAGAGAGGCACGACCAAGACTGCGAGGCAGCGACCGAAACCGAGACTGGAAACAAACAAAACACAAACACAAATACAAACCTAGAATGAATATAAAAATCTGGAAAAAAAAAACAAGCACAAACCTGAAATTAAAGAGGTAGCGACTCGGCGATGAAAGAGAAGGCAACGACGGGAGAGAAGACAATAAAAAAAAATACTTAACCAAAACAAACAATGGTTGAGATTTTATTATTCAAAATCTGAGAAACAAAAAAAAAAAAAAAAAAACTAACCTGTGGCCAAGGAGAGGCAAACGTCGCTGCCGAGGAGAGGCTGCACCAATCTCCATTGTTTCTCTCGGCAGAGCAGAGGCAGAAGACAGTGAGCAAAAAGTGACAAACATCAGAGAGAGATAGGCTCGGAGAAAGATATATATATATATATATATATATATATATATATATATATATATATATCTAACTAACATGTGTGACAATGATTGAAATACTGTTCATAAGGTATCCAATAATATTCATTAACATATCAACTAAATATCTATATTTTTTATATGTCCAAGAACGTTTTATCTTAATATATATATATTATAGAGAGAGAGAGAGAACACGAATCTGAGTTCAACGCGACGGCGACAAGCGAGAAAGCCGACGAGTAGGAACGAATCCGGCGACCAAAACCTGAGAGCTTCGCCGGTGAGAGCGGAGATGGGTCCGACAAGGAATAAGAGCGGAGATGACAATAACTTCGGCGACCGGTGAAGAGAAGTGGTCTGCTGATGGGCGTTTGTTTTTTCTGCTTGGACTTGCAATGAATTTTATGGAGGCAAAGAGAAAAGAACGAATGAGGCGCGGTTTAAATGCTCTAAGTTTGGTTAGAAGCATATCGCTTCTAATTTTTTCATAGCCTAAAAAACGACGTTTTATTAAATGTGTTCATTAAATTCGACAAGGCGCTTCTAAAGTTATAGAAATGGATTTAGTAAAAATTTTGCGGAGAAAATTTGGAGTCAAATAATTTTAGAATTAGAGTAAGAAGTCGCTTCTAGTCCCAAAAATTTAGACTTAGTGAAATTTTGGCGGAGAAAATTTGGAGCCAAATTACTTGATTAGTATAGAAGTCTAAAGCTACTTCTAAAATTTGTTAATTAAAACTAGAACAAGTCAAAATTTTAATTTTATGGAAAAAATTTACTTCGATGACGTAGAAGCAACAAGCCGTTTTTAAAAGTAAAATGTTGTTTTATTTTAAAACTGTTTTTTTAGTAGTGATACGCATATATATATAATTCAACCTATCGAATATGTATTAGTTATAATCTCTCTCCTCGTAGCACCAGAAATAAACCGTAATAAACATGGTTTTGAAAATTTTGAAAAAAACGATTTTTGTATCAATTTCCAGATTTAAATACAACCAGCATAATCTACTGGGATTTCAAATTTAAAAATAATTAACTAGTTTCAAAAATTCTGAAATAATATAAAATAACTCAAATTAATAATTCAAAATATATAAAAGACATAACTGCAAAATATATAAAAGACATAATTGTAAAATCAATTTATTAAAGTTTTCCACGTTATGACTATTTTTATAAAACAATAAAAAAAAATTGACATATAACAAGAGCAACGTTTAAAATAGCTAGATAGAACGATTCTTAAAAATAAAAGATTTAATATACGAAATTAATCAGTTTACGCGTTATAAGTCATGTATCAATAAGATTTTAAATTACGATCCAAGGGAATAAAAGTCGTTTGATGTTCTTGAAGTTTGCAATATGAGTATACCATGAACTATTCATATAAGAGTTAGAGTTGGAATCAAGAAAAAACGAAATAATTCATAAGTGTGATCTGTCTGCCACACGTAAATTAATAAAATTCTACACCATTAACCAAGAGGGACATTGTATACATCATTATTTTTTTGTTATCTAAAATTGTTCTACGACTACTTATTAATAATATCTGAAATTTGAAGGTCATGAATACAAACAATTATCGATTTTGAGGTGAATTCGGACGTCAAAAAATACTTACGGACACATGCGATGATTTAATTACATGCAAAGCAACAAAAGTCTTCCATTAACAAAATCATCACGAGCTCAAAGGTCCTATTTTAGATCTGGATAAGGCATATAGAGTTCCACATACTCTGTTGCAATAAATTTCATAACTTTTCGTAACAAATATAAGAATTATTCTGCAATATCCAATGTAAAGAATCACATTTAGATAAATGTATTAAATTATATATAGTTAAAAAGAATAATGGAAAGAATCAAACCAATCTCCTGCAAGTGAGTTCATAGAGAACCTGGACAAGGCTTTTAGGATCATCTTTTTGGAGCTTCAAGAGCGAAGCAACTTTGGTAAAAGCTGCGTGTTGTGTAGAGTAGGAATGGTCTTCAACAATGGCTTCAAAGTCCATATCCGGTTTCGCTAGCTTGGGCCTCTTCAAGGCCCATTGCATGGCCCAAATAGCCAAAGGTCTCATGTAGCAGATTGACCTGTATTGCTCATCAATGTTCCAGCTCTCCGGGGTCTGAAATGAGTACCTGCAACAACATACGTTCCACTTTTAATGTTAAAAACTTAAATATAAGCTTATTTAAGTTTACAAATATACTAGGTTGCTACAATGTTAATAGTTTGAGGTCTATTTTCTCATAAAAATAGTTTCGGGACCCAAAAGACACAGATAATGGTCAATAAAACTATGATTCTTTTTAAGAGAAATTACTCAGAATGTCACACATATTAATTTTTTTCATTTTCATTAAAAGTTGGTTTTCCCCAGTTTGCCACTAAAAAATGATTGAAAGACCATTTCCTTTGTAAATAATAGACCGCTACAATACATATCTCCGATCAACAATAGACGTTTATTGTAGACATCTATTGTAAACAAGGCAAATGATATTTTCAACCATTTTTAGTGGAAAATTGGAAAAATGAACAATTTTAAAGGAAAATTAAAAAAAAAATTAGTGGTGAATGTGGCATTTTAGGCAATTTCTCTTCTTTTAATGGATATATATATATTATAATAATTTGGTGATTTCCGAGAGAGAACAAAAAAAGAAAAAACTGACCCGAGGCCTTGTTGGGACCAGGCAGTTTCATTAACACCGGAGGCGGTTTTGAATGCCATGTCAACGAGTCCTTCCTGAATCATCGTGGCTGCAACGGAGTACGTGACACCTGGCCAGAACTCCTTTGATTGCATCGCCGACCGATCGACTCTCCCGTTCGGAAGCATTCCATTGACCGCCCCTCGAGAACCGCCTCTCATTTTCATGACGTTGAACTCAAACACTTTCTCCAGCGAGCTTCTCACTTTTTCCTTGTCAACTATTGCCGACAGCCCACACGCTCTCGCATACCTGCAATTCCAAAACATTAACACTAACCCGGATTGCAAAGTCCCTAATCAAGAAAATTGTTGAATTGAAAGAGGAGACTATATAGATTTACCACTGGCCTGCCAACTGGTCGGCCTGAATAGAAGCGCTGGAGGCGCCGCCGCTGTTGTCGTAGTTGAAGTAGGAGCCGTTCCAGAGAGTGCCGTAAACCGCCTTCGCTTTCTGATATCGAATCCAAAAGTAGTTAGCTGCTGACGTGTCTCCCACAATGTGGCCCATCCCCGAAGCCGCTTGGAGAGCCGCCACCCACAGCCCGCCGCAGTAAGCGCTCACGCCCTTCACATCCACACATTCAAAACTGTTATAGAATGTTAACGTAACATTGTGCATTTTTATTGTAATTATTTATTTCCTTACACTACTCTCCTACACGTGTGTAACCATTCGAGTAAGAGAAATTGCCCAAAATGCCACCTTAGCATTAATTTTTCCTATTCCTCTTAAAAATTATATTTTCCCAGTTTGCCACTAAAAAAATGTTTAAAAAGACCATTTATCCTTGTACACAATGGACATCTACAATAGATGTTTACAATAGACGTCTATTGTTGACCAGAGATGTCTACTGTATTCGTCAATTTTTCTCTTACTCGAATGAGAAGGTCACGACCTTCAATCTCTCTTTATTTTCTGATTACAAAAAACATTACATAATCGAGATTTCGTTTTCCTAGACAAAAAACGAATAGAACGAGGGTCGAAGTAGTTACCTTGACGGACCAGGCATCATAAGTCTGGTCGGGGAATCCCTCGTTCTCGATCATCCCGTCCCCGTCCTTGTCAAACTGCTCCATGAAAGCCATGGCCACGTAGACCGAGGGCCACACGGCCCTTGCAAACCCCTCGTCGCCAGTGGCGACCGCATCCCGGTAAACTTGCAGCACAAACTTTGAGTTCAAGTCCTTCCACCGCCCGGAGTTGAAGAGGTTGTACGCGTTGAGCTCGAACCACGGATCGTTGAGGCCCACGTCGTGCGGGACCGCCCCCAGGACTTTCCGCGGGACCCACTTCCCGTCGCTCATGATCTGCATCCTCTCTGGATCGTGCATCGTCACCGCGGCCGCAAAGTCGCGCTGGATCCCGAGCTCGAGCTTCGGGAAAAGCATGAGGATCGAGAAGGAAGAGTAGAAATGGACGTCGTAAGTGTTCCACATCAGGTATTCCATCCCTTCCAGGTAAAGAAATTGTCCCACGTTCTCTTCCCCTTCTCCGAGAAGGTTCGTCCCGAGAGCCGAGCTCAGCTTCGTCGGAGCTTGGACTTGCTCGATTGCCGCCGCGATTCTCTCGAGGATGTCCACACCGGTGCCTTCTTTGGTTGGGTTTTTCTCGGATTCCTTTCTGAGTGAAAATTTTGTTTTTCCAATCACTGACAGGCTCTGCAATGCTGGCAAACCATCTGTGATAGAGGAAAAAATGCACCTCGGTATAAGTGATGGTTTCATTTTACAGAAACTCTCAGAAAACTTAAATTTTTATCTTTTGCCTGAAATTCTGACATTTATTATTTGACAAAAAACTTTATTAAGAAATAATTTCCGCTTTTCTGACTTTCGGTGAATAGAAACCACCAATAACAGTTTTTCGGAAAAACAAATTGGCAACAGCATTTCCCAGTTTCATTCGTTGGTCTATGAATAGAATGTAAAAAACTAAAAAGATATCAAATTAAAATTATCACATACCTGTCCAGATTGTCCCTCCTGAATTCAGATAGTAGAGCTCGTTGAAAAGAGCGATTGGATACCTAAGAAAAAACTTTTTTAACTCACAATTCAAATTCAGGTTATAGCTATTAGATTCATTCATCCATCTTGTTTTTTTATCTTACCATTCAGGATAAGTTTTGTCATCAAGAATTGGTCTTTGCCACGCTTCTATTTCGGATTCCCAATTAGCATGGTCTGTTTTGGAAAGCACATGATTTTTGTCAAAATTAGTCTTTCAATCTTCTTCTTTTTTCTTATTTCCTTTTTTTGGTATATTTCTCAAATATGGAAAATGTTAACTTGGATGCCAGTATTTTAAAACATTTTATATAGCATACCTCTAACAAGATCAGAAATGAAAGAGGCTTTAGATCAGAGCTTCTAGACATTTAGTACTACAAATGAAGAGTAGAAATTGTGCCATCTACATTATCTTTTCTCTTGTGCTTCGGTGAAAAGGAATAGTCTTTCAACGATTTAGTTTGGAGAACAATAAACTCGAGTATTATTGATCTTCATTAACTCTAGACAAATCCACTCTCATATTCTCTATTTATCTATTGTTTCAAGATTGGCTGGTTGCAATCTCCTTTCAAAATATATATAATCTAATTTTTGTACTGAAACGTTGAAATTAAGACGAAGGTAGTGAAATAAGACGTACTTAGGATCGCATCACGAGCAATAGCAGCCGCTGCATCGCCATGAGAACCGTAGAATTTCGTGTAGCGTCTGCCGTTTCAGGACTTGTAAGTAAAAAAGTGAGAAAAGAAAAGTTGACTAAAAGCTCAAAAGGCATCTGAAATTCTTCGGAAGTTCAATAATACCAAACCTATGATAAGTTTTGTCTTTGAATCTCACTTCTGGGCAGTCCCAAGCAAGCGAAAACGTTACGGTGCGTGAAGATCCAGCGGGGACGCTCACGGAGGCCGCCACGGCTGCTCCGATCGAAGATCCGGCCTTCGAGGGTTTCGAAATCTCATCGCACGCATGTTGCTCAAATGATCCATTCTACCAAGATTAAATCAAGCAAAAGCATGTGTAAAATCACGTCAGAATCAATCGCTCGGTGAAACCAATTAGTAAGAACCTTCCAATTCCATTTATAAATGATGAAACAACACATGATAATATGGTATTTGAGAGAGACCACAAATGTAACCCTCTCAAACGGTTTAGCCTAAATTCATAACCCAAAAGAATCCATTTCCCTATATGGTTATTAGCTTCTATACACAGACTCACAACTCTTAACAATTATCCCATTGACTTAAGTCCTATCACAATCCCACGGATAGACTTGCTGAACAATATATATCGGAAAAGTACAGCATTTCTTTATGACTATGATTAAAAGTGAAATCATAATAAGCAAGATAACCTTCTTGATCTGTTGCCACATATCTTGTGCCGTCATAATTCCCTGCGAATCACCAGAGACGGAGAACAAAGGACAAACGGAAACACAGACATCACTGGTTTCCTCAGCTGCAATTGCATATGTGACTGGAGGTTGTCCCTTTGCAGTTCTGAAGTAATAAGAACAAGTTCAACATTTATTATAATAAATAATAAATGTTGTAATTTGTATACAGCAACGAGAACAAAGAGAGGCTTACTTGTGGTGCAAGAGTACTCCCTTAGTCCCGCCTACGTTCCTGCTTGAAAATCAAGCATGAATGTATAATTTTTTACCACTCATCGGCAGCAAAATCAAACAAAATATCATTTAATATTAAAAGAAGAATGCCCATACTTCATTGTCGAGTTAAAGTGACCACCAGAAACTCCAGAGGCTCCTCCAACAGAATTCTAAACAAGGACAAAACATAAATAGTTCAGAGTTATACATCAAACCTGACTTACTTATTTTTACTGTCCTATTTTACTCGAAGTCCTTTACAGCAGATATAGCATTAAAAGATGCATGATAATTTTTTTATTCTTCAGTTTTTATTTAATAAAAATCACTTACAGCCCATGTAAACAGCAAGGTGACATCCGCTGATACTGGTCCCTTATTTGTAACCTGAAAAATTGCATAACATAATCGTTTAAGAGACCAAGAAACGCTTCGATTCGGTCATGAAAAAAAAGCATAAGCATGTTTTTTTTTTCTTGTAGATGCATAAGCATGTTGTTTATATGTATATATAACACTACCGTGTAGGTAAATGCCGATACTGGGAAACTACTCTCTTTGTAGTTTTGGGGAATGAACGGTGAAATTTGGCGCGAGACGATTACAAGCTCCGGATCAAGTTCACCTGCACTTGATATTCAATATCACAACATAAGAAATTGCCTCTAAATAAATAAGAAACACCAAACAAAATTTTCCTGATTATCGAACAAACGAATTTAGTGATACCATCATAAACTGTCCAAGCTCTTGGATACAGAGCATGGTATGTGCTCTTTTCCCCGTTCAAATTCCAGTCCCACGATCTAATCCCAGAGGCTTTGACTTTCCTGTGCAAGGAAAAAAAAGTTTGGCATCAAATTCATATTTCTATTAACCCCCAGAAACTTCATTCCTAAAGGGACTCACTTTGAAAGTTGTGGACTCATGGCACATAGTACGCTTGAACTTTTAAAGCCGCCGGGCCGTGAAACAAACACCTTTTTAAAAAAGCGATTGCACGATGGTCGTTTATATTGAAAGAAGGGTGATTATACATAAAATAAACAAAATAACTTGGGTAATTAATTAGCCAACCTAAACGTAAGAGATTTGGATTTAGCCAACGTTTTGTTATTTTGTTATAAATAGCCAGCGTTACGTGGCAAACTTACTTCGAAATTTTCTTACCAGTTTTCCCTTTTCATTTTTGGAATGAACGGGTTGGGCTAAATTGGTCCAAAAAAATTGTAAATGATTTGGGCCGGTCATTTACCAACAATTTACCAAACGTGAGCTATTTCCAAAAACCATCTAGTGTCACCGGACTTTAATTTACTCACAGAAAATTGATTAGCGAGAACTGGGTCATCTTCGTATACCGTGGGAAACATCTGGAACCGCTGAAACTCACCTCTGTAACTTCTTCCAATGCTACCTGCACTAAAACCTCAAGGCTCTTGACGTAAATAAATATATTAAACAAAATTAATCATAGTAAAAAAAACTATACATTCTTTCCTGACATTTAAAATGCTTGGTTGGTATAACTATAAACATAAAAAACATACCCAATACCGCCTAGAGGAACGGCGTGCTTATTTGTGATGTTTCGCTTCTTAAACACATCAAACATCGGTAACTAAAACCAGCAACACAAAGCTTCTGAGTCAAACAAAAGGGCTTTTCATTTTTGTACCATAGACACATATGAAAGATAAATGATATAAGTTAGGTATTTTGATTTTTTACCCTTCCTTGTGCTTTTTCACCAGTGACATGTCGCCATAGCCGGATTCCTATGGGAGCCTATTAAACGAATAAGAAAACACCAAAGAGGGGTGTAAGAAAATAGTAACAAAATTCCCCATAAATCTGTTTTTATATAGATCATATTACCATAATCACAGTCTCTTGAAAGTTGACTTTGAACTCTAAAGGCAGGTTTCCGTTACTGTTTAGGTTCCGTTGCCATGTGAGAGAAGCTGGTTTCCCAGGATCAACCTAATGAATCATCATCACATTTATTTAAACAAAACTTCACATACACGCACATCTAGATAAACATAGATACAATGCATGTATTGAGCAATCGGATGTACCTTGAGCAGAGAAAACCGAGAAGGAAACTCGTTTTCATCGACATCTTCCTTATGCCCATTTTCCATCTTCGGCTGAAAAATCTTTGGAAGCAAAAAACAGAAGGAGTGATTAAAAAAATCATTGATTTTGCCATTGGGAAGAGTTACCGCAGTGAAACAAGAAAGGAAAAAAAAACTGCATTAACCGCCACAAGATATTTATTATTGGTCAACGACACATTCTCAGTCAATCACACAAACACAACAAAAGGGCGATAAGCGACAAAGAGAAAATAGTACTACGCATGATTGATTTAGAGACCCCAAGTTCTTTTTCATTTTATTTAGAACAACAATTTTTCCGATCAAGCATTATCTGAAATCCAAAAACTTTCTAATCGTAGAACACATTTATCTCAGCACTGACTTGTTATCCCGGGTAAACAAACAGACACTCGAGAAGCCAATCCTTACACCGGAATCGATAAATAATATATGCGAGTCAATCTGGGAATATACGATCGGAAGTAAAGATTTCGATGAACTGGGTTATTAGAAGATATGACGACGTACCTTGCAAAAATGAAACAGCTTTGGAGAGAGAGATTTGGGAACGTAACCAAAACAGAAATGTGAAATGAATGAATGAGTGAATGAAACGGGGATTTGTATGTTTAACGCACTACCGAATTTGAGAGAGAGAGAGAGAGATGGAAAATTTACAAATATTTTACAAAACAAAATGCAAAGTTGTTGATTCGTCCTCAAAGGCAACTCTCAGTCGTTAAAAAATATTATAATACTAAAATATGTATGTGCCCATAATGATTGATAAATTTAGATCTAAAAAAAATCTAGACGAAGACTATAAGATATCTAAAATTAATTTATTTTATTTTATTTCAGATAAATATGTTTTTCAAATTCAACTCATTTAATAATATTTCGTTCGTTTTCTTTCATCAATTTTCTAATGCTCTCATTTTCTCTATTCTCTTTATTTCAACTCCCACATCCTCTCTCGATTGTAAAATTCAATGGAAAATGAGTAAGTTTTATTTATTTAAACATCTTAAATCAATTTAATGATATTTTATAAAAGAAACTAAAAAAAAGAGGTTAGTAGATCTTGAAAAAATTCAGAAATTTCACACCTACTCTTGATGAAATATGATCATTTAGGATAAAATTTAATATTTTATTTTTATAAATGCATGTTAAAATAGTCAAAATTTGATGCTATAAATTTCAATGGTTTTCAAAATTTGATAGCATTCGAAGAATTAATTATAAAATCAGATGATTTTAAAAGAAGTCGACGTTCGACGGCTTCAAATGAATGCGATTGTATATCATATGCAAATATGATATTTGCACGTGGGCTGCTTCTGGATATTTGCACGTCTGCACATTCTCGATGATTTAATGGAGTCCCCCTCCTCCCCTCCTGCTCTCCCTCTTCTTCCTTAGCCGAGAATGTTAGGGGGTGGGAGGATTGTTTGTTGAAAAAAATGATATTTGCACGTGGAAGGTCATAGATGTAAATGTAGCGGTTTGATATGTGACATATTACATAGCTTACAGGAGTAAATACTCTCGTCCGTGAAAAGTTCGAGAAGAGGATCATCGAACTTTAAATATACGTATATTATTATTAGTGCACAACGACATAGAGCACATTATAAGACAAGATGAGGTGTCCATATATTGTTCTTAAAAGTTTGAAAATCTATATAGAAAATCATATTGTGCATGAGAGGTACACCAGAACAATTATTTAACCATATTGGCTTTACATATTAGAGCAAAAGAATTATGAAACTTTGACTAAATTTTTTGAAATATGGCGTCAAATTCAAGTACACTTTCGAAATGCGTCTTTTATTTGCCAATTCGAAATGTGTCTTTGTTGTTGTTGGATTTATTTTACGAAAAATAATATGAGTTGAATGTGTTTCCAGTAAAAATACCGCTTTGACGTAGTCCATATGAACCGACATAATTCATGCTCGCGATATTTATGTAATTCATCCCGCAAAGATCTTGTCGAATAGGTACGCCATTTTGACCTAAACAACAAAAAATAACGATTTTCTTAGAAAATACAACAAAAACCATCGAATTTGATATGACAGTGTCTTAACGGATTTCATTGAAGGAATTCCGAAATTCAAAATAACGTTTTGAATTTAACCCAATCATTAAAAAAGAACATTCTCAGCAATCATTAACAGTGTCTCTAATAACTATGTAAACCATCCTACCACAATCAAAACATGACAATAAGGTTGAAATTTAAGTTCTTTGTCATTCTGAGCATGATTAGTTTAAAGTCAAGTGTTTAGCACCGGATTTTGAAAAATGTTGATAAGCAGATGAGGTCTGCAAAGAGTGAAATTTATCCATTGATTTTGGTGTTTATTATATTTTCTAATCTTAGTAAACTATATTTTCTATGATTATCAAGGACCCACAAATTTAAATATTGTAACTCTTACATTAAAAAAATGTGCAATTGTTATTGATGTTCGATATCATTCCTCAATAATAACAAAAATATATTGTGCTTAGAGTGGCGTTTTGAATTTATATGCATCTCAAGAATTCGTCGTATAAAGTTTGAGCTACTGATAAGCACCTAAATAACAACGAGAATCAAACGAACACAAAAATAAATAATAACAAAAATATGCTTTTATCAAATGTTGATTAAAGAATATAGTTGGGGTGGAGTTTAGTTGAGGAAATCAACAAACGATTCAGACATAATTTTTCTATAATAAGGATAATAGAATATATATATTTTTCGTTTCTAACTAAGATGAATCGATATATGAAGGTTAACTCATTTTCAT
Source organism: Urtica urens (assembly GCA_958296335.1). Lineage (NCBI taxonomy): Eukaryota > Viridiplantae > Streptophyta > Magnoliopsida > Rosales > Urticaceae > Urtica > Urtica urens. The sequence continues at coordinate 21,338,180 of OY282523.1, read as the reverse complement.
CGTCGATCTTGAGGGCACGTGATTGAGCGACAATTTTGGAGGAGCGACATGCGCATTAACTTGAATTGGGGATGGCGATAGAATAAGATGAAGATCACTTAGATACGATTCCCTTCCCCTTAGTTCCAATGAAATTAGTGCAATACTCTTTGGGTAAGTACAATTTCCTTGGTCAATTCGGATGGTGGCGGTGGTGGTGGAAATCATTTTACTTGGCCGTGAGAAGATCGTGACTAATTGGTTAGAACCTGATAAGCCCAATGTAGGTTGTGATGAACCTCCTAGTAGCCTCTTATTGTGATGGTAAACAGCTCGACTCCTTGTGGGCCTCTTTTCCCTAGATCGAGTAAAAATAAACAAAAGAAATTTTGGGGTGTTCGCCTATTTAAGTGAAGAGCTTGAGACATGAGATTTCAACATCTTGTTAAGCCCCCTTGAGATGGAAAATGATACGGAAATATGCTAGTAGACAAGAGTGATCCTTTTTCAATTTTAAAAAGAAGAAAAACACATCTTGTCTTTTGTTGATCTGGAACTTTTAGAAGAAATATGTGAGAAATGGAGTTTTCTGGTGGTAATGAGAGATTATAGAAGTGTGCTATTGTGGTGACGAGAGTGATATATTGTGTTATTGAGGTGATGATAGATTAGAGAAGGTGTTCTTCAGGTAATGTTCTTGATTTTTTTTCTAAAATTGTTTTTGTTAAGAAAGTTTGAGTGAGCGGGAACTTGGATTTGGATAGAAATCAAAATTATGTCACCAAATTGAATATATGCGACACAATTATATGGCTTAAACTATATATTTTTTATTTAAAAACAAAATATTTATTGCAGCATTTCACTAAAACCTAGAGTACACCTTTTCCATAAATTTTTCTTTTCCAATTCTTTTTAGCTTTTTCAAAGTAATATAGAATTTCCCTCTCATATTATGTTTTCAAAAGAATTAGACTATGTAGTGTTTCAGATTTAAAGCAAGGACAGTTTGAGGTATAAATAGAATTCGTACCTGCTTTGCTACATGGCAATTTGGGTACCTCGTTTTTTCGAATATTCAGCTCCGCATCCGAAAAATTAATTTAAGGATCTTTTTTTAAAAGTAAAATTCAGAAGTTTAAAAAAATGGAACTTAATATTTAATGAAAAATAAAATTTTTGACTTTATTGTGTTAGATATAATCCGGAAGTTGATTAATTTTCCGAAATAAAACAGATTACAATAATCGGAAGAAAATGATAAAAAGATAAATAACAACAGTAATATTTAATAATCAACAAAATAGAAGAAAAATCGAGAACCGTTCGACGATTTTTTTAAAGTAATATTGTCCTCCAACTGCCGAAAAATCGTGAGTAATTTACCTCTCAAGATATAACGGTAGACGATAAGATTTTTGATCAGCAAGGAGACTTCTCCGGCGAACCAACCTTGTAGCTAACCAACCTCGGACTACAAATAAAACACAACTTTGGAGAAGGAAGGAGGAATAAGAAAAATGAGAGAGCTCTTACATTGTCTCGGTGTGGTTTTTGAAATGAGAGCACTTGGCCTTTTATAGCAAGGCGGTTTGAGCTCACAAAATGTCCATCATCAACCGCTCGTAATAGTGGTTAACACCTCTTGCAAACGTTTTTACCTTCATTTGCAACAAATGCAAATAAAACCGTAGCCAAATCAATTCGATAACAAATGCACATTTAGTTACCAACTTGTCACAGGATTAAAACCGCAACAAATGCTTCTTTGATTCACAATATAACGTACAAGTTATTTGAGTATTTAAAACTCTTTAAAAGTGAATTTTGTAATAAAAATATAAGATGTGGACCCGGAAGTCCGAAGGCCCAAGAAGAGCCCAAATTACCAAGATCCAATATCGAAACCAAGCCCGACTCGGCTCGACAACGACGCGATCCTAGATTGAGTCTGGCTCCATGGCAGCGCGTGTGTGTGCATGCGAGAATTTGAGTTAATTCACTCACACTCTTCACCCTTACACTTGGATACACATTAAGGAGGATAATACTATATAAACAATGCACCAACTCCCTTTCCTAATTAATGTGGGACTCTTTTAGTACACTATTGAGTTTTTCTCTCCACTTCACTTCTTTATAACACATAACAAAAATGTGTTTTAATCATCATTTGAGCATCAATTTCTCATTCATCATATACATGATTTTGAAAAATAAATACTTAATCTTACCTGTAGCAACGAAAAAGAAGAACATGAAAAAATTATCTAATTCCGATAAGTGGACCGCATAAATCATTCATAACTTATGTTAATAACACTTTTATTAACATTTCTTCCAACAATGTAATGGAAAAGTAAAAAAAAATTTTTTAAGGAAAATGAGTAAAGAAAAAAAAATAGATTGGAAGACTATTAAGTAATGAGAAATTGCCCAAAATGCCATCATTTGTACTTGATTTTCCCAAAATCCACTAAAATTAATTTTTTCCTAAAATACTAGTACAAAAGTCTAAAATACCCCTAAAACAATTTCTTTACATTTTATTTCATATCCATATTAATCAGTTATTATTTATTTATTTTTTAAAAAAATTAAACTGTAGAAACTGCTCCAATCCTAAATTTTAATTTTTTTAATTTTTTAATTTTTTTCTTAATTATTTTGGCTGGTAGTATAATGTAGGGCATTTGTGTTAGTTTTATTTTTTTAAAGGGTATTTCGTCATTTCACGTGAAATTTACTTGTATTTTAGGAAAAAATTATGTTTGGGTGGATTTTGGGCAATTCCTCTTGAGTAATCTCTTTTTCCTGAATGGTAGTTGCTCCTAAGATGTTGACACGTTGATAATTCTCCATATATTCTGTGAAATTAAGATTTTAAAATAAACGTATAACGAAGACTTCGATACATTGAATCGCGTTCCATGATTGTAAAGCATGTACTTCAATTAATATCTTCTTTTCTGTTACAATTTCCTTCAACTTGCATTCATGTTAAACTTAAAACAATTATTATTATTTTTTGGTTGATTTTTTAGTTGGTAGATAGGAACATAATATAAAAGAAAGTAAATTATTCACTATTTCTATTAAAGTTGTCGACATGCATACTGAGAAAAAAATTAGTGCATTTACATGTTTATATCATAGAAAACACAATAAGAAAAGAGAAAAAAAATTGTTCATATCATAGAATAATCATTCGTCCGCAGCCTTTTGGATAAAAGAACAAAAATTAGCTCTATATTTATGTTTAAGTTTACCAATTTTAATATAGCCAACATTACGTTAATGTTTACCAATTTTAATATACTCAACATTACGTTAATTTTATGTAAATTGTTTACGAAAATATTAAGACTGTTTTGTAAATAATTTATTTAATTTATTCAAATAAAAAAGTCAAAATAGTCCAAAATTAACGTAACGTTTGGTATATTGAAATAAATAAACATAAATATTAGTATATAACTAATCAGAATTTATCGTAGCATAGTGCATTTACATGTTAATCACATATTTAAGTATAACTACCATGCAACTTTGATGTTCAAAATTCAAAGGAAAAATGGTCCAATTATAAATAGTTAGCACTGATTTAATTAACATTATTCCGTGATATTCTTGGAAGATGAGAATTGGTTCCCCAAATATACGGCACTAGTTTATTAATTTGATACGAGAACTTCAAGGCATCTGAAATCTGAAATCTGCAACAAAAACACAGAATTGTTCAAGCTTGGCTTCCAAATTCCTTCTGAATGTCCCCGAAGGAAATGGTGGCGGATCCCCTCCTTTTGGCCTTCGGATGAGACGAATGTTCCTTCCACCCTGTCATGTACATCACCTAATAAAACCAATCAAGAAATCAGTCTCTGAAAATGTTCCCTTTGATAGAAGATTAACGGGTTTCTGTAAGGAAATATTTCATTTTGTAGACTAAAAAATATTCAAAATATCAAACTTAAATCTCCTGTGACAATTCTATCAAAATTAAACTTTTGACTCGATTTCGGATCAAAATTCCCTTAAAAGGAAAACAAAATTTGAGGTCATCTGAATTCATCGGAATCCAGCAGAGTTTGCAGGAAAAAATATTTTAATTTCCTTTTTCATCGAAAGTCATTGAGTTCCATCCGAATTGATCGGAATCCGGCGGAGTTCGCCAGAAAAATAAAAATTTGAGTCATTCTCCCAAAAGGTATATCTTCCTTTTCCACTACACTCTCCTACGATTTTCATGCCTCGATACACACTAAACTAATCGAGAAGATAGTAGTATTTATTCTAAACTAACACTTAACTATAAGAAGTTACATCGGTTTCACTTTACCTGGAAAGTGGCAGGTACCGTGCCATCTTCATCACCAAACATCGAATCGTAGATAGCTGCAGTGGCTAGAGCTGTTTCTCGATTTAAAATCTGATCGGATCGCCGTTAAATTATTATCAGCAGGCTTGCTTATAATCTTTCAGTCAAAGCCATCATACTATTCTGATAATAGAAAATACAAATATCGGATAGGATTGAGTTTATATGTGAGATTTCGAAGGGGTGACCTGGTTTCTCTGTAGAAGGGCATTTGTCTCGCCCATCGTGCGAAGATGTTCTATCAGCTCTAATGCTACGAAAAACAGAGAATTCAAGTAACAAAGATTAGACTAATAATTTTGGATTAACATAAACGCGGGGACCGGGAAGAGTCCCGAGTCTGCTTTGGTGCCTCTGAAAGATGGACATACAATTAAGGGATCGACTTTCAACTAAGACTAGTCATGGATCATGAAAGCACTATGATAAACCTTTACAACCCTGCAAAAACTTGCTTGAAGCTACTGATCTCGGCTACGGAGGTTGTTTTCCTTTTGGGAAGAACAAGAAACTACTACACTATCTGTTAAAAAGAAAGAAGAAAAAGATAATGAAAGCTTACACGCTCCAATAAATACTCACCACTTTTATATTTAACAACGTATTCATCGACGTCAACACCAGGAAGGGAAAAACCAGCCCTGGATAAAAGGTTTCCAGCGTCTCGCACCTCAAAAAAGATAAACCAAAATCAGTAGCCTTTGATAAATAAAAGTGCATATAAAAAACAAAAAATTCTTCAAATTAAAATTAGGATCACAAGGAAATACTTGTGCAAGAGGTGATATTCGGGGGCTGATTCCTCCTTCACGTTCCATCTGCGCCACTGTGCAAGATATTCTCAGCTCCCTAGTACCAAAAGAAATTAAGCATATCCATACCACTTTCAACCACGACGTATGATAGACAATTTAATGACTGAAAAAAAGGAAGAAAGAATGCCAACTTTAAAGTTTCTCCCCCAAGAATAGCTGCTAAAAATAGGCCGTCAGGCTTCAGTGCCATTCTACTCTGTAAGGCAATAAAGAAAAAGTCGTCCATGTTGTTATAGTACAGTAATCTCATGATCAAACTTTGAACTGAAATAAAATATAAATACGAAAAAAAATATTGTCATCTTGGGATTTAGTCATGTTTCACGAGGGATCAAATAATACCAAAATAAAGATGCTACCTCAGACAGTAAAAAAATTAAGAAGACAAAAGACTCGCCTGTATCATTGCTCCAGGAAGATCATTAGTCCAATGGAGACTCAAGCAACTTATTACCAGATCTATAGAGCTTTAAGACAGACTATTAGAAAGTTTACTCACGATGACAATCAGATCGCAGAGCGAACAAATATGAAGCCTACTTTTCTTTAAAAGGGAGAAACTCTTCATCGCCAATAACGAAGGAGGTTTCGATTCCTCGATCAGTCTTTATATCTCTACACATTTTCACCATGTCGTGTGACGAGTCCATTGTGATAAGCTTTTCGATTCCACCTGTAACAGCATGTGAATTATTACCAAAAATCATATTCTACTGCATGGGTTGCTCATTTAAAGGTTTAGATATGAACATGTAATCACAATTAGTCACAATTCAATCGAGTTCATGACATGGCGATCACATGAAATGATCACTACTAAAGCAACTAAAATTCTTAAGAATCTCATACTAAATCCTGTATTCCTTAGTTCCTAACACAAACTCTGTATTCTACATTCAACCCCTAATTATCTAGTTATTATAAATCTTGTATTCGTTAATTCCTAAGACAAACAAAAGAGTCATAATATCTTGAATGGCTTTAATTCCATTGCTTTTCCCTACCACCAAAACCAAACATTATCTTAGCTATTCGACTAAATAAATTATGTATAAATAAATTTATTTTTCGTGCGATTTCATCTGTTCCATACCACGGCCATTTAACAACCTCCTGATAGGCTCCACCGAGCCCCCCAAGCACAAGGCTGTAGGAAATGATTTCTTACAGTCCTGTGAAACAACGCAAACAATTCAAATTGTATATTTTAGATAAGTCTTTTGCATGTAAATGTATATAGTTTGAATTTAATTAGTCCCTCGAATCCTGTAGTCCACACAACAAAAATCTATATCTAGAACTGAATTTGAGATCGAATAAAGTTATACAGCTAGAAATCATTTAAATACCTCTAGGCGATCCAAGACGTTCTCAGCAACAGCGTCCACGAAGGAATCCTTTGGGTTCCTCATCAACCAGGCAGCCCTATCACGCTGTTTCATTATCATTCGAATCTTAAGAAGATATAACTCTACCACCATAACAATAGCGTTTGTAATGATCATGAATATCGATCAGTTGGCTCTACAGCTTTTGAAACAGAGTTCTGAAAGAATGTTTAGCATTTACTAAAAACTGAAGCCAAAGCTGATATAAAGATGCGGACAAGTATTGGTTTGAAACCTGCTTTCTTTTGAGGTCACGGTCGAAGATCTTGACTCTCGAGCTCTGAACACCATCGCTGTTGAAACTGTCGGTACAGAAGGAAGAAGAAGAATAGATAAAAGTCTGACATCGCTCTGAGGTTTGTTTCCGAAGGACTGACTGAAACAAAGAGGCTCTCATCATCGCGTTCTTCGTTTTCCGGGAAGAGCAATACTTGATTTCAAAATTCAGTCGCTGGCTTTGAAACCTGTAGATTACAGAGGGAAATGAATCGAATAATTCAGAGAGGAGGAAGAATTGCTTCGCATCTTTATGAATTTGGAGGGAGTTGCGTTGTCTCTAAATCCTCGAAGGCAAACCCGAGGGAGTCGATCGTCGGCGATGGGTTCCGGTCGCGTGTTCTGGGGATATAATTATAATACTCTATTTCTCTTTCCTTCCCAAAAGGAAAATTTCATTTTCTATACTTTAGAGCATCTAAAAATATTTACTAAAAACAAAAAACATCTAAAAATGTTTAAGTCCAAGATTGGACCAAAATATTTTTGGATTCAAAATTTTCAAAAATTCATACAATAAAATACGATTCTATACGATAGTTTTTTGTATGATAGATACGATACCATAAAAAGAGATACGATACTATAAGAGCGCATTATGGGAGAAGTGTGGAAGTAGAAGAACGACAAAGTTTTTAACGAGGTGAATGGAGATGGCTGTCTCGCAAGCATTTCGCGTATAAGAGCGCATGTTGCTGAGGAGATCCAACTGAAGACCAAGTCAGCGGAGTTTTCGCGTGACGCCCAAGAAATAGAGCAATCCAGCTCGCCGGTCTGTGAATGGGAGCTTCAAGTGGACGCTGCGTTTAGAGAGGGGTGAGCGGCAATAGGAGTGGTGGATCTGACTTCTGGTGCTGCTCGGCCATGGTGCTAGAGGAGTAGAGCTATGGCAGAGTCTCCGCAGGAAGCCGAATTGCAGGCTGTGCACATGGCTCTGTTGGTGGCAAAGTTCAAGGGAGTGAGGGAGATGATAAACAAATTATGGAAAATCATTGCATCGGAAAGAGCTTTCATTTTTGGTTTTTAAAACCTATTTTCCTTTAGATTTTGGATTTGGTTGTTTGTTTCGAGTCTGTTTTTCTTTTCGCTGGATTTCTAAAACCCTCAATATCTCTGCTCATGAATTGTGTCAATGGGCTTGGAGAAATGAGGTGTTCGGAGTTTGTTATGTGGAGTCAGCCCTGAAGTTGTTCGGGTGGCTGAGGTTAATGAGAGTTTCTCCGGTTAGGCTCCTGACCTTTTCAGGGTTTCAAAAAAAAATTGAGTATAAAGATATTTTGGTCCAATTTTAACGCTAAAATCCATTTTTAAATATTTGTGAAAAAATAAGTATAATCTGGATATTTTCCATACTTTTTGGTCTGAAAATTAAAATTTATCTTCACAAACTTACTCATTTTTTCCACTTGTATCCTAGAATACATTTTTAGGATAAAAATAGGCGAAAATACGCAAAATATTTAATTTTTTATTGTATTTTTCTCAGTAAATTTTGAGCATTTACTTGCTAAAAATTATTATATGTAATTACGATTATAATATTCATAAACTCAGGTTACTTTAGTTATATTTAGATCGAATGAAACTAAAATTTAAATACGATATACTATGATTGAATACGATACGGTACAAAAGAAATAAAAATTGTATCATGACTCATCAAACTTAATCATATGTCATCGTATAATTTTTGTTTATATATTGTATGTTATTAAGGTGTTCATCATTTTTTAAAAATTTAAGTCTCAAAAACTCATTTAAATGTAATTAAATCAGCTCAACTTAATATATATCTTACTCGTAATCACTATACGAACAATAATTAATAACTTTTAAAAATATCATTTAAAAGCAACATGTAAAGTGAGAAAATTGTCAAATGCTTAGGTAAATCCCTTAGAAGTTTTGAAAAGATTAAATATTTTATTTTGTATTTTTGTCTCAAAAGTTCATTTTTTATTGCAAAAATGGGTTTAATGAAAATATTTTGACTATGAATGAGTCTACAAAATGGTATTATCTCCTCTTACTAAAATAATTAAACATAAAATATTAGTTTTCATGCTATAAATTTAGGATAATCCTAAATGCTGATAATGTGTATTATTTCGTCAAAATCCATCGGCTGCGATTTATGAGTTTTGTGTGTATAATAAAGTTATTTTGTCGCTCTTCTCAATGAGTTAATCATGGTAAAAACAAGAAAAAAAAACGTCGAAAAAAATATTCAAATCTACTATCACCAGGTGAAAATTACGAACTTATTTATCTCAACACGCGCCAAAAGCTTCTCATAATAAATTGATTATACCTAAAATTTTGATCCGTCAAGGATTATACCGCTCATGTGTGACACATTATATTGAAGGCATTTAAAAAAATTCAAAAAATTGATTATTTACCCACTTTTATATTTAATGTTTTTAATACACCAAACGTTTTGTAAATCTTTCATAAATAGTCACTCAGTTTTGTTTACACGAGTATTGAGTCCAAACTACTATCATCTTACAACTTTGTAAACATTTCTAAATTCAGACTAAAACCGTTCCAAATAATCATGTAAACAATTTAAAATGAGTATTTACACAAATTGAATATTTTGAAATTAATTTACGTTTTTATAGGTATATAGCTAAAAGGCCCTTAAAAATTTGTAGGTGTTTCAAATTCACATCTCATGGCAAACTGTGTTTCTTCTCATACGGTATTATTGTCTCTTAATTTGTTGTTTCGCTTAGATTAAGTCCAACTTCAGTAAAGAATAAATGGTCCCCATAATTTAAAGGCTGCTGAACTTATGTGGGGCAAAAGAGTTGTAGGAAAAGGGCGGAGATAAAGGTTTGTAAACAACGGTGCAATAATGGTGATCGCGTTGCCAAACGGATTTTCCTTCGACATTTTAACCAGGAACAGTTCGAATCTCCTGATGAAATCGTGAACTCCGACAAACATCAACAACCCCAAGAAACATGAAACTGAATATCAATGACAGGTTTTTACTGCTCAAGAACAGATGTGGACACACATTGGAGCAGTGCCCAGATTTTGCCATCTTCTCGCTCTAGGTTGGGCTGTTTGCACACCTAATATCAATTTTTAACATGAACCTCTTATCTCTGATCATATAACGGTGTTATGATTATAAATATCAGAAAGCACAGGCGAAATGGTGCCATTGACATGACTGCATGTAAAGGGAGAATAGTAAAATGTATATGATCCAATGATATATCATAGGAATAAAGAATGGTGTTCCACCAGAGACCAAAGTTACAATAACAACCACTCGAACTGTATCATGTTTTGCCATTTACAGCAAACTCTTTCTAACCATGAAATGAAACAACAAGGCAAAGATACTCCCTTCACAACACCTCTAAAGAGCATTTTGCATATCTGTGTGGTCTAGCTTATTGGTGAAGTTTAATTAAAGAAGAAAGAAAAAAGAAAGGGCATTAAAACCGTTCTGTGCGAATAAATCTCGAGCTGCAAAATGGAATGCTGGGAAAGTCTTTACTAAGCAGTAGATGCCTTCAAATAGGCGATCAGGTCAGCACGGTCCTGAGGCTTCTTCAAACCAGGAAACACCATCTTCGTCCCAGGAATGTACTGCACAGAAGAACAATTATTCATATTGAAACATCAACAATCACAATCCCTTTTGTTGATAAACACAAGAATATTATATATACCTTCTTAGGGTTGAGCAAGTAATCGTACAAAGTCTTTTCCTCCCAAATCACAGCCATGCTCTTGTTGGCATTTGAGTAAGAATATCCCGGTGTTGTTCCCGACTGCCTTCCGAACAACCCGTTTAGGTTTGGCCCTGAAATCAATTCATCTTCTTAGTTAATCACATAAAGAGAGAGGAACATGCAAAATTATGAAAGCATATCCAGATAGTTAGCAATTTCATATTTATAAACCAGGTCAAAATTCAGAGTTTCGAGAGGATTCGATCGTAATCCATGTGACATATCAGCACTTTCAATTCAAACAGATCCTTGTGATTGATTGTTGTAATCAATATATAAACAGACGATTACAATCTATTTACTATTGAGAGATTCAATATATTTGTTCTTCGCATGATAAAAAAAAAGGGCTACATGATCGAAGAGAAATTTGTCATGATGGATAAAATAATTAAGACAAATTTCTCGAAGAAAAAAAATATACATTTCTCTATATCAAATTGAAAGATCCAATCTATATGTTCTTCGCATGGTCAGAAAAAAAGGCTTCGAAGAAGAATTTGACATGATAGAAAAATCAATGAACAAAAATATCTCAAACAGAAGCAGGAAATTAAATATTTTCTTATAGCCATCAGATCCAATAAAAGAGCGATAAAATAAGCCCCTAAAAAATACAGAGCAATAAACAAAAATCGGATGAACAGTAAATTAATTTGCGATAGATAGATTACCTTGCTTGTGACCAGCACCTTGAGCGACGGTGTGGCACTGAGCGCACTTGGTTCTGAAGATCTTCTCTCCGGACTTATCGTTTCCCGGTGGAGCTTCGTTGAAGGACGCCATTTTCGCCTATGGTCAAGCTTTTCTCTCAAGAAAACGCGAAGGCCTTTTTAGGGTTTTGTTAAGAGATGTCTTTAATTTCGATATATTTATATATATATATATATTATATATTAAGAGAAGAATATTCCAGACGATCGGAGCGCCGACTGCCACATTTCCTCCACGAGCCCAGCCCTTTACGCATCTTACGTGGCAAATGGTTAGTGGCTGCGTATAAAATTATTAATTCTTATTTTTAATTAACAAAATTCGTCTAAAGCACGCGTCTAATTCACGCTTGTGTAGTTCCAAAAAAAAAAACAATTACACGCTTGTTTACAATGCCTCTCTACCATAAATGGGCCTTTTATCGGGAAATTGGCCCATTTGACCGAAAAATTTGGATGGACGGCTTGTTGTCAAAAGATTTCACCGAAATCTAATAAATACGATTTATGAAAGTAATAAATTAAGAATTTGCTGAAGTAAAATGGGGCTGAATTCCAAGTCAGAGTGCGTTTTGTAAAACTTTTAAATCCGAATTTTAGTTTTTTTTTTTTTAAATTCAAACGGCTCTCTAGCGTTTGGTAAAAGCTGATTGTAAAAAAAATTTCAAAAGCGCTTTTGAAAAACAACGTATTTTACAAATGTTTGTAAAAGCTAAAAATCCTAGCTTTTAGTTCCAAATTTTTGGCCATAATATGAGTTTTACTGTTTTACCTTCTTAACAAGTCAATTTCTACACAGTTGTAAGTCCTAAAAATTTGGCTAAATTTGACTACATAATCGTGCCATATGAATTTAAATACACGTAATAGGACTTAAATGGACATTTAATGAATTTAAAAAAAATGCACGTTAACTGATTTAAAAAAATACGCACGAGTTGAAAGAGTTCAATGTTCATCCGGTTGTTAGATCCTAAAAACTAGGCTTAAATGCTGCAAAATCAAACAAATAGCATATATTTCAATAAATTTAACAAGATATCAAAAACTAAGCACACTGATTAAGCAAATTGCTGTAAATCTGTTTCATTACGCAGCCGCATTAATTTTTTGACAACAACTCTTGAAACCACATCAACACGTTCTACCAGATTGAGAGAAACAAGATATCATCAACACCTGAGACAAATTTAAAGGTAATCAAGCATTGAACTACATTTATTTTATCAATGTTTGTGTACATAAGCTAATCTATTTACGAAAACTATAATCACTCTGTTTATTTCACAATTGATATCAGGTTTAATGTACATGTAGATTTTTTTGGCAAACAACTGTTGAAACCACATCAACACGTTCTACCAGATTGAGAGAAACAAAATAATATCAACACCAGAGACAAATTTATAGGTAACCAAGCATCTAACTCATTTATTTTTTATCTATTTACAGAAATTATAATCAGTCTGTTCACCTCACAATTGATATCAGCTATCTATTTCTTTCTAGTGTTTAATTTTTTTTCTTCTGCGAATTAAGAGTTCTTAAGAGTGATTTAAAAATAATTGTTCAAATCAACTAATCAAATTTGAAGTCTTAGAAATCTAAACTGAAAAACTTAAGACCGAAATTTTCCCGTAACTATAAGATTCCCTAAAATTCCATATCTGTTATATTACTATGTATCCCATTAAAGCAGACATCTCTATTCATAATCATACAAACAAAATATATTAATAACCCTCGTTTTCAGTTCAGAGAAACAATCAAAAACAAAAAAAAAACATAAACAGAACCGATGTAGAAATTGGGATTTAGGGATTAATAAACAATTCAAATCGATTTCTTTCTAGCTCAGTCTTGAGCTTAAGGTCGAGAAAACATTACCTGGGTCGATGAGATTTCGGGATTAGGTCTTCGAAGTCGGTGGGGCGTCGGTGATTTTGAATCTGTATCGCGATGGTAGTGGCTCGACAACAATAGAGAATTTCCGACCTTTACTCGTGTCTTACGAGCAATTTGGTCTCGTTCGACGGAGAGAGAAACATGTCGGCTTTAGTTTATGAATTTAGGGATTTTTTCCGACTCTGGTTTTTTTTTTTGAAGAGGATAGACAAAAGTGTGTGTTTTAGTTGTGCATTTAAAACAAATAATTGATTAAAAATGAATCCGTACGTACATATAAAAGTGTTGTATCAATATAGTCCGTGTATGTATATATATATATATATATATATTATGAATTTAATATGATAATATTTTATGTACTCATATATGTATATATTAATATGTAATACTTATGATTTTAGTTTAAATTTTATACATGTAAGTATTTAGTTAAAAAAACGTACTTAGTAAAAATATTATACATTTTTTATTATTATTCAGAATTTATCAACAAAGTACTATTTAAACTTCAATATATATTTAAGGACATTACTACGACCGGAAAGTATGCATATTCATCAACTAATCTTTCATGTCGCGAGAGTAATGAGACATGTCCAAGTTTAGGCAACTTTGAAGAAAGAAGTGATGAATCAGAAGATCTTGCGCCGAGGCTACCGAAGAGTACGAACAACAAGAACTAGAATCCCGTTGAGGTCAATAATAGTTCAAAGGTTAAAAAAACGGGGGGAAGGAGCAAAAAAAATGGAGCTGCCAAATTGTCAATGCAAATTGAACGTATGGTACAGGCAGTAGAAGAACGAAACGACACTGTATACATAGGTCGCAAAGAACCGAGTGGTACCAGTATCGCAGAAATAATGGATGTTATTTTATCATTGCCTGACGCCGTAGTTGGAGATGCATTATGGTTATTTGCAACCACACTCTTTCAAATTTGGGAAAAGAGGAAAATGTTTGCAACTATAAAAGTTCAACGTACTCATCAATGTTGGCTTAACTACGAGTGTAGTTTACTCCGCTCTAACCAAGGAGGCCCCTCAAACTTCTAATTAAAAAAACAATGTTCTATTTCATTTCATGTTTTTATCTAGTTATTGTTATTGGCTAGTGAATAATGTTTGATTTTATGAATTACGTAATTTGGCTTTCAATAATTTGTTTAATTATTTTGTTTTTTAATCATCATGATAATTGTTATTTTATTCATTATAATTTTTTTTTCAGGCGTTATGGATATTTCAATTGACGAAGAGTTAGAAATTGTTGGCAAAAAAGAAAACAAAGAATTCAATGTCTTCATGAATAGCACTATGCTAATGATACAACTTTATTATGACACGTACATAAATAAAGTTCCTTGCATGGATTAAAAAAACAGGCCATATTTTCGTGCAAGAGATGTTGACAGGAAACTGGAGTCGTTGTCAAAGAATGTTTAGAATGGAAAAAGAAGTTTTCATAAGTTTGTGCAATATCTTAGAAACAAGTTACGGCTTGAAAGGTTCAAGGAGATTTACTGGAGCCAAAGTTTTAGGAATGTCTCTAATCATTCTTGTACACGGCATTGGATATCGATTAGTGCAAGAGATTTTTCAGCATTCTGGTGAAACTATAAGTCGTTATTTTGCGGAGACGTTAGACGTATTATGTCTTTTAGTAGTCGACGTCATCAAACCTTCTGATCCATAGTTTAAGAATACGTCAGAAGAAATAGCACAAGATGTCAGATATATGCCACAATTTAAGGTATGTATTTGCTAATTTTAGTGATTGCATTGTTTAAAAATAATAACATGATATGTGAAATGACACTTATTTTTGTAGGATTGTATTGGGGCAATAGATGGTGTTCATGTTCCAGCAACGCTTCCTCGAGAAGATCAAATTCCTTTTATCGGGAGTAAAAAAGTTCTTACACAAAATGTGTTAACTGTATGTGATTTTAATATGAGATTCACTTTTGCGGTTGCTGGTTGGGAAGGAAGTGCACATGATTCAAGGGTGTTTTCTGCCGCTCTACGTGATGACGAACTTAAATTCCCAAAACTTCTAGAAGGTATGACTGCATAAAAATATTTACGTACATTTCGCTGTACTTAGGTATCTTACACTGTTGACAGGAAAATATTAATTGGTAGACGCTGGTTATCCAAATATGCCTGGATATCTTGGTCCATATAAGGGCCAAACGTACCATTTAGATCATTTTCGTGTCAGAAGAACCCGACCCAGTACTTCTAAAGAAGTTTCAATCGAGCACATTCTTCGCTTAGAAGCGTTTTCGAGTGTATTTTTGGAGTATGAAAAAAAAAGTAGAGAATCTTGAATGCCATGCCGAGTTATCCGTTCGAGAATCAAGTAAAAGTAATTCTCGCTACCATGGGGTTACACAACTACATTCGAATGCACGCAAAAGAAGATTTAAATTTTGACGATGACGAGACGATGGATGACGAGGATAGGGAGGACACAAATGAAGATCAATATGAGGATTATAGAACATTTACT
The DNA here is from genome assembly GCA_958296335.1 of Urtica urens. NCBI lineage: Eukaryota > Viridiplantae > Streptophyta > Magnoliopsida > Rosales > Urticaceae > Urtica > Urtica urens. Next base: position 21,322,454 of record OY282523.1, on the reverse strand, counting down.
AGTCGTATGGATAATTTAATAGACGAAATTGCTGCAAGTTTAGTAGAATCGGAAAATCAATAATTTTAATATTTGTTAGTAAAAAATTTAAATTTATATGTTTAATTTCATTTTGTTTGCTTAATTCGTTGTGGTTTAAATATTACGTTTGTATATTACTACAAAACCATAATAATAAGAATGATTTATATATTTATTTCCAAGGTCAATTTAGTCTTTTTCAATAATAAGTAAAGTGTTACCTAACGCTAAATCCGCTTTTACTTTTACAAAAATCTAAATTAAAAACAGATTTTCAAACACTAAATAGCTTTTAAAAAAAGCAGCTTTTTTTAAAAGCACTTTCTAAAATCACTTTTTTTAAAAGCACAATGTTACCAAACGCAGCCTCAGTTAGGAACTCGACAGGAAAGAGAAACAAAAATTATCAAATATATTCTTCAAAGATAATGGCTGCGTTTGGTAACACTATACTTTTAAAAAGTGATTTTAATAAACACTGTTTTTTTTAAAGCTATTTAGTGTTTGGAAAACTATTTTTAATTTAGTTTTTTGTAGAAGCAAAAGCCGATTTAGAATTTGATAACACTTTACTTAGTATTGAAAAAGACTAAATTGACATTGAAAATAAATATATAAATAATTCTTATTATTATAATTTTGTAGTTATACGTACATTTTAATACGAACATAATATTTAAACCACAACGAAAAAAACAAACAAAATGAAATTTAATATATAAATTTAATTTATTTTACTAACAAACATTTAAATTATCTATTTGCCGATTCTACTAAATTTGCAGCAATTTTGTCTCTTAAATTATCCATAGAAGTCGTAAATGTTCAATAGTCTTCATATTGATCTCCAATTGTGTCCTCTCTATCCTTGTCCTCCATTGTCTCGCCAGAGTCAAAATTTAAATATTCTTTTGCGTGCATTCGAATATCGTTGTGCAACCCCATGATGACGATAACTACTTTTACTTGATTCTCGAACGGATAACTCAACATGTCATTCAAGATTCCCCATCTTTTTTTCACACACCAAAAGTACGATAGACTATTCATGAAATCAATTATCCATTATTCATCAACCAATAACAATAAATAAATAAAAACATGAAATGAAATAGAACACTGTTTTTGTTTTTTAATTAGAAGTTCGAAACTCCTTGGTTAGAGTGGAGTAGACTACACTCGTAGTTAAGCCAACATTGTTGAACATGTTTATCTTTTATAGTTGCAAACATTTCTCTCTTTTCCCAAATTTAAAATAGTGTGGTTGCAAATAGCCACAATGCTCCAACTACAACGTCATGCAATGATAAAACATTCATTAATTCTGCAATGCTAGTACTGTTGGCAGAGATGCCCACAAGAAGATTGTTTATTTACATATTGATGTAATATATAAATCTTTATAAAGTCCTTATTGTAATTTGCTTATTAAATTAATAAGAGTTGAAACGTTCGTTCATTCCTTTTTAGTTTGATTGAAGATTTATGATATTCAATAGTCTTATAGTCCTTAATCAAACCTAAAAATGTTTGAAGAGACAAATGTAGATTTGCGTGAACAAACTCTTCATGGTTTGACTAAAACGATATATTCGCAATCTAAAAATCAACGGACTATTGATCCCAGTATGATTATTGGAAGAATATATGATGTCTGGTTATGAGGCATAGAGAGTTAGGAACTCTATAGTTCTTCCAGTGTATCTTTCGACGATACTAAATTGACCAGTGCACCTTTTGAGACAATATAAGAACAAACCATTTAACATCTTCTATCTCAAGGTCACTGTGTATGAATTGCATCATGCTTACTTAAATCCTGAAATGAGACATATCATTTCATAGCATTAATATTCTCATTTGAGAAAGTCAAATTCTAGATCCATCATGTGATCTAGACTAGGCCAATTGATGATATATTAAGTTATGAAAATGTCATGAACCAACTTTGTGAAGTTCTCATAGATATGGAATTCATGTACAAGATTGCTGAGATGCAATATATATCATCTTATGCTTTATTACTTGGATTGTGAATAAATGAAATGTGCAATATCCAAAATTAAGTAGCGACTTTATTTGGATGAAACAATGTGACTTGTTAGCTCCTCGTCAATACATTGTTTCTAACTTATTCACAAGTACTAAAGGAGTTGATGAAATAACAACTAGAAGGGTAAAATGGTAATTTTATAAATCCCAACTAGTTGATGATATTCATGAAGAGTAAACATAGATAACATTTAATGGATCCGCTCAATATAATTAAGTTGAATTTGAGTAAAAAATAAATTCATTTGAACCGAGAGATTCTCAGTGTAAACTCTTTAGTGGAGTCAGTTGACATTAAACTAATACTCGGAAAAGGTTTGTGAACTTTTGAGTCCGAGTATAGAAGCTCAAGATTTGTTCAGTTGGATCCATAAGGTCACTATTATAGGTCATTAGAGTGGGATTGTTAAACTAAAAGCTAAGTCAAAATAAGTTCAAATGTTGAACTAGATTTTTTCTCGGAAAATGTTTAAAGGGTATTTTTGTCCACATGGACATAGAATGATGTGAATTTCAAAATAAGATTTTGAATATTTTCATATGATGAAAATATAAATTATTTTCTAAAGCCGAAAAAATCGTTTAAGGCATTATGAAATTAATTTCGTTATTTGTGCAATTATAATTCTACATTGGATAGTTTAAGAATTGTCTTAAAAGATATAAGGAAGCATCTAGAAGCTCTCCCTAGGTAGAATTTCGGCCAAGGAGTGCATCAAGAGGAGAGTTTTATTTCCCTTTAATTATAAAGATAATTACCCATAAGGAAAAGGGAAATGAATTTCCTTGAGAAAGAAATAAATAAGCTAAATGAGGAAACAAATTTCGTCCTTGCTTGAAGTGTATGGTCGGCCATCCTAAGAGAGAAAGGGGAAGGGAAAATCAATATTGTGTCATGAATACATTATTCTTTCATGAATAAATAATTGACCTTTATAGATTTTTCTTTCTCTTATAAATAGAGCCTCGCATAGAGATGTGAAAAGGTTAAACTTTTGCCTTGTTCTCTCTTGCTCTTGGCCGATCCTCTCTCTCTCTCTCTCTAGAAAATACTCCTTTTTATTTTGCACCTAGATCCATACTTGATCTAGAGAATTAGCTTATGATCCAAGAATTGTTTTTGGTTCATATTGTTTAATTGTGCCGACACACAAATCCTTCTAAACCTCTATAGACTCTTGTAATAGAAACCTTAGGTTTCTCAAGTTCTCATTTAGGTTTGAAGGAATCAAGCTAGAATAGAAGATCTTCTTTTCCCATGACGCTTCAAGATCAAGCTACAAGAAAGGTTAGTATTCAAGTAGATTAAATAATATTTTTTAATTTATAACATGTATATGCACTTTGTTTTACTAGTAAAAGAAACTTTTTAATATTCCGCCATTAATGTGTTAATGGTAAATTTTTCTTAACCCTAAACCTATTCCAACAAATGGTATCAAAGCTATGGTTAAAGTTAAGCATGTACATATTATTTAAAATCATTATAAGAAAATTGTTTTCTAAATTTGTTTGAATAATGATTTTTCAATGACTAGATCTTGCAAAATTTTAATTTTTTGGTATGACCTCTAAAATTAATTTTGTGCTGATTTTCCACTTGTTAAATATGCTATATAAATACATTAAAAACAGTTTTTAATTATTTTATGTTTAGCATACTCAAAATCAATTTTTTGACAAGTTCGAAAAATTTGTGTATATATTTTAAACTAGTTTATTGCACTTGTAGTTTAAATTTGTTATTGAATGTTTTATATTATGTTTATTTTATATTGTGTTTAATTATTAATATGTTAATATAACACACAATTGAAATCAAAACATACAATTAAAATGTTTCAATAAACCTCTTTCTCTTTACACCTAGATCCGACATACCTTTTAATTGTTTTTCAAATTCTGGACAAATTGTTATGGCTCAGTAAAACGGGCATAAATATTTGCTCAGACCTTGAATATTAGTGGTTTTGTAACCAAATTTAAGGTACGGAAGTTAGCTATCCAATGCAATTGGTTTTAGCTCAATCGGATATCGGATGTGTCATGTATGACCTTTTAAGTCCGAGGTGTACGGCAGTCCGAGGTTTGGCGCCCACCGTGGGGCTCTGTCTTTTTCTATCTCACAGCCAGGAAGCTGGCGAAGACCGAAGACATGGCGAACAACGATAGCAGCGCAGGAGGGAGTCAAGAGGAGACTGCGGAGGCGGGAGCGCTCCGACAGCAGTTGGCCGAAGCCTTGGCAACGGCGCAAGAGGCCAACAGGAGAGCCGAGGAGCAGGCCGAGCTGAACAGGGAACTTGCGGCCCGCCTGGATCAGTTCATGACCAACGGAGGGATGGGAGGATGGAAGGCACCCGGAGCCCCGGTCCACAGAAACCTCTTTCAGACCACCGTGCTCACGCCATCTACAACAGAGGAGGAAGACCCGGCGGCGGCCATAAATGCCCATCCCACCTTGACACCTCTCATGGCGGAAGAAGTAAGGAAGATGGTAAAGGAATTATCCTCGGGGATCGAGTCCAGGATGGGACATGTCGCGTCCCGAGTGCACCAGGCTACGAGTTTGGCGCCGTAGATCGACCGGATGGTCAGGGAGGCGAGAGCCACTCCTTTCTCGTCCAAGATCCGCGACGTAGAGCTAGGAGAACTCCCGAAGGTCAAGATCACGCCGTACAAAGGGACTTCAGACCCAAACACCCACGTGAAGTCGTTCCGAATCGTGACGGAGCGTATCACCGGGGAGACAGAGAAGGTAGAGGCCATCCTCTGCCGCCTATTCGTCGAAAGCCTGCAAGGTCCGGCGAGCGACTGGTTCGTCAAGCTACCCTCGGAGTCCATCGACGACTCCGACGACCTCGTCGCCGCTTTCCTGCGCCACTAGTCGATGTACGTTCAGAGTGACGCGACGATAACCACGTTGTGGAACCTCGCCCAAGAAAAGGGAGAGACGCTCCGCCACTACATCGAAAGGTTCAAGGCTGTCATGGTCAGAATATCAAACCTGGACGAGATGATCGTGATCCAGGCTTTGAAGAACGACCTGTTCTATACCTCCCCTTTCCGACCAGAGTTGGCAAAGATGCGCCCCTCAACGATCGAGGACGCCCTCCACCGGGCCTCGATTTTTATGGAAATCGAGGAGGAGGAAGCAGCGCTGAGGAAGATCCATGAAGGAGGCGGAAGAGGGAAGCATCCCGAGAAGAGGGAACATCGGGACGAAGCTAAGGGCCGAGCAACAACATCGCGTAGGGATGGCTGGGGAGTGCTCGGAGAGCGAAGGGGTCGGGAAGCCCCTAAAAAAGGAGTCTATCAGGTAGAAGAAAGGAGAGGTCCCACCGAGGAAGCCCGACCGCGAGAGGATTTCTTGGGCGAGCCAAGAGGAAGCCAGCGAGGAGGCTTCGTATCGAGATGAGGAGGATTTCTCGGAGGACGAGGGGGCCACGTCGAAGGAGGAAGAGGACCCTCAGGAGGGCGAGGAGGTTTCGAGAGGAAACTCTGGACGAAAGATGCGAGCAAGTTTTGCAAATTCCACAACATGAGCGGGCACGCCACCGAGGAGTGCGCCATGTTGAATCGCGAGCTCCAGAGGAGGTATGCGCAAGGGGAGCTAAGGGATTTGACCCCAAGCCATCGCGAGCCGTGGAGGAATGACAATCGAACGTGGCGAAGGTCGGAAGGTGCTCAGGTGCGAGGCGCCGAAAGCGCTCCAGAAGGAGCAAGGAGAGACCCGACCGCAGGAAGACAAGTGGTGGATCGGGTCGCAGAGGATAGGCCGGCGACGAGAGCCAGGATTGAGGTGATCATGGGCGGGTCGCGATTGTGCGGCGACTCCGTGAACAGCATCAAGGCTTTCCAACGTCGGGGGAAAGAGCACAACCGCGGGGATCCGATGGCGACCGGCTCCCAGGCGAAGATTGAGTTCGTCGAGACCGGAGAGTGTGCAGAGATGCACGACGACGCGCTGGTCCTCTTGCTCGAGATCGGTAATGCTGACGTGTGCCGAGTTCTCGTTGATAACGGGAGCGCCGTCGATTTCATTTTCTACGAGTGCCTCGAGAAGATGAAAATCGAGGGCCTAGAGATCGGGGGACGGCGGAGGAAGGTCTCCGGATTCAATGGAGATGTGGCTATCTCCCTGGGCATGGTCTATCTCCCGGTCCGTGCGAAAGGGGTGCAGAGGATGGTGGAGTTCATGGTCCTAGACGTACCTTCACACTTCAACGTGATCCTAGGAAGACCTTGGATCCACTCGATGAGGGCCGTACCCTCCACCTACCACCAATGTATCAAGTTTCCCGGAGAAGCTGGGACGATAGAAGAGATACGGGGCGATAGGGACGCTTACCGTGTCTGCTACATGATGCACCACCGACAGGTGCATGGAGAGAAGACACCGGCAGAAGTGAGCGAGGAAGAGGCTGCCGATTTATAGTAGATAGCCTCTCCCCCCCAACCAAGGCGGGCGAAGAGACAGGGAATGGCTCGCGAGGACATGGAGGGAGAGGTCCAGCGAGCCCGCTCCTCGAGCCATTGGCAACCGAGACGTTTGAGGAGCGAGCGGCTGATAGAGGGCGACCAGGACCGCAGGTCGAGGCGGTCGAGCAAGTCTGCATCGACGAGTCCGACCCAACTCGGACGACCTGTATAGGGGCGGAGCTCGACCCCGAAGTTAGGGCCAGGCTGATAGCCTTCTTGAAGAAGAATCGGAAGAGCTTCGCGTGGACCCACGAAGACATGCCGGGCGTGGATCCGTCTGTGATCACCCACCATCTCAACACCGACCCGAGCCATCGGCCCGTCATCCAGAAGATGAGGAAGATGGCACTGGACAGGAATAGGGTGATCAACGAGGAGGTCGACAAATTACTCTCTATGGGCACCATCAGGGAGGTAAAATACCCCGAGTGGTTGGCTAACACGGTCGTCGTCAAGAAGAAGAACGGGAAGTGGCGAGTCTGCGTGGACTTCACCGACCTCAATAAGGCTTGCCCAAAGGATAGCTTCCCCATGCCGCACATCGATCGCCTCGTCGAGGCCACTCAGGGATACGAACTCCTCAGCTTCATGGATGCATATTCGGGGTACCATCAAATAAGGATGCATCCAGACGACGAGGAGAAGACCGCCTTCGTCAGCGAGCGAGGAACCTATTGCTACAAGGTGATGCCGTTCGGCTTGAAGAACGCCGGTGCGACCTACCAATGACTGGTGACCAAGATGTTCCACGAGCAGATTGGGAAGAGCATGGAGGTGTATATCGATGATATGGTTGTCAAGACGATGAAGGCGGAGAGGCACATCGAACACCTGGTAGAGTGCTTTGAGATCTTGAACCGACATCAGATGAGGTTGAATCCCTCCAAGTGCACTTTCGGCATCTCCTCGGGGAAATTTCTGGGTCACATGGTTACCCGGCGAGGAATCGAGGCGGACCCCGAGCAGATCGAGGCGATTAAGAGTATGCCATCTCCACGCAACCGGCGTGAAGTGCAGAGGCTGACAGGAAGAATCGCTGCCTTGGGCCGCTTCATCTCGAGGAAAGCCGACATGACACTCGTCTTCTATGAGCTGCTAAAGAAGAACAAGAAGTTCGAGTGGACCGACAAGTGTGAGGAATCTTTTCAGGCTCTGAAGACGTATCTCTCGTTGCCCCCGGTGATGACGAAGCCGATCCCGGGAGAGACCCTGTACCTATACGTTGCCGTATCAAACCAGGCAATCAGCCAGGTACTGGTGCGAGAAGAGGACGAAGAGCAGAAGCCGGTGGCCTACATCAGTCGGAAGCTCCTCGATGCGGAAACAAGGTACCCGCTGGTGGAAAAGTTAGCCCTGGCAGTCTACGACGCCTCGGAGAGACTAAGGTTCCACTTCCAGGGGCATCCCATCGTCGTTATGACCGACAGACCGTTACGCGCCATCATCCATAGTCCAAACCAGCGGGGTGGATCACGAAATGGTCGATCAAGCTCGGGGCATATGACATCGAGTACAGACTCCGAACGAGTCTCAAGTCTCAGGTCCTCGCGGATTTCCTGATGGAACTCCCGAGGGAACCGATCGATCTAAGCGATGAAGATGGTACCTGGAAGCTACATGTGGACGGATCCGCCACCTCGCAAGGAGCAAGCGCCGGAGTTAGACTCACCTCGCCCATGGGAGAGGTCATCGAGAAATCATGCCGTCTCGCCTACCGGGCTACGAACAACGAGGCCGAGTACGAGGCCCTCCTCATAGGCCTGAATTCCGCCCTCGCGATCGGCGTAAAGAACGTCAGCGTCTTCTCGGACTCCCAGCTGGTCGTCAAACAAGTCAACAGTGAATAAGAGAGAAGCGACGAGAGGATGGAGGCTTACGCGGCACTCGTGGATTCGCTCTCCGGGAAGTTCGATTACTTCAGCCTGACACAGGTGACGTGAGGGGATAATACCCACGCTGATGCGTTGGCAGGACTGGGCTCGACAACGGAAGTAGGCGAGCTTCAATCTATTGCGGTGGAAACGGTCGAAAGGCCAAGTATAAGAAGGGAATAAGGCCCAGTGAGGAAGAAGTCCCGAAGCGGAGGCGAGGAGCAAGGGAAATCTCCCGAAGAGCTCAGCATCCACGAGCTTGTGGACGAGGAGCTGGAAAACGACGAGCGAGGAGTGGTGGAGGACGACGATGAGAAGGATTGGTGGACGCCCATCAAGAAGTATATCATGGAGGGGATCGTGCCAGATGATTGCAAGGAAGCGAGGAAGATCAAAGCCAAGAGCGCGAGATACGCTATCATCGGACAAAAGCTCTATTTGAAAAGCTTCACCGGGCCCTACCTAAGGTGCCTCGGCAAGAAAGAGGCCGACTACGTGATGGGAGAAATCCACAGCGGAGAGTGCGGAAACCACTCCGGGGGGAGGTCGATGCTGAGAAAAACCAAGCGTCAGGGTTTCTTCTGAAACACGATGGTGGCGGATTGCGCCGATCATGCCAGGAGATGCGAGAAGTGCCAGCGACACGCCCCAGCTATAAATTGCCTAGCCGAGGAGCTGTCCTCGGTGACCGTCCCGTATCCCTTCATGAAATGGTCCATGGACATCGTCGGTCTGATGCCCATAAGCACGCGGCAAAGGAGGTTCATGTTGGTAGTCATAGATTTCTTCACCAAGTGGGCGGAAGCGGAAGCATACGCCAACATCAAGGATTCTGACGTGGAAGGTTTCATTTGGAAGAACATCTTCACGCGCTTTGGCCTGCCAAGGGAGATCATCGCTGACAACGGTTTGCAGTTCATCTCGAAGAGGTTCAGGAATTTCTGTGCACAATGGGGAGTGAAGCTACACACGTCAACACCAAGGTACCCCCAGGGCAACGGGAACGCCGAAGCGGTCAACCGGACGATCACCGACAACATCAAGAAGAGGCTCGACGCCAAGAAAGGGCTTTGGGCCGACGAGCTCCCTGGTGTCCTCTGGGCTTACCGGACAACTCCGAACTCAGCCACCGGCCAAACTCCGTTCTCCTTGTCATATGGCGTAGAAGCCGTCATACCAGCAGAGATGGGAATTCCGAGTCTTCGCCGATTGTTGGCCCCGGGGAACGAAGAAGCCAACGGACAGGGCCTGCTCGACCAGCTCGACCATGTAGACGAACGACGCGAGCAGGCAAGTGTCCACGTCGCTAACTATAGAATGCCGTCGCTCGCTACTACAACAAGCAGGTGCGCCCTAGGAGCTTCAGGGTCGGGGAAATGGTCCTCCGACGAGTCTTCCAAAACACGGCCGAGGCCAACGCCGAGAAGCTCGGGCAGAGTTAGGAAGGGCCATATGTGGTCACGAGCATCGTCAGACCAGGGGTTTACGAACTCGAGAATACTGAAGGCGCCAAGGTGATCAGGAGCTGGAACGTGAAGCACCTGAAAAAATTCTACTAAAGGGAGAGACCACCTTCCGCCTCCCTGACCTTATTGTAAATCCTGGTAAGCACTTTAACGTATCTGTCAATTTTCTTTTAAGGGACCCCGACCTTTTATTCGGGAACACTGTTATGGCTTCGGCAAATTATCGAAAGGTTTGGAACATACGACCAGAGCATAAAAGAGGCGAGAGTGCCCAAAATAAAAGAGGCGAGAGTGCCCAAAATAAAGAGGCGAGAGTGCCCAAAAGTTACTTAAGGCATACATCGCCAATAAAAGCCTCCCAGTGAGCAATCAAAGCCTCCCAGTGAGCACATACAGATGAGGCCCGTCTTTAAAAGACAGGGAGCCATCTTCAAATAAAGCCTCCTAGCGAGCAAATAAAGCCTCCCAGCGAGCAATTAAAAGACTCCAAAGCGAGCATAGAAGAGGCGAGAGTGCCCAAAAGAAAAGAGGCAAGAGTGCCCAAAATAAAGAGGTGAGAGTACCCAAAGGTTACTTAAGGCATACATCGCCAATAAAAGCCTCCCAGTGAGCAATCAAAGCCTCCCAGTGAGCACATACAGATGAAGCCCGTCTTTAAAAGACAGGTAGCCATCTTCAAATAAAGCCTCCCAGCGAGCAAATAAAGCCTCCCAACGAGCAATTAAAAGACTCCAAAGCGAGCATAAAAGAGGCGAGCGTGCCCAAAAGAAAAGAGGCGAGAGTGCCCAAAATAAAGAGGCGAGAGTACCCAAAGGTTACTTAAGGCATACATCGCCAATAAAAGCCTCCCAGTGAGCAATCAACGCCTCCCAGTGAGCACATACAGATGAGGCCCGTCTTTAAAAGACAGGGAGCCATCTTCAAATAAAGTCTCCCAGCGAGCAAATAAAGCCTCCCAGCGAGCAATTAAAAGACTCCAAAGCGAGCATAAAAGAGGCGAGAGTGCCCAAAAAAAAGAGGCGAGAATGCCCAAAGGTTACTTAAGGCATACATCGCCAATAAAAGCCTCCCAGTGAGCAATAAAAGCCTCCCAGTGAGCAATAAAAGACTCCCAGCGAGCAAATAAAGCCTCCCAGTGAGCAATAAAAGCCTCCCAGTGAGCAATAAAAGCCTCCCAGCGAGCAAATAAAGCCTCCCAACGAGCACAATTAAAAGACTCCCAAGCAAGCAAATAAAGCCTCCCAGCGAGCACAATTAAAAGACTCCCTAGCGAGCACAGAAGCCTCCTAGCGAGCATAAAAAACTCCTAGCGAGCATAAAAGACTCATAGCGAGCACAGAAGCCTCCTAGCGAGCATAAAAGACTCCTAGAGAGCACAGAAGCCTCCTAGCGAGCATAAAAGACTCCTATGCGAGCACAACAGACTCCCACGCGAGCACAAAAGGCTCCGTACGAGCACAAAGGTTCCCGAGCGAGCAGGTTAAAAGCTCTTCGACAGGAATAGCTAAAGCCCCTCCAACTAAGACCCCCTTTTCTTTGATAAAAAAAAAGAGGGGAAGGGGAGGGACGGGCATATCTACACAACCCCATGTAAGTATCTACATTTACTGAAAGCGTCATTCTATTGGAATTGTTCAAAATATATATATGTCAAACACATCTTCCAGACGACATGTTAATAAGCAGTCATAAAATATCAACAAATAAGAATGGCAAAACGAGTCACTCGAAGTAGATCCCACACGAGCAAAAGAAATTATTATTACAGACAAGAAGTTTATATCGTTCGATCCATAAAAGAAAACGAGTTACATAAGAAGAAAGTCTACACCTCCGGAGACGCGGGCTGAGCGCCCTCAGCCGGAGCGGGGTTGCACGGCGAGAGAGGAGGGGACTCGGGGTCGGCTTCGGCTCTCCTCACAAACTCGTCGGCCTGCGCCTGCATCTCGTCCTCGAGCCGCTGCCATTCTGGAAGTTTGGATCGGAGCAATTCGGCCGAGGCCCCAATGGGAAGAGCATTGATCATCACAATGTTGGCCTGGTACGACGCGGCGAGGCGATTGGAGTCGATAGACAAGTCTAAGGCCCGGAACCTAGCCGATGCTTTGTCGAGCTTTGTGCGCGCTCTCTCGAAGAGACGCAACCGGGCATTGCGTTCTTCCATCGACACGGCTCGGGCCGTCGCGAGCTCGCCACAGAGCCCTTCCACGACGGACCTGGCCACCGCCGGCAAAGACACTCCCTCCGAACCAGCTGCGCCCAAGATCTCGCGCACCTGGGTGAAATTCTCATCGTTCTCCTTCAGCACACCCACTACCCCCAGATGTCTCTTATTCTCGTCGGCTAGAGCTTCTTCGCGGGCAGCCAAGCTTGCGCCGAGATCCTCGATCTCACGATCCGTCTTGACTTTGAGTTCAGCAAGCTGAGTTTGAAAAGCCTTCTTCTGAGCAGCCTCGTCCGCCAACTCGGACTAGAGCTTCTCGATTCGCTCGCGGTTCTGACAATCTCGAGCAATGGACGCGTCGAGCTGCTTGCCGACCTCCTGGAATTACAGCTTGTCACCTACCGACTCCTCCGCGACCAATATTCGCTGATCGCGCTCGAGGAGGATCAAATCATTCAGGTAGGCCACACCCTGAAACATGTGTCCCATGGCGTTGAGGTACTGCTCGTACTGGCTGAGGACCAAAGGGGACTTAGAGGTCCCAGGTGCACGGCGCGATAACCTCTGGCACATAAATGCGGAGTACGTCTTCCAAGCCTCGTCGGGCGCATCCGCAGCAGGAACGCAGGGTGGACCCTCGGTAAACCGGAGAGGAGACCGGTACGTCCCTCCTTCGGATGACGAGGAAGACTCATTGGCGGGGGCAGCTTCCAACAACGCGAGAGGATCCGCGGCTGCCAGTTCCTCGGGCTCGAGGACTCCCTCCTCTGCTACTTGCCCGGCCTGGTCCAAGCAATCTGAGGCCCCGGCATGGACAGCCCCCGACGACACCGGAGGATCCGCGATCGCCGGCTCCTCGGGCTCGAGGGCACTCCCCTCCAATGCTCGCACAGCCGGGTCCAGGGGATCCGAGGCCCCGACGGAAACGTCTACCTCCTTAGACGACGTCGCCTCCACATCTCCGGCCTCCTCCAAGCGACCGCGAAGCCCCGGGGAACCTGCGGCAACGGCCGCGACATCTGCCCCGACTGCCGCGGCCGCAGACCCAGGGGTTTCAACGGCAACCTCCACCAAGATCGCTGGCCTTTTTCGCGAGCGCGAGGAGGAACTTTCGCCCCTGATAGATCCTTTGACGGGGAGCCCACCCTCATCCTCGGGAGGGGGAGGTGGAAGACCGCGATTCCCCTTTCGAACGACCTCCGCCTCGCGAGAAGGAGCAGAAGCGGACGGAGCGGCCGAAGTCTGCTCCGGGGCAGGACTCTTCGGCGTCGGCGTCGGCGCCTGATCTGGGGAAGCACCTCCCGGGGGATTCGACACGTCCCGAGTTTCTCCAGGCGGAGTGGCTACCCTAGCCCTCTTAGAGGAACAGTCGCCTCCCGACCCGTCGGAAACATGCCCGCCGGCATCCTTCGGTTTATGGAGAGCACTACCAGCAGAGTCCTCATCGCCACGAGGCTTCTTCACAGAGGACCCATCTGAAGAGGCATTCCCTCTTCGCGACAGACCGTTCCCACTATCAGCCGGGACTCCCCGGGACACCTATCCTTTCCTCCGATCCTGAGCCCCCTTCGAGCGGCCTGCGACGGGGCCCTGGACGGTAGAAGGCCGCCGAACCCGGAAGACGGGAGAAGATCCCGGAGATTCATTCTGGAGGGATAAGGCCAAGAAAAAATCCCAGAGTTCTTGACCCTAACATTGGAGAAGTCCGAGTACCAATCGCGGTCAGGTTCGGCGAGGAGCTTCCTGTGGATCGCCTCGAAGCGACGAGCGGCTTCGTCGTCGGTATTGGGAACATACTTAAGGGGGGACTGGTCGACAAGCCACTCCCTGGGCAAAAACTTGTGAAAGCACCCAAAACTGTGCTCATCCACCGACACAAAGACGAACTTGTCCTCCCACCCGGACTCGTTCGAAGGAGTGCTGTCAATAACATGACCGGGGACCCGGTGGGAGAGAGAATAGCGACCGGGGTTCTTGGGCTTCTTGGAGAATTTAAACAGACGCATGAGGTCCTCCAGGGTATGGTCAACATTCGCCTCCAACGCCACAACTATGGTACACACGAGGAGACGAATCGAGTTCGGACTTACCTGAGTGATGGGAACCCTGAAGGCGCAGAAAAAAGCCACGATGAGTGACGGGATGGGAAAGCAGAGTCCCGTCTTCCGAAAGAAGATCACGTACAGGGCAATGCACTCGCCCCTGGAGGCGTCGGCAAGCTCACCGCCGCGAGGGAGGCGAAGGGCGACCGGCTCCAGGACAAATTCCTCCCGAAATTGTTCCAGGGTCTCCTCCGTCATCGCCGAAGGAGGAGATCGGATTTTAAAGATGAGACCGGCGCCGTAGGTGCGAGCCATGGTCAATCGAAGTTTATAGGGCGAAGGAAGTTAAGCGAAAAAGAAGAAGAAGAGGGATATGGCGTTTGTAGGAAGTAAAAAACTGTGCTGCGAGGTAGGGTTTCCAACTTTATAGAAGAAGGAGGAAAGGCTACGCGAATCGACGCGTCTCGACCCCACGGCCTGCGAAAGGACACGTGGATCGCCAAAAATAAGAAAGAACCCAAGAGCCGTTCGAAGTGATAGGAGTTCTGAAAAGTCATCAATACTCAAGTACTTGTATCAGTTTTAATGAGGAGAGAGAAAGTCGCGGAAATCGAGGGGACGCGCCCAAAAATAATAAAATAAACCGAATAGTGCAAACGACATGCAGAAAGAAACCCCACCTCGAGCAGCTTGTTGGGCGTGGATTTTTCTTTTTTTTACCAAGTGCTTACACTTGATAAAACAAAGGGGGGCTGACCTTCCCCACCCCAACACTACCCACATCAGCACCAAAGTTGATCGCATCGATTAAAAGGGTCGTCGAGGCAGACAACCTCGAGGAGTGCCAAATAGGTATGGCGAAATAGTGCAACGGGAGGGGGCTAGCAAGTAAATAGCCATGCTCAAATGCGAAGAAAGGTAAGAGACAAAAACTTAAAGAAGAAAAGGGTTGTTTTATTGAATCTCAATGAGTTACAAGTAGGGGGTACAAAATTACAAGCACAACAACGAAACAAAACCCTACAAGAAGAGCAAAGTTTACAAGCTGCAAAGAGCCTAAGTCACAAAGAAGAGATCAGGCCTCGGTAGTCTCTCGCTCGCTCAGCGACCCGGAAGCAGGCGAAGGACTTCCAACGACAAGGGGCGGCGAGCGAGACGCCGCGGTCGACGGGAGATTACCAGGAGACAGAGGAGGAGAATTGGGGTCGGCCACGGCCTCATCCTCGAGCGCCGAGGCGAGGGCCTCCTCCCGAATGCGGCCCTGCTCCCACTCTGAAATTTTGGCCCGGAGAAGCGCGACCGGCGCCCCGGGAGGAAGCGCGTTGACCGCATTTGTGTGGGCCTGATAGGAGGCCGCCATGCGGTTGGCCTCAATGGAGTCCCCAAGAGCCCGAAAGCGAGCAGAGGCTCGCTCGAGCTTATCTTTGGCTTTCTCAAAGAGGCACAGCCGAGCTCAACGCTCCTTCTCCGCTTCGGCCCGAGCCGCCTCCAGCTCATCAGCGAGTGTCCGCAAGACGCCGCGAACCAGAGAAGGCAGACCCTCCTTCACGACAACAGGGGCGCCCACGGCCTCGCTGATCTGTGCGAGGAGCTCATCCTGGTGGCGAGAAAGCTCCAAGGCCTCCTGAAGACACCTCCGTTCCTTGTCCTGAAGAGCCCCGCGAGCGGAGAGTCGCCGCCCGCACTCCTCGATCTGCCGCCCCGACCGAGCTTTGAACTCCGCCAAGTCAACCTTGGCGGAAACGCGATCCCGCCCCTCCTCGGCCAGGGCCGACTCTAGCCTCGCGATCCGCCCCTGGGATAGGCGCTCACTGTGGAGGGAGAGATCGAGCTGCCTCCGGAGTGCTGATATCCGACGGGAGGCGTCGATGGACTCCTCCGCCATCAAGGACCTGTCGGCCTCGCGGAGGACGACGTCGTTCGTCCAAGCGATCCCCTCGAGCATGGTACAGGGCCGGTCACCAAAACCCGACCGGGAAGCAGCCGGAGATAAGGGGGCCACTGATGAACTCCTCCCGGTATGTCCCGAGCTCCACCAGCCGCCGAGGGTCTTGGAAAAATCTTCCCTAGTCACGACGCGTGCTCGCAAGGAGAGCCCGACGAATTCCCTTGAAAATGGTCTCGTGAGGATCACCCGAGCTAGGCGAGTAAACTGGAGGAGATTGGTCAATCTCTACCCATCGCGTGGGCAATGACTCGTGATGGTAGCCGAAAGAGCTGCTGTCGATTTTGACAAAGAAATAATAGCTCTGCCATCCCGGCGCGTCGGAGGGAGTGTTGAGGACGATCGGGTCCTGATCGAAGGGGATGAGCGTGAAACGCCCCAGGCGCCTAGCAACCCGGAATGGCCTGTACAGGCGCAGCAGATCCTCTAGGGCCAAGAAAACCCCCCTCTCGGCAGCGGCGCCCATGGTGCACAAGACGAGGCGAATGGCGCTGAGATGCATCTGGCCAATGGGAATGCCGAACGCGTGAAGAAAAGAGAGGAGAAGGTACGGAATGGGGAAGCGGAGCCCCGCATTGAGGGAGAAACCCTCATAGACGGCGACCCACCCCTCGTCCAAAGGGTCTTCCGGCCGCTCGCCGGGGTATGGAAGACGAACCTGGCAGACGTCCCCGTCGCAATACCTCTCCTGGATAACGCGGAGCCACTCGGGGGTCATGGCGGAGCGATCAGGGCCGCCTATGAGGACGCAGCCGAGACTCGCCGAAGTTGGGGTCAAGGCCATAGGGAAAGCAAGAGGATAACGGTGGGGTAAAATTTGAATGACAAGGATTAGGCGGGATACCAAGTTGAGGGAGTACAGTGGAACGAAAGGACGCATGGTTTGAAATCCCACCCCCACTAAGACGCAAAATTTATAGGAGGGAGACGGGCAGATCCAACGGTTGGAATCCGAAGCGACGCAGGCGAATCAACGGCTGGAATGCAAAGGGACGCTGAGGGAAAAGACGTCATGGGGAACTGCTGTACGGCTGGGAGTGGTGAGAGGAACAGGCCTATACGGAGACAGGCACTCGAGTACTCTGCCCGCAAGGAGTTCACGGAAACCAAGACCACGCGCCCAAAAAGGGGCGACGGGAGTAGAAACGATTGCGAGCAGTCAATCAACAAAAAGCTCGACCCAGTGAAAGGGGCCCATCAAGAGAATTTTTCGTATTATTTTACCAAGTGCCCACACTTGATAAAATGGGGGACTAACTGTTAAGGTAGGATTTCGTCAAATCCCTCTTAACACAATCACATGTCGTTTCGGCTCTCGAAACGACAAAATGAGGAAGAAGCAAGCGGGGCCCGCGGCTGGCGACAGTGACGCGAGGGGAAAGACTCACCCCCGCGAGGAGAGTTTAGCCCCGAGCGAGGAGGGTGGAATAATTGCGAGGGAAGCTCTTCGCGAGGAGGCTTTTCTGCGAGGCGATACCCCTCTATGGAGTATTCCCCTTCTTCTCCTCGAAGGGGTCCTGCCTTAGAGGAATGACGTCGCTGTGTAAAGGGCGGGAAAGCGAAAGCGTGCTCGAGAAGACTTGGCGTCAGAGAGTCAGTCAAAAGAGCGGCAATCACGGGATTTAGTAGGTAAAGATCAGGAAGGAATCACGGAGCCGGTCAGAGGAAGGCCGGGCTAAAAGGGGAAACCCTAATGGAGGGACAAACCCTAGAGAACACACACACACCAAGGAGAGAGACTATAAATATCAATGTAAAGACCACATAAAGAGGGATCGAATCGAAACCCCAAAAGAGAGAGATATTAGCCGTCACTGTTCACCATTATTTGTATTCTTTAACGAGCTTCCAAGCTAATAAACAAAAGAGGTCGAGCTCCCATAAACATAAACTCAAGGATATTAACGCATTAATTTGACCTTCACACATATAAACTATCGTTGTTAATCCTTGTGACTGGAAGAGATTCGGTGAAAACCGACCTCTACAATACTCCAAGTCTTCTCCCCTCTTCTCAATGCTATCGTGGTTTTTCGACGTTCTCGCGCTCAACCGCCATGAAGACACCTTGAAGGAAGATGTCATGAAGATGAAGATATTAGTTTTAGGAGATTGTTAATCTCAAAAACTTTCAAGTGCAAAAGTGAAGATTACATAACGCATCTATATGTGGCGGAATTATATAATATGATATGTACTAAAACTTATTTTATGAACTAACAACCTAGGCATTAAAAATCATAAACATGTCAATAAACTATTTATTCTAAACATGTCAACAAATTGAACCAAACTATCTAGTAACTTATAAATACATTCATAAATTATTAAAACAGATCCAATTCGTTTAGAACACTTACATGTGAGGTTGTAAACAACCTCGTGCGTTGCTAGCTAACTCCTGAAAGCCTCGTCAAAATTCTGAAATCTGACCCGCCGGATTGGATAACAGGACCCGCCGGATTGAAATCTGCCTCGCCGGATTGAAATGATCTGCCTCGCCGAATAGAAACGTGCCTGTGTCGCTGTGGCTTCGTCTGGTAGAATTTGGGCGCGAAATTTTGCAGGAATGTTGGAGAGGCCAAGAGGAATGACCCTGTAAAATTTCGTGAACAGAAACGTCCTGAGTCGCCGATGGTGGCTTAGGCATGCTCGCAGTCACCGTGACCAATCCGGCCAGAAGGCTGAAATGAGCCTCGCTCCGTTTCACTCAATTTTTTCGCGTCTCGAGTGATACCTGCGTGTACAAAGTCACTCAAACACCAATAGAAGAGTCAATGGTAATTCCCTCGGGATTCAATGAGATTAAGAGGGTGGACTCTTCAATTGAACAACAAGGGACACTCGGGATCACTCAAGAACTTTCGGAAGATCAAGAAAATATTTATTGATCTCTCGCTCTCTAAAATTTCGACTAAAGAACTCAGGAGAAGGGGAAGAGAGGTTGGTCGAATTTTTGTGATTAGGCTTAAGGTTAGGATTTTCAAAAAATCCTTTAAATAGGGAGAGCGGGCTTTTTTTAGGTCAAACTCAATAGTCAAACTTAAGCCCATTATTCTTTTAATTAATTTCAAAAATTAATTCTCTGACCTAATTCACTAATTATGGCCGAGTATAACCCTATATATTTCGAAAATATTTATTTTGATTTATTTTCAAAATAATATTTAATTATTTTGGAATATCTCATTTATTTAATGACAATTTTCATACTATTCAAGATAGTATGAAATGAGAATATATTTATTTTCATCTTTTATTTATTTGAATCATTTAAATATGTTAATATCCATATATTAACATAATATGATTCATTAAATAAATGTAATAATAAATAACCAATTATTTATTTGATTACTTCGAAAAATATTTTCTGAGTGTAAATCACAACTTACTTAAATGAGAAAATCAAATTGTCCTTGGTCAACAAATCTCGTCTGAGGATCTATCATTGAGACCTAATGAACCCACATCAACGAAACTTTAGAATAAAGATCGAACTCAAAAGTTCACAAACTTTTTACGTCTTTTAATTCTTAATATTAGTCGATTCCACTATAGGACTAATATTGAAACTCTCTAAGTTCATATGCGTATATTTTCCGTTTGATGTGACAAAACAATTCTTCACACGATCCACAAAGTATTTTACGATATTACCCTTCATGTGTATCAGTAACTCAGAGGAATGTAAAATTACCGTTTTACCCTTAAGTTATTATTTCACTAACTCCTTTGTTATTTGTGAATGAGAAATACATAAAGTGAGATGTCTTTACATGTCACATGTTTTAATCAATGAATGTTCTTATTCGATGAATACCTGGCCATGTTTATTCATTCACACTCTCATAACAAAGCATAGTGTGATACTGATGGATTGACATTGTTTCAATATGAATTCCGTATCTGTGAATCACATAACCCAGCATGACAGCATTATGACACCAACCACCGGGTCAGATGCAACTATAATTTTTATTCATTGCCCATTGACAAATCAAATGTCATAAGGTGTCACATCGATTATGCATTCACTTCAAGATTTAGGTAAGTACAAAAATACCCCTCTTATGTGATCTTGAAGTTTTGAGTGTTTAAACAGTTTTATCTCGAGCTTCATAGTATCACAAGTCTTGTTCAATATCTTCTATAAGATATCATGAATGAAACACAGAGTCACAACTCTCTATATCACAAGATAAGATATCATGATTCATTCAAACAATCAATACTCAGATTCGATTGCTCTATCGATCTTAAGATTGCGAACAAATGTTTAAACTAGTCACAAGGGGCTATCTTGTCAAGTCTATATTTAGCACCCCTTTCGTTGATGACAGTTTCAGAGCGTAGCATACATACATAAACACAAACTTAAACGAAGAATGAATATTTAACTTTATATAATGTCTCAGCAAAATCAAATACAGAGTATTTATAATGTCTTAAATCTCCTCTGTGGGCAACAATCGCAACATAATGTACATATAATATCTGAAAGCATAATAGTTTCTGAAAATAGAGAAGTTTAATGTACAAATACATAGAAAAAAATGTAATTAGCTATTTGGTACCTTATAATTTCGTTTACACTACTGCTTATGATCTTTTGCTTGTCTCTATTTGTGTAACGTACTGTTGTGGCTTCGAGACTCGTTTCCAAAAGCTGTATACATATAAATATAAGACGACGTCAAATACCGTGGATATAAATCAAGGACAGCTGCAATTTCAGGTTAGTTCTACAACCTTTCTGGAATCAAACTATGATTATATAGGGTAGTATTTCTATATGTATTGCGAAAGGCTTGGTTGCTAGTTCTGTCATGTGTTGTTGTGGTCTTAATGTATTTAAACCTGTAAAAAAATGAGTATAAGGAATACTGTATTTAATTCAATGATGTGAGAAACCGAGTTAAAATCTTACCTTTATTGTGTCTTTCTATGTTGAATCTTTGTTTTTAATACTCGAATTTAATAAATTGTTTGTCGTAGATTGTTAAATATGCGATTGTATTTGTATTCAATAATCCAGGATGGGAACGAATTCAACTGATTGAATGGTGGCAATATTTTAGGCTACATTTTTGCAACGATTTTAAGGGAATTGTCAAGAAGCTTTTGATTTGTTTTAACTAAGTTATAGGAGGTAATTGATTAAATCATAAAATAAACAATGTCATTTATCAACGTAATTATTTCAGAATTTTAAATTTATATACGTGGAAATGGTTGTTTTTTATTAAGCTCAATCGAAAATCCCTAAGCCTGGATTCAGTTCAATTGTGTTTGCGTAATTCCACTGTTTAATTATAGCAGTTTATTTAATGACTGTATGTTTACTATTGGATATCCGGTAAAATTTGATGACTATATGTTTAGTCTAGCATTTTATCCTAATTTTGTTTGATTTTATGCGTAAAGTATATGATTGTACGCGTGAAATATATCAAATGTTAGTTTCATTTTACAGCATTTAAGCTAATTTTTAGGATGTAATCGGATTGAACTGTTTCAAATTCATTTAAATGTGAATTTAAGTATGATTATTTTAGAACGATTATGTAGCCTTTTAGCCAAATTTTTAGGAATTAAACGTGTTATTTAGATTGATTTATAGTAGGATAAAACAGTAAAACCAAACTTAATACCGAAAATCCGAAATAAAAAGCTAACGTTTTTAGCTTTTAGAAAAATTTGTAAACTACGTTACTTTTCCAAAAGCACTTTTGAATTTTTTTTATAATCTGTTTTTGCCAAATGCCAAAAGGCAGTTTAAATTTTTAAAAAAGCTAAAATATGCCCAAAAAGGCGTTACCAAACGCACACAATATGGGTTAATATACTCTCTTGGCTCTCTTTTTTTCTCCTGATTTGTTTTTTTTTAAGTTACTCCCTCCTGATTTGTTTGAATCATATCTCTACTACCTTCGTCTTTTATGTCGGTGCTCATACCTTCAATAACCTTTGTCATCTCCACCAACTCCGGTCACCCTTCACGCCTCCGAAAAATGAAGGACAACCACCTCCGTCGACCGGAGAAACTTAAATAATAAATTTTAAATATTAAACTCATTATTTCTCAAATATTCCTCATCTATGTATGTGCTCGTACCATTAATAACATTCATTATCTCAACCGGCTCCAGTCATCCTTCCCACTTCCGAAAAGACACGACAACAACTTCCGTCGACCGTAAATTAAATTATAAATTATAAATATTAAAATCAAATATTATCTTTAACATGTTCCTCATTATCACCAACTAACATTTTTTCAATTTTTCCGACCATCTCAGCACTGTGCAGCTCTCTATTATTCGTTTTCTGCATTTTTTCCGCTTTCCGGAAGAAAAAAAACTTAGGTTGTCACGAAATTTTAAATTTTGTGACAACCTTGACACGAAATATATTACAGTTAAGCTACTTGAAAGTATAACTCACGAACTCATGAGCTTGTTGTACATACAAGTTTGACCAACAACTTAAGGTTCCTAGTTGATTATGGTAGATATAAGATGTAGTTATGATTTTGTGACAACCTTTAGTCTATTTCGTGACAACTTAGTCACATAAATTTTGGTTTCGTGACCAAATAGTTGTCACGAAATTAAGAAATTTGTGACAACTTTGTCACGAAACTCGTATTTTCTAGTCACGAAAACGATAATTTAGTGACAACTTTGTCACAAATTTTATTTTCTTTCATCCATTCTCATGAGATCGACTTGGTTGGAGTTTATAGACGTGGTCCAACCTCATACACGATCTGTTGTAGGATTGAATTTTTTAAAAAAATTATCATGTACTTATATGTGCCTCTACTAATCATGTAGACCAACAATATAAAAGATCCGATCATAAAATATTAGTATACTACTATGCACACAAACTTAACTTTTAAATTATAATTTTAATTAGTATTATATTCAATTTGGTATGTTAATATACTACTCACGTGCATGTAACTAACTAATAATCACAATATGACATATTAAATATCAAATTATAGTTAAGCTACTTGAAAGTGTAACTCACAACTTCAGGAGCTAGTTGAACGGACAAGCTTGACCAACAACTTAAGATTCCTAATTAGTTATGGTAGATATAAGAAGTAGCTTTGATTTCGTGACAACATGTAATCTATTTTGTGACAACTTAGTTACGAAAATTTTGGTCTCGTGACAAATAGTTGTCACGAAATTAAGAATTTCGTGACAACTTTGTCACGAAACTCGTATTTTCTAGTCACGAAAACGATAAATTTAGTGACAAATTTGTCATGAATTTTGTTTTTCTTTAATCCATTTTCATGAGATCGACTTGGTTGGAGTTTATAGACCTAGTCAAACCTCATACACGATATTTTGTTGGATTAAATTATTTTAAAAAATTATCATGTACTTATATGTGTCTCTACTAATCATGTACCCCAACAATGTAAACGATCCGATCACATAATATTAGTATACTATTATGCACACAAACTTAACTTTTAAATTATAATTTTAATTAGTGTTATATTCAATTCGGTATGTTAATATACTAATCACGTGCATATAACTAACTCATAATCATAATATGACATATTAAATATCAAATTATAGTTAACCTACTTGAAAGTGTAACTCACAACCTCGGGACCTCGTTGAGCGGACAAGCTTGACCAACAACTTAAGGTTCCTAATTGGTTATGCTAGATATAAGAAGTAGCTTTGACTTTGTGACAACATTTATTCTATTTTGCGAAAATTTAGTCACGAAAATTTTGTTTTCGTGACTAAATAGTTGTCACAAAATTAAGAATTTCGTGACAACTTTGTCACAAAACTCGTATTTTCTAGTCACGAAGACGATAAATTTAGTGACAACTTTGTCACGAATTTTGTTTTTCTTTCATCCATTCTCATGAGATCGACTTGGTTGGAGTTTATAGACATGGTCCAACCTCATAAGATTACTTTTTTTTTAAAAAAATTATCAAGTATTTATATGTGCATCTATTAATCATGTAGACCAACAATGTAAGAGATCCGATCATAGAATATTAGTATACTACTACACACACAAACTTAACTTTTAAATTATAATTTTTAATTTGTATTATACGCAATATGTTATGCTAATATATTACTCACGTGTAGATAATTAACTAATAATCATAGTATGACATATTAGAATATCAAATTACAGGTACGATACTTGAATGTATAACTCACAGACCCAGGTGTTTGTTGAACGTACAAGTTTGAGTAACCATTTAAGGTTCATAATTAGTTGCGGTAGATTTAAAAAGTAGCATATTTTTAGTGATAAATTTGTTACATTTCAGACGTTTCGTTACCACTTCGTCACGAAAATATGTTTTCGTGATCACTTCGTCACAACTATTTACGTAACAACGTTGTCACGAAATTCATCTTTCGTGACAATATTGTCACGAAAACATATATTCGTGACAATGTTGTCACGAAAACATATATTCGTGACATAGTGGTCACGAAACTACGTTTTCGTGACGAAGTGGTCATGAAACATAGTTCCGTAACGAAGTGGTCAAGAAAAATTAAAATGTCTATATAACTTGGATTTTTTCCGAGAATCGGAAAAAATGGAGAAAATAAAAAAACTGACAGATACAGAGTGTTGGAATGGTCGTAAAAATCAAATAAAAACTATTAGTTGACAAAAATGAGGAAAATATGAGATTTATTATTTGAATTTAATATTTAAAATTTAAAAGTTCGGAGATATTTCCTGTAGAAAATAGCTGTTTGATTTTTTCAGGGGTTGGAAGGTTTGATGTAGGTTCTTTGGTCGAAAATAAGTGAGTTTTTTTGTCGACGGTTGCTAGGACGTCGCGAGCCACTCTTAGATTATGGAAGAATAGTAGACGATAGCATTTTTATGGGTTTAAAAAAATTGATGAAAAAGATGAAGTGTTGGAGAAGAAGATGAAGTCTGGTGGATGAAGATAACGTCTGGTGAAAAAGATGAAGTCTGCAAAGAAGATGGAGAGAGAGAGAGAAAATTAAATAAGTAAGTTAATTAAGTAAATAAGTTATTTAATTATAAAGGTAAAATAGTAGTTGTATATGCAAAAAGTAAGGGTAAATATGAGACAAAAAAATTCTCTCTATTCTCGAACTCCTAGTTGACTCATTTAAAAAAAAACTTAGTTAGAAAAACACTCAAATTTACTCCTATTGTTTAGAATATCGCTAATAAATTATTTAAATTTAGATTAATGTTGCTAATAGCCATATAAACGTTGGTGTTTTTTCAACGTTTGCTTAATTTTTTTATAAATGGCCGGCTCATTACATACACATATTCTAAAAAATATTTTTAGTCCAAAATCGATTCTTGAGTAGTAATCCTGATAATTAAATAAATCATTTGCATTTATTTGAAACGGGAAAAGATGCGTCATTAATTGGTATGAGTCATTTATTCAAAACGAAAAAAGATAAAGTTAGAGAGAAAATTAAATTGTCACATTGACGAACATGAAATACCGGATTTGTAAATTGAAAAGGGGACATTTATTATGAAATTTGGAGATTGATGACCATTTATAATAATTTTATTAAACCTTTGTCATTTTCAGATTTCGTATGTTCATGTTGTTTAGTTAGTTAAATAACTGTTTTAGATATTTAAATAAAATTAGTTTTTTTTTGTTTGCAGCTTAAAATTTTGTAGCTAGGCATTGTAAGCATGTTGTTTTATTCTTGAATGTTTTATACTTGAATGTTTTATACATGGTTTTGAATTATTTTATGAATTAAAAGTTTTTTTTTCAAATATGACAATTAACTCGATGTTTAACCATGTTTATTTTTTTCTAGTGTCTATAGAAAATCTTTGACTATTTTTATATCCATTCTTTCACATTATTTTTTTAAAATTGGAAATGGATAAAATTTTAATTGAAGTTATTTATATGATAAGCACATCCCGCTATTTTTTCAATTGATATAGAGTAGTTAGATAAATTTTAAAAACGGGTCTAAATAAATTCGCATAAAGAAAATTATAAAACGTAGATGGTTTATAATTTTCTTAATTTGAATTTTTTTTATATAAGTTTATTAATTAAATTTAGTTCTACTCTAGTTTTAAGACATATTTTATTTAATGATTATTTATAATGTGTTAATTTTAGATTAAGTTAATATAATGATACATATTTTTCTCTCTCCCAATGCTTACAATTATATTGAACCGACTATGATACCAAGCATACATAAAAGAAAAACTATAAAAATTAAATCAATTAAAACATTACAATTGCAAAGTGATCAGGCTTTTGAGCTTGTGAGGAAAATAACGAATTGATGACATTACAATTAATTCAAAAGTTGTACTTTAATTTTATCTTTTTCATTTATAATATTTTTTTTGTTTGCATACGTATGTAAATTTTGTTGCACCTTTATCGTCACAAATGCGTGCATATTTATTTCGGTCAATTGCTATTTTTTGGCAGATTGATATCCGCATAAATTAATATATACACGACATATAAATATGTTCATAAATAATTTAAGCAATAGAAGTAACTTTGATAACATATCTTATGGATAATTGTCTCCTTTATATCCGCATAAATTTATATAAGAATATTGAGCAATATACATATCTTATGGATAATTGTCTCCTTTCAGCTATTAATAATTATAGCTTATTTCTAATGTGGTCTTTAATCAAAATGGCACTTATGGTAGTTACATAATTATTTAATGAGTAATACGTCCTTAAGTATGTTGACGTGGCTTCCGTTCTTTTCATTGTCAGTGACTCGATAGCCGTTCTGGCTGACATAGTCGCCGTTTCTCCGTAATTGTAACCGTGAACATAGGATATTATGATATTTCAACCCGAGAAGAAGAACGATATTCAATATAGAAATTCCAGAAAACTTATCGTTCTCGCAGATAACTCTATAGCCGTTCCCCGTAGAGGACATGTTATGAGTCGGAAATAAGTTAGAGAGAGAGATGAAAGTGTGTGTCTTTTGAAAGAGATTTTGTGGGTTTAAGGGTTTATGGGTTATGATGAGCTATATATACACATTGTGACGAGATTTCCTTTCCTTTATATATGATATATACTTCCTTTCCTTTTATTTAAAGAAAATGATAGTCTTTGAGCTAAGATATTTCCGGTGCAGATCTTGGATCGTTAGGCGTGTACCTGTGTAAGCTGCCCGGAAATCAAGTCGTGCTTGTATAAAATACTTTCCGATATGGCGCATTTTATTTCCATTCCTTCTTCCTCTGTTGACAATAGAAAGTGATCTCTGATTCCATAATCTGTTATCTTTTACTTTGATATAAAGAGAAAAATGGATAAAGAGGGCCAAAAAAGAGACTTGTTGTGATTCTTTATTTTGTTTAGCCTTTAGGATTGTATCGGAAAATATGATCATCGCTCTCTGTGGGCCGGTAATTTATAATCACTGGGACGAATATGAAAACGAACAAAAATAGGACGTAACTTTTTTCAAGTAAACATCTTTTAGATTTGATTTACTTGAAACTGCTCGTCTTTTGAATGCGCATGAATCATGTATTGTCGATTTCCACTCCGTTATTTTTTGACCTACATTTGATCAAAAGTGGAAGCGGTAAATATTGTCCCGATCATATATTGAGAAATGGGGATAACTCGGAATATTCATGCAGACAATCAAAATATAATGGGGATTTCTTTTTTCATCCAGTGAAGTTGGAACGAAATCGAATAAACAGAAAGATTGTATTTAATCTAGAAACAATTCAACAGAGTACGAAATTCTCGAGTCCCTTGGGTCACTTATGGCTTTTCGAATCTTTTTCCAAATCTTCCGAGATGATCTTTTCGATGAACGAATTGTAGTTTGGGCTTCCCATTGTTGACATCAAAAGATCGCGCATAGCGGTCATCGGAAGGTCGACCATCGATGGCAAAGATTGATCTTCGTTCGAGTCATTGCACGAAATTGGCTTCGTATAGTCTTCCCAATTGAACGGAAATCCGTGCATAAACTTACTGCAAACCTATCCGACAGCAAAATCATTTATTAAAATTAAATCACAATTATTATAAAAAACTTGAGTAATTAGCCAACGTTTTCTTAATTGACTTGTGTGGCATCAAATTTTCTTAAATTTCTACCTATTTTTCTTTTCAATTTTGGTCTCGAAAGTTGTAAACGGATTGGGACGACTATACGCCAACAATTTACAAAACATGGACTAAATACAATTACCCTCATTATAAATTTATAAATGAGTTTAGTCTTGCAAGTTAATGAGCCTTCTAACCATTTCCCACAAAGCACTAAAATGATCATTACAATAGACAGTTCTTAAGTACTTAAAACTCCATAGTCTTAGATTTAACATTTCTTGGATTTCTCGAAAATCGCATCGACGAGACTGTGGATCGTCACAGGACTTTGAATGATCTTAATTCGCACATGAATATATATTTTAGAGGTGTTGGAAGGGAAGTTCATACCGAAGATGAAAATCCATTTAGACGGGCTCGCTGAAGATTCAACAAGCCGGTGAGCCTAATTACGATCTTGTCTTCGGTCTCCACAAGAGTTGTGCAATGTCTAATCAAAATTGATGCAGACTCAAAACGTTGTAACCCTATCCTGCAAGTCGTATATATAGCATCTTTGAAAATTTGAAGAAAAAAGAAAAAGAAAATAAATAAAAAAAAAACAAAAATCAAAGGTCTTTCATTTTTGTAGTTATACCTTGTTTGAGCGAAGCCTCCGATTCCAAATTTATCGGCGCCGAGCTTAGTCAACCACCAATCAGTCAGAAATATCTACGCCACAAACCCTAATATATTCAACCAGCTCCGATTTTCCAAAAAAAGGAAAAAAAAGTTAGAGAGGACTGTACCGATTTGGTTCTGAGTTGAACACTTGAGGCTGATGGAGATGTAAATACTTGAGGCTTCGAAGGATTTGAGGAGTTTGTTTCTCTTAGCTTTTTGTTTTTCTTAGGTACGGCTTTGAAGCGCTTTGAAGGATTTGGGGATTTTGTTTCTCTTAAGTTATCGATTTTCTTAGGTTCGGTGGAAGCAAATTCAGGTACGGATTCGAATCGCTCTGAAGGAATTGGGGATCTTAGGTTATAGATTTTCGCAACTTCAGGTTCGGATAGCTTTGAAGGATTTGGGGATTTTGCAGTTGAAAGGTTTTCGCTTTTCTGAAGTTCAGTGAAGATAATTTCAGGAACAGATTTAGAGAGGTTTGAAGAATTTGGGAATTTTGATGTTGAAGCATTATCGCTTTTTTGGGGTTTGATAACTTTCTTTTTTGATAAATCCAAAGCCACTTTTTTGCTCCGCGTCTGAACCATTTTTTCTCTGTAATGACGGGATATTTTTTTTCAAACGATATATACATACATATACTGATATCAAGGCATAAATTTGCGCGCCAATGGTTCAAAATTTGAACGAAATGGCAATAGTTAAAATTAAAAGAAAGCTACTTTTTCAATCCGCGTCTGAACTAAGGATTGAACGGTCGAATGTCGATAAATGATCGATAACTCAAAAACACGGAAATTTCGTTAGTCGAACGAAATTTCAATGAAGAAAATGTGAAAAATAGAAAAAAAATACTAATGGGATTGTTATTGACTGGTCAGAAATTTGACAAAAATAGAAGAAATTCAAATGTTGAAAAATTCAACATTATAAAAATTATAAGAATAATATTTATAAAATTTTAATAATATATTAAAATGTAAATTTAAAATTTAGTTGTTTTATTATAATGTCTTCAATATTATAAGAGATTCAACATTATAAATTATAAATACTAAGTTTTTATACTAAAATAAAATATCATTGACTAATTATAAAATATAAATATAAAGTTCATATAAAAAGAATTATTAAAATGAAGACTTCAAAATTTAGTTAAATTTATATATTTAAATTATTTGTTTAGTGTTATAAAAAATAATTATACAAGTGCATTATATAAATATTATGTAAGAAAAAAGACATCCAAAATAGCTAAAACAAGGTTTCGAACCCAAGACACGCTTATGGACTAATACAGATGAATGCCATTTGAGATATCTCGATTTTTACCTTTACCGCTATATTGTATTTATATATAAAACGGAAACGACATTGTCGGATTCCGACAAAAAAACGACGATTATCTACTATGCGTGTGCTGACCTCTCTTTTTTTTCTTCCTTTTTTTTGCAGATACCATGGTCCGAGACCGTCTGCGTACGCGAGTAACGAGGGATGCACCCACCGCTGAGGCCGTGGCCGTGGCCCGATCTAGAATTGAGGTTCGTCGGGGAAGGTCGCCGGTGCGGGCAAGGGACGAGATGTTTTCTTCGAATAAGCGATCATCGTCAGCGTTCGCCTCTAGTTGTAAGCGCGTCCATACGTCGATGTCGAGTATTTTCAGAACGGATGTCGAGTATTTCCATAGAATCGACACTCTTGAAGGAGGCGGCGACGTTGGGCCAATGCTCTCAGAGAATCCTCGATTTCCCCCTGCGGGGATTCAAGAGTCTCTTGACGACGGGCGATCTCGAGTATTTTCAGAACGGGATCAACGACGCCCGAAAGGTTTAAATCGTTCGTCTTTCTTTGTGTAGTTTTATGCTTTGATTTCGTATGCATCTCTTGTTCTCATAGGTACTCGAATCCTCCGTGATCTATTGCGCCAAATGCAGGCTATGAAGAGGGATGCAGAGAGTGTGGCGGCCGATCAAGCTGCTGCCTTAGCGGAGGTTCCACCCACCCGAGAGTTTCAAGTGTTGGAGGGAGAACTAAGGCGGAGCCGCACAGAGATATAGGCTGAAAGGTCGTTGCGTGCGGCCGATCGCACATCCCGAGAGAAAGCGGAGCGAGAAGCTGACACCTTTTTGGGAGAGATGAAGAAGCTTCAAACGGCGCTCTCGGGCCATGATGAGGATTTGAAGATCGTCCATGATCAGCTGATGACGAGCAAAATTTATCGGGTCAAGGCGGAGAGGGAGAAAGACTCTCTGTTGTTGGAAATGCAGACCCTCATTGAGGAGAAGAATGATGATATGCATCGAAGGCGGATTTGGAGGATGACTGGGACCTCGCCTTGGAGGAAGCTCGTCATGCGAATTCTGTACGTGTCCGGGATGCGGTTATGAAGGAGAACGCGACCAGTGAGGTCACCTTTTCTTTCTTTGATGCGATGTTCCCTTCCCTGGACGACGCACTCTGCCCAGATGACGCGCGCTTCGGAGCTCGTTCAGAGGTTGCCCAATCAACGAACTTGACGAGGAGGACACGTATAGGTCCGGTGCCCCGCCTAACGAGGAGCAGGTCGATTTCAGTTATGAGTAGTCATATTTACCTTTGTTTTATCATTCTAGCGCACATGTTTAACGCTCGTCTTTTTTGTTGTTCCTTACGGATTTATAGACTCTTTTGTTGCGTTTGCTGAATTAAGTTATTTGTCCATAGTCCCCTTTTCATTTTATCGTGCCTTGCGGTCGTAAATTTGTTATATCTAGCGTAACATGTTCCTGTGGTTTAACTTATTTGCGCATTTGGTCGAGCGGCCGAGCGTTGGCATCACGACTCGAAATTGTCAATTCGGGGGGTCGCTACCTTTCGATGCGTGAGGCGGGTCCTACGCGAGAACGTTGCATGCGCGGTGCGTACTTGCCGGTCTAGTGCGCGGACGAGGCTGCTCAAAGCCCACTACCTTTTGGCGCGTGGTAGTGTGACATACTTAGCACATGTTTGTCGTCATTGTCGATCCGGTGCGCGCATGTGGATACCTGAGGTTCGCTATCCGGCCTTGGTGTTCCGTTGCGAGGCGGATCCCTGTGCAAGAGCGTTGCATGGGCGGTGTACGCTCGCCATCCCCGTTGATCCAGTGTGTGGATGAGGCTGCCCGAGGTTGTTGGCAGAGATGCCCACAAGAAGATTGTTTACTTACATATTGATGTAATATATAAATCTTTATAAAGTTCTTATTGTAATTTGCTGATTAAATTAATAAAAGTTGAAACGTTCATTCATTCCTTTTTAATTTGATTGAAGATTTATGATATTCAATAGTCTTATAGTCCTTCATCAAACCTAACAATGTATGAAGAGACAAATGTCGATTTGCGTGAACAAACATTTCATGGTTTGACTAAAACGATATATTCGCAATCTAAAGATCAACGGCCTATTGATCCCAGTATGATTGTTGGAAGAATCTATAATGTCTGGTTACGAGGCATAGAGAGTTAGGAACTCTATAGTTCTTCTAGTGTATCTTTCGAAGATATTGAATTGACCAGTGCACCTTTAGAGACAATAGAAGAAAAAACCATTTATCATCTTCTATCTCAAGGTTACTATGTATGAATCGCATCATGCTTACCTAAATCCTGAAAATGAGACATGTCATTTCATAGCATTAATAATCTCATTTGAGAAAGTCAAATTCTAGATCCATTACGTGATCTAGACAAGGCTTATTGGTGAGATATGAAGTTATGAAGATGTCATTAACCAACTTTGTGAAGTTCTCATAGATATGGAATTCATGTACAAGATTGCTGAGATGCAATATATATCACCTCATGCTTTATTACTTGGATTGTGAATAAATGAACCGCGAAGTATCCAAAATTAAGTAGCGACTTTATTTGGATGAAACAATGTGACTTGTTAGCTCCTCGTCAATACATTGTTTCTAACTTATTCACAAGTACTAAATGAGTTGAGGAAATAACAACTAGAAGGGTAAAATGGTAATTTTATAAATCTCAACTAGTTGATGATATTCATCAAGGGTATACATAGATAACATTCAATGGATCTGCTCAATATAATTAAGTTGAATTTGAGTAGAAAATAAATTCATTTGAACCGAGAGATTCTCAGTGTCAACTCTTTAGTGAAGTCAGTTGACATTAAGCTAATACTCGGAAAAGGTTTGTGAACTTTTGAGTCCGAGTATAGAAGCTCAAGCTTTGTTCATTTGGATCCATAAGGTCACTATTACAGGTCATTAGAGTGAGATTGTTAAACTAAAAGCTAAGTCAAAATAAGTTCAAATGTTGAACTAGATTTTTTTTTCGGAAAATGTCTAAATGGTATTTCTGTCCACATGGACATAGAATGATGTGAATGTCAAAATAAGATTTTGAATATTTTCATATGATGAAAATATAAATTATTTTCTAAAGTCGAAAAGTCGTTTAAGGCATTATGAAATTAATTTCGTTATTTGTGCAATTAGAATTCTACAATGGCTATTTTAAGAATTGTCTTAAAAGAAATAAGGAAGCATGTAGAAGCTCCCCCTAGGTAGAATTTCGGCCAAAGAGTGCATCAAGAGAAGAGATTTAATTTCCCTTTAATTATAAGGATAATTACCCAAAAGGAAAAGGGAAATAAGTTTCCTTGAGAAGGAAATAAATAAGCTAAGTGAGGAAACAAATTTCCTCGTTGCTTGAGGTGTATGGCCGACCATCCTAAGAGAGAAAGATGAATGGAAAATCAAATATTGTGTAATGAATACGTTATTCTTTAATGAATGAATAATTGACCTTTATAGTTTTTTCCTTCTCCTATAAATAGAGGCTCACATAGAGATGTGAGAGGTTAAGCTTTTGCCTTGTTCTCTCTTGCTCTTGGCCGACCCTCTCTCTCTCTCTCTCTCTAGAAAATACTCCTTTTTATTTTGCACCTAAATCCATACTTGATCTAGAGAATTAGCTTAGGATCCAAAAATTGTTCTTGGTTCATACAGTTTAATTGTGCCCACACACAAATCCTTCTAAACCTCTATAGACTCTTGTAATAGAAACCTTAGGTTTCTCAAGTTCTCGTTTAGGTTTGAAGGAACCAAGCTAGAAGAGAAAATCTACATTTCCCAAGACGCTTCAAGATCAAGCTACAAGAAAGGTTAGTTTTCAAGTAGATTAAATAATGTTTTTAATTCATAACATGTATATGCACTTTGTCTAGGTTAGTAAAAATTGCTTTACTAGTATAAGAAATTTTTATATTCCGCCATTAATGTGTTAATGATAAATTTTTCTTAACCCTAGACCTATTCCAATAGAGGTTTGTTACCTTTTGGCGTGCGAGGGCGTGATATGCTTACTTGCCAGCCTTATCGGTCTGGTGCGTGGATAAGATTGCCCGAGGCTTGCTGTCTCGCTGCCTTTCGACGTGCGAGAATTTCCTATTGGTCCGGTGCGCGGACGGGGCTAGCTGAGGTCTTCTATTTTTTAACGTACGAGAGCGCCGCACGGACATGGTGTAACTATCCCATGGCCCCCCGAGTTTCAGAAGAGCTCACAAAGGGATTTTAGAAAATTATTTCAGACACGATTATTTATAAAGCAGAATAAATTGATTATCATAATATGGTCAAAAAATTACCTTAGGTCGTTGACCTTAAATATGAATTTTAAATTGTCTTGTAAAAGTATCGGAAATAATTAAAACAATGACGCATTGCAGGATCGCCGAATTTCTTCTACTGGTAGTATTGTCTCAAGTGCTCGACGTTCCATGGATGGGTGAAGATGAGTCCTTCAAGGTTCTATAGCTCATAGGTACCATTGTAGATGGCTCGACGTATGCGGTATGGGCCTTCCCAAGTGGGACCTAGGGCTCCTGCTCCTTGTACTTTGGTGTTTTGGAAACTTCTTCTGGGGACAAGGCTCCCGTTCGCGAATCTCCTTAGCTTGACTTTGGAGTTGTAATATTTTTTGACCTTTCTCTTCTGTGCAGCAAGGCGTGTAAGCACGTATGACCTCCTCTCGTCGACGAGGTCGAACTCGAGGCTCATTGCTTCGTTGTTGGCATTTTCGGTATATTCTGTGACGCGGTAGGTGGGTAGACTTGTCTCGACGGCCACCACGGCCTCGACGCCGAAAGCAAGTGTGAATGGGGTCTCACCGGTTGCATTCCGCGCGGTGGTCCGGTATGCCCAGAGAACCATGGGTAGTTCTTCGGCCCACACTTCTTTTTTTACTTCCAACTTCTTCTTCAAGGTTTATTTGATTGTTTTGTTGACCGCCTCGACTTGTCTGTTGGCCTGGGGATGTCGGGGAGAAGAGAAGGTCTTGTGGATGCCTAATTGCTTGCATATGCCCCTAAGACAAGCGTTATCAAACTGCTTCTTGTTGTCGGTTATGATTGATGCAAGGACCCCTAAACGGTAGACTATATTCTTCCAAATGAAATTGGTAGTGTTTGCCTTCATGATCTTCGCCAAAGGCTCCGCCTTTGACCCACTTTGTGAAGTAATCAATTGCCGCGATTGAGTGTTTATATTTTCTTGGCGCCGTAGGAAACTCGCCTATGAGGTCGATTCCCCACTTTGCAAAGGTTCGGGGAACGATGACTGCGCAAAGCGGGGCCGGAGGCTGTGGTGGAATATGGGCAAACCTCTGGCACTTGTCGCACCTTTTGGCCCACCTGTGTGAATCCTTCTTCAAGGTCGGCCAAAAGTACTCTGTTCAAAGCAACTCTTGGGCCAGCGATTGACCGGCCGCATGGGTTCTGCATACACTCTCGTGTACTTCGTTTCGACCTCGGAGGAGAGGCATAGAATATCCTCTTTTGTACAAAACGTTTTCCTTAAACACGTACTTGGGCGCTAAACTTTGCAGTTTCTTAGCTTCTGCCTTGTGTTCCGGGGTCTTCCCCTTCCCGAGATATTCCAATAGTGGTATCATCCATGAGAGGGGCGGAGTTTCGCTAATAGTCCCCACTTCACCTCTCGAGACGTAAGGCCTAGCCAATACTTCTATCGGGACATTGCCTTCTTCCTCTCCATCTATTCCGGATGCCAGGCCTGCTAGGGCGTCGGTATCGACGTTTGATTCTCGGGGGACCAGGATCACTTTGTACCATGAAAAAGGCTTCCAGCTTCTTATGGGCCTTTGCCAGGTAGGCGATCATGTTTGGCTCCTTGGCGGCATACTCGCCCTTAACTTGATTGACGATAAGCTGTGAGTCGCAATGGATGCGCAGGTTTTTGACATCTAACTTGCTTTCCAACTCTAGCCCCACGATTAAGGCCTCGTACTCTGCCTTGTTGTTAGAAGCGTTGAATTCGAATCACATGTCGTATTTCAATTTGTCCCTATCGGGGTTTGTGAGAGCGATGCCGACGCCAACCCCCTAAGCGTTAGATGTGCCATCAACGTGCAAGTGCCAAATTGGCCTTATCGGGTCGATCGCCCTTTTCCTTGGTTGGTTGACGCGATCACGCCCTTCGCCTTCTGTGTTTTCTTCACCTTCCCATATCGGGGACAAAGTTGTGAGCTCATCCACGAAATCAGCGAGGTCTTGGCCTTTGATGGCGGTCCTCGACTGAAACTCTATTCCGTACTCCCCCAATTCCTGAGAACATACGGCCATTCGGGACGAGGTCCCCTTTTGCAAGGCTTTTCAATGGGGTACTTTGTGCGTACTATGATTGGATGCGCCTAAAAGTAGGGGCGTAGCTTCCTTGCGCTCATGACGAGGGCCAAGGACAATTTCTCAATCTCCGGGTACCGATTCTCCGCGTCAAGGAGTGTCTTGCTTGTGTAGTATACCGACATTGTACTCTGTCTTCCTCGCGTATCAGGAACGTGCTGACGGCCCTATCGATTACCGCAAGATAGATGAACAAAGTCTTGCCGTCTTTGGATTTCGCAAGGAATGAAGGAGAGCCGAAGTAGACTTTCATTCCGCAAAATGCTTCTTCGCATTCTTTCGTCCACATAAACCCGTCGGTTTTCTTAAGGGATTTGAAAAACGGCTGACACCTATCGCTTACCTTGGAGACAAATCGCGTTAAAGCATCGATCTTACCCGCCAAACTCTGCACTTCTTTGACCTTCCGAGGGGACTTTATTTCTGGAATCTCTTTGATTTTTTTGGGATTGGCTTTGATTCCCCTGCGGCGCACCATATATCCCAAGAATTTCATAGACTCGACCCCAAGCGCACACTTGTTCGGGTTGAGTTTCATCTTATACCGTCGCAAGATCACTAACATTTCCTTGAGGTCTTGAGGCTTTTGACTAGCATGTTCTCTATGTAAACCTCCATCCTTTTTCCAATTTGATTGGCAAACATTCGGTTCCCTAACCATTGATAGGTTGCCCTTGCGTTCTTGAGGCTGAAGGGCATGACCTTGTAGCAATAGAGTATGTGGTTCGTGACGAAGGTGGTTTTGATATGATCCAACCTATGCATGCGGATTTGATTATACACGGAGTAAGCGTCCATGAAAATTAGCAGGTCATGGCCCGCCGTGGCATTAACGAGTTGCTGAATTCTTAGGAAAGGGAAACTATCCTTCGGACAAGCCTTGTTGAGATCCTTGTAGTCGATACAGATTCGCCATTTCCCATTCGGTTTCTTCACCATGACAACTTTAGACACCCACTTGGGGTGTTCCGTCTCCCTTATGAAATTAGCTGCGAGAAGTTTGTCAACTTGCTCGCCGACGACTTGATACCTCTCTCCGCTGAATGCCCTCTTGGTTGGGCGCGTTCGGTCATTCTCTTGTTGTCGTTCAGGCGATGAACCATTATTTCGGGGTTGATCCCCGACATATCAGCGTGGGTCCATGCGAAGACGTCCTTGTGTTCTCAGAGGAAAATTGCGAGTTGCTGCTACATTTCAGACAAGAGCTGGGCGCCTATCTTGACGACTTGGTCAAGTTTGGCGTCGTCCAATATGACGGGAATGAGGTTGTCTGATGTCTCCACCTTTCGACGCTCGACCTCATCTCTCTAATCCAATTCGCCGAAGGTGCCACCATTTCCGACCTCGCATGATAATTCATCTCCGAGTTGGAAATATATTATTCACCATTTTCCCTTCCCCTTTCAATCGACACCTTGGATGTAGCACGTCCTCGCCATGGCCTGGTCTCCTGTCATGATGGAAATTCCGTCTTCGGTCGGGAATTTCATCGTCAAATGGTATGTGGATGTTATGGCCTTCAATTGGTTGAGAGTTGGGCGTCCGATGATGATGTTGTATGCCGCTAGCTGGTCGACGACCAAGAAAGGTATGCCGTGGGTGGCTTCGAGCCCTCCAGTGTTCCGAAGGTGACCGTGAGGTCGATGGTGCCTTCTATCATGACCTTCTCGCCGGAGAAGTCGAAGACTGGGGTCGAGACCGGAGTTGGTTTTAGTCCGGTCAGCTTCATCTTATCCAAAGCGGATATAAATATGATATCGACTGAACTGCCATTGTCGATCAAAATTCTTTGAACGAGGATATTTGCGACCGGAGCCGAAATTACAATCGCTTCATTATGAGGATGGAGAATTCACGTTGCTTCATCTTCGGTAAAGAACATGGAATCGAACTCGGTCAGGGGTGATGCCTCGTATGTGTGGTTGATGTAGTGTGTAATCTTCCCTTGGGAGGCCTCCTGTGCGTACTGTTGGTAGAGATGCCAACAAGAAGATTATTTATTTACATATTGATGTAATATATAAATCTTTCACAAGTCCTTATTGTAATTTGCTAAATTAAATTAATAAAAGTTGAAACGTTCATTCATTCCTTTTTCAATTGATGGAAGATTTATGATATTAAATAATCTTATAGGTCTTAGTCAAACCTAACAATATATGAAGAGACAAATGTAGATTTGTGTGAACAAAATAATCATGGTTTGCTTAAAATGATATATTCACAATCTAAAGATCAATAGACTATTGATGCTAGTATGATTATTGGGGATCTATAGTTCTTTCAGTGTATCTTTCGAAAACACTGAAGTGACCAATCCACCTTCCGAGACAATGTAAGAACGAACCATTTAACCTATTTTGTCTTAAGGTCACTATGTAGAAATTGCATCATGCTTACCTAAATTCTGAAATGAGACAGATCATTTCATAGCTTCAATATTCTCATTTGAGAAAGTCAAATTCTAGGTCCACTAAGTGATCTAGACTAGACCAATTGGTGAGATATTAAGTTATGAAGATGTCATGAACCAGTTTTGTGAAGTTCTCATAGATATAGAATTCATGTACAAGATTTCTGAAATGCAATGCATATCACCTCATGATTTATTACTTGAATTGTGAATAAATGAACCGCGTAGTATCCAAAATTAAGTAGCAATTTTATTTGGATGAGATAATGTGACTTGTTAGCTCCTCGTCAATACATTGTTTCTAACTTATTCACAAGTACTAAAGGAGGTTAGGAGATAACAACTAGAAGGGTAAAATGATAATTTTATAAAGGTGCGGAAGTTAGCTATCCAATGCAATTGGTTTCAGCTCAATCAGATACCGGATGTGCTTTTATAGCTACATTCAAAAGTGAAACGATGAGACAAGGCCTCCCCTCGGCGGATTGTTTTCAAAGTAGATCTTGTTGAACTAAGTTGTTGGTTACACACTTAGACTCAAACTCTAGTAATCCTCCCTCGAGGCCCTGCGAAAAGTTTTGAGTGATCAAATTCTTTTATAAGGTGGCTAGTCAAACCCTGATGTATTGACATCATGACTATGCATTAATGATGTGTTATTTACTTATGAAAGACAAATCTTTGCGGCCTTCCCTTGAAGGAGTAAAGTGTCATTTTGTTCATAACACCTTTGGATTTATTATGTCTAAATAAAATTAATCTTAAAATCCTAAACAAAAAGACTAAAAAAAAATTGTTTCAACTATCAGCAATATGTCTCTAAACACTTTCTCAATCATCCTTTCCTCGAATTAATTGGAACGGAAAACTACGTAAATAAGAAACATAACTAGACATCGTCCTTTTGAAGGACAAGCACAATTAGGTACTCACCACCCCATGTCCTCCTGAAACGAATAATGATTCGACTCAAGAGGACAAGGGCGCCCTAGCAGCCTGAATCCGATCAGATGAGATTTTGAGATGCTATGTTTTAGCATCGATGAACAATATGTTGCAACAACATCATCGTGATATTGATTCGGCCTAAACCATGCTCTTCAATCTCTATGAGATGTTTGAAGGGAAAAGGCGCCATGCTAGATAACAAGCGGTTCGACAGTTTGTGAACTGTCGTATGAAAGCTAGGACTCCTGTTAGAGAAAACATGATACCGATCATAAGTTATCTCAATAACATGGAAATCTTTGGATCTGATATTAATGGAGAAACCAATATAGATATGATCTTGGAAACTCTCCTTGAATCTTTCGATATTTTCAAGCTGAACTACTCCGTCAATAAGCTAGCGTACACTGTTACCGAGCTGATGAAGGAGATTCACACCGCTGAGGGACTTTAGCATAGAAACTGTCCCGCCTACCTCAAGACTAAAGGGAAAAGTATTGTACTGATTACCGAAACTTGTTTAGTAGCTGATAATGTATCATCGTGGATTATTGACTCCACTTCTACTAACCAAATTTTTTGTTCCTTGAATAGGTTCAGGAAAAGCAAAAGCTTTGAGGATGGCGACTTCTATTTCAAGTGGGTTGATGGGAGCTTGGTGTCTGCTAAAGCTGTGGGATCCCTGACACTGTCTTTCGAAGACAGAAATTTAATTTTAAATAATGTGTATTATGTTCCTTCCTTTGGGAAAAACTTAATATCTGTAGCTCAAATTGTTGAGCAGAATTATTATTTAAAGTTTATTGATAATGGTATTCGTATTACTTCTTCCAATTCTTTTGTCACTGATGCATGTTTAAAGAATGGTTTATACTATCTTTATCCTTTACAACCTTTGCTATTAGACACTGAAATAGATAATGATCTAATTAGGGAACCCAAGAGGATCAAACTTAATGACTCCTCAGATCTAATAAAATCAACACATCTCTGGCACTTAAGACTTGATCATATTAGTCTAGATAGGATTAAGAGACTTGTGAGGGATGGTCCACTCAAAGCCTCTGCAATAGGCTCACTGCCGACTTGTGAATCTTGTATAGAAGGAAAAATGACCAAACGACCTTGCTCTGATAAAGGTCGAAGAGCCACAGAGCTGCTGGAACTAATACATTCTGATGTATGTGGTCCGCTCAGAATTCAGGCACGAGGAGGATACAAATACTTCGTTACCTTTACCGATGATTACTCAAGATATGGATTTGTCTATTTGCTCAAACAAAAATCCGAAACCTTTAACGTATTTAAGGTTTTTTGGGCTTTAGTGGAAAAGAAAACTGGCAAACAGATCAAAACCTTTTGATCTGATCGAGGTGGTGAGTACTTGTCTGAAGAGTTCGATGACTTTCTTAAAGAAGAAGGTATCGTTTCTCAGCTTACAGCACCTGGCACACCTCAACAAAACGGAGTGTCAGAGAGAAGGAATCGAACTTTGATGAATATGGTTAGATCAATGATGAGTTACTCCTTATGAACGATGGACAGGGCGTAAAGATAGTTTAAGCCACATCGGAATTTGGGATTGCCCTGCCCATGTGCTAAGCAAAAGACTAGCAAGTTGGCTAGTAAGTCAGAATTATGTATGGTCGTTGGATATCCAAAGGAAACCAAAGGTTTCACATTCTATAGTCCCGAGGACGACAAAATATTTGTCGGCACTAATGCTCATTTCCTTGAGAAGGACTACATGAAGAATACGAAACCTAGAAGCAAAATTGTGCTTGAAGAAAAGTTGGATGAGGATACTTCTACCTCTTCTGTAAGAACTGTTCTTACCCTAACTGAAACGCAACCTAACAATTCAAAACGTTGTTAAGTGGTACTTCGACGTAGTGGGAGGGTTTCTGAAAAGCCTGACAGGTACATGTCTTATGGTGATACTCTCGTAGCCGTCGCTGACATGGATGACCCTGTTTCCTATAGCCAAGCAATAAGTGGTTATGAATCAAACCTTTGGCTTGATGCCATGAAAGTTGAGTTGCATTCGATGTATGTCAACAAAGTCTGAAAACTTGTAGACCTACCTGAACGGGTTAAACCTGTAGGGTGTAAGTGGATCTAGAAGAAGAAAAGGGGTCCGGATGGGAACGTTGAGACATTCAAAGCGCGACTAGTGGCTAAGGGTTATACCCAAAAGGAAGGTATCGATTATGAAAAAACCTTCTCGCCAGTCGCAATGCTTAAATCCATCCGTATATTTCTATCCATAGCTGCCGCTCTCGATTATGAGATCTGGCAGATGGATGTCAAAACTGCCTTTCTAAATGGAAATCTTGACTAGCACATTTTCATGGCTCAACTAGACGGCTTCGTGGAAAGTGATCAATAGAACAAGTTTTGTGAATTTCTCAAATCCATTTATGGATTAAAGCAAGCATAGAGATCATGGACTATTAGATTTGATGAAACTGTAAAAAGGCTTCGGTTTTGAACAATCAATAGATGAACCTTGTGTCTATAAATTGATACACGAGGATAAGGTTGTGTTTCTGTTATTGTATGTCGATGATATAATACTCATTGGTAATGATGTAGGCAAATTATATGAGGTTAAAATATGGTTAGCTAAGCAGTTTGATTAGAAGGATCTAGGGGAAGATGCGTACATTCTGGGGATTCAGATTTTTCGAGATCGAAAGAACCGGACCCTGTCGCTCTCCCAAGCATATTATATAGATAAGGTGTTGGATCGTGTCGCTATGCAAAAATCCAAGAAGGGCCTAAACCCCTTTAGACATGGAGTCTCAGTCTCTAAGGACCAGTCTCCCAAGATTGCACAAGAGATTGAGGACATGAGAAAGATTCCCTATGCTTCAGCTGTAGGAAGTCTCATGTATGCTATGTTGTGCACTAGACCGGATATATGTTTTGATGTTGGCGAAGTTAGCCGTTTCCAATCAAATCATGGACCCGAGCACTGGGTTGCTGTTAAGCATGTTCTTAAGTATCTTCGGAGAATTAGGAACTTGATGCTTATATATTCAAGTACTGACCTGACTATGACGGGGTATACTGATTCCGACTTTCAGGCGGATAAGGATTCAAGGAAATCCACTTCATGATCTGTGTTCATCCTAAATTGTGGATTTGTAGTTTGGAGGAGTATCAAGCAATCTTGCATTGCTGACTCCACCATGGAAACAGAATATGTGGGTGCTTGTGAAGCATCCGAAGAGGCTCTATGGCTTAGAAAATTCCTTAAGTATTTGGAAATTATTCCAAATGTCAACGAGCCCATGGCACTTAATTGTGATAATAGTGGGGTTGTTGCTAACTCAAAGGAACTTAGAAGCCATAAGCGCTCTAAGCATATTGAGAGGAAATACCATTTGATTAGAGAGATCGTGCAGCGCCGAGACGTGGAGGTGAAGAAAATCTCAACGGTGGAAAACCTTGCAGATCCTTTCGCCTAGACCCTATCCAACAAGGTCTTCGACCAACATCGAGACGGATTAGGCATGAAGGACTACTCTCATCTTCTTTGAGTCAAGTTTGAGTTTGTTGGCAGAGATGTCCACAAGAAGATTGTTTATTTACATATTGATGTAATATATCAATCTTTTTAAAGTCCTTATTGTAAGTTACTGATTAAATTAATAAAAGTGGAAACATTCATTCATTCCTTTTAGTTTGATTGAAGTTCCATAGTCTTATAGTCCTTAATCAAACATATTAATGTATGAAGTGAAAAATGTAGATTTGCGTGAACAAACTCTTCATGGTTTGACTAAAACAATATATTTGCAATCTAAAGATCAACGGACTATTGATCCCAATATGATTATTGGAGGAATCTATGATGTCTGGTTACGAGGCATCGAGAGTTAGGAACTCTATAGTTCTTCCAGTGTATTTTTCGACGATACTGAATTGACCAGTGCACCTTTTTAGACAATAAAAGAACAAACCATTTAACATCTTCTATCTCAAGGTCACTGTGTATGAATTGCATCATGCTTACTTAAATCTTGAAATGAGACAT
The DNA here is from genome assembly GCA_958296335.1 of Urtica urens. Classification (NCBI taxonomy): domain Eukaryota; kingdom Viridiplantae; phylum Streptophyta; class Magnoliopsida; order Rosales; family Urticaceae; genus Urtica; species Urtica urens. The sequence continues at coordinate 21,278,539 of OY282523.1, read as the reverse complement.
GTCATTTCATAGCTAATACTCTCATTTGAGAAAGTCAAATTTTAGATCCATTATGTGATCTAAACTAGGCCAATTGGTGGGATATTATATTATGAAGATGTCATGAACCAACTTTGTGAAGTTCTCATAGATATGGAATTCATGTATAAGATTGCTGAGATGCAATATATATCACCTCATGCTTTATTACTTGGATTATGAATAAATGAACTGCACATTATCCAAAATTAAGTAGCGACTTTATTTGGATGAAACAATGTGACTTGTTAGCTCCTCGTCAATACATTGTTTCTAACTTATTCACAAGTAACAAAGGAGTTGAGGAAATAACAACCAGAAGGGTAAAATGGTAATTTTATAAATCCCAACTAGTTGATGATATTCATGAAGGGTAAACATACATAACATTCAATGGATCCGTTCAATATAATTAAGTTGAATTTGAGTAGAAAATAAATTCATTTGAACCGAGAGATTCTCAGTGTCAACACTTTAGTGGAGTCCGTTTATATTAAGCTATTACTTGGAAAAGGTTTGTGAACTTTTGAGTCCGAGTATAGAAGCTCAAGCTTTGTTCATTTGGATCCATAAGGTCGCTATTACAGGTCATTAGAATATGATTGTTAAACTAGAAGTTAAGTCAAAATAAGTTCAAATGTTGAACTAGATTTTTTCTCGGAAAATGTCTAAAGGGTATTTTTGTCCACATGGACATAAAATGATGCGAATGTCAAAATAAGATTTTGAATATTTTCATATGATGAAAATATAAATTTTTTTCTAAAGCCGTAAAGTCGTTTGAGGCATTATGAAATTAATTTGGTTATTAGTGTAATTTTAATTTTACAATAGGTATTTTAAAAATTGTCCTAAAAGAAATAAGGAAGCATCTAAAAGCTCCCCCTAGGTAGAATTTCGGCCAAAACATGTATCAAGAGGAGAGTTTTATTTCCCTTTAATTATAAGGATAATTACCCAAAAGGAAAAGGGAAATGAATTTCCTTGAGAAGGAAATAAACAAGCTAAGTGAGGAAACAAATTTTCCTCCTTGCTTGAGGTGTATGGCCGGCCATCCTAAGAGAGAAAGGGGAAGGGAAAATCAAATATTATGTCGTGAATACATTATTCTTTCATGAATGAATAATTTACCTTTATAGATTTTTCCTTCTCCTATAAATAGAGCCTCACATAGAGATATGAAAGTTTAAGCTTTTGCCTTGTTCTCTCTTGGTCTTTACCGACCTCTCTCCCTCTCTCTCTCTAGAAAATACGTCTTTTATTTTGGCACCTAAGTCCTCATTAGACTTAGGCTAAATTAGCTCTTTAGCTCATAGACTTGTTCTTGAGTTATTGTGTTTAATTGTGCCCACACACAAATCCTTCTAAACCTCTATAGACTCTTGTAATAGAAACCTTAGGTTTCTCAAGTTCAAGAGTAGACGTGAAAGATTCGAGCTAAGGAAGAAGATCCACCTTCGCAAGACGCTTCAAGTTTGAAGACACAAGAAAGGTTAGTATTCAAGTAGATTAAATAATGTTTTTTTAATTCATAACATATATATGCACTTTATCTAGGTTAGTAGAATTTGTTTTACTGTTAAAAGAAATTTTTATATTCCGCCATTAATATGATTAATGATAATTTTTCTTAACCCTAGGCCTATTCCAACAAATACGATGTCGAGTTTATTCGAACTTAAAATTGTTTGAAGTGGATTAAAAAATATTTTGCTGAGAACATAAATAAAACAAATAAATTTAGTATGTGCTACAATATGCGAACTACATGATGCATGCAACAGCCCTAATATGGTGAGGAAAACATGTAAGTAATTCATGATAATATGATCTCAACGGTTCACTATTTTTATTATGGGTAAACCGTAGCTAACCTCCTTTCATAGTAGTGACACATCACAATTTTTTTTGAACCATCAAAGAAGTCACAACTTTTAGTTCTCACTAATTACCATATATCTTTGGTCACTTATTTTTAACGCAGAGTCTCTATGTGAGGATTATGTTAAAACATAAGCCTAAGTGCAAAACCGACACGTGGGTATTTATTCAAGTCACTTTGAAGACGGTTCACCAATGTGGAGACCCCGCTTAATCGTTTCTCTTTAAGACTTAGTTCTTAACGATTTAACTAACCGAGTGCTTCCGAAGTACTCACATTGAAGTGAGGGCCAGTATGGGTGACTCTTAGTTCATCACACACTCGTTTACTTAGTTCCGTGTCGGGGACCTTGGGTTGCTTCAACGACAAGCAACCCTCCCACTTAGTTTTTGCAACGAATTAAATTCATTTAATTCTTTACAATTTTATAACCCATTATTCTATTATGAACTATATGACAATTCATATGAACTTGACATTGGTGTTCTATCTTATATGACGTGTTACGTGTTATGCAATTAGGTCGAGGAATCATGATGACGCGTCATTAGGTCGATCGGATTAGCACCCACACGTTTCTATCGTGCGGCCAACTCCAATTTCCTCCCACTCAAATAGCTCTTACACGTTCAATAACGTGCGGCCAATACCGAGTCTCTTCCGTCCCTCGTCTTTACGTCGTCGGGTTACAACAAAATAATAATTTAAAATTTAAACGTCCTCGAAAATTGAGGCTCACAATTTAAAACAAAAATAAAATTAACCCGGACGTAACCGGAAACAAATTTCTAAGGCCATATCAATAAGGATCCATCCATAAACACATTCACAATTTCATTCACATCAGAATGCAATAAAACAATCATATCATAAAAACGCCAACACCAACTAGTCAAAACAAATTTTTTAAAACCAGTTACAACTTAGATTTTAATGCCAATTATAGCTCTGAAACCATTTGTTGGAATTTATTTAAAAATTTTAAAAAAATAATAATATAACATATCAATATATGACGGAATTATATAATAAGATCTAAACATATTAAAAAAAATTAATATGTTTAACAACTTATGGCATTAAAATTAATTTACATGTTTAATAAACAATTTATTGAAACACAATTCATTCAACAATTAAACACACTAACAACCTACATGAACAATTCATATATATTTTAGCAGTCCAATTAGGATAATAAATTATCATGAAAGTGCTCGCTATTGCCGGAAGACAACACCAACTCCACGTCGGAAATCAACCTCGCCGGAATCCCCTAGGGACTTCTTCACCGGAATGGGAAGAACAGGGGTGTCAGACAGGGAGTTCGCCGGACGGGGAGTCTTTAGGAGGCTCACCGGATTGGGCTCACCGGACAGGGTCTCTGATCTTGGGCCGCCGGACTGGGATGCACTCGCCGGTCATAGACAGGTCGCCCGACTGGGACAGACCGCCGGACTGGACACCTTCGCAGGACTGGACACCTTCGCAAGACAGGAGAAGACTCGCCGGACAGGGAACCTTCGCCGGACAGGGCACTCTCGCCGGACTGGAACCGGCACGCCTGGTAGGGATACGGCCGGGAACGAAAAAATTCAAAATATTTAAAAACGATTTTTAAAACTTTTGTCGGAATACAAATTGACACCAAACACCACAAGTGAGAATCAACGATAATACACAAAGAAATTATATGAGATTGAAATGGTGGGCTTTCAAGAACACTCGGGATTGATATGAAAACAAAGAAAACAATTTTTCTTTTTTTTTCTTTCTTTTGGGAATTCGGCCGAGAGACTCAAATATGGAGAGAGGAGAGCTTGGCCGAAAATATTAGGGTTAGGGTTTCTGGAGCCTTTTATAAACAGCTTTATAATACGCTTAAGCTGGGTCAAACCCATGACCCTACTCACTTAAAGTTCCGGCCAAAACACTCTCCACATACGCGGCCATATTCAATTTATTTATTCCCAAATAAATTTGATTTATTTCTAAATTCAACTAATTTAGAACTCTCATTTTTATTTAATGACATTTCATTAAAATAATTTCATACTTTCTAAATAAGTACGAAACGAGAAATTATATAATTCCTTCTTTATTTATTTGAATATTACAAGTGTATTATTATCATTATAATAATACTCTACAATTCAATAAATAAACGTAACAATAAATAACTAATTATTTATTAATTTACTTAAGAAAATTAATTTTCTCGATATAAAACACAATTTATATTCAATGAGTAAAACAACAATCCTAGTTCATTTGATCTCTTCCAAGTGTCTATCATTGAGACCTTATGGACCCACACGAACGACACTTTAGAATAAAGATCGGACACAAAAGTTCACAAACTTTTTCCGTCTTTTAATTCTTAATATTGGTCGATTCCACTAAAGGACCAATATTGACACTCTCTCTATTCGTATGCGTATATTTTATGTTTGATGTGACAAAACAATTTTTCACTTGATCCACAGAATACTTTACGATATTACCTTTCATGTGTATCACTAACTAAGGGGAATGTGAAATTAAGTTTTACCCCTTGAGTTATTATTTCACTAACTACTTTGTTATTTGTAAATGAGAAAAACATAGAGTGAGATAGTGAGATGTCTATAAATGTCACATATTTTAATTAAACAATCTTCTTATTCGATGAATACCTGGCCAGGTTAATTCATTCACACTCTCATAACAAAGCATAGTGTGATACTAATGCATTTGCATTTTATCAACATGAATTCCATATCTGTGAATCATATAACCCAACATCACATCATTATGACACCAACCGTCGGGTCAGATGAAACTAAGATTTAGTCATTGCCCATTGAAAAATCAAATGTTATAAAGTGCAATGTCAATTATACATTCAATTCAGGATTAAGGTAGGTATCCAAATACCCCTCATATGTGATCTTGAAGTTTCGAGTGTTTAAACAGTTTTATCTCGAGCTTCTAAGTATCACTGGTCTTGTTCAATATCTTCTATAAGATATCAAGGATGAATCATAGAGTCACAACTCTCTATATCACATGATAAGATATCATGATTCATTCAAACAATCGTTGCTTAGACACGATTGCTCTTTCGGTCTTAAGATTGCGAACAAATGGTTTAAACTAGTCACAAGGGGTTATCATATCAAACCTGCATTTAATACCATTTTCGTTGATGACAGTTTCAGAGCTTAGCATTCATACATAAACACAAACTCTATCGAAGAATGAATATGTATTAATATTAATGTTTCAGCAAAATATAAATACAAATGTATTTTATTGTCTAATATCTCCTTTGTGGGCACCAATCCCAACACGGCAGGCACCTGCCGGCCAGCCGAGGGTCAGGCCGAAGGAGGCCGGCCGGCCTTGACTTGAGAGAGAAAAGGGGGAGGCTCCTCTTCCAGTGGCTGGCTTCTTCTGCGGTCGGCGCCACCCTTAGGCGGGCTCGTGAGCCGTGATCGATGCGGAGGAGGCGGGACCCCCCTTATATATACGTCGTCGTCGGAGTGCGGCGACAACAGTCTCCTTGTTGCAGATTCGTCTCTCGCCGATCGTCGGGTTACAACAATGACTATAATAATAATAATAATTGAAAATAACAAATTTTACATAAAGCATATACCCTTTAAATTTCGGGATTACAAGAAATCTAATAAAGCGATAATAAAAAAATCTACGATCAACCACGAATAATAATTCACATATCACATATTGAATTGTAACAAATTTCATATCAAAATATAAATTCCTTCAAACCAAATTTAATCACAAGAACGAATCAATTAAATTAACAAATCATCTAGTTCTAATACCACTTGTTGGTGATTGATGCATATTAGTAACCATATTAAATGCGGAAATAAATTATATGCGTTCACAATAGCCAATTAATAACGATGATTACTAAAAAAGATCTAGATTTATTAATTTAATTTAATTATGAAAGCAATTCTGCAACCATTAATTAAAGAGGCAATCAGATCACTTACATGTATTTTGGTTTAGCTACAGAATGCTCCAGTCTAATGCTCGTTCTGTCTTCAAGTTTTCGGAACTCCTTCGTTTGATTTACTACTCGAGGATGAAATCATAGTCATCGGAAACATAATCTCCGAGATGAATAAGAAAGATGAGTGGGCACAATCGATATCTCACTTAGATCTCGAAATCAGATTGTTTCGGGATCTCGCTCCTATTATTTAGGATGATAATTAGCAATTCTGGGGAATAAGAGAAGGGAAATAGTCAACCAAGAGAGAGAGAGAAGCCCAAAACTCCAATTAATTATTTATTTACTTTATCCAACAAGAAATAAACAATTATGGTATTAACATTTAGTAAATTTTGCGAATACCCGTTTTCCAGAATCAATGTTGTCAATCACCATTACAGCAATTGAGATTTAAATAATGAATAATATCATTATTCGAAAGTTCTTATCCACTTTTATCAGAGTTTAACCGGGGATTATGGACCTAGTATAGAAGCTTAACAAACCCCACGAAAAAACGATATCTTCCTATCTCTTTTTCATCGATTCGTATAGTCTTTGTCAATACTCCACTGTGTGATAAAAGACTGAACCCTTCTTTAATACTATAATTAAATTTACTCACTGTAACGGGTGTCTACTGATATAGTCAGTTTGTGATCAAGATTCTCCAGGTTCAACCTGTGTCAAGAGAAGTCAATTTTTTCCGTTATACTTCTTTCGATACATATAAGCCCTATGCATCGTTGCTTCCCCAGCGAAAGATTCTTTTGAACGTTAACTTACTTTAAAAGTTCGCGTAATCAACCGGTTCTGTAATCAACCCTTAGGTGAGTGAACATTGACCTCCTTTCAGAGAAGCTGGATTCTGTATATGTAAATCATGCTCTGAGAAAACTTCTAGGGGAATACTCCCAACATAAGTTGTGATTAGCATGTATGGCCTTTTAGCGAATGAGTCTAAGAGCTCAGAGACATGATTCGTTGTCCATGATCACTTCAGGATTTAGATTAAGTCTCACTGTGCCCATCATAGTGGTCTCGGTTAGTGCTAGCTTCTAAAGGCCTCTCGATGAAAATACGTCGCTCTAAAACGATGTTTTTTCACAAAGACTCGATCAAAACAAGTTGCTCGAAATCGACGTCGGAGTTAGCCTCTTACGGCCACTCGATGAAAATATGTCGCTCAAAAGTGACGTCTGAGTCAGCCTCTCAAGGCAACGTGATGGGAATAATTCACTCAAAAGTAACGTTCAAGTTAGCCTGTCACGACAACTCGATGAAGATACGTTGCTCAAAAGCGACGTCCTAGTTAGCCGTTCACGTCAACTTGATGAAAATACGTTGCTCAAAAGCGACGTCCGAGTTAGCCTCTCATGGAAACTTGATGAATATACACTGCTCAAAAACGACGTATCGCGCCTCCAAGCAATCGCCAAGCGAACCCACGCGCTTGAACCGGGTAAAAGAATACCCTCGGGGGGCTATACACATGGCGATACATCACCGTGCGGCTGTTCTGATCAGACAACCATGTGCCGTGAGAAGACCATGACTCAACCGCATGAAGCTGTGGGGAATCTTTGGCCCATAAAGTCACAGCAAAATGCCCCTTTGTAGGTCCCCCATTGGTATTTGAGCACCATGGCTTCCCTTGCGGGGTACCTCTATAATTCTTCCATTGCGCCCATCCAAGTCCACCGGACAATCGGAGTCTGACGATAATGAGAGAACCTTGGCTCTGAGTTCATTCTCGATCACACGTTCGACATTAAACTCGGGGGGCTAATGTTGTCTTAAATATTTTTGGCAGCGACTCAGATATATAGTTCCCCGGGTCCTCCTCCAGCCTATCACAAAGTCAAGCTCGCTACGGGCTCCTCAAGAGCGCCACAAACCTCCTCGGTAGGCGTCAGGCCCTTCCCGGACACCTTCCCCCTACTGGCAGAGCAATGATAGGCCATAAGGGCCCCCCTGACGATCACCAAAGGCCTGGCCGGCCGACAGGCACATGCCCAAGAGTTGGCCGGCCAGCAGGCACATGCCTAAGCCTGGGCGGCTGGCATGCACATATCTAAGGCCTGGCCGGCCAACTCTTGGGCATGTGCCTGTCCCCTAAGGTCTCGTCCTAGGCTATAAATAACATCTCACACCCTCTCAAAAAAGTACACAATCCTTTCCTAAGAAAATACTTTCTCTCTCTAAAAGAATTATTCCCGATCAGAATTATTCTCTAAGATCCGAGATCCGAGTCCCCAAAACACCAACGACCAAAGTGTTCCCGTTTTGCTCGGTCTCGTCGATCCTTCCTCGTCATTATAACTCCGTCCACATTCATCCTAATGTTGAGCGTTATTTAGGTAAACATGTGACTTTTTCTGTTTTCCCTTTTTAGTTGATGTTTGTTGACTCTTTTCAGATAACAGAAGAACTCGAAGATCCCAAGATAACTAAGAGATGATCCACGACACCAGATCAGCTTTTTCATTCATACATATTATTTACGACTTTTTTGGGTTTTTTCAAAATGAAATAAATAAAATGATGGAAACCGTCGCAACATTGATGGTATGTAGTCTTGAGTTACAAGAGAAACTACATATAAATTAAATTATTTCTTTTTTGATAATAGGTAGTAAGCTACGAGCGGGAAATATTTTTTGGCACTAGTACAAAATGTTGGATCCCACAGTGGTCTACCACTACGCTTACAATAAGCATTGTGGGATCTCTGGTTCCCACAATACTTATTTCAAAGCGTTGTGGAAATCAGAGACCCCACAACATTTTTTCCTTAAACATTGTGGGAAGACTGATTTCCCACAACGTTTATCCACAAAAGTTGTGGGATATTTGATTTCCACAACGCTTAAGCTAATCATTATCGAAAATTGGTAGATAACAATTCTCTCACAACACTTACTGGATCCGTTGTGGGATTCTCGCCGCAACGAAGAATAAAACCATCTGCAGCAAGAATCTCCCACAACGCTTAAAACAAGCATTGTGGAATTGGGACTTTCAAGTAATCTTGTCACTGCGAGATTTTTACACCACTGCGGCGAAACATCCCACAACGCTTAATTTAAGCGTTGTGGGAGGTGTCGCCGCAGCGAGAATTTGCTATGACTGCGGCGAGATTCCAACCGAGACTATGTTATTTTTTATTTTGGAATCTTGCTGCAGCGACGAAAGAAACGTGCCGCAGCTGTTGGAATATGTCTAGCGTTAAGAAAAATTATCATTAATCATATTAATGGCGGAATATAAAATTTCTTTACAAATAAAACAATTTTACTAACCTAAGCAAAGTGCATGAACATGTATAAATTTAAAAAACATTATTTAAAGTGCTTGAGTGCAAACCTTTCTCCTACCTCTAATCTGAAGCGTCTTGAGAAAGGTTGATCTTCTTCCTTGGCACAATTCCTTCATGTCCAATCTTGAACTTGGGAAATCTAAGGTTTCTATTACATGAGTCTTTAGAGGTTTAGAAAGATTTGTGTGTGCGCACAATTAAACACAATAGCTCAAGAACAAGTCTATGAGCTAGAGAGCTAACTATTTCTAAGTTCAATGAGGATTTAGGTGCCAAAATAAAAAGAGATTTTCTAGAGAGAGAGAGAGAGGGTCGGCGAAGAGAGAGAGACAAGAGCAAGAATGCTTATTTTCACATCTCTAAGTGAGGCTCTATTTATAGGAGAATGAAATCAAGAAAGGGTAATAACCCTTTTCAATTGTGTATTCATGACATAATATTTAATTTTCTCTCCCTTTTTCTCTTCTCACATGGCCGGCCATATGCTATCACAAGAGAGGAAAATTTGTTTCCTCACTTAACATATTTATTTCCTTATCAAGGAAATTCATTTCCTCTTTTCCTTTTGGGTAATTATCTTTATAATTAAAGGCAAAGAATTCTCTCATCCTTTGATGTGTCTGGGGCAAATTCTACAGCTAGGGAAGGGGCATCTATATGCTTTCTTATTTCTTTTAAGACAATTCTTAAAATACCCATTGTAGATTTATTATTACACAAATAATGAAATTAATTTCATAATTCCTCAAACGACATTTCGGCTTTAGAAAATAATTTATATTTTTATAATATGAAAATATTCAAAATCTTATTTCGACATTCACATCATTTCATATCCATGTGAACAAAAATACCCTTTAGACATTTTTCGAGAAAAAGTCTAGTTCAATGAACTTATTTTGACTTAGCTTTCAGTTTAACAATCCTACTCTAATGACTTGTAATAGTGACCTTATGGATCCAAATGAACAAAGCTTGAGCTTCTATACTCGGACTCAAAAATTTACAAACTTTTTCCGAGTATTAGCTTAATGTCAACTGACTCCAGTAAAGAGTTGACACTGAGAATCTCTCGGTTCAAATGAATTTATTTTCTACTCAAATTCAAATTAATTATATTGAGTGGATCCATTGAATGTTATGTATGTTTACCCTTCATGAATATCATCAACTAGATGAGATTTATAAAATTACCATTTTACTCTTCTAGTTGTTATTTCCTCAACTCATTTGTTACTTGTAAATAAGTAAGAAACAATGTATTGACGAGGAGCTAACAAGTCACATTGTTTCATCCAAATAAAGTCGCTACCTAATATTGGATACCGCGCGGTTCATTTATTCACAATCCAATTAATAAAGCATGAGGTGATATATATTGCATTTTAGCAATCTTGTACATGAATTCCATATCTATGAGAACTTCACAGAGGTTCATGACATCTTCATAACTTAATACCTCACCAATTAGTCTAGTCTAGATCACTTAATGGATCTAGAATTTAGCTTTCTCAATTGAGAATATTAAAACTATGAAATGACATGTCTCATATCAGGATTTAGATAAGCATGATTCAATTCATACATAGTGACCTTGAGACAGAAGAGGTTAAATGGTTTGTTCTTACATTGTCTATAAAGGTGCACTGGTCAATTCAATATCTTCGGAAGATACATTAAAAGAACTATAGAGTTCCTAACTCTCTATGCCTCGTAATCAGACATCATATATTCTTCCAACAATCATACTAGAATCAATAGTATGTTGATCTTTAGATTGTGAATATTTCATTTTAACCAAACCATGAAGAGTTTGTTCACGCAAATCTACATTTGTTTTTTCAGACATTGTAGGTTTGATTAAGGACTATAAGACTATTTAATATCATAAATCTTTAAACAAACAAAAAAAGAATGAATGAACTTTTCAACTTTTATTAATTTAATTAGCAATTACAATAAGGACTTATAAAGATTTATACTACATCAATATGTAAATAAATAATATTTTTGTGGGCATCTCTGCCAACAGCAGCCTGTGAGCCTCGCCGCATCTCTAACCGAGACCATGTTATTTTTTATTTTGGGAGTTGAGGTGAGGCTGATATGCCGCATCCTAAATCCTTCTTCGCTGCATCGAGATTCAATAAACAACAGACCGAGTTTGCTGTTAAAAAAAAAAAGGTGATCGCTGCAGCAAGAATGTCCACGCTGCAGCTGAGATTTGTCACGGCTGTGCCGATCGCTGCAGCTAATTCAGCCCTTCGTCGCAGCAAAAATCTCCAAAAATCAAATTAAACGCTTCAATTGTTAACTTGATAATTTCCCATATTATAAGAAATTATGATAATACATTATTCAAACAAAATGAGAAACATCATCATCAAAATCATCAATCTCTTCATCGACATGTGATAACCTTGATGTAAATGGAGGAATACTTGCCATGTCTTCGTCCTCCTCTTCAATGTTTTTCGCTTTCATTTGAACCACTCACGGTAACTCCGGATTGACAGGATCTGAAGCGTAGAACACTTGACTTGCTTGTGAGCCAACATATTTGAATCATTCTCATAACTGGTTCGTCTAAAGTCGACAATTGTAACTCCTTCCTTGTCAACTTTAAGGTGATTATTGCCTGCCTGTTTGCACTTGCATAATGGGACTCGTAACCCACAATAATCAAGTTCCCATATGTTTTCAATGTATCTGTAGTAGTTCATAAAACCTTGCTTTGGATTCTTATCCTTAGCCTGCGAAACATGTACTGCCTCGGAATAGAATGTAACACCAGAGTTTTGAACGGGATGCTTGTTATCTATATTTCTTGTGTAAAATATAAAACCATTAACAGACTATGCAGTGTACCTGGTAACATTGACTAAGGCCCGCCAGATAGTTTACTCAATGTAGAAGAATGTCACGACTCCTCAAATATTCGTTTTCCATGCCAGTTTTGAAACGAACGGTTGTGCTCACCTTGTAACCACTTTTCATTTCTTGCTTTCTTTGGATAATTCACTCTCAATTCATTCATATGAATACCACAAATGGCATGATGTCGAAAACATTGTGTAACATGTGAAGATATGCTCTTTGCAATCGACGCTAGAATAAATACATACATATAAAAACTTGGTTACATAAACATATTTTATGGATTTAACTAAACATAAAGTGTAACCAAAAGATATATGTAGATAAGGATTTTGAATCAAAACTCAACTTTTTGGGCATGCTAATTTTGTTTGTGTTAGCTAAATATTATATACAAAACTCAACAGACTTTTTTGCTATGTAAGTTTCAACTATGCTCCCTTCCGGTCTTTTGTAGTTCTTAACATAACTCTTCAATAATTTCATGTAACGCTCGATTGGATACATCCACCTTAAAAACACGGGCCCACATAATTTCACTTCACGTACCAAATGAACGGTTAAGTGAACCATGATGTCAAAACACGAAGGTGGGAATAACTTTTCTAGCATACACAAAGTTTTCACTAACTCCAATTGCATGTAATCCAAATGAACATGATCGATAACCTTCGAACATATCGAGTTGAAGAATACACATACCTTGGATATTGCAAATCTCACATCGTTTGACAATATACCATGCAAAGCAAGAGGTAATATTTGTTGTAGTAACACATAATAATCGTGAGTTTTCATCCCAATGAGTCTCGAATCTTTTAAAGATACAAATCTTTTATAGTTTGAAGAATGACCGTCGAGTACTTTCATAGATGCGAACCATTTGCACAACTTCTTCTCCTCATTTCGATCTAGAGTGTATTTCGCCAGTGGTAATTTTATTTTTTTCCTCCCTCTTGAGGATGCAAAATGCTCATAATATTCATCTCATTGAGATCCATTCGAGCTTTTATTCCATCTAACGCCTTCAAATGGAATAAGGTTACTAAAAATGATAATTTCAAAAAAATTGTACACCCTTCGTACAACGATGTTTCCGCATCATTCATCATCGACTCAAATAATTCCGACCGTTCAACAAAATCTTCATCCAAATCATTCAACATTCCACATATATCATCATCAACATCATCTCGTCAACATCGTTTTTGTATGTCGATGTAGATCAAAAAACCTCACCATGATAGAACCATATTTGATACAACATCATTATTATATGTGCAAACAAATGGTTCCGAACAACCTTAATTGGAAAATGTCTATGATTTCCACATTGCACACAAGGACAACAAATTGACTCATCTTTCATATTTTGTCTAGCCAGATGGTTCTCGCTGCAGTACAATCCCTTTATCGCTTCAGCGAGATTGCTCCAGAGATTACCCACTTTTTGGCAAAACATCTTGCCACAGCGAAGTTCAATCCTAGCTGCAGCCAGATGGTCTCGCCGCAACACAACCTCTTCATCGCTGCGGCGAGATTACTCCAAGGACCACCCCTTTTTTGGAAAAACATCTCGCCACAGCGAAGTTGAGTCCTTCCTGCGGTGAGAATCTCCAACAACGTTTAAAAACATCCATTGTGGGATCTCGCCGCATCGAGATTTGTACATCGTTGCGGCAAGGTTCCACAGCAGATATTTTTAAACGTTGTGAAAGCGTTTAAAATGAAATTTTTTCAGATTTTTCAGTTCCCCCTAAAATAATATTTCGATCTTTCTCTTTCATATTTTCCATTCATTCTTATTCTCTTTCTCTCTTGCTCTCTCTCTCTCTCTCTCTCTCTCTCTCTCTCTCTCTCTCTCCGGCCTCCTCTCTTGCTTTCTCTCTCCAGCCTCCACCTCCTCTCTTCTCCCTCTCGCCTACCATCCCTCTCTCTCTCACCCTCTCGCCCACCATCCCTCTCCCCCGCCCTCCCTCTCTCTCTCACCCTCTCGCCCACCATCCCTCTCTCTCACCCTCTCGCTCGCCCTACTCTCTCTCGCCCTCTCGCCCAACCTCCTCTCTCTCGCCCGGTCACACTCTCGCCCATCCTCCGCCCGCCTACCCGCACGCCGTCCCTCTCGGGGTCTTTCGCCCGCTCTCTCGCCTCCACTCTCTCCGGCCTCCCTTATGTATGTTTTATTAAAATTAGGTATGAGTGTGGATTGTGTATAAATTAGTATGTTAATGTTAATGTGGATTATGTATAAATTATAATGCTAATGTGAGTGTGGATTATAATTTATTAATTAGAATTTAATGTGAGTTTGAATTATAACATTTTTTTGTTGAAATTGAATTATAATATTTTTGGCTATAATGTATTTTTGTTGGAATTGCGTTTTAATTTGTGTTTTACTAGGTTCGATGTCATCTACTACCACTAGTACTAGCAATAATAGCTTTAAAAAAGTTAGAAGACTCTTATCGATAGATTTTGAGGAATCCGGAAAACGAAGAAATACTCTTATGAGTCGAGTTAATAAAGTCAAAACTTTAGGAAGTAAGATATCATTATCATTTGATGAAAAAGGTCAACTAATAAGTAAAGAGGGGGACGAATTGTTGAGTTTATTTTTTGTGTTTGCTAGAGAGCATGTTCCTATTTTGGGGGATGAATATTGATACATATGGAGTAAATTTTTATTTTACATGTTTCTTTCATTAATATCTAATTTTTTGTGTCTTGATCAAATTAATATTTTGTTTGTTATAGTATCTATGTTCAAGGTTAGAAAAGGTAAAGAAAAATTATGTCTGTCTTTTGTCGATCCGAGTGCAAGTTCTCACATTTCAACAAATAACGAAGATGATTTTTGTCTAAACGAGTCAAGGATGTTGGGAACTTTATACACAAATGTAGGATTGATCAATTAGTTTTGATGTAGTATAACATAAATACTTATTGGATGCTCGTTGTTATTGCCATTTGGATAGATAATGCCTCGTTTTTCGATCCATTGAGCAAGAAAGTACCGCTGATCTAACTCGATTGATAAAAAATGTAATAATTTCTTTTCCCCATCAAGAAATTAATGTACATATGACTCTAACGTTTTTTTTATGATTTTCATATAGGGTGTGTGCGGATTTTATGCTCGAGCACCAAGACGCCAATTGCAACGGGAAAACACCTTACATCAAGCAATGCATAGCTCCAAGACAATACGGGAACACAGAATGCGGGTATTTTGTGTTATCGTATATGCGTGATATATTTGTAGGAGGTAGAGCAAAATTACTAAGTAAGAAATCATATACGCCGGAAGATTTAGAGAGAGTGAGAAGAATGGGTAACTTATATTTAAACGTTTATAAAATGGGATGATTAGATTATTCGCGGATTGATTTTAATTTTTGGATGTAAATATTATATTTTGGATGTTACATTTTGGATATATCAGACACATTCACAATTGTTCGGTTTTGTAAATTCGGATTTTGCAATTTTTCAGTAATATTATTGACTTCGTCGCTGCAGCGAGATTTCTCTCTCACTGCAACATAATTTTTGTAATAGAAATCTCTACAACTGTAAATAAGCGTTGTGTGATCCAGTTTTTGTAGTAGCGTGGGCATTTTCGTCTTAACATTTTTGTAAATGACTTCCGCTAGTTATTTACAACTTATTTACTAAACAATGGGTATTTCAAAAATGACATTTGTTTACATGAATATATACTAGAATTACCTTTTTAGAAATTTCACTCCGATTTTGTTTCTTTTCTATTAAAGAAAAACAAGAAACAGAATGCCTGCACATAATAAGTAGTAATTAATATACAAGCCCTTTTCAATATTTGGCTTTTAATAACTAAATGTTATCATTAAAAATGTCACGGCTCGAAGAACCGACATTCATCGATAAATCAAGGTTTAGATCAGGCAACGCCGAGGACGAAGATTTATGTTCAACATTCTCTAAGCTACTTTGCGCATCTGATTCCTCAAGCTCAAGTTTTTCCGAAATAATTTTTCGATCTCGATGCTTATTATAGTTAATTTGTGGATGAGTATCGCTCAAACGATGATTGCTCGGGTCAACACCCATTTTTAGGAGCTTTCTTCGAAGATGAGAGTTCCAATAATTTTTTATCTCGTTATCGGTGCGTCCTGGTAATCGTCCGGCAATAAGTGACCACCTATATACAATAGAGAATAAGAATATGAAGAAAATAAAATGATAGAGATAATTGTATTGCTTGTATCTATTTCATGATTAACAATAATCTCAGCACACAAAATACAATGAAAAATCAAATTTTAATAAGAATAAATACAATGAAATTAATCTAAATTTTAATACTTTAGAAAAAAACCTCTGACATAAAACGTCATCCAATCTAGAAACTCCCGAATATTCATCGCAACATTCAAATTTGTTCACAATTAATGAGAAATTAATATATCAGGATAATATTAACTAGTTGTCTTTTGTTTCAGATTTTGCATCTATAAGGCTTTACCTATAGATAAACCTGTCCGTAATGAGAATTTTTGAAGTATTGTAGACGAAGTTGTTTGATATATGTGTACGAAATTGTTACTTTCGAATTAGCTTCTTTTCTCAAGTTTCAATTTTGTATGTCTAAAGCGTATGACTACATATGAACTTGTTTTTAAGTGATCATATGTATATTATTAGGAATGCATTGTGGAAAATTCTCTTTTTTCGTAATACTTAAGGATATTAATTCAAAAAATTAACTATATACTCATTTTTAGCTTTTTCAATTTCAATATACCTAGCGTTTGAAAAAGATTTCGTAAATACCTAGTCAAAACTGTTAACGTCATTATTGTGATAAATTTGACCTTATAACTTATATCCAGTATAATGTGTGTTGTAAGATCAAATTAGTCGGAATAATGACATTAACAGTTTAAACTGGGTATTTACGAAAACTTTTCCAAACGTTAGGTATATTGAAATTGATAAACGTTAACATGGATATATAGCTAAAATACCCGTATTTATTTGTCAAATTCCATTTGCATGTATCATCAATGTAAAAAATTTAAAAGAGCGTACCTATTGCCTAATAGGGCATGGAGTTTGATGATGAGATCTTCTTCATCCTCAGAAAATTTTCCTCTCTTTAGGTCGGGCCGGAGATAGTTTATCCATCTAAGCCGACAACTTTTTCCGCATCGAAGAAGCCCTAAATCCATTTGAAAACTCATTAAATATCAAAATTTGATGATCATGTTTCAAGGTGGATCAAAATTATGAAAAGCTAAAAATCTTTCATTTTTTGATATGTATTATATAAACATGTATAAGATAGATAGATATACCAGCTGAGCTGGGAAGAGTTCTCCAGCAACCCTCTCCGTGAGAGTGAATGTAATCGATGAGCTTTTGATCTTCTTGCTTAGACCAAGCTCCTTTGTTTATCTGTTCTTTCTCACAACAAGATCTTCTCATATTATGAGTTATAGAATGAGAAATACAGAAACCCTAGGAATAGGAAAAGCTATTGAAGTGATTAGGGAATGGTGAGACTGAGATGAGGCGATCGAGAGAGAAGAGCGGGACTGGGTCAGAGCAGCAATACACACATATATATATATATACACACAATCAATCTACAACCATAAATAGATAGTTATTGATATTGCTTGGTTAAAAAGAGAAGTAATAAGAAGTTTGACTTGGACCGGTTGTTTCATCCATGCGTTAGAGTGCGTGTGGGTGGACTAGCACGCATATTATGTACATCTTAGGGCTTTTGGTGTATATATATATGTCTGTATATATGTATGTGTAAATTTATGTGGTCTCAATCGATCACCTTCATGTAAATATAGAGTATCCGAAGGTGTAACTATACATTGCATGTTCAGTTTGTTTATTTAAGTCGAAGTAGTTGGAATTCATTTTCATTCATTAATGAATACTTTTTTATATAGCGAAATTATAAAACTTAGTAGTAT
This sequence comes from Urtica urens, assembly GCA_958296335.1. Lineage (NCBI taxonomy): Eukaryota > Viridiplantae > Streptophyta > Magnoliopsida > Rosales > Urticaceae > Urtica > Urtica urens. Next base: position 21,260,456 of record OY282523.1, on the reverse strand, counting down.
TTTTGTTCTTGTCAGGTATATATTTCTTTTAGAAACTCTAAATTCTGACCCGAAAAACTGTGATATATCAATGTTTTGGAGTAGGATCTTCTTATTACAGTTTTGATTAGAAAGCATATCATTTTCATATAAATCCTTTTTCATTAACAAATATATGTTTTATTATGTAGGATCAGGTGAGAAACTTACTTATATACTTAGCTATATGTAAGAAAGCAACATAAATGAAGTCGTTGACTTTTATTAAAGAATGCTATCAGATTAAGTTATTATTATTGTTAATCCAGCGGAAGTGTTAAGAGTTATTTATTTTTTAATTCGAATGTTTTAATTAGTCATATAAGTGAGTCAGACTCAAAAGAACTGAGTAGCGTTAAAGAATTGGATGATTGACTGATAGCTTCCACGCGTGCATGCATTTGAAAAGATCATCTGTCTATCTTTATTTAATTACATATCTCCACTTCACACGCATATAAAAGTCACTAATATATTATTAATCGTCACTTGCATCAAAGTATAACCGATCCATTTTGCCAATGATCATTCTCGTACCAGTATTACTCTTAATTTTTTTCTTCTGTTTTCGATTAAGAAAAATCAATTAAAAACAACACACACATATGATCTGTTTTGTTAATATATTATTACGCGCGCATATATACATATATATAATTGTACATAACTCTTCTTTTAGCAGTCGTACATTGGAATACTTGTGTATATTCAAATATGTAAATATAACATAAGTAGATCTGTGTAAATGTGTGGTGTTTGCGTTTTAGAGACACCAAATTTAAAATAATAATGGAATATAGTGCTCAGTACGACGTTTGCGTGATCTCTCAAATCTCAAGCCTCTCGAGGGATGTACTATTGAAAGTATATAAATATATATATATATATATCCCTTGTTATTATATATCACTTCCATTACGATACACATATTTTGCGACTTATTACTGTTTATTGGTATATACGTTTATTTCCAAAGAAGCCGCAGTTTTGCTATAAGAGAAAGGAGGAATCGCACGTTCTTTTCTTCATATTATTTCCTATGTTGAGTGCTAATACAACCATGAAACTTAGTTGGCACTTCAAACATTAAAAAGTCGTTTAAAGCTTCATAATATACATAAGAGAATTTACAACAAAGTAATCATATTGTGTTGAAAATCCTTGACAAACTAAAGTTTTCCCATCTGCAATAATTCATTCACAATAGTGACTCCGGTAACGGTATCTTATATGCTGTTAAGCTTAGTCACTAATATTGTTCGACTGAAGTAGAATCTAATTTTTGGGAGATTAAGATTTTACTGTATGTCTGCTATGTTCATAGAGTAATTTCTTTTTCTTGAAATTGTTGGTTGTGACTTATGTACAAAAATCAGTAAATGTGAGTGAAGTGTGGGACCGCTTGTTGAGCACACGTGAATCACGTGATTAAGCTATCCAATCCATGCAACACTCAAGAAAGATGGGTACGTATATTTGCCGCTCACACACCTACCCACCTTCCATAGCGTCAATATATATATATACATATATAAATGTAAAATCAAATAATACATGATCATAATATAATGGGTGGTAGGGAAGAGCCTCCATCAACCTACGTACTTCAAGTTCAAACGTTTGAACATGAAAGTATATAACGTATAAACATAGGGATGGAAGCTCTTCCCCATCATCTCCAATTCAATTATTATTATATTGTTTAATTATATATAGACATAGCATAGATATGAACCCAGATTTAATTTTTCTTCGGGAGCTAAATATAATTTTACATTGTTAATGGATTGATTTTTTTAAGAAAGGTAATTTTTTAAAAATAAGTTAAAATTACAATATGCAATAATATTTACATTGAGATACGAGAGGAAACTAGTTGTAAAAAAAATTCAAAGAGGGCAAATGCTTCTCTGACTTATACCTGAGTGCGTCCTTAAGGACAATTTTTTTTGTTTTTTGTTTTTGTTTTAGCACAATCGCATTAATACAACAAAATTAGTGAATTATCACATAGCACGGACTAGCTCTCATTGCTGGTTATATTGTAGGTGACCTTGACTGATTGAGATTTAAGTAAAAGAACAACAATATCTCACATTTTAGTTCCAGATCTAAAGAATAAAATTTAAAATCGCATTAACATTTTTGGAAACTAGAATGAACGCATCAACTCCGACTTGAGAGGTCCTCAAATGGAGCGCCGTGAGAACGACCTTTTTCAGATTGACGGGAGTCCTTTCAGAAGTGGGAGGAGGACGTTAGTCGATAAGGAAAAAATTCACTACTTCAATCTTGTTATTTTATTGCATTAAGCAGTTGGTCTATGCTCCGTCACTCTCTCATCGTTCAACTAGTAAACAACTCTTAACATATAAGAATTCAACAACTTTGTTAAGAGGCGTATAATCGGTAAGCTTAAGTTATTAACTACAAATTTAACTATTAATTAAGTTATAAACTACAAATTCTCTAATTACGTTAACTAAATAATTTAATTAACTATACATTTGATATTCTCTAATTAAATAATTAACGTAGTCAAAATTATCTACCAAACTTCTAATTATTTTATTAACTAAATAATTAAGTTAAGAACATAATTAACTTTGTGAGACGATGTGAGAGACAAGAAGTAAGAGCGCGGCGACAGAAATGTGGCGACGATCAATACGAGTCTGCGATCAACTCGAGTCTCCGACCAACACAAAAACTAAATCACCATTTAAAACCGTATTAAAACAAAACTAATAACCGGAGAGCACATTTAAACCTAAAAAAATAATACCGAAGAGGCGTTGTCTTCGTACCTGTGGCGTACACTTCCGGCAGAGCCGCTATCTGTGGGTGGCGGAGACTCGGCCGGAGGCACAATAGGTGCAAATGGAGGCTGCGAAGGGCTGCGAAAATGAAAACTGAGAAACCAAAATACTCGACCATAAGTGAGAGACAAAGAGAGAACTTACCGGAAGGAGGAGAAGCGGTCGGAGGGTGAGGACAGGGACACTGGGCAGAGAGGAACGCCAGCGAATTCCGGAAGAGGCCTGGGCCGTGGTCGGAGGAGAGCTGTGCGGAGGTTGGGGGAAGGTTGTGCGTGGTTGGAGGAAGGCTGGGCGCACAGAGGTCGGAGGCGAGGGCAGGGAGGAGGGGCTAGGCGCGCAGAGGTCGGAGGAGGAAGGCACGCAGAGGTCGGGGAAGGAGGGCGAAGGTCGAGGAAGGAGGGCGGAAGCAGGTCGGACAAAAAGGAGGAGAGAGGAGAGAGTTTTTCAAAGGTTTAGGGGAAATGGGGGAGGGAATGGGAGGGTCGGGTGTTTTAAAGCCCTAGGAGAATTAGAAGCGACTAGTCGATTTTAATGTCCTTCAAAACCAAAATGACGACGTTTTGATCAGTGAGAAAATTAGAAGCTACATTGTCGTTTATAATGTCGCTTCTAATATCCCCAAAGTGAAATTTTGGCGGATAACTTTTGGAGCCCAAAATTTTGAGCATTACAAGCGACTAGTCGCTTCTAATTCCCTAATTTCTATACTTAGTGAAATTTTGGTGGAGAAATGTTTGAGCCAAATATTTTGGGTATTAAAAGCGACTTTAGAAATGACTAGTCACTTCTAATGCCCCAATTTCTTTACTTAGTGAAATTTTAACAGAGAAAAGTTCGAGCAAAAAAATTGGATATTTGAAGCAATTAGTCGCTTTTAATGCCCCAATATACTGAAAAAATTGGTGGGAAAGAAGCGAGCCAAAAAAATTTGTTGACTAGGACCTTTAGAAGCGACTAGCCGCTTCTAATTGTCTTAAATTTCATTTTTTTGGAAAAACTGTGGTGTTTACGCTAGTCGTTTCTAAAGGTAAACGCCACTCCTAATTCTCTCAGTCACTTCTAAAAGTATTTTTTTGTAGTAGTGCTTGTGAAGCCGTGATCATTCTTTTATTCAACATTTTACATATTATTTGATCGAGTCAAAAGAGTAACTGTGCAAGCTCAAAAATCAAATTGATCCGTTTACAAGTTATTACCACGAGATTTGCTCAAGCCTGAAATTATGGTTTACTACAATGAAAGTTTTGTTTACTAGAATCCCCAGCCTCAAGAAAGTCTAGTGTGTAGTTATGAAATAAGTACTCCTTAAAATGTCTATGTCTCATAATATTTTATTTGTTATAGAGAATTTTCCCAACCACAAAATATGACAACCCAATCCGAACAAAAAACATTACTTGGCCCATCAGTCAACAGTTCGAGATCGCATCGTCTCGTTTAAGATGGCGTAGCGTTGCTTCACCTCACCCGACACGGCGTAGCTTCACCTCACCCGATGCGGCGTAGCCTCGCTCACCCGACGTGTCGTCGTCGTCGTCGCCTCGCTGCGCCTCACCCCTTCCAGCGTAGACTCGTCTCGCACGACGCGGCCTAGGCTCGCCTCACACGACGTGGCTTACCCTCACTTCACAATACGCGGTGTAGCCTCGCCTTACCTGACGCAGTGTAGCATCACACGACGCGTCATAGTCTCGCTTCAAATGATGTGATGTAGCCTCGCCTCAAATTACATGGAGTAGCTTCGCCTCACACCAAGCGGAGTAGCCTCGCATCACACCGGCATTGTGTAGCCTCGTCTCATACCACGCGACATCACCTTGCTTCACATCGTGTGGCGAAGCCTCGCCTCACACATAACGGCGTAGCCCCGTCACACACCACGCGGCATCGCCTCGTCACACACCATGCGGCATCGTCTCACCTCACACGACACGATGTAGTCTCGCCTCACCTCACACAACGCGATGTAGCCTCACCTCACCTCACACAATGCAATGTAGCCGCGCCTCACACCATGCAACGTTGCCTCCCTCGCCTCACATCACACCACACGGCATAGCCTCGTCTCATACCATGTGGCGTCGCCTCGTCGATGCCCAACATGTCTCGTCAAATGAGAAACTTACCCCCAAGGCATCATCAATCCCCTATAAATATCGAAGGCCTAAACACTTTCAAGGACAACTCATTCACGGGAAAAAAAAAGTTATACCAAATGCTCTCATCAACTATTCTACTCACAAAAATGTCCTTGAGAACAAAATTAAGAACGACGAGAGATCAAACTAACAACACCAATTATCATATAAAAAAGAGGAACAATCTTTTACCCTTCTCTTTAGATCGGAAAAAGAGAAATTCACTCACTCTCACGGCTTTGGAGCCAAATTATATGCTCTATGTATTATTTTAACTGATTCTGTTATGCTGAGATATTAAATACAATAAGCTTGCGTGCATGTGATCATTAGAATATTAATTAGAAATTAATTAGGAAATGTATTAGTTTTTTACTTTCTGTTTTTAGACTTTCAATATCGGCATATTACTGTTATACAGTTTTTTAATTCCTTTATTCAAAGCTGTAATATAAAAACAGCTATCAGTATTCTTCTTCAATGAGAAATATCCTTTTTCCAATTTTCCCGGAACTTCCTTTCTCAAATCTCTCTAAAGCATTTTGATAGTAATTAAAGCTTAGTTACAATCACATTATGCAACCGTTGCTGCTGATTCACTAGTAATCTCAGCAGTTATTATAATCCGACACTTGAAACTATTACTTGAAAAGATTTTGATGTCTAACGTATTGCCGCAAGAACGCATGGCAAGACTGTACCCTAACCGTTGCAGAAAAAGAAGCGAGATTGTTGAGCGAATCGGGTATGAGCGAACAAATGCATATCTATGGCTTTCACTCCAAAGCCCTTGGGTATCGATATTACGACAAGCATTGCAAGTGTATCGTTCCAGATGATTCTAAGGTATGGTTCTGGGAAGACAAATGGTGCGGGGAAGAGAGTTTTGAGATGAGCCTCTCGGTATTGTTTTGCGCAAGGTACCCTTATGGTACTTAAACACAGCACAGAAAACTGAACATATTTCAGATGATGTAAAAGATTTTCTCGACATACCAACACATTGTCGGTTATCCACCATTTCTGGAAGCCACAGTAACTACTCGGGCCTTTTCATCCGTCCCCCCAGATTTCCCACCTGCGAAACCATTCCAAGATTCAATGTTCTTTTGTTGATCTATACCAAAACAAAACGTATTGTGGTTGAAGAACTAAATGTACAATCAGTGATGGCATCAATCAACAATTGGAAAATAGCGAATTTGAAGGTGGTTTTCTATTCCCGCTCCAAAACATGTCCAACTTAATTGATGAACCAATTCAACTCTCAACAAACAGGTTGTAAGGGTCAAAGAAACACCCTTTTTGAACTATAACCATAAAAAGAAATGCTTTTGGAAAGGGAGCAACTTTACGAGATCAGCTCGTTTCCCTAACAAATAATCGTTAGGCACAAAAACAGCTACACAATAGTGGATTACGAGGGTTTTAGAGTTTCATACAAGGAGAATTCATATAAGGGTCAATCCATATGAATGAGGGAGGAGAAATCAACATCCTGAAGGGTGACGGAGGCCATGTAGAAAGCGTGAATGTGATCGGGGCAGAGAGGAAGGCACTTCCGATGAAAGCTGCAGTGAATGCCCCGCGAGAAGAGTCTCAAGCGGTACACCGTCGTGTCAATTCTCCCGCAGAAGTGAGCAGCGCACCGGCTTCGCGGGGCAGGCTCGTCCGTGGCCAGCCTCAGGAGAGCCAGCGAGATCGCTCCCTCCACCGGCTTCGGGTCGACGAGCTTCCCGGCACCCCTCATCTCCACCTCCCTCTCCGTCGGAAAGTAATGGTCGGAGGAAACCTTCAAGTCCTTGGTGAAGCGGCGGATCACCTGGGCCTTGGTGGAGCCGCTCCGCTGGGCCAGGGAGAGAAGGCACGAGAATCGGAGGTGGTAAGTCACGGTGGTCTTCACCTCTTTAAAGTTGTGGCAGCACGAGAAGAAGTCCAGCCAGCGCCGGGCGATTCCCCCGTACCACTTCACGAGGTCGGAGTCTTCCAACGCGGGAAGGGACTCGATGGGCCTGGGCCGGCCCAGCTCGTTCGTGAACCCGGCCCATCTCACCGCCCGCCTCACCTCTTCCATCGGCGCCTCCACTTTCATCACCACCTTCCTCAGATCCTCCGCCACCGCCCTCGCGTATTTCCTCTCTTTCTCTTCCTCCTCCGCATCCGATTGGGCGAGCCTCACCGGGCTCAGGTGCCGCTCCACCGCCCTCTGAAACGCGTCGTGAGACTCAACGAGCCCTCTCGGGAGCCTCTCTCTGATGTGCCTCAGAGAGAGGAACTCCCCCGAGGCGAGGGCTCTCCGCCAGGCCCAGCGCTCCTCCGGCGAATCCAAGAACGCTTTCGCGCTTTCCTCACCCCAACCCGCGAAAACCCGCCTCACCTCGTCTTCGATTCGGTACTCCGTTTCCAATCTCCCCTCGTTCCGGCGAGCCTTTCTGTAGCAGTGTTTCATGATCTTCGCGCCCAAGATCTTCCTCGTCCTCTCCCTCGCGTTCCTGCGCTCTGTCGCTTCAACTTCTCTCTGTCGGAGGTGCTTCTTCCGGGCTCGGATCGCCTTTTCCGACATCGGAGGGTGGAGGACCGAGGGCTTTACGGCCTGCAACACCATTCCCACGAACTCGATGGTCTCCGAGACCGTGCTGTGAATCGCCGTCTTTTCTCTGTCCACTTTCAAGTCCAGCCTCTCTTCCAAGTGCTTGACTGCCCATTTCCTCAGCTCCGTTGCGACGCTCTTCGGCCCGGATGTCACAATCAATATCTCGTCCATGTATCGGACTGCGTGAATCTTCTCCGGCTTGAAGGAAACGCCGTTCTCCTGATCCCTCGGATCGATCTCAATCGCGGGGTTCTCTCTGTCTCTCTGGACACTTTTCTCATGAAACTCTCTGTCGAACCCATTCAAGTAAATGTTGAGGAGAATTGAGCTCAGACTGCTCTCCTGAGGAAACCCTCTTCCGAAGAAGCAGCCGCCGAGCTGGATTGAAACTACCCTGCTCTCGAACAGCTTCTTGATCACCGCAATCAGAGCTTCGTCGTTGATTCTCTCGCCGAGGACCGAGCACAGCTTATCGACGTTTCGAGCGTCGAAATTTTGGCGGTGAAACCCGACGGTGAACCACCAAGTGGGATTCTCGACGGAGTTCTTGAGATACCGAATGGCGGTGTGTCGACCGGCGAAACAGAAATATGCAAGCTTTTTATCGTAAATCACTCCCAAAACCATCCCAATTGCCTCAATCAGAACCTTCAGTTTCATGTTGGGAAGGACCAGAAAATCACCTCTGAGTTCGGAGGACTCCATTGTGACGCAACAAGCGTCGATGTCGAGGCGATTCTCGGAGATTTCAAGACCCAAATCCTGGACAGAGAGGAATCTTGGATCATGAGTGGCGGATAGGTTTGTCGAGGCGGTGAAGAGGACTTTGGGTGAAGCGACCACGTTTCGGAGGAGGTCGGAGAACTTTCCATGGGAGGAGCGGCTGAGGACGAGGGCTTTGAGCTTGGTTTTGGAGAGGCTTCGGATTTCGGAAATTGAAGAGAAAGAGTGGACAGGGAAAAGAGGGGTAAACAAAGAAGGGCTTTTGGCAGTGACCCGATTCGTCGTTCTTCTGAGGTTTAAGAGCATTGAGGCTTTTGATTCACAGATCAACAGGCTTTGTGGAGTCACAACGGTTTGATTTAATTCACTTTTTTTGCCTTCCTAAAAAAAACAAAAATCACTTTTTTTGCCCCGCATGTTTTATTGGATCTTTTAACTCACAAGCAAACCCTCAAATCTATAAACTCTCCCTAATCCCTTCTCATTTAATTGATTTAATTTTCTTAATTTCGTTCCTGTTGCAAAATATCCGTACATCTAACAGAGAAATTTCGTTATTTAGAATTTAAGTTAGTAAAATATTAATATTAGACTACTTAATTTAAAAATATCTAAAATTAAAGTTTTACCTTTATTTTGACATAACATATAATATCTAACATATGATTATAATGGAACTTCTGTATTATTAAATATCTTTACTTAATTTAGTCTTGATATTTTGTTTTTTTGAAATCTAAATTTATCATCTATATAAACCCACTCCATGAAAAAATAAAGTTGAATTTGTTCTAATGCAACTCTATTTTCATATTCATTCTACTAATGAGATTGTATGTATTCATCAACCTAATTATAAAAGGTTAATGAATTTTGTAACCACCTAAATGATGTGGTTTTGAGAAATAGTCACGTTTGGTAAATTTTTGGTAAGTGATCGGTTCAGATTATTTACAATTTTTTTTCGACGAATTTAGTTCAAATATGTTTTTTTGCTCATTTCAAAAACGAAAAATGCATATCGATAATTTTTTTAAAAATAATTTGTCACGTAAACACGCTAGCTATTCACAATAAATTAACAACACGTTAACTAAATTCAAATCTCTTATATTTAAGTCGGCTAATTACTCAATTTTTTGAATTATAAATCATAGAGTGTGGATATTGTGTTATTGTGACGAAGCCGAACGGGTCAAGCAACTTCGACCATTTGTCGATCAGTGTCATACTCAATGAATCACTAAATAAGGCACATTTTATTGTTTGAATTGTCATATACCTTTTTCGTAATGTCTTTATATTATAATTATCATGGACATGCAGGAAGAGGACGTTGGGTGATTTAGCAATGTTTCGGAGAACTTTCCATATGAGAGGCTGGGGATGAGGGCTTTGAGCTCGGTTTTGGAGAGGCATAAAGAGTTTTGACCGTAACCCGGTTCATGGTTTAAGAGAATTGAGACTTTTCAATTCATACCAACAAGATTTTTAAAGCCAGGATAACTTTTATTTAATTTTCACTTTTTTCCAGCATATTTTATTAGATATTCTAACTCACAAAGAAAATCCTCAAATGTATAAACAGATTAGTCTCTTTTGTTTGATTAATTTAATTTCTAGGACTAACTAGGTCTGGCCATGTCCGAAGTTAGGGGCAACAAGTAGTCGTTGTGTCAACAAACCTTCTAAAAAAGGAGATCTAGCTTTGATTTCATGGAGGAGACCATAATTTTGTTCAAATTTTTGATGGATTAGAAGATATTGTCGCATATTACAGATCTGCTTTTGCAAATTATATTTTTCTCGAAGAAGATGCCAAAATTTTAAAGTAATATCAAATCAGTCTTAAAAATCAATTTAATATGTTAGAATGGCATTGAATTCACGTCGAATATACTCGAATTCAAATACAATTTAACGATGAAGGAACACGAGTAATAAAATAAAGATATATGTTGAATTAAAATCTTAAAAACGAGGTAACATATAAACTCGATCGTTGTTTTTCCAGCTGACCCACTCATTTCAAGATTTTCATCTTTCTTATGGTCATCACATCTTTAATTTAAATTGTCTTAAGACTTTTTTTTTTTGTTTTTCTACTTTTTCAACGAAACTTTCTAACCAATGGTAACACCTTCTATTATCTTGCATGAACTTCTTTCTGCGCAATTCAAAACAAGAAAGTATTATTATGGTCGATGAGAATTTGAGTGGACAAGACGAGACTTCAAAATTTTAATTCACTTCTACAAAAATGTTTTAAGTAATGTAAATTGGCATTTAATGAACACTCAAAACACTTAATAAAAAATATTAACTTTATAATTATTTACTGAAATATTTGTTAGTAAGTAGACATTTTAGTTTAAATAATATTATAGTAATGAACATAAATTTTAGCGTAAAAGTTACTACTATCATTACTGGGATTTGAGAAATAAATTGGTACTAAAAATACACAAAAATTTGTTATTTTAACACCGATTTAACGAATCGGTTGGAGTTGTCTAACAAAGTATAAATTATGATTTTTGATAAGCTTTTCAGATACTATTTATTATTTCTTGCAAACAGCTGTCTAAAAAGGAAAAACAAGCTCTCGGATTTGTTACTTCCTTTAAATTTACGCTCCTCAAGGATAGTTCGCACTTCGCACTATGACGATATCCAAAATTCCAAACAAGTATCCATGAATATTCTGCACAATCATGCCATATATCTGATGATTGGAAAGAAAGGATAAAACTTAATCCGAATTATTGTAATATCATCATATATTCCCTTGAATGAATTGAATTACCATTTTCTGTCTAGGCACGTCAACGAAGCATTTTCAATGGTCTCATCATGGCATTGTCTTCGTGATCCAAGATCTGCAACAACATCGTCACCACTTCAATTTAAAAAAAGAATGCGAAAAGTGAATGGAAATCAATAGCGCGTGACTCGAACGAGCGCTTACGTGGCAATGATAGACGTAGCCAGGCTGGGCCGTGGCGTCGAAGGGATACGATTGGTTGGAGTGAATGTAAGAGAAGCGAACGAGCAGTTTGGTGACGAAACCCGGCATCATCTTGAACACGTTCTTCCACCCTCTCTCCTGACGTGGCACGGTCACTCTCATCCCGCGCGCGTGCTTGCCCACGTGGCACTTAACGGCGTCGTTGCGCTCCGTCATGCACGCCGTGAACTCCTCCACGCCGACTAACTCCGTCTGCTCCAGTACGGCGAAGAGGCCCAGATGTATGTGCAGCGGATGGTTGTCCTCCGTCAGGTTGATCACCTCCCAAACCTCCGTGCTTCCCACGCGAGGCGTCTCCGTTGCCTCCTCCTCGTACGACTTCCCGTTCAGGTACAGGTGAGTCGGCTCGTCCGACGCGCTCGCGTACTCGTACATCGCCACGTACCGCGTCCGCCTCGCACTGAATAAATCCGCCGCCGGATAGTTCACCAACCGCCTCGGCACTCTCCACGTGTCCACTTCCGACCGGCCCACCACGGAGAATTTCATGACCTTCCCGTTGGCCTCGTTCACCGGATCTCCCGACGGAAACGGGTACGCGGCGTCGTTCTGCAGAATCACGTCCCGGCCCCTCGACTTCGAGAAGTCAACGACGACGTCAGCGATCTCGGACGGCCCTAAAAGGACCCGGTTCGCGTTGACCGGTCTCTTCAGGTAAGCCGAGTCGGACCCGACGTGGACGAACCGGAGGCCGTTGGAGAAGAAAAGCCGGAAGAACCTAGCGTTGCTGGCGTTGATGATTCTGAACCTGTACTTTCTCCGGCGCACGGTCAACCTGGGCCAAGCCTTCCCGTTGACTATGATGGCGTCGCCGAAGTACTCAGGCTGCCACTGGGGGTGAATCTCGGGGTTGTTCCCGGTGGCGTTCATGTAAATTGAGCCGTCCGATCGGAAGCTGCGGTCAAAGAGGACGAGGACGCGGTCAAAGTCTTGGCCAGCTGGCAGGCGGAGAGGGGACTCGATGGGCGGGGATCGGATGACGTAGGCTCCGAGGAGGCCGGCGAGGAGATTGACACGTGTCAGGCCCATGGCGTGGTCGTGGTACCAGAGGTTTCCTGGGTGCTGGAAGTTGCGGTAGCGGTAGGTGTGGTGGGACCAAGCGGGCCCCACGTGGGAGAAGCCGTGCGTGAACCAGGCGTTGGCGTTTCCGTCGCTGCCGGGCTCCTCTATGCCGCCGTGCAGGTGGACTACCGTGGGGACGCCCCCGAGATGCGGTGGATGTGCGGTCGGTATCGTTGGGTCCCACGGGAGGATGTGTTTCCGCGGGAGGTGGTTCTGCCACGTCACCAGGGTTTCGATCCCCTGTAGTGCCTCTATAGTTGGACCCGGTACGCTCGCCGACGCTTTGCTCTCTCCGTACGCGAACACTTGCGTCGCTGGAAGGTCGCGGTGGAATTTCTGCCACAAACGCCCAAATTCTTATTACTCATTAACTGACTACCCGATAATAAATTTAATTCATATAATTGTTCTTCCGATTATATATGATTTATGTGTAGAAGTATGAATGTAACATTTAATTCAGTAGCCAGGTGTGTTATGCCTTGTATACTTTAGTCAAAACTCAGATGTGTGACTGAACTTACCAATTTAATCATCATTGTCAATAAGTATGGAATTATGAAGAGTGAGCTTCTCATCTAGAAAACGCATTATTATTTAATGTCAAAATCATTTTGTGTTTCGTGTATAGTTTCGGTTGACAAAATTTTGCTTTTATTAAAAGTGATTTTAAAATTATTGTTGAGAAAAGCAGATGTTTTATAAAGTAGATAAGTTTTTAGTAAGCTATTATAAAAAGTTGTTGTAAAATATATATTTATATTTGTAAATAATAATTATTTCTATAAAATGTTATTAATAATAATAAAAAAAATATTTTTTGGTATATAAAAAATATATCTAAGTGGGTGTATGGGTTGTAAAAATATATATTATAAATTTTGGTGATTTCAAAAAATTTATTTGATAAAAACATGTGAAAATAATTAAAATTATAAGTTAGTGTATAAAACAACGAGAGAGAAAATAAAAATGAAAAACAAAAGTTATAATTTGTTAAAACATGATTTAACATGCATTAAAAGACTAAAAGTTATAAAAATGAAAAATAATTAAGTATTAATATAAAAAAAATATTATATCCTCTTAGTATAGAAAAATCATTGATTTTTTTGTTAGAATACATTAAAAAATTATTATATCATTTAATAGCAAAAAGAAACTATAGAAAAACGCTCCTCTAGATTAAAAATTTATTAGGATTATTATAAATTAGTTATAAGAGAAAGTAGTGTAACACGATTGTATTATAAAATAGTTTAATTAATGTTTGATTTTTATATGAAAGTTTACTATTAGCTGTTTTCTATAATACAATGACACAGTTATTTTTTAATTAGTTTTTAAGAAAAATGACTTAAAGAAGTCAGATAATGAGTGTTTAATTCGTTTTAAGAATTAAAAAAAATTGTGGTATAATATAATATTTATTTAATTTTGAGAAAAAAATATCAAACTTTTATTAAAGTTTGGGATGCTATGTGTTTATATCATTCAACTTAACCGTCTAGATACCTATAATGCCATTTAACTTAACATTAATTGTTCTTACCACTGAAATTAAAGATTATGTATATAACTATGGTTTTGAGTAGGTATTAAATATTTTTACCACCGGAAAAAATATATGCAAGTATAGTTTTGAGAAAATATTACGTATTTTTACGACCATTTACTCTATTAAAAAATCAAGTGCCAAAGTATGGCTTTATCATTGGAAGTTAAGCAAATAATTTATCTTTCAATGGAAAACATTCCACAAATGAACAGATCTCTTCCTTTTAGTTTATTACAAGTTAATCTTGCTTAAAAAATTCAAGAAAAACAAATCTGATGATTATCTTTCCACTGAATTTACCACAAAAAAATTATATAATAATTTTAATACAAAATCATATATATCTGTTTCCCTTAGTTTTTATTTTTATTTTTATTTTTATAAATAATTGTGCTGATAAAACTGTGTCATTTGAGATTATATATCTATACGGAGTAACCAAAAAAATAACATAGCATGAATAGAATCCTCAAGGTTTGAATTTGAAGAAATCAGTAATAGGAATACCAAATGCAAAAGTGGCATATAAAAAGAGACTTTAAGAGGAGCCTTATTTTCCTTTGTTGCTTTTTTGTTGTTTCTTTTTAATTATCCCCTAAAGTTAAACTATATGTCTATGTGCAAGCTGTATTCTTAAATGCAAATTTATAAACAAATTCAAATTCTAAAGGTCAAAGCACATAGCCAATAAGATTCAAAAACAAAAAAGAGAAGAATTAAAAAAAAACCAGGAAAAGCATATAATGAAGTTGGCTAATTCATAAATTCCATTTCGCATGCATCAAACATTATTCTTTTAATTACTTTCCCTCTTATGTCAATATTTCGGTGGGATTTCGACCACTAGTTTAGCTTCATTTAATTACCATAATAAATAAATAAAAGTGCCATACTTTTCACCATACACAAGAAAAAAGAATAGTAAACGTAATATGAAAAGTGAGGTAGTAGTTGTTTAGTTGGGTTACCCATTTTTTGTCGAACATTCCGATTGTGAGTGATTTGGGTTTAGGGACTCCATTGACGACGTGATAACCTCGGATCCTAGGCATGTCTTGAAGCTCATCCACGAACATTCTCAGCTTTGCTGGATTCATAAGCTTCTCTTCTTTATGCTGATGATCCATTGCTCTTGCTACAGTAGAGCTACTAATTAGAAGCCCTAATATCAATATCACACTAAGTCTCTCCATTAGATTGAGAGAGATAGAGAGAGAGTGATTATATGATGAAGAAAAAGATAGAGATGGCAAATCATGCATATATAGGCCTGTCCTCCCTTGTGCGCTCTTTTGTTTGGTAATGGAATTATGTCTTTTTTATAATTATCAAACAATGGAAATGTGACTTGTGAGATACAGTGCAAGAATTTAGGTCTCAGCGTGAATACAAATACTATAAATAAAGAAATGTTTAACTTAATAATAGAATTCATAAAATAAAAAAACTTAATAATAGATGAATATGAAATGTTACATAGAATGATAAGCCCGGGCATACAGATAGTAATTTCATTCTAGATTTATTTTTTTTCAAAAAAAATTTCATTCTAGATTTAATATATAATGAAATATCACCCCTTTTAAAGGCATATACATGAGATACAAACAATCTACTAAATTCACTTAAATCTACTAATTTAATTGAAATGCTATAAACTTTTTTATGTTCTAATCTTATAACACTTCAGGTGCTAATGAAACTATTTTAGTGAAATTTAACTGTCTTAATTCTCGGAAAATTGCCCCAAAAATTCGAGTTCCCTTTGGATTTCCTTCTTGATCAATAACAACCGCAACATTGTCATCATATCGTATTCTCATACCATTTTTACGTTTGAGTTCTTTACAAGTACGGACAATTACGGCTCTGATAACTTTTTAGCCTCGTTACTTGTAAAATATCCAAATTAAATTTTTAAGTTTAGTACGGAAACATCTTCAATTAGTTTCATGCAAGGATTGAACGGTCGAATGTTAATAAATGGTCGATAACTCAAAAACACGAAAATACCATTAGTCGAACGTGATTTCGATAAAAAAAAATATGAAAAACGGAAAAAGGACTACTGATGAGATTTCATACATATAACAAAATATTCATACATAATTTATAACATAAAGTTTATACATATCATACAAGTTCATACATACCATACAACAAAAAATTCATACATACCATAAAACATAAAATTCATATATACCATACAACATAAAGTTCATACATATCATCATTGTCGCCATCTCCTCCACCATCATCGTCACTAGATGAATTCACACCAATTTCTTGAGAGATGACCCGGTTTACATCAACGCATTTGGCTCGGGCATGTGAAGCTACTTGCGGATTAAAATCTTCGGATTCATCATCAAGGTAGCATGGCCAATCCGACTCAAGAAGAACGTCTTCATCGGCCTCATTTTCTAGACTCAATATGATATGAAATATTACTTAACTATGTAATAAAAAATCATATCTTACACACTCCATCAAGATGTAACCAAAAATTCGAATTGAGGACTTTCTGCTCAATAAAGACTCCCGCCAAGGATGTACGAAATATCGATTTGTCCCACCAATCGGAACTGAACATCGCTTTCAATCCTTGTCTCTTGCTACACAAATTTGAAAGATCAAAAAAGTTGGTAGCATACCTTTTAGGACCGAGACGAATGATCTCACCTTCACCTTGCTCCCTAAACTTGGCCAATGCAAGACCGTGGTTATAAATGAATTTCGTTATGTATTTAACTTCATCCACGACACAAGCAATGGTGTCTCGTTTAGCCACGTTTTCCAACATACGATTAATGCAGTGTGCGGCACATAGTGTCCAGTAACAATTAAACTTCCTCATCAACTTTTGCCTCGTAGTTTTATACACCGATCCGTTGTCCGTGACAATTTGAATGACATTATGGCGCCCGACGTTGTCAATCACCTCACTCAAGATTTTGTAGATGTAGTCTCATTTTTTTTATCTTGTTTGACACGTTAATGGACTTCAAGAACACGGTTTGACTAGTTGAATAGACCATGACATTAATGATGCTCAACCGTGTCAGACCTGTCCACCTGTCATATATGATAGTGCCCTTGTACTCTTCCCAAGTCTTACGTTGACAATTGACGTATGCTTGTGCCTCCGTTACATATTCATATTCTTGAAGTTATGTGTTGTGAATCTCGTATGAGGTACATAGTGGAACGTTAGGGCCTATCAGTATGAAAATATATTATGTTGAATAAAAAGCGTATTAAGTACGTTAAAAAATATGCTTCACATATCAATTTTCCGCAGCTTCATGCATCATGTTATGAAAAAATGATGCGACTTCGCTTTATGCGCTGAAATACTCTCGTGTATGAGAAACTGCTCACAATTTTGCCTAATCGCTGCTTGAGACTTCTTGAGAGACATACTTGCAGCGGTAAGGACTATTGGTTGTCATGCCAAATCAGATCGATAAAGATAGGGCGAGATTGGTGGCCTTGATCTCATGTCTTGTTGAGATCTTGAACTTCCTCCATGCCTTGATCTCCAAGTTGCCGCAACGGCCTCTTGGCGACTTCTCTTCATTACCTCGTACAACTTCATACGAGTGATATCTCTACCTCTTGTCGTTAACCCACAATAATTACATGTAAAATGGTCGTTACTCACCGGAACTACAACATAATGTTTTTAGACGCCTTCATCTCTCATCTGAAATAGTTAACAAACAAAATTCTCAAATCCATGTCTCAAAAAACACTAAAAAAATTCCAATATTCTCAAAAATGTATTCCAAACAAATTGTATGTCAGGCATGTTTGCGATAAAAAATCATAATCAATCGTTTCAAAACTACAAACATAATGAATTTGAAAAATTCGATATAACAAAAAACCTCCTTCCGATTATTTACCCCCATTTACGATTTTATACAAAACCAGAAGTTCCATTTTGTCGCGACCATAATGAGATTTACAGCGCATTATACTTTGGCGCCATGATTGAAAACTCTAAGTTCTTCTGGTCTTAATGCCTAACATCCATAACAGCTTAAAAATAGAGTAATGGTGATAAGACTACATAATTTATGGTGCTTTAATTTCATAATAGTAGCTGGTTGGGTACAATATCACCTATATAAGGGCAGCAACCCAATCAAAAAAAATTAACCCAGCAATCATAGAAAATAATATTCAGTATATAGTAGCTTTAACTAGATGATCCACAATTCAGTAATGTCTTTATATCGATTTATTTTTTAGTTTCAACTTATGTTCATCTTGAATTTGAAATCATCTAACTTTGATGCAATCACTTAAAAAAGTACATGATGCTCGTGTATGACAATTACAATCACAATTACAAATTCAATCCTAGTTACTCAAATGTGAGAATAGAGAGCGAGAACTCGTGAAAGTTAAGAAATGTTGGTTCATAAGTTAAGAACGACCCTATTACTCAGAATTTTGAAGAGAAGAGAATACAATAGATAAATGTCTAGTTAAAAAAATATACACGCTTAAATTATTAAAGCAAACACTGATTTTCGATAGCAATTGTAAACCGAAAAAGGATATAACCACCCACTACTCGGTTAGTAGAAAAAAAATGTACTGCCAAGAATGTGAGGCTGATCATCATCTCATGATTTTCGAGGTTCCACAACTACTTTCACAAACACAGAATGGGATCTAATTTTTGTCAGTAAGTAAAAGTTTAAAAACTTCACCTATCGTTCATAACTCTGAGTTACACTCTCTCGTTTGCTAAATCAGACTATATTTAGACAAATTCTTGCATAATAAACACTTTAATTACTTGGGATTACGTTCTCGGTAATTAAGTAAGTTTTGTGAAATATTTGTTGTACCATTTTTCAGGTTAACATATTTTATAAAAACACTAGTTCAGTACAATCTATCAAATGGAGTCTGTTTTCATTAGGGTTTTTAGGATGACATTGTACAAACATCTTGGGGTGTAGAAAGAAATGTTCTATTGAAACAAATTCTTGGACAAAATATAGACGATGGAATCACACTTCTGTCCATTCGGTGATGTTTCAAAATGATCTTGGACAGTTTTACGACAAAAAAAAAAAAACAAAGTCAAACGCAATTGTAAGTATTCTTCAAGCGCGGTGCAGCTAGAAGACCAAATAAGTGGTCTCTTTGAGTCTTAAGATTGAAAGGTATGGTTTTAGTTATTTGAAGTCTATTTCTTACATGATTTAACAAGGATTGTTTTTTCTGAAGTAATTTTTCTTATGTTCCTAATTTAATTTAGCCTTTCTTTATTTAATCAAAACTACGTTTTTTTCAAAGGTTCCATCCTGTTTTGCACATTTGTTTACTTTCATATAGTATAATTCGTATTAGTACATAAAATATTTTAATTCGTATTACGAATTCATTTTATAAAGATCAAATAGTACAGATAAATCGCTACCTCGGAAATTTGAATTCACAGATCATCACGTGAGGAAAGACTTCATATAGTGTTACTCGAACTAGATAACTAGATGTTTTGACTGGATTTATAAAAAGAAAGTCTATTTTTTTATTAAGGCCTCAATATTTATTGGGCGGACCTAATGTTTCTGTATGTCCTTCGAATGTTTCAAGGTACAACCACTGTTGGAGGAATCGGGATATAAGCATTTCACATTATATGCCATTCGTCTTTTTTTAATAAAATATGAGAATCCAAAACTTGTGAGTATAACCTTATCCTATTTGTCAATACAAACTTTAATATGCAATTTCTAAACGAAGGACCACGACTGTATAAGACATGTAATAATTAATGTAGCTCAAATGAAATCTCTAAGTTTCAGTCATTTTCTTCGAATATGATTATGAAAATCAAACACAAAAAAGGGCAGAGAAATTTATTCATTTATACTGAGATTTTGGTATGGAGAAATTTATTCTGAGATTCTGAGAAAGCAGTGTCATGGTTATGTCCACAGAATTTATTATGATGACGATAAAGGGCCAATAACAACACTCCAAAATGTCTCGATCGACCATCTAATTTCTCTTTGGAATTTAGCTTAGACACCTTTTATGCTTTGTGTTAATTATCTGGACCCTTACACACGTGAAAGCTATTACTTTCTCATAGACTGTCTGCTTTTCTTCTATTGTTTTTCAAAATCATATAGATTACATTAGATATAAAATAAACATTCAACACTATTATCTTTTAGATATGTAGCCACTCGGAAAAAAAACGATTTTACTAACTAAATGACATTGATATAAGTTTCATCATGATCCTTCATTTGAACGAAAAATCGACGATCCACCATAAAAAATTTGTCGTTTCTTTCAATCGTTTCCTCTAAAAAAAAGCTTTACTAACAGCTCAAGAACACTGAGAGCTTATTCTTAATTTTACTATAATACTTGATTTGATTCCTATGAGACGTCGAACAAAATGAGTGGAATTCAATACTACAAAATCTAAGTAAATATACGGTTAACAAAATCAAATCTTTGAATAACTAAAAACACAAAGACTCGGCATTTTAGAAAATTCGAAAGCACTAAAAACCTTTGTTAGATCTTTTTTAAGATTTAAGCCAAATTTTCAATTTACTAAAGTAAATAGTGTAACACGTTGAAGTAAATTAAGTTAACTAATTTTTGAAATCCTAAATCTTAATTAATTAGTTACTTTATTTTATTTTTAGAAAATCAATTTAATTTAAGTAGTTAATTTATTTATTTAGTCCTAGTAGACTTTATTTTTTTAACAAAGTGAAAATTTAGCTATTTTTAAAATGAGTCAACAATCGAGCAATTGACCTAACTGTCCCAAATTCAACATAGAATATCAAATGTAGGTTTAGGTGATCATATGTTGTTTATAGTTATTTTAATTAATTAGTTAGTATTATTGATCATGCTTTGTTTAATTAGTAAATTATTTAAGCATTTGATAAATATATTGCTTAATTAATTAGTTTTGGTTGTTAATTATATAACTGGTTTTGATTAACCTACTTAACTAGTATTGTTTGGTAGCAACTAATTAAAATCTCATCATGGTTCTCACAAAACCACGATCACTTTGTTTGTGGATATCCAAAGTGTAAAGCACTTTCTCTAATAGCTAGGCGAAGTGATATATCTGGGCTACAAGCATTAATAAGTACGGTTGCTACCTAAAACACCACACTAAAATTTATAGAGTTATCACATGTACAATTGATGATAAAACAAAATCTAGTTTTGATCAAACCCAATGTTTGATTTATAATATTTGGTAGGGTTTGGCTATGATCAATACACTTAAAATGTCAGACTACTGATCTAAGTGGTGGAATAATTTTCAGCGGTCAAATTTGAACTATAAGCATCATTTATATTTTGCTTCCAATGTGAACGCATTTGATCTATTCTCGGAATGTATACTCAGTTTACTTGTCCATATTTTCTTTTAAGAATCTATTCACTTCGGTTCTTCTCTATCCATATAATTGAACTATAATTTAATTATTTTTTCTTGCTGTTTCGATAAACTTTTGCCACTTGTGATTTACTAGCTCGTAAGTGAACTTGGGATTCGGTAACAGAAGTAACGAAAGAGCACCTTTCACGAGGTAATTTTCGCTGACGGAGTTTTCATCACGAGAATGTTATTTTTGTGAATAAGCTGAAATGGTACTCTGCATGCCAAAGAGAAATGAGTAATTTATTTCAAGTTTCAAATTTTTGTTCTAATCGTTCACTTTTGTGTTGTTTGATGGTCAATGATGGAATTTATTTTACATTTATTTCTATATCCGGTCTTCTTTAAATTTTTCATTGCAAATACAATCAATTTCATATCAATCTTTACAACTCATATTTTATTTTTATAACAAATCGTATAAAAAATTCATACAAATATAAAATTTCAATTTTTTAAACGAAATTAATTATGTTCGTGAAGTCTCATGAAAATGCCACTTCCATGAAACGGTAGAAGACACGAAGACAAGGAATTTATGGCACTGTAAACACACGAAATGCATTTTCATGGTTCACGAAAAAACACTATTTTCTGTTGCCCACGTTAACTCTTGACTGACCCCCTTATTCTCTCTCTCTCTCTCTCTCTCTCTCTCTCTCTCTCTCTCTCTCTCTCTCTCTCTCTCTCTCTCTCTCTCTCTCTCTCTCTCTCTCTCTCTCTCTCTCTCTCTCTCTCTCTCTCTCTCCCTCCCTCCCTCCCTCTCTCATAAAATGCTATTTTATTCTCTTAATTTCAACAAAAAATGATATCAACTTTGATTTTGTTCGTTTAAATATCTTTTACGTCAACAATTTTAAATATTATCATCCATTGATTGTGCAAAGTTCTGTCTCATGAGGTACCACCTGATAGAATTGAAAATAATTTCATAAGCTCGTTTAGTCGCGTATCAAATTCATTATCCTTAAAAATTGTATTTTGAAATACTTTTTGTAAGAGAAGGCTACGTTCAATGAAAAGGCGAATTCTGACTTTTGAGTTGTTATGTCTCGATAGCTCTTCTTTCTGTGCCATGAAAAATTCTTTGGCTCCATTTTTTCAATTGGGTCAAATTTTATTGCTTTGATCGTTGAAGTTCTTGTAAAGAGTGTTGGGACTTCAAACTCTACCAGGGTCACATCTTCGACAAAATACATTTGGAAAAACAAGGCGTCCTCGACACCATAAATTTGGGAGAATGAGGTTTCCCCAATGATTTCTTTCAATGATCATTTATTTCTTCTAGTTTCTTCTTCATGCTTGCTTGATTGTTTTGTTTAAAGGTTTGACTTGTTTTTTTTTCTTGGCGTGTCGTGGTGATAGAAAGTCTTGTTGATCTTGAACTGTTCACATATTTTTAAGTCACTTATTGTCGATTAAGAACCATTGTATATAATAAGACAAACATGAATATGGTAGTGGCGTATTATTGACCTTTACACGATGTTGGTTGTGTTTGCGTCAATATCATTGGTAACTAATTCGTCTCCACTAATTTGGTGAATTGGTCTATCACCAGAATTCTGAAGCGCCCATTTTTGGGTTTCGTTGGATTTTTTTTTATGATATTGAACTCTCACTTTGCGAACGAGCATGCCATAAAGATATACCTAAGGGGTGTTGGGGGGAAATCCTTTGTGACACGTGTATGGGAAGAATTAGTGAGCTTGAACGTTAGAACTTGAATTATCCAAATGTAGATCTTGTTTGTTTAAAAATTATAAGGATGCAAATAACGATACTAAGAAGACGTGTTGTTTAAATATAGGTGAATGTGAATCTAGAAAGTATTACGAGTATTGTAAGGTTGGTCACTCTTAAAGAATGAACCACTTATTACCAAAAAACACTAACATATTCAACAAGATTATGAAACATAAATTAATAAGAACACAAGAACTTTGTTAACGAGGTTTGGCTTAAAACCTAATCCCCGAAACTCCTCAACGAGACGTTCAATCTGTATATCATCTCCTTCGATAAATAAATCACCGAAAAACCTTCACCAATATCTTTACCAAGAATACAATTCCTTGTAATGCAAGTTATCTATAATGAACGATCAATTTCAGATACTTTCTAACTCTCTAACTTTGCTAATTACCCTATAGGATTTTAGAGGGAAAATTAGGATCATCATTAGTTTTTTTATAAAATCTTACATATATTTGAATACAACATTAATAACCTACTAACCAAACTCTAGTTAACTAGTTTATAGCTTGATCTTGATTGCACCATGTGTATCATAATATCCTTCAATGATTTGCTTGAGACTTAGAAGCTGAATCTTCACAATCTCCACTTTTAGTATCATGGTCGAAGTATTTCACCATTTATAGATTTTAAACTTTTCATTATGTTGCAAAAATCGGCTCGCAAGTGCACGTATCGCTCAAGTAATATAATGATTTAACTACGGTCACGTTCCCATGAGGACTTAGAATTAATTGTAAATCAAATATCAACTACAATTTAAATTAATGGAAAATGTAATGTGAAAATTGTGATTTTTAACTTCACTAAACAACTTAATTAAAATTGGTTTTAAAAGCTAATAAGGCAGACAAAGGTGTGGTTTCACTTTTCTATTCCCCCGTTATGAAATTATCCGACGTAAAAGTATAATTATGTAACCGTTCTGCAATATTCGTGTTCACATATTCCTATCACTAACCCTAGATAGAGTGAAATTAACGACATAAATTAGAATCTATTTTTACCTTTCGGTTTCAAGATTAAAATCCCAATTTGCAATCCCAACAAGAACACTCAATGAATTCCTAAATTCGACGGCTATCATTAGACAACGTAGTCATTTAAAGTTCACTATTCTAGCGCTCAATTTTTCGGATATCGCTAAAGTATTCGGTCAATCCTATGAAAAAAATACAACGTGATCAATTTTATGTAAGCATTAAAATTAAGAATAAAAAAAACGCAGAATTGAAACGAAACTAAAACTTTAATTCAAACTCAATTCATAACGGATTCCGAGAAAAGATCCACCATCATCCTCTAAGAAGTTAGTTCATGGTGATGGTGGAGAAAAAAGAAAATGAATAAAGGAAAGAGTTCATGAAAACCAAATTACGGGAAATAAACAAACTCAGAGTTTCATAATAAAGAGAAAAGGAAAAAGTAGATGGTTTTGCCGCAATCTCACACAACCTTAACTCCGTCTCCGATTTTCTTCTTCGTTGACCCTTGGCTCCTCCGTAAGGTTTTCTCTCTCTAGAAACTAAAAAAAAGTGAAACATGTGTTTCTTCAAGCTGCCTTAGGTTATTATGTCGAAACTGCTGAAATCGAGCAGTTCTGGCCCGTAAAAACTGGTCCGACAGGCCAAAAACGCAGCACACGTGCATAATTATTTTCCTGACGCAGACCCGTCTCGTCGTGATAACATGAATCGCGTCGCGACCATCACCATCACATCGCGATCAGGTAGCAACGCGACGTGATCGGCACTCGGGTGCCCTTCGTTGTCCGTGTTTTGGCTGATTTTTGCTTCCTTTAGCTCCGCCTTTGGACGTGCGCTTCAAACCTATTTCCATCCTACAAAACCTAAAATTAAACACTAAAAACTACGAAAAATATGAAAAAACGTAAGGATTAGCATCGATTATAGTAGTACAACTCAAATATCTCAACACCCATTTCAATGCTAGTGTTCTTTCCCTGGATTACCCATGTACCGACTTAAAACATTTATCCCATAAGCTAGATCGAGATGAATGCATATCATTGAATACATGACCGAACATATAATATTTCAGTAGGAACACCATTCATATATTTAAAATCTGACGTGGGACTTTAAGATTTGGACAACTTAAAGTAAATTGTAAGTGGTTGTCTCACTGGCTTCGACCCTCTCATGTCGAACTTATTATAAATCTTCTCCAAGTAGTTGAGTTGTGACCAAAGTACCTCTCTTTCTATTTCTGATGATGCTGATTCTAATAATCTTTCTAGCTACACTGAGGATCTTTCATGTCAAATTCTGTTTCGAGCTGATTCTTGAGTTTGTTGGTCAAAGTGATTTCTTTGCTGACCAAAAGCATATCATTGTTGGCTGAGATGCCTACAAGAAGATTATATATTTGCAGATCGATGTAATATAAATCTCTCATGAGTTCTTATTGTAATTTGCTAATGAAATTAATAAAAGTTGAAACTTTCATTCACGTCTTTTTCGTTTCTTTGAAGCTTTATGATATTCAATAATCTTGTAGTCCTTAATCAAACCTAACAACGTATGAAGAGTCAAATGTAGATTTACGTGCACAAAGTCTTCATGCTTTGATTAATATGAAATATTCACAATCTAAAGATCATTGGACTATTGATCCTAGTATGATTGTTTGGAAGAATCTATGATGTCTGGTTACGAGGCATAGAGAGTTAAGAACTTTGTAGTTCTTCCTGTGTATCTTCCGAAGATACTGAATTGACCAGTGCACCTTAAGAGAATATAAGAACAAACCATTTAACCTCTTCTGTCTAAAGGTCACTATGTATGAATTGCATCGTGTTAACCTAAATCATGAAATGTGACATGTCATTTCATAGCTTGCATATTCTCATTTGATAAATTCAAATTTTTGGTCCACTCTGTGATCCATACTAGACTAATTGGTGAGATATTGAGTTATGAAGATGTCATGAACTAGCTATGTGAAGTTCTCATAGATATGAAATTCATGTTCAAGATTGCTGAAATGCAAGGTATATCACCTCATGCTTTATTACGTGGATTGTGAATAAATGAATTGCGCGGTATCCAAAATTAAGTAATGACTTTATTTGGATCAAACAATGTGACTTGTTAGCTTCTCATCAATACGTTGTTTCTAACTTATTCACAAGTAACAAAAGAGTTGAGGAAATAAAAACTAGAAGGGTAAAATGATATTTTATAAATTCCATCTAGTTGATGATATTCATAAAGGATAATCACATTCAAGGTATCCAGTCAACATAATGAAGTTGAATTTGAGTAGAAAATAAGTTGAACCGAGAGATTCTCAGTGTCAACTCTTTAGTAGAGTCAGTTGATATTAACCTAATACTCGGAAAACATTTTTGAACTTTTGAGTCCAATTATAGTAGCTCAAGTTTTGTTCATTTGGATCCATAAGGTTACTATTATAAGTCATTAGAGTAGGATTGTTAAAATAGAAGCTAAGTCAAAATAAGTTCAAGTGTTGACGTTTTCCCGGAAAATGTCTCAAGGGTATTTTTCTCTACATGGACATAAAATGATGTGAATGTCAAAATAAGATTTTGAATATTTTCATATGATGCAAATATAAAATATTTTCTAAAGTTGAGAAGTCGTTTGAGACATTATGAAATTAATCTCATTATTGGTGCAATATTAATTATACAATGGGTATTTTAAGAATTATTTTAGAAAGAAATAATGAAGCATCTAAAACCTCCTCCGATGGATATAGAATTCGGCCAACATCAAGAGAGGAGAGAAATTATATCTAGAAATTTCTTTTCCTTGAAGTATAAAGATACTTGCCAAAAAGGAAAAGAGGAAATGAATTTATTTGAGAAGGAAACAAATATGCTAAGTGCGTTAACAAATTTCCCTCACTTATGCACATGAGAATTCGGCCAACTCCTAGATAAAGAGAAGATGATACTGTTTCATGAATACACAATAGGAAAGGCTTGTTACCTTTTCTTGTATTCTTTCTCCTATAAATAGAGCCTCACATTGAGATGTGAAAAATAAGTTTTTTTGCACTTCTTCTCTCTCTCTCTCTCTCTCTCTCTCTCTCTCTCTCTCTCTCTCTCTCTCTCTCTCTCTCTCTCTCTCTCTCTCTCTCTCTCTAGCCGTGCTTTCTCTCTCCCTCTCTCTCTAAAATATCTCTTTTATTTTAGAACGTAAGTCGTCATTAGACTTAGACCTAAATGAGCTCTTTAGCTCATAGACTTGTTCTTGAGTTATTGTGTTTAATTGTGCCCAAACACAAATCTTTTAAACCCTCTATAGACTCTTTTAATAGAAACCTTATGTTACTTGAGTTCACGATTAGGTGTGAAGGAGATGAGATTTCCATGGAGGCGAAGCTTCGAGCGAGACGAGACGATCGACCTTTCCTAAGCCTTCTCAAAGATCAAGCTACAAAAAAGGTTAGCCCCAAGTAAATTATAATTAGAGATAATGCTTTTAAATAATTTGATGTTCATGCACTTTGCCTAGGTTAGTAAAAATAGTTTTACTTGTAAATAAATTTTTATATTCCGCCATTAATTTGTTAATGATAATTTTTTCTTAACCCTAGATCTATTCCAAAAATCATCCATATAGAAGATTATATATATATGGCACTCTCAATACCAAGGCCCTTCAAATATAAATAAGTATCAAAAGAGATGCCAGAGAATCCTTCAGCCAACATAAAATTATAAAATATTTTGCATCATTGGTGTGGGGATTATTTTAGGCCATACAATTATTTCTTCGATAGACAGACCTTGTCTCGATTCTTATGAACTTTAAACCCTATAGGTTGTTCCATGTAGATGACTTCTTATAAGTTTCCATGTAGTAAAGTCTCACTTGACAACCATTTGTTAAAGTTCTAGATTGAATTGACACATCAAAGTAAGAATAATTCTCACAATCTTGTACTTGACCACCAGTGAGAAGACTTTATTTTAATCTATGCCTTCAACTTGTGTGAATCCCTTAGCTACGATCATTGCCTTGAATATGACATATTTCTCATTTTCAGATCATTCTTTTAGCTTGTAAAGCCACGGGCAAGCCACTAATTTATGATATTTGGGTCTATTCACAATGACCCAAGTCTTTGTTTTATTTAGAGAGAATCCATTTCTTCATTCATAGCCTTGATCCGGTTTGAGGCATGTGTACCCTTACTTCTTCATGCTAGAGCATAGGCTTCACCATATCAATTTTCAATGCACTTGTGAATACAAAAGCTAGTAGCTCTGGATATGGACTATGACCATATATCTGAATTGTCTTGGTCTCTCTGCGTTGTCTGTAGCCTACAATCTGGTAGCTGGTGAGTTGATTTTGATATAACTATTGATCAAGTTCATGCTCAGGTGGCTCTGTGGTGACATCTTATGGTGATTACCAGTGTCGTGTGGCAGGCTCTTTGTGGTTTGAAATGCCTTCATCAATTTCAGTGTGGTAGATATTTTTCTCATACTCTACCTGATTTTGACTCATGGGTAAATGATTTCCAATTTTTGGCTCCACTTGAATGAAACTTTTCAGGGTGCCTGTCTGATTTAGAATGTTACTAGCAGTACATGCAGGCTGGTTAGTAGTAATTGAACTAGGAGAATCATCTTTGTTAAAGACTACATCCTTACTAATCATGATTTTTAAATCAGTTCCTTCTCTTATCCACAAACTGTAACCTTTAGTGCCACTAAAATATCCTAAGAATACACACTTCACAAGTCTAAGCTCTAATTTGTTGGCGCTGATGCCCACAAGAACATTAATTATTGTAAGTATTATGCATATTGATGTAATAAAGATCTCAATTGAGTCCTTCTTGTAAATTGATGATTTAATTAATAAATTTGAAACTTCCATTCATTTTTTTTTCTTCGTATGTTTGAAGTTTTATGATATGTTATAGTCTTATAGTCGTTAATCAAATCTGACAACGTGTGAAGAGTCAAATATAGATTTTGTTGGGATTGGTGCCCACAAAGGAGATTTTAGACATTGAAATACATTTGTATTTACATTTTGCTGAAACATTAATATTAATAAATATTCATTCTTTATTGTGTTTGTGTTTATGTATGAATGCTACGCTCTGAAACTGTCATCAACAAAAAGGGTGTTAAATACAGATTTGACATGATAACCCCTTGTGACTAGTTTAAACTATTTGTTCGCAATCTTAAGACCGATAGAGCAATCGAGTCTAATTGACGATTGCTTGAATGAATTATGATATTTCATCACGTGATATAGAGAGTTGTGACTCTATGATTCATCACTGATATCTTATAGAAGATATTGAACAAGACCTATGATACTTAGAAGCTCGAGATAAAACCGTTTAACCACTTAAAGCTTCAAGATCACATACGAGGGGTACTTTGGTACTTACCTAAATCCTTAACTGAATATATAACTGATATTAAACTTTATGACATTTGATTTGTCAATGGGCAATGACTAAGTTATATTTTCATTTGACCCGGCGGTTGGTGTCATAACAATGTGATATTGGGTTATATGATTCACAGATATGGAATTCATGTTGAAACAATGCAACAGCATTAATGTCACACTATGCTTTGTTATGAGAGTGTGAATGAATAAACCTGGCCAGGTATTCAACGAATAAGAACATTCTTTGATTAAAACATGTGACATGTATAGACATCTCACTCTATGTTTTTCTCATTCACAAATAACAAAAGAGTTAGTGAAATAATAACTAAAGGGGTAAAACGGTAATTTTATGTTCCCCTTAGTTAATGATACACATGAAGGGTAATATCGTAAAGTACTCCGTGGACAGTGTGAAGAATTGTTTTGTCACATCAAACGGTAAATATACGCGTATGAACAAAGAGAGTGTCAGTATTGGTCCTTTAGTGGAATCGACCAATATTAGGAATTAAAAGACGGAAAAGGTTTGTGAACTTTTGAGTCCGATCTTTATTCTAAAGCTTCGTTCATATGGGTCCATAAGGTCTCAATGATAGACACTTGGAAGAGGTTAAATGAACTAGAGTTATTGATTTATTCATCAAATATAAATTGTGATTTATATTGGGAAAATTATTTTTCTAAGTAACTTAATAAATAATTAGTTATTTATTGTTACGTTTATTTGTTGAGTCATAGAGTATCGTTATGTTGATGATAATATTCTTGTGTGATTCAAATAAATAAAAGAAGAAAAGAATGATTTCTCGTTTCGTACTTATTTGGAAAGTATGAAATTATTTTAATGAAATGTCATTAAATAAAATGAGATTCTACATTAATTGAATTTAGAAATAAATCAAAAGAATTTGGGAATAAATTAGAAGTATATGGCCGAGTATGAGAGGGAGAGTTGGCCAAAAATTTAAGTGATTGAGTCATGGGTTTGACCCAGCTTAAGCCCAAAATTAAACTGTTTATAAAAAGGATTAAGAAAACCCTAATCACTAACCCTAACCCTAAGACACTCGGAAAAACTCTCTCTCCCCTGGGGTCTCTTGGCCGAAACTCCTAGATACAACACAAAAGAGAAATTATTTTTCTTGTTACTTGTTTTGATTCCTGAGAGTTCATGAGAGCCCACCCTCTAGATCTCAACATATTTCTCATGTTATATTGTTGATTCTAAACTTGTGGTGTTTGGTGTATGATTTTATTCTGAAAATTGTTTTTAGAATTGTTTTAAAAGGTTTTTGAAGCTCCCAGCCGGCCGGATTCCTTTCCAGCCTCCAATCCGGCAAAGTCACCCTGTCAGGCGAGCAATCCGGTGAAGATCTCCAGTCTGATGTCCCTTCCAGAGTCCAGCGAAGGCGTCCAGGTCCCAGTCCGGAGAAGAAATCCCTGTCCGGTGAAGGTCACTTGTCCGGCGAAGGTCGTCTGTCTGACGAAGGTCATCAGTCCGGCGAAGGTCGTCTGTCCGGCGAAGGTCACCTGTCCGGCGAAGGTCACATGTCTGGCGAAGTCCCCTCTCCGGCGGGTCACCTTTCAGGCAAAGCTCCCCTGTCCGGCATATCCCTTGCACAGCGAGAAGTCCCTGTCCGGCGTCCCTGCTTCCTGACCGGACAACGCGCGCCTGGGGAAATCCGGCGAGCCTCCTTTCGAGCGTGGAATTGGCGTGGTCTTCCGACGATAGCGAGCAACGTCGGGATAATTTATTATCCTTATTGTAAGTATTCTCAACATTTTAAATTACTAATAATATATAAATTGTTTATATAGGTTGTTAGTATTTTATTTGTTGAGTGTATGTTTTGATAAATTGTTTATTAAACATGTAACTAAATTTTAAGGCCTTAGGTTGTTTAAATATATTAAAATTAGTTTTAATATATTAGATCCAATTATATTTTTCTGCCGCATAGGATGTGTAATATAATTAAATTGTTTATATTGTTACATAAATTCCAACAGATTTGCATGAAAAAACTTTCCATGGTTTGATCAAAACATAATATGGGTTTTAGAATAATATACGATGTCTAGTTATCAGGCAAAGAGAGTTGGAGACTTTATAGTTCTTCTTATGTATCTTCTGAAGATACTGAATTGACTAGTCCACCTTTAGAGACGATGTAAGAACAAACCATTTAACCTCTTTTGTCTCAATGTCACTACGTACGAATTGCATCACGAATACCTAAATCTTGAAATGAGACATGTCATTTCTTAGCTACATATTCTCATTTGAAGAATTCAAATTTTAGATCCACTATGTTATTTAGACTAGACTAATTGGTGAGATATTAAGTTATGAACATGTTATGGATAAGCTTTGTGAAGTTCTCATATATATGAAATTCATGTTTAAGATTGATGAGATGCAATGTATATCACCTCATGCTTTATTATATGGAATGTGAATAAATGAACTGGCCAATGTCCAAAATTAAGTGATGCAATACGTTGTTTCTAACTTATTCACAAGTAACAAAAGAGTTGAGGAAATAACAACTAGAAGGGTAAAATAGAAATTTTATAAATCCCATATAGTTGATGATATTCACGAAAGGTAAACATAGATAATATCCAATGGATACACTCATCATAATTAAGTTGAATTTTGAGTAGAAAATAAATTAATTTGAATCGAGAGACTTTCAGTGTCAATTCTTTAGTGGAGTCAGTTGGAATTAATGTAAAACTTGAAAAATATTTGTGAATATTTATGTCCAAATATTAGCTCAACCTTTTTTCATTTGGATCCATAAGATCACTATCACGGGTCAGTAGAATATGATTTGTTAAACTAGAAGCTAAATCAAAATAAGTTCAAATGTTGAACTAGAGATTTTTCGAAAAAAAATATAAAGGTTAATTTTGTCCATATGGACATAAAACGGTGTTAATGTCATAATAAAATTTTGAACATTATCATATGATGGTGATGTAAATTACTTTCTAAGTTGATAAGTCATTTGAGTCATTAAGAAATTCCTTTTGTTATTGGTGAAATTTTATGGGAAATCCACAATGGTTATTTCTAGAATTATTTTAGAAATAAATGAGGGACAATCTAGAAGGATTGCTTCATGATAATCCATGCCTAACGCCATAAGTGAAGAGCGAAAATGAGAAATTATTTTTGCCTTTACATATCAAGATACTTGCCAAAAAGGAAAAGAGGAAACAAATTTTCTCAAAGAGGAAACAAATTTCCCTCATCAAGAGGATTTATCACGACCAGACTAAGAAGAGAATGAGAGAATGATATCAAATATTGTGTCATGAATATGTGATATTCACATAATAAGAAAGGGCGGTTACCTCTTCTTGATTTTCCTTCTCCTATAAATAGACCATCACATTTAGATGTGAAAAAATAATTATTTTTTGGTGTTTCTCTCTTCTCTTTAGATATGTCCAACTCCTTCTCTCCTCTCTCTAAACTACTCTTTTATTTTGGCACCTATATCGACAATAGATCTAGACGAATTAGCTCTCTAACTCAAAAACCCGTTCTTGAGTTATTGCGTTTAATTGTGCCCACACACAAAATTCCTCAAACACTTACTTTTGTGATAGAAAATTTTGTGGTTACTTGAGTTTGACGAAGCAACCAAGGAGACGAGCACCGGAGTGAGACAATGGTTCAACCACCCGAACCTTCTCAAAGTTCAAGCTTTAAAGAAAGGTTGGTCCAACTAAATGAATTAATTAAATAGTTTAATAAATAATAAGTTCATGCACTTTGTCTAGGTTGTCGTAAAACTGTTTTACTTCTCGAAATAATATTTTTATTCCGCCACTAACCTATAGTGATAATTTATTCTTAACACTAGATCTATTCCAATATAATATACAAATACTTTGATGGGCATAAGAAGCGCTTCTAAAAGTCCTTAACTGCAAAACATTTGGTAGCTTAATAGACCATAATTCTTCAGAGGTCTTGAAATTGATTGCACTTGAAGGCTTATGTTTACAAGGTAAGTTGTTGTCAATAGAGCTTCTCCCCAAAATTTCATGTTCATGCCTGCATTGAACATCATGCATCTTGCCTTGTTCAACAGTATCATGTTCATCCTTTCTGCCACCCCATTCCATTCCATTGTGGAATGTGCCTCTTAGTCTGGTGACTTTGAATGTATGACTTAGCATATAAATATCTAAAATCTATGATTTTTATTTCTAAGGAGGTAATTCCAAACCTTCCTAGAATAATCATCTACTATAGGAAATATGTAATTGTTACATCCATAAGTTGGGACTCTTCCCGAGCCCCATAAGTCTGAGTGACTTGGCTAGAGGTGTGACTTCTTGTAAGAATTTCATTCTGTTATGTTTTCCCAATACACAATGATCACAAAATTGCTTCTTGGTTATCTGTAATTTCCAAGTAGATTTTGACTGCTCATCACTTGAAGTCCTTTGTTACTGATGTGGCAAAATCGTCTATGCCACATAATTGTGTTATTGTTCTCAAATTTTTTAGCATAACCAATATCATCTACAACTCCTAGTGAAATTACATTTCTTGATATATATGGACGAGTCTTACACCTTCTAAAATACGAGTAATTCCATAAATCATTTTTATACACACTTTACCAATTCCAATTACATCACAAGTTTGGTAAGTTCCCATAATTACCTTACATCCATTAATTTCCTTAAGAGTCTTTTAGCGATTTTCTATTGTAAGTCATCTGATAAGTACAACCTGCATCTAAAATCCAAACAAACACTCTAGGAAAATCACTAACATTTATGACTTCACCACTGTCATATGCATCATCTATATTAGCTGATTCTTTAGTTTCAGTTTGAGATGAGGTTGATTTGTCCTTGTTTTTCTCGATCCAACAGTAGTTGTTTTCCTTAATATGACCATGTTTTCTACAGTAATAACATTTTCTTCTAGTGTTCTGGTTTGGGCCTTGGGATGGAGATCTAGATTTGTTTTTTTTTTTTCCTTTTTCTTAAAGTTTTTATTAGATTTAGTTTGAGATCTATCCCTGCAAAAGTTTGTTTCCCCATGGCCTTGTTTATTCTTTTTCTTAAACTTTCCATTAGATTTAGTTTTCCTTTTTCTTTTCAGTTTTATTTCAAGATCTCTATGGCTAAGAGCGGACAAGACTTTTTTAAGGAAATAGAGATGTGGCAATATTTTATTGCAGTTTTGACTTCACTATATGCATTGGGTATGAAATTTAGTATTATAATTGCATGTTTTTCATTTATCAATGTTTATGATTCACCTGAGTTTTTTTATTCAATATCCTAAAGAACTCATCTACGTTATGATCTAGACTTAATGTCGTGTTCATTTTATACCCAAATAATTTTCTTTTAGGGAAATCTTATTTGTAGGTGACTTACCTTGAAACAATTCATACAGTTTCTTCTAGATCTTATACCACTAGTACAAATGTTGGATCCCACAACGGACTTTCCACAACCCTTATTACTAAGGGTTGTGGACTTCGAGATCCCACAACCCTTACAATTAAGGGTTGTGGGAAAAGTTTGATTTCAGGTATTCCACAACCTTTATAATTATCGGTTGTGCAAACTAGCTTATTCTACAACCATTGTTCTAAGAGTTGTTTAATTATAATTGATATAAAAGGTCCCACAACCCTTAAAAGATCCGTTGTGGGACAAGTGCCGCGGCGACGGCAAATAGGGCCGCGGCGCGACGTCCCACAACGAATACAATGATCCGGTGTGGGAAAAGGTCGTGTCTGGGCAGCGGCGCCGCGGCACCACATGACGTCGCCGCGGCGCAGCCTCCCACACCGGTTCTATATAACCGGTGTGGGAGGCTGCGCCGCGGCGACGTCATGTGGTGCCGCGGCGCCGCTGCCCAGACACGATCTGGGCAAAAAATTTTGCGTGGCGCCGCGGCGCCGGCGGCGAAATCTGTGTATAAATTCAAATTTTTAGGGTTTTTTAACTTTACCCAAAATCCATTTCTCTCCCAAAACCAATTTCGGCCGAGTCTGTCCCGATTCCTCATCGCCCCTCCTTCCCCTTGACGTCGCCGCTCCCGCGCCTTCACGTCGCCGCTCCCTCCCGTGCCTTCACGTCGCCGCTCCCTCCCGTGCCTTCACGTCGCCGCTCCCTCCCGTGCCTTCACGTCGCCGCCTTCTCCCGCGCCTTCACCTCGCCGCCTCTCTCCCGCGCCTTCACGTCGCCGCCGGTCTCACTTCCTCTTCCACATTTCCAAGGTAAATCCGTCCTCTTCCATGTTTATAGATTTGTTTTGGTTTAGATTTGTAGGTTTGTTTGAGTTTAGGTTTAGATGTTTGTGAATTGAATCCGAATTTGTTGTTATTGTGAATAGAATCCAAAATTATGTTTATATTGAAATTGCGTTTATATGTTGAAATTATTGTTGAAAATTTTGAAAATGTTGAAATTGTGTTTATGTTTATTTTGAAAATATTGTTGAAATTGTTGAAATTGTGTTTATGTTTATGTTTTTATGTTGAAATTGTAAATGTTAAAATTGTGTTTGTGTTTACGTTTATGTTGAAATTGTAGATTATGTTGAAATTATGTTTATAATTTTTGTTAATGTTGAAATTGTAGGTTGATAGTTTGCGTTTATGTTGAAATAAGTTTTATTGTGTTTCTGTTTATGTTTATATTAGGTTAAAATGCCTCCGAAATTTACTCGTGCCGCCAAGGGCAAAGCTAAGGTCGCAACTTCAAAGCGTTCCCGAAAAATTGTGGAGTCTTCTTCATCGTCGGAAAGTGAAGAAGAAGAACATTACGAGTCGGTGATATTCACGTCTCAACAAGCCGAGGATCGCTACGAGTTGCTCGTTAAGCGCTCCGTAATCCAGGAGAGGGGATTTAGTGTCCCCCGGGATGGATTCGACATTGGCCAACAAATCCACAACTTCATCGACGCCTATGGTTGGGGAGAATTTTGCAGTCCTCCGTCGTGCGATGGCAATATCACCATCGTGAAGGAATTTTACGCGAACCTACCGGATGCAATTAATAACATCGTCACGGTTCGCGGAGTGAAGGTAAACATGAGTACCGAGGCGATCAACGCTTATCTTCAAACTCCTAACATTCCTTTCGAGACGGAGGAATACATTCAATATGTACGTCATGCGGATAAGGCAGAGATGGCGAGTTTATTGTGCCTCCCGAACCAAGGTTGGACGACGGAGAAGGGAAGAGAGGTCTTGCATCGTGATCAACTCACAAAGTACGTAATTATTTAACGATTTTTTTTTATAATTTGAAATGAATTGAAATATAATTGTGCTTTGAATTTTGTTTTTGTAGGATTGCCAAAGTATGGGTTTACTTTGTGTGCGCTCGCATATTCCCGATCACGCATTTTTCCAGCCTCGACGAGGGTCGCATACAAATATTGTACTGCATCGTGAAGGGACTCAAGATAAACATTGGTCGATTCATCTCGAGTCGGATGAGGAGTGTTGATTACAAGGCTAAGAAGACCGGTCTACCGTATCCGTCGATCATCACTGCCTTTGTATGAGAGCGGGCGTGAGAATTGGGAGGCAGGACACGATCAAAGGTCCAATGGGGCCAATCACGAAGTCAATCATCGATCGGTACAAGATTCGAGAGGAGGAGGCGGCGGCGGATGAGGACGAGGAAGCTGAAGAGGAGGAGGAGGCACCACCGCCACGACCGCGTAGAGCGACGGTACTTGAGCTACCCGTACCTCCGGTGCGAGATCCGATGCTAGAGTATATCGCTCACACCAACCACTACCTCGTTGCCGAGAATCAAAATTTTCAACATTACCAACAACAGCAAGGGGAGTACAACGCCATGTCATACGAGGCGTTCAACGATGTCATCGGTCGGTTGGACATAAACAACCAGATAGCGTGGCGATTTCCTCCGTACCCCCAGTACGAGTACTTACCACATTCAGCCCCAGAATGGCCGTCCGAATTCCCACGTCCTCCAGGAGCACCACCACGACGCGACAACGACAACGACAACAACAACTAGCTTATGCTTTTTTATTCATTTTAAAGACTCAGTTTGAATTATTAGTTTGAATTATGTTTCTTTTTTTATTTAAATTATGTTTGTTTCTTTGTTTAAATTACGAGACTTGAGATTTTAAAAATTAATATGTTTGTTTTATTGATGTTTATTTAAAATATTGTTTGTTTGTATGAATAACGATAGTAAGGAACTAAAGTATGCAGACATTAAATTGTTTCTTTGTAAAACAAAGTTTTTGATAGGTTTTAACGAAGTTTTACTATAAATTTAACACGGCGCCGCGGCTCTATATCCCATAGACGCGGCACCAGGTCCCACAACGGATGTATATCCGTTGTAGGAACATCGGCGCCGCGGCCCAAGAAGAAGTCGCCGCGGCGTCGGCGACTTATAGAGTCATTATAGACTCTGTAAGTCGTTGGCGCCGCGGCACCAGTTTGAGTCGCCGCGGCGTCGGCGACTTACAGAGTCTATATAGACTCTGTAAGTCGTTGGCGCCGCGGCCCTGATAGGCGTCGCCGCGGCGCCAACGACTTACAGAGTCATTATAGACTCTGTAAGTCATTGGCGCTGCGGCCCTGGTAGGCGTCGCCGCGGCGCCTATGACTTACAGAGTCTATAATGACTCTGTAAGTCTCTGACGCCGCGGCGACTCAAACTGGTGCCGCGGCGCCGATGTTCCCACAACGGATATACATCCGTTGTGGGACCTGGTGCCGCGGCTATGGGATATAGGGCCGCGGCGTCGTGTTAAATTTATAGTAAAACTTCGTTAAAACCTATCAAAAACTTTGTTTTACAAAGAAACAATTTAATGTCTGCATACCTTAGTTCCTTACTATCGTAATTCATACAAACAAACAATATTTTAAATAAACATCAATAAAACAAACATATTAATTCTTAAAATCTCAAGTCTCGTAATTTATAGTAAAACTTTGTCAAAACCTATTTAAAACTTTGTTTTACTCAAATTCAAATCATAAATACAACTCAATCAAACAAAAGTTGGAGCTATGTCAGTTCGAAGTAAATGAGAAACATCGTCATCGTCGAAGTCATCCATCTCTTTGTCGATCGGTGGTAATCCGGATGTGAATGGCGGTATACTAGTCAAATCTTCGTCTTCTTCTTCTTGAATATTTCGCGCTTTCATATGAACTACTAATGACAACTCTGGATTGATTGGATCTGTAACATAAAAGACTTGACTCGCTTGTGAAGCGAGCATGAATGAATCATTCTCGTAACCGATCCTCCTGAAGTCGACAACAGTAACTCCGTCATTGTCAACTTTAACGTGATTATTGTCAGCCCATTTGCACTTGAATAATGTCACCCGTAATCCGC
This sequence comes from Urtica urens, assembly GCA_958296335.1. NCBI lineage: Eukaryota > Viridiplantae > Streptophyta > Magnoliopsida > Rosales > Urticaceae > Urtica > Urtica urens. The sequence goes on along the minus strand of OY282523.1, from coordinate 21,221,488 downwards.
AATAATCAAGCTCCCATATGTCTTCAATGTATCCATAATAGTTCATGAAACCTTTTTTGGGATTCTTATCTTTGGCCGACGAAACATGTAATGCTTCGGCCAATAGTGTTACACCGCTATTTTGAACCGGATGCTTGTCGTCTCTCTCTTTTGTGTAAAATGTAAAACCATTAACAGACCAAGCAGTGTACCTTGTAACCATGCTCGAAGGTCCTGATGATAGTTTACTCAATGTAGTTGAATGACCCGCCTCTTCAAATAGTCGTTTTCCAAGCCATATCTGAAATAAACGGTTGTGCTCTTCTTGCAACCATTTTTCATTTCTAGCTTTCTTTGGATCTTTAACTCTCAGCTCATTCAAATGAATATCCACGAACGGGGTTACGTCAGAAACGTTGTGCAGAACATGTAGCGAGGCTTGTTCCCATTCTTTCCGGTTGACGCTAGAATATGTACCTATAGATAATATACTTCTACATTAACTAAACAAGAATTAAATTACTTAGCTTTGATCTATATATATAAAATGTCTCAAATTGACGTACCTGTAGATAGTGCTTTTGACTCAAACCCTTTGTCCTTCGGTAATCCAATTTCATCTGCTTTAGTTAAATATTCAGAGCAAAACTCAACAGCCTCCTCAGCTATATAATTTTCAACGATACTCCCTTCTGGTCGATTGTAGTTCTTCACATAACTCTTCAACACTTTCATGTAACGCTCGATTGGATACATCCACCGTAAAAACACAGGTCCACATAATTTCACTTCACGTACCAAGTGAACAATTAGATGAACCATGATATCAAAAAATGATGGTGGGAATATCATTTCCAACAAGCACATAGTTTTCACAACTTCCGATTGCATCGCCTCTAACCGAGTTGGATCAATGACCTTTGAACATATCGAATTGAAGAATACACATATTTTGGAAATTGCGAACCTCACATCTTTTGACAAAATGCCCCGCAAAGCAAGCGGTAACATTTGTTGTAGTAACACATGACAATCGTGAGTCTTCATTCCAATAAGTTTGAGATCTTTTAAAGATACGAACCTTTTATAGTTTGAAGAATGACCATCCGGGACTTTGATAGATTCAAACCACTTACACAATTTTTTTTTCTCCTCCCGAGATAGAGTATACTTTGCCGGTGGTATTTTTGTTTTTTTTCCATTCTGCTCGTCGACATGCAAAACACTTCTTATATTCATTTCCTTGAGATCCATTCGAGATTTTATTCCGTCTTTCGATTTATTTGGATCATCAAGTAGCGTACCGATGAAAGATTCACATACATTTTTCTCAATATGCATAACATCCAGACAATTCCGAACATATAATGTTTTCCAATACGGAAGTTCGTAGAAAATTGATTTCTTTTTCCAAGGATTCTCTTGGAACGACTCTTTAGTACTAGCACGCCGCTTCCTTTTACCGAGCACTTCATTAACATTTTTAACCATTTCGAAGACATCTTCACCAGACAATATTCTAGGAGGGGGTCGTTCTTCTGTATTTCCATCAAATGCCTGTTTCAACCTTCTATACGAGTGATCTCTCGGTAAAAATCTTCTATGACCAAGAAAAACAGTTTTCTTACCATGCTTCAAACGAATGGAAGATGTTTCTTTCATGCAAACTGGACAACCAATTGAGCATTTCACGGAGTCTCCTGACAAATTTCCATACGCTGGAAAGTCGTTTATAGTCCACATCAACATTGCTCTCAAGTAGAATGAATCGCCGCGGTAACCATCGTTGACCTCAATCCCTGTCTCCCATAACATCTTCAAATCATCGATCAATGGTGCCAAATAAACATCAATATCATTTCCTGGTTGACTCGGTCCTGAAATCAGAAGCGTTAACATCAAGAATTTTCTCTTCATACACAACTTTGGAGGGAGATTGTAGTTCACAAGAATAACCGGCCAGACACTATATTTACTACTCATCATGCTGAAAGGGTTCATGCCATCAGATGCTAAACCAAGACGCAAATTCCGAGGTTCAACACTGAAATCTTTATACTCCAAATCAAATGACTTCCACTGTGAAGCATCCGCAGGATGCCGTAACATACCATCATCGATACGTTTTTCTGAGTGCCAAACCATGTTCTTTGCGTGCTTGGCAGTATTAAACATTCGTCGGAACCGTGTCATTGGTGGTATGTACCATAATGCCTGAAAAACATATAAAATAATAATATAAAAAACATAATCATTTGTAAAACAAGTAATTATTATGTACGTATACCTTGATTGGAACTCCTTTGACCCCGTCACGTGGCAATTTACCTTTTTTCCATCTTGATTCTTTGCACCTCGGACATTCATCTAGATCTTCATACTCATTTCTATATAAAACACAATCATTTGGGCACGCATGAAATTTCTCGTACTTCATACCCAATGTGCCCAAAGTTTTCTTAGCCTCATACATACTTTGCGGAACTTTATTGTCTTTTGGGAATGCTTCTTTGAGTGTTTCCAACAATAGAGTAAAACTAGTGTTTGTCCACCCACCCGACGCTTTCAAATGAAATAAAGTAACTAAAAATGACAACTTCGAATAACTTGTACACCCTTCATACAATGGTGTCTCCGCATCATTCATCATCGACTCAAACAATTCCGGCCGTTCCACAAAATCATTCTCCAAATCATTCATCATCCCGCACATATCATCAAAGTCATCATCTTGAAGATCATCATTTCTATTGTTAATCGTAGGACGGAATTCTTCACCATGATAATACCATATTTGGTAAGAAGTCATTATTCCGTAAACCAACAAATGAGTTCGAACAATACGAAGAGAAAAATGTCTATGATTTCCACATTTCACACAAGGACAACGAATTGATTCCACATCACCGACATTATCTTTAACGAATTCACAAAACTCATTTACACCATTTTGATATATCTCGTTTAACCTATTCTCCCACATCCATTGTCTCACCATCTTAAAAAAAACCCTAATTATAACATGAAATATCAGATTTGAAATAAACAATCCAAAAATATTCAACTTTGTAACAAGTAAAGAGGAACTTACAAGAATTAGATGTATATAGTTGTGAGTTGTGAACGATAATGACACCGAATGGGTCGAAATCTTGTTTCTAGTGTTTTTTCGACTGAAGTTTTGAGAGATTTAAGTGCAAAAAACGATTTAAAATGCATTTAAACGCACTTCAGGTCGTCTGCGCCGCGGCCCCGTAACTCATCGCCGCGGCGCAGCTCCCACAACCCTTCTATGAAGGGTTGTGGAAACAAGCGCCGCGGCACCGATAGAAGTCGCCGCGGCGCCTTTGACTTCCCGAGAGCTCCAACTCTCGGGAAGTCACCTGCGCCGCGGCGACGTCTACCCGGGCCGCGGCCCTGGTTTCTGGGTTCAGCCGCGCCGCGGCACGGGTAGCTGTCGCCGCGGCGTCTCTGACTTCCCGAGAGCACCCGAGAGTTGGAGCTCTCGGGAAGTCATGAGCGCCGCGGCGACAGCTACCCGTGCCGCGGCGCCGCTTTCTGGGTTCAGCGGCGCCGCAGCACTGGTAGCCGTCGCCGCGGCGCGGATCCCACAACCCTTAGTGTAAGGGTTGTGGGATGTTAAAATTTCGGGAAAACTTTAACTTTTTCATAACCCCGCCCAAATTTCGCCCAAAACTAACTTTCGACTTCTTCTTCTTCATTCTTCATTTTGACTCTCATTTTCTCTCAAAACTCAATATCTCTCAAAACTCAAACTCATTTTCTCTCAAGCTTCTATTCTCAGGCGACTCAAAACCTCCGGCGACTCAAAACTCCGGCCACTCACTCTCTCACTCCGTCTTTCATTCCCTCACTCCGTTACTCACTCACTCCCTTACCCTCTCACTCCTCACTCCGCCCTCCCTCTTCCTCCATCCCTCCTCACTCCCTCACTCCCTCACTCTCGCTCCGCCCTCCCTCTCCATCCCTACTCACTCTCTCACTCCGCCCTCCCTCTCCCTCCCTACTCACTCTCTCACTCCTCCTCACTCTCTCACTCCGCCCTCCATCCCCCCTCACTCTCTCACTCCTCCCTCCCTCTCCCTCACTCCTCACTCCTCACTCTCTCACTCTGCCCTCCCTCTCTCACTCCTTCACTCCGCCCTCCATCTTCATTTTGTCGTCTCCCTCTCCCGGTTAATTCACCTCGTCCCTCAACGGTTAGTTTTTTTTACTACTATTTTTGGTTTGAAATTGGTAACTAGTTTAGATTCACATTCAAATATATTTTGTGTTTGGAATGGTTTAGGTTGACATTTATTTTGTGTTTGGAATGAATAATTAGTTTAGACGCATTGATATATATTTTGTGTTTGAAATTGTATTTTGAATTGTGTTTATAGATTCAATGTCGACTACAACTACTACTACTTCTAGCGACGATATTAAAAAGAAACCTAGACGACTATTAGCATTAAATCCCGATGAGAAAGGAAAGAGAAGAAACACCCTTATGAGTCGTGTTAATAAAATTAGAAGTCTTGGTAGAAAAATCACGATAGAGTTAGATTCCAAAGGGCAACCAAAGGGTAAGGAAGGTGATGTGTTGTTGAGTTACTTTGGCGTATTAGCTAGAGAATATGTTCCACTTTCGACTCGTGATTGGAGATTAAAAGAGAACGATCAATTAAAAGAGAGGATTTGGAACGAAATATGTGAAGGATTTTCGATTCCAATAGAACATAAGCACGATTGCCTCATGAGAGTAGGTGAAGCCGCAAAACTATTTCGTCATGAGTTATATCACGATCTTCTCAAAGACAAAATCAATGAACCAAGCTCGTTAAAAAGACCAAGTTGTGTTTTAAAATTTTACACGAGTATCACCGAAGAAGATTGGGTGAAGTTTATTGAGTATAGACGAAGCGCAACTTTCAAGCAAACGTCGGAGCAAGGGAAAACTAATTCCGCTAAAGTGGAATACAAATCTCGATGTGGCCGAGATGGATATCGAAAACTAGATCAACAAAAGGTTGAGTTTTTTCATTTATTTATTTTGTATTCGGTTTTAACATTTAATATATGATTAATATGATTACTTGTTAATTAATAGCACGACGAAACCGGGCAATGGGCAACGTTAGAAGAATTATGGATTGACTCGCGTAAGAAAGACGGGATAGACGGAAAAGAGTTCAAGAATGACAAAGATCGACTAATGGGAGAATCAATTGTAAGATTTTAAATAATGTAAGTTATATTTTTAATATTTTTATTTACAAATTATTATAATATGTAGCAAAAATTATCTCAACAAGCAATCGAAGGTACTTTTATCCCGGAAACGGGAAAAAGTATCTTGCAAGAAGCCATGTGAGCAAAGAAATATGTTTGCGGTCAATCCAAACATGTTGCCAAGCGTTTCAAGTATTTTGTTCCTCCGACTCCAAATGAAGAACTTAACAAGATGCGGCTCGAAATGCGTCTCGAGTTGATGGAGTTTAAAAATGATATCTTGAAAGCGGTTAATGGTCGTGGTGGTACAAGTGTTGGAGAAGCGAGTGTTTATCTAGTTGAAGATAATATTAATGCAAGTGGCGTTAATATTGAAGAGAAGACTAAGATTCAAGAAGTCGTCGAAGAGGTCGTCTCTTTAGGTAATCTTTATTCATGCTTTATTCATGCTTATTTATTTACTTCAAAAGTTTGCTTATTTTCGGTATTAAATCGGTGATTTTCATAGGACATGACGATATACATAAACCTTCGAAAGTCGATCCAATTATTGTGGAAAAACTAACTAGTGTTCGGGCTAGTTGCTCATTGAATCCAACCACACCGGTGACACCGTGTTCGAATGAAAGTGTCGAATGTTTTCTCTACATTGACGATATCGTGGAAGGAAACACAATCCATGTTGCAAATGGGCGAGTATATTTGAACGAGGGCGTAATTCACTTCTCAAGTTTAGAAGAAGGAAATGCACGTGTGAGCGTTTCTGGCGTTTTGGTTAAGAAAGCCAAATTACCGATTCCCACCGAAGAAGCTCTAACCGTAGAAGATGCAATGGGAGGTTTTGTCTCGTGGCCGCGACGATTAATAGAAACTGAGACTACGGAAAAAGAGAGTCGCGGCCCTCCCAAACTCGAATCTACGAGTCAACCTACTCCCGACGATAATAGGAGAATTAATTACAAGGTAATATATTTTAACCTACTCATTATTATGTATTGATTGTTCAAATTAGTTATAAGATAATTAATTCAAAGTTTAAATGGTTACAAGGTAATAAATCCCAAGTTTAAATTGCTCGCTCAATATGCCAACAAAATGATGTTAGCACAAGGAAACGTTATTCAAGTCAACGTTTGTCCAACAATCTCTGCTATACCGATTATGTTGGGATTTGATGATATTTCCGAATTTTTACAATTTTCGGAAATTGGGGCGTCAAGCATATCTCTTTACATGGAGTAAGTGTTTCTTTCATGATTTTCGTTTAATATTGATGATTGAATATTGAGTGTTTTAACTATTTGAATAATTTGGAATGTAGTTGTATACGCGCATCGATGTCAAAGTTGAAAAAAAAAATTGTCTTTGTAAACGCCGCGTTAGCTTCTCACATGTCTACAAATGACGAAGATTACCATTTGTCGACACGAGTCAAAGAGGTTGGCAACGCGGTGCGAGGATGCACAGTTGGGCAACTAGTTTTCATGCCCTACAATCGAAACTTTCATTGGATGCTTGTTGTCCTTGACTTATGGAAGGATTGTGCTATGTTTTTTGACCCGTTGAATAAACAAATTCCACAAGACTTGGTTTTGTTGATAAAAAGGTAAGTTTTTTTACTTATATATTGAATATTTGTTATAAAAGATACTCATACTATTTGTTTTGTAGGGTGTTTTCAAATTTCAAACTTGAAAACAAAGGCGCTATTGGCCACGGACAATCAACATACATAAGGTCAATGGCCGCGCCAAGACAAAGCGGTAACACGGAATGTGGATATTTTGTTTTATGTTATATGCGAGAAATAGTTGTAGGAGGTATAAGTAGATTAGAAAACAAAAACACGTATACACCTTTGGATATAGAGAGAGTAAGAGAAGAGTGGATTAACTATGTACAAACATTCATTGAATGTGATGATTAGTTACATTTTGTGATATTGAATGTATATTTTTTAGATGATTTTGAATGATTATGATGATTTTGGATGTATAGTATGTTTTTAGATTGATTGTGCATGTATTATGCAGGTAATTATATGATATTTTGGGTTTAATCCAATAATAATGAAGAGATGCACTCTTCGGACAACGGCGCCGCGGCGACATATGTTTGGAGCCGCGGCCCCAAGTCCCACAACGGATTCAAACATCCGTTGTGGGAGCTGCGCCGCGGCACTGAATGTCCAAGCCGCGGCACCAGGTGTCCCATAATAGGCGCCGCGGCGACTCTTTACGGCGCCGCGGCGCCGCGGCCCACAACGGATGTTGGGATCCGTTGTGGGACTCCGGTGCCGCGGCACAGATTGGTGGGGCCGCGGCGAGACCGGGCCGCGGCGACCCATTACAGCGCCGCGGCACCGGAGTCCCACAACGGATCCCAACATCCGTTGTGGGACTTGGGGCCGCGGCGCCGTAAAGAGTCGCCGCGGCGATAAGTTTTCAAAAATAAAAAATTTTTTACAACCGATAATTGATTGGTTGTTGAATTTCCCACAACCCATAGACATTCGGTGTGGGAAATATGAACATTCCACACCGGAAGTTTAAGGGTTGTGGGAAATTCCACAACTCAGGCTCCCACAACCGTTATTAAGGGTTGTGGGAAAATTCCACACCCCTTATTAAGGGTTGTGGGAACAAGTTTTTCTACTAGTGTACGGTGATTTTTCCTTATCTACCATCCAGTACTAGTCGCTGTTTCCAGCATTTTATGTTATTGATTGTTTGATACATTTGGCGTTCATGAGATCTGATCTTCCGTAGCCTTCAAGACTGGTTGTTTTGCCAACAATGTTCCGCGCCTTCAAATTTTGAAATCTCCAGAGCGATGGAACTTGTCTATGTCGATCCTCATATTTTCAGAGACCCAATTGAATGCAATGACGTATGTCTGGATTTCGGTGTTGGATTATGGGCCGTCAGAGGTGTCTTCTACCTTTTCCGAGGTAAGAGTTTAGTGGTTATTAAAAATCTCTGCCATGATTGCTGATAGGGTGAACCAATTTCCTTCAAGGATGTGGTTCTTGATCACCAATACTTAGACTTTGATACCATTTTTGGTTCTTGATCGCTAATACTCAGGCTCTGATATAATATGTTAAGGACTGAACCACTTATTACCAAAAAACACTCAAACGCATATAAAATTTATGAAACATAAATTAATAAAAACACAAAAACTTTGGTAACGAGTTTCAGCTTAAAGCCTACTCCCGGGAACTCCTCAAGATGATGTTAAATCTGTATAGCATCTCCTCTAATCAACTGATCACTGAAAAACCTTCACCAATATCTTTAACTAGAATACATATTCTTGTAATGCAAGTTATCTATAATGAACGATCAATCTCTTATCACTTTCTAACTCTCTAACTTTACTAATTATACTCTATGATTTTACAAGAAAACCTAGGATCATTAGTCATTTTCAAAATGTTAAAAATATTTAAATAAAATAATAATAACCAACTGACCTAACTTTAGTAACTAGTCTTGATCTTGATCTTGATTGTGCCACGTGTATCAGAATATTTCGTAATGATTTACATGAGACTTGAGACTGAATCTTCATGATTACACTAAAAATAATTGTTTTTTCAAAAAAGAAGTTTGTTTGTACTATATATTTTTTTAAAGCAGCATATTGCTGCCGGTGAAGTTCGAATTTGTAACTTTCTAATTTGAAGTCATGTGATTTTTAACACTAATCTATCATAACTACTTAATTGTAGATTACAAGACAAGTGTTCTTATTTATTATTGTTTAAGCAGACACAAATTTACAATGGGATCATCAAAGTTGTAAAAATATTAAATATTTGCAAAAAAATATAAAAAAACATGTTAGACATTAAAAAAAATAAAACTACTGCCAAACAGAAAAAAGAACACAAATCCTGAGAGAGCAATTTTTTACAAATAAAGAAATTAACACCGGCACAAAAGGTACTTGTCGGGACCTAAAAATCTTATTACAATTAATTATGTTTTTACTCACTCAACTTAAAATTATGCATCTGAAGATTGGTGAAGTATTGAATGCACAATTTAAGATATCAACCGTGCAACGAAGCTCAAGGGGCAAGAGAGTTGATGTGAGCTCAATGCCATGATCAAATTCATAGAGCATCGTGATTGAGGTGGTACCACCAAAGATTGTCGTGGCTATTCTAATTGATGAGTACCTGGATACCGATATTTCAGTCTCTTATAGACCACAAATCATATTTGGTTAATGATTAACGAATCAGTAATCATGGGTCAACTATCAAACTAGAGCGTTATGTTCATTGAGTCATGCATATGTGTCCTAAAATTTAGACAATATATTCGACGATTTGAGGCAACGTAGAAAAGAGTTATGTATCCCCGAGATATAAGTTAAATTTTTGGTGGTCCTAGACGTTGAAGATAAAAGCTTAGGTCTTTAAGAGCTTATTACACATATTATATGTGTTCTAACAATATGAACACGTAAAAGCGGAAGCGAAAAAGCTCGATTTAACTTTGGCCATTGTTGTGTTTTTCGGCGAGGTTCGGACACCGATTTCGGCGAGTTTTGGACTTCGACTCCGACTAAGTGTCTTGAAGACTTTCTAAACTCTATCTCTCACATTTAGACGGTGTTTGTGAATGAATGTGTAAGTGAGTATCTGGACCCCAAAATCATTTATTTATATGCTCCAAAAATAATCAATAGAGAATATTGCCCTCATAATTGTGAAATAACGATTTGATTTTCGCCATTAATATGAACGTTATTAACGAGTTAATTTCGCAATATATGGATCATATGAGAGGATATTATATTATATTATTTCTTTAAGTGTATAATGAAATATTATCTATTAATGAAATAATCTTACAGGGTTTTGCTGGGAAGATTTAGGAAGAATATAATTATATAAGAAGATTTTAGTGGAATTTTTTGGTGTTTGAACATAAGAGGAAAGTGAAAAACGATGAGTTTAAAAATAATTTGAATTTATGGGATTCACTAAAAATCTATATTTTCAAAGTTGGAAGGGATTGATAAGAGAGATAATAACTTTTAAAGATTTGAAATAATACTCTTCTCAAAGTCCTAATATTCAATTGATATAAATTTATTTAACAATCTAGTCTTATATAATTTCTTTTTGCTACACTTTTTTAGTAGCAATATATATATATATATATATATATATATATTATATATATATTTAATATACATATATATATATATATATATCAAAGTCATGTAAATTCAAATTTATCACATAAGAATACAAAAATAATTTTAAGATATAAATTTAATATTTTTTCCTTTTATATTTGTATAAAACAAATAAATATTAATATTTTCTCTTATTATACCAATTAACATTAAAAAAATTATATTAGTTAGTCAGTTCACCCATAATTCATTCCTTTGTGACAAACAATAACTTTAACTTAAGTTATTCGATAGTATTTTTCTCATATCCTATCATTTATAACTCGTATCTTCTTTCTTAATACCTGGAAATGTGTTTTCATGGAAAACAAACAAGGGCTTTGTAAGTTGTAATAGATTGAGGAAATCTATAATGTTGCAAGTTTATTTTTAAGGCGGATTTGACCACCACTTTGAAAGTAACATGGTATTATCAACTTCTCTCTGCTATGTGCTACGAACTACTATTCTTACTTGAACTTCTGCCAACTATCTTGGTAATTGGAATTTTTTTACTTCAACTTTTGTTATAGAACAACAATGGCAGAGTGTGGCTAAAATTAAAAAATATAGTTAAACATGTGCAGTATTATTCTGGGAATGATATAATTGTGATAAATGACTTTAATACTGGTATATGTACTCATCAATTCACAGAGCCCATAATTTATTTTTTTCCCATTCAGTTATTTTGTCAGAATTTATAAGCCGCAATTTAGATTACCTTAAAGTTATAAAAAACATGATTAAGGATTCAAGTATATTTTGTCATAATATCCTTTGAATTTTTTTGGAGCAAAATGTAAAATGATTTCATGATGGGATGTGACAAAGTTATTGAGTGTAAAATGTTTATGTCTACCAACCGATATCATTTATGCCTTCTGTACATACACCTCTTAAGTCCTAAAGTTACTTCTGGATTCCATCATCTTGTGTATCCTTTTATGGCGACCATGTTCCAGCGAACCCCCCTCGTTTTAACTTTTTACAGTCCGAAATGTTTGCCTATCTTGTAAGGAACTACTTCAACGGCTATAACTGCCAGCCGCGCATTTTGTTTCTGCATTTGATACTTGTCCAATTAGTCCTAGATAAGATTTTCTATCTGCAAGAACACATGATTTGTATAATAAATATAGAGGGATTTAGCTAAATAATCTAATGAACTTGCATAATAGCTAAAATTTGTGCAAAGTTAGTGAAATCATCAAAATGTGCATTAAAAGTTTCAATATTTCTTTTGACTAAATTTTCTTATTTTATTTTTGAAAGTGATAAATTTCTTAAATAATCGACAAAACATTTAATATTGGTTTTAATTTTTGTTTTTTGAAGCTTTTGATTATTTTGCTAATCAATACGTTTCAAATGGCTATTTTGAATAATTTTTCCTAAGAGTAAAAAGACACCCTTGTAAAGAAAAGCCATAGTACTATATGCTACACCTAGCTTTACTCTTTGAGAATTGGACCGGTCGGTGAGATTTGTACTCTGAAATTCACATAACACAAAAAGTTCCATGTTATAAGCATATCACAAAAGGTGAACATTGATTAATGAAAGATTTTCCGAAAGAGAATCACTTGTTTCTTTTTGTCCTTTTGAAAAGTTGGATTGAACTAACCTTATGGGTCGATTTTAGATTCCCAGGCTTACTTGAAGGCGTGGTTGTAAAAGACTTGGAAGCTATTCTAGTTTTAGCGCAATCCTTGTTTTGTACCTGTAGCTAATACACAATTTTAAGCATTTGAGAATAAGATTACTCATCAACTCTAAAACATGGAATTTGAATATATAAAAAAACATATGATTACCTCTTCTCTCTTTGTTTCTCTATTAGAGCTCCTCCGAGAAGATCCGATAGTTTTACGGTTCACTTCATTCATGGGAGTAGGGTTTTTGAGCCTGATACATATTTAAGGAGGGAAAACTAAATAAACAGATTCATATGCATAAGCTTTAATAATTTTTCCACTCTAAAAATACAATACCTTTTATCTGTACCCCTTGGATGCAAATCATCAGAAACAAACTTCTTCAAAGAGAACTGCATAAACAAATATGTGGGACCCGAATAATCTTATTTAAGTCATTAACATGCAATGAGTAGTTTACATTCGGGAAATAAAAAAGAAATAAGTTATACAATGGTCAACCTGTGGAGATTGTTTATGGGCCATTATGCTTCTACGTGATTTGTCAATTTCGTCTCGAACATTCGAGGTTTTCTTCAGTTGACTGGATTTGCCATCAGAAGAATAAATCAAATCGTTCTTTTTATCGGAGGAAACGCGGACGGGATAAATTCTATTTTCAGCCTTAAGAATTCTGCTTTTGCCTGAAACTACTCTACTTATCTCCGCTTCACGTTGAGATGCTTTTTTCCTTTCTGATTCGATATTGCCATCTTTCTTGCACCTGGCTTCTCTTTTTGTTATGATTCCCTAAAAAATGAGAGAATGAAAAACTCGACACTAATTTGCAGATCATCAATCACATAATCTACACTTATGAGAATAGAGTAGCAACGGTGGAACTGGAATTCGGATTATAAAATTTCTTAACGAGAATTGCATCATGGGCATTGTTAAACAGACACTTCTTGACACTTCAAGACTGGGAATGCCTAAACATCTCAAGATTTTTACTGCAATAATTTTTTTTCGAAATTTCAGAGACTTTCCTACTCAGAAATATCCATCGGAAGATTAATATGTCAAATGAAAAACTGAGTTGAATACCTTAGTAATTAACTTGCTAGGGACATGCTTTGCGGGATTCGAATCAAGGGCTTGAGCACATCTTGAGATTCCCAAAAACCCCTCTTTGCTCGACCGGTCGGATTTAACCGTTGCATTTTTGGTGTGTAGCACTTCTTTCCCGGATCTAAAACTGTCTTCCGATTCATCTTTCACTAAACTAAGATCGTTGTGCACTTCGGCTCGTGCAAGAATCTGACTTCCTAAATCTCTCTGCTCGACCGGCAGTGTCTTGGCCATCCTGATTGTGCTGTAATATTCTTCGAAAAAAGCCTTCTTCTGAGCAACGAATCCGGGGAAATTGAACTTTTCCAGTTCCTCCCTATCCCTGTTGTGAGAAAAAACAGACCATTTCTCCCACGCAAGTGACTCTGAAGTGAATCTACCGAATGATATCGAGCTATGATCCAGAGTTTCAGGCTGCCAAAGAATAAACGCAAAGGAATTTGATAAAAATTCACAATCAAGAAATGAGATTGTTATGAGATTCAAAGTCAGCAATACCATTTTCTCTCAACTACAACTGATAAATGTTAAAAACATTTGTTTTCCAAATTAGATTAGTTAATTAGATTCGACTGCTTAAATGTCGACTTACTTAATAATTAACTTTATTTTACTCGAAATCATGGAAGGTGTCTGGAAATAAGGAAACAAGCGAGATCAAATAAAAGAGAAAGTAACATTAATTGCAAAACTTTAAATCTCAGAACCAATTGAAATAATAAATATAAATACTAATAATTACCCTCAGGTATTTTGATTTTGTATCAATTCGAAGCAATGGAACTCCACAGGACTGAGAAGAAGAGTTTATCATGACAATGGAAGTCGTAAACCTTATGCGTTTCAACTTTGCCGTTTTGATATTTAAGAAATGGAATACGGTTTTTACTATTATCACGTTTAAATAATAATAATTCTAGAGATAATTCTATTTCTTAACTCGATACACTAGAAGATCACTGGAAGTAAGGCGAAAAACGAGATCGGATCACTCAGGAATAAATCGCATTCATTGCAAAAGCTTAAAATATCACGACAATTGGATCAAAAGAATGAGTGTGATTAAACAGTACCCGAGGAGTTCGGTGACTAAATTCAGTTTCTATCGCCATTGTTGCACTCTCATTCACGGAATTCTACGCGATAAAATCCCAGGGGTTAGTTCTTAAAACACACACACACACAATCAATGCAGAACAAGAACTCAGAATATTTCCTCGGAAGCCAAACAAAACGATGACAGTAATGAAAAAAATAATATGAAAACTAACAAGAAAGTAGTGAGAGCAAAATTGTTACCAGTTATGGCAAAGGGTTGCAGCAAAGAAGCTTTCAGATCTAATTCACAAGGAAGAATCCTGAGAGAAGACGGTTTTATTTTTTTATTTTGATAGTTAAGTTCTTTGCTTGAAGCGCATACATTCACGTGTCTTTGTTCTACAAACCGTCGTAAGCTAGATTTCATGGATCTGGGTCCTACATCAGCCACGTGTAATCGACTTATGCTTACTACTTCGTTCCCTCCAACTTACTTCTAAAAGAAAATGTGGATTTATAATTGAAAAATAATTTTAGATTTGTAGTTCGAAAATGTTAATGTATTATAAATAAATTAATAAGTGTTTAAAAATTATTTTAAAATAATTTAATGAATATAGTTGATTTAGTGTATGAAAAATATATATTAATATTCGTAAATCATAATTAATTATATTTTTTTCAGTAGGTAAAAACGATATTAAACTGGTGCTTATACATACAAAAATAAATCATAAATTTTGATAACTTTAAATTTATTTGATAAAAATATATAAATTTAATTAGAATTAAAAATAGTGTTAGAGAAAAAGAAAGTTTAGGGAGAAAAATTATAAATCAACAAAAAAAATTCAAATTCAAATTTCAGTTTAAATATTAAAAAAAAACATTTGACTTGTTACAAGAAAACAATTTTATCAAACACTTAAGACATAATTTAGCATTTAAAAAAAGTTCTAACAATCGTATTCTTGTTCTTCTTTTTTTTAGGAAAAGTTATAACAATCGTATTAATCTATGTCAAACAGACTCAATAGTAGTCGATTATTTTGTACAAACTACATTAAACTTTCAAAGCTTGTTTTAACTTATTAGAACTGTTTGGTAGAGCTTAATCTGTTTTCGATTTTTAATAACAAAGTTACTATAATTTTTTAAGGCAATTTGACTGTTATCGAGATTCGAATTCATGAATTTTTAAGTGTAAATCATGTTATATTACCATTAAATTATTGTAATTATCACTAGAGAAATTATAATTTTATGTTTGATAAAACTGTTTTTTAAATAAATTTTAAACGCGTTTTGATAAAATAGAGCAAATTTAAAAAGTTTAGAAGCGTAATATTTAGAAAAAAATTAATTTATCAGTTTTAACGTAATTACTTATGATGTTTTCGCTCAGAATTAATATCACAAAAAAACTTATATAGGTCACAATTTTTTTCTCTTATATTTTCTCAAAGAACATTCTCGGTCTAACATAACACACGTCACTCCTTTTTTTCCTATAATAATTACATTTTATTTTACGTATATAACAAACACAAAATTTCCTCTATAATTCACAATACCGTATACAAATATTTCAAACACGAGGCTGGAGATTGTAAGCAAATATGCAATAATCCAAACACTTGACCTAAAATAGGAAAGCATTTTCAATAAAACATCTCCTTATTAATCATGTTCTTCATCTATGTATTTTTTTCACATTGAAGGCAACAACAAAGTTGGAGCTGCAATCATAAGATGATAATCTTCTTGAATCTCCGTCGAAATTGTCTTTAGAGCTCAAACTGAGAGAGAAGATCTATTACGTTCAACAAGATAACGTATGTGCTATAAAATCAATCGCAATCAAATAAAATACAGACAAAAAAGATAATTTGGTTTTGACCGTGATTATTCTCGTCGACGTGGGGATATGAATTGTAATAAGTCTAAGTTTTTAATTCTATAATTCTCTTAATCACTCTCTAATTCGCTATCGTAATTATTCTCGTCGACGTGGGGAGAAGAATTGTAATAACTCTAAGTTTTTAATTTTATAATTCTCTCAATAACTCTCTAGTTCGCAATTCTAATAAATCTAAGTCTTTTAAACAGCTCATTCATTGCTAATTAAAGACATTTATATGATTTCTTAAAAGTCAAGCTATCGTTGGATATGATTCAACGGTACTCTGTGATACACCAGATAAAAACATATTTTGTCAATATGCTTTAACTAACTTCTAACTACCTAATATATTGATTAGTTACGACATTCTCCACCTAAATCAATACATTCTAGTATTATTTAGTGAACATCAGTTACTAAGCTCCTAAGGAGCTTCATCTCCGACCACAACAATGTTCAACAGTTTAAGACAATGCTCGAACTTAGGTCCGCACATAGGCTTAGTGAGCATGTCTGCAGTGTTTATTTTTTATGTTGATACCTTCACCACTTTCATCTTCCCTGCGTTGACAATGTCTCGAACAAAATGAAGCTTCATGTCTATGTGTTAGACCTCTCATGAAAGACTTGATGTTTGGCTATATGTAGGCCGCTTTGACAGTCACAATGGATAATGACTTGTTCTTGCTCAAAGCCTAGATCAATAACCAAACCCTTCATCTAGATATCTTCCTTCACCACTTCTGTAAGAGTCACAAATTCCGTTTCAGTTGTAGATAATCCCACAAAAAATTGAAGACAATATTTCCAGCTGACAACTCTACCACAAACTTTGAAGAGATATCCTGAAATTGATCTTCTTGAGTCAATACTACCTGCATAGTCAGAATCAACAAAACCTTCAACGGTGATTGGGTTAGTACTATTATTTCCATATACAATCCCAATATTTTTTTTATCCTTTCAGATATCTAAATACCCATTTTATGCATTCAAGAGTTCCATTCCTGGGTTTGCCATAAATCCTGAAACCATGCTTACATATTATTGGAATTTAGTTAACAATTAACCTATTTAATTATGAAACATATCTACATATGGGGGAAATTCATAATTCAATTTAATGTGTTAAAACGTTTTTTAAAACATATATAATAACTATGTCATTAAATCTAATCTAGCATGTCAATAAATTTCTAAACATGTTAATAAATTTATTCAAACATATAAACGAATGATCTAAACACACTAACAATCCTACAACGATTATTATATTCAGATCCAATTTGTTTTAAGAAGACTTATAGTGGGTTCGGATCTGCAAGAAATTGCCTTGGGGTGTGTGTCCAAGTCCACGGTCAAACCTCCTTCCCACGCGCGTCTACGATGTCACGAAAACCGTCCTCGCTCCGTTGCTCCAAAAAGTGGCCGACCCTGTTTATCAATTTTCACTCAAACAACCACAAGTTGAATCAATGATAATTCTCAAGGAGTTTTTAGGAGATTAAGAGGGTGGGCTCTTTTATGAGAACAAGGGGAGAATGAATAAACAAAGGCTTAAGCAAGAAATAAAATTTCACTCTCTCTTTTCTCTTTGGGATTTTGGCCGTGTGTTTTTCCATTGGGGAGAGAAAAAGAATCGGCCAAAGGGTAGGGGGAAGAGGAAATGAGCATGTAAACTTAGGTCAAGAGAGAGACGAAAGTCTTCCTTTTAAGGAGAATGAGCTTAAGTTAGGTCAAAAATAATTAATGACTCATTTATCAAACTTAAGCCCAATAATTCATTCAAACAATTTTCCACCTCACTTATACCCTATAAGTGGCCGGCCATATTGTCTATATTATCTCCTAAATTTATTTGATTTATTTCTAAAATAATATTTAATTAATTTAAAACGTCTAATTTATTTAATGACATTTCATTAAATCTTTTCATACTATTCAAACAAATACGAAACGAGAAAATATTTATTTTCATCTTTTATTTATTTGAATCATCAAATTATATTGTTATCAATATAATGACATAATATGATTCATTAAATAAATCTAATGATAAATAACCAATTATTTATTTAATTACTTAGAAAATAATTTTCTTAGTGTAAATCACAATTTACGTGGAATGAGAAAATCAATAATTTATTGTTCACCAAAATCTCGTACGAGAGTCTATCATTGAGACCTTAAGGACCCACATGAATAAAGCTTTAGAATAAAGTTCGGACACACAAGTTCATAAACTTTTTCCGACTTTTAATTCTTAATATTAGTCGATTCCACTAAAGTACCAATATTGGACATCTCTAAGTTCATATCCGTTTATATTTCCGTTGATGTGACAAAACTATTTTTCACACAGTCCATGGTGTATTTTACGATATTACTCTTTGTGTGTATCATTAACTCAAAGGAATGTAAAGTTACCGTTTTACCCTTGAGTTATTATTTCACCAAGCCCTCTGTTATTTGTGAACGAGAAAAACATAAAGTGAGATGTCTCAACATGTCACATGTTTTATTTCAAAGAATTCTTTATTCAATGAATACCATGCCTGGTTTATTTGCTCACACTCTCATAACAAAACATGTTGTGATACTAATGCCTTATAATTGTTTCAACACAAATTCCATATCTGTGAATCACATGTTTCAACGAAACAATATTATGACACCAATCGTCGGGTCAATGAAACTTCATTTAGCCATTGCCCATTGACAAATCAAATGTCATAAAGTGTTACAAGAATACATGTACTCACTTCAGGATTTAGGTAATTACTAAAATACCCCTCGTATGTGAGTTTGAGGTTTCGAGTGATTAAACGGTTTTATCTCGAACTTCAAAACTTCACTGGTCTTATTCAATATCTTCATTAAGATATCAAGAATGAATTACAGAGTCACAACTCTCCATATCACAAGATAAGATATCGTTTAATTCATTCTAACAATCATTACTAGAAATCGATTGCCCAATCGATCTTTAGACTGCGAACTATTATTTAAACTAGTCATAAGAAGGTATCTTGTCAAGTCTGTACTTAGCACTTCTTTCGTTGATGACAGTTTCAGAGCGTAGAAATAAATGCGTAAACACAATCTTAAATAAGAATGGATATTCAATCTTTATTTAATTTCAAAGCAAAACAAATACAAAAATATTTAATATCAAAAATCTCCTTTGTGGGCATAAATGCCAACATTGAGGAGTCTTGTGGTACGTGCAGCCGCTGTCCAGTACCAACTCTTCAGTTGAGTCTTTTTGAACCACAATCAGGTCCTCGGTATTTTCATATCCCACATTAGTCATTGCAAGATTGCCCTATTTGTTGGGGACTATTTCTTTCTTTGGGCAATCTTTTTTCATATGACCTGACTTATGACATTGATAACATTTGTAAGGAAAATTTCTAGTTGAATCAGTTCTACTCTTTCCTTTGTCTCAAGATTTTCCTTTCAAGACTTCTTTGAATTGCCTTGAATGTGCAGGACTTTTGTACCATGTATCTTTTCAAGTTTGGAATCTAGTTCCTTTTGTTGGCAGAGATGCCCACAAGAAAATTATTTATTTACATATTGATGTAATATATAAATCTTTCATAAGTCCTTATTGTAATTTGCTGATTAAATTAATAAAAGTTGAAATGTTTATTCATTCCTTTTTAGTTTGATTGAAGATTTATGATATTAAATATTCTTATAATCCTTAATCAAACCTAATAATGTATGAAGACATAAATGTAGATTTGCGTGAACAACCTCTTCATGGTATAGTTTGAACGATATATTCAAAATCTAAAGATCAACAGACTATTAATTCCAGTATGATTGTTGGAAGAATCTATGATGTCTGGTTACGAGGCATAGAGAGTTAAGAACTCTATAGTTCTTCCATTGTATCTTTCGAAGATACGGAATTGACTAGTGCACATTTAGAGACAATGTAAGAACAAACCATTTAACCTCTTCTGTCTCAATGTCACTATGTATGAATTCCATCATGCTTACTTAAATCCTGAAATGAAACATGTCATTTCATAGCTTCAATATTCTCATTTGAGAAAGTCAAATTCTAGGTCCATTGAGTGATCAAGACTAGACCAATTGGTGAGATATTAAGTTATGAAGATGTCATGAAATCAGCTTTGTGAAGTTCTCATAGATGAGAAATTCATGTACAAAATTTCTGAAATGCAATGCATATCTCCTCATGCTTTATTACTTGGATTGTGAATGAATGAACCGCGGTATCCAAAATTAAGTAGCGACTTTATTTGGATGAAACAATGTGACTTGTTAGCTCCTCCTCAATATATTGTTTCTAACTTATTCAAGTGTAACAAAAGAGTTGAGGAAATAACAACAAGAAGGGTAAAATGGTAATTTTATGAATCTCATCTAGTTGATGATATTCATGAAGGGTAATCATTCGATAATATTCAGTGGATCCGCTCATCACAAATAAGTAGATTTTTTAGTAGAAAATATATTCATTTGAACCGAGAGATTTTCAGTGTCAACTCTTTAGTGGAGTCAGTTGATATTAAACTACACTTGGAAAAGTTTTTCAACTTTGAGTCCAAGAGTCCTAGTTAAATCTTTGTTCATTTGGGTCCGTGAGATCACTATCTCAAGCCATTAGAGTAGAGTTTGTTAAACAAGAAACTAAGTTAAAATAAGTTCAATTGTTGAACTAGACATAATTTCCGAAAATAGTCTAAAGGGTATTTTCGTCCTTAAGGATAATTGATGTAAAATGTCAAAAGAGGATTTTGAATGTCAAAATAAGATTTTGAATTTTCTCACAAATTAATTTAAAGTCACACCGCAGAAAATTGGTTTTCATGCTTAGTGAATTAAATTTTGTGACATGTTATTGTTTGGGCAATAATGCGAAGGCTTTTCCGTAATTTGTTATAAAAAATTAGGAAGTAAATATGTGTGTGTAGACACACATATGGCCGGCCACTTTACATCAAGGGGGGAGAGAAATATCTTCTTTTAATTGGTGCATTATTGCATATTGGTAATTGCCCAAAAGAAAAGAGGAAATGAATTTCTTTGAATGTTTATGACCTTTTAAGGAAACAAATGTGCTAATTGAGGTAACAAATTTCCTCACTTATGGGATAGGGAGGAGGAAATCAAATATTGTGTCATGAATACACAATAGTAAAGGGTAATTACCCTTTCTTGTATCTCCTTCTCCTATAAATAGAGTCTCACATAGATATGTGAAAATAATCTTTTTGGTCTTGCTCTCTCTCTTCTAGCCGACCATGTTCCTCCCTCTCTCTCTAAAATACTCTTTTATTTTGGCACCTAGATCCTCACTTGATCTAGATAATTAGCTTATGATCCACGAATTGTTCTTGGTTCATATTATTTAATAGTGGCCACTCATTAAACTCTTCAAACGCTCGAAGAATCTACTGGTAGAAACTTTCGTGGTTGCTCGAGAATCCAAACACGAAAGGCAGCGAGACATGGAGAAGGATCTTCATCCAAGAAGGGACTCCAAGATCAAGCAACAAGAGAAAGGTTATTATGCAAGTATTTTAAATAATGTTTTTAAATTGATACATGTTCATGCACTTTGTCTAGATTTGTAAAATTATTTTACTTGTAAATAAATTTTATATTCCGCCATTAATATGATTAATGATAATTTTTCTTAATCCTAGATCTATTCCAACACCTTTGCCTTTAAAGCAACGTGCACATCTTCAAGAAACAAAGTTTCTCGGGTATATTCTAAAGAATTGATGAGTGTAGAATAAGATTTAGGAAGGGCATTCGCAATCATGATAGCTTGATCTCGATCTTTGATCTTTTCTTCAAGATTTGCAAGATCAAGCACAATTTTGTTAAAATCATCAATACTCTCAGAGACTGATTTATCCTATTAGATCTAAATGAATCCAACTTCCCTATAGCCATATACAAGGATTCAAGGTTAACCCAAATACTAGAAAATGTTTATTTAGGTGAGACTTCTCTCTACATTTTGTCACCTAAATGTAGGATTAAAGTACTAAAACCAATGTCTAGTAAGTCTTGCTTCTCACCTGCAGATAAGAATTCTGGTAATTCTTTTTCACCTTATAGAGCCTTTGAAATTTTCATTTGCACCATAAGTTCCTTCATCCTTAAACGCCATAATGAGAAATCACCTTTGTCATCAAAGAGATCGGCTTCAACATGTCGAAGACTCATTGTTGTAAATTTCATGTGATGAATTAGACTCTGATACCAATTGTTATAAAATAAATCGCAATAAAACAAAAACAAAACTAGACATTAAAAGATAGTTTGGTTTTGATCATGATTATGCTCGTTGATGTGGAGACGAATTGGTTGCAAATCACACACATAAATTACCCCGGTTCGGTCACTAACGACCTAGTCCAGCTTTGATCTTCACTATCAACTGTTTAAAGTATAATTACATGAATCCGAAATTTTTTAATGAACCCCTAAAATTATCCCCAATTACACGATCTTGAGATTTTCGTGTTAATTTCTCTAATATTTTCAATCACTCTCTAATTCGCATATATGAAATAAGTCTAAGTCTTTAAACAGATCATCGATTGTTATTAAAATACATTTTCATGATTTCTTAAAAGTGACGATATCGTCAAATATGATTCAACAGTAACCTGTGATACACCAGATAAAAATAGATTTTGAGAATATATTTCAACTAAATTCTAACTACATAGTACATTGATTAATTACAACAATATGACATTCAATTACTCTTCTACTTCTTGCGTGTTTATTTCTTTTTTATTTGAATAAATTTGATGGTTATCTGGTAATTGATGTCCTTATTTATGAAATAACTATGAAAGCTTTTGTATGGTAAACAGAACTATGACTATGAATAACTTATAAAACCATTTATTTTATATGAAAGTTTTGTTTGCATTTTATAACTACATAACAAACACATAGCTTCCCTCATATAGTGGAAGAAGAGTATGTATACAACAAACCTTGTGTTTATTGTTAATGAACTCTTAATTTCCAGCTCCTCAAGCTAACGATCGAAAACTAGAGCTAGAAGTAATTATGGTGAATATGCCTTATTGATAACTTGAACTAGGTTAGATAGTTGCAATGATTAAGAGAACATACAGTTTGAAAAAAAATATCAATTTAAGCCTGGAATGCAAACAACTAAAGGAAATGCCAACTTATCATGTATTGCACAAAACTAGGTATATGGTATGCGGCCAGTCACCGTGAAATAAAAGGATGAGAATGTTGAATGTATAGAGTTACACATTCAAGAATCAAATAAAAATAGTTAGTAGGAATATATTACGTGGCCGTAGAATGCCTAATATTTTCGTAAGGGAAGCGTGTTTGAGGAGCTCGAGTCTACTTGAGAAAAGTTTTTACTTGGGAGAAAACCTTTTATTTGGGAGATTTTTTAATGCAT
This sequence comes from Urtica urens, assembly GCA_958296335.1. Lineage (NCBI taxonomy): Eukaryota > Viridiplantae > Streptophyta > Magnoliopsida > Rosales > Urticaceae > Urtica > Urtica urens. The sequence goes on along the minus strand of OY282523.1, from coordinate 21,197,913 downwards.
AATTATGAAGTAGGACGCACATGCCAGCTGTTCGGAATTGCGAGACAAAACTTTGGATTATTTTTACTGGGTTGGGATGATTCTTCTAACTTCGAGGGTCATCTCGCAAGTGTGTACATTGATCTTATCAGAAGTAGCTCGATTCCAAGAATTTGAAAAAATTTATGAGCTTAACTATAATTCCCTTGTGTTGGGCCCGAACTCTTGTAATATTAATTGAGGACGAAATCAAACGTCAACATGAAATTACATGTCTGAAGTGAGGAAGACTGTCAAAAGAGCAGAATAACAAGACGACCCCAAAATGGAGGAATTTTTTTTAAGAAATACAAAACGTGGGAAATAGAGAAATCTTATTCATTATGCTAATACTGGTATAAGATTGAATCGGACCAAAAAAAGATGATTCATTCTCTTGTAGTCTAGGATGCGATTTCATGGACAAAAACGAGGATCTTGAACCACGTAAAACAAATGAGAAAATGAGATTATCATATACAAGGTGTTTGAAATGAGGATCTTGCACAAGATTTTTCTCAAAGGCCTTTAATTGATTTTAAAGAAACATAATCTTATGCTTTTTTTATGGAATTATGTTCAGATACGCTTTCTATGGAATTATGTTCAGATACTTTATCAATCTAGCATTTCATGAGAAATTAAATACGTATCTCATGTCGTTAAAACTTATTATACGGATCAATTGATACAAAAATTTACATGAAATGTTATGAAAGAGTGGAAATTCTTGAAACATAAAGTTCAAAACCAAGAGAGCGATATTCAATCAAATTGAAAAGATTATTATATGAATTAAATTAATCCAAACATCTCTAGTACAATTGCTTAAGTGTATATTTACTTCAAATATTCTTTCGTTGAATTATGTGATTCACAGATATGGAATTTGTGTTGCAAGAATGCTAAAGCATTAGTATCATACCAGGCTTCGTTATTAGAGTGTGAGCGAATAAAACGGGCTTGATATTCGACGAATAAAATATTCCTTGAATAAAACATGTGACGTGTTAAGACATCTCACTTTGTATTTTTCTCGTTCACAAATAACAAATGAGTTGATGAAATAATAACTCAGGGGTAAAACAGTAATTTTACATTCTTTTGAGTAAATGATACACAAAAAAGTAATATCGTAAAATACACCATGGACCGTGTGAAGAATATTTTTATCACATTAAAAATAAATATAACGCATGTGAAATTAGAGAGTTTCAATATTGGTCCTTTAGTGGAATCGACTAATATTAAGAAATAAAAGTCGGGAAAAGTTTGTGAACTTTTTTGTCTGAACATTATTCTAAAGCTTCATTCATGTGGGTTCATAAGGTCTCAATGATAGACTCTAGGACGATATTTTAGTGAACAAGAATAAGTTGATTTTCTCATTGAATGTAAATAGTGATTTACACTATGAAAATTATTTTCTTCGTAATTAAACAAATAATTGGTTATTTATATACATTTATTTAATGAATCATATCGTATAATTATATTGATAATAATACAATTTTAGAATTCAAATAAATAAAAGATAAAATAAATATTTTCCCGTTTCGTACTTGTTTGCATAGTATGAGCAGAATTATTGACATGTCATTAAATCAATGAAATATTCTAATTTAATTATATACTATTTTAGAAATAAATCAAATAAATTTTGATTATGAAAATAATAATATAGCCGGCCATATATATTGATATATGGGCTTGAATATTATTTAATCTTATTTAAAAAGACTTAATGGGCTTAAGTTTGACTAACAGATCATTATTGGATTTTGACCTAACTTAAGTTCGTTCTCCCTGATATAAAAGGAGGCTTTCTCTCTCAAAATCTTAGACCTAATACTCGGCCAAACACTCCCCTTCCCCTTATGTGTTCTCGGCCGAACCTAACACAGAGAGAGAGAGAGAGAGAGAGAGAGAGAGAGAGAGAGAGAGAGAGAGAAAGAGAGAGATGAATTTTGTTTCCCGACAGCCTTTTGTTTGTTCTTTGAGTTTCTCCTTCTTTCTTTGTTCATAGAAAGAGCACACCCTCTTGATTTCAGAGAACTACCATTGACTCAACTTGTGGTTGTTTGAGTGATATCTTGGTACATAGATCCGACCACTTTCATCCAAGGAGCATAGACGATTTTCTTTTCCCTTGCTCACGCGTGAAGCTTGTTCTCGGCCAACGTGGAAATTTTGGATGTTCGCGAGACAACTCTGGTTCCTGCAGCTCTTGGCCATATCAAGGAGCGTAACACTGCCCCGAAGCAAAGAAGCACATGCAGAAGCCCCCCCTAGACGCGCGCGTGATGTGTTCTCGGGCAAGGGCTAAATGCATTCCGGGATCGAACCTCGCGGATCAAAGACGAAAATGAGACTTGAGAAGTTGTCAACGACAGCCGTAGGTTTCCTTATAACGAATTGGATCTTAATTCTATAATAGGTTATAAGATTGTTTGTGTGTGTAATTTGTTTGTTGACATGTTTAGAACATTTATTGACCTATTAGATTTTTTTAATGCCATGGTTTTATAATATGTATAAAATGAGTTTTTACATATTAGGTCAAGTTATGAATTTCCGTCATATTTAGCTATGTTTCATAATTTAATAGGTTAATCGTTAACATATTTCCAACACCACGTCTCTCCCCTGAATGTGACACTTACACACGTGTAGGGTTCCTAGGGGTTCGTCTGAATCCCAGCGCGCATGTCTGAGTGGTCGGCCCTGTGTTTCGGATTCCAGTCAAACTACCACGAAAAGGAGTAAACGAAAAGATTCTGGATTTTATGAGATTAAGAGGGTGGACTATTTTATGAGCAATTAAGACGAAACGATCACTCAAAAAATAAAAGATGAATATAGAAAATGATTTTCTCCCTTGTTAGGGTTTGGCCGAAACAGGCAAATTGTGCCTAGGGTTTTCAGGAATCCATTTTGCTCTCTCTAGGATTCTCGGTCAAGGGAGACTCTCTCTCTCTAGGAATGATGCTCGGCCAAATAAGATTAGTGTTAGGGTGAGAGAGAAAATTTTGTCTATTTATTTAAGAGGTAATGGGCTTAGGTTAAGTTAGGCCCATTAATTCATTTCTTTAGTTTGAAGCAATATTTACAAACCTATAGGATGGCCGGCCATATTACTCAAATTAATCTAATTTATTGTTTTTATTTATTCCTAATATAATTCTTGATTAAATTAGAATATCTCATTGATTTTAATGACACGTCATTAATTAATTAACTCTATCAATCTTTACTTAAATCGGAAATCGTATTATTATCAATTTAATAATACGATTTGATTCATGAAATAAAAGTGATCAAAATTAAAATAATTATTTATTTATTTAATCACAAGAGAAATAATTACTTTAGTGTAAATCAAAATTTACGTTCTATGTGAAAACAATTAAATTGATTTAGTACTTAAAAATATTTCAATTCCATAATTGAACTTAAAACATTATTTCAAAAAATCATCTTTACATATTTTTAATACTTGTTTCGTTCATCTAAATTCCGTCTGAGTGTTTAACATTGAGACCTCATGGACCCACATGAACAAAGCTTTAGAATAAAGTTCGAGCACAAAATTTCACAAACTTTTCCCGACTTTTAATTCTTAATATAGGTCGATTCCACTAAAGAAACAATATTGAATATCTCTACGTTCATATGCGTTTATTTACGTTTGATGTTATACAACTATTCTTCACACGATCCATGGTGTATTTTATGATATTACCATTTGTGTGTATCATTAACTAAGAGGGATATAAAATTAGTGTTTAATCTCGAAGTTATTATTTCACCAACTCATTTGTTATTAGTGAACGAGAAAAACATAAAGTGAGATGTTACAACATGTCACATGAACATTTCATTCATTAAATATCAGACCCGGTTTATTCGCTCGCACTTCAAAGAACGAAGCATGGTGTGATACCAATGCTTGTAGCATTCTTACAACACAACACCAATCGTCGAGTCTATGAAAACTTATTTAGACATTGCCCATTGACTAATCAAATGTCATAAAGTGTCACAAGAAAATATGTATTCACTTAAGGATTTATGTAATTGTGAAAATAGCCCTCGTTTATGATTTTGAAGTTTCGAGTGATATAACTGTTTTATCTCAAACTTCAAAGTGTAACAAGTCTTGTTCAATGTGTTCATTGAGACATCAAGAATAAATTTCAGAGTCACCACTCTCCATATTACAAGATACGATATCGTTAATTTATTCAAACAATCATTACTCATATACGATTGTCCTATCGATCTTTAGATTGCGAACTTTTATTTTAAACTAGTAGAGATAATGTATCTTCTCAAGTCTGTACTTAACACTTCTTTAGTTGATGACAGTTTCAGGGCGTAGACATACATGCATAAACACAATCTTAAATAAGATGAATAATCAAACTTTATTTAACTTTAACAAAAAGAATACAAATGTGTTACATGTCTCATATCTCTTTTGTAGGCATAAATCTCAACACGTGATAACTCATCAAATATCCTGATAAAGGTGCCCTCCAATTTCGTATTTAGAAAACATGTCCATTACATCGAGAGTTTTATGTGGATGTATTTTTTTCTCCGATTAACATTTTTATCTCAGAGTTTTTCAACGAAATAACATAAACACGTAACCATGATGTGTATCTTAATTAGAAATACCGTGATGAGATGAGATAATGCATAAAAGTTTTCTTACTTTTACAAGTTACCGTACTTTCACACTTGTAAATAATATTTACCACTTGTCATTTCTAACTTGTATAAGTTTTTTTTTTTTTTGGATGCATTCTAACTTGTATAAGTTGCCTATAAAAACACTTCTCTTATCTAGTAAAATCTATCCCAAAAATAAAATTTCATTATTGTTTCCTTCCATGTCTTGGTATAAGTTACCACAATATTTTCCTCTAATATTTTGTTTAACCAACCATCCATTGGTTTAGAGACGATTATGATAGAGACAAAATTTTGGATAAGGAAATGACTTCAGTCTTAGTCTTTTAATTATATTCATGCACCATATTTTTCATAGACTATAATGAGCATCCAGTCAGCTTGGAAAATGTCATGTACTAGGAAGTAGGAACCAAAATATCAGCATGAATATTTATTTCCTAGTAGAAATGACGTAACGAAAAAAAATGTCTTTTGCTTTAAGACATACATATATGAATGTTCCAAATAAAATATAAAAAATTGCCCACCTAATTTAAAAACACGGTGCAGGCAAAATTAAAGATTGTTACAACCTCGAGTATGGAGAGAGAACCCAAAGAGAAAAAAAAAAAATTAGATCTTACATAGTTATATATATAATATAAATATTATAAACGTGGAATTTATTAACTTGTATATTCCTATTGCATTACTGCAAAAAAATGTGACGATGATAGATAGGGATGTAATACTATTACTAACATATATGCGTTGAACTGCTATATTTAGAGGTTCCAAATGGATTCGACGACGTCATCCACGTCATCAAAAACGACGGACGACGTCGTATACGCGTAGTAGTGACAATCTTGCATCCACATCTTCGGTGAGTCCATCGGCGACTCGTTTATCGCCTGAATCTGGCTCGGCGACAGCCCCACAGTCACCGGCGGAGACGGGACCGGCGGCGGACGGCGGATTCGCTGCGCGGCCTGCTGGGCGGCGAGCTGGACGTCCTCTGGCCGGGAACTCGCCGGAGTGGGCATTTCGTTGGCGAGCTCCGGGAAGTTGAGGCGAGCGGAGCGGCCGCGGAGGTGAAGCGCCGCGACGTCGTACGCGGCGGCGGCCATCTGAGGCGTGTCGTAGCTTCCGAGCCATATGCGAGTCTTCTTTCCGGGCTCTCGAATCTCCGACACCCATTTTCCCCACTTTCTCTTCCTCACTCCGCGGTAACCCTCTGGGGACACGTGGCCGCCGTACGTGGTGTCCTCTTTCCTCTGATCGTGTTCTTGTTCTTCTTCCATGAATTTCATGTATAATATTTGCGTGTAGTTAGAGTGGTTATACTGTGTGCGTGTATACATATATATAGTAGCAAGAATGTGAAGCCTTCCTGGTACTTGCACCATTTATATGTGGAAATCTGCTGTCAATGACACATGTGTGCACATATATATATAGTTTTATAATTGTTTACTTTTGGTTTTGTTTTGTTGAAATTATGCAATCACATCATGGAACATACTATACCTTTTTTTTCTTATGTACTTTTAATAACTGCTCCTTTTATTTTTCTTTTTCACCTTTTTGCATTACAATATATAAAATAAATATATATAATATAATATGTGTGTACACATTATGCGGCCTTCTTAAATTACAAACTTCACCGTGGAACAATTTATGGTAGTTGACCGCAACGTGTTAATAATATGTTCATTTTCATAATGTAATACATGTTATCTATGACCATTTGGAGAATATTTTATTGTTTATGTATGATACTAAATAAAAATGTTAAATAATTATCACGCCATAACTATGACAACAAATATAAATAATTATGCCCTGAGAACCACAAAATGTCGAGCACATCCATGACAAGGACCAAGAGTTCCCCAAATTTGTATTCCGTAAAACTCTACATGACCTTTGGCTCTGGTCTCTCTAACAGGATATTATTGCCAAATAACAGTGTTAGTGTTTGCTGATGGGAAGGGACATTCATGTGTTAGCGTCAAAACACCAACCCAAATAAACAACTAATGTGACGATGGAGAGTTATTATTTTCAGCGGCATTAGCTAATAACAGTAGCTCTAGTGGTCGTTTAAACATAATTAGAAACGTATGTTTTAGAAAATTTATACCTATCACAACTTTCATTATTATAGCATTACTTAGTCACACTAGGAGAAAAAAAATGTTTTTAGAAACGATAGGGCTTAAGGCTAGACAAAACAATATCAATTCATGATAAACTTAAATAAGTCGCTGGCAAAACACACACTATTTTATTTTTTGAATATAGAAACGGCACTTCTAAAAAACGAGAAACTTTAAAAAGCGACATATGTCACTTCTAGATGTAAATTTTAATTCTATGAACGATCATGTTTTAATGTCTTGGTAAGAGTGGTTAGGGCGTCTACCATCCATTTGAAACATTACACCCGCATTTTCATTTAAAAACATAATTATTTCGTGGTTTATCTATATTAAAAGTAAAATCAACGGAATTTGATCAAATATCGTTTTTCAAAATATTCAAGTCTCGTTCAAATGCTCTATAACACATTAGGATTCATTGATTAAAAGCGACATATACCACTTCTAGATATAAATTTTAATTTTATGGAAGATCATGCTTCAATGTCTTCGTGACTAGTTTAGACGCGAGATGTTGCTAATCAAACGAATAATTTAGAAGCGAATGAAACTGTTACAGTATATGGTTTTAAATGTGACATTTGTCGCATCTAATAGTCCTGAACTCGTATACCATAGTAGCATATGCGAATTTACATACGAGTTCAAGACTATTAGATGCATCAAAAAATTTGTATGTTAAACTCTCAAAAGCGATATGTAGCATATGAAGGTTTGCATCATTAGGTGCGACAATTTAGATGCGAATTATCATACCGAGAGTTACATCTATATATACTTATTTTGGCATAGTAATTAATTTTCGGATGTAACATGTCCCATCCAAAATTTTTCCTGCAGGATTTTTTATTGCAACATGTCGCATCCGAAACTCTTTCCCTATAAAAAAAGTTACTTAAGTTTTTTTTCCTAATGATGTTGTTTTTCGGACATGTCGCATATAATAATATTAAAATATTTAAACTGAAAATTGAACAAGCCACCTCGATTAATATAAAAAACTGGAATTTTGGAGCGTCTCCAAATTTTGACTTGCAAATGCAATAATATCGTATCTGATAAGTTTAGTTGAGTTTTAAATGTGACTTTTCGCATCCACTTGTCCCAACATATTGCAATTTTATTTTTCTCAATTTTATTAGTAGATGCGACATGCCGCTTCTGAAAGTCTGTAGACACTAGGATAAAATAAGCTTCAAATGCAACGAAAGTCGCATAAGAAAGCCCAAATATCGCATATGACAATGCTAGCAGATGCATTAATGATGCGACGTTGTTGCATCTAATACTTTGTATCTGAAAGTTTTAGATGTGAAATGTCGCATCTAAAAGTCCAAAAGTTTAGATATGAAAATAAAGATGCGGCAGATCCCACCTATAGTCGCATTTGAACAAAAGATATTTGCGCGGTTCTTGACTTTGTATGCGACATGTTTTCAGGTATATTGTCGAATTGAAAATAAGAAAATGAATTGTTACTAAATTATAAGAAGTTACTTGTATTAGCATCGTATGATTAGTGGATCGATATCTAAATAATTAGAATCGATAGCATCTATCTTCTATAGTCTCCACATTAAACTGAATCGCATGTCGAGCATTTTTGGGCCTTAAACTAAAACGTGGTCGATGACTGAGATACGCCTTGAAAGCCATATCCAAAGTAACATGTGTGAAATGCAAAGTGAAAGTTAGTCACTGTGTTGAAGCCTTTTGTATTTTTGATAATTGACAAACTGGATATACTTTGGCTGTAGATGTGTCATTTAAGCACCGTTACAACACACTAACCAGGGTACTTATGATGGTGAAAGTGAGACTTGATCTAATCTTGAAGTGATGGACTTGTAGATTGTATCTTCGGATTCTTTGACTCATCTCGTTGACGTCTAGCACAGAAGCATATTAAACTTATGTCTTGGAAATTCAAAATATGATTGTAGAAGAAAATGAGTCATAGATACGAAATCCAACATCCCTGAAAGGAGGTTAATGTTCATCCACCTAAGATTTTATGCACACTTTTGAAGTTGGTTTACGTTCGGTTGAATATCTTGCTAGAGAATCAAGAATGCTTTGGGATTCTATGTAACGAGAAAGGTATAACATAATAATTATCCTTTCTCGATGATGGATGAACCTAGAGGATCTAGATTACGAACTAAATATTTCAATTAAAATTCGTTGCGATGAGTGAAATAATTCTAGTGTAAATGAGATATCATCCTTGTATTACATGGTGGATTACTGAGCAAGGTTAAACGAATCGTTTGAAAAAGAGAAAGTATTCTTTAGTTTTTTTGTTCGGAATTGTGTACTTTTATTATTAGGTCTATAGTTCCCAACTCGGTTCCAATAAAAGCGAGTAGGAACTCTCTTATAATAACGTGTATCATTATTAATTTCTCACAAGTTGTAATGATTATTGACTGCATTAATTTTGAAATATAAGTGTTTACAAAATAAAATAATATTTATAGTAGAGTTGATTATTTATTGTTGGATCAACTATATAATCAACTTATTAATTATTTTATTTATTGATTGGATCAAGTAAATAAATAATAAAAATAGATTTAAAGGTACTGAACTTAAAAAGCCCAAAAGCTTAAATGGGCTTAGGGCACATTTGGCAACTAGGGTCCGCTCATTTTCCAAATGACATAGAGTATGATCGGACATTTTTCTATGCGAAGGAAAGATTGTCTTTTTTTTTTTTTAAATAGGTGGAGAACTAATAGAATAATTTATTTACTTATAACTTCTCCCTATCTAGAAGGAAAATATTAAGAGGTTTTCAAAGAGAAAAGTTTTCTTGTATGATCTAAAATAAATAAATAAATATATTACCTTAAATATTAATCTAATGGATGAAAAAAATTTAGAATCATCAGATGAGATCTAGCGGTTAAGATTAAATTCATAATTTAAAGAAAAATAATATATTCTAACTAACTCTAGAATATCTCTCTTGAAAAATGTATAAACAGATGACGAAAATAAGTATTTTCTCTTTCCAACATAAAAACAATTAAGCCCTCTCTCTCTTATAGTTGGCCAAACATTTGATTCTTTCTCCACAAAATTGCTCTCGTCTATTCTTAGATTTAAGAGACAAAAGATCTAAATGCCTCGTTTTAGATCTAAGAGATATAAGAGTGATGCCCACACATTTGTGCTATTCGCTTGGGAAATTATGTTTTGGAAGAGTGTGGTGTCATCAAATTAACGAGTGTTAGGAGGAGATCTGATTGTGGAAGAAAAGAAGACGAAGGACTAATGTATTTTACACTGAAGGCGAATTGTCAAGGTTTGAAGTTCTTCAGTCAAACTCGTTAGTCTTCTATTTCGCCTCTTTATTGGCTACTTGATATTTGCTATCCGCCTATAATTAATTAAATATTCTAGATTTTTTTTCAATCATATTTAATTGGTTGTATATGATGCCTAACGTTGGAAATTATTTAACAATTTAAACAATAATATTACATAACACATCTATATGTGGCGGAATTATATAATATGATCTGTATTAAAACTCATTTTAATAAACTAACAACCTAGGCATTAAAAATCATAAACATGTCAATAAACTATTAATTCTAAACATGTCAACAAATTGAACCAAACCATCTAACAACTTATAAACACATTCATAAATAATTAAGACAAATCCAATTCGTTTAGAACACTTACATGTGAGATTGTAAACAACCTCGTGCGTTGCTAGCTAACTCATGAAGGCCTCGTCAAAATTCTGAAATCTGACCCGCCGGATTGGAAGAGAGGACTCGCCGGATTAGAATCTGTCTCGCCGGACAAAAACGTGCCTGCATCGCTGTGGCTTCGTCCGGTGGAATTTGACCGCAAAATTTTGAAGGAATGTGGGAGAGGCCGAGAGGAATGACCCTGTAAAATTTCGTGAACAGAAACGTCCTGAGCCGCCGGTGGCGGCTTAGGCATGCTTGCAGTCCGGTGACCAATCCGGCGACCCAATCCGGCCAGCAGGCATAAATGAGTCTCCCACAGTTTCGCTCAATTTTTTCACGTCTCGAATGGGTACCTGCGTGTACAAAGTCACTCAAACATCAATAGAAGAGTCAATGGTAATTCCCTCGGGATTTGATGAGATTAAGAGGGTGGGCTCTTCAATTGAACAACAAGGGACACTCGGGATCACTCAAGAACTTTCGGGAGATCAAGAAAATATTTCTTGATCTCTCTCTCTCTCTAAAATTTCGACCAAAGAACTCAAGAGAAGGGGGAGAGAGAGGTTGTCCGAAAATTTTATGATTAGGGTTAGGGTTAGAGTTTTCATAAAAACCTTTTAAATAAAGAGAGAGTGAGCTTTTCTTAGGTCAAACTCAATATTTAAACTTAAGCCCATTATTCATTTAATTAATTTCAAAAATTAATTAATATACGTTAATATCCATTAATTCTCTAACCTAATTCATTAATTATGGCCGATTATAATCATATATATTTCGAAAATATTTATTTTGATTTATTTCCATAATAATATTTAATTATTTTGGAATATCTCAATTATTTTAATGACAAATCATTATTTTTATACTATTCAAGATAGTACGAAATGAGAAAATATTTATTTTCATATTTTATTTATTTGAATAATTTATATACGTTAATATCCATATATTAACATAATATGATTCATTAAATAAATGTAATAATAAATAACAAATTATTTATTTGATTACTTAGAAAAATATTTTCTTAGTGTAAATCGCAATTTACTTAAATGAGAAAATCAAATTGTCCTTGTTCAATAAATCTCTTCCGAGGGTCTATCATTGAGACGTAATGGACCCACATGAATGAAGCTTTAGAATAAAGATCGGACACAAAACTTCACAAACCTTTTCCGTCTTTTAATTCTTAATATTAGTAATTCCACTAAAGGACTAATATTAAAACTCTCGAAGTTCATATGCGTATATTTTCCGTTTGATGTGACAAAAAAAATTCTCCACACGATCCACAGAGTATTTTACGATATTACCCTTCATGTGTATCAGTAACTCAGAAGAATGTAAAATTACCGTTTTACCCCTGAGTTATTATTTCACTAACTTTTTTGTTATTTGTGAATGAGAAAAACATAAAGTGAGATTTCTTTACATGTCATATGTTTTAATCAAAGAATGTTCTTATTCGATGAATACCTGGCCAGGTTTATCCATTCACACTCTCATAACAAAGCATAGTGTGAAACTGACGCATTAGCATTGTTTCTACATGAATTCCGTATCCGTGAGTCACATAACCCAACAAGACAGCGTTATGACACCAACCACCGGGTCAAATGCAACTATAATTTTAGCCACTGCCCATTGACAAATTAAATTTCATAAGGTGTCACATCGATTATGCATTCACTTCAGGATTTAGGTAAGTACCAAACTACCACTCGTATGTGATCTTGAAGTTTTGAGTGTTTAACCGGTTTTATCTCGAGCTTAATAGTATCACAGGTCTTGTTCAATATCTTCTAGAAGATATCAAGAATGAAATACAGAGTCACAACTCTCTATATCACAAGATAAAATATCATGATCCATTCAAACAATCATTACTCATATTCGATTGCTCCATCGATCTTAAGATTGCGAACAAATGTTTAAACTAGTCACAAGGGGCTATCTTGTCAAGTCTATACTTAGCACCCCTTTCGTTGATGACAGTTTCAGAGCGTAACATACACATATAAACACAAACTTAAATGAAGAATGAATATTTAATTTTATATAATGTTTTAGCAAAATCAAATACAAAGTATTTATAATGTCTTAAATCTCCTTTATGGGCACCAATCCCAACACCTAAATCACGAACACATATCACATCCAACAACTTATCCTCCAATACAATTAACTCACAAGAATTATATATGTCAACGTGGTAGCAACAATCCTAGATGAGAAACAACTATATATCTTCACTGAAAAACTCATTGATTGAGTCCGATATTATATTGTGCATGTTTCTACGACTAATTAACTCCTAGTATTAAGGATTTCTACTATGTTGATAAATTAATTACAAACAAATAAAAAATAGATGAAACTAAGATGTGCAACAAAAAAGATGGTCGATATGCTGGCGGAGGCAGTGTGCTAGTGGATATTCTACAAAAAAAAAACTACAAACCAAAAATTTTAGAACGAAATACGTAAATCAACACCACCAACATAAATAAAATTAAAAGACATGTACGTTGGTTGTGAACTTGGCGTTTGTGGTTGTGAACCCGACAACATTGGTTGCGTGACTGTGGCAGGATATGTCAAAAGAGGAATTATGGAGTTTGGTGCAGTGAGATGAGTTGGCGGATTTATGGAAAGTAAAGACACGGTCAAAGATTTTTCGGTCATGGAGCGAAATAGTAAAATCAAGAACCTGACTCACATTGACAGTCATGTCTCAAGTAGTCTCGTGGAGGCGTGACTCAATGTGGATACGTGGCTCGAGGAAGCTATTCGAGGCGTGCTTCACCATAAAGGCATGGCTCATGGAGGCAACCATAGGCATGAGGCTTGGGGTGGCATAGCTCGTGGAAGCTTAGTGAAGGCATGGCTCGGGGAGTCTCAGTGAGGCATGCCAAGCTGAGGCTCGATGGAGGCGTTGTTCGCGCATGCTCAGAGACGCTCGCAGAGGCATGGTTTGTGGCGGAGGCAATGTGTGGCTCACAAAGGCATGGTTTGTGGCGGAAGAAATGTGTGGCTTGCAGAGGCCGGAGGTGTAATCAGAGAGAAATAAGGTCGGAGTTGTATTGAGAGAGAGAGAGGTGACAAATTTGAGATGCGGTCTAAATGGTAAAGGAAAGAGCCGAAAAACTAATTATCAGGTGCGACATATCGCATTCGATAATCCCAACGGATGCGATATGTCGCATCTAAAAAAAACTACCACGTCAATTAAATGAAAAATATGGAGAAATTTGAGACCTCATGGACCCACATGAACGGAGCTTTAGAATAAAGATCAGACACAAAAGTTTACAAACATTTTCCGTCTTTTAATTCTTAATATTGGTCGATTCCACTAAAGGACCAATATTGACAATCTCTCTGTTCATATGCGCATATTTTATGTTTGATGTGATAAAACCATTTCTCACACGATCCACAGAGTATATTACGATATTAACCTTCATGTGTATCAGTAACTAAGAGGAATGTAAGATTAGTGTTTTACCTCTTGAGTTATAATTTCACTAACTCCTTTGTTATTTGTGAATGAGAAAAAACATAAAGTGAGATGTCTTTACATGTCACATGTTTTAATCAAAGAATAAACTCATTCAATGAATACCTGGCCAGGTTTATTCATTCACACTCTCATAACAAAGCATAGTGTGATACTAATGCATTTGCATTATTATTACATGAATTCCATATCTATGAATCATGTAACCCAGCATCACATCCTTGTGACACCAACAGTCGGGTCAGCTGCAACTAAAAATTAGTCATTGCCCATTGACGAATCAAATGTCATAAAGTGTAATGTCAACTACATATTCACTTCAGGATTAAGGTAAGTATCATAATACTCCTTCAGTTCTGAACTTGAAGCCTCGAGTGTGTAAACAGTTTTGTCTCGAGCTTCTAAGTGTCACAGGTCTTGTTCAGTATCTTCTATAAGATACCAAGCATGAATCATAGAGTCACAACTCTCTATATCACAAGATGAGATATCATGATTCATCCAAACAATCGTTACTAAGACTCGATTGCTCTATCGATATTTAGATTGCGAACAAATGTTTCAAACTGGTCACAAGGGGTTATCTTGTCAAGTCTGTACTTAACACCCTTTTCGTTGAAGACAGTTTCAGAGCATAGCTTAAACATAAATAAACAAAATCTTCAAAAGAATGAACATTTATTCATATAAATGTTTCAGCAAAAATTAAATACATAAAGTATTTCAATGTCTAAAATCTCCTTTGTGGGCACCAATCCCAACAAACTCCCACTTGACTCAAAGGAGATGCGAATGATCCTTCAGTCCCAATCCTTCTAGGTGTCCCTCGAAGACTTTACTCGTTAAAGGCTTCGTGAAGGGATTAGCAAGGTTGTTTAACGTTGAGATCTTCATGACTTCAGCATCCCCTCTGTGAACGATATTGTGAACCAGGTAATACTTGCGCTCTATGTGTTTAGAGCGCTTGTGACTTCTTGGCTCCTTACAATTAGCGACTGCCCCACTGTTATCACAATAAAGTGTAATAGGCTCGCTTGCACTTGGAACAACTTCCAAGTACATAAGGAATTTCCTCAGCCACACAGCCTCCTTTGCAGCTTCACAAGCTTCCACATACTCGGCTTCCATGGTCGAGTCAGCAACACAAGATTGCTTGATACTCCTCCAAACAACGGATCCACCATTCAGGGTGAACACAGACCCTGACGTGGATTTCATGGAATCCTTGTCCGCCTGAAAATCGGAGTCGGTATATCCAATCAGATTCAGGTCACCACCTGAATACGCAAGCATATGTAGGTTCTCGTTCTCCGAAGATACTTGAGAACATGCTTGACAGCAACCCAGTGCTCGGGTTCAGGGTTAGACTGAAATCTGCTCACTACGCCTACTGCGTAGCAAATTTCTAGTCTTGTGCAATGCATAGCATACATGAGACTTCCTACGGGTGAAGCGTAAGGAATGTGTCTCGTGTCCTCAACATCTTGAGGTGTCTTGGGAGACATCTCACTTTAGAGATGCACTCCATGTCTGAAAGGTAGCTGTCCTTTCTTGGAGTCTTGCATACTGAAGCGATCCATGATCTTATCAATATAAGACGCTTGAGAGAGCGCTGGCTTACGATTCTTTCGATCGCTAAAGATCTGAATACCCAGAATGTAAGCTGCCTCTCCAAGATCCTTCATCTCAAATTGCTTTGACAGCCAGATTTTAACCTCTGACAACTTCCCTACATCATTCCCAATGAGTAGTATGTCGTTCACATAAAGGACTAAGAAAACCACCTTGTCATCGTTTATCATCTTATAAACGCATGGCTCATCTACTGACTGATCAAAGCCGTAGCTCTTCACAGTCTCGTCGAATCTAATATTTCACGACCTAGATGCTTGCTTCAATCCATAAATGGACTTGAGCAACTCACAAACCTTGCATTGTTGGCCTTTCTCCATGAACCTGTCTGGTTGAGCCATATAAATGCGCTCGTAAAGATTGCCATTCAAAAATGTAGTCTTGACATCCATTTGCCATATCTCATAATCTACGGGTGCGGCAATGGATAAGAGAGTGCGGATGGACTTCAGCATAGCGACTGGCGAGAAGGTATCTTCATGGTCGATACCTTCTTTCTGTGTGAACCCTTTCGCCACAAGTCGTGCCTTAAATGTCTCAACATTTCCATCCGGTCCTCTCTTCTTCTTGTAGATCCATTTACATCCTACAGGCTTAATGTCTTCAGGTGGATCTACAAGCTTCCAGACCTCGTTGACATACATCAAATGCATTTCAACGTTCATGGCTTCTTGCCATTGGTTTGCCTCGGAACTCTGCATCGCTTGAGAAAATGATACTGGATCATCTTCTTCATTGTATGCGACTGCAGTAAAATATTCTCCGATACCTATGTATCGAACATGTTGTCTAACAACTCTGTTACTACGACGATGCGCAGGAGTCTCAGATTCCGAGTGTTGTTCTCCCACTGTTGGAATAGGATCCGTCCTATCTTGTGAAGTACCAGCTACTTCACCCAACATTCCTTTAGCACAAGTCTGCTTCTCGGTACTGAATTCTTCATATAATCTGCTTCCAGAAATCTAGTGTTCGTGCTAATGAATGTTTTCTGATCAGCAGCACTATAGAAGATGTACCCTTTTGTCTCCTTGGAATATCCCACGAAAAGGGATACTTCTGAACGACTAGCCAGCTTGCTAGTCTTTTGTCTCAGCATATGCGCTGGACAACCCCAGATGCGAGTATGGTGTAAAACGGATTTTCTACTACTCCATCTTTCATAGGGTGTGCCAGGTACCGTTTTAGATGGGACCTAGTTCAGAATGCAAGCAGTTGTTTCTAGGGCATATCCTCAAAACGAATTCGGAAGCGATGAGTAACTCATCATCAATCTCACCATATCTAACAGAGTTTGATTCCTTCTCTCTGACACACCGTTTTGCTGCGGGGTGCCAGGTGCTGTAAGCTAAGAATAAATTCCTTCTTCCTTAAGAAAGTCTTCAAACTCTCCAGACAAGTACTCTCCCCCTCAATCTGATCGAAGGGTTTTGATCTGTTTCTCCGTCTGCTTTTCAACTAAAGCCTTATACTATTTGAACATTTCAAAAGTATTTGACTTATGTCGCATAAGGTAGATGTGACCAAACTTGGAGTGGTCATCAGTGAAGGTCACAAAATATTTGTAACCTCCTCTTGCCTGGATGTTTATTGGACCACATACATCACTATGTATAAGTTCTAATACTTGCGTGGCCCTTAGGCCCTTTGTTGAGAAAGGTATCTTGGTCATCTTGCCTTCAAGACAGGATTCACACGTAAGAAGACTTCCTACGTGTAGAGATTCTAAAGGACCATCTGTTGTTAATCTCTTGATCCTATCCAGGCTAATATGCCCAAGACGTAGGTGCCATAGATATGTGTCGTCAGTTTCATCAGTATGAAACGTCTTACGCTTCCTAAGTGAATCATTATTCACCTCGGTGTCCAAGAGTGTCGGCTCAACAGGATATAAATAATAAATAGAATCCACACGTTGAGCTTTAGTTATGAAACAATCATCAATAAAAATCTCAATACAATTATTGATCTTAAAATTGAAACCTTGTTCTTCTAAACGACCAAATGAAATCAAATTCTTGCAAAAATCCGGAACATAATAAACATTATTCAATAATAAAGTTTCCTTTCCAAACTTGAGCTTCATGGTCCCGATAGATCTCGCTCCGACCTTCGTTCTATCACCCTAGTTGAATCCGAACTCTCCGTCACCTAAGCTCCTGGTTTTCCTAAAATCATTCAAATTACACACAACGTGGTCAGACGCCCCGCAATCAAGAATCCAGGGCGATGCCTTGTTTGTAGTATAACGAGCTTGAGTAACAAAGACTATACATTTCCCCTTGACACTCTTGAGGTAGGTAGGACAGTTCCTCCGCCAGTGGCCAGCCTCTCCGCAATGGTGACACTTGTGCTCAGACTTGGCCACATTTGCGATCCCTTTGCCCTTAGCATCCACAGCCTTCTTGTAAGGCTTCTTGGAACCCGTTCGGTTGGCGTTTTTGGGCCTCTTCATCATCCTCTTAGAACTAGAGGTCGAGGCTCTGTGTTCAGCAACATTGAGCTCTCCCGACTTCTTCTTGTTCTTAGGGAGAAGTCCCTCGGCAGTCTGTAACTCCTTCATAAGCTCAGTTACAGTGTAATTGAGCTTGTTCATGGAGTAGTTCAGACGGAAGCTATCAAAAGATTCTGTTAGAGTCTCCAAGATCATGTCAATCTTGGTTTCTCCGTCAATCTCTGAACCAAGGATCTCCATGTCATTCAGGTGACCCATGATCAATAGCATGTGTTCCCGGACCAAAGATCCTTGCTTCATCCTACAGTTCATGAAACTGCGAATAGCTTGCTGCCTTGCCTGACGCCCATGACATCCGAACATCTCATGAAGATTGTACAGGATTTCATATGCTGTGGAGATATCTCGATGAGATTGTTGCAACACATTGCTCATCGATGCCAAAATGTAGCATCGAGCAATCTCATCCACGCATCGTAGGCGTCCTTGTCTTCCTTGCTTGAGTCAGCACTCGGAGCAGGAGGACATGGGGTCGTGAGAACATACTTGTGCTTCTCCACCGTCAATACGATGTCGAGGTTACGTTTCCAGTCAAAGTAATTGTCACCCTCGAGTTTATTTGAACTTAAAATCGTTTGAAGTGGATTAAAAGACATTTTGCTGAAAAACATTAATAAAATAAATGATTTTAGTATGTGCTATATTTTTGAATTATATGCATGCATGAACAATCCTAATATGGTGAGGAAAGCGATAAATAATTCATGGTATTGTGAACAACAATAGTTTATTACTTTTCCTATAGGGAAATCGTAATTAACCTCCTTTCACAGTCGTGACACATCACTATTTAACTCGAACCATCTAAGAAGTCACAAATTCTAGTTCTTACTAATTACCATAAATGTTTGGTCACTTATTTTTAACGCAGGGCCTCTATGTGAGGATTACTTTAAAACAAAGTCTAAGCGTACAACCGACACGTGGCCCTCACTCAAGTCACTTTGTAGACGGTTCTGTTGGCAGAGATGCCCACAAGAAGATTGTTTATTTGCATATTGATGTAATATATAAATCTTTGTAAAGTCCTTATTTAAAGATTGTTTATTTACATATTGATGTAATATATAAATCTTTGTAATTTGCTGATTAAATTAATAAAAGTTGAAACGTTCATTCATTCCTTTTTAGTTTGATTGAAGATTTATGATATTCAATAGTCTTATAGTCCTTAATCAAACCTAACAATGTATGAAGAGACAAATGTAGATTTGCGTGAACAAACTCTTCATGGTTTGAATAAAACGATATATTCTCAATCTAAAGATCAACGGACTATTGATCCCAGTATGATTATTGGAAGAATCTAGGATGTCTGGTTACGAGGCATAGAGAGTTAGGAACTCTGTAGTTCTTCCAGTGTATCTTTCGAAGATACTGAATTGACCAGTGCACCTTTAGAGATAATAGAAGAACAAACCATTTAACATCTTCTATCTCAAGGTCACTACGTATGAATCACATCATGCTTACTTAAATCCTAAAATGAGACATGTCATTTCATAGCATTAATACTCTCATTTGAGGAAGTCAAATTCTAGGTCCAATGTGTGATCTATACAAGGCCTATTGGTGAGATATTAAGTTATGAAGATGTCATGAACCAACTTTGTGAAGTTCTCATAGATATGAAATTCATGTACAAGATTGCTGAGATGCAATATATATCACCTCATGCTTTATTACTTGGATTGTGAATAAATGAATTGCACAATGTCCAAATTTAAGTAGCGACTTTATTTGGATGAAACAATGTGACGTGTTAGCTCCTCGTCAATACATTGTTTCTGACTTATTCACAAGTAACAAAGGAGTTGAGGAAATAACAACTAGAAGGGTAAAATTGTAATTTTGTAAATCCCGCCTAGTTGATGATATTCATGAAGGGTAAACATAGATAACATTGAATGGATCCTCTCAATATAATTAAGTTGAACTTGAGTAGAAAATAAATTCATTTGAACCGAGAGATTCTCAATGTCGACCCTTTAGTGGAGTCAGTCGACATTAAGCTAATACTCGGAAAAAGTTTGAGAACTTTTGAGTCCGAGTATAGAAGCTCAAGCTTTGTTCATTTGGATCTATAAGGTCACCATTATAGGTCATTAGAGTAGGATTGTTAAACTAGAAGCTAAGTCAAAATAAATTCAAGTGTTGAACTAGACTTTTTCTCGGAAAATGTCTAAAGAGTATTTTTGTCCACAAGGACATAAAATGATGTGAATGTCAATATAAGATTTTGAATATTTTCATTTGATGAAAATATAAATTATTTTCTAAAGCCGAAAAGTCGTTTGAGGCATTATGAAATTAATTTCGTTATTTGTGCAATTATAATTCTACAATGTGTATTTTAAGAATTGTTTTAAAAGAAATAAGGAAGCATTAGATGCTCCCCCCTAGGTAGAGTTCGGCCAAGATAGTGCATCAAGAGGAGAGTTTTATTTCTTTTTTCTTATAAGGATAATTACCCAAAAAAAAAGAAAAAAGAAAATGAATTTCCTTAAGAAGGAAACAAATGTGCTAAGTGAGGAAACAAATTTCTTCACTAATGCAAGGTATATGGCCGGCCAAACCAAGAGGGAAAGGGGAAGGGAAAATCAAATATTGTGTCATGAATACATTATTCATTCATGAATGAATAATTGACCTTTATAGATTTTTCCTTCTCCTATAAATAGAGCCTCACAAAGAGATGTGAAAGTTAAGCTTTTTTATTGCTCTCTCCTTATTGTGGCCGACCCTCTCCCTCTCTCTCTCTAGAAAATACTCTTCTTGTTTTGCACCTAGATTCACATTTAATCTAGAGAATTAGCTTCTGATTCAAGAATTGTTCTTGGTTCATATTGTTTAATTGTGCCCACACACAAATCCTTCCAAAACCTCTAAAGACTCTTGTAATAGAAATCTTAGGTTTCTTGAGTTCAAGATTAGGAGTGAAGGTGACGAGCGAGCCAAGGAAGATGATCTACCTTTCTCGAGGCGCTTCAAGATCAAGCTACAAAGAAAGGTTGGTATTCTAGTAAATTAAATAATGCTTTTAATAAATAACATGTATATGCTTTTTCTAGGTTAGTAAAATTGTTTTACTTGAAAAAAAAAAAATTTAATTCCGCCATTAATTTGATTAATGTTAAATTTTTCTTTAACCCTAGACCTATTCCAACAAATGGTATCAGAGCTATGGTCAAAGCATAAATATGTACTTGTTATTTAAAATCATTATAAGAAAATTGTTTTCTAAATTTGCTTGAATAAAGATTTTTCAAAAGACTAGATCTTACAAAATTTTAATTTTTTGGTACGACCTCTAAAATTAATTATTTGTTGATTTTCCACTTGTTATATATGCTATATAAATACATTAAAAACAGTTTTTAATTATTTTATGTTTAGCATATTCCAAATCAATTTTTTGACAAATTTGAAAATTCGTGTACATAGTTTAAACTAGTTCTCTACACTTCTAGTTTAAATTAGTTATTGAATGTTTTATATTCTATTGTTTATTTTATATTGTGTTTAATTATTAATATTTTAATATAACACACAATTGAAATTAAAACATACAATTAAAATGTTTTCAATAAACCTCTTTCTCTTTATACCTAGATCCGACGTACTTTTAATTTTTTCAAATTATGGACAAATTGTTATGGCTCAGTAAAATGGGCATAACTCTTTTCTCCGAACTTGAAAATTAGTGGTTCTTAAACCAAATTAAAGGTACGGATGTTAGCTATCCATTGCAAAAGTTTTAGCTCAATCCGATACCGGATGTGTCATTTATGACCTTTTAAGTCCGAGGTGTACGGCAGTCCGCTAATCCAGATTTTTTAATCCGGATTTTGCGACTCCTAACTTTCTCCCCTCTTCTTAATGCTATCGTGGATTTCCGACGTTCTCGTGCTCCACCACCATGAAGGCGCCTTGAAGGAAGATGTCATGAAGATATATATATATATATATACATATTAGTTTTACGAGATTTTTTAATCTCAAAAACTTTCAAGTGCAAAAGTAACGATTTATTAATCGCACACACTTTCCTTAGGAAAAATAAATTTAATAGACAAAAAGATTCGAGTATGTTTCTTGTGCCTTAGTGCATTAACACTGCTCTCCCCTCACAAATATCAATTTTAGGATTCTTTTTTTCTAGTGATCCACTCTATCTCTTTTTGCTAATGGAAATATGTTTCCTATATGTACAAGAGTAGACGTGCCAATTTTCCAAAAATTAAGTGGGAGGATTGCACTTGTTTGCAATCCAGGGTCCCCTTATTTTTCCCTAAAAACTAAGTGGGATGGTTGTACTTATTGTTTGCAACCCGAGATCCCCAACACTAATGTGAAGTGCATATGTCGCCGGACTAAGAGTCACCGTTGTGGCCCTCTCTTAAATGAGAGTACTCATAGACGCATTGCTCCTAACATTATTTTTATAGCTACGTTCAAAAGTGAAACAATGAGACAAGGCCTCCCCTCGGCGGATTGTTTTGAAAGTAGATCTTGTTGAACTAAGTTGTTGGTTACACACTTAGACTCAAACTCTAGTAATCCTCCCTCGAGGCCCAGTGAAAAGTTTTGAGTGATCAAACATTTTTATAAGGTGGCTAGTCAAACACTGATGTATTGACATCATGACTATGCATTAATGATGTGTCATTTACTTATGAAAGGCGACTCTTTGCAGTCTTCCCTCGAAGGAGTAAAGTGTCATTTTGTTTATAACACCTTTGGATTTTTCCTTGTCTGAATAAAATTAAACTTAAAATCCTAACCAAAAGATTAATCGTAAATTGTTTCAACTTATCAACAACATGTCTCTAAACACTTTCTCTATCATCCTTTCCTCAAATTAACTGGAACCGAAAACTACGTAAATAAGAAACATAACCTAGACATTGTCCATTCGAAGGAAAAGCACAATTAGGTACTCACCACCCCATGTCCTCCTGAAACGAATAATGATTCGACTCAAGTGGACAATGGCGCCCTAGCAGCCTGAATCCGATCAGATGAGATTGTGAGATGCTATGTTTTAGCATCGATGAACAATATGTTGCAACAACATCATCGTGATATTAATTCGACCTAAACCATACTCTTCAATCTCTATGAGATGTTTGAAGGGCAAAGGTGCCATGCTAGACAACAAGCTGTACGACAGTTTATGAACTGTCGTAAGAAAGCAGAGACTCCCGTTAGAGAACATATGATGCTGATCATAAGTTATCTTAACGAGATGGAAATCCTTGGATCTGAGATTGATGGAGAAACCAAGATAGATATGATCTTGGAAAGTCTCCTTGAATCTTTTGATACTTTCAAGCTGAATTACTCCATCAATAAGCTAGGGTAAGCTGTTACCGAGCTGATGAAGGAGATTCACACCGCTGAGGGACTCTAAAGCAAAAGGTATTGTACTGATTACCGAAATTTGTTTAGTAGCTGATAATGTATCATTGTGGATTCTTGACTCCACTGCTACTAACCAAATTTGTTGTTCCTTGGGTTCAGGAAAAGCAAAAGCTTAGAGGATGGCGACTTCTGTTTCAAGTGGGGTGATGGGAGCTTGGTGTCTGCTAAGGCTGTGGGATCCGTGACACTGTCTTTCGAAGACAGAACTTTAAATTTGAATAATGTGTATTATGTTCCTTCCTTTGGGAAAAACTTAATATATGTAGCTCAAATTGTTGAGGAAAATTATTATTTAAAGTTTATTGATAATGGAATTCGTATTACTTTTTTCAGTTCATTTGTCACTGATGCATGTTTAAAGAATGGTTTATACTATCTTTATCCTACACAACCTTTGCTCTTAGACAATAAAATAGATAATGATCTAATTAGGAACCCAAGAGGATCAAACTTAATGACTCCTTTGATCTAATAAAATCAACACATCTCTGGCACTTAAGACTTTGTCATATTAGTCTAGATAGGATTAAGAGACTTGTGAGGGATGGTCCACTCAAAGCCTCTGCAATAGGCTCACTGCCGACTTGTGAATCCTGTTTAGAAGGAAAAATGACCAAACGATCTTTCTCTGATAAAGGTCGAAGAGCCACTGAGCTGCTAAAACTAATACATTCTGATGTATGTGGTCCGCTCAGAATTCAGGCACGGGGAGGATACGAATACTTCGTTACCTTCACCGATGATTACTCAAGATATGGATTTGTCTTTTTGCTCAAACATAAATCCGAAACCTTTAACGTATTAAAGGTCTTTCGGGCTTTAGTGGAAAAGCAGACTGGCAAGCAGATCAAAACCCTTCGATCTGATCGAGGTGGTGAGTACTTGTCTGAAGAGTTCGATGACTTTCTTAAAGAAGAAGGTATCGCTTTTCAGCTTACAGCACCTGGCACACCTCAAAAAAAACAGAGTGTCAGAGAGAAGGAATCGAACTTTGATGGATATAGTTAGATCAATGATGAGTTACTCATCACTCCTTAATTCCTTTTGTGGATATGCCCTCGAAACTGCCGCATACATTCTGAACCAAGTTCCGTCTAAGACGGTCCCTGGTACTCCTTATGAACGATGGACTGGGCGTAAAGCTAGTTTAAGCCACATCAGAATTTGGGGTTGCCATGCACATGTGCTAAGGCAAAAGACTAGCAAGTTGGCTAGTAGGTCAGAATTATGTGTATTCATTGGATATCCAAAGGAAACTAAAGGTTTCACATTCTATAGTCCCGAGGATGACAAAACGTTTGTCAACACTAATGCTCATTTCCTTGAGGAGGGCTATATAAAAAATACGAAACCTAGAAGCAAAATTGTGCTTGTAGAAAAGTTGGGTGAGAAAGCTTCTACCTCATCTGTGAGAACTGTTCTTACCCCAACTAAAATGCAACCTTTCAATTTAGAATCTCGTCAAGTAGTACTTCGACGTAGTGGGAGGGTTTCTGAAAACCCGACAGGTACATGTCTTATGGCGATACTCTCGTAGCCTTCGCTGACATGGATGACCCTGTTTCCTACAGCCCAGCTATGGCTGGTTCTGAATAAAACCTTTGGCTTGATGCCATGAAAGTTGAGATGCATTCGATGTATGTCAACAAAATCTGGAAACTTGTAGACCTACCTGAAGGGGTTAAACCTGTAGGGTGTAAGTGGATCTATAAGAAGAAAATGGGTCCGGATGGGAACGTTGAGACGTTCAAAGCGCGACAAGTGGCTAAGGGTTATACTCAAAATGAAGGTATCTATTATGAAGAAACCTTCTCGCTAGTCGCAATGCTTAAATCCATCCGTATACTTCTATCCATAGTTGCCGCTCTCGATTATGAGATCTGGCAGATGGATGTCAAAACTGCCTTTCTGAATGGTAATCTTGACGAGCGCATTTTCATGGCTCAGCCAGACGGTTTCGTGGAAAATGATCAAGAGAACAAAGTTTGTGAATTGCTTAAATCCATTTATGGATTAAAGCAAGCATCTAGATCATGGAATATCAGATTCGATGATACTGTTAAAAGCTTCGGTTTTGAACAGTCAATAGATGAACCTTGTGTCTATAAATTGATACACGAGGGTAATATTGTGTTTCTGGTATTATATTTCGATGATATACTACTCATTGGGAATGATGTAGGTAAATTATCTGAGGTTAAAATCTGGTTAGCTAAACAGTTTGATATGAAGGATCTAGGGGAAGCTGCATACATTCTGGGGATTCAGAGCTTTCGAGATCGAAAGAACCGGATCTTGTCGCTCTCCCAAGCATCTTATATAGATAAGGTGATGGATCGCTTTTCCATGCAGAACTCCAAGAGGGGTGAACAACCCTTTAGACATGGAGTCTCACTCTCTAAGGACCAGTCTCCCAAGACTGCACAAGAGATTAAGGACATGAGAAAAGTTACCTATGCTTCAGCCGTAGGAAGTCTCATGTATGCTATGCTTGTGCACTAGAACGGATATATGTTTCGCAGTTGGCGTAGTTAGTCGTTTCCAATCAAATCTTGGACCCAAGCACTGGGTTGTTGTTAAGCATGTTCTTACGTATCTTAGGAATACTAGGAACTCGATGCTTACATATTCAGGTACTGACCTGACTATGACGGGGTATACTGATTTCGACTTTCAGGCGGATAAGGATTCCAGGAAATCCACTTCAGGATCTGTGTTCATCTTGAATGGTGGATCTGTTGTTTGGAGGAGTATCAAGCAATCTTGCATTGCTGACTCCACCATGGAAGCAGAATATGTGGCTGCTTGTGAAGCATCCAAAGAGGCTGTATGGCTTAGAAAATTCCTTAAGTATTTGGAAGTTGTTCCAAATGTCAACGAGCCCATGACACTTTATTGTGATAATAGTGGGGCTGTTGCTAACTCAAAGGAACCTAGAAGCCATAAGCGCTCTAAGCATATTGAGAGTAAATACCATTTGATTAAAGAGATCGTGCAGCATGGAGACGTGGAGGTGAAGAAGATCTCAACGGTGGACAACCTTTCAGGATTTGACCTAGATCACACATTGGACCTGGATCACACATTGGACCTAGAATTTGACTTTCTCAAATGAGAGTATTAATGCTATGAAATGACATGTCTCATTTCAGGGTTTAGGTAAGCATGATACGATTCATACGTAGTGACCTTGAGATAGAAGATGTTAAATGGTTTGTTCTTCTATTGTCTCTAAAGGTGCACTGGTCAATTCAGTATCTTCGAAAGATACACTGGAAGAACTACAGAGTTCCTAACTCTCTATGCCTCGTAACCAGACATCCTAGATTCTTCCAATAATCATACTGGGATCAATAGTCCGTTGATCTTTAGATTGAGAATATATCGTTTTATTCAAACCATGAAGAGTTTGTTCACGCAAATCTACATTTGTCTCTTCATACATTGTTAGGTTTGATTAAGGACTATAAGACTATTGAATATCATAAATCTTCAATCAAACTAAAAAGGAATGAATGAACGTTTCAACTTTTATTAATTTAATCAGCAAATTACAAAGATTTATATATTACATCAATATGTAAATAAACAATCTTTAAATAAGGACTTTACAAAGATTTATATATTACATCAATATGCAAATAAACAATCTTCTTGTGGGCATCTCTGCCAACAGAACGAGTCTTGGGTCATAAGCTAATACACTATATCAAGAGAGGATCTACGTGCCAAAATAAAAGATTATTTTAGTGATAGATAGAAGGAGAGATGGTCGGCTAGAAAGAGAGAGATCAAGACCAAAAACTTATTTTCACATCTCAATGTGAGACTCTATTTATAGGAGAATATAATGCAAAAAAGGGTAATTACACTTTCCTATAGTGTATTCATAATACAGTATTTGATTTCCTCCTCTCTTTCTCTTCTACATGGTCGAGCATATATGTAAATAAGTGAGTTCCTCACTTAGCCAATTTGTTTCCTTCTCAAACAAATTCATTTCCTCTTTTCTTTTGGAAAATTATCAATATACAACAATGCACAAAATAACAAGAGATAATTTCCTTCTCTCTTTGATGTTGGCCGAATTCTTCATGCATGGGAGGAGTATCTAGATGTTTCCTTATTTTTGCACTATCTTCGGAAGATAAACTAGAAGAACTATAGAGTTCCAAACTCTCTATGCCTCGTAACCAGGCATCATAGATTCTTCAAACAATCATACTAGGATCAATAGTCTGTTGATCTTTAGATTATGAATATTTTGTTTTAAGAAAACCATGAAGAGTTTGTTCACGGAAATCTACATGTGTCTCTTCATACGTTGTTAGGTTTGATTAAGGACTATAACGAAGATATTTCTTGATCAGAGGAAGGATTTACTTCACTCTGATGATGTGTTGGGAAAGACCCATTTTCCCCCTAAATATTGAAGGGAGGCATGTTTGTGATATTGAGCACGCTACTGTTACACAATCACAGATGACTGTGTGCCTGCTACAATTATCTCTCCCGGCCATGTTGTTCATAATGATGCCTTTCAACTTCTACTTCAAGAGTCTACTTTTCTTCACGGCCTTATTTAGAATTCTTCCAAGTGCAAAGCAATTATTGACAGTATGATCAATGTCACGAAGACTTTCGCCAAGCCTTCTACGTCTACTCATCAAGGATGTTCAGACATCTTCTGGAACAGTTTCTACTTAAACATTGTTTGTCTTTTGGATCTGTATTTTCAAGACTATGTTATCAGCTTTCTTTCAGTGTGTTGGTTGTTCTGGTTTGTATCTTCATGTTTGCTTATGTGCTCAAGACTATTTTGTGCTTCTATTACAAGACTACTACTTTCATAGTTATTCAAGTTCTTTTTGTGCCTTATGTTGGCTCTCTCTCTCTCTCTCTCTCTCTCTCTCTCTCTCTCTATCATTGCCTTTGTTCTATGTTTTAAGGAAATTAGGTGGAGAAAAGGCCGTGTGCTTAGAATCAGAACAGTGTAAACGGTTCTTTGTTTGTGCTTGCCTAAGAAATAGACAAATGGGGAGTTTGTTATTACTATTGATTGCTTATTTATATTAGGCAAGTATTCTGGACGTAATATGTCTCATTATTTGATCGAGATCATCTGCCATAACAGTGTGTGATCATGTTATCTATATTTGGACAGTTTATGATTCGTGTCTTTAGTGTGTGTTAAAAGTCCTTCCTTTTTGGCGATGACGCGTTGACTTCAAAGAAACCCTAGCAAGGATCTTCCAGTATTGGACATTATAAAATAGCATGGTTGCTGCCTTTAACCTCCTTGATGCTTTCATTGAGTTTATATATTTTCTAGACGTGCAAGATCGACGGGCTGGAAAACTTTAGATTCGGTGAAGAGCAGTGTAAAATTAGATAACCCACTGTGATTAATTCGCTATTGGATCTGTGTTTACTCGTGAATGAACTTGTCACGCTTGAACTTTATCTTGTGATCAAAGAACACGTGAAGGTGTGTCTATCGTGGATATGTGAAGGGTCGCTAATTCAGGGAGAAGATTGAATTAGATTTCACTTTTATAGTTAGTAATTTGGCGTTATTGTTTATGGTGTTCGTAATAAGTCCATTTGTATTGAGAACTATTTATTATAGTGCAAATATTTTTGCCGGGTTATCACATCCCCAAGATGTAGGAGTTGTTTCTCCGAATTAGGTTACCAATTGTGCGTGTTCTTTATTATTTATTATGTGATTACATTGTTGTCGATCTGTTACTTGTCAAGTGTTACATACATTGTTATAATTATTGTGTTTGACAGTTAGCAAAGCGTTAAATAGAATTCCGCCATGCTCAACCCGATTCTGTCCGCCACTAGAAAACGCAAATAATGCATTTTTCATTAAGTTATGTACAGGTAGTCACCTTGAATTCCATGCAAGTCTAAAAGTACATCTATTGTAGCAATAATGTCGATAATCTTGTTGACAAAAATCTTAGTGGAGTTCGACGAAATCATCAAGAATTTAAAGCCCTAAAACGATTTTTCTGGGTTTTAAAGTTTTAATGGGTCACCTTCAACTTTTTCTTCCACGTTTTTAAATATATATATATATATATATATTTTGAGAAATATTATTTTTTTAAACCCTAAAATATGCTAAATATTGTGATTAGACTCATTTTATTAAAACTATCTTAAAATAGAATTTAGACCCAAATTGGATAAAAATTCTCTTATAGACAGAACACTTAATATTTTTTTAAATTAAGAGATTTAACCGGTTGTTTTTGCATGATTTTCTTGTTAAAACTTATTAAATATTGTGCGTATAGTGATTATTAGCAACATATATGTTAAATCGGGTTGATCTTTATTAAATTTAAGTTGATTTTGAGTTTAGTTTTTTACTTTAAAAAACGAGGAACACTTTGAATTTCATCGTACGTATGATGCCAAAAAAATGATGCTTTAGTCGTTGCTTTTTTTATATAAATTGTCGTATACGATGGTATACGACACCGTACGATGGCGTATTGTACGGCATCGTACGCTATTGTATACCATCGTATGAGACACTTTCAACGTCATTTAAAAAACGATGTCAAAAATATCATTTTTTTTCCTATCATATTGTGTCGTACGGTATCGTACGATGAAATTCAATGTTCTCGTCGTTTTTCAAAGTCCAAAACTCAAAATCGATTTTTATTTAATTAAAATTAATACGGTTTAACATATATGTAGCTAATGATTACTATATGAACAACGTATAATAAGTTTTAACAAAAAATTCATGCAAAATCAACCGATTAATGATCAAATCTTCAAGTAAATCTCTTATAACTTTTTGAAGTGCTTTGCTTATGAAGATCTTTTAGTTCGATTTTGGTACAAAAATCTTGTTTTACATATTTTTCAAATGATGAATATAAACTGAATATTTTATAAGTTGAGGTCTATGAAATAATTTCTCTATATATTTATATATATATATATATTTATAGTATATATACATTTATATATATATATAAGCCCTTCAATCAGTACACATGGAGTCCTAATTGTACTTGTACACTATATAAATATTGAATTTCTCTCTTTATTTGTGCTTCTAATACTCTGTTCTTCATCGTCGCAAAGAAAAAAAGATAGTAAGTATAATTTATTTATGCTAAAAGACATAGTGAAGATATTAGAAAAATACATAAATAAACTGACTTACAAAAACAGAAAAGTGGGCCACAGCAGATCAAAGCCTTAGGTAGTACTCAATCCAGAATCTTTCTGAAAAAGGTCGGTTGGCCCATTTTTCCTGATTAGATATTGATCCCTGTTTTAAAACGCGGTTTTGATTTTTCACCAAGCGAACCCGCTCCAACTTAAATTTTGATCACAAATCATGACTAGTGATTAGCATTTAGTCCATATTCTAGTCCGATACATATAAACCTTTAACTTAAATCCTTTGTCTAATTATTTAATAGATAATAAATAAGACAATATTAAAATTAAGAAACACGTTTTAGAGTTGTATATGAGCTTTAAAATTAAAAATTAAAGAGCTTGGTTGTAATTTTAATAGAATATCATTATAAAATTGGTCATTTATATTTTTTATCAATTGGCAGGTACAGATTGACATATTCAAAAGTAAAGTAAAAGAAGTATCACAAATATAAAATATTCACTCTACTTCTTTCTCTCTCAGCTCATGATTAACGAGAAGTGTTCATCAATCTAAGCCCATCGCTATTCTCTCTTTCACTTTAGACCTATATTCTTCGAAGAAAATGTCTCACGGAAGTACCTTTTTCGTGAGCTAACGGAAAATGCTCCTTAGAAATGAAACCTGCGCTTTTTGTTGTTGTTCAGGATGATGCACAACTTAACAATCATGTTATTACATTCTGATAGCATTTATACTACACAAGTATCATGAGATGTGCTATCAATATGATGATTAGGTTGTAACATCGCAATATTAAATGTAAGCTATTTTTTGTACAGTTTCATTCCTTAGATAAGTTTGCATTCGAAGATTTTCTATATAGTAATTTGTGTAATTAAGGGCAAGGTAATCCTAAGAAAAAATTTTGATTTTGAATAATATAAACGTCAAGCTGCTTTCCATAGCCTCTTTGACGCTTTTCGAAAGGATCAAAGAGTTCCTAAACGTGCACAATCGGCATACTAGAAATCTGTAATCATTGGGATCAGCGGCGTAAGAGTTCAATTCACACATATCACTTGAGTTTTCTGTTACGCGCGATAGAACTATTAATGGTTGAAAGAGACACTGTCCAAAGTGTTCTTGAAGTGGAATCGAGCAGAGGCACTAATCCAAGGGGAGAGACTGAATTAGCATTCACATTATAGTTAAGTAATTAAGGCTATTCATATTAGGGAATCATTGTATTATTAACTATATTACTTAGTAAATTCTTTTCCACCGGGATAAATACCCTCATATGTAGGTAACGTTGCACCGAACTGAGTTACTATTTCCTACATCATTTACTTTTGTGCATTTAATTATTTTCATATCGTGATTGCTCAGTAAATTATTACATTCACTGTCATAACATTGCGTGTAACATCTTTTGATGAATACCTAAGAGAATTTCAATTGGTATCTGATCATGCATCCTGAACACCAATGTGGTTTTCTGTAACTAATCAATTCTATTGGGATAGACAGTTCTGGGGAAAGTTGCTCAGTTAATCATCCTCCTATTCTCAATGAGTCAAATTATGACTATTGGAAGGCATGGATTTGTGCTTTCCTGAAATCTATTAAAAATATAACCTCAAAAGTTGTAATAAGTAGTTGGGCTCCTCCTACAATCGTAAATGTTGACACTTGTATGAGAAGTCTCAAGCCTTGAAAATAATTAGACAATTGCACGATATAAAAAGCAAATGGAAACTAAAATCCTAAAATCCAGTATATATAAGCATAATTTGTTGTCGTGGTACAAAAATAAATAATGATTTAAAAACGAATTAATATTTTTAAAATATTAGTCGTTTCAATTTCATTAAAATACTAATTGTCTTTTAACTGTGAATAATCAACTGAGATTATTTCGAATAAAGGAAACGGTAAACACTAAATTGTAAAAGAGTTCTTTTGAAGAATCCGTGAATATTAAAGTAATAATTATTTAAAACTTATATTATATTATCATATGAGTCTGAGACACAACTTATACATTCACAGAAAAGTTTCACCATGTTAATCTACAATTTTTTGAAATGTTATTCACTTTTTGTCTTTAAAAAGAAAAAAAAGTACCATCACCCGATTCAAAATTTCATTCATTTCCTTTGGCATGCAAAAACGAATGTATCCAATATTGATGTCCATGATTCTTCTTTCTTCTGGTCAAATGTTATATAAAACAAAGACACCATAGGAGTATATAAAAAGTACATAAATCTTTTGATTAGATTATAACATTACAAGTTCACATTGTGAGTCATAAACTCACAAACTTACAACTTACAAGAGACTCGAAGTTTCGAACAGCTTACCAAAGTATAAGCCGGTGAATATTTTCTGAATTGTATAATTATTTTGACTGGCAATACATCCCTTTTTCCCAAAGTAAAATGCCAGCTTTCTTTCAACTCCGAGACGAGAGTGAGTGAGAGTGACCATGCTATTGTACGGACAAGAGTCAATATATTTGACTGTCGACTACACGCACATGAGTGAATCCCATATAATATATATATATATATACACATATGTGTGT
The DNA here is from genome assembly GCA_958296335.1 of Urtica urens. Classification (NCBI taxonomy): domain Eukaryota; kingdom Viridiplantae; phylum Streptophyta; class Magnoliopsida; order Rosales; family Urticaceae; genus Urtica; species Urtica urens. The sequence goes on along the minus strand of OY282523.1, from coordinate 21,164,506 downwards.
GTGTGCTGTACGGCGTGGGTGCAACGCGGAGACCGTACGCTTCTCAATAATGACTGTACGGTAGATATGCCATGTCAGCATTTCGTGACAGTCGACAAAAAAAGAGGTGACGTGTCACGTGTGTCAAGCTGGCTTTGGCTGGATAGCTTGATCCAGCTGTTTCGGCCACAATGAGCTTAGTAATCCTAAGACTAATTTTATTTGACTTTCAATGATTTGGTCCATTATTTTCTCGGATTAAAGCACAATTGAACTACCACGTATTTAGAAAGGGATCCCAATTTGAAATGACATTTAATTTTTTTAATAGATTTTATGTCTGATAGTCCAACGATTCTGGCATCATTTCTTTTGAAGATTAACAGAAATTTTATATCTTTTTCCCCTTCTAAAATAATAATAAAAATCAAATATTGACACATTGCCTACTTAGCAAAGAAAATTATATCTCTCAATATGATTTTTTATGTATTGCAAAATACATAATTTCATCTAACAATATACATCGAAACACCTGAAAAACAAAATAATGACATCGAGCTTTGTTACAATAACATTGATGTTGAAATTAAATACAATGTACCGTGCAAAGTTGAGGCGTTGGCGCCCAAAGAGAGTTTTTATTTTATTTCATTATCTGTTTTATATAGATGTCAAAAAATAATAAATGTTATAGGTAGTGCATTCATTAGATTTAGTTTTGTAGAGGGGTGTAAGCAAGCCCAAACCCACCACACGAACGTGCTCCGCCGTCCTTCCGGTTGATCGTAGTTTTTGTGCCGAATTTTAAATTTACCATTCTTTATATATTTTTCTAGAAAAATAATCAGAGATAAAACATAATTATAATGGCGTTGTGTAAATATGTACGTGAACATTTTCCACACTGAATGATTGGCCAAGAGATGAGAATTTAGGAGAGAATGTCATTATAACATTCCAAGAAAATATTAGAAGGTTGAAGAGTGAATGAGAAAAACAAAGACGCATAGCTACTATCCAACTTGTGCGCTACATAGTGGATATGATTTGCATGATGGAACTATTTTATTGCTCTAATTACGTAGATCCGGCCTTACGTAATAGTAGTGTCAATAATGAAACTATTAGGAATCAACTCATAAATTGTATGAGTGTTGACGAGAAATATAATTGATATAATTGACTTGATAAAAATATTTAGTTAGAAATTGAAGTATAAGTTAATTTCTGGATTGTGTTGGAGCAATTGATGGAACTCATGTCCGAGTGAAAGTGCCTCGAAATGAGGCTTCACGATATCGAGGAAGAAAAGAATATCCTACACAAAATATCATGGCCGCATGTGGATTTGACATGAAATTTACTTATGTTTTGCCCGGATGGGAAGGAAAGGATTCAAATTCAAGAATTATAAAAGATCTTTACTAAGGGAAGATCAACTAATATTTTCCAAAAGTAGACAAGTACATTAATTTCATATATATAACTATATTTTTATGCTAACAAAATTAACTAAACACAAAACTCTTTTGTATAGGAAAATATTATTTAGTTGATGCAGGTATATGTTACGAAGCAGGCTTATCACCCCATATAGAGGAGTGCGATGTCATTTGAAAGAGTACTCACTATGTGGTCCGAAAAATATTGAAGAGTTGTTTAATCTTCGACACGCGTCATTACGTAATGTCATAGAAAGATCATTTGGTGTGTTAAAGAAAAGGTATTCGACCATATCGAGTGGTACCGAGCCTCAATATTCTATCAAGACACTAACAGAAATTGTATTAGCTTGTTTTATTTTGCATAACTACCTAATGGGCGTAGATCCGGATGATGAATTACTTAGACAAGTAGATCGAGAACCGGAAGTAGAAGAGATGGACAATATGTCAAATGATGGAGAAGATGCTAGAAAAAGAGTCTTCTTGAGAGATAATATAGCACAAGTTATGTGGCATGATTACTTAAGGAATGGGGAATAATTTTGTTTTTAAAAATTTATCGGTACATATATGAATATTGACATTATTATTTTGTTTTATATTATGTAATTTGTTTTCCTACTTGTCTGGTTGTAGTTTTGTGAGTGCAAAAGAGAAAGCTAAGAATTGGCAAGATGAAGTTTAAGAAAATCAATTTTTTGATCTTGAGCTTGATGAGACTACCCCAATTAAAATCTTTCATCAAAAGACTTCACAACAACCCTCTCAAATTCCAAACTTATCTAGAGCTACGAAAAGAAAATTATCTATGATAGACTCGTTTGATAAACATATGGAAGCTATGCAATCAAGCATAGGAGGTGTTGTTGATGCAATGAAAGAAGGTAATCTCATCATTCGGAAGAGCAACATTATAGCCGAAAAAGGAGTTGATGCAATTGAGAAATCAAGGCCAAAAGTTTATTCGGAAGAGGAAGTTTATGCCGAACTATTGAAGATTGATGTCCCGGATCATATTCAACTTGATGCATTTCTACTTTCAATCAAGGACTCCTCTAAAGTGCGAGCTTTTTCTGCCATCTCAAGTGAGCGTCGTCTTGAACTTCTTCAATTCTATTTAGCTCTAGTTCATAAATTTATTTTGCTTGTAAGACAATTACTAAATACTTTATCATATATGCATTTTGTATTTGATAACTAAATTAATATATATATATATATATATATATAATATATAGTTTTTTTACGATATATCGTATATAGTTATCCAGTTAAATAATTACTTGCATATTAAAAAATTTATAATATAAATAAACTGTGTAAATTAAATATCAATTTGATAATATATAAGGATATTATTGTAAATTAGCATTATAAAAATGAATTACACTCTTATCTTCTTCATTTTTACCAAACACACATGAGGATCAATCTTTCCTCTCATCATACCAATCAACTTTTTAAAAAGTTACAATTTATTTATTTCCTTTCCTTTATTTTCCCTCCTAAACAATCCATCCACCCATTTTTCCATCCCTCCTACCAAACAAAGCCTAAGGGTGTCATGGCGTCGTTAAGTTCATAAATATATTTATTTTTCTTGTGTTGGCGCAATACAACTCTTGGATTGTTCCAGATGGATTTCTATCTCGATATATCTAACAAGGAAAGTAATTTTACATCCTTATGATAGATTTTTAGATTACACGACGTGGAAATCAAAATTATAATTATAATGGCCATTATTCTTGTAAAGATAGAATACATAACTAGGTTTTACTCAAAAATCTTTGTGTCTTATGACCTTTTAATACAAGTGCTGCAAAAAAATGTGCTCGTAAATGCACGGGTCACTCAAGTAATATAAATTTACGAAGTACGAGTTTTCAAGAGAACTTAATATTAAAAGTAAATCAGAGTATTGACTACAATTTGAATCAAAAGAAAATGTAATGTAAATAATGGTGATTTTTAAAAAGGGTTAATTAGCAGTATAGCCTTATAAACATGTTGAAATTTTGAAATGTACAACGTTTGACGAAAGTCAGGTAAATGACCCAGTAAAATGTTTTACTAGATTATGAAGATCATTTACAATCAAATAATAAGGGTGAAATTGTAAAGTTAGGCTGTTAATAATTGTGCTACGTAAACAATAAGGTCATTTACCACAGTTTTACCAAACATTGGACATTTCGAAATTCATATGCCAAACGTTGGCCAATTATTGTTTTTAAAATTTAGCAAGACTAATAATAAAAAAAGGATTTTATATGAGAATGAGGTGGAATGATTGTGTGGTTTCACTAATATATTCTTACTCACTAAAATGTCGAATACCCTGAAAGTGTCACGTTCAACCATGCATTGTTCCTGGTCACATATTATTATCGTTAATCCTCATTAGAGTGAAATTACCAACCTAATCTTAAAACTAACTTTTACCTCTTTGGGTTTCAAGATTTAGAACCTACCTTCCAAAACCAACAAGAACAAATCACGAATCCATAAATCCTACGGCTATCTCAAGTCAACACAATTATTTACGGTCTCCTATTTTTATCCACAATTATCGGATCTCGTTAGAGAATCCGATTAATTCTACGATTTACCATAAATTGATAAAATTCATGCAAGCATTATTAACACAAATAGAAGACGCAGAGATTGAACGAAAGAACATGCAATATAATCAAGCAATATTGATAACCTAAGATCCACCATCACCCTCTAATAGCTTAGTTCATGGTGATGGTGGGAAAACTAGAAAAAAAAAACAAAATTATCCATACAAACAATAACACATAAAACAAAATAATGCGAGAGTTTCATATGATAGAGAGAAGAAAAACTTATTTACTTGTTGAGCTCGTCACCGACTCAATAGCGTCTACGATCTTCGTCTATGTTCACCGTGATCTCTACTCCTAGGAATCTTCTCCAAAAAACCAATAATGATTAATGATGTGTTTTCTCTGGCCTCTATTAGATTACATAATGGAACGAGCTCGCAGAGGCCCTTCAAATGAAGAACGAGCTTCTCGCCCAGATTGGCGAGGTTGTGGGCGTTCCTGTCGCCGAGGAGGATTGTCTACCCTCCAAGGTCCAGTCTGCCTTGAGGAAACTTGTCGAAGAGCTGGGGACAGCACAGGCCGAGTTGGCCGAGGAGCATCATGCCCGACTACGCCTTTTGAGAAGGCCAAGGGCAAGCTCGAGCGGGCGTCAGCCAGGTTCCAGGCTCTCGACGAGTCCATCGACGCCAACCGCACGGAGACCGCCTACCAGGCCAACTTTAATGCGGTCAACGCCCTTCTGGCCGGAGCGACGGTCGAGTACCTCCGGGCTAAGACGATGAGCAGGCAAAGGCCGTGGAGCTCAACAATAAGGCTGCTACGGACCTCTGTCTTCTTGTGATCCCCCGACGATCGAAGGCCGTCGCTTGTCGGTTCTTGTTGCGAGGAATCTTTCCACCACCCCCGGCTCGCTCGGCGAGCATGGGTCTAACCAAGACCTCATCTCTTCTCGGGAGTCGGCGGCATAGATCCCCTTCTCTTTTGTTAGAAACTAGGTATGTAACTATTTATAAAGTATTTTGCTTTTGTATTTGTATACGATCGAGATTTAATAAAATTTGCCTTTCTCGCCCTTTCTTTGCGATGTGCTTTACTTTTATTATTTCCTTGTTTGTACTCGCGTGTGATTGATCCGACGAGCTAACATACATAATGTAATTTTAAATTTTAAATTGCATAACATGAGACTAAAGATAAAAAGAAAAGCAAATTCACATAGCCCTCGCGGAAAAAAATAGAAAATTCAAGTAGCATTTGAAAGTTTACTTACTTAGAGATGGAAGAATGTACATCTCTCACTCCCCCCTTTTTTTTTATCGAAACGAGGCGGGAGCAGGGATAAAACGGGGAGGCTTTGATACTTTGCCCATCAAGGAGGCTTTATATTTTGCTCATCGGGGAGGCTTTATATTTTGCTCATCGGGGAAGCTTTATAAACATGAGCCCCCTCGCCGCTGTGTTTTTGTTATCGGGCATCGGGAGCCTCGGATAAAATTTTGGGCACTCTCGCCTCTATAATTTTTGCTCGCGGAAAGGCTTTATGAACATGGGCTCTCTCGTCGCTGTGATTTTGTTATCGGGCATTGGAAGCCTCAGATAAATTTTGGGCTTTCTCGCCTCTTTATTTTTTGCTCGCGGGGAGGCTTTATAAATATAGGCCCTCTCGCTGCTGTGTTTTTGTTATCGAGCATCGGGAGCTTCGGATAAAATTTTGGGCACTCTCGCCTCTTTAAATTTTACTGTTGTTGGACTTGTTCGGCTATAGGATAACGTTTTATGTTAACACTTTTGACTTTTGGAACCAAGGCATCATCAAACCCTTCGAGTCCCCCGATCGGGTGCGGCTTGCGAGGGAAGAGTACCTCACATATATTGCATAAAGGACCAAGGCCACCAAAATGTTCCCGAAAAAAGGGTCGGGACTCCCTGGTAATTGGAAAGGACATTCACAAACTACTTATCAGGATTACGACTGGGGTGAGGAAGCTTTCAGTAGAACTTCTTCAGATGGTTCACGTTCCAGCTCCTGATCACCTTGACGCCCTCGGTGTTCTTGAGCTCGTAGACTCCTGGCTTGATGACGTTTGTGACTATGTACGGGCCTTCCCAGCTCTGCCCTAGCTTCCCGGCGTTCACCTCGGTTGTGTTCTGGAAAACTCGTCGGAGGACCATCTCACCAACCTGGAACTTCCTCGGACGTACCTTTTTGTTGTAGTAGCTGGCGACCGTATTCTGGTAATTGGCGATGTGCACACTTGCTTGCTCGCGTCGTTCATCCACATGATCGAGCTGGTGGAGTAGGTTCTGGTTGTTGGCTTCTTCGTCGCCCTGTGCCACCGCTCGTCAAAGGCTTAGGACTCCTACTTCCGCCGGGATCACGGCCTCAACTCCGAACTGTTAGAAATTATTTAACAATTTAAACAATAATATTACATAGCACATCTATATGTGGCGGAATTATATAATATGATCTGTATTAAAACTCATTTTAATAAACTAACAACCTAGGCATTAAAAATCATAAACATGTCAATAAACTATTTATTCAAACATGTCAACAAATTGAACCAAACCCTCTAACAACTTATAAACACATTCAAAAGTCATTAAAACATATCCAATTCGTTTAGAACACTTACATGTGAGGTTGTAAACAACCTCGTGCGTTGCTAGTAACTCCTGAAGACCTCATCAAAATTCTGAAATCTGACCCGCCGGATTGGAAGACAGGACCAGCCGGATTGGAATCTGTCTCGCCGGACAGAAACGTGCATGCGTCGTTGTGGCTTCTTCCGGTGGAATTTGGCCGTGAAATTTTGCAGGAATGTGGGAGAGTCCGAGTGAATGACCCTGTAAAATTTCTTGAACAGAAACTTCCTGAGTCGCCGATGGTGGCTTAGGCACGCTCGCAGTCTGGTGACCAATCTGGCTACCCAATCCGGCCAGAAGGCTGAAATGAACCTCTCTCCGTTTTGCTCGATTTCTTCGCGTCTCGAGTGGAGACCTGCATGTACAAAGTCACAAAAACACCAATAGAAGAGTCAATGGTAATTCCCTCGGGATTTGATGAGATTAAGAGGGTGGGCTTTTCAATTGAACAACAAGGGACACTCGGGATCACTCAAGAACTTTCGCGAGATCAATAAAAAATTTCATGATCTCTCTCTCTAAAATTTCGACCAAAGAACTCAGGAGAAGGGGGAGAGAGATATTGGCCGAAAATTTGTGATTAGAGTTAGGCTTAGGATTTTCAAAAAACCCTTTAAATAGAGAGAGAGGGCTTTTCTTGAGTCAAACCCAATAGTCAAACTTAAACCCATTCTTCTTTTAATTAATTTCAAAAATTAATTCTCTGACCTAATTCATTAATTATGGCCGAGTATAATCTTATATATTTCGAAAATATTTGTTTTGATTTATTTCCATATAATAATTAATTATTTTGGAATATCTCATTTATTTAGTGACAAATCATTATTTTCATACTATTCAAGATAGTACGAAATGAAAAAATATTTATTTTCATCTATTATTTATTTGAATCATTTAAATATGTTAATATCCATATATTAACATAGTATGATTCATTAAATAAATGTAATCGTAAATAACTAATTATTTATTTGATTACTTAAAAAAATATTTTCTTAGTCTAAATCACAATGTACTTAAATGAGAAAATCAAATTGTCCGAGGGTCTATCATTAAGACCTAATAGACCCACATGAACGAAGCTTTAGAATAAAAATCGAACTCAAAAGTTCACAAACCTTTTCCGTCTTTTAATTCTTAATATTAGTCGATTCCTCTAAAGGACTAATATTGAAACTCTCTAAGTTCATATGCGTATATTTACTGTTTGATGTAACAAAACAATTCTTCACACGATCCACGAAGTATTTTACGATATTACCCTTCATGTGTATCAGTAACTCAGAGAAATGTATAATTACCGTTTTACCCCTGAGTTATTATTTCACTAACTTTTTTGTTATTTGTGAATGAGAAAAATATAAAGTGAGATTTCTTTACATGTCACATGTTTTAATCAAAGAATGTTCTTATTCGATGAATACCTGGCCAGGTTTATTCATTCACACTCCCATAATAAAGCATACTGTGATACTAATGCATTGGCATTGTTTTAACATGAATTCCATATTTGTGAATCACATAACCCAACATGACAGCGTTATGACACCGACCGCTGGGTCAGATGCAACTATAATTTTAGCCATTGCCCATTAACAAATCAAATGTCATAAGGTGTCACATCGATTATGCATTCACTTCTGAATTTAGGTATGTACCAAAATACCCCTCGTATGTGATCTTGAAGGTTCGAGTGTTTAAACGGTTTTATCTCGAGCTTCAGAGTATCACAGGTCTTATTCAATATCTTCTAGAAGATATCAAGAATGAAACACAGAGTCACAACTCTCTATATCACAAGATAAGATATCATGATCCATTCAAACAATCATTACGCAGATTCGATTGCTCCATCGATCTTAAGATTGCGAACAAATGTTTAAACTAGTCACAAGGGGCTATCTTGTCAATTCTATACTTACCACCCCTTTCGTTGATGACAGTTTCTGAGCGTATCATGCATACATAAACACAAACTTAAATGAAGAATAAATATTTAACTTTATATAATGTCTCAGAAAAATCAAATACAAAGTATTTTAGTGTCTAATATCTCGTTTACGAGCACCGATCCTAACACGAACGATAATGAGAATGGAGTCTGGCCGGTGGCGGAGTGGGAGTTGTTCGGTAGGCCCAGAGCCCTTTCTAGGGAGCTCGTCGGCCCAGAGCCCCTTCTTCTCGTCGATCCTTCTCTTGATATTGTCGGTGATCGTACGGTTGATCGCCTCTGCGTTCCCGTTGCCTTGGGGGTACCTGGGCATCGAAGTGTTCAGCTTCACCCTCCATCGTGCACAGAAGTCTCTGAACCTCTTCGAGATGAATTGCAAGTCGTTGTCAGCGATGATCTCCCTTGGTATCCCAAAGCGCATGAATATGTTCTTCCACACCAAACTTTCGACATCGGAGTCCTTGTTGTTTGCGTAGGCCTCGGCTTCTGTCCATTTGGTGAAGTCTGTGATGACCAACATGAACCTCTTCTGCCTCATCCCGATGGGCATTGGACCAATGATGTCTATGGACCACTTCATGAAGGGATACGGAACAGCCACTGAAGATAGCTCCTCGGCCGAGCAATTTATCGTTGGGGCATGTCGCTGGCACTTCTCACATTTTCTGGCATGATCGGCGCAGTCGGCGACCATTGTTTCCCAGAAGAAGCCTTGTCGCTTAGTCTTCCTCAGCAGTGAGCGTCCACCGGAATGGTTTCCGCATTCCCCGCTGTGGATTTCCTCCATCACATAGTCAGCTTCCTTCTTGCTGAGGCACCTTAAGTAGGGGCCGGTGAAACTCTTCAAGTAGAGTCTTTACCCGATGATGGCATACTTGGCGCTCTTGGACTTAACCTTCCTCGCTTCTTGGCGGTCGTCGGGCACTGCTCCCTCTAGGATGTACTTCCTGATGGGTGTTTGCCAGTCTTCTTCTTCGCCGTCTTCTACCACTCCTCGTTCATCGTCCTCATCTTCCTCGTTTTTGAGCTCGTTGATATTGGCCCCCTCGGGCTCCACCTCTCGGCCCTCGTCACTGGACCTGGACTTCTTCCTCGCGGGGCCTTCTTCTCGCTTGATGCTCGGTTTTTCCACCGTCTCTACTGTGATCGATCGGAGTTCACCGACCTCTGTCGTCGAGCCCAAGCCTTCCAAGGCATCGGCATGAGTATTATCTCCTCGCGTCACTTGTGTCAAGCTGAAGTAGTTGAATTTGTTGGAGAGATCCTCCATGAGCTTTGCGTAAGTGTCCATCCTCTCGTCGTTCCTTTCGTACTCCCCGTTGACCTGCTTCACGACTAGCTGGGAATTCGAGAAGGCGTTGACATTCTTGGCCCCCACGGCGAGGGCTGAATGCATGTCAATGAGGAGAGCTTCGTACTCCGCCTTATTGTTGGTGGAGCGGTAGGCAAGTCGGCACGCTTTCTCTATGACTTCTCCCATCGGGGAGATGAGCCTAAACCCTGCTCCTGATCCTTGAGAAGTAGCGGATCGATCACATGCAGCTTCCACATGCCATCTTTTTCGCTCAGGTGGATCGGCTCCCTCGGAAGCTCGATGAGGAAGTCAGCAAGGACTTGGGATTTGAGGCTCGTCCGGAGTCTATATTCGATGTCAAATGCTTCGAGCTTGATTTACCATCTGGTGATCCGTCCAGACTTATTTGGGTTGTGGATGATGGCGCGGATCGTCCTATAGGTCATGACGACGATGGTGTGGCCCTGGAAGTGGTGCATTAGTCTCTCGGATGCATCGTATACCGTTAGGGTCAGCTTCTCTATCAACGGATACCTCGTCTGGGCGTCGAGGAGCTTTCTACTGATGTAGGCGACGGGCTTCTGCTCTCCATTCTCTTCTCACACCAGCACTTGGCTGATCGCCTGGTCGGATACTACGACATATAGGTATAGCTGCTTCGTCATTACGGGAGGCGACGAGAGGTAAGCCTTCAGCATTTGGAACGCCTCCTCGCACTTGTCAGTCCATTCGAACTTCTTGTTCTTCTTCAGCAGCTTGTAGAAAAGGAGCGTCTTGTCGGCCTTCCTTGAGATGAATCGGTTCAGGGCGGCGATCTTCCCCATCAGCTTATGTATCTCTCGTCAATTCCGAGGCGAAGGCATATTCTTGATTGCTTCGATCTGCTCGGGGTCTGCCTCAATTCCTCGTCGGGTGACTATGTGGCCCAGTAACTTCCCTGAGGAGATGCCAAAGGTGCACTTGGCGGGATTCAGCCTCATCTTGTGCTGATTTAGGATCTTGAAACACTCCTCCAAGTGTCCGATGTGAGCCGCTGCCCTCATTGTTTTGACGACCATGTCATCGATGTAGACCTCCATGCTTTTCCCGATCTTCTCGTGGAACATCTTGGTCACCAGCCTTTGATAGGTCGCACCGGCTAATGAAAGCGGTCTTCTCCTCGTCGTTCGGGTGCATCCTTATCTGATGATACCCCGAGTAGGCATCCATGAAGCTGAGAAGCTCATATCCGTGGGTGGCCTTGACGAGGCGGCCGATGTGCGGCATCGGGAAGCTATCCTTCGAGCAAGCTTTGTTGAGGTCAATGAATTCTACGCAAACTCGCCATTTTTCATTCTTCTTCTTCACGACGACGGTAATTGTTAGCCACTCGGGATACTTCACCTCCCTGATGGTGCCCATCGAGAGCAACTTGTCGACCTCGTCATTGATGATCTTGTTCCTGTCCGGGGCCATCTTTCTCCTCTTCCGTATGACGGGCCGGTGGCTCGGGTCCGTGTTTAGGCGATGAGCTATCCCCGACGGATCAACTCATGGCATGTCCTCATGAGACCAGACGAAGCTTCCTTGGTTCTTCTTCAGGAGGTCTATCAATTGGGTCATGATCGTCGGGTCGAGCTCGAAGCCTATGCTGGTCGTTCGAGTTGGGTCAGACTCGTCGATGCAGACCTGCTCTACAGCCTCGACCTGTGGTCCCTCCTTTCTTTCCTCGACTACCTGCTCCTCGAGGTCTTCGGCCACGAGTACCTTGGCAATCTTGTCCTCGCGCTCCTTCTCCTTTTGACCTCGTGGCTCGCCCTTTCTCCTTGTCTCCCCTTCAGCGGGCCGTCCGAAGCTAGCTGCTATAAGTCAGCCGCTTTTTCCTTGGAGACCTCCTCGGGCATCTTCTTGTCGTGCACCTGCTTGTGGTGCATCATGTAGCAGATGCGATAAGCACCTCTACTTCCCCTGATCTTCTCGATCACTCCTTCTTCCTCACCGGGAACTTAATGCACTGGTGGGAAGTGGACGGCACGGCTCTCATGGAGTGGATCCATGGTCTTCCCAAAATCAAGTTGAAATGCGACGGGACATCCAGCACCATGAACTCTACCATTCGCTAGACCCCCTTCGCGCGGACTGGGAGGTGGGATGTTCCAAGAGATATGGCAACATCCCCGTTGAGCCTTGACACCTTGCGACGGCGTCCTCCGATCACCAATCCCTCGATATTCATCTTCTCGAGGCATTCATAGAAGATGACGTTGACTGAACTCCTGTTGTCGACTAGAACGTGGAAAATGTTGATGTTACCGATCCCGAGCATGAGGACCAGGGCGTCGCCATGCATCTCGGTGCACTCCTCGTTCTCGACGAATTCTATCTTCGTCTGAGAGCCAACCTTCATTGCGTCTCCTCGGTTGTGTTCCTTCCCTCGTCCCTGGAAGACAGAGTTTCTTCTTGTTGCCAGTCCTCACCTCGCCCTCGCCCTGTTGATAGACCTCCCATGATCCACCCATGATCATCTCGATCCTCGCCCTGTTGCCGGTCGGTCGTCCTCGGCTCGCTCTTCTACCTGCCTCTCGGCAGGAGGGTTTCTCCTTGCCCCGTTCTGGCTACCTCTGCTAGTTTGGTCCGGTTCTTCTTGTTGCTTCTGCCATGTCCGATTGTCATTCTTCCATGGCTCGCAATGGTTGGGCACCAAGTCTTTCAGCTCCCCCGCGCATACCTCTTCTGAAGTTCCTTGTTCAACATGGCGCACTCCTCGATTGAGTGGCCGCCCATGTTGTGGAAGTCGCAGAACTTGCTCAGGTCCTTGGGCCAGAACTTCCTTTCAGGGCCTCCTCGTCCTCCCGAGGATCTTCATCGTCCTCTCGAGGATCCTCCTCGCCCTCCTATATGGCCTCCTCGGCCTCCGGAGAACCCTCCTCGGTTGGCCGAGAAATCTCCTCGCTGGTAGCCCCTCTGGTCGCTGGAGAAGCCTCCTCGCTGCTGGTTACCCTCGTCACGGTCCCTCTTCTCTTCCACTTGGTAGACTCCCCTCTTCGGAATCTCTCGGGCCCGACGCTCGCCGGGAATTCCCCAGTCGTCTCCTCCTCTTGCCCTTGTTGGTCGGGCTTCTCCTCCATCCTGGTGGTCTCTCCTATCGGGATGTTTGCCCTTGCCTTCACCCTCGTGGATCTTCTTTAGGGCTATCTCCTCCTCCTCGATCTCCATGAAGATTGAAGCTCGAGGGAGAGCGTCCTCGATGGTTAACGGACGCATCTTTGCCAACTCCGGGCGGAAAGGGGAGGTGTAGTACAGGCCATTCTTCAGCGCCTGGATTGCGATGACCCCATCGAAGTTCGGGATCCTGACCATAACCGTCTTGAACCTCTCGACGTACTGTCGGAGTGTCTCATCCCTCTCCTGGGTGAGGTTCCACAAGGTCGTGACCGTTACGTCGCCCTGCACGTACATCAAGTAGTGGCGCAGAAAGGCCGCGACGAGATCGTCGGAGTCGTTGATGGTGGAAATTTTCGAACCAGTCGCTCGCCGGACCGTGCAGGCTCTCGACGAAGAGTTGACACAAGATAGTCTCTACCTTCTCCGTCTCGTCCGTTATGCGTTCCGTCACGATCCTGAACGACTTCACGTGGGTATTCGAGTTCGACGTCCCCTTATACGGCGTAATCTTGATCTTGGGCAGCTCTCCCAGTTCCACGCCGCGGATCTTCGACGAGAACGAGGTGGCGTAACTTCTCTGACCATCCGGTCGATTTCAGGCGCCGAGCTCATCGCATTGTGCACCTGGGACGCTACCTGCTCCATCCTCGATTCGATGCCCGAGGACATCTCCTTCACCATCTTCTTGATCTCCTCATCCAACATCGGCGTCAACGAGCTCGCCGGGCCTCCTTCTTGAGCCGTCACCGGTGTGAGGGTGGTGGTCTGGAAAAGGGTTCTGTTGATTGGCGGTGCTGGTGGCGTCCATCCTTCCAATCCCCTGCCGGCCTTCATGCGTTCTAGGCGAGCCATGAGTCGCCTGTTCAGTTTGGCCTGCTCTTCTGCCTTCTTGTTGGCCTCTGCCATGGCGTCGGCCAGCTGTTGTTGAAGCGCTCCTGTTTCGGTGGCTTCGTTATGACTTCAACCAACGTTGTTTCCTCCGGTTGTCATCTCGCTCGAACTCCTGCTTCAAATTCCTTCAACTTCCTGGCTGTGAGTTAGAAAGAAACTGGGTCCCACGGTGGGCGCCAAACTGTAGATGTCGATTTGCACCGGTCTCTAAAACAATCACAATGATTAAATAAATAACAGAGATGAGTGAATAATATGGCTTCGGTTTGCAATATCCTTGATTTTATATGTTACGAGGCTCGGTTTCTTTCGTTTATTAGCTTGGAAGCTTAAGGAATTACAAAGGATATCAAAAGTCTAAACTTTGTATATTTTGACGGCGTAAATTCTGAACCCCTTTCAATGAGGTTTTACATTGATATTTATAGACTCAAGATTTCCCGAATTGTTTGCTAGGATTTTCTCCTTCATCTGTTAGGGTTTCCTCATTTGTCTCCTATCTCAATTGCCAAAAATACGAGATATTCTCCGAAATTTTCTAACTAATCACGTGATTTTTGTATTCGTTTTAACTCTTTGGTTCTATTTCCTATTTAAACTCCGTCGCTGCTATTCGGGTTACTAACGACGAGCCGTTCTCGCAGAGACGCCCTTTTCTCGGGACGACTTCCTTTCTCGGGACGAGTCTTCATCGAGACGAGCCTTTCTCGGGACAAGCCTTCCTTGGGACGAGCCTTCCTCGGGATGACTTATTTCCTCGGGACGAGCCTTCTTCGGGACGAGCCTTCCTCGGGACGACTTCCTCGGGACGAGCCTTCCTCGGGATGAGCTCTCCTCGCGAAGATATCCTTCCTCGAGACAAACTTTCATTTCATGTCGTTTGGAGAAAAAAACGACACAAGTTGTGTTAAAAGTGATTCGACGAAATCCGACCTTGACAAAGATCAGCTCTCTAGCACATATGTTAGAAATACATAACCAAATGACATTTTTACCCGTTATCTCTTATTCGGGCTCTTCATCAAGTGCTTAGTAACTTTTAACAATAACTTCAATACTTAAATAAGAGAAGCAAATTGTTTGACATGTAAGAAGATCTAAGAAAGAAGCATCTGAGATTCCATAAAATAACTTTCGTGCTTATCAAGGTTTTGGAACAAGACACAATACACTGATACATATATAACATATGTGTTCAATAAAGATGTAATCAAAGCCGGTGGTTCAACTTTTTATTTCTCGAGAACGGTTGTCATCACCCATGATGGTTACCTCCCACGTTCTTTACGGTGATTTAGTAACATCACATTCACCGATGAAATGTGATTCATTTATAGAGTGAAGTTGTGAATAATACTTCCTTTAAAATGTCTCTCCATTTACCGCAAGCTCAATTGAAGATATATGTGCTTATTGAAGTTTAGTTCGTCATTTCAGTTTGCGTGATTGAAGTTTAGTTCGTCGTCTTAGTTGGTCTGTATAGAAGTTTAGCTCGTAACTTCAGCTCGTAATCTCTTCAGATTTTATATTCTTCGAGACTTTCTTTCTTTCTCGGTCTTTATGAATATTTTGAATTTCAATGCAACCTAAAAAATTGCACAATAAAATATGTGTCAACTCTTTCTAGAGCTTCAATATAAAATATAATTATTTATTTAATTTTCTTTTCATAAATAAAAGTTCTCCTATTACAATAAACTTAATCAATTAAAACACAATTATCAAATTATTGAGACGCTTATTTTCTTTACAATTTCTCTCTGGAATTTTAGAATACTCTCAAGATTCAGGCACGTAATAAGATCTCTTAAGTGGTCAACAACCTCTTTTCGAACCCATTGTTGATCTCTTTGACCAGAAGAATAACAGTTTTGTTATCAAAGCATAACACTCTTTCACAAGCGTTAGAACTGTTTTGATTGGCTTATGAACCCGAATGCACAATCTCGACCTGCTATTCTCAGAATCTACCAACTAAGAAATTATAAAGTGAAAGAAGAACTTTGTATATACACTCACATGATAAGTTTCCTTCCTTGCGTAATCAGCCAAACCAACACCATTGGCACTAGTACACCCAAATGACAAACTCACAAGTTCATTCGTTTCACACACAAAAAACTCACAAGTTCATTCTCAATTTTAGTTGCCATTAAGTGAACGAAACTTGCGGGTCCGTGCTTCTAACAATCATTGTGTAATTTCCAAAACTTAGTGGAATAAAGACTACCGGTCATAAAAATGATGATCCACATAAATTTGATTACTGATATTGGATCCCTACTTTGTAAAATTCCTGGAAGATTAAAAATCTAACACTTTGCGCGTTTTGAGCTATATACAAATATAGTATCTCACTAAAAACTTTGTCAAAAAAAATATTCCAACACACGAGGTCAGAGTTTTTAGGTTCAAATCCCAGGAGGTTCAAACCCACAAAAGATATTATTAAGTTGTTGAGAGCTTTCGTTATCTATAAAAAAAAAGTACAAAGATGCAACGAAATTAAGAGAATTTTGTACCTAATGTACGATGCGAAAATGTCAGTCTAGGCACAAGATTGTCAGCAACTCAGCAAATTTCCAAAAATAACCATTTTTTGTTGAAATTGCAAGGAGCGGATTGTTATCCAGAATTTTGTACTTAATTTTTTCCAACTTTCGATCACTGAAATTCGCCGGCGTTTTCACGAATTTGACCGGCATTTTAAAACTTGCCTAAAACATTTATCAGAAGAATCCTTGCCCAAACAGATTATATTTCGTTTCAGTGGCTATTGTTAGAATATAGTTGGCATAAAGATGCAGCTTTTGTGTGTTATATATTAAAAAATAACACAGATCAAAGAGTTTTTTCTTTCTTTGGCATCTGTTGGACTCCGAAGTGAGCAATGATAGTAGGAATAAATAAAAGGTTAAACATCCTATAACTCTCGTTCAGGTCAAAGGGCTGGTAACCGCATGGAACGAGGCTTCTTCACCCAATTTAATTCATCAACCCGTGTAATTTAAGCATTACAGTTTCAATATGTATCAGAATGATTATTTTCGTACTTCAAATTTAGTCATCACGCTAGAAAAAGATTGTCTACCATAGTATAAATCATGATAACATGTAATGAACCCGAACTGGAAAATCAAATACAAGCATGGATTCCACGCCTCAAAATCTTTAAAAACAATGAAAACCCCCCAAAATATTCAATTATTTTCTCTTCAACTAACTCCTAACCAGGGGGCAAAGTCATGTCTACCGATGTCTTTTCTCCACATGATGAAGACGAACAAAACCATTCGCTAAAAGCAACAAAAAGAAAACAAAACAAAAAATTTGGCAAACAAGGAATGAAAGAACATAGGGCCAACTCCTCACAAAAGTAGCAACCTATGTTTATTTTTGTTACCCCCCTCCCCCCTATAAAATTGTGTTTTAATCATTCCAATAAAGAAAAAATAATATAAACCGCCATGTTTGTTTGACCTTTTGTCAAAACGGATTAAGCCTCAGCCTGTGCAGTAGCAGCAGCAGGAGCAACACCTCCGGTCGTTGGCCTGTACATAATTTATTCAATATTAAAATAAAAATAAGTGATAAAACTTCAAGTATTATCTATCTATAAAGAAAAGAAAAACAAGCTTACAATCCCACGGAAACTTTGAATGCATCATAGAGACCCCATTGTGCTCCGGTAAGAGTTCCTATCATGACGATACGTAGAGGAAGTCCACGTGTGCACAGACCCAACAAACCCATCTTCTTCACAGCCTGCACAGCCAACCACCACCCACATTTAAATAAAAAAATTATTAACCGTGGCTTTCCATTCAAACCTACAGTGAAATAGCCATTTGAATAGAAGTTTGAATTTCAGTATGGCTTTTTTACTTTAGGTTGACTTGTTGGCTAACAAGTTATAGTTATACAAAAAACTGACCTATAACCATATAAACTGATAACGATTCTGAGTATTGGTACAGAAAAGTTTAAAATTTGGCTAACCCCGAACCAGACCAGATTATAACTAGATAAAGATTGAACCAATTTTAATGGGTTTCATTTGTATAAAAAGTAAACGGTTAACTGATTCAAATAACTGGGCCGAATTAACTAAATGGCCATAATTCAGCACAATCAAGTAGGTTACTAGTCTGAGATTTTTATTCTAGTTGACACTAAAAGTGGGCAAGACCAAAATAGCCTGCACCCGAACAGAAACGATTATGAAACCAGGAATTTTTAGTAAAGCATGAATTTAACTAGTTATGATGCCTATTTTCACACCGGAAATAGAAGATAAAACAAAATAAGAGACCCAAAAAACTTACATCGCCAACAGTTGCTCCTTTGGCGTTGTTGAGGAAAGAAACAAGGTTGTCAGCAGGGTGAGACACGATGGCACAGAAAACACCGGCAACATATCCACCAGCGAAACTCACACCGAGCTGTAGAGATTTGCTGCACTGGTCCTTTGGCTGAGGGATACCATACTTGTAGATCATCTCCACGATGGTCTCGAAGGAAGCAAACTTCATCATAGTGTCTGCAAACAAAATGGTTAATAAAAATTTATCGTTTTTCTATCCTGCAGCAATTGACTAAACGATAAAACAAAACTTAATTTTGGAGGCATGAAACCCTATTTAGTGAGTAAAATGATACACATGCAGCAAATCAAACTAGTTTCAAGAAGAAAAAAGAAAAAGATCTTACTTGGTTTTCCAAAGACTATGAAAATAACTTTAACACTTGTATATATCGTGTAGTTATTGTGCAAGTACTGCTTGTCTTAAATTTTATAAGTGTAGCATTTTTGAAAAATTAATCAACATTGTTACAGGAGGAATGAAACCCATATAATTAACATAATCATAAAAAGATAGTAAATGATTTTTTGTTGATTCTCTTTTTCCCAAGGAAGCATTAAACAGAAATTAGAGTGGTCTTAGAAGCTTTAAGAGAGCTTTCATTAGTACAGACCCTTAATATATGTCTAAACACAAGCGACCAGGAGCCATTGCTATAGCTTTTTAGTGGCCTAATGCTAGGATCAAACTAAATATCCATAACGATTGCAGACCACAAATATCATTAAGCTCATGTGCATACGGTGGAAGGGAAAATGATAGGATTAAATGATCCATGACAAGAGACGTTAGCCAAACTTCCATGACAAACTTACATGGTATTTGACGACCCCAGAGTGGAACAATTCCCTTGTACAACCTGCCAAAGAAAAAAGGCTCAGCTTTCAACACAATTATAATCACAAAGCAAATACTAATAGATTCTCTCAAATCAATCGTATATACCCCATAGCGCCTTCAGATCTGACAAACTTGGGTAGCCCATCTGAGATTCCACGGGCAAACCCAGGCTGAGTCTGAACCCGAACCTTCACAGCCTCAAAGGGGCAGAGAGCAACATCAGCAATCACCTCGGCCGATGCAGAGCCCGCAAGGTAGATCAAAGTCTTGTACTTGGCAGAATACTCTGGCCCGACAATGTCAGAGTAGTACTTCTTGAAGAACTCGTAGAACCCAAACTTGCAAGCACCCTGTGCACTGTAACCAAGAAGGGTCGGAACCCATCCCCTGAAGAAACCTCTAGCACCCTGCTCTTTCAGTAGAACTCCAAAACCAGACGATATACTCTTGTACTTCTCAGGGTTGATCTGATATAAAAAATAATTCTCAGAGTTAAAAATGTTGCTTTCATGAGTTGCTTAGAGCTTTGAAAGTTGAAAGACTCAACTAAGAACCGAGTCAACGAAAATAAAAAGCAAGTCAATGCACAAATTGGTTACTTTATTATTTTAAACAGGAGGTTTGAATAAGAATTTTGTGAGGAATATATATTCCTTATGATTTTTTTTATTTCTATGACGAATCCCTAAGAACTGTCATGGAAAGACACTCAGATTAGAGAAGAAAAAAAACATATATTAAACACGTTATAAACGACTAGGCAACTTCTCTTAAACGAAAAGGACTAATCAACTTATAAAGCACGCACGCTTCTAATAATTTAATTTTAAGGACGCTTAGTATTTCATGTGTTAGCTAAGAGCCATAGTCGGTGAACCAGAATAAAATGTAATACAACAAACAAGAAAAAAATAACGATTGATCATGAAAAATCAACACTTTTACTCAATTCTGGAGAAAATTCCGAAGGAATAATCTGCGAAATCGAATTAATATGGCGTAAAACTGAGCCATGGGAATCAATAAAAAATCAAAGACCTCAGATCTAGTCAACAATGACGGAAAACAGAGATATATCAAGGGAGTGAGAAAGGGATCTGAAGGAGTTGGACCTGCATATTGCACTTGACGAGGTCGAGCGGAGTGACGGCCATGTGAGTGAGACCACAGCTGAGGATCCCACCGGCGGTACAAGCGGCGTAGAAAGCCGGAGAGTACATCTCGATCTTCCTCCCTGGCTCCGCCGGAGACGCCACCACCACCGGGAGCTTCGCCGCGGAAGTCGCCGGACGAGACTGGAGCATCGTATCCACAGCTAGGGCTCTGGACGACGTGGACGAGTAGAGGAAGTTAGGGATCAGAGAGTTGCGTTTATCGGAGATCGACATCGTAACGGAGATTCGGAGAGAGAGAGAGAAATCAAAATGTGTAGATGCGAAAACAGGAGTCTCTCAATCTCTCTCACAAAACGATGGTTCTTCTGTTTTGCCTCTTTACTTATATATATATTATATATATATATATAACTGCGCAATAGGGCTTCTCTTCTCAAGCCCTTTATTTTATTTTATATATACCCCTTACTATACGAGGATTTACTATTACGCCCCAAATCTTCATTGAATATTTCAAGGAATATATAAAATAAGTACTCACATTTTTTGCATTGATTATTTTACATTACAAATTAGCCAATTTGTGTAATGTCTTTTAATAGTTGACTTAGAGAATCAATTACAGATTTTTTATGGACGATATTATATATTGGATTAATTACATGCCTCTCTTTATTTTTTAGCTTAATTTGTTTTTCAACTTTAACTTTTATTAGACGATATATTTGAAGTTTCAAACTCACTGTTTTCCGAATGGTCTCTTTTTCTTCTCTATAGCGTGTGTTAATAACATACATTAACAAGGCTTCCTACATCCTGTGTATATGATATTTAATACTCTTTCCTTTGCAGATCTAAGATATTTTAGTGTAATGCACATTCCTTCTAAATTAAAGAGTGTGGGTTCAATCCTCACTTCAAGCAACTTGCATTTAAAAAAAATACTCTTTATTTTTCTTCTTTTTATAACACTATTTTTCTCTAAATCATGCTTGATTCAGTTCATAGGTCTTGAGAGAATTCCAAAATTTGAATTTGACCAGTGTTGTAGATGATTTTTCTAACTTTAAAAAACGTGACAGCCTAATTCAAACGAAAAGTTCAACTAATCGGCCGATTTTTAAGACGAAATAATAAACATAAAAGTTCAAGTATATATTCTAAAACGACGGACCGTTTCATGACAACCGTGATACGAATTTATTCGTTCAATCAAATTTTGATTTATTAAGGCCAATTAAGATATAGTTTAGATAAAGACTTCGAAATTTCGTTGATTTGAGACAATCAAAAATCAATTCAAAGTTATGGAATGTAAGCATAGAGAACTATTAGGCAATAAACTAAGTGATGAAATGTAGTAAGACAATGTCGAATTGAAGACTAAGGTTGTAGCAAATTGGAGGTGTAATAATAATAATAATAATAATAATAATAATAATAATAAAAAAAAAGTAATGAGATTTGTCCTATGATTATAACTCTATTTATAGTTCAATGTTTTACATTTGATGTCGTCCCTGTGGATTGCACGTGTATGGATGAAAATAGTCATCTCCTCATTACTCGTAGAGCGTTGTCGTTATCCTCAGCAAATTCTTGATGGATCTCGTCCTTCTGCACCAATGCGGATTGACTTCGTCTCTCCTAATTGGGTCCCATGTGTGAGGTTCGTCGAGACACTGGATGAAAGAATGGGTTAGACTCGTCGAAACTTGATAATACGTTTTGGGCTTTTCGGCCTAGATTATTTCGAAATGGTGTAATTTTGGCTCCCACGGCGATCCACCTCGCTAAAGGAAGACCACTTCAACGACGACCTGCATGGAGACCCCTCATGATGGGCCAACGTAGTAAAGATTTCATGGCGACTTTCCATGACAATATGCGTCGCCAAATGGTAAATTTACCCCGACGCGTCATCTATCTGCTATGAAATCATAGTAAAATCCAAAGAATGAGACTTTTCTCTCTTTTGAACCAAATTGTATAAATTTTCTACTCGGCCATTTTTTCATCAAAAACGCTTTTGAGATTGAAATCAAGAGCATCAAGAAATCAAAGCTATCAAATCCATCAAATATCACACAAAATAGATTAACAAATTTCTTTCATTCTCTCTAGATCGGAAAAAAAGAAATTTATTCTCAAATCATATTCTGAGCCTTTTGAGTCAAGTTATATTCTCTCTAAAAGGTATTTAATAAGCTCGGTAAATTCATTCTCATGTTATTCATCAGAGAAATATTTCATATTAAACTCACGGACTCTTCAACACGTGATCAATTCCGATCACACCATATAACCGTAAATGTTAATGTAAAATACGTCTTAGCAGTCAATTTGACGAACACATGAGTTATTTCATCCAGTACTAATGTTCCATTTAGAAATATCAAAAAAGTTGTAGCAGGATTTAGTAATGTTAATTATTGTGTGTTTTGGGATTTTTGTTCTTCTTCTACTTTGGTTTTTTGTGGCATATAATATATATTTTATGAGAAAACGAGTAGTTTATCTCTTTATATTTTGCTGATAGGATTTGTAAACAGAGACTACATAAGACTACATATTGTTGTCACTTTTCACATAGAAAATAATATTTTCCCGGGAAAGTCACTCGAAAAGCTTATGCCTTCGGTACCAGGAACACTTTCACTAGTGCATGTAAGATTATTTTTATCAATAAAAAATATTTCATGATATACTTAAAAGGAAATAATTTTGATATAATCTTTCCTCGTTATGATCCATGTATTACAAAATTCATCCATTAATCATGCTCGTATTAATGCCAAAAATAAAATCGTTATTCCACAATTATGAGGGTAATATTCTCTATTGATAGTTTGGAGCCTATAAATACAACGGTTTTGGGGTCCCTAAACTCACTCACACATTCATTCACAAACACCATCTAAACGTGAGAGAGAGAGTTTTGAAAATCCTCAAGACACCTCGCCGGAGTCGGAGTCCTAAGCTCGCCGGAAAATCACAACAATGGCCGGAAGTAAACCGAGACTTTTCGTTTTCCGCTTTTACGTGTTCATATAGTTAGAACATCTTTAGTACGTGTAATAAGTTTTTACATTTGGTATCAGAGCCTCACATAACTTCCACCTTGTTTTTGAAAAATTTCATATTCATGCGTGCTTATGATTTTGCGTTTTTTACGTTAAAATTAATTACTTTTATGAAAATCTTTGAGAAAATTGTTTTGTGATTATTTTAGCTTTTGAATCACTTAATTTGGTGTTGAAATGAGAGAGAACGAGTCGGATCTTGAAATGAGTCTCACCCGGGTCGGAATAACCCATCTAGAAGTTGAAGACGACACAAAACGACATGTCATTTATTATCTTCCTTCGTTTTTAAAGTTTTGTCCTTTTCTCTTTTTTAACTGATTTTTGTAGTTTGTTTTAGTATGATTATTTTCTTTGGACCTTTTATTATTGGGCCTATTTCTATTTTTAATTTGAACACATTCGGGCCCATAACAACCACCTGTACACATTGTATCTAGTGTACATTTTATGTAGTTTTCTTGAAAATTATAAAGATGATATAGTTATGAATTTTTATCATATATACATATATGTATCTTTAGGTTATATATTTTGTACGGAAGTATCAATAATTTGTATACAGACCCGATACAGTACATTTATTTTCGTAAGATACAGTAGGTTATCAACTCATAAGAATTGTTTGTTAAGAAAAAAACTCATAAGAATTATATTGTAATAAATTGTGTATTCAATATATTTAAGTATGCAAATATTGTTGTGTTAGTTATATTAAAGTTATATGCATGAATATGTAGCAAATTAATGATAACACAATATTTTTTGTTATATTGTTTAGTGATTGATATTGTCTTAATCAATTAGAGAATAGCCGCAGCATCTTTAATTAATTTAGACTATATATTTGAAATTATTATCACATAGAACAATTATTGTGATTTATTATACGGTATATTATAGAATTCACCCACATGAATTTTGTAATTTTTGTATAACCAATTAGGATAAAATATCAAATTATATTTCTTAACTAACCCACGGGAATTAGAAAAAGAAACATATTTTGATAGTTTTATCATGAACGTGTGAATTTAATTGAATTAGAACTTTAGCTCACAGACAAGTTTTATGTTTCTAGGTTCATTGAGTAATACATGTAAAACATTGGTAAAACATGATATGGTTATTTTCTTCAAAACATAATTCTTATAAGCATGCTATTTCTATTAATTGTACCTAGTCAAATTGTCAGTTACTCTGATGTTAAGTGCGATGTTCCTGAACTCAAAAGGGACAATTTTAAGGTCTGGAAACAGAGAGTACTCCTTCAATTGGGATGGATGGATATTGACTATGCCATAAGGAAGCCTGAACCCCCCTCAATCACCGAGAAAAGTACCCTTGATCTGGTTAATCTTTATGAAAAGTGGGAGCGATCTAATCGCCTCTGCGTTATGGTCATAAAAACCAAAGTATTTGCTAGGATTAGGGGCACAATTGAGCAATATGGCAATGTTCGTCTCTTAATGAAAGCTATAGACGAACAATTTGTCATTTCAAATAAGGGTTTGACAAGTACTCTAATCATGAAGTTCTCATCCATAAAGCTCCCTGGAATAGGAGGCATGCGTGATTATATCATGCACATGAGGGATATTGCGGCTCAATTAAAGACATTGGAAGTTGCTGATCAAGATCATGTTGAACAACCAATCGAATTACCGATTGAACAACAAGATCCTCAAGAAAATGATGAAGCAACATTAAAAAGATCTACTAGAGTTAGAAGATCAGCGATCCCTAGTGATTATGAAGTGTATCTACAAGAAATGGACTGCAATACTGGAGCCGAAAATGATCCTAAAACGTTTTCACAAACTGTAAGTTCTAAAGAATCTAACTTATGACAAAAGACCATGATTGATGAAATGAACTCTATGGAAACTAATCAAGTCTTTGATCTCGCCGAGTTGCCTGATGGTTTAAAAGCCATTGGATGCAAATGGTTCTTTAAAACAAAGAAAGACTCACAAGGCAAGATCGAGAGACATAAGGCAAGACTTGTAGCCAAAGGGTTTACTCAAAGAGAAGGAATCGACTACACGGAGACCTTTTCTCATGTATCAAAGAAAGATTCTCTTCGCACAATTGTGACATTAGTAGCTCATTTTGATTTTGAGCTAGATCAAATGGATGTAAAAACGGTCTTCATAAATGGAGATCTAGAGGAAGAGGCTTACATGAAACAAGCAAAAGGATTCTCCTCTAGTAATGGTGAACATTTAGTGTGCAAGCTTAATAAATCCATGTACGATTTGAATTAAGCGTCCTGCCAATGGTATTTAAAATTTCATGATGTCATCACTTCATGGATAAATGCATATACCAGAAAGTCAGTGGGAGTAAGATATGTTTTCTTGTTTTATATGTGGACACTACTAGAAAAACGGGATACGACTACGGCAAAAAACTGTAGTTATTTTGTTACGACTACAGTTTTCTTTGTGTAGTCTAGTTCACTGCAGTCTATTCACTTTGTCTTTGACTACAGTCTTTGCATGTAGTCTAATCTGCAATAGAAACTGTAGTTAAAATATATAATTACGAATATAAGCCGTAGTGTTTTCATATACACTACATTAAAATGATGTAGTTTTTAGTCCTAGTATATTTATATACATACACACTACAGTTTTTTGTTGTAGTTTAAAAAGGAAGGTTACTAAAGATGACATGTCGTATATGTAGTGTTTTATTTGTGTATATCTGAAATAAATTCAAAATAAAAAAAAATATATAAAATATCATATTTCATTAATAAAAATTTCAATAAACAAATAAATGTGACATTATATGCTTCAATGCCTTGCAAAACATTAAAATACATGTAATTTATTTAAAGTAAACACAGACTTTAAATTACTACATACACTTTAAATTACTATGGACAAGTAGAAGAGCGTCGGGTCGAGATTTGCAGCGGCGCGTCTGGACGGGTTCGCAGCAACTCAATATTCACATACCACAAGGCATAATAAAAACATGTAAAATAATGTTAAAGGATGGAAAAATAACAATAAACAAAATACTCAATACAATTTAACAATATCATTTTCATTATTGAACTATCTCAGACAAGTCAAAATTGTAAAAAGACATACTTTTTGCTTTTATGTACCTGTCTTTGTGACTATGTCAATGAAGTATCAAAGATAGGGTGAGGAGGAGCCATGCTGGTCTTCGGCCGAGAGGAAACGAAGGGGAGGCAACGAATATCCGTCGTTCGAAGTCTTTGTTCTCGCGTGTTGACAAGCGAAGCAGTAGAATCTGGCCCATGAAATGTCTGACAGACAGTCTTTTAATGGCCTTCTGAATTGTAGTTAGACAAACCAGATACTTACACGCCTCTCTTCCTGCTTTTGCTGAGATTTGAAGTCCCGCTCATTCATATCAGACACTGCTTTATCCTAAATAACAACAGTACAACTGTATATTGTAAAAAATTCATGTGCAAAACAAATTAAGTATCACATTGAATTTAGCACTTGATTATCAGGATCGAGTTTATTCAAGAGCTAAGCAATTAAGTTATAATGGTCTTTTTTTTCTTTCTTCCAAAGAACGCCAACGACCAAAGCAAAAGTTATAGGAAGAAGAAAATGGATGGATTACAAAAGAAAATGAGAATACCATTACGAACTAGGTAAGATTAAAAGAAAAATAACAAGAGTGAATAAATTAAAAAATAAATAAGGAGGAAACCAAGGCAAACTAGGTTAGATTAAAAGAAACATAACTTTATCTTCTCATGTTATGCCACAAAAGAGTTACATTCACCAATATCCATAATGAAGTTAATAACTATGACATGAATTCACTAATTTTCTCTCAGAAGTTTAATGGAAACAGAAGGTAATCACATACCACACGTTCTTTGGTTTTTAGATAACGGCTGTATCAGGCATTTCTTCTTTCTCTACTTTCTCCTTCAAATTTTTTGAATTCTCCACCACTTTCGTTCCATTGAATTAGAAGGGAAAACCAATTTAAGAAAATAATGAGGCTAAAATATATGCCCCTAAGACAAACAATTACACTGTAAATAAAAAAATAAAAAATCCACATTCATTATTAAATCACCTCGAAACATCGAAGTAAGGTCAGCGAAAATTCCATTAGTTGATGAAGACTTCTTTATAAGCACTGATAAAGACTTCTTTTTTTTTTACAGTTTTTCAAACATAACAAATCCAAAGATGTTTTAACTACCAAATATTTATTCCCAGCAATATGTAAGCACATAAGACACCTCAAGCTTCCGAAACAACATGACCCCACGATGACACCCTAGTCATGACCATCGAAGTCTCGAACTGCGAAGTCGCTCTGGTTCTCATCAACGGAGGAAGCTCAGTCGACCTCATCTTTAAAGAAACTCTGATTAAGATGGGAATCAACGAATCAAAAATTGAAAGAGAATCAACTCATTTGACAGATTTTAACGGGGTAACTACTTCCTCACTCGGAGAGATCAAATTACTCGTAAAAACTAAAGGGGCTAAACAGACTGGTCGAATTTCAAGTCCTAGACTGCCTGTCCCCCTACAACATAATATTAGGGAGGCCCTGGATACACGGAATGAATGCAGCCCCATCAACCTACCATCAGAGAGTCCGATCCCCCACCCTTGGCGGGATTGAGGAGATCAGAGGTGACCAAGCAGTATCAAGGAGTTGCTACCTCATAAGCCATAAACTCAAAATTGGGCAAGATTAACAATTAAAGAACGTTGAAACAACGGATACAGATGCAAACGCCGAAACATCAAACTAACGGTCCCGATACAACTCGACGGAACCGACATCACGAAATGCGTCGGTATCGGGGTCGGATTAAATGGAAAAACACGACGTGAAATGATTGCATTCTTGAAAAAGAATAAGTGAACCTTCTCCTGAAAGACCGAAGATATGCCCGGAATTGACTCCAAAATAATATTGCATCACTTAAACGTTGACCCCAGTTTCAAACCCGTAAAGCAAAAAAGGAGGAAGCTCGGACCAGACCGAGCCAGAATCATAGAAGAAGAAGTCGAACGACTGCTCAAATCCAACTCCATCCGCCCTGTGCAGTACGCCGACTGGTTAGCAAATACCGTCGTGCTGAAAAAGAAAAACGAAAAAAATGGTGAGTGTGTATGGACTTCACAGACCTAAACAAGGTATGTCCGGAAAACAGCTTTCCGCCGCCACATATCGAACAACTCCGTAGAAGCCACTGCCGGACATAAACTGCTCTCCTTCATGGACACATTTTCAGGATACAATCAAATCTTGATGCATCCAAACGACCAAGAAAAAACAGCATTTATAATGGATAAGGGAATCTATTGTTACAAGGTAATTTCCTTCAGACTCAAAAATGCCGGCGCTACTTATCAGAGGCTCGTGAATGAAATGTTCGCCGAAAAGATAGGAAAAATCATGGAAGTTTATATCGACGACGTGCTCATAAAGTCCCTGCAGGAGGAAGATCACGTTCCCCATTTGGAAGAATGGTTCGAAATTTTGAACAAGTACAAGATGAAACTCAACCCCTCCAAATGCTCATTCAATGTATCATTTGGAAAATTCCTCGGCCAGCTAGTAATGAAAAGAGGAATAGAAACCAATCTGGACCAATTACACGCACTGCAAAAGATGCCTTCACCTCGAAATCGAAGATAGATACAAAGATTAACGGGCAAGATTGCCGCACTAAATCGATTCATCTCTCGTTCTACCAACAAATGTCTCCCACTCTACAAATTGCTCACAAACAACAAAAATGCGCAATGAGACAATAAGTGCGAAGAAGCTTTCAATAAATTAAAGGAATACCTAGCGACTCCCCCGGTGCTAACAAAACCAAAAACGGAGAACCACTCTACCTCTACGTCGTTGTATCCCACGCTGCCGTAAGTGGAGTTTTGGTAAAAGAAGATCGGGGAGACCAACAACCGGTATTATATACCAGCAGATCACTTGCAGATGCCGAAACTAGATATCCAACGATGGTAAAACTTGCACTAGTAGTAATCTTAGCGGCACAAAAACTTAGAGCATACTTCCAGACTCACCCGATAATCGTGATGATAACGCAACCCCTACGAAGCCCTTATAGCCGGACTCTGACTAACCCAGACTATAGGAGCCAAACAAGTGCATGCTTTCTGTGACCCCCAACTATTAGCCTGTCAATACTCTGGCGAATATGAGGCTAAGGAGGAACGCATAAAAGCCTACTTGAAAACAGTAAAAAATCTAACAGAACAAATCAGAAAATTAAAACTAACCCAGATCCCAAGAAATGGAACCTTGTGTAAAAGAAGCTTTTCGAGACCATACCTATGATGCGTGGGAACGACTGAAGCTCAAGCAATACCGGCGGACGTCCACAAAGGACAATGCAGGTACCACGTAAGAGGAAGAGCCTTGGCCATCCAAATAAAAAGACAAGGTTATTTCTGGCCAAGAATGCTTACCGACTACGAAAATCATTCAAAGAGCTGCGACCGATGCCAAAGACACGCGCCCAACATTAAGATACCAACCAAGGAAATTTCTTCTACCTCGGCACCATACCCGTTTAAAAAATGGTCAATGGACATAGTAGGACCAATGCCTATTGCCTCAGGGGGATTGCGCTACCTGCTAGTTCTCACAGAGTATTTCTCCACATGGATCGAAGCATGATCCTTTGCCCTGATTAAAGACTCGGACGTGGAAACATTTATATGGAAAAACATCATATGCCGACACGGGCCCCCTAAGAAATAGTGACCGACAACGGGTCCCAATTCATATCCAAGCGACTCGAGACTCTCTGCTTCAGATATAACGTCGAACTTAAAATGTTAACTCCGAGATATCCCCAAGGGAATGGACATGGCGAGACAGCAAACAAAACAATAGTAAACTCTATTAAAAAAAAATAACCCTAAAAAAGGGACGATGGGCAGACGAACTATCTGGCGTGCTTTGGGCGTATCGAAGCAGCCCTAGGCGCCCCACCGGCAAGACCCCATTCTCACTATTGCATGGTGTTGAATCTGTGATCCCCATAGAAAAAAAAATACAAACCCTCCGAACGATGATGACACACAATAGATACAATAATGCTGCCCTCTAAGACTCCCTAGACCTTATTGAAGAAAAAAGAAAAAAGCCTCTGATAAGACTCTCGCAATATAGACAATCT
Source organism: Urtica urens (assembly GCA_958296335.1). Lineage (NCBI taxonomy): Eukaryota > Viridiplantae > Streptophyta > Magnoliopsida > Rosales > Urticaceae > Urtica > Urtica urens. Next base: position 21,133,989 of record OY282523.1, on the reverse strand, counting down.
ATAGCAAAGTTCTACAACAAATAACGTTAGCCCACGAAATTACCAAGTAGAAGACTTAGTTCTTCGAAACCTTTTCAAAGTACCGCAGAACCGAAGGCCGAAAAAATTGGAACAAGTTGGAAAGGCCCGTACCGAGTGACCAGAGTTATTCACCCATGCGTTTATGAGCTCGAAACCCTGGACGGAACACCCGTCCTGAGGTCTTGGAACATCATAAACCTAAAAAAGTACTATTGCTAACTAATAAAAATCGAACTACGATCGACTTGATCCCTGCAAAGGATACGTAGCAAGCTCTCTTTGGAAGGCACAATCCCAATTATGCAAGAAATAAATCAGCTAAAAAAGTTATTTCGTAACCGAGCTTAAAAAATTGAACTATACGTCAAATAAATCATCCCGAACTAATTTATTTAAACTGTCAAGTTATTTCGTAACGGAGCTGAAATACTTGAGCTATACGTCAAATAAATCAACCCGACCTGATTTATTTAAACAGTCAAGCTATTTCGCAACCGAACTGAAATACCTGAACCATAAGAATTGATTTATTTAAATTGTCAACCTATTTCACAATCGAGTTGAAATACTTGAACTATACGCTAAATAAATCAACCCGAATTGATTCATTTAAGTCGTCAAGTTATTTCATAACTGAGCTGAAACTTGAACTATACGCTAAAAAAATGAACCTGAATTGATTTATTTAAGTCGTCAAGCTATTTCACAAACGAGCTTAAATACTTGAACCATAGGTTAAATAAATCAACCCCAATTGATCTATTTAAGTCGTCAAGCTATTTCATAACCGAACTGAGATACTTGAACCATACGTTAAAATAAATTCGATCAAACTGATTTATTTAAGTCGTTAAATTATTTCACATCCGAGCTGAAATACTTGAACCATACGTTAAATAAATCCATGAACTGATTTATTCAAGTCGTCAAGCCATTTCACAGACGAACTGAAATGCTTAAATCGTACATCGAACAAATCAACTCGAACTAATTTATTTAAAATATCAAGCTATTGTATAATCGAACTGAAACACTTTGCCAGAATAATCGAAAGGAAAATCATTCCAACAAAATAGAAATGAAAAATTGTCTCACATAACCATTAATCCGATCGACCCAAAACAAGGGACCCCAAGTTCGGATATTGAGCAAGAAAGAAAAACAAACAAATATACCCAAAAATAATCGGGCCCAAAAGTGATTAAATTATTCAAAGAAGTAGATAAATTAAAAACATCTTCCTCGGGCCTGAGCCCCAGCCTCATCGGCCTCAGGAACCGAAGATAGAACTTTGATAACAGGCTCCTCGCTAAGGATACGGGCAATCTCCTCGTCAGGAAGTTCGGATGGCGAAGTCTCCGAATACGGAGTGAAAGGGCCTCATCAAAAGTAGAAATCTCAATTGCCGGATATTGAGTAGAGTATTCCTCGATGTCGACCTCCGTATCCCTCAAGTCACTCGACCAATCGGGAACCTTGCCACCAATAACCTCCGAGATCAATTCTTTGTTCCCTTTACATTGCTCCAGCTTCTTCAAAACGACCACGGCTTCGTCCGTATTCGCCTTACGGTCCCGATACTTGAGAATATGCTCGCGATATCGCATCGAGGTGGCCTTCTTAGCAGCATAGGCCGCCCGATCAAGGTCAGCGTTTGACATTCTACGAGTTTTCTCCAACTCGACCTTCAGACGCTCGCATCCCGTCGAGCTGATAGTGAGCCTTGTCCAAGTGCTTGTACTTGTCGACCTTGTCCTCACAGTCAGATTAGACGGCATTCAGTACCATAGCCAAGTCTTTGATGCATGCCTTAGCCTTGGAAATGATGGCGTCACGAGCTTGAATCTCTTCGCTGAGATGCTCGAGCCTGGACCTCATTCGTTTGACCTCGCTCTTCAAAGACTCTGCCCCACTCTGCAGTTCGGCCAGATGAGCTGTCTTCTCCTCAAATTTCTCGAACTCGGCGTTCATAAATATGAACACCTCGGTTCAAATGAGAGGCCAGCTGAGAACATATAATGACAAAATTAAAACAAAATACCTAAGTAAAACAAATTGTCACGATCGATATGTACCAAAGTGACCTAAGCAAACATAGATCGATACCACCCTGGCTCGAGGAGCTCAAGAACTTTTGGCAGCGGAAACGTCTCATGCGTGAGCTGACAGATCAGACCTGCCAAGTAGAACGGGTCCTTGCCAAACATATTGTCCTGGTTGTAGACAAACGTGTGATAGTACTTCTTCGGGGCAGAGTGGCGAGATCCCGACCTGCTCCCACTCCTGGACGAAGTCAATCTGTCCTTCTTTTGGTCGTTGACCATTGCTTCGGTCACTTTATCGTTACCCTTCTTCTTCTTCTTCTTCTTCTTCTTCTTCTCGGCCTCACCGTCAAGAGATCCAACGCCCTCATCCCTGTGAGCGGGCTCCTTTCTTTTACAAGGAATCAAATCGGCTCTAGAATCACGAGGTTCAGTAACCTCAGTTGGGGTCATAACCTCGGCCCTAACTGAGGCATCAGTCAGAACTTTGGCCACAACGACCGGGATGATAGCACGGTCAGCACCAACCGGATCAGCCTCCAGTTTAGAGTCGAGATTAATGATGGAAACAGGAGGAACAGAAGCATCGGGAGCACCGACCTACTTCTTCTTCTCCTTTCTCAAGTTGCGTGCAGAGACTTCGGTTATCCTACAGCCTCGCGCTGATAAAACGGAAGTCCGAGAAATCCTTCCAATTGGTCCGACCCAAGCAAAGTCTTTCGAGCTTCTCTTCAAAAAGCAACCCGGAAGGAGGAACTCGAATTTTTACTGATAAAAAAAGAGAACGATAAGAAATTTATCGATGCGTATATATAAAAAAAAGGAAGAAAAGATCTTTACTCGTCGAGCTTGCCCAAATCATTTGAAGGAAACCGGCATAATCCCCGAAATATTTTTCATTCACTTCGACAAAAAAAAATACCTACGACCCCAATCCTGATCTTTATTAGGGATACCCTCTAAAACCCCCCGACGTTGAGCTTTCGACAGATTGAAACACTTGGGATCATGTTTTGAGTTCGCCTTGACCACATATAGAAGAACTAAATAAAAAATAGTTAATTCTACCCCCTGCTCGATAGCCAAAAAAGATAACCCCATAACCATATGTGCAAAATTTGGACACATTTGGGGGATAGATATACCTAATTGATAGGCAAAGTCAATTAAAAGAGGTGGCATAGGAAACCTAAAACCACAAGATGCAAACCAAACCTCGTACACACAACAATAACCGGCAATGGCGGTGTCGGCTGTAACATCTGGATGAGGAAGAAATATGTGAAGGCTAGGGGAGATATCATATTTAAAGCTAAAACTTTCAAATTCACTAGGGAAAATCCTAGTAGGATGGAACATATCGGAGTTAGAGCTGGGAACGGACTTCAACATGATTTCAAAACAAAAAAAAAGGGGTGAAGTCCTGATATTCGCGAACTCAAAGAAAATGAAACTAAAAAATAGAGAGAAAAAAAGAGGGCAAACAATTAAAAGAAAAGAGATAAGCGAAGGGGGAAGTAAGAAATCGTATCTTATCAATTTCTTCACCGCGCCGTATAAATGAAACAAAATGACCATTCGTAAACATTTAAAGGTCACTTCATTAACCGTTTCGAGAAAATCACGTCTTGTCAACCTAAGAAAACGCAACAATTATCCTTGACATTGAATAGAAATCTCAACCGCCTCCGACCTTAAGACTTTAACCATCATGAAAAATCAACACGTGTAAAATTATTGACTTCCACGTCACAAGACTCTTTGATCTTCCCCCAATTTACTAGCTTTCACCGTTTTGACCCCCGTTTAAAAATTTGAAAGTATGCACATTCCCGCTATAAACGAATTAAGATTAAGTATATTTTTAATATTACAAAATATTAATAAATATTGGGGATTGATTGTGGGGGTATAAAACTGACCTCGATAAATATTTGGTCGATTATAAAGCCCAATGGACTAGCGAACTCTCCAAAGTAATTAGTTCTGGGCCCATGCCATCGAAATGGCCATGTCAGCAGCGAAGTCAAATACCTCGGCCTATTCATATGTCGATCCTCAAGATTATGAAGAAGAAGTCAAACTATAGGCGTGAATCTCGCCAAAATAATCGGACTACAAACGAGTAAGAAGGACGATGAACGACGTGGCGACTCCTCCACTAATGTAGGGAAGCACGCGTCGATAATTGCTAGTTCGGAGGATGCTATAAATAAGAATCCCCATCAAGCTGATAGGATTCATTCAATTTTTTTCTCCAAGCATTCGCATATAATTATTCTTATTCCCTTGTAATATGTAGCTCGACTTCGTGAGCTCATTTCTTGACTTAATAAAATCTAGCTTTACATCGCGAGCTCATTTTGATTAATATCGATTTCATTTTGTTTCTGGCTGTCCATTTTGATATTATAAGCCTACGAATTTTACTGAGATCCACTTTTTCATATAAATAAAAAAATTGTATAAATCCCCATTTATTTTATCTCGTGATTGTTGAGTTCGGATTTTTACATCAACAACCGCCTTTCATAGTCGTGACACATGACTATTTAGTTCGAACCATTCAAGAAGTCACAACTTCTAGTTCTTACTAATTACCATAAACTTTGGTTACTTATTTTTAATGCAAGGTCTCTATGTGAGGATTACTTTAAAACATAAGTCTTAGTGTATAACCGACATGCGGGCCTTTAATCAAGTCACTTTGATAACGGTTCTTCTAGTGGAGACCCCGCTTCATCGTTTCTCTTTATAACTTAGTTCACAACAGTTTAATTAACAAAATGCTTCGAAGTACTCCCATTAAAGGGAGGACAACTATGGGTGACTCTTAGTTCATCACATTAGTTAATCAAACTCATGTCGGGGACCGCGGGTTACTTCAATGATAAACAACCATCTACTTAGTTTTTGCAAAACTCGTATTTTTTGTTGAAAATAATTTACATTTTATAAATCATTTATAAAAATTAAACTATATGCATGAACACTTCATTTTAATGTGATGTTGGCATTCTATCCTATTTGACATTTGAGGTGAATATGTTATGAGATTAAATAAAATAAAAGCATCAAATAATTAACTCATCTAATACCCCATTTCTAATTTCAACCCATAAGAAAAATACTAAGAAAAATAAACTAATTTATCTTCATATTCTAGTCGGCACAGGAGTCTTGTAACACGTCATCGGATGTCTCGGGTCAGCCTCCACACGTTCTCCAACGTGTAGGCAAGCCCGAGGTGCTGCCTTCCTTGCCTTCTCGTCGCCGAATTACAATTTAAATAAATATAACATAAATTTGTCCTCGCAAATTGAGGCTCACAAATTTAAAATTTAAAATAAAAACCCCAAACGATAAATGGAAAATTCCTAGGGCCATAACAATGGGGATTCATCCATAAACACACACACAAACATTCATAATGCAAAATCAAATCACACAAAAAACGCCAACACCAAAACTAGTCAAACGATTTCTACACTACTAGAAAAATGGGATACGACTACGGCGAAAAACTGTAGTTATTTTGTTACGACTACAGTTTTCTTCGTGTAATCTAGTTCACTGCAGTCTATTCACTTTGCATTTGACTATTGTCTTTGAGTGTAGTCTAATCTGCAATAGAAACTGTAGTTAAAACATACAACTACGAATATAAGTTGTAGTGTTTTCATATACACTACATTGAAATGATGCAGTTTTTAGTCATGATATATTTATATAATTGAAATGATGAAGTTTTTAGTCCTGATATATTTATATACATATACACTACAGTTTTTTGTTGTAGTTTAAAAAAGAAGGTTACTAAAGACTACATGTCGTAAATGTAGTATTTTATTTGTGTATATCTAGAATAAATTCAAAGTAAAAATACAATATATATAAAATATCATATTTCATTAATAAAAATATCAACATACAAATAAATGTGACATTATATGCTTTAAATGCCTTGTAAAACATTAAAATCTACATGTAATTTACTTAAAGTACACACACTTCAAATTACTATGGACAAGTAGAAAGAGCGCCGGATCAAGGTTTGCAACAGGGCGTCGAGACAGGTTCGCAGCAGCTCAATACCCACATACCACAAGACATAATAAAAATATATTATATATTCACGTATGAAAAATATTATATCACAGTAGATTATTTCACCGAGCAGATAGAAAATTCTACCTGTTCTTCCACCATGGAACCTAAGATATAACCTATTGCCCAGCATAATATGTTCAAGTTACTTTAACTCCTGTCCTCGCCAGTCAATTGTTTGTTTAGCTTCCTCGACATCTGGATTAAACAATATGAAGAAACAATTAAATTGGGCCATTAATGAATCAGGTAAATGAAATAGTTGAACCAATGGCTCTAAACAGAATGAAGCGTCAAATTTTGGAAAATATGATTCCTACTCAGAACTTAGTTGGACAAAGCCTACCCCATACAATATTAGAAAGTGATTTGTTTCATCAGATTGTAACATTAAAACCCATAATTACTTCAAAAGAATAGAGTAAATAAAATGTTTCATATGTATCCTAGAACTTGACGCTAAGCTCCAAAGTTAGAGCTACATAATGCTATATATTACAACTGGTAATTAAACTAGCTTCTTCTCGGTCACTTAGTCCTAGTATATTAGCAGTTAGTTTTTCCTAAAACAGAGCCAAGTTTTGAATTAAAGCCTGGAAGATATACAAAAACAAAAGATACGTGTAAAGCAATAAGATATTAGGAATCAATAAAAAGGAAACAAGTCACTTTTAAATGAGAGTCAAAGCTAACTTGTTCTTCATCAGACGCTTGTGCATAAGCCTCAAGGATGTTTGTCAACCACCACAAAGATGAGCTATGTCAGGTTGAGATATGTAGTTAACTTCCAGTTGAACTTCAAATTGTAAAAAATACGAGAAATTTGATCGAAACTCACCTGTAATTGCCCCATTTATTTTTTTAAATATCTTTTCAAATGAATACGAAATAGCAAGGATGTACCAGTGGGGACTCAAAAATATAACCTAGGGGAATCCACGAGAGAAAAGCATGCAATGTGGATAGCGTAGCACGTATAAGCTCAGTTCTTTGAGATGCTGATAGAACATACCAGCACAACTCATGAATGAGTTGAAACTCGATGCAATAAACAATTTATATATTTAGTAAACAAGGTAATCATTTGCAGGATATGAGAGAGAGAGAGAGAGAGAGAGAGAGAGAGAGAGAGAGAGAGAGAGAGAGAGAGGTGACTATTGTTTAAGTTCCTTGATCTTATTTTCAGTCATTTCTCCCCTTGAGAAATAAAAAAAAATCGATGAGAACTTGTGGAAACACGGTATGTTAAAGGACTGCATTGACAAGCGAATTAAAATAAAATGCAGACACTTGAGTCCCACCTTCAATATGGCCATGCAGTTCTCGCAGATAGTTTCACTAGTTTTAGCAGCTGAAACCAAATCAGGATAAAGCTTTGCCACCTCGTTGGCCAATCATGCTTTAAACTCTGTAAATTTGAATTGAACATTCTTATGTCATGAGAGAGATGAACAATAACAATATCAACTTCGAATGACCCCGAAACATAACCCATAACAATCACCCATAGTACATACGACAACACTCATAAAAAGAATTTTGTTCCAATATGATATATTGAGTTTACATGAACGAATATGATATTCAACTTGTTAACATACATCCTTTCTACCTGTAAGGAAGCATAATTGCTCGAGAGCTATACAGAACAAATCAAACACAAAATTAAAGACTACAATAAAATGAATCTTGTAAATCTATACAAAGGAAGCATTCCATCTATACTTTATCCTAGGGACAATCCAGTCAGATATATAATTCTTCATTCCATCACGCTGTTCCACAGGAAACACATTCCATCTATACTTGATAACGCCTTCTAAAACTTACATACAAATTAAATCAAATCTTATCGGTATAAAAAGGGAAAGACGTCCCATCAAAGATTAATGAAACCCCAGTCACTAACAGATTGATATACTAGAATATGAACCGGCCTGCAAAGCAAAGAACTTGGTGTTCAGATTCTTCGTGTTTCGCAGAATGTGAACAACTTGGTGCCACATGTCCTGATTATTTTGCAACTCCCGTAAGATCTGATCTGCAGCGGTCCTCTGCTTCCACAAAATGAGGCAAATAAACAAAGTCAGTGACCACTTTGTATAAACCGTAAAAATAAAGTGCATTAAGCTGAAAATCGCAAGTCAATTCGGAACTTGATTGCAATTCTGTAACCCTACAATTTTATGAGTCAAATACAATTAAAACCGCCAATATGGCATCAAAATGTACAAACTGGAAACACAAAAGAGAAAACTAAACAATCAATTTTGACTCGCAGCCTAAAAACCTAACACAAATTTTCAATTCTTCAGGCGAGTTTGTATAGCACACAGTAAATCAAACGTATTCTCTATCCTAAAGGTTGAGATCCCTAGGTTACTAAAACCTAACACACACAGAACCACACCGGCTTAAACCCAAGACATTCGAATCAAAGAAAGTCTAAAATTCAAACACTAAAACTCTATCGAAATGATAACTCGCGCATTAAAAACGAATAAGGAACGAAGAGCAGAAACAAACACGAAAATGCTTTGAAAATGATAAATTTGAAATCGGTATAGAGATTTTGAAACACAGACCTCTTCCTTAGATCCGGTGCCGTAGAACGAAGAGACGGTGGCTTCGAGGAGAGCGACGTCCATCAGCTAGCTCAAATCCCTAAGCTTCTCGGCCGCCATAACCAGAGAGAGAACGAAAAAAGAATCGAGGTCAATCAATAGACCGAACTCTGGTAAAAACACTAAGGGATATTTTCAGGGTGAGAGGGAGAGTGAGACAGATCGAGAGAACGAAAGAAAGAGACGATTTAGAGTTTTAGGACTATTAGTAAATTTTTTAGATTTTTTACACGCCAAAACAAAAAAATGGGTGGGAATATTTTCTCTCGTTCTCTTTTCACCGAAACTTTGAAGAAATTTTAAACTTTTAGTATATAGACTACATTTTTATAACGATTGTCATCAAATATAAGATACTATAGTTTTATATTTGAATGTAGCTGTTTTTACCCCTAAAAAAGGGTGAATGTGGTCTATTTCAAAAGACTACATTTTAAGGCTCAACTGTAGTCTAAAAAAAAAAAAACTGTAGCCGTATCCCATTTTTCTAGAAGTGTTCATATTAAACGAGGGCTGACCCCGCCTTTCTTCTCCTGGCGAGGAGGGCCCTAGGATAGATTCCGAGGCAACCCTATTTGGATCGACTCGGTAGGTCCCTTGAGGGGCATCTTGTTGGCAGAGATGCCCACAAGAAGATTGTTTATTTACATAATGATATAATATATAAATCTTTCATAAAGTCCTTATCGTAATTTGCTGATTAAAATAATAAAAGTTGAAACGTTCTTTCATTCCCCTTTTAGTTTGCATCATGCTTACCTAAATCCTGAAATGAGACATGTCATTTCATAGCATTAATATTCTCATTTGAGAAAGTCAAATTCTAGATCCATTTCGTGATCTAGACTAGACCAATCGGTGAGATATCAAGTTATGAAGATGTCATGAACAACCTTTGTGAAGTTCTCATAGATATGGAATTCATGTACAAGATTATTGAAATGCAATATATATCACCTCATGCTTCATTACTTGGATTATGAATAAATGAATTGCGAAGTATCCAAAATTAAGTAGTGACTTTATTTGGATGAAACAATGTGACTTGTTAGCTCCTCGTCAATACAGTGTTTCTAACTTATTCACAAGTACTAAAGGAGTTGAGGAAATAACAACTAGAAGGGTAAAATGGTAATTTTAATAAATTCCAACTAGTTGATGATATTCATGAAGGGTAAACACAGATAACATTCAATGATCCGCTTAATATAATTAAGTTGAATTTGAGTAGAAAATAAATTCATTTGAACCGAGAGATTTTCAGTGTCAACTTTTTAGTGGAGTCAGTTGACATTAAGCTAATACCCGGAAAAGGTTTGTAAACTTTTGAGTCCGATTATAGAAGCTCAAACTTTGTTCATTTGGATCCATAAGGTCAATTATAGGTCATTAGAGTAGGATTGTTAAAGTAGAAGCTAAGTCAAAATAAGTTCAAGTGTTGAACTAGACTTTTTCTCAGAAAATGTCTAAAGGGTATTTTTGTCCACATGGACTCAAAATGATGTGAATGTCAAAATAAGATTTTGAATATTTTCATATGATGAAAATACAATTTATTTCCTAAATCCAAAAAGTTGTTTAAGGCATTATGAAATAAATTTCGTTATTTGTGCAATTGTAATTTTATATTGAGTATTTTAAGAATTTTCTTAAAAGAAATAAGGAAACATCTAGATGCCCCTTCCCTAGCAAGAATTTGGCCAACATGCATAAAAGATGAGAGTTTTATTTTCCTTTAATTATAAGGATAATTACCCAAAAGGAAAGGGGAAATGAATTTCCTTGAGAATGAAATAAATAAGCTAAGTGAGAAAACAAATTTTCCTACTTGCTTGAGGTGTATGGCCGGCCATCTTAAGAGAGAAAGGGGAAGGTAAAATCGAATATTGTTTCATGAATACATTATTCTTTCATGAATGAATAATTGACTTTTATAGATTTTTCCTTCTCCTATAAATAGAGCCTCACATAGAGATGTGAAAGGTTAAGCTTTTGCCTTGTTCTCTCTTGCTCTTGGCCGACCTTTCTCCCTCTCTCTCTCTAGAAAATACTTCTTTTTTTTGGCACGTAAGTCCTCATTAGACTTAGGCTTAATTAACTCTCTAGCTCATAGAACTATTGTGTTTAATTGTGCCCACACACAAATCCTTCTAAACCTCTATATAAGAATTATTTAAAAATTATTATAAGAAAATTGTTTTCTAAATTTACTTGAATAATGATTTTTTCAAAGACTAGATCTTACAAAATTTTAATTTTTTGGTATGACCTCTAAAATTAAATTTGTGTCAATTTTCCACTTGTTAAATGTGCTATATAAATAAATTAAAAACATTTTTTTAATTATTTTATGTTTAGCATACTCAAAATCAATTTTTGACAAGTTTGAAAATTTGTGTACATAGTTCAAACTAGTTTATTGCACTTCTAGTTTAAATTTGTTATTGAATGTTTTATATTATGTTGTTTATTTAATATTGTGTTTAATTATTAACATGTTAATATAACACACAATTGAAATCAAAACATACAATTAAAATGTTTCAATAAACCTCTTTCTCTTTACACCTAGATTCGACGTACATTTTAATTGTTTTTCAAATTCTGGACAAATTGTTACGACTCAGTAAAATGGGAATAACTCATAACTCGGACCTCGAAAATTAGTGGTTCTTGAACCAAATTAAAGGTACAGAAGTTAGTTATCCAATGCAATTGGTTTCAGCTCAATCAGATACCGGATGTGTCATTTATGACCTTTTAAGTCCGAGGTGTACGACAGTCCACGAGTCCAGGATTTTTTAATCCGGATTTTGCGACTCCAAGCTTCTTCCCCTCATCTTAATGCTATCGTGGGTTTCCGACGTTCTCGCTCTCAACCACCATGAAGACGCCTTGAAGGAAGTGGTCATGAATATGAAGATATTAGTTTTAGGAGATTTTTAATCTAAAAAACTTTCAATTGCAAAAGTGATGGTTTATTATTCTCACAAACTTTCCTTAGGAAAATAAATTAATAGACAAACAGATCCGAGTATGTTCCTTGTGTCTTAGTGCATTAACACTGCTCTCCCCTCACAAATATCGATTTAAGGGTTCTTTTTTTCTAGCGATCTACTCTATCTCTCTTTACTAATGGAAACAAATTTCCTATACGTACAAGAGTAGACGTGCCTTTTTCCAATAATTAAGTGGGAGGGTTGTACTTATTGTTGCAACCTAGTATCCCCTTATTTTCTAAAAACTAAGTGAGAGAGTTGTACTTATGCTTTGCAATCCGCGATCCGCAACACTAATGTGAAGTGCATATGTCGCCGGACGAAGAGTCACCCTCGTGACCCTCTCTTAAATGAGAGTACTTATAGACGCATTGTTCCTAACATGCTTTTATAGCTACGTTCAAAAGTGAAACGATGAGACAAGGCCTCCCCTCGGCGGATTGCTTTCAAAGTAGATCTTGTTGAACTAAGTTATTGGTTACACACTTAGACTCAAACTCTAGTAATCCTCCCTCGAGGCCCTGCGAAAAGATTTGAGTGATTAAACTTCTTATAAGGTGGCTAGTCAAAGCATTGATGTATTGACATCATGACTATGCATTAATGATGTGTCATTTACTTATGAAAGGCAACCTTTTTTGCGACCTTCCCTCGAAGGAGTAAAATTGTCATTTTGTTTATAACACCTTTGGATTTATTCTTGTCCAAATAAAATTAAACTTAAAATCCTAAACAAAAGATTAATCGTAAATTGTTTCAACTTTCAGCAACATGTCTCTAAACCCCCTCTCTACTATCATTTCCTCAAACAAACTGGAAGGTGATAACTACGTAGATTGGAAACGTAACCTAGACATCGTCCTTACCATGGACAAGCACAAGTGGGTACTCACCACTCCATGTCCTCCTGAAACGAATGATGATTCGACTCAAGAGGATAAGGACGCCCTTGCGGCCTGGCTAAGATCCGATGGGATTGCGAGATGCTATATTTTAGCATCAATGGACAATGTGTTGCAACAACAACATCGTGATATTGGGCCAGCCTATGAAATGCTCTACAATCTCCAGGCAATGTTTGGAGGGCAAGGGCGTCAGGCTAGGCAACAAGCGGTACGACAGTTTATGAATTGTCGTATGAAAGCAGGGACTCCCATTAGAGAACATGTGATGCTGATCATAATTTATCTTAATGAGATGGAAATCCTTGAATATGAGATTGATGGAGAAACCAAGATAGATATGATCTTGCAAACTCTCCCTGAATCTTTTGATACTTTCAACTGAACTACTCCATGAATAAGCTAGGGTACACTATTACCGAGCTAATGAAGGAGCTTCACACCGCTGAGGGACTCTTAAAGAAAAAGAGGACTACTGGAGAAGCTCCACCATTGCAATGAGCCCAGACACTGGCGTAGGAACTGTCCTACCTACCTAAAGGCTAAAGGGAAATGTATTGTACTTATTACCGAAGCTTGTTTAGTAGCTGATAATGTATCATCGTGGATTATTGACTCCGCTGCTACTAACCATATTTGTTGTTCCTTGAATGGATTCAGGAAAAGCAAAAGCTTAGAGGATGGCGACTTCTGCTTCAAGTGGGGTGATGAAAGCTTAGTGTCTGCTAAGGCTGTGGGATCCGTGACATTGTCTTTCAAAGATAGAACTTTAAATTTGAATAATGTGTATTATGTTCCTTCCTTTGGGAAAAACTTAATATCTGTAGCTCAAATTGTTGAGCAGAATTGTTATTTAAAGTTTATTGATAATGGAATTCGTATTACTTCTTCCAATTCATTTGTCATTGATGCATGTTTAAAGAATAGTTTATACTATTTTTATCCTACACAACCTTTGCTATTAGACACTGAAATAGATAATGATCTAATTAGGGAACCCAAGATGATCAAATTTAATGACTCCTCTGATCTAATAAAATCAACACATCTCTAGCAATTAATACTTGGTCATATTAGTCTAGATAGGATTAAGAGACTTGTGAGGGATGGTCACTCAAATCCTCTGCAATAGGTCACTGCCGACTTGTGAATCCTATATAGAAGGAAAAATGACCAAACGATCTTTCTCTGATAAAGGTCGAAGAGCCACTGAGCTGCTGGAACTAATACATTCCGATGTATGTGGTCCGCTAAGAATTCAGGCACGGGGACGATACGAATACTTCGTTACCTTTACCGATGATTACTCAACATATAGATTTGTCTATTTTCTCAAACACAAATCCAAAACCTTTAACGTATTTAAGGTTTTTCGGGCTTTAGTAGAAAAGCAAACTGGCAAACAGATCAAAACCCTTCGATCTGATCGAGGTGGTGAGTACTTGTCTGAAGAGTTCGATGACTTTCTTAAAGAAGAAAGTATAGCTTCTCAGCTTACAGCACCTGGCACACCTCAACAAAATGGAGTGTCAGAGAGAAGGAATCGAACTTTGATGGATATGGTTAGATCAATGGTGAGTTACTCATCACTCTCTAATTCCTTTTGGGGATATGCCCTCGAAACTACCGCATAGATTCTGAACGAAGTTTCTTCTAAGACGGTCCCTGGTACTCCTTATGAACGATGGACTGGGCGTAAAGCTAGTTTAAGCCACATCAGAATTTGGGGTTACCCTGCACATGATCTAAGGTAAAAGAATAGCAAGTTGGCTAGTAGGTCAGAATTATGCATGTTCGTTGGATATCCAAAGGAAACCAAAGGTTTCAAATTCTATAGTCCCGAGAACGATAAAACGTTTGTCAGCACTAATGCTCGTTTCCTTGAGGAGGACTATATGAAGAATACGAAACCTAGAAGCAAAATTGTGCTTGAAGAAAAGTTGGGTGAGGATGCTTCAACCTCATCTGTAAGAATTGTTCTTACCCCGACTGAAACGCAACCTAACTATTCAGAACCTCGTCAAGTAGTACTTCAACGTAATGGGAGGGTTTCTGAAAAACCTGACAAGTACATGTCTTATGGCGATACTCTCGTAGTCGTCACTAACATGGATGACCCTGTTTCCTACAGCCAAGCAATGGTTGGTTCTGAATTAAACCTTTGGCTTGATGCCATGAAAGTTGAGATGCATTCGATGTATGTCAACAAAGTCTGGAAAGTTGTAGACCTACCTGAAGGGGTTAAACCTGTAGGGTGTAAGTGGATCTATAAGAAGAAAATGGGTCCGGATGGGAACGTTGAGACGTTCAAAGCGCGACTAGTGGCTAAGGGTTATACTCAAAATGAAGGTATCGATTATGAAGAAACCTTCTCGCCAGTCGCAATGCTTAAATCCATCCGTATACTTCTATCCATAGTTGTCGCTCTCGATTATGAGATCTGGCATATGGATGTCAAAACTGTCTTTCTGAATGGAAATCTTGACGAGCGCATTTTCATGGCTCAACCAGACGGTTTCATGGAAAGTGATCAAGAGAACAAGGTTTGTAAATTTCTTAAATCCATTTATGGATTAAAGCAAGCATCTAGATCATGGAATATTAGATTCGATGAAACTGTAAAAGGCTTTGGTTTTGAACAGTTAATAGATGAACCTTGTGTCTATAAATTGATACACGAGGGTAAGCTTGTGTTTCTGGTATTGTATGTCGATGATATACTACTCATTGTTAATGATGTAGACAAATTATCCGAGGTTAAAATCTGGTTAGCTAAGTAGTTTGATATGAAGGATCTAGGGGAAGCTGCGTACATTCTGGGGATTCAGATTTTTTGAGATCGAAAGAACCGGAACTGATCGCTCTCCCAAGCATCTTATTTAGATAAGGTGTTGGATCGCTTCGCTATGAAAAACTCCAAGAAGGGCCTAAACCCCTTTAGACATGGAGTCTCACTCTCTAAGGACCAGTCTCCCAAGACTGCACAAGAGATTGAGGACATGAGAAAAGTTCCCTATGCTTCAGCCGTAGGAAGTCTCATGTATGTTATGTTGTGCACTAGACCGGATATATGTTTCGCTGTTGGTGTAGTTAGCCGTTTCCAATCAAATCCTGGACCCGAGCACTGGGTTGCTGTTAAGCGTGTTCTTAAATATCTTCAGAGAACTATGAACTTGATGCTTACATATTCAGGTACTGACCTGACTATGACGGGGTATACTAATTCCGATTTTCAGGCGGATAAGGATTCCAGGAAATCCACTTCAGGATTTGTGTTCATCCTAAATGGTGGATCTGTTGTTGGAGGAGTATCAAGCAATCTTGCATTGCTGACTCCACCATGGAAGCAGAATATGTGGCTGCTTGTGAAGCATCCAAAGAAGTTGTATGGCTTAGAAAATTCTTTAAGTATTTGGAAGTTGTTCCAAATGTCAATGAACCCATGACACTTTATTGTGATAATAGTGGGGCTGTTGCTAACTCAAAGGAACCTAGAAGCCATAAGCGCTTTAAGCATATTGAGAGGAAATACCATTTGATTAAAGAGATCGTGCAGCGTGGAGACGTGGAGGTGAAGAAGATCTCAACGGTGGACAACCTTGCGTATCCTTTCACTAAGGCCCAATCCAACAAGGTCTTCGACCTACATCGAGACGGATTAGGCATGAAAGACTACTCTCATCTTCTTTGAGTCAAGTGAGAGTTCGTTGGCAGAGATGCCCACAAGAAGATTGATTATTTACATATTGATGTAATATATAAATCTTTATAATTTGATAAAAGTCAAAACGTTCATTCATTCCTTTTTAGGTAAGCATGATGCGATTCATACATAGTGACCTTGAGATAGAAGATGTTAAATGGTTTGTTCTTCTATTGTCTCTAAAGGTGCAGTGGTCAATTCAGTATCTTCGAAAGACACACTGGAAGAACTATAAAGTTGCTAACTCTCTATGCCTCGTACCAGACATCCTAGATTCTTCCAACAATCATACTGGGATCAACAGTCCGTTGATCTTTAGATTGCGAATATATCGTTTTAGTCAAACCATGAAGAGTTTGTTCACGCAAATCTATATTTGTCTCTTCATACATTGTTAGGTTTGATTAAGGACTATAAGACTATTGAATATCATAAATCTTCAATCAAACTAAAAAGGAATGAATGAACGTTTTGAATTTTATTAATTTAATCATCAAATTACAAAGATTTATATATTACATCAATATGTAAATAAACAATCTTCTAATAAGGACTTTACAAAGATTTATATATTACATCAATATGTAAATAAACAATTTTCTTGTGGGCATCTCTACCAACACTTTCCAAGTATAAGTTCCCGAGGATCCTGCTGGAAATCATTTAACAATTAACCTATTAAATTAAGAACCATATCTAATATGCGGAATTTCAAAATTTCAATCCTAATATGTGAAACTCATTTTGTAATATATTAAAAAACCATGGAAATAAACACGGCCTAACATGTCAATAAATTTCTAAATATGTAATCAATCAATCCAGACACACATAAAATCCTATACCTAATTATAGAATTCAAATCAAGATCGGATCTCATAAAACTTACGGTTGTCGTCGACAACTTCTCGAGTCTCATCTCCGTCTTCTAACTTGTGAATCACATATCTGAGTCACGCGTCCAATTCCTTGGATGAGTCCTCCTCTTCACGCGGGTAGGACTGCACAATTCCTAGGGTGGCCGGCCTCCTTGATTTCACTTGATGATCTCGGTTGATCCTTCCTTGTTGCAAATGAAGTGCACGGCCAAGGGGAAGGATTTCACTCAAACTACCACGAAATGGAGTCAATGAAAAGATCTTCGGATTTAAGTGAGATTAAGAGGGTGGGCTCTTCTATAAATAAGATGAAGGGAATGACCACTCAAAAAATTAAACGACAAACGAAAAACTCGTTTTTCTTCACTTTAGAGTTTGGCCAAACAAGGCAGATTGTGCATAGGGTTATTGGACGAATCCCTCTCTCTCTAGGAAATTTGGCTGCTCTCTCTCTCTAGAGAGGGTGCACGACCAAAAATGAGGATTAGAGTTTGAGAGTGAAGTTCGTGTCTATTTATTCAAGCGATAGCGGGCCTAGGTCAAGTTAAGCCCATCAAGCCAACTTAAACCCGTTAATTCTTTTTAATGATTTTAAATTTTTTTCCAGCCCATAAATCAACATCTATGGCCGGACAACATTAATTAAGTTCCACTTAAAATTTATTTGATTTATTTCTAAAATAATATTTAATTAAATTAGAACATCTCATTGATTTAATGACAAGTCATCAATCTTCGTCACACTATAGTACGAAACTAGAAATTATTTCTTTTCATCTTTTATTTATATAATCCAAAAATTTTATTCTTATCAATATAATTATACAATTTGACTTATTAAATAAATTTAATTAAAAATTAATAATTATTTATTTAATTACGAAACAAATAATCATCATAGTGTAAATTACAATTTAATGAGAAAATCAATTTCTCTTTGTTCATTATAATCTCATCCAAAAATTTATCATTGAGACCTCATGGACCCACATGAACGAAGTTTTAGAATAAAGTTCGGGCACAAAAGTTCACAAACTTTTCCCGACTTTTAATTATTAATATTGGTCGATTCCACTAAAAGACCAATATTGAACATCTTTAAGTTCACATGCATTTATATTTTTGCTTGATGTGATGAAATTATTCTTCACATGGTCCACATTGTATTTTACGATATTACCCTTTGTTTGTATCATTAACTCAAAGGAATGTACAATTACCGTTTTACCCCTGAGTTATTATTTCACCAACTCCTTTGTTATTTGTGAACGAGATAAATATAAAGTGAGTTGTCACAACATGTCACATGTTTTAATCAAGAATGTTTTATTCATTGAATATCAGGCCCGATTTATTTGCTCACACTCTAATAACAAATCATGGTGTGATACTAATGTTGTAGCATTCTTGCAACACAAATTCCATATATGTGAATCACATAATTAAACGAAACAGTATTATGACACCAATTGTCGGGTCAATGAAAACTCATTTAGACATTTCTATTGAATAATCAAATGTCATAAAGTGTCACAAAAAAAAATATGTATTCACTTCAGGATTTAGGTAATTACCAAAATACCTCTCGTATGTGATTTTGAAGTTTCGAGTGATTAAATGGTTTTATCTCGAACTTCAAAGTGTCACAAGTCTTATTCAATGTCATCATCAAGAATAAATTTCAGAGCCACAACTCTCTATATCATAAGATAATATATCGTTAATTTATTCAAACAATCATTACTCAGATACGAGTGCCCAACCGATCTTTGAATTGCAAACTATTACTTTAAACTAGTCATAAGAAGGTATCTTGTCAAGTCTGTACTAAACACTTTTTTTGTTGATGAAAATTTCAGGGCGTAGACATACATGCATAAACACAATCTTAAATAAGAATGAATATTTAATATTATTTATCTTTCAGCAAAAGGAATACAAACTGTATTAAAATGTCTTATATCCCATTTGACACAAATCCCAACAGATCCTCCACAAGGATTAACTCAGGATGGTAGTCGTAGGAAGGAACTTTGAAGTTCTCAACAAACTCATCATACTCTTCACCTTTAATCTTCAAAATCTTCACCGTCTTCAACGTCCTCACCGTCGCCGTCATCTTTATTTTCTTCAAAATCTTCAAAATCGACGTTAAAGGGATCTCTATCATGTCTATACATTTCATCTTCATCGCTCTTGTATGCGTTAAACTCATCCTCGAAAACAAAATGTTCATCGTTTGGTTTCGGATTACGTTGTGAGACTTCAATTACAAGAGTATGATGTTGTTTTCTTCTCTCAATGCGAGGAACCTAACACTTGTTTTCCTCTTCGCTTCGGATCCACATCGTTAGCAATCGGTGACATGATTCGTTTTGGTTCCAAGCTCACGCAAATAGAAAACTTAGTCCAGTAGTCGTATTTCATATAATATGCGACATCATCATCGATCACCAACACAATAGTACTCAAAGTGTACGAGACTTCGATTTTTAAGTCATACGCCATCCTATCGACCTTGGAAATTTGGTAAATCATATTGACGAACTCATCAAACGCTATATAGGCACGAGCTTTAATAAAATCCCATATGTTGTTTAATCTCACCCACTTTCCACCAACACTAACAAAAAGTGCAAAACATCACTCATACTTGTCAACTCATACAAAATGTAACTATTCATAATAAACTGTCAAAAGCTAATCAAACATGTACATGTTCAATCTAAATTGTTAATAATTAATCTTAACTTATCAAAACCTTATCAAACTTGTCAAAAACTAATCAAACATGTAAGATATTCATCATAACTTGTCAAAAACTAAGCAAATTTGTCTAAAACTAGTCAAACATCTAACAAAATCATCATAACTGATCATAAAACCATCTTAAGTTATCCAAAAATTATCTAAAAAATTTCGAAAATCATGTTAAGTTGTCAAAAATTCAATTTTCAGTGTATCTTACGACATCGTATCCCATCGTACAATGTCGTATGTCATCGTACGACATCGTACGATGGTGTACGACGTCGTACGATGGCATACGACATTGTACGATGGGATATGACAATCTTCAAGCAAATCCATCATACGAGAATCTTCAGATTTTAGACGAACTTTTTTTCCCTGATCGAAAAACGATTCTAACACCAAAAACGATTACGAATAACGATTTAAACAAAGTTAATGAAGTAACATACACATTATTTCGATGATCTTAGATTATTTCAACGATTTTAGAGAGGATTTGAGTGAATTGGAAGTAAAAAATGAGTTGAAATATCTAATAAACCATATAAATGAGCTGAAAGATATTATTTTTTTCCGATTTTGAATCTAAAGTCTAATTTTAGATATTATTAAAAAAGATAAGTTTATTCTGAATATTTCAACGCTTTTAGGTCCACAAAATAAAATTTATTTATTATATTATAGCCCGTCTCTTTCAGTTCTCAAATCCAACTTCAAGGATTTCTTCGCGTTGCTTTTTTGGCTAGTCTTTATTTGTGGTTAAGTAGGGATTGGTTCGTTTAAAAAACAAGTATTTCATTCATCTTTTTCTCTTTTTTGTCAAATGGGTGCTTATTTCTGCGTACATCAATTTTTAATAATAATAAAAAAAAAATAGTTTATTTTAGGTTAACAAAAATGGGTAAGGGTGCACCTAGTTGTGATAATGACTTTCTTTACTAATTGGCAACGACTCATGATGATGACGACTTCAAATGTTGTAACCCGATCACTCCGTTACAATGATCCAACCCTCAAAAAATGCCAAAAAACATTAACTTTATTTAGTTTTCACCACTTTTTTCTTGCACTTTTCTGTTTTCTCTTGTGTTTTCTTCGATTATCTATTATTTAGTTTTGTCCAACCTCTACACTAGCTTTAATTTATTTATTTATTAATTTTTTTTTTCAGCGCTAGCTTTATTACTTATTTTAGTTATAGACACTAACTAAAGCATGAAGTCGTTGAGTAAGTTATTGTGCAAGCAAAACCAATGAAAGTACAAATTATTATTACATAAACTTTAGAGTTTAGCATTACACTAAATAATCTAGTGCCCTATGCGTTTAACAATCACTCATTTACGATGTGATTGTGTTCAGTCCCACGAATTGAGTCCCGCGCGGCCATCGAGAACTTTTGTTGATTGAGTCTATTCGTGTATTTTCATTATCGGTAATTTTTGTTCTTATTTTCATTTATATAACTACGATTTTCTTCCGTTATACGTGAGAGTTTTTATGATATTTCGCGATACCGATCACGCTTCTTAAAAAAAAATACTCTTACATTAGTGATTTCGTAATCTTTTGCTTTCATTTTTTCAGTCGTTTCAAATATTTTGCTATTATTTTTACATTGTATTAGTAGGTTTCTTCGGATTTTGTATTTATTTAGCAATTTCAAAGTTTCTGTTTTTGTTTTCGAATTGTTTTAAAGTTTATGAACATAAGAATTTTGGATGTTTTCCACTTTTACGTACCCAAAATATTTTTCCTCAAAAATCATAGTCATCCACGTGGAGAATACAAAACTTGGTTTCTCAGATTTTATTGACCATAAATTAGCTTTTACGCCAGTTTTATATAGTATACAAATAGATAAATTTGAAAACTTTTGGACAGTGGAATTAATGAGTGTGACAAATTTAAACGATGTCAACATACTAGACACACAATGGCAACATATTAGCGTTGGACCAATGGAGATACAGAGTAGCAACATCGTCGAAGCTACCATGTTATCTTCATATTATCGCCACGCAAGCGCCATTATATCGCCAACTTCAAAAACTCGCCGGTCCCGAAATCTCGCCGCGTCTCTCTCACCATTAACCTCTTATAAATACTCGGCCGCTCTCTCATTTCCCAAACCGCCTTTGGACTCGCAGCTCAAATCTCGTCGCTCTGTTGTATCTACTTGTTCGTCTCTCTCAAGCCCTAGAGCTCCGATGGGCTCTCTATCTGCGCTCACCGAGTCACTGCAATACCCCATCGCTCGCAGAGACGAGTCCGTTGTCGACGACTATCACGGTGTCGAGATCGCCGATCCGTATCGATGGTAACATTCGTGACTTTTACTTGACATTTGACCTTTTGACGTCTTTATCGATTTCATTATCAAAGAAAACTGTGTATCAAATCTTAGTTAACAGCTTCTTCGTAGTGATTTCTGTTTGTTTGTGATGGAACGAAGCATTTATCTTCCGCCCACATTTTTGTTTACTTGCACGTTAATACCGATTATCTTCACCGCTAGTAAATGCGTCTGGAATCGACATGTCGTTTGTTTCCTAGTTCCTATCAAATATGATCAAAAGAGTTCAGCGCGGGAAAAAAAAGGTTAAAGGATATTTATCTAATCACCACATTGTATTTCTGTTCAGGCTTGAAGATCCCGACTCTGAAGAAACGAAAGAGTTTGTGAATAAACAAGTGGAGCTGACTCAGTCCGTGCTCCAAGCTTGCGACACGAGGGAGAAGCTGTGTGACAAAATTACGAAGCTCTTCGATCATCCACGTTATGATCCACCTTTCAGGCGTGGAAACAAGCACTTCTACTACCACAACACGGGTCTTCAAGCTCAGGACGTTCTATATGTTCAAGTTCGTATCTGACACTGGTTTTGGGTTAAGAAAATGCATTAGTTAGGTGAATTTCAGAGTCTTACTTCCGTTAAATTGCATCATTGTCTAATCTTAGGAAAGTTTAGAAGGAGAGCCGGAGGTTTTGCTTGATCCAAATTCACTCAGTGAAGATGGGACTGTTGCTTTGAGTTCACTCTCGGTAAGCAAGGATGCTAAATACATGGCGTACGGACTCAGTACAAGTGGTAGTGATTGGGTGACAATGAAGGTCATGCATATAGAGGACAAGAGGGTTGAGGCTGATACCCTGTCATGGGTGAGTTGTTTTTAGTCAGTTTATTTGAGAGGGGCAAACTAAGTGTTTTAACTTTGTTTAAGTAACTGATTACTTAATACGTAATCCCATGTTATTTCAGGTTAAATTTTCTGGTATTAGTTGGACCCGTGATGGCAAGGGTTTCTTCTATAGTCGCTACCCACCTCCGAAGTACTTGAATTAAAATTTCCCTTAGCAATATGTATATGTTGTAAAATATCAACTAATTCTAATAATTTTTACAGAAATTAGCAACTTCTATTATGTAAACCGATAGTATTGATGATTCTATTATGCATCAGGGAAGGAGATGAAGATGTAGACGCTGGGACGGAGACAAATGCCAATCTTTATCATGAATTATATTATCATTTCTTGGGTGCAGACCAATCTGAAGATATCTTATGCTGGAAAGATCCTGAAAACCCTAAACACTTATTTGGCGGTAGTGTTACAGACGATGGGAAGGTAATACATTCAACCTCTCCACTTATTTATTCCGAACTTCAATGTACATGACTAATCAAGACCAATGCGCTTTCAAGTTTCTCATAAACCCACCGAAAATGCTTTGGCTTGTCAAATGGTGTAATCCTGAGTGATCATTGTATGCTTTATAAGACTGATACGTACGTATGATTGCCTAATTGAAGTAAGGTGGATGATTTTTTTGCGTAGATGTAAAAGCTAATATTCTGTGTTGATATATGTTGCTTCTCTATTGCAGTATGTCCTTCTGTATATCAGTGAGGGCTGTGACCCAGTCAACAAACTCTACTACTGTGACATTTCTGCCCTTCCAAATGGGCTTGAAGGCTTCAAGGGGAAGAATGATCTACTTCCTTTTGTAAAGGTTGTTGATGAGTTTAAGGCACAGTATGAAGCCATTGCAAATGATGACACTGTGTTTACTTTCCTGAGCAATAAAGATGCTCCCAAATATAAGCTAGTAAGGGTTGATTTCAAACAACCAACAGTTTGGACAGATGTCCTTGCGGAAGCTGAAAACGACGTCCTTGAATCTGCATGTGCGGTGAATGGAAATCAGATGATTGTGAGTTATTTGAGCGATGTGAAGTATGTTCTGCAGATAAGGGACCTGAGTACAGGTTCATTGATTCATCAACTACCTATTGAAATTGGCACTGTTCACGGAATATCGGCTAGGCGTGAAGACAAGGCTGTCTTTATTGGGTTCACAAGCTTTCTCACCCCTGGTATAATCTATCACTGCAACTTAGATTCCGAAAATCCAGAAATGAAGATCTTTCGTGAGATTTCTGTTCCTGGGTTTGACCGGTCAGATTTCCATGCTGATCAGGTAATCTATTCCTAACAATTGATTTAATCTCAAACAAATCTCCTTCAGTTTATCAGTTTTCTATTCTCTACATTCTGCTACGATTGGCATCATGTGATGATCTTATTCTTTTTCCTGATAAGAATTAAGAGTGTAGTTATCTTCCTACTTAGTCTGTCTACAATTGCGCGTCCAGGTATTTTTCCCCAGCAAAGATGGAACCAAGATACCAATGTTTATTGTTGCAAGAAAGAATATTCCTTTGGACCAATCACACCCGTGTTTGTTATATGGATACGGGGGTTTCAACATCAATCTAACGCCATCGTTCAGTGTGAGCCGAACAGTTCTCACAAGGCATTTGGGGGCTGTTTTCTGCATAGCAAACATTCGCGGCGGCGGAGAGTACGGAGAGGAATGGCACAAAGCAGGCTCGCTTGCGAAGAAGCAGAATTGCTTTGACGACTTTATAGCTGCTGCCGAATATCTCATTTCTACTGGTTACACTCAGCCCAACAAATTGTGCATAGAAGGCGGAAGTAATGGTGGTCTTCTTGTTGGGGCGTGCATAAACCAGGTCTTACATTGCTGAAGTTCTGTCAGTTTTTAAATACTGTTTCTTTTTATGTTGTAAAGAAGGTTGTGAGTGATGTCAATAATTTTGTTCCTACACAGAGACCTGATCTTTACGGATGTGCTCTGCCTCATGTTGGTGTAATGGACATGCTGCGATTCCATAAGTTCACAATAGGTTCGTGTATACATTCACACTTTTTAAGTGTGCTCATATGAACATCAAATTTATGGTTATATCATGTTTTATTTTCTAGGCCATGCATGGACTTCAGATTATGGTTGCTCGGACAAGGAAGATGAGTTCCAGTGGCTTATTAAGTAAGTAAATACTTTCTTTTTAGGCAAAGAAAACACATCTTTTTCTCATTCTGCTTTCGGTTCTTGTTTGAAATTGTGGTACAAATGATTTATTCGAACTAAACTCAAGGAGAAGAACTCCATTAGTTAAAATCTTTTGTGGGCTTGATAAACAATCTTTTTAATTGTCTTTGATGGTAAAATAGTAATAGTAGTGAAATTATATAACAAGTTACTTTTAAAGTTGTATAATAACATAAGATGACTGATTTTATTTTGAGACAGCTAAATTAAGGAGATCTTTATAATTCAATTACTAACAGGAGAAGCAGTGTATTTAGTAAAGATAATTTTTTTTCATAGGTGGTACTATCTCCTTTGTGTGAGGTCTCCTCTTGTGTGAAGGCATGACCCTAACTTTGCTGAAAATGTCTTTAATATTGAAGTATAAATGGATTTTTTTTTCTGTTGGTAATTTGTGCCACTGTCGAGTGTAACAGTTTCCACACCAATAGTTACTCTAGGCTATATGAAATTGTATTCTCGGAAGCATGTTTCAAAAATGAAATCATTTGTTCTTTCCCCTCGTATATTATTTCATCTCTTGTTTTTCAGGTACTCTCCTCTGCATAATGTGAGGAGACCTTGGGAAGAGCATCCTGATAAACATTGGCAGTACCCACCTACAATGTTGTTGACCGCTGATCACGATGATCGAGTTGTACCATTGCATTCCTTGAAACTATTGGCGGTTAGTTCTGTTCTTGTGTACTCTATATATTTTATCATTCTCATTTGGGTTTGAAATCTTGATATTGAATATATTATAAAGTTACAACTCTTACTTGCGCAGACGATGCAATATGTTTTAAGCACGAGCTTGGAGAAGAGCCCGCAGTCGAATCCAATTATTGGACGCATAGAGTGCAAAGCTGGTCATGGAGCTGGTCGTCCAACTAAGAAAATGGTTTGCATGATTTTTATTTACCTTCTTCCGTTATTCTAAGACTAGACTTTTCCAATATTTACAAGTTTTTTTTTTCATTGACAGATTGATGAAGCTGCGGACAGATACAGCTTCATGGCTAAGATGCTAGGCGCGCATTGGGTCGAGTAAACATTATTTTCCAAATTATTTATCATTATTTAAGCGTTGATTGTTTCTCATTATGAGCAAAGCCTTTATTGTTTGTGTTATTTCATTACAAATATGCGTGTTAGGTGACTTGCTTATTATATCAGGTTGGTATAATTAGCTCATGTATTTGAGAATAAAATGGTTAAAATTATTTCTAACTGGTGAAAAGGGTGGCGTGGACTCTTCAATACAGTAACCCACCGTTAAGAACAGTGTGCAATTCATTGTGTTTACAGTTTTCAGCTTGGCATTTTTTTGCTGACAACTACGCAGACATTATCCGACTAACCTCGCAATTTTCATCCAGATTAACCACCATTTTTTTTTTGTTAAAACAATATTTCACTACCTGCCTCATTAAATTATTATGGAATGGCATTTTAATTTGTCTTAATTGTTAAAACAAATAATTGCTCAAATGACCAACGTTTGGAGGTGTAATTGCGGAATAGACAACGTTCATGTAGAACTTAGTTAATGGCCTAAGTGTATACGTGGCACACTGTTTTAGGAGTTGACTTTACAAAATTTCCCTTACTAGCTCGAATTTTTTTGAAAAACTTAAAAATTCAAATTTTGATTTACATACATTTTGGCAACTTATTATAATCATTACTTTCTTATTTTACGTGTTTTATATAAACGAGACAAATGTGCTTTAAGTTTGATTGGACACGTCATTAATGGTTTTAATGGCCGAATATTTATTTCATTAGTTATTAAGTGATTTCTTATTTTAATCTGATTAAAGATATTAAACACCCACAAAATTAGTTTTCTCTGTTTATTCTCTCGTGTTCATGTTCTTCATACTTGCTCCCGAGCATTAACAAATTTCTGGGTGGGGCAATTAATGGATTTCACTGGTCGTCATGGTTTCCATCTTCAGTCATCAAGTAAACATATGTTAATTTATAGTCAATTTACAAGCATCAGACATTAACGAATCCATTTGTCAATTAAAGTCACAATATTTTGATAATCGATATGTAATTTACATTATTTAACACATTTCCTTTTTCGTTAAATTATTTACAATTAACAGTTTTATACGTGAATTCTAAAGGAATTCTGTTTACATACTGTTAAACTGTTTTACAGACTGTTAAACTGTTTTACAGACTGTTAAACTGTTTACATACTATTTTACAGACTGTTAAACTGTGCCCATTACTTGTAAAATACTCAGAAATCATTGAAATACCCATGAACCGAGTTAAACAATACGAAATATACGTGTATTAAGGTTGAAATACCTATAAATCGTTTACATTAGGATTACCTTCAAACAAAATCGGACTAACACATATACTACAAACCCTAAATCGATTTTAACAACATCAAATAAAACAATATTTTAACCACATATAAATGTTGAGATTGAAGAAACCTACATCAATAAAATTGAAATTCTCATACAAATTCTTCATGAAAACCGGTTATAAAAACCCTAAAATGAAAAAAATAAACGAAAGTTAAACAAAAAAAACCTAACTGTTGTATTCTTCGACTTCGACGTTGGAGACGATTTAAGTTTGTTAATCGCCGCCGTGAAGGATTCGCGTGATTTTTTATGGATTTGCGTAAGTTCTTCTTTTTCTAGAGAAAATAAGCTTTTCTTTTTAAATTGAATTGAAGCTTGCGAAATGGTTAATTGAAATCGTGAAACTAATTAAATCGATTCATCATTACTTTCTTCATTTAAGTTTATTGATTGACACACAATGTATTTATTGCAAATTTTTCCGGTTTCCCAATAAACCTCATGCATGGGATGACGTGGCATTGCAAATGGGCGGGAACTTTTTTGGGTATTTCGTCCTAAAAATTTCGTTAAAAGATTAACTTGGACATTTACCGAATTCTTTGTGAACGTTGGCCATTTAAAAATTCATACATGTTTAAAAGGCTATATACCTCATTTACTCTTGTTAAAAAGATGGAGATTAAATGCTAAAAGCACGGTGGACCTTTTAGTACATTGTGTTATTTTTTTTAGCGAAAATTGTGCGAGTAAAAGTCTTGAACTTTTATAAACCACTAAGGTTTAAAATGTCGAATTATTGTGATATTCTGGCATAATTCGTTGATTTGGTGGTTGTCACAATTTTAGGTTGTCGGCAACCAACATTTTCGTGTTTGGAAGCCATCCACAACTTAGCAGCTATCGACAATTTGACCTTTGGTTTATACACTTAAAATTTGAAACTTTAATGGCTGCGTTTGATAACACTTATTAAATCTACTTTTAACTATTTATAAAAGTTAAAACAATTTTCATGTTCGATAATTTTTTTTAATTCCAAAAACCCTTTTGAAAAAATAACTTAAATTATAAATTTTTTTAAAATTTAAAAATGTTAAGTTTTTGGATTCTGATTTTTGGATTGCATATTAGGTTTTACTATTTTATTTTCATAATCAAATCAATTAAATACTCTAATAATGAGATTATACGTTTAAGTCATAATAATTAATTGAGGAATTGTCCAAAATACCACCTTTTATTTTCTAAAAATCCACTCAAACATGTTTTTTTTTTCCCAAAATACAAGTAAATTTCATGTGACAAGACGAAATAACCTTTAAAAAAGTAAAACTAACACAAATGCCGTAAACTATACTATCGGCCAAAATAATTAAGAAAAAAGTTAAAAATAAATAAATAATAATCGATTCATATGGATATAAAATAAAATGTAAAGAAATTGTTTTAGAGGTATTTTAGTCCTTTGCACTAGTATTTTGAGAAAAAATTAGTTTTAGTGAATTATAGGAAAACCAAGTATAAATGGTGGTAGTTTTGACAGTTTATCTAATTAAATTAGACATACTACTCTAAGAATTGATAACAATAGGGAATATTTCAACAAAATCTTAGGTCTTCTTTTAATCGAAAAAGACATTATCCATCATAATTCTTGTGTTGATATACCTCAAAAAAATAGCAATGTCGAAAGAAAATAGACACCTTCTCGAGATTACCTGAACTTTAATGTTTTTCATGAATGTTCCAAAACATTTTTTGGGAGATAGATATACCAATTGCTTCATATCTAATTAATAGAATGACAAACAAAATACTAAACTACACTCTCCTATAAAAACTCTTCAAAACTATTTTTCAAAAAATAAATGTTTTACTAATTTATCTCCAACAATATTTGGATGCACAATTTATGTTCATATTCATCGAACAAAAAGAGGTAAATTAGATCCTAGAGGTACGAAATGCATTTTCTTAGGTTTCTCTCCGACAAGGCTTCAAATGTTTTTACCCTAGCCCGGGTAAACTTTTATGGATGTCACATTTTTTAAAACATAACTTTTTTAGAAAACTTGTCGTCAGGGTCACCATCAGTTTTGAGAAAAACAAATCCTACCTATTATTGAAAATTCTGAAATATTCAATCTAATGATGTTCCCGAAATTGAGAATAAAAATAATAATATTTCCTCACTCAATGAATATGGAACTAGTCCGATGGAGGACCAATCATCCGAATTCAGTGTTCACTCGAGGGGGCGTACGAGAACACCTGATTCTCCAATGCTGTCATCATTCGAACCGAGAAAGTCAAGGTAATGCTCCTTTGCTCATGATTTGTCACAACCAGCGTATCTCGAGAACTATCCAACCCTATACCAATTGAATCATCCCATATCGACCTAGATGAACCCATTGCCTTATGAAAATGAACTAGGACCTATACCAAATTTCTCGTGTATCCACTATTAAATTATGTGTTTATCAAAACCTATCACCTAGTTTTAGAGCCTTCACCACCATGATAACAAAATGATGAGGTCCCCAACTCTATACACGTAGCTCTAAGTGTTCCTAAGTGGAAGGAGGCTATCTTAAAACAAATCAAATGAGGGTCCTAAATAAAAATGAGACCTGGAAAATGATCGAATTGCCAAGGGACAAATGCACCGTGGATTGCAAGTGAAAATTTATTATTAAATATAATGTTGATGGTAAAGTGGAAAGAAACAAAGCAAGGCTAGTTGCTCGAGGGTTTACCCAAACCAATGACCTTGACTACGAGGAAACGTTTGCACCTGTTGAAAAACTTCACATGGTTAGAGTCTTACTTTCTTTAGCAGTGAATCTGGATTGGTCTTTCCTGCAATTCGATGTCAAGAATGCATTCTTGAACGGAGAGGTAGAAGAAGAAGTATGCATGCAAGTTCCACCCGGCTCGACAACAACTCAAGTGGAAAGGTGTACATATTGAAAAAGTCCTTATACGGTATTAAACAATCCCCTAGAGCTTGGTTCGGAAGGTTTTCCAAAGCAACAAAAGATAAAAAAATACAAGCAAGCTCAATTCGACTACACTATGTTTTACAAGCACACTCTGAGAGGTAAAACGGCCATATTAATCATCCACATAGATGATATGGTCATGATAGGAGACGATGATGAACTCACAAATATGAAGCATTTCTTGGCATCAATTCGAGATAAAAGATCTGAGAAATCTCAAGTATTTATTAGGGATGGAAGTAGCAAGGTCACCAAAGAGAATTGCAATTTCACAACGAAATATACTCGATCGCTTACGTGAAATTCGTCTTCTCGGCTGCAAACCATCCTCAACACCAATTGATCCCAATCACTGTCTAAGTAAGAAGAAAGGAAAGGCACCTGCCGAAAGAGTTAGGTATCAAAAGCTCATCGGGATTGATTTACTTGGCTCACGCTCGCCCGGACATTGCATATGCACTGAACCTTGTAAGTAAATACATGCACAATCCATCTGAAAGTCACCTTGAAGCTGTGTATAGAATATTACACTACCCTAAAGGAAATCTAGACAAAGGCATAATCATCAAGAAAAACGAAAGCAAGCAGACCGAGGTCTTCACTGATGCAAACTATGGCGAGAGCTTAGATGACCGAAGATCTACCTCAGCTGGACCTTTGTTTGGACCGACTTGGTGACATGGAGAAGTAAAAGACAATACATGGTGGCTCGAAATAGTGCGAAAGCTGAGTTATGAGCTATGGCACAAGGAATCTGCGAAGTTATATGGATTAAGCGCATTCTAGAGGAGTTGCAGAGCGAGTCAAGCTTACCTATGACGCTATTTTGTGACAACAAGTATGCGATTAGCATTGCTCAGAACCCAGTCCAACACGATCAGACCAAACACGTGGAGATTGATTGACATTTCATAAAGGAAAAGCTTGAGAGAGAGGATAAATTTGTATGTCATTCGTTCCAACGATTGAACAACTAGCAGATGTGTTCACGAAAAGGCATATACAAGCAGAAGTTTGAAAATTTTCTAAGCAAGTTGGGCATGAAATATATCTTCGCACCAACTTGAGAGAGAGTGTTAAATTACGTGTAAATATATTAGATTAATCTGATGTTATTAGGTTAGTTCAGATTAAATAGGAATAATTATCTGTTATTATTTATTTGCTTCAATTTTAGATATTTACTATGTTTATTAGGATATTAGACGTACAGTCTTAGGCAATCGGTTTTGTTGTATTCCTATACATATTCATCAATATAGGAAAACATACGTTCAAATATAATTGCTCTCACATTTGCATAGAGAAGCTTTGTCAAACGTAATCGTTTCGTACATTCAATATTCATTAGTGATTATTTTCACGTAGACGTAACTCCATAGAAGATAGTTTTTACCGAACAAAGTTACTAATCTTGTGCGTCTTTTATGGCTTTCGTTTCTATGTTTGTTGATCACTAAGTTTTATAATCCTGCTAAAATCAATAACTAGTTCTACAAATAGTAACAACCTAGTTGAACTATCTAGCACAACGTTTAGTAAATTCAAACTTTATACACTTATTTAGGCAACAAAATGCCGAATGTCTTGTAAAATGGCGGCCGCCGAAAAAAATGTGTATAAACGTGAATAAATTATCTACGTATATTAAGAATTTCTTTGAAAAAATAAAAAAGCTTGCCTCTTTAACATAAGTTCTTGAAATTTTCGTTAAAGAAATGTTCATAGTAGATTATTGCAAAGAGAATCCGCAAATTATAGAGTACTAATGAAATTCGGATTCTAACTTTAAGGCAGTCAATGTAAAAAAAAAATTAGAAAATACCTCCATTTCCTTTTTTTTTTCCAGGTAGTATGTTATCCGCAAAGCTCGCATACATTGGGCATCGGCCTAACATAATTCTGTTTATCGGTCCCAAAAATTATTTTAAAATTATAAAAACAAGCCAAAGAAAGCCGAGTAAATAATGTTTTAAAAGTTTTTTCCTAAGAATATTTTTAATTAGCCTTTTAATTATACGGGACTCTTTATTTTTAACTTCCTTTTAAGCATTTTCTAAGTTTCGAACTTGTTTGATGCGTGTTAGATTCATTTATACTTTTTGTTCGCTTTTTCGAAATGAGAAGACCACTCCCTATAACAATTAACAGCCAATTCTTTTTAACAAACAAACACGCATGTTTTTAATGAGAAAAAAATATATTAACATGTATTCAGCTGACAAAAGTATCAGATAGTTTCTATACCTTGATAAAATGATAAAAGATGTGCTTATACTTTCATGACTGAATCATCATCGATATATCACCGTGTTTGTTATCTATATGTTTTATATGATATAACTTACGTTTCCACTTTTTTTACATTCTAACTGCAACAAGTCTAGAACACCATTAAATTGAGACTTTAAGCTGAGTACTATAACATAAACCTATCCGTTAAATATTAAAAAAACAAAACACTTTATAAAATCATCCGTTAATTTACCATGACTTCTATAAATGAAAAGTAGGCATTTCGCTTGAGTATACAAGATACATTCAACGTTTTCAAACAAAACTACAGAATTTATATATAATTCTGGACTTCGGCACTTTTTTGTTTAATACAAATCTGAGTTATAGTCAGGGAAGCGTTAACTGAAAACCGGGATAAAAAAGGTCAAAAGGTAGAACAGAGCACCACATAGTAATAAAAGAAAATGAGTACCTATTGATCAGGAGTGTTGTTTCCTCTCCCATTTGCCTTCTCGACGGCGCTCAGCTTGCCTCGACTGTTTTCCGGGTCCTCGAGAGCCGCCGCCTTGCTTTTGACCCGACCCGCCTCCCTCGAAGAAGGCCGAGCCCAGCTCCGGATCCCCCGTGCTTCCGGCGTCCCCCGAGTCCCTGCTTCCTTCGAAACTCTCCTCGTAACCGCTCTCGTCCACACGATCCCGCGAAAGCAACGATCGCGATGACAGCACGACGGTCGGTGAAGTTTCGAGCTGGCTCGCTCTCGTGTTCCCTTCCCTTCCGTTTTCCCTCTCGCGGTACCTGTCTCGCCCTCGCCTTCAAATCAAGACAGAAGGGCTTCTTGTAAAGTTCCAGAAAGACCGTTGGGCAGTTGAGAATGAGATTCAGGAAAGCTACCCTATTTTTGTGGTGATTATCTTCTTTCATTCATAAATATTAAAACATGGAAAAAGAAAGATGGCGAATAATATGTACCCAGTATTAGCAGTGGAGGAGAGATCACGCCGAGGTGGTCGAACTCCAGATTCAGCTTGCTCTATTTCAAGCTGTACCTCTCTCTGTCCGAGTTTAACACGTGACAACCAGAATCCAAAAAGGAAATTTTTTACTTTCAGTATATAACATGATTAATACGTATAGTAGTTTTGAAACTCTTCAACCGTTTAAATTCGGTTTTCTTTCCTATTACCATTTCAATCATAAAAATGAAAAAGTTTGTTCGATTCCAATCTTGTTCAAACTCAAAACATTTGAATGGATGTCAGTCTCATTCTATCATAATCTTAAAGTAGATCAGATCTGTTTATATAAGAAATGTGCCATCCTACGGCTTTTATGTAGTGTCTTTTAGTAAAAAACATGGTTAATCAATAATTGAACTCAAGAATAATGCCAACAGTACTGATAACATTAGTGTCAGTTGGTATCACCTATTTCAAGCCTCTAAGAGCGTCCAGAAATGAAAACAATAATACAATGTATTAGCCGAATTCATCGAATAAATACTTTATTCCGTTCTGATACTAGTCAAACATTAGTGTATTAAAGACCTGAAGATGATCGTAGGCTCTAATGTATTCCTCTCTATTAAAAAAAGAAAGAGCAAGATGCGTAATTTAATTATCAGATTATGAAACATATAGTACTTTTGAAACTCCTTAGCCATTTAGTTCTTTCCCATTGCCCAATTAAATCATAAAAAGACATTTTTAAAATCAGATGATGTGCTAAAATATATTCACACCGTCAAGGGTTTGTTACCTGTGTTTGCCTCTCCTTCTCTATCTCAAGTGCATGTCGTAATTCCCTGGTTTTTGCACGTTCAAGCTCTAGCAACCGCTGTCTCTCAATCTCCTTTTCAGACTCGACTGCTCGCTCTCTGAAAGTAATGTGATTAATGTTAAGACTTCCATTAAAATACAGGATTAAAGTATTGGACATACATATCAAGAATCTGCAAGAGCTCTGCTTCTTTTAGAGCTGCTGCTTCTAAATCCTTTTGCCGGGTATGTCTCAGCATAAGTTTTCTCTGCATGCGCATTGCAATGTCTTCGCGGAGTGACGATTTTTCTCTAGCAACACAAGCATGAAGGAAACAAGTTAAGTAGAGGTTATATCTGCAGTACTATATTATCGAAGTGTTGCTAGCATGCACCTTTCACTGGCATTAGAAAATTAGAACTCTTTCGAAACTATTTTACTAAACCATTGCTACCCTAAGGATTCACATTTCATTGGTTAATATATATATATATATATATATATATATATATATATATACATACATCTTTCTACATGGAAGGAAACATACTTTATATAGCGTCAAATTATTAAATATATCTGACTCAGTTAGCAATACTGAACCCACTAAATAGACAAGACGACCAGCTTCCAAACCGTTGAATCAGTTGTAATTTTTAAACTCTTTAGCAATGCATATAAGAATGTACTTAAGAAAATCGAGATCTTGATCAGTGAAGGTTATCGGCATGGCAGTTTCTAGCGCTCGCTTACAAGTCAAAACAAGTTTTTTTGAGTTTAAGAAGTAGAAGATTGAGTTGCCCTGACAAAAAATTTATTTCTTGACCTAAATGAAAAGGATGGAATGAAATCCATAGTGGACAAGCAGCAAGTTTCATAGTTATTTCTAGCCACCACAATAATAAACTTTTTATATTTCTGGCCCAGCTATATGCACGGTTTAATGCCAATTTACAAGGTAAAACTAGTACATACAAGGAACAGATGGAATCCTTGATTTGCTGAAGGCGCGAATCATCATTCACATGAGCTGGAAAACCACAAATGATTAAATGTTATAACATACAAAGATTTCATACCTTGAAAATTTTAACAAAGAGATCGACAAATTACAGCAAAGGAAAAGAAACTAACATCCTTTAGATTCTGTTATTGATTTCTGTGGTGCATACTCTTCTTTAAGGATGCCCAGCTCTATTTCAGCTTCCTCTAGTTCCTGAAAATTTTGCAAGTTAAGTTGACCATGCATTGCATGGAAATGAAAATTGACATCTGTGGTACAAGCACTTATTACCATTACTTCTCTGTCTACTTTGGCTGTAAAGAAATGTAAGTAGGACTCGCTGGAAGTTAAGTTTGCCATGACCTGTTATAACATATAATATTATGAAGTAAAGTATGGTAAGCCTGAAGCAAATATGACTGAAAATTTATCAACCCTAAGTCAACTCGACCCCAGAAAGGAAATATCTTACCTGAAGAATTTCTTCACGGGTACTTACGAAATCAGGACTGATTTGTTTCGAAGGACTTGCAGATAGTACTTCTTTCAGTGCCTGCATGCAATCTTGTGAGCTACCAAGAGAGATAAATTATTTATTTATTTATTTGAAAAACCACAAGTCGGAAACACGAGGCTCCAAGTACAGTTTTACAATTTCTATATGCTATTTAATAAAAAAAGAATCGTAAACCTTTGCTTACATACTTCTTTAGCATCATTATCTTCATCTTTCAATCTATACAAGATTTGGCAAGTCTTTTTCTCGAGATCCCCAATCCTGCTTTCTGCAAAAACAAAGTAACAGAGACTAAATGAATAAATAAACATTTATTTGCAAGCACCAAATAAACTGTTGAAAAGAGACCGATTTGTACCAGATTTGGAAAATCCTAATGCCTCAATGTCTCTCCAAACATTTTGAGGGATCAAAGAGACATCACCAGGAGAACTATAAAGAACAGCCCCGCAAATGATTGCCAGTGAAAGTTGTAGTAATGGGCCTTCACAGTGACTGAGCTTGCCTAAAACATTAACACTGTCCGCTGCTGCCATGAAAGATTGCAGTTGATGCCTCTGAGAAAACGGGATACAGTGTACAAGAAGGGCCATCGCACAACTTTGTAGATGAAAAGACGTATCAGAAGATGCCATTGCAACAAGAAGATCCCATGTGCTTGATACCAGAAGAGTGATCACTGGCTCGGGAATCGATGTGAACTTGCAAGGAGAAAAAAGGTTACTGGATTTGCTAAAATCCAGTACATCAGTTACTCCACCCATATTTTGGCCAATGAGCTTTCCTAAGAGCCGAAGTGCTATAAATCGTTGCTCGGGCTCTGGGTGACCCAGCAGTGTACAGAATAAATCAGCAACTGAAGATCCACATTCCTGAAGATCGTTCAAGTCTCTAGCAATTAAATTAGACAGCCATTTATCTGTTCGCAAACGCCAAGAGATCTTTGGAGCAGTAAATGAATTTTTCTTTATCGCAGAACAAACCATATTAATAGCATTTCCCAGACTGCAACAATGAGGTGCTTCTAGAAGACAGTCCATTATCACAGATGCAACTTCCCAACCACTCTTCTCTTGAAGGGAAAGAATTATTTCAGAAATCCCTTCTAGACCAATCCTCAAATAAACTAGGATTTGTTCAGCTGACTTCAAAGTAGAAGTTTTGGTGTAATCAGCTTCAGCAGCCTCAATGTTTTGGGTATTTGACGAATTGTGATTATTTTCAGTAAAATCAACATTTTGGACGATTGATGACAAACATCTGGAATAAATGAAGCATTCCGTAGATGAAATTGTCAGCTTTGTAGCCATCTGGGGATGGAGTTTCCAACACAGCTCTACCATTGAAAAAAACTTGGTAATGAGAACTTCCAAGTCCTTAGAAAATTCTTCAATTTCGGTATGAAGTAAACTACATTTGTCTTTACTTGATCTAGTATCCACATCACTGTGTACCTCCTCTAACTTATCATGAACTTTGTCCAGCATGTAGCAGCGTATATCACTCAAAAACGATAAGTGCAACTTTGAGGAACTATCAGAACGTTCACCAGAAAATAGTTGATAAGGAGGAGCAACAAATTTTCGTAAAGTTTGAAGCAACAACTGTTTGATACTTTGCATCAAAGTGTGGAATGCAAAAAGGTAGTCATAGGAAGAGCTTGTTGGTTCAAATGTAGTAAGGTCAGCCCAAGATGATAATGACTGCAACATGTTCTTTTTACGCTGTATAGAAAAATCAGGAAAGACAGAAGCCAGAATAAAAATGGTCAGTCCTCGGCTATGTGTTTCTTCAGAAGAGCTATTCGGAGTCTTGATTGAGTTAATGTCATTGAAAAGCTCACCAAAGCACAGTGACTCAATATTAAGACATGAGTCACTCTGCAATAATTTTTCCTCATCAGAGACCTTATTTAAGGAGTACGAAATGATTGGCTTCAACAAACACAATACAGAACCGAGAAAGAAAACATCGCAATAAGAAGCTCTACTCAGAGATGTCAGTACTTGAACTAATTTCGGAATCTCAGGTACCACGGCTTCCATGTGCTCCGTTATGATGGCCTCTAAAATAAAAAGGATAACTACTCTAGCATTTTTTGCAGCATAGCCTTTCAATGAATCAGGACTTATTTGTGAACCCATTCTATCCAGATTAGAGAATGGCCACAAACACAGTTCAGAGAACCAATATAACATATCAGGAACAATAGTTGAAGGGAGAGATCTTAACTGCAAACCAACAGCCTCCAAAATTGTTTCCCCAAAATCTCCAAACTGTTTTCTCATATTAGGAAAGAACGTGTAGAGGTCAGGATAAATAACATGAAAAAGCCGCAAGGATTCATTTTTGCGTTGTTGATCAGAAAACTCAGAACCTTTATCCACTACCGAAACACGATTTCCATCTGATTCATTCAGCTTCATGATATGACCGCAGTTTACTACATTCTCTACAACAGCGAGTTCATCAGAAAATATGGATAAAAGATATGTCAGTTGTTGCAGATCAGAAGCAAGGAATCTTCGATCCTTTATGTATGCTTTTGCATTACGGGACACTGCCATCCAACCGAGAAATCTGACCAGAGGATATTTATTTCCCGAAAAGGTAAATATCCTATTTAGCCAAGCTGAAGGTGGAATCAATTCAGTATAATTAAAGCCACTGTTCTTGACAATGGCAAATTCTGCTCCTTCACTTCCACTGCTTGAAGCAATTACCAATCTCTGAAGAAGTATCCAGCGGCGCTGTATCCCATGCACTGCTTCTGGCTCCAAACGAAAATTACCTTGTTTAAACCGATGATAAAGAGATGTCAGAGTACAATTCAAGTATTCGGCAGACTGTGACACAATATCAACCACACGTTCCGGACTGCAACATAGCTTCGTCGCAGAGTGCAACAAGAAAACCAGACTCTGTAAGAGAACTTCATGCATTGGGTGACATTCTTTTTGCAACCTGTCAAGTATAAAGTTGCACAGCAGAGATTGATTTTGTCGGACCAAGGTAGTTGCATCCGAAGACTGAGCGTCAGTCTGAGACAATTTAACAACTTGTTCATCAGATATACCAGCATAACATGAACCACGTTCCCCATATGATACCTTCTGATATTTTCTGTCTAATTCAGCAGCCTCAAGAAGGATCTGGATAACAGTTTTATCTCTGTCCTTTTCAAGTTGAGCTAATGTCTCTAAATCCCTCTTGTGCTTTCTGGAGATTGTTCCCAAACTAGAGTTGGATTCTTTTAGATTCCCACTGCTCTCTGTGTTGATATACCTCTTCAACTTCGCACTAGTCTCAGAAGAGATAATAACAAAAGGGTTCACATAGCATTCAGCAGCCAAAAGCAAAGCATCTATCGCTGCATCATGACCCTCCACAGTAATCTCGTCCTGAGAGTGCAGATCTATAGCCAAACGACGGAACTCAGTAGCCCGAAACTCATAATCTTGGAAGTTTTTGAGTTGGAAATAGTCTGCTTGTACATTGAAGTACTCGGCAGTAAAACCAGTGTCTAGTTTCAAGTCCACAGGGAACTTTTTGGGGAAGGTTTTCTCAGCCTCCAATTTTGGTTCTGAGTTGACAACCCTGGTATGAGAGACAGAGTTGAGCTCATCAATATTGCTGCAAGGACTTGTTAGTGTCATACTACGCAACTCTGCTGGAGCGAAAAGAAGGCTCGCATCTTCAAAAATGTCTGTCCTCGCTGTGGTATCTGCAATATCCAGCTTCACATCGAGTTCATCCTGGCTGCTTTGCTTCAAAGATGCAATACCTTGAGAGGATGTTGAAGACAAGGACAAAACACTTGATGATTCAAGTTCATAGATGGTAGAAGTGCGAAGGTCAAAATCCGGAGGTAATTGTATGCGAGGTTCTAATATTGCTACGAGGACACTGCAATAACAATTAAAATAAATATTATATTCACAGTATGAGAAAATACCACAATTTTCATTAGAGCCTTTATGGATAAGATTTCAGATGCTGCAGCAACTGCTATACTTGTGGGAATGTGAGTATATAGACCTTAGAACTACAATGGAGCTAAAAGGTATTCTATGATTCTTTTCTTTTTCTGTAGCCTGAGACTGGATTCTCGTAATTTCTAGCTAACTGCTACTTCCCACCCTTCATTAATAATTCTCCTCGCTAAGCTAATTCTCTTTGTACATTATGTATATTCTTAAGAGTAATATTTTTTTGTTTTACTTTTCAAGTAATAAATATCTCATTTTAAACATAAGGCTTCAAAATAAGAATTATCACAGCACAGCAATCCCAATAAATACTTAAACTGTCCGTAGTAAAAATCAAAGGCTTCCCTCCATAAAGACTTATATGTTTCTGTAATCAAATGAGTCCTGTGATGGTTGAGTCAGACCTTAGATACTTATTCCTTTTTTGTCAGCATTGCCAATATAACATGAGACAAAGCTTATTTTTTACCCCCAAAAACACTAAAATTTACTTCTAAGTTTAGAGGTAACAGTTATAGGATACTTGAAGAATTTTTACATGAACTTATCAAAGCATGACCATACCTCGGAGTTACTGATCCACGCCTCCATTCGGATTCAAGAGACGGCAATACACCGGGCTTTTGTACAGCTGATCGAATTACACTGAGAGCAGTAATACAATGTCTTTCCTGCTTTTCTCGATAAACAGAAGATAGATCCCCAAATGCTATTGTGCTCTTAAATGAAGCTATGGCAGGATCAATATAAGGATCAAACATC
Organism: Urtica urens; assembly: GCA_958296335.1. NCBI lineage: Eukaryota > Viridiplantae > Streptophyta > Magnoliopsida > Rosales > Urticaceae > Urtica > Urtica urens. The sequence continues at coordinate 21,092,949 of OY282523.1, read as the reverse complement.
TCCACAAGAAAGAGAATTTTGTGCTTAACTTCCTGAAATATACAAAAGACAGATCGACAGCCTCATTCACCGATATTGCATACAAAAATCATATTTTTTTATTTATAAAATATAAATAGAAAGATGAGATGAACATGCAAGCTTTGTTATCAAATAACAAGCAATTTCAAATCATCCAATGTTCAATAAGAATACTGTTGTACCTTACACCATATAAGTTCAAAGTGTGGCTAGCCCCTTTTTGTTTCATTATTTATTTTTCAATGTTTTCAGTTCGAAATGTAGGAGGTGCAAAAGCTCACCTTATACTTGTCTAGTATATCATCCATATGACCAGATACAGCCAACAAAATATATTTCAAGGCAGCACGAGCTCGTGCCAGCGACTGTTTTGCTCCCTGCGATACACATGTTAGACATGAAGATAATCTACAAACTGGAAATGAACTGTTGTTACAAGTGATAATATCTGTGAGTATCTGTATTACTATAATCACGAAATTCTTTTCATATATTTTATAAGACTTATTAAATCTTAATAAAATAAATTAAATCAAACTAATACAATGGAAAGAGAATAAGATGAAAGTATAGGACGTTTACCAAAACAAAGATTACCCCTACAACTTTTCTTGTAAAAGAAACTATGATTTATTTTATAAAAACAAAACCTTTTGGTAGTAGTCTTAAGAAACTTGCAAAAGCCATCATTACATAATGAGCGAGAGAAAAGAAACGAAACAAAAGTGAAAGGTCTGGAGAAGAAACTATGAGCTTTATTGGTAAAAAACTAGAAATAAAAACATGCCAATAAAAATGAAATTGTAAAATAAGCGCTGTTTAGCTAGAGATAATAGACAAAAATACCTGGAGTACACCCAAAAGATCCTCCACAAGCTCCACAGCCAGGTCAACCTGTAGAGGAAGTTCGCATCCATAATGAGGTATATAAACTGGACGAGGCACCCTTTAAAGGGAAAATTAGGTATGAAATTATCATAACCTTAAACAAGAGAAGATTCCTTCGGACATCTGGACTGTACCTTTGCAACCACATTAGTCATCCAAGGTGCAAGAACACTACTGCATAGGTCAATCAGGATACTAGCAGCCTTAGCCTGAAAAGATGTTGCAATTACCAACCAATCGGGTAATGAAAGAGAAAAAGAAATAAACCTTCAATCTCCATAACTAGATATTTACGTTCTTTTTTAGACTACGACTAAAAACAAGCGTACAGTGATATAATCAGAAGAGCTCAAAGTGACGAACATGAGACGGAGAGAATGATGACAAGTAACCAGCACACGCATGAAGAACTTGTCGATACAGTGATGATGACGATGTAACTATAATCTGGAATTAAGAGTTGTACAATAAGTAAGGAAATCCACAAATTCACTAAGTAATAGAACAAACCTACTACCAAATTTAAATGACAATAACCTGATTTAGGGCTTGGTGCACGATACTTTGTTTCCACAGCGAGAAATTATCATCCACAATGTCGGAAAGGCTGCTAATCGACGGCCGAAGAGCTACAAAACCACCAATTAAACATTTTGAAACTATATGAGCACATAATTATAACATTTGATGAGGATGGACACCTGTCAACAAACATCAAATGTAGCATGCGACGAATTTGAATTGGTTATCGGCTACTTTTCAAACACCAAGGTTCTTATAAAGTGATTTTGAAATATGAATCATTTGCTCATCTTCTTTCAAGTGGATTATTTTAAAATGTTGTCTTGTATGAATACTGATATCTGTATAGCAAAAGGTAATATATTTATGATCTGGTACATCAAATTCACCTGGAAGCAATGCTTGTATCAATGGTAATGCGTACCAGAAGTTAGAACTTCTCAATGCCAATTTATTGCAGAGGCTAGGCTGATAACACAAAATTTCATCTATAAGCATCTGCTGAAATATCAAACTTAAAAATCACAACCATGCTCGAGGATTTCTATATCCGTCCCAGAAATTAACCTGCGACGCACAAGCAAAAAGAACATGTAAAATCCCCTCTTCTACTGCTCCTAAATCCAGGACATTACAATAGCTGCAATCCCACTGATCATCAGGAAGTTGGAATTCCTCTCCAAATAATTTTGAGTAATCGAGTAATGCTTCATGATTGAGCAGTTCAGAATTTGTTGTTATATCTCCACTTTCAGGTGACACTTCACATAGTGCCAATTGTACAGAAACAGGCTCTAAGAGCTTTTGCATCATTATAGAAGCCTGGGACCAAAATGTCAGATGAAATTTGTTTAAAGGTTAATCAAGCACTGCAGATCTATCACTCATTACAACACAATATTACCGTCCTGCAAACAGTTCCGAGGTCAACATCCTTGTATGCCTTCCTTAACAGTGTGAAAATCACATCTGGGCGAAACACCATGGAACTAGACATGGACACAAGGAAAGGTGATGTACTGCGTAATTTCCGTGGCTATATGCAAACAAAAGAAAGAGGGTCGCTAATCAGTCACTCCAAATTTTTATGTAAGATCCAAACTCTGGTCCGGGTAGATGTCTCTGAGTGTAATTTTAGAAGTAACGGTATATATCTTCGTTGCAAACGAAATAATTAATAAATGGAGGATAGAGATCCTAAATCGTACTTGATCAGATAATTAATTTGCTACAAATTTGCTGCGTGTTTCAATTTAAAAGGAAAATTCACTTAAAATATTACCGCATAATTAGAAGAGACAGTTAAGGCTGAAAATGGCTGACTATTTTTGGCAACTTCGGCATCTGAAACACTACCAGAAGATTTTGTACTTACCCTGAAAATTTAAAGGCAGTAATATCATGTATGATTCTGTAGGAAGTGGAAAGGGCATGCATGTTAGACAAATAATCTACATATGATCAGTTTGAAAAGAGCCATATATGCATGCTTTTAGTTGTGAATTAAAAACATTAAAGCCACTTTTTATACATACTCAACAAACTAGAACGTTAACCGCCCTCAAGCCCTTCAATTACTTCTGCCAACACAGAATTAAGGAGTACAACGGAGATTTAATTTTTTTCCACGAAAAATTAATTTGATTTAGAGATGACGTAATCTTTCCATTTCATGTTCATAGAAAAACGGGTTTAATTTGTTTTTACTTAAATTATATGAAGAAATGTCGCAGCTTATTTGAGAAAAGTTCGTAATATAGTTTTTAACTCAAACCAAGAAAAGTTCAATTCTCAGTAAGGTGGAGATACCTCTCATTCACAGAAAATAGTATAGGATAAAATGGACCAGCGAGCATAGCAAGGAAACGTAAATTAGCTTCAGGAGCATCCGAAAAGCTGCTAATATCTGGCTGTATACATTGAGAGGATGAAAACAAAAGAACAGGAGTCACTCATAAGGGGGAAAACGAAACAGTGGCATCTTAAGGTCTTGAGAGAAAGTGATAAAGAAAAGAAGAAGAAGAAGAAAGCATGACTAGAAGCATTATACCTCAAGTTGGGGAAGGAATCCATGTAACCGGCTTGTGATGTCTTTAAGCAACTAGAAATAAACTTATAAGTATCAGAGATATATGAATACCATATAGTTTTTTGAAAAATAAGCTATAGAAAACTGTGTTATTTTTTAAAAGTGACAGAGCATTTTTATTGATAAGCATGAAAATAAATGCATAAATAATTTGAAAACCAGTATGTTGTCCACCTGGAGATGCATATCATGGGCATCTTGTTTATGTAACAAGATTTGAGGCAACAAGTGGTTTACAACTGGTTGAAACTCTGGTTCGAGACCGGTAACCGACACCCCAATCAGCTGCAAGCAGTGTCTTAAACAAGTTCAGATAAAATCAACAATAGAGAGATTAATAAACTCAAAAGCAAGCTGCATAAGATGATCTATACATATTCAAATTTTGGACCCATCAGCGAAATTTGAAATTTGTAACCCTCATTGAACAGCTTTTTCTACCATGGCCATATGGAATAAGAAGCTGAACTTTTTTAAGCTCCAATTCCAATTTCAAAGCTTTACGAAGATAAAAAATGTCTCGTCCAATTTTTATGTAATCAGTATTAATTCTGACAATTATTTGGAATTGCTTAACTTAAAGTTACATGTATCAAACGACATTGCATTTAAGTCTCTCCGTTCCTAAATTATCCGCAGTGTCCTGAATCCTAATATTAACCCCATTGAATTTAAACGAAAGATCAAAGAGGTTAATGTACTCATTCCGCAAAATCTATTACTAACAATTGGGAACTAATCAATATCAAACATTGAAACTCGAGATTCTGAACATCTTTTTTCTTATCTTACCTGAATGAAGAATATAGCAATTGGATTTCCCCGCAAACAAGATATCCGAACATATTGACACGGAGTGTAGTTCATAGGATACACCACGTCGCGCCGGGGCGCTTCACATCGCGGCCGTACTTTCACAAACGTCTCAGGCTGCTTCGGAGAAAAATTAGGATCGCGAGTGAGTCATGGAAACATAAGTTTTTATCAATCACAAACAACAAAAATGATTTGAAGATTAAAAAAAATGTGAAGATCATTATATTCCAATAAGTCGCGTGAGGCTTGTAGAACGGTGTACGTAACCTTGTAACGGAGTCCGACTGAAATCTCCCATTCGAGAACGGACTTGTTGTGAATACGAATGTGAGAGAGCAAACACGGCTCCTGTGATGGAAAGAGTGATAAATAGCATGGAAATGGAAGAGATAGGGCAAACTATTCGTTGGAGAGAGTTATGAGTCAGGAAGAGACATACGTTGAGCTCGAGAAGAATCCATTCCTTGGTGTTGGTGGCGGTGGACCAGTGAGTTCGGAGGTCGGAATCGAGGACAAGAGTGGACTTTTGAGTGGGAGACTCTCTAGAAGTGGCTTTCACTTTGAAGCTCAGTGGCTTCGCTCGACCTTCCAGCTCTATCTCCATCTTCGTCTTCCGATTCGGATACTACTTCATCGCCGTTGTGACTTGCGAGAGGCTATTTTTCTGGTTTCATTTCATGGTGGTTCCTCTTCCTCTCCTCCGCTACTTCCCGCCGTTGAGAGTATTGGGCTTTTTGGAGATACAATTCGGCCTACCCTTACTGGGCCTGAAAGGGCGTAAAATTACAAAAGTAACCAAGTGGAGTTGATTTTCACGTCTCACGCTCGTGTTCTCAAAACATTCCGACACAGCCCATTTCTTTCTTCACAAAACATATAGTATTTGCCAACGGTGGCAGCTAAACACGAGGCTGCGCTCGGTGCTGGACTTAATTCAGTACTTTACAACACGAGCCGACAATTTGGTGTGACACCCTTTTCTTTTAAGAGAATTCACGACATGTCAAGTCCCGGTAAAGTTTTGCGCTTAGCATCGAATTAATCCACATGCTCCACCGCTTGTGCGGGCTCCCGTCAATTTCTTTGAATTTCATTTTTGCGAACGTATTCATCAGCGGGATACTTAACGCGTAAGCTACACGGGTCGATACGCACAATGCCTAGTACCCACGTTTACGGCTCGGACTACTTACCTAACCTCATTCGCTCTCCTAGCTTTCGTCTCTCAATGTCAGTGTCTGCCCAACAGCGTGTTTTCACCGTTGGTGTTTTTTCGATCATTACGCATTTCACCTCTTCATCCAAAATTACACTTATGTATTTTTTAGAAAACGAACATAATTAAGAGTTTAACAACTAATCCGGACAAAACATATCTTTTCTTTTTTTGAAACCAAACATACTCTAATCATTCTGATCTAATTGACACATTAGAATTTAACAACTATTGAAATATTGCTCAAAAAATTAATTTGATATTCTCCACTAAAAATATGGAAAATATAATTTTATCCGAAATTGCATTTTATATTAGTTTTGGACGAAAATACTCAATTAATTCAACTTTATTTTTCTTTTTCTTCTTCTAATTTTCAGCCAAATTTTGTTTCTGGTAACTTTCAATGCAAAAATTTTAAAAAAAATCGACGAATTTTAATAAGATCCAATCATTGTCGAGAAAAAGATATAATTTTAAAAATAATATTTTTTTTTAGAATTAAGTTTTTTTGACAAACTCGAATTTTAGTTTTTTTTTCTCACAAAAACTTTTGGTATGAAATTGGATAAAAAGTTCAATTTCTAAAAAAAAAATCATAAGAGATCCAATTTTAATATGAAGCATACTTTTGAGTCTAAAATAATAAAATAACATTTTTAATCATAAAATTAACAACAACAAACATTATTAATAATAACAAAAACAACAATAAATCTTACTAAACGTAAGCAAGAACTATAATAAATTTTAAAGTGGTTATTAAGAACAATATATATTATTAACAATAACAAAAACAAATATACATATCAATAATGATAACACGAACAACCGCAAATCTTAATAGCCGCAACAAATACAACTACAAATCATACAAACCGCAACAAAGACAACATTAAATTTTATTAAACATCGTCTCCGTCATCCCTGGCGGCATAATCTAAGTTCTTATTGGTGTTTTAAACGGAGAAACTTAACTCTAACTTTCGATATGAACGCCACCACCGTTAATTAAATCACCTCCAACGTCATTAATCAATTAACACCAAAATTCATTGTAATTAGCTTTTAATCAATAATCGTTATATATTGTAACCCCAAAAACTTTCTCAAAGTGGTAGTTAATCAATCAGTATATAAGATTAACACCTAAAAAATTCATTTCGTGATCAGACACATGAGTCGTGATTATTCATTACCATTTTTGAAGAATAATTGTCCCAGTTAATCTAGTTAAAATTCATAGTTATCTGATTAACTATCATTGTTAATACATAAATTTTGACTTGTAACGTTCCAACGATCAGATAAGAGTGCAGTCGCATGGCTTGCCGATGTTTGAAACCATTTTGGATGAAGTTTGTCACATTTAATCGAATTTATGGTGACATTTAATCAGATTAAATGTGAGTCATTCCCTCTCCTCTTAATGTTGAATCAAGGTTTCATGGAAGTCCGACTGTGAAGCCACAAAGAGCATTCTCGTTGCCATAAAAAAAATTTGACGTCTCTCTGTCCATCCTCTTCTCCGATTAACTATCATTGTTAATACATAAAATAGACTTGCGACCTTCGAACGATCAGATCGAAGTGCAGTCGTGTGGCTTGCCGATGTTCAAACCCATTTTTGGAAGAAATTTGTCATATTTAATCTGAGTTATGATGACATTTAATCAGATTAAATGTGAGTCATTCCCCCTCCTCTTAATGTTGAATCAAGGTTTCACGAAAAGGACGACTGTGAAGTCACAAAGAGCATTGTTGTTGCCAGGAAAATCTTTGACGTCTCTCTGTCCATCCTCTTCTCCGCCTTTATCGAAAAATCTCTCTTAGAATTCTAGCAAGCCAATTTGGAGCTTGAATTGGAGCTCATAAATTAATTGGATCATAATAGAGGGTTCACCTACAACATCTTCAAACTAACGATGCTCTTCAAGAGCTTCCAAATGATATTTCTCACGTGACGCAAACAAAAAAATGACGTTCCTCTCGTCTTTTTGAAGTACTCATGCCAGGAAATCCGATCACTCACAGAGAAATAGAGATCCTTCTCGAAATCTCCACCAAAAATATACATCTAATGTACGTTGTCATTGTCCTCTTGTTATTACATCAATTCAACCAGTTCAGATCGTTTATCGGGAAAGACAAAACCGCCAATCTCCATCTAAACTTGTTGCACCGAGCTTCCTTGTCCTTGTCGATGCTGAAATTTATTTAATCAGTTGAATTCTAGTTTATATCTCTTTCACCCTTAAATATTCTTTCCATATTATAGCTTGTCGAACTCGAGGAACGAATTAAAATCGGAGATCACCATCCCCATGGTTAGACAAATCAAAATTATAATCAGAATTCCTCGTCAAAATGAATGGACAAATTGACAACGATTAGTCACAAAAAGCTATGTTTATAAGCGAAGATTAGCATCGTTTATAAGCGACGTACATTCCTAAAATGACCTTAGGAATTTGGAAAAGGACAATTCAAACACATTAATTTTTTTTATTTATTTCTTGGCTTTAAATATTTCCAGAAGATCCTTCGGTTTACAAATCTCTATAAATTTTATCTAAAAGATTACCTTTTAGAACCTTACACTATAGTTTTGTATTCCCAATAATACAATGTTAGCAATGTGATGGGAGTGACCTCCAACCAAAGACACCCAATATTTAAGCGGATGGAGTGCAATTGACTAAGATTTTATGTCGAAGTAGTTGGATTCACCGCAATCGAAAAGGTGAGATTGGCGCATAAATTGAAACACGTTCATATCAAATCGGGTATTAAAACATTAATTGAAATACGTTCATTTTAAAACTGGTTTATAAAACATGAGTGATTAAGAAAAGCCGAAACGTCATTACTGAGAGAAGAGTGTAAAAAGTAGAAGGCCAGAATGAAAAGAGTAACAGCCACTCAACCACTTTCGATCAAACCCCAAACGTACGTTTATCTCCATTAGAGACCCACATTCACGGCCTATAAATAACAAAAAAGGAAACATCTAGTCCTCCAACTCCAATCATTTGTCTCTCAATACAACCAATCAGAGACACAGAGCAACAAAAATCGTTTTGGAGGGCGCGAATCGGAATCGTATGTGTTCGTCATGGGAGGATCGAGGAAATGGACGATCATCGTGGTGGCGATATGGGTTCAGGCACTGACGGGGACGAACCTGGACTTCTCGTCGTACTCTTCGCACCTGAAGACGGCGCTGGGGATCTCGCAGGTCCAGCTCAACTATCTCTCCGTCGCCTCCGATCTCGGCAAGGCCTTGGGATGGATCTCCGGCGTCTCGCTTCTCTACCTTCCACTCCAGGCCGTCATGCTCGTCGCCGCCGCCTTCGGTTTCTTCGGATACGGAATCCAGTGGCTTGTCGTCCACAGGATCGTCTTCTTGCCTTATTCCATGGTATCCCCACACTTTTTGCTTTTTTTTTTCCACAATACTCAAACTTGCTATTAAATCTTATAGGCTAGACAAAATTAATGCCGAATGTTGTTTGTGGCCGAGAGGAAGTTATGATGCCTTCAATACTCAATAATTTCAATTAAACACAAGAACTAGATGTAACACAAAATTCAAACTGCTCAATAAAAGGGCAGATATAGTTAGTAGTTTGTAGATATACCGAGGCTTGGTCTTTTGGGAGAGTTATGGGTCTCCCGAATTTGTGTAACATATGACAAGCTTCTCATGAATACGTTAAACATGATTTTGTAAATTGCAAACGGAAGAAGAAGAAGATGAATTTGGGAGAGTGAGAGAGAGATATGTGCAAAGCATAAAATAGAAGTATTATAAGAGAATCTATAAATAGACTAATAGAGTAAACAAATAATGAAGACTAAAATAACCTCATAATCTAATAGGTTTGACTACTATTTGGTTCACGTACAGGTGTTTGTGTTGTGTTTCTTGGGTGGGTGCAGTGTGTGCTGGTTCAACACGGTCTGTTTCGTGTTATGCATCAGAAACTTCTCAGCGAACCGAGCTCTCGCTCTGTCTCTCACCCTGAGCTTCAACGGCCTCAGTGCGGCTCTATACACTTTGATCGCCGATGCGATAAACCCAAACGATGATACCCTTTACCTCCTCCTAAACTCATCGGTCCCGCTCTTCATCTCCATCCTGGCTTTCATCCCCATGGCCCGCCAATCTTCTGCCCCGAAACTCGCAGATACTCGCAGCGATGCCCTGCTCTTTCTCTGCTTGTACATTTTGGCTGCTTTCACTGGCCTCTATCTCCTTTGCCTCAACTTCTTATCCTCTTCCCCGCCAAGAGCTCGGATTCTCCTCGTTGGTGCTGCTCTTCTCATGGCTCTACCCCTGTGTCTTCCGGGCATCGAACATGCCGTGAATTCGTCTGACCAATCGGATGATAACGAGCTTCTTGAGGAGCTCGTTGAGAAAGAGAACAAGTCATATACGAGGCTTGAAACGGAAGGAGAGGATGACAAGGGCGTGGCTTTTCCGGGGTTAGGGGAAGAGCACTCGGTTCTCGCTCTGCTTCGTTCCTCGGACTTTTGGATTTATTTTTTTACTTACTTTTGCGGCGGCACAATCGGATTGGTTTACAGCAACAATCTTGGACAGATATCTCAGTCGCTCGGCTATGCCTCTAAAACGAGCTCTCTCGTCACTATCTACTCTTCGTGGTCCTTCTTCGGCCGCCTTCTCGCCGCCGCCCCGGATTTTATGCACAAGTAACGTCTTCGCAACTTTCATGAATTACCCACTAGACTATTAATATCACTGTTTGGGTGTATCTTTTATTTATCATACTCTAGTCTAAATAGATCATTAGGGTGGGGCAGATCGATTAGTTTAGTGAGAAATTGCTCAAATACCATTTTCAGCACTGATTTTTCCCATTTTCTTTAAAAGTTGTTTTTTCCCAGTTTGTCACTAAAACAAAGTGAAAAAACCATTTACTCTTGGAAACAATAGGCTTCTATCATAGATGGTCAACAATAGACGTCTATTTGTAGACATCTATTGTAGACGTCTTTTCACCATTTGTTAGTGGCAAACTGAAATGGAAAAAATTGGTGTTGAAGGTGACATTTTGGGCAATTTCTTTTAATTAATTGGGTAGAGTAGGTTGGACTCAGGAGGGAGAGATTGACTTGCCTCTTGAATTATTGACTATTTCGTGTAGTCATCAGGTTTCTCATCAATGAAAGTAATTATATTATCCGGGTCCTATCAATAAGCTAATGTTTTAGTACGAGTAGATCATTGGGTGAGTTAGATAAATTAGTTAAGTTAGCTGAGTGAATTGATTAAGTTTGAAGATCTGATGGTTGCAGGAAGCTGTATTTGGCGAGGACGGGATGGGTGGCAGTTGCGATCGTGCCGGCGCCGATAGCTATATTCATGCTGGCGTATTCGGGGAGTGAGGCGGCTCTGAGCATCGGAACGGCCCTCCTCAGCCTCAGCTCCGGCTTCGTGTTCTCCGCGGCTGTGTCCATCACCTCTGAGCTTTTTGGGCCTAGCAGCACCGGAGTCAACCACAACATACTCATAACAAACATCCCCATCGGCTCCCTTTTCTACGGCCTCATCGCCGCCTTGGTCTATGATTCCAACCAAGGAAGACAAGGCTTGCTGAACGAAGCGACTATGTGCACGGGCAGAAAATGCTATTGGCAGACGTTCATGTGGTGGGGTTGCATTTCCGTCTTCGGCTTGCTTTCTAGTTTTGTTTTGTTTCTCCGAACGAGATTGGTTTATGATCGATTCGAGCGAGAGAGGAGTTGCCAAACAGATTTTCCACTTTAAATTTTTTCTGTTGTGTAGTGCATTAATTAATAGTCTTTCGGGTAATATGTTTATGCAAGTTCTTAAATACTTAATGGCTTTTTCTCTCAAGTGTCGAGAAAAAAACATCCATTAATTTACAGACTAAACACATAATAATAATCCCGTGATTAACTTTAAGAAAACTAACCTAATACAATCAGTACCATGCTTATATATTTGGTGTGTTCAACTTCAACATCATAAAACTTGCTCTTACAATACAAAAAAAAAAAAAAAAAAAAAAAAAATCCTTAACACTTTAGCATCATCATGAAACAGAATTCTTTCAAGTAAAGTCAGAATAATCTCCCAAAGATAGTTGACAACTGCTAGTGGATCGCGAAGGGAAAATCTGCGTCCTAGCTAGTGATATTTGAGGATGCGACTTTTTGTAAGATTTCATAACGTTTATAATGTTTGATATTTTCTATTCATGGTGATGAGAATGAGGGAGCTAAAGTGGATTCGAGTGATGAAGGAGCCCAAATGGATGGAAGTGGATCTGAAATGACTAGAAGAAAACTATCAAGTGATCCATTAAGTTTACCTAGTGGACGTCTCACAAGATTTAAAGCCAAACAACTCAAAGAGGCTTTAAATGGGCTGATTCAAGAAGTTAATTCACTTGGGCCAAAATTTGAAGCAAATCTGAAGCAAGAGAGCCTAATTAGCATGATTAAGGCTCTAGAGGAGTAATCAGAATGCCTATGTCGTTTTTAGGCATTGGACCCACGTTTTTAGCATTAAGTGAGGTTGTTTACTCTTTTGGGAGTTACTATTGTAACCACTCAGAGAGGTTGGACGAATTTGGGGTGTTTTTATACATTAAGTGTGTTGTTTATTGTGTTTTTATGTCAACAACTTTCAGTTTCAAAGTTATGAGGGCTGAGAGTTATTGGCATTTAGTTTTCAGGTTTAATTAATTAGTGTCTTTAATGTTGTTTTCAGAGTGGTTGGAAAAAACGTTTTGGTGTGGTTGTAAAGCCTTTCTAAGGTTATAACTAAGTGTTTAGAACATTGTAATCAGACAACTACCTTTTTGAATGAATGATATGTGAGTTTTGTGTTTTTTCTTATTCTTGAAAAGACTTCTTTGAACTTATCAAGTTAACTTGTGGCGTTCAGCAACTTGACTTATCATCTTGATTCTTAAGCATTCATCTTGAGTATCTTGGTGTGGCGTCATAAACATCATAGGTTTGGTTCTTATCTTTGTAGATATTAGGTCAAATCTCAACATTCTAATCCTTTTCAGATCTTGGGGTCTTATTTCCAATTCTTGTTATTGGGTCTTATCACATTTGTTAGTAAGGATCATATCACATGGTCTATAATATCTCATGCTATCAATTACGAATTTATACCTGTTAAGACTCTCATTTCCGTTTCTCTTTGATGGAAAGAGAAATGTTATATATTGAGAGGTTAAGTTGTGTTGGTCCTTAAGCCGATAATCTCATTCATAAAACACACACCATCTAAGTTCGAGATTACTACGGTTTAGAAGAGCAAAACGTCGTCCGTGTAGTGCCGGCGAAGTCATTTCGAGTCGCCGTTAAAGCTCCGACGAGATTTCGATAACAATGGCCGGAGGTAAACGCTTGATCCATTTTACTTCCGCTTTAAGAGTCATGTTTCTAATCATGTATATATGGATTAAAGATTATTATTCTAAACAAAAATTTGCAAAAAATTATCTCTCTTTAAATTTCGACTATTAGATACGACTATATCGCATCCAATTATAAAACTAATCATTGGTTGTGACAATGTAGCATATGTTCTTTAATATTCTCCATTAGATCGATTTGTGATAACTTGGATGCAACAATATGCCATAATTGCCTCTTTGACTTTTGGATGCAACTTTGATGCCCATAAGTCATTTGACGTCAATAACTTAATTTATTTATAATCACATGTAATTGATCGACCCCACAAAGAACTCGCGGGGTTCTATAAATTTATAAGTGATAATGATCTCTAAGACGGTTTCACAAGTTCGAAATTCAAATGGAAAAGGAAAAACGATGATGTGTTGGTTTTAGAAACGTTGGCTTGTATCTTATCCAACACCAAGTGGATGAAAGAATGGCCTATTGCACAGGTCATTCATCAACCTCTATGTGGCTCCGATCACTGTTCCCTTCTTCTTCAGCTATAATTCAAATTCAATGAAGCCTGGTGCGACGTGTCTTATCACTTTTTGGCTTGCCCAATGTAGTCACCAATTGAGGCAATGAAATCGAGAAAAGTTAACGGATCTTCGACATCGAATAGGTAAGCAAACACCAATTCTCAACAAGATTTTGGAAATATTGTGTTATTTCAATTTTTTCTCATAGTTTTTGGTTTTATTAACATGTTTTATTTCATTAATTCTTATGTTAAAAAAGAAATTTGAGGTATTTCACACTAAAAAAAATAGACTTTCTCATACACGTATAATTTGAATCGGACGTTCTATTATAAGAAAGTTCACTAAAAACAAGTCAACATCTAATTTTGACGAATTCATGCTCATGACATATTTAATCATGTCCCTAAAATCTATTCCACAAGATCAATTTTAGTTTATTTATTATACAATTTAATCAAAACGTAACATATTCTTATTTTGTGACATATTCACAATGAGACACTTTCCAAACAATTTTGTGGTATAATAAGTCACTTATTCCTCTCATGGAATCCGGGCAAGTGGTATGAATAAGATAAAAATGTTGCTTTAATGGGTTGTTGCTTAAGAGCTCTATGGTTTGACATAATATATGCTTTTACAATATATTAATAAGAGTGATCTAATCTCATGCATGTTATGTACGTAGTCTAGAATAAAAGTTATAGAACATCTCTTTGGTGTGTGGCTGCGTAAGATTTTGTGAGTATTAGGAAAAAAAATATTAAGAAGATATGGATGAGGGAAGAATTATGCACGGTTTTTACAAACCATTGTGCATCCAACATGTCATATAACAGTGTCGCAATTCACACTGTCTGTTCATCCACAAGAACTCCAAAAATATATAGAGAGTAAACCAAGTGAGTTAGAGAGGTTATAGAGTTCATTAGAATTCTTAGAGGATCAAGGTGAATATAATTTCTTAGTTTAATCCAAGTTCAAGAGGTTAGTCATTCCTCATTTAAATCATTTAGAATTATGATTTATCGTTCTTGTTGTATTCTTGTTTTTATGTTCATATCTAATTTTAGGAGCTAAGAACTTATAGTGCATGCATGTGAGGATTTTACATTAATCATAAATTATCCCATTATAAAGTTACACATATTTTCCTTATAACTTATTTTTACAAGTATATGTATATGTTTCGTAATAAGTCTCTAAATGCACATTAATCAGCATATTCCCTTAGATCCTGAGAAATGATGTTATATTATGGAGCATATGCTTAGAAAAAATTTACATTAATGATTTTAATGAAATATATTTATATTTATGTCTTTTAAAGGTGTCAAAAATAATTTTGAAAAAATAATTGATGAGTCTTAACATGTAGTTGTAAACTTATTTGTCGAAACTATTTTTCTTATCGAGACCGTTTCGTTCATTGAATCTAAAAGCAAATATGGGAATGTTCTATATTTTATGATTATATTTAATTTAAAGTTTTGATGGTACATATATTATTGTTCTTTTGCAAAAAGTAATTTACTAAATTTCGAGCTGCGAGCTATCCATAACTAACAAATGTGTTACTATAGGTCATTTTTAATTTTTTTTCCAACAACGTTTTTATAAAAAAATAATTTGTAATCATATGCACCATGTTTTCCCGAGCCTTAATTTACTTAGAGCCTTTACAAGTATAGGTTATTCATCCCTTAATATTAGGATATAGAACTAGACCATGGAAGCTCATATGTTAAACTTTTTATAGGTCACAAAAAAAGCTATTCATTAGCTCGAGTCTTTAAGTCTCTCGAAAGCGATCAAAGTGAGTTCATCTGATCACTACAATGCGAATTAGTTTAAACTAACATATATTTATTGATGTTATTTAATTATACGAATGTTTATGATTTTTAATTTATGATTATGTACATGTTATATTTATATCTTTTTATTCATATATTATGAGTTAAAGTAAAAAAATTATTTTAAATTCTATAACTTTTTTTCAAGGTTATCAAGCATATTTTAGACTTATTTTATTTCATAAATTTTACAAAGCAAATAAATTAACAAGTATGCAAATGAAAACATTGAGTAGGTGATATGCTGGCCTATGTTAGAGTAGGCTCTTGCGACCACCGTGTAGCCATTATGTCTCGACAAGGTGAATCGTACATGTTTAAGAATGGCGGAAGTAATGTTTGGCTGCATTATTTTCCACAAGCCTTAGCGGTTCACCGAATTCATGAAACAGGTAATAAGTTATGCATCACATTGATAATATGATTAAATAAAAAAATAGTTTTAATTTATAATTATGTTAAACTTCATGTCTTGTGAGATTTATATGAACTCCACTTAACTTCAGTTCACTTGTTTGTATTTGTATTTTCCGTTCGCATTGGAGAACTTATACACAATAAATAAATTTGAGTTGAGATTCGTGGTGGCGACAAGAGTGAATGATGAGGATGGATACCACGTATTATGCTAAATATGTTTCCCGCTACTAAATTTAAAATTGTAAAAGTGCTAAGTATTATAACTTTTGAAGATGGAATTTCGTTTTAGTTGTGAACAAGTATTTTTGCGTTTACTTATAAGATTATATGATATATATTTATAAAGTATCTCATAAACAATATATGTTTCATATATAATTTTTTTTAAACAATTAAGTGAAAAATATACAATTATGAAGCACGTCAAACTTATGTATACAAATACGAACACCAACTAGACAAATTAACGGAGAAGGAATGAAGATCTTGGAGGCAACGAAGTAGGGATCTATTGTTCAGAGATGAAGATCGAAACACGAAATAATTTGTCTAAAAAGTGATGCAAAGGCAGAAAATGATATTCATTACCAACTTTTTATGAAGCTTTTCACATCCATGGGTTGCTCGCCGAGCTGCTACATAGACACCTTGGTAATCATTAGGCTGATAATCATACTCGAGAAAACAAAAAACATGTCCGATCATTCACGATCAAATAGGTGAAAAAAGTTGTTTTCGCTGCCAAACCTCTTTATGGCACATGTGAAATACGATTTTCCGAAAATCTTATTTAATAAATTATGGACAGTGGCATGAGATGTTGTTGTTAAGTGATAAGAAGAAAGATTTTGTATAAGAAAGTTTCTTCTTACGTGAAGATATAATATGCAAAAATACAATTCCTCAGTATTTGCATAAAAAGAGAATATAGACTGAAAAAAGAGCTATAAAGTCTGCAACGATTCAGCCCTAATTAATCCCATACAATTACAATTAAACCCTCCTTCACAAAGCACAATCTATCGCACGTGCTTGCCCTTTTCATTGTACTCTTTTAACCAGAACGATTTCTTCTTGTCTCTGATGGGCCTTTCTTCTCCTGCAATAAATCCAACAGTGTCTTGGATTGAAGGCTGCTCTTTTTCTTCGGTTTGGGCTAACTCCGCAGCTCAATACTTCATGTGGCTTGTATCCAACGGAACCTGTGAGTTTGTATCACTCCCCCCGTCTTCAAAAATTACCTTGGCCTCAAGGTCAGCAACTCCGTAGATTCGACTGAAAGAGTCCCACTCTTCCCATGTGGCATCCTCCAAAGAGCTATGAGACCATTGTACGAGAACTTGTTTGGTGGGAACGCCATTAGTGGTGTGGAGACGTCCCGATAGTATCGCCATGGGTGTAAGGACAGGCTCATTACCTCTACTGATCTCCGGTAACGGAAAAATTGTCGTTGAAGCCTCGCCTTTAAACGCCTTCAGCAACGACACGTGAAATGTTGGGTGAATACAGCTCCCCTTCGGTAGTGCGAGAGTGTACGCCACCGGGCCAGCTCGCGCGATAATCTGAAATGGACAAAAAAACGTTTACAAATCGTCGCGTTCAGCCTCTTTGCAACCGTCGATTGTCGGTACGACTTGAGCTTCACCAACACCATATTCCCAATGTTAAATTCCACATCAATACGCTTTCTGTTCGCCACTTGTCTCATCCGATTCTGCGCTTGGAATAGGTTGTCCTTGAGTTGCTGGAGCAGACTATCTCGGGTAGTAAGGATCTCCGCTAATATAGGCTGGAATAGATGGTGGAACACGACCATATAATGCCTGAAACGGTGTCATGCCAATTGCTGAGTGCATGTGGTGTTGTAGTAGTACTCTGCCCATGGAAGGTATGACGCCCACTACTTTGGATTCTTCGACGTGAATGATCGAAGATATTGCTCAAGGCAGCAACTTAGAACTTCTGACTGACCATCAGTCTGTGGATAGTATACGGAGCTGGTCTTCAAAGAAGTGTCCATTCGATCAAACAAGTTTTTCCAGAACTTACTTGTATTGGATCGTGGTCGGAGATGATTGTTCGGGGAAGACTGTGAAGTTTAATGACGATCGAGCAAAATAACTCGGCGACTCGCGACGCTGAGTGTTCCGTAGGCAGTGAACGAAAATGAGCGTATTTGGTTAAACGATCCACGAAAACCAATATAGCAGTGTAACCTTGTGATTTTGGCAAGTCGATAATAAAGTCCATGGCGAGATCATCCCACACTCGCACATGAACTTCAAGCGGCTGAAGAAGGCCTTGTGGTGCGGTGGTGGAGTACTTGACGGTTTGGCAGACCACACACTTCTTGACAAAACTTTTGACATCACGACGAATGCCCTCCCAAAAGAAATTCGCACACACATGCGTCAAAGTTCGCGTAATACTAGCGTGCCCACCCATCTGAGTTTCGCGAAACTCATGAAGCATTCACTTCTTCAGTGCTGAATATTTTGATAAATAAATTCTACCTTTGCGAAACACAATGCCATCACGCAACCTAAACACTGATTTGTCCCTGGTCTTATCCTCGAGGCCCTGCTTGATATCCAAAATATGCTCACAAGAAGCATGTTCAACACGTAACTCATCCAAGAACTCAAACTTACAGGTGCTCATGGCAGCAAAGGTGTTGGACCCCTCGGGTTCATCACGTAGGGACAAGGCATCGGCCACTGCGTTCTCAGATCCTTGTTTATACTCGATCGTGAACTCAAATCCAAGGAGTTTTTTTAGATAATGATGTTGTTATGGAGTTTGAATAACTTGCGTCAAAAGAGCTCGTAGACTTTTATGATCAGTGCGAATCACGAACGGTCTGTCCAACAAGTATTGTCTCCACTTCATAACCGCCTCGACCACGGAACGTAATTCTTGAACATACGTCGAGGTACCAGCAAAGCGAGGCCCGAGTTTCTTGCTGAAAAATGCAATGGGATGGCCATGTTGAATTAACACGCCGCCTACACCCGTGTTGGAGGCATCAGTTTCAACAATAAATGGTAGTGAAAAATCAGGCAAGCGCAACACCGGAGTAGTAGTCATGGCGAGCTTGAGGTTCTCAAAGGCTGCCGCCGGTTCCAGATTCCAAGCGAAATTGTCTTTCTTCAACAGTTTCGTTAAAGGTGCAGCAATGGCGGCGTAGTGCACCATAGATCTCCGATAGTACCTGGTCAAGCCAAGAAAACCGTGGAGTTGCTTGACATTCTTTGGTTCAGGCCACTGTTGCATGGCTTCAATCTTTGTCGCATCTGCTCGAACTCCCTCTGTTGTCACCACATGTTTGAGGTAGTCAATGGTGCTTTTAAAAAAACAACATTTCCTACCTTTAGCATAAAATGAGTTCGTCGCTAAGCACTGTAACACCATCTCTAAGTGCTTCACGTATGTCGTTGAGTCCTTGCTATAGACTAAAATATCGTCAAAAAATACGGCGATGAAACGCTGTAAAAATGGTCGCAAGAGCTCGGTCATTGTGGCTTCAAACGTTGATGGCGCATTTGATAAGCCAAATGGCATGACTAAAAATTCATAGTGGCCCTCGTGGGTACGAAACGTTGTTTTATGGACATCACGACGTCCCATATGAATTTGGTGATAGCCGGATCGTAAGTCAAGTTTTGAGAAGATCGCAGCACCCTCGAGCTCGTGCAGCAGCTCATCGATCCTTGACGGCGATGGCGTTGAGCGCTCGACAATCAACACAAAACGCCAGGTGCCAGCTTTCTTTTTCACTAACAACATCGGTGATGAATGGGCTTGTACTTGGACGAATAACATCGTAGTCAACATCTCACATACCAAATTCTCCATGACGTCTTTCTGAAAGTATAGGTATCGATATGGTCGTACATTAACCGGAGACGAACCCGGTTGCAAAAAAATTCGATGATCCACTGGCCTGGCGGGCGGTAGATCACGAGGTTTATCAAGCACTATACGATACTTATGTAACAACCCCCGAGCTTCAATCGGAAAACTAGTCTCAAGTAGGTCTACTTTGTCGTTGTTACGCTCGGAGTCGGAAGATAGATCCGTCACCGAATATATCTCGTAAATAGTGCTGATCGAATCCCGACGTAGCAACGATGTTAACTGCGAGCTTGAGAGTTGCTTTGAAGGTGCACGCCTACTGCCCAGGAGCTTCACCAACTCCCCTTGCCACTGAAACTCCATTGTAAGAAGCTCTTGATCGTGAATACAAGGTCCTAATGTACAAAGTCATTGATTACCAAGTACAATATCGAGCCCCAAATCGGTGAGACGAACAAATCGACCGGGAAATAATGCCCTTGAAAGAGTAAGGACACTCCCGAGCATTGTCGTGTACATTCCAAATATTGCTCGTTGCCCATGTATACTCGAAAACGCTTGGTAGGTTTCCACTCGATGCCGAGCTTGGAAACTAAATCCTCTTGAATGAAGTTGTTGTGGCTGCCATTGTCTATCAAAACTTCCAAATTTTCACCACCAAATTTTTCTTGGACGGGGACTATAGATCGTCCTTAGTCGCCAAAGTATTGAGACTCACATCACCTTTCATTTCCTCCGGAGAGAATGGTGTCACGACTGTATCATCCTCATTTTCTATATTGTCCGCTGGACTCTCAGTGAACATCAAATGGGCACGGCTTTGACACTTGTGACTGAACGTGTACTTCTCATCGCAGGTTTAGCAAAGACCTTGCTCTCATTTGGTCTGCACTTACGCAGGGCTGAGACGCTTCACAGGAAGACGAGAACCGTTGGTCCCATTGCCTTGTGGTCGAGGAGCTCCCACACTAGCCACTATCGAGATAAGAGAAGGTGTGGCTCGCACACCGCTGAAATTTTCCAGGTCCCCACTTCTGCCCGGAGCGCCGGTAGGTGACCGAGGAACATCGCGGCGGTGACCACTCATCCAATCGTCTAGACACTCCTCAAAGAGCTGTGATTTCATCATTGCCTCGGGCAGCGTGTGCATGGACTCAAGAGTAACTCACGACGTATGTCCGATTTCAGACCCCAAATCCAAAAATTAAGGAATACAGAACTAGAGACGCCGGTGAATAAGAAGAAGAAATTAAGGAATTAGAAGAAATATTTTGCATAGGAAAGTTTTTTCTTACGTGAAGATATAATATCTTTTATGATGCAAAAATACAATTCCTCAGTACTTACATAAAAAGAAAATACAGGCTGAAAAGAGAGCTATAAAGTCTGCAATGATTCAGCCCTAATTAATCCCATACAATTACAATTAAACCCTCCTTCACAAAGCACAATCTATCGCATGTGCTTGCCCTTTTCATTGTAGTCTTTCAGTCAGATAGATGTCTTCTTGTCTCTGATGGGCCTTCCTTCTCCTGCAACAAATCAAACAGTGTCTTGGATTGAAGGCTGCCCTCTTTCTTCGGTTTGGGCTAACTCCTCAGCGCAATGCTTCATGTAGCTTGTATCCAATGGAACCTGTGAGTTCGTATTATTGAGACTTGCCTAAAAATCCTCAATTTGGAGCAACATGTTGAAGAGCTCAATGAGACTATTTTCGTGAGGATTCTGAAGATGAAAAACTCAAAGATTGTGAAAGAATTCCAGGCAATCTCCTTATTTAACGTCCTATAAAATTCGTCTCAAAATGGCTGACCAAATGAACTCAAAAGTGCATACTTACAGTTTACCTACTCAAATACTAATGTGGAAGTCAAGAAATTGGTGATAATATGTGATTAATTTTGAACGATTACACACGAAAAAAATGAATACAATCAAGACTAGTGAACATGCAATCTTTAAACTCAATACACTTTGTGATTAATTTTGAAAGATTACACACGAATAAAATGAATATAATTAAGACTAGTGAACATGCAACCTTTAATTATGAAGTGTTATTGAGGCCATGATGCAGATAATTGGGTTCATTGAAGAATGTAAGCTAATTTATGAAGTGCGTCAACTCGATTAAATTTATGTTCTCGGTTGCCGATTATCAGATCGATTAAGCCTTAATGAGATCTTCGTCAAGATGATCCGTTCTCACATTTTTCTTACAAAGTGAAAGATACAAGTAATATCAAGGGATCAGAGTTGGTGACTTGGGCTTCCGCATCTCCCACTTGCAAGTCATCCCAAGGGACACCATGAGTTGATTCTAATTCCCAAAAGACCTAATAGACAAACTTCACAAACTCATGAATGCCTTTTGGAGGGGAAGTACCAAACAAAGAAGGAAGATTCATTATGAATGAGAGACACTTTGTAAACAACGAATGAAATGAAGATTGGACATTTGACCGCTTGGGGACTTCAACGAAGCATTCTTAGCGAAGAAAGGTTGGTAGATCGTCTGACACTCGAGTAATTTTGTGAATCAAGTCCTCAAGTGAACTTACTCCCCCAAATTAAGTAAGAATTTTTTTGGGCAAGAAGCTTACAGAAAGAGGTTGGACATGATAATAACAGACATAAAGCAAGTAGATGTAATTTTCTGGATCCCAAGACCCAAGTTTTTTAAATTGATAAGGACATCACGTATACCCTTCGTCGTGTGTATTCCTAAACTTAAACGACACCACAAAGGTTGGAATGAGGATCTAATTTTGACAATGTTTATGCTAGATGACGTGAATTTAATCGTTTCTCTCTCGGGCTGTGGAATTCCAATTAATGATTTATTCGAGTGACATGTCTCTATTCACGACGATCTCAAAACGGGTGGACCGCAGTGGAAATTTCTCGGGAGCACCATGGTCCCACCGAAGATTAAGTTGTTTGTTTAGAAATTATGTAATTCTTGCCCTCCATCAAGCTCTAACCTTCATCGGCGAAAGTCCTAATCTCTGACTAGTGCCCCAATGCGGTTAGAAAATTGAAGAATAATTTTCACGCCATCTTGGCCCCCACCCGAGACTTACCTAATCGTGGTGATCGTCAACGCAACATTAAACAAGGAAATCAAGAGTGTTGTGTTGTTCGTGATCACAATAACCATCTCACGGCGGTAGTAATCTGGGTACATGCAAGTTGCAGGCACCTTACTCGGAATATTGATTCTATAGTTCGACTATCAATGAATCACTTCCATGATTTCCGAACAGCACCCTACCGGCAAACGAGTTGGGAACGCAAGTTGACAAAATTAAATTCTTGGGAGAAAGCTTCCAAAAATTGAACTTTTTTGCTTTATTAATCGTAATTGTAATATTCATGCTTATGGAATAAGCAAGTTCCCCATGGCTTTACTCATATAACGACTGCTAGGCCTTGTTAACGGAAGTCTTACTTCTGATCCCCAAAAGAAAAATTGGTTGATTACTTTGATTGAAAGCACAAAAACATGCAAGGAAAAAGAAAATTAAAATTGCTGGATTACTTTGATTTAAAAGCACAAAAACATGTAAGGCTTGGAAAGTGGGTCTCCCAACGTAATGAGAGACTTTGAAATTTCACATTTTATGGCAACGAGTCTATAGCATACATTGATAATACTTATTTATAAAGAAGAAAAATGTCGCTGTGTTGTCGTAGTAGTCATGTCACTTGTATGTTAATAAATGAAGGGTTTCGAAAATCAAATGGTAAAAAACAATCACACTGGGATGTACACGAGGGCTTGGTAAAAAGAGAATGCAGAACACAAAACCAATGAGGCTCAGGCTCGAACTCGTTGGCTGGTCCTACGAATCGTCCTGGCTTGTAATCTATCCCAGCCTATTTACCATCGAATCATTTCCTTGAATGATTGGTGAACTAAGGAAGGCCTTGAGATCTTTTGGGAAGGGAGAGAGAGCGCTTCCTAATCATTTTATAGAAGGCAAGTGGTCCCAAGTTGGGGAGCCTGTGAAGGAGACAATACTTGATTAATAATTAAGCCTAGAGTTCTAAGCAAGCTTCGCTAATATGCTTCTGCTTTATCCCCACATCACAATACCCTTTTAAAGCGCCCACTTCACCAGATAAATTAAAACATCAAATGCTTGCACATCGAAATGCATGTTCGGTTTTTGGGGATTTGGATGAAAACTGAAGAAAGACAAGAAAGCCAACATGGCCAAAAAGGTAGGGAAAAAAAGTGATCTCCTTGCTGCATCTGAACGTGTTTCAACTTCATCGAAGTTTTTAAGCACGTGAGTGTGGAGTAATGCCTCGGAAGCATAAACTTGCCTCGTCTAATTCAACGAAACGATTCAAGCCATAAAGAAAATGGCACCTAATCCAATGTGAACAACCTCTATAGTATCAAAAGGCCAAACAAACAAAAAAAACCATGCATCATATAAAGAAAGATGAACAATAATGGCAGGATAAAAAACAAGTGTACACTCTAATACCTTGATAGCACAAACCAAAAAAAAAAGAGTCTTCTATGCACAACAAAACCAACAATACCAAGAACATAGAAAAAACACCACCAAAAAGATTTTCCGCATTAACCCAGAAGAAAGAATCACACAACAAACTCGTACCACAACCCAAGAACCTGCTTGTATTATAATATATATACTCTCCCCTTACATATCTATATAGATGCTCACTGATTCTTCTCTTATTCCCAAAGCCCAACAACAAATAGACAGAGTATGTATTATATTTTATATGACAATATGAAAGCTGACCGAGATTTCCATGATTGATGTTTAGTTTCAGAATTCAGAGCTTTGGGTGTGTCACATGGCAGAGCTCTGAGAGACCTTGCTCATGACAACCTTACCGTCCTGACTCAAGGGAGCCCCCCCGGGTCCCCCGCCTTGGCGTCCGTCGACGCTCGCCGGAGCCGCGTTCTGGTAAGCCGTGGGCGGCGCGGTGGTGGTGTAATAGACCTGGCGGCCGGCGCTGTCGTACCCGACCTGAGCGTAGCTCTGCTGCTGCTGCGGCGGCGGAGGCTCCGGCTTCGGCATCATCGGTGCGGTGCTGTACATGTGCTGCTGCGCGGCGGCGTCGCGGTGGTAGACGGCCGCGTCGGGGACCATCCTCTGGTGGTAGAAAGGCTGGCTCACAGGCCTCATCGGCGCCGCCGAGCCTTGGTGGTGCTGAAACATTCCTCCCGGAGTTTGGATCAGGTACACCGCCTGCTGCTCCGCCGCTCCGGGAGGGAGAGCCTGTTGCTGCTGCTGCTGCTGCGGATGATGAGGATTGGCGGTCATGTGGTATCCGCCTCCCGCGGCGGCGGCGATTTGCCGATCGGAGACGTAGCTGGTCGGCAAGTGAACGGGGAGCTGCATCGGCGGCGGCATCGGAGCTTGAAGCGGCTGAGGAGGAGGCTGAACCTGAACCTGAGCCTGCTTCTCCTGAGGCCTGAAAGATTGGGAGTAGTACTCTCCTCCTCCGGCGGCGTATCCCCTGAGGTTAGGGTTAGGGTTAGGGTTGGCGATTTCCTCGTACTTCCTCTGCTCGTGCGCGGCGATCTGGAGGCGCTGGAGATCCTGGATCTGGCGGTGGATTTCGGCGGCGGAGGGATCTTCGGACTCGGCGGAAGGAGGCGCGCGAGGCTTGTCGAGGCCGAAGAGGAAGTCCGGGGGAGGCTGAGAGGAGGGCGGGGAGGAATCGGCGGCGGCGGGGGGCTGGATCTGGACGGAGTTGAGAGCGTCGACGAACCACTGGCGATCGGTGGAGTCGGGCTTCTCGGGGGGAGAGGAGGCCGGGAAGAGAAAGAGGCGGAGGCGAGCGGGCTTGGGAGAGGCGTGGTGGAGGCGGTCATACTCGAGGAGCATGTGGTCGAGATCCTCGTCGTTCGTGACGGAGATTAGGGCGTCGAGGTCCTCTCCTGGGAGCTGGTACTTGAAGCAGAGATCGTCGGAGGGAGAGATGGCGGCGAGCTTGGAGAGCAGCGCGGGGAGGCGAACGGAGCGATCGAGGGAGAGGATCTTCGTGTCACCGCCGACGTACGCGAGCTGGTTGTCGTGCGGCCGAGGCTGGATCCGACCGCCATAGCTGCACATCAGCTTCACCTTGTAGCTCCCTCCTTGCTGCTGCTGCTGCTGCGATGGCTCGTCCCAGGACGCCGCGTCGCAGTCTCGGCTCCTCGGCGACGAGTCGCGCGAGTCCGGGTACGACGAGTAGTTCGAGTAGTTCTCCATGGATGGACCCAATCAGGCTCTGCAAGAGGAGGAGGAAGAAGAAGCCATGTGTGGGACCCACCACAGACCAGTTTCCTTGCGATTGAGGAAAAAGAGAAAGAGGCGAATGAATATAAATATATATTGCTGTCTATCTATACAGCCCACGCCACGCCGAATCCTATCTTTATTTTACTATATTTGTATGAGAAATAATAGTATCATTAGGGGATGCGTGTCACAGGTATTCTGTTGAATTGTTGTATCATTGACTAATACTCTATAAATAAATATTAACCACACTACTTACCAATACAATCACGTCCATTCTTCTTCCACTCTTCCCAGTTTGTACCCCATTTGAAATATAATGACAACGCCAAACATAGTGCAACATTCATCACATGAGAAATTGGGTTTTACTTCCACGGTGGTCTGAATACCCATAATCAATTTTGAGACATGAACAAGGCCTTAAAAAAATAAATTACGAAATTGAAAATAATAGTATCAATGTATTACAAATTATTTTTAACATTATGTGCTTGAATTAGAAAAAAAATAATACATGCATTTGAAAAAAAATTCCAAATTTTATAAAAAATCAAGTATTTCAATTGAATTATTATTTTTGTCACTAAAAAATTATTTTATCACTTTTAGTTTACCAAACAAATTTAACACACGAAGTCAGAATCTTCATTATATTTATGTCTTCAAGATTTATTTAATACTTTTTTTTAACAAAAATTGTTCTAAATAACCAAATGAAACATTGATATTATTGTTTGGCCATTCTTTTTCTTGTTTAGTAAAAATCATTTAGTATGACGTGGTGTTAATAACTGCTATTAATTGGTTACTTTTTGAGTAATATATACAAATTTATTTTGGTTAATGACTATTAATCAATTTTTGTACAAACGTTGAATATACAGAATTAATATGTTTCAAAGGCTATATTATGACTTATCACTTTTTTTTAAATATACATTCATCCAAATTGAAAAGAAATCTAAAAGTGTATTCACACATTTCAAATTTCTCAACATTTATAATGGTTTATCCTACTATGCTATAACACGAGAAATTTAGGAGTGCACATAATGAAAAAGGTCACATCTCTAAGTTTGCCCAAACTATTACATGACCTATAATCAATTAGGTTAGTAGTTTTTTTAATGAGACTTGTTCATTAAAATTTGAGGTTTTTTTTTTAATTTGGTGCTTTTTTTGTTTTTAGATATTTTTTTTCCACAACAAAGTCTTAGAACATTTAAAAGAAAAAAAATGGGGATTTTTTCTTTCATCTCTTTTCCACAAAATATTGGGGGTTTTAAACCACTATTTAAGTGGCTTACATATAGTGCCCGCCCTGAGTCATTACTCTATTCTTGTACGTATTTTGAACTTAGTAAGACTGTTGCTTCATTTAAATTGGCAACTCAGCAAGTTTGATGTCGTCATAATCTCTATGACCATTAAATTATTTTAATTCTTTTTTTAGATGTTAGAAGTTTGAGACCCGATCCAACTCGTATAGTAGCCATTTCAATTATAGAGTTTCACATGCGCTTTATGGTAAGTATTGTGATATTTTGTACGCAAGTGCACTTAATCGCTAAAAAAATATCGTGGGTACGAGTGATCTAAAGAGAACTTTACGTGACTCAAAACCTAACGAGGTAGCAACGAATTGAACTCAAAGCAAACAAGAATATTATTATCTAAATAAAAAATAGACTAAAAAATTAAAATACAAGTAAATGAATATATGGAAGGTAACAGTAATGACTTCATGAACCTCTCATACAGTCGAGACTTTTGGAATTACTTGCGATTTTTCAGTTCTCTCTATTTCACCATCGTACTCACGTAATATTATCGTTGAATCTCTCTCAAACATCTAATAACCTACATCAATACCATATTTTCATCTTTTGAGCTCAAACTACAAAAATATGACAAGCATTTATGTATTTAACATAGTGATGTACTAGTGTGAAATAATACTTATGCACAATGATTAATTGTTTCATGAGAGACTAAAAAGTCGTAGAAAATGAGAATGAGGTCATGATTTTCACACAAGCATTGTATTGGGGTGTATAACTTCGTTGTATTGGGGTATATGATGTGTGTCAAGACTTCGAATTTGTGTGGCGTGAAGTTTGAACATGAGATAAATGTCGCTCAATTTTTTTCAAGATTTGAATGGCATCTGTAGGTGGTTGTTAAAAATTATTGTTCTCGTTGTTGTAGGGGCACTTTTCATGCAAAGTTACAATCGCTTTTCCTCACGCTAGTGTTTATACTTGTTAGAGTTTTAGAAGGGGGGCGGTTATAGTTTCCCACGTTGTTTTCATTCTTGGGGGGACCGTCATTCGTGTGCGGGCACTTGTCGATAAATGTGACTCTTATTACATCAAAAGGGATAGCTCTAATGTGGCATGCATTGCGTTTGCGGCCGCTTGCATCTCATTGATATTTTTTTTTGAAGGACTGCCATTTGGGTTGTCATATGTTTCATTACCTCAACGTTAATCACAGAGGTCGTGGCATTTATGGTGGTGGGTTTTGTCTTCAACAGTTTTCTTTCTATCGTGAACTTGTCGGTCTATTGCGCCAACTCTTCTAGAAAATCATGAAATTCGAAGGGCGTCATATTTAATACCATAATGGTATTTATTTATGTTTTCATGCTCATCTTAAAAAGTATGAACTCGATCCAATAGAGTGATCTTGTGGTATGGACACGTCATCAATATCTCATTGAATATCGCCGAAGTCTCGTGGAGTAATCCATCCTAATGGCCAAAGTTATGGATCTTGTTGCGGAGGCGAGGTTCTTCTCAATAGGAATAATTTGGCAAAGAAAATTTGACCTAGAACATCCCATGTTGAGATGAAGTACGTGGGCAAGGATCGGAGCCACCTCTTTGCTCGACCGTAGAGTGAAAATGAGAAGAGGTGCAACTAAATTGGCAATGTGCTCATTCGAATTTTTTTTGGGAATTATAAAATATGATTTTGTTATATAATTTGGATCATTCTTGTCTTCATTTCAAAGCATAAATCCCCCTCGATGAGGGCATCTAGATCGTCTAGCGGTATCCTTAGGTCGTCGGCATTACATAGTTGACGAATTTTATTTTAGCATGTGGCAAACAGTAATATTCCTCTATGGTTGCCCAAATAGTTCAAAAAATTTGGTTAAACTTTAATGTGGACATTAATCAAAGTTTGGCTATTTTGAAAACCCCTATGTTTTAAGGACTATATTACTTAATAACCTATATATAATCAAAAGGTCTAGATTCGTCAAAAATGAGAAATAGCATATTCAACAAATGATTATAGAGAAAACCATAACATGATGCCCTAACATGTAAGTCACTAAAAAACCCACCAAAAGTCACTCGATAAAACGTCAGGTATTGCTCTATTGTGGGATTGTTTATTGTTGTTTTTGGTTTTTTTTTTCATATTACATATAATTTGTGGAGTTCGCGCTACATACTAAATCCTACAAGTTCACGTATTTCGTATAGCTTGTGGTGTTCACACCAGATACTAAATCTTACACGTTCACGATAGAGGTTGAAATATATTCCACAATCTTTTATTGCAAATATTGCGAAAAAGTTTTACAAAAAACTGTAATTATTTTATAAATATTATGATTACTGCAATTAATTTTATGAAACTTTGCAAATACCGCAATTATATTAGTAAATCCAACATATATAATTTATATTAATTTTTCTTTTATGTAAGACATCGCCGTATTTTATTTCGCAGTTTACATAGTGTGGACAAGAGTTTTCAGGTTGGAATTCCTTTTTTCTTTTCATGTGCTTCCTTTTTAATCGGTCGATTATTTGTACTAATCTCATTTCTTGATGCTAAATAATGATATGCATATTTGAAAAATGGTGTTGGAGGATAGAATGAACTCTTTTGACTTTTTATCCATTTGAGACCTGTTAAGGTCGGATTTTGTTAAATTCATCTTAACACCACTTGTGTCGTTTTCATTCCCCGAACGACGAGAAATGGAGACGAGACGCGAGGAAGGATGTCATCGCGAGGAAAGCTCGTCGCGAGGAAGGATGTCTTCGCGAGGAAAGCTCGTCGCGAGGAAGGATGTCTTCGCAGGAAAAACTCGTAGTGAAGAAGACTCCATCACGAAGAAGGACGTCGTCGCGAGGAAAGCTCGTCGTCAGGAATCTGTATAGATACTGTTGAGTTTAAATAGGGAAGGAAATCGAATAGGTCAAACCGAATAAGATAATTACGCGATGTATTCGGCAAATCTCGGAGAATATCTCGTATTCTAGGTAGTTAAGATCCGAGATTAATAAGGAAACCCTAGCAGACAATTCGGGTAACCATAAGTCAATAAATACCAATGAAAACTCTCATTGAGGAGGACCCTCGCGTGAGAGACAATTGATCGATATACTTTGAGTTTCCAGAAATATTCCCTATAATTCTTCAAGCTTCTAAGCTAATAAAATAGAGAAACCGAGCCTCGTTACATTGATAAATCAAGGATATTATAGACCTCACTTTTATTTATTATTATTATCGATTAATTAATCCTTATGACTGTTTCGGAGGGGTTGTTGCATTTCTCTCTCTACACTTTGGCGCCCACATTGGGACCTAGTTTCTTTCTATCTCACAACTAGGAAGGTGAAGAAGCCCATGGAAGGATTTTTGAAGCAAGATGGCAACCGGAGGGAGCAACACCGGAGCTGATCAGAACGAGGCCGCAGAAGCAGGATCGCTTCAACGATAACTAGCTGACGCCATGGCAGAAATAGCGGAAGCCAACAAGAGGTCGGAGGAACAAGCCGAGCTGAATAGGCAGCTCATGGCCCGTCTGGATCATATGATGGCCGGCGGAGGATTGGAAGGATGGATGCCACCAGCGCCGGCGGTCAACATAAATCTCTTCAACGCCACCGCCCATATATCAACGACATGCCCAGAAGGAGGCTCGGTGACCGCGTTGACGCCGAAGTTGGAAGAAGAGATCAGGAAGGTGGTGAAGAAGATGTCCTCTGGCATCGAGTCGAGAATGGGGCAAGTGGCGTTCCAAGTACACAAGGCGACGAGCTCGGCGCCTGAAATTGATCGGATGGTCAGGGAAGCCAGGGTCACTCCGTTCTCATCCAAGATCTGCGGCGTGGAGCTAGGAGAGCTGCCGAAAGTCAAGATCCCGCCGTACAAGGGGACGTCGGAACCGAATACTCATGTGAAGTCCTTCAGGATCGTGACGGAATGCATAACGGGCGAGAGAGAGAAGGTGGAGGCCATCTTGTGCCGCCTCTTCGTCAAAAGTATGCACGGCCCGACCAGTGATTAGTTCGCAAAGCTGCCTTCGGAGTCCATTGACGATTCCGACGACCTTGTCACAGCCTTCCTGCGCCATTATTCGATGTACGTGCAGAGCGACGCGATGGTCACGACCCTATGAGCCTCTTCCAGAAGAAGAATGAAACACTCCGGGAATACGTCGAGATGTTTAAGGCGGTCATGGTCAGGATTTCAAATCTCGATGGTGTCGTCGCGATCCAGGCACTGAGAAATGGCCTTTACTACACCTCTCATTTCCGTCGACCATCGAAGATGCCCTCCATCGAGCAACAATGTTCATGGAGATTGAAGAAGAAGAGATAGCCCCGAGGAAGATCCACGAGGCCGGAGGCAGAGGCAGACATTCCGACAAGAGAGAACATTGAAATGGAGGATAGGCCTGACCAATAAGGGCGAGAGGAGGAGAGGATGACTGGGGAATCCCTGGCGAGCATCGTGGCCGGGAGATCCCGAAAAGAGGAGTTTACCAGATGGACGAGCAGAAGGGTCGTGAGCACGACAAGGGGAATCAGCAGAGAGGGGACTCCTCAGACAACCAGAAGGGCAATCAGTGAAGGGACTTCTCCGCTAACCGATGAGGGTTCTCCGGAGGCCGAGGAGGCCATGCAGGAAGGCGAGGAGGACCTTCGGGAGGCCGAGGGGGTTATGAGAGGAAGTTTTGGCCGAAAGACCCGAGCAAGTTCTGCGACTTCCACAACATGAGCGACCATTCCACCGAGGAGTGTGCTATGTTGAACAAGGAACTCCAGAAGAGGTATGCACGGGGGGAGTTGAAAGACATATAGATTTGCTCAATATAATTAAGTTGAATTTGAGTAGAAAATATATTCATTTGAACCGAGAGATTCTAAGTGTCAACTCTTTAGTGGAGTCAGTTGACATTAAGCTAATACTCCGAAAAGGTTTGTGAACTTTTGAGTCCGAGTATAGAAGCTCAACCTTTGTTCATTTGGATCCATAATGTCACTATTACAGGTCATTAGAGTAGGATTGTTAAACTAGAAGTTAAGTCAAAATAAGTTCAAATGTTAAACTAGACTTTTTCTTGGAAAATGTCTAAAGGGTATTTTTGTCCACATGGACATAAAATGATGTGAATGTCAAAATAGGATTTTGAATATTTTCATATCATGAAAATATAAATTATTTTCTAAAGCCGAAAAGTCGTTTAAGGCATTATGAAATTAATTTTGTTATTTGTGCAATTATAATTCTACAATGAGCATTTTAAAAATTGTCTTAAAAGAAATAAGGAAGCATCTAGATGCCCCTCCCCTAGGTAGAAGTTCGGCCAAATACTAGCATCAAGAGGAGAGTTTTATTTCCCTTTTCTTATAAGGATAATTACCCAAAAGAAAAAGGGAAATGAATTTCCTTAAGAAAGAAACAAATGTGCTAAGTGAGGAAACAAATTTCCTCACTAATGCCTTGTGTATGGCCGGCCATCCTAAGAGAGAAAGGGGAAAGGAAAATCAAATATTGTGTCATGAATACATTATTCTTTCATGAATGAATAATTGACCTTTATAGATTTTTCCTTCTCATATAAATAGAGCCTTACATAGAGATATGAAGTTTAAGATTTTGCCTTGTTCTCTCTTGCTCTTGGCCGAACCCTCTCCCTCTCCCTCTTCTCAAAATACTCTTTTTTTAAACCTAGATTCACACTTGATCTAGATAATTAGCTTATGATCCAAGAATTGTTCTTGGTTCATATTGTTTAATTGTGCCCACACACGAATCCTTCTAAACATCTATAGACTCTTGTAATAGAAACCTTAGGTTACTCGAGTTTCACGTTTTAGGTGTGAAGGTGACGAGCGGGCCAAAGAAGAAGATCCACCTTTCTCAAGACGCTTCAAGATCAAGCTGCAAGAAAGGTTCGTATTGAAGTAGGTTTAACATTGCTTTTAATTTATAACATATATATGCTCTTTATCTAGGTTAGTAAAAATTGTTTTACTTCTAAAAGAATTTTTATATTCCGCCATTAATATGATTAATGATAAATTTTTCTTTAACCCTAGACCTATTCCAACACCGTGGACCAACGCGAAGGGTGTTTCACTCGTTGCCCTTCTGGACGTGGTTCGGTATGCCCAAAGTACTCCTAGGAGTTCTTCTGGCCATCTACCTTTTTTGGAATCGAGTCTCTTTTTGATCCCGTCTGTGATCGTTCTGTTGCCACTTCGGAGTGTCCGTTTCCTTGGGGATACCTGGGTGACAAGGTGTTCAAGGATATTCCTAGCTCGACACAGAAGTTGTTGAATCTGTTCGAGATGAATTGTGGGCCATTTTCTGCTATGATTTCCTTCGGGACTCCGAATCTGCATACAATTGTTGGCAGAGATGCCCACAAGAAGATTGTTTATTTGCATATTGATGTAATATATAAATCTTTGTAATTTGCTGATTAAATTAATAAAAGTTGAAACGTTCATTCATTCCTTTTTAGTTTGATTGAAGATTTATGATATTCAATAGTCTTATAGTCCTTAATCAAACCTAACAATGTATGAAGAGACAAATGTAGATTTGCGTGAACAAACTCTTCATGGTTTGACTAAAACGGTATATTCGCAATCTAAAGATCAACGGACTATTGATTCCAGTATGATTGTTGGAAGAATCTAGGATGTCTGGTTACGAGGCATAGAGAGTTAGGAACTCTGTAGTTCTTCTAGTGTATCTTTCGAAGATACTGAATTGACCAGTGCACCTTTAGAGACAATAGAAGAACAAACCATTTAACATCTTCTATCTCAAGGTCACTACGTATGAATCGCATCATGCTTACCTAAATCCTGAAATGAGACATGTCATTTCATAGCATTAATACTCTCATTTGAGAAAGTCAAATTCTAGGTCCAATGTGTGATCTAGACAAGTCCTATTGGTGAGATATTAAGTTATGAAGATATTAAGTCAAATTCTAGGTCCAATTCTAGGTCCAATGTCAGTTGACATTAAGCTAATACTCGGAAAAGGTTTGAGAACATTTGAGTCCGAGTATAGAAGCTCAAGCTTTGTTCATCTGGATCCATAAGGTCACTATTACAGGTCATTAGAGTAGGATTGTTAAACTAGAAGCTAAGTCAAAATAAGTTCAAGTGTTGAACTAGATTTTTTCTCGGAAAATGTCTAAAGGGTATTTTTCTCAACAAGGACATAAAATGATGTGAATGTAAAAATAGGATTTTGAATATTTTCATTTGATGAAAATATAAATTATTTTCTAAAGCCGAAAAGTCGTTTGAGGCATTATGAAATTAATTTTGTTATTTGTGCAATTGTAATTCTACAATGGGTATTTTAAGAATTATCTTAAAAGAAATAAGGAAGCATCTACATGCTCCCCCCCCAGGTAGAGTTCGGCCAAGATAGTGCATCAAGAGGAGAGTTTTATTTCCTTTTTCTTATAAGGATAATTACCAAAAGAAAAAGGGAAATGAATTTCCTTAAGAAGGAAACAAATGTGCTAAGTGAGGAAACAAATTTTCTCACTAATGTAAGGTATATGGCCGGCCAAACAAAGAGGGAAAGGGGAAGGGAAAATCAAATATTGTGTCATGAATACATTATTCATTCATGAATGAATAATTGACCTTTATAGATTTTTCCTTCTCCTATAAATAGAGCCTCACATAGAGATGCGAATGTTAAGTTTTTTTCTTGCTCTCTCCCTATTGTGACCGACCCTCTCTCTCTCTCTCTCTCTAGAAAATACTCTTCTTATTTTGCACCTAGATCCATATTTGATCTAGAGAATTAGCTTATGATCCAAGAATTGTTCTTGTTTCATATTGTTTAATTGTGCCCACACACAAATCCTTCCAAAACCTCTATAGACTCTTGTAATAGAAATCTTAGGTTTCTCGAGTTCAAGATTAGGGGTGAATGTGACGAGCGAGCCAAGGAAGAGGATCTACCTTTCTCAAGACGCTTCATGATCAAGCTACAACGAAATTTTCGTGTTCTAGTAAATTAAATAATGATTTTAATATATAACATGTATATGTTTTTTCTAGGTTAGTAAAATTGTTTTATATGAAAAAGAAATTTTTAAATTCCGCCATTTATTTGATTAATGTTAAATTTTTCTTTAACCCTAGACCTATTCCAACAACAATGTCCTTGCATACGAACTTCTCCACGTCGGTGTCCTTGATGAGGACATATGCATTCGCCTCTACCCACTTCGTGAAGTAGTCGATGGAGATAAGCTGGAACCTTACCATGCCCTTAGCGGCCGGCATAGGTCCTACTATATCCATTGACCACTTCATGAAGGGGTAGGGAACGGTTACAGACGAGAGCTTTAGAGCCGGTTGTTTGATTGTGGGAGCATGTTTTTGACATGCGTCGCATTTCTTCACGTGAGATTCGCTGTCTTCTAGCATTGTGGGCCAGAATAGCCTTGCCGTTTTATCCTATTTGCCAAGGATCGTCCTCCGGCGTGGTTTTCGCATGTTCCTTCGTGTACCTCGTAAAGTGCGTTTAATGCTTCGTCTTGTCCGAGGCATTTTAGGTATGGTCCCCTGAAACTCCTTTTATAAAGGGAATCTTTGATCATGCAGAATCTCGAGCTTTTTGCTTTGACTTTTCTCGCTTCCTGGCGATCTTGAGGTGATTCCCCATCCCTGATATATTTTATCAATGGGGTCCTCCAATCGTCTTCTTGTAGTTCGATATTTTTTATGCCGAGGTCGATGCTTGGCGAGTCTATCGTTTCCATCGGGATGATCCTTTTTACTTCAGGATCCGAGGTGCTTGCCAACCCGGCCAGAGCGTCTGCCTGGGTGTTTTCACTACGTGGGATTTGCACGATTTCGACCTCGATGAAAGAGCTTATAAGTGTTTTGACCACTTTTAGGTAAGCGTTCATTCTTGGGTCTTTGGCTTTGTTTCCCCCGTTATTTGGCTTGCGACCAGTTTAGAGTCTGAGTGTGCTTTTACTCGTGAAGCTCCGACAGCTCGGGCTAATTTTAGTCCTGCTATCATTGCTTCGTATTCTGCTTCGTTGTTTGAAGCTTTGAATTTCAGTCTGAATGACTCTTCTATCACCTCGCCGCTTGGCGATACGAGGTGCATTCCGGCTCTTTATCCTTCTTGGTTGGATGATCCATATACTTTCAAGATCCCGGCTTTATCCGAGGTGTCTCCTTCTAGTTGGTTGGTGGGCAGTTCTACTAGGAAGTCAGCTAGGATCTTATATTCCACGTCGAATTCGCTTAGCTTGATGGCCCATTTCGTTAACCTTCCGGATTGGTTCGGAGTGTGGAGTATTGTTCGTAGTGACTATAATGTCATCACCATGATCGCGTGAGCTTGGAAATAGGGTCTGAGTTTCCGTGCAGACGTTATTAGTGCCAACGCGAGTTTTTCCAGCACGGGATAACGTGTTTCTGCGTCCTGAAGGGATTTGCTAGTGTAGAAGATAGGCTTCTGGTCACCTCGGTCCTCCCTTACCAGCACGCTGCTCACCGCGGAACTGGTCACCGCGAGGTAGATGAGCAAGGGCTCTCCTGTGATAGGGTTTACCAATATGGGGGACGTGGACATGTATTTTTTTAGTTCTTGAAAAGCCTGCTCGTACTCCGGGGTCCATTCGAACTTCTTGTTCCCTTTAAGCATTTTGTAGAATGGGAGACATTTGTTTGTGGACCTTGACAGGAAACCGTTAAGGGCGGCTATTCTTTCGGTGAGTCTTTGGACCTCTCTGATGTTACAAGGTGAGGGCATGTTTATGAGGGCTCCGATTTGCTGGGGGTTTGCCTCGATACCTTGTTGAGTCACCAAGTAACCTAATAATTTGTCGGAAGAGACCCCGAAAGAACATTTGGATGGGTTAAGTTTCATTTGGTATTTTCTAAGTACTTCGAAACATTTCCCGAGGTGGGAGATGTGATCCCACGAGTATTTTGACTTTACCAGCATGTCGTCTATGTAGA
Source organism: Urtica urens (assembly GCA_958296335.1). Lineage (NCBI taxonomy): Eukaryota > Viridiplantae > Streptophyta > Magnoliopsida > Rosales > Urticaceae > Urtica > Urtica urens. The sequence continues at coordinate 21,055,751 of OY282523.1, read as the reverse complement.
CTTCCATGGTCTTCCCGAGGTATTCCGAGAACATTTTGTTTACGAGTCTTTGGTAGGTGGCTCCGACGTTTTTCAGTCCGAATGGCATTACCTTGTAGAAATAGATACCTCGTTCGGTTATGAACGCCATTTTTTATTGGTCATCGGGGTGCATTAATGTTTGATTGTACCCCGAGAATGCATCCATAAAGGACAGGAGCTCGTGCTCGCATGTTGCTTCGACTAATCTATCGATGTGGGGAAGTGGGAAACTGTCCTTTCGGCAGGCTTTGTTCAAGTCCGTGAAATCGATACAGACTCTCCACTTTCCTGTTTTCTTCTTTACCACCACCGTGTTGGCGAGCCAGTCTGGGTATTTCACCTCGCGGATTGATCCCGCTTGGAGGAGTCGCTGCACCTCATCATTGACGGCTTGCGACCTTTCTGGGGCCAACTTTTTTCGTTTCTGTTTTACAGGACGGAAGCTGGGATCGACGTTCAGTTGGTGGGATATGTCTTTGAGGTCTATTCCCGGCATGTCCTCATGTGTCCATGCGAAGCATTTTTTATTCTTTTTCAAGAATTTGACGAGCTGTTTGCGAAGCTCGCCCTTCAGTTCGGAGCCTATTCCGACGGTGTGATCGGGATTTTCTCCATCGATGGGCACTTGCTTGACCATCTCGAGTGTTGGTGAATCGTGCTCCGAGGTGACTCGGACGTCGTTCACCTCGAGTTTCTTTGATTGCTACGCGCTTTCCTCCGTGCTCTGTTTTGCGAGCAAGAAGCTCGACATGTAGCATCTTCTTGACATGGCTTGATCGCCTTTGATCTCTTTGATCCCCTCTTCGGTGGGGAACTATATGCGTTGGTGCTATGTTGATGGTACCGCCCGCATCGCGTGTATCCATGGCCTCCCTAATATGACATTATACGGGGATGGACATTCGATGACTAAGAATCTTGTGGGTAGGTTTACTCCTCCTGCCAGCACGGAGAGTTTTATTTCCCCGATGGTGTTGATTGAGTAGCCACTGAATCCGGTCAATGGACCCGATTCCCTATCGATATCTTCGGCTTTGACCTTCATCTGGCTCAGGGTTGATAAGAAAATAATATCCGCCGCACTGCCATTGTCGACGAGGATCCTTCTTGTGACCCAGTTGTTGACACTAAGTGACATCACGAGTGCGTCATCGTGTGGCCCGGCGAGCTGTCTTGTATCACTATCTTTGAATATGATCAAGGCTTCGGGGCCTAGGACGGGCGGTCGAGTTGAGCTCGTCTGGACTTTCCTTTGGTGGGCTTTGATCGAATTGACTGTTGGTTTACAGTATTGCGATCCTCCCATAATGACGTTGATGATTTGTGGTTTTTGTGGCTGCTCGGAGCCTTCCACTTCATTGATTTGCTTCTCTTTTTTCTCATTCGGAGAGCTCGGACCTTCACCGCGGGGGAATTGGTCACTCTTCTTTTGGAGCTTCCGTTTCTTAGAATTGTCGGGGTCGTCTTTTGGTGCCTCATCCGTTTGGAGTTTGGGATTGAGGGCTTCGATGTCGAGGTCTTTAAATTCACCTCGTTCGAACTGCTCGGCCAATGCTGCTTGGAACTTTCAGCAAGTAACGATCGCGTGACCATAGACCTTGTAGAATTTACAATATGCCTTAGGGTCCTTTGGCCATGGATCACTTTGCTGCGAATTTTTGTACGAGACATTCACCTCGTGTGCTTCGGAGTTCATTACGAATCCCGGGGGGTTACCACCTCGTTTATGGTTACCCGCGTTGTGGCCACCTCGAGGGTTGTTGTTCTTTTGCTGACTTTGCTCTCAGAAAGGCTTTGGTTGGAAGGTTGGCCTTGATGCCGTGGGCGTTGGTTCAAACTTTGCTGCTAGGGTAGCTCGTTCTTCTTCCACCCTAATCCAATTGTTGACCCGGTGTGCGATCGAGGTGTATCGGTTGACACATATATCTTGCATGAACTTTGATTTATACCAAAGTCCCGAGGTGAGGGCGGCGATTGCCGTTTTGTCACTCACCTCGTTTAGTCGGGACAAGACGTCTTTGAACCTGGAGATGAACTTGCGTAGTGGCTCGACCTTGGTCTGTTGCAGTGGGTACAGTTGAGCCACCGTTGTTTCTGTCTCCATGAACATTGATAAGTGTTTCAGGAAAGCTGGAGTCAGTTGATCAAACGAGCTGATGGAGTATGGTTCTATTTTTGAGAACCAGTCTAGTGCGTTTCCTGTGAGATGTTTGGCAAAGATTTGACATTGTCCGGCATCTCGTTGGGCGGGCCCGAGGTTAGCTCTGGCCATTGCGATGTGAAAGGCGCGGACATGTGCTCTAGGGTCGCTTTTCCCGTCAAAACGGGGGATGTTCACCCGCCCGATGTCTATGATTATCACGTTTGTGATCTGAGGCATGAAGGGAGTGCACATCGATTCCCTGACGAGGCTGTCGATCTCGGGAGCTGCCGAGGTGGCTTTGTGGAGTTTCGAGTTAACCTCTTTCACTTTGGTTTGGACTTCTCTGACGCTGTCTTTCAATTCCCTTAGGAATTCCCCGAAAGGGTTGTTGGGGTCGTAACATATCATTTTTTCCGTCAAAACTGGACGGGGAGATACCAGATCGATTCCCCTATTTTCACGTGCTGGATCTTCTGGTGTGTCCGCAATCTGGACGTACCCCGGCCTGGGAGGTGGCGATGGTGGCATCTCGTCGGTCATGTTCAACATCGCGTTTTGTCTGGCCGGGGTGAAGAAATCGTTGTCCGTTTGAGTAGACCCGTCACCTCCTATCGTGAATCTCGATCCGGCGTATCGGCTGTTCCCGGGGTTAGTTTCTTGAGAAGTTTTCCCCAAGCTGAGTAACCTAGCACACGTTGCAGGGGCTGTGGTGTTCGTGTTTAGAGACGTGGTGTTTCTCACCTCGTTAGATCCGGGGGTGTCCAAGGATTGATCAAAATCCAGGATCCTACCGGGGATCGCGCTGTGACGAGGTGCATAAGAGATTTGGGAACGGACTGAACCCATCACCTCGGTTAGAGTTCCTTCGATCTGGGATTGGTTAGAATTTAGGTCTTCCAATTTCTTGTGGAATTCCCTGTTCGTTTCGTTTCCCTTTTTTAGTGCGGCCAGAAATAGTCTCCATCATCTTCTTGACAGCGGGGTCTTGCGGCGGTGGTGCCGGACTGACTTCGGGTTGAGCAGATGAGATGGGGATCGAGGTCTTCTTGGATCCAGATCCTGCCATTTTTGGCTTGACGAATGGATTTGTTCTTAAAAGGATGATTTGAGATGTTTCTCACAGCCGGCGCCAAACTGGTTATGTGAATAAGCACGACCAACTGTCATGAAGTATAGCAACTCCGATTACGAGATAAAAGATGAACGGGCCCAAATTCCTTATACGAATCCACTTCGAGCGAGCAAGAATAAGTTAAGAATAATAATAATACGAAGTAAATAAAGAGGTTTGATTGATTGCAAGGTGAATACAAGTATAATCTCGAATGATTACAAAGTGATATTCCGTCCCCCTCTATTCTATACGTGATGTATTTAAAGGCTTATTACAACGTCTCTTTTCCTTGTTTCTAGCAATGTCTATCTTGACTGAATCTTTCCCCATGCTTCCTTCTCGTTTCACCACGTGTATTGCTGACCACGTATTGCTTGCCAATTCATTCCGTAAGAATAGCTCGGGAAGAGTGGATTTCGGAGAGAAATCAGCCCGTTTGAACAAGGTCTGAACTTTGGTTGAAATGAAGGGATTTTATGAGTTAAAACCGTGGTAGGCCTTAGGCCTAAGGCCCATTTGGTACTTTGAGTGATTAGCATGTCGTTTTATGGCCTGTTGTCGTTTTTCAACATATTGTCATTTTTCGACATACTGTCATTTTTCGGCATACTGTTGTTTTTATCTCTTTTGAGGTCGTTTTAGCATTGAAGTGCATAAACGGCGTCGTTTGCTGAAGGGGACAAAGTCCCGCATCAACATATGTCGCAGTGTCTGATCAAGCAATTAGCCAAGTACTGGTGCGAGAAGAAGAAGGGGAGCAGAAACCAGTCGCCTACATCAGCTGAAAGCTCTTCGAGGCCGAGACGAGGTATCCGTTGATTGAAAGGTTAGCCTTGACAATATACAACGCCTCGAAGAGGTTAAGGCATCACTTCCAAGGCCATACCATCGTCGTCATGACTGACAGACCGATCCGCGCCATTATCTACAACCCAAATCAGTCGGGCCGGATTACCAAATGATCAATCAAGCTGGGAGCATATGACATCGAGTACAAGCTCCGAACGAGTCTCAAATCCCAAGTCAGCGCAGATTTCCTCATCAAAATACATAGAGAGCTGATTGACCTAAGCGACGAAGATGGCATGTGAAAGCTACACGTCTATGGATCGGCCACTTTGTAAGGATCATGGGCAGGGATCAGGCTCATCTCTGTTGGCAAAGATGCCCACAAGAAGATTGTTTATTTACATATTGATGTAATATATAAATCTTTGTAAAGTCCTTATTGTAATTTGCTGATTAAATCAATAAAAGTTGAAACATTCATTCATTCCTTTTTAGTTTATATTGAAGATTTATGATATTCAATAGTCTTATAGTCCTTAATCAAACCTAACAATGTATGAAGAGACAAATGTAGATTTGCGTGAACAAACTCTTCATGGTTTGACTAAAACGATATATTCGCAAGCTAAAGATCAACGAGCTATTAATCCGAGTATGATTGTTGGAAGAATCTATGATGTCTGGTTACGAGACATAGAGAGTTAGGAACTCTATAGTTCTTCCAGTGTATCTCTCGAAGATACTGAATTGACCAGTGCACCTTTAGAGACAATAGAAGAACAAACCATTTAACATCTTCTATCTCAAGGTCATTATGTATGAATCGCATCATGCTTACCTAAATCCTGAAATAAGACATGTCATTTCATAGCATTAATAATCTCATTTGAGAAAGTCAAATTCTAGATCCATTACGTGATCTAGACAAGGCCTATTGGTGAGATATTAAGTTATGAAGATGTCATGAACCAACTTTGTGAAGTTCTCATAGATATGGAATTCATGTGCAAGATTGCTGAGATGCAATATATATCACCTCATGCTTTATTACTTGGATTGTGAATAAATGAGCTGCGCAGTGTCCGAATTGAAGTAGCGACTTTATTTGGATGAAACAATGTGACTTGTTAGCTCCTCGTCAATACATTGTTTCTAACTTATTCACAAGTAACAAAGGAATTGAGGAAATAACAACTAGAAGGGTAAAATGGTAATTTTATAAATCCCGTCTAGTTGATGATATTCATGAAGGGTAAACATAGATAACATTCAATGGAATATAATTAAGTTGAATTTGAGTAGAAAATAAATTCATTTGAACCGAGAGATTCTCAGTGTCAACTCTTTAGTGGAGTCAGTTGACATTAAGCTTAGTTTCATAAAGGTTTGTGAATTTTTGAGTCCGAGTATAGAAGCTCAAGCTTTGTTTATTTGGATCCATAAGGTCACTATTACTGGTCATTAGAGTATGATTGTTAAACTAGAAGCTAAGTCAAAATAAGTTCAAATGTTGAACTAGACTTTTTCTCGAAAAATTTCTAAAGGGTATTTTTGTCCACATGGACATAAAATGATGTGAATGTCAAAATAGGATTTTAAGAAATAATTCTACAATGGGTATTTTAAGAATTGTCTTAAAAGAAATAAGGAATCATCTAGATGCCCCTCCCCTAGGTAGAAGTTCGGCCAAATACTAGCATCAAAATTAGAGTTTTATTTCTCTTTTCTAATAAGGATAATTACCCAACAGAAAAAGGGAAATGAATTTCCTTAAGAAGGAAACAAATGTGCTAAGTGAGGAAACAAATTTCCTCAATAATGTCTTGTGTATGGCCGGCCATCCTAAGAGAGAATGGGGAAGGGAAAATCAAATATTGTGTCATGAATACATTATTCTTTCATATCCCGCCATGAATATGATTAATGATAAATTTTTCTTTAACCCTAGACCTATTCCAACAATCTCTCGAATGTGAGAGGTCATAGAAAAAGCATGCCGACTTGCCTACCGCTCCACCAACAACGAAGCGGAGTATGAAGCTCTCCTCATCGGCATGCACTCAGCCCTCACTGTTGGAGTTAAGAACATCAACGCCTTCTTGGATTCTCAGCTGGTCGTTAAACTAGTCAGTCGGGAGTACGAGAGGAATGACGAAAGGATGGAGGCTTACCCAAAACTCGTAGAAGACCTATCAAACATGTTCAACTAGTTCAGCTTAACGGAAGTGATGCGAGGAAACAATACCCACGCCAACACCGTGGCAGGTTTGGGTTCAACGATCGAGGTCGGCGAACTCCGACCGATCACGGTAGAGACAGTGAAAAAACCAAGAATCAAGCGAGAAGAAGGCCTGGCAAAAAAAAGCTCAGATCGAGTGACGAAAGCAGAGAAGCAGAAGCAGAAGCAGAAGTAGAATAGGCCAACATTAACGAGCTCAAAAAAGAAGAGGACGAGGACGACGAGCGAGTAGTAGTGAACAAAGACAAGGAAAAAGATTGGCGAACACCTATCAGGAATTACATCTTGGAGGGGGCATTGCCTGACGACCGCCAAGAAGCAATGAAGGTCAAGTCCAAAAGCTCATAATATACCATCATCGGGCAAACACTTTACCCGAAGAGTTTCACCGGCCCTTACCTAAGATGTCTCGGCGAGAAACTAGCAGAGTACGTAATGGAGGAAATTCACAGCGGGGAGTGCGGAAACCATTCCGGTGGACGTTCTCTATTAAGGAAGACTAAGTGACAAAGTTTCTTATGGGAGACCATGCTCGCCGACTGTGCCAGCCACGCTAAGAAATGCGAGAAGTGCCAGCGACACGCACCAGTGATAAACTGCCCGGCCAAGGAATTGTCTTCGGTGACTGTACCGTGCCCCTTCATGAAGTGGTCAATGAAAAGGTTCATGCTATTCGTCACAGACTTCTTCACCAAATGGGAAGAAGCTGAATGCTACGCCAACATCAAGGATTCCGACGTCGAAAGCTTCGTGTGGAAGAACATATTCACGCGCTTCAGACTACCGAGGGAGATCATTGCAGATAATGATTCCTAATTCATCTCGAGGAGGTTTAAGGACTTTTGCGCACGATGGAGGGTGAAGTTGAACACTTCAACGCCCAGATATCCCCAGGGCAACGGAAATGCAGAGGCAGTCCACCGAACGATCACCGACAACATCACGAGAAGACTAGGCGAGAAAAAGGGGCTCTGGGCCTACGAGCTTCCCAGAGTACTCTGGGCTTACCGAAGGACCCCTCATTCCGTAACCGGCCAAACCCCTTTCTCCTTATCATTCAGAGTTGAGGCCGTGATCCCGGCGGAGGTAGGAGTCCCAAACCTCCGACGAGCAATAGCACCGGGCGACGAGGAAGCCAACGACCAGAATCTACTCCACCAACTCGATCACGTGGATGAGAGGCACGAGCAAGCAAGTGTACACATTGCCAACTACCAAAACACGGTTGCTCGCTATTACAACAAAAAGGTGCGGCTGAGGAGATTTCAGGTTGGCGAGATGGTCCTCTGACGAGTCTTCCAAAACCCATCCGAGCTAAACACCGGAAAGCTAGTTCAAAGCTGGAAGGGTCCGTACATAATAACTAACGTCATCAAGTTGGGAGTCTACGAGCTCGAGAACACCGAAGACGTCAAAGTAATCAGAAGCTGAAATATGAAGCACTTGAAAACGTTTTACTACAAACTTCATCATCCCAATCTTAGTTTTAGTAACTAACTTGTAAGTTTCTTGTCAAATCATCTGTTTTATTACTTTTTTAATTACCGGGGAGTCCCGACCCCTTCTGTTCGGGAACATTTGCGTGGCTTCGGCCTTGTATTCAATGGATGTAGGGTACTCTTTCCTCGCGAGCCGAACCCGATCGGGGGACTCGAATGGTTTAATGAGGCCTATTGTTAAAAACGATGACCAGCCCGAGCCGAGAAAGTCTAAAAATATCAAAAGACTCTCGATGCCAAAATAAAAAAGGCTCCCCGATGCCAAAATAAAAAGGCTCCCGATGTAAAAAAAAAAAAGGCTCCCGATGCCAAAAAAAATGAGGCTTCCGATGCCAAAATATCAAAAAGGCTCCCGATGCCAAAATATCAAAAGGCTCCCCGATGCCAAAATAAAAAAGGCTCCCCGATGCCAAAATAAAAAAGACTCCCGATGCCAAAATATCAAAAAGGCTCCTGATGCCAAAATATCGAAAGGCTCCCCGATGCCAAAATAAAAAGGCTCCCGATGCCAAAATATCAAAAAAAGGCGCCCGATGCCAAAATATCAAAAGGCTCCTCGATGCCAAAAGTACAGACGGCTCCTCGATGCCAAAATACAAAACGGCCCCGATGCCAAAACACAAAAAAGGCTCCTCGATGCCAAAAGTTTCAAAGAGAGCTCCCTACGCCAAAAACTAAAATGAGGCTCCCGAGGCCCGATAAAAAGACATAGCGGCGATTAAACAAGAATGTCCTTAAGCGATTAAACAAACTAACAAATAAAAAATTAAGCAAGACATTATAAGAATGAGTCCTATACTTTGGTTCCTCCTCGTTTCGATTAAAAAAAGGGGGAAGCGGGAGATATACATTCTTCCATATCTCTAAGTAAGTGAACTTTTAATATGAATGCTATTTGAATTTTAAGTTTTAAATTATGCAAGTTAACATTCACAATTACAATTTATATGTTAGCTCATCAGATTAACACGTCGGATCAATCACACACAAGAACAAAAAAATAAATACGCATTGCAAAGAGAAAGTACTAGAGAGGCAAAAATTTTTATTAAATAAAGCCTCGATTACAAAATATGGAATACTTTACAAATAATTACATAGAGAGAATACAAAAAACGAGGAAGAGAGAAATCTACGCCGCCGACTCCTTATGTGAGACGAGGTCTTTGTTAAAACCATGCTCACCTAGCGACCCAGGGATGATGGAAGGATTCCCCGCGACTAGGACCGAAAAGCGATGGCTTTCGATCGTCGGAGGATTGCACGGGGACAGTGGAGGGGAGTTAGGGTCCGCGGCTGCCTTAACGTCAAGCTCATCTGGCTTCGCCTGCTTCTCGTCGCGACCCCGCTGCCACTCCGGCAGTTTAGCCCAGAGATGCTCGATTGTCGCTGTGGCCGAGAGAGCATTGACCACGTTGATATTGGCCTGATAAGCAGCCGCCATGCGGTTAGCATCAACAGACTCGTCGATGTTGGAAATTAGATAACGTTTAACCAATAATATTATATAACATATCAGTATATGGCAGAATTAAATAATAAGATCTAAATTAATTAAAACACATTTTAACATATTAAACAAACTAGGAATTAAAAATTACTAACATGTCAATAAATATTTTATTCTAAACATGTTGTCAACAAATTGATCACACTAGCAACCTATAAACAAATTTATAATTTGCGTCGCAGATCCATTTCGTGAGAGGGAGTTACATGTGAGGCTGTAAACAACTTCGTGCATTGCTAACTATCGCCAGAATGCCACACCAAGAGTTCGCCGGACTGGAAGTCTAGGGTCGCCGGATTGGAAGCTGTCCGGCCGGCCAGAATTGTGCCTGTGACGCTATGATTTCTTCCGGTGGAATTTAGCCAGGAAACTCTGTAGGAACGTGGATGAGACCTAGAGAAAAGTACCTGTAAAATGGCACAACCTGATTGCAAGCGAGTCACTCGTGGTGGCCTAGGCACACCTAGAGTCAGGCTGGTCAGTTGGTTGTCTGGCCAGAAAATTGCCTGTGACGTTGTGGCTTTATCCGGAGGAATATGACCTCGAAACTTTCCAGGAACGTGGAAGAGACTTAGGGATAGGTTCCTGTAAAAGGTATTGAGCAGAAACTTTGCGAGTCGTCAGTGGTGGCTCAGGCATTCTTGGGGTCTGGCGAGTGCTGTCCGGCCCGCCAAAAGGCTGAAATGCGCTTCGTCGCTTTTCGCTCGATTTCTTAGCGTCTTGGCTGAATATATGCATGCACAAAGTCACTAAAACACCACAAGAATAGTCATAGATAATTCTCTAGGGTTTTTGGGAGATCAAGAGGGTGGGGTCTTTGATTGAACAACGAGAGAAAGGGAACAATCAAGAATCAAAATCAAAAATCAAGAAATGTTTTCTCGCTCTTTCTTTCTCTCTCTAAATCTCGGCCAAACACACAATGGGGGAGGTCTGGTCAAAATTCACATTCTCTTAGGTTAGAGATTCACAAAATCCCTTTTATATTTGATAGAGTGGGCTTTAGTTAGGTCAAAATCTAATTTTGGTCCATTATTCAAATTTAAGCCCAAAAATCTTTTTAATGAGTTTTAAAATAATTTCTCAGTCTAATTCTCTTAATTATGGCCGACCAAAATTATTTATTTTCGCAAAAAAATATTTGATTTATTTCTAAAATAATATTTAATTAATTTAGAACGTTTCATTTATTTAATGACAAGTCATTAATTTTTTTTCAGACTAGCAAACAAGTACGAAATGAGAAAATATTTATTTTCGCCTTTATTTATTTGAATCATCAAAATATATTTTTTTCAATATAATAAAATAATACGATTTATTAAATAAATGTAATAATAAATAACCAATTATTTATTGAATTACTTAGAAAATAATTTTCTTAGTGTAAATCACAATTAACATTCAATGAGAAAATCAATCGTTCTAGTTCAACAAATCTCGTCTGAGAGTCTATCACTGAGACCTATGGACCCATATAAACGAAGCTTTAGAATAAAGATCGGACTCAAAAGTTCACAAACGTTTTCCGTATTTTAATTCTTAATATTAATCGACTCCACTAAAGGACTAATATTGAAACTCTCTAAGTTCAAATGCGTATATTTTTCGTTTGATATGACAAAACAATTGTTCACACGATCGACATAGTATTTTAAGATATTACCCTTCATGTGTATCAGTAACTCCTTTGTTATTTGTGAATGAGAAAAACATAGAGTGAGATATCTTTACATATCACATGTTTTAATCAAAGAATATTCTATTCGATGAATACCAAGCCTGGTTTATTCATTCACACTCTCATAACAAATCATAGTGTGATACTAATGCATTTGCATTGTTTCAACATGAATTCCGTATCTGTGAATCACATGATCCAATAACAACGTTATGACACCAACCGCCGGGTCAGATGCAACTATAACTTAGCCATTGCCCATTTACAAATCAAATGTCATAAAGTGTCACATCGATTATGCATTCACTTCAGAATTTAGGTAAGTACCAAAATACCCCTCGTATGTGATCTTGAAGTTTCGAGTGATTAAACGGTTTTATCTCGAGCTTCAGAGTATCACAGGTCTTGTTCAATATCTTATGTAAGATATCAAGAATGAAACACAGAGTCACAACTCTCTATATCACGAGATAAGATATCCTGCTTCATTCAAACAGTCATTACTCAGAATCGATTGCCCTATCAAACTTTAGATTGTGAACTAATACTTTAAACTAGTCACAAGGGGATATCTTGTCAAGTCTGTACTTAGCACCCCTTCCGTCGATGACAGTTTCAGAGCGTAGAAAGCATACATAAACACAAACTTAATCAAGAATGAATATTTAATTTTATATAATGTTTTAGCAAAACAAAATACAAATGTATTTATAATGTCTAATATCTCCTTTGTGGGCACCAATCCCTATAGTCGAGAGCTTGGAACCTCCCCGATGCTCGCTCGAGTTTTCCCTTGGCCCTCTCGAAGAGACGCAGTTGGGCGTGGCGTTCCTCGCTCGACTCAGCCTGTGCCATCTCGAGCTCCCCCTCGAGCTTCCTCAGGGCAGGCCTGACTTTGGAAGGCAAACAACCTTCCTCGGCAACAGGGATGCCCACAGCCTCGCCAATATGAGCGAGGAGCTCACTCTTCTTCCTGAAGGCCTCTTCGACCTCTTGGTGGCGCCTTGTCTCTTCGACCAAAAATCCCTCCTTGGCAGCCAGCAGGATTTTCTGCTCTTCAAGTTCTAGCCCCGCCTTGAACTTGAGCTCGGGGAGTTCGACCTCAAGAAGTTTTCATCGAGAAGTCTCTGCCGCCAAGTCCGACTCCAGCTTCTCGGACTGCTTGCGATGCTTAAGCTCACCAGCAATGGAAAGCTCGAGCTGCCTCTAGGCTTCCCGGAGTTTAGACCCAAGCTCCCCCACTTCTTGAGCCGCCTGATTAGCATTGTGGCACTCAGCGAGGATCAGATCGTTCATCCGAGCCATATCCTCGAACAAACAAGCCATAGTTTCGGGAGGATGACATGCTCCTTGACGCGGTGAGAGAGAAGCGCCCCAAATTTTTAGGGTTATTGGAAAGTTTATAATTTATATAAAATAGCGAAGAGGAATCTGAAGCGGTGCAAGCAGATCCAACGGCCTGAATACAAAGAAGCGTTAGTGGAATTGACAGAAGAACATAGTTAGCCGTTTTAATGTCGTTATAAGAGGGATGAAAGCACTCGAGTATTCACAACCTGCATTTAATGAGGAAAGATGTTTGCAGGATTCGAAGGGGTGCGTCCGAAGAAGGAGATAAAGGTGAAACCTGGTATTGACGATTGCCGATGAGAAGCTCGTCACCACGCCCGCGACAACTAGCGCTTGGGAAAATTCGTCTGAACGACCTGTATTTTATTTTACCAAGTGTTTGCACTTAATAAAATGGGGGACTAACTGTTAAGGTCATATTTTGTCAAATCCATCTTAACACCACTTGTGTCGTTTTCATTCCCTGAACAACGAGAAATGGAGGCGAGACGCGAGGAAGGATGTCTTCGCGAGGAAAGCTCGTCACGAGGAAGGAAAGCTCGTCGCGAGGAAGAATGTCTTCGCGAGGAAAGCTCGTCGTGAGGAAGGATGTCGTCGCGAGGAAAGCTCGTCGCGAGGAAGGACGTCTTCACGAGAAAAGCTCGTCGCGAAGAAGGACGTCTTCGCGAGGAAAGCTCGTCGCGAGGTAGGATGTCTTCGCAAGAAAAGCTCGTCACGAAGAAGACTCTGTCACGAAGAAGGACGTCGTCACGAGGAAGGCTCGTCGTCAGGAATCTGTATAGATACGGTTGAGTTTAAATAGGGAAGGAAATCAAAAAGGTCAAACCGAAGAAGATAATTACGGGATGTATTCAGCAAATCTCGGAGAATATCTCGTATTTTAGGTAGTTAAGATCCGAGATTAATAAGGAAACACTAGCAGACAATTTGGGTAACCATAAGTCTATAAATACCAATGTAAACTCTCATTGAGGGGGACCCCCGCGTGAGAGACAACCGATCGATATACTTTGAGTTTCCCAAATATATTTTCTGTAATTCTTCAAGTTCCTAAGCTAATAAACGAGAGAAACTGAACCTGGTTACATTGATAAATAAAAAAATATTATAGACCTCACTTTTATTTATTATTATTATCGATTAATTAATCCTTATAACTGTTTCGAAAGAGTTGTTGCATTTCGCCCTCTACAAGACCCACGTATTCGATGTATCTACATCCCACATCCATGACAGTTCATTTATTTCAGTCATATGCCACTTAGCTAATATTTATTGGCTAGTCCACACGTCACTTCCAAAATAAATTAAAATTTGAAATTATAAGATGAAGCTCCAACATTGGAGTGTGATGTGAAAATCCAAAAAGAAATATTTATACCTCAAGCCAATGTGAAAACGAAATCACATAAAGATTCTTGTATCTATCCACTTTTGATAGTAACCTCATTATTCACGAGGAATTCAACTTTATTAGTTAGTAACCTCATTATCAACTAACTAAGACGATGATACAAGCTTCCCAATTGAGCCAATAAAATATATGATTTCTGTAAGAGTAATCAAAGAAATAAGAAGAGTATTAGATTCTAGTGGACACTTTGCATTCCTATATTTTGTTACTGGAGGAAAATTAAAGCATAACAGCTCACACTCCACGAGATAGAAATCCAAGGCCATAACAGAATGAAAAAAAGTAGTTCCTTGACGGCTTTCCATTGCTCCGAAAAAAAGAAACATCTCACCAAATCATCTCGGATCATCGGACTTCAGGTGTTGCAATACTTCCATTACACCGTCTCCAACCACCTTTATTTTGGATGGAGATAAAACATATTTGAAGTGAAAATGTTCCAATTTACTCTAAATATTTATCCAAATTTAATTATGATAAATAGTATCTACCCAAATTTGTGGTCAATGAGCAACCATAAATTATTTTTAATTACAAATTCACCCAAAAATGTTAATTTGTAATTTATACTTTAATTTAAATAATTTATACAAATATACATATTATCAATGAGCAAAGAAAATAAATAATGACATTAATAATAATAAATAACAAACGCAATATAATAAAATTAAATACATATCAATTAAACTAATAATTATACAAACACAATACATAAAAATTAAAATTACAACGTACGCTATATAAATAGAAAAAAAAAATTGTAATGTTTATGTAATATCTTTTTTTATTAATGTTATCCAAAATAATATTTATTTTTATTAGTTAATTTTTATATTTTAATATCATAATATTAACATAATATTTAATATAAAGTTAATTTAATATTATTGACATACAAAAATAAATTAATGTTTAGTAAAATTAATATTGACATAATATATTAATAGATGTATTTAATATAAAATTAATTTAATATTGTTGACATATAAAAATAAATTAATGTTAAGTAAAATTAATATTGACATAATATATTAATAGATGAATTAATATGAAATTAATATTAAAAATATAGAAAAGAATACTTTTTTGGGGTAAAATTTGTTATCGTGGGTCGGAGCAAAACTACATAGTTATTTGAATTTTGGGGTATTTGAATTTTGGGTTATAGATAGGTCTTAAAATAACCAACATTTGCACAGCCCTTTTCACCAGCTATGAGACAAAAAGAAAATATGCTCTTCCCAATACTGGGTGGAGATTAATTGAAATAAAACATAATAAATGCTTATTTTATTTAGGGAAAATAAATGCTTATTGAAATGAGAAATTGAGAATAAATACAGCCTAAGCTGTCTATTATTTTGGACAAGTCTGGAATTCAAATCTAACTCCAAATTAAATACGACAAACAAAAAAAAAAAATTGTTGAAAGATAACTCATCCACTCCGACCTATTCAACAGTTTTTCTATAATTTAATTTGGCTACAGCGAACAAAAAAAACTCGAACCATTTGATACAAAACTCGAGTAAGAACACTATGATATTCTTACCGCAGTAACAGGAAACCAAGAACGAGAGCCAATAGAAGGAAAAAAGCAGCAAATACGATGTTGATATTATTTGACGACACGGCTGCTTTCCCACCAGTTTCTGCTACTTTCGGCTCAAGTGCGTTCTTATTCGAGGAAGAGCTTGAGTTTCGTTCGATGAACGAATCAACGTCCCAAAAAGACCTTGTGCTTAAGGCTGGTGCTTCCACTTCCAGTTCCAAAATCGTTGAGCTATCGAAGCTAGCTTCCATTGACAACAACTCGGTACAATGATCTTTTAGTACCTACGGACAGGTTAAAGGGCCAATTCAGAACAAGTTCTCGTATTAATAAGATCATAAAAAAAATCAAGGAGAGGAACCTCGATGGTCTCAGAAGGTTGGAGATAGTCACACGCAAGAATGCCCACCAACCAAGGCACAAAGACTCTCCGAGGAAACAATATACTGCAAGTCTCTCTGCTATAAATGATCATGAACATGAGAAGATTCAATTTTGCAGGTGTTTCAAAAAAGATTTATCACGTCAAAGATGCGAGAGGATCTAAATGCGCAAACTTACACTCTCAACTATTTTTTTTTAACGAAACTAAAAGATATACAAATCAGGGAAAAGAAAGCTTCAACTATGAGGAAGCAAAATACAAGCTAGAAGGCGCTAGGCCAATCTCTAGAAAGAATCGAAAGGCTAAAAGAACAGAACTACTCTCAACTATGAAGTCTACGTAACTTATGAAGATTTTGTCCCGATACAAAGCTTAGACTGAAACAGAAGATAGAAACTGAGAAGGATTTGCACTTTCAACTTCTAAGCAGCATTGTTTTATATCCTATCATATCAGTAAAAAGGCTTAGATAATGCACCTTAAAAAGTTTATGGACTTTTGGGAGATGGGCATTCCGTGGATTGCTTCACTGTCTCCAGCGTCCGTAGGTCCCAAGTCTTCATCACAGATTATATCTAGTCTACTTTGCAGGCTCCCTATAATATCTTCCTAAAAGTGGAACACATTTAGCATAGCAGAAGAGTCTTGACATTTCAAAAATAAATATTTGTACGATTTACGTCAAAGATAATGGTCAGAAGAAGATACATTTAATGTACCTCAGTGATGTGGAGTAAGGCGGTAAACAAAAACTAGGTTAAAGACTCTAGTAGCAATAGCGAGAAGGAAAGATAGAATCCTAGAGTGAACTAGCCCAATCTCGAGAGCGATCGGCTTAGGAAAAGAAGAAAATTTTAACACAAAGAGGACAGTCACATGAGTTAAACCTCCAGTTTCATAAAGTTTATAGGCAAAAATTGGACCACTTTTGCAGGTCTTCCATGGGGCTAAGGTTCTTAATTGAACAAATCATCCAACCTTCAAATATCCAAATCCTTTTCAAGTGCAGAGACAAATTGCATAGCATCAACACTTAAGCTAGATTAAAAATGGTTATAAATACACTTACCATAATCAACAAAGCTGATAACAAACAAAGAAGAAGCTAAACTAAAGTACTAAAGACAACCATTCAAATTGGAATCCTGAAATGGAAATTTTGCTCACCTTTAGATCACCAACAGCTTGTGAAATTGATTCTTTTGAGTTTGTGTAGGCAAAAGAACAAACAGACCCACTAAAGCTTATAAGGCCAGTGACTTCCTTGTGGCTGCATGCTATAAAACATGGACCAATGTTATACTTTTGAAATGGTCAATGCACAGAAAAACTTATGGCGCGAGGACTTTTACAACATACGCTCAATTGAAGCATCTTTCATCAGAGGTAGGAGAAATTCGACTTCATGGAAACCGTCCGATGAGACACTGGATGTGCATGTCTCATCATTAATAATCTAGTGTGAAAGAATAATAAAACACATTTAAAAATTTCGTAAAAGAACTTATCGACCATTCAGAAAACGGTGCATTTATCGTCTAAAAACATTATAAGATTATTTAAACAAAAAAATTGGATCTGCATTAGAAAGGATTTATATTCCGAAAAGCTCATTATCAGAATTTTGCATACCAAATTTCTGTCAATGATGGCTTTTGCAGCTTGTAGATCTTTCGCATGGAGTGATATCCCATTGCGAAGACTATCAATCAAGGTTTGGTTAGATGAACTTTTGTACGTAGGCAATCTGTTTAAAAAAGTCATAGCAATAAGGGACAGTTCACAGCATATAAGCCTACGCTTGAGACAAGCATGAACGAAAGACGAACAAGTAATGCCTACTTTTCTTCCATTCACATATATTAAAACTGCAAACTCGAGAGGCGCAAATCTTACCGAAGATCAAAGTTGTATATGCACTTATAGGCTTGTAGGGTATTCAAGACCTTTCCCATTTTGAAGTCACACGGTCGTAGATTATTAGAAGAAACATTTGAAGCTAACGAGCAATTTCGACAAGTCCACCTAAATGAATAAAATATTTAGTCCAGTGGTTCTCATTGGATCGAAATTACCAGTCCATGGGTAGTTATATACCTCCTGGGGCTATAAGAAATGTGAATAAGAATTCTTTCTTCGAAATCAGTCCCTGAAAGTGGAGAAGCATCTGCAACGGCCTTTACAGCCTGCAAAGTCCCTTTGTTAGCTATAAAGCATCTTGTACACAAAGTCCCTTTATATAAGTTTTAGCCTAAAAAAACAGAATGGCTTTACTAAGAGAGCACCTTATATTCTTCATTCTTTCTCCGATATGTAGTAATCAAATTCTTCAACATAGTAAGTACTCATTGCCACGATTAGAATAAGCCATGGAAGTTTTTGTATTCAATTTAGCCAGGATAGTTTAAAAATGAAAAAGGTAAACATGCAAACTTCGACAAAGCGAGTAATCCTTTAGAATGAAGCAGAACTGAGAAAATGACCAACATTTCATTGCTAAGACGCAAATGAAGAGACTCAAAAATTACCTGGCAAAGCGAAATGGTTGAATTCTTGAACACGGTGTCACCGAGCCAAACGTAGATCCCAATGACCTTCATGCCACCCAACAACATTCTAGAGACCTAAGTAAACATAAAACAATCTAAGAACAAGGCATATGGAATTCCATTTACAAGGTGCAATATTATGCTAAAATAAATTCATATGATTGGTTGATCACACGCACCAACTCTAGTACAAACATGATTGGGACAAGAAAAAGATCATGAAATAATTAGTGTGGATATTTGACCTGACGAGCATGCTCGGCGACCCAACCATTGTCGATCTCCAAGTAGGAAGAGTCAGCGGGTTGAGATTTTGACTTCGATCCTCTCTTCTTCTCGTCACCGACGACGGAAAAAGCCGGCTCTCCGGCGTCATTTGGCGGCGTCTGTAGCAAATCGTAGACGAAGCCTCTGTCTAGACTCTTGCTAAGTTTTCCGATCACAAGCCCTACCTGAACTTAATCCACCCGAGTTATGAAAGAATAAACACCTAAATTACATAAGATATTTAGAGAGAGACTGAACCTGAGCAGGAATTGAGGATTGGGAAAGACGATCTTCCGCGAGCTTGAGCCGCGATTCCTCTCCGACCACCGATTTCACCATAGCTATGGCCGATTGAAGGTTTTTCTTTTTTGTTTTGTTTGTTCTTCTTAATAATTATTATATTGTTTTCAGAATATATCAAGACTAATTACATAGGAAATACGTAAAATTGGAATTTTATCTAAAAATTACAAAAATGGTATCCTAACCAAGGTTTAAACTCATCCGCCGCGCGTTTGGTACACGGAACACTGAAGGAAGTGTTCCTCCCGCTGCGCATGCAGAAGACGGCTTCCGCGGAAGGACGAAACGCGGAACGCGGAAGTGACGGAAATGTGTCAGACGCGGAAGGAAGGAATAGACTTTTGGCAGGTTACCGTTTGAAGAGAGGGGAGAGTTTTTGTGACGTGGACAAATCTGGTGCATTGAAATTATTACCGTTTTTTAATCTAATGGTTGTACAAATTTGTCCGTTATTACACTATAACCCCATCCGAAAACTTCTCTATAAATACAAATTATTTTCATTAAAATTTTCACAACTCATCCGAATTTCTCTCTATATTTTCAACAATTTCTCTCTACAAAAGCTATAATTTTCTAAAACCTATTCCAAAATTCTTCAATTTTCAATATGTCTCGGGAATCATCTCATCGTAGAAATTCTCGGGATCGTTCTCGCACTGTCACACCTTCTCCGAATCGAGAAGAAGTTAATCAACCGCCACGAAATCCATCTCCCCAATTCCAATACCCTCAAAATTGGTTAAACCTATCTGCATTTCCAAATTTTGATAATACCGAATATCCAATTCCCACCCCCACTCCTATAACGAATTATATTCCACCAACCTTCCCGTAGACCCAACAAGATATGACCGAGCTAGCTCAATTTGACCATGTAATTCCTACGTTCCCGGTCAAACAAGTTATTCGTCGCAACCACAAAATTTTTATCAAGATCCATATCAAGTTTATCAACAACACCTTCATCGCTTCGAATCACAATCACCAACACATCCTACTCTACCTCGTCCTCATCGTTCACAACTTCGAATCACAATCATCGACGATCGACGACAAAGTTTGAAGCCCGAAATAGTCGAAGCTCTCACTGTCTACAAAGATTGGTGTCAACACGACGACCGATCTCACTACTACAAAAACCGGATCTCACAACGCTTATTAACAGTTGTAGAAATCTTCCATAATGATTATTAAGCGTTGTGGGATCCAGCATTGTAGAAGCTCCCACAACGCTTAACTAACCGTTGTAGGAGCTTTGACGTCCCACAACGCTTAGCTACCCGTTGTGGGAGCTTTGACGTCCCACAACGCTTAGCTAACCGTTGTGGGAGCTTTGACGTCCCACAATGCGTAATATCCATTGTGATTGTGGGAAACTTATAACTTCCAACAAATTCTCGCCGCAGCCATGTACAATCTTCGCTGCGGCGAGATTTCCCACAACGCTTAAAGTATTCGTTGTGGGAAATCTCGCTGCAGCGGAGATTGTACATGCCTGCGGCGAGAATTTTTTCAATCTCGCTGCAAACTGCTTCAATCTCGCTGTGGAGAGATTTCCCACAAAAAATAAGATTTTCAAAATTTTTGCTGCACCGAGGGATGAATCTCGCTGCGGCGACGATGTCAACAAAATTACCAAAATTTACAAAATCCGAATTCTTAAAAACTAGTGACTGCACAATTGCGAAATATACCTTATAAACCAAATTGTAACATCCAAAATATAATATTTACATCCAAAAATCAAAATCTATCCACAAATAATCTAATCATCACATTCTATAAACGTTTAAATGTAAGTTACCTATTCCTCTCTCACTCTCTCTAAATCTTCCGGCGTATATGATTTCCTACTTAGTAATTTTGCTATACCTCCTACAAATATATCACGCATATACGATAACACAAAATACCCGCATTCCGTGTTTCCGTATTGCCCTCGGAGCTACGCATTGCTTGATGTAAGTTGATTGGCCGTTACAATTGGAATCTTACTGCTTGAGCTTAAAATCCGCACACACCCTACATGAAAAACATAAGAAAAACGTTAAGAGATGAATGAACATTAATTTTTTGATGTGAAAAGGAAAGTATTACCTTTTTATCAATCGAGTTAGATCTTGCGGTACTTTCTTGTTCAACGGATCGAAAAACGAGGCATTATCTCTCCAAAGGTCAATAACAACGAGCATCAAATGCGCATTTATATTATACGGCATCAACACTAATTGATCGATCTTACATTTACGTACAATGTTTCCAACTTCATTGACTCGTTTAGACAAAAAAGCATCTTCATTGTTTGTTGGCATGTGCAAACTTACACTCGGATTGAGAAATAGATAATCATGATTTTTCTTTACCTTTTCTAACCTTGAACGTAGATAACTATAACAAACAAAATATTAATTTCATCAAGACACGAAAAATTAGATATTTATGAGAAAAAAAACTTGTAAAATAAACTTACTCCATGTGCATCCCGCGCCAATTTCGGTGTACCACAATAAATCAGAAATATCATCAAAGCATATCGAAATCGGGATAGTGACGAGACTTGAAAGAACCATGATTATATCCCCTCGAGGTAACATGATTTTGTTAGCATGTTGAGCGAGCAATCGAAATTTTGCATTAATAAGCTTGTAATGAATTTTTTTACCGTCATCGGGACTCGGTTGATTCTCATTAGTCATTTCTTATTGTTGTTTGACAACCGGACCGCGACTCAACTTTGCCGCATCAAATTCCACCAACCTCTTTGGCCACTCAACGAACCCACCCATGGCATCTTCAACGGTGATGGCTTCTTCGGTAGGAATTGGCAATTTCGCTTTTTTAACCAATACTCCTAAGACTCTTACTCGTATATTTTCTTCCTCCGTTGGTGTAAAGTGAATTACGGCTCCAATCTTTTACGCCCATCCGTCCGCAACATGAATGACACCGG
This sequence comes from Urtica urens, assembly GCA_958296335.1. NCBI lineage: Eukaryota > Viridiplantae > Streptophyta > Magnoliopsida > Rosales > Urticaceae > Urtica > Urtica urens. The sequence continues at coordinate 21,033,979 of OY282523.1, read as the reverse complement.
TATTCAAAACATCGTCAATAAAGAGACAAAATTCGACGTTTTCTTTCGAACTTGGAGTTATAGGCGTGGTCGGATTCAATGAGTTACTAGCACGAACACTATTTTCCTTATTAATCACTTGGAGATTTCCTTTGTCTTGAAGAATATACATGCACACATCATCGTGTATCTACAAAAGTAAATAAACATTCATAACACTATACATAAACATCTAATTAATATATATTAATAAGAATACAAAAAACTTATCTAAATCCGCGGTTGGTATAATTGTGACTTCATCGTTGACCATATCTTTGTCGAGATTGGGTATCTTTTCACTTGGTATCTCGTCGACATTCATATTTTCTTTCACATGCTCATGACTACGCTCCTTCACATTATCACAACTAGACATATTCTCATTAAAATTTATGCCTTCATTTCCTCCTAATTTCGCCATGACTAATGACGTAAGCATATTTAATTGTTATTGCATCTTCTCCTCATTTTCGCTCGAACTTGGAGGGACATAATACTTGAATCGCGTAGAATGCTTCGATTGACCGCATTGGCGAGATGTTCCCAAGGCTTCTTGTAATATATTTTTTTCATTTTCCGGTCTCCAAGACCCTTTTGTTGCTTGTTGCGATAACAATTGTTATACACATATTATTGTTAGTTAACAATATAATAGTAATAGTATAAAATATATATAAGACTTACAATTTTTTCCGCCATTGCTTTGGCGTCATTTTCCTTGAATGTTATTTCGTCTTTCTTCCGCGAGTCAATCCACATTTCCTCTTTTGTAGCCCATACTCCCATTTCATTATACTACAATAATACAATAGATTAACAAAGAATTAAGTAATATGAAGTAAATATAAATTAAATAAATCTAACCTTTTGTTGATCGAGTTTTTGATATCCAATTCGGCCGATTCGCGATTTGTATTTTATTTTTGAGATATTTGATTTTCCACTATCCGATGATTGTTTGAATACTTCGGTTTTTCTGTACTCCACAAACTTAATCCAACCTTCGTTGGTAATACTTGTGAAGAATTTCAATACACAAGTCGGTCTCTTTAAAATGCTAGGTTCGTTGATTTTGTCTTTGACTAGATCATGATACAACTCATGACGAAATAACCTTGCCGCTTCTCCAACTCTCATAAGATAATTGCGTTTCCGTTCAATCTGAATGTCAAATCCTTCTTGTATTTCGTTCCAAATACGCTCTTTTATTTTATTGTTCTCTTTTAACCTCCAATCGTACATCTAAATAGGAACGTGCTCTCTAGCTAACACACCAAAATAACTCAACAATTCGTCTCTCTCTTTACCTATTGGTTGACCTTTTTCATCAAATGATACCGGTATCTTTCTACCTATAGTTTTGACCTTATTAACTCGACTCGTAAGACTATTTCTTCGTTTTCCGGATTCCTCAAAATATACCGATGAGAGTTTTCTAACTTTCTTAAGGCTATTATCGCTAGTACTAGTGGTAGTAGACGACATCGAACCTAGTAAAACACAAATTAAAACGCAATTAACATTAACATTAACATTCTAATTCAATTTCAACACAAAACATTATAATTCAGACTCACACTAACATTCTAATTAACACGCAAAATCGTATTAAATTAACATTAACATTCTAATTAAAAAAAACATAATAAAACATACCTAAGGGAGGCTGGAGAGAGCGTGGAGGCGAGATAGAGCGGCGTGAGGGAGAGGGAGAGGGAGGAGAGGCGAGGAGGGAGGAGAGAGCGGAGAGCAAGGAGAGGGAGAGAGAGAGGAGAGGAGGAGAGGGCGGAGTGGGCGGAGAGGGCGGAGAGGGAGGAGAGGGCGGAGTGGGCGGAGAGGGCGGAGATGAGGAGAGGGCAAGGGAGGAGAGGGCGGATAGGAGGATAAGAGGAGAGGGGGGAGAGATGGAGAAGAGGAGATGGCGGGAGAGAGGGAGAAGAGGAGAGGGCGGGAGAGAGGGAGAATGAGGAGAAAGATATTAAAAAAATATGTCTTAGGTCGAAATTTTTGTAGCGGGAACTTAAAATCTCGAAAAAAATTCATTTTAAACGCTCCCACAACGCTTAAATACATCCGTTGTGGGATCTCGCTGCGGCGGAGTACAATTTTCGCTGCGGTGGGTTCCCACAATGGATATATTTAAACGTTGTGGGAGCAACCCCGCTGCGGCGAGATTTATACACCGCTGCAGCGAAACTTTTTCCAGGATTTCTTATGCTTCTTGGAGCTTTCTCGCCGCAGCGAATTACAAATCGGGCTGCGGTGAGGACCTCTACCTGCAGCCATAATTGAACATAGCTGCAACGAGAATTTCATCCAAGAAAAGTTTATAACGGGTGCATTTCCACCGCGGCGGTGTTGAAATGTGGCTGCAGCGAGATGACCTCGCTGAAGCAAGTTTTCTACACCGTTGCGGCGGAAATTTTTTAACTTATTTTTACTTCCTGGAGCTTTTCCGCCGCAGCAATGTAGAAAATGTGCCGCTGCAAAGACATCTCGCTGCAGCGAATTTTTAACTTCGCTGCGGTGAAATATGATTCCACAACGTTTATACGAAACTTTGTAAAAGATCTCGCCGCAACGGGTTGATTATCGAGCTGCGGCGAGGATTTTGGGACTATATAAACTCCTTAATTTTACTATTCTTTACAATTGTTCTATTTCGGAAATCATTACAAAACCCTATTCGTTCAGATCTGTGTCAGTCCCTCAACTAGATCTCGTGTATACGTTCAAAATTTGTAAGTATTTCTTAGTATTGATCTCAATTTTGTGTTGGTTTATATTATATGCTAATTAGGGTTGTATATTTTTCATGAAGATCTCAATATTATACGAAGATGAGGAATTGGATGTGGGAGAATAGATTAAGTGAAATATATGAAAAAGGTGTGGATGAATTTTGTGATTTTGCTAGAGAAAATATGAAGGATGAGTCAATTCGTTGTCCTTGTGTGCAATGTGGAAATCATAGACATTTTCCAATTAAGGTTGTTTGAAACCATTTGTTTGCATATGGAATAATGACGTCGTATTAAATATGGTTTTACCATGGTGAGGTTTTTCGATCTACAACGACACACAAAAACGATGTTGACGAAGATGATGTTGATGATATGTGTGGAATGATGAATGATTTGGATGATGATTTTGTTGAGCGGCCGAAATTATTTGAGTCTATGATGAATGATGCAGAAACACCGTTGTATGAAGCGTGTACACAATTTTTGAAATTATCATTTTTAGTAACTTTATTTCATTTGAAGGCGTCGGGTGGTTGGACGAACACAAGCTTTTCATTATTGATGTAAACGCTTAAAGATGCATTTCTGAAGGACAATAAAGTGCCTTTGAGTATGTATGAGGCGAAAAAAACTTTGGACACATTAGGCATGAAGTACGAGAAAATTAATGATTGTGTTTTATATAGGAATGAGAATGAAGATCTTGATCAATGTCCGACATGCTGCGAGTCAAGGTGGAAGAAGGGTAAAATTCCTCGTGCCGGGGTTAAAGGAGTCCCGATTAAGGTACGCAACTTTTTACAATTTAATTATTAAATTTCATCTTTATAATTTTTGTATTGATTAAATTTATTGCAATCATTATGGTACATTCCTCCAATGCCGCGGTTTAGACGATTGTTTACTAATGTCATACACGCAAAAAACATGGTTTGGCACTCCGAAAAACGTATCGATGATGGTATGTTGAGACATCCTGCTGACGCTTCACAATGGAAATCCTTTGATTTAGGGTATATGGATTTCGGTCTTGATCCTCGAAATTTGCGTCTGATGGCATGAATCCATTCAGCATGATGAGTAGTAAATACAGTGTGTGGTCGGTTATCCTTCTGAACTACAATCTCCCTCCAAAGTTGTGCATGAAGAGAAAGTTTTTGATGTTAATGCTATTTATTTTGGGAACCAGATAATGATATAGATATGTATTTAGCACCATTGGTTGATGACTTGAAGATGCTATGGGAGAAAGGATTTGAAGTCAAAGACGCTTACTGTGGAGATTCGTTCAATTTAAGAGAAATGTTGATGTGGACTATTAACGATTTTCCGGCTTATGGAAACTTATCAGGATACTCAGTGAAATGCTCGATTGGTTGTCCGATTTTCATAAAGGAGACATCTTCCATTCGGTTGAAGCATGGAAAAAATACAGTTTTTCTTGGTCATCGACGATTTTTACCAACAAAGCACCCATATAGACGATTGAAGCGGGCATTTTATGGAAAAACAGAAGATAGACTTCCTCCTAAGATTTTGTCTGGTGAAGATGTCTACGAAATGGTTAAGAACGTCAATGAAGTGCTCGGGAAACGAAAGCGGAATGCTTGCACTAAAGAGTCGTTCAAAGATAATCATTGGAAGAAAAAATCAATTTTCTACAACCTCCAGTATTGGAAGACACACTATGTTCGACATTGTTTGGATGTTATACACATTGAAAAAAATGTTTGCGAATCGATCATCGGTACGCTTCTTGTTGATCCAAATAAATTAAAAGATGGAATAAAAGCTAGAATGGATCTCAAGGAGATGAATATTAGCATCATCGAGAAAAAAAAAAATTACCACCGGCGAAATACACTCTAGATCGGAATGAGAAGAAGAAGTTGTGCAAATGGTTCGCATCTATCAAGGTACCCGACGGTCATTCTTCAAACTATAAGAGATTTGTATCTTTGAAAGATTCAAGACTCATTGGGATGAAAACTCACGATTGTCATGTGTTACTCCAACAAATGTTGCCTCTCGCTTTGCGTGGTATATTGTCAAACAATGTGAGATTTGCAATATCCAAGGTATGTATTCTTCAACTTGATATGCTCAAAGGTTATCGATCTCGTTCGTTTCGATTACATGCAATCAGAATTAGTGAAAACTTGTGTATGCTAGAAAAGTTCTTCCCACCTTCGGTTTTTGACATCATGGTTCACTTAATCGTTCATTTGGTACGTGAAGTGAAATTATGTGGGCCCGTGTTTTTGAGGTGGATGTATCCAATCGAGCGTTACATGAAAGTATTGAAAAGTTATGTTAAGAACTACAATAGACCGGAAGGGAGCATAGTGGAAAATTACATAGCAGAAGAGTCTGTTGAGTTTTGTTCTGAATATTTAGCTAAAGCAAACGAAATTGACGTGCCCAAAAATTTGAGTTTTGAATCAAAATCATTATCTACAGGTATCTTTTATTGGTTACACTTTATATTTAGTTTAATCCATAAAATAAGTTTATGTAACCAAGATTTTATGTATAGGTATTTATTCTAGCGTCGATCGTAAATATGGAAACGAGCCTCTCTTCACGTGTTACACAACGTTTCCAACATCATGCCATTTGTGGATATTCATATTAATGAATTGAGGGTGAATGATCCAAAGAAAGCAAGAAATGAAAAATGGTTACAAGGTGAGCACAACCGTTCGTTTCAAAAATGGCTAGGAAAACAAATATTTGAGGAGTCGGGACATTCTTTTACATTGAGTAAACTATCTCGCGAGCCTTCTTCAATGGGTATCAGGTACACTAGGTGGTCTGTTAATGGATTTACATTTTATACAAGAGATAGAGATAACAAGCATCCCGTTCAAAACTCTGTTGTTACATTCTATGCCGAGGCATTGCATGTTTCGTCGGCAAAGGATAAGAATCCAAAGCAAGGTTTTATGAATTACTACGGATACATTGAAGACATATGGGAACATGGTTATTGTGGGTTACGAGTTCCATTATTCAAGTGCAAATGGGCAGACAAATAATCACGTTAAAGTTGACAAGGATGGAGTTGCCATTGTCGACTTTAGACGAATCAATTATGAGATTGATTCGTTTATGTTGGCCTCGCAAGCAAATCAAGTGTTCTATATTTCGGATCCTGTCAATCCGGAGTTATCGTTAGGGGTTCATATGAAAGTAAGAAATATTGATGAAGAGGAAGACGAAGACATGACTAGTATTCCTTCTTTTACAACCAGATTACCACATGTCGACAAAGAAATTGATAATTTTGATGATGATGATGTTTCTCATTTATTTCGTAGGGATATTGATGCTATTTTTGTTTGAATAATGTATCATTATAATTTGTTGAATTATCGAGTTTATAATTCAAAAGTTTATTTGATTTTTGAGGATTTTCGTTGCGGCGATCGGCGCAGCCGTGAGTAAACTCAGCTGCAGCGTAGACAAATTTTTTTGTTCTCGGCTGCACTATCGCCGCAGCGGTGCAAAGATCACGCTGCAGCGAGGAACTTTCGCTACAGCTATCTTTCTACACCGCTGCGGCAGAAATTTTTAATTTTTTTTTGCTCTCGGTATCTTTTTCGCCGCATCGGTGTAGAAACCTAGTTGCAACGAAACTATCTCGTTGCAGCAAGGTTTATACACCGCTGTGTCGGAAATTTTTTAAAACTTTTTTTTGCTCTCGGGATCTTTTTCAAAACTATCTCGCTGCAGCCAGATTTCTACACCGCTGCAGCAGAAAGTTATAAAAACTTTTGTTGCGCTCGGGTGCATTTTCGCCGCAGTGATGAAGAAATCCGACTACAGCGGAGACCTCACGCTGCAGCCTATTTTCTACACCGCTACAGCGGGATTCCAAAAAAAATCAAATAAGTCTAAAAATTGATCCAAAAATATCACCTACAAGTAAATTAAAGTCATCAATATAGAAATAATAACTCTTAAAATATAGTAGTTCAACCGTAAATCTTAACAATAAGTAAAAAACATAAAAATAAGTCTTAACATAAAACATAATATAAGTTTCAACATAAAACATAAATATAAGTTTCATTATAAAAAATAAAACATAAAAACACAATTGTTCAACTAGTCTTAACATAAAACATAAAACCATTGATCTTCATCCGTCGACGTTGTTGTTTTTTTGTTATGGTGGAGGCGCCGGATATGGTGGTGGCATATATTCCGGCCACTTCGGTGGTGGGTGCGGCCATTTGGAATACTGTGGAGGAAATTGTATCTGGTTCTCTTGGTTGATGTCCCAACGAGCTTAAAGAGTGTTCAATTGGTGGATATGATTATGACCGTACTCCGACTGTTGGATCGCGAACTGTTGAAGGCGTTGAGAACGCTGATGTTGAAGTGCATGTTGTTTGCAAGGTAATCAATGGTACGACGATCGATTACCTGAGGTGCTCGTAGTTGCAACATGGGCGAGTTTGGTGGTGGTGCCGCTTCCTCTTCCTCCTCCTCATCTTCTTGTTGTTCCTCTCGAATTTTGTAGCGATCGATGGTTGAATCCTTGATGGGACCCATACAAGGCTTGATTGTGTCACTCTTTGAACGACCTACCCCCGCATTGAGGCAAAGAGCGGTGATGATGGACGTATATGGTAGTCTGTGTCGTTCGTTAGCGTAGTCGATGTTTTTCATCCAATTGTAGATGAATCGACCGGCGCTAATAGTATAGCCTTTGAGGATGCAGTACAAGAGTTGGAGATGATCTTCTCCCGAAGTCGTGAAATGCTTGATCAGATAGAGGCGAGCACAAATAAAGTAAATTAAAGTTTTGGCTAACCTGGTGATGTTAGTCAATAAAATGTAAATAATATATAACTAAATTATTAAAACACATGCTAACATATGACTAAATTTTATAATAAGATGTAAATAATATATTAAAACATATTTTACATATTCATTAATATATGCTAACTTGGTGAGTTGTGAACGCTTGAGTACACGTTTTCCTTTGTCGGTAATCCAAGTCTCTCCCGGAATGCACAATGTTTCCTTCATTTTTTCGTAGTTGTATTTTCGCAACCAACGACGATACTCCTCCATCTCAAAATCCATGCCGGGTGTCTCGAGCAAATCGCTAATGGCTTTGACGTTGAAGTCGAGTTTTCTACCCCTGACCATCACAATATCTTCTTCGGCATCCTTTAGGTTGGCGTAAAACTCGTACACCATAGTTAAGTTTGATTCGTTTTCAGGTTTGGGACAAAATTTGTTCCATTCAGGACCTCGAATGGTGTTGTAGATGAGCGCTCTGATGTCGGTGTTTTGACTAACTTGAAATCCTCGCTCAAGGATTACACTACGCCCCATGAGAATGTCGTAGCGAAGCTCGGGATCCTTACTTGAAAGTATTTGGTCATTGTAGTCCACCTCGAGTGCCGCTTGACGAGAACGCTTGGCTTTTCCTTTTTGCTTAGAAGCTAGCCTCCTTGGAAGGGCCAACACCCGATAATTTTTTCGTGTTAACCATTTTCACCTACACAAAAAACATTAATCAATTTATACATCACAATCGCATAAACAAGATTCAATATAATAATATTAAATTTATAATATACATTCAATATTAACATGTAATTCCGATTTCAAAATTTCTTAAAAAATCGAGAGAATACAAAATTTTGAATCCCGCCGCAGCTACAAATACAAACCGCCGCAGTGGGAGTCAAAGTTATGCTGCAGCCGTGCCTAAATCACGCTGCAGTCATGCCACAATTTTTTTCTTCGCAAATCTCGTCGGAGCCTCAAAACCCAAACAACGCAACCATTAATCTAGGTTATAAACTATCAACATAACCAATTTCAAACCTAGATTCGAGTTATAACATGAAATAAATTCTAAATCCAAAGGTTTGAACCAAAATGGAACTTACCTAGGTACTTGGGCGAGAAGAGCTTGTGGCGGGAGGAGATGGCGGCGAAGAGAGATGAGGAGTGCAGAACTTGGGCGGCACGGAGGGGGGGGGGAGGAAGGCAGAAATCGGCGGGCGAGGAGCGGGGAGGAGGGCGAACTCGGGCGGCGAGGAGGGGGGAAGGCAGAACTCGGGCGGAGAGGAGGGCGAACTCGGGCGGCGATGAAGGGAGGAAGACAGAACTCGGGCGGCGAGGAGCGGGGAGGAGGGCGAACTCGGGCGGCGGAGAAGAGGCGAGATGTCGCGGCGGAGGGAAAAGGCGAGAACACGCGGCGGCGAGGAGGAGGCGAGATTTCGCGGCTGCGGGGAGAGGCATAAAATCGCCAGAGAGGATCGAAATTGGGAGGAATGTGAGAAATGAAGGAAAGAAAAGAAGAAGAAAATTTTATATGTGAATTTAGGGCAAATCGCGATTTCTCGCCGCAGCGGGGATTAGGCACCGCTGCGGTGAGACTAGTTCTGGGCGAAAAAAATATATCTCACTGCAGCGATATTTAGGCACCGCTGCAGCGAGAACTTTCCCACAACGCTTAATATAAGCGTTGTGGGAACATCTCGCTGCAGCGAGATATTTCCATATCTCAATCCCACAACGCTTAACCCAAGCGGTGTAGGAACTTCTCGCTGCAGCGAGATTTGTACGTAGCTGCGGCAAGGATCCCACAACGGATCCATTAAGCGTTGTGGGAGAGTTGTTATCCGCCAATTTTCCACAATAGTTGGCTTAAGCGTTGTGGGAACATCTCGTTGTGACATGATTTGTACTTCGTTGCAGCATGATTCCCACAACGGATACAAATAAGCGTTGTGGGAGAGTTGTTATTCTCCAATTTTTCACAATGATTCGCTTAAGCGTTGTGAAAATCAAAGATCCCACAACGTTTGTGGATAAACATTGTGGGAACCCTATTTCCCACAATGCTTATTATAAGCGTTGTGGGAGACCCGTTGTGGGATCCAACATTTGTAGTAATGTCTCAGGAAACCTTTGTAAACATTGATTTTGTCGACAATTACGATTTGAACTTTGCAAGTATGAACATCAACGAACTTTAGAGAATGTAAAATGTGTAATGTTTCTTTTTTATTATTTCTAAAGTTTGTAATGAATTTTCATTTACAATATTAACCTATTTTAAATTTCTTACATTTTACTCCCTTTAATATACCATTTAAACCATTTTTTATTTTTTTTTAATCACAAACGGTACCGACGGATGGAATCATTTCCGGCGGAATAATCCCTTCCGCACAGTACCGGATTCCGCTGAATTGGTGAACGAAACTCCCATTTCCGTGGAAGAGTCTTTTCCGCCTGGGCGGTAGACGGTATTTCCATCCTTCCGTACGATCAGGACGAGTTTAAACTCACGTGTAAAATCAGAACTTTGGTATTGATATGCATATTACAAAATATCATATGTATTAGAAATTATTTTCTTTCAAATTTTTAAATATTTTTAAAATTGTAGCAAAATTTTAATATTTTTCGATACTCGACTTACAAATAATTTTGTGTTTTTTTGTTTGATTTTTAATACTTACCATCTGAAAACTAATTTTAAATTTGTTGTTTGTCATAAATATTATATTATTTAATTTTTTTTCTAATTTGAATTTGATGATTTATATATAATTTAAATTATTTAAAAGTATAACTGTTATACAATTTTTGTCGATATATTTGTCGATATTAGGTTTATCAATGAAAAATTGTAAGTATCATTACAAGTCGGTATATATATTTCTATAAGATATTTATTGGTATACTCGTTGGTAATTGGTATATCCGAATGTATCGGTATTGATAATAAAAAAACCATATAAATCCTTTTTCTCAAAACTTTATTTCATTGGTACTCTCCTTCAATTTCTCCCTCAGACCATCATCAAAGAATTTTGACCACGATAGAATACAAGCTTGTACGATGCTGCATGTAGATATACATTAGCACTAAGGCCAAAAAACTCGAGCTCCCAAAGTACTAAAAGAATATGTCATTTATTATTTTTGGGCGTTGAATCGATTTGGATCAGATTCTAAATATTAGAGTTTGAATTTCGAAATAAAATAACAATAGCTTATAGCAAAATTCACAGTTACTATACAATGTCTTATAATATCTTACATAGAATAAGATATTATACGATGAGGTTGTTTTCTTTTATCAATTTTTAGTTTGTATGATATTGTATATTATAATTATATAATATACAAATATCTTATCAAACAATGTTTTCAAGCTTGGTTTTTGTGTCAATCGGGTAACAAAGTCATTGAGAAATGATAATTTTTGCGTTTTGCATACCGACGAAGACATTCTTCTTCACTATGACTTAGGAAAATATTAGTTGGTCTACGGCTTTTTCAAACCTCTCGGTCAACTTACAAGTTTATTAAAGTTCAAGAAAAAGTCGAAAGTGACACAAAAAGAGGTCAAGTATACGTTACCAGATAATTTGCACATCAATCATTACTAGGCATACGAGGCTATCCCAAATATCAAAATAAATTTTGGTAAAAGCCCTGATAATCGAGTGCCAGTAGATGTCGGCAAGATTTTGAATAAATAACAGTAACTATTTTTAACTCCTCTATTTTTAACTCAAAAAATATTTATGTTACTAACCTTATTTTTCATAAAAAAAAAAATTAAGTTTTTGTAATTGGACGTTCTTCAAATGTTAAGACCGCGACAGACAGAAAAATAAATTTTCACATTGTTTATGGTGTGGACTACCAAATGTCCTCATCCTATAGATGTCGAGACATATGACATGAAGATGTCGAGACATGTGACATGAAGATGTCAATTCGAACAAACACTTTCACATACTCCGTGAAGATGTCAATTCGAACAAACACTTCCACATATATGAAGAATATGTTTCACGTAGTCCGTGAAGACGTCAGTTCGAACAAACACTTTGACATATATGAAGAATATGTTTCACATACTTCGCGAGTTCCTTGGCCCAGAGCTTCTCGTCCCGAAACTCACGCTCCACCTAAAGCTCTAAAATATTCCACCTGGCCTGATGCGGCCGCACATCCCAAAGATCCCGCTCCTCATGAAAGAGATGTGGGACGAATTAAGGAGACATCGGGGGATGACCATGCATGTCTTGTGAATACAGAGATTAAAAAATACTAGCATAAATCACTGTATTTCACCATTTATTATCACAAATTACCACATTTCACCGCATATTATCACAAATCACCAAATTCCACTTCATTTTAATTTTCGATAATCAAGTATACTCGAGGATGCAAAACTCCATTTAACCTAGCCTCTTCTCTATTTATAGGAAGATTAACTTATGAGTGAAAGCTACATTTCTCATCGCAATAGTTTATAATCTAAAACACCAAGGCTAAAACCATTATAATGGTTAAGTATATAAACCCTAATTAATTAATTAATTTAAATTTGAAAAAATATGATGAGGTTATCTAATTGCATAAATTTCAGGGTTAAATATAAGTAAGTGTACTAAAGAGGAATCAGAATACCAAAGAGAAATTAGTATAATAAAGGGAATTAAGAGACAGAAATAAGTGTACTAAAGAGAAATAAGTATATTAGTAAGAGGCACATAGAAAGATCCACCGGTTGTAATGTTAATTAAAAGAGTAAATCAGAATTTATTAATTAGAGCCTAACGACTCCAAACAGAATCTCTAAACTGACATTGAGTATGGTTTTCAGTTGAATCATCCATCCAATCCAATGAATCATAAAAGTAATTGAATTTCTGGACAAATCAAGCATGAAGGCTGGTCTACTTGGGTGCAACTCCTTCCGGATGTTTTTCAGCAGCTACATCACTAGGAAGATCGAGCCCGTTGGGAATTTTCCCGGGAAAATTAGTGGTCGAAGAACCTGAACCATTCAAGCTGCAAACAGAAATAAAACCAGAGGAAAACAATCAACACTCTGAGAAGAAAGATCAATGCTTTTTGTTGCTTTTTTTAGCTCACCTTTTGTCGATAATCACCATTGACCGAAGTTCGCAGTTGGAAAAGCTGCAAGAAGAGACCCACGTTGAGATGTTTTGTCGAGTTAAATAAAAAATAGGATTTGACATGAATCCACCATAAAATGTCATATAAATTTTGTCTGAGTTAGCTTAAACAGGCATGATATGAGACGCGTTTAGACTTTCGGCGATAAGGTAATTAGTTTGGTTATAACTCGTACCGATATTAGATTTATAATTCTTATCGTTTAATCGAAGCATGCTTATTTAGAACAAAAAATATCAAAGGTTATTATTCAATGGTAACTCACTGTTTGCATATTTCGCTTTTCACTGCAGGATCGCAGTCGTTGCCAAATGAGCTCAGTGTGTGATATAAGAATCCACTGTGGCTCACAATCGCGATTTCCTTCTCCTCACGGGTCCACAGCCTGAAGATAATAGAGATATTAGTATGCAGAAAATGAAAATTAACAGAAGGTAGAAATATTTAAGAGATGTTATTTCGGAGACTTGATGTCCAAAGATAAACGGGGACTAATTTTTCGGATAAGTATGATAATATGGTCTAGGATATGAGATATTAGTAGTATGTTAGTCAATAACTGAAAAATATTTGGGGCAACAATGCGCATTTGAATCGTCCTTTGTGAACAGTTTTCTTAACATATATGTTAATAAACGATTACACCATAATAGGACCTGCGATATATAATGTATGAGGCTTAATCTATCATAATAGATGTAAACGTAGTTTACAATTCAAGAGATGAACTAGCCTCTCTGATAAACTACTGAGGAAAACAGAACAATCAACTAAACACTGTTTTGACCCTCTAATAACTTGTTTAAATTACTACACATTCAAGAAAGGAAATATCTAATGTACCCTTCCTGTCGAATTGAGTGACAGTAAGGATGACAATGCAGAGCAGACACATCTAGATTGATCAAGCCAATAGAACATAGTTTACACAAATAATCAAGTTAAAAGACATCTGAAGATTTAATAAGAGAATTAAAAAATTGAGAAGATCACCATTTGAGAAACTCTAAGCCCCGGACTCCAACTTCTTCGTCTTTCTCTCTGACATCAGGCTTCCATAAATTGTCTTCATCGTCTTTTATCTGAGACGAATTTTTCGAAGAGAGAATTAGTTGGACCTCATTCTGAAAAGCTTCCCCACCAATTAGTTCTAGCGGAAGGAAAAATGAAATGAATGGCTTACCAAGAAAAAATCAACCTCGGGAAAAAGAGGCCGATACTCAGTGATGCTTCTTCTCTTATCGCACGGATGTACACCCTTAAATAGAAAAGATACCCAAGATCAGTCCGATAGAAAGAGGACGAGTGAGCTTAGCAAGAGAGGCCTCTAGTGAGGCTTACCAAGTGTTCTCGGCAAAGCTCTACGGCTATAAAAGGTGGAGCATTCAGGCTTGTAATGGAAGGAAGTCCAGCATTTGCAACCATCAATGGAGCTACATTCATGCCATCTGAGTATGACCCGCCGCCGAAAACCCCCGCCGCTGTTTGCATCGTCCTAAAATGCAGAGATACGTAATTTAGAATTACAGGTTAATCACAAACACAGTTGCACATAATTTAGAATGATAAGCTAGATTTGACCTTGACAATGGGGAAACGATAACCAGCTCAATTTTCTTGGATAGCCCGGAATCTTGTACATGCTTATGGAGATTCTCGACCTGCAAATCATGAGCCATAAAGATATAAATAATACGACAAAGCACGGAAAAAAGATCATCGAAGCTTGTGAGCTTCCCATAGAATAAAGTTGTTGAAAAGAAATGTGAATAAAATGTTTACCTGATTCCAGCCAAGTGGGGTAAGGTTCGCATCGAAGTAGTCGTAAGACAAATACGAGGCATGGTCTTTTTCACCCGCCACGTTGTGAAACCCTTGAGCATGCCTCACCTATTTACACAATGCAAACATTCCGTTACTCAAAACACACTATTTTTGAAATGCAATTTCAACTACGAACTAACTCAATCAACACATGCTTCATGTATTACAAAAGCAAAGATAATTTCAAACTCAGACTTTGAAAAGGTAACAATTTTCATGCATCTTCATGTTACATACCAGGTGTATAGTCTTTGTACGGTGCGAAGGATAGAGGCCTAGACCAGCTGTGGAATCCATTTCAGCTTCAGAACACAAACCAATCACAAAATTATCGCCACAAACTATGGAAAGAGAATAAAAAAAATGAGATCATGCTGATTATATTTCGTCTCCAATAACAAACAAGTATGAAAAGTGAAATCAGCAAACAAACAGAATCAATGCCTCATTCCCAGCTAGCAATTTTGACTGCAAAACGAATATTCTTTCACATATTCTTAACAGTTTTGTTTTATTCCATCATATCCAATCCTCGATCCCAATAAAAACAGAATTGAAAATAACGTAGAGTTACGATCCCAATCAACCGTCCGAGCAAGTAGCAACATTCTTTAATCACCAAAAAGATATACACGATCACACATTAATGTAGAAAAAAATGAATGAACTAGAAAACTCGTCATCACAGATTACACAGATGTTAAACTCGATGAGCACCGATCTAAACCGGATCAGAGTGCGAGATTAAAATAGAAGAAAAAAGACTAAAGCGACTTTTCCATGGCGGTTTTCGTAAGAAAAAATATATAATGTGTACGTTTTACGTTGCGAGACAGAGAGAGAAGTACAAACCAGCGAAGCAACGAACAGAGAATCGAGAGGAAGAAGAAGGAAGATGAAGAGAATAACAACGTCGCTGAGGAACAGAAATGGAATGGAGAAGAACGTAACTATAATAAGAAACGGGGTGAGTGGCAAACGCGTAATTTGGAAAAAGAAGAGGGGCCTTTATGTTTAGAAGCGTAGAGGTGTTCATTTTGTAGTGGTGATTTGTTTTAAAGAAGACATCACGGATTTTAACAATAGAGGGAGAAGCGGAAAAGTGTCTCACGTCTTTCCTTCAATTGGCCTCCCTTTCATTGCAATGCCGTAAATAAATATCTCCAACTTCAATTCCATATTATGACAAATCCTTATTATTTTACGTTCCCAATAATATTTCTTTTTAGATTACAATTTTTTTTTAAAATTAATCAGCTAAATATTGGATTTTTTTTGCTTTATTTCTTATATTATTACTTATTTTGTATAGATTTACAGTAATATTTTTGTGGATATATTTGTTTAATTACTGGATAACGATGACGAGTTAGTAACGTTGTGGAATATATCAATATAATAAGTGACAGCTTTACCTGCTCGTGTTTTTATCTCCTAAACTCATATAAATATTAAGCAAGTTTGATTTATTAAACAAAAAGGTACCATTTTTAAGGCATTTTATAGAATACCATGGTTTATTCATGAACTCTATTTTCTTAGAATGTTTTGTTTATCACGTTGTGGCGCCGTTTGTCAAGCTTGACACATGTTGATGCTTTGAACTTGGGAGGGGTCATATTAAATAAACGACCATGTTGGAGTTTATGTCATTTAGTTTATTACTTGTCGTTTTATTTTGTATAACTGTTTTTAGTTTTATTAGGTTACTTGATATATAATTAATCTGTTTTAGTTTGTAAATGATACAGAAAAATAAAAGTTCATTATGAGTTTTCAAGTTTTAGAAGCTCAATCCTCTCAAACACAATTCTTTCATATTCTTGAATTGTAACATGGTATCAAAGTATAACAATTCTGCAAATCGATTTTGATTCGAAGCAAAACAATTTGAATCATCATCTTCATCACTGATTTATCCTGATCAATGATTGAAAATCTCAAACATCATGGATGCAAACACGCGACAACGAGACAACCAGATGAATAATCTTCTGGATCAACGATTTCAAGATCGCAAGCAGAACGTCACAATCCTCACCATCAAGCTGAAAACACAACTCCAACACCTCGGATGGACAATCCGATGCAAAGATCTCAGTTCAAGAACCCGATGAGCACATTCTTTATTCATCATAAATATAATCCAGGGGCCATTCTTGTTTCTCAACTCTTGAAAGGAAATAACTACTCACCATGGAGCAGATCCATGCTTATGGAATTGTTGATCAAGAACAAGCTTGGCTTCATCCGTTAAACGATTCCAAGACTGGCTGAAGAAGGGACAATGGCTGCATATGCCTAGGAATGAAGCAACAATATCGTAGTAGGGTGGATCATCAATTTCGTGAATGAAGAAATTGCTTCTTCAATTCAATTTGGTAAATTTGCAAACAAAGTTTGGAATGACCTGAGAGACAGATTTCAACGATGTAATGGACCGAGAATATACCATGTCCTTCACGACCTACTCAACCTGGCTCAGGAGCAGAGATTGGTCGGAACTCATTACACAAGAGTTTAGGCTTTGTGAGAAAAATTCCAGAACTTCAAACCGTTGTGTACATGTGACGATTGCAAGTGTGGAGCGCCAAAGAAGATGGTCTACTTTAATGACAACTTATATGTCATGATCTTCCTTATGGGTATCAACGATTGCAAGTGTGGAGCGCCAAATTATGTTGATGATTCCCATTGAACCAATCAATGACGTGTCCGCCCTCATCGACCAACATGAGCAACATGGAGTGAAAGGATTAGAGGAATGTAATGAAAATGTCAACAAAGGAACATTAGCTTTAGCAGTCAAAGAAGAGAAAAGGCCAACTAAGAAGAATCGATTTTTTTGCACAAATTGCAAGATCGAATGCCACACAATCGACAAGTGCTATAAGATACACGGTTACTGTTGGAATTTAGTTAACAATTAACCTAATTTAATTACGAAACACATCAATATGTGGCGGAATTTCATAATTCAATTTAACATATTATAAACGTTTTAAAACATGTTCGATAACCATATCATTAAATCTAACCTAACATGTCAATAAATTTACAATCACATCAATAAATTTATCTAAGCATGCAAACGAATAATCCAAATACATATAATTATTCTAAAACATCATATTATTCAGATCCAATTCGTTCGAGGGACACTTACATAAGATTTGGATCTGCGAGAGCAAGTCTCGGTGTACGTCAAGGTGGTCGGCCGATCCTCTACGCCACGCGCGTCCAAGAAATCCTCAAAACCGTCGTGCCTTCGATCCTCCAAAATTAGCCGGCCCTGGGGAGAGAAAAATCACTCAAACAACCACAAGTTGAGTCAATGATAATACTCTAGGGATTTTTAGGAGACAAAGAGGGTGGGCTCTTTCGTGGGAACAAGGGAAGAAGGGGAAACTCAAATAAAAGGAAGGGCTGCCGGGAAACAGTTTTCCTCTCTCTCTTTCTCTCTTAATTTCGGCCAAAACCTCTCAAGCACAAGGGAGGAGAGGTTTGGCTGAGTGTTGGTCGAAATTTGGCTAGGGTTACCAAAGAGAAAGCCTCCTTTTATATCAGAGAGAATGGGCTTAAGTTAGGTCAAAATCCAGTTAAGACCCATTAGTCAAACTTAAGCCCAAAACTCCTTTTAATGAGTTTAAACAATTTTTCCAGCCCATAAAACACCTATTATGGCCGACCATATTGTCCTAATTACCTCCCAAATTTATTTGATTTATTTCTAAAATAATATTTAATTAATTTAGAACATCTCATTTATTTAATGACAAGTCATTAATTATTTTCATACTAATCAATGTAGTACGAAACGAGAAAATATTTATTTTCATCTTTTATTTATTTGAATCATCAAATTATATTATTATCAATATAATAACATAATATGATTCGTGAAATAAATGTAATAATAAATAACCAGTTATTTATTTAATTACTCAGAAAATAATTTTCTTAGCGTAAATCACAATTTACGTTGAATGAGAAAATCAATCATTTCTTGTTCACCAAAATCTCGTCCGAGAGTCTATCATTGAGACCTTATGGACCCACATGAACGAAGCTTTAGAATAAGGCTCGGACACAAAAGTTCACAAACTTTTTCCGGCTTTTAATTCTTAATATTAGTCGATTCCACTAAAGGACCAATATTGAACATCTCTAAGTTCATATGCGTTTATATTTCCGTTTGATGTGACAAAACTATTCTTCACACGGTCCACGGTGTATTTTATGATATTACCCTTTGTGTGTATCATTAACTCAGAGGAATGTAAAATTACCGTTTTACCCCTGAGTTATTATTTCACCATGTCCTCTGTTATTTGTGAACGAGAAAAACATAAAATGAAATGTCTCAACATGTCACATGTTTTATTTCAAAGAATTCTTTATTCGATGAATACCAGGCCTGGTTTATTCGCTCACACTCTCATAACAGAGCATGGTGTGATACTAATGCCTTAGCATTGTTTCAACACAAATTCCATATCTGTGAATCACATGTTTCAACGAAACAGTATTATGACACCAACCGTCGGGTCAATGAAACTTCATTTAGCCATTGCCCATTGACAAATCAAATGTCATAAAGTGTTACAAGAATACATGTACTCACTTCAAGATTTAGGTAATTACTAAAATACCCCTCGTATGTGAGTTTGATGTTTCGAGTGATTAAACGGTTTTATCTCGAACTTCAAAACTTCACTGGTCTTGTTCAATATCTTCATTAAGATATCAAGAATGAATTACAGAGTCACAACTCTCCATATCACAAGATAAGATATCGTTTAATTCATTCTAACAATCATTACTAGGAATCGATTGCCCAATCGATCTTTAGATTGCGAACTATTATTTAAACTAGTCATAAGAAGGTATCTTGTCAAGTCTGTACTTAGCACTTCTTTCGTTGATGACAGTTTCAGAGCGTAGACATAAATGCGTAAACACAATCTTAAATTAGAATGGATATTCAATCTTTATTTAATTTCAAAGCAAAACAAATACAAAAGTATTTAATATCAAAAATCTCCTTTGTGGGCATAAATGCCAACAAACTCCCACTTGACTCAAAGGAGATGCGAATGATCTTTCAGTCCTAATCCTTCTAGGTGTCCCTCGAAGACCTTACTGGTTAAAGGCTTCGTGAAGGGATCAGCAAGGTTGTCCAACGTTGAGATCTTCATAACCGTCGCGTCCCCTCTATGAACTATATCTCGTACCAGGTGGTATTTCCGCTCGATGTGTTTCGAGCGCTTGTGACTTCTTGGTTCCTTACAGTTAGCAACGGCTCCACTGTTATCACAGTAAAGTGTAATGGGCTCGTTGGCACTTGGAACTACTTCCAAGTACATCAGGAATTTCCTCAGCCACACAGCCTCCTTTGCAGCTTCGCAAGCTGCCACATACTCGGCTTCCATGGTCGAGTCAGCAACACAAGTTTGCTTTATACTCCTCCAGACCACAGATCCACCATTCAGGGTGAACACAGACCCTGATGTGGATTTCCTGGAATCCTTATCCGCTTGAAAATCGGAATCGGTATACCCCGTCATATTCAGGTCATCACCTGAGTATGCAAGCATATAATTTCTCGTTCTCCGAAGATACTTGAGAATATGCTTGACCGCAACCCAGTGCTCGGGTCCAGGATTCGATTGGAATCTACTCACCACGCCCACTGCGTAACAAATATCTGGCCTAGTGCAGAGCATTGCATACATGAGACTTCCTACGGCTGAGGCGTAGGGAATATGTCTCATTTCTTCTATCTCTTGAGGAGTCTTGGGAGACTGCTCAATGGATAGATGCACTCCATGTCTGAAAGGTAGCTGTCCTTTCTTGGAGTTCTGCATACTGAAGCGATCCATGATCTTATCAATATAAGATGCTTGAGAAAGCGCTAACTTTCGGTTCTTCCGATCTCTAAAGATCTGAATCCCCAGAATGTAAGCCGCTTCTCCAAGATCCTTCATCTCAAACTGCTCCGACAGCCAGATCTTAACCTCTGATAACTTTCCCACATCATTCCCAATGAGTAGTATGTCATCTACATAAAGGATTAAGAAGACCACTTTGCCATCGTTTATCATCTTATAAACACATGGCTCATCTAGTGACTGATCAAAACCGTAACTTTTCACAGTCTCGTCGAATCTAATATTCCACGATCTAGATGCTTGCTTTAGTCCATAAATGGACTTTAGCAACTCACAAACCTTGCCCTGTTGGCCTTTCTCCATGAACCCATCTGGTTGAGCCATGTAAATGCGCTCGTCAAGATTTCCATTCAAAAATGCAGTCTTGACATCCATCTGCCAGATTTCATAATCTAGGGCGGCAACAATGGATAAAAGAGTACGAATGGACTTTAGCATCGCCACGGGCGAGAAGGTATCTTCATAGTCGATACCTTCCTTTTGTGTGAACCCCTTCGCCACAAGTCGTGCTTTAAATGTCTCGACATTTCCATCCGGTCCTCTTTTCTTCTTGTAGATCCATTTACACCCAACAGGCTTGATGCCTTCAGGTAAATCTACAAGTTTCCAGACTTCGTTGACATACATCGAATGCATTTCAACGTTCATGGCTTCTTGCCATAGGTTTGCTTCAGAACTTTGCATCGCCTGGGAAAATGATACTGGATCATCTTCCTCCTTGTATGCGACTGCAGCAAAGGCCTCCCCGATGTACATCAATCGCTCAGGTTGTCGTACAATCCTGCTACTGCGACGAATCGTAGGAGGCTTAAGTTCTGAATGTGGTTCTTCTATTGTTGGTGTAGGACTTGTCCTATCTTGTGAAGTACCAGCTACTTCACCCAACATTTCCTTCATCACAAGTTTGCTTCTCGGTACGGTATTCTTCATATAATCCTCTTCAAGAAACCTAGCGTTCGTGCTAACGAACGTTTTCTTGTCAGTAGGACTATAGAATGTGTACCCTTTTGTTTCTTTCGGATATCCTATGAAAAAGCATAATTCTGAACGACTAGCCAACTTGCTAGTCTTTTGTCTCAGCACGTGTGCTGGACAACCCCAGATCTTGATGTGGTTTAGAACAGATTTCTTACCACACCATCTCTCGTAGGGAGTGCCGGGAACCGTTTTTGACGGAACCTGGTTCAGAATATGAGTTGCCGTTTCTAAGGCATATCCCCAGAACGAATCAGGAAGAGATGAGTAACTCATCATTGATCTCACCATATCTAGTAGCGTTCGGTTCCTTCTCTCTGACACACCGTTTTGTTGTGGTGTGCCAGGTGCTGTAAGCTGAGAATGAATGCCTTCTTCTTTAAGAAGATCCTCGAACTCATCAGACAAGTACTCTCCTCCTCGATCTGATCGAAGGGTTTTGATTTGTTTCTCTCTTTGCTTCTCAACCAAGGCCCGATATTGTTTGAACATTTCAAAAGTATCGGATTTGTGTCGCATTAAGAAAACATGACCAAAACGTGAGTAGTCATCAGTGAAGGTTACAAAGTATTCGTAACCTCCTCTTGCCTGAATACTGATTGGACCACATACATCACTATGTATGAGTTCCAATACTTGTGTGGCTCTTAGACCTTTCGAAGAGAAAGGTCTCTTGGTCATTTTGCCTTCAAGACAGGATTCACACGTGGGCAAAGATCCCACGTTTAGAGATTTCAAAGGACCATCCTTTGTTAACCTCTTAATCCTATCTAGGCCAATATGTCCAAGACGTAAGTGCCATAGATATGTATCATCCGTTTCATCACTATGAAATGTCTTACGCTTCCTGAGTGAATCACTATTCACCTCAGTGTCCAAGATTGTCGGCTCATTAGGATATAGATAATAAATAGAATCTACTCGATGAGCTTTAGAAATAAAACAACCATTAAGAAAAATTTCAATACCATTATTGACTTTAAACTCATAATGTTGTTCTTCTAAACGACCAAAAGAAATTAAGTTCTTGCAAAAATCTGGAACATAATAAACGTTATTCAATAATAAAGCCTTATTCCCAAAATTCAGCCGCATGGTCC
Organism: Urtica urens; assembly: GCA_958296335.1. Classification (NCBI taxonomy): domain Eukaryota; kingdom Viridiplantae; phylum Streptophyta; class Magnoliopsida; order Rosales; family Urticaceae; genus Urtica; species Urtica urens. The sequence continues at coordinate 21,011,377 of OY282523.1, read as the reverse complement.
CGACAGATCTGGCTCTGACCTTCGTTCCATTCCCCCAGTTGAACGTGAACTCTTCTTCACCTAAGCTTCTGGTTTTCCTGAAACCATTCAGATTACACACAATATGGTCAGAAGCCCCGCAGTCTAAAATCCAGGGTGATTCTTTATATGTCGTGTAACATGCTTGGGTGACGAAAGCCATACCTTTCCCCTTGACGGTCTTGAGGTAGGCATGACAGTTCCTTCGCCAATGGCCGACTTCTCCGCAATGGTGGCACTTGTGTTTAGACTTGTCCACCTTTGTGATGCCCTTGCCCTTGACATCCGCAGCCTTCTTGTAGGGCGTCTTGGATCCCGTTCGGTTGGCGTTTTTGGGACCCTTCATCACTCTCTTCGATCCAGAAGTGGAAGCCCTATGTTCAGCAACATTGGCTTCACCAGTCTTCTTCTTGGTCTTAGGGAGAAGTCCCTCGGCAGTCTGCAACTCCTTCATTAGCTCGGTTACAGAATAATCGAGCTTGTTCATGGAGTAGTTCAGACGGAAGCTATCGAAAGAATCCGTCAGAGTCTCCAAGATCATATCGACCTTGGTGAGTCCATCGATCTCCGATCCGAGAATCTCCATGTCGTTCAGGTGACCCATGATCACTAGCATGTGGTCCCTGACTGACGTTCCCGGCTTCATCCGACAATTCATGAAATTTCGGATTGCATGCTGCCTCGCCTGACGCCCATGACATCCAAACATGTCATGAAGATTGTAGAGCATGTCATATGCCGTGGCAATGTCCTTGTGAGATTGCTGCAACACATTGCTCATGGAACCCAAGATATAACACTTGGCAATCTCATCGGACCTTACCCACGTGTCATAGGCGTTCTTGTCCTCCTGGCTTGAGTCAGCACTCGGAGCTGGAGGACACGGGGTAGTGAGAACATACTTGTGCTTTTCCACCGTCAGTACGATGTCGAGGTTACGTTTCCAATCAACGTAATTCTCACCCTCGAGTTTGTTATAACTGAGTATAGATGCAAGTGGATTCATGATATTGCTGAAATTAAATGAAATGAATAAATTTAGCATATGCTACAGTTTCGAATTATAATGCATGTACAATCCTAAATGAGTGAGGAAAGCGATAAATAATTCATGGTATTATGAACAAAAATGATCAATTACTTTTCCTAGGGGAAACCGTAATTGATCGCCTTTCATAGTCGTGACACATCACTATTTAGTTTGAACCATACAAGAAGTCACAACTTCTAGTTCTCTCTAATTACCATGGACTTTTGGTCACTTATGTTTAACGCATAGCCTCTATGGAGGGTTACTTTAAACAATAAGTCTAAGCGTGCAACCAACATGTGGGCCCTTATCCAAGTTACTTTGAAAACGGTTCTCCTAGGGGAGACCCCGCTTCATCGTTCCTCTTTAGGGCTTAGTTCGTAACAATTTAATTGACTATGTGCTTCCGAAGTACTCCCATTGAAGGGAGGGCCACGAGGGTGACTCTTAGTTCATTCACACAAGTTAATTAAATTCATGTTGGGGACCTCGGGTTATTTCAACGACAAAAAACCCTCCCACTTAGTTTTTGCAAAAATCATATTTTTGTGGACGATGTTCAATTTCATAACTAGTTATTTAAATTAAACTATAATGATGCATGAACAATTCATATAGTGTTGGCGTTCTATCCTATATGACATGTGGATGAATATGAGATAAGATTAAATAAAATAAAACATAATATTTAACTTATCTAATGGCCCATTTCTAAAATTACAACCCTTTACAAAAGAAAAAACAATAAACTATTTTATTCCTAGTCTTGTGTCGAGTCGTCGAATTTCCGAGTTTTAAAACTTAGAGATTAATATCTCCCACTCAAATAATTAAATTCATTTTTATGATTTCAAAAATAATATAAATAAATTTAATTATTCAAGATTTTAAATTTATTCGGAAACGATTTCTGAATCTCGGTCGTCGGGCCTAACCCTAGCTAGCTCGCGCGCGTCCGAAGACACACGGCCATGTTAGGGTTTTGGCCGACCCAAACAGCCCTCTTGTGTCCAATACACAGGTCCTTAGGCGTGTTCGGAATCGACCGGGATAGCTCCCACGCGTTTCAAAAACGCGCGGCCATTCCCGGAGGCTGCCTTCCTTCTTCTTGTCTCCCGGATTACAAAATTATAAAATTTAAATTTACAACAAATTACAAATTTAAATAAAATAAAAAATAAAAACCGGGACGTAACCGGTAAACAATCCTAGGGCCAATTAGAGTAAGGATCAATTCACATAAACACACATACATTCACAAATGCAATTCATACAAAAACGCCAACACTCAAAATCGATTTAATGACAATTATGGCTCTGATACCATTTGTTGGAATTTAGTTAACAATTAACCTAATTTAATTACGAAACACATCAATATGTGGCGGAATTTCATAATTCAATTTAACATATTATAAACATTTTAAAACATGTTCGATAACCATATCATTAAATCTAACCTAACATGTCAATAAATTTACAATCACATCAATAAATTTATCTAAGCATGCAAACGAATAATCCAAATACATATAATTATTCTAAAACATCATATTATTCAGATCCAATTCGTTCGAGGGACACTTACATAAGATTTGGATCTGCGAGAGCAAGTCTCGGTGTACGTCAAGGTGGTCGGCCGATCCTCTACGCCACGCGCGTCCAAGAAATCCTCAAAACCGTCGTGCCTTCGATCCTCCAAAATTAGCCGGCCCTGGGGAGAGAAAAATCACTCAAACAACCACAAGTTGAGTCAATGATAATACTCTAGGGATTTTTAGGAGACAAAGAGGGTGGGCTCTTTCGTGGGAACAAGGGAAGAAGGGGAAACTCAAATAAAAGGAAGGGCTGCCGGGAAACAGTTTTCCTCTCTCTCTTTCTCTCTTAATTTCGGCCAAAACCTCTCAAGCACAAGGGAGGAGAGGTTTGGCTGAGTGTTGGTCGAAATTTGGCTAGGGTTACCAAAGAGAAAGCCTCCTTTTATATCAGAGAGAATGGGCTTAAGTTAGGTCAAAATCCAGTTAAGACCCATTAGCCAAACTTAAGCCCAAAACTCCTTTTAATGAGTTTAAACAATTTTTCCAGCCCATAAAACACCTATTATGGCCGACCATATTGTCCTAATTACCTCCCAAATTTATTTGATTTATTTCTAAAATAATATTTAATTAATTTAGAACATCTCATTTATTTAATGACAAGTCATTAATTATTTTCATACTAATCAATGTAGTACAAAACGAGAAAATATTTATTTTCATCTTTTATTTATTTGAATCATCAAATTATATTATTATCAATATAATAACATAATATGATTCGTGAAATAAATGTAATAATAAATAACCAGTTATTTATTTAATTACTCGGAAAATAATTTTCTTAGCGTAAATCACAATTTACGTTGAATGAGAAAATCAATCATTTCTTGTTCACCAAAATCTCGTCCGAGAGTCTATCATTGAGACCTTATGGACCCACATGAACGAAGCTTTAGAATAAGGCTCGGACACAAAAGTTCACAAACTTTTTCCGGCTTTTAATTCTTAATATTAGTCGATTCCACTAAAGGACCAATATTGAACATCTCTAAGTTCATATGCGTTTATATTTCCGTTTGATGTGACAAAACTATTCTTCACACGGTCCACGGTGTATTTTATGATATTACCCTTTGTGTGTATCATTAACTCAGAGGAATGTAAAATTACCGTTTTACCCCTGAGTTATTATTTCACCATGTCCTCTGTTATTTGTGAACGAGAAAAACATAAAATGAAATGTCTCAACATGTCACATGTTTTATTTCAAAGAATTCTTTATTCGATGAATACCAGGCCTGGTTTATTCGCTCACACTCTCATAACAGAGCATGGTGTGATACTAATGCCTTAGCATTGTTTCAACACAAATTCCATATATGTGAATCACATGTTTCAACGAAACAGTATTATGACACCAACCGTCGGGTCAATGAAACTTCATTTAGCCATTGCCCATTGACAAATCAAATGTCATAAAGTGTTACAAGAATACATGTACTCACTTCAGGATTTAGGTAATTACTAAAATACCCCTCGTATGTGAGTTTGATGTTTCGAGTGATTAAACGGTTTTATCTCGAACTTCAAAACTTCACTGGTCTTGTTCAATATCTTCATTAAGATATCAAGAATGAATTACAGAGTCACAACTCTCCATATCACAAGATAAGATATCGTTTAATTCATTCTAACAATCATTACTAGGAATCGATTGCCCAATCGATCTTTAGATTGCGAACTATTATTTAAACTAGTCATAAGAAGGTATCTTGTCAAGTCTGTACTTAGCACTTCTTTCGTTGATGACAGTTTCAGAGCGTAGACATAAATGCGTAAACACAATCTTAAATTAGAATGGATATTCAATCTTTATTTAATTTCAAAGCAAAACAAATACAAAAGTATTTAATATCAAAAATCTCCTTTGTGGGCATAAAGGCCAACAGTTACCCACTTGGATATAATCATAAGTTCAATGCTCAAGCAAATCTAATGCATGCCACCGAGAATGTGCAAAGCTCATCAGTTGAAACCCTCACTCCGTGTCAACTGCACCAACTGATCGACTAATTGTCAAACAGATTCGTGGCCAAAGGAAACCAATCCACTCAAGTAACGACGACATAGATCAATCTCACGTTGAGTGATGCATGTCAATTTGCGCAGTAGAGCCCTTGAATAGCACTAATAATCCTATGAATGGTTGGATATTAAATTACGGGGCTTCATGTCATATATGCAACCAACAAACTGCTTTATTGTTTCTCAAGAAAATCACAAATGCTATTGTCACACTACCAAATCACACAACTATTCTTGTCAATTATCTCGGTGATGTCAAAATCAATTCTTACCTCACTCTCAAAAATAATTTCTATGTCCCTAGCTTCAAGTTTAACTTGCTATATGTAAGTGCTTTAACATCAATGCCCAACTGTTGGGATTGGTGCCACAAAGGAGATTTAAGACATTATAAATACTTTGTATTTTATTTTGCCGAGACGTTAAATAAAGTTAAATATTCATTCTTTGTATATTTGTTACGCTCTGAAACTGTCATCAACGAAAGGGGTGCTAAGTACAGACTTGACAAGATAGCCCATTGTGACTAGTTTAAATATTTGTTCGCAATCTTAATATCGATGGAGCAATCGAATCTGAGTAATGATTGTTTGAATGATTCATGATATCTTATCTTGTGATATCAAAAGTTGTGACTCTGTGTTTCATTCTTGATATCTTATAGAAGATATTGAACAAGACCTGTGATACTCTGAAGCTCGAGATAAAATCGTTTAAACACTCGAAACTTCAAGATCACATACGAGGAGTATTTTGGTACTTACCTAAATCCTGAAGTGAATGCATAATCGATGTGACAGCTTATGACATTTTATTTGTCAATGGGCAATGGCTAAGTTATAGTTGCATCTGACCCATCGGTTGGTGTAACACTGTCATGTTGGGTTATGTGATTCACAGATACATATTCATGTTGAAACAATGGCAATGGATCAGTATCATATTATGTTTTGTTATGAGAGTGTGAATGAATAAACCTGGCCAGGTATTCATCGAATAAGAACAATTTTTTATTAGAACATGTGAAATGTAAAGACATCTCACTTTATGTTTTTCTCATTCACAAATAACAAAAGAGTTAGTGAAATAATAACTCAGTGGTAAAACGGTAATTTTGCATTCCTCTGAGTTACTTATACACATGAAGGGTAATATCGTAAAATACTCTGTGGATTGTGTGAGAATTGTTTTGTCACACCAAACAAAAAATATACGCATATGAACTTAGAGAGTTTCAATATTAATCCTTTAATGGAATCGACTAATATTAAGAATTAAAAGACGGAAAAGATTTGTGAACTTTTGAGTCCGATCTTTATTCTACAGCTTCGTTCCCATTAGGTCTCAATGATAGACCTTCGGACGAGATTTATTGAACAAGGACAATTTGATTTTCTCATTTAAATAAATTGTGATTTACACTAAGAAAATATTTTTCTAAGTAATCAAATCAATAATTGGTTATATTATTACATTTATTTAATGAATCATATTATGTTAATATATGGATACTAACATATTTAAATGTTTCAAATAAATAACAGATGAAAATTAATATTTTCTCATTTCGTACTATCTTGAATAGTATGAAAATAATGATTTGTCATTAAATAAATGAGATATTCCAAAATAATTAAAAATTATTATGGAAATAAATAAAAATAACTATTTTCGAAATATATAGGATTATACTCGACCATAATTAATGAATTAGATCAGAGAATTAATTTTTGAAATTAATTTAAAGAATAATGAGCTTAAGTTTGACTATTGGGTTTGACCTAAGAAAAACCCGCTCTCTCTCTATTTAATAGGGTTTTTTTGAAAACCTTAACCCTAACCCTAATCACAAAAATTCGGTGAACCTCTCTCTCCACCCTCTCCTGAGTTCTTTGGTCGAATTTTTAGAGAGAGAGAGAGAGATCAAGAAATATTTTCTTTATCTCCCGAAAGTTCTTGAGTGATCCCGAGTGTCCCTTGCTGTTCAATTGAAGAGCCCACCCTCTTAATCTCATCAAATCCCGAGGGAATTACCATTGACTCTTCTATTGGTGTTTGAGTGACTTTGTACACGCATGTATTTACTCGAGACACGAAGAAATCGAGCGAAACGGAGCGAGACTCATTTCAGCCTGCTGGTCTGATTGGGTCGCCGGATTGGTCACCGGACTAGAGGACTTCACCGGACTCAAAATGTGTCTAGCTCACCACGGGAGTTTGACGGCGAATCTGGCCAAGCCCTTTTACAAGAACCTAGCCCTAGGTGTTTTCCACGTTCCTGCAAAGTTTCGCGGTCAGATTCCACCGGAGGAAGCCACTGCGTCGCAGGCCAATTTCTGGCCGGCAGACCGGGATCCATTCCGGCGGGTCAGAACTTTCAATCCGGCGGTTTAGATTTCAGAATTTTGACGAGGCCTTCAGGAGTTAACTAGCAACGCACGAGATTGTTTACAACCTCACATGTTAGTGTTCTAAACAAATTTGATATGTTTTAATGATTTATGAATGTGTTTATAAATTGTTAGATGGTTTGGTTCAATTTGTTGACATGTTTAGAATAAATAATTTATTGACATGTTTATGATTTATAATGCCTAGGTTGTTAGTTTATTAAAATGAGTTTTAATACAGATCATATTATATAATTTTGCCACATATAGATGTGTTATGTAATATTATTGTTTAAATTGTTAAATAATTTCCAACATTTAGTTTATTACTTGTCGTTTTATTTGTATAACTACTTTTAGTTTTATCAAGTTATTTGATATGTAAATAATCTGTTTTAGTTTGTAAACGAGACAGAGAAATAAAAGTTCATTATGAGTTTTAAAGTTTTAGAAGCTCAATTCTCTCCAACACAATTCTTTCATATTCTTGAATTGTAACACTTGAACAGGAAAAGGTCATTGAGGCATCGATGTAATGGAGACGAAGAAAGACTAATAGGATTTTCGATATTAGTGAGATTAATTGTATTTGAATATTTTATATTTTGGTTTATTATTATTATTTACGTTATATTTTCTGAACTCATATTTAGTTAATCATGAATGTTATACATTATAAGCTTTAAATACTAAAGTTAATTTACATTGACACAATATATTTATGTCGTGGCTAAAAGAAAGCGGGACGATGGTGAAAGAAGGTAAACATTTTTTACGTTAATGTTTCGTGCTTCACTATGTCGCGAAAATTTTAAAACTTCGATGAAGGTAAAGTTGTATACGAAATTTATCGCGCTTTAATATTAGCCCTAATTCGACGCAAAGTCACGACAAAACTGTGGTCGCAATTAGTATACTTTTTAGAGTTTTATTGTGGAGCGAGATGCCAGAAAGGTTAGTTTTATGTCTCGACGTTACTAGGTCAAAAAAAAGCTCCAAAAATCGTCCGTATCAAAAAACTAATATTGTAGTAGACACGTCTTCTTAAATATTTATAAGCACCAACAAGAGTGAAAAAGCGGTACATGAAATGTAAGCGTGGTGAAAGTTATCGGTTCGAATTTGAATATCCCTAGAGGTACGAGTGTAAATAAAAATATCGTAAATAATTGTATTGTAAATACGAGGTAGATATCTGGCGTGAGATTAAGTTGTTACCACCGAAGACACTGGCAATCTTGACGCCACCATTTGATAGTTAAATAACAAATGCGCATATAAAATGGTTATATCTAACATTCTATAATTTATGCTCTGACTCAATGTCTACCGAAAAATAAACCCAAAACGTCGCATCATAGGTCTGCAGGTTTTATCGCTAATTTATACGTCTATATTATATAGAATACATCTTACATTTAAGATAAATGCCATCATGTAAACAAAGCATAAAATACGAAGCCATACAGACGTATTATCTCTCTCCCTCTTTAATTTATTGAGCCTGAGCCGTAGCACTCGGAAGATCCGGATATTTAGATCCTACAAAACTAATCACATGATCATGACACCAATCATATTTTATTATACATATGTCAATGTTATGTCAATATCAAGGTGCAATAAATTTTACAATACACACACACATATATATATATATATATATATATATATATATATAACGTATACACATATTGTATATAACCTCACCTTCTCTCAATAATAACCATTGAACGGAGCTCGCAATTCAAAAATCTGCAAAAACACGCATTGCTTCTTAATCAGGTTGATTAAACATATATTTACGTAAATAAGATATTTCAGAGAGGATATTATGGGAGCTTAGTTTCAAATATAATGTACTTCAATAAATATTTCAAGGTCGTCTACATACTTCAATAAATAAATGATACTTACTTTGCAGACATTTCATTATTTATTGAAGGATGACAGTCCTCGGAAAAGTATTTCAAGGTCTCATGCAAGAATGCACTGTGGGTTACAATGGCGATCTCCTTCTCTTTCAGTGTCCAAAGCCTATTGACCAAATTATAAAGGTATTCTATTAACTATATATATATATGTGTGTGTGTGTGTGTGTTTGTATGTTTCTATATCATAAGGAAATGAGTATGTAATGCGTTTAAGATTACCAATTGAAAAACTTGAGTCCTCTAGCTGCCACTTCTTTATCGCTCTCTCTAACATCAGGCTTCCACAATATATCTTCATTACTTTCAATCTGAATGCATATATATAGTTAAAAAAATCATATATTGTTATTAACAAAACTTTTGAATAAGAAACCAATATCAAAGTTTACCTGTGAAAAATCAAAAGCCGGAAAAAGAGATTTGTACTCGTCAATATTTCTTCTCTTGTCACATGGATTCACTCCCTATCATATACAATAGAACTAACACTTTTAACAAAATAAATCAAATGAACCCTTGTTGAAAAAAAGCAATGCTTATATATATTATACACAATATTAGGTTGCATTGTTCTCCAAGAAGAAAATATGGTACGTTTCTAGATACGACAACTTTACTCAGAAAAAGGTTTCCCTTTTGAGTTCTATTCTCTGTTAGACACGTTTGGCGTTCGACTTTCAAATAAAATATTGGAAGAGCTTTTTAATATATAGATATTTTTATTGACGTTGAATATTTTTATATAATTAAGATATTTTTATTGACGTTGAATATTTTAATATTATAACATAAGTCGAATGTAATGTAATATAAAGTCATACCAAACGTTCTCGACAAAGTTCAACAGCCATGAAGGGAGGGCTATTCCTGGCGTCGAGATCGTGCCCGAACGCTCCAAAAGCTGTTTGCATGGTCCTACAATATTTTTAAATACACTAATCTTATTCAATTACTGATAAAACGGTTTCGGGTATTCTAAAACACAATATATATATATATATATCGAGATTGTTTTTATAAACCTCAAAACATCTTAAATTTTCACTGAGATCATTTTATTAAAAATATTTAAAAATAAACTTTAGGCCATAAATTGGACAAAATATTCTTATACTCAAATTCTTTTTATATCACTGTATCTTATCGTATAACATCGCATTTCATCGTATCATATCATATCGTACCAAAAGTTATCGTATATTATCGTGCAATTTTTACGTATCTTATCGTATGTAAATAGAGATTTTTGAAAATTTTGAGTAAATATGTTTGATTTATTTTGGACTTAAAATACATTTTCAAATATTTTTAATAAAATGAGTCTAATGTACATATTTTTAGATCTAAAAATGAAATTTCTTTTCCCTATATATAAATATGTCTGGTCCTCCATTAAATCTTAGAATTTTAAAATAATATATATTTTATAATGTAATTTGCATTGTACATCCATGTGGTTGGTAGACATCACAAAGCAAACAACGTCGTGTTTATCCTTCAACTGTGGTCCACTTCACTTTCACGCACTAGTAGAGAAAATGTATCCACAACCCTTAATAAGGGGTGTGTAATCCAGAGTTGTGAAATTTCCCACAACCCTTAAACTTGCGTGAAATGTTCATATTTTCCACACCGAATGTCTATTGATTGTGTGAAATTCAACAACCAATCAATTATCAGTTGTAAATTTAATTTTTTTTGAACTTACGGCGCCGCGGTCCCGAGTCCCATAACGAATGTTTGGATCCGTTGTGGAACCCGGGGCCGCGACTCGGCAAAAGGTCGCCGCGACCCCGCCACTCGGCGCCGCGGCGCCGAGTCCCACAACGGATTCAAACATCCGTTGTAGGACTCGGAGCCTTAGCGGCGTAAAGGGTCGCCGCTGCCCTAGTTGTGTTCAACTAGGGCCGCAACAACGTCACTCAGGGCCCGGATGTTCTCAAATAAAGGTTGTGAAAAATCGATTGTGTGATCCAAAATTCGTAGTAGTGACGTCTTTTTGAGGCAGGTACACGCTTTTTACGTTATATTCATTCGAAAACTTTGAGAATTGGTGCTGATATTTATAATTATACCAAATTGAACTGATTGGAAAGTTCATTGAGAGCGCATATATATATATATATATATATATATATATATAAAGAAACAAGTAATAAAAACAGAGAGTTAATAATTTTTTTTAAGTTTTCTTCATTAATAAGTACTAAGGTCATCTCCAAGTGTCCGGCAAAACATCAAATTTGGTGCAACTTTTGCTCCAACCCCACTGCAAAAGTAGCACCAAATTTGGTGTTATGAACAGTGCCACGTCATATTTGGCGTGACACTGTTCACGCGGCAAATTTTTAAAAAAAATATTATTTTATACTTATAAATACTTTAAAAAAATATATTAATAAAAAAATATAAAAAATAATAATATAATAATGATGAATAGTTTTTTGGTGTTATGATTGGAGATGAAAAAACTTTAACACCAAATTTGGTGCTAAAAAAACACCAAATTAGTGTTCATGGTTGGAGATGGCCTAAAAGATGATAAATAATACGGAGCCAAAACATAAGGGCAATCTAACTATAATTTTTTTCACAAAAGAACATGATTTTATTGGATATGCATGCCTAATTATAAGAAAAATTGCTCTAAATAATCAAATGAAACATTGATATTGTTGTTTGACCATTTTTTTTAGTAAATAATCATTTACTGTAACGTAACTGTAAGTAATTGCTGTTAATGAGTTACATTTTTTTGCTAATATATACTAGTTTATTTTGATTAATAGCTATTAACCAAAAATTTTCAAACGTTGCCTATATAATAATTAATATGTTTTTAATTGTTATATTACTACTAATCTCTAATTGTAATACGTACAAAATAATTGATACATGAGATATTCATATTTCTTAGTTTGATAATTTCAAGGTTATATATATATATATATATATATATATATAACTAATATATATTTTATAAGGGTATCAAATAACATTCATTTACATATCGACTAAATCTCTATATCTTATATCTTTTATATGTCTCAGCAAAAAGGACGTTATTTTCGTTATATATATATATATATTGAATTTCAACAAATTCAAGTTTACGTCTACTTTTTCCTTTATGTCGTTCGTGCTCTTATACTTTACTTTCTCCTCACTTCTGTTTCGGACATGATAATGTTGTAAAATCGATGGTTAATATTATTACCTCAACATAGGAGAAGTGATGACTAACTCAACCCTCTTTGAGAGTCCTGACCCTTGAACATGCTCACGCAGATTATCAACCTATCATGAAAATCATTGTATATAATCATAATTACGTGCGAGTTTGTCCTAAAGTATGTATGATACATCCGAGTTATAAACATTGAACCTCCCTGAATAAATTTTTCTAGCAATAATGTAGTTGAGACTTGAGATATTTCCATTATTGAAAAGGAAAACGCCGTGCAATACGCATGTGGCCACATAAAAAAGAGGAAGTTATGTTTTTGGTTTCAAGCTTTCCATGGTTTTACTGTTTACGCCAGAAGTGACATATGGGTCTCAGTTGCCATAATTTATTGAAAACAATTATAGAGCAATTGTCAAACGAGAAATTACCCAAATTATCACACTTAATTTTTCCAAAATTCACTAAAATTAATTTTTTCTCAAAATACTTGTAGAAATGTCTAAAATACCTTTAAAACAATTTATTTACATTTGATTTTATATACATATTAACTGCTTATTATTTATTTATTTTTTTAAATTAAACTTTTAAAAGTAAAACTGATTCAACCCTAATTTTTTTTAAATAATTTTTTAATTATTTTGACCGGTAGTATAGTATGCGGTATTTGTGTTAGTTTTAACTTTTTAAAGGGTATTTCGTCTTTTCATATAAAATTTACTTGTATTTTGAAGAAAAAAATATGTTTGGGCGAATTTTGAAAAAATAAAAAATAAAGTGGTACTTTGGGCAATTCCTCTGGTCAATTACCTCCCTTCATATTTTTTTTCTTCTAATTTATCACAAAAAAAATACTTGAAAACGTAATTTGTTCTTAATCTTTTTAACACTTTCATCATTAAGTTTCAATTAATTATAAATAAATAAAAATTAACAAAAAACAGACTATTCAGGAAGAAGACGAGCCTGAAGTTGAATTTTTTAATTTTTTTCTAATTAATCGGAATTACTTTAAGATGAAAATGTTAAAAAAAGGTCTTTTCAAGATTTTTTCAGTGACAAACTAATTTCGTTTTAAAAAATAAATAATAAAAAACAACATGTTGAGCAATTTCTTTAAAAATAACTATTATATATATATAGTTACGAATAAAAAGAAGTAGGCACTGGAGCATTAATTGGAAATGACTAGAAATTCCTTAAGCTTAATAATAGAAAAGCAACCTGTTTGGAGCCGAGAGGACTGAGGCGTGCGTCGAAATAGTCAAATGACGACAAAAGGTCGTGATTTATTTCGCTTGCAATGTTATGAATCCCTTGAGCGTGTCTCACCTGCGCACGTGAGAGCTGAGCATGTCACGTGCACTGCACACACACACACACACGGACAGATAAGGTAAGATAAGAACTCGGACGAAGGAATTACCAGGTGGAGAGTTTTGCAGCGCTGTTGTGGCGACACACTCGTTCCTACGGCAGCGAAATCGTACTGAACCTGCTTCTCCATCTGCAGCTAGATCTCGAAGAAAGAGAAAGAAGAGAGGAAGATTGGTTTCTTTGTAACTGTGTGCTTCTATTACAAGGTTCTAAAAGATATACAAACGCGTACGGTGAATTGCCACGTGTCGAGCTTTGCGTGTTTGACTTCTCAGCTTTCTCCAGGTCCACTTCGCTGGGCCGAAACGTGATTCAATTGCCTAAACTTTCATCAAATGATATTGCTTCTATTACAAGGTTCTAAAAGATATATTTATCATCGTATTGTAAGAATATATATTGTATAGAGTTGGATTGTAGATACACCACCGCAGATATTACAAGAACTGTGTGATCAAACAGCTGGCAAATTTGTGAATAATAGAAATAGATCTAGTGGTCAAATGTTTATTGTTATGCGTACACTGATTCATTATACTCACATTTGCATTCGATTATATATGGAAGTTCGGTCAGCTTCGTGGGCTTAGGAGTTGAATACTCTTGATTTGATCTAAATTAATTTCTTCGAAGATTCTTTATGGTCCGATATATTCGTGTCCTACAGGTGAGATGTAGCAATTAATTTAAAAGCGCTTTAGAACTTTGAAACCTGGAGATTACAACCATTAAGATTCGGCCATTCAATGGAACTATATGTGTAAGCAGTTGATATACTTTATTCACTTCATTCCATTTTCTCAACACCGACGATGAGTTTTATAAAAAATGTTTGACTTTTTTCTTTGGTAAGAGCGACTTGAAAAGTAGTCGTTTTCTTATAATTTTGACCACCTGCCTGATCTTTCTTGCTCTTGCCCAAGCTGCTAAGAGTCCTTAAAGTAGTCTGTCAATAGCGTGCTAAGTTGTTGATCGTGAATAGGAGGGAAATACACTCAAGCATTAGTACTTTACATGTTTTAGAGAAAATATACTACAAGTTTGCGCCACCGAATTTTTAATGTTTACGCTAAAATACATTACACACTCTCTTCTTTTATGTTAAAACCAAAAGCCAACCCATTTGAAGAAACTAAAACCCAATAATGGTGTAAGCCCAAGTAAATAAATTATATTAGTAGAAGCCCAGTTCAGTTAAAGAAACCAAAACCCAATAATGATGTAAGCCCAATTACTATATAAATTTAATTTAGAAATTACCATTTATAGGAGTAAAATCAGGCTGAGCTCCAAATATGTCTTTTTTTTAAAAAAAAAAAAGACTCAATTAGGAGTTCGGGAAGAGAGAGAAAATAAAATTCTATAATATACCCTCATGCTTAATATCTTCTCTCTCCTCAACTTCTTTCCTAATCTAACTCGTCTATCTCCTCTCACCTCGTAATCTCCATTAATGGCTATACCTAGACGGCTAAACCTCGTAATTTCCGTCAATGGCTATACCCATAAATAATATTTTCTCTTGTCATCTCTGGCAATGTCTATACCCAGAAATCATATATTTCCTCTCCGTCTGGCCAATTAATCGCCGTCAAAAGCATACCCAGAAACACATTTCCCACCCACATCATACAAAATCCAAAACATAAAAATCCAGAAGTTTCGACGTTTCGAGCATCGTACAAAACACAGAACATAAAAACGTAGAAAATTCAGCTTTCGAGTCTCACCCAATTCAGCAAACAAAGTTCGGTAAGTTTAGCGTTTTCATATAACCTAGATTTCTGTCGAAAATTTACAGCAACCACAAATTTTGACTGATAGTGATAATTTTGTAAATGAAACATAAGATTTCAAATTCAGAGAAACCTGATATTAAGTTTCGTGACAGTGTTGTGGCCGCGTACACTATCGCGAATTTTTGAAATGTATTGTAGAAATAGTGATATTTTACTATTGAATGAGTTGTTGAAAAGATCAATATTGCATGATGAGGAGGCACAAATTTATTTGAATTATTTTATATTCACAGTGATAGTTTACAATACAGTTTGATGAAATGAAAGAAAAATATTGGAGTAGTCGTAGTTAAATGATATTTTTTTTATATTTCGTGAGAACCTTTTGATGATTTCGGGATGAGTTGGTCACGGGAATGTGTGATTCCGTGACAAACTGTCGTCACAATAATGTTAAAATGTCGTCACAAAACTGCCAAAATGTTGTCACGAATTTCTTGACTTGATCACAAAATATTATGTTTTCCCACAAAATCGTGCGGGATCGACATAGATTTAGTTCATATACGTTTAAGAGGCTCCTATGCGACATTTTGATAAATTTCAAGATTAGTAAATAAGCAACGAACTCATATGTTCCTTTACAAAAAATAAATACGACGATTGTACGTGATGTAGTCATAAATCATTAGTATTATTAATAACTATGAAATTACTTTTTTATTCTTTATTTTAATGAATTGTGTTTGGTTTGGTTTGTTAATGTTGTACTTCTTGGTAACGAACTACCAAACAAAAAATCATGCGATGACATATTACAAAACAAGTATGAATTTATGGTACATTTTATATATTTTATCATCCAATTAGATGTTGGAAAGATCAATACTGGGTAAGAACCCGATCTATGTAGCTAATTGTCGTAGGGAATATTTTTTTAAATATTTTGTGACAACATTTTGACAGTTTCGTGACGACTTGGTCACAAGATTTTGTGATTTCGTGACAAAATGCTGTCACAAAATTTAGAATTTTGTGACGAAGACGTCACGAAATTGTTAAAATGATATTATAACAGTATAAAAATACATTATTTTTATAACCACCATATTTGCAAGTTGTCGCTTGCATTAAATACATTTATCTACAACGGTAACATAAATATTACATTTATACGAGATGGTTAGGTTTACATTAATGAATCTCCCTTTAAAATAAATAGGGTAGGTGTACCTACATGTCATCTTTGTCACCTACTAATTGCTATGGCAATTAATATATAATTCGTGTTCCCCATATATTGCGGATTCATTTCAAGGAGGATAAAAAATCATCTTACTAAGAAGGTATTATTGTTCCTTCCAATAAAATTTTACAATATGGCCAATCACACTGCACTGCAAACCTATTTGACTAACAACTCGAAGAAGAACATGAGTATTGATTCATTCATATTGTATATAATGTACTGACGTATCATGTTGTCTAATACTTGAATTTTTTTAATCTTATTTTACAGGTTAGTTTTTATGTCTCTCCATAGATTTTTAATGGTTGGAGCTTATTGTTTAACGTATGCTTTGTTTATGCAAGTCTTGACTGTTGAATATTATTTTAATGTATTTTATATATTCGAACTACTTATGTTTTATTATTTATATTAGATGTATCTATCTGTGTAGTTAGTAATCAAAATTTCGGGACAATAACGTGTTATCGTTACGACATCATCACGAAATCCTGACTTCTACAATATTGGTAAAAAATTTAAATGGTAAAAATGAGTAAAACGTAATTTCAGTACAAAATCAGTATGCAAATATTATAATACATCCCAAAAATCTGTACGTGAATATAATACATCCCAAAAATCAGTAGCATACATACAAAAGAGTCTAGTTAATGGTATATATAAGTAACATGTATAAGTTAATTATGTTATGTGACACTGCAAATGTCACCCAAAAATCAATATTGTTTGTTCACGACTAAACCGATTTTTCGCGGTTTAAGACCTCCATCGCACCATGCTTTACAAGTTCAATCGTGAGCTTCTTCTGATGGTTTTCCATTGACCCTGGTGTCAAACATTTCAGTGGAATGCCATGTATAAGGTACTTTGCCACCTTAATACAGAACATTCCACAGTCGCTCCTAAAAAACATGTACATTTAGTATAACATTTAGCATAGATTAAATAAGAAACTACAATTCTTACCTATTGCTTTGTTGCGGACTATCTGCACATGACAACGAAAATGGAAAAAGCTTTCCGTCTGCCATACCAAAAACGTGGAGAAGATGAGGAAGAAAAGAAGCAAATGCAGGTATTCCTACTCTCCGACGCCAGAACAATGCGCTCATCGAGTCGTAAGCCATGATGTTTCGCCGACAAAAATCGATGACCAAAAGGATCCAGTGAGCTAATGTGTGTACGGGCATGTACACTTTCTCCACATCCAACCACGGTGTCAGCATCAAATCTTGATTACCATATCCTAGTATGTGATCTAGTAAATGTATATGCTTTGACCAGTTGAATAAACATTTGTCATCGGCTGCTCCCCACAAAGCCTTTATGGAGGACAAGAGGACGTAGAAGTATGTGTCTGTAGTCGTGAATGACTCGGACATCTTTACCAACTTCCCTTTCTTGCTGAAGTAGTAGAGTACAACGTTGATGTGCTGCAACATTATAAATGAATGTGTCAAATCATTATGTATTAATATAAATAACATGTCGACATTTTAGTCACACATGACAACTTGGTCACTAAACGGTATGTCAAACAAAACGTGACAATCATGTCACTAAACATAACGAGTTCAAGAAATAAGCGGAAAAATAACATATATATTATATTGAGTACGAGTATTCTTTATTGTCCATTATTATAACCGCACAAATAAAAAAAAAGTGTAACACATTATTTGACAATATGTCACGGTGTTCATGTGAAAAAGGATCAATCACATAAAAATATAAAAATTCAAACAAGCACACATTAAAAGAAAGAAGGAGAAATTCCACATGTGAAGTCGGTGGCGCTAATAAACCAGTTTATAAAACCAATAATTCATTTCCCACAGATTATAAAACCAAGTCTTATTGGTAATGGTCACCACAGTATAATCAAAATGTGCATTCAGTTTGTTATCCTTCTCCCTATCATGGACCTACAAAACAAACCAATAATTTTCGACGGTTATAAAATTGTTTATGAATATTACGTGACCATGTTGTCACGAAATGGGTACTCATTACATGTTGTCATGAAAAGGATCTTTGTTACCATGTTGTCACGAAACAAATATACTTAAATGTACTCGTGGGGTTAGATATTGGCTCAGCAAAAAAGATACTTCTCTAACTTCTTCTGTGATTTTATAAACTTTTGAATTTTGGGAGGCAGTGGTGTAGGCGTGTAATGGGCCAGTGGCTTCCTCGACCTTAATGACTTCTCAGGTGAAGAGGACGCCATCATTACCTTCTGGGGATGACATGAAAACAACCAAGGAATTTACCTCACCAACCCCCTCGACTGGACGGTTGGGAGTTTTGGATTCCTGAGTAACTTCCGCTTTGTATTTTTCCATGCAGTCACTACCCTGAGGAGTCTTGTTCTGGTCGCCGTGATCCTCTGTTGGTTTATCGGCATGACTGTCTTCATCGTGATCATCACCGTCCGTCCGTCGTAAAAGCTTGTCCACTTTACAACCATCTTTTCCCTCTGTCTGCTGACTTTCTTCGTTTTCTTCTTCCTTTTCTTCTTCTTTTTCTTCTTCATCATCATTTATACCTTGTTGTTCCCTGTCTCCATCTTCCACATTCTTCTCTTCCTCTCCATCTTGGTCGTTGCTGCATCTCGAAAAAGAGTTATTGGCTAAGACTGGTTTGGGGGGGGGGGGGGGGGGGGGGGGGGGGGGGGGAGAGAACATTGACGATTCATAGCTCCAAATCTGGAGCAGGATTAGGAAACTTTGAAGGTGAAGTTTATTGTGCTTGTGCTTCCCAGAAGAGAAGTTTTTCTTCTTCTTCGTGACAAAGTTTGTTACTAACTCGATGGAAAAGTTACACACTACGTTGCGCAGGGATAATCGTTAAACACGATGGGGTCATCCACCATCTTGATGAAAATCTATTTGTTTTAACTACCAAGCTATGATGCTTTTAAGAAATATATATATTCATGATAGCATTTACCACATTACTTGATGAAAATCGTCGCAAAATATTTGACTGTTGTGACAACTTGTTGTCACGACATACATATACTTCGTGATAATTTTGTCACGAAATCGGATAAATTTTGTCACGAAACTTCAGTATTTATAGTAAAAAATACTTAATTACACAAACTCAGGAAGAAGGCACAAGTGTAGTCGATGCGGAAAAGTAGGGCATAACATTGCAACATGTCGCAATGGAATCCCAACATAATGACTTGTTTTAAGTACCGTAAAACTTCATTTGATAAAACG
Organism: Urtica urens; assembly: GCA_958296335.1. Taxonomy (NCBI): domain Eukaryota; kingdom Viridiplantae; phylum Streptophyta; class Magnoliopsida; order Rosales; family Urticaceae; genus Urtica; species Urtica urens. Next base: position 20,991,594 of record OY282523.1, on the reverse strand, counting down.
TATATGGTTTTTTTACTTCGAAGAATTAAAATCCATTTGGTTTAACTAACAAGCTATGATGCTTTTAAGAAATTTTATATTTTCATGACAACATTTACAAAATTTAGTGATGAAAGTAGTCACGATGTATCTGCCTATCGTGACAACTTGTTATCACAAAACACATCTAACTGTAGTTATGCTACTGTGTAAAGTTGAATTATGTGTAACTAAAGTAAACAAAATTGTCACAACTCAATAGGGGGTTAAATGGTTGTCCAAATTTGAATCTTCCATGAGCCCGGGTTTGAGTTGTACTTTCAAATATCACGCAACAAAATAATATTAAATAGCATTATAAAATACCATATTTTACTATTCATGTTTTCATACCTCTTTAAAATCCAAAATATCGCCAACATCTTTAAACTTAATTTTTTTACTTAGTATTACACATAGAATGAAAATCCATTTGTTTTAACTAACAAGCTATGATGCTTTTAAGAAATTTTTATATTTTTGTGACAACATTTACCAAATTTTGGTACAATAGTCGTCACGAAATATCTGGCTGTCGTAACAACTTGTTGTCATGAAACATATATATTTCGTGACCATTTCGTCACAACATAAGGTAAATATTGTCACGAAACCTCAGTATTTTGTGATGACTTCGACACGAAATTTACATTTTTAGCCTAATTCGATTGTGGTTGACTTGGAAGAAGTTTAGCACCGGTATCCAGTCTCTTCGACGATGTTTTAGCAGATTTAAAATAAAAAAATTATTCCCTTAAACATATGTGACTCTATCACACTTTTAGGGTAACATAGGAAGAGATGTAGTCATAATATTTATTGGTAAATGTGTTAAAATAGATACAAACTTTTATACTTAATGTTTTACTTAGTATTACACAAAGAATGAAAATCCATTTGTTTTAACTACCAAGCTGCGATGCTTTTATGAAGTTTTTATATTTTCATGACAACATTTACCACATTTCTTGACGAAAATGGTCACGAGATATTTGACTGTTGTGACAACTTGTTGTCACGACATACATATACTTCGGGACAATTTCGTCACGAAATGGGGTAAATTTTGTCACGAAACTTCAGTATTTATATTAAACATATTTAATTACACAAACTCAGGAAGAAGGCACAAGTGATGTCGATGCGAAAAAGTAGGGCATAACATTGCAACATGTCGCAATGCAATCCCAACATAATGACTTGTTTTAAGCACTGTAAAACTTAATTTGATAAAATGTATATAGTTCTTTTAGTTCGAAGAATGAATATCTATTTGTTTTAACCAACAAACTATGATGCTTTTAAGAAATTTTTATATTTTCGTGACAATATTTACCAAATTTCGTGACAAAAGTAGTCACGAAATATCAGCCTGTCGTGACAATTTGTTGTCACGAAACACATATAAGTGTAGTTATGCTACTGTGTAAAGTTGAATTACGTGTAATTAAAGTAAACATAATTGTCACAACTCAACAATGGCTTAAATGGTTGTTCAAATTTGAATCTTCCATGAGCCCCCGATTCGAGTTGTACTTTCAAGTATCATGCTGCAAAATTATAGTAAATAGTATTATAAAATACCGTATTCTACTATTCATGTTTTCATACCCCTTTAAATCCAAAATATCGCCAACATATTTAAACTTAATTTTTTACTTAGTATTACACAAAGAATGAAAATCCATTTGTTTTAACTAACAAGCTATGATGCTTTTAATTTTTTTATTTTTTTTTATATTTTTGTGACAATGTTTACCAAATTTCGTGACGACATTCGTCACGAAATATTTGACTGTCCTGACAACTTATTGTCATGAAATACATATATTTGGTGACCATTTTGTCACGAAATAGGGAACATATTGTCACGAAACCTCAGTATTTCGTGACGATTTCGACACGAATTTTACATTTTTTGCCAAATTCGATTGTGGTTGAGTTGGAAGGAGTTTAGCACCGGTATCCAGTCTCTTCGACGATGTTTTACCAAATATAAAAATAAAAAAATTATTCCCTTAAACATATGTGACTCTATCACACTTTTAGGGTAGCATAGGAAGAGATATAGTCATAATTTATTGGCAAATGTGTTAAAATAAATACAAACTTTTATATTTAATTTTTTACTTAGTATTACACAAAGAATGAAAACCCATTTGTTTTAACTACCAAGCTATGATGCTTTTAAGAAATTTTTATATTTTTGTAACAACATTTACCACATTTACAACTTGTTGTCACAACATACATATACTCCGTGATAATTTTATCACAAACTGAGGTAAATTTTGTCACGAAACTTCAGTAATAATTAAAACATATTTATATAAAAAATTATAATGTCATCAAAAAAGTACCTAAATATGCAAATTTAAATAAGTAATACAAAAGATAGTTAATTACTGTCTTGACATTGCAAATGTCACCAAAAAACATATAACAAACCATTCTTCTAAACGTATTCTTCCATGATCTTCAAAGCTCAATGCCTCAGTAGCTGCATACACATCTTCCTACGGTAAATCAGCATGTAATCCGGGTTCAATTGTAAAAGAGAAATATCATGAATCAATGTTTCGGCACACTTGATGCAAAACATGCCGCATTTACTCCTACAATGAAAAACATGTTCAATTTAGTAATTTACTAATTTTCACTCGAATATATTTACGTAAACATAACAGAATAATTCTTACGAGTCTGTTTGTTGTGGAATTCCCCTATTTATCACCGTAAACGGGTCCAAGTTCCTACCAACGAGGCTAAACACAGTAAGTAGTTTGGGTAGGAAGTCAGCCAGTTGAAATAGCGAGGAGTCGTTTATTTCATGCCTTGAATTCATCGAGTCATACACTGTTAGTCTTCTTAGGCGAATGTTAATGACAACAAAAATCCAGTGGTTAATGAAACATTGATTGGTATGTATATGTTCTCAACTTCCGCCCATGGAACGAGGCACTCCCCACTTTCAGGAAGTCCTAATATATGGTTAAGTACGTCATCATCCAACGACCAGTTGTAGTTCTTTGGATCCTCGGATCTGACCCATGCATTCCTAGCGGCCATCAACATGTCGAAGAAGAAACAGTCGATTGTCGTGAATGACTCATACAACTGATTCAACGTACCCGTCTTCCTGAAGTAGTAGTACGCCATGTTGATGTGCTGCAACAATATTTATTACACCAAAACAATAGTAAGATATGAACAAACAAACAAATTCTTTAGATTACAAATTGTTTTTACGAACCTCCTCACTAAGCTAATGTGGACGGTTCTAAAGACTCAAAAACCATGACTTCTTCGATACAGTGGCCATGGTGTAGGCAAATACTGTATCCATATTTTCCTCATTTTCATCGTATTTGGAAGAACTGCATAGTCACGAAGAAGATTTTAGAAACAAGTAAGTTAGAAATAATGGTTACTTACGAAAGAGTAAAAATCGACTTACTCATCCGCATAGGAGGTTTCAAGCCTATGAACAAGCCATTCACGCGCTTTGTTCAAGTCAACCCTACGGGGTTGACCTAGTGGATCGGAAAAGAGATACGACATTGTTTTCTTTTGTTTTCCTAGACATCTCAAAATTAAGTACGAGATTCTTGTAAAATTAATTTCGACGCCTTGTAAACAACGTAGTATTTAACATGATCGAAATAAGGTAATTATAGGTAATTAAAAATTTATGGTCACAAATATACATATTTTGAGACCATATTGTCAAGAACATACGTTGTAGTGACAACATGGTCACGAAAAGAACAGTTCGTGACCATGTTATCACGAGTTCATCATTTTGTGACGACAAGATCACGAATGATTCGTTTCTTGACGATATAGACACGAAATGTATAAAACATACCTGTGTCAACATCGTCTTAAAATGTATTCATGGATTTTAGTTTCGTGAGTATCTAAAACATTCATTCCATCATATGCATATTCATAAAATCCAAGGAAAACACTAGAATAATAGTTTTCTAACCTTGTCGGAATCGGACGACGCAGTGATGAGTCGTAGGAAATTTTCTAACTTTTTCCGCTTTCCGGAGAATGACAAGAAATCCTCTTCCGTGAAGGTCCGGCCAAGACTTGTACGACGGATGCTTGTACGTCATCGCTGATTGAACACGAAGAAGATGTTTTACTCATCGTTTGTTTGCGCGAGGGAGAAGGGGCAATTTTTTGTTATTTTTGGGAGCGAAAGCAGAAGAAGACAGAGAGAAGAAAGATAAGTGAATAAAATGAAGAGTCGGTAGTTTTCAAAATTTAAACCAGAAGAAAGATAGAGAAACTGAAGCGTCTCGACGGGATGGTAGTGGCTGGCTGGCCATATGACGTGTCGAAGAAAAGCGAAGAGGCGGAAGATTGCGTGATAACCGACGCGGCGTGTGACAGATCAGCGTGTGAGCTCTTTAATGCTGTGAGAGAGAGAGAGAGAGAGAGAGAGAGAGAGAGAGAGAGAGAGAGAGAGAGAGAGAGAGAGAGATTAATAGAATTAATTAATGAAGGGTAGAGATATAACTGTTATTCCAGGTTCAAAAAGTAAGGGTAAACTCGAGAGAAAAATATCCTCTCTCCTCCCGACTGCTAGTTTAGTCCTGTTTTTCAAAAAAACACATTGTTGGAAAATCACCCTATTATACTCCTACTTTTGGGAAAATCCCAATTTAACTAGTAGAAATTCATAATGAGTAAAAGAGTTTAGAGTTGTAAAAAATGTTGCGATATTCTGTAAGAACATCTTAAAATGAGTGCAATGAGTGGTTCTTATTGTTTCACCATTAGTATAAATCATTGTCCATATTGTTTCAAAGAGTACTAGTCTCCTAAATTTGTCTTCAAATAGTCCTAAAATGTTCTTATGGTGTAGGTCCTAAACACTTTGGTTGTGTATTTTTTTATTGAGTAAAGAGTGTGAGTGTTTCCCACAAAAAAGTTGTATTCAACAAGATGGTATCAAAACGAGGTTATTAGTTAGGTTGTTTGATATTTTGAAATTATTAGTATGCTTTGTCCCTGCAGCTATGACTGATCTTCCACATCAAAACTAATTTATTTGGATTGTTCGTGAGTAAGTTTTTTGTGTCGTAAGTAGCTGATGACCTGCAAGTTGTGTGTCAAAAATATCTTCATTAGCATTATTTTATAGTTCTACCAACACGATAGGTGATCTCCAAGTCGTTGGAGGAATCAAGAAACTCAACAATTGTAACATGTGGGAAATGTGCATGATGTCCTACTTACAAGGACATGAGTTTGGGGAGGTCGTTAGCGAGAGCAAAACTTCGCCACCAGAGGAAGATGTCCTTGCGCAAATTGAGAATCATAACATGCAAATGAATGTTTTGCTCGAAGACTACTGTTAAAGAGGAGATACTTGAGCACATTCGAGATGAGAAGACACCGAAAGAAGCATGTGACACATTTGTCACACTTTTCTCAAAGAAGAAAAATATGAGGCTACAACTGCCGGAGAGCGAGTTGTTATAAATCTCACAACGTGACATGACGATTGCTTAGTATGTCTACAAGGTCAGGTTGATATGTTGGTAGATAACTGAACTAGATCCAAAGTCTGTCATTGGAGAAGCTCGAATAAAGAGGGTCATCATCCATAGATTGTAGCCAGAATGTAGAAGCTTTGTTATTGGTGTACAAGGGTGGCCCGCTCAACCACCACTTGTAAAATTCAAAAATTTGTTAGCAAGCCAAGAAGCCACTAGTAAGGATACGAAAGGCATCACACTGAAGATTGAAGATGAAGCACATTAATAAGGACGTTTTACACGTGATCATTATTGATGCCAGGCTTCGTCTCATGGAATTTGCTTAGTGGGTCCAATTCTAACAACCCATTATAACAAAATACTGCTGTTTCTTGATATGACTTGCAGAGAATGAGGTCCAATAAGAAAACTCGGACAATGATACATACTCACAAAAAACAAGGTCCTTGACCGCAGCTCGATGAGTACGAATGAAAAAATTCAGCTCGAAGACTGACGTGGTTTCAACTATTGGATTCAAACCCGGGACAACAATTATAAAGTGGAGCAGTGGATTATAATACCTCACAAAAATTTAAGGAATTCAAATCTAAACTGCTAACATTTAAACGAATATATATTATTTTCTAAGTCACGTTCGATTTACTATTGTTTTATGCCCATTGAAATTTTTTGTCTTTGTTAATCGATATTTCTCCTGTAATCAGATACACGTTTATTCAATAATATCCTTTTACTTATTCGCAATTCTTGAAATAACTTTTTTTTTCGTCGAGTTCCTTGTTAATTTATTTAGCAATTGTACTAACTTGTATAGTTCACCATTATTCACATACTATTTTCCTATATTTAAATTGTTAGCTATTGATTTGATTTACTTTTTGTACTAAGTTCTCATTGGAACAATAACTCGTATGGAAAGTTCGGTTAGCATCATGGGCTTCGGAGTTGAATTCTCTTGATTTGATCTAAATTAATTATGTTGGCATACTCGTGTCTTATAGGTGAGAAGTTTTGGATGAGAATTGTGTCACATTCGACATCCACTTGATCAGAGGGCTACTAGCCTAGAAGATACGTTAAATAGCTATTCATTTCAAAACAATTAATAATTTTAAAACCAGGAGATTACAACCATTATAATTCGGTAATTCAATAAAACTATATTTGTAAACATTTGATATACTTTATTCACTAGTAACGCTTAAAAACTAGTCATTTATTCCATTTTCTTGTCACGATTAATTTTTCACCATGGATTTTATAATTAAAAGTTACATTTTCTTTTTTGGCAAAAGCGACTCAAAAAGTAGTCGCTTTCTTATAATTTTGACCACTTGCCTGATCTTCCTTGCTCTTGCCCATGCTGAGTTCTTGCCACATTAGATTTCATGGATAGGCCTAACTTATGATAAATGAAAGGCTAAGCTGTTGATCGTGAATAGGAAGGAAATGCACTTAGAATTAGAAATACAAAGTACTATACTTTACATGTTTAAGAGAAATACCAATTCGCAAGCCAAGAAAAAACTAAAACAATGGCATTCTTAAACACGAATCTAGGAAATTGAACACCAAATATGCAACAATGGTAAACTGAAATCAACACACAAGTTTTACCATGGTTCAATCTTAAATGAACTACTCCAGCCTCATCAATCTCTTCTTTATCTTTATCGAATCGATCACACTACAAATATAGTTTACAAACTTTAGATTAAAGAAGAACCTCTCAATCGCTCAAGTATGTCCAGTTGCTGTTTCTCTCTGTGTTTTATTTGTGATTCTCTCTCTTTTGACAACCCATGGAGTCCCTTTTGAAATCTTGTTTAACGCTTGACAAGATGTCTCACGCGATATAGAGCCAATGTGTGACAACTTGTAAAAAAGTGTGAGATGATAAATAAATAAACAGTGAAAAAAATAACATAAGATTGGTAACTTAGTCAAGTGTAAAAGAATTCACTAAAAAAATGTCAATAATACACCAATGACTTTATATGAGTCTGAACATAATTTTTTTTTGGATAAGTGTTCAAAGAAATATATCGCCACGATCAAATTAATAGTTTATCACTCTATCAATCGGCTGGACTTCACTTCCAGCTCGTGCAATATGCCTCGAACATGTCTAGGATTTTTTTTCTGAAAAATGGGCTATAAATCTTTGTATTTTGTATTTTTCCGGGAGTCGGTTTGACCCAATGACAAGGGTTAGAGATCCTTTTAAAGTTAGTAAGGAGGCCATGTGGCTTAGTGATTCCGTGAATGATCTTGGTTTAATGAATGAAAACACTAAGGATGTCATCAACATTAATCAAGTTAGCGTGATGAAGTTAGCTACGAAGGTGAAGCCAACATAAATTTTCACCAACTCACTACCAATGAGCAAGTTCAGCGAAACAATTTAGTTTTATGAGATTGGTTAAAGCTTGAACACCATTTGAAAAGGGTGCGAGAGAGAGTTTCACTAAAGCACATAATGCCAAAAGAAGGTTGAAAATTGTGAGCTTAAGTATCTTCTCATTGATTAATGTCAGCATCGACACATCAGCACCATGACAAGGACACACCAAGTTAATAAACAAGATTTAGTTAGCCAACATATATAAAGTCTTTGAGTACCAGAATATCTTGATCCCTATGTCATGAATTAGAGAGAGAACAAACGTAATAGAGAGAACTCCGCTCGGAGATTGTTCGGAGAAAGATCTTATAGTCGAAAGCTGATGTTTTCTTATAATCGGAGTAGGTAATTATTCATAATCGATCAAAAATAAAATAAAGTTCCCTTATCTCAAGTTAGACTAGGATCGCATTCTCCGAAGTACAATTAATTTTGTGTCTTCATTATTCTTCTTCTTTCATTTCTTTGTTCTTGTGTTTGTTTTGTTCTAAGTACTTGCATATTTAAGTTTCGTTCGTTTGTGTTTGATTAGTATAGTCGTCTGTGATTTTTTAAATTTCGTTATGTAATGAGTATGAAAGTTCATGATCTTGTTTGTTCCGTCAGGGATTTAATTTCTATTTTTTTTTCTTTTGACTATTAGTTTTTGCGTCATGCGTACTCTCAAGAGCATAATAAGAAACTCTGGGGAAAAATCTTTTGCAATCTGACATCGGCTATGAATGTAAACTTTTGTTAGTTGATGAAGATCGATGTAAAGTGGTTGAGATGTTCGTCTTCAATAATTTTACCATTTCCTTTATTTTAAGCTAACTTTTTAGCGTTGGTGAAGTTCGAACGACTTTTTAATTGGAAATCATGTAATATTATTATTTAATTTACCAATTGTTTTTAAAGTAATAAGGGTAATTTTGATGAATAATCATGTAAACTATATGAAATTTGGTTATACACAAGTTTTGGTTAATAAATTGAAAATAGCCAGTCTAATCTGTTTACAAAAGTTTAGAGATAACAGTACCTCAAAGTAGTTCCCGTCCCTTATCACGTATTTAATATAAAAAAAACCGAGAATCAATGACATTAACAATGTAATAATGATGATCAAATACACATAGACACTGTTCGGTTACAGTGTCAACTATACTACACGATGTAAATATAACATAAACATGATGTAAATTATACTAATTATAAACACGGTGTAAATATTACATAGTAAATATAGCGTAAAGATGTTGTAAACTATACTAATTCCAAACACGATTTCAAATATTACAGTGTAAATATAACGTAAACGATGTAAATTAACACGTACCAAATTCTTGAAGGGATAAATCATCATCATCAAACAAACTCATACCTCTCGAAATTTTTTTTTTTTTTTTTTTTTTCAGATCAAAACTGGAAATATGCTATTTTATTATTTTGTTTAGGCCGGCCAATATGAAAGAGAAAAAAATTTTAGGTAGATAATATCAAAAAATAAATAATGTTTCATTTAATATAGGATTTTAACTAATTAGAAAATAAAAATTGATTGAGTATTTAATCAAAAATCTCGGGAAAGCTGGTCAACCCACGTATTAAACAAATTTGAATTTTGAATTTCAAATTCGAATCTAAAATTTAATATCAATATTTCATAAATAATCGGCAAATTAAAGGTAGTTTGGACTGTTTACATTATGTAAACGAAACTCTTTGACAATTTCTAGTTTATTAACGATATCTTAGGCATATGTAAAATGAAAATGTTTTATAAGATTATGGAGCCAATTTTAGTTAAGTATTCACTATCAAATACTTACCTGGGCTCTTGGATTTAAATAATATAAACAAAATGCTAGTGGGTTTAAGTCCAAATATGTCGGGTTTCTGTGATTCATAACTTTGGATATCCTAACTCACACCTGAAATATATCATAATATTTAAATTACCTAGCAACTCACATGAACTGTATTCTATGTTTCAATATCTTGACCTCTATCTGATGTATGTATATACATATAAATATGTTGACCTCAACCCGGTGGTCTGTCTCTTTTATATTTTTGTTTTGCTCAATTTGTTTTTTGTCCTTTCCTAGATTGGCCTCAACTCAAGTAACAAATCAGTTTGCTGGTGCCACGAGAACGGGTTTTTGTTTTATACCAATATTGAAAAATTCAATAATTCGCCATACCCTTCTATTATTATTATTATTTCAGAAATCAAGTATGTTCAACTACTAAATCCTACGTATAGATTTCTGTTTGTACGGGTACACAAATAATAGTCCCTAAAATTCGAAGCTAGAAATTTTATATCCGTAGTCATATATGTCTTTCCGACAAGTGGGGTTATGTCTGGTCAATAATTATAGCTCAAATCAAAGCATCTCCAATCTAAGAAGAAAATTTCCCTAGTTATCTAGGATGTAATTTATTTATTATTTTTTTTGTTGAAGGCAAGCATGCAATTTATTTTCATTTCCCCCTTTTGATTTGTTTTGGATATAAATGTATTAAGTTCCTCTTCAAAAATAAATAAATAAATGTTTTTAAGTCATATTCAATATACTTCGTGCAATGAATCTGATAACATTTTGTTAGCTCTGAAAAAGTTAAGACAAAAAAAATTTGGACGGAATTGTAATATAATAATCACTCTTTCGCAAACTGTAAGTACATAACAAAATATATGATGTATCATTTCGTAATATAAACACCTTTTCGAACGTTATGTAAATGCATAATCATCGCCATTTAATTAATATTTACGAAATGTTGACTAAATAGCACTGTGAAAGCTTAAAAACGACAATATACTTAATCTAACTTTGTTTACTACTCGGTAAAAACCAACATACTTCTAACCATATGTAAGATTTGTTTAAAAGAATTTTGACCAATAAAATATGCTTAGATTGTAAAGAAGATTTTATTTGTTGTAGTTGTTTATTAGAAAAACTTCATTCGGCGTAGAAGCATGGATTTCGTTCTCGAACCAATAATATTTATAACGTTTAGTGTAAACGTCGTAAAACAACATAATTTTACAATATTAGACATTAAAGTTTTAAAAGTACACTTCCAACAATGCATAACCTAAACTTTATACAAGAACCATTGTAGGATTCACCATTTTTTTAAGTTACATATAGGCGTGAATAAGCGAATATAATTTACATCTAATTATAATAGTTAAATTCAATGAAGAATCATATGTAAGAGATTTATGATAATATCATATTTTTAAATATAATTTTTGTTATTCCATTCGAATTGACTTATTTTTATTAGGCAAGTATCGCATGTGCTATTTTTGTAATAATATCGTGGTACTTTCTATGAGCTATTTTCGGACACTTTCCTTATTCGCAGATTCTGGTATTGAAAATTTCTTACAAAGATCATATGTGCACTTAAGGACATCAAAAACTCTAAGAAAACCTTCTAGTTTTGGACGCTATAAAAATTGAGCTGCTTCCTTTAGTCTCCTTGATGTTTTTCAAAGAGACCACAAAGTTTCTAGACAGGTAGAATCGCTGGACTGGAAATCTGCGATCTTTGCGAATCGCAGTGTAAGAATCACTTCACACACTATGATTGACTCGATTGATTTTGTGTTATACGTGAAAGAGCTGGTCACGATTGAAGTTAATTGATATTAAAGAGACACTGCAGAGAGTGTTCTTAAGGTGGAACTCAGCGGAGGCTCTAATTCAGGGGCAGGGGCCGAATTAGATTTTCATATTGTACTTAAGTAATATTGACATTGATGTTTAGGCTATTCATACAAGACCATCAATGTGTTATTAACTATATTGTTAGTAAATTCTTTCCACCCAATTATATGCCCCTAAATGCAGGCGGTGTTGCACCGAACTGAGTTAGTATTTTTTGTCATTTACTTTCCCTGCATTTAGTTACTGTCGTCTTATATTTGCTCAGAAAAGTGTTACACATATTGTTGCATCATTTGAGTGTAACATCTTCCAAAGCTGCTAACCAAATTTCAATTTGTATCAGAGCAGACATCCTGAAGCCTAGGGTGGTTTCCTGTTTTGTTAAATTATGCTAAGATGGACAGTTTCAGGGAAGGTGAATCAATGAATCACCCTCCTAAACTTGATGGTTCTAACTATGGTTATTTGAAGGCATGGATGTGTGCTTTCTTTAAATTTATCGACAACAAAACCAGGAAAGTTGTGATAAATGGTTGGCTCCTTGTACTCTCTTGAATGCAGAAAATGTTGGAAAAGTCTCAAGCCTAAGAAGGATTAGGTAGCTGCAAAAGATGAAGAACCTCTTGGAAATTTTAGAGCGCTTAATGTCATTTGCAACGGAGTTGGCAAGCATCTTCAAAATTATTAATACTTGCACAAGTGCAGAAGAAGCCTGAGAGATTCTGGAAATCGCTCATGAAGGAACTGTTAAAGTTTACAGCTCAAAGCTTCAATTTCTTGGCACTCAATTTGAAGCATTATCAATGAATGAAGATGAGACACCAACTAAATTTAATGTTGGAATTCTTGATATTGCTAATGAGTCTGTTCCTGTTGATGTTCCAATGTCAGATGAGAAGCTGGTGAAAAACTTCTTAGGTCTTTATCTTCCAGATTCTAGATGAAAATTAGAGTCATCAAAGAGGTCCAAGACTTAGCGACTATGAAATTGAATGAATTAATATGCTCCCTCATGACATATGAACTGTGTATTCCCATATCTGATAAGCGCAACAATATTATGGCCTTGAGGAGTCCTCTTAATGAACGTACTGATCATGTATCTTTTGACTCTAAGGAAGACATCTGTAGAGGTCGATTTTCACCGAATCTCTTTCAGTCACAAGGATTAACAATGATAATTTATATGTGTGAAGGCCAAATTAATGCGTTAATATCCTTGAGTTTTATGTATATGGGAGCTCAGTCTCTTTCGTTTATTAGCTTGGAAGCTTGTCAAAGAATACAAACAATGGTGAACAGTGACGACTAATATCTCTCTCTTTAGGGTTTCGATCCCCTTCTATGTGGTCTTTACATTGATATTTATAGTCTCTCTTTTTGGTGTGTGAGATCTCTAGGGTTTGTTCCTCCATTAGGGTTTCCCCTTTCGGCCCGGCCTTTCTTTGACCGGCTCCGCGATTCCTTCCTGATCTTTACCTACTAAATCCCGTGATTGCCGCTCTTTGGACTGACTCTCTGACGCCAAGTCTTCTTGCGCACGCTTCCGCTTTCCCACTCTTTTCACAGCGACGACATTCCTTCTAAGGCAGGACCCCTTCGAGGAAAAAAGGGGAATACTCCATCGAGGAGTATCGCCTCGCAGAAAGGCCTCCTTGCGAAGAGCTTTCCTCGCATTCATTCACCCTCCTCGCTCGGAGCTAGACCCTCCTCGCGGGGGTGAATCTCTCTCTTCGTGTCACTGTCACCAGGCGCGGGCCCCGCTTACTTTTTCCGCATTTTGTCGTTTCGAGAGTCGAAACGACATGTGATTATGTTAAGAGGGATTTGACGAAATCCTACCTTAACAGTTAGTCCCCCATTTTATCAAGTGTGGGCACTTGGTAAAATAATAAGAAAAATCCTCTCGATGGGCCCCTTTCACTGGGCCGAGCCCTTTTGTTGATTGACTGCTCGCAGTCGTTTTTGCTCCTGTTGCCCCTTTTGGGCGCGTGGTCTTGGTTTCCTTGAACTCCTTGGGGGCAGAGTACTCGAGTGCCTTTCTCCGTATAGGTCTATTCCTCTCACAACTCCCAGCCGTACAACAGTTCCCCAGGACGTCTTTTCCCTCAGCGTCCCTTCGTATTTCAGCCGTTGATTTGCCTGCGTCGCTTCGGATTCCAACCGTTGGATCTGCCCGTCCCCTTCCTATAAATTGCGGGTCTTAGTGGGAGTGGGATTTCAAATCCTGTGTCCTTTCGTTCTACTGTACTCCCTCAATTTGGTATCCCGCCTAATCCTTGTCATTCAAATTTGCCCCATCGTTATCTTCTCGCTTTCCCTATGGCCCTGACCCTAACTTCGCCAGGTCTCGGCCGCGTCCTCATGGGTGGCCCCGATCGCTCCGCCATGACCTCCGAGCGGCTCCGCGTTATCCGGGAGAGGTATTGTGACAGGGACGTCTGTCAGGTTCGTCTTCCGTACCCCGGCGAGCGGCCAGAAGACCCTTTGGATGAGAGTTGGGTCGCCGTCTATGAGGGTTTCTTTCTCGACGCGGGGCTCCGCTTCCCCGTTCCGTACCTTCTCCTCTCTTTTCTTCACGCGTTCGGCATTCCCATTGGCCAGATGCATCTCAGTGCCATTCGCCTTGTCTTGTGCACCATGGGTGTCGCTGCCGAGATGGGGGTTTTCTTGGCCCTGGAGGATCTGATGCGCTTGTACAGGCCATTCTTGGTTGCTAGGCGCCTGGGGCGCTTCACGCTCATCCCCTTCGATCGGGACCCGATCGTCCTCAACACTCCCTCTGACACGCCGGGATGGCAGAGCTATTATTTCTTTGTCAAAGTCGACAACAGCTCCTTCGGCTACCATCACGAGTCATTGCCCACGATGGGTAGAGGTCGACCAATCACCCCCAGCATATTCGCCTAGCTCGGGTGATCCTCACGAGACCATTTTCAAGGGAATTCGTCGGGCTCTCCTTGCGAGCACGCGTCGTGACTGGGGAAGATTTTTCCGAGACCCTCGGCGGCTGGTGTAGCTTGGGATATACCGGGAGGGGTTCATCAATGGCCCGCCTATCTCCGACTGCTTCCCGGTCGAGTTTCGTGGACCGGGGCCCGCGATTGGTGGCCCTTTCCCCGACGCGACCGTGGAAGGAGCGAGCTCGGTACCACGAGTCGAAGGGAAGAATCTCGAAGACGAAGAGAGCTCGCCCGAGCGACCCCTCCTACTGAGGCATAATCGCGCCCCTCGCATGCCGAGGGGCCCCACGGGGATCTCATCTCGTGCCGAGGTTGCTGCGGGAAAACGACCCGTCGGAAGTGGTGCTAACGACCGTCACGCAAAGAGAGCCAGGAGCGAGGGCGTATCCGGTGCAACGCCGCGTGCCGTGGGGGTTCGCATTGCTTCACAGCAATGTGCTCCTCCGGACGCTTTTCCAGGATCTCCTCAACTGGAGCCCCTGCAGCGACGGCCGGGCCGCCCGTATCCTACTTCTCCTCTTCCTTCATCCTCCGTTTCTTCTCACTCTTCGCTTTCTCTTCCTTCTCACTTCTCACCCTCCGTTTCTTCTCACTCCTCGCCTTCTCTTCCTTCTCACTTCTCACCCTCCGTTTCTTCTCACTCCTCGCCTTCTCTTCCTTCTCACTTCTCACCCTCCGTTTCTTCTCACTCCTCGCCTTCTCTTCCTTCTCACTTACACCCTCCGTTTCTTCTCACTCCTCGCCTTCTCTTCCTTCTCACTTCTCACCCTCTCTTCCCGCTCTTCTGCCCTTCGCTTCGGCTTCTTTTCAGCCTTCACCTCCTCCTTCGCCTCTCGCTTCGGCTTTTCTTCGCCCTCTACCTTCTCCTTCGTCTCGTCTCCCTCGCTCTCCCTGCCGTTATCCCCCGGCCGGTCCTCGTGTGCCTCCCCTCGTCACCCCCGGTGAGCCTGACTGGGATTCGCCCGTCGAGGTCTGGAGGGAGTATTCCTTGCGCACTGTTGCGTGCATAAAAGGCACGAAGGCTCGACGGAGGCTCCGAGAGGGCTCAGCCCCGCCACTCGGCCCAGCGGCCTCCCTTGGCCTCTCCTTGACCCGGCCAAAGGCCGGCCCAAGACTACTCACCCTGGCAAAGGCCGGGTGAAGCTTCCACTCGGCCAAAGGCCGGCCCTGGCTACCCCTTGACCAAGCCAAGGGCCGGCCCAAACTATTCACCCGGCCAAAGGCCGGGTGAAACTTCCTCTCGGCCGAAGGCCGGCCCTGGCCTTTCCTCGACCCGGCCAAGGGCCGGCCCAAACTATTCATCCGGCCAAAGACCGGGTGAAACTTCCTCTCGGCCGAAGGCCGGCCCTGGCCTTTCCTCGACCCGGCCAAGGGCCGGCCCAAACTATTCACCCGGCCAAAGGCCGGGTGAAACTTCCTCTCGGCCGAAGGCCGGCCCTGGCCTTTCCTCGACCCGGCCAAGGGCCGGCCCAAGATCTTACATTCGGCTGAAGGCCGGACGAGAGGCTCCCCTCGGCCAAGGGCCGTTTCCAGGCCTCCTTGGCCGGTCAAAGGCCATTCTCGGCTCAAATATGCTCACAAGACATGCTCTATAAATAGAGGACGCGATTCCCAATAACGGGTAACGAATACTTGAGTACCGAAACGCTGCTGAACTCGGACTTCACTCGTTTCTCTCAAACCTTAAACCTCTAAACTCTAAACCCTTTCTATCCACCTTAATCCAACTAATGTTGAGCGTCGGAGAGGTAAACAGAGGCACCCCCTCTGTTTCCCTTTGGTAGTTCATTTGATTCCTTTGCGTTTCAGATACTCGCGTAGCACGAACTCCATTGACAGCTAAGGCACGACTCGGGATACCGAGTTCGACACGCTAGAACCCGAACGCGACTACTTGGTCCGGCCCTGGGTCGAACCGTTTTGGGTTCCTAAATCGTTGTCCGAAAACGAGCGACAACATTTTGGCGCTAGAAGGAGGGGGCTGATTGACAAAGCCAACCTTGTTTCCCCATCAAACAACCTCCGAGAGGATGAGTCAGATTCCTGTTGCATCTACCGGCACTCGGGCGACGAACGCCAGATATGGCCTTCGAAGCCTTTCCCATTGACTCGGTGGTCAGCCTCGTGAGAACGAGAACGGGTCCCACGACTCGAGGGCTGATCCTGACGTTGCTCTCCGAGAGGATACAGCTAGACGACTTGCTGAGATTTTGGATCGGCCGGGGGTGGACAATACACTCATAGCCGATGTCCTCGGATATGACATTGACAGGAGTTCGTTCCGAGATGGTTCCGACCCAGAATATGTGGGGGAATCTCGGACAGGTGAGATAACTCCTCTCCCTGATCGAGAGGCGGACGCGAGACCACCTTCGCACCAACCCCCGCCGATTCGACCGACAGGTCCGCAATTCAGAGGCACTCCATCGGCAAACTCTCTGGGCGGTCGATCGCAATCGCGGTTCGAGCATAGAAGTACGCGGCGGGATGAAGGGGCAGACAGCCGAGGGACTCGAAAGACATTTCGACGCCGACCGGACTCGTCTCGTCGAATTCTCGACGTGGATATTAGAGAACACCTCACAGCTCAGAGGAACTCCAGGGGCGAAGACCTCCGGCAGAGATTGAATTCTCAGAGAGATGTGTTGCCAGCCGTTACGCTTGGCCGCCCAAGGACCAATGCGGCCGATCAGGCATCTAACGAGCGGCACCACGTGACTCCCTTGGCTCCAGCGGCCAGCCCCGCGGACGGGCTTGATATGGTAACAATGATCCAAAGCCTCCAAAACCAAATAATCGAGATGAGAGAGTCGGGAAAGCCACGACCCTATGGAGGGGACGAAGAATCATACTCCCCTTTCTCCGTTCAGATTTTGGCACAATCCTGTGGAGGAAATTTCAAGTTGCCTTCTATTCCTCCATACGATGGGCGCACAGACCCTCATTTTCACATCCAACACTATGAAACGTGGATGTCCATGCAAGGGCAGTCAGATGCAACGTTGTGTCAGGCCTTTAGTTTAACCCTTTCCGGAACAGGATTTGAATGGTTCAGAAGCTTGAAGCCGGGAAGTATTCTTTCTTTCAAGATTTTGAAAGAAACTTTCCTCGCTCGCTTCGCCACTCTCGTGATGCAGAAGAAGTCCAAAACTCATCTCTTGTCAATCAGGCAGGGCAGGGATGAAACTTTGAGGCAGTATCTCGCACGCTTCACTGAAGAATCGCATAAGGTGGAAGGCTTCGATGATAGGGATGCGATCACGGCAATCACTGAAAGAATTCGCACGAGTGACTTCCTGAAGTCGATCGTCGGAAAGGTCCCAAGGGACATGGCGGAGCTAATGACGCGCGCTCGCACATTCATGGGAGTGGAGGACTACCTTGAAGGCCGAGACGGTCGGAAGACCAATGGACAGCCTGGTCGCCGGCTAGGGGACCATGAGAAGGAATATTCTGATCCTCGAAAGAGGAGGAATAGGGGACAACAAGGTCTCGACGACCGACCCTTCTCAGGGGTCAGACCACCACGTCCGGACAGTTTTCGAAAATTTTCGACGTTCACTCCGCTGAACACCCCCCAAGAGCGAATATTGGCGTTACACCGCGACAAATTGGGTAGCCCAGCTCCGCTGACAAAAGATCCGGCAAAGCGAGATCGCAGCAAGTTCTGTGAGTACCACCAGGATCACGGTCCTCTAACTTCAGAATGCTATCAACTCAAAAGGCAAATTGAGGCGCTCATACAAGATGGGAAGTTGAAAGAGTATGTGCTCCGAACCTTGGGAGCGACGGCATCGGGGAGTGAGCGAGGACATCAAGAAAGGAAAGGTCCCGCCACGGTCACTGTAACCGAGTGACAGCCCGAGAACCAGATAGTTCACAATTACATATCGTGGGCTCCATTTTGGGTGGTCCGGAATGTGGAGACTCATGCGCCCAAAGGAAACGATACGCCCGCGAAACATCCCATTCAACAGCGGTGCATCACATAAATCACAGTCATGTGACTCCGCCTCCGAACGAGTTCGAATCCATGTTCTTCACAGGACAGGAAGCGACGAGGATCATGCACCCCCATAACGACGCAATAGTGGTTTCGGCCTCGATAGCGAACAATCTTGTCCGTCGAATTCTCATCGATAACGGGAGTTCCGCTGACATCATTTTCAAATCGGCCTTAGACAGAATGAAGTTGACCGGACTAAAACCAACTCCGGTGGCGACCCCGCTCTTTGGGTTCTCTGGTGAGAGGGTGATGACTGAGGGCATCATCGACCTCCCCGTCACTTTCGGGACGCTGGGGGGGCTCGAGGCCACTCACATTGTGTCGTTCCTTGTGGTCGACCAGCCATCAGCTTACAACATCATAATTGGCCATCCAACTCTTAACAGACTAAAGGCCATAACCTCAACCTATCATCTAATGTTAAAGTTCCCAACAGATAGGGGGATAGCCGTCATGGCCGGGGATCAACCCATGGCCAGAATGTGTTACATTCAGGGGGTAGATGGGAAAGGAAAAGGGAAAATGGTCAATACCATCTCCCATAGTTTGTCGAGCGATGGAGAAGCTGAAGGCACTTTCGGAGAGTTGGATCAGAGGGATGAAGTCGAAAGACGGAAGATGGGAACGACGAGTGACCTCGTGACTGTTGTATTGGATGAATCGAAACCCGATCAAGTCGTCAAAATAGGTGCACAACTCTCATCTGAGAGGCAACTCCTACTAACGGTATTCCTACAAGAATACAAGGACATTTTCGCGTGGACCCATGCAGACATGCCCGGGATCGACCCTGAGATCATGGTTCACCGTTTGAACGACGATCAAAAGATAACCGGGCGAATATAGCCCAGGAGAGCGTTCAGTGGGGAGAAATACCAAGCCATTGGTGAGGAAGTTGATAAACTCCTCGCGGCAGGATTCATAAGGGAGGCAGAATATCCCAGATGGGTTTCTAACGTGGTCATGGTGAAAAAAGCAAACGGAAAATGGCGGATTTGCATCGATTACAAGGATCTCAACAAGGCTTTCCCGAAAGACAGTTTTCCGTTGCCCAGAATCAAACAACTTGTTGACGCCACCGCAGGTCATGAATTGTTAAGCTTCATGGACGCCTATTCTGGTTACAATCAGATCCGCATGCATGGTCCAGATCAGATAAAAACCACTTTCGTCACTGATCGGGGACTATATTGCTATAAGGTCATGCCTTTTGGCCTCAAGAATGCAGGGGCTACGTACCAACGATTGGTGAACCGCATGTTTGCCGACCAAATTGGGAAAACAATGGAAGTCTACGTCGACGATATGTTGGTTAAGAGTTTAAAGGCCGACGATCATATCGGAGATCTCAGGAATATGTTTTCCATCCTGCGACGTTATAGAATGAAGCTTAACCCAAACAAATGCGCTTTCGGAGTCGAATCCGGAAAGTTCTTGGGTTATATGGTGAGCAGTAGGGGAATAGAGGCCAACCCCGAAAAGATCGAAGCAATCCTGAACATGAAGTCCCCTACCAAAATCAAAGAGGTGCAGAGCTTAACAGGTAGGGTTGCAGCATTGTCACGATTCGTGTCGAAGGCAACGGATCGTTGCCAACCGTTCTTCAAGGCCTTGAAAAAGGTCGATGGATTTGTTTGGACAGAGGAATGCGAACTTGCCTTCTGCGAACTGAAAGCCTATTTCAGTTCTGCGCCATTCTTGGCGAAACCCAACGAAGGGGAAAAATTGTTCGTATATCTCGCAGTGACCGAAAGGGCAATAAGCACAGTGTTGGTGCGTGAGGAAAATAAGATTCAATGGCCAATCTACTATTCGAGCAAGGCGCTCCTCGACGCCGAAACCAGATATATAGAGATCGAAAAGATGGCTTTGGCCTTGGTCACAGGCGCGAGGAAACTTCGGCCATACTTCCAATCTCACCCCATCATCGTACGTACAAAGTACCCCATAGAAAGGGCGTTGCAAAAACCCACATCCTCCCGGATGGCTATATGGTCTCAAGAGGTGGGGGAATACGGAATAGATTTCCAACCAAGAACCGCCATCAAGGGTCAAGCTTTGGCCGACTTTGTGGCCGAATTCACAGGGTCCTCCTCGATAGGGGACGATGTAGATGTTCTCGGAGAAAAGAGAAATGACACGACCATGAAAAGGCCAATGATCCCGGAAGGCCCGTTGTGGGAACTACACGTCGATGGTGCGTCGAACGCCCAAGGCGCTGGCGCTGGCATCATACTTACGAACCCCGATAGGGAAGAAATCAAGTATGCCATGCGATTTGAGTTCAATGCTTCGAACAACGAGGCCGAGTACGAGGCCCTAATCATAGGCTTGGAGTTAGCGAAAAAACTCGGCGCTAAAAAGCTGCGTATCCATTGCGAATCGCAATTGGTAGTCAACCAAGTCAAAGGGGAATACGGCGCTAAGGAGCCAAGCATGATGGCATACCTCGCCAAGGTTATAAAACTATTGGAATCATTCCTATGGTTCGAGATAATCCAGATTCCCAGAGCAAAAAACGTCCACGCCGACGCTCTAGCCCGCTTGGCATCTGGGATTGATGAAGGGGGGATTGACGATGTTCCCATAGAAAAACTGACGAGGCCATGTATCTCAAGAAATGACGTGGGAATGATCGAACAGGCACCGCAAACGACGTGGATGACGCCGCTTCTAAATTACCTACAAGAGGCGGAGACCCCCGAAGGGAGAGAAGAGACCCGAAGATTGAAGAATCTGGCATCCAAATACGTACTGAGGGAGCAGACACTCTACAAACGAGGATACTCCATGCCGCTACTCCGGTGCCTATCCGAAGATGAAGCGAAAAAAGCGTTACATGAAGTACACGAAGGGGTTTGCGGGAACCATTTGGCCGGACAGTCATTGGCTTTGAAGTTACTCCGAGCGGGGTATTTTTGGCCAACCATGAAAAGGGACGCTCACTCGTGGGCCAAGAAATGCGACAAGTGCCCGAGATTTGCACACGTACCAAGACAGCCTCCGGCACCTTTATGCCCGGTCATCGTACCCCGACCTTTCGCCAAATGGGGGGTCGACCTCATCGGGGAATTACCCGCAGCCCCAAGACAATACAAATTCGCAATCGTGGCAGTAGATTACTTCACAAAGTGGGTAGAAGTAGAGCCACTCGCCAAGATCACAGAGGCAAACACGACAAGTTTCATGTGGAAAAACATAATATGTCGTTTTGGGGTTCCAGAGTCGATCGTCACCGACAATGGGAAACAATTTGACAACGCACGCCTTCGGGAGCTGTGTGAACAATTGGGGATTCGTAAGACTTATTCATCGCCTCGACACCCTCAAGCTAATGGTCAAGTCGAAGCAGTCAACAAGACGATCAAAGAAAAGTTGAAGAAGAGGCTAGAAGCGAAAAAAGGGGCTTGGGCGGAAGAGTTACCAATAGTCTTATGGGCATATCGAACCACGGCACGAAACGCTACCGGCGAAACTCCATTCGCATTGGCATTCGGCGTTGAGGCTGTGATACCTTTAGAGACAAGTATCCCCACTTGTCGGGTTATCGATTACGACGACGACCAAAACGACGAGGCAATGAGGATGGAATTAGATCTCATCGACGAAAAGAGGATGGGCGCGTTGTCACGTTTAACTGAACAAAAAAGGAAGGTGGAAAAGTATTACAACTCAAGAGTCAAAATAAGGAAATTCGCAAACGGAAGCCTTGTTCTCAGGAGGGTTTTCCAAAACACACAAATCCCGGGAGCCGGAGTTCTGGGACCCACCTGGGAAGGTCCATATCGGATACGTCAAGCCACTCATAACGGCACTTACGAGCTGGAAAATCTCGAAGGCCTCGTCTTCACCCACCCATGGAATGCCGAGCACTTGAGACAATATTATCAGTAGGCGTCAATTAATAGACGACCCGTTTTATTATTTTTGCAGTTTAAATTCATTGTATGCATGGTCCATGACCCGTAAAGTGTAACATTTTTCTTGACAATGAATACGAAACACGCTTCATATCAATTTATTTATAACCTTTGCAAGCTTCTAAATAAACTCGGGGGGCTACGACGTAGTCCAGGTCCTCACATAACCCGGTTCGCGCCAAGCGACAGCGTACTCGCAAGACCCGCTAAAGGGTCAACATCCGCGCACCGGATGACATAAGACCGCGTACTTGCACGCCGACAGGCAGCAAGTCTCGCAAAACTCACTAAAAGGCCAACATCCGCGCACCGGATAACTAGGCACTTGCCCGCCGTATGGCGTATGCCAAATGGCTGTGTGTCGCCCACCGAAAGGCATGGGCCCAAGACACTATCACGTTATGACGGAAAACAAGCATCAAAGGAAGGTTCTCGTATCAAATAAAATCCAAAATCCAACGAAGATATCCGGAAAGAAAACACGTAAAAGGAAACAAGCGCTAAACACATGCGCGAAAGAAATCAAAAAGAATGAAACAGTCATTCAGAGCCAAAGTCTACTTGTTCCTTGTCGTTGAGAGCTCCGGATCCGTCGGTGGTCTCTCCGTCGGGAGGGCGGTTCGTGGACTGGGCAACTTCTGAAGGAGCCCCAAGTGGCACGCCATCTAACCGGGGAGCTTCATCCAGCGAGGGGAACATCGCCTCGAAAAAGGAAAACGTGACCCCCCGGGCCACATTCTCTTTCGCGACGGCGTCGCGAACTCGCACCGCGGCCGCATGGCGTGCCTCCTCCAAAGCCAGGTCCCAGTCATCCTCCAAGTCGGCTTTCGACTTCACGGCATCGTCTTTTTCCTCGATAAGGGCTTGCATCTCGAGGAGAAGTGAGTCCCTTTCCCTCTCGGCTTTGACGCGAGAAATCTCACTCGTCATAAGCTGAGCGTGCACAATCTTCAACTCCTCGTCCCGATCCGAGAGCGCCACTTGGAGTTTCTTTGTCTCGCCTAGGAAGGTGTCTGCCGCTTGTTCCGCTTTCTCTCAGGATTTGCGATCCTCCGCTCGCAGCAACCTTTCGGCCTCCAACTCCGCACGGACCTTCTGTAGCTCCCCTTCCAGGATGTGGAAATCCCGAACAGGACGAACCTCAGCTAGAGCGGCAGCATGGTCGGCCGCCATTTTCTCGGCGTCTTTTTTCATGACCTGCATCCTCCGCAACAAATCCCGGAGGATCGCGTCACCCCGTTCTTGTCGGGCAAGCATCTGACAGAACGAGCGGCGAAAGAGCGTACGCATATGTAAATAAAAAAAAACGGATAACGAACGACGCAATACTAAGAAAGAATAGTTTCTACCTTACGAGCGTCGCTAATCCCGTTTTGGAAGTAGTCGAGATCCCCGGTCGTCAAGAGACTTTTGAATTCCCGCAAAGGGGAATCAAGGATGCCCTGCGAACATTGACCCCGCATTATCGCGGCTTCCTTCATGAGTGAAGAATCCATGCTGCCCGACGCACTCGAGGTGTGGGCACGCTTGTTGCCGGGAGACTCAAAGGAAGAGGTAGGTGGAGCCGGCCGTTTGTTCGAAGAGGCCACTTCGGCCCCAACCCGGGCCGGCGACCTCCCACGTCGGGCCTCGACTCGCAGACGTGCGGCGGCCACGGCCTCAGCAGTAGGTTCCCCCCTCGGCACGCATGCACGCGAACGATTGCGAACCATCGTATCTGAAACGAAAGAAGCAAAACAAGGGTCATAAAATAGGAACGATATGAAAAGGACGATACCTACATAATCAGGCGTGAGGTCAATACCCCCCGAGTCGGGAGGTGAAGGGAGGTCCGCCGCTTCAAGTTCGATGCTTCCGGCAGGCTCCTCAGCCGGGACAGGATCGAAGATCGCCTCCGAATCGGGAACAAACCATCCGGTAGTCGCCATGAGATCGGCTGACTCGAAGAGAAGCCTTTTCCGTCTCGAATCTGGAATGGCCCCAATTACGAGTGCGAGCTCGAAATCTTCAGTGTCACGGTCTGCCGGGAAGTCAGCAATGAGGCCAAAGGTCAACGGCGCCTTTCCAAAGGCAAGTTCAGATACCCATACCCAGGGATAGCGATGTTTGGTGGTCAACTTGGTAAGGATTGGGAATCGCCGCCGATTCTGAACTTTATAAAAACCCGGCTTCCCGGACACACCATGGACAGAGACAAGGTTCCGAATCTCATCGGCTGTCACGTTGCGACCTCGTGCCCGATAAACCATCATGTGGCACGCCGCCACAACTCGATAGAAGAGTGGGGACATCTGAGACGCATGAACACCCAATCGAACCAACAGATCCTGAATTACGGGTTGAAAAGGCAATCGCAATCCCCCTCGGAGACTCGCCTCGTGAACGGCCGCAAACCCCAAGCGTGGGCGACTCGGGAGATCGTCAGGCAATGGTCGTAACAGCGAGACGGAGCCTGGGATACTAAACTTCCGCCTCAAACTCGTGAAGTTGGCTAAAGAGAGAGAGCTCGGGAAATCGACCCCGGAACAATCAAAGCCGACCCGAATCACCGACTCCTTAACCGGGAACGACATCGCGCGTCTCTCCTCCCTCGCGGTCGAAGTGGCGGGGATGACCGGACGAGGGAAATTGTCGGGCGACTCATCGCAACCTTCGGCGTCGACATTGTTTTCATTAGGTGAGCCGCCGCCCGGGCCCGCGTGAAGATCGTCACCCAGACCCGAGTTGGGGTCGCTGCCCGGGTACACTCGAAGGTCGCCGCCCGGATCCGCGCCAAGACCCGCACGGAGGTCGCCGCCCAGCCCCACGCGGAGGTCGTCGCCCAGCCCCGCGCGGAGGTCGTCGCCCAGACCCGCGCGGAGGCTCTCGCCCAGACCGGCGCGGAGTGCGTCGCCGCCCAGACCCGTGCGGGGGCTCTCGCCCAGGCCGGCGCGGGGTGCGTCGCCGCCTAGACCCGCGCGGGGGCTCTCGCCCAGGCCGGCGCGGGGTGCATCGCCGCCCAGCCCCGCGCGGAGGTCGCCGCCCAGACCCGCGCGGAGGCTCTCGCCCAGACCGGCGCGGGAGGCGTCCCCGCCCATCTCCGCGCGGAGGTCGCCGCCCAGACCCGCGCGGAGGCTCTCGCCCAGACCGGCGCGAGGTGCGACGCTGCCCAGATCCGCGCGGAGGTCTCCGTCCAGCCCTGCGTGGAGATCAACGCCCAGCTCCGCGCGGAGGTCTCCGCCCAGACCCGCGCAGAGGTCTTCTTCCCGATCGACGCGACGCGCGTCATCGCTCAGCCCCGCGCGGGGGACGTCGCCCAGATCGACGCAGGACGCGCCGCCGCTCAAGCCTGCACGAAGCTCGTAGCCCAGATCCACCCGAATGCCGTCGCTCAGATCCAGCTGAGTCTCGCCGCCCAGATCCGCGGGAGATGGGTCGCCGGTCTCCCCGACGATTGGCGTCCCTGGACGCGTTCGCTCGGTCCCCTCCCCGTCGATCAACCACGTTTCAACGGAGGAGAACTCTCCCTCCACCATTTCAAAAGCCCTTTCGCGTGGGGAAGAAGATGGGAGCACGGGAAAAGGTCTCGCGGGAGAGGAAAATTGATCCCAAAACAGGTCCAAATCCACGTTTTGGTCTTCGAGAAGGGAAAAAAGGTCTTCCCCGATGGTCCCACCCTCTGACACATTGTCGGCCGAATCCATACCCACGCGGCTAAGCGTGACGCCAGAAATAAAATAAAGTATTAGAGAAAAAAAAAACTTACCAAGAAAGAAAGTGACGACGGGTGACGATCGGGGGCGAGAGAATTTGAGTTCACCACACGAACCCCGGTCGAATGGCGAACTCGGGGGGCTAGTGTTGCGTGCATAAAAGGCACGACGGCTCGACGGAGGCTCCGAGAGGGCTCAGCCCCGCCACTCGGCCCAGCGGCCTCCCTTGGCCTCTCCTTGACCCGGCCAAAGGCCGGCCCAAGACTACTTACCCGGGCAAAGGCCGCGTGAATCTTCCACTCGGCCAAAGGCCGGCCCTGGCTACCCCTTTACCAAGCCAAGGGCCGGCCCAAACTATTCACCCGGCCAAAGGCCGGGTAAAACTTCCTCTCGGCCGAAGGCCGGCCCTGGTCTTTCCTCGACCCGGCCAAGGGCCGGCCCAAACTATTCATCCGGCCAAAGACCGGGTGAAGCTTCCTCTCGGCCGAAGGCCGGCCCTGGCCTTTCCTCGACCCGGCCAAGGGCCGGCCCAAACTATTCACCCGGCCAAAGGCCGGTTGAAACTTCCTCTCGGCCGAAGGCCGGCCCTGGCCTTTCCTCGACCCGGCCAAGGGCCGGCCCAAGATCTTACATTCGGCTGAAGGCCGGACGAGAGGCTCCCCTCGGCCAAGGGCCGTTTCCAGGCCTCCTTGGCCGGTCAAAGGCCATTCTCGGCTCAAATATGCTCACAAGACATGCTCTATAAATAGAGGACGCGATTCCCAATAACGGGTAATGAATACTTGAGTACCGAAACACTGCTGAACTCGGACTTCACTCGTTTCTCTCAAACCTTAAACCTCTAAACTCTAAACCCTTTCTATCCACCTCAATCCAACTAATGTTGAGCGTCGGAGAGGTAAACAGAGGCACCCCCTCTGTTTCCCTTTGGTAGTTCATTTGATTCCTTTGCGTTTCAGATACTCGCGTAGCACGAACTCCATTGACAGCTAAGGCACGACTCGGGATACCGAGTTCGACACGCTAGAACCCGAACGCGACTACTTGGTCCGGCCCTGGGTCGAACCGTTTTGGGTTCCTAAATCGTTGTCCGAAAACGAGCGACAACACGCACGTACCGAAACCTGTCAAAGGAGACCTCTGGCTCTTCCGCCACTCGTCGCTCTGTTCAAGAGGTCAATGGATACTCCGAGGCGATGGCCATTTTGCTCGAGGGGATCGCTCGGACAAACGACGTCGTCCTCCGCGAGGCCGACAGGTCCTTGATGGCGGAGGAGTCCATCGACGCCTCCCGTCGGATATCAGCAATCCGTGGGAAGCTCGATCTCTCCCTCCACAGCGAGCGCATGTCCCGGGGGCGGATCGCGAGGCTGGAGTCGGCCCTGGCCGAGGAGAGGCGGGATCGCGTTTCCGCCAAGGTTGACTTGGCGGAGTTCAATGCTCGGTCGGGGCGGAAGATTGAGGAATGCGAGCTACGACTCTCCCTCGTGGGGCTCTTCTGGACGAGGAAAGGAGGTGTCATCAGGAGGCCTCGGAGCTTTCCCGCCACCAGGATGAGCTCCTCGCTCAGATTAGCGAGGCCGTGGGCGCCCCTGTTGTCGTGAAGGAGGGTCTGCCTTCTCGGGTTCGCGGCGTCTTGCGGACACTCGCTGATGAGCTAGAGGCGGCTCGGGCCGAAGCGGAGAAGGAGCGCCGAGCTCGGCTGTGCCTCTTTGAGAAAGCCAGAGATAAGCTCGAGTGAGCCTCTGCTCGCTTTCGGGCTCTTGGGGACTCCGTCGAGGCCAACCGTATGGCGGCCTCCTATCAGGCCCACACAAATGCGGTCAACGTGCTTCCTCCTGGGGCGCCGGTCGGGCTTCTCCGGGCCAAAATTCCAGAGTGGGAGCAGGGCCGCATTCGGGAGGAAGCCCTCGCCTCGGCGCTCGAGGATGAGGCCGCGGCCGACCCCGATTCTCCTCCTCTGTCTCCTGGTGGTCTCCCGTCGACCGTGGCTTCTCCTCCTCTGTCTCCTGGAGTCCCTCGGCTGCTTCCGGGTCGCTGAGCGAGCGAGAAACTACCGAGGCCTGATCTTTTCTCGGTGACTTAGGCTCTTTGCAGCTTGTAAACTTTGCTCTTCGTCTTTTCGCTGTAGGGCTTTTGTCGGTTATTGTAGGATTTTATTTCGTTGCTGTGCTTGTAATTTTGTACCCCCTACTTGTAACTCATTGAGATTTAATAAAACAACCCTTTTCTTCTTTAATTTTTTCGTCTCTTACCTTTCTTCGCATTTGAGCATGGCTATTTATTTGCTCGCCCCTTCGTGTTGCACTATTTCGCCATACCTATTTGACCCTCCTCGAGGTTGTCTGCCTCGATGACCCTTTTAACCGACGCAATCAAATTTGGTACTGATGTGGGTAGTGTTGGGGTGGGGAAGGTCAGCCCCCCTTTGTTTTATCAAGTGTAAGCACTTGGTAAAAGAAAGAAAAATCCAAGCCTGACAAGCTGCTCGAGGTGGGGTTCCTCTTTGCACGTGTCGTCTGCACTATTTGGTTTATTTTATTATTTTTGGGCGCGTCCCATCGATTTCCGCGACTTTCTCTTTCCTCATTAAAATTGATACAGGTACTTGAGTATTAATAACTTTTCAGAACTCCTATCACTTCCAACGACTCTTGGGTCCTTGCTTCTTTTGTCGATCCACGTGTCCTTTCGCAGGTCCTGGGGTCGAGATGCGTCGATTCGCGTAGCCTTGCCTCCTTCTTCTATAAATTTGAAAACCCTACCTCGCATCACAGTTTTTATTTCCTTCAAACGCCATATTTCCTCTTCTTCTTCTTTCCGCTTAACTTCTTTCGCCTTATAAACTTCGATTGACTATGGCTCGCACCCTCGGCGCCGGTCCCATCTTTAAAATCCGGTCTCCTGCTTCGGCAATGACGGAGGAGACCCTGGGGCGGTTTCGGGAGGATTTTGTCCTGGAGCCGCGGGTCGCCCTTCGCCTCCCTCGCGGCGGCGAGCTCGCCGACGCCCCCAGGGACGAATGCATCACCCTGTACGAGATCTTCTTCCGGAGGACGGGACTCTGCCTTCCCATCCCGTCGCTCATCGTGGCTTTTTTCTGCGCCTTCAGGGTTCCCATCACCCAGGTAAGTCCGAACTCGATTCGTCTCCTCGTGTGTACCATAGTTGTGACGTTGGAGATAAATGTTGACATTACTCTAGAGGACCTCATGTGTCTGTTTTAGTTCTCCAAGAACCCTGGTCGCTATTCTCTCTCTCACCGGGTCCCCGGTCATGTTATCGACAACACTCCTTCCAACGAGTTCGGGTGGGAGGACAAGTTCTTTTTTGTTTCGGTGGATGAGCATAGTTTCGGGTACTTTCACAAGCTTTTGCCCAGGGAGTAGCTTGTCGACCAGTTCCCCCTTAAGTATGTTCCCAGTACCGACGACGAGGCCGCTCGTCGTTTCGAGGTGACCCACAGGAGGCTCCTCTCCAATCCTGACCGCGATTGGCAATCAGACTTCTCCAATGTTAGGGTCCAGAACTCTGGGATTTTTTCTTGGCCTTATCCCTCTGGAATGAAGCTCCGGGATCTTCTCCCGGCTTCCGAATTCGGCGGCCTTCCACTGTCCGAGGCCCCGTCGCAAGTCCTCCGAGGGGGTGCTCAGGATCGAAGGAAGGGAAAGGTGTCCCGGGGAGTCCCGGCTGACAGTGGGAATGGTCTGTCGCGAAGAGGGAACGCCTCTTCAAATGGGTCCTCTGCGAAGAGGTCCCGTGGCGAGTGGGACTCTGCTAGTAGTGCTCCCTATAAATCGAAGGATGCCGGCGGGCATGTTTCCGACGGGTCAAGAGGCAACCGTTCCTCTAAGAGGGCTAGGGTAGCCACTCCGCCTGGCGGAACCCTGGACGTGTCGAATCCCCCGGGAGGTGCTTCCCCAAATCCGGTGCCGACGCCGACGCCGACGGTGAAGAGTCCTGCCCCGGAGCAGACTTCGGCCGCTCCGTCCGCTTCTGCTCCTTCTCGCGAGGCGGAGGTCGTTCCGAAGGGGAATCGCGGTCTTCCACCTCCCCCTCCCAAGGATGAGGGTGGGCTCCCCGTCAAAGGGTCTATCGGGGGTGAAAGTTCCTCCACGCGCTCGCGAAAAAGGCCAGCGATCCTGGTGGAGGTTGCCGTTAAAACCCCTGGGTCTGCGGCCGCGGCAGACGGGGAAGATGTTGCGGCCGTTGCCGCAGGTTCTCCGGGGCCTCGCGGTCGTTTGGAGGAGGCCGGAGATGTGGAGGCGACGTCGTCTAAGGGGGTAGACGTTTCCGTCGGGGCCTCAGATCCCCTGGACCCGGCTATGCGAGCATCAGAGGGGAGTGCCCTCGAGCCCGAGGAGCCGGCGGTCGCGGATCATCCGTTGTCTTCGGAGACTGTCCATGCCGGGGCCTCAGATCGCCTGGACCAGGCCGGACAGGCAGCAGAGGAAAGAGTCCTCGAGCCCGAGGAACCGGCAGCCGCGGATTCTCCCGCGTTGTTGGAAGCTTCCCCCGCTAATGAGTCTTCCTCGTCCACCCTGCGTTTCTACTGCAGATGCGCCCGACGAGGTTTGGAAGACGTACTCCGTATTTATGTGCCAGAGGTTATCGCGCCGTGCACCTGGGACATTTAAGTCCCCTTTGGTCCTCAGCTAGTACGAGCAGTACTTCGACGCCATGAGACACATGTTTCAGGGTGTGGCCTACCTGAATGACTTGATCTTCCTTGAACGCGATCGGCGAATCTTGGCCGCGGAGGAGTTGGTAGGTGACAAGCTGAAACTCCAGGAGGTTGGCGAGCAGCTCGGCGCGTCCATTGCTCGGGATTGCCAGAACCGCGAGCGAATTGAGAAGCTCGATTTTGAGTTGGTGGACGAGGCTGCTCAGTAGAAGGCTTTTCAAACTGAGCTTGCTGACCTCAAAGTCAAGACAGATCGTGAGATCGAGGAGCTTGGCACGAACTTGGTTCCCCGCGAAGAAGCTCTAGCCGACGAGAAGAAGAGACATCTGGGGGCCGTGGGTGTTCTGAAGGAGAACGATGAGCTCTTCACCCAGGTGCGTGAGATCTTGGGCGCAACTGATTCAAGAGAGTGTCTTTGCCGGCGGTGGCCAAGTCCGTCGTGGAATGGCTCCGCGACGAGCTTGCGGCGGCCCGAGCCGTATCGGTGGAAGAACGCAATGCCTGGTTGCGTCTCTTCGAGAGGGTGCACACAAAGGTTGACAAAGAATCGGCTAGGTTCCGGGCCTTAGACTTGTCTATCGATTCCAATCGCCTCGCCGCGTCGTACCAAGCCAACATTGCGATGATCAACGCTCTTCCCGTTGGGGCCTCGGCCGAACTGCTCCGATCCAAGCTTCCGGAATGGCAGCGGCTCAAGGGCGAGATGCAAGCGCGGGCCGATGAGTTCGAGAGGAGAGCCGACGCTGATCCCGAGTCCCCCCCTCTCTCGCCGTGAAACCCCGGCCCGGCGGAGGGCGCTCAGCTCGCGTCTCCGGAGGTGTAGACTTTTCTTTTGTGTAATCCGTTTTCTTTCATGGATCGCGTGATATAAACTCTTTGTTTGTAATAATAATTTCTTTTGCTTGTGTGGGATTTACTTCGAGTAACTCGTTTTGCCGTTCTTATTTGTCGATATTTTATGACTGCTTATTAACCTGTCGTCTAGAAGATGTGTTTGACATATATATATATTTTGAACGATGCCAATAGAATGACACTTTCAATAATTGTAGATACTTACATGGGGTAGTGTAGATATGATGGGATGTCCCCTTCCCTCCCCTTCCCCTTTTTCTTTATCAAAGAAAGGGGGCCTTAGCTGGAGGGGCTTTAGCTGTTCCCTTTGAAAAGCTTTTAACTTGCTTGCTCGGGAACCTTTTGCGCTCGCGCGGGAGCCTTTTGTGCTCACGTGGGAGTCTTCGGTGCTCGTTAGGAGTCTTTTATGCTCGCATAGGAGTGTTTATTTGCTAGTTAGGAGGCTTCTGTGCTCGCTAGGAGGCTTTATTTGCTCGCTAGGAGGCTTCTGTGCTCGTTAGGAGGCTTTATATGCTCGCTAGGAGGCTTCTTATTGGCGATGTATGCCTTAAGTAACTTGTGGGCACTCTCGCCTCTTTTATTGCGGGCACTCTCGCTTCTTTTATGCTCGCTTGGGAGTCTTTTAATTGTGCTCGCTGGGAGGCTTTATTTGAAGATGGCTCCCTGTCTTTTAAAGACGGGCCTCATCTGTATGTGCTCACTGAGAGGCTTTGATTGCTCACTGGGAGGCTTTTTATTGGCGATGTATGCCTCAAGTAACTTTTGGGCACTCTCGCCTCTTTTATTTTGGGCACTCTCGCCTCTTTTATGCTCGCTTTGGAGTCTTTTAATTGTGCTCGCTGGGAGGCTTTATTTGCTCGCTGGGAGGCTTTATTTGAAGATGGCTCCCTGTCTTTTAAAGACGGGCCTCGTCTGTATGTGCTCACTGGGAGGCTTTGATTGCTCACTGGGAGGCTTTTTATTGGCGATGTATGCCTTAAGTAACTTTTGGGCACTTTCGCCTCTTTATTTTGGGCACTCTCGTCTCTTTTATTTTGGGCACTCTCGCCTCTTTTATCCTCGCTTTGGAGTCTTTCAATTGTGCTCGCGGGGAGGCTTTATTTGCTCCCTGGGAGGCTTTATTTGAAGATGGCTCCCTGTCTTTTAAAGACGGGCCTCATCTGTATGTGCTCACTGGGAGGCTTTTTATTGGCGATGTATGCCTTAAGTAACTTTTGGGCACTCTCGCCTCTTTATTTTGGGCACTCTCGCCTCTTTTATTTTGGGCACTCTCGCCTCTTTTATGCTCGCTTTGGAGTCTTTTAATTGTGCTCGCCGGGAGGCTTTATTTGCTCGCTGGGAGGCTTTATTTGAAGATGGCTCCCTGTCTTTTAAAGACGGGCCTCATCTGTATGTGCTCACTGGGAGGCTTTGATTGCTCACTGGGTGGCTTTTTATTGGTGATGTATGCCTTAAGTAACTTTTGTGCACTCTCGCCTCTTTATTTTGGGCACTCTCACCTCTTTTATTTTGGGCACTCTCGCCTCTTTTATGCTCGCTTTGGAGTCTTTTAATTGTGCTCGCTGGGAGGCTTTATTTGCTCGCTGGGAGGCTTTATTTGAAGATGGCTCCCTGTCTTTTAAAGACGGGCCTCATCTGTATGTGCTCAATGGGAGGCTTTGATTGTTCACTGGGAGACTTTTTATTGGCGACGTATGCCTTAAGTAACTTTTGGGCGCCCTCGCCTCTTTATTTTGGGCACTCTCGCCTCTTTTATGCTCTGGTCATATGTTCCAAACCTTTCGATCGTATATAGAAAATTTACCGAAGCCATAACAGTGTTCCCGAATAAAAGGTCGGGGCCTCTTTAAAAATTGACAAATACGTTAAAGTGCTAACCAGGATTTACGATAGGGTCAGGGAGGCGGAAGGTGGTTTCTCCTCTCAGTAGAATTTCTTCAGGTGCTTCACGTTCCAGCTCCTGATCACCTTGGAGCCTTCAGTATTCTCGAGTTCGTAAACCCCTGGTCTGACGATGCTCGTGACCACGTATGGCCCTTCCTAACTCTGCCCGAGCTTCCCAGCGTTGGCCTCGGCCGTGTTCTGGAAGACTCGTCGGAGGACCATTTCTCCGACCCGGAAGCTCCTTGGGCGCACCTTCTTGTTGTAGTAGCGAGCGACAACATTTTGATAGTTAGCGACGTGGACACTTGCCTGTTCGCGTCGTTCGTCTACATGGTCGAGCTGGTCGAGCAGGCCCTGACTGTTGGCTTCTTCGTTCCCCGGGGCCAACAATCGGCGAAGACTCGGAATCTCCATTTCTGCTGGTATGACTGCTTCCACGCCGTATGACAAGGAGAACGGAGTTTGGCCGGTGGCTGAGTGCGGAGTCGTCCGGTAGGCCCAGAGGACACCAGGGAGCTCGTCGGCCCAAAGCCCTTTCTTGGCGTCGAGCCTCTTCTTGATGTTGTCGGTGATCGTCCGGTTGACCGCCTCGGCATTCCCGTTGCCCTGGGGGTACCTTGGTGTTGACGTGTGCAGCTTCACTCCCCATTGTGCGCAAAAATTCCTGAACCTCTTTGAGATGAATTGTGAACCGTTGTCAGCGATGATCTCCCTCGGCAGGCCAAAGCGCGTGAAGATGTTCTTCCAAATGAAACCTTCCACATCGGAATCCTTGATGTTGGCGTATGCTTCCGCTTCCGCCCACTTGGTGAAGAAGTCCGTGACTACCAACATGAACCTCCTTTGCCGCGTGCTTATGGGCATCGGACCGACGATGTCCATGGACCATTTCATGAAGGGATACGGGACGGTCACCAAGGACAGCTCCTCGGCTGGGCAATTTATAGCTGGGGCGTGTCGCTGGCACTTTTTGCATCTCCTGACATGATCGGCGCAATCCGCCACCATCGTGTTCCAGAAGAAGCCCTGACGCTTGGCTTTTCTTAGCAGCGACCTCCCCCCGGAGTGGTTCCCGCACTCTCCGCTGTGGATTTCTCCCATCACGTAGTCGGCCTCTCTCTTGCCGAGGCACCTTAGGTAGGGCCTGGTGAAGCTTTTCAAGTAGAGCTTCTGTCCGATGATGGCGTATCTCGCGCTCTTGGCTTTGATCCGCCTCGCTTCCTGGCGATCGTCTAGCACAATCCCCTCCAAGATATACTTCCTGATGGGCGTCCGCCAATCCTCCTCATCGTCGTCCTCCACCACTCCTCGCTCGTCATTTTCCAGCTCCTCGTCCACGAGTTAGTGGATGCTGAGCTCTTCGGGAGATTTCCCTTGCCCCTCGCCTCCGCTTCGGGACTTCTTCCTCACCGGGCCTTCCTCCCTTCTTATGCTCGGCCTTTTGACTGTTTCTACAATGATAGATCGAAGCTCGCCTACTTCCGTTGTCGAGCCCAATCCTACCAACACATCAGCGTGGGTGTCATCCCCTCGCGTCACCTGTGTTAGGCTGAAGTAGTCGAACTTCTTGGAGAGCGAATCCACGAGTCCCGCGTAAGCCTCCATCCTCTCGTCGCTTCTCTCGTATTCACCGCTGACTTGCTTGATGACCAGCTGGGAGTCTGAGACGACGCTGACGTTCTTTACGCCGATCGCGAGGGCGGAATTCAAGCCTATGAGGAGGGCCTCGTACTTGGCCTCATTGTTCGTAGCCCGGTAGGCGAGGCGGCATGCCTTCTCGACGACCTCTCCCATGGGCGAGGTGAATCTAACTCCGGCGCCTGCTCCTTGCGAGGTGGCGGATCCGTCAACATGTAATTTCCAGGTACCATCTTCATCGCTTAGATCGATCGGTTCCCTCGGGAGTTCGATCAAGAAATCCGCGAGGACCTGAGACTTGAGACTCGTTCGGAGTCTGTACTCGATGTCGTATGCCCCGAGCTTGATCGACCACTTCGTGATCCGCCCCGACTTGGTTGGACTATGGATGATAGCGCGTATCAGCCTGTCGGTCATAACGACGACGGGATGCCCCTGGAAGTGGAACCTTAGTCTCTCCGAGGCGTCGTAGACTGCCAGGGCTAATTTTTCCACCAGCGGGTACCTTGTTTCCGCATCGAGGAGCTTTCGACTGATGTAGGCCACCGGCTTCTGCTCTCCGTCCTCTTCTCGTACCAGAACCTGGCTGATTGCCTGGTCTGATACAGCGACGTATAGGTACAGGGTCTCTCTCGGGATCGGCTTCGTCATCACGAGGGGCGATGAGAGATACGTCTTCAGAGCCTGAAAAGCTTCCTCGCACTTGTCGGTCCACTCGAACTTCTTGTTCTTCTTTAGCAACTCATAGAAGACGAGTGTCCTGTCGGCTTTCCTCGAGCTGAAGCGGCCCAAGGCAGCGATCCTTCCTGTCAGCCTCTGCACTTCTCGCCGGTTTCGCGGAGACAGCATACTCCTGATCGCCTCGATCTGCTCGGGGTCCGCCTCGATTCCTCGCCGGGTAACCATGTGACCCAAAAATTTCCCCGAGGAGATGCCGAAAGTGCACTTGGAGGGGTTCAGCCTCATCTGATGTCTGTTCAAGATCTCGAAGCACTCCGCCAAGTGTTCGATGTGCCCCTCCGCCTTCATCGTCTTGACAACCATATCATCGATATACACCTCCATGCTCTTTCCAATCTGCTCGTGGAACATCTTGGTCACCAGTCTTTGGTAGGTCGCACCGTCGTTCTTCAAGCCAAACGGCATCACCTTGTAGCAATAGGTTCCTTGCTCGCTGATGAAGGCGGTCTTCTCCTCGTCGTCCGGGTGCATCCTTATTTGATGGTAACCCGAATATGCATCCATGAAGCTGAGGAGTTCGTACCCCTGAGTGGCCTCGACGAGGCGGTCGATGTGCGGCATGGGGAAGCTATCCTTTGGGCAGACCTTATTGAGGTCGGTGAAGTCCACACAGACTCGCCACTTCCCGTTCTTTTTCTTGACGACGACCGTGTTAGCCAACCACTCGGGGTACTTTACCTCCCTGATGGTGCCCATAGAGAGTAATTTGTCGACCTCCTCGTTGATTACCCTATTCCTGTCCGGTGCCATCTTCCTCCTCTTCTGGATAACGGGCCGATGGCTCGGGTCGGTGTTGAGATGGTGGGCGATCACAGACGGATCCACGCCCGGCATGTCTTCGTGGGTTCACGCGAAGCTCTTCCGATTCTCCCTCAAGAAGGCTATCAGTTTGGCCCTGACTTCGGGGTCGAGCTCCGCCCCTATACTGGTCGAGCAGGCTCGCTGGACTTCTTCCTTCCTATCCTTGCGAGCCGTCCCCCATCTCTTCACCCGCCTTGGTTGGGGGGTCAGAGGCTAGCTGCTATAAATCGGCAGCCTCTTCCTCGCTCACTTCTGCCGGCGTCTTCTCTCCATGCACCTGTCGGTGGTGCATCATGTAGCAGACACGGTAAGCGTCCCTGTCGCCCCGTATCGCCTCTACCGTCCCAGCTTCCCCGGGAAACTTGATACATTGGTGGTAGGTGGAGGGTACGGCCATCATCGAGTGGATCCAAGGTCTTCCTAGGATCACGTTGAAGTGCGAAGGTACGTCTAGGACCATGGACTCCACCATCCTTTGCACCCCTTTTGCACGGACCGGGAGATGGACCGTGCCCAGGGAGATAGCCACATCTCCATTGAATCCGGAGACCTTCCGCTGTCGCCCACCGATCTCTAGGCCTTCAATTTTCATCTTCTCGAGGCATTCGTAGAAAATGACGTCGATGGCGCTCCCCTTATCGACGAGAACTCGGCACACGTCGGCGTTGCCGATCTCGAGCATGAGGACCAGCGTGTCGTCGTGCATCTCAGCACACTCTCCGGTCTCGACGAACTCAATCTTCGCCTGGGAGCCGGTCGCCATCGGATCCCCGCGGTTGTGCTCTTTCCCCCGGCGTTCGAAAGCCTTGATGATGTTCACAGAGTCGCCGCACAAGCGCGACCCGCCCATGATTACCTCTATCCTTGCTCTCGTCGCCGGCCTATCCTCCGCGACCCGATCCACCACTTGTCTTCCTGCGGTCGGGTCTCTCCTCGCTCCTTCTGGAGCACCTTCGGCGCCCCGCGCCTGAGCACCTTACGGTCTTCGCCACGTTCGGTTGTCATTCCTCCATGGCTCGCGATGGCTAGGGGCCAAATCCCTTAGCTCCCCTTGCGCGTACCTCCTCTGAAGCTCGCGGTTCAACATGGCCCACTCCTCGGTGGCGTGCCCGCTCATGTTGTGGAACTCGCAAAACTTGCTCGCGTCTTTCGGTGAAGGTTTCCTCTCGAAACCTCCTCGCGCTCTCGAGGGTCCTCTTCCCCCTTCGACGTGGCCTCCTCGTCCTCTAGAAAATCCTCCTCGGCTCGATACGAAGCCTCCTCGCTGACCACCTCTTGGCTCGCCCGAGAAATCTCCTCGCGGTCGGGCCTCCTCGACGGGGCCTCTCCTTTCTTCTACCTGATAGACTCCTTTCCTAGGGGCTTCCCGACCCCTTTGCTCCCCGAGCACTCCCCAGTCGTCCCTACGCGCTATCGTCGCTCGGGCCTCAGCTCCGTCCCGATGTTCCCTCTTCTCGGGATGCTTCCCTCTTCCGCCGCCTTCATGGATCTTCCTCAGTGCGGCTTCCTCCTCCTCGATTTCCATAAAAATCGAGGCCCGGTGAAGGGCGTCCTCGATCGTTGAGGGGCACATCTTTGCCAACTCTGGTCGGAAATGGGAGGTATAGAACATGCCATTCTTCAAAGCCTGGATCGCGATCATCCCGTCCAGGTTCGATATTCTGACCATGACAGCCTTGAACCTTTCGATGTAGTGGCGGAGCGTTTCTCCCTTTTCCTGGTCGAGGTTCCACAACGTGGTTATCGTCGCGTCGCTCTGAACGTACATCGAATAGTGGCGCAGGAAAGCAGCGACGAGGTCGTCGGAGTCGTCGATGGACTCCGAGGGTAGCTTGGCGAACCAGTTGCTTGCCGGACCTTGCAGGATTTCGACGAATAGGCGGCAGAGGATGGCCTCTACCTTCTCCGTCTCCCCGGTGATACGCTCCGTCACGATTCGGAACGACTTCACGTGGGTGTTTGGGTCCGAGGTCCCTTTGTACGGCGTGATCTTGACCTTCGGGAGTTCTCCTAGCTCCACGCCGCGGATCTTGGACAAGAAAGGAGTGGCTCTCGCCTCCCTGACCATCCGGTCGATCTGCGGCGGCGAACTCGTCGCCTGTTGCACTCGAGACGCGACCTGGCCCATCCTGGACTCGATCCCCGAGGATAATTCCTTTACCATATTCCTTACTTCTTCCTCCATGAGAGGTGTCAAGATGGGACGGGCATTTACGGCCGCCGCCGGGTCTTCCTCCTCTGCTGTAGACGGCGTGAGCACGGTGGTCTGAAAGACGTTTCTGTGGGCTGGGGCTCCGGGTGCCGTCCATCCTCCCATCCCTCCGTTGGTCATGAACTGATCCAAGCGGGCCGCAAGCTTCCTGTTCAGCTCGGCCTGCTCCTCGGCTCTCCAGTTGGCCTCATGCGCTGTCGCCAAGCTGGGCGCCAAACTGTAGAGGTCGATTTTCACCGAATCTCTTTCAGTCACAAGGATTAACAATGATAATTTATGTGTGAAGGCCAAATTAATGCGTTAATATCCTTGAGTTTTATGTATATGGGAGCTCGGTCTCTTTCGTTTATTAGCTTGGAAGCTTGTCAAAGAATACAACCAATGGTGAACAGTGACGGCTAATATCTGTCTCTTTAGGGTTTCGATCCCCTTCTATGTGGTCTTCACCTTGATATTTATAGTCTCTCTTCTTGGTGTGTGAGATCTCTAGGGTTTTTCCCTCCATTAGGGTTTCCCCTTTCGGCCCGGCCTTTCTCTGACCGGCTCTGCGATTCCTTCCTGATCTTTACCTACTAAATCCCGTGATTGCCGCTCTTTCGACTGACTCTCTGACGCCAAGTTTTCTTGCGCACGCTTCCGCTTTCCCGCTCTTTTCACAGCGACAACATTCCTTCTAAGGCAGGACCCCTTCGAGGAGAAAAGGGGAATACTCCATCGAGGAGTATTGCCTCGCAGAAAGGCCTCCTCGCGAAGAGCTTTCCTCGCATTCATTCACCTTCCTCGCTCAGAGCTAGACCCTCCTCGCGGGGGTGAATCTCTCTCTTCGTGTCACTGTCGCCAGCCGCGGGCCCCGCTTACATAATCACATGTCGTTTCGAGAGCCGAAACGACATGTGATTATGTTAAGAGGGATTTGACGAAATCCTACCTTCACAACATCTACAATACCATTTCTTTATTGTCTAAGAACTATTACACGGCAACGAAGAAATTAAATAAATTTTGACCAAAAATGTTTCAAAAGATTTTAGAGACAACTAGTCACAACAACAGTTTCAGAGAGGAAACAATCCTCAAAAGGTTCAACAGAATGGTGGCAGACAAGTTGCTAACAAGGGAAAATGGATCCAATGCGATGAATGTGAAGTGTATGGTCACATCCAAAATGAATGCTCTAACATTTTTAAAAAGCAGAAGAAAGGATACAATTCCACTCTTTCTGATGACCAAAAGAGAGTGAATATGACAAAAACAGTAACGTTTTGGCTTTCACGACATCCATTTCTAACCTACTAAAAAATGAGGTAGACAATTTTACTAAGAATTCCACCGATGAGCATTCCTTTATTCATGAATCTGATGATCATATAAGTAAATCTTCTCTTAATTCTCATGATGAATTTAGTGTCATAAATAAGAAGAATGATATGATCTTGTCCATGAAAAATGACAAGAACAAGTTGAAGGGTATGGTCACATCCAGAAGGAATGCTCTAATATTTTTAAAAAGCAGAAGAAAGGATACAATTCCACTCTTTTTGATGACCAAAAGAGAGTGAATATGACAAAAACAGTACATTTTGGCTTTCACTACATCCATTTCTAACCTACCAAAAAATGAGGTAGACAATTTTACTAAGAATTCCACCGATGAGCATTCCTCTATTCATGAATCTGATGATCATATAAGTAAATCTTCTCTTAATTCTCATGATGAATTTAGTGTCTTAAATAAGAAGAATGATATGATCTTGTCCATGAAAAATGACAAGAACAGGTTGGCGGAAATTATTGATGGATTAAAACTGGAGGTTTCTCGATTAAATGGTGACCTGCTAAAAATGACTAATATTGTCACAATGTTAAATTCAGTCACCAATGATCTAGACAATATTCTCACACTGGAAAAATATGCAAAAAAAATATGAATGGGTATGGGTTATACTCAACGTGCATTTACTTCACAAGCTAAGTTTGTCCCATAAAAAATAAAATTTGTAGGTAGAGGGCCTGATGAAGTAGTAAGAACAAATCGTAAAAATATGTACCAACCGCATGTGATATCCCACATCAATAGATCTCCATGCATATGTCATCAGTGTGAAAGCAGAGGGCACAAACGACCCTATTGCTATCTGCTTCTGGACATGATGATGTTGTTTGCAGAAATGCCCATAAGAAAATTATTTATTTACATATCGATGTAATATAAATCTCACATGAGTCCTTATTGTAACTTGCTGATTAAATTAATAAAATTTGAAACTTTCATTCATTCGTTTTTCATGTGTTTGAAGCTTTATAATATTCAATAGACTTATAGTCCTTAATCAAACCTAAAAACCTATGAAGAGTCAAAAGTAGATTTGCGTAAACAAACTCTTCATGGTTTTCTTAAAACGAAATATTCAAAATCTAAAGATCATCGGACTATTGATCCTACTATGATTGTTGGAAGAATCTAA
Source organism: Urtica urens (assembly GCA_958296335.1). Taxonomy (NCBI): domain Eukaryota; kingdom Viridiplantae; phylum Streptophyta; class Magnoliopsida; order Rosales; family Urticaceae; genus Urtica; species Urtica urens. The sequence continues at coordinate 20,950,121 of OY282523.1, read as the reverse complement.
GATGTCTGGTTACAAGGCATAAAGAGTTGAGAACTCTATAGTTCTTCCTATGTATCTTCCGAAAATACTAAATTCACCAGTGCACCTTTAGAGACAATATAATAAAAACCCATTTAACATTTCTGTCTCAAGATCACTATATATGAACTGCATCTTGCTTACCTAAATCCTAAAATGAGACATGTCATTTCATAACTTACATATTCTCATTTGAGAAAATAAAATTCTAGGTCATCTATGTGATCTAGACTAGACTAATTGGTGAGATATAGAGTTATGAAGATGTCACGAACCAGTTTTGTGACGTTCTTATAGATATGGAATTCATGTACAAGATTTCTAAAATCCAATGTATTTCACTTCATGATTTATTACTTGGATTGTGAATAAATGAACCGCGGTATACAAAATTAAGTAACGACGTAATTTGGATGAAACAATGTGACTTGTTAGCTCCTCGTCAATAAGTTGTTTCTAACTTATTCACAAGTAACAAAGAAGTCGAGGAAATAAAAACTAGAAGGGTAAAATGGTAATTTTATAAATCTCATATAATTGATGATATTCATGAAGGGTAATCATAAATAGCATTCAATGGATCCACTCAACATAATTAAGTTGAATTTGAGTAGAAAATAAATTCATTTGAGCCGAGAGATTCTCAGTGTCAACTCTTTAGTGGCGTCAATTTACATTAAGCTAATACTCGGAACAAATTTTTGAACTTTTGAGTCCAAGTATAGTAGCTCAAGCTTTATTCATTTTAATCCATAAGGTCACTATTACAAGTTATTAGAGTAGGATTGTTGAACTAGAAAACAAAGTGAAGGCACACAATTTTTGAAGCACGAGATATTCCTAAAAAATAAAGAGGAGGCACGCAAGATTAAATTCAAGGCTACTCGGTATTTGATGCAGGGTGATTTTTTGTATAAAAGAAGATTTTCTTCTTCTTCATTCAACTGCGTCGGCCCTGAAGATTCTGAATATGTGATGAACGAAGTGGCATGGATGAATATGTGGAAACTATAATAGGGGCGTTGTTGTTGGTGATTCATGCACCTTAGCAACCATATTAAATGCGAAAAATCATAAATTGCACTCACAGTGGCAAATTAATAATTATGATTGCTAACAGATTTATTAATTTAATTAATTTATCAAGCAATTCAACAACCAATAAGAGAGAAGAAGTTTATAGAAAACTTATGGGTTCGGGATCAGCTACAGAACGCCCCGATCCAAAGCGCGCTCCATTTCGTCCTTCTTCTGAATCGACTCTGTTTCGTCCTTCTTCTGAATCGACTCTGTTTCGTCCTTCCTCTGAATATAGTACTCGACGATGACATCGTAGCCTTCCAAAATGTAATCTCCGAGACGAATAAGAAAGATGAGTGGGCACAATCAATATCTCAATTAGATCTAGAAATCAGATTGTTTCGGGATCTCACTCCTATTATTTAGGATTGAAATTAGCAATTTCAGGGAATAGGGGAAGAAAACAATTCGTCCAATAGAGAGAAAGAGAGAGATGGTCGAGTATCCTTGAAAATATTGAGTGAATTTACCTCTTCCATTCTATCCCTATTTATACCATTTAGGGAGGGATAACCTCTGGGAGATTTTCTCTCCTTTCTGTTGAGATATTATCTCCTTCTGGGAGTTATTCCCTCCATTTGGAGAAATTCTCTCCTTTGAATTTAATTTGGGCCATTAGATCTCAACAGTGAATCTAAACTCTCTCTCATCCATTAGATCTCAAGGAAGAAGTTCGGCCATCCTAGGGCATTTCCCTAGGGGGAATTTCGACCACCACAGTGCCAAGGCCCAACCCAAGAGTTTCCAAAGTCCAAAAATACAGTTAATTAATTATTCACTTATCCAGCAATAAATAAACAATTATGTTATAAACATTTAGTTAATTCTGCGAATACCCGGTTTTAAGAATTAATGCTGCCAATCACTATTACATCAAGTGAGATTGAATAATGAACAACGTTATTATTCGAAAGTTCTTATCCGCTTTTATCATAGCCAAATCGGGGACTAGTGACCTAGTAGTAGAAGTTTAACGAACCCGATGAAAAAGACGATAAACTCCTATCTCTTTTTCATTGATGCGTCTAGTCTTCATCAATACTCCACCGTGTAATCAAAGACTGAACCCTTCGTTAATACTAGAATTATATTTATTCATCGTGACGAGTGTTCACTATTATAGTCAGTTCGTGATCAAGATCATCCAGGTTCTACACGTGCCAAGAGATGTCAATATATTCTGTTATACTTCTCTTGATACATATCAGCCCTAAGCTTTGTTGCTTCCCTAGCGAAAGATTATTTTGAATGTTACTTTAATTCGAAAGTGCAAGAAATGAATTGATTCTGAAATCAACCTTTAGGTGAGTGAACATTGACCTCCTTTCAGGCAGGCTGGATTCCGTGTCTGAAAGTCATTTCCCACTCAAATCATGCTATGAGAAGACTTCCAGGGGAAAGCTCCCAACACATAAGCTGTGATTAGCATGAATAGTCTTTTAACGAATGAGTTAAAGAGCGCAGAGACAACATTCGGTGTCCTGACCACTTTAGAATTTAGATCAAATCTCATTGTGACCATCATAGTGGCCTCGATTAGTGCATCATAACGGTCCTTAAGCGACACATCTACCCCAAGACCTTTCCAGGTCGTACCACAAGTGTACATGGCTCCACATAGTGATCAGCCTTCATTCATGTGTTCCACATATATGACTTTCAATATAGCTTCCTATGCATATATCAATCATCGATCTCATTTTAGCACACCGCCCGAACTCAAGTGCCCAGCACGTGACTCAGTTTAATACGGAGGCTATGGAAGATATTTGTTATTGATTCGGAATAATTATTCATACCTCAACTCACTAATCATATAATGCTTATATAGTAATCTAATTATCGACTTCAGGTAATTATTAGTACATCATCTTCAAGTGGGCAATATTCGCCTTGACAAAAAAAGTCATACGACACGTAATTTTTTGGCCTACAATGAAGGAAGATTCATAAAGATTTGTAAAACTATGTGAATCATGTCAAAGGTTGCAAATATTCCACATAAACCGCCGACTGATCTTTATTAATATAGCCACTCTTTTTCCTTTCGTCGAATGGGTAATCATTTTAATCAAACCAATGTCAAAAGGAAAAACCACTTGTAAATACGCGGTTGTGGGAATCGACTACTTTACAAAATGGGTGGAAGCTGAACCACTGACAATAGTTACCAAGAGAAAATAACGCCGCTCGTATGGTAGAATATTATATTAAGATTTGGAATACCGAAAAAGATAATTTATGACATTGGAACTCAATTCAATTGCGCTCGGTTTAAAGAATTCTACGAAAAATTCAAGATTCAAAAGTAGTTTTCCACACCGCTTAGGACACAAGCAAACATATTTGTTTAAGCAGTTTACAAGACGATCAAATGATGCCTCGAAACACACTTAGGATCGTACAAAGGGGGTAAGGAGAATGAATTTTCTGGAGTACCATGAGGATACAAGATTTCTAACTCTTCGAATGGAGAGACACATTTCTTAATGGCATTCAAAATCGATGGCATGATTCCAATCTACTGTGGAAGTAGAGACACACCCATGAAAATTTTATTCTTAAGACGTAAAACACATAAATTTGAAAGAAAATCTTGATTTCTTAGAAGAAAAATGAGATATTGCACTAACCAAATCTCTTATTAATCATGAAATGATGTTTTAACATATCTGTTCGGAAATGAAGGTTTCTAATCGGAGACAGGGTCATGGGAAATATTTTTTCGCATTCCAAGAACCCTTTTGATTGAGTACTCTGACTTAACTGGGATGAACCACACACTATTGTATCGTCCCTCATAAATGGAGCCTACATAATCTCCACGAACGGAAAAGTATAATATTTTTTTTAATATTAAACATCTTATGTGATTTTAGTCTTAGTCTCTCTTGTTGGAACGCTATATTTAATAGGTATTTTTAAAATTCAATCAAAGCTGGAGTCGAGTAGAATTTTTTACTTTTCCTGTAGAGCTGAAAACACGATGTGCCCTAAACTCAATCAAGGCAACTTGCCACATTTTTATTATTTTTAAAGTTCCGAACATAGTAAGTGACAAAAATTTAATTTCTGTTTCTACTAAAGAAAATTCGACAAGAGTAACATATGAAATCAAAATTTCCTGTAAAAATAAAAATGAAGTTAAGACTCAAAGTTTTATAGACATCTACTAAGTGATATTCGGTGTGTAAAACGAACATCAAATAAAAATTGAAAATATGGAATGTACACAAAAAATAAACATTTTTTCCATAAATTTTCCTCCATGAAAAAATAAAAATAAATATTCGATGTTTGAAAATAAAACATCGAATACATAAGTATAGCATAAATAAATAGACCTAATGTTTCAACTTAATAAATATTGTCGAAAACAACAAAAAATGGTAGGTAAAGCCCGAGCCACAAACATACACTAGATAATAAAGTTTTTGAGATTATAAAAGTTAAATCATTCTCTTGGAGGAGTAAAAACTTTGTCATCAGGTTGGGTAGCTCGATAAGAGGATCTTCGTGTTGGAAAGGTCTAGGGTTAAGAAAAATTTATCATTAATCGGAATATAAAAATTTCTTTACAAGTAAAACAATTTTGACTAACCTAGGCAAAGTGTATGAACATGTATATATTTAAAAACATTATTTAAAATACTTGAATACTAACCTTTCTCTTGTTACTTGATCTTAGAGTCCCTTATCGGATGAAGATCCTTCTTCTTGTCTCGCTAGCTTTCATCTTTACATCCTCGAGCAACCACGAAAGTTTCTACCACTAGAGTGTTCGAGCGTTTGAAGAGTTTAGTGAGGGGACACTATTAAACAATATTAACCAAAAACTATTCTTGGATCATAAGCTAATTCTCTAGATCAAGTGAGGATCTAGGTGACAAAATAAACGAGTACTTTAGAGAGAGAGAGGGCGGAATATGGTCGGCTAGAAGAGAGACCAAAAAACTTCTTTTTACATCTTTATGTGAGACTCTATTTATAGGAGAAAGAAATACAAGAAAGGGTAATTATCCTTTCCTATTGTGAATTCATACACAATATTTGATTTCCTCCTCCTTTTCTCTTCTACATGGCGGCCAACATTGTGTCATAAGTGACGGAAACTTGTTTCCTCACTTAGCGCATTTGTTTCCTTCTCAAAGAAATTCATTTTCTCTTTTCTTTTGGACAATTACCAATATGCAATAATGCACCAAATAAAAGAAGATATTTATCTCCTCCCTTGATGTGAAATGGCCGGCCATATGGGTGTCTACACACATATATTTACGGAAAAGCCCTCCCATTATTGCTCATACGATAACATGTCACAAAATTTAATTCACTAAGCATGAAAACCAATTTTCAGCTGTGTGACTTTAAGGACAAAAATACCCTTTAGACAATTTTCGGAAATTACGTCTAGTTCAACAATTGAACTTATTTTTACTTAACTTCTAGTTTAAAAAACTCTACTCTAATGACTTGTGATAGTGACCTCATGGACCCAAATGAACAAAGCTTTAACTAGGACTCATAGACTCAAGTTCACAAACGTTTCCAAGTCTAGTTTAATGTCAACTGACTCTACTAAAGAGTTGACACTGAAAATCTCTCGGTTCAATTGAATATATTTTCTACTCAAAAATCCACTAATTTGTGATGAGCAAATCCACTGAATATTATCAAATGATTAACTTTCATGAATATCGTCACGTAGATGAGATTTATGTTACCATTTTACCCTTCTAGTTATTATTTCCTCAACTCTTTTGTTACTTGTGAATAAGTTATAAACAATGTATTGACTAGGAGTTAAAAAGTCACATTGTTTCATCCAAATAAAGTCGCTACTTAACTTTTGATAGTGCACGGTTCATTTATTCACAATCCAAGTAATAAAGTATGAGGTGATATACATTGCATTTCAGCAATCTTGTACAAAAATTCCATATCTATGGGAACTTCACAAAGCTGGTTCATGACATATTCATAACTTAATATCTCACCAATTAGTCTAGTCTAGATCACTTAATGGATCTAGAATTTGACTTTCTCAAATGAGAATATTAAAGCTATGAAATGACATGTCTCATTTCAATATTTAGGTAAGCACGATGCAATTCATACATAGTGACCTTGAGATAGAAGAGGTTAAATGGTTGGTTCTTACATTGTCTCTAAAGGTACATTGGTCAATTCAGTTTCTTTGGAAGATACACTGGAAGAACTATAGAGTTCCTAACTCTCAATGCCTCGTAACCAAACATCATAGATTCTTCCAACAATCATACTAGGATCAACAGTCCGTTGATCTTTAGATTGCAAATATTTCATTATAATCAAACTATGAAGAGTCTGTTCACGCAAATTTACATTTGTCTTTTCATACATTGTTATGTTTGATTAAGGACTATAAGACTATTTAATATTATAAATCTTCAAACAAACAAAAAATGATAAATGAACGTTTTAACTTTTATTTATTTAATCAGAAATTACAATAACGACTTATAAAGATTTATATTACATCAATATGTTAATAAATAATCTTCTTGTGGGCATCTCTGCCAACATTTCGGCCATAGGGGGAGAAGATTTGGGCAGCCAAGAATCAGCATTATCATTGGAAGAGTTGGTAGCATTAGATCGGAGATTTCAAGATTCGGATTTATCTTCTGAAGACACTCGATGATAGCAATTCACCAAGTGTAGTAATACTTAGAAAGCTTTGATTGACACTCTTCAGAATATTTAAATTCTTCGATAGCTTTCTTGATTGCTTTCTTCATTTCGGCTTTTGCTGATTTGAGCTTGGACCGCATCTCTTCTACGCACTTATAAAATTCTATACTTTTCTCGCTTGCTTGGTTCCGAATCATCTTGATTTCCCTTTTAAGGAATGAGATTTGATCTTCAAGTTTCTTCTTCTCAAGGATGTCGTTAGAAATTTCCCGACCTAAGTAAGAATGATTGACTATCGCTTGATCGGAAATAAGATTAAAATTTATAATTCACCTAAATTTTATAAACAAAATAATTACATGCATACAAATATTCGGAACTTACAAGCATGAGATTATGTTGAAGCCTTGATGCACGATCGGAATGGGTTACGTCAATAATTTTCTTTGGATCCTGCATACCCGGAAACTCCATAATATAATGAAAAACTGAATCAAGGTGGCCGGGAGCAACCTAATCGGAGGAACAGATGACGTCGAAGCCTTCGGGGAATTGGTCCCGAGCAAGCTTCGGACTTAATTCTCTTTCGGACTAGGGGCTGATCTTTTGTTTCTTTCTTAGGAACCTTGAATCCCTTCGAAAGCTGAAGATTCTCAAGAATGGTCGGAGCTCTGCCCATTTATGAAAAACAAATTGCCTGGTCAACAACCAATTATAAAAACCACTTAAATTTTATACTAGTTGGATAAACTCACCATGATCAAAATTAGGATTAGCTGCATCGATTATCAAATTAAACTTTGGATAGTTCTCGGAAGTCTAAAGTTCTTTGTACGAATGTTCTTTGGGAGAAACCTTTTCAATTTTTAGAAATTTCCAAAGGTTGATCTGCTACAAAAACTATCTGCGAATAAAGTAACTTAGAAGCGAAACTTTTAAAACAAAATCGAGAAACAAAGAGTACGACTATACCTACCGAAAGTCGAATAATTACTCGAAATCTTAAAACTTTTCACAGAAGATCTGTGCTCCTAATATAAAAAAAACAATCCTTGGAACAAGTAGGTAAATCAGTGATCAAAGAAAATTTCCTAGTCTTGGTCTCTTTTTACATATTCGACTTAAAATTGTAGTTAAAAGGGACAACCAAATATGGAGGATCATACCCATAGTGTTTTTTTTTTTCAGAGTATGATCTTGCAGAACAATGTTTAATAAACATTGGGATTTAATTGAGTCGGAGCTAAGTTTGATACAACAAGAACCCTTGTGATAAAAGGGTGAAAAAGAAGCCCATCGGTCACTTAAACAACAAATGATCAAATGAAATCAATTCGTTGGGTGGTTGGTGAGCCCTCTCTTTTTTGTCGAGAACTATAAAGAGATAAGAATAGGTGATGATGAGGCTTCTTCTGAGACCATCCAGATTAGACTTAAATACACGAGAGTCCTTGGTGTTTAGCATAGAAATATGTTTCTTTCCTCTCTTCGGGATTCCTCGACATGCGAACGTCATCAGAAAGAGTGTGTTCGGAAGATAATGCGGAAGAGCTCTCATTAGACTTTGGATCCAAGGAACCTTCACGACATGAACGATGACGAGACCTGTTGGGATTGATGCCCACAAAAGAGATATTACACATTGAAATACTTTTGTATTTGGTTTTGTTGAAACATTAATAAAATTAAATGTTCACTCTTAATTATGTTTTTGTTTATGTATGAATGCTAAGCTCTGAAACTATCATCAATGAAAGGGGAGCTATATACAGATTTGACAAGATAGCCCCTTGTGACTAGTTTAAACATTTCTTCGCAATCTTAAGATTGATAGAGCAAAAGAATCTGAGTAATGATTGTTTGAATGAATCATGATATCTTATCTTGTGATATAGAGATTTGTGACTCTCTGTTTCATTCTTGATATTTTATAGAAGATATTGAGCAAGACTTGTGATACTTTGAAGCTCGAGATAAAACCGTTTAATCACTCGAAACTTCAAGATCACATACGAGGGGTATTTTGGTACTTACCTAAATCCTGAAGTGAATGCATAATCGATGTGACACCTTATGACATTTAATTTGTCAATGGGAAATGGCTAAGTTATAGTTGCATATGACCCTACGGTTGGTGTCATAACATTGTCATGTTTGGTTATGTGATTCACAGATACAGAATTCGTGTCGAAACAATGCTAATCCATTAGTATCACACTATACTTTATTATGAGAGTGTGAATGAATAAACCTAGCCATGTATTCATCGAATAAGAATATACTTTGATTAAAACACGTGACATGTAAAGATATATCACTTTTTTTTTCTCATTTACAAATAACAATGGAGTTAGTGAAATAATAACTCAGGGTAAAACAGTAATTTTACATTCCTCTAAGTTACTGATACACAAAAAAGGTAATATCGTAAAATACTTCGTGGATCTTGAGAAAAAATGTTTTGTCACATCTAACGGAAAATAAACGCACATGAACTTAGAGAGTTTCAGTATTAGTTCTTTAGTCGAATCGACTAATATTAAGAATTAAAACACAGAAAAGGTTTGTGAACTTTTAAGTCCGATCTTTATTCTAAAGTTTCATTCATGTGGATTCATTGGGTCTCAATGATAGACCCTCAGATGAGATTTATTGAACTAGGTTGATTTGATTTTCTCAATTAAAGTAAATTGTGATTTACACTAAGAAAATGTTTTTTTAAGTAATTAAATAAATAATTGGTTATTTATTATTACATTTATTTATCGAATCATATTATGTTATTGTATGGATAGTAATATATTTTAGTGATTCAAATAAATAAAAGATGAAAATAAAGATTTTCTCATTTTGTACTACTTTGAATAATATGAAAATAATTGATGATTTATCATTAAATAAATGAGATGTTCTAAAGTAATTATATATTAGTTTAGAAATAAAGCAATAATATTTTCGAGTATATTAAAATATCACGCGGCATAATTAATGAATTAGGTTGAAAATAAATTTTTGAAATTAATATAAAGGAACAACGAGGTTAAGTTTGACTAATGAGTTTGACCTAAGAAAAATTCACTTTCTCTCTATATTTAAAGGATTTTCGAAACCCTAATTAGACAAACCCTATCACATAAACTGAGCCAAATTCCCTCCCTATGAGCTCCTGTGCTTGGCCGAGAAAAACAAAGAGAGAAAGACATCAAGAAATGTTTTCTTGACCTCCCGAGTATCCTTGAGTGATCCCGAGTATTTTTCGCTGTTCAATTGAAGAGCCCACCCTCTAAATCTCCCAAAAGTCCGAGGAAATTATTGTTGAATATTCTATTGGTGTTTGAGTAACGTTTTAGTTGAAGGAGTTCACTCGAAACTTGAAGAAATCGAGCGAAACGAAGCTAGGCTCATTTCAACCTACTGGCCCGAGTCGTTGTTTGCCTCGCCGGAGTGGAGTTTTCGCCAGGCCTAAAGTGTGCCTAGGCCACTACAGGAATTTGACGAGAAATCTGGTCGAGCCACTTCACTAGCATCTAGCCCTAGGTCCTAGATACTGTGGTGCACAGGTCTCGGAGCTTCGTTTGATCGCAAGAAGCCACAGGCCCATAGGCCCACTTCTTGCCGGCCGGTCAGATCCAATCCGGCGGGCCATACCTGTCCATTCTGTCGGGTGACCATTTTTTAGCAAATTTTTTACGAGCCCTTCCGAAGTTAGGGAGCAACGTCCGAGATTGTTTACAATATAAATTGTAAGTGTTCTAAACGATTTGGATCTGCAGTATAAATTTGTTTATAGATTGTTAGATTGAATCGTTTTATTGTTGACATGTATGTCTAGAATAAAATTTTTTATTGACATTAGTCATTTTCAATGTCTAGGTTAATTGAATATGTTTAAAATGTATTTTAACATATTAGGATCGATTATGTGTTACTGCCATATTTAGATATGTCACGTAATATTATTGTTTAATTGTTAAATAAATTCGAACAAGACCTGGAAACTTCCACGGAACAACTGAAGGAGGTGCTTGAACCGGTTCTTCCTCTCTTTGGAACTAATTGTTTGAGATAAAGCAGCAGATTCAAAGAAAGAATTGTTCTCCGACATATTTGGTTTAGGGAAGACTTAAATATCTTACAAAACTACAAATAACTTATTTTTCTAATCTGAAAAACTGCACGATTGGATATAAAATAAGTAAAAGAAGAAGATCACTTACCGATTGAAGAACGCCGAGCAACATCTAAGAGCAAATGTAGTGTAAAAGTAACTCTAATAAGCATCAAAATCGTATTTATCAACATCTAAGAACATCTAAAGCTTCCCAAGGAAGCTAAGGGCCATAGAACGAGGAAAATATGACATGAAGGGACACATATTTATCATGGTAATTTGACATGAGAACTAATAATTCAGAAAACGAATACGAAGAGTCACGACGATTCAGTCACATTGATTCATGCAAAATAAATTCCATAAGTTAGCATATATATTTTTCTTGCCAACTGGCACAAAAGCATTAATGCAAACGTTGGAAAATAGATGCCGAACAAGAGAATTTCCTAACGTTCATAATTTAATGCCAAATAAGCAAAATCGAAGCTCGCGCAAGTTACAAGTTTCTCACCAAATAAATTTTTATATGCTACGAAACTAGAGGGCACTGTTTTACTCGGATTTTCAAATAACCTCACTAAATATATGCTTGACCGAATAACGAGAGTATTTGGTATAGGCGAAAGAGAAATGAATATGAACATCAGTTAAGTTCATAATGCCGACCAACATAATCGAATAATTCGGATAAGTTCTAGATATGTAAAGACTAGTAATTTTAACTAAGACTAGTAATTTTAACTAAGACTTACGAATGCGATGTAAGCATTTAAGCATGAAAACCATCGGAAACAATCATATAACGATTATTTACGACACAAATGCACGATCGAGATAACCAATAACGGTTATAATAAACGTGAGTCTGTTCAATCTATTTTCTAATGAAAGAAAATATAAAAGGAGGACGTGAAGGAAGAAAAAGGGGTTGAACACACAAACACAAATAACTTACATATAGAATCCTTCTTGTAAACATGCAGCTTAGATCGAAAATTAGTTTTATATAATGTTGTTGATACTTTCGTATTTTCGTCGAGACACCTTTTTGAGGCATCAACCTTTATCAATGTATGTTGTTAGTGTATTAAGAAAAGAAAATACAAGTATTCTTTGCTGTAAGTTATCTTTGTAAGTTATCTTTCCTGCAAATTTAACATTATTGCAAAAATTCATAGGAGGACTTGTAGAATTTTGAAGAGAGCTAGATTAATTGCAAAATCAAGGCTTGTAGCATAAAATATAATCAAAAGATATGCTTTACCGTCGTTGATGGATAGCATTGCAAGACAAAAGATTGTTCTTGTACAAAGCCGTTATTAGTAAAAAAAAAATAGTTGCTTGTGAATATTGATGCCGTCAATGATGGATTTGATATGTATGTAATGGTCTAATTATATTTAATTAGGTACTATGGCAAGAAAGGAGATTCTGGGTAGTTGGTAGTATTTAACACGTACGATTTCTCTTATGATACTTTTGACCATGTTAAATAGCCACATTATTTTTTTCATATGTGAAAGGTACTTAATATTTCAATATCACACCCAGATTTTCTTATTAATTAAGCCAAGAAAACAATCATTCTTGATTTTGTAATATCTCTAATTTTAGGCGTATTTGTGGCGATCAACCGAAGTTCTAGAGCGATTTTCACCACATTCCAGTCACGAATATAATCACAAGAACCAAAAAGAAATGAACCGTGATGAAAGTCGTTATATTTCATTGTGCACTCGTTATTCTTTCGTTTGATAGCTGGACAATTGAAGGAATACAATGAAGACTTCTGCAAACTGTAAATACGAATGTCTCTCTATGCCAAAGACTCTCTCCCTCTCAATGAGGGTTTACACTATTATTTATAGACCTTTTGGTTACCCGAATTATCAGCTAGGGTTCCCTTATTAATCTAGGATCTAAACAACCCTAGAATACGAGATATTTTCTTCGAGATTTACTGAATACGTCGCCTAAATATCTTGTCCGGTTCAATTCTTCGACTTCGTTTCCTATTTAAACTCAACCGGATCTATGAAGATTCCCAGCGTTAAATTCTCTTTACGGAAACTTTCTTCCTCGCGACGAGCTTCTTTCATCGCGCCGAGGTTCCTTCCTCGCGACGAGCTTTCTTTCCACGTGAACTTCCTTTCCGCGACGAACTCCTTCCTCGCGACGAAGTTCTTTACGATGAGCTTCTTTCTTGTAACAGGAACGGTCTTCTTCTTTATTATTGATGAACCCCATCGCTGGCGGACCTCATGCCAACTTGGCCGTTGCAAGACGGGCCTCACTTGGGCCTACTTCGATTAAGGACGATTTAAATAAGGTCACTGACATCCATTGCTTCCACCCCTCGTCATTTTCCTGGGATAAAACGACACGAGTAGTGTTGAGGATGTATTTGACGAAATCCGACCTCAGTTTGTCCCCCATTTAATCAAGTGTAAACACTTGGTAAAATGAAACTGATTCTCCTTTTAATTGCTCGGTATTCTTTAACCGACAAGCTTTGCGGCGGTCTTCGTTGCACGTTAGTTATGATGAGATTCGGCCTGATCCATTCTTCTTCGATAAGGTATTTTCTTTTTCTTTTTGGCAATGGACTCTCAGCGGTGGAGTCGTGCGATGGTTCATCTTTTATTGAAAACATCTTTGTCTTCTTCTCTGCATATTAGGATGCTGGCCCCCACTCCAAGCTTGCTCTCCAGACTATTCATCCCAAAAGCGCATGCACATCACATATGTATTTTATTGCACGTCCTATCGTCCTCGAGTGCTTTATCAATTTTCTTGAATCTTTACGGTCTGCAACGACTCTTTAGTCTCGCTCATTGATGATTCCATGTGTCTCCATCTGGGCCGTTGGATCGAAACGCACTGCTTTGCCTTCTACTTCCACCTTTTTTATAAATTCAAGACCCTGCCATCGAAGCAACTTTCCCTCAAATTCATCTCCGAGCTCTCACTTATTTCTTGTTGCCAATTTTCTCTCCAGCTTTTCTTCCTCTGATTCGATTTCAGATTCCCTTCTTCTTCTTTCACTTCTTATATCCAATGGACTCTCAGCGGACTGCCGGTTGCATATTCAAGACTCGGTCCCCTCTGTCCATTATGTCGGAGGATCGCCTGTACCAACTAAGGGGAAGGTTCATCGAGGACGAAGAGTGTACCCTCTGTCTTCCTCACGATGGTGAGCTTGCCGATAGCCCCCGGGACGACTGCATCGCCCTCTACGAGGACTTTTTCCGAAACGTGGACCTTCACCTTCTAGTGCCCTACCTCATGATGTCCTTCTTGTGCGCCTTCGGGGTTCCCATCACTCAGGTGAGCGCAAACTCAATTCAAATTCTCGTATGCACCATCGTCCTCGGGCAAGAGCAGAAGGTGGTTATTACTCTGGAAGACTTGATGCGGCTCTTCAAATTTTCCAAGAATCCCAAGAATTTGGGACGCCTCTCCCTCTCGCATCGTATCAAACCTCACGTCATCCTCAACACTCCCTCGAACGAGTTTGGATGGGAGAACAGGTACTACATCTCTGTGGTAGATCAACACAGCTTCGGCCCTTATTATTCATCTTTACCGAGGGAGTGGATCGTCGACCACGAGCTTTCCAAGTTCAAGCCCAACACTGGCAACGACGCTGAGACTCGTTTCGCGATGCTTCATAAAATGTTCCTCTCCAATCCTCATCGCGACTGGACAAGGGACTTTGTCGGAACTCGGATCTCGGATTCCGGAGTCTACAAGATGACTCGCCTCATCGGGTCGAGCCTCTAGCAGTTGTTTTCGGAAGGGTTCCCTGGTCCTCAAGTGTTAGGGGATCCTTTGGTCGTTCTTCGAAAAAGGACTCCCAACCCGCAGAGGAAGTCCTAGAAGCCTCTTGTGGACTCGTCCAAGGCTGGCCACTCGGGGGTTATCCCTCGTTGGGGAAAGCTTAGAATTTTCCTGAATGACGCTCACTCAGTCGTAGGAGCTCGCGACGAGCGAAGGACCAAACAAAAATCAGACTTCAACGCCCCTCGCTCCTTGGGGGGCTCCTCGTTCTCCGAGGACGTCCTCTCGGGATAGGGCTCCCGTGACTAAATGATTCCCCGAACAGCTGACCGATGCACCTCCACCAAAGAGGGCCAGGGTTTCTGACTCGGATGACAGGCCGAGGCTCGCCACTCCCTCTCGAGAGGTCGTTACTGAGGCTCCGGCTGCCTCATTGTCAAGGAAGGTTGCCACAGATCCTCTGATCCTTGGCCCTTCGGACGGAGCTTGCCTTGCGGGGGAGATTAATATGACCCCCCTCCCCCCCTTTACTCTCTTGGTCAAGACTGGGAAGACGAATGAACCGGGAAGAAGCGGCATGCGCTCTTCTCAGCGTTTGAAGAAGAGGGCTGAGTATGCTGAAGATTTCTGCGACTTGACCGTGCAATTCACTCCATCTCCTACGGTCGCCGCGGCTTCTCCCCAGCCTCTGCCACTCCTATCTCTTAGCCATCTCGTCGGGGCGATCAAAACTTCTGTTGTCAAAGTGGCCCTCTCGACGCCCCCGCTTCGTGTGTCGAGCTCATCGGACAGAAGGGTGGTTGAGAAGATGTTGTCCAAGAGCCCGAAGGAACGTGACTTGAGGTGCTCCCTGGGAAAGGGGCTAACACTTCCCTCAACGCAGCCTTACCAGGGCCATTGGCTCCTCCTACCGCACCTTTGGTCTCCGTCGTCGGAGGCTTGGGGGGTCCATCCACGTCGGGGACCGCTTCCCCTTCCGTTCCTTTGCCCTCCATGCCTTCCTCCTCCGACGCGCCTAAAGCGCCTTTTAGTATTTCGGCTTCTCCCTCGCTGCTTCCGCAAGGGTTAGGGAAGGCGGTGGCATTCTTCTCTCCTCCTGCCCCTCCTCGTGTGACTACGTTCGACGCTTCTTCCAGGGATTGGGAGGATTATTCTTCTTCCGTGTGCCGGGACTTACCGCTGCGAGCTCCTGGCTCGCTTGACGTCTCTAAGTCCCTCGACGACTTCGAGGGTTATTCTGAGGCTACATCTGATCTCTTCCGAGGCGTGGCCCATTTGAACGACTTGCTCTTCCTAGAGCGTCACAATGCCTCTGCTGAAGCCGAGGAGTCAAGCGTCCTCTCGTCCCAACTCCTCAAGGCTCAAGAGCAGCTCGAGACTTCTCTCCTCAGCAAGCGCAAATATCGCGAGGATAATTTTGAGTTGTCCTCGGGTTTGGAGATTGCGAAGGTCTCCTTGGTGAAGGAGAATTCCCTTCGTCAGGCCTTGGAAGCCAAGTTTGCAGGATACAAAGCTACGGCATCCCAGGAGCTCGCGGAGCAAAAGCGTTTACTCGATGCCAGCGAGGGTTCCCTAGCCAAGGACAATGCTCACCACCATCGCGCTGAGTCAAAATTGACCAAGGCATTGAAGAAAAAGACCCGGCGCCTCGATGGGATCAGTGAGGCCCTTGTCACGCCGATCGGAGAGGAGAGACGCCTGGTTTCGCGGATTAAGTCCACTTTAAAGACGTTCACCGAGGAGCACTCGGTGGGTCAGGCGGAATCTTCCGAGGAGCGCCACTCCCACTTGTGCTTGTATGAACGCGCAAAGGGCAAAGAAGAGCGTGCCTTGGCGAGGTACGAGGCGCTTGAGGAGTCCATCGATGCTCATCGCATGTCGCCCGCTTATCGAGCCAACATCACTTTGGCTGAGGGGCTCCCCAGCACATCGAAGGTCGACAACATCAAAGCCCGTTTGCTCCTGACTCCCCGCCCCTATCACCTTGCAATCCTCTGGTTGTCGATGATCGGCGCGTGTCGGCCTTTGTCGTCGGGGAACCTTCTTGCGACTTTGTCTTCATCGATGAGTATGGGTCCAACGATAACGTCCTTTCTCTCCTGGGGCCGACAGTGTATGATAGTTTCCTTAGGCTGTTATCTTGCTTTATCGATTGTAACTTTTACCCTTTTTTTAGTTGTAATCATTTTTTCAGACTTTATTAATGAATACACTTTATTATATTCTCCTCGCCTTTTTGTATATATAGTTGGATAATTTTCATTTATCGTGTTGTTGTTCTTGGCTTCTTGTCGAGGTATTTTGTTTCCAGGCATTTTTCACCTCATCGCTCTTTCCTGGAACTTTGCCTCATCGTAGTTTCTTGGTGTAGTCGCCTCTTTTTTTTTTTTTTTTTATCTTGGCGTTATCGCCACTCGTCGTTCCTCCTTGGCATTTTTGCCTTATCGCTCGTCCTTAACTTTTTCGTCTCGTCGTTGATCTTTGGCATTTCGTCTTATCGTAGTTTCTTGGCATTTTTGCCTTCTTTTTTTTATTGGCATTATCGCCTCTCATTGTTTCTCCTTGGCATTATTGCCTCTTTTTTTTTTTAAATTGACATTATCGCCTCTCGTCGTTCCTCCTAGGCATTTTCGCCTCATTGCTCTTTCTTGGCATTTTGTCTTGTCGATGTTTATCGGCATTTTCGCCTTATAGATGTTTGTTGGCATTTTCACCTTGTCGGTATTTGTTGGCATTTTTGCCTTGCCGCTGTTTCTTGGCATATTCGCCTTGTAGCTTTATTTTCTGGTTCTCGTGACTTTCCTCTTATTTTGAAACACGAGCCTCATTAAACCCTTCGAGTCCCCTAATTGGGTGCGTCTCGCGAGGGAAGAGTGCTCCACATCGAATTGATAAAGGCCGAAACCGTGCAAATTATCCCAAACAGACAGGGTTGGGATTCCCTTTGACTAAAGAGAAGGACGAGTAGAAGAAAACTATATTTATAAAAAAATTAAATTACGAGGAAAATGAACGCCATCGCAGAACCATTATTATTGATATAATTTCTTCAGATGCTTCATATTCCAACGTCTTATCACCTTGATCCCGTCGGTTTTTTTGAGCTCGTAGACTCCTAGCTTGATGACATCAGTGACTATGTGGACCTACCCAACTTTTTCCTAACTTCCCGGAGTTCAGTTCAGCGGTGTTCTGGAAGACTCGTCGAAGGACCATCTCTCCGACTCGGAACTTCCTCGGGCAAACGTTCTTGTTATAGAAACAAGGGATAGTGTTTTGATAATTGGCGATGTGTGCTTTTGCTCGTTCACGTCTCTCGTCTACGTGGTCGAGCTGAAGGACCAAGTTCCGATTGTTGGCTTGCTCATTGCCCGGTGCCCAAAACCATCAAATGCTAGGTACTCCCACCTCTGCTGGAACCACGACCTCTACCCCAAAAGCTAACGGCAAGGGAATTTCACCGGTGGCCAAGTGAGGGGTTGTCCGATAAGCCCACAATACTTCGAGGAGCTCGTCCGCCTATAGTCCTTTTTTCTCGTCGAGCCTTTTCGTGATGTTGTCGGTGATTATTCTGTTGACCGCTTTGGCGTTCTTGTTACCTTGGGGGTACGTGGGTGTCGATGTGTTGAGCTTTATCCTCCATCGTGCGCAGAAGTCTTTGAATTTATTCGAGATGAACTGAGAATCGTTGTCTGCGATAATCTCTCTAGGTAATCTGAAGCAAGTGACTATGTTCTTCCAAACGTAGCTCTCGACGTCAAAGTCTTTGATGTTGGCGTTAGATTCGGCTTCTGCTCATTTGGTGAAGAAATCTGTGACGACGAGCATGAATCTCTTCAGCGTTGCGCCGATGGGCATAGGACCGACGATGTTCATGGACCACCTCATGAACGGGTATGGTACGGACACTCTCGAGAGTTCCTCCGCCGAGAAGTTGATTGCTGGAACGTATTGTTGAAATTTCTCGCATCTCTAAGCGTGGCTTAAGCAATCAGCGCCCATGGTGTCCCAAAAGAAACCTTGCCGCTTAGTTTTCCTCAGCAAGGAACATCCGCCAGAGTGTTTTCCGCATTCCCCGCTGTGGATTTTTTCCATGACGTATTCAGTCTCCTTCTTACCAAGGCATCGCTTGTAGGGACCCTCGAAACTCTTGAAGTAGAGCTTGTTATTGAGGAAGGTGTATCTGGAGCTCTTCCTCTTGACCTTTCTTGCCTCTTGTCGGTCTTCTCCAATCTTCTCCCTTGTCGTCATCCACTACCCCTTGTTCCTCGTTCTCATCTTCATCATCTTTGATGTCGTTTATGTTTGCTTCCCCGGCTTCCAATTCCTTGCTCTCTTCGCTTGAATTGAACCTTTTCTTCATCGGGTCTTCTCCTCGCTCGATGCTTGGTTTCTCCACAGTCTCCACTATGATTAACCGAAGCTCACTGACCTCAGTTGTCGAGCCCAGACTTACCAGTGCGTCAGCATGGGTGTTTTCTCCTCGGGAGACTTGCGTCAGGGTGAAGTAATCGAATTTCTTTGAGGGAGCTTTGACTACTCCAGCGTAAGCCTCCATCCGCTCGTCGTTCTTCTCATATTCTCCGCTGACTTGCTTTACGACAAACTGAGAGTCCGAGAAGGCATCCAAGTTCTTTACTCAAAGGGCTAGGGATGACTGCATGCCGATGATGAGGGCCTCGTACTCGGTTTCTTTGTTGGTGGAGCGATAAGCGAGACGACAAGCTTTCTCCACTACTTCTCTCATTGGAGAGATGAGTCTAACTCCTACTCTAGACCCTTGTGACGTTGCTGACCCATCGACGCAGAAATTCCACGTGCTGGCCTCGTAGCTTAAGTCGACTGGCTCATTTGGTAGTTCGATGAGGAAATCAGCGAGCACTTGAGATTTCAGGCTTGTCCAAAGTTTGTACTCAATGTCATACACCCCAAGCTTGATCGACCACTTAGTGATCGTTCCTGAATGAATCAGGCTGTGGATGATAGAACAGATCGATCTATCTGTCATTACGACGATGGTGTGGGCCTGTAAGTGGTGCCCCAATCTTTTTGATGCGTCGGAGACTGCCAAGGGTAGCTTCTCGATCATCGGGTACCTTGTCTCAGCATCGACGAGCTTTCGACTCATGTAGGAGATCGGTGAACCACTATACTTTTTCTTGCACCAACACTTGGCTTATCGTCTGGTTCGACACCGCTACGTACAACTATAGTGGTTCACTAGGCTGGGGCTTCGTCATGATGGGCGGCGATGAGAGGTAGACCTTCAGCGCTTGGAATGCCTCCTTGCATCTTTCGGTCAACTCGAACTTTTTGTTCTTCCTCAACAATTCGTAAAAGGGGAGAGTCATGTCGGCCTTTCGCGAGATGAATCAACCTAGTGCAGCAATTCTCCCTGTCAAGTTCTGGATCTCTCGTCGATTCCGCGGCGAGGGCATGCTTTTTATTGCTTCAATCTGCTCGGGGTTGGCTTCGATCCCTCGTCGGGAGACCATGTGGCCTAGGAACTTTCCCAAAGATACGCAAAAAGTGCACTTGGGGGGGGGGGGGGGGGGGGGGGGGGGGGTTTAGCCTCATCTTGTGCCGGCCAAGAATCTCGAAAAATTCTTCCAAGTGCTTGATGTGCATTGCTGCCTTTAATGACTTGACGACCATGTCGTTGATGTACGCCTCCACACTCTTCCCGATTTGCTCGTGGAACATCTTCGTCACCAATCTCTGGTAGGTTGCCCCGACGTTCTTCAGTCCGAAGGGCATAACCTGGTAGGAGTATCTTCCTCTCTCGCTGATGAAGGCCGTCTTCTCCTTGTCGTCAAGGTACATCCTGATCTAATGGTAGCCCGAGTAAGCGTACATGAAGCTCAAGAGCTCGTAACCATGGGTGGCTTCGACGAGACGGTCAATATGTGGCATCGCGAAGCTATCCTTTGGGCACGCCTTGTTCAGGTAGGTGAAGTCCACGTATACTCTCCATTTTCCTTTTTTTTATAACGACGGTATTGGCCAACTACTCAGGGTATTTCACTTCTCGAATAGTTCCCATCGAGAGTAGCTTGTCCACTTCATCGTTGATGATATTGTTGTTGGCAGAGATGCCCACAAGAAGATTGTTTATTGACATATTGATGTAATATATAATTCTTTATAAAGTCTTTATTGTAATTTGTTGATTAAATAATAAAAGTTGAAACGTTCATTCATTCATTTTTAGTTTACTGAAGATTTATGACATTCAATAGTCTTATAGTCCTTAATCAAACCTAACAATGTATGAAGAGACAAATGTAGATTTGCGTGAACATACTCTTCATGGTTTGACTAAAACGATATATTCGCAATCTAAAGATCAACGGACTATTGATCCCAATATGATTGTTGAAAGAATCTATGATGTCTGGTTACAAGGCATAAAGAGTTAGGAACTCTATAGCTCTTCTAGTGTATCTTTCGAAGATATTGAATTGACCAGTGCACCTTTAGAGACAATAGAAGAACAAACCATTTAACATCTTCTATCTCTAGGTCACTATGTATGAATCACGTCATGCTTACCTAAATCCTGAAATAAGACATGTCATTTCATAGCATTAATACTCTCATTTGAGAAAGTCAAATTCTAGATCCATTATGTGATCTAGACTAAGCCAATTGGTGAGATATTAAGTTATGAAGATGTTATGAACCAACTTTGTGAAATTCTCATAGATATGGAATTCATGTACAAGATTGCTGAGATTTAATATATATCACCTCATGCTTTATTACTTGGATTGTGAATAAATGAACTGCGCAGTATCCAAAATAAAGTAGCGACTTTATTTGGATGAAACAAAGTGACTTGTTAGCTCCTCGTCAATACATTGTTTTTAACTTATTCACAAGTTCTAAAGGAGTTGAGGAAATAATAACTAGAAGGGTAAAATGGTAATTTTATAAATCCCAACTAGTTGATGATATTCATGAAGGGTAAACATAGATAACATTCAATAGATCCGCTCAATATAATTAAGTTGAATTTGAGTAGAAATTAAATTCATTAGAACCGAGAGATTCTCAGTGTCGACTCTTTTGTGGAGTCTGTCGACATTAAGCTAATACTCGGAAAAGGTTTGAGAACTTTTGAGTCCGAGTATAGAAGCTCAATCTTTGTTCATTTGGATCCATAAGGTCACTATTACAAGTCATTAGAGTAGGATTGTTAAACTAGAAGATAATTCAAAATAAGTTCAAGTGTTGAACTAGATTTTTTCTCGGAAAATGTCTAAAGGGTATTTTTGTCCACAAGGACATAAAATGATGTGAATGTCAAAATAAGATTTTGAATATGTTCATTTGATGAAAATATAAATTATTTTCCAAAGCCGAAAAATCCTTTAAGGCATTATGAAATTAATTTCGGTATTTGTGCAATTATATTTCTAAAATGGGTATTTTAAGAATTATCTTAAAAAAAATAAGGAAGCATCTATAAACTCCCCCTTATATAGATACTCGGCCAAACATGCATCAAGAGAGGAGTTTATTTCCCTTTAATTATAAGGATCATTACCCAAAAAAAAGAGAAATGAATTTCCTTGAGAATGAAACAAATGTGCTAAATGAGGAAATAAATTTCCTCACTAAAGCAACATTGTGGCCGGCCACATTAGAAGAGAAAGGGGAAGGGAAAATCAAATATTGTGTCATGAATACATTATTCTTTCATGAATGAATAATTGACCTTTATAGATTTTTCCTTCTCCTATAAATAGAGCCTTACGTAGAGATGTGAAAAACAAGTTTTTTAAAAAAGCTTCATTCTTGCTCTCTCTCTCATTGTGGCCGAACTCCCTCTCTCTCTCAAAATACTTCTTTTAGTTTGGCACCTAAGTCCTCATTAGACTTAGGCTTAATTAGCTCTTTAGCTCATAGACTTGTTCTTGAGCTATTGTGTTTAATTGTGCCCACACACAAATCCTTCTAAACCTCTATAGACTCTTGTAATAGAAACCTAGGTTTCTCAAGTTCAAGACTAGAAGTGACGGAATCGAACCAAGGAAGAAGATCTACCTTTCCCAAGACTCTTCAAGATCAAGCTACAAGAATGGTTAGTATTCAAGTAGATTAAATAATATTTTTAATTTATAACATGTATATGCACTTTGTTTAGGTTAGTAAAAATTGTTTTACTAGTAAAAGAAATTTTTATATTCCGCAATTAATGTGTTAATGATAAATTTTTCTTAACCATATACCTATTCCAACAAATGGTTTCAGACCTATGCTCAAAGTTAAGCATGTACATGTTATATAAAATCATTATAAGAAAATTGTTTTCTAAATTTGGTTGAATAATGTTTTTTTTCAAGGACTAGATCTTACAAAATTTTATTTTTTTGGTACGACCTCTAAAATTAAATTTGTGTTGAATTTCCACTTGTTAAATATGCTATATAAATACATAAAAACAGTTTTTAATTATTTTATATTTAGCATACTCAAAATCATTATTCTGACAAGTTTGAAAATTTGTATATATAGTTTAAACTAATTTACTACACTTCTAGTTTAAATTTGTTATTGAATGTTTTATATTATGTTGTTTATTTTATTTTGTGTTTGATAATTAACATGCTAATATAACACACAATTGAAATCAAAATATACAATTAAAATGTTTCAATAAACTTCTTTCTCTTGACACCTAGATCCGCCGTACTTTTGAATTGTTTATCAAATTATGGACAAATTAAAATGGCTCAGTAAAACGGGCATAACTCTTTGTTCAGACCTTTAAAATTAGTGGTTCTTGAACCAAATTAAAGGTATGGAAGTTAGCTGTCCAATGCAGTTGGTTTCAGCTCATTCGGATACCAGATGTGTCATTTATTACCTTTTAAGTCCGAAGTGTACGACAGTCCGCGAGTCCAGATTTTTTAATTCGGATTTTGCGACTCCAAGCTTCCTCCCCTCTTCTTAATGCTATCGTGGTTTTCCGACATTCTCGCGCTCAACAATCATGAAGACGCCTTGAAGGAAGATGTCATGATGATGAAGATATTAGTTTTACGAGATTTTTAATCTAAAAAACTTTCAAGTGTAAAAGTGACGATTTATTAATCTCGCACACTTTCCTTTGGAAAAATAAATTTAATAGACAAAAAGATCCGAGTATGTTCCTTATGCCTTAGTATATTAACACTGCTCTCCCCTCACAAATATCGAGTTTAGGGTTCTTTTTTTTAGTGATCCACTCTATCTCTCTATACTAATGGAAATATGTTTCCTATACGTACAAGAGTAGACGTGCCTTTTTCCAAAAACTAAGTGAGATTGTTGCTCTTATTGTTGCAACCCAGGATCCCCTTATTTTTTAAAAACTAAGTGGGAGGGTTGTACTTATTGTTTACAACCCGGGATCCCCAACATTAATGTGAAGTGCATATGTCACCGGACTAAGAGTCACCCTCGTGACCCTCTCTTAAATGAGAGTACTCATAGACGCATTGCTCCTGACATTGCTTTTATAGCTATGTTCAAAAGTGAAACGATAAGACCAGGCCTCCCATCGGCGAATTGTCTTCAATGTAGATCTTGTGGAACTAAATTATTGGTTAAACACTTGGACTCAAACTCTAGTAATCCTCCCTCGAGACCCTGCAAAAAGTTTTGAGTGATCAAACTTCTTTATAAGGTGGTTAGCCAAAGCATTGATGTATTGACATCATGACTATGCATTAATGATGTGTCATTTACATATGAAATGCGACCTTTTTGCGGCCTTCCTTCAAAGGAGTAAAATTGTCATTTTGTTCATAACACCTTTGGATTTATTCTTGTCTAAAAAAAATTAAACTTACTATCCTTCCTCAAACAAATTGGAAGGTGATAACTACGTGGATTGGAAACGTAACCTAGACATCGTCCTTACCGTGGACAAGCACAAGTGGTTACTCAACATCCCATGTCCACCTTAAACGAATGATGATTCGACTCAAGAGGATAAGGACGCCCTTGCGGCCTGACTCAGATCCGATGAGATTGCGAGATGGTATATTTTAGCGTCGATGAACAATGTGTTGCAACAACAACATCGTGATATTGGGTCAGCCTATGAAATGCTCTACAATCTCCAGGATATGTTTGGAGGGCAAAGGCGTCAGGCTAGGCAACAAGTGGTACGACAGTTTATGAACTGTCGTATGAAAGCAGGGACTCCCGATAGTGAACATATGATGCTGATCATAAGTTATCTTAATGAGATGGAAATCCTTGGATTGAGATTGATGGAGAAACCAAGATAGATATGATCTTGGAAACTCTCCCTGAATCTTTTGATACTTTCAAGCTGAACTACTCCATGAATAAGCTAGGGTACACTGTTACCGAGCTAATGAAGGAGTTTCGCACTAATGAGGGACTCTTAAAGAAAAAGAGGACTACTGGAGAAGCTCATGCTACTGAGCACATAGTCTCCACCTCTGGATCTAAGAAGAGATCTCATAAAGCCGACAAGAAGAACCCTAGTAAGGTTCAGAAGAAAAAGATGCCCTGGACTGCCAAGGTGGACAAGTCTAAGGACAATTGTCACCATTGCAATGAGCCCGGACACTGGCGTAGGAACTATCCTACCTACCTCAAGGCTAAAGGGAAAGATATTGTACTTATTACCGAAACTTGTTTAGTAGCTGATAATGTATCATCGTGGATTATTGACTCCGCTGGTACTAACCATATTTGTTGTTCCTTGAATGGATTCAGGAAAAATAAAAGCTTAGAGGATTGCGACTTCTGCTTCAAGTGGGCTGATGGGAGCTTGGTGTCTGCTAAGACTATGGGATCCGTGACACTGTCTTTCGAAGACAGATCTTTAAATTTGAATAATGTGTATTATGTTCCTTCCTTTGGAAAAAACTTAATATCTGTAACTCAAATTGTTGAGCAGAATTATTATTTAAAGTTTATTGATAATGGAATTCGTATTACTTCTTCCAATTCATTTGTCACTGGTGCATGTTTAAAGAATGGTTTATACTATCTTTATCCTACACAACCTTTGTTATTGGACACTGAAATAGATAATGATCTAATTAGGGAACCCAAGAGGATCAAACTTAATGCCTCATCTGATCTAATAAAATCAACTCATCTCTGGCACTTAAGATTTGGTCATATTAGTCTAGATATGATTAAGAGACTTGTGAGGGATGGTCCATTCAAAGCCTCTGAAATAGGCTCACTGCCGACTTCTAAATCCTGTATAGAAGAAAAAATGACTAAACGACTTTTCTCTGATAAAGGTTGAAGAGCCACTCTGCTGCTGGAACTAATACATTCTGATGTATGTGGTCCGCTCAGAATTCAGGCATGAGGAGGATACGAATACTTCGTTACATTTACCGATGATTACTCAAGATATGGATTTGTCTATTTGCTCATTCACAAATTCGAAACCTTTAACGTATTTAAGGTTTTTCGGGCTTTAGTGGAAAAGCAAATTGGAAAACAGATCAAAACCCTTCGATCTGATCGAGGTGGTGAGTACTTGTCTGAAGAGTTCAATAACTTTCTTAATGAAGAAGGTATCGCTTCTCAGCTTACACCACCTGGAACACCTCAACAAAACAGAGTGTTAGAGAGAAGGAATCGAACTTTGATGGATATGGTTAGATCAATGACGAGTTACTCATCACTACCTAATTCATTTTGGGGATATGCCCTCGAAACTGCCCCATATATTCTGAACCAAGTTCTGTCTAAGACAGTCCTTGATACTCCTTATGAACGATGGACTAGGCGTAAAGCTAGTTTAAGTCACATCAGAATTTGGGGTTGCCCTGCACATGTGCTAAGGCAAAAGACTAGCAAGTTGGCTAGTACATCAGAATTATGCGTGTTCGTTGGATAACCAAAGGTTTCACATTCCATAGTCCCGAGGATGACAAAATATTTGCCAGCACTAATGCTCGTCTCCTTGAGGAGGACTATATGAAGAATATGAAACCTAGAAGTAAAATTGTACTTACAGAAAAGTTGGGTGAGGATGCTTCTACCTCATCTGTAAGAACTGTTTTTACCCCAACTGAAACGCAACCTAAAAATTCAAAACCTCGTCAAGTAGTACTTCGACGTAGTGGGAGGGTTTCTGAAAAGCCTGATAGGTACATGTCTTATGGCGATACTCTCATAGCCGTTGATGACATGGATGACCCTGTTTCCTACAGCCAAGCAATGGCTGGTTCTAAATCAAACCTTTGGCTTGATGCCATGAAAGTTGAGATGCATTCGATGTATGTCAACAAAGTCTGGAAACTTGTAGACCTACCTGATGGGAACGTTGAGACGTTCAAAGCGCGACTAGTGGCTAAGGGTTATACCCAAAAGGAAGGTATCAATTATGAAGAAACCTTCTTTCCAGTCGCAATGCTTAAATCCATCTGTATACTTCTATCCATAGCTGCTGCTCTCGATTATAAGATCTGGCAGATGGATGTCAAAATTGCCTTTCTGAATGGAAATCTTGACAAGCGCATTTTCATGGCTCAACCAGACATTTTCGTGGAAAGTGATCAAGAGAACAAGGTTTGTGAATTGCTTAAATCCATTTATGGATTAAAGCAAGCATCTAGATCATGGAACATTAGATTCGATGAAACTGTAAAAGGCTTCAGTTTTGAACAGTCAATAAATGAACCTTGTGTCTATAAATTGATACACGAGGGCAAGGTTGTGTTTCTGGTATTGTATGTCCATGATATACTACTCATTGGTAATGATGTAGGCAAATTATCTGAGGTTAAAATCTGGTTAGCTAAGCAGTTTGATATGAAGGATCTAGGGGAAGCTGCATACATTCTGAGGATTCAGATCTTTCGAGATCGAAAGAACCGGACCCTATCGCTCTCCCAAGCATCTTATATAGATAAGGGGTTGGATCACTTCTCTATGCAAATCTCCAAGAAGGGCCTAAACCCCTTTAGACATGCAGTCTCACTCAGGACCAGTTTCCCAAGACTGCACAAGAGATTGTGATGAGAAAGATTCCCTATGCTTCAGCCGTAGGAAGTCTCATGTATGCTATGCTGTGCACTAGACCGGGTATATGTTTCACCGTTGCCGTAGTTAGCCGTTTCCAAATCGGACCTGATCACTGGGTTTCTGTTAAGCATGTTCTTAAGTATCTTCGGAGAACTAAGAACTTGATGCTTACATATTTAGGTACTGACCTGACTATGACGGGGTATACCAGTTCCGATTTTCAGGCGGATAAGGATTTTAGGAAATTCACTTAAGGATCTGTGTTCATCCTGAATGGTGGATCTGTAGTTTGGAGGAGTATCAAGCAATCTTCCATCGTTGACTCCACCATGGAAGCAAAATATGTGGCTGCTTGTGTAGCATCCAAAGAGGCTGTATGGCTTAGAAAATTTCTTAAGTATTTGGAAGTTGTTCCAAATTTCAACGAGCCCATGACACTTTATTATGATAATAGTGGGGCTGTTGCTAACTCAAAGGAACCTAGAAGCCATAAGCGTTCTATGCATATTGAGAGGAAATATCGTGCAGCGCGGAGACGTGGAGGTGAAGAAGATCTCAAAGATGGAAAACCTTCCAGATCCTTTCACCAAGGCCCTATCCAACAAGGTCTTCGACCAACATCAAGACAGATTAGGCATGAAGGACTACTCTCATCTTCTTTGAGTCAAGTGGGAGTTTGTTGGCAGAGATGCCCACAAGAAGATTGTTTACTTACATATTGATGTAATATATAAATCTTTATAAAGTCATTATTGTAATTTGCTGATTAAATTAATAAAAGTTGAAACGTTCATTCATTCATTTTTAATTTGATTGAAAATTTATGATATTCAATAGTCTTATAGTCCTTAATAAAACCTAACAATGTACAAATGTAGATTTGTGTGAACAAACTTTTCATGGTTTGACTAAAACGATATATTCGCAATCTAAAGATTAACAAACTATTGATCCCAGTATGATTGTTGGAAGAATCAATGATGTCTGCTTACGAGGCATAGAGAGTTAGGAACTCTATAGTTCTTCCAGTGTATCTTTCGAAGATACTAAATTGACCAGTGCACCTTTAGAGACAATAGAAGAACAAACCATTTAACATCTTCTATCTCAAGGTCACTATGTATGAATCGCATCAAGCTTACCTAAATCCTGAAATGAGACATGTCATTTCATAGCATTAATACTCTCATTTGAGAAAGTCAAATTATAGATCCATTATATGATCTAGACTATGCCAATTGGTTAGATATTAAGTTTGTGAACTTTTGAGTCCGAGTATAGAAGCTCAAGCTTTGTTCATTTGGATCCATAAGGTCACTATTACAGGTCATTAGAGTAGGATTGTTAAACTAGAAGCTAAGTCAAAATAAGTTCAAGTCTTAAACTAGACTTTTTCTCGGAAAATCTCTAAAGGGTACTTTTGCCCACATGGAAATAAAATGATGTGAATGTCAAAATAGGATTTTGAATATTTTTATATGATGAAAATATAAATTATTTTCTAAAGCCGAAAAGGTGTTTGAGGCATTATGAAATTAATTTCGTTATTTGTGCAATTATAATTCTATAATGGGTATTTTAAGAATTATCTTAAAAGAAATAAGGAAGCATCTAGAAGCTCCCCCTTATGTAGATACTCGGCCAAACATGCATCAAGAGGAGGTGTTTATTTCCCTTTAATTATAAGGATAATTACCCAAAAGAAAAAGGGAAATGAATTTCCTTCAGAAGGAAACAAATGTGCTAAGTAAGGAAACAAATTTCCTCACTAAAGCAACATTGTGGCCGGCCACATTAGAAGAGAAAGGGGAAGGGAAAATCAAATATTGTGTCATGAATACATTATTCTTTCATGAATGAATAATTGACCTTTATAGATTTTTCCTTCTCCTATAAATAGAGCCTTACGTAGAGATGTGAAAACAAGTTTTTTTAAAAAAGCTTCATTCTTGCTCTCTCTCTCATTGAGGCCGAACTCCCTTTCTCTCTCTCTCAAAATAATTCTTTTAGTTTGGCACCTAAGTTCTTATTAGACTTAGGCTTAATTAGCTCTCTAGCTCATAGACTTTTTCTTGAGCTATTGTGTTTAATTGTGCCCACACACAAATCCTTCTAAACCTCTATAGACTCTTGTAATAGAAACCTTAGGTTTCTCAAGTTCAAGACTAGAAGTGAAGGACTCGAATCAAGGAAGAAGATCTACCTTTCCCAAGACGCTTCAAGATCAAGCAACAAGAAAGATTAGTATTCAAGTAGATTAAATAATGTTTTTAATTTATAACATGTATATTCACTTTGTTTAGGTTAGTAAAAATTGTTTTACTAGTAAAAGAAATTTTTATATTCCGCTATTAATGTGTTAATGATAAATTTTTCTTAACCCCTAGACCTATTCCAACAGTTGTTCTTGTCGGAGGCCATCTTTCTCTTTTTCTGCACCACAGGCTTGTGCCTTGGGTCAGTATTGATCCGATGGGCTACCACCGACGGATCGATCCCCGGCATATCTTCGTGAGACCAAGCAAAGCTTCCTCGATTCCTCTTCAGTGAATCGATCAACCGGGCCTTAATTTCCGGGTCGAGTTTGGCGCATATACCAACGGTGCGAGAGGGATCGGATTTCTCGATACAGACTTGTTCTAATTTCTCAAGTTTTGGTCCCCTACTCCTTTCCTCCGCTCTTAATTCCTCCACTTCTTCAGTGCTAAGTATCATGGAGGTTTCGGTGCTCGCTTTCCGCCGCTTCTTCTTTCGCTCTGGTGCCTCCGGTGCGGCTACAGCTAATTGTTATAGTCCGAATGATTCTCTTTTCTCCCTTCTCTCAAGTCCCTTTTTCTCGACCAATGATTTGTGGTGCATCATTAAGCAGATCCGGTATGCATCTCTGCATCCCTGGATCTCGTCGACTACTCCTTCCTCACTGGCCAGGAATTTGATGCACTGGTGGTATGTTGATGGGACCACTTTCATCGAATGGATCCACAGCCTTCCGAGGATCACGTTGAAAAATGACGGGACGTACAACACCATAAACTCCGTTATCAGAGTGACGCTCTGCGCGCAAACGGGGAGGTGAACTGTTCCCATCGACACGGCAACATCCCCGTTGAACCCTGACACCTTGCGTGGGCGTCCTCTGATCTCGAGTCCCTGGATATTCATCTTCAGCAGACATTCGTAGAAGATGACATCAACCGAACTTCCATTGTCGACGAGTACTCGAAAGACCTCGCAGCCACCGATGCTTAATTCGAGGACCAGAGCATCGTCGTGCATGTCAGCGCATTCCCCGTTCTCGACGAACTCTATCTTTGTACCCACGCTAAGCATTGGCGCATCTTCGTGGTTGAGCTCCTTGCCCCTCGCGGAGTCTTCGGAAAATCAGGATCCGCCCATGATCAGTTCGATTCTCGGCCTCGCGGACAACCTTTCGCCCTCGGCGCGCTCTGACGTCGCTTGCTCAGTTTTGAGGCTTCTCTTTGGCGCCTCCTGATTGCCTCCTCCGTTTCGTGCTGGTGCCTCTCGCTAATTTTGCCACGTTTGGTTACCGTTATTCCATGACTGGGTAGGGGTGTGCTTGAGGTCCTTGATTTCCCCTCGCTCGTACATCTCTCGTAGCCTCCTCTTCAGCGTCCCGCAATCGTCAGAGGAGTGTACATAGTACTCGTGGAAAGTACAATACTTGCTCATGCCCTTCGACCATGGTTTTCTCTCGTAACCTCCTCGTCCTCCCGAGAATCCTCCTCGCCCTCCGGGGAACCCCCCGCATCCCCCAGAGTATCATCCTCGGTCATCAGAGAAGTTTCCTTGCTCATGTCCTCCCTGGTGGTCAAGGAAATCTCCTCGCGGCTGACTCCCCCGACTGCTGTCGGAGTGGCTCTTCTTTTCGTCTACCTAATAGACTCCACGACTCGGGATCCCTTGGGCACGCCGCTCGTTAGAGCTTCCTCGGTTTTCTGCCCCCTTTGGTCCCGACGACGGAGCATCTCTGTGCTCCCTTCTCTTGGTCTTCCCTTTGCTCTCGGCCTCGTAACTTATCCTCTGGGCTATCTTCTCCTCCTCAATTTCCATGAACAGTGTCACACGATGGAGAGCGTCCTCGATAGTCAACAGATTCATCTTGATCAACTCCTCCTTGAAAGAAGCCGTGTACAACAACCCATGCCTCAGTGCCTGGATTGCGACGACGTCTTCTAGCCCCGGGACTCTGACCATGACGTCTTTGAACCTTCTGATGTATTGTCGGAGGGTTTTGTCGGGTCCTTGCGAAAGATTCTACATGGTCGTGATAGATGCTTCGTTATGCACGTACATTGAGTAGTGCCGTAGAAAGCATGCGACAAGCTCGTCGGAGTCTTTGATGGATCCCGGTGACAGCTTCGCGAACCAATCACTGGCTTGGCCCTGCAGACTCTCGACGAAGTGCCGACAAGAATTACCTCCACCCTCGTCTCCTCTCCTCCTATGCGTTGCACCAAAATTCTGAAGGTTTTCACGTGGGTGTTCAAATCCGACCCCCCTTTGCATTGTGAGAGTCTGACTTTTGGCAACTCTCCTACCTCCACACTGCGGATCTTCGCCAAGACGGGAGTGATTATGGCCTCCTTCACCAATCTGTCGTTCTCAGGCGCGGCGCTCATCGCCTTGTGAACCTGGGATGCCACCTGTCCCATCTTCGCATCCATGTTCGAAGACATATACCTTACGGCTCTCTTGACCTCCTCTTGGACGTCATTGCTATCGTTACCGCCAAATTCTTCTAGTTGCTTGCCGCAGGCATTGGTGTGGCAGCGGCGGCATTGAAGAGGTCCCTGCTGACCATAAGTGACGTCAGATTAGCTTCTTCGGCTCCGGTTAAGATTCCTCCTCCCCCTGGGGCAGAAGATTCTACGATAAGACTCTCAGGATTACTTCCTCTTCGGTCGACAGCCGTACGCTCTAAGAGAGCAGAGAGTTGTTTGTTCTCCGCGGCTTGCTCTTCTGCTTTTTCGGCCGCCTCTTCTGCCTTCTTAGTGGCCTCCGCCATCTTAGCCATTGTGTTCGCCAACTGCCAATGGAGCATTTCCATGATTTGGACCTGCTCTCCTTCACTCCTGGTGCTCGCGTCGTTCCTTGACATCTTCTTCTTCCTCCTCTAAATTCCCGGCTCTGAGAGAAAGAAACTGAGCCCTACGGTCGGCGCCGAACTATGGAGGGCAATTTTCACCACCCTTTCCGGTCACGAATATAATCACAAGAACCAAAATGAAATGAACAGTGATGACAATCGTTTTATTAATATTTCGTTGTGGACTCGGTATTCTTACGTTTGATAGCTGGAAAATTGAAGGAATACAATGAAGACTTCTGCAAACTGTAAATACGAATGCAAATTGTATCTCTCTCCCTCTGCCAAAGACTCTCTCCCTCTCAATGAGAGTTTACACTGATATTTATTGACCTTTTGGTTATCCGAATTATCAGCTAGGGTTCCCTTATTAATCTCGGATCTAAACTATCCTAGAATACGAGATATCTTCTCCGAGATTTACAGAAACTGTCGCCTAAATATCTCGTCCGATTCAATTCTTTGATTTCGTTTCCTATTTAAACTCAACAGCATCTATGAAGATTCCCGGCGTTAAATTCTCTTTGCGGAAACCTTCTTCCTCGCGACGAGCTTCCTTCCTCGCGACGAGCTTCCTTTTCGCGATGAACTTCTTCCTCACGATGAAGTTTTCCTTGCGACAAGCTTCCTTTTCGCTACGAACTTCCTTTCCGCGACGAACACATTCCTCGCGACAAAGTTCTTTACGACGAGCTTCTTTCTTGTAACGGGAACAGTTCTTCATCATTATTGATGAACCCTATCGTTGGCGGGCCTCATGCCAGCTTGGGCGTTGCAAGACGGGTCTCACTTGAGCCTATTTCGATTAAGGACGATTTAAATAAGGTCACTGACATCCCTTCCTTCCACTTCTCGTCGTTTTCCTGGGATAAAACGACACGAGTAGTGTTAAGAATGGATTTGACGAAATCCGACCTCAACAGTTCTAACAACATGTTACATAATAGTTGAAAAAAGTATGAAACCATGTTACGTATAAACTTGAAGAATAAGAAATTCAATCTTAAAGATACAAAAGCTTATCTGAGAGCGAAGCGGAGAAAGGTGGAGAACGGGTGAAAAAGAAATTAAAAAATATGAATCGATTTTGTTTTTCCAAATTAAAAGGGTATGCACATGAGTATTTTGATCTTATAAAGTCTCAGTGTGTACACTATATAGGGTCTTAGGGATGGGAAAATAGAAGAGAAATTTCATTTTGTAGACCTAAAAACATTAAAAATATCCACATTAGACCCTTCTTGTAAAAATATCTAAAACTGGACTTTTGGCCCAAAATCGGACAAAAATACCCTTAAACTCATATATAGGGTTTATGTCTCCATTTTAATCTCATTTTGAACTTCCAATTCACTAAAAACCTCTCCAAATCCGTTGGAATCACTACAGAGCACCGTCATAATGGGTATGTTAATTCACTTATTGTATTTAAATCATTTTAGTAGTCGTTTTTGGTGTTAGAATCGTTTTCGGATCGAAAAAAAAAAAGTTCGTAAAAAATCTGGAAAAAGTATACGATAGACTTGATGAATTCCATCGCACACCATCGCCATCCATCGTATTCCATCGTCCTCCATCGTCCCCCATCGTAACTCATCGTCCAGAAGACGATGACTTACGATGGAGGACGATGGAGGACGATGGAATACGATGGTCGGCGATGGTGTGCGATGGAATACGATGCAGGGCGATGAGATTTCGAAATTTTGATTTTTTTGACAAGTTTCATTAGTTTTTTTTGACAATTTTGAATAGTTGCTGACAATTTTGGGTGATGTTTTTCAGTTTTCGTTAGTGTTGGTGGAAAATGGGTGAGATTGAGCGATAGATGGGATTTTAGTAAAGCTCGTACATATATGGTGGATGTTACAAAAGATACGACATATCATGAGTTGGTCGATATGATTTACGATATTTCCAAGATCGATAGGATGACGTATGACTTGAAAGTTGAAGTACCGTACACTTTAGGTACTGTTGTGTTGGCACCTGCAATCTTGGAAACTGATAATGATGTCGCATATTATATGAAATACGAGTACTGGAGTAAATTTCCTATTTGCGTGAGCTTGGAACCGAAACGAATCATGTCACCAATTGTTAGCAATGTGGATCCTAAGCAAAAAGAAAACAAGTGTTGAAGGTTCAACGCAATGAGAGCAGAAGACAATATCATCCTCTCGCAATTGAAGTCTCTCAAAGTAATCCGAAACTAAACGATGAACGATTTGCATACGACGATGATGAAACGTATAGACGTGATAGAGATCCGTTTGACGTCGATTTTGAAGATTTTGAAGATGTCGAAGAAAACAAAGATCACAGCGACAATGATGATATTGAAGACGTTGAAGAAGAATTCGAAGAGTTTGCAAATGATGAAGACTATGCTGAGTTTGTTGAGAATTTCGAAGTTCCTTCGGGCGACTACCATCCCGAAGTTAATCCTTGTAAAGGATCTTCGGGGACTTATAGTTGGAAAGATCCTGAATTCACGCAACAACAAGTAGTTAAAGAGATAGAATATCGTGAAAAACCAAGTCAATCATCTACAGGTAATATATCTTAATTGTTTACGTGGTTAAATATCGTGAACTTAATCGTTTATCATTTAACAGGTAGCTCTGAAGACTTATACCTTGGAAAACAGTTTGAGAACAAATCGGAAATGAAGACACAAGTGCACTTGTTCGCCATGAGAAATAATTTCGAGTTTCGAGTTAAATCATCTTCGACAAAAAGGTGGTACGTTCTTTGCAAAGATGAGACTTGTACGTGGAAACTCCGGAGCGTCGTACAGTGGTCAGGAATGTGGGAGATTGTGTCTTTCGAAAAAGCTCACTCTTGCTCGCGCGTTATCCGACCCGAAGGTCAACGAGGACCTGCCCCTTGGGTTATTGGACACGTGTTTAAAGACAAATATTCTATCAACTCAATGGCTGATTATTCAGCGCACAACGTTAGGGAAGAAGTGAAGACAAGATGGGGTTTGGACATATCTTATTTAAAGGCATGGAGGTCAAAGGAAGTAGCTACTGGACTCGTTCGAGGTACACCTGAACAATCGTATCAGAAATTACCTTCGTGGTTGTACATGTTAAAGCAAAAAAACCCCGGCACGGTTACTGAATTTGTGAGAGACGGTGACAAATTCAAGTATGCTTTTTTTGCCATTGGAGCGTGTCTTAAAGGATTTAAGTATTGTCGACCTGTCATATCTTTGGATGGATCATTTTTGAAGACTAAATACGGGGGACAATTGCTTGTCGCTATTGCATTGGATGCGAATTCACATTTGTATCCAATCGCTTTTGGCGTTGTCGACAGTTAGTGTCATGAATCATGGACGTGGTTTTTGTTGAAGTTGAAAGAAGTTATTGGTGAAGACGTACCTGATTTGGCATTCATATCCGATCGACATATTAGTATCAGTCATGGTGTCGAAGTTGCTTTTCCAGGAAGACCGCATGGTTATTGCTACCATCATATGCAGCTCAACGTCCAACACAAGTTTAAGACAGATCATTGTCGCGGTGAATTGTATGAAGCGGCGTATTCTTTCAATAAGACTTCCTTCGAAGCTCATTTTAGGCAACTGAGGCGAAAAGATGTTGAGATGGCGAAATATCTTGAAGATATCGGATTCGATCGATGGGCACGACCGTTCTTTCCTGGAAAAAGGTGAATTTCATTTGCTTTTAATAGAATATTCATTACGTTAAAGTGTTAATTATTATGTTTTACAGGTATGATATTATGACGAGTAACAACGCCGAAATTTTTAACGCTAAAACAAGACATGCAAGGTCGTTTCCGATAACAACGCTCCTGGAGTACATAAGATTCACGTTGCAAAATTGGTTCTTCAAACGAGAGGACATTGCGAACAAATTAAACACAGAACTTACACCGAGGTGGCAAGCAGACTTTGAGAATATGAACAACAAAGCAAAATTCGTGCACGTGTATGGACTTGGTTTGTACGAATGTCACGTTAAAGACGGCGGTGGTGAATACGACGTAGACTTGCAAGCAAATAATTGCACTTGTGGAATTCCTCAACTCATAGGTATCCCTTGCGAACATTCTATTGCATCAGCTCAACATCGTTCGGTGGACGTTTACTCTTTGTGCAGTCCTTTCTACGTCAAGAAAACGTGGATCGAAATGTATAAAGACGCCATCTATCCAATTGGGAATGAAGAACAATGGGACGTTCGGGACGAAATTAAGAACATGAAAGTATTGGTTCCAGTAGAGAAGAAACAGGCCGGTTGTCCAAGGAAAAGTAAGCAAGGAAGGAGAAGGATAAACAGATATCCATCTCAAGGTGAAAAAATTGTTGTAAAGCGAAAATGCGGGAAATGTGGTGGCCTAGGTCATAATAGAAAGACGTGCACGTGGCGAGAATAGAGTGTGACAAGTTTAATTAGAAGCTTTCGACACTTTCAAAGTTATTTTTGTTTGTTACGTTTATGTGTTGTTAACGATGTTTTTATGTTTTGATGTTTTTATGTTTTTGACAAGTTCAAGTAGTTATTTTTTGACAAGTTTAACTAGAAGCTTTCGACACTTTCAAAGTTATTTTTGTTTGTTACGTTTACGTGTTGTTAACGATGTTTTTATGTTTTGATGTTTTTATGTTTTTGACAAGTTCAAGTAGTTATTTTTTGACAAGTTTAATTAGAAGCTTTCGACACTTTCAAAGTTATTTTTGTTTGTTACGTTTACGTGTTGTTAACGATGTTTTTATGTTTTGATATTTTATGTTTTTTGACAAGTTCAAGTAGTTATTTTTTGACAAGTTTAATTAGAAGCTTTCGACACTTTCAAAGTTATTTTTGTTTGTTACGTTTATGTGTTGTTAACGATGTTTTTATGTTTTGATGTTTTTATGTTTTTGACAAGTTCAAGTAGTTATTTTTTGACAAGTTCAATATAAATTAATAAAGAGAAATATTTATAAACAAATAAATAAATAAATGTTAGTACCAAAAATAAATGATAAACAACTACATTTATCGCTTAAGTCGTCCCAAAAATAAGTCAACGGCCCATTTATGCCGGAATATCTTCATGTTCTCCGTTACAAGCGTGTCGAAAGGCGCTCCAACTAGAATATGCTCGATATATTTGATGGCGAACATTCCACAATCACCGCTGCAATACACAAATGACAAACGTGTCAACATATACCGTATTTCACTACACTTAAATCTTAACATTTACCTTAGACGACATTGAGGTATATCGTCGTTAACGAGCCAAGTGAACTCATGGAGCACCGGTCGGTCGGATGAGAGAGAATGATACATCTTCGGATGGTTGTCGAACATGCCGCTCAACATCATCACCCGTGGCAACGCGAGACTCCAGTGCCGGCGCCTTCTCCTGTGCCGGAGACTTCTCATCTTCCGGCGCCTTCTCATCTTCCGGAGCCTTCTCATCTTCAGAAGTCCTCATAAATTTTTTGAATAGGTCGGCGTGCTTATCCGGCATCTCCGGTGATGGACTCCGACTGCTGATAGACGTAAATGGCGAAGGAGGCCTACTATAAGGTGGTGGAGGAGGAGGATGTTGAGCAGCCTTGGCATTCTGCTCTCGAGCAGCAGCAGCAGCCGCAGCCGCAGCCTCGGCCTTCTGCGTATATGGACCACGGGCTTGCGTGGTAGGAATAGGTCCACCAGGCATCCCGGTAACCTCTCCGAAAATGTAGTTCAGACGCTCCCATTGACGAATCTGCAAAAAATCTTAGTTAAGCAAATTAAATAAAATAATAAACGAAATAAACGACCTTATTACCTGATCATGGCGTATTCGCTCAATTCGATCTTGAACGCGCTCAGATCGCCTGTTCAATGCGTTCACGCCACGCCCTACAGTGGCGATGCTTTGGAGGATGAACCCGATTCCTTGGCGAAGGTCTTGCCACATGGCACCCGTGATAACGATAGGTTCATCCGAATGAGGCGGAGATTGAGGAGGAGGCGGAGGACGAGCTTGAGATTCTTTCGTCGGACGACCTTCCCGAGGAGTATCAGAGATGTACTCAGCATCCTCGTCATTATCGTCATCAACGTCGTGACCCAGCACGTCTCTTTCTTCTGCGGCAGAACCGACGATGTTAATTTCTTAGTCGATGTCCTTCGGCTCTGTTGCGTCCTCTCCTTCGATGTCTATCGGATATAGACATTTTCGGGTCTGCTCCTCAAGGGTCTGAAAGAAACCCTTTTCCCCCGGCCGCGGTCGCCGCATTTGAAGGACTCCTAACTGCAAAACATAATAACAATGTTAATATTTAATCGTAAAAGAACTTTATTAATTAACGAAAAAACTTACCGATTTTTTTTTCAGGATCTTCTCAACGTCCTTGCTAAGAACGACAATAGTTCCTGACCACGAATGCATTCTCGTCATTCGATTTCCTACTCCGTTTCCGAAGGCGTGCCCGACCTCCGGGATAGCCTCGTACGCCCAATACTGAAAGGCATGAAGATTGCCAGTCAGCGTGTACTTCGCCTCTTTTTGAAGGACGTCGGGCTTCTTCTTCAACTTGTCCTCGAGGCTCTCCCGGTGGCGCTTCAAATCCACTGAGAGGGATAGAAACGTCTCCCCCCAGCTCATGTTCCCCCATGGCAGGCTGTAGAAGAAGGGGAGATCTTCCACCCACTGGAAGATCGATTGCCACTTCGGAGGTATGGTTTTGTTTCCCGGTTGTCCGAACAAGTAACCGAGAACAAAAACGCACAAACCTAGTTTGTAGACGTCATCCGGAGCTTTGCACACCGTCCAATTGTTGACGAGTATGCTGAATTTGATATTGGCAGACTCATTCAGATACTCGTCAATGAGCCTGCGGGAAGAGCGTGCGTCATTCTCCTCTTTAGTCGGACCGTCTTTGTAGTCTAGCCCCGAGATTAGGGCATACTCGAGGCGTCCGAACCTCACTCTCTTTCCTCCTAAGCCGAATTGGATCTCTCCGGTTTTGATTAACTCAACTTTCCTCTCCAACAGAGAGTGGACGAGGACGAGAGCGAAGTTCAAATCAGAGGTGATGAAGAATTGCTCGAACACCGTCCCTCGGAGTTGCTCGATCAATTTCATCTCCTCGAAGCGCTGCTTCACATCTTTTAGGACCCGGGATCCACCATACGTGATTCTCCCCGGGAAAGTGTCTTGAACAAGGAATTTCAAGTGATCCTGCACAAAAAAACAACAAAAAACATCAAAAAAACTAATTTTTTCAAAAAAAATTCAAAACAATCGCATCTTATCGTCCACTATCGCCCCCTATCGTCCTCTATCGTCCACATTGTACGCCATCGTAACTCATCGTCCCATATCGTACGCTATCGCCCGTGTATCGTTTGAAGCCTATCGTACACCATCGCCCACCCCATCGTACTGTATCGTAACCTATCGTAACCTTTCGTCCACAATCGTACCCTATCGTCCGGACGATGGCATTCAACGTGTTTGTCGTTTCCGGAAAACTTAAAATCTCTAAACTAGCTCAAATCTTCTCAAATCAAACCGTTTTAACTTACTCTATAGTCGAAAACACTATCTAAACTACATGCAATAGATTTAAGTAAGAAAAAACAAGAAATCTAACCTTTTTTTTTTGAGATTTTCTCTTTTGGGAGGTTTCTTGAGTTTTCGGGTCCTCGCCACCACCGGTTAGGAAGTTATCTGAGCTTGATGACATTGTATGATGTTGATAACTTCGGTGTGATTGTTTAGGGACGTTGAGTTGGATTGTTTGAATTTTATTTTAAGAAGGTGAAGAGTCGGCCGAGTGAAAGAAGAAGAGAAGAGGAAGAGAAGGAAAGAGAGGGAAAAGAGAGGGAAATGAAGAGAGAGAAGGGAGATATGAACATAAGGGGTATTTTTGTCCAATTTTGGGCCAAAAGTCCATTTTTAGATATTATTAACAAGAAGGATCTAATGTGGATATTTTTAATGTTTTTAGGTCTACAAAATGAAATTTCTCAAATAGAAACTAAAGATTAATTAGCGTTTATGGGTTGTTCATTTTAAGTGCGGCAATAAATTCACAAGATTGATTTGTAACTGCCTAAAAGTTTGCGGCTAATTTTAAGAAATGTTTGTGTTTCAAAGCCGCATGATAAACACGTTTTTTGATAACTGAAATTCTGAATCTACATGTGGTTGGGGTTTAAATTTGATCATGTTTTAGACTCGTGATTGCGAGGTGACTAATCAAAATTTTTTTATTTCCCTTATTTCTTCCTCGGTAAAAATCGTTTCCCTTTCATTTCACTTTTCTCACATAACACAACAATATTAATATGGATTTACGTATCGATACACGATCAGAAAAGAAGGTTCACGACGACATTAAACAATTTAGGAGAAACAAGTGATATATAGAGCACAAGTGCATATATGTCTAGCCAGGTCGTCCCGTGATAAAATTATATATAAAAAAAAAATAAGTAGTAATGTAGTAATTTGAAATCTATTAATTGTCATGTTCAATGTTTGTAAAAAAATTATTAGTAGTCTTTAACCAAAATAAATCGGTATATATTATTCAAAAAATAATTAAATAATAGCAGTTATTAACAATCACGTCATACTAAATGGTTATTTACTAAAAAAAAGAAGAGAAATTGCCCAAACTACCACCATTTGTATTTAGTTTTCCAAAATTCACTAAAATTAATTTTTTTTTCCTAAAATACTAGTACAAAAGTCTAAAACATCCATAAAACTATTTTTTTGCATTTTATTATATATCCATATTAATCGTTATTATTTATTTATTTAAATAAAATTAAACTTTAAAAGGTAAAAACTGCTCCAACCTTAAAAATTTAATTTTTTTCTTAATTATTTTGGCCGGTAGTATAGTGTATGGCATTTGTGTTAGTTTTATTTTTTAAAGGGTATTTCGTATTTTCACATCAAATTTACTTGTAATTTTGGAAAAAAAAACATATTTGAGTGGATTTTTGGAAAAATCAAAAATAAAAAGTGGTAGTTTGGGAAATTCTTAAAAAAAAATGACCAAACAACAATATTTATGTTTCATTTGATTATTTAGAGCAATTCTTTAGTCAATATTATTTATAGTCATTTGATAATATTTAACATTTTGTAAATTATTAATAAATGACTATCTTTAATTACGTGACACTCATTTACATCCGCATGTTATATGTAGATTATATCTAGTTAATATTTTGTTAACGAAATTAACAAAAAATAGCTAAAAAAATATGGAATAAAAAAATGAGTATTTCACATACAAAACATCGTCTTATTTCTTCATTTATTGTACATCTCTCTTATTTTACGACGCTCATTTGTATTAAATTCATCTTTGTTTTAAGAAAATTTGACTTAAAAATTTAAAATTTCTAAAAAAATACCTACTCAGAAAATTCAAATTAATTCATAAGATAATTATTACCAATATTGCACGTTAATTATATATATATATATATATATATATATATATATATATATATATATATCCAGGTACATGCAGATCGAAAGCGAAATGGTGTTTCTATTTAGTCATAGACATACGTAGGACTGTGTATAGCACTGCGGGGTCTATATTACCCTGATGAATGTGCAAGATATATTTGGTATACGCTAACAAACAAACCATGTCAAGACAAACAAAAGAGAGATAAATTATAGAAGGATCTCATCTAGACAGAACCTTTGATTGCATTGCGTGTGTAATCTTGTGGGCTGTCAAAGCTGTTTTATGATTTCAGTGTGAGAAATAGAAATAGAAATAGAATCAGAAAACGAAACTGCTTTTCAGAAACCGCTTTGTGTCGGGGTGTTAGGAAGAAATTCCCGCTGATTTCTCTCTGGTACTAAGTCTTCAATTTGCCCTGTGCTTCTCTCGTGCTATTCAGATCATTCATTACCATAATCTAGTCGTTTGTTATTATTATTTTGATTAATTTATTGACACTTTCCCTTTTTCTTAGTTAATGAATAAGTCGTCTTACCTTATTTAAAATCCAAAATGTCGGATAGTCTGCTAATTTTTATGTATAATGTTAAGTATTTTTAATAGTATAATTTGTTCAGGAGATATAATTTGTTCTTAATACTATAATTTAATTATCATTATATATATACGTGTCTGAAAGTGTCTGATTAGGTATAGTCGCTTCGCTATTTTATTTACAAGTGATTAACTGAGAATAATGTTCTATTAGAATTAAATTACAGCTGTTTTTATTTATTTGATAGACAGCTGTTTTGATGTCTCTTGTAGTGGTTGGAGACTTGGGTAATATATATATTTTTTATTTATTTATTTTGTTTATCTGATAGTTGTTTAGCTCAATAATCAACACGCATATCAAGTTCAGATTTGCAAAGCTAGTAGATTTTAGTCGTTGGGGTTTATATTGATCCAACAACTAAACTATGTCTTAGTGCTGCTGGCCCTATAAAACGCATCTTATGTTAATCACATATAATAATTGATACCTATAAAATTGGTTAATCATGTCATGTCTTAATTTCTATTAGTCTAAACTCATTCCATACTTGGCGGAGATGTACTCGTATGAGTGGTTATTTTAGATTTTCACAACA
Organism: Urtica urens; assembly: GCA_958296335.1. NCBI lineage: Eukaryota > Viridiplantae > Streptophyta > Magnoliopsida > Rosales > Urticaceae > Urtica > Urtica urens. The sequence goes on along the minus strand of OY282523.1, from coordinate 20,906,736 downwards.
AAATCGTGAAATAAAATCATTTAGGGATGTTGACACAATCGTCTAAGTCCATATGAACAGATGGTAGAGATTTACGATATTATGTGAAAATATCTCGTGAAATTACCGAAATTTCATATGGAAATTGTTCCGTCGACTACTCAATGTAATTAAATTATTATTGTGTTGTGTGGAACACAGTCGATAAAGAAAAAATAAATCCAACCGTCAATGAACGAACTTAAGTAAATGCTTCACTGCAATCTCTTGACGATTATCGACTTGAGGGCCTTTCATTTTTAATAGCGATAAGTGGACGAGGGACAACAAAAAATCCAAAAAGATAAACATTCATGAACGGTTTGACTAGCGATTAAAGACGAGTTGATTCACTTTATCCTCATACTTAAGGCAATCCATTTGGGATTTTCTTTTGTTTGACTTTCATTTTTCTACATAAAAAAGCTGCTTGGGAACTTTTCGACGTAGATTTTGGGCTTGAGCCCTAATGGTCCAAGGAAGATGCATATGTCTTGTTGTCGCCAATTTTCACCGTGACGATAAGGATGGTATGACATGACCTTCCTCAAAGCCACCAAAGGAAAATCGGCCAGCCCCTTTGGCCCAAACAAGGTCTAGCCGGCCAAAGGACACCCACAGGTGGGCCGACCAGCCTCCATTGGCCCAGACAAGGGCCGGCCGACCACAAGGCGCGCATGGGCTGGTCGACCGGCCTCCCTTGGCCCAAACAAAGGGTCGACCGGCCCAGAGGTGCATCTAAACTGGCCGGCTTGCCTCCCTCGGTTTGGACAAAGGGCCGGCCGGCCTTGAGGCTGTTGGTTATTGGTGCACCTTATTAACCATATTAAATGTGTAAAGTAATTAATTGAGCTCACATTAGCCAATTAATATTTATGATTGCTAGACAAGATCTAAATTTAATAATTTAATTCATTTAATTAAAGCAATTCAGCAACCGATGCTAACTAAGTCGTTAGAACAATCATATAAATTGGGCCTTGCTACAGAAAGCTCTGGTCCAACGCGTGCTTCGTCTTTGTGCTTTGCCTGTATTGAGTACTTGAGGATAACACCGTAGCCTTCCAAAACGTAATATCCGAGATGAATAAGAATATGAGCGGGCACAATCGATATCTCACTAGATCTCGAAACCAGATTATTTCGGGATCTCACTCCTATTTTCTAAGAACGAAATATGCAATTTCAAGGGAAAGGGGGAAGAGAAATAGTTGGTCAAGAGAGAGAGAATTTCCAAGTGTTTTATGTTAAAATGGAATGAATTTTCTCCTCCCTTCTATTCCTATATATAGCATTGGGAATGAGATAACCCCTATAGATTTTCTCTCCTTTCTGAGAGATATTCTCTCTATTAAGATACATTCATTCATATTGAATTTAATCTAGGCCATTAGATCTTAACAGTGAATTTACAATCTCTCTCATCCATCAGATCAATATCTATGGAAGAGATTTTATCTCATTTGATTTAACCAAAGAGAGAAAATCAAGGGCTACATCAATGGGGAATTTCGGCCACCCTAGGGTTTATCCCTAGGGATTTTATCAAAGCCTGTTTTCTTAAAAATCAAATTAATTAATTATTTACTTGATCCAACAATAAATAAACAACTATGCTATAAATATTTATATATTTATATGAATACCTATTTTCCAGAATTAATGTTGGCAATCACTATTACAGCAAGTGAGATTAAATAATGATTAACATTATTATACGAAAGTTCTTATCCGCCATTATCAGTGCCAAATCGGGGAATATGGATCTAGTATTAGAAGGTTAAGAAACTCGACGAAAAAGACGATACAGTCCTATCTCGTTTCTATCGATTCGTCTAGTCTTTATCAATACTCCACCGTGTAATCTAAGACTGAACCCTTCTTTAATACTAGAATTATATTTACTCATCATGACGAGTGTCCACTTATATAGTCAGTTCGTGATCAAGATCCGACAGGTTCAACCCGTGTTAACAGAAGTCAATTTTTCTGCTATACTTCTCTTGATACATATCAACCCTAAGCATTGTTGCTTCCCTAGAGAAATATTCTTTTAACTTACTAATAAAAGGGCACACTATCAATTGATTATGGAATCAACCCTTAGGTAAGTAAACATTACCTTCTTTTAGGAAAGCTGGATTTTGTAAATGTAAATCACTTTCCACTCGAATCATGCTATGAGAAAACTCCATAGACATAAGCTATTATTAGCATGGTTAGTCTTTTAATGAATGAGTCAAAGAGCTCAAAAACATGGATCCAGTGTCCATGATCACTGCAGGATTTAGATCAAGTCTAACTGTGACCATCATAGTGTTCTTGGTTAGTGCCTCATAACGGTCCTTAAACGATACATCTACCCCAAGGCATGTCCAGGTCGCACACTTACCATAAGTGTAAAATGCTCCCACATAGTGATCATCAATATGACTTTAGATATATCTTTTTAAGCATATATCAGTCATTGACATTGTTTTTGTTGGAAATTATTTAACAATTTAAACAATAATATTACATATCACATCGATATGTGGCGGAATTATATAATATGATCTGTAATAAAACTAATTTTAAGAAACTAACAACTTTGGCATTAAAAATCATAAACATGTCAATAAACTATTTATTCTAAACATGTCAACGAATTGAACCAAACCATCTAACAACTTATAAACACATTCATAAATCATTAAAACAGATTCAATTTGTTTAGAACACTTACATGTGAGGTTGTAAACAATCTCGTGCGTTGCTAGCTAACGTCGGAGCGCCTCGTCAATTTTCTGAAATCTGACATGCCTGCGTCGCTGTGGCGTCGTCCGATGGAATTTGGCCCTGAGTCGCCGATGGTGGCTTAAGCACGCTCACAGTCCGGTTAGACAGTCTGTCCGGCGAAGGGCAATCCAGCCGCCAAGAGGCTGAAACATGCCTCGTCTCATTTCGCTCGATTTCTTCGCGTCTCGAGTGGATACTTGTGTGTACAAATTCACTCAAACACCATTAGAAGAGTCAATGGTAATTCCCTCGAGATTTGATGAGATTAAGAGGGTAGGGTCTTCAATTGAAGAACAAGGGACACTCGGGATCACTCAAGAACTTTCGGGAGATCAAGAAAATATTTTTTGATCTCTCTCTCTCTCAAAATTCGACCAAAGAAGTCAGGAGAAAAGGGGGAGAGAGATTGACCAGAAATTTTATTAGTAGGGTTAGGGTTTTTAAAAATCCCTTTAAATAGAGAGAGCGGGCTTTTCTTATGTCAAACCCAATAGTCAAACTTAAGCTCATTATTCTTTTAATTAATTTAAAAAAATTAATTCTCTGACCTAATTCATTAATTGTGGCCGAGTATAATCCTATATATTTCGAAAACATTGATTTTAATTAATTTCCATAATCATATTTAATCATTTAAAAATTTCTCATTTATTTAATGACAAATCATTATTTTCATACCATTCAAGGTAGTACAAAATGAGAAAATATTTATTTTAATCTTTTATTTATTTGAATCATTTAAATATGTTAATATCCATATATCAACATAATATGATTCATTAAATAAATGTAATAATAAATAACCAATTATTTATTTAATTAGTTAGAAAAATATTTTCTTAGTGTAAATCACAATTTACTTAAATGAGAAAATCAAATTGTCCTTGTTGAATAAATCTCGTCCGAGGGTCTATCATTGAGTCCTAATGGACCCATATGAATGAAGCTTTAGAATAAAGATCGGACTCAAACGTTCACAAACTTTTTCCGTCTTTTAATTCTTAATATTAGTCGCTTCCACTAAAAGACTAATACTGAAACTCTCTAAGTTCATATCCGTATATTTTTTGTTTGATGTGACAAAACAATTCTTTACACGATCCATGGAGTATTTTAGGATATTACCCTTCATGTGTATAAGTAACTCAGAGGAATGTAAAATTACCGTTTTACCCCTGAGTTATTATTTCACTACCTCCTTTGTTGTTTGTGAATGAGAAAAACATAAAGTGAGATGTCTTTATTTGTCACATGTTTTAATCAAACACTTTTCTTATTCGATGAATACATAGCCAGGTTTATTCATTCACACTCTCTTAACAAAGCATAGTGTGATACTGATGCATTGACATTATTTCAACATGAATTCCGTATTTGCGAATCACATAACCCAACATGACAGTGTTATGACATCAATCGTCGGGTCAGATGCAATTATAACTTAGTCATTGCCCATTGACAAATCAAATGTCATAAGAAGTCACATCGATTATGCATTTACTTCAGTATTTAGTTAAGTACCAAAATACCCCTCGTATGTGATCTTAAAGTTTTGAGTATTTAAACGATTTTATCTCGAGCTTCAAAGTATCACAGGTCTTGTTCAATATCTTCTATAAGATATGAAGAATGAAACACAAAGTCAGAACTCTCTATATTATAGGATAAGATATTGTTGGCATTGATGCCCACGAAAGAGATTTTTGATATTAAATACTTTTTGTATTTGTTTTGTTTTGAAATTAAATCAAGATTGAATTTTCATTCTTATTTAAGATTGAGTTTATGCATTAATGTCTACGCTCTGAAACTGTCATCAACGAAAGAAGTGCTAAGTACAAACTTGACAAGATACCTTCTTATGACTAGTTTAAAATAATAGTTCGCAATCTAAAGATCGATTGGGCAATCGATTATTAGTTATGATTGTTAGAATGAATTAAACGATATCTTATCTTGTGATATGGAGAGTTGTGACTCTGTGATTCATCCTTAATATCTTAATGAAGATATTGAACAAAACCTGTGAAGTTTTGAAGTTCGAGATAAAACCGTTTAATTACTCGAAACCTCAAACTCACATACGAGGGGTATTTTAGTAATTACCTAAATCCTGAAGTGAGTACATATCTTCTTGTAACAATTTATAAAATTTGATTTGTCAATGGACAATGGCTAATTGAAGTTTCAGTGACCCGACGGTTGGTGTCATAATATTGTTATGTTGAAATATGTGATTTACAGATATGAAATTTGTGTTGAAACAATGCTAAGGCATTAGTATCACACCATGCTCTGTTATGAGAGTGAGAGCGAATAAACCAGGCCAGGTATTCATCGAATAAAGAATTCTTTGAAATAAAACATGTAACATGTTGAGACATTTCACTTTATGTTTTTCTCGTTCACAAATAACAGAGGACTTGGTGAAATAATAACTCATGGGTAAAACGGTAATTTTACATTCCTCTGAGTTAATGATACACACAAAGGGTAATATCGTAAAATACACTGTGGACCATGTGAAGAACAGTTTTGTCACATCAAACGGAAATATAACGCATATGAACTTAGAGATGTCCAATATTGGTCCTTTAGAGGAATCGACTATTATTAAGAATTATAAGTCGGAAAAGTTTGTGAACTTTTGAGTCCGTACTTTCTTCTAAACCTTCGTTCATGTGGGTCCATAAGGTCTCAATGATAGATTCTCGGACGAGATTTTGGTGAACAAGAAATGATTGATTTTCTCATTCAACGTAAATTGTGATTTACGCTAAGAAATCATTTTCTAAGTAATTAAATAAATAATTGGTTATTTATTATTATATTTATTTAACGAATCATATTATGTTATTATATTGATAATAATATAATTTGATGATTCAAATAAATAAAAGATGAAAATAAATATTTTCTCGTTTCGTACTACATTGATTAGTTGAAAATAATTAATGACTTGTCATTAGATAAATGATATGTTCTAAATTAATTAAATATTATTTTAGAAATAAATCAAATAAATTTGGGAGATAATTAAGACAATATGACCGGCCATAATAAGGGTTTTATGGGCTGGAAAAATTGTTTAAACTCATTAAAAGGAGTTTTGGGATTAAGTTTGACTAATGGGTCTTAATTGGATTTTGACCTAATTTAAGCTTATTCTCTGTGATATAAAAAGACGTCTTTGGTAAACCTAGCCTAATTTCGACCAACACTCAGCCAAAGCTCTTCCCCCTTGTGCTTGAGAGGGTTTGGCAGAAGTTTAGAGAGAAAGAGAGAGAGGAAATTTGTTTCCCGGAAGCCCTTCCTTTTCTTTGAGTTTTATTCCTTCTCCCTCTTGTTCCCACGAAAGAGACCACCCTCTTTGTCTCCTAAAAATCCCTTGAGTATTATCATTGACTCAACTTGTGGTTGTTTGAGTGATTTTTCCTCCCACTGGGCCGGCCACTTTTGGAGCAACGGAGGCACGACGCTTTTGAGGATTTCCTAAACGCACGTGGTGTAGAGGATCGGCCGACCTTTTGGACGCATCCCGAGACTCAATTTCGCAGATCCAAATCGAACGTAAGTTTTCTATAAACGAATTGGATCTGAATGATATAATCTTGTAGGATTGTTAGAAATTTTAAATCGATCGTTTTTGCATGTTTGAATGAATTTATTGATTAGTATATAAATTCGTTGACATGCTAGATTAGATTTAATGACATGGTTATCGAATATGTTTTAAAACGTTTTTAATATGTTAATTTGAATTATGAATTTCCGCCATATATCATAATTAATTAGGTTAATTGTTAACTAAAGATATCATGATCCATTCAAACAATCATTACTCAGATTCGATTGCTCCATCGATCTTAAGATTGCGAACAAATTTTTAAACTAATCACAAGCGGCTATCTTGTCAAGTCTATACTTAGCACCCCTTTTGTTGATGACAGTTTCAGAGCGTAATATACATATATAAACACAAACTTAAAAATACAAACTTAAATGAAGCATAAATATTTAACTTTATATAATGGCTCATCAAAATCAAATATAAAGTATTTATAATGTCTGAAATCTCATTTGTGGGCACCAATCCAAACAGTTTTAGTACACCGCCCGAACTCAGGTGCCCATCACGTGTCTCAAATTAATACGGAGGCCATGAAAGATAGAAGTTATTTATTCAAATTATTTTAAACTCAACTCTCTAATCATATATCGCTAATAAAATTCTATTCAGTAATCATTTGAGATTTTATTATCTCTCTTGGGCAATAATTCCGAAGAATCTCCCAATTTTATCAGAGATGATATGATTGTCCTTATTAGTCATTTTACTTAGCTATGTCTTATAGACAGTTTAGAAGTTTTACCAGGATTGAGATTCCCATCATATGGATTCTCATCTTTATTCATTACTCTATTGACTTTGCCGCATCAACGTATTTATCGTTTATTCATTTCATTAGTTCATGCTTCTTTGTAAGTGGTCATTGACTTACCATTCAAGGTCAAGTCAAGTAGTTCATTGGTGAATCAACTAACCATATAACTTATTAACACGTTAGATTATACACCATACTTTATTTCTTAAAGACATCAAATCCTCTATATTAGGTGTACATCCCTATGGCACCAAGACTAATTGTACCATAGCATGTTTCAATCTCATCACTATTATCCAGAGTGTGATATTATTGAACATATTTTTTGAGAACTATTTATTAACCTAATTCCATCACTTAGTTATTTTTTTAGCTCTTCTTTTTTTGTCGTGTTCATATTCAATATAACATGACTCAAGATTTGATTATAATTAATAACTAAGTGTCTCACTATCTCTAGAAATCAAGCGTCTTTTAACACTTTCAAATTTCTAGAAATTAAACATTGTTAAGGTTCTAATTAAATAAACCTTTCATGGCAATGTCCCTTAGCCTCGATAGTCGAGCTATATTCCTTATATATAAGCATATTTGAGATCATGGAAAGAGCTTGTTGTTTATAATCCTTAATTTAGATGAACAGTTACCTCAGTTTTCTTGTTTTCATCATTTGACATATAATTAAAGAGTTACACATATGGATCATTCTTTCAATATCGATATTATTCAATAAACTTCTAAGTACATTAGTACTCAATTTATTGACGAAATCAGCCTTTCAGTAAAACTTCAAGTAGTTCGACTACTTTGATCCTTGCCATAAACTTTAAGAACTTTATCCACAAGGACAGTTCTACTTCCAATCCGAGGAATTTAGGGTCTTGGTTCATGGTATCATAAGAATATCATTAATGACTTTAATCAAGGGCTCAAATTCCTAGTACCATTAAAGCTTGAACTCATTCTGTAATCAATTTATAGATCCATTTAATCCATTAACTTAAAGACTTTACTGGCAGCTCATATAAATTGGATTTATAATATCATTTAAGTAAGCTTGACCTTTTGTGATATTTCATGATTAATTCTTTCATTTAATGAAATAAGTTGATAAAATTGAGGTAACAAGAATCCTTTGCAAGGATGCTCACACTTTATCATTGATTTTATTCACACGGAAAGTATTTATTTTTCTTACATTCTATTCATCGATTTATGTGGCAAGATAATCACAAATTACTCTTCCACTCAAATTATTTAATAATAGCACGTACGTTCCAATTAAGGATTTCACCATTACTGATTAATTTAATCATCCGAAGGATTTTGCTGTTGAACAATAAGTGGCTAGATTTGTAACCTCCCACTTAATCATTGTACAATAATTACTAGAATTCAACTAAGGATACTCCCACTTGATAATTTGATAATTAGTGGCTAGGTTCCTATAAAGGATGCTCCCACTTAATCAATGAACTAGAGTGGTTAGATTCCAATTAAGTATGCTCTCACTCAATTAACGTACTAGAATAGCTAGGTTCCATTTAAGGATGCTCATACACAAGAATTTGATCATTAGTGGCTAGCTTCCTTTGAAATATGCTCCCACTTAATCAATGAACTAGAGTGGCTAAATTCCTATTAAGGATGTTCCTACTCAATTAAGTATTAGTGGCTAGGATCAAAAGATACTCCCACTAATAAATCATTATCAACACCAACTTTTTACGATGTGTTTTCCTCATTACTTTTTATTCGAAAAAGTCATTGTCGAAGTAAGGTAACTATCATTAGACACTCACAGAGCACTAAATATTTCTCAAAGCATACGTTCAATACAAAAAATAAAGCATAATTATGCATGTATATTTCTAATAGAGATATAACTAATAAGATTTATAACACTCACATTTTTTAATATGAACAGAACACCAGGTGTTTATAACTTCCATGCTTTTCAAACAATCAGGCATTTATGCATATCACAATATCATAAAGCATTAAGTAATAAAGAATAAAATATTTATTGACACAACCATGTGTTAAAAAAATAATGAAATAAATCATAAAGAAATATAAGATTCATAAATTCTGAAATAGTTATAAAATAACTATAATTCAGAAAAGCTTGGATTATTATTCTAACACATCACGATGTTCATAATATTTAATCTAATTTATGAAAGTAAGAAAACTAGCAGGATATTAGATCTTTAATTGGAGTTTGAACTTCTCTACAATTTGGGCAAGAATCAGAACTTGTTCAGCAAGCTCCTCGACTCAATCGGGCTCCATCAGATCTGCTTTGCAACTTTAAAGATGAATGCACATGATTAATTATCCTCAAAACAATTTAAAGATATCTTTAACTATAAAGTTTAAGGTACAAAACCAGCATTCTTCTTTTTGGTTTTAAGCTTGATCATAAAGGACAATGTCCTTTTCGATGATCATTCTTGTTGCAGTGGAAAACTATACCAGCGCTATCTTCTTTCCTTTTTTATTCCTTTTGAATATTATCTTTTTCTTCTTGTAGAATCATTCCTCTTTGAAGTATTAATATGCGCTTTAGATGACTCAGTAACAGAAGTCAACTTTTTCTTGAGAGATAGACTCGAGTAATTTTAACAATTGATATAATTCATAACAAAACCTATATATATCATAAATAGTTGTATGTGCACTATATGAAATTACTCGGATAAACAATTTTAGTAATCTCATTCATCTATGTCTGATGGAGTCCCATTTCGATAAAGAAATCAATCATAATCCTCTATAAGAATCTTGCCATCATCCTATCGCGAAAGCACTTACATGTTATTTCAATGAATCTTGCTCGCTTTGCACCCAATCATTTGTTGCAGCGCATCAAGGATCTCCATAACATTCACCTTCCTTTACATCTTAGTTCACAACCCATCGAATATGCTTGTGAGTATTCATAGGTCAAGGCCTTCCATTGGTCATGACCCATTGGTCATAATCCTTTTATTAATATAAAAGACATTAGTACCAAAAATCCATGATTTAAATTTAGTGATCATAAAGCGAACGCTTTACACTTACAAGCACAATATTTAGGTTAGACTTTCATTTCACGAAGTTTTCACCAATGAGAACGTCTTTCGTAAACATGGCTATTATAAGATTTTACATGTTTACTACAATTTATAAGAGCATTTATAAGCAAAATGAAAAGAAACAACTATCAACATGTTTAGGATATAAAAACATAATGCATAAACACGGAGAAAAAAATACTAATATTTGAAAAAACCAAATTTATATTCCACAGTAATCACCAATAGCCACAGTCCGTTCCAATATGATGGCGTAATGGAGTGCACCTAGAGAAAATGAGAACCATATCATATTATTGAGCAATCACAATACGTGTTCCCTTCATAACTATGCTCATTAACTACTACTTTTATAGGAATCGTTGGCTATATGAGTAACCATCAGTTGTTTCGTACATGAGTCGACCCAACATTTTAGTGAAAAAAGTCTAGCCCATATGCACTAACTTAGCTAGTACATGCAAAGATCAATCCTCCCACCTATCAGAAGAGCTTGTTCTGAGGAATAGACCTTCCATCTCTTAAAAAAGCGTGCGTCACGCAAGGATCTTTTAACCTCACGGTGTTGTGTCAATGTTGAAGGTGTAAGACTCAATATACTTTTAGTATTTTCATTTTCTAGCATTAATCTTTAATCTAGGTGGTCCATTACGAGATAACTAATTCATATTTAAAACTCGAGTGTTTCGAATCTACCAATAAAAAAATACGTGTTTCGATGTAGCTTAGTTATTAGGTACTCGTGCATCTAGTCTTGAATAACCTAATAGTATTCCTTCATGAAAAAGCTCCCAGTTGAGAAGATGAGACACTAGGTTTACTTAAACACCCCCGGCTTAGCCTCTTATCGGCTTGGTGATAAAACTTTCCAATTCGTTCAACTCATTCATTAATTAACTCTCATAATCCAATTAGATAGTTTATAATGAATGAAAGTTCATGACAACCACAAACAACCGATACAATATCTATGTTACACGATATAATCACAGCAAAGCAATTAAATAAACAAGCATAGCAAACATGGTTTGATTCGTGTTGATCGTATCCTAATTGACTCTTAATAAATTAATATGAGATGAATCTAATCATATTAGTTCATGGATGTGAGTTGAATACAATCATATATTTCAACGGAAAAATAAATAATTATCGAAATATTTATTTTTCATAATTTTTCGGAAAAATTTAATTTCAATAAAGGCTCATCATATGTCCTTTCAAAAAACAAATCAATATCAATATCATTTATTTTTCAATGTTTTAAATAATATTTACTTGGGACCAGCCCGTTTAAATAAATTATAAAACTTCAAATTTTAACTTTTAATGAAAAATAATTTTTTATTTTCGGTTGGGCCTTAAGGCCCACTGGGCATCCGGGCCCAAGCCCGGATCATCCTTGAGCCCTACCTACCACGATAGGACTCGGCCCGAGTTGGTTGGACCATTGCCATAGGGACAGCCATTGCCCATCCGAGTGCATGACAAGGAAGAATGCGACCCAACCCTTGTGTCAGGAGGCCTACACGGCTAGAGGTGTCTTGTGGCCTGTAGGGCACCCGTTCGGTCCCATTCTGCATGTCTCCTCGTTATGGATCTGTCTCTCACTGATCATCGTGATCAAGCTTCATTGTCGGATTACAACAATAATCATAATAGAAAATGAAAATTTTACATAAAACCTATAGCCTTTGAATTTCAAGTTTACAAAAAATTTTAGAAAGCAAGAATAAAAAATCTAGGATCGACCTCGAATAACAGTTCACATATCATATATTGAATTGCATGAATTTTATATCACAATATAAATCCATTCAAACCAAATTAAATTTAATTACTAGAACAAATCAATTAAATCAGTAAATGATTGCGGCTCTGATACCACTTTTTGGTGATTAACGCACCTAAGCAACCATATTAAATGTAGAAAGTAATTAATTGCACTCACATTAGCCAATTAACATTTATGATTGCTAAACAGGATCCATTTTTAGTAATTTAAGAAAGTAATTCTGCAACCGATACTAGTTAAGTCGCTAGAACACTCACATGGATTTTGGCTCAGTTACAGAAAGCTCCGATCCAACGCGTGCTCCGTCTTCATGCTTTGCTTGACCTGAGTACTCAAGGATGAGACTGTAGTCTTCTGAAACTATTCTCCGAAATGAATACGAAAGATGGGTGGGCACAATCGATATCTCACTAGATTTTAAAACCATATTATTTCGGGATAATACTCCTATTTTTTAGGAACGAAATCTTCAAGTCCAAGGGAAAAGGGGAAAATAAATAGTCGGCCGAGAGAGAGAGAGAGAGAGAGAGAGAGAGAGAGAGAGAGAGAATGGCCGAGTGTTCTATGTTAAAATTGAATGATTTTTTTCCCTTTTGTTCCAATTTATAGCATTGGGAACAAGATAACCCCTGAGAGATTTTTTCTCCTTTTACAGATAGTCTCTCACATTAAATTTAATCTGGCCATCATATCTCAACAGCTAATCTTCAGACTCTCTTATCAATTAGATCAATATCTATGGAAAATATTTTCTCTCCTTTGATTTAACCAAATACAGAAAATCAAGGGATACTTCAAGGGGGGAGTAGGGCTTATCCCTAGGGCTTATCTCTAGGGGATTTTGAGCCAACTCATGTCCCATGCCAAGCCAAAAATTTCAAAGCCTGTTTGGTTCAAAGTCCAATTAATTATGAAAAATTGCTCTAAATAATATTAGGAAACAATGCTATCGTAATTCAGCCATATTTTTTTTTTCTTTAAATATATAGCGTTTATAGGTGACGTGGCTGTTTTTAAAGAATTTGTTTTACAACAATGTCTTTTTAGCAATTAGTGTTATTAAATATAATTATTTTATTTATGTTTTTTGGGTGCTTGAGTTCCAACCGTTTTTTATAGATTTATTGTTTGATTCTATTGGTTTATTATTATCAGTGATTTTTTTACGCATTTTCAAATTTCAAGTTCTATTTATTCGCCTTTATTTTGATTAATTTAACCGACAAGAAATGTTAACTACCCATTCTCTTTATTATTCTATTTTATTTGAATAGTAACCTCCGTTAGTGGGGTTAATTTCTTTTTTTATACCGTCGACTATTGATTTATTTTTTATGTTTTTAAATTCCTTTTGTTATTTTCTATAATTTTTAATTTCGTATTTATGCATTATTAAGTAAAGGTATATGTGTCAACATAAACTGTTTATTTCGGTTTATTACTATAAACCAATAATTACAAAACTTTGGCTATTTAGCAATTTTTATGTTTCAAATGGCTATATTTCTACTTATCCCATTAATTATTTATTTTATTGTCCAACAATAAATAAGCAATTATGGTATAAATATTTATTTAAGTATGCGAATACCCATTTTCAAGAATTAATGATGTCAATCACCATTACAGCAAGTTAGGATAACTAATGATTAACATTATTATTCGAAGGTTCTTATCTGCTTTTATTGGAGCCGAATCAGGGACTATGAACCTAGTAGTAGAGGTTTGACTAAATCAACGAAAAAACAATACAGTCATATCTCTTTATCATCGATTCGTCTAGTCTTTATCGATACTTCACCATGTAATCTAAGACTGAACCCTTCTTTAATACTATAATTATATTTACTCATCGCGACGAGTGTCCACTGATATAGTCAAGTCTTGATCAAGATCCTCCAGGTTCAACCGTGTCAAGAGGAAGTCAATTTTTATGCTATATTTCTCTTCATACATATCAGACCTAACCATTGTTGATTTCCTAGGAAAGCATTTTTCGAACGTTAATTAACTTCGAAATTGTGTGCAACCAATCGGTTCTTGAGTCAACCCTTAGGTAAGTGAACATTAAACTTCTTTCAATAAAGCTGGATTACGTATTTGTATATCAATTCTCAGTCGATCATGCTCTGAGAAAACTCCTAAGATTTAAGCTATGGGTAGCATGGTTAGCCTTTTAGCGAATGATTCAAAGAGCTCAGGAACATGTTACAATGTCTATGATCACTTAAGAATTTAGATCAAATCTCCTAGTCACCATCATAGTGGCTTTGTATAGTGCGTTGTAACGGTCCTTAAACTACACATCTACCCCAAGGCATGTCCAGGTTGTACACTTACCACAAGTGTAGAATGCTCCCAAATAGTGATCACCCTTCACTCATGTGTTCAACACATATGACTTTAGATATAGATTTCCAGGCATATATCAATCATTGACCTTGTTTTAGCACACCACTTGAACTCTGGTGCCAACATGTGACTCAGTTTAACACAGCGGCTATGGTATATAGTTGTTGTTGGGATTCGTGTCCACAAAGAAGAAATTAAACAATGAAATTCATTAGTATTCATATTTTTGCTGAAACATTAATATCAATAAATATTCATTCTTCATGAAGTTTGTGTTTGTGTATGTAGCTAAGCTCTAAAACTGTCATCAATGAAAAGGGTGTTAAATACATATTTGACATGATAACCCCTTATGACTAGTTTAAACCATTTGTTCGCAATCTTAAGACCGAAAGAGCTGTCGTGTCTAATCAACGATTGTTTGAATGAATCATGATATCTTATCATGTGATATAGAGAGTTGTGACTCTATGATTCATCCTTGATATCTTATAGAAGATATTGAACAAGACCAGTGATGCTTAGAAGCTCGAGATAAAACCGTTTAAACACTCGAAGCTTCAAGATCACATACAAGGGGTATTTTGATACTTACCTTAATCTTGAAGTGAATGTATAATTGACATTACACTTTATGACATTTGATTTGTCAATGGGAAATTACTAAATCTTAGTTTCATCTGACCCGACGATTGGTGTCATAATATTGTGATGTTGGATTATATGATTCACAGATACAGAATTCATGTAAAAAAACGCGAATGCATTAGTATCACACTATGTTTTGTTATGAGAGTGTGAATGAACTAACCTGGCCAGGTATTCATGGAATAAGAGGATTCTTTGATTAAAACATGTGACATGTATAGACATCTCACTCTATGTTTTTCTCATTCACAAATAACAAAGGAGTTAGCGAAATAATAACTCAAGGGGTAAAATGGTAATTTTACATTTCCCTTAGTTAATGATACACATGAAGGGTAATATCATAAAGTATTCCGTGGATCGTGTGAAAAATTGTTTTGTCACATCAAACATAAAATTTACGGATACGAACAGAGAGAGTGTCAATATTGGTCTTTTAGTGGAATCGACCAATATTAAAAATTAAAAGACAGAAAAAGTTTGTGAACTTTAGTGTCCGATCATTATTCTGAAGTTTCAATCGTGTGGGTCCATAAGGTCTCAATGACAGACACTTGGAAGAGATCAAAAGAACAAGGATTGGTGATTTACTCATTGAATATAAATTATGATTTATATTGTGGAAATTATTTTTCTTAAGTAACTTAATAAATAATTAGTTATTTATTGTTACGTTTATTTATTGAATTATAGAGCATTATTATAATGCTAAAAATACTCTTGTAATATTCAAATAAATTAAGAAAGAAATATATAATTTCACGTTTCATACTTATTAGGAAAGTATGAAATTATTTTAATGAAATGTTATTAAATATAAAGAAGAGTTCTAAATAAATTGAATTTGGAAATAAATCAAATTAATTGGGAATAAATAAATTAAATAATGGCCGAGTATAAGGATAGTGTTTTGGCCTAAAATTAGAGTGATAGGGTCATGGGTTTGACCGAGCTTAAGCCCATTATGAAGTTGTTTATAAAAAGGCTACTAAACCCTAATCACTCCTAACCCGAACCCTAGAATTTTCGGCAAAACTCTTCTCTCTCCCCGTTTGAGAGACTCGTTCGAATTCCCAAGAAAAAGAGAAGAAGAATTTTTTTTTCAAGTTTCCATTGTTAATCCCGAGTGTTCTTGAAAGCCCACCCTTTCAATCTTGATAAATTCCTTGTGTATTATTGTTGACTCTAACTTGTGGTGTTTGGTGTACTTTTTGTATTTTGAAAATTGATTTCATATTTTTTATTTTAATTTTTTACACTCTGTCGGATTGCTTCTAGTTGCGCAGGACTTCCAGTCCGGGGAAGGCATTCCGACCGGCAAGGATCTCCCTGTCAGGCGAAGGCGTTCAATCCGGCGAAGCTGCTCTAGTCCGGCGACCTGCTCCAGTTCGGCGAGCTTCCCAATCCGGCGACCTTCTTCCAGTCCGGCGATGTTTATCCCAGTCCAACGGTCCTAGGTTCAGAGACCCAGTTCGGCGAGCCCAATCCGGTGAGCCCAATCTGGCGATCTCATTCCGGCGAGTTTTTGAAGCCTCCCAGTCCGGCGAAACTCCATTCCGGAGACCCTGTTCTTCCCAGTTCGGCGACGAATTTTTTGGGCATTCCGACGAGCTTGATTTTCGACGAGGATTCGGTGAGGCCTTCCGACGCTAGCGAGCAACGTCATGATAATTTATTATCCTAACTGTAAGTGTTTTCTCAACAAATTGAAATTCTAAAATAAATATATGAATCATTCATTCATATAGGTTGTTAGCGTGTTTAATTGTTGAGTATCTTATGATTTAATAAATTGTTTATTAAACTTATAAATATATTTTAATGCCATAAGTTGTTATTCATATTAAAATTGTTTTAATATGTATAGGTCTATTATATAATTTCTCCATATTTGATATGTTATATAATTATTTTGTTTAAATTGTTAAATAAATTCCAACAAATGGTATCAGAGCTATAATTGGCATTAAAATCTAGGTTGTAACTAGTTTTAAAATTCATTTTAAGTATTTGGTGTTGGCGTTTGTGTGATATGATTGTTTTATTGCATTGTGATGTGAATAAAATTGTGAACGTGTTTATGGATGGATCCTCATTGAAATGGCCTTAGGAATTTATTTCCGGTTACGTCCAGGTTATTTTATTTTCTTTTAAATTGTGAGCCTTAATTTTCGAGGACGTTTAAATAGTAAAATAATTTTTTTTGTTGTAATTCGGCGACGTAAAGACGAGGGACAAAGGAGACTCGGCATTGGCCGCACGTTATTGAAGGTGTGAGGGCTAAACCGAGAAATTCTATTGGCCACACGTTGTTGAACGTGTATGTGCTATTTGAGTGAGATGAAATCGGAGTTGGCCGCACGATGGAAACGTGTGGGTGCTCATCCGATCGGTTTAACGACGTATATTCTTGTGCCTCTATCGGATAATTAGAATATCAAATAGGATTTGATAGTCTATGTTATTTCTTTATGGGTTGTATTTAGAAATAGGCCATTCGATGAGTTAAAATTATTTATGCTTTATTTAATTTAATCTCTTTGCATTGCACGTCACATGTCATATAGGATAGAACGCCAACATCAAATTCATATGAATTGTCATATAGTTTATAATAGAATAACGAGTTATAAAATTATAAACAAATGAATTTATTTCGTTGAAAAACTAAGTGGGAGGGTTGCTTATCGTTGAAGAAACCCAAGGTCCCTGGCACGGTTTTAAGTAAACGAGTGTGTGATGAACTAAGAGTCACACATAATGGCCCTCACTTCAATGTGAGTATTTCGGAAGCACTCGGTTAATTAATTCGTTAAGAACTAAGTCTGAAAGAGAAACGATGAAGCGGGGTCTCCACATAGGTTAACCATCTTCAAAGTGACTTGATTAAAGACCCACATGTCGGTTATGCCCTTAGGCTTACGTTTTAACATAATCCTCACATTGAGAATCTGCGTTAAAAATAAGTGACCAAAATTCATGGTAATTAGTAAGAACTAGAAGTTGTGACTTCTTGGATGGTTCAAACTAAATTATGATGTGTCACTACTATGAAAGGAGGTTAACTACGGTTTACCCATATTTAGTTAACCGTTGAGTTCATAATATCATGAATTACTTAAATGCTTTCCTCACCATATTAGGACTGTTGCATGCATCATGTAATTCGCATATTGTAGCACATACTAAATTTATTTATTTTTATTTATGTTTTCAGCAAAATGTCTTTTAATCCACTTCAAACAATATTAAGTTCGAATAAACTCGAGGGTGAGAATTACGTTGACTGGAAACGTAACCTCAACATCGTATTGACGGTGGAAAAGCACAAGTACGTTCTCACGATCCCATGTCCTCCTGCTCCGAGTGCTGACTCAAGCAAGGAAGATAAGGACGCCTACGATGGATGGATGAGGTCTGATGAGATTGCTCGATGCTACATCTTGGCATCGATGAGCAATGTGTTGCAACAATCTCATCGAGATATCTCCACTGCATATGGCATCTTGTTCAACCTTCATGAGATGTTCGGATATCATGGGCGTCAGGCAAAGCAGCAAGCTATCCGCAGTTTCATGAACTGCATGATGAAGCAAGGATCTTTGGTTCGGGAACACATTATATTGATCATGGGTCACCTGAACGATATGGAGATCCTTTGTTCAAATATTGACAGAGAAACCAAGATTGACATGATCTTGGAGACTCTAACGAAATCTTTTGATAGCTTTCGTCTGCACTACTCCATGAACAAGCTCAATTACTCTCGGACTGAGCTTATGAAAGAGTTACTGACTGCTGAGGGACTTCTCCCTAAGAAGAAGAAGAAGTCGGGAGAGCTCAATGTTCCTGAACACAGAGCCTCGACCTCTAGTTCTAAGAGGATGATGAAAAGACCCAAAAACGCCAACCGAACGGGTTCCAAGAAGCCTTACAAGAAGACCGTGGATATTAAGGGGAAACGCATCGCAAAGGTGGACAAGTCTGAGCATAAGTGTGACCATTGCGGAGAGGCTGGCCACTGGCAGAGGAACTGTCCTACCTACCTTAAGAGTGTCAAAGGGAAAGGTACGATCTTAGTTACTCAAGCATGTTATACAACAAACAAGACATCGCCCTTGATCTTAGATTGCGGGGCGTCTGACCACGTTGTGTGTAATTTGAATGATTTCAGGAAAACCAGGAGCTTGAGTGACTAGGAGTTCAGATTCAACTGGGATGATGGAACGAAGGTCGGAGCTAGATCTGTCGGGACCACGAAGCTCAAGTTTGGAAATGAAACTTTATTATTAAATAATGTTTATTATGTTCCAAATTTTTGCAAGAATTTCATTTCTTTTGGTCGTTTAGAAGAACAAGGTTTCAATTTATAATCAATAATGGTATTGAAATTTATATTGATGATTCCTTTATTACTAAAGCTCAACAAGTGGATTCTATTTATTATTTATATCCCGTTGAACCGACAATCTTAGACATCGAAGTGAATAGTGATTCACTTAGGAAGCGTAAGACGTTTCATACTGATGAAACGCATGATACATATCTATGGCACTTGCATCTTGGACACATTAGCCTAGATAGGATTAGGAGACTAACAAAGGATGGTCCTTTGAAGTCTCTAACCGTGGGAAGCCTTCTCAGGTGTGAATCCTGTCTTGAAGGAAAAATGACCAAGAGGCCCTTCTCTTTAAAGGGTCTAACAGCCACGCATGTATTGGAACTCATACATAGTGATGTATGTGGACCAATAAACATCCAGGCAAGGGTAGGTTACGAGTACTTTGTATCCTTCACTGATGATTACTCAAGGTTTGGTCATGTTTACCTTATGCGGCATAAGTCAGATACTTTTGAATTGTCCAAAGTATATAAGGCTTTAGTAGAAAAGAAGACGGAGAAACATATCAAAACCCTTCGATCTGATCGAGGGGGAGAGTACTTGTCTGGAGAGTTCGAAGACTTTCTTAGAGAAAAATGCATTCATTCTCAGCTTACGGCAACTGGCACCTCGCAGCAAAACAGAGTGTCACAGAGAAGGAATCGAACTCTTTTAGATATGGTGAGATCAATGATGAGCTACTAATGACTTCCTAACTCGTTCTGGGGGTATGCCCTAGTAATAGCAGCTTGCATTCTGAATCAGGTACCATCTAAAACGATACCTGGAACTCCCTATGAAAGATGGAGTGGTAGAAAATCTATTTTACACCACATTCGCATCTGAGGTTGTCCAGCACACGTGCTGAGGCAAAAGACTAGCAAGTTGGCTAGTCGTTTAAACGTCTGCCTTTTCGTGTGATATTCCAAAGAAACAAAAGGGTACATCTTCTATAGTGTTGCTCATCAAAAAATGTTCGTTAGTACGAACGCTAGGTTTATGGAAAAAGACTATATGAAGAATGCAGTACCGAGAAGCAGACTTTTGCTTAAGGAACTGTTGGGAGAAGTAACTGGTACTTCACAAGATTGGACTAACCATATACCAACAGTATGAGGACCACATTCGGAACAAGAATCTCGTGCGCTGTGTCGCAGTAACAGAGTTGTGCGACAACCTGTTCAATACATGGGTTTCGGAGAATCTTTCATTGTAGTTGCATATCAAGATGAAGATTATCCAGTATCATTTTCTCAAGCAATGCAAAGTTCCTAGGCAAACCTATGGCAAGAAGCCATGAACGTTGAAATGCATTCGATGTATGTCAACGAAGTCTAGAAGCTTGTAGATCTGCCTAAAGGCATTAAGCCTGTTGGGTGTAAATGGATCTACAAGAAGAAAAGAGGACCGGATGGAAATGTTGAGATATTTAAGGCACGACTTGTGGCGAAAGGTTTACACAGAAAGAAGGTATCGATTATGAGGATACCTTCTCGCCAGTTGCGATGCTGAAGTCCATCCGTACTCTTTTATCCATCGTTGCCGCCCTAGATTATGAAATCTGGTAGATGGATGGCAAGACTGCATTTCTAAATGGAAATCTTGACAAGCACATATACATGGCTCAACCAGACAGATTCATGGAGAAAAGCGAACATGGCAAGGTTTGTGAGTTGCTTAAGTCCATCTGTGGATTAAAGCAAGCATCTAGATCATGGAATATTAGATTCGACGAGACTGTGAAAGGTTATGGATTTGATCAGTCTGTAGATGAACCATGCGTTTATAAGATGATAAACGATGGTCAAGTGGTTTTTCTGGTCCTATATGTAGATGACATACTACTCATTTGGAATGATGTAGGAAAGTTATTAGAGGTAAAAATCTGGCTATCAACGTAATTTGAGATGAAGGATCTAGGAGAGGCTGCTTACATTTTAGGTATTCAGATCTTCAGAGATCGGAAGAACCGAAAATTAGTACTCTCTCAAGCGTCTTATATTGATATGATCATGGATCGCTTTAGTATGCAAGACTCCAAGAAAAGGCAGCTCCCCTTCAGACATGGAGTGCATCTCTCAAGTGAGCAGTCTCCCAAGACTCTTCAAGAAGTTGAGGACATGAGACACGTTCCATACGCTTTTGCCATAGGAAGTCTCATGTATGCTATGCTTTGCACGAGGCCAGATATTCGCTACGCAGTAGGCGTGGTAAGTAGGTTTCTGTCAAACCTTGGACCCGAGCACTGGGCTGCTGTCAAGCATGTTCTCAAGTATCTTTGGAGAACGATAAACTACATGCTTGCGTACTCAGGTGGTGACCTGAATATGACGGGATATACCGACTCCGATTTTCAGGCGGATAAAGATTCTAGGAAGTCCACATTAGGGTCTGTATTCACCCTGAATGGTGGATCCGTGGTCTGGAGAAGCATCAAGAAATCTTGCGTTGCTGACTCGACCATGGAAGCCGAGTATGTGGCAGCTTGTGAAGCTACAAAGGAGGCTATGTGGCTAAGGAAATTCCTTATGTACTTGGAAGTCGCTCCAAGTGCAAGCGAGCCCATTACACTTTATTGTGATAACAGTAAGGCAGTCGCTAATTGGAAGGAGGCAAGCAGTCACAAATGCTCTAAACACATAGAGCGGAAATATCACCTAGTCCGAGACATCGTTCACAGAGGGGATGCTGAAGTCATGAAGATCTCAACGTTAGACAACCTTGCTGATCCCTTCACAAAGCCTTTAACGAGTAAAGTCTTCGAGGGACACCTAGAAGGATTGGGATTGAAGGATCATTCACATCTCCTTTGAGTCAAGTGGGAGTTTGTTGGGATTGGTGCCCCCAAAGGAGAAATTAGACAATGAAATACATTTGTATTCATATTTTTGCTGAAACATTAATATCAATAAATATTCATTCTTAATGAAGTTTGTGTTTCTGTATGTTAGCTACGCTCTGAAACTGTCATCAACGAAAATGGTGTTAAATACATATTTGACATGATAAACCCTTATGACTAGTGTAAACCATTTGTTAGCAATCTTAAGACCGAAAGAGCAGTCGTGTCTAATCAACGATTTTTTGAATGAATCATGATATCTTATCATGTGATATAGAGAGTTGTGACTCTATGATTCATCATTGATATCTTATAGAAGATATTAAACAAGACCAGTGATGCTTAGAAGCTCGAGATAAAACCGTTTAAACACTCGAAACTTCAAGATCACATACAAGGGGTATTTGGATACTTACCTTAATCCTGAAGTGAATGTATAATTGACATTACACTTTACGAAATTTGATTTGTCAATGGGCAATGACTAAATCTTAGTTTCATCTGACCCGACGATTGGTGTCATAATATTGTGATGTTGGATTATATGATTCACAGATACGGAATTCATGTAAATAAAATGTGAATGCATTAGTATCACACTATGTTTTGTTATGAGAGTGTGAATGAACTAACCTGGCCAGGTATTCATGGAATAAGAGGATTCTTTGATTAAAACATGTGACATGTATAGACATATCACTCTATGTTTTTCTCATTCACAAATAACAAAGGACTTAGTGAAATAATAACTCAAGGGGTAAAACGGTAATTTTACATTTCCCTTAGTTAATGATACACATGAAGGTAATATCGTAAAGTACTCTGTGGATCATGTGAAAATATGTTTTTTCACATCAAACATAAAATATACGCATACGAACAGAGAGAGTGTCAATATTGGTCCTTTAGTGGAATCGACCAATAATAAGAATTAAAAGACGGAAAAAAATTTGTGAACTTTTGTGTCTGATCTTTATTCTAAAGGTTCGTTCGTGTGAGTCCATAAGGTCTCAATGATAGACACTTGGAAGAGATCAAAAGAACAAGAATTTTTATTTACTCATTGAATATAAATTATGATTTATATTGTGGAAATTATTTTTCTTAAGTAACTTAATAAATAATTAGTTATTTACTGTTACGTTTATTTATTGAATTATAGAGCATTATTATAATGACAATAATACTCTTGTAATATTCAAATAAATAAAGAAAGAAATATATAATTTCTCGTTTCGTACTTATTAGGAAAGTATGAAATTATTTTAATGAAATGTCATTAAATAAAAATGAGAGTTCTAAATAAATTTAATTTAGAAATAAATCAAATTAATTGGGAATAAATAAATTGAATAATAGCCGAGTATGAGGAGAGTGTTTTGGCCGAAAATTAGAGTGATAGGGTCATGGGTTTGACCCAACTTAAGCCCATTATGAAGTTGTTTATAAAAAGGCTACTAAACCCTAATCACTCATAACCCTAACCCTAGAATTTTCGGCAAAGCTCTTCTCTCTCCCCCTTTGAGAGTCTTGGCCGAATTCCCAAGAAAAGGAAAAGAAGAAAAATTGTTTTTAAAGTTTCAATTGTTAACCCCGAGTGTTCTTGAAAGCCCACCTTTTCAATCTCCATAAATTCCTTGTGTATTATCGTTAATTCTAACTTGTGGTGTTTGGTGTACCTTTTGTATTCTGAAAATTGTTTTAAAATCATTTTTAAATTTTTTTATATATTTTTTACACTCTGCCGGATTGCTTCTAGTCGCCCAGGACTTCCAGTCCGGCGAAGGCATTCCGACCGGCGAGGATCTCCCTGTCAGGCGAAGGCGTTCCATCCTGCGAAGCTGCTCTAGTCCGGCGAGCTTCCCAACCTGGCGACCTTCTCCCAGTCCAGCGAGGTTTATCCCAGTCCGGCGGTCCCAGGTTCTATGAACCTATCCGGCGAGCCCAATCCGGCGAGCTCATTCTGACGTGTTTTTGAAGCCTCCCAGTCCGGCGAAACTCCATTCCGGAGACCCCGTTCTTCCCAGTCCGGCGAAGAAGTTTTTGGGCATTCCGACGAGCTTGTTTTTCGACGAGGATTCGGTGAGGCCTTCCGACGCTAGCGAGCAACGTAATTTATTATTCTAACTGTAAGTGTTTTCTCAACAAATTGAAATGCTAAATTAAATATATGAATTGTTCATATAGGTTGTTTGTGTGTTCAATTGTTGAGTATCTTATGATTTAATAAATTTTTTATTAGACTTATAAATTGATTTTAATGCCATAGGTTGTTATTCATATTAAAACTGTTTTAATATGTATAGGTCTAATATATAATTCCGTCATATTTGATATGTTATATAATTATTTTGTTTAAATTGTTAAATAAATTCTAACAATTGTTATTGATTCTTATTATTTACAACTCAACTCATTAATCATATATCCCTAATAAATTAAATCATTATTTTATTGAGGAATCATTTAAGATATTATTATATCTCGTGGGCAATAATTCCTAACAAAGGCACGCTCCGGTTGCTGTCTGGCCTCCCTTGGCCCAAACGACGCCCGGCCAGCCTGGAACCTTCTTCCTTGGCCTCCTTGGCTACACCCGACCGGCCTCTGTTGGCCTCCTCAGGCACATCCGATAGGCGAGCAGCCTAACCGATCTGCCACCACACCTAGGTCGGTCAGATGCCCCAAGGAAAACGCCCAAAGGCTCTTCTAGAGCCTCAAAATCCTGGTGTCTCCCTCGCGACGTAGGTAACGAAAAACACCCAAAACCGCATAATTCTCCCCTGAGAAAATTATTTTCACTATCTCTCTCTACACCCATGAATTATTTCCCTCTGGGAAGGATTTTCCTCTTATAAAGATCCCAGACTCGAGTCCTTAAATGCGGTTGATCCAAAGATCCCCCGTTAACTCAGTCTTGTCGATCACTCCTCATCATCCTTAACTCCACTCGCATTAGACTAATGTTGAGCGTCATAGAGGTAAACAGAGGTATCCACGCATCCTCTGTTTTACCTTTTTAGTTCACATCCATTCATCTATTTCAAGTACCGGAAGAACTTGAAGACCTCCCCAACAGTTAAGGGAAGATCCGAGACTCTGGATCCGACACGCTCAAGTCGAAGCGAGGATCGCTCACCCCCAGCGAGAATCTGACTGCGTAGCTCTCTCAACATTGTCAAAATTTCAGCGAGAACATCCCCTATATCAATCAAAGATTTAAGAATGTTCTTCTCATTTCTCACATACCTTGTAGTAATGCCAATATCCATGGAGTTTGAAGTAATTAATAGATGTCACTCCTCACATCAAGGAAGAACACTCAGAACATTGCACTATAGTCCAAATAAATTTTAAACTAAAAGGTAACTGCTTTTACTTTCTCAACGAAATTTAAACTATTTTGTCTTTAAAGATGAAAAATAATGATAAACCTCTTGTACTTTAGATTTTAATTCAGAAATTATTTGTCGCTTTTAAATTGATTATCTTATTGTCAATTGTTTCCTTTTTCTTTTTACCAAAACAAAGTAGTTTTTTTTTTTTTTTTACATTTTGGAAAATTGTCGATTCCAATGCTAAAATTTTCAGCTACTTATCTACCAATTTCTTTTAATTGTCAACAACGCAATGTCGTTTTAGGTACTTAGAAAATTATAAACAACAGTGGCTTCTCAAATGACATCTAATTTGGGTCAAATAAGTATAACTTTGCGTCTTCCTCTACCATAATCATTTTCCCAAGTCTTTTTACTCTTCTTCTTCCAACATTTCCATATCGCCTGAGCCAAGTTGTTTCATCTTCGTCATCCACACCATGCCCCACACCCACGGTCAACCCCTACCGCCCGAGCCACGCCATGCGGCCACTTAGCTCAACCATTGCCTAAATCATGTTCGAATATTCGACCTCTATTAACGCCCGAATGCAAACGACGGCAAGCCACATGCCCAACCCTTGCCTGGCCTCACAACCTAGAAGAATATATGTAATAGTTAAGGTCACGTATAATTTATATTGTAAATTTTGTAATGGTGATGTGTTATTTGAATAAATAATTGAAATATGTTATAAACTTAATTAGTGGTTGTTATTGTAATTACATTTTTTTTAATTTATAGATTTGAATTATTATATTTAAGTTCCCGAGTCACCTGACGCTCCATTATGATTTAATTATTTAATAGAATAATTCTCAATAATTAGAGGAAAATATTCCAAAATTTCAAAAACAATTCTAGTAAACTGTTTCATATATACATCTTATCCTATAATGTGTGACATCAAACTTCTAAACATGTCTACAAAATATCTTCTAAATTTATGTATTTTTGACATTAAAGTTCAAAAGCAATATTTGATTTCAATCTTGAAATAATCTGATTTTGCAGAAAAAGTCCAAACAAAATAAAGTCAACCCCGTCTAATAACTTAAGTCAAAGTTCGTGAAGGACGCTTTGATTCGTTGAGCATCAACGGATGAACGTAAGGTTTATTCAACTAGAACTTATTAAACTTAATTTACAAATATGTACTAATTCGTTATCTATAATTGCGAAAGAAACCTAGTAATTTGATGCTCGGAACAATTATTGCATGAGAGAGCTCAACAAAATATTGATGAGCATTGGCATACACTTGCTAACGGAGAATATCATATTATAGTAATTTTTTTCGTAATACTTATTAATTTAAATAAATTTATTTAATTTTTTAAGTATATTATATCCTAGCCGACATTATAGAACATGTAATTGTTATCCAACGAACACCCTCAAGGGTGATCTCGGAGCTGAGATGTTATGGAAGAAAGGTGCGATGGCTCAATTACTACTACACAAAAATAACTCACAGACGGGTTTGCTAGAAATTATGACTCACGACTACGAGGTTGGATCTTCAACAAGAGATCTTGATGCGACACCCATGCAGGACAAAGATATTTCAAAACTATTAAGAACCACTATGAGACCTATTTGCTGGGTACGGTGACTTGAACCACTATGAGACCTATTTGCTGGGTACGGTGACTTGAACCACTATGAGACCTATTTGCTGGGTACGGTGACTTGTCTAGGCATAGTGTTAAACTGCTAGACCCAGAACTTGCATCGAAGGTGAGCCAGATGATGACATATTGTAAACACACATCATTGAGCTCCCCTCATACATCTGAGCGTACCCCTTATCAACAATATCAATGATCACATGAACATTTGTTGTCTTATTCGGTGTATGTACAATGTCATGTCTCTGACCCTAATGAATCCTGATCATATGGATCAACTTAAAGAAGTAGAGGACAGTAATCATAATTAATTTTAGTTTACTTTTCTAACTTTTGATTATGCTATTATGATTATTTTCAATTTTGTTTAAGCTTTCGATTAAATGTATTATGATTACTTTTTTAACTTTTGATTATGTTTGATTATACAAATAATCGACGAAATGGCCTTATTTGTCAAACGTAATTGTAAAATGTCCAGCTTCTTGTAAAACTTTGGTAAATAGCCCTGTTGATGACATGGACATGCTTGATATTACGTTATTAACCTTGTTTATTTTTCCGAAATTAATTTTTTAAATTACATTTTGAATTAACCGGTAATTTTTAAATTTCAAAATTATTCCTTTTTTGTAGTAATCAGTTATTAATTAATTACTTTATTTCCTTAATTTGTGCATTGACTTTAGATAACCGATTTTGTTATAATTATCTAAATCAATTTCGAACTTCCTTTAATTTATTTTCCATTTACGTGTTCTGAAATTTTTGAAAGAGATTTCTTCTGAATTAACTTCCCGTTTACGTATTTTGAGTTGTGTTTACAACGTAAAATGAATTTACAACATAAATTCTGTTGCGTTTGAATAGTTATTTCAAATTTTAAACATTTATTTTCGTTTTGAAATTTCAAAATTGTTTCCGTTTTTAATGAATTCGGTTATTAAGTGTGGGTATTATTTCCTAAATTAGTGGTTTGACTTTATTTTCATATTAATTACTGATTTTCATTTAATTTTGGTCGATTTTAATTCTTATTTACAGTTTCATATCCATTTATTTATGGAAAACATATCATATTACCGATTTTTAATAACAGAATTGCTTCTTTCGTAATTTTTTTAAAAAATTTTCATTTATTTCGTCCAGTTTTTACGCTTGTTAATTGAATTTACAACGTAAATTACGTTGTGTTTTACAACGTAAATTGAGTTGAGTTTTAATGGTTATTTCGAATTTTAAACATTTATTTTCGTTTTTAAATTTCAAAATTGTTTCCGTTTTTAATGAATTCGGTTATTAAGTGTGGGTATTATTTCCTAAATTAGTGGTTTGACTTTATTTTCAAATTAATTACAGATTTTCATTCAATTTTGGTCGATTGTAATTCTTTTTTACAGTTTCATATCCATTTATTTATGAAAAATATATCATATTACCGATATTTATTAACAGAACTACTTATTTCATATTTTTTTTCAAATTCTTCATTTACATCGTCTAGTTTTTACGGTTGTTAATTGAATTTACAACGTAAACTGCGTTGAGTTTTAGAACGTAAAGTGAATTTACAACGTAAATGCTCGATGGAGACAGCCATGGCAGGCATTCTCCAGATCGACGGTGATGACTTCCACAGCGGTGGGTGCTTTCTCTCTGATCGTCGCTGGAGCAGATTCAACTATCCGAAACAACGGTCCGAGAGCGCCTTCTTCGAACACGATTCTGCGAGCAGACTCGTCGCCGGAGGCGGCGATGGCGGAGAAAAAACATCTAAAACTCCTATTTATAAAAATAAATCAGCGGTTTTTGTTGAAGAAAATGAAGAACATACCTTCGGAGACCCAGATTTTAATTTTGTTACCAAAGTAAATTTACTGGACGATGACGGCGATTTGTTCGTCGTTGGCGAGGAGGCAGACGAGAGAGTCGAGCTGCGTGAAGAGATCACGGAGGAAGAAAGCGATATCGTCGTTGGCGGAGTGATGTGAGAGGACGATGACTTTGGACTGGCAGACGTCGGAGTGGAAGAGGAGGTCGAGGTCTCGGAGGTGGTCAGAGAGAGCGGAGGCGGCGATTTTGGAAAGAAAATGCAAAAAGAAATTGTGAAAGAATGATTTAATTTTCTCTCTCAATAAATTGGACGTTTTAATTAAGTGGTTAATTGATTTCCAGATTTTAAGGATCTAATTTACCAAAAAAATTCGATTTTTTTTAATTAAATTTCGTTTGGGCGGGAGAATTTTTTTGGGCATTTTGGGAATGAAAATTTGGCCGAATTGATTTACTGGATTTTTACCAAAAGTTTACACAACGTTGGACAAATTGAAATTTGGAAACCTATATAGGGCTATTCTATACAATAACCCTTGATTATAATACAATGTTAATTATGATTGTTTACTTTTCAGTAGTAATACATGTGTAACTATATATATATATATATATATATATATTAATTTTAATTAGAAAAAAGGTGTATTTAAGTATATATAATAAACAATTATAGAAGTGATAATTGCTTATAAAATTGTTTCCTAATATTTCCCGAAGTTAAGAAATTGGAACGGACAAACCGATTCTAACTTTTCTTCTAAGTGCTTCCCGTCATTTCTCGATAACCATTTACAGTACCAAACTTCTAAACATAAATACGTCGCTTGAACCAGAACGTTGCTTTAAATATTTAGAAGCAATTGACCTTTAGATGCGGGCTTTTAATAGTCCTTTAGAAGAAAATAATTAGCTTTCAAAAATATTTTTGTCGTAGTGATGGGAGACGACTTCAGTTCTCCATATTAGAGAAATAGAGAGAAGCATTTTAATTTTGTGGTGGCCGAATAATATTTTTGGAGTAGATGTTTCTAGTTTAGTTGTTAAGTAAAGGGGTTGCTACTACCATTTTTTTTCTTTCTATTCGCGTCTACAAATATGTAAAGACGACATACATGGATTAGAAGAAATGTAAATAGAATCGAAAATAAGCCAATAGTAACTTTTATGTATTTTAAGGTTATTTCAAAAAAAATTTAAATTTTTAAACCCGTGTGCAACTGAGCTGATGTCTATGTCAAACTGAGGTTATTTGAAATTTGCTTTGCTGAGCAAATATGAGACAGCAGTATAAACGAGTACGGAATAATAAATAACACAAGAAGTGGTAACCTAGTTCGGTGCAACACACCTACATCTGGATGGTCTCGGTTCAATGGAAGAGAATTCACTAATCCATAGTAAATAGTACAACAATCGCCTTATATAAATCTCAACATCAAGCCACTTTGGCTAATATTATATGTGAAAACTAAATTAAGGACTTCCTCTTACTTAGACACCCCTCTAAATTCCACTCTTCAATCAATCAATCGATGTTTTGTTGCTTCAATGAACATTCTTGGGGACTTCAATCACACAATCAAAAACATCCATACTTCTCTACTCTTGAGTATATGAATTAGTGTTTATAGAATTACAACCATGTATATATCAATAGTTTTTCAGTCCGCCAATCGAGCACGACTGAGAACCTATAGATATGTTGAAATGACGTTTTCCTTACTCCAAAGGGAGAGCCACTCGACTTTTATAGCACTCCTACAAAGCGAAAGTATTTCTAGGTTTCGTCACCCTTTAATGCAAACTTCCCAAATATACTAAAATATATCAGACGAATTTTGCATAATTATGACAAGCACTATGATGAAATTTGTCAACAGAGAGAACTTCTTAAAATATGCATAAAATATATCTTTAGGAAGTTAAGGCAAAAATCATGATATATTTGTTTGGATCTTTGAACAAAAAAAAGCCAACACATTTAATACCAATCAATACCATTGTAACAACAATCTTCTCCTTTGGCCATATTTTGGGCAAACACACCAAGATAAATCCGATCCAAATACCTTTCCCCCTGATTGTCTAAAAAATATACCAAAGACAATGATAAATCAACTACAAGAGGAGGAATCAATTTACCAGAAGCACCTCCGGTCGGACCATCAGTGCTTGCTGAGGTAATTAAATTCATGATCTTACTTCTCAATATCCATAACCCGACTAGTAAATGCACACTTCTTAAAGTCAATGTTGGATCCATTATAGGTTTTCACTCTCCAGACTTTTCCCGGATTGTCAACTTGATTCTTCTGCGTTCTATAAAAGGATTGGTGATGATGAAGATTCCTTCCATAGAGATGATAACAGAAGGACTGTACATGTCTTGGGCACCCATGATGATGAAAAACCCAGTGATGTCTCTTAACAAGAGACCTCCCAGAATTTTGTTTTCTAGGGAGACGTGGGTAGTCGCGGCCAGATGTCTGCAACATGTTGTGCAACAGTTGGGAGGAGAGTCCACTCTTCTATGTAACAACAAAGTCTTAAATATCGATGCACCATGAGTAAAACTGATATCGTCCATTTCTATGGTAGAGTTTTCAAGAGTAAGAATCTTTTCAAGATATTACTGTTGGAATCATCATCCTCACATATTTTGTCATCTTCTCAAATTCAGCATTTATACAAGTGACTTGAAGTTTTAATTCAATAATGGTCTCCAACAACCTGCTATTGTCGCTTTTCAAGAGAGAATCATATCATTTAGCATACCCACAACCTGAGATTCTTCAACCTGTGTTATTCATGTTAGGAATTATTGCCCACAAGAAGATACTTATGTAAATTCTTGCTGATATTATTAATGAAATAAAGTTTAACATTTATGATCTATTTGACTTGAAATGGTTATGTCTTATGCTTTAAGATTTATAGAAAACTCATCATTTCATTGCTTCGTATCTATTTGACTTGAAATGGTTATGTCTTATGCTTTAAGATTTATAGAACATTTCATAGCTTCGTATTAAACGTAGTCACGTGTTGAGCACCTGAGTTTGGGAAGTCACTAAAACAAGGTTGATGATGGATATACCCCTGGAAAGCTACATCGAAAGTCATATACGTGGAATGCATGAGTGAAGGCTGATCACTATGTGGCAGCATCCTGCACTTGTGGTAAGTGTACGGACCAGACGGACCTTGGGGTAGATGTGGCGTTTAAAGACCGTTACAACGCACTAACCGAGGACACTGGATCATATTTCTTAGCTGGTCAAATTGAGACTTGATGTAAATCCTAAAGTGATCATGGACACTAGATCATATTTCTTAGCTCTTTGACTCATTCTCTAAAAGGCTATCTATGCTAATCACAGTTTATGTCTTGGGAGTTTTCTTAGAGTATGATTCGAGTGGGAAGTGATTTACAGATACGAAATCTAGCCTTCCTGAAAGAAGGTTAATGTTCACTAACCTAAGGGTTGATTCTATAAGCGATTGATTTTGCGCACTTTCGAAGTAAGTTAACGTTCGAAAGAATCTTTCGCTGGGAAGCAACAATGCTTAGGGCTCATATGTATCAAAAGAAGTATAAACTGAAAAATTGACTTCTCTTGACACGGATGAACCTGGAGGATCTTGATCACGAACTGACTATATCGGTAGACACTCCTCATGATGAGTAAATATAATTCTAGTATTAAAGAAAGATTCAGTCTTAGATTACACAGTGGAGTATCGATAAAGACTAGACAAATTGATGAAAAAGAGATATAATTGTATCGTCTTTTTCGTCGAGTTTGTTAAGCTTCTACTATTAGGTCCATAGTCCACAATTCGGCTATGATAAAGGCAAATAAAAACTTTCAAATAATAGTGTTAAATCATCATTTAATCTCACTCCTATAATGGTGATTGACAACATTAATTCTAGAAAACAGATATTCGCATAATTAAATAAATGTTTATAGCATAATTGGTTATTTTTTGTTGGACTAATAAAATATATAATTAACTGGATTTTAGGCAAACGTGCATTGGAAATTCTTGAGTTGGGCTTGAGACAGGTTTGACCAAAAATCCCCTAGGGTTACGTCCTAGGGGTGGTCGATTATGCTTCATAAAATTCCTCTATGAATTTCTATCGGAGAGACAATCTTTTAGGGGTTATCTCATTTCTAAATGCTATAAATAGGGATCAAATGAGAATGGAAAATTTACTCTAATTGAGATTGTAAGTCTCAACCACTCTCTCTCTGTGGTCGAAATTCATTTTCCCCTTTCCATAGAAATTTCAAATAACATTCCTCAATAGTAGGCGAAATATCTCGAAACAATCGTGTTACGAGATTTGGCGAGAATCGATTGTGCCCACTAATAGTTCGTATTCGTCTCTAAGATTATGTTTCGGAAGACTACCATGTCATCCTCGAGTACTCAGGTCAAATGAACCACGAAGACGGAACACACGCTGGATCAAAGCTTTCTGTAGCTTAGCCAAAATCCACGTAAGTGTTCTAACGAATTGGCTGGTATCAGTTGCAGAATTGCTTTCTATATATAAATTAAATCAATAAATCTAGATCTTTTGCAATCATTAATCTTAATTGGCTAATGTTAATGAAATTAATTCCATTTCTCATTTAATATTATTGTTAAGGTGTATCGATCACCAAAAAGTGGTATCAGAGCTAGTTGATTTATTGATTTAATTGATTCGTTCTAGCGATTAATTTTAATTTGGTTGAATGGATTTATATTATGATATGAAATTCGTTACAATTCAATATGTGATATTGTTGGAAATTGGTTAACGATTAACCTATTAAACTATGTGACATATCAAATTATGGTGGAAACACATAATTAAACCTAACATGTTAAAACACATTTTAACCATGTTCAATAAATTTTATTCTAAACATGTGGTCAATTAATTGTAGGAAACTTACATATGAGATTGTACACAATCTCGTGCCTTGCTAGCTTACGCCGAATTGACACGCAAAATCCTCGCTGGAATGGAGATCTTGTGCGCCTATGCACTTCACCGGATGCACCTAGGAGGGTTGATCGGGTGCCTAAGGATTAGCTGGAAGTAGGCACAAAGTAGGCATGCAAGAGGTGCCGGAGGCCAGCTCGTCGGATGCGCCTAGGCTAGTCGGAAGGAAGCGACAGGCTGGTCACGCGGGAGGCTCGCCGGATTGCCTGGTCTCTGGCCGGATTCATGCGCTTGCTTGCTGGCCGCGTCTGTGTGCCTAGCTGGAGGTCTGGGTGTGTGCACCTAGCTGAAGTCTGGGTAGACACGTGTGGCAGGCAGGGAGTCCTTAGCTGATCACTAACTGGAAACGTGAGGTAAGCTAAGCACGCGTCGCTGGCTGGGTGGCGAATTTGCGCCTCATCGCGTCTAGCTTGTCTTTCTCGTGTTTTGGTCGGCCATGTGACAATGAAATTTCACTCAAACACCACAAGAAGAGTCAAAGATAATTCTCTCGGGTTTTTGGGAAATCTAGAGGGTGGGCTCTCTAATTCAACAACGGGAGAAGGGTAATAACTCAAGAACCAAAATCAAGAATCAAGAAACGATTTCTTAATCTCTCTTTCTCTCTCAAACACTAGGCCGAATGAACAAAAAGTGGAGAGCGAATTATGGCCACGTGACTTCATTAACTCTAGGGTTAGGGTTCCACAAAATCCCTTTTATATCTGAGAGAACGGGCTTGAATTAGGTAAAAGTCTAATTTTAACCCGTTAGTCAAACTTAAACCCAAAGTCTTTTTAATGAGTTTTAAAATAATTTTCGAGCACTAATTCTCTTAATTTTGGCCGAGAAAATTATCTTATTCATCAATATAATAACATAATACGATTCATTAAATAAATGTAATAATAAATAACCAATTACTTATTTAATTACTTACAAAATAATTTTCTTAGTGTAAATCATAATTTCATTCGATGAGAAAATCAATCGTTCTAGTTCAATATATCTCGTCCGAGAGTCTATCACTAAGACCTTATGAACCCATATGAACGAAGTTTTAGAATAAATATCGGACTCAAAAGTTCACAAACTTTTTCCGTATTTTAATTCTTAATATTAGTCGATTCCATTAAAGGACTAATATTGAAACATTCTAAGTTCATATGCGTTTATTTTCCATTTGATATGATAAAACAATTCTTCACACCATCCACATAGTTATATACATTCCCTTTGTGTGTATCATTAACTAAGAGAAATGTAAAATTAATATTTTACCCCTAAGTTATTATTTCACCAACTTCTTTGTTATTTGTGAAGGAGAAAAACATAAAATGAGATGTTTGTACATGTTATCGCTGAAATTTGGATAACGTTCAAAGACCTAAGCGGTCAGATCCCCGCTCGGGTCTCGGATCTTTAGTGAGAATTCTTCCCGTCAGGAGAGAATTCTCGTGTTTAGAGAGAGATGGAGTAATTTCCTTAGGAAAGGATTGCGTACCTGGTTTTTGGGATTTGTAGGAAAGGATTAGCTATTGGAAGAGGCCTGGCCGGCAAAGACAGGGAGGCCGGCCGGCCGATAAGGGTTCGACAGGCGCCTGCCAACCGGACAAGGAGGCCGGCCAGCCGATCGGGCAGGGGTCGGCAGGCGCCGGCCGGACAGAGAGGCCGGTCATGTTCGCCGGCCAGTCAAGATTGCCGGTCGGACACGGTCGCCGGCTGGACTGGGCCGTCGACCGGATAGGGTCTCCGGTCAGAAACCCGGCCGGCCTGGGTCGCCGGCTGGACAGGGCCGCCGGCCTGACTGAGTCGCCGGCTGGACAGGGCCGCCGGCCTGACTGAGTCGCCGGCCGGACCGGTCGGCCTGAGTAACCGGCCTAACTAGGAGCGACGTATTTTCGTCGAGTAGTCGTTAGGGGCTGACTCGTACGTTTTTTTGGAGCGACGTATTTCAGTCGAGTTGCCATTAGGGGTCGACTCAAACGTCGTTTAGGAGCGACGTATTTTCGTCGAGTTGCCGGTAGGGGCTGACTCGGACGTCGTTAAGGAGCGACGTATTTTCATCGAGTAGCCTTTAGAGGCCGACTTGGACATCGTTTAGGAGCGACGTATTTCCGTCGAGTTGCCGTAAGGGGCCAACTCGGATGTCATTTTAGGAGTGACGTATTTCTGTCGAGTTGTCGTAAGGGGCCGACTCGGACGTCGTTTAGGAACAATGTATTTCTGTTGAGTTGCCGTTAGAGGACGACTCGAACGTCATTTAGGAGCGACGTATTTCCGTCGAGTTGCGATTAGGGGCCGACTAGGACGTCGTTTAGGGGCGACGGATTTTTGTCAAGTTACCATTAGGGGCCGACTCGAACGCCATTTAGGCGCGACGCATTTCTATTGAGTTGCACTTAGGGTTGACTCGGACGTCGTTTAGGAGCGGTGTATTAACGTCGAGTTGTCGTTAGGGGCTGACTAGGACGTCCTTTTATAGCGACGTATTTCCGTCGAGTGGCCGAGAGCGGCAAACTCAGACGTTGTTTTAGAATAACGTATTTTCATCGAGTCGCCTCGACGGGCAAACTCGGATGTCGCTTTTGGAGCGACATTTTGTTATCGAGTGGCCGTGAGCGGCAAACTCGGACGTTGTTTTGGAACAACGTATTTTCATCGAGTCACCTTGAGGGGCAAACTCGGATGTCGCTTTTGGAGCAACATTTTGTCAACGAGTGGCCGTGAGTGGCAAACTCGGACGTTGTTTTGGAACAACGTATTTTCATCGAGTCACCTCGAGGGGCAAACTCGGATGACGCTTTTGGAGTGAGGTTTTTTCATCGATTGGCCGTGAGCGGAAAACTCGGACGTTGTTTTGGAACAACGTAGTTGCATTAAGTTGCCTCGAGTTGCAAACTCGGATGTCGCTTTTGGAGCGATATTTTCTCATCGAGTGGCCGTGAGCGGCAAACTCGAACGTTGTTTTGGAACAACGTATTTTCATCAAGTTGCGTCCAGAGGCAAACTCGGATGTCACTTTTGGAGCGACATTTTATCATCGAGTGGCCGTGAGCGGGAAACTCGGACGTTATTTTGGAACATCGTATTTTCATCGAGTCGCCTTGAGGGGAAAAATCCGATGTCACTTTTGGAGCGACGTTTTTTCATCGAGTAGCTGTGAGAGGAAAACTCGGACATTGTTTTGGAACAACGTATTTTCATCGAGTCGCCTCGAGGGGCAAACTCGGATGTTGCTTTTGGAGCGACGTGTTTTCATCGAGTGGTTGTGAGCAGAAAACTCGGACGTTGTTTTGGAACAACGTATTTTCATCGTTGACCTATCGATAATGTGTGGTGTTTTGAAATTTTTGCACGGCATTTGGTGTGAGCGTTCGACGCCTTGAGTTACGACTCGCTTAGTCAAGCAGTCTATCCAGGACTAGATATCTCTGTTTTGAATTATTTTTTGACAAAATTTTGATCGTCAATTATCGACTTCGTCGTCAACCTGTATTAGCCCCCTGAGTTCTTTGGATTCGTGCAACAACCAAGAAACTCTAATATGGAGAATATTACGCAAGACGAATAGCAAAGGACAATTGTTTATTGCAAAACAGAGATTTGGACAAATTTTTGGCTCGTGGCCTTGTTTGAGATACATAGAAATGGAACATAGCCTTTTGTCATTGAGCTATAAGATGTAGATGTGGGCGAGCTTCCTTCCTAGTTACTCGATTCGGGAGAGCATGCGATGAATTTTTCGTGTCTTCCATCTTGCATGAGCGCCTCAATTCGCTTCTTTAGATTGGAACAATCAGATGTCATGTGTCCATGATCGCAGTGGTATTCACAAAATTTTCTCTTGTCCCACATGGCATAGCTCTATTTCAACGGAGCGGGCAACCTGAGTTCATCTCGATTAAGAGTCAAAATTTGGGCCGTAGATGAATTTAGTGGGGTGAGGGCTCCTCCCCGAAACTCATCGGCGAAACGCCTCTTCGGCCATGACAGGGGGGTGTCGCCGGTGACATAATTATCCCTTCCTCATTTTCCTTGAGTGTCGGGTCGGTCATCGGTGTGAGGGCGGTTGTTCCGCCCCTCGCCCCTTCTGCCGTCGAGGTAATCCTCGACTCTCATATGTGTCTTTATACATTCAATGATCTCTGCCATGTCTCTCGGGGATCTCCCCACAATCGACTTTAGAAAGTCATTGGATTTGGCTCCCTCGGTGATAGCGGCTATTGCGTCTCGATTGTCGAAGTGTTCGACTTTGTGAGACTCCTCGGTAAACCGAGCCAGGTATTGGCAAAGGCTTTCGCTGTTGTTTTGCCTAATAGTCCAAAGATAGCACTTGAACTTTTTATGCACCACTAGCGTGGCGAAGCGAGCAAAGAAAGCCTCTCAGAGAGCTTAAAATGAGCCGATACTCCCTGGTTTTAGGCTCTGAAACCATTCGAAGCCTGACCCTATCAGGGCTAGATTGAATGCTCGGCGGAGCACCGCATCTGACTGCCCTTGCATCATCATTCAAGTTTCATAGTGTTGGATGTGGAAAAAGGGTCGGAGGGTCCGTCGTACGGAGTCAAATCGGGAGTTTGAACCCCCTTCCCGACGGCTGCGCAAGCACAGCTGCCGTGAAAGGCGAATACGACCCCTCCAAACCATTGTAAGGCATGGAGCCCCACGAGCCACCCTCTCAGAGCTTAATGAGTTGATTCTGGAGGCCCTTAATCATTGTGATCACTTCGAACCTGTTGGCGGTTCCGCGATTGGTCCCGCCGGGGAGGGGGCCTGCCGCTCATTGGAGCCCTGGTTCATGATATTAAGAGGAGGATGGCCTAGGATGGTGGCCCTAGCGGCCACCCGTCGGGCGTCCAATTTCCTCCTCAGATCATCCTCGAGAGGCCCAGCCTCGAGCTGAGGCGGGTTCTGAGATCTTCCTCCGCGACGCGCGGAGGTTGAGTGGCCGGCAGGAAGCCTCTGCGGCGAGCCCTGCACCCATCCGCCCCTTCATCCCCCTGTTGGGAAGATGGACGGCGAACGTGTCGGGACTGCCTGCTGTGGGAGGTAACGCCCCCGAGTCGGGGGTTGCTTGAGCCCTCGCATCGCGAGTGTGCTTGGGTTTGACCCACTAGCGGGTTCAATGGAGCGTTGCTCGCATGATCCATAGGCAAGCGGGCGTAGGTCTGGTTTGTGTCCGTGCTTGGGACCGCATCGCTTCCAACGTAATAGACTCTTGTTTACCCTGGGTTGCGATCGCAACTTTGCCAAATGGCGGTTGGATTCCCCTTTCAAGCCGCCTTCATCATCACGAAGGACAGAGGGACTATTTTCGGAGTCTTCCACTATAGGCCCTTGCCTAGTCCCTCGGTGGAGAAGTTTTCGAAACTCGTATCGTGAGCTCGTCACTCAAACGATCGAATTACTCGCCCGGACAACCGCGGAGATTGCCAGAACGTCACTCATCATATGTGAGTGGACTATGAAATAGACGAAAAAGAAATGAGATAAGGGGTGTGGGTGAGAGGAATTTCAGGGCTGAAAGGTCCCCTCCTTCTAGCGCAAAAATGTTGTCGCTGAAATTTGGACAACATTCAGAGACATAAGCGGTCAGATCCCCGCTTGGGGAGAGTGACCCTCATTTCGGCCTTAGCGTGTCGGATCCGGTGTCCCAGATCATCTCTTAGCTCTCTAGTAGTCTGCGGACCTTCTGTTACCTGAAAAGAGTAAACAGACGTGAACTAAGAAGGGAAAACATATGGGAGTCCTTTGTTTACCTCTCTGACCTCAACATTAGTAGAATGTGGGCGGAATTATAGGATGACGAGGAGGGATCGAGAAGACCGAGTGAAACGGGGATACTTGGATTACCGGTGTCTCGTGGCTCGGGTCTCGAATCTTTAGTAAGAATTCTTTCCGTCAGGAAAGAATTCTCGTGTTTA
Organism: Urtica urens; assembly: GCA_958296335.1. Taxonomy (NCBI): domain Eukaryota; kingdom Viridiplantae; phylum Streptophyta; class Magnoliopsida; order Rosales; family Urticaceae; genus Urtica; species Urtica urens. The sequence goes on along the minus strand of OY282523.1, from coordinate 20,866,698 downwards.
GAGGGAGATGTAGTAAATTCCTTAGGAAAGGAATGTGGACCTGGTTTTGGGAATTTGTAGGGCTATTTATAGCCATTGGGAGAGGCCTGGCCCGCCCAGACAGAGGGGCCGGCCGACCGGTCGGACAGGGGTCGGCAGGCACCGGCCGGACAAGGAGGCCGGTCATGGTCGCCAGCTGGTCAGGGTCGCCGAACCGGGCCGGCGGTCGGAGAGGGTCGCCGGCCGGATAGGATCGTCGCCCGGACAGGGAGGCTGGCCGGACTGGAACGCCTGTCAGACTGAGTCGCCGGCCGGACTGGACCACCGGATGGACTGGGTCGCCGGCAGGAAAGAGCGCACCGGTCGGCCTGAATCACCGGCCTGACTACGTCGCCGGCAAGACTAGGTCGCCTGCTGATTGGGGCCGGCCGGCTGGACATGACTCACCGGGCGGCCGAACAGGATTTGCTTGACGGACTAGGGTTGGCCGGCCGGACAGGGCTCGCCGACCGGACTAAGTTGCCGGCCTGACTGGGGCCGGTCGGCCGAACAAGACTCGCAAGCCGGACAGGGACCGGCCGGCCGGACTGGGCTCGCCGGCTGGACTGGGAGCCTGACTGCCGATAGGGGCTAGACAAGGGCATGCCGCCTGCCAGGGGCCAGTTAGGGACTTGTACACTGGCCAGGGTCCACGGCGTGCCTGAGTACACATGGTGTGTGTTCAGTATCTTGGTCGATCGGAGGACGGTGGGGGAGGTATACATTCGAGTTGCCACGTAAAAATACGGTGAGAACAGTACATCTCATATGTTTTATTCGATAAATACCAGGCCCGGTTTATCCGCTCACACTCTCATAACAAAGCATGGTGTGATACTAATGTCTTAGCACTGTTTCAACACAAATTATGTATCTACAAATCACATAATTCAACGAAACAACATCATTACACCAACCTTCGGGTCAGATAAACTTCTTTTAGTCATTGCCCATTGATAAATCAAATGTCATAAAGTGTTACAAGAATATATGTATTCACTTCAAGATTTAAGTAATTGCCAAAATACCTCGAGCTTCAAACTATCACTGGTCTTGTTCAATGTCTTCATCAACACATCAAGAACAAATCACAGAGTCACAACTCTCTATATCACAAGATGAGATATCGTTGATTTATTTAAACAATCTATACTTAGATTTGATTGCCCAATCGATCTTTAGATTGTAAATTATTATTTAAACTACTTATAAGAGGGTATCTTCTCAAGTCTGTACTTAACACCTCTTTTGTTGATGACAGTTTCAGAACGTTCCAAACATAAATAAACACAAGCTTAAATAAGAATTAATATTATTTTTTAATGTTTCAGCAAAATGAAATACAAAATGTATTTATTATGTTTAATATCACCTTTGTGTGCACAAATCCCAACATATATGTGAATTGTTATTCGTGGTTGATCGTAGATTTTTGTATTCTCGCTTTCGTATAATTTTTGTAAACCTAAAATTCAAAGGATGTAAAAAAATCATTTACAATAATTATTGTTGTAATCCGACGACGACGTTCTTGATCACGACGATCGGAGAGAGCCCAGGACTGAAGGGCTGCCCTCCAGGACACCAAGAGAAAATAACACATTAGCACTATCGAAAATTTTAACATTAAATTCAGAAATAGTCTCATCTTCATTCATAAACATCGATTCAAATTTAGTATGAATTAGAATTTTTGAGCTGCGGACTTTGATTGTCCATTCATGAGTAAGTTTCAATATTTCTCAGGTTTCTTTAGCACTCGTTCATGTATTAATAATCCCAATGTTGTGGCGTATGACTCATTACGATGATGCAACTAAACTTTGAACTACTGCATAGAGCTACTCTGACTATACAATTTAAATTTATTCGAAACATTTTCTTTAATATTTTTTAACTAAAAAGTTCGTGAAAACCAATAATTTTTTACATATTTATTTTTTATATGATTTTGAAGCTCGTGGTTACCTTTAAAAACTACTTTAAAATATTTTTTTGTTTGCTAGTTTTCATACCGGTTTAGACTTTGATATCTTTTGAGGAGCAATCTATAAGCCATGTGCGAGAGTGCACAACCATGACCTCTTCACCAGAGAACCATGATCTAGTCGTCAAAACTTAAAGGTCGGTACCATGACCTTTGGATTTGAAAGTCGAGGTCCTTTGGCCTTGACGCGACCCTACGCGAAAGCACTTAAGAATAAATATTCTTATAAAATCATTTATAAACAATTCATTTTACATTTATTAATGATGATTTTACGGTGGTTGTTCAATAAATGATACAAATGAGTGATGTTTAAGAGAGTTTGTGTGTGGAAATGACCCATACATGAAATAAATACTAAGGAATTGAGATCTTTATATAGGTATTAATTAATAAACGTCATTCCATCTTGGCGCAATTCAAATTCAAGTTTTCTCTTTACTATATGATAAATCATATGGTGTAAATTGTTGCAACGAATAAAAATGTCGCGAATTTTCCTTGTTTTGACGCCGAACTTACACCAAATCCAACTTGTCGCTTTTTTTTGCGTTTTATCGTTACGCCTTATTATTTTGTTGAAATGGCGTCATTGCGTCAAATGTTGTTTAAACTTTCGTCTAAAATCCCAAAAATGACAAAAATTTTGGCGTCCGACTCGGTGATTTGGAAGACATTTTCAGGTGAAGTTGCCGTCCTCTTCAGTCATGTTGGCGAATATACATGTATAAAGAGATAGAGAGGGAGAGAGAAAGGAAGAGAGATAGAGAGGAAGAGAGAAAGAAAGACAGAGAGGAGAAAGTGTGCAGAGGGGGAAGGAGAGGGGAGAGAAAAGAGAGAAAAATGTTTAGTATTTTTTTAGGTTTTAAGTTATATATCGAATAAAAAAATGTGAATTTATTGGGCCCAAATAAAAAAAGTCAGTCTAATTTATAATTATTATTCTTAAAAAAACTATATTAGATATAATGAAATTTATTTAATTTGAAATTTAAAAATGTTTGTGTGTCTTTTATGTTTTATATTTATTATTTCGCAACATTATTTCCGTCGCAACTTTTGTCGGCCACCGCAATTTTCTCCCGCAATTTTCTTTTCAAATTTCCACATTATTTTTGTCGCAATTTTCATCGGTCACCGTAATTTTCAAATTTTTGAGCTATCGACACGTTATCGGCACGCACAATTTTCTTGTTTGATATGTCCTTTAAAGAACTAGAAGTTGAGAGAATAAATGTAATTTTTGGTTCAATGTATTCTAAAAAAGTATAATTATTAATTCTACTAAACTAATTCTAAATGTTACGGGATCGAGTTGACTTATAGCGGTGGACGAAACTGCGGATTGACTTCCCGGACAAATCTTCTGGTGTTTCGTGCGTAAAAACGTCTCGCACCGTTGAGTATAGAGAAGTCTTCAGTAGGACTAACGGACCCAAAAAATCAGGTAACAGCCTCACGGACCGGACGAATTAGGTTGGGTCTGGTCCGTTAGGCAAGAATTAGTAGTAAAACCTGTAGATCAAATGTCAACTATTTTTGTGCAAGTTTCTAATATTATATAGGCGTAAGTAGGGAACGGGAAAGAAATGGAGAGGCCTAATATAACAACTCATTGAATTTCTGAGCTAAGCCAAAATTTGGAGGTATTTGATAAAGTGGCTGGATGAGAGAGTTTTGTAAATATGTTTTGACATATACGGCTGAAAATGAGTCAGTGGCTTTACCATACAAAGAACCTGACACGGGGCTAACTTCATCCTTTACAATTCGGACAGAAGTGAGAGTCAAACTTCTCACCGCTCTCGATTTCGGTGAAAAAGACATAAATCACTGAATTTCAAAAAGAATTCGAATGAAAATATTAGGGGAGAAAACATATAATTATTAACTTGGACTGGAAGATGGATTCTAACCCATTATAATTCAACAAACTCGTTAACGCAAAAAATTCCACTAAAGTCGTTACGAGGATAATTAGTATGATAATAGTTTGAAATATTGTAATTATAAAATAGTCAACATTTTAAATAAATTAGTTTATAATAATATCTTCCTAATAAAATGATTAGACTACTCATAATTTATAATAAAATCAGTTATTAAAGTAAAATAACAAATTAGTAAAATTAAAAATACATTGTTAACAAGTCATCATTATTAAGTATAAATTAAAAAATTAAAAAACTTGCCTATATAAGAAGTTCGAAGTTTCCATTAGAGAATTTTTCTTATTTTATCCATTTTTATTTTGGACATATAAAAGTATCTAACACTATATATAAATATAACACTCTTTATACCACGGCTTCAAAGAATATATATTTCATTAAGTTTATTAAACAAACATTCACTTAAAAAAATAATCAAACGTTCACTTAAAAATATTACAGTTGGTTCTTTTACCATGTAAATATGTAATCAATTTCATCTTTGTTGGCTGCGGTTTAAACTAAAACAATATTTTCGAAAAATGTACCCCCAGACATTGAGTTAAACTGGCACTATTTGTTGTCCGTGAGATCTCATCCAGTGTGCGGAGAGGTTATCCGTTCAATAACAATTTATCTCTATTATATAATCTTATAAATAGATTATTTGTAATCCTGATTTTAAATGTTTCCCAAAATTGTGTAATGGAACTTTTATGCCAAATTTTAGTTGTTATCCAATAATACTATACTGTATTTTAAAGCAAATAAACTAATCTAATAATATGATTTTAGTTTAATATATTAGATTTAACTATCTCTAATTGTATGCATACTTGAAAAATGGATATGCTTGTGCCATAGAATAAAGAGAAATAGGCATGAATTTGGCTCCTTTATTGTTTTGAAATTTCGCCATAATGTAAACCATTGAAAGCATTTGTTATGAACATGATATATGTCTTACTTACAATCCGTGATTAACAATAATTGAAACTTGTAAATCTAAAATCATCATGTACAAAATTTGATGAAATCATTTAGAAATTACAAAAGTCATGTTCGTGTAAAGAGCTTAATTGGTCGTCAAGGTAAACATCGGCGTCGAATAAAGAGTTAAATGTTGTAGACCAAAGTGGACTGTCGAGCTGGAATTCGTCGTCGTGCAGACCTGAGCAGGAGATCATATGATAATTTTTCTTGTATTTTGTATTTATTTTATTTTGTTTTCTGATTATGATAAATGGTTTTGACGTGGAAATTCCAACAACGGGTATGAGCTTCTTAGGATGACCAGCGGCAAATAAGACAATGTGAGTCAAAGAGGACATAGTGCACGAGATGAGGAACTATGAGAAACCAGAGTACGCATTATGGAGAATATAGATTGAATCTTGCTGAAATTATGTTTATCGCTCCGTATGATGTTTGGTACAACGTTTTGCCAATATACGTAACATTTTGTAGGGCAGATGTGAGATAACAGTCTTAATTAAGGTGCATGTAAAGGAAATCACACAAGAATTGTAATTAAGTTCGATGTCATGTCACCTACGTCTGGGGGCCGTTCAACAAGTGAAAAATAATTCAATAAATGAAGGTAGTTAATAATACAATGACCTAATTTGGATAGCCTGAATATCAATGCTAATTAAATTAAAACTACCAGTGACTTCTAAAACAAAAACTCTCTCTAAATTTGATCCTCCACTCAATTTCACTCGTAGAAACATTCTCTCGATTTTCGTTGATCTCCAACGAATTCAGTCATGACCAACTCAATCACACGTATACAAAAATCCGATCATCTCTACCATAATAGGTGAATAATGATGCACATCATAATGATCAAAATTATAACTTCTTGGTCCGTCAGTCCAACACGTCTAAAAATCCTTAAAATCGAAAGCGTCAATATTGCTAAGGGAAAATCATGAGACTTTTATAGAAATCCAAAACAAGAATATTGTTCTAGGATTTCCTTGCCCTCAATGCAAAGATATATGTAGCAAAATTATTCGCCTACACAATCTGTTGAAGAAGGAAATTTTCCAAAATAATCGATCTCAGTAAATACACGATGTCATAAAGGAGGAATAAAAAAATTCTATGAGAACTTTCTCGTTATACTTGTTGGCATTTATGCCCACAAAGGAGATTTTTGATATTAAATACTTTTGTATTTGTTTTGCTTTGAAATTAAATAAAGATTGAATATCCATTCTAATTTAAGATTGTGTTTACGCATTTATGTCTACGCTCTGAAACTGTCATCAACGAAAGAAGTGCTAAGTACAGACTTGACAAGATACCTTCTTATGACTAGTTTAAATAATAGTTCGCAATCTAAAGATCGATTGGGCAATCGATTCCCAGTAATGATTGTTAGAATGAATTAAACGATATCTTATCTTGTGATATGGAGAGTTGTGACTCTGTAATTCATTCTTGATATCTTAATGAAGATATTGAACAAGACCAGTGAAGTTTTGAAGTTCGAGATAAAACCGTTTAATCACTCGAAACATCAAACTCACATACGAGGGGTATTTTAGTAATTACCTAAATCCTGAAGTGAGTACATGTATTCTTGTAACACTTTATGACATTTGATTTGTCAATGGGCAATGGCTAAATGAAGTTTCATTGACCCGACGGTTGGTGTCATAATACTGTTTAGTTGAAACATGTGATTCACAGATATGGAATTTGTGTTGAAACAATGATAAGGCATTAGTATCACACCATGCTCTGTTATGAGAGTGTGAGCGAATAAACCAGGCCTGGTATTCATCGAATAAAGAATTCTTTGAAATAAAACATGTGACATGTTGAGACATTTCATTTTATGTTTTTCTCGTTCACAAATAACAGAGGACTTGGTGAAATAATAACTCAGGGGTAAAACGGTAATTTTACATTCCTCTGAGTTAATGATACACACAAAGGGTAATATCATAAAATACACCGTGGACCGTGTGAAGAATAGTTTTGTCACATCAAACGGAAATATAAACGCATATGAACTTAGAGATGTTCAATATTGGTCCTTTAGTGGAATCGACTAATATTAGGAATTAAAAGCCGGAAAAAGTTTGTAAACTTTTGTGTCCGAGCCTTATTCTAAAGCTTCGTTCATGTGGGTCCATAAGGTCTCAATGATAGACTCTCGGACGAGATTTTGGTGAACAAGAAATGATTGATTTTCTCATTCAACGTAAATTGTGATTTACGCTAAGAAAATTATTTTCTGAGTAATTAAATAAATAACTGGTTATTTATTATTACATTTATTTCACGAATCATATTATGTTATTATATTGATAATAATATAATTTGATGATTCAAATAAATAAAATATGAAAATAAATATTTTCTCGTTTCGTACTACATTGATTAGTATGAAAATAATTAATGACTTGTCATTAAATAAATGAGATGTTCTAAATTAATTAAATATTATTTTAGAAATAAATCAAATAAATTTGGGAGGTAATTAGGACAATATGGTCGGCCATAATAGGTGTTTTATGGGCTGGAAAAATTGTTTAAACTCATTAAAAGGAGTTTTGGGCTTAAGTTTGACTAATGGGTCTTAACTGGATTTTGACCTAACTTAAGCCTATTCTCTCTTATATAAAAGGAGGCTTTCTCTTTGGTAACCCTAGCCTAATTTCGACCAACACTCAGCCAAACCTCTCCCCCCTTGTGCTTGAGAGGTTTTGGCCGAAATTAAGAGAGAAAGAGAGAGAGGAAAACTGTTTCCCGGCAGCCCTTCCTTTTATTTGAGTTTCCCCTTCTTCCCTTGTTCCCACGAAAGAGCCCACCCTCTTTGTCTCCTAAAAATCCCTAGAGTATTATCATTGACTCAACTTGTGGTTGTTTGAGTGATTTTTCTCTCCCCAGGGCCGGCTAATTTTGGAGGATCGAAGGCACGACGGTTTTGAGGATTTCTTGGACGCGCGTGGCGTAGAGGATCGGCCGACCACCTTGACGTACACCGAGACTTGCTCTCGCAGATCCAAATCTTATGTAAGTGTCCCTCGAACGAATTGGATCTGAATAATATGATGTTTTAGAATAATTATATGTATTTGGATTATTCGTTTGCATGCTTAGATAAATTTATTGATGTGATTGTAAATTTATTGACATGTTAGGTTAGATTTAATGATATGGTTATCGAACATGTTTTAAAACGTTTATAATATGTTAAATTGAATTATGAAATTCCGCCACATATTGATGTGTTTCGTAATTAAATTAGGTTAATTGTTAACTAAATTCCAACAAATGGTATCAGAGCCATAATTGTCATTAAATCGATTTTGAGTGTTGGCGTTTTTTGTATGAATTGCATTTGTGAATGTATGTGTGTTTATGTGAATGGATCCTTACTCTAATTGGCCCTAGGATTGTTTACCGGTTACGTCCCGGTTTTTATTTTTTATTTTATTTAAATTTGTAATTTGTTGTAAATTTAAATTTTATAATTTTGTAATCCGGGAGACAAGAAGAAGGAAGGCAGCCTCCGGGAATGGCCGCGCGTTTTTGAAACGCGTGGGAGCTATCCCGGTCGATTCCGAACACGCCTAAGGACCTGTGTATTGGACACAAGAGGGCTGTTTGGGTCGGCCAAAACCCTAACATGGCCGTGTGTCTTCGGACGCGCGCGAGCTAGCTAGGGTTAGGCCCGACGACCGAGATTCGGAAATCGTTTCCGAATAAATTTAAAATCTTGAATAATTAAATTTATTTATATTATTTTTGAAATAATAAAAATGAATTTAATTATTTGAGTGGGAGATATTAATCTCTAAGTTTTAAAACTCGGAAATTCGACGACTCGACACAAGACTAGGAATAAAGTAGTTTATTGTTTTTTCTTTTGTAAAGGGTTGTAATTTTAGAAATGGGCCATTAGATAAGTTAAATATTATGTTTTATTTTATTTAATCTTATCTCATATTCATCCACATGTCATATAGGATAGAACGCCAACACTATATGAATTGTTCATGCATCATTATAGTTTAATTTAAATAACTAGTTATGAAATTGAACATCGTCCACAAAAATATGATTTTTGCAAAAACTAAGTGGGAGGGTTTTTTGTCGTTGAAATAACCCGAGGTCCCCAACATGAATTTAATTAACTTGTGTGAATGAACTAAGAGTCACCCTCGTGGCCCTCCCTTCAATGGGAGTACTTCGGAAGCACATAGTCAATTAAATTGTTACGAACTAAGCCCTAAAGAGGAACGATGAAGCGGGGTCTCCCCTAGGAGAACCGTTTTCAAAGTAACTTGGATAAGGGCCCACATGTTGGTTGCACGCTTAGACTTATTGTTTAAAGTAACCCTCCATAGAGGCTATGCGTTAAACATAAGTGACCAAAAGTCCATGGTAATTAGAGAGAACTAGAAGTTGTGACTTCTTGTATGGTTCAAACTAAATAGTGATGTGTCACGACTATGAAAGGCGATCAATTACGGTTTCCCCTAGGAAAAGTAATTGATCATTTTTGTTCATAATACCATGAATTATTTATCGCTTTCCTCACTCATTTAGGATTGTACATGCATTATAATTCGAAACTGTAGCATATGCTAAATTTATTCATTTCATTTAATTTCAGCAATATCATGAATCCACTTGCATCTATACTCAGTTATAACAAACTCGAGGGTTAGAATTACGTTGATTGGAAACGTAACCTCGACATCGTACTGACGGTGGAAAAGCACAAGTATGTTCTCACTACCCCGTGTCCTCCAGCTCCGAGTGTTGACTCAAGCCAGGAGGACAAGAACGCCTATGACATGTGGGTAAGGTCCGATGAGATTGCCAAGTGTTATATCTTGGGTTCCATGAGCAATGTGTTGCAGCAATCTCACAAGGACATTGCCACGGCATATGACATGCTCTACAATCTTCATGACATGTTTGGATGTCATGGGCGTCAGGCGAGGCAGCAGGCAATCCGAAATTTCATGAATTGTCGGATGAAGCCGGGAACGTCAGTCAGGGACCACATGCTAGTGATCATGGGTCACCTAAACGACATGGAGATTCTCGGATCGGAGATCGATGGACTCACCAAGGTCGATATGATCTTGGAGACTCTGACGGATTCTTTCGATAGCTTCCGTCTGAACTACTCCATGAACAAGCTCGATTATTTTGTAACCGAGCTAATGAAGGAGTTGCAGACTGCCGAGGGACTTCTCCCTAAGACCAAGAAGAAGACTGGTGAAGCCAATGTTGCTGAACATAGGGCTTCCACTTCTGGATCGAAGAGAGTGATGAAGGGTCCCAAAAACGCCAACCGAACGGAATCCAAGACGCCCTACAAGAAGGCTGCGGATGTCAAGGGCAAGGGCATCGCAAAGGTGGACAAGTCTAAACACAAGTGCCACCATTGCGGAGAAGTCGGCCATTGGCGAAGGAACTGTCCTGCCTACCTCAAGACCGTCAAGGGGAAAGGTATGGCTTTCGTCACCCAAGCATGTTACACGACATATAAAGAATCACCCTGGATTTTAGACTGCGGGGCTTCTGACCATATTGTGTGTAATCTGAATGGTTTCAGGAAAACCAGAAGCTTAGGTGAAGAAGAGTTCACGTTCAACTGGGGGAATGGAACGAAGGTCAGAGCCAGATCTGTCGGGACCATGCAGCTGAATTTTGGGAATAAGGCTTTATTATTGAATAACGTTTATTATGTTCCAGATTTTTGCAAGAACTTAATTTCTTTTGGTCGTTTAGAAGAACAACATTATGAGTTTAAAGTCAATAATGGTATTGAAATTTTTCTTAATGGTTGTTTTATTTCTAAAGTTCATCGAGTAGATTCTATTTATTATCTATATCCTAATGAGCCGACAATCTTGGACACTGAGGTGAATAGTGATTCACTCAGGAAGCGTAAGACATTTCATAGTGATGAAACGGATGATACATATCTATGGCACTTACGTCTTGGACATATTGGCCTAGATAGGATTAAGAGGTTAACAAAGGATGGTCCTTTGAAATCTCTAAACGTGGGATCTTTACCCACGTGTGAATCCTGTCTTGAAGGCAAAATGACCAAGAGACCTTTCTCTTCGAAAGGTCTAAGAGCCACACAAGTATTGGAACTCATACATAGTGATGTATGTGGTCCAATCAGTATTCAGGCAAGAGGAGGTTACGAATACTTTGTAACCTTCACTGATGACTACTCACGTTTTGGTCATGTTTTCTTAATGCGACACAAATCCGATACTTTTGAAATGTTCAAACAATATCGGGCCTTGGTTGAGAAGCAAAGAGAGAAACAAATCAAAACCCTTCGATCAGATCAAGGAGGAGAGTACTTGTCTGATGAGTTCGAGGATCTTCTTAAAGAAGAAGGCATTCATTCTCAGCTTACAGCACCTGGCACACCACAACAAAACGGTGTGTCAGAGAGAAGGAACCGAACGCTACTAGATATGGTGAGATCAATGATGAGTTACTCATCTCTTCCTGATTCGTTCTGGGGATATGCCTTAGAAACGGCAACTCATATTCTGAACCAGGTTCCGTCAAAAACGGTTCCCGGCACTCCCTACGAGAGATGGTGTGGTAAGAAATCTATTCTAAACCACATCAAGATCTGGGGTTGTCCAGCACACGTGCTGAGACAAAAGACTAGCAAGTTGGCTAGTCGTTCAGAATTATGCTTTTTCATAGGATATCCGAAAGAAACAAAAGGGTACACATTCTATAGTCCTACTGACAAGAAAACGTTCGTTAGCACGAACGCTAGGTTTCTTGAAGAGGATTATATGAAGAATACCGTACCGAGAAGCAAACTTGTGCTGAAGGAAATGTTGGGTGAAGTAGCTGGTACTTCACAAGATAGGACAAGTCCTACACCAACAATAGAAGAACCACATTCAGAACTTAAGCCTCCTACGATTCGTCGCAGTAGCAGGATTGTACGACAACCTGAGCGATTGATGTACATCGGGGAGGCCTTTGTTGCAGTCGCATACAAGGAGGAAGATGATCCAGTATCATTTTCCCAGGCGATGCAAAGTTCTGAAGCAAACCTATGGCAAGAAGCCATGAACGTTGAAATGCATTCGATGTATGTCAACGAAGTCTGGAAACTTGTAGATTTACCTGAAGGCATCAAGCCTGTTGGGTGTAAATGGATCTACAAGAAGAAAAGAGGACCGGATGGAAATGTCGAGACATTTAAAGCACGACTTGTGGCGAAGGGGTTCACACAAAAGGAAGGTATCGACTATGAAGATACCTTCTCGCCCGTGGCGATGCTAAAGTCCATTCGTACTCTTTTATCCATTGCTGCCGCCCTAGATTATGAAATCTGGCAGATGGATGTCAAGACTGCATTTTTGAATGGAAATCTTGACGAGCGCATTTACATGGCTCAACCAGATGGGTTCATGGAGAAAGGCCAACAGGGCAAGGTTTGTGAGTTGCTAAAGTCCATTTATGGACTAAAGCAAGCATCTAGATCGTGGAATATTAGATTCGACGAGACTGTGAAAAGTTACGGTTTTGATCAGTCACTAGATGAGCCATGTGTTTATAAGATGATAAACGATGGCAAAGTGGTCTTCTTAATCCTTTATGTAGATGACATACTACTCATTGGGAATGATGTGGGAAAGTTATCAGAGGTTAAGATCTGGCTGTCGGAGCAGTTTGAGATGAAGGATCTTGGAGAAGCGGCTTACATTCTGGGGATTCAGATCTTTAGAGATCGGAAGAACCAAAAGTTAGCGCTTTCTCAAGCATCTTATATTGATAAGATCATGGATCACTTCAGTATGCAGAACTCCAAGAAAGGACAGCTACCTTTCAAACATGGAGTGCATCTATCCATTGAGCAGTCTCCCAAGACTCCTCAAGAGATAGAAGAAATGAGACATATTCCCTACGCCTCAGCCGTAGGAAGTCTCATGTATGCAATGCTCTGCACTAGGCCAGATATTTGTTACGCAGTGGGCGTGGTGAGTAGATTCCAATCGAATCCTGGACCCGAGCACTGGGTTGCGGTCAAGCATATTCTCAAGTATCTTCGGAGAACAAGAAATTATATGCTTGCATACTCAGGTGATGACCTGAATATGACGGGGTATACCGATTCCGATTTTCAAGCGGATAAGGATTCCAGGAAATCCACATCAGGGTCTGTGTTCACCCTGAATGGTGGATCTGTGGTCTGGAGGAGTATAAAGCAAACTTGTGTTGCTGACTCGACCATGGAAGCCGAGTATGTGGCAGCTTGCGAAGCTGCAAAGGAGGCTGTGTGGCTGAGGAAATTCCTGATGTACTTGGAAGTAGTTCCAAGTGCCAACGAGCCCATTACACTTTACTGTGATAACAGTGGAGCCGTTGCTAACTGTAAGGAACCAAGAAGTCACAAGCGCTCGAAACACATCGAGCGGAAATACCACCTGGTACGAGATATAGTTCATAGAGGGGACGCGACGGTTATGAAGATCTCAACGTTGGACAACCTTGCTGATCCCTTCACGAAGCCTTTAACCAGTAAGGTCTTCGAGGGACACCTAGAAGGATTAGGACTGAAAGATCATTCGCATCTCCTTTGAGTCAAGTGGGAGTTTGTTGGCATTTATGCCCACAAAGGAGATTTTTGATATTAAATACTTTTGTATTTGTTTTGCTTTGAAATTAAATAAAGATTGAATATCCATTCTAATTTAAGATTGTGTTTACGCATTTATGTCTACGCTCTGAAACTGTCATCAACGAAAGAAGTGCTAAGTACAGACTTGACAAGATACCTTCTTATGACTAGTTTAAATAATAGTTCGCAATCTAAAGATCGATTGGGCAATCGATTCCCAGTAATGATTGTTAGAATGAATTAAACGATATCTTATCTTGTGATATGGAGAGTTGTGACTCTGTAATTCATTCTTGATATCTTAATGAAGATATTGAACAAGACCAGTGAAGTTTTGAAGTTCGAGATAAAACCGTTTAATCACTCGAAACATCAAACTCACATACGAGGGGTATTTTAGTAATTACCTAAATCCTGAAGTGAGTACATGTATTCTTGTAACACTTTATGACATTTGATTTGTCAATGGGCAATGGCTAAATGAAGTTTCATTGACCCGACGGTTGGTGTCATAATACTGTTTAGTTGAAACATGTGATTCACAGATATGGAATTTGTGTTGAAACAATGATAAGGCATTAGTATCACACCATGCTCTGTTATGAGAGTGTGAGCGAATAAACCAGGCCTGGTATTCATCGAATAAAGAATTCTTTGAAATAAAACATGTGACATGTTGAGACATTTCATTTTATGTTTTTCTCGTTCACAAATAACAGAGGACTTGGTGAAATAATAACTCAGGGGTAAAACGGTAATTTTACATTCCTCTGAGTTAATGATACACACAAAGGGTAATATCATAAAATACACCGTGGACCGTGTGAAGAATAGTTTTGTCACATCAAACGGAAATATAAACGCATATGAACTTAGAGATGTTCAATATTGGTCCTTTAGTGGAATCGACTAATATTAAGAATTAAAAGCCGGAAAAAGTTTGTGAACTTTTGTGTCCGAGCCTTATTCTAAAGCTTCGTTCATGTGGGTACATAAGGTCTCAATGATAGACTCTCGGACGAGATTTTGGTGAACAAGAAATGATTGATTTTCTCATTCAACGTAAATTGTGATTTACGCTAAGAAAATTATTTTCTGAGTAATTAAATAAATAACTGGTTATTTATTATTACATTTATTTCACGAATCATATTATGTTATTATATTGATAATAATATAATTTGATGATTCAAATAAATAAAATATGAAAATAAATATTTTCTCGTTTCGTACTACATTGATTAGTATGAAAATAATTAATGACTTGTCATTAAATAAATGAGATGTTCTAAATTAATTAAATATTATTTTAGAAATAAATCAAATAAATTTGGGAGGTAATTAGGACAATATGGTCGGCCATAATAGGTGTTTTATGGGCTGGAAAAATTGTTTAAACTCATTAAAAGGAGTTTTGGGCTTAAGTTTGACTAATGGGTCTTAACTGGATTTTGACCTAACTTAAGCCTATTCTCTCTTATATAAAAGGAGGCTTTCTCTTTGGTAACCCTAGCCTAATTTCGACCAACACTCAGCCAAACCTCTCCCCCCTTGTGCTTGAGAGGTTTTGGCCGAAATTAAGAGAGAAAGAGAGAGAGGAAAACTGTTTCCCGGCAGCCCTTCCTTTTATTTGAGTTTCCCCTTCTTCCCTTGTTCCCACGAAAGAGCCCACCCTCTTTGTCTCCTAAAAATCCCTAGAGTATTATCATTGACTCAACTTGTGGTTGTTTGAGTGATTTTTCTCTCCCCAGGGCCGGCTAATTTTGGAGGATCGAAGGCACGACGGTTTTGAGGATTTCTTGGACGCGCGTGGCGTAGAGGATCGGCCGACCACCTTGACGTACACCGAGACTTGCTCTCGCAGATCCAAATCTTATGTAAGTGTCCCTCGAACGAATTGGATCTGAATAATATGATGTTTTAGAATAATTATATGTATTTGGATTATTCGTTTGCATGCTTAGATAAATTTATTGATGTGATTGTAAATTTATTGACATGTTAGGTTAGATTTAATGATATGGTTATCGAACATGTTTTAAAACGTTTATAATATGTTAAATTGAATTATGAAATTCCGCCACATATTGATGTGTTTCGTAATTAAATTAGGTTAATTGTTAACTAAATTCCAACAATACTTGCATCATAAACATCAACCAATATGATTGTAACAAGACTTACTTTTATGAGAGATAGCTTCATCAACCTCTCAACAAGAATCTTGAGAAGATGGATGATGTCGAGTTGACCCTCTATGATAGAGAGGTGTTTGGGGTTTTTTGGCATACGTTGTGAAAGAACGTTGCGCATAAAATTTCCGAGTATAAAAATGGAGGAAGATGCTTATGTGGCCACACACATAAACCTGACATACCAGGAGTCCCAATACCACCTGGTACCATTCCGGTGGGACTCCCGGCAAAGGGCGGGACGGTAGTCCCGGTCCCAGTTAAAATCGAGACCTCCCTTTTTCTGAAGGTCGAGAGTTTAACTCCCGGTTGTAATAAAAAAAATAAAAAAAGTTACTTTTTATAGATTGAAGGGTTTATGAAGAAATAAATTGTAGCGGTTAATTGTAAACTTATAAGTAAAAGGACTATATATCAAAAATTGATTATGACTAAATTAAGAAAAGTATACATAACATTAATTACTAAAATTATTTTAGACGAATATAAAATAAAAATGGGCCTCTTGAAAAATCTCACCGACACCTAAAAAAGTGCGACGATAAGGAAAAAGAGACCCCTTGCATCGATTATAGTTATAAAAATTATCCCGGACAAGGGCCGAGATATCCCTTTCTGGTAAGTGTAACTACTCTAGCAATTAAGGTTTATGTTTGAAAAGTTAAAATCAAAATCGTCAATAAAATCAAACATCTTAAATGTTTTTTGTGCGCGGTGCCTATGTTGAAGCCAATCCTTTCCGCATGTTAATGCTTCCACCATCTCCAGACGCAAGTTACATCTTATGTTTTCGATGATGCATCCACTAGGAGAAAAAAGGCCTTTAGAAGCGACAAAAGTCGCTTCTAAAGGCCAAAAAGTCGCTTCTAAATAGGCTTTAGAAGCCACAAATTTGCTTCTAATGTTTCGCTTCTAAAGTCGAGTCGCTTCTAAAGTCGCTTCTAATGTTTTGAAGCGACTAGTCGCTTCTAAAGGCCCTTACAATCGACCAAAAAAGCGTGCGAAGAGATGGCGGGTAACAATTAGAAGCGACTAGTCGCTTCTAATTGTTACCCGCCATATTTTAGAAGCGACTTTAGAAGTGACTAGTCGTTTCTAATTGTTACCCGCCATATTTTAGAAGCGACTAGTCGCTTCTAAAACTGTAAAATTTAATTTTTAAATAATAAATTTCCGGTTTATTATTACTTCATTAATTAAATTTTTTTATTGTTAATTAATTAAATATTATTATTATTATTATTAATTAAATTTAATAATATTGAAATTTACTAATTTAAATCAAAATAAACATAAACTAAATATAATCAAAAGTCGGTAGTAATATAATCGAACGTCGATATTACCATAATCGACAATGTCTAAAGTCGATAATAATATAAGTTCAACTAATAAGCTAACCAAAAGTCGATAAGTAAACAAACGTAAACCGATAAGTCTAAAACGTTGAATAAAGTACAATCATCATCGTCGTCCTCGTCCTATCGTCCTCATTCTGCGCATCGTCCGCTGGGTCCGTGTGGAGGCTCGTCTGCTTCAAGTCTTTTAAGTCTTATCTCGCCTTATCGGAGTCCTTATCTTTCCCGTCAATCCTGAGCAACGTCCCGAGTAAGTTTTCGCACACATTTTTTTCTACGTGCATCACATCAAGGTTGTGTCTCAACGTCAAATCAGACCAATAAGGTAACTCATAAAAGATAATTTTCTTGGTCCAATTTAGCTCGCTCTCGCCTCTCTTTCATTTCGAATCCATAGACTGCTTGCCCGGAATCAATTTAGGAAGACTGTTCAATTGCTCGAGAATCTGGCTTTCAGTCAACTTCTTCGGAGGTTTTTGTTTCTCGACACGCGTTGTGTAGTGACCACTGCATGTTCTCATTCGGTGACAATCGGGCAAATATCGTCGATGATCGTAACACGACTCTATTTCTAACGGAAAGCGATGGAGTGTCTTTGGTGCATGTCGGGCACGCAAGGTACCCTTGGCCACTCCACCCAGATAAACTTGCTCGAGCAAGAAAAGTGTTTATTGTCTAGAGAAGTGATGCCCGTAAAAGGAAGACATGATTATGATTAGACCCATCTCGCACTCGAACACCCAATTCCCAATATTCTTTCAACTCTTCAACGAGCGGTTGAAAGAACACGTCAATGTCTTTCCCTTGCGATTTCGGACCAAGAATCCAGAGTGACAGCATCAAGTATTCGAATTTCATACACAACAACGGTGGAAAATTGTACACCGTCAACACGACCGGCCACATGCTATATGATAGGCTCATTTCTCCGAAGGGATTGAAACCATATGCAGCAAGTCCAAGTCGTACATTTCTCGGCTCAATGGCAAAGTCTGGATATGTTTCATCTAACTTCTTCCACGCTTTTCCATCAGCAGGATGACGTAGAACACCTTCTTCAACCACACGTTCTTTCGCGTGCCACTGCATTTCAACAGTTGTGCCCTAAGGACATTAGAAGCGACATTAGAAGCGACTAGTCGGTTCTAATGTCCCTCAAAACCAAAATGACACCGTTTTGTTAAGTGGGAACATTAGAAGCGACAAGTCGCTTCTAATGTCCCTAGGGTGAAATTTTGGCGGAAAGATTTTGGAGACAAAGATTTTGGGTATTAGAAGCGACATTGAGAAGCGACAAGTCGCTTCTATTACCCAATATTCGACACTTAATGAAATTTTGGTGGAGAAACTTTGGAGCCAATTAATTTGGGCATTAGAAGCGACTTGTCGCTTCTAATGCCCAAATATACTGAAATATTTGGCGCGGAGGGTGGGAGCCAATTTTTTGGGCATTTAGAAACGACTAATTGCTTCTAATGTTTCGATTTGGACAATTAGAAGCGACTTGTTGCTTCTAATGTTAATAAATTCAGTTTTTCGAGAAAAATCATAGTATTTAGGTTAGAAGTGACATGTCGCTTCTAATGGTAAAATGTCGCTTCTAAAGCCTCCCGTCGCTTCTGAAGGTCATTTTTGTAGTAGTGAAGCGTACAACCGCTTGAGACGATCTTTTACAAGAAAGTACTGTAAAACTTTACGTGGTACTTTTTTTCCAACAACCCATCTACTTTTGTTGCACACCGGACAAAATTATGCGTTTTTCAAATCCTTCCAAAACAAGATACAATCGTTCGAGCAGACGTCAATCATCTCGTAGCCCATGCCAAATCGCTTCAGCTTTGACTTTGCCTCGTAATGTTTTTCAGAAATTCTATTCCCAACAGGATGAGATTTTGTCAAGAGTTGCATAAGTTCGGTAAATGATTTGTTCGTCCATTGGTTCATCACTTTAATGTGCATTAACTGAACCAGGAAAGATAACGTCGAAAACTCTTTACAACCGGGATACAATTCTGCATTCAACTCGGCAAATAGATCCGCGATCTGCTCTTCGTCAGCAACATATTCAGCAGTTGGATCATTATAAAAATAAGGATCATTCCTAATATCGTCGACTGCGTCATGGATTCCACCAACACCGTCTTGATCGTTTGAATCATCGAGAATTTCTGGTACATGAACGATTTCTTCACATGACTCGTCATGATGATACCATCGAGTGTAATACGAAGTAAATCCTTTGTGCATGAGATGCGCTCAAACAACTCCTATGTGTTGTCTTAACGCATTATTCCACTACGACAATGACATTTTACTTTGTGCTCGCTGTTCATTTAGAATCCTGCAACTCGAATAAATTCGTTCACGCCCATTTCGAATTCAAAACCACAACGATTATTTTCAATAATCCAATTTCGACTTGGGTTTGACATGACGCTGAATGTTGAAAATTAGGACAACTAAAGTTAGGAAATTTGTGACATTATGATCAATTAGAAGACAGCAATTATTTTCAATAATCCAATTTCGACTTGGGTGACATGATGCTGAATGTTGAAAATTAGGACAACGAAAGTTAGGAAATTTGTGACATTATGATCAATTAGAAGACGGATAATTAAGGAATTGATCTACGAAAGTTTAGATATTTAGATAACTATTAGAGATTAAGATTTTTTAATTCACTTAATTTTTTAAAAATTTACAAAAATTTGGGCAGAGTTTCCCCTTAAATATGAACAAACCAAAAATCTGCAATTCACAAAATTGAAATATATATACCAGCCAATACTATCCTAAACATTCAATATCTTTCAAACGACATATTCAAGTTTAAAAACGTAGTTACTTATTTAAGTTCATACTCAAATTAAGTAAATTATTATTACATTCAAATTAATATGACCAAACAAATTCCATATATATACTTAACAAATTAATTAACATACTACTAACAAATTAATTAACTCACAACTTACATACTACTAACAACATTTGAAACTAACTACTATAAATTATTTACACAATTTAACAAATTAACTTAGTTACTATTTTCTTAACAAATTACCTAAATATATTTAAGTAAACTAAATATAAAAAATAATTAAAACCTAACCTTTGTTGCGAGATGATGCGAAATGATCCAAGACGATACGAAATTATCCGATGCAAAACGAATTTAAAATCGGGCTACGACACATTTAAAAAAAATATCAAAACCATAAACAATAAACTATAACATATAAAAATTAAAACAAATTAAATACTAAACTTTTAAAACTTACCAATTGCTTCGACGGAGACACGGCTGAATGAGAGATCGTCGGTTGAAGACGGGGCGGAGATCGGAGTCCTTGCCGGAGGAGCACTAAAAATAATTTAAATAAAGTTATAAAATGTTGTTTTGTAAACGATATCTACAACGTTGAAACCTTACCGAAGGCAGCGAAGGCGGCGGCGATGGCGGAGGCAGTGGCGGTGCAGGCGGCGGCAGAGGAGGAGCTTGGAGGCAGAGGAGGAGGGGGAGGAGAAGGGGGCGGAGGGAGAGGGCGGAAGGGGAGGCGGGAGAGGTCGGGGTGGAGGGGGAGGGGTAGGGAGACGGCGGGGCGGAGGCAGCGGAGTGAGGGGCAGAGTGAGGGGGAGGAGGAGGAGGGCGGCGGAGGCGGGGCAGCGGCGGGAGGACGACGGAGGTTGGAGGCTGGTCGGAGGCAGGAGAAGGAAGGGAGAGATGAAATGAAAGTAAAAATAGAGGGGAAGGGCGGGTTGGGCGATTTAAAGCCCTACGAACATTAGAAGCGACATTAGAAGCGACTAGTCGCTTCTAATGTCTGTCAGAACAAAAACAACGTCGTTTTGTTAAGTGGGTCTATTAGAAACGACTAGTCGCTTCTAATAGTCCCCGGGGTGAAATTTTGGCGGAAGAATATTGGAGCAAAAAATTTGGGGCATTAGAAGCGACTAGTCGCTTCTAATGCCACCGTTTATGTACTTAGCGAAATTTTGGTGGAGGAAAATTGGAGCAAAAAATTTGGGGCATTAGAAGCGACATTAGAAGTGACTTGTCGCTTCTAATGCCCCCTTTTATGTACTTAGCAAAATTTTGGCAGAGGAAAATTGGAGCAAAAAATTTGGGGCATTAGAAGCGACTAGTCGCTTCTAATGCCCAAATATACTGAAATATTTGGCGCGGAGGGTGCGAGCCAATATTTTTGGCATGTAGAAGCGAGAAGTCGCTTCTACTATGTCGACTCCAACAATTAGAAGCGACTAGTCGCTTCTAAAAGTCAAAATATTCATATTTTAGGAAAAATAAGGGTGTTTATGTTAGAAGCGACTAGTCGCTTCTAAAGGTAAAAAGTCGCTTCTAATTAGAAGCGACTAAACGCTTCTAATTCCCTCGGTCGCTTCTAAAATTATCTTTTGTAGTAGTGATCTTGCGCTTCTGATAGCCGAAATAATGTTTTCCACCATTGTTACTTGTTGCGTTATCTAAAGTTACCGAAATAATGCATTATCTAAACTAACCATTATCTCTAAAATGTTTTGAGTTATGTGCGAGTCATCTATTCTCTAAACACTATGATACGTTTGTTTACGTTCCACACATCATCTATGTTATGTACTACAACACTCATGTAATCCATTTTAGCTTGACCCATCCATGTATTTGATGTTAAGGCTACACTATACCTACTGGTTAATATTTTTTTATTTTAATTGTTCTTTTTTATTTAGAAAACACTTTAGAATATTGGAACTTAAAGGTTTTCTAGACATGATTTGAACGTTTGGAATTAAAGAACTAATAAAACTAACAAGTCCTTAAGACTCTATATGATGAAAAGATTGATCCGTTGAAACAAAATATTCTACTAATTGTATTCTAAATTTAACTGGGTCGATATGACTTGCATCATTTGAAGACGCTCCTGATTGATCGCCCTTGCAGTATTTGTGGTGACTCCACAAAAGCGACATCCCGACACGATCGTTGTGCGCGCTGAAGATCTTTCCGCAACCGTAGCATTTTCCCAATTTTTTGCCGTTGTGGATGATTTTTTTGAATCACTTCCAAACTTGGGACCTAGGCTTTCTTCCGGTTGATGGCCGTTGTTGTGGATCTTTGGGTTGCTCGGCCGCCGGTTATTTTCGTTGGCGTTGTTGTTCTATCTCTTCTCGTTGTTGACGGTTTCAAGGACGAGGAACATAGACCAAAGGTGAACTCCAATTTTGACTATGTTGGGGCGTTGCCGGTATCTCTTCAGGTTCCTTGACATCTTCTTCCTCGTTTTGATATTGGGGTTCATTGTTATCTTCTTCCGAATGTTCTTCAAAATTTGGATTTTGAGAGTCATGAATTTCTTGTTCACATTCTTTAAAAACTTAAAAAGCGATATCGGCGTCGGATTGAGGTGGTGCAGTATGAGTGATGTAATCGCCTTCAGTTTGAAAGTTTTGATTTTGGGAGTAGATAACATTTGGATTGATGGATGGAATATGATTGGGATCTTAAGTGTATTCGGAGTTTTGAAAGTTGTTTAACCAATTTTGTCTGAAAATTGTCATTGGGACATCTTGGGAACTTCTTCCCCTACGTCCCCAAGCCCTTCGGATTTTATATGCCATGAAAAATTGAGAGCATTTTTAGATCTTTTTCATAATTAAGAGAAATTGAGAGAGATTGAGAAAGAGAATATTAGGGTGGATATTGAGAATGTGTAGGGGGGTATTTATAAGAAAATTTGTTAAGAGGAAAAAAAAAAGAAACTAAAAAATTGGAATATGGATGTTGGTTTAACTAAAAAAGAAACAGCCATATCTTTGTAACGGCTAGTTAATTATTACTGTCGGATCTTGCATCCGACGACCATCGTTTTTTTGTTTTTTGTTTTTATTTTTAAAAATAAAATCATCCGGAATGGACCGGGATTCCCGATCCCATTAGCCTTCAAACGGGGAGTCTCATTTCGTCCCATCCTCTCCCACCAGGACTCCCGATCCCGTTTAAAAGCTTACCGGAATGGACCTCCTGGTCTCGTCCAGGTAAGTCAGGTTTACACACACATGAACGATTTCAAAACAACATTTCCCAACTATCATCATTTAAGATTAAGTTTAACGACAAAGTGCAAGCTCTAGTCCTGCTTGCACATCTTTACCAAACAGTAGGGTGACAATGATGAAATCTATTAGAAACTTGGCTGGATGTGCAAAGTTAATTTTCAACGATCATGCATTTGGAGAAAATGGGAGAAACCATGACATATATCAGAATCGATGAAGTCATGTAATGACCATTGTTAGTCCAAGTTTGGACGACCCTTTGTGTGTTGAAGTTTTCGGAGTTTGGCAACATCAGAGATGCCCACCAGAAAATTGTTTATTTACATATTGATGTAATATATAAATCTTTGTAAAGTCCTTATTAGAATATTTTTTATTTACATATTCATGTAATATATAAATCTTTGTAATTTGCTGATTAAATTAATAAAAGTTGAAACGTTCATTCATTCATTTTTAGTTTGATTGAAGATTTATGATATTCAATAGTCTTATAGTCCTTAATCAAACCTAACAATGTATGAATAGACAAATGTAGATTTGCGTGAACAAACTCTTCATGGTTTGACTAAAACGATATATTCCCAATCTAAAGATCAACGGACTATTGATCCCAGAATAATTGTTGGAAGAATCTAGGATGTCTGGTTACGAGGCATAGAGAGTTAGGAACTCTATAGTTCTTCGAGTGTGTTTTTCGAAGATACTGAATTGACCAGTGCACCTTTAGAGACAATAGAAGAACAAACCATTTAACATCTTCTATCTCAAGGCCACTATGTATGAATCGCATCATGCTTACCTAAATCCTGAAATGAGACATGTCATTTCATAGCATTGCTACTCTCATTTGAGAAAGTCAAGTTCTAGGTCCATTGCGTGATCTAGACAAGGCCTATTGGTGAGATATTAAGTTATGAAGATGTCATGAACCAACTTTGTGAAGTTCTCATAGATATGGAATTCATGTACAAGATTGCTGAGATGCAATATATATCACTTCATGGTTTATTACTTGGATTGTGAATAAGTGAACTGCGCAGTGTCCAAATTTAAGTAACGACTTTATTTGGATTAAACAATGTGACTTGTTAGCTCCTCGTCAATACATTGTTTCTAACTTATTCACAAGTACTAAAGGAGTTGAGGAAATAACAACTAGAAGGGTAAAATGGTAATTTTATAAATCCCAACTAGTTGATGATATTCGTGAAGGGTAAACATAGATAACATTCAATAGATCCGCTCAATATAACTAAGTTAAATTTGAGTAGAAAATAAATTCATTTAAACCGAGAGATTCTCAGAGGTGACTCTTTAGTGGAGTCAGTCGACATTAAGCTAATACTTTGAAAAGGTTTGAGAACTTTTGAGTATGAGTATAGAAGCTCAAGCTTTATTCATTTGGATCCATAAGGTCACTATTACAGGTCATTAGAGTAGGATTGTTAAACTAGAAGCTAAGTCAAAATAAGTTCAAGTGTTGAACTAGATTTTTTCTCGGCAAATGTCTAAAGGGTATTTTTGTCCACAAGGAAATAAAATGATGTGAATGTCAAAATAAGATTTTGAATATTTTCATTTGATGAAAATATAAATTATTTTCTAAAGCCGAAAAGTCGTTATAGGCATTAGCAAATTAATTTCGTTATTTGTGGAATTATAATTCTACAATGGGTATTTTAAGAATTTTCTTAAAAGAAATAAGGAAGCATCTAGATGCTCCTTCCCTAGAAAGAGTTTGGCCAAGATAGTGCATCAAGAGGAGAGTTTTATTTCCTTTTCCTAATAAGGATAATTACCCAAAAGAAAAAGGGAAATGAATTTCCTTGAGAAGGAAACAAATGTGATAAGTGAGGAAACAAATATCCTCACTAATGCAAGGTGTATGGCCGGCCAAACTAAGAGGGAAAGGGGAAGGGAAAATCGAATATTTTGTCATGAATACATTATTCATTCATGAATGAATAATTGACTTTTATAGATTTTTCCTTCTCCTATAATTAGAGCCTCACATAGAGATGTGAAGGTAAACTTTATTCTTGGTTTCTCCCTCTTTTGCCCGACCCTCTCTCTCTCTCTCTAGAAAATACTCTTCTTATTTTGCACCTAGATCCATACTTGATCTAGAGAATTAGCTTATGATCCAAGAATTTTTCTTGGTTCATATTGTTTAATTGTGCCCACACACAAATCCTTCTAAACCTCTATAGACTCTTGTAATAGAAATCTTAGGTTTCTCAAGTTCTTGTTTAGGTTTGAAGGAATCAACCTAGAAGAGAAGATCTACCTTTCCCGAGACACTTCGAGTTTGAAGACACAAAAAAGGTTCGTATTCAAGTTGGTTTAATAATGCTTTTAATTTATAACATGTATATGCTCTTTATCTAAGTTAGTAAAAATTGTTTCACTTCTAAAAGAATTTTTTATATTCCGCCATTAATACGATTAATGCTAAATTTTTCTTTAACCCTAGGCCTATTCCAACAAATGGTATCAGAACTATGGTCAAAGTAAAACATGTACATGTTATTTAAAATCATTATAAGAAATTTTTTAAATAAATTTACTTGAATAATGGTTTTTCAAAAGACTACATCTTACAAAATTTAATTTTTTGGTACGACCTCCAAAAATTAATTTTGTGTTGATTTTCCACTTGTTAAATATGCTATATAAATACATTAAAAACATTTTTTTAATTCTTTTATGTTTAGCATACTCAAAATCAATTTTTTGACAAGTTTGAAAATTTGTGTACATAGTTTAAACTAGTTCTTTGCACTTCTAGTTTAAACTAGTTATTGAATGTTTTATATTATGTTGTTTATTTTATATTGTGTTTAATTATTAATATGTTAATATATCACACAATCAAAATCAAAACATACAATTAAAATGTTTCAATAAACCTCTTTCTCTTTACACCTAGATCTGACGTACCTTTTAATTGTTTTTCAAATTCTGGACAAATTGTTATGGCTCAGTAAAATGAGCATAACTCTTACCTCCGATTTTTAAAATTAGTGGTGCTTGAATCAAATTAAAGGTACGGATGTTAGCTATCCAATGCAATTGGTTTTGGCTCAATCGGATACCGGATGTGTCATTTATGACCTTTTAAGTCTGAGGTGTACGGCTGTCCGCGAGTCCAGAATTTTTAATCCGGATTTTGCGACTCCTAGCTTTCTCCCGTCTTCTTAATGCTATCGTGGTTTTCCGACGTTCTCGCGCTCAACCACCATGAAGGCGCCATGAAGAAAGATGTCATGAAGATGAAGATATTAGTTTTAGGAGATTTTTAATCTCAAAAACTTTCAAGTGCAAAAGTGACGATTTATTAATCGCACACACTTTCCTTAGGAAAAATAAATTTAATAGACAAAAAGATCCGAGTATGTTCCTTGTGCCTTAGTGCATTAACACTGCTCTCCCCTCACAAATATTGATTTTAGGGTTCTTTTTTTCTAGTGATCCACTCTATCTCTCTTTGCTAATGGAAACATGTTTCCTATATGTACAACAGTAGACGTGCCATTTTTCCAAAAATTAAGTGGGAGGATTGCACTTGTTTGCAATCCAGTGTCCCCTTATTTTTTCCTAAAAACTAAGTGGGAGGGTTGTACTTATTGTTTGCAACCCACGATCCTCACTACTAATGTGAAGTGCACATGTCGCCGGACTAAGAGTCACCCTCGTGGCCCTCTCTTAAATGAGAGTACTCATAAACGCATTGCTCCTAACATTGCTTTAATAGCTACGTTCAAAAGTGAAACAATGAGACAAGGCCTCCTCTCGGAGGATTGTTTTCAAAGTAAATCTTAATGAACTAAGTTGTTGGTTACACACTTAAACTCAAACTCTAGTAATCCTCCCTCGAGGCCCTGCGAAAAATTTTGAGTGATCAAACATTTTTATAAGGTGGCTAGTCAAACACTGATGTATTGACATCATGACTATGCATTAATGATGTCTCATTTACTTATGAAAGGCGACTCTTTGAGGTCTTCCCTTGAAGGAGTAAAGTGTCATTTTGTTCATAACACCTTTGGATTTTTTCCTTGTCTAAATAAAATTAAACTTAAAATCCTAAACAAAAGACTAATCGTAAATTGTTTCAACTTTCAGCAAAATGTCTCTAAACCCCCTCTCTACTATCCTTTCCTCGAATAAACTGGAAGGTGATAACTACGTAGATTGGAAATGTAACCTAGAGATTGTCCTTACCGTGGAAAAGCACAAGTGGGTACTCACCACCCCATGTCCTCCTAAAACGAATGATGATTCGACGCAAGAGGACAAGGACGTCCTTGCGGCCTAGCTCAGATCTGATAAGATTGCGAGATACTATATTTTAGCATCGATGAACAATGTGTTGCAACAACAACATCATGATATTGGGTCAGCCTATGAAATGCTCTATAATCTCTAGGAGATGTTTGGAGGGCAAGGGCATCAGGCTAGGCAACAAGTGGTACGACAGTATGAAAGCAAAGACTCCCGTTAGAGAACATATGATGCTGATCATAAGTTATCTTAACGAGATGGAAATCCTTGGATCTGAGATTGATGGAGAAACCTAGATAGATATGATCTTGGAAACTCTCCCTGAATCTTTTGATACTTTCAAGCTGAACTACTCCATGAATAAGCTTGGGTACACTGTTACCGATCTAATGAAGGAGCTTCACACCGCTGAGGGACTCTTAAAGAAAAAGAGGACTACTGGAGAAGCTCATGCTACTGAGCACAGAGTCTCCACCTCTGGATCTAAGAAAAGATCTCGTCGAGCCGACAAGAAGAACCCTAGTAAGGTTCAGAAGAAGAAGATGCCCCGGACTGCAAAAGTGGACAAGTCGAAGGACAACTGCCACCATTGCAATGAACCCGGACATTGGCGTAGAAACTATCCTACCTACCTCAAGGCTAAAGGGAAATGTATTGTACTTATTACTGAAGCTTGTTTAGTAGCTGATAATGTATCATCGTGGATTATTGACTCCGCTGCTACTAACCATATTTGTTGTTCCTTGAATGGGTTCAGGAAAAGCAAAAGCTTAGAGGATGGCGACTTCTGCTTCAAGTGGGGTGATGGGAGCTTGGTGTCTGCTAAGGCTGTGGGATCCGTGACACTGTCTTTCGAAGACAAGACTTTAAATTTGAATAATGTGTATTATGTTCCTTCCTTTGGGAAAAACTTAATATCTGTAGCTTAAATTGTTGAGCAGAATTATTATTTAAAGTTTATTGATAATGGAATACATATTACTTCTTCCAATTCATTTGTCACTGATGCATGTTTAAAGAATGGTTTATACTATCTTTATCCTACATAACCTTTGCTCTTAGACACTGAAATAAATAATGATCTAATTAGGGAACCCAAGAGGATCAAACTTAATGACTCCTCTGATCTAATAAAATCAACACATTTCTGGCACTTAAGACTTGGTGATATTAGTCTAGATAGGATTAAGAGACTTGTGAGGGATGGTCCACTCAAAGCCTCTGCAATAGGCGCACTGCCGACTTGTGAATCCTGTATAGAAGGAAAAATGACCAAACAACCTTTCTCAGATAAAGGTTGAAGAGCCACTGAGCTGCTGGAACTAATACATTCTGATGTATGTGGTCCGCTCAGAATTCAGGCACGGGGAGGATACGAATATTTCGTTACCTTTACCGATGATTACTCAAGATATGGATTTGTCTATTTGCTCAAACACAAATCTGAAACCTTTAACGTATTTAAGGTCTTTCGGGCTTTAGTGGAAAAGCAAATTGGCAAACAGATCAAAACCCTTCGATCTGATCGAGGTGGTGAGTACTTGTCTGAAGAGTTTCTTAAAGAAGAAGGTATCGCTTCTCAGCTTACAGCACCTAGCACACCTCAACAAAACGGAGTGTCATAGAGAAGGAATCGAACTTTGATGTTACTCATCACTCCCTAATTCCTTTTGGGGATATGCCCTCGAAACTGCCGCATATATTCTGAACCAAGTTCCGTCTAAGACGGTCCCTAGTACTCCTTATGAACAATGGACTGGGCGTGAAGCTAGTTTAAGCCACATCAGAATTTGGGGTTGCCCTGCACATGTGCTAAGGCAAAAGACTAGCAAGTTTGCTAGTAGGTCAGAATTAAGCATGTTTGTTAGATATCCAAAGGAAACCAAAGGTTTCACATTCTATAGTCCTGCGGACGACAAAACGTTTGTCAGCACTAATGCTCGTTTCCTTGAGGAGGATTATATGAAGAATACGAAACCTAGAAGCAAAAGTGTGCTTGAAGTAAATTTGGGTGAGGATGCTTCTACCTCATCTGTAAGAACTATTCTTACCCCAACTGAAACGCAACCTAACAATTCAGAACCTCGTCAAGTAGTACTTCGACGTAGTGGGACGGTTTCTGAAAAGTCTGACAGGTACATGTCTTATGGCGATACTCTCGTAGCCGTCGCTGACATGGATGACCCTGTTTCCTACAGCCAAGCTATGGCTGGTTCTGAATCAAACCCTTGGCTTGATGCCATGAGAGTTGAGATGCATTCGATGTATGTCAACAAAGTCTGGAAACTTGTAGACCTACCTGAAGGGGTTAAACCTGTAGGGTGTAACTGGATCTATAAGAAGAAAAGGGGTCCGGATGGGAACATTGAGACGTTTAAAGCGCGACTAGTGGCTAAGGGTTATACCCAAAGGGAAGGTATCGATTATGAAGAAACCTTCTCGCCAGTCGCAATGCTTAAATCCATCCGTATACTTCTATCCATAGCTGCTGCTCTCGATGGATGTCAAAACTGCCTTTCTGAATGGCAATCTTGATGAGCGCATTTTCATGGCTCAGCCAGACGGTTTCGTGGAAAGTGATCAACAGAACATGGTTTGTGAATTGCTTAAATCTATTTATGGATTAAAGCAAGCATCTAGATCATCGAATATTATATTCGATGAAACTGTAAAAGGCTTCGGTTTTGAACAGTCAATAGATGAACCTTGTGTCTATAAATTGATACACGAGGGCAAGGTTGTGTTTCTGGTATTATATGTCGATGCTATACTACTCATTGGTAATGATATAGGTAAATTATCTAAGGTTAAAATCTGGTTAGCTAAGCAGTTTGATATGAAGGATCTAGGGGAAGCTGCGTACGTTCTGGGGATTCAGATCTTTCGAGATCGAAAGAACCGGACCCTGTCGTTGTCCCAAGCATCTTATATAGATAAGGTGCTGGATCGCTTCGCCATGCAAATGTCCAAGAAGGGCCTATACCCCTTTAGACATGGAGTCTCACTCTCTAAGGACCAGTCTCCCTAGACTGCACAAGAGATTGAGGACATGAGAAAGATTCCCTATGCTGTGCACTAGACCGGATATATGTTTCGCTATTGGCGTAGTTAGCCGTTTCCAATCAAATCATGGACCCGAGCACTGGGTTGCTATTAAGCATGTTCTTAAGTATCTTCGGAGAACTAGGAACTTGATGCTTACGTATTCAGGTACTGACCTGATTAAGACCGAGTATACCAATTCCGACTTTCAGGCGGATAAGGATTCCAGGAAATCCACTTCAGGATTTGTGTTCATCCTGAATGGTGGGTCTGTAGTTTGGAGGAGTATCAAGCAATCTTGCATTGCTAACTCCACCATGGAAGCAGAATATGTGGCTGCTTGTGAAGCATCCAAAGAGGCTGTATGGCTTCGAAAATTCCTTAAGTATTTGGAAGTTGTTCCAAATGTTAACGAGCCCACGACACTTTATTGTGATAATAGTGGGGCTGTTGCTAACTCAAAGGAACCTAGAAACCATAAGCGCTCTAAGCATATTGAGAGAAAATACCATTTGATTAGAGAGATCGTGCATCGCGGAGACGTGGAGGTGAAGAAAATCTCAACGGTTGAGAACCTGGAAGATCCATTCACAAAGGCCCTATCCAACAAGGTCTTCGACCAACATCGAGAAGGATTAGGCATGACAGACTACTCTCATCTTCTTTGAGTCAAGTGCGAGTTTGTTGGCAGAGATGCCCACAAGAAGATTGTTTATTTACATATTGATGTAATATATAAATCTTTGTAAAGTCCTTATTAGAATATTGTTTATTTACATATTGATGTAATATATAAATCTTTGTAATTTGCTGATTAAATTAATAAAAGTTGAAACGTTCATTCATTCCTTTTTAGTTTGATTGAAGATTTATGATATTCAATAGTCTTATAGTCCTTAATCAAACGTAACAATGTATGAAGAGACAAATGTAGATTTGCGTGAACAAACTCTTCATGGTTTGACTAAAACGATATATTCGCATTCTAAAGATCAACGGACTATTGATCCCAATATGATTGTTGGAAGAATCTAGGATGTCTGGTTACGAGGCATAGAGAGTTAGGAACTCTATAGTTCTTCCAGTGTGTCCTTCGAAGATACTGATTGGACCAGTGCACCTTTAGAGACAATAGAAGAACAAACCATTTAACATCTTCTATCTCAAGGTCACTATGTATGAATCGCATCATGCTTACCAAAATCCTGAAATGAGACATGTCATTTCATAGCATTGATCTCATTTGAGAAAGTCAAATTCTAGGTCCATTGCGTGATCTAGACAAGGCCTATTGGGAGATATTAAGTTATGAAGATGTCATGAACCAACTCTGTGAAGTTCTCATAGATATGGAAATTATGTACAAGATTGCTGAAATGCAATATATATCACCTCATGCTTTATTACTTGGATTGTGAATAAATGAACTGCGCAGTGTTCAAATTTAAGTAGCGACTTTATTTGGATGAAACAATGTGACTTGTTAGCTCCTCGTCAATACATTGTTTCTAACTTATTCACAAGTACTAAAGGAGTTGAAGAAATAACAACTAGAAGGGTAAAATGGTAATTTTATAAATCTAAACTAGTTGATGATATTCGTGAAGGGTAAACATAGATAACATTCAATAGATCCTCTCAATATAATTAAGTTGAATTTGAGTAGAAAATAAATTCATTTGCACCGAGAGATTCTCAGTGTCGACTCTTTAGTGGAGTCAGTCGACATTAAGCTAATACTCGGAAAAGGTTTGAGAACTTTTGAGTCCGAGTATAGAAGCTCAAGCTTTGTTCATTTGGATCCATAAGGTCACTATTACAGGTCATTAGAGTAGGATTGTTAAACTAGAAGTTAAGTCAAAATAAGTTCAAGTGTTGAACTAGATTTTTTCTCGGAAAATGTCTAAAGGGTATTTTTGTCCACAAGGACATAAAATGATTTGAATGTCAAAATAAGATTTTGAATATTTTCATTTGATGAAAATACAAATTATTTTCTAAAGCCGAAAAGTCGTTTAAGGCATTATGAAATTAATTTCGTTATTTGTGCAATTATAATTCTACAATGGGTATTTTAAGAATTGTATTAAAAGAAATAAGGAAGCATCTAGATGCTCCTCCCCTAGGTAGAGTTCGGCCAAGATAGTGCATCAAGAGGAGAGTTTTATTTCCTTTTTCTTATAAGGATAATTACCCAAAAGAAAAAGGGAAATGAATTTCCTTGAGAAGGAAACAAATGTGCTAAGTGAGGAAACAAATTTCCTCACTAATACAAGGTGTATGGCCGGCCAAACTAAGATGGAAAGGGGAAGGGAAAATCAAATATTGTGTCATGAATACATTATTCATTCATGAATGAATAATTTACCTTTATAGATTTTTCCTTCTCATATAAATAGAGCCTCACATAGAGATATGAAGGTTAAGCTTTATTCTTGCTCTCTCCCTCTTTTGGCCGACCCTCTCTCTCTAGAAAATACTCTTCTTATTTTGCACCTAGATCCATACTTGATCTAGAGAATTAGCTTATGATCCAAGAATTGTTCTTGGTTCATATTGTTTAATTGTGCCCACACACAAATCCTTCTAGACCTCTATAGACTCTTGTAATAGAAATCTTAGGTTTCTCAAGTTCTTGTTTAGGTTTGAAGGAATGAAGCTAGAAGAGAAGATCTACCTTTCCGGAGACACTTCGAGTTTGAAGAAACAAGAAAGGTTTGTATTCAAGTAGGTTTAATAATGCTTTTAATTTATAACATGTATATGCTCTTTATCTAGGTTAGTAAAAATTGTTTTACTTCTAAAAGAAATTTTTATATTCCGTTATTAATACGATTAATGATAAATTTTTCTTTAACCCTAGACCTATTCCAACAAGTTGACTACCGGGTTGGAGTTGATCATCGGATACCACATTGAGCTAGAGACCAGAATAAAGTTTGTATATTGTTTACTCAGGAATTAATAAGTTAGTGATATTTTGGGTATTTCAACCCTGTTTCTTCCCATATTTGCTTCTCTCTATATAGATGTTCTATCCGCATATTTTTTATCCAAGCGGGTGTGATTAATGAGAGAGAATGAGTGTAAGCACTTTTGTCGATTAGATATTGAAATTCTAATAAACGCTTAACCAATTGTTACACACTATAATCGTAACAGTGTATGTAACAATTAAAATCAAAGTATAGATGACAAAATGAGCAGAATAAATTAAAAGACACATAGAATTGGTAACCCAAATCGGAGCAACATCTCTTACATCTGGGGGGTGTGATAGCCCAGTGGAAATGATTTCACTATAATAGTAGTTCTAAGTACAAATGTACTTACATAAACAACACAAACATCTAAGCCAAATTACTAACTATAAAAGTGAAACTCTAATTCGGTCCTCTCCCTGAATTAGTGACCCATTCACAGATCCACAAAAGACACACCTTCATTTGTTCTTTTTATCACAAGAAAACTCTCAGGCGCGACTAGTTCATTCACGCTTAGAACACAACACCAAACACAATTTAATCACAGTGGGTGATCTAATTCAAGACTGTTATTCTGCAAGTCATTAGTTTTTCAGTCTGCCGATCTTGCACGTCTAGAAAAGCTACGGACTCAAACAAAAAGCATCAAGGAGGCTAAGGGTAGCAACCATGCCTTTTAAGCGTCCAAAACATGAAGGGTCAATGCTAGGCTAGGGTTTCTCCACAATAAAAGCGCTAGCATAAAACATGAAAGACCCTTAAAAACATCAACGAGAATCAAGATACTGATTTAATGTAGTCCAGGAAAATTGCATACTGTTAAGGCGAATGATCTTGATAAAATCTTGTAACAAATCTCTGCGATATATCTTGTAGCAAATCTTGATCAACGACTTGCCTAAAAAATCATCCAATTACACGTAATAACATATTTATATCGATTTTTCACCTACAAAGTTGATGTAGATCTGACATTGAGAATAAACAACTATAAATTTGTATTTTTTTTCTTAGATTTTAAATTGGAAATCTTAATGAGTCGCTTTTAAAGTGTTCTACTTAATTATATAGAAGATATTCCGCTTTTAAAGATTAGAAAGTTACTTCTTGAGTTTACGACCTAATAAAAATAAAAAGCTGTTTTTAGATGTCTTTAGAGTAGCAAGTAATGTTTAAGAAGAGACAATTTGCTATCAAAAACATATATTTCTCTATTGTAACAATCATTATTTATATAAATTTTTAGGGTTATTGTATATAGTAGCCCTATATACGTTTTTTACTTTAGATATGTCAAACGTTTTGTAAACCTTGTGTAAATAGCCAAGTGCTAACGTGTCATGTCAATTTACGTTGTTATTTTACAACTTAAATTCAGTTTTACAACGTAAATTGACATGACACATAAGCACTAGGGCCATTTACACGAGTTTTACGAAACGTTGGATATATCCAAAATGAGTTACTAAACTAAGGCTATTTCGCCAAAATTTTATTCATTTGGAATTCAAATTTTAATATTAAAATAATATAGATACGATCTATATACTAATGGTGTTCATATATACACATATATAATTAGTAAAACTAAAAAGTCTCATACATACATACATACATACAGAACAAAAATAATTGATTTTTAGATTGATCGAGAGATAATTTTACTTGTCTTTAGCTCATAGACGGTCTATTTTTCTTCTGCGGCTACTACTTGAAAGTGTAATGAGTGTCGGGTCAGTTTTTATGTCATCTTCTTCGACCATCTCCATTCTAACGCATCATTTTCTACCCTTATTTTACAGTACTGTCACATCAAACACTATTTATCTCAAACGGAACTCTATTTTTTACACCAAATTAAAATACTAATTTTGTATTCAACATACTTTTATTTATAATTTTTATACTCTTAGATTTACTAAACATCTTATAGTTATAC
Source organism: Urtica urens (assembly GCA_958296335.1). Taxonomy (NCBI): domain Eukaryota; kingdom Viridiplantae; phylum Streptophyta; class Magnoliopsida; order Rosales; family Urticaceae; genus Urtica; species Urtica urens. Next base: position 20,831,245 of record OY282523.1, on the reverse strand, counting down.
AACTTATTCATTAAAATGATTTAAAATATAAAATAACACAAACTAAACTTGATTAATTCTTGGTGTTTGTGTTGGTCAAAAAACTTAATTCAAACTAAACTCAATATTTGAAATATAAAATATGATATGATTTTATTAGTGCTTGATAATTAGAGAAAATATATAAATTATAAACTTTACGAAGACTACAAGAAGTATGATGCAGTTATTAATATCGCGATATATTTGATACAATATCAAAATCAAATAATATCCAACTATATATTAGCATGGAAAATGCGGTACATTGGAGTTGACTCTTATACTATTCGATGGAAATGAAGTTTGGGTGGAGATGGTAATGTTCATTGCTTATGTTGTGAAGCACTAATGAATGAATGTGAACTTCCATGTCTCCCCAATCCGAACTTTCATAAAACTAGGTCATTAAAACATGAGTGTTTTACACTTTGCATTTTGTTTGTTGCGTCTCGAAGCTATCCATTTTCAAACTAGAAATCTTGATACAAATTTATTACAAACATACGTCTTTAAAATTCCGTTTTCATATGGCCTTGAACGTCCACTCCGAACAAATTTTCTATCTAGTAAATTTTGGTACTATTAAAATACTTACAAAAATGAAAAATAATTATACTCCAGTATACAAAAATATATATATGTTGTTATGAAAAATTGCTAAGTGATTAAACTAATACTCTTATTGTATTAACTTATGAAGTGAGAAAAGTTGCAGAGAGAGAATGAATAGAGTGATTGTAAAAAATGGTAAAAATGTGATGATTTTTTACTTCATTCACGAGTGGTATTTATAGCCAAAATTATGACATTAGCTCAATGACCAATACTAAATACAATAAATATTTTAGATATATAGAATAGGAGAAAGTAGTAGGAGTAATTATATGAGCAAATCAATTATTTACAATATTTTGTCGTAAAGGACATCCAACTTTTTTATTTTGTATCACCCCGGAATATATTCTAATTATAATACTGAATAACCCATCTTGAAAAAAGCTATTGTGAATTACATAAAAATATGAGAAAAGTTAAATAAAATAGATATCTCAAACTAGTTCATTATGCAAAACAGTTAGGGTTTCAGATTTTTATTGAAGTAGGTAAAGTTACATTGTAAAAAAAAATTATAATCATTATAAGAAAATTTTCACTATAAAAAAAATTAATATTCAGATCAATGTATTTAATTATTCCTTTGAAATATGATTGTTACGTATTTTGGCTATTTAACTAACTTTACAAAATGTTGACTATTTTTTAATTTATTATTTTAAATTGGATATTTAGCTATTGCGTAACAAAAATAAAAAGTTATTGTTTGTGCTGATGAATTTAAATGACTATTTAATAGTAAAAGTGTACATGTAACTCCTTTTAAAAAAAAAAACTAGTTTTGTAAGCAATTAGTGCAAGAAGAGAAAAGAAAGATATGGGCGCCATTCCATCTTAATCAATCATAGGCCTTATATATATATATATATATATATATATATATATATATATAGTACATCCATAGTGACATCTAGTAGTAGAAACTAGAAACAAACAAAAGCCATAAAACTAATCACAACTATAATCCAATATGATTATTATAATAACACTAAAAAACCAAGCACCTCTTTTCTATTTCCCTCAATATTCTCTGTCATAATTCTGTCTCCTTCTCCCTAAATTCATAATTATCTCCAACTTGGTGCAACTTGTTATATATATATACACACATACATAGTTACAATGTAGCCCATATCCAACATTCCCAAGAGAGAAAGAAGAGAGAGAGAGAGAGAGAGAGAGAGAGAGAGAGAGAGAGAGAGAGAGAGAGAGAGAAAATGGAGGTGAATGGTCTGCTAGACTTAGAAGAGATGTACTACGGTGTAAAAAGACCTGAGTTGAGTTGGGAATCAGGAATGAACATGGGAATCGGCCAAACAGCAGAGACGAGCTCTGACGAGTTCTTCTTCTTCTCCAACAGCAACTACGATGACTTACTGTTTGACCAAATCCAAATGCCTCAGAGCGACCACCAAACATCAATGGAGTCCTACATTCCATATCCCTTCCCCAACGAGTTTCACCCTCTCGCTCTACCCACCTCTTGGCAAGACCAACACCTCGGAATTGACGGCCTCGAGACCCATCTCGCCGGGACTGATAATAACTTATTCAGCATTGGGACTGGCTCCACTGTGGAGAGGAAGGTGAGCAAGAAGGTTCAAGGTCAGCCCTCGAAGAATCTCATGGCCGAGAGACGGAGAAGGAAGAGGCTCAACGACAGGCTTTCCATGCTCAGATCCATTGTACCCAAGATAACCAAGGTTTTTATTTTACATTTTATTATTTTTTTTCAGGGAAATATAGACGTGTCTTAAGGAATGAATCATTAACGATGAGCTGTGCTTTTTTTTTTTGTTTAATTACAGATGGATAGGACTTCCATACTGGGCGACACCATAGACTACATGAAGGAGCTTTTGGAGAGGATTGAGAATCTACGGCGAGAGATCGACGCGGGCTCTGGGAAATCGACGGCGGAGATTAGCCTCTTCAAAGATGTCAAACCAAATCAAGTCTTGGTTCGGAATTCGCCAAAGGTATGTTGTATGCTTTGCATGTGCCCCACATTATTAGTCTCCAAAATAAACTGCTCATTTTCTCTTTCTTTTCACAAATTACTACCCTCGGTTAATGACAATTCTACAAATTTACATCCTCACATTTCAGATCTTCTAAAAATTTTACCGCTCAAGAAAGGGGACAAATTAAAAAATTACACAAAAAGCCTGTATATAGCTGTTAGAATTTAATATTTAAATTATCTATGTGTGTAAAATGTTTGTTTGTTTTGTGAGCAGTTCGAAGTAGATAGAAAGAATGTGGGGACTAAAGTTGAGATATGTTGTGCTGGGAAACCAGGATTGCTATACTCAACACTCACCACTTTAGAGGCTTTGGGTCTCGAGATTCAACAATGTGTCATTTCTTGTTTCAACGACTTTGCAATGCAAGCTTATTGCAGTGAGGTAGTACAGCAATTATACTTTAATGAAATCATTTTGTTAGCTCTATGATTGTTATTCTTTTTCAATCTTTATTTATGTTGTTTGATATAGGATTTGGTGAAGAATACTTCTATTGGTCCTGATGAGATGAAGCAAGCCTTGTTCAAAAATGCTGGATATGGAGGGAGATGTTTATGAATAGTGTTGAGACTTTTTTTTTTCCTTTCCTTTTTTATATATTCAGATCTCTGAGTTCGAAGGAGGTTTTTTTACGAATAAAATACAATGTTCGTTTTTTTCGTCCATGTTTTAGTGGTTCAAGGCGTTTCTATATTCGTAAAAAAATTATAATAATTGATTTCCTTTTCATTAACTTCCGTGTAATACTATTTTTGTTGAGTTGAGGAATGAATGATGATGTTTTTATTTAATCATATGTATATATGATTTTATAATTGTATGAAATTATTTTATACACAAGATGTCACATACGATTTACGATGGAGAACCAAAAATAACAGAGATATTGTCCTCATTAGTATGCCTATAGTATGACTAACATTATTGTATTTTTGATAGGTGATTTTATGTTTTTCGGAGACTGACGAAACAAAATATCGATTTCCGTTGATTTCAGTTTATAATTAAAAAAAATACAATTTAAAGTGACATGTTAAAATAATAAAAATGTTTAATAATAAAAAATGATAATTAAATTGAATTGCCTATTCGTTCAATTTTTTTTTGCAATAGAACTATGGGTAAATTATAGCTCATAAATACTCGTGTAAATCAAAATCATCAACTAGATCTACAATCACAAATGTATCTTTAGAATATTATTCGTTTTGACACAAATCTTTGTAAACGACGAAAGTTTCGACCACATTGAGTTTCAAACTTTGTGCACAATCGTCAATGATGCAAGCTCAGTTACTATACAGATTCAGACAAATTGTTAAAACCATATCAAATCTTACATCACATACCATTTTAAGTAATACTAAAAATATGTTTTCGTGTTGCTTACACAATACTAGCACATCCACGGCCGGGTCAAGGGGGGTACCAAAGGGGCGGTGACCCTAGGCCGCCAATAAATAAAGGTCTCCGTTTTAAAAATAAAAGTCTCCGTTTTGAAAAAAAATTGTTTTTGGTGAGATTTGAATCGGTGAACTCCTAATTAAAAGTTATGTGTTATTACCACTAAACTATTATAACTACAACTTTCTATTAAATTATACGATAAGTCTTTATATTCTACTGTCCAAACCTCCAATTTTTTTATTGCCCAAGGCCTCCGATTTCGTTGAGCCGCTTATGAGCACATCAAGGTACTCTTATTTCATGTTGCTTACACAATACTAGCACATCTCGGCATGTTCAACTATATCTTCAATGGTTGCCAAATGTAGTGATTATCTTGGAAATAAAGTTCTGCCTTGTGATAAAATGAGCTATATCTAAAAAATATCTCTCTTCTTGACGTGTTTTGTGTGGACTCAACTCGGGAGGTGGAATTGTCGTTAGTAAAACCTGAAAAAAAAAATTGAGTAGAAATCTTCCACAATCCTTGTGATATCCACTGTTGTCGTCGATTTTTCCCGACGATAATGAATATAAATATATCGTTTTCGGACGACCCCGGGCCCGGCCACCAGAGGGCGCCACGGGCTCTCCCGACGCACCGGCCGGTCCCGACACGCCCCGATTAGCCCTTGGCCAGCCCTGAGACGTCCCCAGCCGACCCTGGCCCGCCTTGGCTGGTCCTGGCACGCCTCGGCCGGCCCTGGCACGCCCCGGCCGGCCCTGGCCCTCCCTTGGCCGGTGCTGACCCGTCTTGGGCGCCCATGGTCGATTGCCTCGGCTATAAATAGCCCAAGACGCCTCTCACAAAGGTAACGAACAAAAAAGAGATAAAAGAGAGAATTTCTCCCCGAGAATTCTCCCTAGATCCGAGACTTGAGTTTGGAAATGACGCTGATTTAATAGTCTCCGTTTTCACCTCGCCTCGTCGATCTCCCATCGTCATTCTACAAACTCCACCCACATTATACTAATGTTGAGCGTCGGAGAGGTAAACAGAAGACCCCCCCTCTGTTTTCCCTTCTTAGTTCACGTCTGTTTACTCTTTTCAGATAACAGTAGGACTCGAAGACCACACGACAGCTAAAAGACGATCCGGGACACCGGATCTGACACGCTTAGGCCGTAGCGAGGGTCACCCGCTCTGAGCGAGGATCTGATCGCTTAGGTCTCTGAACGTTGTCCAAATTTCAGCGACAACATTTTGGCGCTAGAAGGAGGGGAGCCTGTTTCTCGACCCTAAAACTCGCTCGTTCCACACCTTCCCATTTCATCTCCTTTCTTTTCCGCTCATTTGAAAATGAGTGACGTTCCGGCAACTTCCGCAGCTGCCCGATCGAGCAATCCCATCGATCGAGCTACTAGCTCGCGATATGAGCTTCGACAGCTCCCCCACCGAGGGACCAAGCAACTACCTGGGTTGAGGAATTCAAGAAATGACGTTCCCGTCTCTCGTGAAAACGAGGAATGCTTGAGGGACGAAACCAACCGCCGCTTGGCAGAACTATTGACCCGGCCAGGGGTCGATAGGGATCTACTCATGAACCTCCTCGGACACGAGAAGGGAGGTAGTTCAACTTAGGACAAAGATTATGCCATGGACGACACCGTCCCGGAGACAAGCGAAAGCTTGGCGCTCACCCGCTCGCCCGTGGAGAATGTGAGCGACGCTCCATTCGACCCGCAAGCCGAGCTGCGGCAGGAGATTTCGCGACGGGAGGGTTCGAGCAACCCCCGTACCCGGACGGCGCAGGGCGCTTCGCGGAGCGAGCAGTCTCGGCGGCCGCGCCGAGCATCCTCACGACGAGGCGTGGATAGTGCAGGACCCGTCGCGAAGACCGCCCGCAGCCGCTTGGACCTTCGCGCTCCGCTGAGGAAGATCTGAGGACCCGCCTTATTTCGCAGCGGGGCCCCCGAGGGGAGGACTTAAGGAGGAAGTTGGACGCCCGCCGGGCCATCGCCGGGGCTACCACCCTCAAAAATCCTCCTCCGAACGCCTTGGACCAGGGATCCAATGAGCGACAAGTCCCTACGCCAATGGGACCAGAAGCGGTAAACGGGCTCGAAATGATCACCATGATTCAGGGCCTCCAGAATCAGATCATTGAGTTGCGGGGGGCAGGCTCAGGAGGTTCCAGGCCATATAACGGTTTGGAAGGATCATACTCGCCTTTTACGGCTGCAGTCCTTGCGCAACCCCCGGGGCGGGGATTCAAACTCCCCACCATGCCACCGTATGACGGACGCTCTGACCCCAATTTCCATTTCCAGCACTATGAGACTTGGATGACAATGCAAGGACTCTCGGGGGCAACACTTTGTCAAGCTTTTAGCTTGACACTGGCAGGATCAGGATTCGAGTGGTTTCGGAACTTGAAGCCAGGCAGTATCGGCTCGTTCCGCGCCCTCAGGGAATCTTTTCTCGCTCGATTCGCCATGTTGGTCGTGCAGAAGAAATCCAAAACGCATTTGTGGACGATCAAGCAAAAACCAGGCGAGAGTTTGCGTGAGTATTTGGCTCGGTTCACCGAGGAATTCCACAAGGTGGAGGATTTCGATGACCGAGACGCCATCGTAGCCATCACGGAAGGCTCCGAACCGAGCAACTTTTTAAAGTCGATCGTAGGAAGGGTCCCAAGGGACATGGCCAAACTCATGGCATGCGCTCGAACGCACATGGGGGTCGAAGACTACCTCAACAGCCGGAAGGGCGAGGGTCAAATGGATCATTCTCGATCAAACGATCGCCCCAATGCTCGAGGAAAGCGGGGGAGGAATAACAACACCGCCAGAGATGACCCTCTACCCCGACCGAGGAAGCCGTTCGCTGCTCAATTCCGGGGGTAAGCTCTCACCCCACTCAATACGTCCCCGGCTCGAATTTTGGCCCTTCACATGGACAAGCTCGGGTCCCCGACGCCATTGAGAAAAGGTTCCGCAACGCGGGACAAGAGCAAGTACTGCGAGTATCACCGAGATCACGGACACGTGACCTCCAAGTGTTACCAATTAAAACGGCAGATAGAGGCCCTAATTCAGGGTGGCAAGCTCAAAGAGTTTTTCATGAGAGCCGCCGGGGTGACAATCCCGGAGGATCGCCCACCTGCCCAGAATGGGGGCCCGGCGAAAGGAAAGGCCCCAGCCATTGCCACCGTTAGTGGCGAGCACGAAAATCCTGAGATGAACATTGTGAGAAGAATCGTCGGGGGGTTTGATTGCGGCGAATCAAGCAATCAGAAGAAGAATTATTTGAGGGCAGTGACCAACGAGAGGGTCAGAAATGGCATTAACCTCACGTATGTAGCTCCCCCACCTACTCCTTTTGAAGACATCTGCTTCACCGAGGAGGAAGCGAGACGAATACTCCACCCGCATAACGACGCTCTCATCGTGACTGCGACAGTGGCTAATAACAAGGTTCAACGGATCTTGATTGACAACGGCAGCGCGGTGCACATAGTATTCAAATCGGCGCTTGAGCAAATGAAACTCGACGTAGTAAAGCTCGCCCCGATCCGGCTCCCATTATATGGCTTTTCCGGGGAAAAGTGTGGACGGAGGGGCAATAGATCTCCCCGTCACCTTTGGAACCCGAAGTAGCGCCGAGGTCACTCGGATTGTAACATTTTTTATCGTCGACGAACCGACGGCCTACAATATGATAATTGGAAGACCGACCCTGGTGGGCCTCAAGGCCATTACGTCAATATATCACCTCATGATGAAGTTTCCCACCGAGAGGGGGATCGCATGCATGGCAGGGGATTAGGCCATGGCACGATCGTGTCACTTACATGCCGCTAGTGACAAAATCGCCAAACTTGAGGGAGCAAGGGAGGTCTGCACAGTGTATCAACTCAATGACGAACTCCCATGCAAATCCGAGGAGGAAATGGCGTTTCACGAGATGAAGTCATACCTCGCGACCCCCCCTCCCCATTCTTGGCGAAGCCCGTCGACCACCAGGTTCTCATATTGTACCTCGCAGTGTCTGACAGGGCCACAAGTGCAGTCCTTATACAAGAAGAAGGCCAATGCCAACGGCCAGTCTACTACGTCAGCAAGTCTCTCCTGGACGCCGAGACTCGGTACCCAGAGATCGAGAAGCTGTCATTGGCATTGGTCATGAGCGCGCGAAAGCTGCGTCCATATTTCCAAGCACATCAGATAGTGGTGCGCACCGGACATCCTATCGAGAAAGCCCTACAGCGAGGCTCCTCGACGAGGATGGCTATTTGGTCGCAAGAGCTCAGCGAATACGGGATAAAGTTCCAGCCGCGAGCAGCCATCAAGGGCCAAGCTATGGCTGACTTTGTGGCAGAGTTCGTACCCGCAGAGATTGAAGTCGAATCAGACAATGTCCCGTCGAACCCCCCAAGGAAAAGAGACATCGGGCTGACAGGCCCGACGTGGTCTCTGCATGTCGGCGGCGCTTCAAATGCTCGGGGGGCTGGCACTGGGGTGGTTTTAACTAATCCCAACGGGAATAAATTGAAGTACGCCCTGCACTTCGAATTCAGCGCTTCCAACAACGAGGCTGAATACGAAGCCTTGAGAGTCGGTTTAGAGCTAGCTCGCCGATTGGGGGTCAATAACTTGCACATCTTTTGCGACTCGCAATTGATCGTGAACCAAGTTAAGGGCGAATACGCCGCCAAGGAGCCTAACATGATCGCATATTTGGCAAAAACCCTAAAAAACCTAGAAGCGATAGCTTGGTTTGAAGTCATACAGATCCCCCGAGGAGAAAACGTCGAGGCCGACGCGTTAGCGCGCCTCGCCTTGGGGATCGATGAGGAAGAAGATGGCAATGTTCCTATTGAAGTCTTGACCAGACCTTACGTTTCCAAAAGTGACGTAGGGACGGTCGGCGATTACCCGAACCCATCGTGGATGACTCCGCTAACGGAGTACCTCGAAGACAGAAAATTGCCCGAGAACCGCGACGACGCTCGAAGGTTGAAAGGCTTAGCGTCGAGATATACCATGCGTGGGGACACGCTATACAAGCACGGTTTCTCGACACTCCCTGGCCGGCCCTGACACGCCCTCGGCCGGTCTTGACACTCCCTGGCCGGCCCTGACCCGTCTTGGGCGCCCATGGTCGATTGCCTTGGCTATAAATAGCCCAAGACGCCTCTCACAAAGGTAAACAACAAAAAGAGCTAAAAGAGAGAATATCTCCCCGAGAATTCTCCCTAGATCCGAGACTTGAGTTTGGAAACGATGCTGATTTCATAGTCTCTGTTTTCACCTCGCCTCGTCGATCTCCCCTCGTCATCCTACAAACTCCACCGACATTATACTAATGTTGAGCGTCAGAGAGGTAAACAGAGGACCCCCCTCTGTTTTCCCTTCTTAGTTCACGTCTGTTTACTCTTTTCAGATAACAGAAGGACTCGAAGACCACACGACAACAGCTAAGAGACGATCCGGGACACCGGATCTGACACGCTCAGGCCGAAGCGAGGGTCACCCGCTCTGAGCGAGAATCTGACCGCTTAGGTCTCTGAACGTTGTCCAAATTTCAGCGACAACTTCCACTATAACGCTTTAAATATTGTAAAAAGGAAATACAACTTTCAAATTTCATTCGAGGAGATCTAGAATACATCTCAATCCATATAAATAATCAACAAAATTTTGGGGAAATGACCATAATTTACAAACTTGTTTTGATTTCGTCCAACGTTTCGTAAAACTTTTGTAGATGTCCACAACTCTTACGTGACACAATAATTTACGCAATTAAGTTGCTCTAATGCCCTTGGATTTTTGGTCAGCTAATTATTTGAATTTTAATTATAGAAGTTTAAAATTTTGCAAAAAGTTAAAAATATTTCCTTAATTATTCAAAATTTGAGCGGGTAATTTAATTAGTTATGACATCCAATCATTTTTGGTAGTTAATTGACTGATTAATTTTGTATAATTAATTATTTTCATTCTTTTTTTGGCCGGATTAACTAATATCTTTCAACTTCATATCCATCTATTTATGGAAACATTCTTATTGCCGAAATGAAATTGTTCCTATAATTGTTAGAAGATCATACAAAAATGGAAGGTTATAATATTTAATATTCGTTAATTATTCTTATATTAATTAACAATCTTTATTTCATTTCGATTTCGATTTCCGGTTTTAGAAATTATTTTCTGCAGACAATAATTTGTATATAATTTCCACTTCCAATTCTATAAATTATTTCAGCCGGCCATTATTATATCTTCTTCAAATTCAATTTTCACAACATATATTAAGTTGGAGTTTACAGCGTTAATTGATTTTTACAACGTAAATTTAAGATTTTTATCGTTGATTGCGTATTAATCAACAAAACATGATTTTAGTTTATTTTACTAGATGAAAGAAATCAAAATTTCATACATGAATTTGAAATAAAAATCAAAACACGAAGAAGAAGAAGAAGAAGAAGAAGAAGGAAGGTCGTGTTCATGAAAGCTTCACATCATTCTCCGTCATGAAAGCTACACATCATTCTTCTTCTTCTTCTTCCTCTTCATCATCGTCGGCGTGTTCCAGTAGGTCAAAGAACATTAACCATAAACAGGAGATGAAGAATCCGATTATAAAATAAATCGATTTACAGAAAAGATTTCAAAAGTAAAACTAAATTAGATACAAAAAAGAACATATACCTGATAATCGTTGACCGATTTACGTCATTGAACTCCACAAAAATTTCTTTTTTGAAAATTGCAGTTGTTTGCATGCGTGGAAAGTTTCTCTCTCTTGAAATCTGAAATTATATATATAAGTTAATGTGGTTTGTTTTTTAGGCCGCAATTTACGTTGAAAATTAATTTTTTTAAATTTAATTATTGATTGGGCGGAAACTCAAATCTGGGACAATTTGGGTACAAAAACTCTGTTATTAAATTGGTGGACATTTATAGAAGTTTTATACAACGTTGGACAAATCCAAATTACTACACATATATATGACTATTACTAAACTCTGTTAATCAATTTGTGTAGTTCGCCAATATTTAATAATTTTTTCTTTCATATATTAAAAGCGTGAGTTAAATAAGATACAAAAATATGGTTATCGTTAAGATGTCGAACAATGCTTGAATATTACAAAGGGCAAAATAAGACTGGCAGTCGTAAACTCAGACAATACACTTGTTTCATCGATAAATAACGTGAAAAATTTGACAAAAACATGAAATTATTGATCATAACAAGGGATAAGTCAAAGTACGGATCTGTCTCAAACTCTCTTTATTTAAGGACTATCAAGCTTGCCAAGACCGAATGGTAGATTCACCACAAACTTTTTCACGAACTTGGTATAGCAATGGTCAATGCAAAATCATTCTTGGTCAATCACGCACTACTCAGCATCTCCATAATCTGAGCTTATTTATGGTATTCTCTTACATTTCCTTTTTAGCGAATATCTTGAAATCAAACATATACTTAAAATTTATCACATTCTCCTCGGTGTAGATGGAGATCTGTTAAGAGGAACATATGAAACATTATTTGTAGCTTCTTCTCACCAAGTAAAATATTTCTAAACTTTAGAGTGCTTAACATCACACTTCACTTCTTAATCCTCTTCTTAAATGTCACCCAATATGTCACTCATTTCTTTGTTGTCATATTATCGAGAGGGATCAACCACAATCTTCTTCTTCATAAACTTTTTCCAATTTAAACCCATGTTTCATCTCCTTCATTTTTCTTTCCATTTATCTACATTAGTCTTCCTCTTTTTGTGTACTCGTCTTCTTGTTACGCTTCATGAAAGAAAGACAACACATCACCATCCTCGGGAATACTCTTACTCTTCTTAAAAGATCAGTACAAACAATAAACACAAACTTCAGTTGTGGCTCACACGATCATCTATTTCTCAGCGACATCAGGCACAAAATGTTAATTAACATAAGTAGTTATTTCAATCTAACTATCAACAAGCACATTATCACAAAGAACCTCATCCGACTTTTCTTCCGCTACCTCAACATTAACATGTTCAAAAACAGAATGTATATCTTTCTTGATATGGTTATCAATAGGTTGCATTGAGATTTTAACACAATTGTTAACCAAATACTTAGTAAAGTCGAGAATTCCCTCTTATCGTATTAGCACTAGGGTGATCAAAAGAATCTAAATAGATCCTACGCTCTAATTTATGTGTTCTTAACAACAACATCATCGTTCATAATCTCTTCATTCTCTTTGACAATACCACCATAATAAGAGAGAAAACATCAACGCCATCATTCACAATCTTTACATTCTCTTTGACAATACCACCATAATAAGAGACAATAAGTGCATGATTACCTCGAACTATAACATGATACTACTATAAGGTTGATATAGTGTACAAATCCTTGATCGAAGTAGAACAATTCTTATTAATGGCTTTGTTGGAGAACACATCACCGCTGGTATCTCTGATGGACAGAGAAATATTATTTTGAGGAGGTTTTCTCACAGTTTTTTGAGAAATTATATTTTACTTATGACTGGGATTTTTTTCTGGAGGGACCACATTCCCCCCTCAGCATTGACATTCTCATGACACAAACATCCTGTTAGTTTTTCCGAGCACTATAGCTTTATTATTTGTGACACTAATCTTCTTTGTACCCTCCTTCCTAGGCTCTAGCCGCGGCTCTTGTTCAATCATTTCTCGATAAAAACAACAAATACGAAGAAGAAAGTGGACATACACGAATGCATGAAGTCACAAACACAAATTCACAATCATTCAAACAAAGTAAAACCGTGATAAATTTCCCAGGATACAAACTTGTCTCTTTAATGAGAAATATTTGCAATATCTTAAAACAATGGTGTGGAGGGGGCTGAGCCGAATAGTTACACAAGCCCAAACAAAAAGAAGTAAGCATAGCTAAAATTGGCTATAAGGAAGAATAGGATTATAAAAAAAATGGTTCTATAAGAAAAGTACGGAAATTATAATAGACATTATCGTTTTGTCAAATACATCGGCCAAATAAATGGGTCCTTGAACAACAATAAGGACCTAGATTCATAAATACAAACTGATCATACACATATCACAAATCATATCAAAGAGTTTCAAATAAATAAGCATCATGAATTTGCGTTTATGTACAAATATGCTCAATAATTATCTTATTATCTTCCGCTAACTTAGAACACTACTATGATTTTGGACTCGTACAACAGGCCGGATCCGTTGACGGTGGCTCTCACAACGGTTTTGACCCGATGTAGGAACTCTCGTTTTAATAGGGTCATACAGCGGGTCAGTGTCGGAATGACTCGTTACAGGAGCTATGTTCTCCCACAACGGGTCAGTTCTCATATAGGATTTCAGTTAACTTTTCCAGCGAAATATTGCACAACAATAATATTCAACAGTTTATATGTTGCTCATTTATAAAGCAATGTTAAATCCTTGAAAAAATATTGTTTAAAACATGTTGGTTAAAAATATGACAATGAAGGATCTCAATGTGGTTTCATGAAATATTGGAACATGATACTCATGAAGCAATAATTCATCCGCACAAGTTTAGTGTAACTACTTTATACAATAATATATTATTGTGGAACATCATATTTTTGCTTCTTGATAAACCTCGAGACCATATTATTTCTATCAAAGAAGCAACCACTAAAAGTACTCTTCTTATCTTAATCATTTTCATCCAAATCAATATCACGATATCCAACAATACTAGAAGTGGTATAAAAGAGTACAGGAGAACAATATCAAGATACGTCGGGCACGGTTGTGAGGTAGCGCAAAGCTTTTTATCACGATTCTATACAAATTACGCGCGCGCGCGTATATATATATATATATATATATATATATATATATATATATATATATATATATATATATATATGAACTCCTTGATCATCTTTGGAGAGCTTGAACTGAGTAGAAGCCACATTCGGTTCTAACTTCGATGTTTTCGGTCAATCTTTGTGGCGTACTTGCTTTGTAAAATAAAGATCACATCTTCCATTTGATTGATCTAGAATACGAGTAAGTAGTAAAGTTCTCCATCCATGCTCATTCTAAATTCAACTTGTATTCGTTGGACAAAATGGTCAACCATCTTGGTAGACATCCTTACAGTGAGACTTCCTCCTAGATTCTTCACAAATCTATCAATTCCTCCAAGAACATACTCGTTGTTTGAGACCATAGCGATATTTTCTTAGTTTATTCTCATGCTTAGGCATATTAGGATCTAAAAATCCCATAAATTGTTCAATATATAATTTTTCATTGAATGCACACTAGGTGTCTTCATTGAATGTGCATAGAAATTTATTAAAAGTGAAATAAAAAAATCTTTTTTGCTTCAGGTGTCTTCATTTTAGGTGCAATTTGTTGCATCCGAAAGACTATATAAGTGCATCATTTAGATGCGGTAAGTCGCATCTAAAAGTTTTCCGTATCAGAAACTCAATTTTGTAATAGTGTAAGTGTGCATTGAAAAATGCACTCTTCACATTCATGTGGTTAAATTTGAATTGAAGATTATATGATAAATTCTAATAACAATCTAATGTGGGATAATCATGAGAGAATAGGTCGAACAATATTTTCTTCCATTAAGTGTATAGCAAAAAGAACAAATGTGGTCAATTGATCTAACTACAGACTCATGTTGAAAGTCTTGACATTTCTCATGACCAGATGTTCGATATATCATGTAGACATGTTTCCAGTTTCCTTTTAACTAGGAGGAAGAAAGGTGGTATTCGAAGTCGAACCTTCATGAGTTAGCCAATTATGTTCACATTTTCAGTTTCCAAGTTGTTGAGCATTTTTACAGAATTTGACATAATTGTAATGCTCGTAGCTCAACAAACTCACTTCATGCTTCAAATCTTGAGCAATTTTCGATAGTCTAGTATTATCTTCCTTGAGAGACTCAATCATCATGTTGTGCCAAGACCCACTGATTCTTCAATCCATTTATGATAAACAAATAAGTCTCTACAAGAACTTCGTAAGCTTCTTGAGGTGGGAGTAAATCTCTAATATTTAGTGGGTCTCATCAGGCCTGTTGAGAAATCGAAGGAATTTGGGCCAGACCACGCGCTTTGGACTTGGGTCTAGTGGCAAAGTCCGACGCAAAAACTCAGTCAAACCCAAAGATGAAGACACAATCGCGAGAATTAACAATTTAGCTCTATAACCGTGTCGACTACCCATTTACTTAGGATCTATAATTCAGATATTCATATCTATAAATGGCATGCACGAATAGAAATTTGTATGTGCCAGTTACCTGCGTTTAATGCACATTTCAACTAAAATACCTATTGTATTCGCTCACAAATACTCCAATAAAAAGCTATATTTAATTTTTGTACTTGCTTTCTCATGTGTCATCTACCTTTGTGTTCATCAACATGAATTCGACTCCCATCAATTTTATAACAAATTGATCTATAAATCTACAGTTTTGTGACTACTTTGATCTTGGGTTCTTTTTCAACAATGATCAGATTCACTTTCGTCGTCAAAATTAAAATAGAAAGAAGAGTTCACTCATTAATTCCAAATTCTCCTTGTAAAAGTTGTATTTTCACATGTAGAAAGAACAGTTTTCTTTTGTCTGGAAAGTCTTTAAAAAAGAAGTGGTACCAAAACAAACACATTCCTAAACTGATAAAAAAAAGGGAACAAATCCCTTGGAAAGAGTCACTAGTAACTACTTAAACTAACAAAATCATTTAGAAGACATATAAAAAAAAAAAACAATAGAAGCCAAATAAAATTTGGTATGGATAAAATTTAATCGAAAGCTAACTGTACAAGCAAAAAGTAAAAAACCTAATTAAAAAATAAGTTTTTCAACGAGAACTGAGATCCTCCCCTGGATGGGAGGCTGGCGGGGACAAGCCATCGCAATGAATTTCGGTATTTCATCGCCCGGCATCAAGACCGTCACACTCCTCGCCTCCTCATCAATATGTTTCTCCACCTAATAATTAAAAAAAAAAGTAGAAGATCATAATCATTAGTAAAACTTCTTCATATTTCCCAAGGAAAAGAAAAAACAAAGTGAGAAAGATGTACCGGAGAATGAGAGCGAAGAGGCTTCTCGGTGGCGATTTGAAGGGAACCGGAATCGGGATGGGGACCGAAGAAGAGAGAGCGAAGGCGATCCCAGTAAAGGTAACAGAAGAAGAAGGTGGAGATGGAAACCAAGACAATGACTAGAAGAGCTAATCCCACCGGGAATGAGACTGTTGGCTTACTCTCAAGCGACCCAGTTTGGTCTGTCACGTCCATATTTTTCTTTTTCTTTCTTTGATGTGTATCTATGGACATGAAGAGAGGACAGATTGTGTTATGATCTTAACACAATATGACACCTATGGTCCTATAAATATACATCGGGGTGGCATAAAAAATGGGATTAGATTCCAATTCCCAATTTTATTATTATTATTTAAATGTTTTACCTAAAGCGAAAAAGCAGCGATTATGTTTTTTCTTATTAAAACTAAAGAAACTTTGAAACAGTGCAAGAGATTATGATGGTTTGTGAGTGGGTTTGGTTGAGGGAGGGGTACGAAAATTGTGTTAGTGGAAGTGGAAGGTACGCTTTCGTATTAGGATTAAGTACGGACTGGAAAGTTAAGTGAGTGATATATTGTGATTGGGTTTTACGGATTAGGATATTACTCACTCTCTTTAGTGATATCATAGCTGGCCACTCCTTATCATTTCGTGTATTGTGTTTTGCTAAAAGTAAATTAATAAGTAAATATATCCCTTTAAAATTAGCTAGTAGTCTTGTACTGACAAGAAAAAATAATTATAAGGTTATGGACCTAACTTCCGGGTTATTATAATTATCGCTTACTCTTGCAAAACTTGCTCAAATTAAGTCTTGATAAAACCTACTTCCCTAGATAGGTAGGTCTCGCTTAGGGTTCGCGGGACCGCTTTCGAGATACTGGATGTGGAGTGCTTAAAAATGATTTTCATTTCAAAATTCTATAATGTTTTTATTTTCTCACCGGTGAATGATTAATATTTATTACTAGGAATTACGTCAAATGTTGAATAATATTTTATACATTTTTTAAATGTCATGTAATGTTTACGATTGGTAACACTTATTTTGTTAAATTTTAACTTTTTATAAAGTTTGAAATGTTATTTGGTATTTGGTAAAAACATATTTTTTTTTAAGTTTTTAAAGCATTTTTTTGAAGTGTTTTCTAAAAACAACATAAAAAAATTAAAGCTAAATTTTTTAATTTTTGGATTCTAGTTTTAAGCACCTCGCAACTAATTTCAGCCATTAAAAATTATATGTACTCAAATTGTAATATGTTGTCCTACAAGTTGTCTCTAGCTCCATTACAAGAATAAAATAATTACGCCGTATCAATTTAAAAATATAATATACGTTTTTAATAACTTTCAAATGGGTCTATAAGGGCATCTCCAACCATAAACATCAAATTTGGTGTTTTTTTAGCACCAAATTTGGTGTTAAAATTTTTTAAACTCCAATCACAACACCAAATTTAACACCAAAAAACTATTCATCATTATTATATTATTACTTTTATATTTTTTTATTAATATATATTTTTATAAGTAGTTGGAGGTATAAAATAATTTTTTTTTTTTTTAAAAAAAAAAAATTGCCGTGTGAATAGTGTCACGCCAAATATAGCGTGGCACTGTTCATAACATCAAATTTGGTGATACTTTTGCAGTGGGGTTGGAGCAAAATTAACACCAAATTTGGTGTTATGCCGTTGGGTTGGAGATAGCCTAACAATGAAGCAAATTCACTACTTCCAGTTTTAGTGATTAAAAAACTAATCCAATGTTAAATAAAGAAATAACATCGGGCATATATTCTTAACATTCATAAATAGCCTTTTTGTGGTAATTTAAATACTAAATTAGTATTTTTATGTACATTAATATTAGTCACCAAATTAATAATTACTATTTTAATATTTATCATTAAAATTATTTTAGTCTTTTTTAATAATTTTGTTTGTTTTACCAAATGTTAAATCAGTTTCTATTTTTATAAATAATTAAACTAAAAGCAGTTTATTAAACACTAAATTACTTCTACAAAAATTAACTCTTTTTAAGTAAATATATAGATAGATATAGATAGATAGATAGATATAGTGGGTGAAACTACAGCCTACGGATTTCAAGGAAACGATAGGGATGATTGGTGTGGAAATAAATAGCTGTATGAGTCGTAGCTCTCATTTTTCATTTGTATAATTGCGCTCATACTAAGCTTAAACGGAAGACTATCCAAACGTAATGAATTAAGGGATAGTAAGGGATATAGCCATTTGAAACTTATGAATTGTAAAATAGCCAATTTTTTTAAAATATTGATTTATAGCCATAAAACAAAATAAACTGCTCATGATGACTGGATTATCCCTAATAAAAATCGAAATAAGAAAAAAAAACAAAAAAACTAAACCGAAATAAATACCCACTAATTTCAAATAAAAATAAATTTAAAAGTAAAATACCCCACGAAAGGCGGTTAATACTAAAAATAGGCGAGATTTTAAGATTAATACTTCCCATTACCCCAAATTTCGAAACACATCTTCTCTCACTACACTCTCCACCTTCCGAAGAACAAAATCCCTAAAAGATTTACAAGTTGTAACAGCGATTGAAGGAAGCTATCGGAAAATTCTACAGAATAAGGTGAGTAGGTCGTTAATTTATGTCACTACACTAAAAAAATAAACATGCAAGTCTTGCGTTAAGAGTTTCTTGTCGAACGCATTTCGAAAGAACCTGAAGAACATGCATGTCTAGCGTTTTTTATTACATATTTTTTTGTTTAATGAATATATACATGAAGTGTTCGAAAATTATTAAAAATGAACATGATTAATCCAGTTTAAAGGAAAGCAAATATTTAAAAGGTAAATAAATCAGAATAAACAGATAATAACAATCTTATAATTATGTCAGTAATCACCAAAAAAATTTGCTAGTTTTCGTTTTGGGTTTCAAATGTACAGCATTTTAACAGAACTTGGTTTTGTTTGGTTTATTTAGATATATTACAGTATTGAAGGATAGAACATGGTTTATAGTGGTTTGTTTTGAGTTATTGAAAGGGATGAACATGGTTTATTGTGGATCATTGTCGATCGCATTTCGGAAAGAACCTGAAGAACATGCATGACTAGCGTTATTTGAAACATATTTTTTATTTTAATCAAGTATTATGTTTTGGTTTGAATGTATACATGAAGAGTTTAAAACTTATCAGAAATGAACATGTCTAGAAAAACCGGTTTAAAGAGTAGCAAGTATTCTGTTTTGGTTTATTATGGTTTATTTAGGTAATTTATAGTATTGAAAGGGGAGGACCATCGTTTATTGATGTTTATTTTGGGTTATTGTTTTATTATTGTATAGGTATAATGACACGAACAAAGAACTTAAGGTCCTCTAAACAAAAACAAACAGCCATACAAAATGAGGTAATATAAATAATTAATTATATACAAATGTAAAGTTTGGTATGGATGTGAAATACTTAAAAGTTTATAATTAGTTAAAGTAAAATATAAATATATATTTTAATTTACTTACGTGCTAATGGAATTGATCAATATTATGTATTCGACCAATTCATCTTTCCCTCGATTTACTTATAACTCTAAATTAACGATTATTTTGGTTAATAATAAGAGTTTGTTTTGAACGTCTTTGATTGGAGCACATGTACGTGGTAGATCTAGAGCTATGAAATCCTACTCAGAAAATCATTCAACATTCAAACATGTCACACTTGAAGAGCTTATCAGCGTGTTTAGTAACAGATGAGCGAAAAGAAATTTTCAAAAATGGCCCATTTGGAGAATTTACGAAATTTGTAGGAGCTACCTTCCCAAAAAAACTTGTGCACTTATTACAGCTACATCAGATTAATAAGGGCAAATCTAATGAACTGTGGTTCAAGATTGGTGGAAAGATATTGGTATTTGACCAATATGACTTCGAATTGATAACAGGTAATAACATATATAACACATTTTATTGCACATTTAATAACAGTTTATATTGGTTAATTTTTAGGATTAATCTGTTATACACCACTAACAAATGTAGAACATGTACCACCAGAGGAAAACATACTAAATCGATTTCTCCATGATCGCAAGATGCAAAACAGAAAGAATCTAATTGTTATTCTAAAGGCAAAACTCCAAGCTAGTGATGAAACACTGGTATCACTAGTTAATTTGGCAATACTGGAATGTGTTATCTTGCCAAAACAGAAAAATGTGTTAATTACTGAGGAGACAATCAACCTGGCTTCCAAAAAAAATGAATTCAAAAGTTATCCCTGGTGGCGCATCAGCTTCAACGCACTCTATGATTCCTTTCACAAAACAGAGAAGCTAACAACAAATGTTTCTGGTTACAATGTGCGAGGATTCGTATATGCATTAATAGCATGGGTGTTTGAATCCATCCCTGACTTCAACGAACAAGACTTCACAACAAGAATTCTAGGTTCAAGCATTCCCAGGATCTACAAATGATCCTACAAAAAGAACCCAGGCTATGGTGAATTATTGGAGAAAATATTTAAAAATAAAAAGGTATTAAATGAATTTATTTTACAAGAATTATATTTTTTTAGTTACTAATATACTAAATTGTGCAGATAAGTGTCACAGAGATAATTACAACCCCTGAAGAAATTGAAGAAGGAATGCATGTTCGTGAGGACAATGAAAGAACCCCAATTCAACAACTGTCATCCAAAAGAAAGCATAGATCTGAAGCTTGAAGCAGTGAGTCACCAGGCATACGCACTCAAATAAACGATCTTTATAAAGGATATGAGGAGATGATGAAGAAATATGAGGACAACAAAGCTGCAATAAGGAAAATGCAAGACTATTTGGATTGGAATGGATTGGAAATTGATGCATTAAACAACAGAATAAAGGATCTGAAAAATGTAGTTGAAGAGCATAATATAATGTTGCTGCAGTTCAAATCAACACAGGTACCTATTACAATTTCCTTAAATAAATATACATTTCTAACATTTATATATATAAACATATAAATGTAGGTAAAGGAATCAGCTGGCGAAAACATAATCCAAGGACAACAGTCTTTTCCAAACTACCATCAACAGGTACATAATGTAATTACTAAAAATAAATCAATATAAAAAATATCCTTACATCTCGAATTGAAACAGGAAACCATGAATTAAAATGAGCAAGTACAATCATCAAAAAAATAAGATGCTGTAAGATGTAAATTTCATTATCAAATAAGCATTATTGTTAGATCTAACAAATATGTTTATGCATAGGTAAAAGAGGTTGCAGGGAACAATGTCAAAGTTAATCAATCTATTCCTGAGAACAATCAAGTGGTACAAAACTAAAATTACTCAAAATAACTAATAATAAATATCAATCTTACCTTTGAATGATATAGGTAACAATGGATAATGCAGAACAAGTACAATCACCAGAAAACAATGATCCAGTAAGATGAATAATTATAATACCATTACTACATATAATAATCTAACATATACATTAATATATAGGGAAAGGAGGATGCAAAAGCTAACACTGTCAAAGAGCAGGAGTCCATTCAAAAACTAATATAAATAACCTAACATAAACCATGAATGATGTAACATGGATGAAGCAGGACAAGAACAAACAGAAGAAATAGATAATGAAGTAAGATAATTCAATTAGATATCATATACCTTTTATTTATTTAGTCTAACACTACTATACAAGAAGCAGGTGATCGTGAAAAAGCATATACCTAACATAATAGCTCAACAAGAAATAATAAACGAGTCTACACCATGCCAGGTAGAACTAAAAAATTCATTCATATGTACTTAATTATTTACATACAACTATATTTGACATAATATATTATACACAGGCTAAAAACAAAAATACAATGGCCACAGACACAGCTAAAAATTACTCAACGCACAAGCAAAACGAGAAACGGGTTATCAATTCTACCAACATACTGCTATGTAATTATAGTTTAAGTGTCAAATGATATGAATTTTTTATCAGGTGGTAAACGAGGACGTTCAAACTGAAATTTCTCCATTCATAGCTGGATTGAAATCAGCCAAAAAAATGTCTTCGGTAAGTTGTAAACACATAAAAAAACAAAAATATAAGTTTATAATTTATTGATTTACAGGATGATCTTAGGCGCTTAGATCGCGATTTATCAATAGCAATAGCCACATTTAGTGATGAAGGCGTTCCTTTTAACCCAGCGTATGAGACACATTCACAGGTTGATGAAGGCAAAACAGAAGTTCAGGCTTTAAAGACTTTCACACGCAAAAAATCAGCTGGAATAGCCAAAAGAACTATGTTGTCAACTGCAACGCAAAATCGCCCCAAAAGAGACCCAAAATTTGCAGCAGCAACAATGCCACCTTACACACAGGAGAAAAGAACTCGCCGCCTAAAATTAGAGAAAAGCAGCCAACCACGTTTCAGCTTCGGCATAAATGAAGAAGAATGAAAGATGTTCTAAATGATGAATTTTGTCTTGAAGGTGTTTTATTTTGGTATATTACAATATTATAAGTGGTGAACTAAGTTTATTGTGGTTTATTAAGTATGTTAAAGTATTGTAGGAGGTGGAACTTGGATTATTGTGGTTTATTTTGGTTTATAGTTAAAAATATGTGTGGCTGAAATATTAAATTTCAAGTTTAATGAAAATCCAGTTGTAGGTATAATATATAATAACGAGATGCCTTTACTTAATTAATTACATGATAAAAATAAATTGTATATACAGGATTCAATAATGTACATTTATATGATTTACAGTAAATATTAACATATGAAAGAATAATATGCCAACCCAAAAATAAAAAGATATGAAGATCCCATACACAGTAAATTATACACATCAAGTAACTTGAAGCATAAAGACAAATAGCGGCATTTATTAAATATCAATTGAACCTTATAATCAATGCACAAGGAAATATTAGAACATTAGCATTAAAATAGATGACACAAGGTTCTAAAATACAAAGTAAAATTGTAGCATATCACAACCAAATATACAATAAAATATATCATATCATAAACTTCTTGCATGTCTTCTTTTTATGACCAAGTATTCCACATTGACCGCAACGTTGGAGGTAACGATGAACAAATTCACTAGCAGCTCGAAACCATCTTTGGTCTCCCCGTTTTAACTTTTTTTATGGGAGGATTGATAATGGCAAAACCACGAGGCAATATCCAACCACAATCATATTCAATGGGCACAAAATCCATAGAATATGTAGCTTCAAAATTTTAAATTCAACCTTGTAATAATGAGAAATAAAGTGTATAGGCTTCAAATTCAACCTGCACAATGCTGCAAAAGCATGGACGCAAGGATATAAATCAATTTTCCAAACACAGCACGAGCAAGTGAAAGTACTAACATCTACTACATTATGTATCAAGCCATCATACACTTCAAATTGATGACCATTAACTGAAAACACTTATATACAAATGAATGTTATAAATATTAATATTACTATAATCTGTCTGACAAGAATTATACGTCACAAATTCACGAAAATTAATACAATATACAAATGACAGATTAGATATAAACTAGTTTAATTATATAATAAAAAAAACCAGGATGAAAGTAAATAATATTAAACAAATTTTACATACAATGTCCTTGCCTGATCTTCAAGTTTTGAATATTGTTTGAAAGCCTTGCATGTAAGACCAGACACCATGGAAAGGATAATTGACCTTTTATCATGAAACCACTTTTGAATAAGACTCCGAAAACTCAAGACCAAAGAAGCAACATGATATCCACGCGCTTCACTCAATACCGCATTGATAGATTTAGAGATGTTAGTCGTCATTATATTAAACCTCCTACCAGAAAATCGGCACTTAGCCCACAGTTGCAGGTCCGCATCAAGAAGATATTTCTCAATCCCAAACTTGTCATGACACATAAGACGAAACCAATATTGGAAACTATTTTCAGTATAAGCCTTCGCACAATTGTAAAATAAAGGCTGAATATGAGACTTCCAAAATTTAGCTTTATTATTAGACCATAAATGTAGCATACATATAGCATATCTACTCTCAAGGTAAACATCCAAAAAAGCTTTTGGAATAGAACTATTCGTATCCGAAACTATAACCATTTCATCTCTAACACCATATGCACTTCTGACCTGAGTTAAAAACCAATTCCAAGATTTGTCATTTTCTAAATCAACAATGGCTATTGCAAGTGGAAATAATCCATTATTTCCATCTAGAACTGTAGCAAGAAGTAATGTAACTTGAAACTTGCACTTTAAATATATACCATCAACAGAAATAACAAAACTTTCAACCATTAATTGACGCACCAAGGGCCAAAAAGAAATATTTAAAGTTGCCAAATTTGTCAACTTCAATCGCAGAACATGAACCTGAATAATATAAACCACAAAATAAACGAAAATAAACTTAAATTAAAGAAACACCATATTAACGTACAATAGTAAAAATGATAAATAAACAAAAGTAAACCGCAATTACTTGGATTTTTTGCTTGATAAGGTCTGCGACAACATGAAGATGAGAATACGAATCCTTAAAATTCCCACGAATTTCTGTCAAAATATGATTCCTTCATTTCCAGGCCTTAAATTAACTGACTTCAACCTTAAGGCGATTATGCATTAACTCCATTACAGTCTTAGGTTTAAAATCGGAACTACTAGCACCCGAAAAAACCGGTTTGATGTACCTACTAATCAGGACGAAGAACATTGTCGATGTTTTGCAAAACAAAATTGGCCAGAGCAATTATGAGTGTTATTTACAAATGTAATAGCCCAAACAGCAGAGTCTCCTATCACAACCGCATTTAAAAACCAAGAACAATTTGAATTTTTGCAGACTAACGAATATCTTGTTTGGCTTGATCTAGATGTAGAGAATTCAAAATTATTCATAATAGCATGAATATGACAAGCATCAATCATGAACTTCTTGCTCACAAATAACATGTTTACACTAAACTCCATAGATAGAGGAAATTTTTCAACATCTTGATTTCCAATTCAGACAAAATCAGTGCGATCATGATCCATTTCAGATGAAGAAAAAGGATTGATGGCCGCAGTAGAAACCGTTAAAAAAATCATTAGATCACAATAATATTCATAAACACAATACAGTCTCCTGTTAAAATTACAAATTGAAAGCGGTAGAAATGCGAGTTGTCAATAAAAGAATCTAAAGATATATAACAGTAATAATCAACAAAAATATAAAATAAAGAAAGTAAATTAACCAAAATTAACGTACCACAAAATTTTCCAGTCGAAAATGATACAAGTAATGATGAATTTGATATTACAGATATGCTGCCTTTTAAAAAAAAAATACTTTAAACGGTCAGAGAGTTTATTACAAACTAAAAGAACGGTTTAAAAGCAATTATAAACAACATAATTAAATTTAAAATTACCGCAAATAAACAAGCGAAAAATGAAACAGCGTCAATAACAAGATGCTATAACGGCTTCAAATAAAACAGAGTAAAAACAATTAAAGCGGAAAATAAAAAGAAAATGGTTTTGATTATTTTTAACACCTAAAAATAATATTTTATTAATAAATTGAAAGGGTACAATTGGAAGTAAAAAAAAAGCCACTTCATTTATTTTGGCTATATTTTAAAAATTGCTAGAAGGATGACTATAAAGGAATTGTGCTATTTAGTCATTTTTCATCGATTAATCATATTGTAATTGGTAACCGAAATGAGCCCCACAATTTCCATTTGGAATTTTATACATCGAATGTCAATATACCACAAATTAATGTTTTCCACTTTGTATATTGCTTGAGATCACGAATACAGCAATGAGTGTCTTGACTTTACTCAACAATTTTTATTCGTCCCTGTCCCACCATAACATTAAGCAGATATGCATCAAGATATATTTATTAACTTTTTGACTACTTTTCTCTACGGTTTATACTTTATCCATGGAAGACGGAACAATGCTAAGTGTACGGCTATTAATGGTGCTTTTATACGGACAACTGCACGCATAATAATGTTTCTTCACGATAAATAATTAATAAGTTAAAAGTATACAGTTACTTAACTGGATGGATTCACGACGTTTAAATCCAAAGTTTATACATGGATTGCATTCAGCAGAATAAAAGATGTTGTTTTAGAAATTAACCAAAATGTCGGCACTTTTTTTTTATTTAAAAAAATTCAGTTAATTATTAAAAAAAATGATGAAAAATCATTTTTCAGCATTAATGATAAAATTAATCATGAAAGTTAATTTATACACCGCCTAAAATCAGCTGGCCAAGCGACCCCATGTTCCTAGAGTCGTGCGATCTCTGTGGAAAATCGGTTAATAATTAGCCTATAAATAATGAACTATATTTAATATGGCGGAATAACAAAATTTCAATTTAATATGAGAAACTCGTTTCGTAACATATTCAATTAATCATAACGCTAAAAACGATCCTATCATGTAAAAATATCAAACCACGCAAACAGACAATTCCACACATCCAGATTCTTATAACTATCCACACAATCAATATGAGTAGAATTTAGAGATCACTTACGGCTGTCGTCGTCAACTTCACGAGTCGATCTTCTGTCTTCAATATGTGAGATCGGATATGCGTCACATGTAGAGTTGCTAGGGTTTCGTCTGAATCCCGCGCGCGTGTCTTTGAGTGGTCGGTCATGTGTTTCGGATTTCACTCAAACTACCACGAAATGGAGTCAACGAAAAGATCACCGGATTTTTGTGATAATAAGAGGGTTGGCTCTTTTATGAACAAGGAAGAAGAAATGATCACTCAAAAAATAAAAGACGAAAAGAGAAAACAGTTTTCTCTCCTTTTAGGTTCGGTGAAGATAAGAGTTTTCTTACCTTGAGATTTCCGAAAATCCACTCTCTCTCTCTCTCTAAGATTCGGTTGCTCTTTCTCTCTCCCTAGGGAGTGCTGGTCGAAATTATAATTAGGGTTAGGGGAGAGAGAAATTTTTGTCAGATAACAGGCTTAGGTTAAGTTAAGCCCATTAATTCCTTTCTTTAATTTGAAGCGATATTCAGCCTATTAAACCTGTAGGTTGCCTGACCAAACTCTACAAATTAATCCAATTTTTTCGTTTTAATTATTTCTAAGATAATGCTTGATTAAATTAGAATATCTTATTGATTCTGATGACACGTCATCAAGAAATTAATTATGTATATCTTTAATTAAATTTGAAATCGTATTATTATCAATCTAATCATACGATTTGATTCATTAAATAAAAGTGATCAAAATTAAAATAACTATTTATTTATTTAATCACGAAAGATATAATTAATTTAGAGTAAATCATAATTTACGTTCAATGAGAAAATAATTAAATTGATTTAGTACTTAAAAATATTTCAATTCAATAATTGAACTTAAAACATGATTTCAACAAATCATTTTTACATATTTTTATACTTGTTTTTTCATCTAAATCTCGTCCGAGAGTCTAACGTTGAGACCTGATGGACCCCACATGAACGAAACTTTAGAATAAAGTTCGGGCATAAAAGTTCACAAATTTTTCCCGAATTTTAATTCTTAATTTAGGTCGATTCTACTAAAGGACCAATATTGAATATCTCTAAGTTCATATGAATTTAATTTTCAGTTGATGTGATACAACTGTTCTTCACATGATCCACGGTGTATTTTACGATATTACCATTGTGTGTATCATTAACTAAGAGAGATGTCACAACATGTCACATGTTTTATTCAGAGAATGTTTTATTCATAGAATACCAGGCCCGGTTTATTCGCTCACACTCTCATAACAAAGCAGGGTGTGATACTAATGCCGTAGGATTCTTACAACACAAATTCCATATATGTGAACCACATAATTCAACGAGACAATATTATGACACCAATTTTCGGGTCTATAAAAACTCATTTAGATATTGTCCATTGACTATTCAAATGCCATAAAGTGTCACAAGAAAATATGTACTCCCTTCATGATTCAAGTAATTATGAAAATACCACTCGTTTGTGATTTTGAAGTTTCGAGTAATATAACGGTTTTATCTCAAACTTCAAAGTGTCATAGGTCATCTTCAATGATTTCATCAAGACATCAAGAATAAATTCCAGAGTCACAACTCTCTAAATCACAAGATAAGATATTGTTAATTTATTCAAACAATCATTACTCAGATACGATTACCCTATCGATCTTTAGATTGTGAACTATTATTTTACACTAGTCAAGAGAATGTATCTTGTCAAGAATGTACTTAACACAGTTTCAGGGCGTATACATACAAACATAAACACAATTTTAAATAAGAATAAATATTTAAATTTTTAGTTAACTTTAAGCAAAAAGAATACAAATGTATTAAATGTCTTATGTCTCCTTTGTCGGCATAAATCTCAACATCTTCTACGTCCAGACTCGACGAGTTGGCCATAACAATTTAGTGCTTATAAGGCCGGCCAAAACCCTCTTTGATTGCGCTTTTAGGGGCTGGTCAAGACTTGCTCTCGCTTATAAGGGCCGATATGCCTCCCTTTTCCGCGCTGATAAAGGGATGGCCAAAGTCATCCCCTCCAAGGTGATGGCTCCTGAAAACACATAAACAGAGGGTCTGACACTCTTGATCCATCTCATGTTGGACGATTAAACTCTATAAAGACAAACAATTCTTCAACAATTTGAGCATCATGAAGAGGAAGAACGAAACGCAGAATACCGAGGACGCTTTTGAGAAATCAATGCTATCCTTTGACGACCTGAGCGTAGCTCTTAAGACTTCTGCTCAAGGGTTTTGGATTATACCCATCTCGGAATACAAAAGCGATCTGAGGTTTCATAACTGATGCGCAACGCTCACTCCAACCCAGCTTCAATATACGAACAATATTCAATAAGTTTTATAACAAAAAATTATTTAAAAAAACATTACAAGATAGGGAGAGATGGTAAATGTCGATGTCCGATTCGGTTCCCACAACAATCACAAGAATATAGATTAAAATTAAGATATAGTTCGTATATATATTTTATGGATCTCAAGGATTCATCATAAATAGAATAAAAATAAGCCACAAATAAGAAATGAAGAGAAATAATAGTAACAAATAGAATATTATTGATTGGCTCGAAAGTACAAGGAATGAATCGAGCTAAAAACAAAAATTCTTAATTCGACCAAGTATATAGTAATCAGCGAATGCGTAATCAGTGGTGAAAAATATATGACGTGGTGAAAACTTCCTCGTATCTTTCTATTTATAGGCAAAGTCAGCATATCTTGTCCGTTGATTTTGAATAGCACGTGGCGACCTAGGAGCGTTCCGTGGTGCCACTTGTGCGACGACGTGTTGAGCTGTTGAAGAATAGGTAGATTGTGGAACTTGTTGTTACGTGCTTTGCTGGATAGTTAGCCATCATTTGACCGAGTCTTCCATGCTGAGCTGGAGGATTTGCTAAAAATTGACATATTCTCCTGCGCTGAATCGAAGAAGTGTTGGGTTGATCGTTGGTGTGTATTGGATTTCTTAGGCATGATGGACTGCAATAATTTTGCGTTATAATTATAGGCTGGACATCGGCCCAACTCGGATCAAAAATTTATGGGGTGTTTTTGTTCACCCACGGTAACCGAATGTTTAAGTGAACATAAAATTTTGAAACAACCTAATTGGGTTTTCTATAAAGGAATTTATGTCCATTTTTTGTTTTAAAGATCCAATTTCGGGTACAAGTGCAAAAATAAATTTATTCAGACTATTTTGACATTTATAAAGTGTAGAAAATAAAATTTAAGCTGACTGTAAAAGTATTAATTTTGTATAAACATTAAAATTATAATCTATACAACGTACAATAAAACAAATAGTAGAAAGACGGTTCATGATTAATAATATACATTTTCAACTTCATGATTTTCCCAGCAATTATAGCCTTTTAAAATTAAAATCATAACTAATCGTTCATAATTTATTTACCTTTTCCTAGATATTTTAATTTCTTGATCTCTCAGATAATCAAGATTCTCTCGGTCAATAAGAGGATTAGTACTGAAGAACAAGAATACACGTAGTTAAGGTTAGTGCTCCATTGAAAGTAGGAAGTTTAGTTTCTTTCTTAAGTGCATTATCCTAAGTCTAATAGTACTTTAAGGTGGTAGCGGAGTCTGTGAGTTTTTTGTAGGGAATCATTTGAGTCTTTGAGAGCTCTTGTAAGATTTAGAGTGGAAAACATAGGTGAGATTCTTGTTGGAAACATTTTTTCAACTGATCTTAGTGAGTTTAGATTAGAAATACAGATGTGAGATTGCAACTTAGGCCGCATAGTTCCATTCTTGTTTATGTTAGAAATAACTTTAACTTACTTGACAAGTAATATGGTAATAACAAAGAAAAATGTCATTAGAAAGAAAATGCTTTGAAGAACTATTCTTAGCGGGAAAAGTCATATCGCAAAAGGCTCTAGGATGGGAACCAAACGCATCTTCGAAGTCTCTTATGGTATGTGCAGATGCATGAAAAGATAGGCGGTGAAGGCGATAAAGTTGGGGATCTTTCAGTTCCAATTTAATAGTTATGAAGGTGCAAATAAAATAATGTGAGGCGTACCATGGCTAATCAAGGGCCTTCAAATAATTATAACTGAATGGAATCCAATGAAGATAATAGAATAAACAGAGACGCATACAAACGGAGACGAAGCCACATTAGCTGCCAGTTCACCAATGGACCAAAGAAATAGAAATAGTGGATCTAAGTAATCACCGGCCAAGTTGAACACCAAAAATATAAGTAATTAATAGAAAAATAGGAAAAAAGCTGAAACCCGACAACAATTACAAGGTAGATAAAAGAAGAATCACACAGTCACTTTATTTTGATGATAAAAACAATTCCCAGCTGGGTGTGGTCACCAAAGTTGATAAACAACTTCATATTCTCTTTAGAGAGTGTCACGAGATTAAAGAAAGCTCGTCTGAACTCTATTATGAGAAGGGCTAAGAAGTCTAAGTGAGCCACGTCTTCGAAATACCACCTTGAAATTAATGGATTGACTTGAAATTAGTGAAGAAGCTACAAATGAATAAATAAGAAAAACCACTCCAACCATCAAAAACCAAGAAAAAAGAAAGAAAATAACCTCAAAAAATATTTAAAAATGAATAAATAAAATATACGAGGAAAGCATAAGCCACTAGAAAATATGGCTTGGATGCTAAGCAAGGGGCTACTCTTAAGTCAAACATGGCTAATTTCTTTGACAAAGGTACTGCTTTTGAGAATACAAATATCAAAGGCAAACAGAAGGCGATTGTCAAAATTGGAAAAAAAATGGGAAGGACAAAGGTATGTACCATGCAAAATTAGGCAGAAGAAACCATTCATAATCTTATCAACCGGACTCTTTTAGGAGTCATTGAGACAAACATGGTCGAGGAGACGGGCCTTAACAACCTCCTACATGGTCAATGTTAGCCACCTCTTAGATTTGCGAGAAACTTGGTGGAGGACGCTGTGGGCAGCCTCGTTACGGAAGGGTGACCAGACATTTTAATATTAATGGAGGTATATGCATTTTGTGAAGAAGACGACTTAACATTGACATATAGAAGGCTTAACATTGACATATAGAAGGCTTAACATTGACATATAGAATTCGTCTAATGCTTTCATATGGGAAATCATCTGAGGTGAAACAAGAGAAGAAGAATGGGACCTCTACGCGATGTATAGTCCCACTTATAGGGATAAAAAACACTCAATTTTGGAAGAATTTGGCAAAGATGGTGGGAAAGCATAGAAGACCATGGGCATTTTTGGGAGACCTAAAATTGATCCTAAACTAAAAGGAGAAGTGAGGGGAAATTCCAATTAGTTTCAATACTTTAATAGTTCATGAGTTCTATAGGTAGCATCGATGTTGGGGCAATTGGGGGCTGATATACATGGTCCAATGGTCAACCAGGGAACAAACGGATTATAAAGAGATTGGATCGGGTGTTGGTAAGTCGTGATTTGATTTTCAATTTCTCCGAAGCAGGGTTAAAACTACCCGATCATCGCTTCTGATCTTGGCCATTTCCATCTAGATACATTTATGTTTTATGAGAAAGGTAAGAGACCATTTCCATTTTTGAAGCTTGATCTATTGAGGAAGATTGTAGGGATGAAGTTTCAAGAACTTGGTGGGGGTACACAAGGACCATAAACTTCAATCTCATGGAGAAAATCAAGTCAGTGGGTAACACCTTAAAGAAATGAAAAAAAAAGAACTGGTCAAGCCTAAATAAGAGAAAGTACGTGTGCAAAAAAAGACTTCAGTAGATTTAAATACACTAAAATACACAGGTAGTGAAGAAAATAGTTTAAAGATTAAATTTTAGAAATGAAAAAGAATAACGGAGAAAGTTTGGAGGCAAAAGTCTCTAGATATTTGGCTGAGAGAAGGTAATTCTTGTTGGAATAGGTGTAGGGTTGAAGAAAGATTTATCATTAATCATATTAATGGCAGAATATAAAAATTTCTTTTAGAAGTAAAACAAATTTTACTAACCTAGATAAAAAGCATATACATGTTATAAATTAAAAGCATTATTAAACCTACTTGAATACGAACCTTTCTTGTGTCTTCAAACTCGAAATGTCTCGGGAAAGGTAGATCTTCTCTTCTAGCTTGATTCATTCAAACCTAAACAAGAACTTGAGAAACCTAAGATTTCTATTACAATAGTCTATATAGAGGTTTAGAAAGATTTGTGTGTGGGCACAATTAAACAATATGAACCAAGAACAATTCTTGGATCATAAGCTAATTCTCTAGATCAAGTATGGATCTAGGTGCAAAATAAGAAGAGTATTTTTTAGAGAGAGAGAGAGAGAGGGTCGGCCAAAAGAGGGAGAGAGCAAGAATAAAGCTTAACCTTCACATCTCTATGTGAGGCTCTATTTATAGGATAAGGAAATATCCATAAAGATCAATTATTCATTCATGAATGAATAATGTATTCATGACACAATATTTGATTTTCCTTTCCCCTTTCCCTAATAGTTTGGCCGACCATACACCTTGCATTAGTGAGGAAATTTGTTTCCTCACTTAGCACATTTGTTTCCTTCTCAAGGAAATTTCATTTCCCTTTTTCTTTTGGGTAATTATCCTTATAAGAAAAAGGAAATAAAACTCTCTTCTTGATGCACTATCTTGACCGAACTCTACCTAGGGGAGGAGCATCTAGATGCTTCCTTATTTCTTTTAATACAATTCTTAAAATACCCATTGTAGAATTATAATTGCACAAATAACGAAATTAATTTCATAATGCCTTAAACGACTTTTCGGCTTTAGAAAATAATTTATATTTTCATCAAATGAAAATATTCAAAATCTTATTTTGACATTCACATCATTTTATGTCCTTGTGGACAAAAATACCCTTTAGACATTTTCCGAGAAAAAGTCTAGTTCAACACTTGAACTTATTTTTACTTAGCTTCTAGTTTAACAATCCTACTCTAATGACCTGTAATAGTGACCTTATGGATCCAAATGAACAAAGCTTGAGCTTCTATACTCGGACTCAAAAGTTCTCAAACCTTTTCCGAGTATTAGCTTAATGTCGACTGACTCCACTAAAGAGTCGACACTGAGAATCTCTCGGTTCAAATGAATTTATTTTCTACTCAAATTCAACTTAATTATATTGAGCGGATCCATTGAATTTTATCTATGTTTACCCTTCATGAATATCATCAACTAGTTCGGATTTATAAAATTACCATTTTACCCTTCTAGTTGTTATTTCTTCAACCCCTTTAGTACTTGTGAATAAGTTAGAAACAATGTATTGACGAGGAGCTAACAAGTCACATTGTTTCATACAAATAAAGTCGCTACTTAAATTTGAACACTGCGCAGTTCATTTATTCACAATCCAAGTAATAAAGCATGAGGTGGTATATATTGCATCTCAGCAATCTTGTACATGAATTCCATATCTATGAGAACTTCATAAAGTTGGTTTACGACATCTTCATAACTTAATATCTCACCAATAGGCCTTGTCTAGATCACGCAATGGACCTAGAAATTGACTTTCTCAAATGAGAGTATGAATGCTATGAAATGACATGTCTCATTTCAGGATTTAGGTAAGCATGATGCGATTCATACATAGTGACCTTGAGATAGAAGATGTTAAATGGTTTGTTCTTCTATTGTCTCTAAAGGTGCACTGGTCAATTCAATATCTTCGAAAGACACACTGGAAGAACTATAGAGTTCCTAACTCTTTATACCTCGTAACCAGACATCCTAGATTCTTCCAACAATCATACTGGGATCAATAGTCCGTTGATCTTTAGATTGGGAATATATCGTTTTAGTCAATTCATGAAGAGTTTGTTCACGCAAATCTACATTTGTCTCTTCATACATTGTTAGGTTTGATTTAGAACTATAAGACTATTGAATATCATAAATCTTCAATCAAACTAAAAAAAGGAAGGAATGAACGTTTCAACTTTTATTGATTTAATCAGCAAATTACAAAGATTTATATATTATATCAATATGTAAATAAACAATCTTCTAGTAAGGACTTTACAAAGATTTATATATTACATCAATATGTAAATAAACAATCTTCTTGTGGGCATCTCTGCCAACAAACTCCCACTTGACTCAAAGAAGATGAGAGTAGTCCTTCTTGCCTAATTCGTCTTGATGTTGGTCGAAGACCTTGTTGGATAGGGCCTTGGTGAATGGATCTGCCAGGTTCTCAACCATTGAGATTTTATTCACCTCCACGTCTCCGCGCTGCACGATCTCTCTAATCAAATGGTATTTCCTCTCAATATGCTTAGAGCGGTTATGGCTTCTAGGTTCCTTTGAGTTAGCAACAGCCCCACTATTATCACAATAAAGTGTCATGGGCTCGTTGACATTTGGAACAACTTCCAAATACTTAAGGAATTTTCTAAGCCATACAACCTCTTTGGATGCTTCACAAGCAGCCATATATTATGCTTCCATGGTGGAGTCAGCAATGCAAGATTGCTTGATACTCCTCCAAACTACAGACCCACCATTCAGGATGAACACAGATCCTGAAGTGGATTTCCTGGAATCCTTATCCGCCTGAAAGTCGGAATCGGTATACCTGGTCATAATCAGGTCAATACCTGAATATGTAAGCATCAAGTTCCTAGTTCTCCGAAGATACTTAAGAACATGCTTAACAACAACCCGGTGCTCTGGTCCAGGATTTGATTGGAAACGGCTAACTACGCCGGCAGCGAAACATATATCCGGTCTAGTGCACAACATTTCATACATGAGACTTTTTACGGCTGAGGCATAGGGAATCTTTCTCATGTCCTCAATCTCTTGTGCAGTCTTGGGAGACTGGTCCTTAGAGAGTGAGACTCCATGTCTAAAGGGGTTTAGGACCTTCTTGGAATTTTGTATGGCGAAGCGATCCAACACCTTATCTATATAAGTGCCAGAGATGTGTTGATTTTATTAGATCAGAGGAGTCATTAAGTTTGATCCTCTTGGGTTCCCTAATTAGATCATTATCTATTTCAATGTCTAAGAGCAAAGGTTGTGTAGGATAAAGATAGTATAAACCATTCTTTAAACATGCATCAGTGACAAATGAATTGGAAGAAGTAATACGAATTCCATTATCAATAAACTTTAAATAATAATTCTGCTCAACCATTTGAGCTACAGATATTAAGTTTTTCCCAAAGGAAGGAACATAATACACATTATTCAAATTTAAAGTCATGTCTTCGAAAGACAGTGTCACGGATCCCACAGCCTTAGCATACACCAAGCTCCCGTCATCCCACTTGAAACAGAAGTTGCCATCCGCTAAGCTTTTGCTTTTCCTGAACCTATTCAAGGAACAACAAATTTGGTTAGTAGCAGTGGAGTCAATAATCCACGATGATACATTATAAGCTACTAAACAAGCTTCGGTAATCATTACAATACTTTTCCCTTTAGTCTTGAGGTAGGCAAGACAGTTTCTATGCTAGAGTCCCTCAGCGGTGTGAACCTCCTTCATCAGCTTGGTAACAGTGTACCCTAGCTTATTGACAAAGTAATTCAGCTTTAAAGTATTGAAAGATTGAGCGAGAGTTTCCAAGATCATATCTATTTTGTTTCTCCATTAATCCCAGATCAAAGGATTTCCATGTCATTGAGATAACTTATGATCAGTATCATGTTTTCTCTAACAGGAGTCCTAGCTTTCATAAGACAGTTCACAAACTGTCGAACTGCTTGTTATCTAGCATGGCGCCTTTGCCCTTCAAACATCTCATTGAGATTGAAGAGCATGGTTTAGGCTGAATCAATATCACGATGATGTTGTTGCAACATATTGTTCATCGATGCTAAAACATAGCATCTCACAATCTCATCTGATCGGATTCAGGCTGCTAGGGCGCCCTTGTCCTCTTAAGTTGAATCATTATTTG
Source organism: Urtica urens (assembly GCA_958296335.1). Lineage (NCBI taxonomy): Eukaryota > Viridiplantae > Streptophyta > Magnoliopsida > Rosales > Urticaceae > Urtica > Urtica urens. Next base: position 20,794,483 of record OY282523.1, on the reverse strand, counting down.
TTTTAGGAAGACATGGGGTACCTAATTCATGATCGGAGGTTATGTTTCTAATTTACGTAGTTTTTCGTTACAATTAATTCGAGGAAATGATGATTTAGAAAGTGTTTAGAGACATGTTGCTGATAGTTGAAACAATTTATGATTAGTCTTTTGTTTAGGATTTTACGTTTAATTTTATTTAGACAAGGAAAAAATCCAAAGGTCTTATGAACAACATGACACTTTAATACTTCGAGGGAAGGCCGCAAAGAGTCGCCTTTCATAAGTAAATGACACATCATTAATGCATAGTCATAATGTCAATACATCAGTGTTTGACTAGCCACATTATAAAAATGTTTGATCACTCAAAACTTTTCGCAGGGCCTCGAGGGAGGATTACTACAGTTTCAGTCTAAGTGTGTAACAAACAACTTAGTTCAACAAGATCTACTTTGAAAACAATCCGCAAAGGGGAGGCCTTGTCTCATTGTTTCACTTTTGAACATAGCTATAAAAGCAATGTTAGGAGCAATGCGTCTATGAGTACTCTCATTTAAGAGAGGGCCACGAGGGTGACTCTTAGTCCGGCGACATGTGCACTTCACATTAGTGTTAGGGATCGCGGGTTGCAAACAATAAGTACAACCCTCCCACTTAGTTTTTCAGGAAAAATAAGGCGATACTGGTGTAAAGTATAAACTTTTGTGTCACTGGATTGTACAAATTTAAGGGATATAACGAGCTTCCTTTGTTGCAAGTAAATCTTTAGTCGATCGGAAGTCCAATGAAATCAAATTATTTAAATTACGTTAAGGGAATGAAATATCTTGGAGTTATTAAAGGATAATAACAAATTCCGAGAGACCTTAACTATATTTAAATTAATAAGTGTAACGAGAAAATTCTTGAGTTAGTCACAAATTAACTATCTATTTTTATCATAGATTTATGGACATCATTTTGTGACAAGGATCTAACTGTTACCAAAATTAAGGACTTAAATGTCAAAAAAAGTAAATTTGGGGTCATTTCGTAAAAGCTGAGGAATGGAGGACTTAAGTGAGTAATTACTGAAAACTGAAAAGGGTCTTTCAGCCCTCACCCTTGTTATGCACGACCAAATGAAGAAAAATACATTTGAAGCCACCCAAAATAAGGAATAGAGAGAGACGAAGAAGAATGAGAAGAGAGTTTAGAGAGAGAGTGAAGATCTTCGCCGGAAAATCAAGGAAATCGGCCGGAGACGGAGGTTGTCGGAGATTTAAGGTAGGAAACCTCTCCGATTCCTTTCATTTCTTCCGATTGGCTGAGCTCCGATTCTCACAAAATCTAGGGTTCGTCCATGGTTTTGTTTTCCCTCTTTGTTTCTCTAGTTTCGTGGTGATTCAGCGAAGAAGAAGGGTGGAATTATACTTTGTTACGTGTTTTCAACGACGTGAAGGTATTGATTTTCAAAACCCCCAATTTTTATTTTCGGATTAGAGTTCTTCATCCGAATTTGGGGATTTCGTGTTTGATGATTAGACTCATGGTTTATGATATGTTTGAGGTCGGAATTGAGAAGGATTAAGTTTGGGTTCGTTTTGAATTGAGTTTGAAAATTTGGAAAAAATAGATATCTCCGACCTGATTCTTAATCGTGGTCAACGCCTCACCTGCGAGTGAGATTATTTTCTGATAGTATTTTTGGTGGACAGTAGATGTTCTGGGCTTTCTAAAATGTATAAGAACGTGAAATTTCGATTAGTAACGAAGGAGATATGAATTTTTGAAGTTGTGATTCAAAACTTGTGAAATCTGAGAACCGAATCCGCGAATTTTGTTATTTCGAGATGTTTTTGAGATAGCAATTCTACTTCAAATTTAACTTGTAATATGTCAATGGAAAACTAAAGATGTCTACTTTATTTAGGAATTGGAATTGATTGAATTGGAGTTTTGTATCTTGAGATATACGTTGTCCGAGGAGTAGCGGAACTGCTGTGCGGGTGTCGACGAGGCGAGGTCGGACCAGGCCGATAAAAGAAAGGCCTTTCGGCTTTGGCTCGGAGGCTCGTGCAATGTTCGTTCAGCGTGTGACGAGTCGAGAAATTCCCGAGTCTTGACTCGAAATGATTATGAACCGTTAAATATTTGTACGAGTCGTTTAATGTATTATTAATTATAGAACTATTATATTGTTAATGATTAAGAATTTCAATTTTAAGTTTTATTGGATGTGAACTATTGGAAAATATTAATAATATTACTATTAAACTCGTTGATCATTCACGTAATTAGTTAAAAGTTTATCTTGGTTATATATCAAAAATCGAGTTCGACTATAGGCTCGGCTCTTTTAGTATGAAGAAAAAAAAGAGAGAATATCAACGAGAAATATTATATATACGTTCTTTTCTTTAGTTTCGACTCTCGGGAATCTATTATAAACTATGGGACTTGCCCAGTTATAAGAGTAGATGGTCGAATAATATAGGACGTTCTTATGTTATTTCCTATGTTTTGTTTTGATTTGAGTGTTTGTATGCCGTTAACCGAGACGTTAGGGGTAGCGCAACTAGGGGAACGTTTTGAATACATTTGAAGTGAACTTTGTTCTAGTAAGAATTTGTTCGTTAGTATGTCGATGAACGAGATACTAAGTACCATCGACATTCAATCTTTCTCTTCTTTAGATAAGTCCAGATCGTTGCAAGGATAGCAGCGAGCGTAAAGGTGGTACGTGGACGAAACTACGTGAAGTAAGGAAACGACTCTTTTTGTAAAAAAGGACTCGAGATTCAAAAGAATCGTATCCAGGTAAGTAGAAACCTTTCAACTGTATCACAAGAATGGTGTGTTGTGTGTTGTTTGTATGCTTGCATTTACATGATATCTGTTTGTTGAGTTGATTGCATTTGCATACATGTGCATATTTTATTAAAAGGAAGTGAAAACAGTTTGAATTGAGAATGGGGTTTTCAAAAAATGGTGATGTGTTGTGGGTCGTTCATGGATGGCTTGGCTGGTTCCTAGGATCGGGGAACCAGTTCGGTTAACTCCTAGGATCAGGGACTTAACCATGGCCCGTGAGATAGGATTGGTCTCACGAGTCGTTGGGCCATATGTAGTACTGGGTACCGTTGGCCGCGACTGCCAAACCATATGTAGTCTGGGACCTTATGGTTTTGGTTCGAGTGAGTCATACATGTATGTGAGACAAGCCATGGTGAACCTCTTACAACACATGCCACGCGCGCGAGTAAGTAAAGTTATCAAATGAGAAAAGATGAAAAGAACGGATTGAGTTGTAATTGACATTCATATCATATGCATCGTTTCTCCTTACTAGGCGTTAGCTCACTCAATTTTTGTGATACAGGTAAGGAGTGTGAATAAAATACGTAGGTGCAATAGCGGGTTGACTGAAAGGCGCCTCCACACGGGCAAGACCTCGTATATGAACTAGTTTGACCTGATGGGCGTTATTTTGAGTAATGTTTTGTGAACTGTGTGTGAATAGAAATATAGTATGAATGTTTATATTGTGTGATGTGTGCCTAAACCTAGAGGTTTGATGTTTTAGGAGTTTGTTATGTTATATATATATATATAAACTAGGTGTTGCTAGACTTCAAGTTAATACAATGTTATCTTGTATGCTGATATGAAAAGTTGTCACACGACATGTCGTTTATACTTTGAACACAAAAAAAAAAAAAATTCCAACTTTTGAGGGAATGGTAAACGACTTGTGCGGGTGTGACAAAGTTTGGTATCAGAGCCAGGTTTAAAATAAATCGATTATATAGACGGTTCATATACGAGTATTGCCAAGTGGGGACGTGCCGTCAACCAGTAAGTTGTTTGTGCATTCTTTCTAAATTTTACTTTGTTGTTAGGTCGATAGCTTGAGTAAGTCCCATGTTCTGGTAACGTTTTCAGAATCTTCCATTCTTGTTTGTTTTAAGGCTCTTAGTAAAGATTCTGGTACATGAATAGGTTTTGGGTAAAGAGATATGGCTGAAAGTGGAGAACGCATTTTAGGGGTCGAGGCGGAGGTATGCCCAGCTGAGCGAGATCGTGTTGATCGACTAGCCGAAATCGTTGAGAGATTTTTAGTTCGAGATTTGAGGCGCGAGGCTGAAGTGCGTGAGCCTCCACTGAGACCTGGCGCATTAGAGATGGCTGGAGAGAGGTTTCAGAGGCTGAATCCTCGAATTTTTGAAGGAGACGTTGACCCAATGGTAGTAGAGAATTGGCTTCGAACCATGGAGAGAATGTTCGACTATGCAAGGGTTCCTATTGAAGCCAAAGTGTCATGCACGGTGTTCTACCTTCGAGATAATGCGGGCTATTGGTGGGATACAATGGTCAGGGTGCATGATCTCACGGCCATGACATGGGATACTTTCAAAGGGTTGTTCGAGACGAAATATGTCACAAAAGCAGCTCGAGCAGCTAAGAAGAACGAGTTCATGAATCTGAAGCAGCGCGACCTGTCCGTCGATGAATATGTCCGTAAGTTTGAGGAGTTATCTCGTTATGCTCCACACATGGTATGCACTGAGGAGCTAAAGGTCGAGCAGCTTGTAGAAGGATTACGGTCAGAGATATTTAGAGATGTCTATGTTGGAGAGACCGAAGGTATGACCTATTCAGTTGCCATTCTGAAGGCTTTGAAGGCTGAAATCTCGTTGAAGAAAATTGAAGAAGAGCGTAAGGAAAAGGAGTCAGAGAGGAGGGCTACTAGAGAGAAAGAAGCGGCAGGGAAGGGAAATCAACCAAGATTTAGGCCAAGTTACCCACCGATCAAGGGTGGTCAACCATCATGGAATGCTGCCAACAAGAAACGAAACCAAGACGCTCAAGTGCAACGGCAGAATCGAGGAAGATGGGAACCAAAGCGTTTCAGAGGAAATAATCAAGGTCAATCATTCACCCCATCAAATCCGAAACCCAAGTGCCCAAAATGTGGAAGATACCATATTGGAGTTTGCATGGATGGACCAGGAGCGTGTTACAATTGTGGAAAGATGGGGCACTTTGCAAGAGATTGCCCTGTTAAGCCAGATGAAAGTCATAAGTTGAAAGCTAGAGTCTTCTAACTGACTCAAGAAGAAGCAGATGCAAACCCTTCAGTCGTGTCAGGTAACATGCTGATCTGTGGAATCCTTGTTTACACCTTATTTGATTCTGGAGCCACACATTCTTTTATATCATCAACGTGTGCTAAAAAGTTAGGAAACCCAATAGATGTCATGAATGTACACTATAGTGTCTCAACCCCATCTGGAGAGTCACTCAATTCGGACGAAGTTCTTCATAAGTGTCCAATTGTTGTGGATGAGAGAGAATTGTATGCAGACTTGGTTGTGCTAAACTTGCACGACTATGATGTTATTCTGGGAATGGACTGGTTGTCTAAACACTATGCCTCCATAGATTGTAAGAGGAAGATAGTGTCGTTTAGGCCACCCAATCAATATGAATTCTCATTTATGGGGAATGCCAATACATTGAGAACGCCTCTCTTCTCGGCGGTGAAGGCACATAGGTTGTTGGAATGGGGGATGTGTTGGTTTCTTAGCTAGTGTGGTAGACACAAAAGTCGAGTCCAAGCTTTATTTCGTGGATGTGCCTATAGTTAATGAATTTATGGATGTTTTTCCCGAGGACTTGCCTGGGTTGCCTCCGGATCGAGATATTGAGTTTGTTATCGATTTGATTCCCGGAACTGTTCCTATATCTAAAACTCCATACCGAATGGCCCCGGTAGAGTTAAAAGAGCTTAAAGTCCAATTACAAGAGTTATTGGATAAAGGCTTTATTCGTCCTACCTTTTCTCCATGGGGAGCCTCAGTATTGTTCGTTAAGAAGAAAGATGGGACTATGCGACTATGCATCGACTATAGGGAGCTCAACAAGGTCACGATCAAGAACAAATACCCACTTCCAAGGATTGATGATTTGTTCGATCAACTGCAAGGAGCTGCAATATTTTCAAAGATCGACTTGAGAAGTGGTTATCATCAGTTGAAAGTCAGGGTTGAGGATATCCCGAAAATGGCTTTCAGGACAAGATATGGACACTATGAGTTTCTAGTCATGTCTTTTGGATTAACAAACACCCCTGCTGCTTTCATGGATCTAATGAACCGAGTCTTCAAGGATTTATTGGATAAGTTCGTCATAGTCTTCATTGATGATATCCTTATATATTCTCGCACAAAAGAAGAACACTCAGAGCATTTAAAGCTAGTCTTGGAATGGCTGAGGGTCAATCAGCTCTACGCAAAGTTCAAAAAGTGTGAATTTTGGATCGATCAAGTGGCATTTTTGGGTCATGTTGTCTCAAAGGAGGGTATTGTTGTAGATTTGTCAAAGGTTGAAGCTGTTAGCAAGTGGCCTCAACCAAAGAATGCCACCGAGATTCGTAGTTTCTTGGGTCTAGCGGGTTATTATCGGAGATTTGTGGAAGGATTTGCAAAGCTTTCCGTACCACTTGCGCGTTTGACTCGCAAGAACGTGAAGTTTCAATGGTCCGACGCGTGTGAGAAGAGCTTTAAAGAGCTAAAGCATAGACTAGTGTCAGCCCCAATATTGACTATTCCAATCCTATCGCAAGGATTCGTGATATACACAGACGCTTCTAAGTGCGGATTAGGATGTGTATTGATGCAAGGGGGTAAAGTCATCGCCTATGCTTCTCGCCAGCTTAAGGAGTACGAGCAAAACTACCCAACTCATGACTTAGAGTTAGCTGCTGTAGTGTTTGCGTTGAAACTATGGAGACATTATCTCTACGGAGAGAAGTGTGAGATCTACACAGATCACAAGAGTTTGAAGTACTTCTTCACCCAGAAAGAGTTGAATATGTGGCAAAGACGATGGCTGGAGTTAGTAAAGGAATATGATTGTGTAATTGACTATCACCCGGGGAAGGCAAATGTTGTGGCCGATGCGCTGAGTAGGAGGATGCCTACAAGCGTTGACGCCTTGCCAGTAACCCAAAAGCCACTAATGTCAGAATTGCAGAATCTTCAGCTAGAGATTGTGCATAAAGGGTATGTGGCAAGGTTAATGTCTATGTCGCTGCAACCTACGCTGCTGGAAAGGATCAAGGACCGACAATCCTCAAACACTTACTTAGAAAAGATCCGTGATGAAATAGGATCTAAACAAAGAATGGATTTCCAAGTATCAGATGGGGTGCTCAGATTTAATACGAGACTTTGTGTCCCAGCAGACGAGGATTTAAAGAAGGAGATTCTTGAGGAAGCTCACGAAACGCCATACTCTGTGCATCCAGGTGTGACAAAGATGTATCACGACTTGAAGAAAGTCTATTGGTGGTCAGGTATGAAGAAGGATGTCGCTGATTTTGTCCAAAAGTGTTTGACTTGTCAACAAGTCAAGGCCGAACATCAAAAACCAGCAGGAATGTTGCAACCCCTAAAGGTTCCACAGTGGAAGTGGGAACAAATCACGATGGACTTTGTATCAGGCTTGCCAAAAACAGTTGCTGGTCAAAATTCTAAATGCGTCATTGTTGACAGATTGACTAAGTCCGCACATTTTCTTCCGATCAAGACCACTCACTCTGTGGATAAGCTTGCCGAGCTATACATTAGGGAGATTGTCCGTGTTCATGGAATTCCCAATTCAATTATATCGGATCGTGACACTCGTTTCACGTCAAAGTTTTGGAAGAGCTTGCAAGAGAATTTGGGGACGAGATTGAAGTTCAGTACAGCTTTTCATCCCCAAACTGATGGTCAGAGTGAGCGTACAATTCAGATATTGGAAAATATGCTCAGGGCATGTGTCCTAGACTTCCATGGCTCGTGGAGTCGTTATCTTCCTTTGATTGAATTTTCGTACAACAACAGTTATCAATCGACGATTGGGATGGCTCCATACGAAGCTCTGTATGGACGAAAGTGCCGTTCTCCAGTTCATTGGGATCAAGCCGGTGAAAGTAAGATTATTGGACCAGAAATAGTAGAGCAGACTACAGAGGCGATTAAAAAGATTCAAGCTCGAATGAAGACTTCCCAAAGTCGCCAAAAGAGCTACGCTGACAAGCGAAGAAGACCTCTAGAATTTGAGATAGGAGATAAAGTATTTTTGAAGGTTTCACCGATGCGTGGCGTGATGAGGTTTGGAAAGAAAGGAAAACTGAGTCCAAGATATGGCGGACCTTTTGAGATCCTTGAGCGTGTAGGCAAGACTGCATATCTTCTAGCTTTACCGCCATCTATGTTCAACCTCCATGACATTTTTCACGTTTCTATGTTACGGAAGTACATGTCTGATCCCTCACATGTACTTCAAGATCAGGAGGTTGAGATTTCTCCTGACGTCAGATATGAAGAACCAGCTGTCGCAATCCTTGACCATAAAGAGAAGATCTTAAGAAATAAGACTATTCCTCTTGTAAAAGTGATGTGGAAGAGACACTCGGCAGAAGAAGCTACATGGGAGCTCGAAAGTGAGATGCAAAAGAAGTACCCTACCTTGTTCTAAGTTTCGAGGACGAAACGCTTTTAAGGGGGGAGATTTGTAAAGTATAAACTTTTGTGTCACTGGATTGTACAAATTTAAGGGATATAACGAGCTTCCTTTGTTGCAAGTAAATCTTTAGTGGATCGGAAGTTTAATGAAATCAAATTAATTTAAATTATATTAAGGGAATGAAATATCTTGGAGTTATTAAAGGATAATAACAAATTCCGAGAGACCTTAGCTATATTTAAATTAATAACTGTAACGAGAAAATTCTCGAGTTAGTCACAAACTAACTATCTATTTTTATCATAGATTTATGGACATCATTTTGTGACAAGGATCTAATTGTTACCAAAATTAAGGACTTAAATTTCAAAAGAAAGTGAATTTGAGGTCATTTCGTAAAAGCTGAGGAATGGAGGACTTAAGTGAGTAATTACTGAAAACTGAAAAGGGTTTTTCAGCACCTTTGTTATGCACGACCAAATGAAGAAAAATTCATTTGAAGCCACCCAAAATAAGGAACAGAGAGAGACGAAGAAGAAGGAGAAGAGGGTTTAGAGAGAGAGTGAAGATCTTCGCCGGAAAATCAAGGAAATCGGCCGGAGACGGAGGTTGTCAGAGATTTAAGGTAGGAAACCTCTCCGATTCCTTTCATTTCTTCCGATTGGCTGAGCTCCGATTCTCACAAAATCTAGGGTTCGTCCATGGTTTTGTTTTCCCTCTTTGTTTCTCTAGTTTCATGGTGATTCAGCGAAGAAGAAGGGTGGAATTATACTTTGTTACGTGTTTTCAACGACGTGAAGGTATTGATTTTCAAAACCCCCAATTTTTATTTTCGGATTAGGGTTCTTCATCCGAATTTGGGGATTTCGTGTTTGATGATTAGATTCATGGTTTATGATATGTTTGAGGTCGGAATTGAGAAGGATTAAGTTTGGGTTCGTTTTGAATTGAGTTTGAAAATTTGGAAAAAATAGATATCTCCGACCTGATTCTTAATCGAGGTCAAAGCCTCACCTGCGAGTGGGATTATTTGCTGATAGTATTTTTTGTGGATAGTAGATGTTCCGGGCTTTCTAAAATGTATAAGAACGTGAAATTTCGATTAGTAACGAAGGAGATATGAATTTTTGAAGTTGTGATTCAAAACTTGTGAAATCTGAGAACCGAATCCGCGAATTTTGTTATTTCGAGATGTTATTGAGATAGCAATTCTACTTCAAATTTAACTTGTAATATGTCAATGAAAACTAAAGATGTCTACTTTATTTAGGAATTGGAATGGATTGAATTGGAGTTTTGTATCTTGAGATATACGTTGTCCGAGGAGTAGCAGAACTGCTGTGCGGGTGTCGACGAGGCGAGGTCGGACCAGGCCGATAAAAGAAAGGCCTTTCGGCTTTGGCTCGGAGGCTCGTGCAATCTTCGTTCAGCGTGTGACGAGTCGAGAAATTCCCGAGTCTTGACTCGAAATGATTATGAACCGTTAAATATTTGTACGAGTCGTTTAATGTATTATTAATTATAGAACTATTATATTGTTAATGATTAAGAATTTCAATTTTAAGTTTTATTGGATGTGAACTATTGGAAAATATTAATAATATTACTATTAAACTCGTTGATCATTCACGTAATTAGTTAATATTTTATCTTGGTTATATATTAAAAATCGAGTTCGACTATAGGCTCGGCTCTTTTAGTATGAAGAAAAAAAAGAGAGAATATCAACGAGAAATATTATATTTACGTTCTTTTCTTTAGTTTCGACTCTCGGGAATGGGACTTGCCCAGTTATAAGAGTAGATGGTCGAATAATATAGGACGTTCTTATGTTATTTCCTATGTTTTGTTTTGATTTGAGTGTTTGTATGCCGTTAACCGAGACGTCAGGGGTAGCGCAACTAGGGGAACGTTTTGAATACATTTGAAGTGAACTTTGTTCTAGTAAGAATTTGTTCGTTAGTATGTCGATGAACGAGATACTAAGTACCGTCGACATTCAATCTTTCTCTTCTTTAGATAAGTCCAGATCGTTGCAAGGATAGCAGCGAGCGTAAAGGTGGTACGTGGACGAAACTACGTGAAGTAAGGAAACGACTCTTTTTGTAAAAAAGGACTCGGGATTCAAAAGAATCGTATCCAGGTAAGTAGAAACCTTTCAACTGTATCACAAGAATGGTGTGTTGTGTGTTGTTTGTATGCTTGCATTTACATGATATATGTTTGTTGAGTTGATTGCATTTGCATATATGTGCATATTTTATAAAAAGGAAGTGAAAACAGTTTGAAATGAGAATGGGGTTTTCAAAAAATGGTGATGTGTTGTGGGTCGTTCATGGATGACTTGGCTGGTTCCTAGGATCGGGGAACCAGTTCGGTTAACTCCTAGGATCAGTGACTTAACCATGGCCCGTGAGATAGGATTGGTCTCACGAGTCGTCGGGCCATATGTAGTAATGGGTACCGTTGGCCGCGACTACCAAACCATATGTCTGGGACCTTATGGTTTTGGTTCGAGTGAGTCATACATGTATGTGAGACAAGCAATGGTGAACCTCTTACAACACATGCCACGCGCGCGAGTAAGAAAAGTTATCAAATGAGAAAAGATGAAAAGAATGGATTGAGTTGTAATTGACATTCATATCATATGCATCGTTTCTGCTTACTGGGCGTTAGGTCACTCAATTTTTGTGATACAGGTAAGGAGTGTGAATAAAATACGTAGGTGCAATAGCGGGTTGACTGAAAGGCGCCTACACACGAGCAAGACCTCGTATATGAACTAGTTTGACCTGATGGGCGTTATTTTGAGTAATGTTTTGTGAACTGTGTGTGAATAGAAATATAGTATGAATGTTTATATTGTGTGATGTGTGCCTAAACCTAGAGGTTTGATGTTTTAGGAGTTTGTTATGTTTTATATATATATATAAACTAGGTGTTGCTAGACTTCAAGTTAATACAATGTTATCTTGTATGCTGATATGAAAAGTTGTCACACGACATGTCGTTTATACTTTGAACACAAAAAAAAAAAAAACAAATTCCAACTTTTGAGGGAATGGTAAACGACTTGTGCGGGTATGGCACCTGGATTGCAAACAAATGCAATCTTCTCACTTAATTTTTGGAAAAATGGCATGTCTACTCTTGTACATATAGGAAACATGTTTCCATTAGCAAAGAGAGATAGAGTGGATCACTAGAAAAAAAGAACCCAAAAATCGATATTTGTGAGGGGAGAGCAGTGTTAATGCACTAAGGCACAAGGAACATACTCGGATCTTTTTGTCTATTAAATTTATTTTTCTTAAGAAAAGTGTGTGCGATTAATAAATCGTCACTTTTGCACTTGAAAGTTTTTGAGATTAAAAATCTCCTAAAACTAATATCTTCATCTTCTTGACATCTTTCTTCATGGCGCCTTCATGGTGGTTGAGCGCGAGAACGTCGGAAAACCACGATAGCATTAAGAAGACGGGAGAAAGCTAGGAGTCGCAAAATCCGGATAAAAAAATCTGGATACACCTCGGACTTAAAAGGTCATAAATGACACATCCGGTATCCGATTGAGCCAAAACCAATTGCATTAGACAGCTAACATCCGTACCTTTAATTTGGTTCAAGAACCATCAATTTTCAAGATCCGAAATAAGAGTTATGCCCGTTTTACCGAGCCATAACAATTTGTCTAGAATTTGAAAAACAATTAAAAGGTACGTCGGATCTAGGTGTGAAGAGAAAGAGGTTTATTGAAACATTTTAATTGTATGTTTTGATTTCAATTGTATTAAATATTAACATATTAATAATTAAACACAATATAAAATAAACAACATAATATAAAACATTCAATAACTAATTTAAACTAGAAGTGCAAAGAACTAGTTTAAACTATGTACACAAATTTTCAAACTTGTCAAAAAATTGATTTTGAGTACGCTAAATATAAAATAATTAAAAACTGTTTTTAATGTGTTTATATAGCATATTTAACAAGTGGAAAATAAACAATAAATTAATTTTAGAGGTCGTACCAAATAATTAAAATTTTGTAAGATCTAGTCTTTTGGAAAAAAATCAGTATTCAAGTGAATTTAGTAAACAATTTTCTTATAATGATTTTAAATAACATGTACATGTTCAACTTTGACCATAGCTCTGATACCATTTGTTGGAATAGGTCTAGGGTTAAAGAAAGATTTATCATTAATCATATTAATGGCGGAATATAAAAATTTCTTTTAGAAGTAAAACAATTTTTAATAACCTAGATAAAGAGCATATACATGTTATAAATTAAAAGCATTATTAAACCTACTTGAATACGAACCTTTCTTGTGTCTTCAAATTCGAAGTGTCTCGGGAAAGGTAGATCTTCTCTTCTAGCTTGATTCCTTCAAACCTAAACAAGAACTTGAGAAACCAAAGATTTCTATTACAAGAGTCTATAGAGGTTTAGAAAGATTTGTGTGTGGGAACAATTAAACAATATGAACCAAGAACAATTCTTGGATCATAAGCTAATTCTCTAGATCATGTATGGATCTAGGTGCAAAATAAGAAGAGTATTTTCTAGAGAGAGAGAGAGAGGGTCGGCCAAAAGAGGGAGAGAGCAAGCATAAAGCTTAACCTTCACATCTCTATGTGAGGCTCTATTTATAGGAGGAGGAAAAATCTATAAAGGTCAATTATTCATTCATGAATGAATAATGTATTCATGACACAATATTGAATTTTCCCTTCCCCTTTCCCTCTTAGTTTGGCCGGCCATACACCTTTCCTCACTTAGCACATTTGTTTCCTTCTCAAGGAAATTCATTTCCCCTTTTCTTTTGGGTAATTATCCTTATAAGAAAAAGGAATTAAAACTCTCCTCTTGATGCACTATCTTGGCCGAACTCTACCTAGGGGAGGAGCATCTAGATGCTTCCTTATTTCTTTTAATACAATTCTTAAAATACCCATTGTAGAATTATAATTGCACAAATAACGAAATTAATTTCATAATGCCTTAAACGACTTTTCAGCTTTAGAAAATAATTTATATTTTCATCAAATGAAAATATTCAAAATCTTATTTTGACATTCACATCATTTTATGTCCTTGTGGACAAAAATACCCTTTAGACATTTTCCGAGAAAAAGTCTAGTTCAACACTTGAACTTATTTTTACTTAGCTTCTAGTTTAACAATCCTACTCTAATGACCTGTAATAGTGACCTTATGGATCCAAATGAACAAAGCTTGAGCTTCTATACTCGGACTCAAAAGTTCTCAAACCTTTTCCGAGTATTAGCTTAATCTCGACTGACTCCACTAAAGAGTCGACACTGAGAATCTCTCGGTTCAAATGAATTTATTTTCTACTCAAATTCAACTTAATTATATTGAGCGGATCCATTGAATGTTATCTATGTTTACCCTTCATGAATATCATCAACTAGTTCGGATTTATAAAATTACCATTTTACCCTTCTAGTTGTTATTTCTTCAACTCCTTTAGTACTTGTGAATAAGTTAGAAACAATGTATTGACGAGGAGCTAACAAGTCACATTGTTTCATCCAAATAAAGTCGCTACTTAAATTTGAACACTGCGCAGTTCATTTATTCACAATCCAAGTAATAAAGCATGAGGTGATATATATTGCATCTCAGCAATCTTGTACATGAATTCCATATCTATGAGAACTTCACAAAGTTGGTTTACGACATCTTCATAACTTAATATCTCACCAATAGGCCTTGTCTAGATAATGCAATGGACCTAGAAATTGACTTTCTCAAATGAGAGTATTAATGCTAAGAAATGACATGTCTCATTTCAGGATTTAGGTAAGCATGATACGATTCATACATAGTGACCTTGAGATAGAAGATGTTAAATGGTTTGTTCTTCTATTGTCTCTAAAGGTGCACTGGTCAATTCAGTATCTTCGAAAGACACACTGGAAGAACTATAGAGTTCCTAACTCTCTATGCCTCGTTACCAGACATCCTAGATTCTTCCAACAATCATACTGGGATCAATAGTCCGTTGATCTTTAGATTGCGAATATATCGTTTCAGTCAAACCATGAAGAGTTTGTTCACGCAAATCTACATTTGTCTCTTCATACATTGTTAGGTTTGATTAAGGACTATAAGACTATTGAATATCATAAATCTTCAATCAAACTAAAAAAAGGAATGAATGAACGTTTCAACTTTTATTGATTTAATCAGTAAATTACAAAGATTTATATATTACATCAATATGTAAATAAACAATCTTCTAATAAGGACTTTACAAAGATTTATATATTACATCAATATGTAAATAAACAATCTTCTTGTGGGCATCTCTGCCAACAATTCTAATACCAAATACTTTCACATTGCAACTGATATAAGAAGGAAGATGAATTATATTAAGAATTAATTCATCCAATGCCCTCTCAATTGTTGCCGAATTAACAACCTACCCCCTCATTTCTCAAAAGTCTCAATTTTGTCCTTGAACGTTTGGTTTTGAGCAAATGTCATCCTTCCGTCTAAATTGGTTGACGGAAATAGTGTTCTGACGCACGCTTTGAAATTTTTTTGGTGAAATTATGATAATACCCTTTATTTATTCCGTTTATATTATTTTATATTTATTCTTTTGTTTTATATATTTTTTACGATTTGCATTTGGGAAAATTTGGAATTTTCGTATTTTGGATTTGGGGAAAAACTAGGTTCGCGGAAAAGGGAAATACTACGATAAATCATGTCTCAGTCGAAGAGCAATAAGGAATCTAGGTCACGAAGTTGTCCATGCGTTGCTGGGTTCGCCGAGAGTAGTCACGTTGGTGAACGACGCGAACGACCTCGCCCACCCAATTGCGATTGTCGTATCCCTAGTGTGGAAAGAACAGCATGGACTTATCACAACCCAGGAAGAAGATTTTATGCGTGCTCGTTGTTGTCGCTGAAATTTGGACAATGTTCGGAGACCTAGGCTGTCAGATCCTCGCTCAGAGCGGGTGACCCTCGCTTCGGCCTAAGCGTGTCAGATCCGGAGTCTCGGATCGTCTCTTAGCTGTCGGGTGGTCTTCGAGTCCTCCTGTTATCTGAAAAGAGTAAACAGGCGTGAACTAAGAAGGGAAAACAGAGGGGAGTCCTCTGTTTACCTCTCCGACGCTCAACATTAGTGTAATGTGGGTGGAGTTTGTATGATGACGAGGGGAGATCAACGAGGCGAGATGGAAACGGAGATTGTCAAATCAGCGTCGTTCCCAAGCTCAAGTCTCGGATCTAGGGAGAATTCTCGGGGAGGAATTCTCTCTTTTTCTCTATTTTTTCGTTACCTTTGGTGAGATGCGCCTTGGGCTATCTAGAGCCTAGGCGGCCGACCATGTATGCCCAAGGCGGCCGCCGGGGCATGCCAAGGCCGGCCAATGCCCTGCCAGGACCGGCCAGGACGTGCCAGGGCCGGCCAGGGCGTGCCAGGGCCGGCCAAGACGTGCCAGGGCCGGCCAGGACGAGCCAGGGCCGGCCGGGACGTGCCAGGGCCGGCTGGGATGTTCCAGGGCCGGCCGGGATGTGCCAGGGCCGGCCAAGGCGGGTTAGGGCCGGCCGAGGGCGTTTCTCAGTCGGCCAAGGGTTAATCGGGACCCGAAGGGGCCGGTCGATGCGTAGGGAGAGCCTGCGGCACCCTCCGGTGGTTGGGTCTGGGACCGTCCATAGATGGTGTATTTATATTCATTGCCGTCGGGAAAAACCGACGACAACATTAGCCCCCCGAGTTCAATGTCGAGCGTTCGGTCGGGAATGAACTCAGAAGAGGAGGACCGGCGTCGGCGTCCGCACCGAAGCATCGAGCGAGCTCCGGCGGGCCGGGCCGATGGTCAACCGGCGAGAGGCCCCTCTCGAAGGGGGAGGAGGAATGGTAATATAAGCGACCGATTCTTCCCTTTCCTTTCTTTTTTGTTTATTATTTTGTTCCACACGTGCCATGGATCCTTTGTCTTCTACCGGTGATGGTGGGTCCATGGAGGACTTTATTAGTTCACTTTTCTCCAACCCTGACGACATTGATCATTCTTTGAATTCCCCAAATTACCCCCCAAACCCCAAGTCCTTTTCCCCTCTGTTCTTTGACGAAGAAGCGTTGGACGCGTGGATGGCGAGCGTAGGCAGCGAGGCGGCGGCGACGCCGGCGGGAGGGGCAGTCGTGGGCGGCGGCTGTGAGGTGCCGATCACCGGCGACCTGACCACGTGCAGGGACGGTGGCGTGGAGGCTACCGCCGGGCAGATCGTCGCGGCGCCACCGGGAGGATCGGGCGGGCCTGGGTCGGCCGCGTCGCGTGAGGGCGGCGCTGGGTCCACCGCCGGGCGATCGCGGGTCGTCGTGCGGGGGCGACCAGATCTGGCCGAGCCAGATCTGGGTGAACGCGGAGAGGAGCCGGCCGTGGCTAGGCCGGCCGTGTTGTGCGCGGCCGCGGGTCGCGTGGGCGAGGGAGGCCTCGCGCGGGAGGGGTTGCTCCCGGATCGGGAGGACCCAGGCGGGGAGGACGCGGGGTCCGCCCGGGTCGTCTTCTTCGTGGGCGCCGGCGGCCCCGACGAGCCCGCAGGGGAACCGGGGACCCCGCCCGCGGCGACAGAGCCAATTTCAGCGGCTTGGGACCCGGCCAGGGCTCTTTTGGCCGGTCCTGGGCGGCCCGAAATGCGGCCGGCCGGCCTTGCCCAGGCGGGGCTTGTACCGGCCGGTCCTCGGCGACTCGAAACTCGGCCGGCCGGCCCTACCCAGGAGGGGTTTTCGCCGGCCGGCCCTTCCCTGGTGGGGCATGCGTTGGCCGGCGCCGGGTGGCCCGAGACGCGGTCGGCCGGTCCTACCCAGGCGGGGCTCGTGCCGGCCGACTCTGGATGGCCCCAAACGTGGCCGGCCGGCCCTGGATGGTCCGGAGCGCGGCCGGCCGGCTCTACCCAGGAGGGGTCTTCGCCGGCCGGCTCTACCCAGGAGGGGCTTTCGCCGGCCGGTCCTGGGTGGTCCAGAACGCGGCCGGCCGGCCCTACCCAGGAGGGGTTTCCGCCGGCCGGCCCTATCCAGGCCGAATCCGGGGCGGTCGGAACTGTTTCGTCGCCCGGGGTCGAGGCGGCTATCGATCGGCCGACCATCCCCGCCCGAGAAGCTCCCTCGTCGGGCGGAGACCTTTTGACGGATAGAGCGGCCCCTAGCTCGCAGTCGGGTGGCCGCACCTCTCAGGTCCTGCCATCGAGCCGGGGGACTTTGCCCACGCTCGTCGAAGTCGGTCGCGAAATGTCCGAGGCGACCGCGACTCGTCTTTTAACGGCGAGGGAGGAAGACACGAGGACGATGTCCTACGCGATCACAGCACAGCGGGTAAAGGGGGATTTCTCGTGTGACGGGATCGATGCCGCGTGGGTTCCGACCCTCGCCGCCTTTCAGAGGCTTCGTGAGGAGTTCGGAATTCCCTCCTGCTTCGATATTCTCCGACCCATCCCCGGCGATCGCATGACCTACCCTCGACTCGGTTATGCTGCCGTACACGTTGCGAGTCTTCAAGCGGGGCTTCGATTTCCGCTCCAACCCGTGCTACAGGACCTTCTCTCCAGGTTGGAGGTTCATCCGGCGCAGATGGCGCCGATCTTTTATCGCTTTGTCGCAGCCTGCCACATGATTCTCTTTCGCGAGAAGAGGCGAGCGATGACGGCAGACGACTTCCTGGGGTTCTTGCCGATCGTGGAAGTGCCGTCGCGAGTCGGGTCGTATCGAGCAAATCATGCCAGAAATTTCGCGGTAGTCACCAACCCGCCATCGAAATACCGCTATCATTGGATTTGGGTATTTGAGGCTGCGTTCGGGACCGCCCCCCTCACCTTTGGACCGGTGAGGATGCCCGCGCCGGTGGTCGATCCTGAGCTCACCGAACTTGGCCAAGCGGTCCATCGGCTCCCGGCGACCCGGCGTCAGGCGTCCATTTTCGTATCGCCCGACCTGATGGCCACGACGGGGTGGTTTGTTTCACCGATCTCTCGGCCGCCACGTCCTCGGGCAAGGGATCGGCGAGATTCCGATTCGGGATCAGATAGCGAGTCCCACGTTGTCGATTGTCCTCGTGGTACGAGGTATCCCTCTTTTATTGTCGAGTTCTCAAGTTTTTCTTATGTTGCCCGTTGTTCATGCCTCAGGTGGTTCTCGAAGGCGCGTCCGGAGGGGCGGCGATGCGCCATCGTCGGGCATTGGGGCCCACTCCTCGGATCGAGCCCGCTTTCCCGCCGGTCGACCGGTCGCGATTACCGAGGCCTTGGCCCGACCACGGGAGGAGGGTGGCACTTCGCGGAAGCGCCCCGCGGTCTCTTCAGCGAGCGGCGTACCCTCGAGTTCGCGTCGATTAGTCGATCCGCATTCGCCGAGCGGGGGAGCATCGTCCTTCATGGAGGAGGCCACGCGTTTGAGAGATCACAGCTTGCGAGGTATCGTGGATTCGTCGCCGAGATGCTTCAAGGAGCTTGTCGTGGTGAGCGACATGGAACTCTTCCGCCAAGGGACCCGAGATGCTCGGAAGGTAGACCTCCCGACTCTTTTCTTCATGTGAGTTATATGCTTATGCAATGTTCCCCTTAGGCCTTAGCTCGCCATGAGCGAATGGAGTCGTTGATGCTGGAGGTCATTCGCCGTGAGCGCGTATCGACGGAATCGAGCGACCAAAGGGAGCGACAACATGCCGAGGCTGTGGCGAAGGTCGTTGCGGAGCTCGAGGTCGCGAAGGCAAAACTGGCGGAAGAAAAGGCCTCGAGGGAACAAGCGGAACGATCGGCTGTTGCCTTTGCTGCCGAGACGAGATCGCTTGAGAGGGCGGTGGCAGCCCGGGATGCGGAACTGGAGGCGATCCGCGGCACGCTTTCGGCGTGCGAAATCGAGCATGAGGATGCACTCCAGGAGAATGAGTCTTTCCTGTCGGAGATGCGGGGCGTCACCAAGGAGCGCGACGAGATTGCCCGCTCCAAAGCCCGGGCCGAGGAGGACTGGGAGGTGGCTTTGTACGAGGCCCGGTACGCTGCAGCGGTGCGGGTCCGGGATGCCACAATAGCAGAGAACGGGTCGCGTGAGATTTCCTTTGCGTTCTTCGACGCGATGTTCCCACCATTGGAGGATGGCGCGGATGCTGATGATCTCACGGACTCTCGTCCGCCGGATACCACGCATTCTTCCGTTGGCACGTCACCTTCGCAGGCGGGGGCGCCTTCTCCGATCGACGGGGAACACGTCGATTGAAGCTTTGAGTAGATTCTTTGCTTTTGGTTGCGCCATTTGTTTAGCGCTTTTTGTTTTGCTTTGTAGACCTTTCTTTTGTTTTGTTTTCCATGTGTTGGGGCTTGTCTTGTTTTCTTTCGGAATGCCGTGCGCTTCGTATGGTCGATGATGGGCAGTCATGTCAGCTCGCTCGTCCGAGTCCTTTCAGGAACTCGAGTTTTGTGAGCGGTGGCTGTGTTACCGATTTACGATTCCTTTGTGAGGCGACGTCCGGACTCGTTTACATCGGCGTTAGGACCGTGTTTCGAGCATTTTGTCCCGTGAATGCTTTCATCGATGGCTTATTGGCTTACGGTTGTGTTCTACGGAGGATGGGGAATCCCGAGGGTTGGCACGATCGATGACCGAAGGTTTACGAGCGTGTCGATGACCAATCAGTTTACGATCTATCCTTAGCTGGAATTGCGCGCATTTTACTCCAGGGGAATTCGAGTATCGCCTTAGGATTGGGCCCGACGTTCGTCGGTTTTCCTCAGATCCATGGGCGACCGGATGCAAGGATTGGGCCTTGTTACCGTTTTTTGGTTGGGTTGGTCGGTGTTGCGACCAAGATACCCTAGCCCCCCAAGTTTCATAAAGTTTTTGACGCGAGAGAAAAAAAATTTAGAAACTTTAAAGGACAGCACATGATGACACAAATACGCTTTTATTTCGATGTTCAAAAAAGTACAATTGGACTAAGTTGAATTACGACAGCTACTGTGTTTACATGAAATGTGGTCGGATTCAGATCTTCCGAGGCTATTGGTGGTACTGCCTTAGGTGCTCGGCGTTCCATGGGTGGGTGAATACGAGGCCATCCAGATTTTCAAGTTCGTAAGTGCCGCTGTGAATGGCTTTTCGAATCCGATATGGCCCCTCCCACGTTGGACCCAAGACGCCGGCTCCTTGTACCTTAGTGTTCTGGAATACCCTTCTCAGTACCAGGCTCCCGTTCGCGAAGCTTCGCAGCTTGACTTTTGAATTGTGATACCGTTCCACTTTTCTTTTTTGGTTGGCAAGACGGGTGAGTGCGTCAGACCTTTTCTCATCGATTAGGTCGAGCTCTGCCCGCATTGCCTCTTCGTTCTCCTTCTCATGGAAGGTCTCGGTGCGAAGCGTGGGGAGTGTGGTCTCTATCGGGACCACTGCCTCGACCCCGAAGGTGAGGGCGAACGGGGTTTCCCCCGTTGCGTTTCGAGCCGTGGTCCGATAGGCCCATAACACGAACGGGAGTTCCTCCACCCAAGCGCCTTTTTGGTCGTCCAACCGTTTCTTTAGGTTCTCCTTGATGGTGCGATTGACTGCCTCCACTTGTCCATTGGCTTGGGGGTGCCTAGGGGAAGCGAAGGTCTTGCTTATTCCCAATTGCTCGCACAGCTCGCACAGGCGAGCGTTGTCGAACTGTCGTCCGTTGTCGGTCACGATGGATTCTGGGATCCCATGCCGGCGTATTATGCTTCTCCAAATGAAATTTGTTGTATTCGCCTCTGTAATCCTTGCCAGTGGTTCGGCCTCCACCCACTTTGTGAAGTAGTCGATCGCGACTATGGCAAACCGGAATTGTCTCGGAGCCATGGGGAGTTCCCCTATCAAATCGATCCCCTACTTGGCGAATGGTCGAGGTACGATAATGGGGCAAAGGGGGGCCGACGGCTGTCTAGGCACATGGGCAAACCTCTGACACTTGTCGCACCGCCGGGTCCAGTTGTGCGCGTCTTTCTTTAAGGTTGGCCAGAAGTAGCCCAACCTTAAGAGCTTCAGGGCCATCGATTGCCTCGCGGCGTGATTTCCGCACAGCCCTTCGTGCACTTCGCACATTGCTCGACTTGCCTCGGCCTCGCCCAGGCAGCGCAGGAGCGGCATCGAGAAACTGCGTTTGAACAACGTGTCCCCACGCATGGTATACTTCGATGCCAAGCCCTTCAGCCTTCGAGCCTCATCGCAGCCTTCGGGTAGTTTCCCGCTTCCGAGGTACTATGTCAACGGAGTCATCCACGTCGGATTTGGGGAGTTGCCGACCGTTCCTACGTCACTTCTGGAGACGTAAGGTCTGGTAAAGACTTCGATAGGGACATCACAGTTCTCTTCTTCGTCGATTCCCGAGGCGAGGCGCGCCAATGCGTCGGCCTCGACATTTTCCTCCCGGGGTATTTGTACGACTTCAAACCAAGCTATCGCTTCTAGGTTTTTAAGAGCTTTCGCCAGGTATGCGATCATGCTAGGCTCCTTGGCGGCGTATTCGCCCTTCACCTGTTTCACGATCAGCTGTGAATCGCAATAGATGCGCAGGTTTTTGACCCCCAATCGATGAGCTAGCTCTAAACCGACTATCAAGGCTTCGTATTCGGCCTCGTTGTTTGAGGCGCGGAACTCGAAGCGTAGGGCGTACTTCAATTTGTTCTTGTCCGGGTTAGTCAAAACTACCCCGGCGCCAGCTCCCCGAGCGTTCGAAGCGCCGTCGACGTGTAGGAACCATGTTGGGCCTATCGGCCCGATGTCCCTTTTCCTCGGGGGGTCCGACGGGTTGTTGTCTATATCGACTTTGGTCTCCGCGGGTGCGAATTCCGCCACAAAGTCGGCCATTGCCTGACCCTTGATGGCCGTTCGCGGCTGGAATTTTATTCCGTACTCGCTGAGCTCTTGCGACCAAATCGCCATCCTCGTCGAGGAGCCTCGCTGAAGGGCTTTTTCGATAGGATGTCCGGTGTGCACCACTATCTAGTGTGCTTGAAAGTACGGGCGTAGCTTTCGCGCACTCACGATCAGCGCCAATGACAGTTTCTCGATCTCTGGGTACCGGGTCTCGGCGTCCAGGAGAGACTTACTGACATAATAGACCGGTCGCTGGCATTGGCCTTCTTCCTGTATGAGGACTGCACTCGTGGCCCTATCGGACACTGCGAGGTATAATACGAGGACCTCGTGGTCGATAGGTTTTGCCAAGAATGGGGGGGTTGCGAGGTATGACTTCATCTCGCGAAACGCCCTCTCACATTCCGCAGTCCATTCGAACCCATATCTCTTCTTTAGAGATTGGAAGAAAGGGTGGCACCTGTCGGTGGCCTTAGAGACGAATCGGGCTAGCGCTGCAATTCGTCCTGCCAGACTTTGGACCTCTTTAGGTTTTTGCGGGGACCTCATCTCGAGAATGGCCGTGATCTTCTCGGGGTTGGCTTTGATTCCCCGCTTACTGACCATGTAATTGAGGAATTTTCCTGACTCGACCCCGAACGCACATTTGTTGGGATTCAACTTCATCCCGTATCTTCGGAGGATCGCGAACATGGTTCGGAGGTCGTCGATGTGGTCGGGAGCCAGTCGGCTTTTAACGAACATGTCGTCCACATAGACTTCCATGATCTTCCCGATTTGGTCGGCGAACATGCGGTTGACCAGGCGCTGATAGGTCGCCCTGACATTTTTCAGACCGAACGGCATTACCTTATAGCAATACAAGCCTTTGTTCGTCACAAAGGTTGTTTTTATCTGGTCATCCTCGCGCATCCGGATTTGGTTGTAGCCTGAATAGGCATCCATGAAGCTAAGAAGCTCGTGGCCTACTGTCACGAGTTGCTCTATCCGGGGAAGGGGGAAGCTATCTTTCGGGCAGGCTTTGTTAAGATCTTTGTAATCTATGCAAATACGCCACTTCCCATTGGGCTTTTTTACCATCACCACATTCGACACCCACTTGGGGTGTTCCGCCTCTCTTATGAAGTCGGCGGCGAGGAGTTTTTCAACTTCCTCTCCTATGGCGAGATATCTTTCACCGCTAAATGCCCTTCTGGGTTGGACCCTCGCGGGTATGTTATAGTCATCGTTTAGGCGATGAACCATGACCTTCGGGTCAATGCCCGGCATGTCCGCGTGTGTCCACGCAAAGACGTCTTTATGGTCCCTAAGGAAAGAGGCCATCAACTCCTGCCTCTCGACGGAGAGTTGTGTGCCGATTTTGACCACTTGGTCAGGTTTGGAGGGATCCAAGATGATTGTGACGAGATCATCCGGAGTTTCCATACGCCGACACTCGATCTCGTCGCGCTGGTCCAACTCGCCGAATGTTCCTCCCTCCCCGGGCTCGCATGGGAGTTCGTCATTAAGCTGGTACACGGTGCAGACTTCTTTCGCTCCCTTAGGTTTCGCGATTTTGTTACTGGCAGCGTGCACGTGGCACGATCATGCCATGGCTTGATCCCCGGTCATGCATGCGATTCCATTCTCAGTGGGAAACTTCATCATGAGGTGATATATCGACGTAATAGCCTTGAGGCCTACCAGGGTTGGCCTCCCGATTATCATATTGTAGGCCGTCGGCTCGTCGACGATTAAAAATGTTACGATCCGAGTTGCCTCGGCGCTACCTCGGGTCCCAAAGGTGACGGGGGGATCTACTGATCCCTCTGTCCACACCTTTTCCCCGGAAAAGCCATATAGCGGGGTCCGAATCGGGGCGAGCTTTACTCCGTCGAGTTTCATTTGCTCAAGAGCCGACTTGAACACTATGTCCACCGCATTGCCGTTGTCAATCAAGATTCGTCGAACCTTGTTGTTAGCCACAGTTGCAGTTACGACGAGAGCGTCGTTATGCGGATGGAGTATCCGTCTCGCTTCTTCTTCAGTGAAGCGGATGTCTTCAAAGGGAGCAGGTGGGGGAGCGACGTACGTGAGGTTGATGCCGTTTCTCACCCTCTCGTTAGTCACCGCCCTCAAATATTTTTTCTTCTGGTTGCTTGATTCGCCACAATCAAGCCCCCCGGTGATTGTTCTCACAACGTTCATCTCGGGGTTTTCATGCTCGCCGCTAACGGCGGCGATGGCTGGGGCCTTTCCCTTAGTCGAACCCCCATACCCGGCAGGTGGGCGATCCTCCGGGATTGTTACCCCTGCGGCCCTCATGACAAACTCTTTGAGCTTGCCATCCTGAATCAGGGCCTCTATCTGGCGCTTTAGCTGATAACACTCAGAGGTCACGTGTCCGTGATCCCGGTGATACTCGTAATATTTGCTCTTGTCCCGCGTCGCGGAACCTTTTTTCAATGGCATAGGGGACCCGAGCTTGTCCCTATGAAGGGCCAAAATTCGAGATGGGGACGCATTGAGTGGGGTGAGAGCTTCCCCCCGGAATTGATCCGCGAACGGCTTCCTCGGTCGAGGGAGAAGGGCAGCCTTGGCGGCGTTGGGATTCCTTCCGCGCTTTCCTCGGGCATTGGGGTGATCGCTCAATCGAGGATTATCCCTGTGCCCCTCGACCTTTACGGCTGTTGAGGTAGTCTTCGACCCCCATGTGTGTTCGAGCGCATGTCATGAGCTCGGCCATATCCCTTGGGACCCTGCCCACGATCGACTTTAAGAAGTCGCTCGGTTCGGAACCTTCCGTGATGGCCACGATGGCGTCTCGGTCATTGAAATCCTCCACCTTATGGGATTCCTCGGTGAACCGCGCAAAGTATTCACGCAGGCTCTCGCCTGGTTTTTGCCTAATCGTCCATAAATGCGTTTTGGACTTCTTTTGCGCGACCATGGTGGCAAACCGGGCGAGAAAGGATTCCCTGAGGGCGCGGAACGAGCCAATGCTGCCTGGCTTCAAGTTTTGGAACCACTCGAACCCTGACCCTGCCAGTGTCAAGCTAAAGGCTTGACAAAGCGTTGCCCCTGAGAGCCCTTGCATCGTCATCCAAGTCTCGTAGTGTTGGATATGAAAGTTCGGGTCGGAGCGCCCGTCATAAGGTGACATGGCGGGGAGTTTGAATCCTCGTCCCAGAGGTTGCGCGAGGATCGCTGCAGTAAAGGGTGAGTATGATCCTTCCAACCCATTATATGGTCTAGAACCTCCCGAGCCCGCCCCCCGCAGGTCGATGATCTGATTCTGAAGACCCTGAATCATGGTGATCATTTCGAGCGCGTTTGCCGCTTCTGGTCCCATTGGTGTGGGAACCTGTCGCTCATTGGAGCCTTGGTCCAAGGCATTCGGGGGAGGGTTCCCAAGGGTCGTAGCCCTGGCAACGGTCCGACGGGCGTCCAACTTTTTCCTCAAGTCCTCACCTTGGGGGCCCCGTCGTGAATTAAGGTGGGTCCTTAGATCTTCCCCGGCGGAGCGTGAAGGTCCAGGTGGACGCGGATGGTTCTCATGACGGGCTCTACGACTATCCATCCCCCGTCGGGAGGATGCACGATGCGTGCGTCGAGATTGCCCGCTCTGCGAAGCGCCTCGTGCCATCTGGGGACGGGGGTTGCTTGAACCCTCTCGTCGCGAATCGGCCTGCGGGCCGAATGGAACGTCGTTCGCATTGTCCGCAGGCGAGAGTGTGAGCGCCAAGCTTTCGCTTGTCTCCGGGACGGCATCGCCTATGGCGTAATCTTCGTCCTGGGTCGAACTGTCTCCCTCCCCGTATCCGAGGAGGTTCACGAGTAGGCCTTTGCTCACCCCCGGTCGAGCCAACAACTCCGTCAAGCGGCGGTTGGTCTCGTCTCTCAGACCCTCTTCGTTCTCACGAGGGGCGGGGATGTCGCTTCCCAAACCCCTGGTTCCGGGTTGTAGCCCAGTCCCTCGATGGGGGAGTCGTCGAAACTCGTATCGTGAGCTAGCAGCTCGAACGAAGGGATTGCTCGATCGGGCAACTGCGGAAGTTGCCGGAACGTCACTCATTTTCGAATGAGTGGAACAGAAAGGGGATGAAATGGAAAAGTGTGGAATGAGCCAATTTGCGATTGAAAAATTCTGCCCCTCCTTCTAGCGCCAAAATGTTGTCGCTGAAATTTGGACAACGTTCGGAGACCTAGGCGGTCAGATCCTTGCTCAGAGCGGGTGACCCTTGCTTCGGCCTAAGCGTGTCAGATCCGGAGTCTCGGATCGTCTCTTAGCTGTCGGGTGGTCTTCGAGTCCTCCTGTTATCTGAAAAGAGTAAACAGGCGTGAACTAAGAAGGGAAAACAGAGGGGAGTCCTCTATTTACCTCTCCGACGCTCAACATTAGTGTAATGTGGGTGGAGTTTGTAGGATGACGAGGGGAGATCGACGAGGCGAGATGGAAACGGAGATTGTCAAATCAGCGTCGTTCCCAAGCTCAAGTCTCGGATCTAGGGAGAATTCTCGGGGAGGAATTCTCTCTTTTTCTCTATTTTTTCGTTACCTTTGGTGAGAGGCGCCTTGGGCTATTTATAGCCTAGGCGGCCGACCATGTATGCCCAAGGCGAGGCAAGGCCGGCCGAGGAGGGCCAGGACCGGCCAAGGGAGAGCCACAACCGGCCGAGGGAGGGCCAGAACCGGCCAGGGGAGGGCCAGGGCCGACCAGGACGTGCCAGGGCCGGCCGGGGCATGCCAAGGCCGGCCAATGCCCTGCCAGGACCGGCCAGGACGTGCCAGGGCCGGCCAGGGCGTGCCAGGGCCGGCCAAGACGTTCCAGGGCCGGCCAGGACGAGCCAGGGCCGGCCGGGACGTGCCAGGGCCGGCTGGGATGTTCCAGGGCCGGCCAAGGCGGGTTAGGGCCGGCCGAGGGCGTTTCTCAGTCGGCCAAGGGTTAATCGGGACCCGAAGGGGCCGGTCGATGCGTAGGGAGAGCCTGCGGCACCCTCCGGTGGTTGGGTCTGGGACCGTCCATAGATGGTGTATTTATATTCATTGCCGTCGGGAAAAACCGACGACAACACTCGTTATTTAAGGTAATTATTCGTCTTCGTCAAAGAAAATGGTTTAAGTTTGTTTGAAAAATGATGTGGATTGAGTTTATTTTTACAATAGAACAAGAATGATCCTGGTTGTGGATTCCATGAATGGATTGATCTAAGTATGTGCATGATATCAATGCAAATCATTCCTGGGATGTTGAGGAAGATAAATTATTTGCAATCTGGTTACGAAATGGCTGGAGATATTGAGATTGGTTGTTACAACGTGAAGAATATAATGAATATGGTGGAGGAAGTCAAGTGTTCGTGCAACTTGAAGACAAAAATTGAAGACTCTGAAGTTGTACTTGATTTTAATTTTGTTTGCCATCTTTTACATTGTCATTTTCAAATGATATGTATGTTTGTGACTAAGAACTAAATGGTATGCTACTGGTTTGAAGAAATGAATGGATATGCACTTTGAAGAATTTTTCAATTGCCAAAATAAGTGTAAAATATAGTATTGATCCACAACATCTTGTCCATACATACTTTAGAGTACCAGATTAGAACATGAATTACATCCAAAAGAGAAGTTCATTTGTGGAAGCAAAAACAAAACAACAAAATAAGAAGAATCCTAAAATAGTGATCTTGGCTGCATTCCAACTTCATTTTCTGCTATAGACCTCTTGAACCTTTGGACTGGTCTGCATGAAAAATCTGACCTATAAGTTAGATTACATTATAAAAAAATGCAACATTAGTCATTAGAGAAGATAAATTACCCGTAACTCATGACTTTGACCTGAAGCTTGACCACAAGCTGCTCACTCCCATGTCCTCGCCCTTGTGCCTGACCACGTCCTCGCCCTTGTGCCTGACTACGTCCTCGCCCTTGTGTACGAGCCTAGTTTTGTTCTACTTCTTGGCATCTCTGTTTCACATTTTGACAAAAATGGCATTCAATAGAAAGCATTTAACAGACATCATTTATGGAAATGTAGAGAAATTACCAAATTCTCTTGTTGTCTTCTATAACAAGTTGTAGCGTTATGACCAGATTGTCCACACTTATTGCAAGTTAATGTTACGTATTTACGCGTAACATGTTATGCACCGGGCCGAACAATCTCGTCAATGCCAACACGTCTGAGTTTCTTTGGTCTCCCAGGTTTGACTCTGTCAGGTGATTTTACCATTCGGGTTTATTGGCATAATCATATGCTTGTATATTTCTGCATACATTGATTTCTTGTACCAGTTTGCAACATAGTGTCAACAACTGTAAGGTCTTCTTCAATTGGAACTTCGAAAACTTGTTGTTTTGTAGGTTGAGCCTCTTCTTCAACTGTAAGGTCTTCTATGTATGTCTCTCTGGGATATTGTGTCACTTCGGGCTCTTGTGTCTCGTCGGAGTCTTGTGTCTCATCAGGCTGTTGTGTCTCTTCGGGATCTTGTGTCACTTCTGGCTCAGGTAGACCAATGTAAAACACTTGATTTTCTTGTACTTGAATTGGTGACTGGGGTTTGTGACTACATAAAACATCTATCACTCTTGTGTCGACAATTAACTCTGAAAGAACTTGCATCAGATGGAATTCATCATATACTAAATCTTTTCCTTTATCATGCTTACTGCTCGGGAAATAATATGAAGCTCCTTCAAAGTACTAAAACTCCTTCTTCAATATCTGATCAATGACCACAATAGACATCTCATCTATGTCACAATAGTCCATGTAATGTATGCTACCGCTGTAGTAAGTGTCTTTGTCAATATCATAAAAACCTCCGTGATGAATGCGTAAAGTGAACTTCGTCGAGTCTTCATCTGAACAAAAAACAAAAAGATTTACACCCATGTGCGACAAAATTAATTGGGACCAGAAAACCCACGATAAAAAACATAAACAGAATACATTCTTTTCCCAAAAGAACTACAAATGGGACCACATTCATATTGAACAGATAAAGTAAACAAATGGGACACAATTCGACAAACTGTAACAAATGGGACCACCAAAATCGACAAAGCCTAATTCACGAGACCACCAAAACAGACAAAGCCTAATTCACGAGACCACCAAAACCGACAAACCCTAATTCACGGGTCCACAAAAATCGACAACACTTACCGTAAGTAATGACTCTCTCAGGAGGGTCACTCTGACTTTCCTCCGGCGACTTCCTTTTCCTCGGAAACTTACTTTTCCCCGGACACTTCGTTTTCCCCGGCGATTTCCTTTTCTCCGGCGACTTCCCCTTTCCCTGGTTTTTTTTTCTTCGCCGGCGATTTCGTCTTCATTTGGGCGACTTTCATTTTCTTTTTTTCGTAACTTTTTTTAAACATTTTTTTTTAAATTTCGTATTTATTTAACAATTAAAATTATATTATATTCTTAATTGGTAGTATACATTATTAAAATACCAAAACACCCTTTTAAATTCAATTTTCGTTAACCAATTTAGATCGACTGATGACATTTGCTCAAAATCAAACATTCAAGGAAAAAATTGAGACTTTTGAGAAATGAGGGAGTGGATTGTTAATTCGGCAACAATTGAAGGGGCATTTTGGAGGAATTAATTCTTATATTATAGGGTTGAGGTTAGAAACGGGTACATGTCTCGAGCTTCATATTCGGAGCTATTTCAAGCTTGCAACCGAATTTTTCCTCAGGGTCTTGATAATCTGATTAAAAAAGAATTTTCAGTTGCAGATAACCAAGCAATAGAAAAGATACATGACTCTGCTGAAGTTAAGGCAACCGTTTGGGCCATGCACCCTCTAAAAACACTTGGTCCAAATGGCTTACATGGAGTTTTCTACATAAACCTTTGGGACATAATGGACAGTGACTTAATTACTCTTGTCCAAAATTTCTTTAAAACTGGATATATTTATCAAGATGCAGTCTTTGCTCATATAATCTTAATACCTAAGATTGGATATGTTGACATCTTTAAAAAACTAAGGCCAATAAGCCTATGTAACTTCTGCTTAAAAGTGGTAACTAAAATTATTACTTCGAGGCTGAGAAATCACTTTATAGAATGATCTCCCCAAATCAATCGGTGTTTTTCCCTGAATATGGATAGCCAAAAAATCAAGCGTGGCACAAGAGGTCATCGTTGCAATGAATAGGAAAAAAAAGAAAAACATTATGGTTGGCATCAAAATTGATATGATGAAAGCCTATGATCGGCTTTAGTATGGCTTCATCTTATAGGTTCTAAACTGTTTTGGTGCCTCGGACCAAGTTTTGCTGCTTGTGGACAATTGTATCACTAAGTTTTCAAGGGAAATTCTACATTATGGTAGTCCACTCGAACAATCTAGCCAATCCATAGGTATTACACAAGGAGATCCAGTCTCGCCTTATCTATATATATTTCCTTAAGAAGTCTTGAGAAGATTACTAGCTAAGCATGAGTGGATGGTTAGCATCAATGGATGGAGAAACAGTGTGGAGTTAATAAAAATGTTCCAACAATCTCCCACCTAATGTTTTTTCGACAACACTATTCTATTTCGTCAAGCTAAAGATAATGAAATCAGAAAAACTATCAAGTGTGTGCAGACCTATGAGCTTTGGTCGGGTTAGAAAATCAATGTCTTGAAGTCGGGTGTTTTCTACTTCAAAAAGTGTCCTCAATACACAAGGACCACTAATAAGTTTTTTCTTACGGGTTGTAATTAGAAATGGGCCTTTATATGGATTAAATATTTTATGTTTTAGTTTATTTAATTTCACAAGAATGATCACCTCCAATGTCATATTAGATAGAACGCCAAGATCATATTAAAATGAATTGTTCATCTAGTTTATAGTTTATAAAAGAGATAAAAATGCAAACTGTTTTCCAAAGAATATGATATTTTGTTAAAACGTAGTGGGAGGGTTGTTTAAAGAAACCCGCGGTCTCCGACATGAGTTTAATTGACTTGATGTGTGATGAACTAAGAGTCACACATAGTGGCCCTCCCTTTAATGGGAGTACTTCAGAAGAATTTTGTAAATTAAATGGTTACGAACTAACTTTTAAAGAGAAACGATGAAGCGGGGTCTCCATATAGGTGAACCGTTATCAAAGTGACTTGATCAAAGGCCCACATGTCAGTTATACACTTAGAGTTATGTTTTAAACTAATCCTCACATAGAGGCCATGCATTAAAATAAGTGACCAAACGTTTATGGTAATTAGTAAGAACTAGAAGTTGTGACTTCTTAGATGGTTCAAACTAAATAATGATGTGTCACGACTATGAAAGGCGGTTAATTACGGTTTCTCCATAGGAAAAGTAATTAACCATTGTTGTTCATAATACCATGAATTATTTAACGCTTTCCTCACCATATTAGGATTGTTCATGCATATTATTCAAAATTGTAGCACATATTGAATTTATTTATTTTATTTATGTCTTCATCATAATGTCTTTTAACCCACTTCAAACGATTTTAAGTTCAAACAAACACGAGGGTGAGAATTACATTAACTAGCAACATAACCTTGACATTATGCTGACGGTGGAAAAGCAGAAGTATGTTTTCACGACCCCGTGTCCTCCTTCTCCAAGTGCTGACTCGAGTAAGGAAGACAAGGACGCCTACGATACGTAGATAAGATCTGACGAGATTGTCAGATGTTATATATTAGAATCGATGAGCAATGTGTTGCAGCAATCTCATCGAGACATCGCCATTGCATTTGTAATCTTGTTCAGTCTCCATGAGATGTCCGAATGTCATGGGCATCAGGCGAGGCAACAAGCTATCCGCAGTTTCATGAACTGCATGATGAAATCAGGATCTTTTGTTCAGGAACACATGCTATTGATCATGGGTCACCTGAACGACATGGAGATCCTCGGATACTTCTGGTTTTAAGAAGGTGATGAGAGGGCCCAAAAACTTCAACCGAACGAGATCCAAGAAGCCTTATAAGAAGGTTGTGGATGCTAAGGGCAAAGGCATTGCAAAGGTGTACAATTCTGAGCACAAATGTCTGTTGGAATAGGTCTAGGGTTAAGAAAGATTTATCATTAACACATTAATGGCGGAATATAAATTTTTTTTACTAGTAAAACAGTTTTTACTAACCTAAACAAAGTGCATATACATGTTATAATTAAAACATTATTTAGAGAGCTTGAATACTAACTTTTCTTGAACTATGATTTGAATGGATCTTGAGAAAGGTTGATCTTCTCTTCTAGCTCGATTTGTTCTAGCCTAAACGTTAACTCGAGAAACATAAGGTTTCTATTACAAGAGTCTATAGAGGTTTAGAAGGACTCGTGTGTGGGCACAATTAAACATAATAGCTCAAGAACAAGTCTATGAGTTGGAGAGCTAATTAATACTAAGTCTAATGAGGACTTAGGTGCCAAAATAAAAGAAATATTTTCTAGAGAGAGAGAGAAAGGGGTCGGCCAAAATTGAGAGCACAAGAGTAAGAAAGCTTATTTTCACATCTCTATGTGAGACTCTATTTATAGGAGAAGGAAAATCAAGAAAGGGTAATTATCATTTCCTATTATGAATTCATGACACAATTTTTGACATTCACATCTTTTTATGTCCATGTGTACAAAAATACCCTTTTGACATAATTCGAGAAAAAGTCTAGTTCAACACTTGAACTTATTTTGACTTAGCTTCTAGTTTAACAATCCTACTCTAATGACCTGTAATAGTGACCTTATGGATCCAAATGAACAAAGCTTGAGCTTCTATGCCCGGACTCAAAAGTTCAGAAACATTTTTCGAGTATTAGCTTAATGTCAACTGACTCCACTAAAGAGAATCTCTCGGTTCAAATAAATTTATTTTGTACTGAAATTCAACTTAATTATATTGAGCGGATCCATTGAATGTTATCTATGGTTACCCTTCATGAATATCATCAACTAGATGAGATTTATAAAATTACTATTTTACCCTTCTAGTTGTTATTTCCTCAACTCCTTTGTTACTCGTGAATAAGTTAGAAACAATGTACTGACGAGGAGCTAACAAGTCACATTGTTTCATCCAAATAAAGTCGCTACTTAATTTTGGATACTGCGCAGTTCATTTATTCACAATCCAAGTAATAAAGCATAAGGTGATATATATTGCATCTCGGCAATCTTGGACATGAATTTCATATCTATGAGAACTTCACAAAGTTAGTTCATGACATCTTCATAAGTTAATATGTCACCAATTGGCCTAGTCTAGATCACGTAATGGACCTAGAATTTGACTTTCTCAAATGAGAGTATTAATGGTATGAAATGACATGTCTCATTTCACGATATAGGTAAGCATGATGCAATTCATACATAGTGACCTTGAGACCGAAGATGTTAAATGGTTTGTTCTTCTATTGTCTCTAGAGGTGCACTGGTCAATTCAGTATCTTCGAAAGATACACTGGAAGAACTATAGAGTTCCTAACTCTCTATGCCTCGTAACCAGACATTATAGATTCTTCCAATAATCATACTGGCATCAATAGTCCATTGATCTTTAGATTGTGACTATGTCGTTTTATCCAAACCATGAAGAGTTTGTTCACGCAAATCTACATTTGTCTCTTCATATATTGTTAGGTTTGATTAAGGACTATAAGACTATTGAATATCATAAATCTTCAATCAAACTAAAAGGGAATGAATGAAAGTTTCAAGTTTTATTAATTTAATCAGCTAATTACAATAAGGACTTTATAAAGATTTATATATTACATCAATATGTAAATAAACAATCTTTTTGTTGGCATCTCTGCCAACAATGTCACCATTGCGGAAAGGCTCGCCACTGGCGAAGGAACTTTCCTACCTACCTAAAGAGCGTCTAGCGGAAATGTATGATATTCTTCATTCAAGCTTGTTACACGACAAACAAGGAATCGCCCTAGATTTTAGACTCCAAGGCTTCTGACCATATTGTGTGTAATTTGAATGGTTTCATGAAAACCAGGAGTTTAAGTGACGAGGAGTTCGCGTTCCACTGGGGTGATGGAACGAAGGTCGGAGCAAGATCTGTCGGAACCATGTAGCTCAAGTTTGGAGATAAAATTTTATTACTAAATAATGTCTATTTTGTTCCGGATTTTTGCAAGAATTAATTTCTTTTGGTCGTTTGGAAGCACAAGGTTTCAACTTTAAAATCAATAACAGTATTGAGATATTTGTTGATGATTGTTTTATTACCAAAAGTCTTTGTGTGGATTCAATTTATTATTTATATCCTAATGACCCGATTGTCTTGGACACGAAGTGAATAGAGATTCACTCGGGAAGCGTAAGACGTTTCATAGGTATGAAACTGGCGACACATATCTATGGCCCTTACGTCTTGAACATATTGGCCTAGATAGGATTAAGAGGTCAACAAAGGAAGGTATCTTTAAAATCTCTAACCGTGGGATCCATTCCCACGTCTGAATCCTATCTCGAGGGCAAGATGACCAAGATACCTTTCTCTTCAAAGGGTCTAAGAGAGAAGGAATCAAACCCTGCTAGATATGATGAGGTCAGTGATGAGTTACTCATCATTCCTTACTCGTTCTGGGGATATGCCCTAAAAACAATAGCTTACATTCTGAACCAAGTTCCGTCAAACACGGTTCTTGGTACTCTTTTTGAGAGATGGAGTGGTAAAAAATATGTTCTACACCACGTCCATATATGGGGTTGTCCAGCACATTAGCTGAGGCAAAAGATTAGCAAGTTGGCTAGTCGTTATGAATTATGCATTTTCGTGAGATATTCGAAGGATACGAAAGGGTACATCTTCTATAGTCCTGAAGACCAGAAAACGTTCGTTAGCACGAACGCTAGATTTCTTGAAGCAGACTATATGAAGATTTATGTACCGAGAAGCAGACTTCTGATGATGGAGCTGTTGGGTGTATTAGCTGGTACTCCACAAGATATGACGAGTCCTATACCAACAGTGGAAGATCCACGTTCAGAACCAGAGTCTCATGTGATTCGTCGCAGTAACAGGATTGTAAGACAACCTGATCGATACATGGATGTCGCAGAGGCTTTCACTATTGTCGCATACAAGGAGGAAGAAGATCCAGTATCATTTTTCCAAAGCGATGCAAACCTATGGCAAGAAGTCATGAACGCTGAAATGCATTCAATGTATATCAACGAGGTCCGGAAGCTTGTAGATCTACCGTAAGGCATCAAGGATGTTGGGTGTAAATGGATCTATAAGAAGAAAAGAGGACCGGATGGAAATGTGAAGACATTTAAGGCACGACTTGTGGCGAAGGGGTTCACACAAAAGAAAGGTATCGACTATAAAGATACCTTCTCGCCAGTCGCGATGCCGAAGTCCATCTGTACTCTTTTATCCACTGATGCCGCCTGTATTATGAAATCTAGCAAGGATGTCAATATTGCATTTCTGAATGGAAGTCGTGACGAGAGCATTTATCTGGCTCAACAAGACGGGTTCATGGAGAAATACCAACATGGCAAGGTTTGTAAGTTGTTGAAGTCCATTTATGGACTGAAGCAAGCATCTAAGTTGTGGAATATCATATTCGACGAGACTATGCAAGGCAACGTGGTGTTCTTAGTCCTATATGTGGATGACATACTACTCATTGGGAATGATGTAGGAAAGTTATCAGAGGTTAAGATCTGGTTGTCAAAGCAGTTTGAGATAAAGGATCTAGGAAAAGCAGCTTACATTTTGGTAATTCAGATCTTCAGAGATCGGAAGAACCAGAAGTAAGCCCTTTCTCAAGCATCTTAAATTGATACGATCATGGATCGCTTCAGTATCTAGGACTATAAGAAAGGAAAGCTACAATTAAGACATGGAGTGCATCTCTCAAGTGAGTAGTCTACCAAGACTTCTCAAGAAGTTGATGTTGGAATAGGTCTAGGGTTAAAGAAAAATATTAACATTAATCAAATTAATGGCGGAATTTAAAAATTTCTTTTTCAAGTAAAACAATTTTACTAACCTAGAAAAAAGCATATACAAGTTATATATTAAAATCATTATTTAATTTACTAGAGCACGAACCTTTCTACGAAGCTTGATCTTGAAGCGTCTCGAGAAGGTAGATCCTCTTCCTTGGCTCGCTAGTCACCTTCGCACCTAATCTTGAACCCGAGAAACCTAAAATTTCTATTACATGAGTCGAAAGAGGTTTTAGAAGGATTTGTGTGTGGGCACAATTAAACCATATGAACCAAGAACAATTCTTGGATCATAAGCTAATTCTCTAGATTGAATGTGAATCTAGGTGCAAAATAAGAAGAGTATTTTGTAGAGAGAGAGGGAGGGAGGTTCGGCCACAATAGGGAGAGAAGAAGAAAATTGCTTAACCTTCACATCTCTATGTGAGGCTTTATTTATAGGAGAAGGAAAAATCTATAAAGGTCAATTATTCATTCATGAATGAATAATGTATTCATGACACAATATTTGATTTTCCCTTCCCCTTTCCCTCATTGTATGGCCGGCCATATGGGTGCATTAGTGAGGAAATTTGTTTCCTCACTTAGCACATTTGTTTCTTTCTTAAGGAAATTCATTTCCCTTTTTCTTTTGGGTAATTATCCTTATAAGAAAAAGGAAATAAAACTCTCCTCTTTGATGCTATGTTGGCCGAATTCTTCATAGGGTGAGGGAGAATCTAGATGCTTCCTTATTTCTTTTCAGACATTTCTTAAAATACCCGTTGTAGAATTATAATTGCACAAAAAACGAAATTAATTTCATAATGCCTCAAACGACTTTTCGGCTTTAGAAAGTAATTTATATTTTCATCAAATGAAAACATTCAAAATATTATTTTAACATTCACATCATTTATGTCCTTGCGGACAAACATACCCTTTAGACATTTTCTGAGAAAAAGTCTAGTTCAACATTTAAACTTATTTTGACTTAGCTTCTAGTTTAATAATCCTACTCTAATGACCTGTAATAGTGACCTTATCGATCCAAATGAACAAAGCTTGAACTTCTATACTCGGACTCAAAATTTCACAAACCTTTTCCGAGTATTAGCTTAATGTCGACTGACTCCACTAAAGAGTCGACACAATTTTCGGTTCAAATGAATTTATTTTCTACTCAAGTTCAACTTAATTATATTGAGCGGATCCATTGAATGTTATCTATGTTTATCCTTCATGAATATCATCAACTAGTTGGGATTTATAAAATTACCATTTTACCCTTATAGTTGTTATTTCCTCAACTCCTTTAGTACTTGTGAATAAGCTAGAAAAAATGTATTGACTAGGAGCTAACAAGTCACATTGTTTCATCCAAATAAAGTCGCTACTTAAATTTGGACACTGCGCAGTTCATTTATTCACAATCCAAGTAATAAAGCATGAGGTGATATACATTGCATCTCAGCAATCTTATACATGAATTCCATATCTATGAGACCTTCACAAAGTTGGTTCATGACATCTTCATAACTTAATATCTCACCAATAGGCCTTGTCTAGATCACACATGGGACCTAGAATTTGACTTTCTCAAATGAGAGTATTAATGCTATGAAATGACATGTCTCATTTCAGGATTTAGGTAAGCATGATGCGATTCATATGTAGTGACCTTGAGATAGAAGATGTTAAATGGTTTGTTCTTCTATTGTCTCTAAAGGTGCACTGGTCAATTCAGTATCTTCGAAAAATACACTGGAAGAACTACAGAGTTCCTAACTCTCTATGCCTCGTAACCAGACATCCTAGATTCTTCCAACAATCATACTGGGATCAATGGTCCGTTAATCTTTAGATTGCGAATATACCGTTTTAGTCAAACCATGAAGAGTTTGTTCACGCAAATCTACATTTGTCTCTTCATACATTGTTAGGTTTGATTAAGGACTTTAAGACTATTGAATATCATAAATCTTCAATCAAACTAAAAAGGAATGAATGAACGTTTCAACTTTTATTAATTCAATCAGCAAATTCCAAAGATTTATATATTACATCAGTATGTAAATAAACAATCTTTCTATAAGGACTTTACAAAGATTTATATATTACATCAATATGTAAATAAACAATCTTCTTGTGGGCATCTCTACCAACAAACTCCCACTTGACTCAAAGAAGATGAGAGTAGTCCTTCATGCCTAATCCGTCTCGATGTTGGTCGAAGACCTTGTTGGATAGGGCCTTGGTGAAAGGATCTGCAAGGTTGTCCACCGTTGAGATATTCTTCACCACCACGTCTCAACGCTGCACGATCTCTCTAATCAAATGGTATTTCCTCTCAATGTGCTTAGAGCGCTTATGGCTTCTAGGTTCCTTTGAGTTAGCAACAGCCCCACTATTATCACAATAAAGTGTCATGGGCTCGTTGACATTTGGAACAACTTCCAAATACTTAAGGAATTTTCTAAGCGATACAGCCTCTTTGGATGCTTCACAAGCAGCCACATATTCTGCTTCCATGGTAGAGTCAGCAATGCAAGATTGCTTGATACTCCTCCAAACAACAGATCCACCGTTCAAGATGAACACAGATCCTGAAGTGGATTTCCTGGAATCCTTATCCGCCTGAAAGTTGGAATCAGTATACCCCGTCATAGTCAGGTCAGTACCTGAATATGTAAGCATCAGGTTCCTAGTATTCCTAAGATACTTGAGAACATGCTTAACAGCAATCCAGTGCTCGGGTCCAAGATTTGATTGGAAACAGCTAACTACGCCAACTGCGAAACATATATCCAGTCTAGTGCACAGCATAGCATACATGAGACTTCCTACGGCTGAGGCATAAGGAATCTTTCTCATGTCCTCAATTTCTTGTGCAGTCTTGCGAGACTGGTCCTTAGAGAGTGAGAATCCATGTCTAAAGGGGTTTTCACCCCTCTTGGAGTTTTGCATGGCAAAGCGATCCATCACCTTATCTATATAAGATGCTTGGGAGAGCGACAAGGTCCGGTTCTTTCGATCTCGAAAGATCTGAATACCCATAATGTATGCAGCTTCCCCTAGATCCTTCATATCAAACTGTTTAGCTAACCAGATTTTATCCTCCGATAATTTACCTACATCATTCCCAATGAGTAGTATATCATCGACATATAATACCAGATGTTGTCGCTGAAATTTGGACAACGTTTCGAGACCTAAGCGGTCAGATCCTCGCTCGGAGCGGGTGACCCTCGCTTCGGCCTGAGCGTGTCGGATCCGGTGTCCCGGATCGTCTCTTAGCTGTCGTGTGGTCTTCGAGTCCTTCTGTTATCTGAAAAGAGTAAACAGACGTGAACTAAGAAGGGAAAACAGAGGGGGGTCCTCTGTTTACCTCTCCGACGCTCAACATTAGTATAATGTGGGCGGAGTTTGCAGGATGACGAGGGGGGATCGACGAGATCGAGCGAGATGGGATACTAGGACCACTGGCGTCTCAGAGCTCGGATCTCGGATCTTTTGGGAGTATTCTTCCGGTCGGGAGAGAATATCCGAAATACCTCATTTGGGAGTATGATATGTATATAGGGAGTAAGGGAGAAAGTGTCTATTTTTTGTCTCTGGAGCTTACCTCTGCGTGGAGAGCATCGAAGGCTACTTATAGCCACGGGTGTAGCCTTGTGGCCGAGTGGGGGAGCCTCTGGGCGTCGGTGGCCGGCCAGGTCCCTCCCTCGGGTGAGGAAGGCCGGCCAGGCCCCTCCCCTAGGTGGGGAAGGCCGGCCAGGTCCCTCCCTCGGGTGAGGAAGGCCGGCCAGGCCCCTCCCCTAGGTGGGGAAGGCCGGCCAGGTCCCTCCCTCGGGTGAGGAAGGCCGGCCAGGTCCCTCCCCTATGTGGGGAAGGCCGGCCAGGTCCCTCCCTCGGGTGAGGAAGGCCGGCCAGGCCCCTCCCCTAGGTGGGGAAGGCCGGCCAGGTCCCTCCCTCGGGTGGGGAAGGCCGGCCAGGCCCCTCATACGGGAGAGGGTGGCCGGCCGGGCCCCTCCCCTGCGCGACGGTGGTCGGTCAGGTGCGCGAAGGTGGGTCTCGGTCGTCTCGGGGACGGTGTCTCCCCTTCGCGCCTCGGATATAATCGTGGATGTATATATTTAACGATGTCGCCGGAAATACGGCGACAACATTAGCCCCCCGAGTTTGATGTCGAACTTGAGATCGAGAGCGAACTCAGAAGTGGCGCCCTCCGACGGGCGTTCCGCACCTAAGATCGGGCGTGCACCGACGGGCCGGGCCGGTGAGCAGCGCTCCAGGGAACCTCCTCGGGGGTGGAGGAGATCAGGTAGCTTTATAAGCACCCTAACCTTTAATTTATTATATTTTTTCCTTTTCTTTCTTTGCGTTGCGTCATGGACCCCGTGCCGTTTGACGTGGATGACGGGTCCGTTGACGACTTCGTTGGTTCCTTTTTATCCTCGCCTGGGAGCAATACTTTTTCAATCCCCAATTTACCCTTTTCCCCAAATCCCGAATCCTCTCTTTCTCTCTTCTTTGACGACGACGACCTTGACGCGTGGATGGCCGCCGACGGAACCGCGACGCCGGAGGCGAGGGCGGAGGCCTTGGCCGGTGAGCAGCCCGGCAAAGGGGCCTTGCTCGGCGAGGGGCGTGAGGTCGGAGGGACTTCGGAGGTTACCGGCGAGGGGGGCTCGGCGGCGACCAGGGGCGAGGGCGAACCCAGATTCGCGCAGGGCGCGACGGCGACAGATCGCCGGCGGAGCGCTCCCAGGTCTGTCCTTGGGGGCGCGGGCGAGTGGGAGGTGGCCTCGGGGACCGCCGATGGGTCTGCGTCCCTTGGCTGTGAGGGCGGCGCCGGATCTGCTCGTGGCGTGGC
Source organism: Urtica urens (assembly GCA_958296335.1). NCBI lineage: Eukaryota > Viridiplantae > Streptophyta > Magnoliopsida > Rosales > Urticaceae > Urtica > Urtica urens. The sequence goes on along the minus strand of OY282523.1, from coordinate 20,753,307 downwards.
GGCGGATCCTTGGGCGAGGCCCCTCGGGCACGGAGATGGCGGCGCGGCAGGGCGAGGCGGAGACGTCCACAGACGCACGCACGGTGCCCCGGGGGACACGCCCCGGGCGGAGGCGCGCGGATCTGGCTGGATCGGGAGCCCCGACGGCGCGGGCGGAGGTTCGCCGGCCGAGGCGGAGCGCGACAGCGCCCTGGGCGACGGGGGCGAGCCACCCCTGGTGTGCGGAGTCGTGGGAGGCGCGTCGCAGGTCGTGGGCTCCGGGCTTGCCTTCGCCGGAGTTCACTCGGTGGCGCGGGCTCCACCCGGGGTGCCCACCGCCGACTTCACGCCCCCTCAGGGCCAGGCAGCCGGCCAGCCCCCTCCCGGAGCTCTGGCGGCCGACCAGGGGCCCCCCCCGAGCCAGATGGCCGGTCGGCCTTCTCCCAGGGGGGCGGTGGCCGACCAGGGGTCTCCCCCAAGTCAAATGGCCGGCCGGCCCTCTCCCAGGGGGATGGTGGACGACCAGGGGTCTCCCCTGGATGTGATGGCCGGCCGGCCCCCTCCCGGGGACCCGATGGCCGGCCAGGGGTCTCCCCTGGATAGGATGGCCGGCCGGCCCCCTCCCAGGGATCCCATGGCCGGCCAGGGGCCTCCCCTGGTGGAGATGGCCGGGCAGCCCCCTCCCGGGGGTTCGGTGGCCGACCGGAGGACCTTCGAGCATCGGCCGAGCGGCCGGGGGTCTCCTACGGGGCGGGAATCGCCTGAGAGTCCAACGGAGGACCCGAGACCTCCCAGGCAGACGTCGGCCGCGGGTACCCTTCCGACTTTGGCCCAGCTGGGGCGTAGTCGCGTGTCGGAAGAGAACGAGCGGACCCTTGCCTTCCCGATCACCGCGTCCCGGATTTGGGGGACCTTCCCATGCGAGGGGGTCGACTCCCCGTCCCTCGTGTCTCTCGCCCAGTTCCGTGGGCTTCGCGAGGAGTTCGGGATCCCGCCGAGTATCGACATCTTGCGTCCTCTCCCGGAGGATCGGCCCTCGCGTCCTCGGCTCGGGTTCGCCGCGGTTCATGTGGCCAGTCTCCGGAGCGGTCTTCGGTTGCCTTTCCCTGGCGTGATACAGGAGCTTCTGCGTCGACTGGAGGTGCACGCAGCCCAAATGCTACCCTCGTTCTATCGGATGGTGGCTGCCTGCCATATGATGTTCTTTCGAGAATGGAAGAGGGCGGTCACGGCCGAGGAGTTCTTGGAATTCCTATCGATCGTGGAAGGGTCGAATAGGGCCGGGTCGTACCGGGCGTACCATGCCAAGCAGTTTGCCGTGGTTACCAATGTGCCCACCAAGTACCGATACCCTTGGGTGTGGGTTTCGGAGTCCGCGTTCGGCTCGGCCCCTCTTGAGTTTGGGCCCGCGAGGATCCCAGATTCGGCCGCCGACCCAGAATTCACGGAGCTTGGCAGAGTCGTCCATCGTCTCCCGGCTGTCCGTCGTCAGGCTTCGATCTTCGCGTCGCCCGATACTATGGCAATCACAGGGTGGTTCGTTTCGACTACTCCTCAGTTCCCCCGAGCACGCGGCCGAGGGAGGAACGATTCGGACTCAGAGCCCGACGAAGAAGTCCTTCCGGCCGATCGATGTAGCGGTACGAGGTACCCCTTATTATGTCGTTCATTTTTGCCTACTAACTTGGTTGCTCTTTCGTTAGGCGGTTCTCGTCGACGACCTCGAGGAGGCGTTACGACCTCGCCACCTCCGCGCGAGGCTCATGCTGCGAGGCGGCCGAGCCCGTCACGGGAGCGGCCGAAATCTCAACCCTCGTCGGCACCTCAGGAGGGCGGGAGCAGCGGCCCTCCGCGGAAACGCCCCGCCGTATCCTCGGCGAGTGACGCGCCGTCGGGTTCTCGAAGATTGGTGGAAGCGACCTCTACCGGTGGCGGCGGGTTGCTCTATCTCGCCGAAGCGAAAGACTTGAAGGATCGGAGCGCTCGGGGCCTCGCGGACTCATCCCCCAAGTGCTTTAAGGAGCTCGTCGTCGTCAGCGATATGGAACTCTTTCGACAAGGGACTCGCGATGCGCGGAAGGTTAGTCATTCGCGTGTCTCTTATTTCGTGTTTTTCCTCTCTATTCCATGCTAATTTGTCGTTGCACTGTAGGCTTTGGCGCGCTGCGAGCGGATGGAGCTCGTGATGGAGGAGGCCGCTCGCCGTGAACGAGTGTTGAAAGAGGCGTTGGCCAAGGCGATTTCTAGTCGGGACGCGGCCGAGGCGAAATTCGCGGAGGAGAGTGCCTCGAGGGAGCAAGTGGAGCGATCCGCGAGCGCCTTCCTAGCGGAAAGCAAGGCGATGGAGAAGGCCTTGGCCTCCCGCGATGCCGACCTTGCTTCCGTCCGCGGTCGGCTAGCTGTGAGCGAGGCTGCCCACCTGAAAGCCGTTGAGGAGAACGACGCCCTCTTGGCGGAGATGCAAGCCGTCGTCGACGACCGTGATGAAGCCGTGCGCATAAAAGAGCGCCTGAAGGATGATTGGGAAGTCGCGGTATACGAGGCCCGACACGCTGCGGCCGTTCGCGTCCGGGATGCTATTGTCGCGGAGAACAAACCCCGCGAAGTGTCTTTCGCATTCTTCGATACCATGTTCCCTCCGATCGAGGGCGACGCGGGCTTTGGCGATCGCGGTGGGCGGCGTCCCACCGAGACTACGCAGTCCTCGGTGGGCACATCCCCTTCTCACCCGAGCGCGGGCCCCGGCGAGGAGCAGCTTGACTTCAGCTCCGATTAGTGTTCTTGTCTCGTCTGCGCCTGTGTTTAGCGCATCTTTCTTCTTATTTACCTGACTCATTTTGGATGTTTCGAGGCTTTCCATTTTTGTGACATTTACTTTCTCGCGATCTTCTCGCAATCTTCTTTTTATCGAACAAAATACCTCGCGGGTTCGCGTTGGTTTCTTTTGCGATTCTTGTGTTGCTTGAAGTTTTCGATTGTCGGTTTCCAAGACGCTCGGGTCCTTCGATTTACGGCGGGCCCCTTCGGCGAGGGGCGGTCGATGATCGGGAATTTCTTTTGCCGTCGTCGGCTTACTATGGCCGGCAACTAGCACTAACGGCATGTCGCGTATATTGCGTGGTCGATGGTGGGAGACTCATTTGGTAACTCGTCCGACTCTTCTCTTGGGCACGTTTGTGTTTCGAGGGACGGTCAATGTCTCATTCACTTACGCCTTGCTTCCTTGGCGACATCCGAGCTCGCATTCTTCGGTTTTGGGCATTTTTTACTTCCAGCCGTGCTTTGAGCTTCTTTGTTCGTGAGCTTTCGACGATGGCCTGTCGGCTTACGTCTTGGCTCTACGACGGGGGAATCCCGAGATTTGGCTCGATCGATGACTCGTCGACTTGTGACGTTGGTTTACGATTTGCCCTGTTGGCGTCGCGCGCATTCATCTCTAGGGTATTCGTTTTACGCCTTAGGATTGGGCATTGACATTGGCCCGGTTGTGTGTCAATCGGGGTTTGCCAACCTTCCTCAAATCCATGGACGCCCAGATGCAAGGTTGTTGCCTTGTTACTGGTTTTCGGTGGAGATTTCTCCGGCCACGGGGTTCGTACCCCGCGGTTTTGTGGGTCTTTGATTTTCTCGAATGCAAACCGTTATGGTTTTGTTATCGATTCGCCCATCGGTGGGGGGTTTCGGTCCCTATTAGCGTATCGTCGCTTTGTTGGGTTCACCTCCAGCCCCCCAAGTTTCTAGGGATAATAGCTATTATTTCTGGGAACTTACAGCGGGGAAATAACCAAAATGATGACACAAAACGATTTTTTTTTATTCGATGTTCAAATGGATACACTTATTGAATTACGACAATCGTGGCTTTGTGTTTACATTAGTTGGAAATCTCGCACTCCGCTTGGCCTTCATGCGTGATACATTTTCAAATGTTCGGCGTTCCAAGGGTGTGTGAACGCGAGCCCGTCCATGTTTTCTAGTTCGTATGTGCCTTTGTGAATGGCTCTCCGAACTCGGTACGGGCCTTCCCAGGTTGGGCCTAGCACACCAGCCCCTTGTGCCTTGGTATTTGGGAACACTTTCCTCAAAACCAGGCTGCCGTCGGGGAAGCTCCGAGTTTTAACCCTTGTGTTGTAGTACCGTTCGACCTTTCTTTTTTGGGCTGTTAGGCGCGTGAGTGCGTCGGCCCTCTTTTCGTCGATTAGGTCGAGGTTTGCTCTTATGGCTTCCTCGTTTTCTTTTTCGTCGAAGACCTCCATACGGAACGTGGGGAGCGTGGTCTCTATCGGGACCACGGCCTCCACACCGAAAGTCAAGGCGAAGGGGGTCTCCCCCGTTGCGTTTCGTGCCGTGGTGCGATATGCCCATAATACGAAGGGTAATTCGTCTGCCCACGCGCCCTTTCGGGATTCCAATTTCTTCTTCAAATTTTCTTTTATCGTACGGTTTGCCGCCTCCACTTGGCCGTTAGCCTGGGGGTGCCTTGGGGAGGAGTATGTTTTACTAATCCCAAGCTGTTCGCATATCTCGCGCAATCGCGCGTTGTCGAATTGTCGGCCATTATCGGTCACGATCGATTCCGGGATACCGTGGCGGCATATTATGCTCTTCCATATGAAGTTCGTTGTATTCGCCTCCGTGATCTTTGCCAGTGGCTCGGCTTCAACCCACTTGGTGAAGTAGTCGATTGCAACTATGGCGAATCGGAGCTGCCTTGGAGCCGTGGGTAATTCACCGATCAAATCGATTCCCCACTTGGTGAATGGTCGGGGAACGATGATCGGGCACAGTGGCGCCGGGGGTTGTCTGGGAACACGGGCGAACCTTTGGCACTTATCGCATTGCCGGGACCAGTCATGGGCGTCTTTTTTCAAAGTTGGCCAAAAGTAGCCTAGCTTTAGAAGCTTCATGGCCATCGACTGTCCTGCCGCGTGGTTCCCACATAGTCCTTCGTGGACTTCTTTCATGGCCCGTCTCGCTTCGCTGTTGTCGAGACAGCGAAGGAGAGGCATCGAGTAGCCCCTCTTGTATAGCACGTCTCCGCGCATCGTATACTTTGACGCCAAATATTTCAGTTTCCTGGCCTCTTCGTTATTCTCTGGAGTGACTCCCTTTGCTATGTAGTTTTTTAGGGGTGTCAACCAAGACAAAGCCGATGATTTGCTAACCATCCCTACATCGCTCCTCGAGATGTAAGGCCTGGATAGAATCTCAATCGGGACTTCCCTATCCTCGTTCGGATCTATGCCCGAAGCGAGTCGCGCCAGAGCATCTGCCTCGGCGTTCTCCTCTCTGGGGATTTGAACGATCTCGAACCAAGCTAACGCTTCTAGGTTCTTTCGGGTTTTCGCCAAATAAGCCATCATGTTTGGCTCCTTGGCGGCGAATTCGCCTTTGACTTGATTCACGATCAATTGCGAGTCGCAAAAGATGTGCAAGTTTTCTGCGCCGAGTCGGTGAGCGAGCTCTAAACCGACTATTAGGGCCTCGTATTCTGCCTCGTTGTTGGAGGCTTTGAATTCGAAGCGCAGCGCGTATTTTAACTTTTCCCCGTCGGGGTTGGTTAGATTTACTCCGGCCCCGGCCCCTTGAGCGTTTGATGCGCCGTCGACGCATAACACCCACGCTGGCCCGGATGGGCCAGGGCCTCTTTTCTCTGGAGATTTTGGCGTGAGGGCTTCGCCTTCATTCTCGATTCCTGCCGTAAATTCTGCCACAAAATCTGCTAGGGCCTGACCCTTTATGGCGTTTCGTGGTCGGAACTGTACCCCGTACTCGCTAAGTTCCTGTGACCATATGGCCATCCTCGTCGAGGATCCTCTTTGTAGTGCCTTTTCGATCGGGTGACCGGTCCGCACGACTATCTGGTGTGCCTGGAAATACGGGCGTAGTTTCCTGGCGCTCATGACGAGTGCGAGCGACAATTTCTCGATCTCAGGATACCGGGTCTCAGCGTCTAGGAGGGCCTTGCTGACATAATACACCGGCCATTGTCCCTGCCCTTCCTCACGGATAAGGACCGCGCTCGTGGCCCTTTCGGACACAGCGAGGTAAAGCACGAGAGGCTCATGGTCCTTGGGTTTCGACAAGAACGGGGGTGCTGCGAAGTAAGCCTTCATTTCGCAAAATGCCTTCTCGCATTCGGATGTCCATTCGAACCCGCCCCTCATCTTCAACGCCTAAAAAAAATGGTTGGCACCTATCGGTCGCCTTGGAAACAAATCTAGCTAAAGCCGCGACCCTACCCGCCAGGCTTTGGACCTCTTTGGGTTTTGTGGGAGACTTCATCCCAAGTATGGCGGCGATTTTCTCAGGGTTGGCTTCAATTCCTCGCCTGCTAACCATGTAGCCGAGGAATTTTCCCGATTCTACCCCGAAGGTGCATTTGTTGGGGTTTAGCTTCATCCCGTATTGGCGGAGGATTTGGAACATAGTCTTCAGGTCGCGGATGTGGTTTGAAGCCAATCGGCTTTTTACCAGCATGTCGTCCACGTAGACTTCCATGGTTTTTCCAATATGCTCGGCGAACATTCGGTTGACCAATCGCTGGTAGGTTGCGCCGGCGTTCTTGAGGCCGAATGGCATTACCTTGTAGCAATAGAGACCTTTGTTGGTTACAAAGGTCGTCTTGATCTGGTCACTCTCATGCATCCGGATCTGGTTATAGCCTGAGTAGGCATCCATGAAGCTGAGCAGCTCATGGCCCGCTGTTGCGTCCACGAGTTGCTCAATCCGGGGGAGTGGAAAGCTATCCTTCGGGCAGGCTTTGTTAAGATCTTTATAATCTATGCAAATGCGCCACTTCCCGTTGGGCTTTTTGACCATTACTACATTGGATACCCACTTGGGGTGTTCCGCTTCTCGTATGAAATCAGCGGCGAGAAGTTTGTCAACCTCTTCTCCGATGGCGAGATACCGCTCCCCACTGAATGCCCTTCTAGGCTGTACCCGCTCGGGCACCTTGCAGTCATCATTCAATCGATGAACCATAATCTTCGGGTCTATGCCCGGCATATCCGCATGTGTCCATGCGAAGACATCTTTGTATTCTCTAAGGAAATGGGCCATCGATTCTTGCTCCTCGGCGGACAATTGAGCACCGATCTTGATCGTTTGGTCGGGCTTAGCGATGTCCAGGACTATCGTGACGAGGTCGTCATGGGTTTCCACGCGACGGCGCTCGGTCTCGTCGCGCTGGTCCAATTCTCCGAAGGTCCCCCCTTCCTCAGGTTTGCAGGGAAGCTCGTCCGAGAGCTGGTAGGTTGTGCAAATTGCCACGTTCCCTGTTGGTTTGGTAACTTCTTCCTTTACGGCTCGCACATGGCACGTTCGCGCCATGGCTTGATCTCCCATCATGCATGCAATCCCCTCGCTGGTTGGGAATTTTACCATGAGGTGGTAGACTGAGGTGATGGCTTTTAAACCGACGAGGGTCGGTCGACCGATAATCATGTTATACGTCGTCGGTTCACTCACGATCAAGAAAGTCACAATTCGAGTGACTTCCGGACCACCCCGGGTTCCGAAGGTTACGGGGAGATCGATCGACCCTTCCGTCCAAACCTTTTCTCCTGAAAACCCGTATAGAGGGGTGCGGATCGGGGCGAGCCTCGCTCCGTCGAGTTTCATTCGATCAAGCGCCGATTGGTAAATTATATCCACCGCACTTCCGTTGTCAATTAGGATGCGCTGGACCTTGTTGTTAGCCACCGTGGCAGACACAACCAAGGCATCGCTATGCGGGTGCAAAATTCTTTTCGCCTCATCCTCGGTGAAGCGAATTTCTTCAAACGGAGTCGGTGGGGGAGTGACCTGAGTGAGGTTAACGCCACTCTTGATTCTCTCGTTTGTCACCGCCCTTAGGTATTTTTTCCTTTGGTTGCTTGATTCGCCACATTGGGGCCCTCCAGTAATCGTTCTCACGATGTTCATTTCAGGATTTTCGGGCTCGCTGCTAATAGCGGCGACGGCGGCGGCCTTTTCCTTTATCAGCTTATTACTCTGATTCGGAAGACGTTCCTCCGGGACAGCTACCCCTGCGGCCCGCATGACAAACTCTTTGAGTTTCCCATCCTGGATCAGGGCTTCTATCTGTCGCTTTAGCTGAAAACAATCGGCAGTCATGTGTCCATGATCTCGATGGTATTCGCAAAATTTACTTTTATCCCGCATCGCGGGACCCTTCCTCAAGGGCGTCGGGGACCCGAGTTTATCTCGATGTAGGGCCAAGATCCGGGCTGGAGACGTATTGAGAGGGGTGAGTATTTCCCCCCGAAACTGGTCGACGAAAGGTTTCCTTGATCTGGGAGAGGGTTCCGCGCGGTTATTCCTTCCTCGTTTCCCTCGAGTTTCAGGCCTTTCGTCGGGACGGTTGCGCCCTGAGCGCCCATCGCCTTTCCTACAGCTTAGGTAATCCTCTATCCCCATGTGCGTCCTGGCGCATGCCATAAGCTCAGCCACATCTCGCGGGGTCTTTCCCACAATTGATTTTAAGAAATCGCTAGGCTTGGCACCCTCGGTGATGGCGACTATGGCACCCCGATCATCGAAGTCTTCGACTTTATGGGATTCTTCCGTGAATCGGGCCAGATACTGACGGAGGCTCTCGTCTGATTTTTGTTTGATCGTCCACAGGTATGATTTAGATTTTTTCTGTGCCACAAGTGTGGCAAACCGAGCCAGGAAAGCCTCCCGAAGGGCTTGGAAAGATCCGATGCTGCCAGGTTTCAGGCTCCTGAACCATTCAAAGCTCGACCCCGTCAATGTCAAACTGAACGCCTGGCAGAGAGTCGCGTCTGACAATCCTTGCATCAACATCCACGTCTCGTAATGTTGGATGTGGAAGTTGGGGTCGGAGCGTCCGTCATAAGACGGGATGGTGGGGAGCTTAAATCCCCTTCCCGGCGGTTGTGCTAGCACTACCGCCGCGAAAGGCGAGTATGAACCCTCCAGACCGTTGTAAGGTCTGGAGCCCCCCGAGCCTGCTCCTCGGAGCTCGATGATTTGATTCTGGAGTCCCTGAATCATTGTCATCATCTCGAGACCGTTGGCGGTTCCCGCGATGGGTCCCACCGGCGTTGGCCCTTGTCGCTCATTAGATCCTTGATCCATGAGGTTGGGAGGAGGGTTCCCGAGGGTTGTGGCCCCCGCCGCAGTCCGACGTGCGTTCAACTTCCTTCTCAAATCTTCCTCTTGAGGACCCCTCCGCGAGTTAAGGCGAACCCTGAGATCCTCCCCCGAAGGGTGCGAAGGCCTCGCCGTCGGCGGGCGACCTTCGCGGTGGACCTCACGGCTTTCCGCACCATCGTCGCCCCGTCGGGAGTGCGCACGCCGCGGACGCCTACATCGCCTGCCCTGGGAAGCGTTACCGCTTCCCGGCACTCGCGGGTTACTGGACCCCTCAAGTTTTGAACCCATTCGTCCTCGGCTAGCCGAGGACCCCAATGGAGCGTCACTCATGTGGGCCAAAGGCGAGGGAGTGAAAGTTTGACTCGTGTCCGTCTCCGGGATTACATCGTTTCCGATGTAATCCTCATCTTGGGTCGAGTTAGCCTCTTCCTCGTATCCAAGGAGGTTAACAAGCAAACCCTTGTTCACTCCCCGCCGCGCCAAGAGTTCCGCCAATCGGCGATTAGTCTCGTCTCGCAGGTCGTCCCCGCCGTCGTGAACGACCGGATTGACGTCTTCGATCCCCCTTGCGGGAACTTGCGGCCTTGCCTCTCGGTGAGGCAATTGCCGGAATTCGTACCGCGAGCCGGCGACTCGGACGATAGGGTTGCTCGATCGAGCATCCGCATGAGTCGCGGGAATGCTACTCATTTCATATGAAAAATAAGGAAATAGATGAAAATAGAGAAATGTGGGTTGGGCGAATTTTAAGGTCAAAAATGGCCCCTCCTTCTAGCGCCAAAATGTTGTCGCTGAAATTTGGACAACGTTTCGAGACCTAAGCGGTCAGATCCTCGCTCGGAGCGGGTGACCCTCGCTTCGGCCTGAGCGTGTCGGATCCGGTGTCCCGGATCGTCTCTTAGCTGTCGTGTGGTCTTCGAGTCCTTCTGTTATCTGAAAAGAGTAAACAGACGTGAACTAAGAAGGGAAAACAGAGGGGGGTCCTCTGTTTACCTCTCCGACGCTCAACATTAGTATAATGTGGGCGGAGTTTGCAGGATGACGAGGGGGGATCGACGAGATCGAGCGAGATGGGATACTAGGACCACTGGCGTCTCAGAGCTCGGATCTCGGATCTTTTGGGAGTATTCTTCCGGTCGGGAGAGAATATCCGAAATACCTCACTTGGGAGTATGATATGTATATAGGGAGTAAGGGAGAAAGTGTCTATTTTTCTTCTCTGGAGCTTACCTCTGCGTGGAGAGCATCGAAGGCTACTTATAGCCACGGGTGTAGCCTTGTGGCCGAGTGGGGGAGCCTCTGGGCGTCGGTGGCCGGCCAGGTCCCTCCCTCGGGTGAGGAAGGCCGGCCAGGCCCCTCCCCTAGGTGGGGAAGGCCGGCCAGGTCCCTCCCTCGGGTGAGGAAGGCCGGCCAGGCCCCTCCCCTAGGTGGGGAAGGCCGGCCAAGTCCCTCCCTTGGGTGAGGAAGGCCGGCCAGGTCCCTCCCCTATGTGGGGAAGGCCGGCCAGGTCCCTCCCTCGGGTGAGGAAGGCCGGCCAGGCCCCTCCCCTAGGTGGGGAAGGCCGGCCAGGTCCCTCCCTCGGGTGGGGAAGGCCGGCCAGGCCCCTCATACGGGAGAGGGTGGCCGGCCGGGCCCCTCCCCTGCGCGACGGTGGTCGGTCAGGTGCGCGAAGGTGGGTCTCGGTCGTCTCGGGGACGGTGTCTCCCCTTCGCGCCTCGGATATAATCGTGGATGTATATATTTAACGCTGTCGCCGGAAATACGGCGACAACACCAGAAACACAACCTTACCCTCATGTATCAATTTATAGACACAAGGTTCATCTATTGACTGTTCAAAACCGAAGCTTTTAACAGTATCATCAAATCTGATATTCCATGATCTAGATGCTCGCTTTAATCCATAAATGGAATTAAGCAATTCACAAACTTTGTCCTCTTGATCATTTTCCACGAAACCGTCTGGCTGAGCCATAAAAATGCGCTCGTCAAGATTGCCATTCAGAATGGCAGTTTTGACATCCATCTGCTAGATCTCATAATCGAGAGCAGCAGCTATGGATAGAAGTATACGGATGGATTTAAGCATTGCGACTGGCGAGAAGGTTTCTTCATAATCGATACCTTCCTTTTGGGTATAACCCTTAGCCACTAGTCGCGCTTTGAACGTCTCAATGTTTCCATCCGGACCCCTTTTCTTCTTATAGATCCACTTACACCCTACAGGTTTAACCCCTTCAGGTAGGTCTACAAGTTTCCAGACTTTGTTGACATACATCGAATGCATCTCAACTTTCATGGCATCAAGCCAAAGGTTTGATTCAGAACCAGCCATCGCTTGGCTGTAGGAAACAGGGTCATCCATATTTGCGACGGCTACGAGAGTCTAGCCATAGGACATGTACCTGTCAGGTTTTTCAGAAACCCTCCCACTACGTCGAAGTACCACTTGACGAGATTCTTAATTTAAAGGTTGCGTTTTAGTTGGGGTAAGAACAGTTCTTACAGATGAGGTAGAAGCTTCCTCACCCAACTTTTCTTCAAGCACAATTTTGCTTCTAGGTTTCGCATTTTTCATGTAGTCCTCCTCAAGGAAACGAGCATTAGTGCTGACAAATGTTTTGTCATCCTCGGGACTATAGAATGTGAAACCTTTGGTTTCCTTTGGATATCAAACGAATACACATAATTTTGACCTACTAGCCAACTTGCTAGTCTCTTGCCTTAGCACATGTGCAGGGCAACCCCAAATTCTGATGTGGCTTAAACTAGCTTTACGCCCAGTCCATCGTTCATAAGGAGTACCAGGAACTGTCTTAGACGGAACTTGGTTTAGAATGTATGCGGCAGTTTCGAGAGCATATCCCCAAAAAGGAATTAGGGAGTGATGAGTAACTCATCATTGATCTAACCATATCCATCAAAGTTCGATTCCTTCTCTCTGACACTCCGTTTTGTTGAGGTGTGCCAGGCGCTATAAGCTGAGAAGCGATACCTTCTTCTTTAAGAAAGTCATCGAACTCTTCAGACAAGTACTCACCACCTCGATCAGATCGAAGGGTTTTGATCTGTTTGCCAGTCCGCTTTTCCACTAAAGCCCGAAAGACCTTAAATACGTTAAAGGTTTCGGATTTGTGTTTGAGCAAAAAGACAAATCCATATCTTGATTAATCATCGGTAAAGGTAACGAAGTATTCGTATCCTCCCCGTGCCTGAATTCTGAGCAGACCACATACATCAGAATGTATTAGTTTTAGCAGCTCAATGGCTCTTCGACCTTTATCAGAGAAAGGTCGTTTGGTCATTTTTCCTTCTAACCAAGATTCACAAGTTGGCAGTGAGCCTATTGTAGAGGCTTTGAGTGGACCATCCCTCACAAGTCTCTTAATCCTATCTAGACTAATATGACCAAGTCTTAAGTGCCAGAGATATGTTGATTTTATTAGATCAGAGGAGTCATTTAGTTTGATCCTCTTGGGTTCCCTAATTAGATCATTATCTATTTCAGTGTCTAAAAGAAAAAGTTGTGTAGGATAAAGATAGTATAAACCATTCTTTAAACATGCATCACTGACAAATGAATTGGAAAAAGTAATACGAATTCCATTATCAATAAACTTTAAATAATAATTCTGCTCAACAATTTGAGCTACAGATATTAAGTTTTTCCCAAAGGAAGGAGCATAATACACATTATTCAAATTTAAAGTTCTGTCTTCGAAAGACAGTGTCACGGATCCCACAGCCTTAGCAGACACCAAGCTCACATCACCCCACTTGAAGCAGAAGTCTCCATCTTCTAAGCTTTTGCTTTTCCTGAACCCATTCAAGGAACAACAAATTTGGTTAGTAGCAGTGGAGTCAAGAATCCACAATGATACATTATCAGCTACTAAACAAGTTTCGGTAATCAGTACAATACCTTTCCCTTTAGCCTTGAGGTAGGTAAGACAGTTTCTATAGTAGAGTCCTTCAGCGGTGTAAATCTCCTTCATCAGCTCGGTAACAGTTTACCCTAGCTCATTTATGGAGTAGTTCAGTTTGAAAGTATCGAAAGATTCAGGGAGAGTTTCTAAGATCATATCTAATTTGATTTCTCCATTAATCTCAGATCCAAAGATTTCCATGTCATTGAGATAACTTATGATCAATATCATGTGTTCTCTAACAGGAGTCTTAGCTTTCATACGATAGTTCACAAACCGTCGAAGCGCTTGTTATCTAGCATGGCGCCTTTGCCATTCAAACATCTCATAGAGATTGAAGAGCATTGTTCAGGCCGAATCAATATCACAATGATGTTGTTGCACCATATTGTTCATCGATGCTAAAACTTAGCATCTCACAATCTCATATGATCGGATTCAGGCTGCTAGGGCGCCATTGTCCTCTTGAGTCGAATCATTATTCGTTTCAGGAGGACATGGGGTGGTGAGTACCTAATTGTGCTTGTCCTTCGAAAGGCCGATGTCTAGGTTATGTTTCTTATTTACGTAGTTTTCGATTCTAGTTAATTTGAGGAAACGATGATAGGGAAAGTGTTTAGAGACAGGTTGCTGATAAGTTGAAACAATTTACGATAAGTCTTTTGTTTAGGATTTTAAGTTTAATTTTATTTAGACAAGGAAAAAATCCAAAGGTATTATGAACAAAATGACACTTTACTCCTTCAAGGGAAGGCTGCAAAGAGTCGCCTTTCATAAGTAAATGACACATCATTAATGCATAGTCATGATGTCAATACATCAGTGTTTGACTAGCCACCTTATAAAAATGTTTGATCACTCAAAACTTTTCGCAGGGCCTCGAGGGAGGATTACTAGAGTTTGAGTCTAAGTGTGTAACCAACAACTTAGTTCAACAAGATCTGCTTTGAAAACAATCCGCCGAGGGGAGGCCTTGTCTCATTATTTCACTTTTGAACGTAGCTATAAAAGCAATGTTAGGAGCAATGCGTCTATGAGTACTCTCATTTAAGAGAGGGCCACGAGGGTGACTCTTAGTCCGGCGACATATGCACTTCACATTAGTGTTGGGGATCGCGGGTTGCAAACAATAAGTACAACCCTCCCACTTAGTCTTTAGGAAAACATAAGGGGACACTGGATTGCAAACGAGTGCAATCCTCCCACTTAATTTTTGGAAAAATGGCACGTCTACTCTTGTACATATAGGAAACATATTTTCATTAGCAAAGAGAGAAAGAGTGGATCACTAGAGAAAAAGAACCATAAAATTGATATTTGTGAGGGGAGAGCAGTGTTAATGCACTAAGGCACAAGGAACATACTCGGATCTTTTTGTCTATTAATTTATTTTTCCTAAGGAAAGTGCGTGCGGTTAATATATCGTCACTTTTGCACTTGAAAGTTTTTGAGATTAAAAAATCTCGTAAAACTAATATGTATATATATATATATATATATATATATATATATATATATATATATATATATCTTGATGACATCTTCCTTCAAGACGTCTTCATGGTGGTTGAGCGCGAGAACGTCGGAAATCCACGATAGCATTAAGAAGACGGGAGAAAGCTAGGAGTCGCAAAATCCGGATTAAAAAATCTAGATTCGCGGACTGCAGTACACCTCGGACTTAAAAGGTCATAAATGACACATCCGGTATCTGATTAAGCTGAAATCAATTGCATTGGATAGCTAACATCCGTACCTTTAATTTGGTTCAAGAACCACTAATTTTCAAGGTAGGAGCAAATATTTATGCCCGTTTTACTGAGCCATAACAATTAGTTCAGAATTTGAAAAAATTAAAAGTACGTCGGATCTAGGTGTAAAGAGAAAGAGGTTTATTGAAAACATTTTAATTGTATGTTTTGATCTCAATTGTGTGTTATATTAACATATTAATAATTAAACACAATATAAAATAAACAACATAATATAAAACATTCAATAACTAATTTAAACTAGAAGTGCAACAAACTAGTTTAAACTATGTACACAAATTTTCAAACTTGTCAAAAAATTGATTTTGAATATGCTAAACATAAAATAATTAAAAACTGTTTTTAATGTATTTATATAGCATATATATCAAGTGCAAAATCAACAAAAAATTAATTTTAGAGGTCGTACCAAAAAATTAAAATTTTGTAAGATTTAGTCTTTTGAAAAAACCATTATTCAAGCAAATTTAGAAAACAATTTTCTCATAATGATTTTAAATAACATGTACATGTTTATGCTTTTACCATAGCTCTGATACCATTTGTTGGAATAGGTCTAGGGTTAAAGAAAATTTTAACATTAATCAAATTAATGGCGGAATTTAAAAATTTCTTTTTCAAGTAAAACAATTTTAGTAACCTAGAAAAAAGCATATACAAGTTATATATTAAAATCATTATTTAATTTACTAGAACACGAACCTTTCTACGAAGCTTGATCTTGAAGCGTCTCGAGAAAGTAGATCCTCTTCCTTGGCTCGCTCGTCACCTTCGCACCTAATCTTGAACCCGAGAAACCTAAGATTTCTATTACATGAGTCAAAAGAGGTTTTAGAAGGATTTGTGTGTGGGCTCAATTAAACCATATGAACCAAGAACAATTCTTGGATCATAAGCTAATTCTCTAGATTGAATGTGAATCTAGGTGCAAAAAAAGAAGAGTATTTTGTAGAGAGAGGGAGAGGGAGGTTCGGCCACAATAGGGAGAGAAGAAAAAAATTGCTTAACCTTCACATCTCTATGTGAGGCTTTATTTATAGGAGAAGGAAAAATCTATAAAGGTCAATTATTCATTCATGAATGAATAATGTATTCATGACACAATATTTGATTTTCCCTTCCCCTTTCCCTCATTGTATGGCCGGCCATATGGGTGCATTAGTGAGGAAATTTGTTTCCTCACTTAGCACAGTTGTTTCCTTCTTAAGGAAATTCATTTCCCTTTTTCTTTTGGGTAATTATCCTTATAAGAAAAAGGAAATAAAACTCTCCTCTTTGATGCTATGTTGGCCGAATTCTTCATAGGGTGAGGGAGCATCTAGATGCTTCCTTATTTCTTTTCAGACATTTCTTAAAATACCCGTTGTAGAATTATAATTGCACAAATAACGAAATTAATTTCATAATGCCTCAAACGACTTTTCGGCTTTAGAAAGTAATTTATATTTTCATCAAATGAAAACATTCAAAATATTATTTTGACATTCACATCATTTATGTCCTTGCGGACAAACATACCCTTTAGACATTTTCTGAGAAAAAGTCTAGTTCAACATTTGAACTTATTTTGACTTAGCTTCTAGTTTAATAATCCTACTCTAATGACCTGTAATAGTGACCTTATCGATCCAAATGAACAAAGCTTGAACTTCTATACTCGGACTCAAAATTTCACAAACCTTCTATCTCTCGGTTCAAATGAATTTATTTTCTACTCAAATTCAACTTAATTATATTGAGCGGATCCATTGAATGTTATCTATGTTTACCCTTCATGAATATCATCAACTAGTTGGGATTTATAAAATTACCATTTTACCATTCTAGTTGTTATTTCCTCAACTCCTTTAGTACTTGTGAATAAGTTAGAAACAATGTATTGACGATGAGATAACAAGTCACATTGTTTCATTCAAATAAAGTCGCTACTTAAATTTGGACACTGCGCAGTTCATTTATTCACAATCCAAGTAATAAAGCATGAGGTGATATATATTGCATCTCAGCAATCTTGTACATGAATTCCATATCTATGAGAACTTTACAAACTTGGTTCATGACATATTCATAACTTAATATCTCACCAATAGGCCTTTTCTAGATCACGCGATGGATCTAGAATTTGACTTTCTCAAATGAGAGTATTAATGCTATGAAATGACATGTCTCATTTCAGGATTTAGGTAAGCATGATGCGAATCATACGTAGTGACCTTGAGATAGAAGATGTTAAATGGTTTGTTCTTCTATTGTCTCTAAAGGTGCACTGGTCAATTCAGTATCTTCGAAAGATACACTGGAAGAACTACAGAGTTCCTAACTCTGTATGTCTCGTAACCAGACATCCTAGATTCTTCCAACAATCATACTGGGATCAATAGTCCGTTGATCTTTAGATTGCGAATATACCGTTTTAGTCAAACCATGAAGAGTTTGTTCACGCAAATCTACATTTGTCTCTTCATACATTGTTAGGTTTGATTAAGGACTATAAGACTATTGAATATCATAAATCTTCAATCAAACTAAAAAGGAATGAATGAACGTTTCAACTTTTATTAATTCAATCAGCAAATTACAAAGATTTATATATTACATCAGTATGTAAATAAACAATCTTTTAATAAGGACTTTACAAAGATTTATATATTACATCAATATGTAAATAAACAATCTTCTTGTTGGCATCTATGCCAACAGTTGAGGACATGAGACATATTCCATAAGCTTCAGCCGTAGGAAGTCTCATGTATGTTATGCTTTGCACGATGCTAGATATTTGCTATGCAAAGGCCGTGGTGAGTAGGTTTCAGTCAAACCCTGGACTCGAGCACTGGGTTGCTGTCAAGCATATTCTAAGTATCTTCGGAGAACGAGAAACTGTAAGTTTGCATACTCAGGTGGTGACCTGATATGACGGTATATACCGACCTCAATTTTTAAGGGGATAAGGATTCGAGGAACTCCACGTCAGGGTATGTGTTCACCCTGAATGGTGGATTCGTGGTCTGGAGTAGTATCAAGCAATCTTACATTGCTGACTCTGTGACGACCCGACTTTTCGGACCGTCATTCTTATCTTAATTCTTTAACAAAAAAAATGGAAATATTTTTTTTAAATATCCTTCATTTGCATATAGATTTTAAACATAAAATAAAAATAATTTTAAAAATTGTTTTTGACATTTTAAAGCATACAAAATTTAATTGAAAGAAAATACCAAAGTATATAATTATAAGTGATGACAAAACCAAAAACATGCAATTCAACTCCAATATTTTAAAACTGAATAAATTTTGAAAATATAAGTTTTAACCATTAAGTATGTTAAACCAAATACTTAAAGTGCGTAGCAGAAGTCTTTAGCAAACAAAAGTGAGCGGAAACCACAACCCCAACCCTTAGCCATCGAGTGCCGCTGATCCACCCTCTTCATTCATTCATTTTTTGTTTACCTACAACACGGACGAATGTACATAATGAGCTAACGCTCAGCGAGAATAACTATAACTCACAAAACAAAGTGATGCACATGCATGAACCGATTATTAATATTTTGAATTAAAATAGTTACATAAAATATCTTAACATAATGTATACATACTTTTAATTCGGGGTCTCCTAAAGTAATCTTACCAATTTCAATGTACATTTTGGAAACAAACTACGGGGCTGCAACCTCTCATAGTTCTCACATTCATAAACATATAATATATGAGAAAACTCTCTTTTCGAGCCCGTAGGGCGACTCGAGAGAATTCCCTTATTACCTCTGTAACTCGAGGCGGTACGACTCTCTTAAATTATCTTATCACTTGATTTTCATACAAACGTGACATATAACATAAACATAAATCATACTATAACTAAAAGAAGTAACATGGTATGCATAATCTAATAACTCATACATATGCTTATCGTATTTATCCATATAACAATCATCAACACATACTAGAGCATATATAAATTATCACACAGTCAAACATAACACATAATAATACACTCGCCATATATATAACATATAACTAATCCGTGTTGCAGTGAGATTATTCTCACTTTGACTCGGAAATGTAGGATTTTATATGCTCGAAGGATCGGAAACGTTGTTCGACTCGAGACCTTTTCAATTGACTACCAAAACTCCTAGAACACCGGTTGGAAATGATTGTTAATTTGAATTGTATTTTGCTTACAGCAAATAGTAGAGAATGGTCTGACAAACTTTGATTAAGAAAGATGAGAGTGAGATTTAGATGTGAGAGGTAAAAGGAAAATAATATGAAACAATTTTAACCGACTAATTTATTTCTTCCATTCAAGTTCATAAACTAATAGATTTGCATATCAGTGAATTACAATCAATTACACCAAATCCGTGTAAAGCATTGATCGTCTAATATTGTGTAATATTTTCCTCCCATATGTGAGGATTCATTTATGTTTTCCTCCCAAAAACTTTTTATGTCATCGATGCTTATTTATTTATGTCAAAATATTAATCCTTTATCTAATGCTATAAATATGTAATATTATTATGTACATTGAATGAGTAATATTACTCTTACGTATATACCTATAATTATATATACCCCACTAATTGTCATATAAAGTAAATTTCCATGCAAAAATAACAACATATATTGAGGTTTATATATATTAAAAATTTATTTAATCAGATATCCTATATATATATATTTAACATATAAATCTATATATAATATTCACGTGCACTTACGTATAAAGATTGAAATCTATATATATATATATATATATATATATATATATATATATTATATATGTATATACGCACATATATTTATCAAATCATTATCTACACCTATTAATAAAGATTTGTATAATATTATAGTACGTAGACGTGTATATCATGTATTCATAGTACTACCAATAATACTACTACATATTTCTAAAATCAATAATATATGTAAATCAACGCTGAAACCTATGAGAAGTGTTATGAACTTTTTATTACCACTAACATATACCAATACATTTATTTCAAATATAAATATATATATATACGCCTTGTACCCCGTCACTTAAACGGGCTCCTGGAATTTCAAGACAGGAGGCGCCTCTCTATCGCCTCACGGCTGTCGCTCCCATATTGGAGAACGGATGGATCAGGTCCGAGAACCACATCCTCCACGTCTTCTGCAACTAGATCTATATCCATAACCATTCTGTTTCAATAGAGGTACGAGAAAGGGTTGGGGCAATGAAATAGGTAAAGTGGTTGGATTTTGCGAGCTGTTACAACCACTGCTAATATATATATATATATATGCGCATATCTGCATCTACAATGGTACACATATAATACATATACATACACGTTCTTATCTACTTCTTTATTTACATACTCAATAAAAAGAAAAAAAATAAATTTATTTGACTATTTAATCACTATATATAGCTTAAGCAACTAATTCTATATACAAAAACAAATATACTTAAGATTCAAATAAATATTTTCTAATAATAAAGTTTCAAAAATATTAACATAGCTAAAACTTTGACGTAAGCACGCTGAGACATTACATCACAAAAATAATATTCTTTTCATGTGGCTAAATTTTAGGGTTTCACAGACTCGACAATGAAAGCCGAGTATGTGGAAGCTTACGAAGCTGCAAAGGAGGCTGTGTGGCTGAGGAAATTTCTTATGTACTTGGAAGTAGTTCCAAGTGCAAGCAAGCCTATCACACTTTATTGTGATAACAGTGGGGCTGTCGCTAACTGCAAGGAGTCAAGATGTCACAAGTGCTCTAAACACATAGAGCGGAAGTATCACCTGGAACGGGACATCGTTCACAGAGGGGACGTCGAAGTGATGAAGATCTCAACGTTGGACAACCTTGTTGATCCCTTCACGAAACCTTTAATAAGTAAAGTTTTCGAGGGACACCTAGAAAGATTGGGACTGAAGGATCATTCGCATCTCCTCTAAGTCAAGTGAGAGTTTGTTGGGATTGGTGCCCACAAAGGAGATTTTAGATATTGAAATACTTTTGTATTTGGTTTTGCTGAAACATAAATAAAATTAAATATTCATTCATTATTATATTTTCGTTTATGTATGAATGCCATGCTATGAAGCTGACATCATCGGAAGGGTGCTAAGTACAGACCTGACAAAATAGCCCCTTGTGACTAGTTTAAACATTTGTTCGCAATCGTAAGATCAATAGAGCAATCGAATCTGAGTACTGATTGTTCGAATAAATTATGATATCTTATCTTGTGATATAGAGAGTTGTGACCATGTGTTTCATTCTTGATATCTTACAGAAGATATTGAATAAGACCTGTGATACTCTGAAACTCGAGATAAAACTGTTTAAACTTTGTAGTTGATAATTCGGTATTGGAGCGAGTGTGTATCGGTGCTTCGGTGTTTTTTGTAAGTTGGAAATTGAGAAAGGTTAACTAATTTTTTGGGTAGTGGCTAGCGAGAGATAGATTTGGTTGACGAACTTCTTCATTTCCACCGAGAGATGGTGTTAGAGTGCAAAAACGGTTCCGAGAACTTCGTCGGTGAGATGATTCACGAGACATAATCATTATATATATAAGAGTAATTGTATAGAGAGAACTGTTTAGAAGTTATAGAGAGGATTGTAGAAGTTGTAGTGAGATTGTAGGATTAAGTGTAAAATTTGTAATGAAATTAATTGTTTTTATAGAGAAATTTTCGAAGCGGAGTTATTCTGTAATAAAAGACACATTTTTGAGCTCTGGATCGAAAAAAATGATAGGAAATTGAATGACCCAAATTGAACCATAGCCTTCCAACGACTAATTTCTTCCGCAATGAAGTTATTTTTTTCGAGCCATCATATGCATGCATTCTCTACCGTCTGACCAAAAAATTCCGCCTAGGATGCTGATGGTGCACGGTGCAGGGTACATTGTGGCAATCTACACATGAAAAAATTTATATGTCGACTTCCACACCAATGTTTGATTTTTCAACATTTTGAGAATAGCGAGTCTTTTTTCTTTTTTTTAAAATTTGTCTTCATCAAATTCGTTAGTTTTTTTGGAATTGCCAAAGTACCACATTTTATTATTGATTTTCCAAAAATCTATTCAAACATGTTTTCTTCTAAATATAAGTAAATTTCATGTGAAAAAACGAAAAATCCTTTTAAAAAATAAAATTATCACAAATGCTTTACACTGTATTATCGGCCAAATAATTAAGAAAAAATTAATTTTTTTAGGGGTGCAACAGTTTTTAACTTTTTAAGTTTAATTTTTTTTAAAACACAGTAAGCGATTAACAAGAATATGGAATAAAATGTAAAGAAATTGTTTTAGAAGTATTTTAGATTTTTCTACTAGAAATTTGAGAAAAAATAGTGATTTTAGTGAATTTTGAGAAACATAAATGGTGGCACTTTGGCCAATTTTTTTTTTAAAGAGATAATAGATTGATAACTTACTACGGGTAAGCGATATATATTTGATCATTGGTAAATAATACTCTGCCTGAATAATGTCATATTCCAAGTGTTGACGGAGCATATTCCTTAAGAGCGAAGACCATTCAATATTTTTGTATACAGAACAAATCTCATAACAGTCACACAAACCCGTATTCCAATTCCATGGCAGCTTTGTCTTCGACTACTCAGCTTCCTCGTCCACGTATTTTCCATGACCATCTTACCATCTCTCATCTCAACTCCAAAGCCAATCTTTTCTCCATGCCCAAAGCCATTCCTCGGATAAACATCTCAACGGATCAAAATATGGTTCAAAGGTAGGAACTAGTTCATTTTGGTTTGTTATTCTTCCTGTACAAGTGAAAAAATAAACTTTAATCGGTCTTTTTTT
The DNA here is from genome assembly GCA_958296335.1 of Urtica urens. Classification (NCBI taxonomy): domain Eukaryota; kingdom Viridiplantae; phylum Streptophyta; class Magnoliopsida; order Rosales; family Urticaceae; genus Urtica; species Urtica urens. The sequence goes on along the minus strand of OY282523.1, from coordinate 20,730,643 downwards.
ATTGTAGAGACTGTTCACTGGCTTTCCTCAAACCTCTTCAGGCTGTTCTGTTTGACATCGATGGAACATTGTGTGACTCGGACCCAATTCACTACCTTGCTTTCCGAGATATGCTTCAAAAGGTCTCTCTGAACTTCATATATGAATATGCAACGTATTTAAATCATCAAATAAGAAATGGGTTTTCAATTTTCTACGTTTTTCGACAGGTGGGATTTGACGGTGGGAATCCCATAACTGAAGATTTTTTCATCGAGAACATCAGTGGAAAACACAACGAAGAGCTCTGCGGAGTCCTTTTTCCTGACTGGGACCTTGGAAAAGCAAGGAAATTCATGGTTGATAAGGAAGCCATGTTCCGAAGGTAAGAGTCGTTCTTAACATTTTATTATCTAAATTTTGATTTCGTGTCGATCTAATTTGGGCGACAATTTCTAACTATTTTCGCATTAACTGGGATGTGCTCAGAAAACTGAATGGAATTACAGAAATTTGCACTTATGGATAAATTTGTTGTCCAATTTTTTTACAGTTTTCACTGACAAATTTTCTTAAAGATGAACTTTCCTCGTCAACTTTGACAGAAAGTAAAATCACGATTAACCAAATTTACTTATAAAAGAAATGGTTAACCGCGAAAAAAAAAACCAGTTTTATACTCCGATTAACAGAACATGTTTTATACCAAATTACATAACCTTACTTAGCATGTAAGCAACTCGTTTCATTATATTTGCTTCATGGAATTAGACATTCAGATTGGCAGCGGTGGAACTGAAACCAGTGAAGGGCTTACGAAAACTGTGCAATTGGGTCGAAGAGCGCGGCTTGAAACGGGCTGCGGTCACAAGCGCTCCGAAACCGAACGCTGAACTCATAATTTCGATGTTGGACCTCTCGAGTTTCTTCGAACTAGTAGTTCTCGGAGACGAGTGTGAGAGAGCGAAGCCCTTCCCTGATCCGTACTTGAAGGCACTCCAAGCGCTTCAAGTCCCCAATGAACATACTTTCGTGTTTGAGGTTCGTTCTTTCGATTGGCCAAACCGTATAAGTTTAAAGTCATTAAGTAATTGGTGAGTTTTGTTTTTTTTTTGGTGAAGGACTCGGTTTCGGGAGTGAAGGCTGGCGTGGCAGCAGGAATGCCAGTTGTCGGTGTGGCGTCGAGGAACCCTGAAGAGTATCTTCTTGACGCTGGGGCTTCTTTTGTTATTAAGGACTTCGATGACCCCAAATTATGGGCTGCCATTGACGATTTTTGATAGCTGTGTATTGGTTCTGGAAGCTATCGCAACTTCCTACTTTGATATACCATTCTTTTCTCAACAAGAGCAACTTCTTCTATGCTGATGTTTTTTTAAGTATTTTCATTTTTAACTAGAAATTGTTCAAAATGACACTTTTATAAGAGAAATTTCATTTTATGGGTTCAATAGTGTTAAAGTATCCACATTACACCCCTCTTTATCAAAATATCTCAAAATGGACTTTTGGGTCAAAATCGGACAAAAATACCCCTAAGTTCATATTCTCTATTTTCCTTCTCTTCCCTCTTCTCTCTTTTCTATCTGCCGGCTCTTCACTTTCTTAAAAAACTTTTAAAAAATCAAACTCAACGTCCCTAAACAATCACACCAAAGTTATCAACATCCTACAATGACGTCAAGCTCGGATAACTTCCTAACCGGCAGTGGAGAGGACCCGAAATCTCAAAAAATCTCTCAAAAGAGAAAATCTCAAAAAAAAAAAGTAAGATTTTTTGTTTTTTCTTACTTAAATTTATTGCATGTAGTTTAGATAGTGTTTTCGAGTATAAAGTATGTTAAATCGGCTTGATTTGGGAAGATTTGGGCTACTTCAGAGATTTAAAGTTTTTCGAAAACGAAGAACACATTGAATGCCATCGTCCGGACGATAAGTTACGATAGGATACGATAGGTTACGATAGGATACGATAAAATACAATAGGTGGAAGATAGGTTACGTAGGCTTCAAACGAGACAAGGTTATCGTCCAGACGATAGGTGGACGATAAGTTACGATGATGTGCGATAGGGGACGATAGGTTACGATGCGGACGATAGAGGACGATATAGGGCGATAATTTTGAATTTACGATACTTTTTAATGATAAAATTGATTTTTCGATATTTTGTTGTGTAGAATCACTTGAAATTCATTGTCGAAGACACATTCTGGGGGAGAATCACGTATGGTGGATGTCGGGTACTAAAAAATGTGAAGCAGCGCTTCGAAGAAATGAATTGATCGAGCAACTCCGAGGGATGGTGTTCGAGCAATTCTTCATCACCTCCAACTTGAACTTCGCTCTCGTCCTTGTCCATTCTCTGTTGAAGAGGAAAGTTGAGTCAATCAAAGCCGGAGAGATCCAATTCGGCTTAAGAGGAAAGAGAGTGAGGTTCGGACGCCTCGAGTATGCCCTAATCTTAAGGCTAGACTACAGAGACGGTCCGAAAAAAGAGGAGAATGACGCATGCTCTTCCCGCAGGCTCATTGACGAGTATCTGAATGAGTCAGCCAACATCAAATTTAGCATACTCGTCAACAATTGGACAGTGTGCAAAGCTCCGGATGACGTCTACAAACTCGGTTTGTGCGTCTTTGTTCTCGGTTATTTGTTCGGACAACCGAGGAACAAAACAATACCTCCGAAGTGGCAACCGATCTTCCAGTGGGTTGAAGATCTCACCTTCTTCTACACCAACAATGGGGGAACATGAGATGGGGGAGACGTTTATATCCCTCTCAGTGGATTTGAAGCGTCACCGGGTGAGCCTCGACGACAAGCTGAAGAAGAAGCCCGACGTCGTCCAAAAAGAGGCGAAGTACACGCTGACTGACAATCTTCATGCCTTTTAGTATTGGGCATACGAGGCTATCCCGGAGATTGGGCACGCCTTCGGTAACGGGGCCGGAAATCGAATGCCAAGAATGCATTCGTGGTCAGGAACCATCGTCGTTCTTAGCAAGGACGTTGAGAAGATCCTGAAAAAAAAATTGGTTATCGTTATTTAATAATGTTCTTAAAAGTTACGATTAAATATTAACATTGTTTTTATATTTGCAGTTAGGCATCCTTCAAATGCTGCAACCGCAGCCGGGGGAAAAGGGTTTATTTCAGACCCTTGAAGAGCAGACGCAGAAATGTCTATATCTGATAGACATCGAATGAGAGGATGCGGCAGAGCCGAAGAACATCGACAAAGAAATTAACATCGTCAGTTCTGCCACAGAAGAAAGAGACGTACTTGGTTACGACGAGGACGATGACGAGGATCACATCTCTGATACTCCTCGGGAAGCTCGTCCGAAGAAAGAATCTCAAGCTCGTCCTCGTCCTACTTCTCCTCCTCGTCAAGATACACCTCCTCCTCAATCTTCGCCTCGTCCTCAAGGTCGTCCCGAGGATGAACATATTGTCATCACGGCTGGCATGTGGGCAGACCTTCGCCAAGGAATCGGGTTCATCCTCCAGAACATCGCCACCATAAGGCGCGGCGTGAACGCACTTAACAGGCGATCTGAGCGCGTTCAAGATCGAATTGAACGTATACGCCATGATCAGGTAATAAGGTCGTTTATTTCGTTTAGTGGTTTATTACATATGCTTAACTAACGCTTTTTGCATATTCGTCAATGAGAGCGAATGAACCACGTATTCCGCGACGTTACTGGGATGCCTAGTGGACCTATTCCTACCATGCAAGCCCGTGGTCCGGATACTCAGAAGCAGCAGAATGCCAAGGCTGCTCAACCTCCTCCCCCTCAAGCACCTTTTAGTAGGCCTTCTTCGCCGTTTACGCCTGTGAGCAGTCGGAGTCCATCACCGAAGATCCCGGATAAGCAAGTCGGCTTATTTAAAAGGTCTACGAAGGCTCCTGCAAAGGAGAAGAATCATGTAGAGGATAAGGCGACTGAGAGGTCGTCGAAGCGTCAAGACGAAAAAATGAAAGCTCATGTAGAGGAGAAGGCATCAAAGCGCAAAAGGGGCGATTCACTCAAGTCTCCAACTCAGCTACCCCCCCAGCAGTCGAAGAAGTGGGATGACTTCACCGATCCGACGAAGCCGAAGTACACTCGAGCATCGTCTTCTTTCAATCCGCTGAAGGAGCCTAACAAAAAGGAATACACGGACTTCATAATGTGGGTTAAGACGGGGAAGTATCTAGGGCGTTACAAGGATAATGTTCGTCTACCAACGTGTACCGCATCACCAAAGTTCTTCTCCTCGATCACCGACGCAGGGGTTTGGGTGACTGAGGAGGTTCAATGTTTTTATTTGGTAACGTAAAAATTATCTATATATTCATTATTTGTTTTGTATTGCAGCATATCGACGCGATCGTTCATATTCTAATGAACCGACAACGTGATCTCAGTGGTTATCGCCAATATGTCTGCATTATGGACAATGTATGGGTTCAAAATGTGTTCGGGAGGTATAAGAAAGAGCGGATGAACCTCGAGAAGGCGAAAAAGTTGGGGACGGAGCCCGAGAGAGTCGAGTGGGATCAGAGGTCTGTCATTGTGCCGATGACGGGATTCAGAGACAAAAAAATCAAACCGTGGAGGGAGGCTAAGGAGATTCTCTTTGTCGTCAACTTCAGAAATGTGCATTGGTTCACATTCCAAGTATACTTGACGGAGTGGACGATAACGGTTCTTGGCTGTCAAAAGAACCTCGCGGAAGGAGAGCAGCATGAGACATACTTTACGACGTTCATGCAGGTATAATTCTATCTTACAATAACAATATGTTAAATTCTAGTAAAAATTTATTAACTTTAACGATTTGTATAGGATTGGAGTCTCGCATTACCACGGGTGATGATGTTGAGCGGCATGTTCGACAACAACTCGAAGATGTATCAACATCTCTCATCCGACCGACCGGTGCTTCATGAGTTCACTTGGCTCATTAACCAGAATGTTCCTCAGTGTCTTCTAAGGTAAATGTTAATAATTAATTTTAGTGAAAAACGTTATATGTTGACACGTTTGTCATATATCATTATTGCAGCGGTGATTGTGGAATGTTTGTCATCAAATATATTGAGCATCTTCTAGTTGGAACTCCATTCGACACACTCATAACGGAAGAAATGTGCAGTTGACTTATTTTTTGGTCGAGTTGCGCGATGAATGTACTAACATTTTGTTATTATAATAACATTTTGTATTTTTTTCTCTTTGTTTATTTATATTGAACTTGTCAAAAAAGCACTAGTTGAACTTGTCAAAAAACATCGAATTGAACATGTTAAAAAACTTTGAAATGAACTTCTCAAAAACTTCTAATATCAAAAAAAAAACTTCTAATTAAACTTGCTCAAACATCGTCAACAACACATAAAAATAACAAATAAAAATAACATTGAAATTGTCAACAACACATAATTCACAATCTATTCTCGTCACATGCATGTCTTTCTATTATGACTTAGGCCATCGCATTTCCCGCATTTTCGCCAATTTTTTCACCTTGAGATGGATATCGGTTTACACTTCGCCTTCCCTGTTTATTTTTCTTGGACGACCGGCCTGTTTCTTATCGACTGGAACCAATACTTTCATATTCTTAATTTCGTCTGAAACGTCCCATTGTTCTTCATTCCCAACTGTATAGATGGCGTTTTTATACATTTCGGTCCACGTTTTCTTCACGTAAAAAGGACTACACAAAGAGTATACGTCCACCGAACGATGTTGAGCTGATGCAATAGCATGTTCGCAAGGGATACCTAAGAGTTGAGGAATTCCACAAGTGCAAGTATTTGCTTGCATGTTTACATCGTATCCACCACCGCCGACTTTAACGTGACATATGTACAAACCAAGCCCGTACACGTGCACGAATAGTGTTTTGTTGTTCATATTCTCAAAGTCAGCTTGCCAGCTCGGTGTAAGTTCCGTGTTTAACTTGTTCGCAATGTCCTCTCGTTTGAAGAACCAATTCTGTAGCGTGAATTTTATGTACTCAAGGAGCGTTGTTATCGGAAAATACCTTGCATGCCTTGTTTTAGCGTTAAAACTTTCGGCGTTGTTACTCGTCATAATATCATATCTGTAAAACATAACAATTAATACTTCAGGTAATGAATTTTCTATTAAAATTTAATGAATTTTACCTTTTCTCAGGAAAGAATGGTCGTGCCCATCGATCGAACCCGATATCTTCAAGATATTTCTCCATCTCGACATCTTTTCGCCTCAGTTGCCTGAAATGAGCTTCGAACGAACTCTTATTAAAACAATAAGCCGCTTCATACAATTTACCGTGACAGTGATCTGTCTTAAACTTGTGTTGAACGTTGAGCTGCATATGATGGTAGCAGTAACCATGCGGTCTTCCTGGAAAAGCAACTTTGACACCATGACTGATACTAACATATCAATCGGATATGAATGCTAAATCAGGTAGGTCTTCACCAATAACTTCTTTCAACTTCAACAAAAACCACGTCCGTGATTCATGACACTCACTGTCGACAACGCCAAAAATGATTGGATACAAATGTGAATTTGCATCCACTGCAATAGCGACAAGCAATTGTCCCCCGTATTTAGTCTTCAAAAAAGATCCATCCAAAGATATGACCAGTCGACAATACTTAAATCCTTTAAGACACGCTCCAATGGAAAAAAAATCATACTTGAATTTGTCACCGTCTCTCACAAAATCAGTAACCGTGCCGGGGATTTTTTGCTTCAACATTTACAACCGCGAAGGTAATTTCTGATACGACTGTTCAGGTGTACCATGAACGAATCCAGTAGCTACTTCCATTGACCTCCACGCCTTCAAATAAGATATTTTCAAACCCCATCTTGTCTTCACTTCTTCCTTAACATTGTGCGCTGAATAATCGGCCATTCAGTTGATCAAATATTTGTCTTTAAACACGTTTACAATAACCCAAGGGGCAGGTCCTCGTTGACCTTTGGGCCAGATTACGCGCAAGTAAGAGTGAGCTTTTTCGAAAGCCACAATCTCCCACATTCGTGACCACTGTACGACGCCCCGGAGTTTCCAAGTACAAGTCTCATCTTTGCAAAGAACGTACCACATTTTTGTCGAAGATGATTTAACTCGAAACTCAAAATTATTTCTCATGGCGAACAAGTGCACGTGTGTCTTCATTTCTGATTTGTTCCCGCAGAGTTTTCCAAGGTACAAATCTTATGAGCTACCTATTACATTAAACGATAAACGGTTAAGTTCACGACACAAACAAATTTAGAATCTTTTACCACGTAAACAGTTAAGATATATTACCTGTAGAGGATTGACTTGGTTTTTCACGATATTTTATCTCTTTAAGTACTTGTTCTTGCGTGAATTCAGGATCTTTCCAAGTATAAGTTCCAAAAGATCCTTTACAAGGATTAACTTCAGGATGATAGTCGCCTGAAGGAACTTTGAAGTTCTCAACAAACTCAACATACTCTTCATCATTTGCAAACTCTTCGAATTCTTCAACGTCTTCAACATCGTCATTGTCGCCGTGATCTTCGTTTCCTTCAAAATCTTCAAAATCGACGTCAAACGGATCTCTATCACGTCTATACGTTTCATCTTCGTCGTATGCAAATCGTTCATTGTTTGGTTTCGGATTACTTTGTGAGACTTCAATATGCGAGAGGATGATATTGTCTTCTACTCTCAATGTGATGAACCTTCACCACTTGTTTTCCTTTTCGCTTCGGATCCACATCGTTAACAATCGGTGACATGATTTGTTTCGGTTCCAAGCTCTCGCAATACTCTAATAATCGTGTTTCATATAATATGCGACATCATCATCGGTTTACAAGATTGCAGGCGCCAACACAACGGTACCTAAAGTATACGGAACTTCAATTTTCAAGTCATACGCCATCCTATCGATCTTGAAAATATCGTAAATCATATCGATCAACTCATGATATGTCGTTTCTTTTGTAGCTTCCACCATATACGTACGAGCTTTACTAAAATCTTATATGTCGCTCAATCCCACCACTTTCCACCAACACTAACGAAAACTGAAAAACATCACCCATAATTGTCAACAACTATTCAAAGTTGTCAAAAACTATTCAAACATATCAAAACCTTAACAAAGTTGTCAAAAACTATCATAAAACGTATCAAACATGTCAAAAATTATTCAAACATATCAGAAACTTAACAAAGATCTCAAAAACTATTCACACTTATCATAAAACGTATCAAACATGTCAAAAACTAAGAAACATGTAACATATTCATGATAACTTGTCAAAAACTAAAGAAACTTGTCTAAGACTAGTCAAACATCTAACAAAAACATCATAACTTATCGTAAAACCATCTTAAGTTGTCCAAAAATCATCTTCACTAGTCAAAAAACCAATTTTTTAAAATTCCATAATATGCTATCGTCCTCTATCGTTTTCTATCGCCACCATCGCATGTTATCGTCCACCATCGTAAGTCATCGTACAATGGAGTACGACAACGTGCGATGGTGTAAGATAGAAAATGATAGAGGACGATAGCATACGATGGAATTCGCGCAGCCTATCGTAAAAAATTTCCCAGATTTTTGACGAACTTTTTCTTTTTAGATCCGAAAATGATTCTACCACAAAAAATGACTACAAAAATGATTTAAATAGAGTGATTGAAGTAAAATATCCATTATGACGATGATCTTAAGTGATTCCAACGGATTTGGATTGGTTTTTAGTGAATTCAAAGTTCAAAATGAGATTAATATGAGACATAAACCCTATACATGAGTTGAAAGGTATTTCTGTCCGATTTTGGGCCTAATGTCCAGTTTTAGATATTTTTAACAAAATAAGTTTAATTTGGATATTTTTAATGTTTGTAGGTGTATAAAATAAAATTTAATTCTTCTCGCTCTTTTAAAAATTGTTTTTTTTCTCTCTTTTACTAAAAAATATTTAAAAAATACTGTTTATGTTTACGCTTGGAGATGTTTATAATAGACGTCTATTGTTAACAGAGATAATGTTTATAGCCATTTATTGTACAATGGCCGCGCCAAGACAAAGCGGTAACACGGAATGTGGATATTTTGTTTTATGTTATATGCGAGAAATAGTTGTAGGAGGTATAAGTAGATTAGAAAACAAAAACACGTATACACCTTTGGATATAGAGAGAGTAAGAGAAGTTAACTATGTACACACATTTATTGAATGTGATGATTAGTTACATTTTGTGATATTGAATGTATATATTTTAGACGATTTTGAATGATTATGATGATTTTGGATGTATAGTATGTTTTTAGATTGATTGTGCATGTATTATGTAGGTATTATATGATATTTTGGGTTTAATCCAATAATAATGAAGAGATGCACTCTTCGGACAATGGCGCCGCGGCGACATATGTTTGGAGCCGCGGCCCCAAGTCCCACAACGGATTCAAACATCCGTTGTGGGAGCTGCGCCGCGGCACTGAGTGTCCAAGCCGCGGCACCAGTTGTGTTCAACTGGCGCCGCGGCGCTGCGGCCCACAACGGATGTTGGGATCCGTTGTGGGACTCCGGTGCCGCGGCACCGATTGGTGGGGCCGCGGCGACCCTTTACAGCGCCGCGGCCCCAAGTCTCACAACGGATCCAACCAACCGTTGTGGGACTTGGGGCCGCGGCGCCGTAAAGGGTTGCCGCGGCGATGAGTTTTCAAAAATAAAAAAATTTTACAACCGATAATTGATTGGTTGTTGAATTTCCCACAACCCATAGACATTCGGTGTGGAAAATATGAACATTTCACACCGGAAGTTTAAGGGTTGTGGGAAATTCCACAACTCAAGCTCCCACAACCGTTATTAAGGGCTGTGGAAAAATTCCACACCTCTTATTAAGGGTTGTGAGAACCAGTTTTTCTTCTAGTGTGTATTGGTTTATTATTTGCCAGGGTCAATTATTTTTTCTAACTTTTAAAGACAATTTTTAATAAAAACAAAGAAAAATTTATGCTGAAAGTTAAGTTTTGGGTAATTTCTCTTTTTCAATTACAAAACATACAACACACTCAACTCCGGCATATCATTGAGAATAAATTATCCACATTTATGACCAGTTTGGAATTGATCTTATACTTAAAAAATGAACATGATTAATTATATTATCCTTAAAAAAAATGAACATGATGCATTATTTTGAGATTATGACAGCAGAACAGAAACGAAGCACCAGACCGTAATACATCACGCAAATACGCAAATATAATACATCACGCAATGTGAATTAGTTTTACATACAACCATCTCAAATGGTCAAAATCTGTCAAGCACAACAAAGGTCTTTAGACATAGCTCAACATAATATGAACATTAGCTAATATAAAGAAAATCTAATGAAAATATATTTATATATAAAAAGAATGCTCACTCACTCTCCTACGATACAAAGTCCTGTGATCACTAGCGTACCCACGACACTGATTCCACCTCATCTCTTGCGGCCTTGTACAGCTCGAGTCTCTTTGCGCATTGCTGTCTTCTCTCCATCAATGCTGGGTCTTCGTCAAGCATTTGCGAAAACTGTTTTGCCTGCCAATATCCATTACGACTTATTAAAACTCAACAATTCGGCTTACTGGCCATTGGTGGGTAACACTGATCCATAGTATTCCTCTTAATGATTCTTCTGTGTATCTTAAATATGTTAGCATCATCTAATGTATGTAGAAGACCACCAAAAAATGTAAGATTCCAGTATCACTATCCATGCAGCATTAGGGAGATAGCCTTGGAATCATATAAATAAAATAGAGATTTCAGGCTTAAACGCATTTATTTTAAGCCCAAGGTTTGAAATATATTACCTCTTTCTTCGCTAGTTGTGTGTAGAAGTAATTGAGCAGAGAATGTTTTGCTTCTCTGACTTGACAATACACCACAGCCTTTGGAATTGTGTTCCTCAGCGTATCGGACACCATGGTCACATAAGAAGACACATTCAATGCTATTCTCCGGAAATGCCCGTCGACATATCGGTCCTGGTTCGGCACTGCAGGGTTTCCTCCCGGGTTTACAGGTCTTTCCACTTCTTGAGGAAGCTTCCGGAAGAAATCCACAGTGAGATACGAAGATTCCATGTCAACCAATCGTACAACTGTTTTCCTACTATCATCACGAAATCTTTCCAAAGCCGCATTTGAAGCAGCGGCTATTTCAGCTTGAAGTGTGGGAAAGCGCCTCAACTCCTAATATCAGAAAAAAATAGCAGAGTGAACATCCTTTATATCGTTTTCTCTTTTGGTGTTGCAACAGGAAATACAAGAATTCCATAACTTTCTTTCCCAAGTTTACCTGAGTTTCTCCAATGGACTTCCTCACGAGTTCTTTCAAGACAAAGTGAACCTGTTGGAAATTCAGGTTAGTCGCATATGAAATGGAATGTGCTATCTAAATGGTAGAATATTTAACTCAGGAAAGTGGTCCTCATGGGAATGATTTGAAAAAAATAAAGAATTTAAAGTACTTACGGCATCAACAGAGGCTTCAGCTGGGCCCCTAAAATAGTTAAGCGAGCTCTCAATTAGACGCCTGTAACCTTGTTCTGGAGCAATCAGATGTGGCTGATAACCATCTGCCTCAGAAACCACTTTCTTTACATTTTGCACCGACAAATGCCTATCAAATGGAAGCTTTCTCAACGCAGCTGGTAGCTGGTTGTCAAAAACTCCGTAAATTCGGTCACCACCTGCCCGTCTTTAAACCACACAAACAAAAGAAGAAGCGTAATAACATACATCAGTTGGTTTCAAGACAGAAGTTGGAAGAAAACTAAAGGAAAGTATACGAGGGGATATATAAGCTCATGCCCTCCCAAACATTTTTAAAAAAATTAAGTGATTAATTGATAGATTTTGTACCCTCCATCCAGGTGCTCCTTGAAAATTCGGTCAAATGCCCGGCAAAGCTCCAAGATCGTGTATAGTTGAGCCTAAAACAATATACCGCAGTTATGCCTTAGTTACCGGCCAAATATGTGCTTGTTATAAACTACCAACGAATCGAAAATACTCACCCCAGCATCAATAGCAATAGGCCGACCAAGATGGTCCATCTCTGATTCAAGTTCATCAATTGTTTTGTTTATCAAAGATGTAATGCTTGGAATCCTTGCTCTAATAACAGACTCCAAGTGCTGTGCAGATAACAATACACATTCAACACGATACTTCGATTATCTTGAAAAGCAAGAAAAGTTCGAAACCAAACCTTTGATAAGAGTTTTGCAAGATACTCCGAGCCCATTTTGCTACCCAAATGCCCATAATCAGGACTGGTAGCGAAGTACTCTCTCTCCTTTCGCCTAGCAATAATCATATCAACGTTTTTGTTTATATCAGCTTGTGAACGATTCACAATTCCAACCCAAGGATGTTGCAGCCTGTAGGACCTTCCTTCCAAAACCTTACAGAGAAAAGGAGAGTGAAAGAGATCAACAAATGTTATTGAACTTTAGTTTCCTGCACTCTTCGCTTGTGTATATTGGAGTTTCAGTAGTATTATATCCATCATCATTAACCTAAACAAGCATATGCTTAATTATTGGACAATTTTCTATCTAAAAGTTTAATCTTGAAGCTATAAGCAGTTGGAAAAGAACCTTCACATAGTGCGTAGTAAAGAAAATTTGTAAAATGAACTTGCTTTAGAATTACTCATAAGCATGCAATGTAAGGGAAATCATACATCTAATGCGTTGGTTCCTTTGTCCATCAAATCGAGCTTTGTTAACACTCCAAATGTCCGCTCACCTGTTGTGGTAAATTTAAAAAGGGATCATGTAACTATTACACAAACTCACTAATACTGTAACGAAAATCAGAACTTTATAGAACCACAAAATCAGTTTGTCAAGTAGTGATGGAACATACCTGAGGGATCCACCTCCCTAGCTAGTTTGATGGCATCAGAGGTTGCTATGTCCTGATTAGCCGGAGAAATTGCTAATATGATACAATTAGGCTACAAAAGATACACACCAAAATCAGTACTACACAACCTGTTGAAACCTAAAAGGCCATATTTGTCGAATCCTGTCATAATCATTTTGACATAACTGCTTCGGATCATATAAAAAAGTAGAAGGATATTTTGGAAATTGAATTTTTCTTAAAAATAATATTAGTTATATGCTCAGTGCCTTTCCAAAATCTGTGATACCACTGGTTGACGAGAGAAGATTATGACTTATTAACGCAAGTCAACACACCTTATCAACATAAGATCGCACCATGACCTCAATATCTTCAACAATGCTCTCTGGCTGCCCCTCTGAATAGAATTGATATATCGGGAATACGTAAATTAGGTATAATGTGCAGCATAGGAATGTCCAGACAAATATGAATAAAACGTACCAACAGCGACTTTCGTCAAACCAGGTAAATCGATTAGGGTCAAGTTGACAACTGCAAATGAAAAGAGGAACGATTTCGTCAAAAAAAGGAAAGTTATAAACATCAAACTACGAAATTTAAATGCAATATATGAAACAAATAAACCTGATGTATGATAGTCGGACGAATAAAAACAAGAGAGAGAGAGAGTAACAAACCATTAGGAGAGTAGATACTGAGGTGTATGGGAACAGGGGAAATTTGTTTTGACCTCCCTGTTACTCTGTCGGTTTCATCAGCAATTTCTTTGCGAACAATGGCTGCAGAACAAAACAATCTCAGTGATTTTATTTCATGCCTCTACATAGAATTTTTAATTCTAACTGATGTCGGAGTCAAGAATTACACATGCTTCTAACAAATCAATATTTTAAAAAATTAATTTTGTACTTTATTTTTTCTTTTTGAAAAAGACTAATATTGTACTTTATGTTATGCAAAAATGTAGTAACTTACTATAAAAAATAATGAGCCGCATAATTTTCATTTATAGCTCGGATAGTGGAAAATGTAAGACTCTAAACCATGAGTTTATTATGAATCTTCTTACCAAAATCAGTGAATTTTCTTTTGGGGATGTGAAGAAACTCGGCATACTCCTGATCGCCCTCCTCAGTCTTATGAAGCTGTAGAACCAAAGGTCGTCTCGTCACGATCCCTGCAATTTCTCAAAATCAAAACTGATATTAACACATGGTTACCACAATGAACACTAATTGAGTCGTGACTAATTATCAATAGAACAAATAATTAGTTTAATTCAAACCTGATCCTCTTGGAAGGAAGTCACGTCCAACAATGCTCTCCAAAACTGAGGACTTGCCCGAACTCTGTTATCAGCAAGAAAAAAGGAACAGAACAAGCAGAATTATATATATATATATATATATATATATAAGATCCTTTGTAACAAACAGAAAATGGATAATCTGTATTTAATTATTTATAATCCTTTTAGCTCTCTCTCTCTCTCTCTCTCTCTCTCTCTCTCTCTCTCTCTCTCTCTCTCTCTCTAGGTTGTTCCTCAATCTTCGCTACCGTGTGATAATCATAAACCATATTTCTATGGAACCACCAATATTTCTCACGTATACTAGAAAACATCAAGACTCAAGAAAAGAAAAATCACAAAAGCAATAATTTCCTTAAAGACTCAACGAAATTCAAAAACCCTAACAGAATCTCTCCAGGAAAACCTCGACCATACTAAAGACCTAGAAAAACCCCTACTCAGCAGCTGGAGTGAGTCCATGACGGAAGTTTATGGTCCAAGCCCAAGGCAAAAGAAGTGGTCCAACCTGTCCACCGACGACGGCGACGGAAGGAAGAGCTTCCCAGAGAGAAGAGAAAGCGTTGTTGTCTCCGCCGCCATAGTCGCCGAGCACCGTGCAAGCTCTCTGAATCCGGTTGACTAGCCCAATCAAGCTTTCCATAGTCGTCATGATCAGAACGTTCTTTGTGTAGTACTTCCTCGCTCAGAAAACCCTAGAACTCTCGTCGGTCAATTCCTTAAGGAAGAAATAAAACGGAAGTAATACAAAGTACAGACGATTGAATTGTCCGAGGAAGAAGAGAATTTCGAATAAAAGAAAAGAAAGAGCGAGGAAAAAATGAAAGAAACAGGGTAGAAGAGTAATATCGATAAATTGGAGGGGTTTAAACTGTAAAAAGGATTTGGACAAGAGTGCGAAGAGAGAGAGAGGGTGATGATATAGTGGTGGAGGTGTACGGTGAACCGTTGGGGAATGTCGTAACTCGGTGGGCCCCACTAAAGTTGCAATTTTGAATTTGAATTGTGGCATGTGGGACCCACTTTATATCAGTTTTTTTGTTTTTGGTAGCAACGGATGGATTATTAGATGGTGACTTTTTTATCGTTGTGGAACATTAGAGAGAGGCGGTCCACCGGAGTTTCTATTCGAACAAGCGGGCATGCTATGTAAAGGTAATTGATTATTTAAAATTACAGGCCTAGAATGTTATAATTTCTTTTTAGACAAAATATTATAATTGTTGTTATACGTTAGCAACACGTTTGTCGTTTTCGTTTCTGTCATATTGGTGGGAAAGCTTTTCTTCGTTTAAAGGTATTTTAATATAGTAAACCTATGGTTTGAAAGAAAAAGGTTCTCATAAAGAAAAATTATCGTATATATATTTGTTTGTTTTTGTATACTTTTGTAAAATTCGTGTATATGTCTTAATGCTTACGTGTCATGTCAAATTACGTTGTTATACTACAATGCAAAATAAATTTTACAACGTAAATTGACATGACACGTAAACACTAAAATCATTTATTCGAATTTTAACAAAACGTTATATATATCCAAAATGAATTAATAAATCAGTACCATTTAGCCGAAATTTTGAAAAAAAAACATACCTATTGTAAACCTATACTTGATTTAGATTACATGGATAAAATAAAACACCATTAAAATTAAATTAATACATATAGAATCATAGAATTTGTGGGAGTCAAATTACACCTTAACAAAAATGATATAGGTCCAAAAGTTCATTACATGTTCAACCCAACATCTCAATGAAGTTTGTTCAGTGGTCCGGATGAAGAAGACAAAGTCAGTCCACAATAATGCAGAAAGACGAGGTCAATTTGAAAATTCGTTGAAGACGAAGACGACGCTCAGTGAACAATAAAGATTGACTGCTTTCATTCGTACATGTACAGCCGGCATGACGACATCAATTACCACGCGTCGAGCTATAAATAGGATTGTATTCATAAAATATTAAATCATCGCTTTTACTCATTATTACAATTATTATTATCATTTAAGTTCAACTCGTGAACGACTTTATTTGTAGCTCGACTTCGTCTTAATATATTTCACTTTTTGCAAGATTTTTTTCTTGTCTTTTATTACTTAAATCTGAATTAATGTATGATTTTGTCTCAAATTAACAGAATTTCGAGGCACTCATCTAAACTATATAATATATCTTATCCAACGTCGAATTAACAAAATTTAATTTTTGAACGAAGAAAATTCGTATAAACATAATATACAAAACAAATACATAATAACTAAATGAATACAAAGTATAAAAAATTGAAAGTAAGATACTAAGAGAACTAAACGATTAAATAATGTTAGTGTGATTACCAAACAAATAAACAATGCTAGTGTGATTATCAAACATGACGATATCATAAACATATTTATAGTTATGAATAAATTTAACTTCTACTCCATGGCAAGTGTCATTTTCGATGCTTCATTTCTCAAACCTAAATCTTTTGGAAATCAAGATCGGCTCTTGTAATAGGCAAAGTAATGATTTTGAAAGGTTATTGGATTTGGTCACATCCTGCCTTTGAGAGACAGAGACGCCTTCAACACCATTTTCAGAGCGATATATATTCTTGAGGTTAGTACCCATGAGCTTTTTATCACTATCATTTTGGAGTTATGGAACCACATAAAACAATGTCTTATCCAGAAGGTCAATGTGGAGCCAGACTAAACTAGTCCAGTGGACGGTGAGCTTTCTCAAAGAGTTCAGAGAGACTTCCCCAGTGGTGCAGTTGTCCAGAGATCAAGTTATTCAGACTCTCGGATGAATTTCGTCGAGAGATAGAGTTATTCAGACTCCCAGATGAACTCCTTCGAGAAAAGGCTTCTTCTATATTCACGTCGACGCGCTGCTGACTCGTGATCAGG
This sequence comes from Urtica urens, assembly GCA_958296335.1. Taxonomy (NCBI): domain Eukaryota; kingdom Viridiplantae; phylum Streptophyta; class Magnoliopsida; order Rosales; family Urticaceae; genus Urtica; species Urtica urens. Next base: position 20,713,518 of record OY282523.1, on the reverse strand, counting down.
GAGGATTCGGTGTGTGCTGCATTGCAAGGGACCACATCGGACAGGTGATCGCCGCACATACACTTTTCCTTGCTAGGGGTTTTCCCCCTAGAATTTTGGAGGTGTATTCGGTCCTCTAGAGTATAGAGTTAGCGCTTAGCATCAGTGTCATGAGAGTGAAGATCCAATCTGACAGCCTAGGAGTGGTCAAGGTGATGACAGAGAGACTAACGCTGGCGATAGAGCTTAGGACACTTCTTCTTCGTATCTTTGTAGAGGTGAGAAGTTTAGACGAGTTTTTTATTATTCATATTTCGCGTCTTTGTAATATCGCAGTACATAACCTAGCTCGCTATGCAGTTAATCATTACTCGAGTTCGACTTGGATGAGTTTGATCCCTCTTGTTCGGAGGAGACCATTAGAGTCGATGATCGAGAGTTACGATCCCACTATGGGGGTTAGATGCTTAGTCTACTTTATAAATCTTTATTTGTACGCAGGAGAACCAGCTAGCTCTGGGTTCGAGTGAAATGGTCTTAAGAATCTAGCCGACGATAAGTCTATGCATCGGAATTCGGAAAGACAGTGGATTCGGAAAGGAGACATTGTGAATGTATTTTATGATATTTTCCTTGATGCCAGACGATTCTTTAAAAAAAAAATCGGCGACCTTGTTAAAAATTTGGAAAGAATGTAGTCTTTTCTTTCCTTTCCAATTGGCACTCAATATAAAGACGTTTATTAATCTCTTTCTAAATGCGTGAAAAATATTTAGATATTATGCTTATAAGCATATGGTTAGAAGTAGTCGATTATTTTCCAACTCAATTTTTTTTGTAATACTCAAGTACTTAGAAAGTTTGCATTAGAATATCGTAGGATATATACGAGATTTCAATCATTTAATTAGTTACAAATCAAATCCCACGGCTGAGAGAAATTCTGCATAATCGTTCGTTGAATCATCGAGAGATTTCTTCAACAACAAGTCAACTATTTATAAGTCTATAAATATGTAATTAACTTAGGTGTTTACTTAAAGTTCATCATTCTATTAAGAGAACATATTGAGAGAGTTTTAGAGATATTTTTTGAATGGTTTGTGTTCAGAGACTTGGTTTTTTACTATTTCAAGATCTATTATGTAAGAGATTGAATCTCATCATCTGATAGTGCAAATAAGACTAGACGTATATCGTTAGTGCTCGAGTCAGGATAAATTGGTGCCTAGACTTCCTATGTTTGATTATTTTGTTTTTGTTTCTTATATGTTACTTGCATTACAACGCACTTCTATTACAACGCACTTCTGTTCTTTGAACGCTTTGTTGGAAATTCATTAACGTGTAATCAATATTATTATATACCATATCTAAATATGGCGAAATTATATAATAAGACCTACAATACATTAAAACTCATTTTAACATATTAAGCAACCTAGAACATTAAAATTACTAACATGTCAATAAACAATTTATACAAAACATGTTGATAACAAATTGAACAAACAATCTAACAACTTATAAACAATCTATATAATTCCATCGCAGATAAAATTCGTTTAGGAGACTCACATTAGAGGCTGTAAAGAATCTCGTGCGTTGCTAGATATCGTCGGAGCGCCTCATCGGATTCCTAAAAGCTGCCTCGCCGGATTAGGCTGTATGTCCTGCCGGATTGCAAGTTGGCCGCCTGGTCAGGATTGGCATGTGAGCCTGCGGGTCCTTGCAGTTTGCTGGAGCAGCAGGACCTGATCGCCTAGGTGGACAGGAGCTAGGACACGTGGCACAAGCAGTGGCTCGAGCTGGATGGACTTGGAACTCGCATGGTGGGTCAAGCGCATGAGAGGCGCGTTTGTCCGGCGAGCAGTCCTGTCCGGTGGGTGGTCCTGTCCTGGGGGTGAGAGGTTGAAATGAACCTCGTTACGTCTCGCTCGTTTTCTTCGTGATTTAGCCGATTCTCTGCAAGAAAAAGGTCACTCAAACACCACGAGAAGAGTCAATGATAATTCTCTCGAGTTTTGGGGAGATTAAGAGAGTGGGATTTTCAATTTGAACAACGAAGAATAAGGAGAATCTCTCAAGAACGAATCAGAAACTATTTCTTGAGTTCTCTCTCTCTAAAACTCTCAGACCAATACTCTTAAGGAGGAAGGGGATATTTGGCCGAGTTCTTTCTAGGGTTAGTCTAGTTAGGGTTTTCGAAAATCACTTTAAATATATAGAGAGAGCCAGTCTTATTTAGGTCAAACTCATTACTCAAACTTAAGCCCATTGTTCTTTTAAACTAATTTCAAAAATTAATTACTCAACCTAATTCTATAGTTTTGGCCGAGTATTCTCATTAATATTCACCAAAAATATATTTGATTTATTTCTAAAATAATATTTTAATTACTTTAGAACATCTCATTTATTTAATGATAAGTCATTAATTATTTTCATACTCTTCAAAGTAGTACGAAACGAGACAATATTTATTTTCATATTTAATTTATTAGAATCATCAAAATATTTTATTATTCATATAATAACATAATATGATTCATTAAATATGTAATAATAAATAACTATTATTTATTCAATTACTTAGAAAATCATTCTCGTAGTGTAACTCACAATTTACATTTAATGAGAAAATAAAATCGTTCTAGTTCAATAAATCTCATCCGAGAGTCTATCACTGAGACCTAATGGACCCATATGAACAAAGCTTTAGAATAAAGATCGGACTCAAAAGTTCACAAACCTTTTCCGTGTTTTAATTCTTAATATTAGTCAATTTCATTAAAGGACTAATATTGAAACTCTCTAAGTTAATATGCGTTTATTATCCCTTTGATGTGACAAAACAATTCGTCACACGATCCACGGAGTATTTTACAATATTTACCCCTTAGTTATTATTTCATTAACTTCTTTGTTATTTGTGATTGAGAAAATATAGAGTGAGATGTCTTTGTTGGCAGAGATGCCCACAAGAAGATTATTTATTTACATATTGATGTAATATATAAATCTTTGTAAAGTCCTTATTAGAAGATTGTTTATTTACATATCAATGTAATATATAAATCTTTGTAAAGTACTTATTGTAATTTGCTGATTAAATCAATAAAAGTTGAAACGTTCATTCATTCCTTTTTAGTTTGATTGAAAATTTATGATATTCAATAGTCTTATAGTCCTTAACCAAACCTAACAATGTATGAAGAGACAAATGTAGATTTGCGTGAACAAACTCTTCATGGTTTGACTAAAACAATATATTCGCAACCTAAAGATCAACGGACTATTGATCCCAGTATGATTGTTGGAAGAATCTATGATGTATGGTTACGAAGCATAGAGAGTTAGGAACTCTATAGTTCTTCCAGTGTGTCTTTCGAAGATACTCAATTGACCAGTGCACCTTTAGAGACAATAGAAGAACAAACAATTTATCATCTTCTATCTCAAGGTCACTATGTATGAATCGCATCATGCTTACCTAAATCCTGAAATGAGACATGTCATTTCATAGCATTAATAATCTCATTTGAGAAAGTCAAATTCTAGATCCATCGCGTGATCTAGAAAAGGCCTATTGGTGAGATATTAAGTTATGAATATGTCATGAACCAAGTTTGTAAAGTTCTCATAGATATGGAATTCATGTACAAGATTGCTGAGATGCAATATATATCACCTCATGCTTTATTACTTGGATTGTGAATAAATGAACTGCGCAGTGTCCAAATTTAAGTAGCGACTTTATTTGAATGAAACAATGTGACTTGTTATCTCATCGTCAATACATTGTTTCTAACTTATTCACAAGTACTAAAGGAGTTGAGGAAATAACAACTAGAATGGTAAAATGGTAATTTTATAAATCCCAACTAGTTGATGATATTCATGAAGGGTAAACATAGATAACATTCAATGGATCCGCTCAATATAATTAAGTTGAATTTGAGTAGAAAATAAATTCATTTGAACCGAGAGATTCTCAGTGTCAACTCTTTAGTGGAGTTAGTTGACATAAAGCTAATATTCGAAAAAGGTTTGTGAACTTTTGAGTCCAAGTATAGAAGTTCAAGCTTTGTTCGTTTGGATCCATAAGGTCACTATTAAAAATCATTAGAGTAGGATTGTTAAACTAGAAGGTAAGTCAAAATAAGTTCAAGTGTTGAACTAGACTTTTTCTCGGAAAATGTCTAAAGGGTATTTCTGTCCACAAGGACATAAAATGATGCGAATGTCAAAATAAGATTTTGAATATTTTCATTTGATGAAAATATATATTATTTCCTAAAGCCAAAAAGTCATTTGAGGCATTATGAAATTAATTTCGTTATTTGTGCAATTATAATTCTACAATGGGTATTTTAAAAATTGTCTTAAAAAAAATAAGGATGCATCTAGATGCCCTTCCCTAGGTAGAATTCGGCCAACATGCATAAAAGAGGAGAGTTTTATTTCCCTTTAATTATAAAGATAATTACCCAATAGGAAAAGGGAAATGAATTTCCTTGAGATGAAATAAATAAGCTAAGTGAGGAAACAAATTTTCTCCTTGCTCTAAGTACATGGCCGGCCAACATAGGAGAGAAAGGAGAAGGGAAAATCAAATATTATTCATGAATACATTATTCTTCCATGAATGAATAATTGACCTTTATAGATTTTTCCTTCTCCTATAAATAGAGCCTCACATAGAGATGTGAAGGTTAAGCTTTTGCCTTGTTCTCTCTTGCTCTTGGCCGATCCTCTCTCTCTCTCTCTCTCTCTAGAAAATACTCTTTTTTATTTTGCACCTAGATCCATACTTGATCTAGAGAATTAGCTTATGATCCAAGAATTGTTCTTGGTTCATATTGTTTAATTTTTCCCACACACAAATCCTTCTAAACCTCTATAGACTCTTCTAATAGAAACCTTAGGTTTCTCAAGTTCTCGTTTAGGTTTGAAGGAATCAAGCTAGAAGAGAAGATCAATCTTTCCCAAGACGCTTCAAGTTTGAAGACACAATAAAGGTTAGCATTCAAGTAGATTAAATAATGTTTTTAGTCATAACATGTATATGCACTTTGTTTAGGTTAGTAAAAATTGTTTTACTAGTTAAAGAAATTTTTATATTCCGCCATTAATGTGTCAATGATAATTTTTTCTTAACCCTAGACCTATTCCAACACTAGGGTGGCAGCAATGGATAAAAGAGTACTTTTGAAATTCAACATCGCGACTGGCGAGAAGGTATCCTCATAGTCGATAACTTCCTCTTGTTTGAACCCCTTCGCCACAAATCGTGGCTTAAATGTCTCAACATTTCCATCCAATCCTCTTTTCTTCTTGTAGACCCATTTACACCCAATAGTCTTGATGCCTTCGGGTAGATCTACAAGCTTCCAAACCCATTTACACCCATAGGTTTGATTCGGAACTCTGCATCGCATGGGAAAATGATATTGGATCATCTTCCTCCTTGTATGCGACGGCAGTGAAAGTCTCTCTGATACCCATGTACCGTTTAGGTTTTCGTACAATCCCGTTATTGCGACGAATCACAGGAGGCTCTGGTTCCGAATGTGGTTCTTCCACTGGTTGTATAGTACTCGTCCTATCTTGTGAAGTATCAGCTACTTCACCCAACATCTTCTTCAGCACAAGTCTACTTCTAGGTACAATATCCTTCATATAGTCTGCTTCAAGAAACTCAGCGTTCGTGCTAACGAACGTTTTCTTGTCATCAGGACTCTAGAAGGTGTACATTTTCGTCTCCTTTGGATATCCCAAAAAAGGCATAATTCTAAATGACTAACCAACTTGCTAGTCTTTTGTGTCAGCACATGTGTTGGACAACCCCATATTCGTACATGGTGTAAATTAGATTTCCTACCAGTCCATCTCTCATAGGAAGTACCAAGGACTGTCTGCGGCAAAATCTAGTTCAGAATATAAGCTGCCGTTTCTAGGGCATATCCCTAGATCGAATCGGGAAGGGATGAGTAACTCATCATTGACCTCACCATATCTAGCAGAGTTCAATTCCTTCTCTCTGGCACACCGTTTTGTTGTGGAGTTCCAAGTACTGTAAGCTAAGAATAAATGCTTTCTTCTTTAAGAAGATCTCCGAACTCTCCAGACAAGTACTCTCCTTCTCGATCTAATCGAAGGGTTTTGATCTATTTCTTTGTTTTCTTCTCAATCAAAGCCCGATACTTTTTGAACATTTCAAAGGTATTTAATTTGTGTCGCATTAGGAAAACGTGACCAAATCTAGAGTAGCCATCAGTGAAAGTTACAAAGTATTCGTAGCCTCCTCTTGCCTGGATGTTAATTAGGCCGCATACATCACTATGTATGAGTTCCAACACCTGTGTGGGTCTTAGACAATTCGAAGAGAAAGATATGTTGGTCATCGTGCCGTCAAGACAGTATTCACACGTGGGCATGGATCCCACTCTTAGAGATTTCAAAGGACCATCATTTGTCAACCTCTTAATCCTATCTACGCCAATATGTCCAAGACATAAGTGTCATATATATGTATCGTCGGTTTCATCACTATGAAACGTACGCTTCCCGAGTGAATCTCTATTCACCTCGGTGTCCAAGATTTTTAGCTCATTTGGATATAAATAATAAATAGAATCCACACGATGAGCTTTAGTAATAAAAAAAACTATCAACGTAAATCTCAATATCGTTATTGATTTTAAATTTAAAATATTGTTCTTCTAAACGATCAAATGAAATCAAATTCTTGCAAAACTCTGGAACATGATAAACTTCATTCAATAACAAAGCCTTATTTCCAAAGTTCAGCTTCATGGTTCCGACAGATCTGGCTCCGACCTTTGTTCCATTTCCCTAGTTGAACGTGAACTCCCCATCACCTAAGCTCCTGGTTTTCCTGAAACCATTCACATTACACACAATATGGTCAAAAAGCCCCGCAATCTAAAATCTAGGGTGATTCTTTGTTTTCCGTGTAACAAGCTTGAGTGACGAAGCTCATACATTTCCCCTTGATAGTCTTGAGGTAGGCAGGAAAGTTCCTTTGCCAATGGCCGGTCTCTCCGCAATGGTTACACTTGTGTTCAGACTTGTTCACCTTCGCGACGTCTTTACCCTTAGCATCCACTGCCTTCTTGTAAGGCTTCTTAGATCCCGTTCAGTTGGAATTTTTAGGTCCTCTCACCTTCCTCTTAGAACCAGAAGTCGAAGCCCTATGTTCTGCAACATTGACTTCACCGGACTTCTTCTAGTTCTTAGGGTAAGTTCCTTGACAGTCTGCAACTCCTTCATGAGCTCGGTTACAATATACTTGAGCTTGTTCATGGCGTAGTTCTGACATAAGCTATCGACTGAGTCCGTCAGAGTTTCCAAGTGTTGGCAGAGATGCCCACAAGAAGATTATTTATTTACAAATGGATGTAATATAAATCTCTCATAAATCCTTACTGTAATTTGCTGATTAAATTAATAAAATTTGAAACGTTCATTCATTCGTTTTTCGATTGATTGAAGATTTATGATATTAAATAGTCTTATAGTCTTTAATTAAACCTAACAATATATGAAGATACAAATGTAGATTTGCGTGAATAAACTCTTCATGGTTTGGTTAAAATGAAATATTCAAAATCTAAAGATCAACGGACTATTGATCCTAGTATGATTGTTGGAAGAATCTATGATGTCTGGTTACGACGCATAGAGAGTTAGGAGCTCTATAGTTCTTCCAGTGTATAACCGAAGATATTGAATTGACCAGTGCACCTTTAGAGACAATGTAAGAACAAACTATTTAACCTATTCTGTCTTAAGGTCACTATGTTTGAATTGCATCATGCTTACCTATATCCTGAAATGAGACATGTCATTTCATGGCTTCAATATTCTCATTTGAGAAAGTCAAGTTCTAGGTCCACTGTGTGATCTAGACAAGACTAACTGGTGAGATATTAAGTTATGAAGATATCATGGACCAGCTTTGTGAAGTTTTCATTGATATGGAGTTCATATGCAAGATTGCTGAAATGCAATGTATATCACCTCATGCTTTATTACTTTGATTATGAATAAATGAACCGTGTAGTATCTAAATTAAGTACCGACTTTATTTGGATGAAACAATGTGACTTATTAGCTACTCGTCAGTGCATTGTTTCTAACTTATTCTCAAGTAACAAATGATTTGATGAAATAACAACAAGAAGGGTAAACTAGAAATTTAATAAATCCAATCTAGTTGATGATATTCATGAAGAGTAATCAATTGATAATATTTAGTGGATCCGCTCATCACAAATAAGTAGATTTTTTAGTAGAAAATATATTCATTTGAACAGAGATATTTTCAGTGTCAAATATTTAGTGGAGTCAGTCGACATTAAACTAGACTTGGAAAAATTTGTGAACTTTGAGTCCAAGAATCCTAGTTAAAGCTTTGTTCATTTGGGTCCATGAGGTAACTATCACAAGTCATTAGAGTAGAGTTTGTTAAACTAGAAGTTAAGTAAAAATATGTTCAATTGTTGAACTAGACGTATTTTCCGAAAATGGTCTAAAGGGTATTTTCGTCCTTAAGGATAATTGATGTAAAATGTTAAACTAAGATTTTGAATTTTCTCATAAATTGGTTTTCATGCTTAGGAATTAAATTTTTTGACATGTTATTGTATGGGCAATAATGCCAGGGCTTTTCTGTAATTTGTTATGAATACATTAGGACGTAAATATGTGTGTGTAGACATCCATATGGCTGGCCACTTTACATCAAGGGTGGAGAGAAATATCTTCTTTTTTTTGGTGCATTATTGCATATTGGTAATTACCCGAAAGAAAAGAGGAAATGAATTTCTTTGAGAATGAAACAAATGTGCTAAGTGAGGAAACAAATTTCTCTCACTTATGACACAATGTTGGTCGGCCATGTAGAAGAGAAACGGAGGAGGAAATCAAATATTATGTCATGAATACATAATAGAAAAGGGTAATTACCATTTCTTGTATATCCTTCTCCTATAAATAGAACCTCACATAAAGATGTGAAAACAAGCTTTTTGGTCTTGCTCTCTCTCTTCTAACCGACCATGTTCCTCCCTCTCTCTCTAAAATACTCTTTTATTTTGGCAGCTAGATCTTTACTTGGTCTAGAGAATTAGCTTATGATCCAAGAATTGTTCTTGGTTCATATTGTTTAATAGTGTCCACTCACTAAACTCTTCAAATGCTCGAACCCTCTAGTGGTAGAAACTTACGTGGTTGCTCGAGAATCCAAAAACGAAAGGCAGCGGGACAAGGAGAATGATCTTCATCCAAGAAAGGACTCCAAGATCAAGCAACAAGAGATAGGTTAGTATTAAATAATGTTTTTAAATTGATACAGTTCATGCATTTTGCCTAGGTTAGTAAAATTGTTTTACTTGAAAAGAAATTTTATATTACGCCATTAATATGATTAATGATAACTTTTCTTAATCCTAGAACTATTCCAACACCAAGATCATGTCAATCTTGGTCTCTTTGTCAATCTCAGATCCAAAAATCTCCATATCGTTCAGGTGACCCATGATTAGTAGCATGTGTTCCCCAACTGAAGTTCCCGGCTTCATCCTGCAGGTCAGAAAACTGCGCATACCTTGCTGTCTCGCCTGACGCCCATGACATCCAAATATCTCATGGAGATTGTAGAGAATGTCACATGTTGTGGCGATGCCTCGATGAGATTGGTGCAACACGTTGCTCATAGATGCTTAGATGTAGCATCTAACAATCTCTTCGGACCTCATCCACGCATCATAGGCATCTTTGTCCTCTTTGCTCGAGTCAACACTCAGAGCTGGAGGACATGGGGTCGTGAGAACGTACTTGTACTTTTCACTGTCAGTAATTCTTACCCTTGAGTTTGTTCGAACTCAAAATCGTTTGCAATGGGTTAAAAGATATTTTAATGAAAACATAAATAAAATAAATAAAATTTAGGATGCTACTGTTTCAAATTATATGCATGAACAATCCTAATATGGTGAGGAAAGCGTTAAATAATCCATGATATTATGAACACTAATGGTTAATTACTTTTTCGAGGGGAAACCGCAATTAATCGTCTTTCATAGCCGTGACACGTCACTATTTAGTTCAAATCATCCAAGAAGTCACAACTTCTTGTTCTTACTAATTACCATAAACTTTGGTCACTTATTTTTAACAGATAGCCTCTATGTGAGGATTGTTGGTGATTCATGCACCTTAGAAACCATATTAAATGCGAAAAATCATTAATTGCGCTCACAATAGCCAATTAATAATTATGATTGCTAACAAGATCTAAATTTATTAATATAATTCATTAATGAAAGCGATTCAGCAACCAATATAAGAGAAGAAGTTTATAGAAAACTACGGGTTTGGGATCAGCTACAAAACGCCCTGATCTAACATGTGCTATGTTTTGTCCTTTTTCTAAATCGAATCCATTTCGTTTTTCTTCTGAATCGACTCTGTTTTGTCCTTCCTCTTAATATAGTACTCGAAGATGACACCGTAGTCTTCCAAAACATAATCTTCGAGACAAATAAGAAAGATGAGTGTGCACAATCAATATCTTACTTAGATCTCGAAACCAGATTGTTTCGGGATCTCGCTCTTATTATTTATGATTGGAATTAGCAATTTCGGGGAAATGGGAAGAGGAAATTCGACCACTCGGAGAGTTAGAGTGTGTGGCCGAGTATTTCTATGAAGAAAGGAGTGAAAATTCCTCTCTCCTTGAGTCCCTATTTATAGCCTTTGTAGGGAGACACCATCTGAGAGATTTTCTCTCCTTCTAGAGATATTCTCTCCTTTGGATTTAATCTGGCCCATTAGATCTCAATTATAAATCTAAACTCTCTCTCATCCATCAAATAAGTATCTATGGTTGAGAATTTTTCTCTTCAAAGAGAAACTCAAGGAGAGAAAGGGGGAAGGAGAATCTGCCACCCCTAGGGTCTATCCCTTGGAGTTTGTTGGCCATCTCCTTGTCAAGCTCAATCCAAAATTTCTCAAGCCAAAAATCTAATCAAATTATTTATTTACTTGATCCACCAATAAATTAACGCTTCATTCTACGAATACTCGTTTTCCAGAATTAATGTTCTTAATCACTATTAAAGCAAGTGAGATTAAATAATGAACAACATTATTATTCGAAAGTTCTTATCCGCCTTTATTAGAGCCGAATCGGGGACTAAGGACCTAGTAGTAGAAGTTTATCGAACCCAATGAAAAACACAATAAAGTCATATCTCTTTTTCATCGATTTTTCTAGTCTTTATCAATACTCTACCGTGTAATCAAAGACTAAACCCTTTTTTAATACTAGAATTATATTTACTCATCGTGACGAGTGTCCACTGATATAGTCAATTTGTGATCAAGATACTTCAGGTTCAACCCGTGTCAAGAGAAGTCAATTTATTCCGTTATACTTTTTTGATACATTTCAGCCCTAAGCATCGTTGCTTCCCTAGTTAAAAATTTTCTCGAGTGTTAACATACTTCGAGAGTGCGTGCAATCAATCAGTTCTGGAATCAACCCTTAGTTGAGTGAACATTGACCTCCTTTAAAGGAGGCTGGATTCCATATCTATAAATCACTTCGCACTCGAATCATGCTCTGAGAAGAGTTTTAGGGGAAGACTCCCAGACATAAGTTGTGATTAGCATGAATATCCTTTTAACGAATGAGTTAAAGAGCTCAGAGATATGATTCAGTGTCCATGACAACTTCAAGATTTAGATAAATTCTCATTATGACCATCATAGTAGCCTCGGTTAGTGTGTTGTAATGGTTCTTAAACGACACATCTACCCCAAGGCCTGTCCAGGTTGTACACTTACCATAAGTGTAGAATGTTTTCACATAGTGATCAGCCTTCACTCATGTGTTCCACATATATGAATTTCGATAGTTTCCCAGACATATATCTGTCATCGATCTCTTTTTAGCACACCGCCCGAACTCAAGTGCCCATCACGTGACTCAGTTTAATACGTGACTCAATTGTTATTGATTCTGAATAATTATTCAAACCTCAACCCATTAATCATATATTGCTTATATAGTAATCTAATTATCGAGTTCAATAATTATTAATAAGTCATCTTCAAGTGAGCAATATTCCTAACAAGGATTACTTTAAAACATAAGTCTAAGTGTACTTTAAAATATTTAACTCATCCTATGGTTCATCTCTAATTACAACTCATAGAAAAAATACTAAGAAAAGTAAACTAACTTATCTTCATAGTATGATCAGCCAAGGAGTCTTGACGCGTCATCGGATGTCGGGTAAGCCCCCACACGTTCTCCAACGTGTGGCCAAGCCCGATGTGCTGCCTTCTTTGTCTTCTCGTCGCCGGATTACAATTTAAAAAAAACAACATAAATTTGTCATCACAAATTGAGTCTCACAAATTTCAAATTTAAAATATAAAAACAAACCCAGGACGATAACCGGAAAATTTCTAAGGCCATAAAAATGAGAATCCATCCATAGAACATCCGCACAAGCATTCACAATGCAATATCAAATTATACAAAAACGCCAACACCAAACTAGTCATAATTTCTAAACTAGTCAATGAAAACCTAATTTTTTTATGTCATTTCTAGTTCTGATAACATTTGTTGGAAATTAATTATCGTTTAATCAATATTATTATATATATCTAAATATGGCAGAATTATACAATAAGATCTATAATACATTAAAACTCATTTTAACATATTAAGCAACTTAAACATTAAAAATTAGTAACATGTCAATAAACAATTTATTCTAAAAATGTTGACAACAAATTGAACAAACGATCTAACAACCTATAAAAAATTTATATAATTACATCGCAGATCCAATTCATTTAGGAGAATCATATTAGAGGCTGTAAACAACCTCGTGCATTGCTAGTTATCGTCGAATCGCCTCGTCAGATTCCTAGAAGTTTGTCCTACCAGATTGCAAGCTAGCCGGCCAGTCAGGATTGGCATGTGAGCCTGCGGGTCCTTGCGATTTGCTGGAGCTGCACGACTTGTTCACCTAGGTGGACAGGGTCTAGGACACGTGGCACAAGCAGTGCCTGGAGGTGGATGGACTTAGAACTCACGTGGTGGCTCAAGCACGAGAGGCGCGTCTGTCCGGCGAGCAGTCCTGCCTGGCGGGTGAGAGGCTGAAATGAGCCTCGACGCGTCTCGTTCGTTTTCTTCGTGATTTGGTCGATTCTCTGCAAGTAAAAGATCGCTCAAACACCACGAGAAGAGTCAATGATAATTCTCTCGAATTTTGGGGAGATTAAGATAATAGGCTCTTCAATATGAACAACGAAGAATAAGGAGAATCTCTCGAGAACGAATCAGACACTGTTTCTTGACTTCTCTCTCTCTCTCTAAAACTCTCGGCTAATACTCATAAGGGGGAACGTGATATTTGGCCGAGTTCTTTCTAGGGTTAGTCTAATTAGGGTTTTCGAAAATCCCTTTAAATATATAGAGAGAGCGGCCTTTATTTAGGTCAAACTCATTAGTCAACCTTAAGCTCATTGTTCTTTTAAATGAATATCAAAAATTAATTAATCAGCCTAATTCTATAATTTTGGCCGAGTATTGTCATTAATAGGCTCCAAATATATATTTGATTTATTTCTAAAATAATATTTAATTACTTTAGAACATATCATTTATTTAATGGCAAGTCATTAATTATTTTAATACTCTTCAAAGTAGTAAGAAACGAGAAAATATTTATGTTCATCTTTATTTATTTGAATCATCAAAATATATTATTATTCATCTAATAACGTAATATGATTCACTAAATAAATGTAATAATAAATAACTAATCATGTATTCAATTAATTAGAAAATCATTCTATTAGTTTAAATCACAATTTACATTCAATGAGAAAATTAAATCATTCTAGTTCAATAAATCACAATTTACATTCAAAAGAACGGACTCAAAAGTTCATTATTTTTTTCGTCTTTTAATTCTTAATATTAGTCGATTCCCCTAAAGGACTAAAATTGAAACTCTCTAAGTTCATATACGTTTATTTTCCGTTTGATGTGACAAAACAATTATTCACACGATCAACGGAGTATTTAAATATTACCCTTCATGTGTATCAGTAACTCAGAGGAATGTAAAATTATCGTTTTACCCATGAGTTATTATTTCACTAACTCCATTGTTATTTGTGAATGAGAAAAACATAGAGAGATATGTCTTTACATGTCACATGTTCAAATCAAAGAATGTTCTTCGATGAATATCAGACTCGATTTATTCATTCACACTCTCATGACAAAGCATAGTGTAATACTAATATATTGGCATTGTTTCAATACGAATTTCGTATCTGTGAACCACATAATCCAATATGACAACGTCATGATACTAACCGTCGGGTCAGATGCAACTTCAATTTAGCGATTGCCCATTTTAAAATCAAATGTCATATGGTGTCATATCGATTATGCATTCACTTCAAGATTTAAGTAAGACCAAAATACCCCTCGTATGTGACCTAGAAGTGTCGAGTGATTAAACGGTTTTATTTCAAGCTTCAGAGTATCACGTGTCTTGTTCAATACCTTCTGTAAGATATCAAGAATGAAACATAGAGTCACAACTCTGTATATCACAAGATAAAATATCATGATTCGTTTAACCAATCATTACTCATATTCGATTGCACTATCGTTTTTTAGATTGCGAACTAATATTTAAACTTGTCATAAAAGGGCTATCTTGTCAAGTCTGCACTTAGCACTTTTCATTGATGATAGTTTCAGAACGTAACAAACACACATAAACACAAACTTAATCACGAATGAATATTTAATTTTATTCAATGTTTCAGCAAAAACCAAATACAAAGTATGTATAATGTCTAATATCTCATTTGTGGGCACCATTCCCAACATATCTATCATGGTGAAAGAGTATACTTTAGATCAAACAAGCTATGAGTTACAAAGGTACAAAGAAATCTCAACTTTCTAAGCCTAACTCTCTCTTTTCAAAAGTATTACTAACCTAAGACTCTCCTTTGTTGTGACCTTCATTCACCTTTCTCACTAATGCACATAGTGTTAATAGTTAATGTTCATGTGGAAGGAACTTAGTACAACATAAATGCACAATTTTGTTCTCCTTGCAGAAGTTAAAACCTTACAATGAGACGTTGATGAAAATCTTCTTCAAGTTGTGTTCCGACGCCTTTAGAAAAACGTGTAACTCTACCAAAATGTTAAGCAGCGTATTTATAGTATCAAGAATGGGAAACTTTGGTCACTTATTTATAATGCAGGGCCTTTATGTGAGAATTACTTTAAAACATAAGTCTAAGTGTATAACGACACGTGGGCCTTTAATCAAGTCACTTTGATAACGATTCACCTATATGGAGACCTCGCTTGATCGTTTCTCTTTCAAACTTAGTTCATAGCAGTTTAATTAACAAAATGCTTCCGAAGTACTCCCATTAAAGGGAGGGCCACCATGTGACCCTCTTAGTTCATCACACATTAAGTTAATTAAACTCATCTTGGGGACCGCGGGTTGCTTCAACGATAAACAACCCTCCCACTTAGTTTTTGCCAAAATTGTATGTTTGTTGAAAAATAGTTTACGTTTTATAATCTTTTATAAACTTTGAACTATATGAACATTTCATTTTAATGTGATGTTGGTGTTCTATCCTATATGACATGTGAGGTGATTATGCTATGAGATTAAATAAAATAAAAGCATAAAATATTTAACTCATCTAATGGCCCATTTCTAATAACAACCCAATAAGAAAACAACATTGAAAATTAAACAATTTAATCTTCAATGTATGGTCGGCCAAGGACTCCTTGTGATGCGTCATCAGATGTCTCGGGTCAGCCCCCACACGTTCTCGAACGTCGGCCAAGCCCGAAGTGCTGCCTTCCTTGTCTTCCCGTCGCCGGATAACAATTTAAATAATTACAACATAAATTTGTCCTCACAAATTGAGTCTCACAAATTTAAAATATAAAATATAAAAATAAACCCGGGACAATAACCGAGAATTTTCTTGGGCCATAACAATGATGATCCATCCATAAAACACACACACAAGCATTCATAACGCAATTTCAAATCATACAAAACCGCCAACACCAACTAGTCAAACAATTTCTAAACTAGTCATTAAAACTTAATTTTTAATGCATTTTACTGGCTCTGATACCATTTGTTGGAAATTAGTTAACGTTTAATCAATAGTATTATATAACATATCAGTATATGGCGGAATTATATAATAAGATCTAAATATATTAAAACACATTTTAACATATTAAACAACTTAGGCATTAAAAATTACTAATGTCAATAATTATTTTATTCTAAACATGTTGTCAACAAATTGATCACACTAGCAACTTATAAACAAATTTATAATTTGCGTCGCAGATCCAATTCGTAGAGGGACTTACATGTGAGCTTGTAAACAACTTCGTGCGTTGCTAGCTATATCCGTAATTCCTCGTCAATTATCTGAAAATTGGGTCGCCGAACTGGATGTCGAGGGTCGCCGTATGGGATACTATCCGGCTAGCCAGAGTTGCGCCTGCGACGCTGTGACTTCCTCTGGCGGAATTTGGCCACGAACCTTTGCAGGAATGTGGATGAGACCTAGAGGAGCGTCCCTGTAAAATGGCACGACCTAGATGTAACCGAGTCCGGTCGGTCAGGCTGGCCGGTTAGGTGTGTGACCAGAAACTTGCCTATGACGATGTGGCTTCTCCGTACGAATCTGATCGCGAAACTTTGCAGAAACATGGAAGAGACCTAGGGCTAGGTCCCTGTAAAATGGCTTGAGCGGAAACCTCGCGACTCGCCTGTGGTGGTTCAGGCACTCCTGATGTCCGGCAAGTCCTGTCCGGCCTGTCAAAAGACTGAAATGCGCCTCGTCGCATTTCGCTCGATTTCTCCGCGTCTCGAGTGAATACATGCGTGCACAAAGTCAATCAAACACCACAAGAAGAGTCAGATATAATTCTCTCGGATTTTTGGGAGATCAAGAGGGTGGGCTCTTTGATTGAACAACGGGAGAAGGGGAACACTCAAGAATCAAGATCAAAAATCAAGAAACGTTTTCTTGATATTTCTTTTTCTCTCTAAATCTTGGTCAAGAAATCAAGGGGGGAGGTCTGGTCGAAATTCATATTCTCTTAATGTTAGGGTTTCACAAAATCTCTTTTATATCTGAGAGAGCGGGCTTCAGTTAGGTCAAAATCCAATTTTGACCCGTTAGTTAAACTTAAGCCCAAATATCTTTTTAATGAGTTTTAAAATAATTTCTCAGCCTAATTCTCCTAATTATGGCCGACCAAAATCATTTATTTTCTCCAAAAAAATATTTGATTTAATTCTAAAATAATATTTAATTAATTTAGAACATCTTATTTATTTAATGACAAGTCACTAATTCTTTTCATACTATGCAAACAAGTACGAAACGAGAAAATATTTATCATCATCTTTTATTTATTTGAATCATCAAATTATATTATTATCAATATAATAACACAATACGATTCATAAAGAAATGTAACAATAAATAACCAATTATTTAATTACTTAGAAAATAATTTTCTTAGTTCAAATCACAATTTACATTCAATGAGAAAATCAATCGTTCTAGTTCAATAAATCTTGTCCGAGAGTCTATCACTGAGACCTTATGGATCCATATAAACGAAGCTTTAGAATAAAGATCGGTTTCAAAAGTTCACAAACTTTTTCTGTCTTTTAATTCTTAATATTAGTCGATTCCACTAAAGGACTAATATTGAAACTCTCTAAGTTCAAATGCGTTTATTTTCCGTTTGATGTGACAAAACAATTCTTCACACGATCCACGGAGTATTTTACGATATTACCTTTCATGTTTATCAGTAACTCAGAGGAATGTAAAATTACCGTTTTACCCTTGAGTTATTATTTCACTAATTCTTTTGTTATTTATGATTGAGAAAAACATAGACTGAGATGTCTTTACATATCACATGTTTTAATCAAAGAATATTATATTCGATGAATACCATGTCTGGTTTATTCGTTCGCACTCTCATAACAAAGCATAGTGTGATACTAATGCATCAGTATTGTTTCAACATGAATTTTATAGGTGTGAATGACATAATCCAATATAACAACGTTATGACACCAACCGCCGGGTCAGATGCAACTATAACTTAGCCATTGCCCATTGACAAATCAAATGTCATAAAGTTTCACATCGATTATGCATTCACTTCAGGATTTAGGTAAGTACTAAAATATCCCTTGTATGTGACCTTGAAGTTTTGAGTGATTAAATGGTTTTATCTCGAGCTTCAGAGTATCACATGTCTTGTTCAATATCTTTTGTAAGATATTAAGAATGAAACACAGAGTCACAACTCTCTATATCACAAGAAAAGATATGATGCTTCATTCAAACAATCATTACGCATAATCAATTGCACTATTGATCTTTAGATTGCGAACTAATATTTTAAACTAGTCACAAGCAAGGAATTAAATGTCGCGGTATTTCGACGAAATTGCGCCGAAATGTCGGTTTTTTCAACTTACCGGTACAAGCACGTCGTTTTTTCGTTTCGCCTCATAATGGCGTCGTTTTTTCGCCGAAATGACGCCGACATTTCGGCCGTGTCGTTTCGTCGTTTTTCGGTCACTTGGGGGTATAAAACATCAGAAAATCGCGACATTTCGGAAGAGATTTCGTTGAAGAAACCCTAAAAACAATCGGTGGACGGCTCAGTGTGGATCGGCGACGCGACGACGAAATTACCAGGTATGCCGACATATTTCGACTGCTGTAGTGTAAAAACAACATTATTTCCGTCATACCGGCGCAATTTCGCCGGTATTTCCACTGTTTTTCCGTGGATCTGTTGCGGTACGTATGAAAGTAGGTTTATTCTTGTTGAACCGATTTTATTTGTAAAATGTTTGTGAAATAGAAAATGTTTGTTTTGGTTATGTGAGTAACATATAATTTTTTCAGATTTTTTCGAAGTCATTTAGAGAGAATACCGTACGTAAATATCAGATATGGGTGATATGAGATTGTTTTGGTTATATGAGATTGTTTGTATATGAGATTGTTGAATTGAAGTATCAAGTATGAAGTTCATGACGTTTTGAATACAAAATAAAGCTACGTTTTTCAACAATTTTAGTATTGAATATTAAATTTGAAACCGAATATGTATTGTTGTAGGAAAATGGCGGATGAAGGAGTACGTAAATATTGTACGAAAGTAGCCGGGACATTAAATCATTTCACTTGTAACTATTGTGGAATGACGACAAAGGGAGGTGGCGTGACGCGAATGAAACTTCATTTGAGCGGAAACGATCCAAAAAAGAACGTGAAGCGTTGCGATAAGTGTCCTCCAGAAGTGAGGGATGAGATGCGTGCACTATTACAGGAAAACGAGATGAAAAAGAAAAGCAAGGTAGCCATGGAGGAGAATATACGGAGAGAAATGCGTTCTACCCTCGGTCCAGTTGACGAAGAAGGAGAGTACGAGGTTGACATGGAACGTGAGTTGTACAAGACAATGAAGAGAAGCCGACAAGAAGCGGCAGCAGATACTTGGAGATCCGGCCCTGGTGGTGGTTCGGCTTCTCAACGAGACCTGGGAAGTGGGAGATCCGGCCCAGTTTCACCATCGCTGTATCGATCCTCTAGTGCACGTCAACCAGAAATTAGTCCCGAGACGAAGACGTCGTTGAAGAAACGTCTTGGAAAGATTATAAGCCGCTTCTTCATACACGAAAGCGTACCGGCGAACAAGGTGAAGTCGCATCATTTTAAGAATATGATGCACGAAGCGGCCGAGATTGGTAAGTTGTTATGTTTTGTTGATTTATGTCAACGTTAAAGTTAATCTAATTCTTGTTGTTTTTTTTTCATTTTGTAGGCCGTGGGATTCCGTTACCTTCTCCGTACGAGGTTCACAACACTTATCTCAAAGAAGAGGTAATGGAAGCACAACGATATGTGGACGAGCAACGACCAATTTGGGAAGAGTATGGATGCACCATAATGTCCGATGGGTGGACCGGGCCAACGAGATTGAGTATTATCAACTTCATGGTGTATTCAGCCGGAAAGACTGTTTTTTTGAAGTCAATCGATGCGTCCGACCAAATCAAGAACTGGGAGTACATCTACAAGGCGCTTTGCGATGTAGTCAACGACGTTGGAAAGCACAACGTCATACAAGTCGTGACGGATAACGGATCGGCGTATAAAAAGGCTGGGAAGAAGTTGATGAGGAAGTTCAACTTGTATTGGACGCCGTGTGCAGCTCACTGCATCGACTTGATGTTGGAAGACATCGGGAAGCGTGATACCATTTCACGGGTCGTGAAGGACGCGAGAGAAATAACGAAGTTCATCTACAACCACGGGATAGTATTGTCAAAGATGAGGGAGCAAGGGGAAGGAGAGATTATTCGTCCAGGTCCAACACGTTTCGCCACCAACTACTTAGCTCTTACTAGCCTGCGAAGCACTAAGGCCGGATTGAAACGGATGTTTAGCTCAGATTGGTGGGAAGCGTCGACGTTTAGTAATACTCCGGCAGGAAGATTTGTGGCATCCAGAGTTATTGACTCGACTTTTTGGTTACATCTTGATGGAGTTTGTAAGGTACGTGTTTTGTTATCAATATTAAGAATCTATTATGTTTGTAACATTTATTTGTTTTAGGTATTCGAGCCCCTGTACACCGCTTTACGCTTCGTAGATATTGAGGTCGTACCGACTCTAGGTTCGTTATATCACGTGTTCAACTTGATGAAGGCGAAGTTGGAGAAGATTCCTAACAAACAGTGGGTTGTTGATATCGTGACCGAACGGTGGGAGAGACAACTTTGTCACCCCTTACATCAAGCCAGCTATTACCTGAATCCAAAATGTCAATACAACCCGGACATTCGCATGAAACCCGAGGATTTGACAGCCGTGACGACCGTGTTTGAGGTGTTGCACCCACACGATGATTGTTCCACCCTCGGAAATGAGGTATGATATTCTGTCGTCGTATATGGAAAGTTCAACTTTATAATTATATCTTATTTCTCAGCTCTTACGATTTCGCGACGCCCGAGGATTGTTCGGAAAGAGGTCCGCGGTTTCTAACCGTGACGACATGTCACCCGGTAAGACGACTTACATTGTTTTAATTCATAGTTCATACGATATGAAATGTTTGATTGTTTGACTGAAATGTATATTGTGTAGCGGAATGGTGGGCCATGTTTGGGATTGAGACACCCACGTTACGGAAGTTAGCCATACGAATCTTGTCCCAGACGTCGTCTTCTTCAGCGTGCGAACGAAACTGGAGCACTTTTGCTTTAATCCACACAAAGCAAAGAAATCGTCTAGCGTACAAGAGGTTGGAGTCACTCGTTTTCTGTACTTATAACATGAAGTTACAACTCCGAGATCGGAAAGATAGGTATGAGAACAACGAGAGGCGAGATCCATTGGAACTCCTTGAGGTGGCTATGCAGAGGATGGGTGAGCAGGTGGACGATGATATTTTGCTTGACTGGATTCGACCGGTTCACCTTGACGATGACTCTCAACAACCCGACCCGCAAGTGGCTTCGGAAGCTCGATCGGAAGGTATTGATGTGAGCCGAGTACTTAGTGAAGAGGTCGGTCTTACCTCCTCTGATGATGACGACGGCGGTGACGACGGTGGTGACGTTGGTGGAGGTGGTGGTGGTACAGTTACTGGCGATGTTGGTGCGGGTGGTAGCGGTAGTGCTCCTCGTCCACCGTATGACCCTTGGACTATGGAATCCGGCTATCAACCTACTCAAGATCAGGATCACGGAGCACGAGAGAGGTACTTTTCTCTTATTATGAGTGCATCAATTTATTTCTTATGCAAATTGAAATGTATTTTAGGACTACGGATGACTTCTTCGACTTCGATACGGAGGTTTACACTGGCGGTAGACAAGCGGCGCGTGATTACGACGTTGACTCTATGTCTACCCAATTCGGATCAATGTCGTTTGATCAAATGTCCACTCAATCACAAGAGAGTCAAGGTTCGTACTCATATCCTTACCCATACCCGTATCCATATCACGTTGCCGTCGCCGTGCCCGTCGTTGAAGTTCAAGGAGCAATACCCGAATTCCCGATCCTTTGCAATGTCGTCGGGGGTGATCAATCCAACTACAACGCCCACGTGATCAACTACACATCTAACTACGCTAGCGACATGACGTGGTTGGACTATTGCAACTTACAAGCACGTACCGGGGGATTCTATCAACCACATCGTCACTCGAGTTATTATTGAATATTTTCACTTTCGAACTATTTAATGTTTGTATGAACTTGTGTGTGTTTGAATTTGAAGATTATTTATGTATGTTTTATGAATTTCATGACATTTTAATTATTGCTTATAAAGTTATAAGTATGTTTTTTATATTTCATATTTATTATTTCGCAACATTATTTCCGTCGCAATTTCCGTAAATTACCGCAATTTCCGTCGGCAACCGCAATTTCCGTCGCAATTTTTTTTCCAAATTTCCACATTTTTTCCGTCGCAATTTCCATCGGCCACCGCAATTTTCGTATTTTCGAGTCATCGGCACGTTACCGACGCGCGCAATTTTAATCGTTGGTCACAAGGGGCTATCTTGTCAAGTCTGTACTGACCACCTATTTTGTCAATGACAGTTTCAGAGCGTAGCAAACATACATAAACACAAACTTAATCAAGAATGAGTATTTAATTTTACTTAATGTTTCAGTAAAACTAAATACAAATATATTTATAATGTCTAATATCTCCTTTGTGGGCACCAATCCCAACATGAACCATATAACCCAATATGACAACGTCATGACACCAACCGCCGGGTCAGATGCAACTTCAATTTAGGCATTGCCCATTGAAAAATCAAATATCATATGGTGTCATATCGATTATGCATTTATTTCAGGATTTAGGTAAGTACCAAAATACCCCTCGTATGTGACCTTGAAACTTCGAGTGATTAAACGGTGTTATCTCGAGGTTCAGAGTATCACATGTCTTGTTCAATATCTTCTGTAAGATATCATGAATGAAACACAGAGTCACAACACTGTGTATCACAAGATAAGATATCATGATTCATTCAAAAAATCATTACTCGGATTCGATTGCCCTATCGATCTTTAGATTGCGATCTAATATTTAAATTGGTCACTAGGGATATCTTGTCAAGCCTGTACTTAGCACCCCTTTCGTTGATGACAGTTTCAGAGCCTATCAAACATACATAAACACAAATATAATCAAGAATGAATATTTAATTTATTTAATGTTTCGACAAAACTAAATACAAAAGTATTTATAATATTTAATATATCTTTTTTGGGCACCAATCCCAACACGATTGTGGTAGTTGCTAAATAGATTAAGAAATCATGTCATCATTCACAGTATTCCTCACCACCAACAATTTTTTTTCTTGCATGGCTTCTCCTCTCACGCAAGAACTTCTTGACTATATTTCTTATATTTGTGCTGCCACGACCGGAATCGGGTTAAAGTTCAATCCTTAATATTAAAATTTACCAAAATTAATAAATCACATATTCAAATAAAAACACCTTAAAATTAACAAAAATTAACATATAAATGTCTTTTGAAAACATTGTTAACAAACAATTAAGTAAGGATCATAAATTTCATTAATGCAAGGGAAATTTCATTTTATCGACTCAAAACTAAGGAAAATATCCAATATAGACACATCATTTCGGAAAATATATAAAAATGAACTTTTGGAGCAAAATCAGATAAAAATACCTTTATAGGAAAAACACTTAGATTTGTCAAAAATTTCTAAGGGATTTACTTATAGATTTGGTCCGGTTGTTTTAAAATGAATTTCTTATTAAAACAAATTAAATGTTATTCGTATAGTGATTATTAGAACCATATATGTCAAATTAGGTTAATTTTAAACTGATTTTGAATTTTTTCTTTAAAAATGATGAACGCTTTCATTTCATCATACTTGTATAATACGCTATGAAAAATAAAAACTAACACTTAAGACATTGATTGTTCATAAAGCAAGCTTTAAAGTAGGGTATATGATACAATTTAGACATCATTTTTTAAAAAGTTGACGTCTAAAGTACCGCACTATTGTAAAGACACCACCGTACAAAACTATTTTTTTCGTATCATACACTATTGTGCATACCATGAAATTCAAAGTGTTCATAATTTTTTAAAACCTAAAACTTAAAATCATCTTAAATTTAACCAAAATTAATTCGATTGAACATATATGTTGTTAATATCAGTATATGAACAATATTTTATAAGTTTTGACAAAAAAATCATTCAAAAACAACCGATTAATAATCAAGTTTTCGAGTGAATCGATTAGAATTTTTTTAAAAAGTAAGTGATTTGCTTATAGGGGTATTTTTTGTTCGATTTTGGTCCAAAAGTCTATTTTGAGATACTTTTCAAATGATGAATCTAAATGGTATATTTTCCTTAGTTTTGAGTCTATAAGATTTCCCTGCAATTTATATCATCCAATTTTCATTGCAGCACGTCGAAGACTTTTTTTTTTTAAACCCAGAAAAGTCCAGCGCCCTAACTGGAAGAACTCTCATTCATCTCAGCCACCTGAGCCAAATTCAGGGCTGACAGCACATTACGAAAACCGAATACATCATCCTCCAAGTCCATTGACACAATTCATGAGTTAAGACATTGAGGGTTCTGGTTAAAAATAGATACAAATATATTATGTTAGTTCAAGATTGGCATCATTGCTTCGTCAAATCTCTGATGTCCTTCCTGTGGTCCTCCGCATCTTAGAAGACATCGTACCTGTCATCCTGTACCTTAGTTCCAGTTGCTTTTTGGCGCCTGTCTTTTACCCGCTGGTCCCTGGGTTTCCTCGGACTTCTGACAAGACACTGGAGTATATAAACCCTCTCACGCTACATCTAGGGTTTATGCATCTTTTCTAAATACGCCGCCCAAGCAAGCTCATCAAAGGGTTTTCTTGTTCTTGCGCTCTTCTTGTGTTGGAATTAGCTTTTAAAGAAGAAAAGGCTTTTCTGTAAGTGCATCTTTTATTCTTCTTTATTGTTGTAAACATTATTCAGGACATGTTCCTAACAAGTGTGACTAAGTGAGAAGTGCTCACTCTAAGGGGGAGCCTTAGGTAGATTCACTTTGAAAGATAGAAAGTATTAGGTTAAAGATTCTGTGATGTCTTTGTGTAACCTTTGTAACTTCACTCTTTCATTATAAAGTAATCTAAGTCACCGGGATAAACTATCCCCCCAGACGTAGGCAGTTGCCGAACTGGGTTATCAACGTGCCTGTGTCTTTTACGTTTTGGTATTCGTGTTGTAATCTTGTGTGACAGGAACATCCTTTGTAACATCTCAGCCATTCACAAGATTCCTCCATTTCATATTAAACTGAACTTTAAAAAATAAAAGGCATTTCAATCCATAAAATTGTGTTAATTTTGTTATCTGGTTATAAACTAATTTTGTCAAAAAATTTGACTATATAACAAACGAAACGTTTTAATATATTATAATACTCAATTGCCTCATAAATCAAGGATTGAGCGGTCGAATGCCGATAAATGGCCGATGACTCAAAACACGAGAATGTCGTTAGCCAAAACATGATTTCGATGGAGAAATGTGGAAAACAAAAAAAAAGAAAGGATTGTCGTTGGCCGGTCGAAAATTTGACAAAAATTAGAGAAATTCGACGGAAAAAATGTTGATTATAAAAGATTCAAAATTACAAAAATTATAGTAATAATATTTATAAGATCTTAATAATACATTAAAATGTAAACTTAAAATTGAGTTGAAACCGTATTTTTAATATAATGTGTTCAACGTTATAAGGATTGAATATTAAGCTTATAATAAAATTAAATCTAAATATGAAATTTTAGAATAAAATTAAATATAAATAGTAAGTATTTAAAAAGATCTTAATAATATATTAAAATAAAAACAGTAAAAATTTAGTTGCAATTATATTTTAATATAATGTGTTCAACGTTATAAGGATTGAATATGAAATTTTAGAATAAAATTAAATTTAAATATGAAATTTTAGAATAAAATTAAATATAAATATTAAGTATTTATAAGATTTTAATAATATATTAAAATGAAAACACTAAAAATTTAGTGGCAATCGTATTTTTAATATAAGGTGTTCAACATTATAACAATTGAATAATAAGTTTAGAATAAAATTAAATATAAATATTAAGTATTTATAAAATTTTGATAATATATTAAAATGTAAACTTAAAATTTGTTGAAGCTTTGTTTTTAATAAAATGTGTTCAAACCCCCTAACACGAGGTAGGGCGCGCGCAGAGACTTACCATTTCAGTTGTTACGTTTTTTGTTGCAGTCTGTCGTTATATTAAATTGAATTATAAATCGAAAACAACTTTACCGATTTTCGACGAAAAAACGACAAAATTAGTCAAGTAAAAACGATAGAACGCATAAAAAGGTGTTTTTGGTCGGCTTTGAGCGAAAAACGGCATTTCGACGATTTTCGTGGGCATTTTTTTTCCTTGTTATAAATATATATAGGAACAATTGTTGGATATTTTAAGTCAAGAATAAAGTTTATTGTTGGATAATAACAACTTCGATTAATTATAATTTTGGAATAATTTCTTTCAACATCAACAAAGTCAACCTATATAATATCAAAATCCATAAGGAAACTGGGAAATATATATATTACCTATACGAGGATAAAGAAATGTAATAACTAATATACAGATACACACAGTGGAAATTGAGTAGAAATGAGGCAAATAATAAATTATTCGTAATCAGATACGTTTATTTTATTTTTTAAAATCTAAATGTTAATAATCAAGGTTGGTTGGGACTTCAATCCTGCCTGTAAACAAGACATGGGTAGTCTGGACTCCACATATTGTTCTTGACGTATTCTGCAATCTCCTCCTGCAACAAAATGAAAGTTCATATATAAACAAAGTCCAGCTATTTAGCTATATGACTTTTTCTTTACAATATCTAGCATATGATCTCTTAGCGAATAGAAGTTTTTTTTTCGTTCGGCAAATTTCATTTTTCCAATATCACAGGAGATAAGAAATAAAAAAACCAGTAAACAATATATAGAAATTATGGGGATGAAATTTATGTCTACACTCCTACTCTCCTCAACTACTATATTAGTGAACTAATTTTAGAGCAATTGAAACATCTAAATTTTTCATTATTGCGTTTTCCACAACTCAAACCCATCTCCTATGGTGCGTATGGCTGAGCTCGCCATTTTGTCTAATGATAGTCAAGCTATTGATTTTTTTATCGACATACTCATTTTTTCATAAATTAAAACTTAAATTTAGTATAAGTCGACAGCTAAACAACTTTAACGTAAATTTCAGTTATCTTGTTATACTACTGACCCAAAATCTTACTCTAAAGTTCCAAATTTACTTTTATTTAGTGTTCCTTTTTTTAGAAGAAACTAAAGTTGAATAAAAGAGAAGGAAAAAGAACGCTTTTACTATGAAGAAGAAGCAAGATACAATCTAAAAGGCACTAGGCCAGTTTCTAGATAAATCTAAGAGTATCATCTGTAAATATACTTTAAGTTGCTTAGAGAATTGAATATCATCATAGAATTTTTAGAAAAAATTAAAACGCTACAAGGTCAATAATTAAAGGACTATATCACTAAAAACAAATTAGTTTAGTTTTTAAAAAAAGAAAAATAATTAGTTTAAGGATCAAAATACTACTCATAGCTCCAGGCACTACTCTGCTATAAAGCCTTCTCTTTAGTACTAACCTTAATAATTAATTTCTAGTTCACATTAATTTCTAGTTCACCCTATTATTGAATTTGAACTACTGATGCATTTTGTTATCAGTGGTCTTATACCTCTCGTCTTTTGAAATACACTAATGGACTAGGATTACTATGTGACTGAATATACAGTGTATATATGATGCAAATGAAAACCTGATTAAGTTTACGGAGTTCCCGCGCATCCATTTCGCGGTATCCTTCAGCAAGATCCTCTTCAATGGCTTCCTTTACAACAGCCGCAGCAACTTCCTTTGTTATGTCTCTTATGCTGCACATTTAAAATGAATATTTAAAAGAGAGAAATTGGAATAGTTTAGTGAGAAAAGAAAAACTATACCTTGATATGGAGGGATAGATAACCCCCTTTGCGACATCTTCTTCTGTCATATATGCAGCGAGGCTGCAGATTGTGAAAACTCAACGCATTAAAATATAATTTACAGTGGTGCATTTCTTTACACTTCATCTACAATTCAAAGGAACGTATAAAAAAATTAAATATCGATACTTTCTAATTACAAGGGTTTTTTTCCCTCTCTCTCTCTCTCCCTCTCTTCTCGCTGAAATGGCACTCAGTTCTCAATTTACGATTCTGCCTTCATTTATTTTTTTCATCATTTTACTTTTCCTGGTATTTCTAGGGGAGAAATACTTGTATAGTCTGCTGGATTAGTTTTGTTTTATCTACGTAAATCCTGATATTACAGTACCTTAAATGTACCCGAAAATGTTTTAAGGAAAAAACGATCATGTTAAGTTTCAGGTAAAAAAAAAGATTTAAAGTGATATATAAGAGTACCACTCAGCTGCAGCTTGAAGCATGCCATCAGAGACTATCCTGGAGCCAGATAGTAGAGTACCAAGTCCAATTCTGCATAGAGCAATTTAGTATTATTTAATTAAGTTATATGACTCTCTACGTTTACTTTTATAGAGAAAGATAGTGCGCAAAGATTTACCCTGGAAATAGATACATGTTGTTACCCTGGTTGCAGTGCCCAACCTGACCATTTCCTGTAAATACTTGTTCTCGTCAGTTACTTGGAAAATAGACTTAGATTACTAACCACTCTACTTAGTAATTCTTTTGAAAAAACTGAGATCCATTATTAAGATTATTTAATGTAAGGAGATAGCAGTGCCCAATGTAATTGGAGATAGCTCTCAGAGATGCAATTCCAGTCATTTCCATGCAGTAAAATAGAGAACAAAGTTATGCGAATCTTACCGAGATCTATGTTTTTGAACGGACTTCCACTGGCAAAAACAATATTGTCTCCCACAATGGAGAATGCTTCATCAGGAGTGCATTCAGCTGAATTGTTAACCAAAACAAAAGGACCCAGAAGAGATTTATATGTTAGAACCTGGAAAAGTTGGCATTATCAAAATTTCCATCCTGTTGAAGAGGACAAGGAAAAAGGAATGAAACAGTACCATTTTTGGTAGGATTTGACATAGCAAATATCGCAGGCCTGGTTGAAGTTGAACCTTTAAGGGCTTCTAGTACCTACAAAGTAGTATTCGAATGACATCAGTTTGCGAGACAAAAAGAATGACACATTTGAATTTCTGAAACTATAATGTGGTGTACAACCAATGAATTTTAAAACCCCTTATGAGAGCATGAACTACAAACAGAATATCGATCGTAATAATTTGGAACTATATGGTGATCGTAATCATTCGTTACAGTCCTACAGATATCTTGTTCAACGAGTATCAATGTAAGTATAACCCAGATGCATATGACTGATTCAACAGACCTCTTTTGAGAACAGCCCACCAACTGCAGATAATCCAAGAAGCACATCAGGCTTCACATGCTTTACCTGGTTGGAAAGATAAGTGAGAATTAGCAATCATTGTCGTTGCAGATCACGACGATATGAAATATGGAGGATATCACAGCATGTGATGACGTGACCTTTCCATTGGTTTAAGACTTATCAGGTCTGATGAAAATAAAAATATTGATAATCCCTTTTACACTTGGATAAAGTGGAGGAATAAAGATGTACTAACCACTTCCTCAAGACTTGCACCTTCCCGCAATCCCTGGCGCTGAATTTCGTTAATCTTCCTTGCAAAAGGGCGGGCGTCGGGGTCAAGACTTTCACGCTCGTCCGTGATCAGACCCTGGATTTACATGGGGAGAAGAGTTACACTAATCCGATTGATAATTCAATCAAAGTTAAAGAAAAATATTACAATCTAAACACAAGTTACTATCGACTCTTGCTTAAGACAAGAAGAATAAAGCTTGAATGTGCTCTTTGAATTTGGAATGTCTAACACAGCTTTATACTTCAATTCACCGCCTTAACTAAAATTTATAAATTTAATGCTGGTGTAGACTTCCCGAGTTTCAAAAATACCCGTTCAGCCTATATTCCATATCACAAAAATATCGGATTCTTATTAAGAGTTGACCATATTGACAGCTGTGTAGACTTGAATTGTCTACGCTGATGAACTCACATTGGCATCAACTACCCAGAACTGTCTCAATGCGCTCTCAAATGCAGATTCATTATTTCCTAGCATCCTTGCCATTGTTTTTCGGGCAGCATTAAGAACTCCGATACCCGCACTGCAGTAGCAAATAAA
Source organism: Urtica urens (assembly GCA_958296335.1). NCBI lineage: Eukaryota > Viridiplantae > Streptophyta > Magnoliopsida > Rosales > Urticaceae > Urtica > Urtica urens. The sequence continues at coordinate 20,682,932 of OY282523.1, read as the reverse complement.
TTCAATAAACAATTCTTGTTATGCTATGATCTCTTAAATCAATCCATTCGCTAGCTAACCTGATAATCCGAAATCGAAATAAAAACAATTCTTTGATTTCATATATTAAACACGCTTGTTGACTTAGTAAGCATAGCCAGAACTCCAAGCGTTACTAATTGATTTACAGAGAAATAAACAACATTTGTTTTCTCTTTTCACTCTAAAATTAAAGAACATTATGTGCTCAGCTACACATTTTTATTGATATGCAACTTTCAAGTCTTGAAACAAAAGAATGATTCAGATAGGAAATAGTGGAACAGCATGACTTATTTCCTTGATGACATCAACAATTGATATCACTAATTATTTATTTCTGATATAAGATTTATGCACACATTCCCAGAGAGTAGTTACTAATATTAACTAACCTCCCAGCACCAGCAACAACAATCTTTTGTTTTGGGAAATCAATCATTGGCCTTCCTTGCGCTCTAACTGCACCCAACAGACCAGCGATTGCTACACCTGCTGTTCCCTGTGTGTTTACATTTCCACAACTCATGTTTTGTAACTATCAAGTCACTCTGAAAAAGAGAAACCTTTTAGATTTTTATTTTATTGTTTAATAACGAAGTGACTAGAAGTTTTCACATTAAGATGCTTCCTTATAAATGGAAATGCAACCATAAAAATACATAGTTGTCGAAACTAGAGCTGGAGTCATGCTTAAAGTGACTGTATATTGCTGAATTTACTTGAGCAGTAGTTTGAGGTGCAAAGATCTATTCATAAAAAACCATAGTTTGGCCATGTAAGGTCTGTTAAGTAGAGAAATGGTACGGTGCAACAGATCAAGTTGATTACCTGGACATCATCATTAAACATCCGATAAGTAGTTCTGTACCGCTGCAATAACTTAAATGCCCACTTGCTTTGGAAATCTTCAAACTTCATAGATAGAAAGTATCATCTCAGTGAATGGATCACTAGTGGTTCTCATAGGCTATTAGGAACTTTTTACATACCTGCACAATTACATGAGGCCACCGAGTAAATACTGCCTCCATAAATTCATCGATGACAGCGAGATATTCATCACCTTCAAGACGATGTTCCTGCAATCCCAGATCTGGAACAAAATTTAAATTTGTGTTCCCGTTAATAAACATGGGAACAAAGAATTCTAGCAATTTTTATATTTTGATCATGATTGCAAGAGGAATACATACACAAGGGGTCCTTGAGCAACTTTTCATTGTTTGTTCCAACGTCAATCATGACTGGGAGTACCTGATGTTTCATTCAGCGCCCGATGAAAAACACTTTCTTTTCTTAGTCTATATATTTTTATGGTAGCGTTGTTTACGAGGATGAGACTAAAATAAGGGTAAACCATTTAAGTCATTTGACATAGGTAAGGCAAGTCTAATTTTCACCGAGGTAGAACTTTTTTATCCAATTTTCCTTAATCCTACAAGTTAATCTTTGTAGCAAAGGTGAGTGCTATTTTTACACAGAATGCATGGGAAAGTGGTCTAGATTTTAACCATGAACAGGTTTCTCGAGAAAAAAGTATACCCGTTGAGGGTTTATTCCAGCCGCAGCCACGTATAAGTCAAGCTTCCCAATTGAGATTCCAATTCCTTGTACCCCAAGGTCTCCGAGACCCAATATTCTGCTTCCATCTGTAACAACAATCATATCCACCTGCGCATGAAGTATTGAGAACGTGAAAAAAGAGAACTGAGCTTTTAATATATAGGATTGAAAACAAAAAACTACAACTATTCACTCCGACATCTTTGGAACAAGTTTCTAAGGTCTTTAGACACGAGTAAAAAAAACACTTTAGACGCTGATCAGAAAGATTCGTGCTTTTCTTAACTGTGATGGCGAATCACATTAAATCGGTATGCAACATGATTCAAACTTTCAAAAGTACAAATAACATATAAGGATAATGTAATAATATAAATTTTGATCACGTATTGGATTCATAGTCCAAGTTCTACCTGCTCAGCTGGCCAATTATAAACCATAGACATCATTTCCCCACGGTCCTCTGCACTGAAGTACATGCCCCGAGGCCTTCTAAACAAACCACTGTAGTTTTGGCAAACAAGACCCACAGTTGGCGTATAAACTATCGGGGCATATTCCTCAATGTTTGCGATCAAGACCTGTTAGATTTATGGAGAGAATATAAGTTCCAGGATATGAAAGCATAAACTAGAGAAAGCTATGCATTATAGTAAAAAAAAAAATACTACCAAAAGTAGTGTCTTATTAAAGATTTATCTCAAAACTTACATTATAGTACATCGTTTCATTTCTGTCGTGAAGACGGTTAAGTATACGCCATTTAGCCAGAGCATACGGATCCGAAGGTCCATCTCTTGCTTGCACCTCAAGCCTCTTCAAATCGACCACTGTGTATTCATAAATTCATTAAACCCATATTCCTGACCCACGCCACAGAACTACACAAAAATAAGAGCAACCTGAAACTAAGCAACCAGTGAACTGAGGAGAGACTGGTCGAGAAGGTAGTCTCAAAGGCTGACCATAAACAAACTCAACTCAAAACGCTGATCATTCAGATCCCTTAATTTGGACCCGACCAAACAGTTACTAAGCCTTGACTAAATATTATCCGTTGGTTGATCTATTCATCTAGTCGTGTTTCGTGTGCAATCGTTTTTTCATTGGCCACAACCTAACTGTGATTCTCGTGGAATTCAGAGGAGGAAAACCACAATTGTGGAAAGAGAGACCACAGAAATCAACGGAAACTTACTGAAGCGCTCGATTTGCTGATCCGTGGACATGACATTAGGCGGAAGAAGCCCGCGGAGATCGAGCCGATCCCGCTCAGTCATCGTGAAAGCCGTTCCCTAATCACCACCAAAACAAACATAAACAGAAAATAAAACAAGAACACAAAAAAAGCACGAAATAGGATCGAATCTACGAAGCCGAGTTCATGGAGTGTGACCTTGTTGAACCAAGGGTCGTGAAGAATGTCGAGGCTTCGCTTGTGGACGATGGTGGGTCTGTGACCTTCGAGAGTGGTGAATGATCTGGTCTGGGACGTGAGAGGAGAGACCAAGCTGCCGATCCTGGCCCCGAGGTGCTTGAGGAGAGAAGAAGATGCTCTGATCTGGCCATGGAGGTTTGACATTTCTTTCTTCTCTCTGGCTTCGGCCAACAAGAAGACGAAGAAAAAGAGTGAGAATAGTGAATCCGAGAAAGTGATTGGCGTCTCAATTCTATTATTTATATATTTACCCTCTCAATTGGGAAACTGAGTCTGTCAAGTCAATGAAGGTGGATGGACTCTATATTATTATTTCTTTTGAAAAATAATTCGAGTTCTCACTAGTTCTTTATTTTTTTTGTTTTGTTTTGCAATGTATAGATATATTTATGTCAGACTCGGATAATCCACTTCAGTTAAACGCTCACCTTATTGGTTGCTACAATTAGATGCATACATCAGTTCGCGGCAATAGTCTTGTTACGTTGTTTACCCAATTATGTACATTTATTTTCTTTGAAGTTTGATACTTGTCACGAGTTAAATTAGTTGAAGAAATTCCTACATACCCTAAGAAAATAAAGAATAACTGTACAAAATTGCTTAAGTTTTGTTTGGCACTGTGAAGAGAAATATGAGTGCAGGATGAAAAAGAAACAAAAGTATACTGATGAAATCTTATAAGAAATGAAATTATTATTGATTATTTAATATTTTGTACTTATATAATATTACATTGTTTTATCCTATGCTTTAGTTATTACGGTTAATAAATAATTGGATAATTTACATAATTTTTTCTTGAATTATACCACTTATCCATGTTCACCCCTGATCTTTAAATTTTTTCAGTAAGTCCCTCGTACTTCATTTTTTCTTATTAAATGCCTCTTATGTTATCTTTCCATCTTATTTTCGGATGGTTTTGGCTGAAATGTCGTAATATTCTTTAGGTATTGAAAGAAAAAGATCATTTCGGTTATGTTCTTCATTTTGACAAGTGAAAGAGATTGATGTACGAATTGAGAGAAATTTTGGAACCGAGGAATGCAGGAGCAATGAGTCAATTCTGAAGCAATGAATCAGGAAGTCATTTACATGATACAGAGTCGGGATCAGCGAAGCTCAGTCCGACGGCGGAGAGGGTTGTTTGCGACTGACTTGTCGATGCGGTATCGTGGTTGTCCCGGTTACGCCGTGGACTGAAGAAAACACAAGTTGGAGATAGTACGGATGTTCACAATACAAGTTTAGACTGGTTTCTCAAAAAAAAATTATGTTCCCAGATTCCGTTGAAATAAAATTTTGACGATTAGGGATTTTGTTTTGAATTTTGCATAATGGTAAATGCAATGGTTGTGGTTTCATAGAGTTGATCGATCATGTGATGTGTAAAAGGGCGTGCCAAATAATTCCTGGTTTATTGAGAAAGATTAACAAGTATGAGAAGGGATTAGGAAAGGAAAAGGTCTGTGATGGCTCGGACGTTATGAACCAAGTTGAAGAAGAGAAAGCCTTGACAAAGATAAAGGAGTTGCAGAAGGAAATCAAGATATTTAAGTTGTTTATGATTGTAGGTATTTATATATAATTATGTTTAAGTAAGGATTGTTGATGTTTTTGAAATCAAGATATTTAAGTTGTTTATGATTGTAGGTATTTATATATAATTATGTTTAAGTAAGGATTGTTGATGTTTTTGAAATGTATTTTAGTGTTTTTGAAGACATGCAATGTGCAATAGGATGATGTTTTGGAATGTCAAGCCCCAAATGTACTAACATTTGGTCCTAAAAGAACAGTTTAACAATAACAAGCAGTAGTCACAAAATTAAAAAAAAAATTGTCAACTGCAATTTCAACTTCAAAGTACAACAAACAACAGCCAAAGTTCAAAAAAGAACTGACTGCAATATCCCAAAATATTTGAACAAAGCCGGCTCTCCTAAAATGGCAATGCCCTTGGTTGAACAAAGCCGATTCTTGGACCACGTTGATGTTGGAAGCTTGGACCTTGGACATGTATGCTCATCTACCAACGTCTTGATCATGAATGTTTTGATCTTACCAACAATTAAAGCAAAGCATAATCACTTACATTTCTGATCCTTACACACTGCTCTAAATTTGTCGGGATCGTTCTTCTTGAACCATATCTCTTTTCCAACTTGTATTGAATAGTTTTGGATAGCATCTTTAAAAACCTTAGAAGAAGGAAACAACATACCAAGCTTGAATGATGGTTTTTGCAAATCTATAGATGGACCAAACTCAGGGAATGTCGGTAATTTCTTTCGCTTAACTCCGCGAAAAGCTTTTACATTCATATCTTCACTTCCATCATCCGAGTCTTTCCTCATACGTTTTTTTTCCTTTCCTTTGTTATTCAATTCACAACTCATGATGTCAACAGCTTCACCATCTTAACCAACGTCGTCTTCACTCATTTCGTACCCACTCTCTTGTTGTATCAGGGGCTCACATTCTTCAACCTTGTTTTCTTCATCCTTGTTTTCTTCATCCTCACCATCCTCATTACCATATACACCACTATGATGATCATAATATATTATTATGTCCCTGGTTTCAGGTAAAAGACTGGTAATACACCGAATCAAGTGTTCATCCTTTTCCACGAGCTCTATTTTATTGGTCTCAACTCGAGGCAAGTAAAAACCGACACCATGAAAATACCTTAGATCCTACTTCAACATACCATGTAATTCGAATATGGACATCATATCCAAGTCAGTGTAATCATAACAAGCCACGATTCTGTTTTTGTAGTCCACGTTTTCACCCTAAACAATAACACTACCTCCATGATGTAGAAAAAAAGTAAAAAAACGTAGAATTGGGATCTGTAAAAACATTAAACAAACAATTATGGGACCACTAATGTTGACAAATTACAGACACAAGTATTGGGACCACAACGAATATAATACACACACGCAAAAATTATCCAACATCCGGAACCACACCATGGAATATAATACACACAAATATAAAGTTTCACACACAATCAGAAATTGGGACCACTAAAGACGACAAAACGCACAACCAAACTCTATAAATATGCTTACCATAGTTGATTGAAGAAGGATTGGCATCTACCCATTTAGAATCCTTCGTCAGAGTCTTTTTTGCCCTACTCGATTTCACATTCTTCTTCACCGGACTGGAATACACATTCTTCTTCGCCGGAAGCTTGCGTTTCTTTCTAACTAAAATCTTTGCCTTCTTTGTGGCTGGACTGAGCGATTTTGTATTTGTCATTTCGTGTTTGTTTTGGGTTTCTTCTTCTTTTCGTGTTCGTGTTCGTGTTTGAGGGAATTTTATACTTGTTACAACTCGTGTTCGATTCAACATCAAAAATATAATATCTTTAGTGATCGACTACTTTACCCTTTGACAATAACATAATTTGGATGGAAAGATAACAAAAGGGTCACTTAATAACAAAAAAAATTCATATGAAGGGGTTATCGAGAAAATTTAAACATCAGAGGGTGAGCATGGATAAGTGCTATAATTCAGGAGAAATTTATGTAAATTATCCTAAATAATTATATATCATTCATCAAACTCTCCAAATATTAGAGGATGTTCTTTCTGATAAGTCTCAGAGATCCAAATCTCTCTTATGTCCAAAACAAGAAAAAAAAAAGTGAAAATTCATCCACCAAAATTCACCTCTTAAATCCATTACTATTTATATGCGATGGTGAATCAGTTCTGGTTATGAGAGATAATTAAGTTCTTAGAGGGTCAGTCACTGGAATCGATTATCCTTGGATCTTTCTGGATATGCGCATTGTTGACCTTATGAGTAGAGGCGTTAGTTGGGACGTCGATCTGATTAGAGACATGTTTGGGGATGAGGACGCATCGACCATCTTGACTATTTTCAAGTGGAGGAGAGGGCATCTCGAACATCCGTGGTTGGCATTTCACATATGACAGAGAGTACTCGGTGAAAGAACGGCTACCGAGTTGCGATGGGCAGTACTCCTGACGCTAGTTCTTCTTATCTGACGGTGATGGAGACTTGGTGGGATAAGTTATGGCAGCTGAGAGCTCCCTCTAAGGTGAAACGCTTCTATTGGCAAGTCTGTTTAGGTCGGATACCGGCTAGAGCAGTGTTAGCCTCGAGGAGGATCACCTCATATGACAGTTACCCTTGTTGGAATTTAGTTAATAATTAACCTAATTAATAATGAAACATATCTATATATGGCAGAAATTCATAATTCAATTTAACACATTAAACACGTTTTTAAAACATATTTATTAACCCTGTCATTAAATCTAATCTAGCACGTCAACAAATTTATATACTTATCAATAAATTCATTCAAACATACAAAAACGAGCGATCTAAAAAAGTTCTAACAATCCTACATGATTATATCATTCAGATCCAACTCGTTTATAGAAAACTTACGTTCGATTCGGATCTGCGAAATTGAGTCTCGGGATGCGTCCAAAAGATCGGCCGATCCTCTACACCACGTGCGTCTAGGAAATCCTCAAAAGCGTCGTGCCTCCGATGCTCCAAAAGTGGTCGGCCCTGTGGGAGGAAAAATCACTCAAACAACCACAAGTTGAGTCAATGATAATACTCAAGGGATTTTTAGGAGCAAAGATTGTGGGCTCTTTCGTGGGAACAAGAGGGAGAAGGAATAAAACTCAAAGAAAAGGAAGGACTGCCGGGAAACAAATTTCCTCTGTCTCTTTCTCTCTAAAATTAGGCCAAAACTTCTCAAGCACAAAGGGGGAAGAGGTTTAGCTGAGTGTTGGTCGAAATTAGGCTAGGGTTACCAAAGAGAGAGTCTCCTTTTATATCAGAGAGAATGGGCTTAAGTTATGTCAAAATCCAATTAAGACCCATTAGTCAAACTTAAGCCCAAAACTTCTTTTAATGAGTTTAAACAATTTTCCAGCCCATAAAATCCTTAATATGGACGGCCATATTGTCTTAATTATCTCCCAAATTTATTTGATTTATTTTTAAAATAATATTTAATTATTTTAGAACATCTCATTTATTTAATGACAAGTCATTAATTATTTTCATACTAATCAACGTAGTACGGAACGAGAAAATATTTATTTTCATCTTTTATTTATTTGAAGCATCAAATTATATTATTATCAATATAATAACATAATATGATTCGTTAAATAAATATAATAAATAACTAACCAATTATTTATTTAATTACTCAGAAAATAATTTCTTAGCGTAAATCACAATTTACGTGAATGAAAAAATCAATCATTTCTTGTTCACCAAAATCTCGTCCGAGAGTCTATCATTGAGACCTTATGGACCCACATGAACGAAGCTTTAGAATAAAATACGGACTCAAAAGGACACAAACTTTTTCCGGCTTTTAATTCTTAATATTAGTCGATTCCACTAAAGGACCAATATTGAACATCTCTAAGTTCATATGCATTTATATTTCTGTTTGATGTGACAAAACTATTCTTCACACGGTCCACGGTGTATTTTACGATATTACCCTTTGTGTGTATCATTAACTCAAAGGAATGTAAAATTGCCGTTTTACCCCTGAGTTATTATTTCACCAAGTCCTCTGTTATTTGTGAACGAGAAAAACATAAAGTGAAATGTCTCAACATGTCACATGTTTTATTTCAAAGAATTCTTTATTCGATGAATACCAGGCCTGGTTTATTCGCTCACACTCTCATAACAGAGCATGGTGTGATACTAATGCCTTAGCATTGTTTCAACACAAATTCCATATCTGTGAATCACATATTTCAACGAAACAGTATTATGACACCAACCGTCGGGTAAATGAAACTTCAATGAACCATTGCCCATTGACAAATTAAATGTCATAAAGTGTTACAAGAAGATATGTACTCACTTCAGGATTTAGGTAATTACTAAAATACCCCTCGTATGTGAGTTTGAGGTTTCGAGTAATTAAACGGTTTTATCTCGAATTTCAAAACTTCACAGGTCTTGTTCAATATCTTCATTAAGATATCAAGAATGAATCACAGAGTCACAACTCTCCATATCACAAGATAAGATATCGTTTAATTCATTCTAACAATCATAACTAAGAATCGATTGCCCAATCGATCTTTAGATTGCGAACTATTATTTTAAACTAGTCATAAGAAGGTATCTTGTCAAGTCTGTACTTAGCACTTCTTTCGTTGATGCCATTTCAGAGCGTAGACATTAATGCATAAACTCAATCTTAAATAAGTATGAAAATTCAATCTTTATTTAATTTCAAAACAAAACAAATACAAAAAGTATTTAATATCATAAATCTCCTTTGTGGGCATAAATGCCAACAAACTCCCACTTGACTCAAAGGAGATACGAATGATCTTTCAGTCCTAATCCTTCTAGGTGTCCCTCGAAGACCTTACTGGTTAAAGGCTTCGTGAAGGGATCAGCAAGGTTGTCCAACGTTGAGATCTTCATAACCGTCGCGTCCCCTCTGTGAACTATGTCTCGTACCAGGTGATATTTCCGCTCGATGTGTTTTGAGCGCTTGTGACTTCTTGGTTCCTTACATTTAGCAACGGCACCACTGTTATCACAATAATGTGTTATGGGTTCGTTTGCACTTGGAACTACTTTCAAGTACATCAGAAATTTCCTCAGCCACATAGCCTCCTTCGCAGCTTTGCAAGCTGCCACATACTCGGCTTCCATGGTCGAGTCAGTAACGCAAGATTGCTTTATACTCCTCCAGACCACGGATCCACCATTCAGGGTGAACACAGACCCTGATGTGGAATTCTTGGAATCCTTATCCGCTTGAAAGTCGGAATCGGTGTTCCCCGTCATATTCAGGTCATCACCTGAGTATGCAAGCATATAGTTTCTCGTTCTCTGGAGATACTTGAGAATATGCTTGACCGCAACCCAGAGCTCGGGTCCAAGATTCGATTGGAATCTACTCACCACGCCCACTGCGTAACAAATATCTGGCCTAGTGCAAAGCATTGCATACATGAGACTTCCCACGGCTGAGGCGTAGGGAATGTGTCTCATGTCCTCTATCTCTTGAAGAGTCTTGGGAGACTGCTCACAAGATAGATGCACTCCATGTCTGAAAGGTGGCTGTCTTTTCTTGGAGTTCTGCATGCTGAAGCGATCCATGATCTTATCAATATAAGATGCTTGAGAAAGTGCTAACTTTCGGTTCTTTCGATCTCTAAAGATCTGAATCCCCAAAATGTAAGCCGTTTCTCCAAGATCCTTCATCTCAAACTACTTTGACAGCTAGATCTTAACCTCTGATAATTTTCCTACATCATTCCCAATGAGTAGTATGTCATCCACATAAAGGATTAAGAAGACCACTTTGCCATCGTTTATCATCTTATAAACACATTGCTCATCTAATGACTGATCAACACCGTAGCTTTTCACAGTCTCGTCGAATCTAATATTCCACGATCTAGATGTTTGCTTCAGTCCATAGATGGACTTCAGCAACTCACAAACCTTTCCATGTTGGCATTTTTCCATGAACCCGTCTGGTTTAGCCATGTAAATGCACTCGTCAAGATTTTCATTCAGAAATGCAATCTTAATATCCATCTGCCAGATTTCATAATCTAGGGCGGCAGCGATGGATAAAAGAGTACGGATGGATTTAAGCATCGCCATAGGCGAGAAGGTATCTTATAGTCGATACCTTCCTTTTGTGTGAACCCCTTCGCCACAAGTCATGCCTTAAATGTCTCAACATTACCATCTGGTCCTCTTTTCTTCTTGTAGATCCATTTACATCCAACAGGCTTGATGCCTTCTGGTAAATCTACAAGTTTCCAAACCTTGTTGACATACATCGAATGTATTTCAACGTTCATGGCTTTTTGCCATAGGTTTGCTTCGGAACTCTGCATTGCCTGGGAAAATTATACTGGATCATCTTCCTTCTTGTATGTGATTGCAGCAAAGGTCTCCCCGATGTACATCAATCGCTCAGGTTGTCGTACAATCATGTTACTGCGACGAATCGTAGGAGGCTCAGGTTCCGAGTGTGGTTCTTCCACTGTTGGAGTAGGACTCGTCCTATCTTGTGAAGTACCAGTTACCTCACCCAACATTTCCTTCAGAACAAGTTTGCTTCTCGGTACAGTGTTTTTCATGTAATCCTCTTCAAGAAACCTAGCGTTTGTGCTAATGAACGTTTTCTTATCAGTAAGACTATAGAATGTGTACCCTTTTGTTTCTTTGGGATATCCTATGAAAATGCATAATTCTGAACGACTAGCTAACTTGCTAGTCTTTAGTCTCAGCACGTGTGCTGGACAACCCCAGATCTTGATGTGGTTTAGAATAGATTGCTTACCGCACCATCTGTCGTAGGGAGAGCCGGGAACCGTTTTTTACGGAACCTGGTTCAGAGTATAAGCTGTCGTTTCTAAGGCATATCCCCAGAAAGAATCAGGAATAGATGAATAACTCATCATCAATCTCACCATATCTAATAGAGTTCGGTTCCTTCTCTCTGACACACCGTTTTGTTGTGGAGTGCCAGGTGCTGTAAGCTGAGAATGGATGCCTACTTCTTTAAGAAGATCCTCAAACTCATCAGACAATTACTCTCCGACTCGATCTGATCGAAGGGTTTTAATTTGTTTCTCTCTTTGCTTCTCAACCAAAGCCCGATATTGTTTGAACATTTCAAAAGTATCAGATTTGTGTCGCATTAAGAAAACATAACCAAAACGTGAGTAGTCATCAGTAAAGGTTACAAAGTATTCGTAACCTCCTCTTGCCTGAATATTGATTGTGTTGGCAGAGATGCCCACAAGAAGATTGTTTATTTGCATATTGATGTAATATATAAATCTTTGTAAAGTCTTTATTAAAAGATTTTTTATTTACATATTGATGTAATATATAAATCTTTGTAATTTGCTGATTAAATTAATAAAAGTTGAAACGTTCATTCATTCCTTTTTAGTTTGATTGAAGATTTACGATATTCAATAGTCTTATAGTCCTTAATCAAACCTAACAATGTATGAAGAGACAAATGTAGATTTGCGTGAACAAACTCTTCATGGTTTGACTAAAACGATATATTCGCAATCTAAAGATCAACGGACTATTGATCCCAGTATGATTGTTGGAAGAATCTAGGATGTCTGGTTACGAGGCATAGAGAGTTAGGAACTCTGTAGTTCTTCCAGTGTATCTTTCGAAAATACTGAATTGACCAGTGCACCTTTAGAGACAATAGAAGAACAAACCATTTAACATCTTCTATCTCAAGGTCACTACGTATGAATCGCATCATGCTTACCTAAATGCTGAAATGAGACATGTCATTTCATAGCATTAATACTCTCATTTGAGTAAGTCAAATTCTAGGTCCAATGTGTGATCTAGACAAGGCCTATTGGTGAGATATTAAGTTATGAAGATGTCATGAACCAACTTTGTGAAGTTCTCATAGATATGAAATTCATGTACAAGATTGCTGAGATGCAATATATATCACCCCATGCTTTATTACTTGGATTGTGAATAAATGAATTGCGCAATGTCCAAATTTAAGTAGCGACTTTATTTGGATGAAACAATGTGACTTGTTAGCTCCTCGTCAATACATTGTTTCTGACTTATTCACAAGTAACAAAGGAGTTGAGGAAATAACAACTAGAAGAATAAAATGGTAATTTTGTAAATCCCGCCTAGTTGATGATATTCATGAAGGGTAAACATAGATAAAATTCAATGGATCCGCTCAATATAATTAAGTTGAACTTGAGTAGAAAATAAATTCATTTGAACCGTGAGATTCTCAGTGTGGACTCTTTAGTGGAGTCAGTCGACATTAAACTAATACTTAGAAAAGGTTTGAGAACTTTTGAGTCCGAGTATAGAAGCTCAAGTTTTGTTCATTTGGATCCATAAGGTCACTATTACAGGTCATTAGAGTATGATTGTTAAACTAGAAGCTAAGTCAGAATAAGTTCAAGTGTTGAACTAGACTTTTTCTCGGAAAATGTCTAAAGGGTATTTTTGTCCACAAGGGCATAAAATGATGTGAATGTCAAAATAAGATTTTTGAATATTTTCATTTGATGAAAATATAAATTATTTTCTAAAGCCGAAAAGTCGTTTAAGACATTATGAAATTAATTTTGTTATTTGTGAAACTATAATTCTACAATGGATATTTTAAGAATTGTCTTATAAGAGATGAGGAAGCATCTAGATGCCCCCCCCCCCCCCCCCCCCCCCCCCCCCCCCCCCCCCCCCGGCAGAATTCGGCCAACATAGCATCAAAGAGGAGAGTTTTATTTCCTTTTTCTTATAAGAATATTTACCCAAAAGAAAAAGGGAAATGAATTTCCTTAAGAAGGAAACAAATGTGCTAAGTGAGGAAACAAATTTCCTCACTAATGCAAGGTGTATGGCTGGCCAAACTTAGAGGGAAAGGGGAAGGGAAAATCAAATATTGTGTCATGAATACATTATTCATTCATGAATGGATAATTGACCTTTATAGATTTTTCCTTCTCCTATAAATAGAGCCTCACATAGAGATGTGAAGGTTAAGCTTATTCTTGCTCTCTCCCTCTTTTGGCCGACCCTCTCTCTCTCTAGAAAATACTCTTCTTATTTTGCACCTAGATCCATACTTGATCTAGAGAACTAGCTTATGATCCAAGAATTTTTCTTGGTTCATATTGTTTAATTGTGCCCACACACAAATCCTTCTAAACTTATATAGACTCTTGTAATAGAAATCTTAGGTTTCTCGAGTTCAAGATTAGGTGTGAAGGTGATGAGCGAGCCAAGGAAGCGGATCTACCTTTCTCAAGACGCTTCAACATCAAGCTACAAAGAAAGGTTGGTATTCTAGAAAATTAAATAATGCTTTTAATATATAACATGTATATGCTTTTTCTAGGTTAGTAAAAAATGTTTTAATTGAAAAAGAAATTTTTAAATTCCGCCATTAATTTCATTAATGTTAAATTTTTCTTTAACCCTAGACCACATACATCACTATGTATGAGTTCCAATACTTGTGTGGCTCTTAGGACTTTCGAAGAGAAATGTCTCTTGGTCATCTTGCCTTCAAGACAGGATTCACACGTGGGCATAGATCCTTCGTTTAGAGATTTCAAAGGACCATCCTTTGTTAACCTCTTAATCCTATCTGGGCCAATATGTCTAAGACGTAAGTGCCATAGATATGTGTCATCCGTTTCATCATTATGAAACGTCTTACGCTTCCTAAGTGAATCACTATTCACCTCAGTATCCAAGATTGTCGGCTCATTTGAATATAGATAATAAATAGAATCTATACGATGAGCTTTAGTAATAAAACAACCATTACGAAAAATTTCCATACCATTATTGACTTTAAATTCAAAATGTTGTTCTTCTAAACGACCAAAAGAAATTAAATTCTTGCAAAAATCTGGAACATAATAAACGTTATTCAATAATAAAGCCTTATTCCCAAAAGTCAGCTGCATGGTCCCGAAAGATCTGGCTCTGACCTTCGTTCCATTCCCCCAGTTGAACATGAACTCTTCCTCACCTAAGCGTCTGGTTTGCCTGAAACCATTTAGATTACACACAATATGATCAGAAGCCCCGCAGTCTAAAATCCAGGGTGATTCTTTATATGTCGTGTAACATGTTTGGGTGACGAATACCATACCTTTCCCCTTGACAGTCTTGAGGTAGGCAAGGCAGTTCCTTCGCCAATGGCCGACTTCTCCGCAATGGTGGCACTTGTGTTTAGACTTGTCCACCTTTGCGATGCCCTTGCCCTTGACATCCGCAGCCTTCTTGTAAGGCGTCTTGGATCTCGTTCTGTTGGAATTTTTGGGACCCTTCATCACTCTCTTCGAACCAGAAGTGGAAGCCCTATGTTTAGCAACATTGACTTCACCAGTCTTCTTCTTGGGCGTAGGGAGAAGTCCCTCAGCAGTCTGCAACTCCTTCATGAGTTCGGTTACAGAATAATCGAGCTTGTTCATGGAGTAGTTGAGACGGAAGCTATCGAAAGAATCGGTCTGAGTCTCCAAGATCATGTCGACCTTGATGATTCCATCGATCTCCGATCCGAAAATCTCCATGTCGTTCAGGTGACCTATGATCACTAGCATGTGGTCCCAGACTGACGTTCCCGGCTTCATCCGGCAATTCATGAAATTGTGGATTGCCTGCTGCCTCGCCTGACGCTCATGACATCCAAACATGTCATGAAGATTATAGATCATGTCGTATGTCGTGGCAATGTCCTTGTGAGATTGTTGCAACACATTGCTCATGGAACCCAAGATATAACACTTGGCGATCTCATCGGACCTAACCCACGTGTCATAGGCGTTCTTGTCCTCCTGGCTTGAGTCAGCACTCGGAGCTGGAGGACACGGGGTAGTGAGAACATATTTGTGCTTTTCCACTGTCAGTACGATGTAGGTTACGTTTCCAATCAACGTAATTCTCACCCTCGAGTTTGTTATAACTCAATATAGATGCAAGTGGATTCATGATATATTGTTGAAATTAAATAAAGTGAATAAATTTAGCATATGCTACAGTTTCGAATTATGATGCATGTACAATCCTGAATAGGTGAGGAAAGCGATAAATAATTCATGGTATTATGAACAAAAATGATCAATTACTTTTCCTAGAGGAAACCGCAATTGATCGCCTTTCATAGTCGTGACACATCACTATTTAGTTCGAACCATACAAGAAGTCACAACTTCTAGTTCTCACTAATTACCATGGATTTTGGTCACTTATTTTTAACGCATAGCCTCTATGGAGGGTTACTTTAAACAATAAGTCTAAGCGTGTAACCAACATGTGGGCCCTTATCCAAGTCACTTTGAAAACGGTTCTCCTAGGGGAGACCCCGCTTCATTGTTTCTCTTTAGAGCTTAGTTCGTAACAATTTAATTAACTATGCGCTTCCGAAGTACTCCCATTAAAGGGAGGGCCACGAGGGTGACTCTTAGTTCATTCACATAAGCTAATTAAATTCATGTTGGGGACCTTAGGTTATTTCAACAACAAATAACCCTCCCACTTAGTTTTTGCAAAAATCATATTTTTGTGGATGGAGTTCAATTTCATAACAAGTTTTATAAATTAAACTACAATGATGCATGAACAATTTCATATAATGTTGGCGTTCTATCCTATATGACATGTGAGTGAATATCAGATAAGTTTAAATAAATGAAAGCATAATATTTGACTTATCTAATGGCCCATTTCTAAAATTACAACCCTTTACAAAATAAAATTAAATAAACTATTTACTTTCTGGTCTTGCGTCGAGCCGTCGGAAAAACCGAGTTTTAAAACTTTTGAGATTAATATCTCCCACTCAAATAACTAAATTCACCTTTAATATTTCAAAAATAATATAAGCAAATTTAATTATTCAAGATTTTAAATTTTATTCGGAAACAATTTCCGAATCTCGGTCGTCAGGCCTAACCCTAGCTAGCTCGCGCGCGTCCGAAGACACACGGCCATGCTAGGGTTTTTGGCCGATCCAAACAGCCCTCATGTGTCTCACACACAGGTCCTTGGGCCATTCGGAATGGTCCGGGATAGCTCCCACACGTTCCATAACGCGCGGCCATTCCCGGGGGTGGCCTCCTTTCTTCTTGTCCTCCCAAATTACAAATTACAAAATTTAAATTTACAACAAATTACAAATTTAAATAAAATAAAAATAAAAACCAGGACGTAACCCGTAAACAATCCTAGAGCCATTTAGAATAAGGATCCATTCACAAAAAACACATACATTCACAAATGCAATTCATAATAAACGCCAACACATAAAATCGATTTTAATGACAATTATGGCTCTGATACCATTTGTTGGAATTTAGTTAACAATTAACCTTATTAATTATGAAACATATCTATATATGGCGGAAATTCATAATTCAATTTAACGCATTAAAAATGTTTTTAAAACATATTCATTAACCATGTCATTAAATCTAATCTAGCATGTCAACAAATTTATATACTTATCAATAAATTCATTCAAACATGCAGAAACGAGCGATCTAAAAAAATTATAACAATCCTACAAGATTATATCATTCAGATCCAACTTGTTTATAGAAAACTTACGTTCGATTCGGATCTGCGAAATTGAATCTCGGGATGCGTCCAAAAGGTCGGCCGATCCTCTACACCACGTGCGTCTAGGAAATCCTCAAAAGCGTTGTGCCTCCGTTGCTCCAAAAGTGGCCGGCCCTGTGGGAGGAAAAATCACTCAAACAACCACAAGTTGAGTCAATGATAATACTCAAGAGATTTTTAGGAGACAAAGAGGGTGGACTCTTTCGTGGGAACAAGAGGGAGAAGGAATAAAACTCAAAGAAAAGGAAGGGATGCAGGGAAACAAATTTCCTCTGTCTCTTTCTCTCTAAAATTCGGCCAAAACCTCTCAAGCACAAAGGGGGAAGAGGTTTGGCTGAGTGTTGGTCGAAATTAGGCTAGGGTTACCAAAGAGAGAGCCTCCTTTTATATCAGGGAGAATGTGCTTAAGTTAGGTCAAAATCCAATTAAGACTCATTAGTCAAACTTAAGCTTAAAACTCCTTTTAATGAGTTTAAACAATTTTCCAGCCCATAAAATCCTTATTATGGCCGGCCATATTGTCTTAATTATCTCCCAAATTTATTTGATTTATTTCTAAAATAATATTTAATTAATTTAGAACATTTCATTTATTTAATGACAAGTCATTAATTATTTTCATACTAATCAATGTCGTACGAAACGAGAAAATATTTATTTTCATCTTTTATTTATTTGAATCATCAAATTATATTATTATCAATATAATAACATAATATGATTCGTTAAATAAATATAATAAATAACTAACCAATTATTTATTTAATTACTCAGAAAATAATTTCTTAGCGTAAATCACAATTTACGTGAATGAAAAAATCAATCATTTCTTGTTCACCAAAATCTCGTCCGAGAGTCTATCATTGAGACCTTATGGACCCACATGAACAAAGCTTTAGAATAAAATACGGACTCAAAAGTTCACAAACTTTTTCCGACTTTTAATTCTTAATATTAGTCGATTCCACTAAAGGACCAATATTGAACATCTCTAAGTTCATATGCGTTTATATTTCTGTTTGATGTGACAAAACTATTCTTCACACGGTCCACGGTGTATTTTACGATATTACCCTTTGTGTGTATCATTAACTCAAAGGAATGTAAAATTGCCGTTTTACCCCTGAGTTATTATTTCACCAAGTCCTCTGTTATTTGTGAACGAGAAAAACATAAAGTGAAATGTCTCAACATGTCACATGTTTTATTTCAAAGAATTCTTTATTCGATAAATACCAGGCCTGGTTTATTTGCTCACACTCTCATAACAGAGCATGGTGTGATACTAATGCATTAGCATTGTTTCAACACAAATTGCATATCTGTGAATCACATATTTCAACGAAACAGTTTTATGACACCAACCGTCGGGTAAATGAAACTTCAATTAGCCATTTCCCATTGACAAATCAAATATCATAAAGTGTTACAAGAAGATACGTACTCACTTCAGGATTTAGGTAATTACTAAAATACCCCTCGTATGTGAGTTTGAGGTTTCGAGTAGTTAAACGGTTTTATCTCGAACTTCAAAACTTCATAGGTCTTGTTCAATATCTTCATTAAGATATCAAGAATGAATCACAGAGTCACAACTCTCCATATCACAAGATAATATATCGTTTAATTCATTATAACAATCATAACTAAGAATCGATTGCCCAATCGATCTTTAGATTGCGAACTATTATTTTAAACTAGTCTTAAGAAGATATCTTGTCAAGTCTGTACTTAACACTTCTTTCATTGATGACAGTTTCAGAGCGTAGATATTAATGCATAAACTCAATCTTAAATAAGATTGAAAATTCAATCTTTATTTAATTTCAAAACAAAACAAATACAAAAAGTATTTAATATCAAAAATCTCCTTTGTGGGCATAAATGCCAACAACCTTGTCTGGCAGGGGATGAGGGGGTTCATGTGTATTAGGAGAGTCTGTAAGGTAGTTGTTTCCCAGCGAAAGATTATTTCAAACGTTAACTTATTTCGAAAGTGCTAGCAATCTATCGGTTTTGGAATCAACCCTTAGGTGAGTGAACATTAACCTTCTTTCAGGAAGACTGGATATCGTATTTATAAATCACTTCCCACTCGAATCATGCTCTGAGAAAACTCCCAAGACATAAGCTGTGATTAGCATGGATAACCTTTTAGCGAATGAGTCAAATAGCTCAAAAACTTGATCCAGTATCCGTGATCACTTAATGAGTTAAATCAAGTCTCATTGTGAGCATCATAGTGGCGGTGCGTCGTAACGGTCCTTAAATGACACATCTACCCTAAGACTTGTCCAGGTCGTACACTTACCACAAGTGTAGAATGTGTTAGGATTGGTGTCCACAAAGGAGATATTAGACATTGAAATAATTTTGTATTTGATATTGTTGAGACATTAATAAAATTAAATATTAATCCGGCGAGTGCAGCCGCTGTCTGATGCCCTGCATGCCTCAGCCTTGACGCGAGTGAAGTCCAGCCTTTTCTCTGAAGATCTCGTGCTATTACTCTCGGCCTAAAGTTCCCCTTTGTGCCCGACAAGTTTTCTTCACAAGTTGAATTTGACGAGGCCTTCCGGAGTTAGCAAGTAACGTTCGGGATTGTTTACGATCTCAATTGTAAGTAGTTTTCAATGAATTGGATCTGCGATTATAAAGTGTTTATAGATTGCTAGATTGTTTGCTCAATTTGTTGATCACGTGTTTAGAATAAAAAGGTTTATTGACATGTTTATAATTTTTAATGCCTAGGTTAATTGAATATGTTAAAAAATATTTTAAATATATTAGTTCGAATTATATATTTCCGCCATATTTAGATATGTTATATAATTTCATTGTTTAATCGTTAAATAAATTTCAACAGAATGTTCTCACATGATGATTAGCCTTCACCCATGTGTTCCATATATAAGACTTTAGATATAGCTTTCCAGTCATATATCAGTCATCGACCTTGTTCTAACTCACCGCCCAAACTCAAGTGTCTAGCACGTGACTCAGTTTAATATGGAGGTTATGGAAGATAGTTATTATTGATTCTTATTGTTTTAGAACTCAACTCATTGATCATATAATGCTAATAAAGTAATATTATTATCGAATACAGTAATTATTAATTTGTCATCTTCAAGTGAGCAATATTCCAAACAGATCTCGCATCACATCTTCAAGGAGGTGAGTGAGTTTGAGAAGTTTAACAATAGACACATTTTTTGTCTTTGTAATGTCGTCGCGCATAATCTAGTGCGTTTTGCGGTGAACCATAACTCGAGTTCGACTTTGTTGGGTTTCGCTCCCCCTTATTCAGAAGAAGTCATTAGAGCTGATGATCGTGAGTTGAAGTCTCGAACAGAGAGTTATAGCCCGTTTTATTTCAGTTTCATTTTCATATATCTTGTAGTCATAATTTTCCTCTGCCATACGTGAACGGTTTATATGATATTTTTGTGGTGCCGGTAACGCTTGAAAAAAAAAACAATCCATTTTTCCTATATTTTTAACTAAAAATGGAATAGTCATCTTCTATTATCATGTCTTTAGATTTTTTTTCCACACACATTGAACGCCAAATCACAATGAGAACAATCTCGTCCCTTTTTCTTTTTTAAGGTAAGTTTTACTTGCAGTGGAGATTGAACCTACGCCCTCCACCTTAAAAGGGTTGTGCATTACCACTAGATTATCCTAAATGTGCACTAGTTTGTTGGTGTGTTGCTGTTAATGTTTGAATGTTGGTTCGTCCTGCTAGGACTACTTTATGTTAGTAAGTTACTTTTTATTTTTTTTTACTAATTTTGAATTGATATAAGTACTATTCCTTTTGAAAGAACTATTAGAGCATCTCCAATGCAAGCAATCAAAGTTGCTATACACATCATCAACTATAATATATTTTTTTCTTTTTTTATCCACCTCAATATTTGATTATTTTTTACAAAAATACTCTAATTAAATAATTGGTCATCACTCAACTAATGGTCCCCACTCAAATTGAACTATTGGTCTATTTATTATTTTATTAATTTTTTATATTGATAATTGTGTGGTATGGGTGCCAAAATTTGCACCATTGCCACAATGATTACTCTATAAAATAATAGTATCTTTAAAAGTAAATGACATGGCATTGCCATGTAGGCATTGAGCAACTATTGTTGCCAAGCATTGGAGATGCTCTTACCACATAATAAAATATTTTATTTATAAATAATAAATTGAAAAAAATTTAAACACGTAAATAAATAAAATAAAAAATTGCTAGAAGAAAATAATTTACTTTGAGTGTGAAAGTATCTTTCAAGTGCAAATATATATGGAATAAAACTAAAAACTTTATACTGAATACAATGGGAATATGATTATTGTATTATTTACTCGTTTATTGTCGCTCATTTATTATTATTACTATTATTATGTATGTAACTTTTAATTTATATTTATAAATTTTATATTTAATTTTATTAATAATTAACATTATTTTTATCGGCATTTTCGTATTTTATTGATATTTTTTTCCTAAGATTTTCACGATATTTTTGTCGGTATTTTCGTTCGCCATTGCCATTTATGCATGTTAGGGTCATCGACAACTTATTTGACAATAAAAAATTCGACATTTGATATAAAGTAAAGGAGATACTATTGTGTAGTGTAGATCATAGAACTGAATAATAGCCAACATTGGAACAAGCAAACTAAAAGATCAACTTATGCGTTTGAAAATTACATGGTTAAATTAAATTCAAACGTTTAAAAAGACAATTGATTTAATCAAGGAAATAAATTAAAGTATTCATCACAGTCAACGATTTTTTTATTCATGAAGATATCCCATTAAATCAAGAATTATTTTAACAAAAAATTAACTCCATAGTCTTATAAAACGTTTTCATTTTAGATATATCAAATGTTTCGTTAATAAATTGAAAATACTCAGACAAATTCGTTTACACATTGTAAATAATTCAAAATACCCTTAATTCGTTTACATATTGAAAATATAAATTAAGGGTATTTTGGACTATTTACGATGTGTAAACGAATTTGTCTGACTATTTTCAATCTATTAACGAAACCTTCGGTATATTCAAATTACACATAATTTACAATACTAACATCAAAATTACCCTTATTTTAATGCAGTTTTACTATTCAACATATAAATAACTTTCTTAAGATTTGTATATCTCAGCCATTTTCCCTCGGTATCATTATTTTATTAAAAATTGTTTATCTTTGGTACATTTTGTGTTTATTTTGATTTATTTCATATCATTTGTCATTAATTCATATAGTCTAGGTTTAAGTTTTGGTTTATCTCTATATCTCTCTCTTTATCATTGTTTTGATCAAAGTTAATTATGGTTAAATTTTTTTTGAGGAATTAATTATGATTAATAAGAGCTAATATCTATAAATAAATGTTTATTTGTTTGCTTTGAGCTGATTTCAAACATACGCAGTTTGCTTTTTAAGAGTATCAGTTTCCCATTAAAAATCGTTATGTTTGGTAATTTTTATTTATGTCGGTTTATTTTATATCATTTTTCATTAATTCATATCGTGTAGTTTTACTTTATTTCCACCTATTTCTTTATATCATTATTTCGATCAAATTAATCACAAAAAATTGGCTCCATAGTCTTATAAAACATTTTCATTTTAGATATACCCAATATTTCGTTAACAGATTGAAAATATCCAGACAAATTCGTTTACATATCGTAAACAGTACAAAATACCCTTAATTCGTTTACATATTAAAAATAATTTTTGGGGTATTTTTGTCTCCAAACTTTTGTAAACGATTTTACTTGAGTATTTTGAATCTATTAACGAAACTTTATATATATATCTAAATTATACATAATTTACTCGACTATACATCAAAATTACCCGACTAATGAATATCTGGTAATTTGAACCATATGCACTTTCATATCTTAACTGCGTGTGTTAATTTCCAAATCTCAACATATGATTCCATGTACTCAATTACAAATTAATTCATGTATTCATATATTTCACTTGTGAGGCGTGAGTTGTGTAATCCATTTCTAGCGCAACAGAGTGTTTAAAGCTATTGATAACCCAAACATGAGGTATATATCATTTTTAAAATATTTTATTTTAAGCTAATTGGACTGCAAAATAGGAAATAAAAATTAATTTTTGAGCCAGCTGCATGTGTATTAAAACTCAATATTTTACTTCACCGAAACAATTATTACCTAAGTGAAAAATATCAAAATTAGACAACTAGAGTGCACTTTATACTTAATTTTGGATGAAATTAGCTCCATTTCAAAATATACTCCATTTTTTTTTCTTATTTGTGGTTATTTTTTTTCGACGAATTTTGACCGGCTCCGATAACTTCTAACAATAATAAAGTAAAATAAGTTAAATTTTTCCTACTAAATTTGACGGATTACGCATGATCCGCTGGATTTTCCACGAACTCTAATGAGATCTTATGATTTTCAACTGTTTTTTCTTAATAAAAAAAACCAATTATTTTTTTTGCGAACTCTGATAAGATCCGATGAAATCTGATGGTCTCCGATTAATTTTGACTTTTTAAACGTCATTTTGATATGAAATTGGGTTAAAAATCTAATTTCAAATAGAAAAATCATAGAATGTCCAGTTTGAATATCCATAATACTTTTGAGTCAAAAAATAAATTTCCCTTCCAAATAAACATGACGAATATAATGAGGTCATCATCCGTCGCTACATCTTTATTGAAAAGTTTGCTAGCTTGAAATCAAAATTTAGAGTGACTTAAATGGTATAATTTTTCTTTATATGTATTCTCTACCAAGAATCGGTGAAAAGTAGTATGTATGCCATGTCTCAACGTTGATGAATGCTTTTAACTATTAGTAAAAATAATCGTAGTGTCATTCTTTTGGGATCTAAATTTGACTTTGCTGAAAGTTAAAATTGGCTGCTTAATCAATTAATTTTATATAATTTTTAATGTTTCATTAACCTATTTAACTTTATTTATTATTTAATATTGAGCTTGTAAGGAGTATATTTATTTAGCATCTGAAAACATTTATTTTGAAATGTCATACTTGAAAAGTGTTAATTTTCCCAAGAAGATACATGTTACCTTCTGAAGAATCTCATAAATATATGGATCATTTAATACCATGAAAGAGTTGTTGGACTATAACGAATGCCGTTTTGCAGTCTTCTGTATAAGCCCAAGCCCATGGGGACATGATTAAAACATCTTCAGATTTGGTACTATATATATATATATATATATATATATATATATATATATATATATATATATTATTTCTTTTTCAGCTGTATATTTGTGTAGTGAGGTCATTTTATTGTGATATAATTTATTAAGAACAATATAGGTACAATTATTTTTATAAATAATCGTAAACGCTAGAGCGATTTAAACTGAAAATGAAAGGTTGAAATTTGAACTTTGAATTATATGCTAGTTCTCAGCTCATATTAGAAAATAAAAAGTCAAAACCGTATGTTTTTGTTAAGTTTAATTTGTTATAGCCAATAAGGAACCCGGCATGGACGTATTCATCCAGATAATTACAACCTTTTCAGCCTGTCCTTCAATTTAATTTTTATATTTAAATTAGTAATCAATCCGAAAAATTCATTTGAGTATATCTATCATGGTTGAGAGGAGCAGAAGACTTATAAACAACACCAAGAAACTTTCTGCAATAAACTTAAAATTGCAATAAAACCTGCTGAAATGTCAAACAAACAAACTAGACGTTAACTTTTTTAAAAGCATAGTTCAACTCTAATATATTAAAAGGACATATAAAAATAGCGTAGTTCAACTTCAACATTACCATCAGTTTCTTTCTCAATATTAAAAAACAGATAGTTCCGGAATAATTTTATCACCGAGCACATTGGAGAAACGTCATTTTAGGAAGAATATCCTATTAATATTTAATTACCCGACAATTAAATAGCAAGATTAGTGCCGAGTAAGAGACTTTGAAACAAAAAACCGGTTGTCAATCAAATGATTAAAACTAAACCAAAGATTTCAAAGTCAACACTTGTTTTATCCCTTCACACCACAGATTTTATCTCTGAAAAAAAATAACCCAACTAGTAGCAACTAGCAAGGTAATAAACAATTAAAATAAAATATATATATTTTTTCTTTTTATTCTCCGGGTATCTTTCTTTTCCTTGTTACGAAATCATATTTGGTAAGCTATAAAATGCGAGATACGATCATTATCCCTGAAGCCATTGTAAATGAGTCGAACAGGCTAACACACACCACCACCACACCCACTTCTTCAATTCTCGACTCTCTCCTCTTTATTGCTCCTCTCTTTCTCTCTCATCTTATTTAAAACAAAGATAAAAAATTGCCCATTAGGCTCGCGCATGCTCTAACTCTCACTCCCACCCACTTTCTCTCTCTCTCTAACGACCCAGAACTCAAAATCAGAGCTTTTCATCTCCGCATCGCGAAAGTAATCGGAATCAGAGAGTGGGCCCACCGGGAAATGCATAATTAGCGAGAGAGATAAGAAGGAGAAGAAGATTTAGATCGCGCGTGCGATGAGGTGTAAGAAGCACGTGACCGACCCGAGCAGCGGCGTCGGTGTTTGCTCCACCTGCCTCCGCGAGCGCCTCTTCGCCCTCATCGCCGCCCAGGCCCAAGCCCAACAGGCCCAAGCCCAGCAGGCCCAGGCCCAAATCTCCCTCGCCGCCGACCCTCTCGCCTTCCCTCGCTCCGTCTCGCCCTACGTCTCGCGCCGGAAATCGGACGCCTCTTCCGCTGCCACGTGGACCCATCCCCCGCCGCACGATCAGACCCCTCACCGCCACCGCCTCAGATTCTACAGCACGCCTCAGGTGGGGCCCACCTACTACGACTCCTCCGCCTCCGTCGCCGATCCGGATCCCTACGCCGACAAGAGGAGGAGGAGGAAGAAGAGCAGGTTCTCTCTCATCACCAACCTCTTCCGCTCCAGATCCGAGAAGTTCGAATCCCACGGCCGCCACGTGGCTCCCTCCTGGTTCTCCGCGATCTTCACCGGCACCGGAACCAGATCGTCCGAGTTTTGTTCCTCCGCCGCCACCACCACCACCACGCGTGGCTTCCAGACTAGGAAGCCGGCCACGGATCGAGGAATGTCCCCGGATTTCGACTACGCCTGCGATGACTTCGACGGCGATCGCTCGCCTTCCGGGAGCGGAGACACCACGGAGACATCGCCGTCGTGGAAGAGAACTCCGGCGGTGGCTCCTCCGTCGGCTCGGCGGTCAAAGCCGGGGATGAGCCGGAACGTCGGTGGTCTCGCGTTCTGCCTGAGTCCGCTTGTTCGCGCTAGCCCTAACCGTCACTGGACGAGCCAGAAAGGGATGCCGCCGGAGATTGGGAACTCCGGCGAAGCGGCTAGGGTCCCGACGAAGCCTCACCTCGCTAACGCCGCGTCGTTTTGCAAGAACCGTTCGAGGAAGATCGTGGATTTTGGGCGGTCCACTCAGAACCGGTAATCCACTCGACCGTTGACCATTTGGTTACGGCGATGATCGACAACTCTTGTTATTACGGTTCTACCCCTTTCTTTCCTCTTTGTTAATTATTTTTCTTTTTTTTCCATTTGTTATATTATACTCCTAAATTCATTTTGAACAAAGAAAAAAGGAAAGGAAAAAAAAGATACCCGTTGATGTTGTTGCTTTTGTCTCTATATACCAAATGTTTCTTATAGCTAAAAAAAGAACAGATTAGGTTGATTTTATTTTATTGTAAACATGTCAATCCGATAGTTTAATACATGCAAACTATTTTTGAAACCCGTCCACTTCGTGCTTCGTCTGATCCAATTTTTTCATATCTCATTTGTCCTGTAGACTTTATTATAATGTTTTAAGCTCTTACATAAAAATATAAATCTGACATAATCAAAGAGCGGGTCTTTGAGCAGTCGGGGCTCATTTTTTAGATAACTGTGGTATAGTCGCCCGACGAGAACGATTGTACGGGCGAGATGGGTCCACGTGTGCTCACCAGCCGTCTGTTTTGGAAGCAAATAGGCGTTGAGGATTGATAATGGGTGTGTTGTGGGGTTACACTAACAATGGAGTTTCTGAGTGCTGTATTGTTAAGGGCAGTTGGCAAAATAAAGCTTTGCTTTTACAAAAAGACTTCAAAGTCCTCTCTACACCTTTTTTGTGGTCAGAAAATTTAAGGACTTTTAAAAACATGAACTCTCTGTATTTATAACTATTTATTGTTTATTTTGTTCACTTACTGATATTTTTTACTGATTTAGAAATTGGAAGTCATGTCTACGAACTACAATTTACAGTTGGATATGGTGTTTCTTATTATTAATGTTATTTTGTTGTTTACTATTTAATATGGAGAATAGAATGAAGTGCTGATAGTAAATGAAAGCCTTATCGATGTGATTTTGATTTCTTTAATTATTGGGCACTCATATTATATGGTCAACCTTAGTAATGATATGATTCTGGTGATTGATTTATTTGCTAATTTTTTTATTCTTGCTAATTAATAATTTATTACTCTCGATAATTGAGCTGGTGGTAAGAAATAGGCTCGAAATTTCTTAATTACTACAGATTCTTTAAAATTTTGTAATAAATTTTTTTTTCCATAAATCGTTTTTTCCAACGTTATATGTAATAATATATATAATAGCCAATGATTTATTCCTAAATTTGATATATAATTCTGACCCGCTAAATTCTACACGCGTTAGAATATTTACTGATAGGTCTTAAATTTTACAGCGCACTTATGACCCGGCAGTGCACTTTATAGTGGTAAAAGATCCAGCAGAATTTCTATGAAACATATATATATATATATATATATATATATATATATATATATGTATTAATATATGGGTAAAAATATTTATAACACGGTTGTGAATTGTGATCATTAATTTCTAAGAGAAGAACCTAAGAAAGTAGGAACAAGATCATCAGTGGCATTCTGAAGAAAAGAAAAATTTAGTCGGACAGGTCTGACCACTAGATCTTGTGTTCCTTTCTCAGAAATTGTTTCATAAAAATGACCATGAGATAAAATAAAATTAAGGGAATGAAAAAAGAAATGGATGGGTAAAAGATTAAATATATATGTAAATATTGGTCATGTCGTATGTGCCTAGGGAAAGGGTTTTTGTTTCACTGCCCAAAATAACAGATCGGTTCCAGTACGGTCGTTTGTCCTTTTTTTCTTAGGGTCCCTTTTGGATTCTACCAAGTTCGGTTTTTACGTTTTTTGTTTGCTTTTTTAGGCCATTTCCGACCCAGCCGTATAACACCAAATTTGGTTTGGTGTCAATTTTGCTCCAACTTCATTGCAAAATTATCACCAAATTTAGTGTTATGAATAGTGCCACGTCATATTTGGCGTGACACTGTTCACACGCAATTTTTTTTAAAAAAAAAAAATCACTTTATACTTCCAACTACTTATAAAAATATATATTAATAAAAAGAAATATAAAAGTAATAATATAATAATGATTAATAATTTTTTGGTGTTAAATTTAGTGTTATGATTGGAGTTGAAAAAATTTTAACACCAAATTTGGTGCTAAAAAAACACCAAATTTGATGTTTATGATTGGAGATGGCTTTAGGATTTCGTTTTCTAGTTCACTACCAAGGGAGATTAATCCTGTAACTTTTTTCTTCATACTTGTACAATTATTATTCGATTTTCGAAAGATCCGTAGTAGAAAAGGAATAGCATTTAACTGGCGCTGACAAAATCACATCAGTACACCGAATTGCCTCAGGAGTGCCAAAAGATGGCCGGATAATTACACACAATCAAATGAGTTATATGAGAATAATTTTGCATGTAATTATATATCACTTTCAGTTAAAATGTGGGTTCGAACTCCATACACAGCAACACTTGCTTAAAAAATGACATTATCATTGAATAACAAATTTGTTCGAACTTCCTTCAGTACATTCATTTTAGCAAATGTCGTTGAATTCCGCCACGTGGGGTGGGTGGAAGCGATCCTCTGTCAAAATCATAGTCGAGATAATCATGATGAGACATCCCACGGCGGGCCGTACTATCTATATAATAAAACGTGCTAGATCAAGTTATATGGATATTTAGAATTACTTGAGAACATTATTGTTAAAAATATTATACCAAATCATATTTATAATAATGCTAGAGATATAAGAGGACTCCCAAAATTATAAGAAAGAGAAACAGAGCAGTTATGTACCATCTGATAATTTGGTTGATATTCATTTACACCAAATCATATTTATAATAATGCCAGAGATATAAAAGGACTCCCAAAATTATAAGAAAGTGAAGCAGAGCACATTGTATATTGTTTGATAATTTGCTTAATATTCATATTGATCACTCACGGATGTTGTAGTTGACGAACGATAAAAATAAAATAAAAAACAAAATTTTGAGATTTTTTTATATCAAGGGTAGTTCTCAAGCTAATCAAACTTGAAAGTTGATCTTTAAGAGCACATAATGTATAAATGCATGCATGCATTAGAGACGACCAATGTTTCTTTTATGATGGTCAACGTATTCGAAAGTCAAATTATTAGTTTTTTGTACCCATGCATAGACAATAAACGTAAAAATTGTTATACATACAATTTTCTTAAAATTGACTTCTAAAATATACAGATTTCGCAAGATTATGCAAGCAATGAGCAAAATGACTCAATATATTGGGGAACAAGTTGCAATATACCTAGCCAACATAGATTTGTCTTTAAAAACACAAGTCAACGACACATGTAATAGCACGATCGGTTCCAACATGTGTGCAAAATGCGAATCGACTTTTCAAGTACATGCATTGTCTTATATTACCACATTGTAAAGGTGCAAAACGTATTCTATGTTATCTCGAGTCAACACTGAATTTCGGCCAACAACATAGCACCCCAAGGCCACTTAGCATTATGAGATTCTTATATTCTAATTGGATATTTAATATCGACATTCGATGTTAATCTTTTAGTTTGTGTCTCCTTTTTTGTGGTAATTTGATCTCGTGCTCCTCTAAGAAGAAATTAACTATTTCTAGAAGTAGCATTGAAGGAGAGTATTTGAGTATTGCTTATCACACCGTTGAAGAACTCACACTGACTTGATCGCTTCTCACCAAGCTTCACATTTCTCTATTCATGTTACACCAAATATTTAGTTTGTTATGTTCACATGCTCGATCCCAATAAGTGATATCTTGACGATGCCTTTATCTTCATAGCGATTAAAAATTATTTGGTTACAAGCTTAATGTATCTGTCGTTTGGGAAGCATATATAAGATAGGTTATGTTACTAACCAAAGTGATAATATGTAATGAATCATATATTTTTTGTGGTACTATATTAATTGCATACCAAACTAATCGGGGAAAATAAATGTGTTTATCAATGTTACCTTATTAGATTAATAAAGGTTTCAAGATTAGTCTTATTATCATTAAAGAACCGACCTTGAAATTCCCCAACATTTCGAACACACTCGAAGAAAAAAGGGCAGCAAAATAAAGGAAAATGTAGTTTAATATGTAAATGACATTTATTTATTGTATTTATGAGAGACGTAGTTCCAAAGCTGTCCATTGACAATGAGTCGTGTGTGAACAGACTATTTTCCATTACAAAATATATCAATAATGCCAAGTCATTAAGACATCTGACTTTATTTTATGCTGTTAACTTTTTCTATATCATTAGAATCTTCTTTATATCTTTGCCAACTGATTTTGGGTTCTCAACTTTAATTTGACCCTCCAGTCTCCGCTTTCCAAGTGTTAATTTTGAACCCAAAACTTGGACTAGTTGTGGACACTTTTATACTTTGATGATCGTTGCATTTAAATTCAGACAACTCTCTCTAAAGCTCATCAACGGCTAGCTTATACAAACCCTTGCCACGTTTGAATTTAAATATTAAAGTACAATTAAATTGACGATTGACCAACGGACTATTTTCATCATCTCGATCTGCATTGCTACAAAACTCTAACTCCTGTTAAACCCATAATAAACCAGACATTGTTATGTTAGCGATGGGAAAATTTTGTTGCTAATTTTAATGTCAAAATTCAAAACCACGTCAAAGACGTTTGTTATAGGTCAATTACGTTCAAATTTTCCACAACTTGTGCACTAAGTTGTTAAGAGTATTGGCAAGGGTTTACTCGCACATGTGGACTTCAAACTTCTTATGAAGTAATACGGGATATAGAGTAATATAGTCATTTGAAACTTAAAGTTAATAGTCAAATTTTTGTAAATATTAGTTTATAGCCATAAGCCGAAGTAAACAATTTTTCTTGACAATATTACCCTTATTCCAAACTGCGTAAAAAAATGTTAATTAAAAAAACTGTCATTAATATCCCACTACCCGATAATATTAAAAAAGAAAAAAGAAATTAGCCCATTAACGACGTGTTGAAAATATACGTTAACCAGTATATGACTCGCATTAAATTACCAGTCTAAGCGTGTTGAAAAGAGAGTTGTCCATGAAGATATCAGAAGAAATCTATTTCAAAAAAAAAATTGCACCAAGTTAATCAACAAAAAAGAATAAATAAAACGTAAAGTAAACCAAAATTAACACGTCTGATACTCGCTAAAACCAAAATAAACCAAAACAAAGAAACGGTTCCAACACAAGCGGTTCTAACAGAGTTGAAATAAACGCGAATAAACACAGTTAAAATTTGAAACAACGTATAACTCCACAGATGTTTAAAGTTTTTTTTTGAATATTCAAAAATAAATTTGTAAATCAATGGAATTGACGCAAATAAAACCAACAAACTAAATTCCCACTAAATCAGGTATATAATTAATAATTAAAAAAAATAATTTATATAAATAACGGTTTCATGATAACTAACCCCTAAATAGCCGTTTATAATATTTTAAAATAAACTGAATATATCTGAAAGGGCACTATTGGAACTCAATCTCTATAGGAAGTGTCATGTCACCTTAAATGACTATTTACTTAGAAAATAACAAATTTGGCCAAATTGCAATTATATTGTTTCATAGTGTTATTTAGAGCAATTTTTCTAAAAACAATGCATTAAATATAGTCCTCAAGCGGCATCAAGATTGAGAAGCTGTAATGGGCGCCTTATCCATAGGACGCTATGATCCTTTCTAAATGTCATGATGTATCCTCATACGTTTCGTCCTCCCACACTGAGTCCGATCAAGCGAATAGTGAGTCGTAGTTTATGGTACAAGACCAACACGCCATGATAGAGCACATGCATTGTTAAATATTCAGGCTCACACATAGATTATCCGTCGCTTACTGAGGTTCTATCGTTTCCCACAACATCATATCATTACAGGACAATACCTAATCTACAAAGGCTGATGGTAGAGTGGTAACTTCTGAATAGCTCCAAAGAGAGCGGCATAAGGACATGTACACAAGGGGAGGAAGTAGCGAGCCGAGACCCAAGCATGTCGGTCATCCACAATGGAAATAGTTCGCACAACGTAATTGAGTGATTATTTTTAGCGAACACAATTTTGGTTTAATGTTATATTATAAAAACATTTTGAATTTATATATTACGTTTTATAAAGAAATATTTTTTAATTCAAATTTTAATTCCTTCCAACAATACCATCATATATATTTATTATGCATAATATTTAATTATTGAAATTAAATAATAGCATCAATTGATGCAAGTGATTGTATCTAAACATAATTTGCTGGAATATGAGAAAGAATATTGGATGTGACAATTAGCATCTGAAGAGTTTCAACTTTTTAGCGGGAAATGTATCAAAAAGTATTTTTTATCCTAGTGTTACAACCATCGCATCTTATGCTTTATTGAGATCATCCACACGTAAGGTTACGAAGTATATGGGCCATAAAAGTTGGCTATACGATGGCATTTGGAATTTGCTTCAGGATGAAAATATTGATACACCTAATTTCCATAAGCAATATATTTTCCTTGTCAAGAAACTTTGCAAACTTGAGAAACTCATTGAGCTCATTCCTTTACATTGGTATTAGAATATGTACTGCTTGAGGTTTAAAATAACCTCCTCTTATACTTTTTTCAATTGTAAAAAGGCCTTAAATTTTAGTTTCTTGCTAATCTCGTCTCGCTTCTCGGAGTATCCAAATCATTTTTGTATATATTGAGCAACATATTGAATTTTTTTTTTGCAAAAAGAATCATGTGCATCACAATCAAGTTGTCCTCGAATATCAAGTCTAACCAATACGATAACGCACAAAAGATGCTTTTCTTGATAAATTTAGTTTTTTGTCGCATCATATTGTTTTGGCCTTTGAGTGTTTGTCCAACATGGTATTGAGAAGATTTCTTATGTGTTCAATTATCTAGTTTGTGATCAACCTCTTCGGTGCCTTCTTGTTATTGGTACACAGTGTGGTGTTGGAAATCGGTTTAACAATTAACCTATTAAATAATGAAACATATATAATATGACGAAATTTCAAAATTTCAATCTAATACGTGAAACTCGTTTCGTAACATATTGAATAACCATGGCAATAAAAACGACCTCACATGTCAATAAATTTCTAAACATGTAATTCCGCAATCCACACACAGACACAATCCTTGTGTGGTCGGCCTCCTTGAGTCTTCTCAATGAGAATCTCGGCTGATCCTTACTTGTGGAAATAATGATGCACGCCCAAAATGGGGATTCACTAAAACAACCACGAAACAGAGTTAACAAAAAGATCTTCCGATTTTATTGAGATTAAGAAGGTGGGCTCTTCTATGAACAAGGAGAAGGGAATCACACTCAAAAAAAATAAAAGACGAACGCAAAACGCTTTTTTTCTCAACCGTAGGGTTCGGCCAAAAGGAAGACCAAAACGGCTAGGGTTTTGAAAATTCACTCTCTCTCTCTAGGGATTCTCGGTTGCACTCTCTCTCTCTCGAGAGTAGGATATTCGGTCAAAAGTGATTAGGTTAAGAGGAGAAGTGAAGTTCGTGTCTATTTATTTAAGATATAACGGGCCTAGTCAAGTTAAGCCCATTAATCCAACTTAATCTCGTTAATCCTTTTTAATGAGTTTAAACCATTTTCCAGCCCATAAATCAATATCTATGGCCGGCCAAATTGATTTAATTTTACTCCAAATTTATTTGATTTATTTTTAAAATAATATTTTATTAAATTAGAACATCTCATTGATTTAATTACTTGTCATCAATCATCGTCATACTATACAAACAAGTACGAAACGAGAAATTATTTCTTTTCACCTTTTATTTATTTAAATCCCAAAATTGTATTATTATCTCTATAACTATATAATTCGACTTATTAAATAAATTTAATTAAAAATAACTAATTATTTATTTAATTACAAAATATATAATCATCATAGTATAAATCACAATTTACATTTAATGAGAAAATCTACTTATTCTTGTTCACTGAAATCTCATCAGAAAATCTATCATTGAGACCTCATGGACTCACATGAACAAACCTTTAGAATTAAATTCGGGCTCAAAAGTTCACAAACTTTTCCCGACTTTTAATTCTTAATATTGGTCGATTCTACTAAAGGACCAATATAATATCTCTAAGTTCACATGCGTTTATATTTCTGTTTGATGTGATAAAATTATTCTTCACATGATCCACCGTGTAGTTTATGATATTACCCTTTGTGTGCTGGCAGAGATGCCCACAAGAAAATTATTTATTTACATGTTGATGTTATATAAATCTTTATAAAAGTTGAAACGTTCATTCATTCCTTTTTCGTTTCTTTGAAGATTTATGATATTAAATAGTCTTATAGTCCTTAATCAAACCTAATAATGTATGAAGAGATAAATGTAGATTTGCGTGAACAAACTTTTTATGGTTTGGTTAAAGTGAAATATTCGCAATCTAAAGATCAACGGACTATTGATTCTAGTAGGATTGTTGGAAGGTATCGGGCTTTCATAACTTTTCCACATCATTCCCAATGAGTAGTATGTCATTTACATATAGGACCAGGAAAGCCACTTTGCCATTGTTTATCATCTTATAAACACATGGCTCATATACTGACAGATCAAAGCCGTAGCTGTTTACAGCCTCGTCGAGTCAGACATTCCATGACATATATGCTTGCTTCAGTTCATAAATGGACTATAGCAACTCAAAAACCTTTTCCTCTTGGCCTCTCTCCATAAACCCGTCTGGTTGAGCCATGTTAATGCACTCGTCAAGATTTCTATTCAGAAATGTAGTCTTGACATCGATCTGCTAGATTTCATAATCTAGGACGGCAATAATGGATAAAAGAGTGAGGGCTCAAAAGTTCACAAACTTTTCTCGACTTTTCACTCTAAATGTTGGTTGATTCCACTAAAGGACCAATATTGAATATCTCTAAGTTCACATGCGTTTATATTTCCGTTTGATGTGATAAAACTATTCTTCACACGATCCACAGTGTATTTTATGATATTACCTTTTGTGTGTATGATTAACTAAGAGGAATGTAAAATTACTGGTTTGCCCATGAGTTATTATTTCACAAACTCCGTTGTTCTTTGTGAACGAGAAAAACATAAAGTGAGATATCACAACATGTCACATGTTTTGTTTATGGAATGTTTTATTCGTTCACACTCTAATAACAAAGCATGGTGTGATACTAATGCGTAACATTCTTGCAACACAAATTTCATATTTGTGAGTCACGTAATTCAACGAAACAATATTATGACACCAATCGTCGCGCCGCTAAAAACTCATTTAGACATTGTCCATTGACAAATCAAATGTCATAAAGTTCCACAAGAAAATATGTATTCACTTCAGAATTTAGGTAATTACCAAAATAACTCTCACATGTGATTTTGAGGCTTTGAGTGATTTAACAGTTTTATCTCGAATTTCAACGTGTCACAGTTCTTGTGATTTTGAGGCTTTGAGTGATTTAACGGTTTCACCAAGATAAGATATCGTTAATTTATTCAAGCAATCATTACTCATATACGATTTCCCAATCGATCTTTTGATTGCAAACTAATGTTTTAAACTAGTCGCTAGAAGGTATCTTGTCAAGTCTGTACTTAACACTTCTTTGATTGATGACATTTTCAGGGGGTAGACATACATGCATAAACACAATCTTAAATAAGAATAAATATTCAACTTTATTTAACTTTCAGCAAAAAGAATACAAATGTATTAAATGTCTAATATCCCCTTTGTGGGCATAAATCCCAACATGTGGGTGTAAAAAATCACCCCTTAAATTCTTAACAAAGCTGAGTTGAAGCTCATCTTAAATTATAAACAAAAATTGGCACATCCCAGCACAACAAGAAGGTCTATTATAAGCTAACAGTCAGCCATGCGTTCCTCCGATTTAGCACTGGAGAGCAGGTCAAACCGTCCAGCTCAACATGAAAGATTCGGTCAAATGGTGATCAATCATCCAGGGATACACGAGAGAATACCCCCATGCTCCACCTATCCTTCAGCAGCTCCTCACGTTGTTACACAGGTGGCACCATAGAACACTTTAAGCCTGCCACGTACAATCAACGGATGCGATATACTACATTTGCCTATAATTAGAAAGAGAGGAAGAAGTTTTAGGCCAGGTTATTATTTTTACCATTGATTTCAACATTCATCTATTCTACTCATTTGGTCGGACTGATAAATTTTGTCCTCAGCTCGATCCTCCCTTGTAATTTAAATCCAATCAATAATATTTTATTATATTTTTTTTATTTCTTGTCATTCTTATTTAAAGCTTATTTTCAATTTTATTTACGACGAATTCTTGAGATCCACAAAATATAAATACAAACGATATTTCATGTTTAACCTATAACATTGTGAATGTTGCGGGAACCAATTCCAACATCAACACACATCTTTTAGTCACCACTGAGTTTTCTCATTTGATGAGAACATATCAAGTATCGATAATGATCATAATAGATTAATTTCTCCTAATCTATAACAAGGTCGTGTCTTTTTAGAAGACGGGGAAAGAAAAATACACTTGTAGACTTCATCCTAGTAAAATACCACATACTAGAAATTTATTGAGCCCAAATAACTGCGGCCTATAATTGAAAGACTTCGTTGTTCTCGGCCACATCTCATAATCGTACTCTTATTTTCCACAACAATTTCAGTTCCTCAACGAGTTGTTACAAGAACACAATGATGTGTTTTCCATGCGAATTCGGTAAAAAATTAAGGGCGTCAACACCAACTACTCGGACTTGATGGAAAATCGTGGTGAAAAATTATCTACAATAAACACCGTCGGACACATGTTATATACCAACATCATTTCTCCGAAAGGGTTGAAACCATCAACTGCAAATCCAAGTCGCACGTTCCCTAGCTCTGCTTCAAAGTCTAAATGCTTTTTGTTCTAGTTTTTACACGTCTTCCCATCAGAAAGATACAGTTTTAAACCCTCATTTGTCACTTGTTAGTTATATATCAGTACATTTCAAGAAGCATTGTAAACCTTTGCGCATTATTTTTTTTCCTAGTTACCCATCTACTTCTTTTCAGACATGTTAAACATCTGCAGTTTTTAATCCCTTCTAAAATAAGACACATTCCTTCACACACATCAATAGTCTTGTATCCCTTGTACAACCGCTTCAACTTTGCTTTTGCCTCATAATGCTTCTTTGGACTTATGTTTCCAGTACGTTGGGAAGTCTTTTACAGTTAAAAAAAGTTCAGCGAACAATTTGTTTATCCATTGATACATAACTTTTATGTGCATCTACAAAATAAAGAACGACATATAATTCTTTTTCTTCTACAACCAAGGCACAACTTTTCTGTCATTTCACGAAGTGATCCTTAATATCCTCTTATTCAAACACTTTATTCGGAGTTGGTCATAAACTTATCATTATCATCATGATTTTTGATATCCTGAATGAAGTTGTACAATACGCCCACGCCTCGCTTGTTCTTAGCAAGTGCCTTTCTTCAACAACGATGACAGGTTGCGTCTCCCCGAAATTATACAAAAGTGTAGTACAAATTAAAATCTCTTAGATAAAATATACACATAAACATCTCCTAATAAGTGAATAATTGTGTTGTCACTAACTTGACAAGGACACTTCATTTTGCTATCATTATTTAGTCAGAAACACGCTATATAAAAAGACTCATCCGCGTTAGAGTAATACTAAAGACTGAATCAATTATTCTTAATGATCTATCTACTTGAATTTGACATAACGTTAAATGTTGAATTTTCCATAACGTTGAATGTTAAATGTCAAAAGATCAAACACTAGAAACAATTCTTATAAATACACTACTTTGAAAGAAATATAAGAACGAGACAAAGATCAAACATTAACTTTGAAATTTTGTATAAAACAACACTACGATGATTGAGAAAAAATATATTTTAAACTAAATACATTATAGATTTTGCTGAAAAAATGATACAACAATTTCGTATAAAGACATATATATACCAACAATAAATATTTTAATGAAAAATTAAATCATAAAATAATCCTCAATGACTCGATTATATCAATATAACAACCAATAAATTTAAACAAGTTAGTTTTACTACAAGTACATTATTAATTTAATTAGTTTTAAACTATGTAAATTATACAATTAAATTTCAGATTGAGCTATGAAAACCAATTATCCAACCTAAAACGTCGTCGATTTGTTTAAATATAAAATTTTTAGCAGAAAAAACCAAATTAATAGATGAAACAACGACGGAGTTTTACCATGAACGTTTCTAATTTGTAAGAAAGTTGACGTTTTTGTTACCAGAATGCTTGTTATTTTGGTGATTGCTTTAGAATCGATAAATTGTTTTTAATTCAAAAATGTGGTGTGCAATATTCTTTATGTATCTTATAGAAGTAGTTTTGTACCAATGATGTCAGAAGACACAACCATTGGCAAGGAAATTAATTGTCACATTAAGAATCAGTGGTTATTGCGCAACAACTTTGGACTCATTGCAAACCTACTTGATGTCATGTTTAGGGGTCCGTTTGGAACCCGAAAATTGTGGGAGAAAAGAAAATGAAATTCCCTTACATTTTTTCTAGCTTGTTTGGATTCAAGAATATCGGAGGGAAACATTTTATGATGGAAAATAGGAGAGAAAGTGTATAACTAAAACTAAATTTCATTTTCCTATGAAAATGTGGTGAAAAATGAATATCTCTCTTATTTCAAAAATGTGGAGAATTTTCATTACCCATCACGTGTTTACAAAAAAATGTATAACTATAACCATATTTTTTATTTTATATATATATATATATATACACATAAATAGAAGAAAAAATATATTATTTACAAACATAAAAAATAAAATAAAAAGCGATTTCTTCTTATGTCCAAATATATATATATATATATAAATAAAAAAAAAAAAATAAACTGAAAATAAAATATTAAAAACAAATAAACATAAAAAAAATATCTTATTCACATAAAAAGTAATTTCTTTTTTCTTAAAAACAGAATAAAATAAAATAAAAATAAAAATCGAAAAATTAGAAAAAATTTATAAAACAAAATAAAAAATAAAAAATATATAGATAAAAAAAACTAAAAAAAAATTTAAAAAATATTAAAAAAGAAATTATATTTATATATATATATATATATATATATATATATATAAACTAAAAAAAAAACTAAAAAATTCTAAAATTATAAAAATTAAAAAAATTGAAGCAAAAATAGAAATTTCTATTGTGTTTTTCATGTTGATGTTTTTAGCATAAGCAAACAAAATCGGAAAAATATTAGAGATTCTCATTTTTTTTTCTTTTACATTTTTCACTCTTCTAAACACAACTTGAAATTTTGGTTTTCTAATACATTCTCCCTTCCGTTTTCATTTTCCTTCAAATTTTCATTTTCTCTTATATTTTTCGGGTTCCGAACGGACTCTAAGTGAACCTATATAAAGTGCTATTGATGATTCTTAGTTCGACTTTGACATCGTGTTACGCTTTGCTTGCTGAAGCAAGGCGCGAGATTATACGTGGCCCTACCGGGACGGGAGGTAACCGGGAGTCTCGTCCCGGTAGGAAAAAAACCGGTATTGGGAGTCCCGGTACCATGGCCGGGGCGGTACCGGGACTCCCTGATTTTATCCAAACGGGAGGTACCTCCCGGTAGTTAAAAAAAAAAAAAAAAAACTGGCCGTTGGATTGAACATCCAACAACAATCCAAGGGTCCACAAAATTACATCATTTTTTATATTTTTTTTAAATTTTTTTATTATTTTTTTAAACATTTTTTATTTTCTTTTTTTTGCTTTAGACGGTCCCGCCTCCCGTTTCCTCCCCTCCCGGTTAAAAATTGGGACCGGGACTCCCGATCCGGTAATAACCGGGAGTCCCACGGGACGGTACCGGGAGCTGTCGGGACTCCCGGTATAGCCACGTTTACGCGAGATATTGACAAGTTAAACTCTCTAAAAGTCATAGCATTTATTAAAGATTACTAAGTGAAATGTATATAAGAGGCTAACATTATTATTATTTATTGCATGTAAAAACTCTTTTTCCCCAAACATTTTCGTTCACCCAAATGCATTATTTTGTTTTTTCTTGTAAACAGTGAGAATACCTTATTTGGTCATATTCTTTTTACTAAGGCAATATTTCATATATGGAGGTTGAACTCACGACCTTTAGCTTCGAGTCAGTGTAGTATTAACAACCAAGCAGAACTACTCCATGAATAAGCTTGGGTACACTGTTACCGAGCTAATGAAGGAGCTGCACACCGCTGAGGGACTCTTAAAGAAAAAGAGGACTACTGGAGAAGCTCATGCTACTGAGCATAGAGTATCCACCTCCGGATCTAAGAAGAGATCTCATAGAGCCGACAAGAAGAACCCTAGCAAGGTTCAGAAGAAGAAGATGCCCCGAACTGCAAAGGTGGACAAGTCGAAGGACAACTGCCACCATTGCAATGAACCCGGACATTGGCGTAGGAACTGTCTTACCTACCTCAAGGCTAAAGGGAAAGGTATTGTACTTATTACCGAAGCTTATTTAGTAGCTGATAATGTATCATCGTGGATTATTGACTCCGCTGCTACTAATCATATTTGTTGTTCCTTGAATGGGTTCAGGAAAAGCAAAAGCTTAAAGGATGGGGACTTCTGCTTCAAGTGGGGTGATGGGAGCTTGGTGTCGGTTAAGGCTGTGGGATCCGTGACACTGTCTTTCGAAAAAAGAACTTTAAATTTGAATAATGTGTATTATGTTCTTTCCTTTGGGAAAAACTTAATATCTGTAGCTCAAATTGTTGAGCAAAATTATTATTTAAAGTTTATTGATAATGGAATTCGCATTACTTCTTCCAATTCATTTGTCACTAATGCATGTTTAAAGAGTGATTTATACTATCTTTATCCTACATAACCTTTGTTATTAGACACTGAAAAGATAATGATCTAATTAGGGAACCCAAGAGGATCAAACTTAATGAGTCCTCTGATCTAATAAAATCAACACATCTCTGGCACTTAAGACTTGGTCATATTAGTCTAGATATGATTAAGAGACTTGTGAGGGATGGTCCACTCAAAGCCTCTACAATAGGCTCACTGCCGACTTGTGAATCCTGTATAGAAGGAAAAATGACCAAACGACATTTCTATGATAAAGGTCGAAAAGCCACTGAGCTGCTGAACTAATACATTCTGATGTATGTAGTCCGCTTAGAAT
Source organism: Urtica urens (assembly GCA_958296335.1). Lineage (NCBI taxonomy): Eukaryota > Viridiplantae > Streptophyta > Magnoliopsida > Rosales > Urticaceae > Urtica > Urtica urens. The sequence goes on along the minus strand of OY282523.1, from coordinate 20,640,924 downwards.
TCAGGCACGGGGATGATAGGTATACTTCGTTACCCTTACCGATGATTACTCAAGATATGGATTTGTCTATTTGCTGAAACACATATCCGAAACCTTTAACGTATTTAACGTTTTTCGGGCTTTAGCAGAAAAGAAAACTGGCAAACAGATCAAAACCCTTCGATCTGATCGAGGTGGTGAGTACTTGTCTGAAGAGTTCGATGACTTTCTTAAAGAAGAAGGAATCGCTTCTCAGCTTACAGAACCTGGCACACCTCAACAAAACAGAGTGCCAGAGAGAAGGAATCGAACTTTGATGGATATGGTTAGATCAATGATGAGTTACTCATCACTCCGTAATTCATTTTGGGGATATGCCCTCGAAATTGCCGCATATATTCTGAACCAAGTTCCCTCTAAGACGGTCCCTAGTACTCCTTATGAACGATGGACTAGGCGTAAGGCTAGTTTAATCCACATCATAATTTGGGGTTGCCCTGCACATGTGCTAAGGCAAAAGACTAACAAGTTGGTTAGTAGGTCAGAATTATGCGTGTTTGTTGGATATCCAAAGGAAACCAAAGGTTTCACATTCTATAGTCCAGAGGACGACAAAACGTTTGTCAGCACTAATGCTTGTTTCCTTGAGGAGGACTATATGAAGAATACGAAACCCAGAAGAAAAATTATGCTTGAAGAAAAGTTGGGTGAGGATGCTTCTACCTCATTTGTAAGAACTGTTCTTACCCCAACTGAAACGCAACCTAACAATTCAGAACATCGTAAAGTAGTACTTCGACGTAGTGGGAGGGTTTCTGAAAAACTTGACAGGTACATGTCTTATGGGATACTCTCGTAGTCGTCGCTGACATGGATGACCCTGTTTCCTACAGCCAAGCAATGGTTGGTTCTGAATCAAACCTTTGGCTTGATGCCATGATAGTTGAAATGCATTCGATGTATGTGAACAAAGTCTGGAAACTTATAGACCTACCTAAAGTGGTTAAACCTGTAGGGTGTAAGTGGATCTATAAGAAGAAAATGGGTCCGGATGGGAACGTTGAGACATTCAAAGCGCGACTAGTGGCTAAGGGTTATACCCATAAGGAAGGTATCGATTATGAAGAAACCTTCTCGTCAGTCGGAATGCTTAAATCCATCCGTATACTTTTGCCCATATCTAAACACAACTTGAAATTATGGTTTTCTTATGCATTCTCCCTTCTGTTTTTATTTTCCTTCAAATTTTCATTTTCTCTTGTATTTTTCGGGTTCCAAACGGACTCTAAGTGAACTTATACAAAGTGCTATTGATGATTCTACATTCGACTTTGACATCGTGTTCCGCTTTGCTTGCTGAAGTAAGGCACGAGATATTTACAAGTTAAACTCTCTAAAAGTCATAGTATTTATTAACGATTACTAAGTGAAACGTATATAAAAAGCTAAAATTATTATTATTTATTGCATGTAAAAACCCTTTTTTCCTCAAACATTTTCGTTCACCCAAATGCATTATTTTGTTTTTTCTTGTAAACAGTGAGAATACCTTATTTGGTCATATGTTTTTTACTAAGGTAATATTTCATATATGGAGATTGAACTCACGACCTTTAGCTTCGAGTCAGTGTAGTATTAACAACCAAATCCACTATATAAAAACTCTTCAGTTAACTAAGTGTTTTCTAATATTACAAAGCTTTGAATTCAATATGCGTTAAATCTATATACTAGATTTTTGGTGTATGTTATTTTTCTTTATAAAATTTAAGAAGAATAGTATCATTATTTTGATTATATTGAAATGAATAGTAAATATAAGAATAAAAAACTATAAACCAAATCATGATCATGGTCTTAATCGACTTAATATTGTGAAGTGCTTCGGAACAACTTTAGGTTTAACTAATAACCGTTAAAGAAAATCCACCTCTACTACTTGTCCGTGGTGTTTGGCTTCCTGCTGGGGTGAAGATGTTGTTTATAATATTAAGCTCAATAATATTTGCAGAATTACACATACATGAAATGAAATTTAAACTGGAAATGAAAAATAAACAGTAGAAGCCATTGAGGCACGTTTGAAAATTTATTAATGTTTTTTACGAACTAGTCGAAAGGTGTTGGCAGAGATGACCACAAGAAGATTGTTTATTTACATATTGATGTAATGTATAAATCTTTATAAATCCTTACTGTAATTTCCTGATTAAATTTATAAAAGTCGAAATGTTCATTCATTCCATTTTAGTTTGATTGAAGATTTATGATATTCAATGGTCTTATAGTCCTTAATCAAACCTAAAAATGTATGAAGATACAAATGTAGATTTGCGTGAACAAACTCTTCATGGTTTGACTAAAACGATATATTCGCAATCTAAAGATCAATGGACTATTGATCCCAGTATGATTGTTGGAAGAATCTATGATGTTTGGTTACGAGGCATAGAGAGTTAGGAACTCTATAGTTCTTCCAGTGTATCTTTCAAAGATACTGAATTGACCAGTGCACCTTTAGAGACAATAGAAGAACAAACCATTTAACATCGTCTATCTCAAGGTCACTATCTATGAACTGCATCATGCTTACCTAAATCCTGAAATGAGACATGTCATTTCATAGCATTAATATTCTCATTTGAGAAAGTCAAATTCTAGATCCATTATGTGATCTAGACAAGGCCAATTGGTGAGATATTAAGTTATGAAGATGTCATGAACCAACTTTGTGAAGTTCTCATAGATATGGAATTCATGTACAAGATTGCTGAGATGCAATATATATCACTTCATGCTTTATTACTTGGATTGTGAATAAATGAATTGTGCAGTATCCAAAATTAAGTAGCGAATTTATTTGGATGAAACAATGTGACTTGTTAGCTCCTCGTCAATACATTGTTTTTAACTTATTCACAAGTAACAAAGGAAAATAACAACTAGAAGGGTAACATAGTAATTTTATAAATCTCATCTAGTTGATGATATTCATGAAGGGTAAACATAGATAACATTCAATGGATCCGCTCAATATAATTATGTTGAACTTGAGTAGAAAATAAATTCATTTGAACCAAGAGATTCTCAGTGTCGACTCTTTAGTGGAGTCAGTCGACATTAAGCTAATACTCGGAAAAGGTTTGAGAACTTTTGAGTCCGAGTATATAAGCTCAAGCTTTGTTCATTTGGATCCATAAGGTCACTATTACAGGTCATTAGAGTAGGATTGTTAAACTAGAAGCTAAGTCAAAATAAGTTCAAGTGTTGAACTAGACTTTTTCTCGGAAAATGTCTAAATGGTATTTTTGTCCACATGGAAATAAAAAGATGTGAATGTCAAAATAAGATTTTGAATATTTTCATATGATGGAAATATAAATTAGTTTCTAAAGCCGAGAAGTCGTTTGAGGCATTATGAAATTAATTTCATTACTTGTGCAATATTAATTATACAATGGGTATTTTAAGAATTGTCTTAAAATAAATAAGGAAGCATCTAGAAGCTCCCCTCTAGGTAGAATTTCAGCCAAGCATCATAGAGAGAAGGAAATTATTTCTAGAAATTCTTTTGCCTTTAATTATAAAGATAATTACCCAAAAGGAATATAGGAAATGAATTTCTTTGAGAATGAAATAAATGTGCTTAGTGAGGAAACAAATTTTCATCAGCTCTGTCGTGGGATGGTCAGCCATATACATAAAGGAAGAGGAGAGAAAATCAAATATTGTGTCATGAATACATAATCGGAAAGGGTAATTACCCTTTCTTGATTTTCTTTCTCCTATAAATAGAGCCTCACATAGAGATGTGAAAAGAAGATTTTCTTGCTCTTGTGCTCTCAATTTTGGCCGACCTCTCTCTCTCTCTCTTTAGAAAATACTTCTTTTATTTTGGGACCTAAGTCCTCATTAGACTTAGGCTTAATTAGCTCTCTAGCTTATAAACTTGTTCTTGAGCTATTGTGTTTAATCGTGCCCGCACACAAATCCTTCTAAACCTCCATAGACTCTTGTAATAGAAACTTTAGGTTTCTCGAGTTCACGTTTAGCCTTCAAGGAATCGAGCTAAAAGAGAAGATCAACCTTTCTCAAGATCCATTCAAATCAAGGTTCAAGAAAGGTTAGTATTCAACCTCTCTAAATAATGTTTTAATTATAACATGTATATGCACTTTTTTTAGGTTAGTTAAAATTGTTTTACTAGTAAAAGAAATTTTTATATTCCGCCATTAAGGTGTTAATGATAAATTTTTCTTAACCCTAGACCTATTTTAGCAGAGGGAAGGCGGAGGAGGGGCAGAGCTCGGTGGAGGAGGAGGGCAGGGGCGGAGCTCGGCAAAGGAGGAGGGGAGGGAGGGCGGGAGGAGGTGGAGGAGGGCAGGGAGAACGGGAGGAGGAGGAGCGCAGGGAGGCGGAGGGAGGGGAGTCGGAGGAGGGGAGGGGCGGAGGAGAAGGGGCGGAGGAGGGGAGGAGAAGGGGGGGAGGGAAGAGGAGGGTAGGAGAAGGGGAGGAGGGCGGAGGGCGGAAGGCGGCGGCCAGGGTTAGGGCGGAGGCTGGTCGGAGGTTAGGGAGAGAAGGGAGTGAGGGGAGAGAAAAGAAATGGGGAGGGAGGGGAGGCTCGCGCGATTTAAAGCCCTCGGAGTATTAGAAGCGACTAGTCGCTTCTAATGTCTTTCACAACTAAAACGACGTCGTTTTGATAAGTGGGAACTTTAGAAGCGACTAGTCGCTTCTAATGTCGCTACAAGTGTCCCCCTAAGTGAAATTTTGGCGGAAGGGTTTTGGAGCAAAATAATTTGGGCATTAGAAGCGACATTTAGAAGCGACTAGTTGCTTATAATGCCCAAATTTCGACACTTAGTGAAATTCTGGCGGAAGGGTTTTGGAGCCAAATAATTTGAGCATTAGAAGCGATTAATCGCTTCTAATGCCTAATTTTTGACACGTAGTGAAATTTTGGCAGAGAAAGTTTGGAGCCAAATAATTTGGGCATTAGAAGCGACTAGTCGCTTCTAATGCGCAAACATACTGAAATATTTGGCGCGGAGGGTGCGAGCCAATAATTTTAGCATTTAGAAGCGACAAGTCGCTTCTAATATGTCGACTCCAACAATTAGAAGCGATTAGTCGCTTCTAAAAGTCAAAATATTCTTTTTTTAGAAAAATCGGGGTGTTTACGTTAGAAGCGACTTGTCGCTTCTAAAGCTAAAATGTCGTTTCTAATTAGAAGTGATTAGTCGCTTCTAATTCCCCCCTATTAAGGTATGTTTTGTTTTAATTTTATCACCCGATTTCACTTACAATATTGTTTTATAATTATTATGTTATTTTTATTTTTTTATTGTCGTCGCAGCCTCGTCACCGCTCCTTTGTCGCTGCACCCTCGCCTCGTCGCAGCCCAACTCCTCAACTCGCATCGCTTCTTCCTAAGGTATATGTTTGTTTCAAAAATTATTTTAGTTATATTTTGGTTTATGATTTTTTAAGTTTTTTATATTTGTATTTAGATTTTTGTGCGTTTGTTGTTCGTTGCGTCGTCTTGTTAAGTGTGGTATTTGCTCGTCTTTTGCCTACTCGTCTTGTCTCGCTCGTATTGTTGTCTACAACGTTGGATATTTATGTTTACTTGATATTTATGTTTAATAATTAGAATTACTAATGTAGGTATGCAATTGAAATAATAATTTGTTATAATTAATTTTGTTATGTATTTAATTTGTTAATTTATGTATTAATTGAATAATTATATTTTTAAATAAGTAATTTGTTAAATAAATAATTTGTTATGAATATAAGATATTAATAATTTGAATGGGATAATAATTTACTTAATTTGTTAAATATATATATAAAAAAAATTAGTCATATTAATTATAATGTGATAATAATTGTTAATTAAAGTATGAAATTGAATTAGTAATTTGTTATAGTAACTAAGTTTTTTAACTTGTATATGCTATTTGAAAGTTATTGAATGTTTAGGATAGTTATGGCTGATATATATATATATATATATATATATATATATATATATATATATATATATATATATATATATATCATTTTTGTGAATTGCAGAGTTTTGGTTTGTTCATATTTTAGGGGAAACTCTGCCCAAATTTCTGTAAATTTTTAAATAATTAAGTGAACTAAATAATACTAATCTCTAATAGTTATCTAAATCTCAAAACTTTCTTAGATCAAATCCTTATCTGTCTTCTAATTGATCACAATGTAACAAATTTCCTAACTTTTATTGTCCTAATTTTCAACATTCAGCGTCATGTCAAACCCAAGTAGAAATTAGATTATTGAGAATAATCGTTGTGGTATTGAATTCAAAATGGGCGTGAACGAGTTTATTCGAGTTGCACGATTCCAAATGAACAACAAGCACAAAGTAAAATATTTTTGTCGTAGTCGCAATAATGCGTTAAGACAACACATAGGAGTTGGTTGAGCGCATCTCATGCATAAAGGATTTACTCCATATTACACTCGATGGTATCATCACGACGAGTCACATGAAGAAATTGCTCCTATACCATAAATTCTTGATGATTTAGACTATCAAGACGATGTTGGTGGAATCCATGATGCATTTGACGATATTAGGAATGATCCTAATTTTTATACTTTTACGTTTATTTACTTATCGACTTTCATTTATCTTATTATCAATTGGAACTTATGTTACTATCGACTTTAGACATTGTCGATTATATTATTATCGATTTTTTATTATATTTATTTTATGTTTAATTTGATTTAAATTAGTAAATTTCTATATTATTAAATTTAATTATATTTACAATAATTTTAATAAATAATAATAAACTGGAAATTAAATTTTAAAAAAAATAAATTTTAAAGTTTTAAAAGCGACAATGTCGCTTCTGTATATATGGCGGGTAATATTTAGAAGCGACAAGTCGCTTCTAATTTTGTCGCTTCAAAACATTAGAAGCGACATTAGAAGTGACTCGTCTGTAGAAGCGAAACGTTAGAAGCTAGTTTGTCGCTTCTAATGTCGCTTCTAAAGCTGAATTAGAAGCGACTTTTTGGCCTTTAGAAGCGAGTTTTGTCGCTTCTAAAGGCTTTTTTCCCCTAGTGCTTTCTCCGTTTTCGTTATTATGTGCGGATAGTCCGCAACAAACCAATGGGTAAGAATTATATTTTGTTATTTAATCTATGCTAAGTTTTTACTAAAGGTACATGTTTTTTAGGAGCGATTGTGGAATGTTCTGTATTAAGATAACAGAGTACCTTATACACAGCATTTCACTAAAATGTTTGACGTCAGGGTCCATGAAAAACCACCAGAAGAAGCTCATGATTGAAGTCGTAAAGCACGGTGCAATGAAAGCCTTAAACCGCGAAAAATCGGTTTAGTCATGAACAAATAATATTGATTTTTGAGTGACATTTTTAGTGTCACATAACATGATAAACTTATACATGTTACTTATATATACCATTAGCCTGACTCTTTTGTATGTATGTCCTACTGATTTTTAGGACGTATAATATTCGCGTACATATTTTTGGGATGTATTATAATATTGACATACTGATTTTGTACTAAAATTACGTTTTACTCATTTTTGCTCATTTTTACCATTTAAATTTTTTATCAATATTGTAGAAGTCAGGATTTCGTAATGATGTCGTCACGATAACACGTTCTTGTCACAAAATTTTGATTACTAACTACAGGGACAGATACATCTAATATATATAATAAAATATAAGTAGTTCGAATACTTAAAATACATTAAAATAATATTCAACGGTCAAGACTTACATAAACAAAGCATACGTTAACCAATAAGCCAAAGCTCTAACCGTTAACAACCTAAGGAGAGACATAAAAACTAACCTATAAAATAAGATAGAAAAATTTAAGTATTACGCAACATGATACGTCAATACATTATATACAATATGAATGAATCAATACTTACGTTCTTCTTCGAGTTGTTAATCAAATAGGTTTGCACTGCAGTGTGATTGGCCACTTGAGTCGGGTCTCTTTCGCGGGATCCACAGGTAAATTCCAAAGCATGATCTATTAACTCCAGGTAGGCATAGTTCTTGTTTTTATTTTTCTTACAGAATGGACAAGTCCAACTATTATACTTTTTAACTTTGATAGAGTTTTCTTCAAGTTGTTTCAAACCATTCTCTGTATAGGCATCCATATTATATAATCTTACTAGAAGGAACAATAATACCTTGTTGGTGAGATGATTTCTTATCCTCGTTGAAATGAATTCGCAATATATGGGGAACACGAATTATATATTAATTGTCATAGCAATTAGTGGGTGACAAAGTTGACACTAGGTACACCTACCCTATTTATTTTAAAGGGAGAATCATTAATATAAACCCAATCATCTCGTATAAATGTAATATTTATGTTACTGTTCTAGAAAAATGTATTTAATGCAAGAGACAACTTTCACAATATGGTGATTATAAAAGTAATGTATTTTTATATTTTTATAATACCATTTTAACAATTCGTGACGACTTCGTCACAAAATTCTAAATTTCGTGACAGCATTTTGTCACGAAATCACAAATTCCCATGACCAAGTCGTCACGAAACTGTCAAATTGTTGTCACGAAATATTAAAAATAATTCCCTACGAAAATTGCCTACTTAGACCAGGTTCTTAAGTATTGATCTTTCCAACATCTAATTGGATGATTAAATATATTTAATGTACCATAAATTCATACTTGTTTCGTAATATGTCATCGTGTGATTTTTTGTTTAGTAGTTAGTTACCCAGAAGTACCACATTAACATACCAAACCAAACCAAACAAAATTCATTAAAATAAAAAATAAAAAGTAATAATTAATTTTAATGATCTATGACTATATCACGTACAATGGTCGTCTTTATTTTTTGTAGAGGAACATATGAGTTTGTTGCTTATTTACTTATTTTCAAATTGATCAAAATGTCGTATAGCAGGCTCTTAAACGTATATGAACTAAATCTATGTCGATCCCGCACGATTTTGTGGGAAAACATAATATTTCGTGACCAAGTCAAGAAATTCGTGACAACATTTTGACAATTTCGTGACGACATTTTAATATTTTTGTGACGACTTCGTCACGAAATTCTAAATTTTGTGACGATAGTTTGTCACGGAATCACAAATTCCCGTGACCAAGTCGTCACAAAATTGTCAAGATGTTGTCACGAAATATTTAAAAAAATCATTTAACTACGACTATTCCACTATTTTTCTTTTATTTTATCTAACTGTATTGTAAACTATCACTATGAATACAAAATAATTCAAATAAATTCGTGCCTCCTCATCAAACAATACTGATATTTTCAACATCTCATTTCAATAGTAAAATATCACTGTTTATATAATACATTTCAAATAAATTCGCGATAGTGTATGCGACCACATAAAAGTTCGATACAATATTGTCACGAAACTTAATATTAGGTCTCTCTGAGTTTGAAATCTTATGTTTCGTTACGAAGGATATCACTATTACTCAAAATTTGTGGTTACCGCCAATTTTTGACAAAACTCAGGTTATTTGAAAACGAAAAAACTTACCAGAACTTTGTTTGCTGGATTGAGTGAGACTCGAAACGCTGAAATTTCTAGGTTTTTATGTTATGGGTTTTGTATAATGCTCGAAATGCATAAGTTTATGCTTTGAGTTTTGTATGATGCGGGTGGGAAATGTGTTTCTGGATATGCCATTGACGGCGATTAACTAGCCATACGGAGAGGAAATATATATTTCTGGGAGAGGAAATATATGATTTCTGGGTATAACCATTGACAGAGATGACGAGAGAAAATATTATTTTTGAGTATAGTAATTGACGGAGATTACGAGGTCTAGTCGTCTATGTATCGTCATTTACGGAGATTACGAGGTGAGAGGAGAGAGACGAATTAGATTATGAAAGAGAAAGAGGAGATAGAAGATATTAAGCATGAGGGTATATTAGAGAATTATATTTTATCTCTCTTCTCGAACTCTTAGTTGAGTCTTTTTAAAATATATATATATATATATATATATATATATTTGGAACTCATCCTAATTTTACACATAGATGGTAATTTCTTCAATTATGTTGGTTGTATGATTTATTAAAAGAAATGGATAAGATAATATGATTGACACTAGCATGATTTCTTGATGAAAATTCTAAAACCAAATGGTGCATATGTAATATTGAGGTTCTACTCATATATATATATGTATATGGTGCAATGCCAAATGGTAAAGACAATATTTATCGGTGTGGCCCAACAATATACCATGTTTTTTGTGTTAATAACGCGTTAACTTCCAACTGAGTGTTTGTCTGTTTTCCATCTCGTCTTTCTGCTTGCTTTCTTGTTTTAGTTGTCAGCCACAAAAAATCCATTAGAAAGAAAGTAAGACACTCAATTAGTCGCTGTAATGATCTTCCACTATAATGATCTAGTATATTCTACATTTTTCTACTTCCTTATCATTATTATAATTATTATTGCCGTCGTATGTTTTTGTTTTGTTTTTTTTATTACTGCGAGTTTAGGCAACACGTGTTCCAGCATGTTCCAAAACTTATATTAAAATATTTTGTTGTGTGCACAATTTTTCATTTAAGTTGAAAAATGTAGTCAGACATTTAAGATATTAGAGCATCTCTAATTTATGACACATTTTATACTATTGTGATGACATGTATGACATCTCTCATTATTTTTGCACTAAAGTAAAAAAAAAGTTATGTTGTCATAATTGTTTTTTAGCACCGGTGCTAAATAAGTTGCTTTGATTATTTTATTACTTTATATTAATGTGATCTCAACCATCACCAACATTCTCTTTAATTAATTTATTTTTTTCTCAACTTTCATCTCTCACCAACTTCTCTCTCATTTCTCCCTCTCATGTCTCTTCGTGCACAACAACTACACAATTATAAATGAAAATAATAAACTGTATTGTGTGGTCTCAATTATAATAGTATATTTTGTCCAACTCTCAACTGTCAACAAACTCCAAACCGTACAAACACAAAAGAAAATTGAAAATATTAAATTATTATACAATAAAATAATATAAATTATTACTATATATATGACCATATGTCAACCTCAATAAAATTATATTCTCCTCCTCTCTCATACATATATTTTCTTAAAAAAGTCTCATATATTCCGTCCATATTACTATTTCATTCTTAAAAAAATGGATTCGTCAAACTCTTAAAATTATTATGAAAATATGAGTTTAGATGATATCTTAATCGCAGAATGTGCAGAAAAATTTGATGAAACATATTACAAACACGTCATTGTCGACGGTAGCTCAAGAAGACAACAAAGTAAGCGAGAGTAATTGGATCGGCGTCGTGAAGAAGGACATCAACGTTTTTTCGGTGATTACTTTTCGGATGACCCGGTGTACATGGAAGATCAATTTCGGAGAAGATTTCGAATGTGTAGACATGTATTCGGGCGCATTGTCCATGCCCTTGGTGCTCATTCGATGTATTTTCATATGCAAAGAGACGCGGTTGGGAGAAGAGGGCTTTCACCGCTACAAAAGTGCACTGCGGCTATTCGGATGTTGGCTTATGGAGCGCCTGCAGACTATGTTGATGAATATGTTCGAATTGGTGAAAGCACTATCATCGAATGTCTTGTCAATTTTGTTCGAGGAGTTAATGAAAATTTTGTTGAGGAATATTTGCGATAGTCCAACGCCAACGACGCTCATCGCTTACTTCATATGGGAGAAGCACGCGGATTTCCTAGCATGTTGGGAAGCATTGATTGTATACACTGGGAATGGAAGAATTATCATGTTACATGGAAAGGTCAATTCACACGAGGTGATTATGGTACTCTTAACAATTATGCTCGAAGCAGTCGCATCAGCAGATTTTTGGATTTGGCATGCATTTTTTGGTGTGCCTGGATCCAGTAATGATCTAAACGTATTGAATCAATGTCCATTGTTCACCGATATCTTACAAGGAAAAGCTCCACGAGTTCAATTTAATGTAAATAGTACGCAATACAACAACATATATTATCTACCAGATGACATATATTCAGAGTGGGCTACGTTTGTTAAGACTATCTCATTGCCGTAAGGAGAGAAAATAAAATTATTTGCGCGATTCCAGGAAGCGGTACGCAAAGATGTGGAGCGAGCGTTTGGAGTACTTAAATTTTGGCTCCCCTCCACAATCCACATCGCCATATGCCTACAAAACACCTCCTCGCCGAACACCATCAATACTTATATTTGAAAGTCAAACTACACCTATCGCGGAAGAGTTGGCAGCCACAGTGATGCAACAAGAAGAGCAGCCAAGACGTAGAGGAAAACAAAACGTAAAATGAAACCAAGAAGCAAGCATACTTCTCATTAGTGGATGGCTTAATACGTCTAAAGATGCCGTCATTAAAAATGACCAAACATCCACAAGTTTTTGGAATCGGATTGCCGACTAATTCAACAAAAATCGTGCCAAAAAAGAGCAACAAAGATCTGAAAAACAATGCAAAGATCATTGGACTAAAATGAAACAAAAGGTGGCACGTTTTAATGGGTGCCACAAACGAGTACAAGAAGCACGCCATAGTGGTTGGTCCGATGAGCAGATTAATGTATAGGTAAGAAAATAACAACTCTACTTTTATGCTTGATTATTGGTGGAGATTGTTGAAGGACGAACCTAAATGAGTGCAACCCACCAAAGAGAAGGTGCAAAGAGAACAAAAATTTCAGAACCAGGAGGTTACAGTTCATCGTCCAATCCAAAAAAGAGTAACGATGAAGTACATGAAGTTCGCCTGATCGGTCAAAAGGCGGCCAAGAGAAAGGAAAAAGGAAAACATAAATTAGATACTACTGGTGCATTTCTCGAAGCTCAAACGCGAAAAGCAGCAGCTCAAACGCGAAAAGCAGCAGCACTGGAAAAACTTGTGGAAATAAGAGAGACTACGAAACTAATGATCGTCTACCATAAAAAAATATTCATGCCCTTAATCGTCTAATGAAAATAATGATCGAGAGACTACGAAACTAAATGAATGATGTGTGTTGTGTATTTTCTACACACAATTCTTCTTTTTTTTTTTAGTTATAGGAGTTGTTTGTGTTCAATATTTTCATATCTTGAATTGTTGATTGATACACCTTAGTAATCATATTAAGTGCGGAAAATTATTAATTACACTAACAATAGCTAATTAATATTATGGTTACTCAACAAGATCTAATTTTACTTTATTAATTAATAACGAAAGCTTTCAAGCAACCGATAAATGAAATAAAAAAAGTTATCAGAAAACTTACAGATTTTGGATCTGCTACAGAACGTTCCAACATCATTGTGTGCTCCATCTTCAAGTTTTCACATCTTCGTGCGTCTTTTTGATTAAGTACTCGAGGATGACACCTTAGTCTTCCGAAATGTAATCTCTGAGACGAAGAATAAAAATGAGTGGACACATTCGATATCTCACTAGATCTCGAGACCAGGTGTTTCGGGATCTCACTCTAATTTCTAAGAATGGAATTACAAAATTGCGAGGGGAAAATATATATATATATATATATATATATATATATATATATATAGAGAGAGAGAGAGAGAGAGAGAGATGCGCACGGCCACGAGGGAGTGGGAGCCACGAATTTTCTTAATGAATTGAGTTAATTTTTACATTCTCATCACTCCCTATTTATAGTGGAAAGAAGGAAATCTTCTCTGAGAGATTTTTTCTCCTTATCGAAGATATTCTCTTCTTATGAGAGATATTCTCTCCTATGAGAGATATTCTCAACCAGTGAAACTACTTTTTCTCTCATCCATCAAATCATAATCTATGAGAGAGATTTTCTCTCCTTTAGTTAAGAGAAAATATTAGTAACAACCAATAGGCAATTTCCGTCCATGACACACGCCCAAGGGAAGGGTTTTTTGGTCACCCTAGGCCAAAACTCAATCCAAAAATTCCAAGGCCCAATTAAAATCCATTAATTATTTATTTACTTTATCCAACAATAGATATAAAAAAATTCTACTATAAATTTTTATTTAATTATGCGAATACCTTTTTTCCATAATTAATATTGTCAATCACCATACAGTAAGTGGGATGAATTATGGTAAACATTATTATACAAAAGTTTGTATCCGTTTTTATCATAGTTGCATCGGGACTATGGACCTAGTAGTAGAACCTTAACAAACTCGACGAAAAATACAATATAGTCCTACCTCTTTTTCATCGATTTGTCTAGTCTTGATCAATACTCCACCGTGTAATCTAAGACTGAACTCTTCTTTAATACTAGAATTATATTTACTCATCGTGACTAGTGTTCACTGATATTGTAAGTTCGTGATAAAGATCCTCCAGGTTCAACCCTGTCAAGAAAACTCAACTTTTCTGTATACTTCTCTTGATACATATCAGCCCTAAGATTATTGATTCCCCAGTGAAAGATTCTTTCGAACGTTATTTACTTCGAAAGTGCTAGAAATATATCGGTTATAGAATCAACCCTCAGGTAAGTGAACATTAATCTTCTTTAAGGAGGCTGCATTCAATATCTGTAAATCAATTCCCACTCGAATCATGCTATGAGAAAACTCCCAAGACATAAGATGTGATTAGCATGAATAGCCTTTTAACAAATGAGTCAAAGAGCTCACTAACATAACCCAGTGTACATGATCACTTCAGAATATAGATCAAGTCTCATTGTGACCATCAAAGTGGTCTCGGTTAGTGTGTTGTAACGGTCCTTAAACGACACATCTACACCAAGACCTGTTCGAGTCGTACACTTACCACAAGCGTAGAATGCTCTCACATAGTGATCAGCCTTCACCTATGTGTTCCACACATATGACTTTAGATATAGCTTTCCAGGCATATATCAGTCATCGGTCTAGTTTTAACTCACCGCCCGAACTCAGGTACCCATCTCGTGACTTAGTCTAATACGGAGGCTCTGGAAGATATTATATTGATTCTAATTATTTAAAATTCAAGCCACTAATCATATAATGCTGATAAAATAATTTTATTATCAAATTCAGTAATTATTTATTTTTTCTTCAAGTAGACAATATTCTTAATATTTATATCATTTCTATTGAGCACAATGTGCTTTAGAGTAGGTGACGTTTCACCGAATTGAGTTACTGTTTTTTGTTAATATACTTTATGCACTACTTTTATATATTTCATATATTGCAAAATAAACTATATTTTAATTGTTACATACACTCACTCTACTCGATGTACGACATAGTCTCTATTTAAACATTAATTTCAATGGTATCATAGCAATCACCCAAGTTCAAGTTGTGTTTCTTGTGTTCTTGACCATTTTTGTTTTTCGTAGATAATAACAAGAAATATGGATTCTTAATCTCCACAACGGCAAAACTTATGCACATTAAAAAGCTCGCGGATTCTTAATCTCCACAACGGGAAAACTTATGCACATTGAAAAGCTCGCGTCGGCACTTTTCCGAGTTTTTTGACAAGACTTGAAAATCTATTAACAATGAGTCCTCTCTTCCCACTTGCAAAAGATATAATAGGAATGCTAGTCTCATTGAAGGATAAGAAATAACGGTGTGGAAAATAACATTTTTAGGCACATCAGTACTTGTAAAAGTGCATATGTGGCTTCAAAGATCCTAAAAGTTTCTCATGGGTAAAATCTAAAGTGCATAACTAAAGACGAAAATTACTCACCATCACATTTGAATTTACGAATATGTTTGACGAAGAGACCATCTTTGAATTCAATTTTTGCATGTGAGACATTCCTAATGGTCTTTTTTTCATGGAGTCTTTTTCCAGAATGATCCTAAAATCTTTTCCCAATAGATTCATAATGAAATTTACACCATTAAAGAAGTGAATGAGTTCTCCAAAATGAAAATTGACCGGCTCATTGGGATCTATCAATTATCCCTTGGTAAACTTGAGAAGGAGAATAAAAGTGTGGCATTCCCATTTTCTATTTTTTATATCACAAGGAACATGTATTGGTAACGATAAAAATCTCTTAAGCGTCGTGGACATAATACAATCCCAATAGACTCAAAGAGATTTAGTGTCATATATGTGAAGGGTCATTCAAGTTAAAGCTCAATTTTTTTGAGGATACAGAAGAAAGCTTATAGTGCTTTTCTATCCATTGATGACTGTAGAGATTATAGTGCTTGTAATTAGATAAACAAGTATATTGCCTTTATTGATGTTCTTAATGATATTATTGCTAAATTCGCTATTGTTGCTAGCTAATTTAATCTTGTTGATATTTATTTTCCTATTGATGGTGAAAGTTAATGTGAAACTTACAAAGTTCTATACTATAAGAGAATTGAATAATCAATGGTTTTGTAGAATTAGAAATGAATAATTAAATCACTCGCAGTGGATAATACAAGAGACTGGGAGACTATACGTACCCAATGTGATGCATTTGAGTCATCTTCAGTGTAGTACTGATAAATTTAAAAATATATTTACTATTGGTAAGATGCAAAGAACATGCAGGGCTTAGCTACATTTATAGTGGTTTTAGCTCTTAGACCACTCTTGCTCCTTTCATTTAGAAGGGAAGTGTAATCATTTTATAAGACATGTTCTTTACTACATGTGGAACTCTACGAACCTCTTAAGTGTCAATGATGTGGTAATATTAACTAGACTATCATAGGTACCACAAAAGTAGTTGACTCGTGCGTTTTAAGATATATCATACATTCTCGTTGACCATCCTATTTTAGATCTGAGAGGTTTGTTGTCAAAAGTTCTCATTGGATATATCTTTATGGGCAAAATCTTCTCCAACATCAATTCTCTTATTAAAATGATAATTTTGTTCAGACTCGTAAATTTTGGAGAATTAAAGTTTACCCATGGAGACACCCTTCATATATCGACTCTCCTTATATAGCGACACCATAATTTGACTAAGTATTTTAGACCCCCACAATGACAACACCCCACGGTGACATCCCCATATGGCAACACCCCCACGGTGACATCCCAATATGGCAACACCCCTTCCCCCATGAAGACAACCCCCATACATCAACCCCTCATGGTAACACCCCATGGAGACACCCTTCATATATCGACTCTCCCTATATAGCGACACCATAATTTGACTAAGTATTTTAGACCCCCACAATGGCAACACCCCACGGTGACATCCCCATATGGCAACACCCCCTCCCCCATGGCGACATCCCCATATGGCAACACACCCCCCATGGAGACACATCTTATATGGCGACCCTTCTCATGACGATGACCCCCCCCCCCCCCCCCCCCTTCCCACATGACGACGTATCCCATGTCATCTCCTCACCAAATGACGACCTACCTAATACGCCACCAACTCGCTATATATACTCGACCTCAAACACAAAATATGAGTTTTAGCTTATCAAAGAAAAACCATACAATATTCTCTCCAAAGCCACTTTATTAAAGAGAAGCGTCTTTGAGAGTAAACCAAGAACACCAAGAGAAAACCAAATCATAAAAATATATAAAACATCACTATCAAAGACATTAATATTTCATCTTCTCTATACGAGTCTTCAAGAATTCGAGAAACCCATTTTCGTGTTTTACTCAATAATAGAAAATGTTGGCAGAGATGCCCACAAGAAGATTAATTATTTACATAGTGATGTAATATATAAATCTTTGTAAAGTCCTTATTAGAAGATTGTTTATTTACATATTGATGTAATATATAAATCTTTGTAATTTGCTTATTAAATGAATAAAAGTTGAAACGTTCATTCATTCCATTTTAGTTTGATTGAAAATTTATGATATTCAATAGTCTTATAGTCCTTAATCAAACCTAACGATGTATGAAGAGACAAATGTAGATTTGTGTGAACAAACTCTTCATGGTTTGACTAAACCGATATATTTGCAATCTAAAGATCAACGGACTATTGATCCCAGTATGATTGTTGGAAGAATCTAGGATGTGTAGAGAGTTAGGAACTCTGTAGTTCTTCCAGTGTATCTTTCAAAGATACTGAATTGACCAGTGCACCTTTAGAGACAATAGAAAAACAAACCATTTAACATCTTCTATCTCAAGGTCACTACGTATGAATCGCATCATGCTTACCTAAATCCTGAAATGAGACATGTCATTTCATAGCATTAATACTCTCATTTGAGAAAGTCAAATTCTAGGTCCAATGTGTGATCTAGACAAGGCCTATTGGTGAGATATTAAGTTACGAAGATGTCATGAACCAACTTTGTGAAGTTCTCATAGATATGGAATTCATGTACAAGATTGCTGAGATGAAATATATATCACATCATTCTTTATTACTTGAATTGTGAATAAATGAACTGCGCAGTATCCAAATTTAAGTAGTGATTTTATTTGGATGAAACAATGTGACTTGTTAGCTCTTCGTCAATACATTGTTTCTAACTTATTCACAAGTACTAAAGGAGTTGAGGAAATAACAACTAGAAGGGTAAAATGGTAATTTTATAAATCCCAACTAGTTGATGATATTCATGAAGGTAAACATAGATAACATTCAATGGATCTGCTCAATATAATTAAGTTGAACTTGAGTAGAAAATAAATTCATTTGAACCGAGAGATTCTCAGTGTCGACTCTTTAGTGGAGTCAGTCGACATTAAGCTAATACTCGGAGAAGGTTTGAGAACTTTTGAGTCCGAGTATAGAAGCTCAAGCTTTGTTCATTTGGATCCATAAGGTCACTATTACAGGTCATTAGAGTAGGATTGTTAAATTAGAAGCTAAGTCAAAATAAGTTCAAGTGTTGAACTAGACTTTTTCTCGGAAAATGTCTAAAGGGTATTTTTGTCCACAAGGACATAAAATGATGTGAATGTCAACATAAGATTTTGAATATTTTCATTTAATGAAAATATAAATTACTTTCTAAACCCGAAAAGTCGTTTAAGGAATTATGAAATTAATTTCGTTATTTGTGTCTTAAAACAAATTTCCTCACTAATGCATCAATATGGCCGGCCAAACAAAGAGGGAAAGGGGAAGGGAAAATCAAATATTGTGTCATGAATACATTATTCATTCATGAATGAATAATTGACCTTTATAGAGTTTTCCTTCTCCTATAAATAGAGCCTCACATAGAGATGTGAAGGTTAAACATTTTTCTTCTTCTCTCCCTATTGTGGCCGACTATCTCCCTCTCTCTCTCTAGAAACTGCTCTTCTTATTTTGCACATAAATTCACATTCAATCTAGAGAATTAGCTTATGATCCAAGAATTTTTCTTGGTTCATATGGTTTAATTGTGCCCACACACAAATACTTCCAAAACCTCTATAGACTCTTGTAATAGAAATCTTAGGTTTCTCCAGTTCATGATTAGGTGTGAAGGTGACGAGCGAGCCAAGGAGGACATACCTTTCTCGAGACGCTTCAAGATCAAGCGACAAAGAAAGGTTGGTATTCTAGTAAACTAAATAATGCTTTTAATATATAACATGTATATGCTTTTTCTAGGTTAGTAAAATTGTTTTACTTGAAAAATAAATTTTTAAATTCCGCCATTAATTTGATTAATGTTAAATTTTTCTTTAACCCTACACCTATTCCAACAAATGGTATCAGAGCTATGCTGCATAAACATGTACATGTTATTTAAAATCATTATAAAAAAATTGTTTTATAAATTTGCTTGAATAATGGTTTTTCAAAAGACTAGATCTTACAAAATTTTAATTTTTTGGTACGACCTCTAAAATTATTTTTTTGTTGATTTTTCACTTGGTATATATGCTATATAAATACATTAAAAAAAATTTAATTATTTTATGTTTACCATATTCAAAATCAATTTATTGACAAGTTTGAAAATTTGTGTACATAGTTTAAACTAGTTTTTTGCACTTTTAGTTTAAATTAGTTATTGAATGTTTTATATTATGTTTTTTATTTTATATTGTGTTTAATTATTAATATGTTATTATAACACACAATTGAAATCAAAACATACAATTAAAATGTTTTCAATAAACCTCTTTCTCTTTACACCTAGATCCGACGTACTTTTAATTTTTTTTTCAAATTTTGGAAAAATTGTTATGGCTCAATAAAATGGGCATAACTCTTTGCTCCGACTTTGAAAATTAGTGGTTCTTGAACCAAATTTAAGGTACGGATGTCAGCTATCCAATGCAATTGGTTTCACCTCAATCGGATACCGGATGTGTCATTTATGACCTTTTAAGTCCGAGGTGTACGGCAGTCCGCGAATCTAGATTTTTTAATCCGGATTTTGCGACTCCTAGCTTTCTCCCGTCTTCCGACGTTCTCGCGCTCAACCACCATGAAGGCGCCTTGAAGGAAGATGTCATGAAGATATATATTTATATATATATATATATATATACATATTAGTTTTACGAGATTTTTTAATCTCAAAAACTTTCAAGTGAAAAAGTGACGATTTATTAATCGCACACACTTTTCTTAGGAAAAATAAATTAATAGACAAAAAAATCCGAGTATGTTCCTTGTGCCTTAGTGCATTAACACTGCTCTCCCCTCACAAATATCAATTTTAGGGTTCTTTTTTTTCTAGTGATCCACTCTCTCTCTCTTTGCTAATGGAAACATGTTTCCTATATGTACAACAGTAGACGTGCCATTTTTCCAAAAATGAAGTGGGAGGATTGCATTTTTCCTAAAAACTAAGTGGGAGGGTTGTACTTATTGTTTGCAACCCGCGATCCCCAACACTAATGTGAATTCCACATGTCGCCGGACTAAGAGTCACCCTCGTGGCCCTCTCTTAAATGAGAGTACTCATAGACGCATTGCTCCTAACATTGCTTTTATAGCTACGTTCAAAAGTGAAACAATGAGACAAGGCCTCCCCTCGGCGGATTGTTTTCAAAGTAGATCTTGTTGAACTAAGTTATTGGTTACACACTTAGACTCAAACTCTAGTAATCCTCCCTCGATGCCCTGCGAAAACTTTTGAGTGATCAAACATTTTTAAGGTGGCTAGTAAAACACTGATGTATTGACATCATGACTATGCATTAATGATGTGTCATTTACTTATGAAAGGCGACTCTTTGCGGCCTTCCCTCGAAGGAGTAAAGTGTCATTTCGTTCATAACACCTTTGGATTTTTCCTTGTCTAAATAAAATTAAACTTAAAATCCTAAACAAAAGACTAATCGTAAATTGTTTCAACTTTTCAGCAATGTCTCTAAACCCCCTCTCTACTATCTTTTCCTCGAATAAACTGGAAGGTGATAACTACGTAGATTGGAAACGTAACCTAGACATTGTCCTTACTGTGGACAAGCACAAGTGGGTACTCACCACCCCATGTCCTCCTGAGACGAATGATGATTCGACCCAAGAGGACAAGGATGCCCTTGCAGCCTGGCTCAGATCGGATGAGATTGCGAGATGCTGTATTTTAGCATCGATGAACAATGTGTTGCAACAACAACATCGTGATGTTGGGTCAGCCTATGAAATGCTCTACAATCTCCAGGAGATGTTTGGAGGGCAAGGGCGTCAGGCTAGGCAACAAGCGGTACGACAGTTTATGAACTGTCGTATGAAAGCAGGGACTCCCGTTAGAGAACATATGATGCTGATCATAAGCTATCTTAACGAGATGGAAATCCTTGGATCTGAGATTGATGGAGAAACCAAGATAGATATGATCTTGGAAACTCTCCCTGAATCTTTTGATACTTTCAAGCTGAATTACTCCATGAATAAGCTTGGGTACACTGTTACCGAGCTAATGAAGGAGCTTCACACCGCTGAGGGACTCTTAAACAAAAAGAGGACTACTGGAGAAGCTCATGCTACTGAGCACAGAGTCTCCACCTCTGGACCTAAGAAGAGATCTCATAGAGCCGACAAGAAGAACCCTAGCAAGGTTCAGAAGAAGAAGATGCCTCGGAGTGCAAAGGTGGACAAGTCGAAGGACAACTGCCACCATTGCAATGAACCCGTACATTGGCGTAGGAACTGTCCTACCTACCTCAAGGCTAAAGGGAAAGGTTTGTACTTATTATCGAAGCTTGTTTAGTAGCTGATAATATATCATCATGGATTATTGACTCCGCTGCTACTAACCAAATTTGTTGTTCCTTGAATGGGTTCAGGAAAAGCAAAAGCTTAGAGGATGGCGACTTTTGCTTCAAGTGGGGTGATGGGAGCTTGGTGTCTACTAAGGCTGTGGGATCCGTGATACTGTCTTTCGAAGACATAACTTTAAATATAAATAATGTGTATTATGTTCCTTTCTTTGGGAAAAACTTAATATATGTAGCTCAAATTGTTGAGCAGAATTATTATTTAAAGTTTATTGATAATGGAATTCGTATTACTTTTTCCAATTCATTTGTCACTGATGCATGTTTAAAGAATGGTTTATACTCTCTTTATCCTACACAACCTTTGCTATTAGACACAGAAATAGATAATGATCTAATTAGGGAACCCAAGAGGATCAAACCTAATGACTCCTCTGATATGATAAAATCAACATATCTCTGGCACTTAAGACTTAGTCATATTAGTCTAGATAGGATTAGGAGACTTGTGAAGGATGGTCCACTCAAAGCCTATGAAATAGGCTCACTGCCGACTTCTGAATCCTGTTTAGAAAGAAAAATGACCAAACGATCTTTCTTTGATAAAGGTCGAAGAGCCACTGAGCTGCTAGACCTAATGCATTCTGATGTATGTGGTCCGCTCAGAATTCTGGCACAGGGAGGATACGAATACTTCGTTACCTTTACCGATGATTACTCAAGATATGGATTTGTCTTTTTGCTCAAACACAAATCCGAAACCTTTAACGTATTTAAGGTCTTTCGGGCTTTAGTGGAAAAGCAGACTGGCAAACAGATCAAAACCCTTCGATCTGATCGAGGTGGTGAGTACTTGTCTGAAGAGTTCGATGACTTTCTTAAAGAAGAAGGTATCGCTTCTCAGTTTGCAGCACCTGGCACACCTCAACAAAACGGACTGTCAGAGAGAATGAATCGAACTTTGATGGATATGGTTAGATCAGATGAGTTACTCATCACTCCCTAATTCCTTTTAGGGATATGCCCTCGAAACTGCCGCATACATTCTGAACCAAGTTCCGTCTAAGACGGTCCCTAGTACTCCTTATGAACGATGGACTGGGCATAAAGCTAGTTTAAGCCACATCAGAATTTGGGGATGCCCTGCACATGTGCTAAGGCAAAAGACTAGCAAGTTGGCTAGTAGGTCAGAATTATGTGTATTTGTTGGATATCCAAACGAAACCAAAGGTTTCACATTCTATATTCCCGAGGATGACAAAACGTTTGTCAGCACTAATGCTCGTTTCCTTGAGGAGGACTATATGAAAAATACGAAACCTAGAAGAAAAATTGTGCTTGAAGAAAAGTTGGGTGAGGAAGCTTCTACCTCATCTGTAAGAACTGTTCTTACCCCAACTGAAATGCAACCTTTCAATTCAGAATCTCGTCAAGTAGTACTTCGACGTAGTCGGAGGGTTTCTGAAAAACCCGACAGGTACATGTCTTATGGCGATACTCTCGTAGCCGTCGCTGACATGGATGACCCTGTTTCCTACAGCCAAGCTATGGTTGCTTCTGAATCAAACCTTTGGCCTAATGCCATGAAAGTTGAGATGCATTCGATGTATGTCAACAAAGTCTGGAATCTTGTAGACCTACCTGAAGGGGTTAAACCTGTAGGGTGTAAGTGGATCTATAAGAAGAAAAGGGGTCCGGATGGAAACGTTGAGACGTTCAAAGCGCGACTAGTGGCTAAGGGTTATACCCAAAAGGAAGGTATCGATTATGAAGAAACCTTCGCGCCAGTCGCAATGCTCAAATCCATCCGTATACTTCTATCCATAGCTGCTGCTCTTGATTATGAGATCTGGCAGATGGATGTCAAAACTGCCTTTTTCATGGCTCAGCCAGACGGTTTCGTGGAAAATGATCAAGATAACAAAGTTTGTGAATTGCTGAAATCCATTTATGGATTAAAGCAAGTATCTAGATCATGGAATATCATATTCGATGATACTGTTAAAAGCTTCGGTTTTGAATAGTCAATAGATGAACCTTGTGTCTATTAATTGATACACGAGGGTAAGGTTGTGTTTCTGGTATTATATGTCGATGATATACTACTCATTGGGAATGATATTGGTAAATTATATGAGGTTAAAATCTGGTTAGCCAAACAGTTTGATATGAATGATCTAGGGGAAGCTGCATACATTCTGGGGATTCAGATCTTTCGAGATCGAAAGAACTGGACCTTGTCTCTCTCCCAAGCATCTTATATAGATAAGGTGATGGATCGCTTTCCCATGCAGAACTCCAAGAGGGGTGAAAACCCCTTTAGACATGGAGTCTCACTCTCTAAGGACCAGTCTCCAAAGACTGCATAAGAGATTGAGGACATGAGAAAAGTTCCCTATGCTTCCGCCGTAGGAAGTCTCATGTATGCTATGCTGTGCACTAGACCGGATATATATTTCGAAGTTGGCGTAGTTAGCCGTTTCCAATCAAATCATGGACTCGAGCACTGGGTTGCTGTTAAGCATGTTCTTAAGTATCTTAGGAATACTAGGAACTTGATGCTTACATATTCAGGTACTGACCTGACTATGACGGGGTATACTGATTCCGACTTTTAGGCGGATAAGGATTCCAGGAAATCCACTTCAGGATCTGTGTTCATCCTGAACGGTGGATCTGTTGTTTGGAGGAGTATCAAGCAATCTTGCATTGCTGACTCCACCATGGAAGCAGAATATGTGGCTGCTTGTGAAGCATCCAAAGAGGCTGTATGGCTTAGAAAATTCCTTAAGTATTTGGAAGTTGTTTCAAATGCAACGAGCCTATGACACTTTATTGTGATAATAGTGGGGCTGTTGCTAACTCAAAGGAACCTAGAAGCCATAAGCGCTCTAAGCATATTGAGAGGAAATACCATTTGATTAGAGAGATCGTGCAGCGTGGAGACGTGGAGGTGAAGAAGATCTCAACGGTGGACAACCTTGCAGATCCTTTCACCAAGGTCGTATCCAACAAGATCTTCGACCAACATGGAGACGGATTAGGCACGACGGACTAATCTCATCTTCTTAGAGTCAAGTGGGAGTTTGTTAGCACAGATGCCCACAAGAAGATTGTTTATTTACATATTGATGTAATATATAAATCTTTGTAAAGTCCTTATTAGAAGATTGTTTATTTACATATTGATGTAATATATAAATCTTTGTAATTTGCTGATTAAATTAATAAAAGTTGAAACGTTCATTCATTCATTTTTAGTTTGATTGAAGATTTATGATATTCAATAGTCTTATTGTCCTTAATCAAACCTAGCAATGTATGAAGAGACAAATGTAGATTTCGTGAACAAACTCTTCATGGTTTGACTAAAACGATATATTCGCAATCTAAAGATCAACGGACTATTGATCCCAGTATGATTGTTGGAAGAATCTAGGATGTCTGGTTACGAGGCATAGAGAGTTAGGAACTTTATAGTTCTTCCAGTGTATCTTTCAAAGATACTGAATTGACCAGTGCACCTTTAGAGACAATAGAAAAACAAACCATTTAACATCTTCTATCTCAAGGTCACTACGTATGAATCGCATCATGCTTACCTAAATCCTGAAATGAGACATGTCATTTCATAGCATTAATACTCTCATTTGAGAAAGTCAAATTCTAGGTCCAATGTGTGATCTAGACAAGGCCTATTGGTGAGATATTAAGTTACGAAGATGTCATGAACCAACTTTGTGAAGTTCTCATAGATATGGAATTCATGTACAAGATTGCTGAGATGAAATATATATCACATCATTCTTTATTACTTGAATTGTGAATAAATGAACTGCGCAGTATCCAAATTTAAGTAGTGATTTTATTTGGATGAAACAATGTGACTTGTTAGCTCTTCATCAATACATTGTTTCTAACTTATTCACAAGTACTAAAGGAGTTGAGGAAATAACAACTAGAAGGGTAAAATGGTAATTTTATAAATCCCAACTAGTTGATGATATTCATGAAGGTAAACATAGATAACATTCAATGGATCTGCTCAATATAATTAAGTTGAACTTGAGTAGAAAATAAATTCATTTGAACCGAGAGATTCTCAGTGTCGACTCTTTAGTGGAGTCAGTCGACATTAAGCTAATACTCGGAGAAGGTTTGAGAACTTTTGAGTCCGAGTATAGAAGCTCAAGCTTTGTTCATTTGGATCCATAAGATCACTATTACAGGTCATTAGAGTAGGATTGTTAAATTAGAAGCTAAGTCAAAATAAGTTCAAGTGTTGAACTAGACTTTTTCTCGGAAAATGTCTAAAGGGTATTTTTGTCCACAAGGACATAAAATGATGTGAATGTCAACATAAGATTTTGAATATTTTCATTTAATGAAAATATAAATTACTTTCTAAACCCGAAAAGTCGTTTAAGGAATTATGAAATTAATTTCGTTATTTGTGTCTTAAAACAAATTTCCTCACTAATGCATTAATATGGCCGGCCAAACAAAGAGGGAAAGGGGAAGGGAAAATCAAATATTGTGTCATGAATACATTATTCATTCATGAATGAATAATTGACCTTTATAGATTTTTCCTTCTCCTATAAATAGAGCCTCACATAGAGATGTGAAGGTTAAGCATTTTTCTTCTTCTCTCCCTATTGTGGCCGACTATCTCCCTCTCTCTCTCTAGAAATTGCTCTTCTTATTTTGCACCTATTCACATTCAATCTAGAGAATCAGCTTATGATCCAAGTATTGTTCTTGGTTCATATGGTTTAATTGTGCCCACACACAAATCCTTCCAAAACCTCTATAGACTCTTGTAATAGAAATCTTAGGTTTCTCGAGTTCAAGATTAGGTGTGAAGGTGACGAGAGAGCCAAGGAGGATCTACCTTTCTCGAGACGCTTCAAGATCAAGTTACAAAGAAAGGTTGGTATTCTAGTAAACTAAATAATGCTTTTAATGTATAACATGTATATGTTTTTTCTAGGTTAGCAAAATTGTTTTACTTGAAAAAGAAATTTTTAAATTCCGCCATTAATTTGATTAAAGTTAAATTTTTCTTTAACCCTAGACCTATTCCAACAGAAAAATCTCTTAACTTGTCCCACAGATCAGAAAAAACGTGACCGAACCCGCGCACAACACGTGTGCACAAATGTTGATCTAAAATATGACTTAACGAGAAGTATTAGTGAACTACGTGATCATGACCTCATTGTTAACTTTACTTGTTATGAATGTATTATATCCAATAAGCAATAGGTTGAGCTTAGGAAAATAGACAGATCTCTTGATAATTTATATATAGTCCCCAACCAAAGATTGCATGAATCTATCTTGTCTCATTTCCAAAGGAGAAGAAGTCGTGATGTGGCACAAAAAACTTGGCCATTCGAATATGAGAAGCATGAAAATGGTAATATATGAGAACCCTATTGCAGATATTCTTGAGCTAAATGTTCAAGAAGGAAAAGTTTGATAATCATCAAGCTGGAAAACATGACAAGATGTCGTAGAAAATGGTGCAACGTTTATCTCTTGTGTTCTTAGTGTACTTCGCATGGATCTAATGGGCTTAATGTAAGTGAAAATCATTACCAGAAAAAAAATGTATTTGTTTGTGTTGATAATTATAGTTGATTGAATTTGTGAAAAGTTTGACATGTTTGGTATGTTTTGTGATATTTCGAGTTTTCTTTACAACGTTTTCAACTTGCATATCTTTATTTGAAATATTTCTATATCATTGAGACATTTTAGGTACATCACACTGAAAATTAGTTTGTAGACTTATAAAAAATCTATTTTAGGAAAATATTTATTCGAACCCAATTTTCTATTTTAATTTTTTTTACTCAAAATAAAAGGTCAACGTTTAAGTTCGATAAGAACTCATGTCCTGATATATTTAGTTTCATATTTCATGAATCAATTTCAGAAAATCAATTTTAACATATTTGTTATTGATTGTAATCAAGAATCTAAACATTCTTATATTATGAAATATTTGCACGTTCTAGCGATGGTGCACTTTTCAAAGAGTTTTGTGGGACAAAACGCAACTGAGATATAGTGTAGGATGGTGATAATAAGACAAAAATGTTCTCTTGAAAGTTGTTGTTTAAAGAGAAAATGCTCAAAGTACCACTATTTGTTATTCATTTTTCCAAAATTCACCCAAACATAATTTTTTCCAAAATACAAGTAAATTTTATGAGAAAATACGAAATACCCTTTAAAAAAAATAAAACTAACACAAATGTCTTACATTATACTACCGGCTAAAAAAATTAAGAAAAAAATTAAAAAATTAAAAAAATTAAACTTTTTAAGGGTGGAGTAGTTTTTACTTTTTTAAGTTAATTTTTTTTAAAAAAATAGATAATCACCGGTTAATATGAATATGGAGTAAAATGAAAAGAAATTGTTTTAGGGGTATTTTAGACTTTTGTAGTGGCATTTTGGGAAAAAATTAATTTTAGTGGATTTTGGGAAAACCAATTATAAATGGTGGTACTTTGGGCAATTTCTCTTGTTTAAATTGTTTGTTGTGCAAGAGAGATCAACAGTGTATCATGAGAATATCTTGTCGAAAATATGATCTATCTTACCAGGAATATTATCAACAACAAAGGAGCAATAAGGCTAATATCTTAATAGCCACCATAATATAAAAACATAACTTAAATTTCATTTAATTAACTAAATTAATTGTTCAGAGAATTATTTAACAACAGAATTTATTTAATTAATCTTAAATTGCACTACTACAAATTTGGTCTACTTATACGGACGACTTTTAGATGCGACTTATCGTATTGAACTTCAGTATTTTGAATTTTTTTTGTTTTATCCTTATAAATAGTTTTATATGCGATTTGTCGCATCCAAAAGTCTCGTGTCGTTCTTCGGATGTGACATTGTCGCATCTAGAAGTCCTCAAAAATTAGGCGGGTCTACTTTCTCCTCGTTTTCATCAATTTAAAGATGTGGTTATTTTTTTATTATTTTTTTACTTTTAGGCGCGACCCTATCGCATCTAATATTTCACAAAAATTAGGGAGGCCAACTTTCCCGCCTTTTTATATCTTAATTGACGTGGCATTTTGGTTTTTTTTTTATACTTTTAGATGCGATTTTGTTGCATTTGAAGGTTGCATCAGGTGCGACTTGTCACATCTGAAGGCTACATCGGATGCGACAAAGTCGCAGTTAAATTTTAGGTTTTTAGTTTAAAATAGATCGCCTCTTTCCCTTCTCTTTCAAGTTTCATTTTTCTATGCGACTTCTTCTGCGATTTTCTCCTCCGTCCCTTGTTATTTTCTCACCGGCTCTCTCCTCCGTCCTCACGATCAACCCACGAAGTCTCTGCGTTTGACCGGCTCCCTCCTCCGTCCTCCTACGACCACTGTCCGGCCGGCCCCGCGACGGCGTCTCTGACCAGCTGAAAACGACCTTGCTCCCAATTCCGGTAAGTCCTCTTTCTATTTCTCTCTTTCATTACGTTGGCCCTGCCTCCTCCCTGTGAAAGCTCAATTTAGGCTATTTTGTTTGACTGAAAGCGCGATTGACATTGAAGGAGACTCGTCTTTGTGACTCGCCCACCTGCACGCGTTGCTGCGACCGGGAAGTACGTCGGCCCTGCCTCTCTCCTTTACGAAGCCCCGACATTTCCACCGAGAGGTACGTTGTAAATTTTAATCTTTCTGTTTGTTTTATTTTTTGGGGATTAATTATTATACTCACATAAATATTAAACTTAGGATTTTTTAGACTCTTATAGATCCGTGCGTATAATTTGTTGTGACTTAGATTTTCATATTAGATCTCTATGTTACGTGTTTAGGGATTAACTATTATACTCACTTTCACGCTTACAATCGTCGTCTCCGATCCGAATATCGTCCAACTCATTTCAGCCCCGACTCTACATTAGATAATTAAATTTAAATGTTGTTAAATTATTTAGTCAATTTTAAATGTGTTTAGTTCATTGAATTTTAATCATGTTTAGCTAATAGAAACTTTTAAATATGTTTAATTAATTGAAATCGTTAAATATGCTTAGTTAATAAAAGTTGTATACAAATGTTAGTTAATATAAATTTGTAAATATGTCTAATGAAATAAAATCATTTAATATATCTAGTAACTAGAATTGTATGAATATGTTTAGTTAATTATAATATTTCAATATGTTTATTTATATGAAATCGTTGTATATGTTTAGTTAATTGATAAAGTGTATGTTTAATTAATTAACATTGTTTAATATGCTTAGGTAATTGACATTGTTTAATACGTTTAGTTAATTATGATTGTTTTATATGTTTAGTACATTGGTTGTTATTAGGGATGATAGATTATGTTGTGAATGATAAGTATAGAATAATTTTGTTCGTAGTTTAGTTGTACGAGTATTAAATTGCAGGTTTGGTTTTTTCATATTATAAGGGAAACTTTGTCGAAATTTTTTTAACATTTTTTAAATTCTTTAGTTTACTCTCAAATTAATTTATACAATCAAACAAAATAAAGTTTTATATTATATATCTTGAAAAAATTTCCGACATTCGATAAAAATTTGCAACTCTAATAATCCTTTTTTTATTCAGCGAAATGTCGAATCCAAGTAGGGATTTGATTACAAAGAATGAACGGTTGATCTTGGAATATAGGTCTAGCGTTAGAGAATTTATTCGAGTGGCAAGAACGTTTTCGAACATGTATAATCTATACCAATGTCCTTGCAAATCTTGCAACAACATGGTATGACATGACATCAGCGTCTTAAGTCGTCTTCTCTAGGACAAAAGTTTTACTCCGGGGTACACTGAATGGTATTATCACGGCGAGCGTCGACGTTATGTTTTCCAAAATGTAGTACAAGTACCTGAACTTGATCAGCAAGGAGTTGGAGGATTACACGCTGTGGTGAACGATATCATGGACCACGACGAATTTGACGAATTTCTTGATTCGACCCCGAGCGAAGTGCGTGCAGATGAGAAAGTAGAAGATTTGTTCTCGGATCTAAAGGTGGAATTGTATCCTGGATGCAAATAATTTTTGTGTTTGTCGTTCTTGGTCTCGTTGATGCACATCAAAGTGACGAACCATTAGACAAACAATTTGTTTACCGAACTCTTACAGGTTTTGAGGAACGCACATACCGTGGGTAATCGTATTCCGAAAAAACACTATGAAGCGAAAGAAAAACTTAAGAATTTTGGAATGGGGTACGAGATGATCGATGTTTGCACTAACGATTGTCAAATGGAGAAGATGCAACGCGAACTCCACATGATGAACCAAAATCCAACTCCGAGCCAACCGTCTCCCATAGAGCAACAGTTCACACCCCCGCCAACTGTAAGACGTGACGATCAGACGCCGGGTTCTGCAAAGTTTCAGAGAGACCGTTCGAGCGGAGAAGGGACAAGAGGCGGAAGAACCAAAGGCGGAAGAGAATCGTCGAAAATGGAAAAGTGGTTTAAGTCTAGAAAGAAGAATTGACGTTTTTACGTTTGTAATGGTTCTTTGAATATTAATGTTTTTTATGTTTACGTTTTCTACTTCGTACTTTAAAACACTTTGAATTATGTTAAAATTAAATCCATGTTTTAATTTTATTTTATTTATGTCGATTTAGTATTACACTAATTTCTTATTTAGTCTTATTTTTATTTACGTCAAATTATTTAAATTAATTGTTTATTTATTTATTTAACCTTTGGATACGAAAAAGTCGCAACCAATAACGTGGCAGAGAGTATTGGATGCGACATAGTCGCATCCAAAGGCCGAGAAACAAAAATTTTGTACTTTTTTTTTTTTGCGAGTACACGTTTAGATACGACTAGTCGCATCGGATACTTTTGGCGCGCAGACCTTTGGATGCGACTATGTAGCATCTGAATGTCGTTTACTCTCAATTTTAACGTTTTACTTTTGTCGAATTTAGACATCGCATCAAAATTATTGTGTCTGATGATGAAGAGTATTGGATGCGATTAGTCGCATCCGATAGCTTTAACTACAACTATCTGGATGCGACGTAGTTGCATCCGAAGTCGCATCTAAAAAGTCGATTTAGATGTGACTTTTGGTCTTTAGATGCGACAAAATATCGCATCTAAAGGCTATTTATGTACTAGTGTTGGATGTGCTATTTTTGTAATGAAATAGAATTTGTGCTAAATTCTTGATAAAATGTAAATGATTGGCTAGTTACTAAAAATATTGGGACAAAAAAATTTAGACTATATGTTAATAAATATAAACTTAACTTAATAATTTAAAAAACATTTAAAATACTTAGTTGCAACAAAATGTTCTTAAGTATTTACTCAGTTCTTGCTGAAAAATTTTATCCAACTTTTAACTACGTTTTATTCTCTGACAAGACCCCACGAATGCAGAGTGTAAGAAATATATACTAAAAAAAAGTAATGCACATGATTCTTTTGTATACCACATTTGGCCTTTTCGAGGTGCCTCCATAGGATCTTTCAGAAACTGGTAAACAGTTAACATTGTTCATCTTATTGTCCACCTCTAGTTCGGCCAAATGTTTTCAGGCTATATGTGTTTTGGAGTGTTGCAAGGCTTGACCAAAAAGCATATTAAGACTTTTGTGGCCTTATAATACCGACTGATTCTGGTCAAAGAAAAGAGATATCATGAAAAAGAGTGATCGGGACCACTTAAAAGAGGTTCATGTAACAAGTATAATAATAAGAACGTAAGGACTACCTTCTATTTGATATATTGTATAGTCACCACCAGTTATCTTGAATACGAAGTTACTGATGATTACATATTCCAAGCTATGATTATCAGCTGGGAATTTAGGACAACATGCAATGAACTTGCATGCATGTTTTGTTGAATGAATAGCTTTACTCGTTTGGCATATTGCAGTCGACAGTAATATGTTCATGACATGTTGTCGTTTTACTTGGAAAGACACAAATATATATGTTTGAGCTTTGGGGAGATATCAATGAATGGAAGACATGTAGTCGAAGAAGCTAGGTATTACATTAGCATCATTATACAAAACCAAAAGGAACTACAGCGACAAATTTCGCTAAATAGAAATGTTAATGTTAGTCTATGTACGTTATAATTTTCTTTTTTTTTCTGTTAAATTCTATTTAAAACACGAAACAAGTTTGGCATAGAAAATCTAGTCATCCGGGATAGTTTCCTTGTTGCGAAGCAAATATGATGCACTTTTGTGCTTATCGTCAGCCAAATAAGACTCCTTCGAGTTGAGATTCATGATGAAGAACCACTTGGAGATTCATCGAAATCATCTCCACTTGATATGGCTGCCTAAGAATCATTAGGATAGCACCGATAAACATGAAATGCTCTGCTACGTGGTGGCGGATAGGAAATCAATCACCTTCACAACCTGACATTGACCCGGAAAATAAGCATGGCATTGAGCAGATTGATGTTGGAATTTTATATGCATCTAATGTGAGCATTTAACGTGTGTATATAATTTACGTTTAAAGCTCAAGCTCATATGCGTCTTTATAATACAAACCCTTGTGGATAGAATGTAAACCGGAAAAGTCTTGCATTGATTGACAACAAGAATTATTGTAGTGTTTATAAGAGATATTTTGATATGCTAGTTTAAACATGTGGTTGAGTTAAGAGTATGCCATGTGAAATGTGAAAGTGAAGTGGCGAGATTATGCCATTTTTCACAGTCACCCACGATCATCGTTGATGTTGCAACCGGTGACTCGGGCTCAGGCATAAAGGTTTTAGTGGAGAACTTGAGGACCTTAGCGTGGGATCCGGACATCGGTCTCTCTTGCGTCGATTCTAGCCTCAGAGTCAGGCCTTCAGCTACTAGTCGTTGGAATGAGCGGTTAGAGAAATTGAGGAGTGATTTTGCATCCCAGAAGAGTGACACATTGTTTTGATAATAACCATCGTTTCTGAAGGGTCATAATTTGTATAAATGACAGTTTTCCCTTTCTCATCGATCTCATGTTCCAAAAACCCTCTCTATTTCTTTCCACGAACGTGTTCTTGCTTACGATTAGAATCTCACTATGTCTTGTGATTTTCCGCAAAAGACTTGTCTTGTCATGGGTGTTCTTGCGTTGAGACTCTACGACGTTTTTTATTCAATTCTTGTTATAATTTTTCTAATTAAGAGTGCTAATAAGGCTCGAGGGGAACAGAAAAGAGACAAATATCAACCCGGCACTACAAACAAAGTAGACATGTCAAGTTAAAGCCATGAAGACCAAACTCAACGCATAAAGACGTTCTTCCTCCGTGGAAACTGCCCACAAGTAGCGATCATTGCCTATTTGAGAGCATACATTAATGTCGAGGATGAGATCGTAGAGGAAACCCTGAGGAACTATTTCCGTCTCAGCCGGGAAGATCTCGAGTCGCCGTGGAGGGTTTGTGCGAGCGAGATCAGCCATTTGTCACAACCTCCCTCAGCTCAGACCTGGTGAATCGGGCTCTTTCAGTCTCGTCATTTTTCACTCTTGGCCAACAATTGTCCTTATTAATCTACATTATAAAATTCTATAGTTTTCCTACGAGCACTGCTCCAATAAATTCCTACATAAAACTTACTCATCTTCAGCTCAGACCTGGAAATGCTCATTATGGAAGACGGAAAGAAAGTCTACCTTTTTGGGGAGGACCTATTTCTACAAGACTATGTTGTTGTTCTTGGTACCCATCCATTTGAAAATGGGACTCCGAGTTTAAGGTAACATGAATCATATGATATGACACAATACTATTGCTCTAAACATGGCATTTTTCTGGTAAAAAAGGCATCGGATTGTGGTGGTCAGAAAGAGCTCTACATGAATATGCCTTAAATCTTGTTAATATTTATGGCTATCTTATTACCTCTATTGTGTTCGAATTGATTGCAAGCTATTGCAATAAAATGGTCAACGGAATCTTATCCGACATTCTCAGCTACGTCATGGTATGAGCTTCCCTTAATGTCACATGTCCCTTGATTTATCATATAAACCAGCCCAATAAATAAAGTAGTAGTAGGTACATTTCATTAAACCCTTGATGTTACTATCTTCTTTTTGTCTATTAGTCACTCTAGTTTTCCAAGGAGTTAACACATCCATGTCACGAGTAAATCCAGTGATAAGAATACCAATAGGTCGAATTTGTTGCATATAAAATAATAAGGTTTTTCGAGAAAAATAAATACCTGATAAGCTTTCACTGTCAATGATATGGACGTTAGAACAAACAAGAGGGTTTTATTTCTTGCCTCAAATCTTAGGGCACTTAGTACCCATTGGGAGATGCACCTAGTAACTCCAATGCATAGTAATTTAGTTGCAAAAAGATTACACGAATGACATTTATTGTTGCTTATTTATTGAAGTAAATATTTAAAAACATAGAGTAAACTAGGCCTTGTTGCTCTTTATGTTTCTTTAATTTTGTGAGAACCCTGCAATGCATATCCACACAGTGCATAATGCATATGAATCTAAATTATAAATTTTTAACAATAAAATAAGATTAAAATAGAATTACGGTGGGCAACTTATATAAATCAACTTGTATATATTACTTTTATAATGTTGTAAATATTACTATTGTAATGCTCTTATATTCTTTCAAGGGAAACAAGGAAAGGAAAAACAGAAGTATTCACACTAAAAAATGATGTTTAACGCGTAATTGTATAAAATCTAATTCAACTAACCCCGTCATCAGCAAACATGATGATCACTCAGGCGCGAATCGGAACTCGCATCACCCTCCAATCCTCTGGCTTTAGAATCGTCGACGTAATTCTGATAGATATAGGAAGCGAAGCCCCAAAAGGCCATGAGCATGGCAACGATCTTGACCCCGTTCATGGAGTCGTGAAAAACAATGACAGCAGCGATTGGCGTGACGGCCAACGAGAGAGTGCTTATGACGTTGGAGAACAGCGAAGAGACCACAAAGACGAGCCCCACGACCCCGACCGAGCACACCTGCCACGCCAAGGCCGTCCCCACCAGAGTCGCCACGTAAGCAGAGCCTCCGAACTCGTGGGCCTCGGCCCGCAGGGTCTTGTACTCCCCGCTGGCGAAGAGGCCGACGAGGGAGACGCAAGTCGCGACCAGGGAGGTGAAGATCTGCATCTCGAGCACCACGGAGAACGTCTCCCTCTTCAGAACCTTCTGGAAGCTGAGCTGCATCAAGGAGAGGGTGAGGGAGTAGAGAGCGGAGGCCGCAAGGGAGGCCGCGAACCCGAGGATGTACTTCCCTCTCGAGACGCGATCGGGGCCGTCGGAATCCTCGTTGACGGCGATCAGGGCCGTCGAGAGGGAGAGGACCACCACGGAGTTGAGGATGAGGGCGGTGAACTTCTGGGAGTTGAGGAGGTAGGAGAAGACAGCGTTGAAGGCGAGCTGGGTGGAGCAGATGAGGGAGTAGGTGGAGGCGGAGAGGTAGAGCAGCCCCACCGAGTAGAGCATGTTGTCTCCGGCGATCACCGCTCCGAGGACGAGGTAGACCGAGGCCACTGCGATCGGAGAGGCTGGGACCGGGGATCTCGTCTCGGAGAGGAGGAAGAGAGGGATGAGGAGGATCGGAAACGCCGCGGTCTGGACGATCGTGGCCATCCATTTGCTGTTACCTCCGCGATCGTAGTAGAATCTGCCCAGCATCACTGCCGCCGCTTGCCCTGCGATCAGGAATCCGATGAGGACGCCCACCAGGCACCACCACTGCCATCGCTTCAGCTTCGACAATCCCGTCTCTGCGACTTCGCCTTTCGGATCTTCGTCACCTGCGATTCCTCGTTATTCGAGTTGTTTTCGACACTGGAAAACTTGAAAACAATGCGACTTGAAGAGAATAACACAATTCTGAAATTCCTATGCTATATGATCGACTGGAAAGCAATATTCAGAGTGCGAATTCGTAACTAAACGGACATGAATTTTACGCCGAGTGATCGGTTTAGCCTCTGATGTATCGTACTTCTCGTCCATTACAAAGAATAAAAAAACAAAAAAAAATAGTGGTCTATTGAATTGAGGAAATTCAGTGAAGAGATAGAGAAACCTGTCATGGTGATCGGGCAGAGAAAAGGAAACGAGACTTGGAATTCAGAGGAGGAGGGTTCTGTAGCAGGAAAAACCCTAACCCCGAAACTCCAAGTTTTCCCGGCTATTTCGGTGCGGCAGTGGTGGTGCTGTATAATATAAACTGAATCCACTATCTAGGCTAGGTTTCGCTACAAATCAATGCACAAATACCCTATTAAAATAACTAATCAATGCACATAATACAGAAAACAAAAGAAGAAATAAAATATATATAACTCAAATTTATCCCGTATTTTAACCCAAAAATATTAAAATATAAAAAGCTGTATCTGTGTTTTCTTATTTTCCAGAGAGAAAAATTTCATAATATAGAGCCAAAAACGTTTAAAATATCCACATTGGACTCATCATTTATTAAATATCTTTTTTGACTTTTGACCAATTTTTGGACAAAAATACTCTTCAGCTCATATATAGGGTTTATTACAAATTTCAATCTCATTTTCACCTTCAAATTCACTCAAATTCTTCTAAAATCCGTTGAAATCGCATAAGATCATCGTCATAATGGATATGTTTTTTCGTTAACTCTGTTTAAATTATTTTTGTAGACATTTTTCATGTTAAAATCATTTTTGGATCGGTAAAGAAAAAATTCGTCAAAAAACATGAAAAATTGTACGACGACTTACCTTGCAGATCGTTGTACGACGTCGTACGATATCGTATGATATCGCACGGCATCGTACGATGTCATACGATATCTTATGAGTTTTGATATTTTTTGACAAGTTTTGATGGTTTTGGACAAGTTTAGATGAATTTTGGACAAATTTATATGAATTTAGATGAATTTTGGACAAGTTTATATGAATTTTGGACAAGTTTATATGAATTTTGGGTAAGTTTGATTGATTTTTGGATATGTGTCAATAGTTTTTGACAAGTTTTTATGAATATGTTTGCAGTTTTCATCAGTGTTGGTGGAACGTAGGTGAGAAAAAGAGATAGGTGGGATTTTAGTAAAGCTCGTACGTATACGGTGAATGCTACAAAAGAAACAACATATGATGAGTTGATCCATATGGTTTACCAAATTTCCAAGATGGATAGTATGGCGTATGACTTAAAAAATGAAGTCCCGTACACTCTGGGTAACGTTGTGTTGGCGCCAGCAGTCTTGGTGTCAGATGATGATGTCGCATATTATATGAACAACGACTATTGGACTAAATTTCCTATTTGCGTAGGTTTTGAACCGAAACGAATAATGTTACCAATTGCTAACGATTTGGATCCTAAGCGAAAAGGAAAACAGGTGTTGAAGGTTCTTCGCATTGAAAGTAGAAGACAACATTATCCTCTCGCAATTGAAGTCTCACGAAGTAATCCAAAACGAAACGATGAACGTTCGATTGCCGAGGATGAATTTTCAGCAGACAAGAGCGGCGAAGATGAAATATATAGGCGCGATAGAGATCCCTTTGACGTCGATCTTGAAGACTTTGAAGAAAACGAATATGATGACGACGGTGATGACGTTCAAGACGCTGAAGATTTTGAAGAGTTTGTGAATGATGAAGAGTACGACCACCTTTTTTAGAACTACGAAGTTCCTTCTGGTGACTATTATCCTGAAGTTAATCCTTGTGGAGGATCTTCGGGAATTTATACTTGGAAAGATCCTCAATTCATGCAAGAACAATTGGTTAAGGAGATAGAATATCTTGAAGGCCCGACTCAATCTTCTACAGGTGATTTTTCAATTTCACGTATAATTTATTAATTTATTTATGTTTTGAACTTAACCGTTTATCGTTTAATGTAATAGGTAGCTTAGAAGACTTGTATTTGGGAAAACAGTTTGAGAACAAATCAGAAATGAAGACACACGTGCACCTATACGCCATGAAAAATAATTTTGAATTTCGAGTTAAATCATCATCGAAAAAAAGGTGGTACGTTCTTTGCATAGATGAGAGTTGTACGTGGAAACTCCGGGGCATCGTACAGTAGTCAGGAATATGGGAAGTTGTGGCTTTCAAAAAAGCTCACTCGTGCTCGCATGTTGGTCGAGCAGAAGGTCAACGAGGACCTGCACCGTGGGTTATTGGAAACGTGTTTAAAGATAAATATTCAATCAATTCAATGGCCGATTATTCAGCACAACACGTTAGAGAAGAAGTGAAGACAAAATGGGGTCTAGACATATCGTATTTGAAGGCGTGAAGATCTAAAGAAGTAGCTATTGGACTCGTTCGTGGTTCACATGAACAGTCGTATCATAAACTACATTTTTGGTTGTACATGTTGAAGCAAAAAAACCCAGGCACGGTTACTGATTTTGTGAGAGATGGCGACAAATTCAAATATGCATTTTTTTCTATTGGAGCGTGTTTTCGAGGATTTAAGTATTGTAGGCCGGTCATATCTTTGGATGGTTCATTTTTGAAGACTAAATATGGGGGACAGTTGCTTGTAGCGATTGCATTGGATGCGAATTCACATTTGTATCCGATCGCTTTTGGCGTTGTTGATAGTGAGTATCACGAATCATGGACATGATTTTTGTTGAAGTTGAAAGAATTCATTGGGGGAGACGTACCTGATTTGGCATTCATATCTGATTGACATGTTAGTATCAGTCATGGTGTTGAAGTTGCATTTCCGGGAATACCTCATGGTTATTGTTACCATCATATGCAGCTTGACGTTCAACACAAGTTTAAGACAGATCATTGTCGCGGTGAATTGTACGAAGCTGCTTATTGTTTCAATAAGACGTCATTCGAAACTCACTTCAGGCAGCTGAGGCAAAAAGATATCGAGATGGCAAAATATCTTGAAGACATCGGGTTTGATCGTTGGGCAAGACCGTTCTTTCCTGGAAAAAGGTAAAATTAAATAACGTGTAATCAAATATTCATTTCCTAA
Source organism: Urtica urens (assembly GCA_958296335.1). Classification (NCBI taxonomy): domain Eukaryota; kingdom Viridiplantae; phylum Streptophyta; class Magnoliopsida; order Rosales; family Urticaceae; genus Urtica; species Urtica urens. The sequence continues at coordinate 20,600,761 of OY282523.1, read as the reverse complement.
CAACTTAATTGTTATTTTTGGCAGGTATGATATTATGACGAGTAACAACGCCGAAAGTTTTAACGCTAAAACAAGTTATGCGAGGTCATTCCCGATAACGACGCTTCTTGAGTTCATAAGATTCACACTACAGAATTGGTTCTTCAAACGAGAAGACATTGCACATAACTTAAACACGGAACTTACACCAAAGTGGCAAGCTGACTTTGAAAATATGAACAATAAAGCACAATTTGTACACGAGTACGGGCTTGCGTTGTACGAATGTCACGTAAAAGACGGTGGGGGTGAGCATGATGTAAACTTGCAACAAAATACTTGCACTTGTGGAATTCCTCAACATATACTCTTTATGTAGTCATTTCTACGTAAAGAAAACGTGGATCGAACATTATAAAGACGCCGTTTATCCAGTTGGAAGTGCAAAACAATAGGATGTTCCAGAAGATATTAAGCATATGAAAGTATTGGTTCCCGTTGAAAAGAAACAAGCTGGTCGTCCAAGAAAAAGTAGACAAGGAAGGCGAAGGGTAAACCAATATCCATCTCAAGGTGAAAAAGTAGTTGTAAGGCAAAAATGCGGAAAATGCGGTGGTTTAGGTCACAACAGAAAGACATGCACATGACGAGAGTGAGTGTGAATTATGTAGCCGTTGTTGACTATTGAATTATGTTTAATTATGCTGAATTTTTTTTGAATTATTTTGAATTATGTTGAACTTTTTTTAATGACGTTGAACTTTTTTGAATTATTTTGAATTATGTTTAATTATGTTGAACTATTTTGAATGACGTTGAACTTTTTTGAATTATTTTAAATTATTTTGAATTATCTTTAATTATGTTGAACTTTTTTGAATTATTTTGAATTATGTTGAACTTTTTTTAATAACGTTGAACTTTTTTGAATTATTTTTTATTATGGTGAACTTTTTAGAATTATTTTGAATTATTTTGATTTATGTTGAACTTTTTTAATGACGTTGAAATTTTTTGAATTATTTTGAATTATGATTAATTATGTTGAACTTTTTTGAATTATTTTGAATTATGTTGAATTTTTTAATGACGTTGAACTTTTTTGAATTATTTTGAATTATTTAGAAGTATTTTGAACTATGTTTCGTTTTGATAAGTTATACACAATCATTCTAAAACAAGTTAAAGTGTTTTAATTTAAAAACAAAATTTATACACAAACAAAAGTTAAAGTGTTTAAATATAAAAACAAGTCATCGGGTAATTCTATCTAAAAACAAGTCAACCGCTCACTTTTTCCTGAATATCTTCATGGTCTCCGTTATGAGTGTGTCAAAGAGAGCTCCAACAAGAAGATGCTCAACGTATTTGACGGCGAATATCCCACAATTACCGCTACAATAACGATACATAAGAATTTGTCAACAAATAACTTTTTACATAAAAAAAATATAATTTAAACTTTTATCTTAATCTTGATTGAGGGACGTTTTGGTCAATGAACCATCTAAACTCATGAAGCGTCGGTCGACCTGCTGAGAGAGGTTGATATATTTTCAGGTGGTTGTTGAACATGCCACTCAAAAGCATTACTCGTGGCAATGCGCGACTCCAATCCTACAGTATTCCAAAAAAATGTTATGTAATTACAAATTTATTATAAATATTGGTAGAGTCAAAATTAAATTTACGTGCATGAACTCCATAAAGTGTGCTGAATGCTGCTCCTGCTCAACTATTACCCTCTGACAATCAAGAACTGTGGTCGTCCACTCTATTATATCAACTTGAAATGTGAACCAGTGGACATTCTTGAAGTTGATGACAAGGAGGATCTCCTTAGCACCCTTCCACGACTTGATCTTGATGTCTCGGTATCCCGTCATTGGTGTAATGACGGACCTCTGATCCCAATCAACTCTCTCGGGTTCAGTCCCCAACTCTTTTGCCTTCTCTATGTTTAACTGCTCTTGCTTGTACCTCCCAAAGACGTTCTGAACCCATACAGTGTCCATAATGCGGACATCCTTCCGATAAACAAAGAGTTCATGTTGTCGAGTCCTCAACATATGAAGGATTGTGTCGATATGCTACAATACAAACGTACGATTAATATAAAATATCTAATATGTGATTAAATGCACTGTACCTCATCTGTCAACCAAACTCCTACACCGGCAATGGGGTCAAAGAACTTTGGACCCACATCTCTCGTCACTAACCGAACGTTAGGCATATAGTGGCCATAGTACTTCCCCTTCTTCATCCACAACATCATCTCGATATAGTCTTTTCGGTTAGGCTCCTTCACCGGCTTGAAAGAAGTTGTACGTGTTGTGTACTTGCGCTTCGTCGGATCGGTGAAGTCGTCCCACTTCTTCGATTTCTGAGGTGGTGCCTTCGCGCTGGAGATTTGGGTGGCTCGCTCCGTTGACGCTTTGTCGGTCTCTCGATGGCATGGCCCTTTAACTTCTCATCCTGTCGCGTCGTTTGTCTTTTGGATAAACTCGCTTGTTTATCCGGGATTGTCGGTGAAGATCTCTGACTGCTCTGGGGTGTAAAAAGCGATGGAGGGGTAGGGGGATGGGGAGGAGCATCCGTAGGGGGAGGTGGGGAGCGTCGAGGGGAATGAGGTTTAACATTCTTGGCCTTCCTCTTGCTCTGCTTTTGTGTATCAGGACCACGGCTTGCGTGGTAGGAGTGGGTCCACCTGGCATCCCCGTAACGTCACGGAATACGTGATTCAGACGCTCCCAAGTACGAATCTGTAAAAATTGTTGGTTATACTTTGAATAAACTTTTATAACTTTCAAACGACCTTATTACCTGACTATTGCGTATGCGCTCAACTCGACTGTTAACTACGTTCATCCCTCGTCCTAGGGTAGCCATCGTTTGGAGTATGTATCCTATTACTTGACGAAGCTCGTTCCACATTTCCACCGTTATCACAATTGAGTCATCATCGCTTGGCTCGGAACCACGAGGACCTTGTGGAGGAGGCGAAGTTCTTGGACGAGGAGGTCGAGCTTTTGACTCTTTCGTCGGACGCGTTCGAGGAGTATCAGAGATATACTCCTCATCATCGTCCTCTTCCTCGTCGTGGCCGAGGAAGTCGGCTTCCTCCGCAGCTGAACCAACGATGTTGATTTCTTCATCAACGTTCCTTGGCTCGGCCGCATTTTCTCCTTCGATGTCTATTCGATATAGACATTTCTTCGTCTGGTCTTCAAAAATATCAAAGAACCCTTTCTCTACCGGTCTAGGTCGAAGCATTTGAAGGAAACCTAGCTGAAAACATAAAAAAATGTTATGAATTATTAAAGATCAATGTCAATTAAAGAAAAATATGAAAAATCAATAAAACTTACCGATTTCTTCTTCAGAATCTTCTCGACGTCCTTCCTAAGAACAACGATGGTGCCCGATCACGAACGCATTCTCGGCATTCGATTTCCACTGCTTGTTCCGAAGGCTTGCCCAATCTCCGGGATCGCATCGTACGCCCAATACTGAAAGGCATGAAGATTCCCAGACAATGTGTACTTTGCCTCCTTTTGTTGAACGTCGGGTTTCTTCTTTAACTTCGTCTCGAGACCCTCGAGGTGATGCGTCAAGTCGACCGAGAGCGATTGAAACGTCCTCGCCCCAACTCATGTTCCCCCACGGAAAACTGTAGAAGAAGGCAAGATCTTCTACGTATTGCACGAACGGTTGCCACCTCGGCTCGATAACTTTGTTCGCCGGTTGTCCCAATAGATATCCGAGAACGAAGACGCACAAAACGATCTTGTAAACGTCTACGGGGTTCTTACACGCATTCCAAAAACCGATGAGTGTACATAATTTGATGTTGATTGTCCCATTCAAGTACTCATCAATGAGCCTTCTAGAGGATCGTTTGCCCTTCTCGTCTTTTTTCGGACCGTCGGTGTAGTCTAAACCCGAGATTAAGGCATATTCGAGACGGCCGAATCGAACCCTCTTTCCGCCAAGTCCGAATTGAATCTCTTCGTACTTGATTGACTTGACCTTCCTCTCCAAAAGGGCGTGCACAAGAACGGGAGCGAAATTCAACTCGCTATTACCGAAGAAGAATTGCTCGAACGCCGTCCCTCGTAATTGCTCGGTAAGTTTCATTTTTTCGAACCGATTCTTCACATTTTTCAACATGGCGGTTCCACCATACGTTATACGCCCCGAGAAAGTCTCGTTAATGAGGAATTTCAAGTGGACCTACACAAAAACACAAAAAATTAAGTTAATCGTACAAAAAAAGAGGACAAAATCGTACGATAACGCCTCGAAGGCCATCCTACGGTATTGTACGATATCGTACGTTATCGTAGGTATCATCGTACGGTATCGTACGATGATACCTATGATGGTGTTCATCGTTTTCCCGGAAACCTAAAACTCTAAAATCTCAAAACTAGTTCAAATCTTCTCAAATCAATCCGATTTAGCATACATTAATCAATCCGATTGATATGATAATAGGAGCAACAAAACAGAGATATTTCAAAGATTCAATGCCGAATTTAGTTCAAGACTTTAATGAGGAATTTCATGGTTTAGGAGAAGATGAATGGAAGAAATATAAGGAATTGGTTTGTTCTGCTTTTACACACATCAAATTCACGTGTTTAGAGTCAAAATGTCAATCAGAATGCTACTATGAATCAAGAAAACGTGAAGAAGAAGATCTGATTACAAGTGGGCATGACTCTTAGGTTTCCATATTACTTTCAGCTTTATTTAATGGAGTTAAGTGGGCTGAATTGTAAAAGGTGTCATTATTTGTTCTTTTAATTATTTAAGTGTGTTTAATGGGTTTTTAAGTGTGTTTAATTAACTTAATGGTTCCTTTATGAGCCCTTTGGTTTTCCTAGCATGAAGGGTTGTTTCATGCCTATAAATACTCTTTCATTTTAATAGAAAAGGAGATCCAGATTTGAAAAACGAAATATGAGAGTCTTCTCTTGAGTTCTATATGAACTTTTATCGAACTTATCAAGACTAGTCTTGTAGCGTTCAAACTGACTTATCAATCGGTCTTCCGCATCCGATCGTGGCGTCATTCAATCCCCGACTTATCAAACGAGCTTCCACCATCGTTTGTGGCGTCTTCATTATTCCAAGGTTCGCGTCTCTCTAGGCGTTGGGTCGCGGAGTCACCAATCTTGTGGAGAACGACCCGTTTCCGCTGAAAATTGTGTTCCTCGTTTCTAGGATCACATCATTTGGTATCAGAGCGCAGATTTCTCCCAGGTGTTTATCAGTATTTATTATTTTTGTTAATTTAAAAGAAAAAAAAATATGTATTATGAGAAGATTTTCAGTGAGGTGAAACACATTATTAAAATAGAGAAAATTAAGATAGTCAAGAGATTGGATAGAATTGAAGAAAAATTGCAATTTAGAAGTGAGAATCAGAAAAGGTTAGAATCGCTTGACAAAAGTTGGGATGTTTTGACGAAACAAATGTGCGACATGTTTGAACAACTAGCCTATAAGGAAAAGAGAGAAGAAGACATTAAGAATTTTGGAGTTGCGAAAGAAGAAGAAAAACTTGTCGAGAAGGAGAATCTAGCTACACCGAGTGAGGAGTCTCTTGTCATAAACATAAATATTTCAAACTTGAGATATACTGATTTTGAAGTGAACAAGAAGCCAAAGAATAAAGAAATTTTCTCGCACACAAAGAAGTTGAAGATGTCTACATCCATCGCTGAGATCAAGAGCATGCAAGATTTGAGGACAAATCTTCTCCAAGATAGAGAGAATGATATGATAATAGGAGCAACAAAACAGAGATATTTCAAAGATTCAATGCCGAATTTAGTTCAAGACTTTAATGAGGAATTTCATGGTTTAGGAGAAGATGAATGGAAGAAATATAAGGAATTGGTTTGTTCTGCTTTTACACACATCAAATTCACGTGTTTAGAGTCAAAATGTCAATCAGAATGCTACTATGAATCAAGAAAACGTGAAGAAGAAGATCTGATTACAAGTGGGCATGACTCTTAGGTTTCCATATTACTTTCAGCTTTATTTAATGGAGTTAAGTGGGCTGAATTGTAAAAGGTGTCATTATTTGTTCTTTTAATTATTTAAGTGTGTTTAATGGGTTTTTAAGTGTGTTTAATTAACTTAATGGTTCCTTTATGAGCCCTTTGGTTTTCCTAGCATGAAGGGTTGTTTCATGCCTATAAATACTCTTTCATTTTAATAGAAAAGGAGATCCAGATTTGAAAAACGAAATATGAGAGTCTTCTCTTGAGTTCTATATGAACTTTTATCGAACTTATCAAGACTAGTCTTGTGGCGTTCAAACTGACTTATCAATCGGTCTTCCGCATCCGATCGTGGCGTCATTCAATCCCCGACTTATCAAACGAGCTTCCACCATCGTTTGTGGCGTCTTCATTATTCCAAGGTTCGCGTCTCTCTAGGCGTTGGGTCGCGGAGTCACTAATCTTGTGGAGAACGACCCGTTTCCGCTGAAAATTGTGTTCCTCGTTTCTAGGATCACATCAACCTACACAAAAACACAAAAAATTAAGTTAATCGTACAAAAAAAGAGGACAAAATCGTACGATAACGCCTCGAAGGCCATCCTACGGTATTGTACGATATCGTACGTTATCGTAGGTATCATCGTACGTATCGTACGATGATACCTATGATGGTGTTCATCGTTTTCCCGGAAACCTAAAATCTAAAATCTCAAAACTAGTTCAAATATTCTCAAATCAATCCGATTTAGCATACATTATGGTCGAAAACACTATACAAACTACATTCAATCGATTTCAAACAACAAAAAAACATAAATCATACATTTTTTGGGAGTTTTTTTCTTGTGACGTTTCTTGAGTATTCTGGCCGTCTCCCCGCCGATGAAATGGGTTTCCGAGCTCAAAGGCATTGATTATGAGATATGTAATCGTGGTCATCTAGTTTTGTACTTGTGAAGATAGATTTGAAGAATTGTTTTTTTGAAATGGCGAAGAGGTTTCGGCCGAGAGAAAGAGAAGAGATGGAAAGAGAAAAGAAAGAGAAGAGAAAAATGAGGGAGCAGGAAAGGGTATTTTTGTCTCTTTTAGAAGTTAAAGTTCATTTTTGGATATTTTGAATAAAAAAAGTTTAATGTGGATATTTTAATATTTTTGGGTATTATGAAATTTCTATATATATATATATATTTTAGTATACCATTTTCTATCCTAATAGTTACCTGGTGTGTTTATTCTATAAATTGTAATGTTTTTTTTTCTGAAGAGATAATTATGTGAAAGTTCAAATCTTGACGTATAATTAATTCTTTATAAATTTTTAAGTATATAAACAATATATATATACACAAATAAAATAAATAAGATAAAAAAACGTCGAATAATGTCATATCACTACATTATTATTCACTTCAAAAAAAGTTAATTATTGAGCAAATTTCAATGATTATTTTGTAATAACTTACTCAATTAATTGCTTTTTATTAGAGCTGCAAAGGCTTTCAATTCTTCGTTGTCGAATTTTTAAATTTAAGCATAAATTAAGTAAAAGATTGCTTATCTCAGCCACTTTAAACATTACAATTATAGATTGTTAATTCTATAGTCATTTATGTTTACGTGACGATTCCATAAAACATGTCTTTACAATTATATATTGTTTTATTATTTTAATTTTAATTAAATAACTTTTATTAACTACAAGGTGATTACATGATTTTTAGGATTTTTATTTGAAACTAATACAAGACGTTATAGCTTCATAAATTAAATTGTCATTTTAATTATTTACGAAAATCAATGGTCAACTCAGATTTTTTGAATTTTTATTGATCCCGATATTAATACTTATTAATCAAACTTTTCATTAATTTTGATATAGAAATAGTAATTAACATTTAAATTGGCATATATTTCGGAGTTAATTTCGATTAATTTTTGCCTATGTTGACGGTTATGTTATTGTCTATATCTGGAATAATATATCAATGAGATTTCCTTAATTCATACAAATATATTCAGCAGTTATTTATTCAATTTTATTCTTCATTCAATTGTATCTCGTGTATTTATATTCAATTAAAATTTGAGCGATATATTGTATATTCTTCATAATTTGCTCTAAACACTTTATTCTTTTTCAAAATTCAGTCTGATTTGTCATCTAATATGATTCCAACATGGTACATAACGGTTAGTTTAGGGTTAATTTATTGCGCTTTAAATCACTACTTTTTAAGCATTAAATCAGTTATTTCAAAACTGTGAAAAAATCCTAATAAGGTTTTAACACATATTCGTGAGAATTTTAAAGAGTGTTATTATCTTTTGTCAATTCCTGTATAATTAATCAAGAAGAAGAATCTAAGTACTTCAAATTTTCGGTTATTTCTGTTTGTTTAGTATCATGGTCTACTAGTTTTAGTGGCTTTTTTTTCTTACGTTTTTCATTTAAACTGTTTTGTGTTAATTATTTGTTTAGTATCAGGGTCTATTAATATTAGTTTATTTTACGTGTTTATTTTCAATTATATTATTTGTTAATTATTTGTAGACAACGAAATGAGCATGTGTAGAAAATGAGAAGAGAAGCGAGTGTAGAAAATGAGAAGAAAGAGAAATATTTTTTGTATTAATGACAAAATATTTATTCGGGTTTAATTTTCACACAATATTAATTAGGTTTATTGTATAGAATATCCCTATATAGGTTTTCCAATTTCAATTTGTCCAACATTTTTTAAAATTTTGGTAAAAGTCCAGTAAATCAATTCGGCCAAATTTTCATTCCCAAAAAGCCCAAAAAAATTCTCCCACCCAAACGAAAATTAATTAAAAAAAATTCGAATTTTTTTTTTTTGGTAAATTAGATCCTTAAAATCCGGAAATCAATTAACCAATTTATTAAAACGTCTAAATTATTGAGAGAGAAAATCAAATCATTCTGTCACAATTTTGTTTTGCATTTTCTCTCCAAAATCGCCGCCACCGCTCTCTATGACCACCTCCGAGATCTCGACCTCCTCTTCCACTCCAGCGTCCTCCGCCAGTCCAACGTCATCGTCCTCTCACATCACTCCCAACGACGATATCGCTTTCTTCCTCCGCGATCTCTTCACGCAGCTCGACTCTCTCGTCCGCCTCCTCGCCGACGACGAAAAAACCGCTGCCATCGTCCAGTAAATTTACTTTGGTAAAAAAATTAAAATCTGGGTCTCCGAAGGTATGTTCTTCATTTTCTTCAACAAAAACCGCTGAATTTGTTCTAATAAATAGGAGTTTTAGATGTTTTTTCTCCGCCATCGCCGCCTCCGGCGACTAGTCTGCTCGCAGAATCGTGTTCGAAGAAGGCGCTCTCGGACCGTTGCTTTGGATAGTTGAATCTTCTCCCGTGGCAATCAGAGAGAAAGCACCCACCGCTGTGGAAGCCATCTGCCGTCGATCCGGAGAATGCTTGCCATGGTTGTCTCCATCGAGCATTTACGTTGTAAATTCACTTTACGTTGTAAAACTCAACGCAATTTACATTGTAAATTCAATTAACAAGCGTAAAAACTAGACGATATAAATGAAGAATTTGAAAAAAATATGAAATTAGCAATTCTGTTAATAAAAATCGGTAATATGATATATTTTCCATAAATAAATAGATATGAAACTGTAAAAAAGAATTAAAATCGACCAAAATTGAATGAAAATCTGTAATTAATATGAAAACAAAGTGAAACCACTAATTTAGGAAATAATACCCACACTTAATAACCGAATTCATTAAAAACGAAAACAATTTTGAAATTTCAAAACGAAAATAAATTTTTAAAATTCGAAATAACTATTCAAACTCTATTCAATTTACGTTGTAAAACTTAACTCAATTTTCGTTGTAAATTCAATTAACAAACGTAAAAACTGGACGATATAAATGAAAAATTTGAATTTTTTTATGAAATAAGCAGTTCTGTTATTAAAAATCGGTAATATGATATGTTTTCCATAAATAAATGGATATGAAACTGTGAATAAGAATTAAAATCGACCAAAATTGAATGAAAATCAGTAATTAATATGAAAACAAAGTCAACCCACTAATTTAGGAAATAATACCTACACTTAATAACCGAATTCATTAAAAACGGAAACAATTTTGAAATTTCAAAACAAAAATAAATGTTTAAAATTCGAAATAACTATTCAAACTCAACACAATTTTCGTTGTAAATTCAATTAACAAGCGTAAAAAAATTTCAAAACTCATAAATGGGAATTTAATTCAGAATGAATCTCTTCCGAATAAACCGGTTAGCGTAAATGGTAATTATTAAACACGTAATGTATTAAAAGCGTTCGAAATTGATTTAGATAAGAATAATTGGTTAGCTAAAAAGTCAATGGCCTAATTAAGGAAATAAATCAATTAATTAATAACTGATTACCAAAAAATCAGAAAATTTTTGAAATTAAAAAATAACTGGTTAATTATAAAAGAACTCCAATAATTAATTACGGAAAAAAAATCAGGTTAATTAAAAGGGCTTTAACGTAATAATATATGTCCACGTCATCAATAAGGCTATTTACCAAAGTTTTACAAAAGGTTGGACTTTTTACAATTATGTTTGTCAAATAGGGCCAATTCGTCGGTTTTTTGTATTAATTACTAGATTTTTTTTCCAATATTCCGCCTAGATTTATCAACTGCATTTTTCTTTCATAACAAAACATAATTAATTTCATCGGACTTTCAAATAAATTTGAGAATTTAAGTTCATAAATTTGTGTTGATTTAGTTTACTGGCTAAATTGCAAATTAAACGTTTTATAGAATATAATACTCAATTGCCTAATTAAATACAATAATCTGATAACAAATGTTACTTTCACCACGAGTCGATAGTCACTTCTCGTAATCCAATGTGAATATCGTATAACTAGATATTCGACAATGAACATATTAATGAAATTGCAAAGTGCAACCTTACGGCACGAGCTGACGATAGCCATGCACCACATGTTTTCGTGTTCCATAGAATTCTTTAATGAGGTCATGTCATGAATTGTGTGCTCATCGCCACTACTTATGGGTCTAGTAATTTTGGGAATCGCGAACTTAAGTCATCCAAGAGAACATAAGCATCTATTAGTAGAGGGATTGAGTTTTAAATAAATTTCTACCGTGAATGCGTTGATTTAAGTCCAGCTAACCAAATTTAGTCTAAAATACCTAAGATTCATACCTTAGATGATGCTAACTAAGTATATACCTCCAATTTTGAAACAGCTAACATATACTTCTTAGAGTTTAATTTTCAGGCGATTATGTCATTATTTTTAACTAATAAAAATAACAATAAAGAAATTTAAATGAAACTGTAAAAACAAAAAAAGATTAGGAAAAAGAGTATAGTAAAAATTGGGATATTTATGAAATAAAAAGAATAATCTGGGCCTTCTCTTTCTGATGTATTTGTGGACTATCCTTTCGTTATTGGGCTACGTTTCGGCCAAACCTAGTTGTTGAGCATCACTCTCTAGCTCTCAGACTCATTTCTTCTCAACCAAAACCCTTCTTGTACCTTCTCCGTCGACTCAGCCAAGATTACTTTGGTCGCTGCGACGTTTCAAGGTACTCTCTCACCATGGTTATAGATCTCAATTTGAAAACTTGGCTGTTTCATATTGGACTAAGGAAGTTGTGTGATTTCTGATATTCTCGTGAATCCCCAAATTCGATCTATAATGAGCATTTCTGCTCTCTGGAGTCTTCTTTTCGGTGACTTTTATGTGTTCTACGTATCACGATTGTATCTTAGGTATTCCAATGTAAATGTCGACTGCTGGTTGTAAATCTCCCGAGAACCTTGTAAAAGTACAGAAAAAATTAGGGTTTTATGACATCTAGATGTGGTTAGTTGGACCTAAATAAACGTATTCGTAGTAGAGGGGATTTGCCATGGAGAATGTTAACTTGCATTTCTTGCCTCTGATGATAACCAGTGTATTAACTTTCGTTCTACTGAAATGTTCCATGTAGAAAAACTTTGGAGACCTGAACTGAAGAATCAGATTTCATATTATATGAGCATAATCATATCTGTATAGTGTGTATATATTGTCGCCACATTTAGTAATCTTGCATTTTCTGATTGACTTCGTAATTATTGGGATTTTGTTAATGTTTTAAGTATTGGAAGTTCAATTTGTCATGAAAAATGTAAAACTGTATTGCTTGCCTCTGATGATGACCATAAAATTAACTTTCGTTCTACTGCAATATTCCATGTAGAAATTTTTTGGAGACCTGAACTGAAGAGGCAAAACGAGTGTGCATTGTCATAAGTGTGTACCGTATGTACTTTTGTTGTTATATTTACTGGTATTGCATTCTGAGTAGTGAAGGTTCAGTTCGTCCTGATGAATGTAGAACTGTATTGCTTGCCTCTGCTGATGACCGTTATATTAACTTTCGTTCTACTGTAATATTCCATGTAGAAATTATATGGAGACCTGAACTGAAGAGGCAAAACTCATAACATGAAGAGCGTGCATAGTCTGTGTCCATGCATATGTAGTTTTTGCTTATGTTTTCTAAACAAGATTTGAATATTCAGGTCCTCCTTGTATGATTGTAACTTAATGCCTTTTGTTCCTGGTTTCAGATTTCTGCAGGGTAAAACTGTTAGAGAGATTCTCACTTCAGAATGAGGTATTTGTTATTCGTTAGTTTTTTTTATTTGCATACTTTTTTACTTTTTATTAACACTAATATTTTGTTTTGTTTGTCTGTCTTTGCTTGTTACTTCTCAATCTTCAGTCGGCCAATGGAAGAAGATGTAAGTTATTCCGTTTCGTTCGTAATTTTTTACTATGATATGAAATATTAGTTATCGCACACGACTCATTGGGTATAAGGAAATTGTTCTATACTTGCACTGTCTTCTATTTTTTTTGCTCTTACCATTATCTGTCAAAAGGCATGTTTCTCATAAATTCTGATGAAGCAGACTACCAAGACAGAGGACGAGGAATTTAACACGGGACCACTTTCTGTTCTGATGATGAGCGTTAAAAATAACACTCAGGTTAGATAATATAAGCTCGTTTGTTTTCATCTGCATTCTCCAATGCTTGTTACAACTCACTTTAATTATTTTTTCATATACCTATAAACAAACCAGGTGCTTATCAATTGCCGCAACAATAGGAAGCTCCTGGGACGTGTTAGGGCTTTTGATCGCCACTGCAACATGGTTCTTGAGAATGTGAGAGAGATGTGGACTGAGGTTTGTATCTTGCCCATGTTGCTCAAAAATGTCTTTGATTCGCTCTGCTTCGTTTTAAGTTTTATGACGAGACTTGATATTAAATATCAGGTACCCAAGACCGGGAAAGGCAAGAAAAAGGCGCAGCCAGTGAACAAAGACAGATTCATTAGTAAAATGTTCCTGCGTGGAGATTCTGTCATCATTGTACTCAGGAATCCCAAGTGATGAGTATCAGAGTAGAAAAAATATTATTAGTGACTTGTGAAAGAATTTTAAGACACCTATAGCGCACTGCGGCTCTCCTGTTACTGACTGTTATGATATACCGTGAAGACCTGGCACTGTGAGCTTGCTTGAACCCTTATGGCTCAACTTTTAGCCCGTAGTTTTGTATTGAGATGGTGGTTTGTACATTCATCCTTTTGAGGAGAACAAAGTTCTGAGTAATTTTCTTAAACATCCAGCGGGAAAGTATTTTGAATTTGAATCTCAGCATCGTTTGTACAAGTATCGGAATGTGGCCACAGTGTCCTATAATTAATGGTTTTCCTTATTCAATTTTAAATTCATCAATATCTTAGTAATTAATAAATAGGGTAATTGTAGATACTAAAGTGCATAATATTCTGCTCAATTCATTTACAACTTGAAAATTTACATGTACTTCTCAAATAGGGTAATTAGCTCATATAGGCATTTCATTATTTACATGTACCAAATATTCGAAAATTTGATATCACGTAACTAATTAACCTATTTACTCATAATTAACGAGCTATATTTAAATCCGTTAGATATAGACTGGTTAAGTACCAAAACTTTTGTAATTTAAATTTTGTTTTGATGACATGATTTTTTATTTTTCAATTATTATATATATAGGTTGTGGCCAGGATTTGCATATCTGATTCGGGCAATACTTGTTCCAAGGCGGAAATGCCAGCTAACGTTTAAATAGGCATGATTAAAATAACTAATAAAAAGTGGGTAATTTTTTTTATATACCAAACTAAATTATAATCAATTTGGATATATGGAAGGTTTTGTAAACAAACAAGTCGTAAATACTAAGTGAGATTTGTTTACAAACGAAAATTTAAAAATATGAAGGGTAATTTGGACAAAATATAAACTGTAAACGAATGTAAATAATTAACAATGGTTATTTACGACTTGTTTACAAAACGTTGGGTATATCTAAATTGTCTATGTTTAAAGTGTATATAGATAAAATATCGTTTTCTCTATTTTTCTCATTTATCTTAAAATTCTTAATTTACAAGTAAAAATCTAACAAGATCGTTTATCCTCTTTTTTTTTTTTTTACATTTTCATCTCAAATTTAATTACTTCCGGTTGATTAAAAAAGTAAATAAAATACAAAAATCTCATTTATAACCTGGCATCTTTTTTTATAAATAATTTCTTTTACATTTTTTTAACTAACCAGTACTAATTAAGAGTTTAAATGAAAGTGCAAAAAAAATGATAAATGGTTCTTTCACGTTTTTTACTAATAAATTGGAGAACATAATAAATTTTAAGAGAAATAAAAAAGAAAAGCATAGAAGAATATAACGTTTATGACAATTTCTCATTAGTAGAAAAACTGGATCCCACAACCCATAATAAAGGGTGTGGAATTTTCCCACAACCTTTAATAAGGGTTGTGGGATCCAGAGTTGTGGAATTTCTCACGACCCTTAAACTTTCGGTGTGAAATGTTCATACTTCCCACACCGAATGTCTATGGGTTGTGGGAAATTCAACAACCAATCAATTATCGGTTGTAAATTTTTCTTATTTTTGATAATTCGTCGCCGCGGCGATCTTTTATGGCGCCGCGGCCCAAATCCCACAACGGATCCGAACAACCGTTGTGGGACATGGGGCCGCGGCGTCATAAAGGGTCTCCGCGGCACCGCCGCGCCGCGGCCCCGTAGTCCCACAACGGTTCCAAACATCCGTTGTGGGACTTGGCACCGCGGCGCCGTAAAGGATCGCCGCGGCGCCAGTTGAACAAAACCGGGGCCGCGGCTTGGTCACTCTGTGCCGCGGCGCAGCTCCCACAACGGATGTTTGAATCCGTTGTGGGACTCGGGGCCGCGGCTCCAAACATATGTCGCCGCGGCACCATTGTCCAAAGAGTGAATCTCTTCAATATTAATGGATTAAACCCAAAATATCATATAATACCTGCATAATACATGCACAATCAATCTAAAAACATACTATACATCCAAAATCATCATAATCATTCAAAATCATCTAAAAATTATACATTCAGTATCACAAAATGTAACTAATCATCACATTCAATAAATGTTTGTACATAGTTAATCCACTCTTCTCTTACTCTCTCTATATCCAAAGGTGTATACGTGTTTTTGTTTTCTAATCTACTTATACCTCCTACAACTATTTCTCGCATATAACATAAAACAAAATATCCACATTCCGTGTTACCGCTTTGTCTTGGCGCGGCAATTGACCTTATGTATGTTGATTGTCCGTGGCCAATAGCGCCTTTGTTTTCAAGTTTGAAATTTGAAAACACCCTACAAAACAAATAGTATGAGTATCTTTTATAACAAATATTCAATATATAAGTAAAAAAAATTACCTTTTTATCAACAAAACTAAGTTTTGTGGAATTTGTTTATTCAACGGGTCAAAAAACATAGCACAATCTTTCCATAAGTCAAAGACAACAAGCATCCAATGAAAGTTTCGATTGTAGGGCATGAAAACTAGTTGCCCAACTTTGCATCCTCGCACCGCGTTTCCAACCTCTTTGACTCGTGTCGACAAATGGTAATCTTCGTCATTTGTAGACATGTGAGAAGCTAACGCGGCGTTTACAAACACAAAATTTTTCTTCAACTTTGACATCGATGCGCGTATACAACTATATTCCAAATTATTCAAATAGTTAAAGCACTCAATATTCAATCATCAATATTAAAAAAAAAATCATGAAAGAAACACGTACTCCATGTAAAGCGATATGCTTGACGCCCCAATTTCCGAAAATTGTAAAAATTCGGAAATATTATCAAATCCCAACATAATCGGTATAGCAGAGATTGTTGGACAAACGTTGACTTGAATAACGTTTCCTTGTGCTAACATCATTTTGTTGGCATATTGAGCGAACAATTTAAACTTGAGATTTATTACCTTGTTACCATTTAAACTTTGAATTAATTATCTTATAATTAATTTGAACAATCAATACATAATAATGAGTAGGTTAAAATATATTACCTTGTAATTAATTCTCCTATTATCGTCGGGAGTAGGTTGACTCGTAGAATCGAGTTTGTATGGCCCGCGACTCTCTTTTGCCGTAGTCTCAGTTTCTATTAATCGTCGCGGCCACGAGACAAAACCTCCCATTGCATCTTCTACGGTTAGAGCTTCTTCGGTGGGAATCGGCAATTTGGCTTTTTTAACCAAAACGCCAGAAACGCTCACACGTGCATTTCCTTCCTTTAAACTTGAGAAGTGAATTACGCCCTTGTTCAAATATACTCGCCCATTTGCAACATGGATTGTGTTTCCTTCCACGATATCGTCAATGTAGAGAAAACATTCGACACTTTCATTCGAACACGGTGTCACCGGTGTAGTTGGATTCAATGAGCAACTAGCCCGAACACTAGTTAGCTTTTCCACAATAATCGGATCGACTTTCGGAAGTTTATGTATATCATCATGTCGTATGAAAATCACCGATTTAATACAAAACATAAGCAAACTTTTGAATTAAATAAATAAGCATGAATAAAGGTTACCTAAAGAGACGACCTCTTCGACGACTTCTTGAATCTTAGTCTTCTCTTCAATATTAACGCCACTTGCATTAATATTATCTTCAACTCGATCAACACTCGTTTCTCCAACACTTATACCACCACGACCATTAACCGCTTTCAACATTTCATTTTTGAACTCCATCAACTCGAGACGCATTTCGAGCCGCATCTTGTTAAGTTCTTCGTTTGGGGTCGGAGGAACAAAATATTTGAAACGCTTGGCAACATGTTTGGATTGACCGCAAACATATTTCTTTGCTCCCATGGCTTCTTGCAAGATACTTTTTCCCGTTTCCGGGATAAAAGTACCTTCGGTTGCTTGTTGAGATAATTTTTGCTACATATTATAATAATTTGTAAATAAAAATATTAAAAATATAACTTATATTATTAAAAATCTTACAATTGATTCTCCCATTAGTCGATCTTTGTCATTCTTGAACTCTTTTCCGTCTATCCCGTCTTTCTTACGCGAGTCAATCCATAATTCTTCTAACTTTGCCCATTGCCCGGTTTCGTCGTGCTATTAATTAACAAGTAATCATATTAATCATATATTAAATGTTAAAAACCGAGTACAAAATAAATAAATGAAAAAAACTCAACCTTTTGTTGATCTAGTTTTCGATATCCATCTCGGCCACATCGAGATTTGTATTCCACTTTAGCGGAATTAGTTTTCCCTTGCTCCGACGTTTGCTTGAAAGTTGCGCTTCGTCTATACTCAACAAACTTCACCCAATCTTCTTCGGTGATACTCGTGTAAAATTTTAAAACACAACTTGGTCTTTTTAACGAGTTTGGTTCATTGATTTTGTCTTTGAGAAGATCGTGATATAACTCGTGACGAAATAGTTTTGCGGCTTCACTTACTCTCATGAGGCAATCGTGCTTATGTTCTATTGGAATCGAAAATCCTTCACATATTTCGTTCCAAATCCTCTCTTTTAATTGATCGTTCTCTTTTAATCTCCAATCACGAGTCGAAAGTGGAACATATTCTCTAGCTAATACGCCAAAGTAACTCAACAACACATCACCTTCCTTACCCTTTGGTTGCCCTTTGGAATCTAACTCTATCGTGATTTTTCTACCGAGACTTCTAATTTTATTAACACGACTCATAAGGGTGTTTCTTCTCTTTCCTTTCTCATCGGGATTTAATGCTAATAGTCATCTAGGTTTCTTTTTAATATCGTCGCTAGAAGTAGTAGTAGTTGTAGTCGACATTGAATCAATAAACACAATTCAAAATACAATTTCAAACACAAAATATATCAATGTGTCTAAACTAATTATCCATTCCAAACACAAAAAATATATATTAATGTCAACCTAAACCATTCCAAACACAAAATATATCTCAATGTGAATCTAAACTAATTATCAATTTCAAACCAAAAATAGTAATAAAAAAACCTAACCGTTGAGGGACGGAGGTGAATTAACCGGGAGAGGGAGACGACAAAATGAAGATGGAGGGCGGAGTGAGAGAGTGAGAGAGGGAGGTGAGAGAGAGTGAGGGAGGGCGGAGTGAGAGAGTGAGGAGGGAGGGAGAGGGAGGGCAGAGTGAGAGATTGAGGAGGGATGGAGAGGGAGGGAAGAGCGAGAGTGAGGGAGGGCGGAGTGAGGGAGTGAGAGTGAGGGAAGGCGGAGTGAGAGAGAGGGAGTGAGAGGGTGAGAGAGAGTGAGGGAGTGAGGGAGTGAGGAGGGAGGGAGGAAGAGGGAGGGCGGAGTGAGGGAGTGAGAGGGTGAGGGAATGAGAGAGTGACATAGTGAGGGAATGAAGGGCGGAGTGAGAGAGTGAGTGGCCGGAGGTTTTGAGTCGCCGGAGAATTTGAGTCGCCAGAGAATAGAAGATTGAGAGAGAATGAGTTTGGGTTTTGAGAGATATTGAGTTTTGAGAGAGAATGAGAGTGAAAATGAAGAATGAAGAAGAAGAAGTCGAAAGTTAGTTTTGGGTGAAATTTGGGCGGGGTTATGAAAAATTGAAGTTTTCCCAAAATTTAAACATCCCACAACCCTTCCCACTAAGGGTTGTGGGATCCGCGCCGCGGCGCTGTCAAACCCAGAAACCAGCTCCGCGGCACTGCTAGCCGTCGCTGCGGCGCCATTGACTTCCCGAGAGCTCCTACTCTCGGGTGCTCTCGGGAACTCCATGTTGCCGCGGCGACGGCTATCAGTGCTGCGACGCTGGTTTCTGGGTTTGACGGCGCGGCGGCACGTCTTGTTTCTCGCTGCGGCGCCATCCCTTTACCTTTCCCAAGAGGGTTCCACAACCCTTCCCAGAAGGGTTGTGGGAGCTGCGCCGCGGTGATGCATAACCTGGGCCGCGGCGCGGATGTCCTAAACTGGTTTAAATGCATTTTAAATTGTTTTTTGCATTTAAATCTCTCAAAACTTCAGTCGAAAAAACACTACAAACAACATTTCGACCCATTCTGTGTCATCATCGTTCACAACTCACAACTATACATCTAATTCTTGTAAGTTCCTCTTTACTTGTTACAAAGTTGAATATTTTTGGATTGTTTATTTGAAATCTGATATTTCATGTTATAATTAGGGTTTTTTTTTAAGATGGTGAGGCAATGGATGTGGGAGAATAGGTTAAACGAGATATATCAAAATGGTGTAAATGAGTTTTGTGAATTCGTTAAAGATAATGTCGGTGATGTGGAATCAATTCGTTGTCCTCGTGTGAAATGTGGAAATCATAGACATTTTTCTCTTCATATTGTTCGAACTCATTTGTTGGTTTACGGAATAATGACTTCTTACCAAGTATGGTATTATCATGGTGAAGAATTCCGTCCTACGATAAACAATAGAAATGATGATCTTCAAGATGATGACTTTGATGATATGTGCGGGATGATGAATGATTTGGAGAATGATTTTGTGGAACGGCCGAAATTGTTTGAGTCGATGATGAATGATGCAGAGACACCATTGTATGAAGGGTGTCAAGTTATTCAAAGTTGTCATTTTTAGTTACTTTATTTCATTTGAAAGCGTCGGGTGGGTGAACAAACACTAGTTTTACTCTATTGTTGGAAACAGTCAAAGAAGCATTCCCAAAAGACAATAAAGTTCCGCAAAGTATGTATGAGGCTAAGAAAACTTTGGGCACATTGGGTATGAAGTACGAGAAATTTCATGCGTGCCCAAATGATTGTGTTTTATATAGAAATGAGTATGAAGATCTAGATGAATGTCCGAGGTGCAAAGAGTCAAGGTGGAAAAAAGGTAAATTGCCACGTGACGGGGTCAAATGAGTTCCAATCAAGGTACGTACATAATAATTACTTGTTTTACAAATGATTATGTTTTTTTATATTCTTTTATATGTTTTTTCAGGCATTATGGTACATACCACCAATGCCACGGTTCCGACGAATGTTTAATACTGCCAAGCACGCAAAGAACATGGTTTGACACTCAGAAAAACGTATCGATGATGGTATGTTACGGCATCCTGCGGATGCTTCACAGTGGAAGTCATTTGATTTGGAGTATAAAGATTTCAGTGTTGAACCTCGGAATTTGCGTCTTCGTTTAACATCTGATGGCATGAACCCTTTCAGCATGATGAGTAGTAAATATAGTGTCTGGCCGGTTATTATTGTGAACTACAATCTCCCTCCAAAGTTGTGTATGAAGAAAAAATTGTTGATGTTAGCACTTCTGATTTCAGGACCGAGTCAACCAGGAAATGATATTGATGTTTATTTGGCACCATTGATCGATGATTTGAAGATGTTATGGGAGACAGGGATTGAGGTTAACGATGGTTACCGCGGCGATTCATTCTACTTAAGAGCAATATTGATGTGGACTATAAACGACTTTCCAGCGTATGGAAATTTGTCAGGATACTCTGTGAAATGCTCAATTGGTTGTCCAGTTTGCATGAAAGAAATATCTTCCATTCGTTTGAAGCATGGTAAGAAAACTGTTTTTCTTGGTCATAGAAGATTTTTACCGAGAGATCACTCGTATAGAAGGTTGAAACAGGCATTTGATGGAAATACGAAAGAACAACCCCCTCCTAGAATATTGTCTGGTGAAGATGTCTTCGAAATGGTTAAAAATGTCAATGAAGTGCTCGGAAAAAGGAAGCGGCGTGCTAGTACTAAAGAGTCGTTCCAAGAGAATCTTTGGAAAAAGAAATCGATTTTCTACGACCTTCCGTATTGGAAAACGTTATATGTTCGGAATTGTTGTTATGCATATTAAGAAAAATGTATGTGAATCTTTCATCGGTACGCTACTTGATGATCCAAATAAATCGAAAGACGGAATAAAATATCGAATGGATCTCAAGGAAATGAATATAAGAAGCGTTTTGCATGTCGACGAGGAGAGTGAAAAAAAAACAAAAATACCACCGGCAAAGTACACTCTATCTCGGGAGGAGAAAAAAAAATTGTGTAAGTGGTTTGAATCTATCAAAGTCCCGGATGGTCATTCCTCAAACTATAAAAGGTTCGTATCTTTAAAAGATCTCAAACTTATTGGAATGAAGACTCACGATTGTCATGTGTTACTACAACAAATGTTACCGCTTGCTTTGCGGGGAATTTTGTCAAAAGATGTGAGGTTCGCAATTTCCAAAATATGTGTATTCTTCAATTCGATATGTTCAAAGGTCATTGATCCAACTCGGTTAGAGGCGATGCAATCGGAAGTTGTGAAAACTATGTGTTTGTTGGAAATGATCTTCCCACCATCATTTTTTGATATCATGGTTCATCTAATTGTTCACTTGGTACGTGAAGTGAAATTATGTGGACCTGTGTTTTTACGGTGGATGTATCCAATCGAGCGTTACATGAAAGTGTTGAAGAGTTATGTGAAGAATTACAATCGACCAGAAGGGAGTATCGCTGAAAATTATATAGCTGAGGAGGCTGTTGAGTTTTGCTCTGAATATTTAACCAAAGCAGATGAAATTGGATTACCGAAGGACAAAGGGTTTGAGTCAGAAGCACTATCTACAGGTACGTCAATTTGAGTCAACATTTTCTATAGATCAAACCTGAGTAATTTAATTCTTGTTTAGTTAGTGTAGTAGTATACATATCTATAGGTACATATTCTAGCGTCAACCGGAAAGAATGGGAACAAGCCTCGCTACATGTTCTGCACAACGTTTCTGACGTAACCCGTTCGTGGATATTCATTTGAATGAGCTGAGAGTTAAAGGTCCAAAGAAAGCTAGAAATGAAAAATGGTTGCAAGAAGAGCACAACCGTTTATTTCAGATATGGCTTGGAAAACGACTATTTGAAGAGGCGGGTCATATAACTACATTGAGTAAACTATCATCAGGGCCTTCGAGCATGGTTACAAGGTATACTGCTTGGTCTGTTAATGGTTTTACATTTTACACGAAAGAGAGAGACGACAAGCATCCGGTTCAAAATAGCGGTGTAACGTTATTGGCCGAAGCATTACATGTTTTGTCGGCCAAAGATAAGAATCCCAAAAAGGGTTTCATGAACTATTATGGATACATTGAAGACATATGGGAGCTTGATTATTGCGGATTACGGGTGACATTATTCAAGTGCAAATGGGCTGACAATAATCACGTTAAAGTTGATAATGAAAGGAGTTACTATTGTCGACTTCAGGAGGATCGGTTACGAGAATGATTCATTCATGCTTGCTTCACAAGCGAGTCAAGTTTTTTATGTTACAGATCCAATCAATCCGGAGTTGTCATTAGTAGTTCATATGAAAGTGCGAAATATTCAAGAAGAAGAAGACGAAGATTTGACTAGTATACTGCCATTCACATCCGGATTACCACCGATCGATAAAGAGATGGATGACTTCGACGATGATGATGTTTCTCATTTACTTCGAACTGACATAGCTCCTACTTTTGTTTGATTGAGTTGTATTTATAACTTTATATTTATTTGAATTTGAGTAAAACAAAGTTTTTAATAGGTTTTCACAAAGTTTTACTATTAATTTAACACGGCGCCGCGGCCCTATACCTTGTAGCCCCGGCGCCAGGTCCCACAACGGATATAGATCCGTTGTGGGAACAACAGCGCCGCGGCCCCGATAGGCGTCGCCGCGGCGCCATCGACTTACAGAGTCATAATAACCTTTGTAAGTCCATGGCGCCGCGGCGCCGCCTACCAGGGCCGGCGCCATCGACTTACAGAGACTATAATGACTCTGTAAGTCGATGGAGCTGTGGCGACGCCTATCGAGGCCGCGGCGCCGCTGACTTACAGAGTCTATATAGTCTCTGTTAGTCATCAGCGCTGCGGCGACGCATATCCGGACCGCGGCGCTGTGCTCCCAAATAGTAAATCTTAAAATCCTAACGAACGTAATTCAAACAAACAATATCTTAAAAATATATCAATATAACAAACATATTAAATCTTAAAATCTCAAGTCTCGTAATTCAAATAAAGAAACAAACATAATTCAAACAAAGAAACAAACATAATTCAAACTAATTAAACAAACATCAATAAAACTAATTAAGAGTCTTTAAAATAAATAAAAAAGCATTTATTAATTGTTGTTGTCGTTGTCGCGTCGTGGTGGTGCTCCTGGAGGACGTGGGAAGTCGGACGGTCATTCTGGGGCTGAATGTGGTAAATACTCGTACTGGGGGTACGGAGGAAACCGCCACGCTATCTGGTTGTTTATGTCTAACCGACTGATGACATCGTTGAACGCCTCGTATGACATGGCGTTGTACTCCCCTTGCTGTTGTTGCTAGTTTTGGAAATTTTGATTCTCGACGACGAGGTAGTGGTTGGTGTGAGCAATATACTCTAGCATCGGATCTCGCACCGGAGGTGCGGGTAGCTCAAGTACCGTCGCTCTACGCGGTCGTGCCGCTGGTGCCTCCTCCTCCTCTTCAGCTGCCTCCTCCTCTCGAATCTTGTACCGATCGATGATTGACTTTGTGATTGGCCTCATTGGACCTTTGATCGTGTCCTGCCTCCCAATTCTCACGCCCGCTCTCATGCAAAGGCCAGTGATGATCGACGGATACGGTAGATCGGTCTTCTTAACCTTGTAATCAACACTCCTCATCCGACTCGAGATGAATCGACCAATGTTTATCTTGAGCCCCTTCACGATGCAGTACAAAATTTGTATGCGACCCTCGTCGAAGCTGGAAAAATGCGTGATCGAGAATATGCGAGCGCACACAAAGTAAACCCATACTTTGGCAATCCTACAAAAACAAAATTCAAAGAACAATCATATTTCAATTCATTTCAAATTATAAAAAAAATCGTTAAATAATTACGTACTTTGTGAGTTGATCACGATGCAAGACTTCTCTTCCCTTCTCCGTCGTCCAACCTTGGTTCGAGAGGCACAATAAACTCGCCATCTCTGCCTTATCCGCATGACGTACGTATTGAATGTATTCCTCCGTCTCGAAAGGAATGTTAGGGGTTTGAAGATAAGCGTTGATCGCCTCGGTACTCATGTTTACCTTCACTTCGCGAACCGTGACGATGTTATTACCTGCATCCGGTAGGTTCGCGTAAAATTCCTTCACGATGGTGATATTGCCATCGCACGAGGGAGGATTGCAAAATTCTCCCCAACCATAGGTGTCGATGAAGTTGTGGATTTGTTGGCCAATGTCGAATCCATCCCGGGGGACACTAAATCCCCTCTCCTAGATTACGGAGCGCTTAACGAGCAACTCGTAGCGATCATCGGCTTGTTGAGACGTGAATATCACCGACTCGTAATGTTCTTCTTCTTCACTTTCTGACGATGAAGAAGACTCCACAACTTTGCGGGAACGCTTTGAAGTTGTGACCTTAGATTTGCCCTTGGCAGTACGAGTAAATTTCGGAGGCATTTTGACCTACAATTTCAATATAAATATAAACATAAACATAAACATAAACACAATAAAACTTATTTCAACATAAACACAAACTATTAACCTACAATTTCAACATTAACATAAACATAATTTCAACATAATCTACAATTTCAACATAAACGTAAACACAAACACAATTTTAACATTTACAATTTCAACATAAAAACATAAACACAATTTCAACAATTTCAACATAAACATAAACACAATTTCAACATAAAAATAAACACAATTTCAACATAAACACAATTTTGGATTCAATTCACAATAACAACAAATTCGGATTCAATTCACAAACATCTAAACCTAAACTCAAACAAATCTACAAATCTAAACCAAAACAAATCTACAAATCTAAACATAAACGAATCTACAAATCTAAACTTAAACAAATCTAACAATGATCTAAACCTAAACAAATTAAAAATCATCAAAACCTAAGCATGGAAGAGGGACGAATTTACCTTGGAAATATGGAAGAGTGAGTGAGACCGGCGGCGAGGTGAAGGCGCGGGAGAAGGCGGCGACGTGAAGGCGCGGGAGGGAGGGGCGACGTGAAGGCGCATGAGAGAGGCGGTGACGTGAAGGCGCGGGAGAAGGCGGCGACGTGACGACGTGGGAGGGAGGGGCGACGTCAAGGCGCGGGAGGGGCGACGTCAAGAAGAGGGAGTAGAGGCGTCAAGGGGAAGGAGGGGCGACGAGGAATCGGGACAGACTCGGCCGAAATGAGGTTTGGGAGAGAAATGGATTTTGGGTAAAGTGAAAAAACCCTAAAAATTCGAAATTATAGAGTGATTTCGTCGCCCGCGCCGACTAAAAAATCGTGCCCAGATCGTGTCTGGGCATCGGCGCCGCGGCCCCATCTGACGTCGCCGCGGCGCCACCTCCCACACCGGTTGTACAGATCCGGTGTGGGAGGAGGCGCCGCGGCGACGTCAGATTGGGCTGCGGCGCCGATGCCCAGACACGACCTTTTCCCACACCGGATCTTTGTATTCGTTGTGGGACGTAGCGCCGCGGCCCTATTTGTCGTCGCCGCGGCCCTTGTTCCACAACGGATCTATTAAGGGTTGTGGGACCTTTTAGATTAATTAAAATTAAACAACTCTTAGAACAATGGTTGTAGAATAAGCTAGTTTGCACAACCGATATTTTAAGGGTTGTGGAATACCTGAAATCAAGCTCTTCCCACAACCCTTAATTATAAGGGTTGTGGGATCTCGAAGTCCATAACCCTTAGTAATAAGGGTTGTGGAAAGTCGGTTGTAGTAGTGTCTCTAATTAATAACCGGACTCGTTATTTCATATATCTTTTGTTAGTTCGTAACATAGATAACTTACCTAATCGTAACATTTATATAGAGTTTTTCCCATCTAGAAGGCACGAGGGTCCAACCCAAACAAAAATTTCAAGTAGCCTAGCCCATAAGACAAGGGGACGAATGCGAGAATTTGGCTAAGTATCCAAACAAAAACCCAAGTAGCTTGGCTCATGAGACAACGATACAAATGCGATAATTTGGTTAGGTATTTCAAATGACAACAGCCTCGTTAAGTGATTAGCTACTCCAATGCAACTTGCTTTATCGAGCGACTAGCCGCTCAAATGACGACCCGCCTCGTCAAGCAAGTAGTTGCTATAATGACGATTCGTCTCGTCGAGCGACTAGTCGCTCTAATGATGATCTGTCTCGTCGAGCGACCAACAGCTCCAATGATGGTCCATCTCGTCGAGCGACTAGCCGCTCCAATGACGATCGTCTCGTAGAGTGACTAGCCGCTCTAATGAAGACTCGTTTTGTCAAGCGACAAACTGCTCCAATTATTGGAAATTGGTTAACAATTAACCTATTAAATCATGAAACATATCTAAATATAGCATAAATTCATAATATGATCTAATATGTGAAAACCTATTTTTAAACATATTATAAAACTATGGCAATAAAAACAATTCATTCATGTCAATAAATTTTCTAGACATGTCGACAAACAATCCAATCACTTACAATCATGTAACTAATTATAAAATTGAAACAAGCATGGATTAAGAAAGACTTACGATTGTCGTCGACAACTTCTCGAGTCTCCTCTCCGCTTTCGATCTGCGAGATTCGGATCTGCGTCAACACATCCTTACCTTGGCAGAGAACACCTTGAATCCGACCAACCTCACACGCGCGCCAAAATTTCTTCGTTGGCCGAGAGCAACCTTCACGCGCGCCTAAGTGAGAAAATTTTTTGTCGCTGCTCATTTGTCACTCAAGCAAACACAAGTTGAATCAATGATACTCGAGATTTTGGGAGATTAAGATGGTGGACTCTTTATATGAACAATGAAAGAAGGAGATCACTCAAGCAATATAGAAGGGCTGCAAGGAAAATAAATTTCCTCTCTCTCTCTCTCTTTACTAGGTTCGGCCGATTGCACCAAGGGGAAGGGGGAAGTGGTTCGGCCGAGATTAGGGTGAGGGTTAAGAGAGAGAAAGCCTTCTTTTAGAGCTTAAGTTATGTCAAAAATCCAATAATGGTCCATTAGTCAAACTTAAACCCAGTAAGCCTTTTAAATGAGATTAAGCAATATTCCCATATATCAACATATATGGCCCGCCAACATGCCATATTCTTACTCCAAATTTATTTGATTTAATTATAAGATAACATTTAATTAAATTATAGTATCTCATTGGTTTAATGACATGTCATTAATTCTGTTCATAATATGCAAACAAGTACGAAACGAGAAAATATTTATTTTCATCTTTTATTTACTTGAATCCCAAAATTGTATTATTATTAATATAATTACATAATTCGATTCATTAAATAAATATAATTAAATAACTAATTATTTATTAATTACGACAGAAATAATTATCATAGTGTAATACACAATTTACATTCAATGAGAAAATCAACTTGTTCTTGTTCATTAAAATCTCGTCTGAGAGTCTATCATTGAGACCTCATGGACCCACATGAACGAAACTTTAGAATAAAGTTCGGACACAAAAGTTCACACACTTTTCCCGACTTTTAATTCTTAAAATTGGTTGATTCCACTAAAAGATCAATATTGAACATCTCTAAGTTCACATGCGTTTGTATTTTCTTTTGATGTGATAAAACTATTCTTCACACGATCCACAGTGTATTTACGATATTACCCTTTGTGATATCAGTAACTCAGAGAAATGTTAAATTACCATTTTACCCCTGAATTATTATTTCACCAACTCCTTTGTTATTTGTGAACGAGAAAATCATAAAGTGAGATGTGATAACATGTCAGATGTTTTATTCAACGAATTTTTTTTCGTTGAATACGAGACCCGATTTATTCTCCCACACTCTAATAATAAAGTATGGTGTGATACTAATGCCGTAGCATTCTTATAACACAAATTCCATGTGTAAATCACATAATTCAACGAAATCGTATTATAACACCAATCGACGCGTCAATGAAAACTCATTTAGACATTGCTCATTGACTAATCAAATGTCATAAAGTGTTACAAGAAGATATGTATTCACTTCAGGATTTAGGTAATTTCCAAAATACCCCTCGTATGTGATTTTGAAGTTTCGAGTGATCGAACAGTTTTATCTCGAACTTCAAAGTGTCACATGTTTTGTTCAATGTCTTCATCAAGACATCAAGAATAAATTCCAGAGTCCCAACTATCTATATCACAAGATAAGATATCGTTAATTTATTCAAGCAACCATTACTCAGATACAATTTGCCAATCAATCTTCAGATTGTGAACCATTATTTTAACTAGTCATAAGAAGGTACCTTGTCAAGTCTGTACGTAGCACTTCTTTCGTTGATGACAGTTTCAGGGCGTAGACATACATGCATAAACACAATCTTTAATAAGAATGAATATTTTACTTTATTTAACTTAAAAAAAAGAATAAAAATTGTATCAAATATCTTAATCTCCTTTGTGGGCATAAATCCCAACACTAATGACGACCTACCATGTCGAGCGACTAGCCACTCTAATGATAACCTGACTCGTCAAGCGACTAACCGCTCCAATGATGATCCGCCTCGTCAAGTGACTAGCTACTCCAATAACGACTTGCCTCCTCAAATGACTAGCCACTCCAATAAAGACCCAACTCGTCGAGTAACTAGCCGCTCTAACGCTGACCTATTTTGTCGAGCGACTAGGCCCTATAGTGAGGAACTTCCCTTTCTAGCGACTAACCGCTCCAATGACAACCCACCTCATCAAGCGACTACTCGCTTAATGTTGACCCTCCTTTTCAAGTGACTAGTCGCTCTAATGTTGACTCATTTTGTCAAGAAACTATCCGCTCCAATGACAATCTGTCTTATCGAGCGACTAATTGCTCCGATGGCAATCCCTCGTTGAGTGACTAGCTGCTCCAATAACAACCTACCTCATTGAATGACTAGCCGCTTCAACAATGACCTACCTAATTGAGTGATTAACCTCTCCAATGATGACCTTATAGCTATTGGCAGAGATGCCAATAAGAAGATTATTTATTTACATATCCATGTAATATAAATCTCTCATGATTCCTTTTTGTAATTTTCTGATTAAATTAATAAAAGTTGAAACGGTCATTCATTCCTTTTTTGTTTGTTTGAAGATTTATGATATTCAATAGTCTTATAGTCCTTAATCAAACCTAACAACGTATGAAGACACAAATGTAGATTTGCGTGAACAAACTCTTCATGGTTTGCTTAAAACGAAATATTCACAATCTTAAGATCAACGGACTATTGATCATAGTATGATTGTTGGAAGAATCTATGATGTTTGGTTACAAGGCTTAGATAGTCATGAACTCTATAGTTGTTCCAGTGTATCTTCTGAAGATACTTAATTGACCAGTGCACATTTAGAGACAATGTAATAACAAACCATTTAACCTCTTCTATCTCAAGGTCAGTATGTATGATTTGCATCGTGCTTACCTAAATCCTTAAATGAGACATGTCATTCCACGACTTACATATTCTCATTTGAGAAAATCAATTCTAGGTCCACTATGTGATATAGACTAGACTAATTGGTGAGATATTGACTTATGAAGATTTCATGAACTAGCTTATGAAGTTCTCATAGATATGGAATTCATGTACAAGATTGTTGAAATGCAATGTATATCACCTCATCCTTTATTACTTGAATTGTGAATAAATGAACCGCGCGGTATCCAAAAATTAAGTAACGATTTTATTTGGATGAAACAATGTGATTTGTTAGCTCCTCGTCAATACATTGTTTCTAACTTATTCAGAAGTAACAAATGAGTTGGGGAAATAACAGTTAGAAGGGTAAAATGGGTAAAATGGTAATTTTATAAATACCATCTAGTTGATGATATTCATGAAAGGTAATCATGGATAAATTTCAATGGATCCACTCAACATAATTAAGATGAATTTGAGTAGTAAATAAATTCATTTGAACCGAGAAATTCTTAATGTCAACTCTTTTATGGAGTCAGTTGACATTAAACTAATACTCGGAAAAAGTTTGTGAACTTTTGAGTCCAATTATAGTAGCTTAACATTTGTTCATTTGGATCCATAATGTTACTATTATAGGTCATTAGAGTAGGTTGTTAAACTAGAAGTTTAGTCAAAATAAGTTCAAGTGTTGAACTAGACGTTTTCTCGGAAAATGTCTAAAGGGTATTTTTGTCCACATGGACATAAAAGGATGTGAATATCAAAATAAGATTTTGAATATTTTCATATGGTGGAAATATAAATTAGTTTCTAAAGCCGAGAAGTCGTTTGAGACATTAAGAAAATAATTTCATTGTTTGTGCAATATTAATTCTTCAATGGGTATTTTAAGAATTATCTTAAAAGAAATAAGGAAGCATCTAGAAGCTCCCATCTAGATAGAATTTCGGCCAACATCAATTGAGAGAAGGAAATAATATCTCTTATTATTTTGTGCATTATTGTATATTGGTAATTGCCCAAAAGAAAAGAGGAAATTAATTTCTTTGAGAATGAAACGAATGTGCTAAGTGAGGAAATAAATTTCCTTCACTAATGCTATGAGAGGGCCGGCCATGTTGATAGAGAAAGAGGACAATTACCCTTTTTTGTATTTCCTTCTCCTATAAATAGAGGCTCACATTGAGATGTGAAAATAAGTTTTCTCCTCTTATTTTTCTTGTTGTGGCCGACCATTCTCCCCTCTCTATCTCTCTCTCTAAAATGTCTCTTTTATTTTGGCACCTAAGTCCTCATTAAACTTAGCATTAAATTAGTTCTTTAGCGCATATACTTGTTCTTGAGTTATTTTGTTTAATTGTGCCTACACACAAATACTTCAAACCCTCTATAGACTCTTGTAATAGAAATCTTAGGTTATTCGAGTTCACGACTTGGTGTGAAGGAAACGAGCAAGACGAGATGATCAACCTTTCCTAAGACTTCTCAAAAATCAAGCTACAAGAAAGATTAGTTCCAAGTAATTATAATATTTTTAAATAATATGATGTTCATGCACTTTCCCTGGGTTAGTAAAATTGTTTTACTTATAAAGAAATTTTTATATTCCGCCATTAACTCGTTAATTTTAAATTTTTCTTAACCCTAGACCTATTTCAAAAATAGCAACCCACTTCACCAAATGACGATCTACCTCATGATGACCCCGTCGTGACGACCTGCGTCGCCGAACGACGGGCTACCTCATGACGATCTGCCTCATCAAATGACAAGCTACCTCATGGAAATTCGTCTCACCAAATGACGAGCTACCTCTCAAAGAACTGTCTTGCTAAGTGACGATCAACCTCATGATAAACCCCTCGTGACGACCTGCGTCGCTGAACAACGAGCTACCTCATGAAGATCTGCATCACCAAAGGACAAGCTACATCATGGAGACCTTCCTCGTCAAGTGACGTGCTACCTCATGACGATCCCCCTCCCCATGAAAACTTGCGTCTCCCCTTGAAAACTACCTTACCAAACTACGGACTACCCCATGACAACTTGCCTCGCCAAAAAAACGGGCCACCTCATTGCGACCCGCCTCGCCACTTGACTAGGTACTCCATGGTGACCTGTTTTGCCAAACGATTGGCTACCTCATGGCGATCTGCCTCGCCAAATGACGGGCTACTCCATGACAACCTACCTCATGAAACGACTTGCTACCCATGATCACCTGCCTCGCCAAATAATTTTTTTTACCGACACATCATAAGCCCACGGTAAATACTGGATGTCAAAACTCAAAAAGAGGACCTCTCTCACTTGATCAAACTATACAAAATTCTCTCCACGATCATTTCCTTCACAAAAAAGGACTTTTAGAACAAAGAGAAATCAAATCCACAAAATCCATCAAATATCATATAAAAAAGAGGAACAATCTTCTTCCATTTTTTCCAGACTGGAAGAAGAAAAATTCATTCCTCACACATGAAGGTTTCCGAATCAAATTATACTCTCTCTGCTGTTCAAGAGCTTGGGGAATTAAATTTTTGTGTTATCCACTTAATAAGAAAAGTATCTCGTAACTAGTCTCACGGATTCAACGACATGTGGTCGAATCCACTCGCGCCACGTGTACGTAAATGTTAATCTAAAAAAAGACTTAACATTAACTATGAGTTCCAATTGACTCTTAGTTGGAGATGCTCCAACTCCTTCGGTGTACCACTCTGGATCATCAAAAGCTGAAAAATGTGAATATGTTGTTCTACACTTCTCAAGACTAGTTTCTTTTGAAACTAGCCCTACACAGATGATAGTGTGAACCAAACTCAAGTATGTTGTACTTCACTATTCAAGTTTCTTGGCAAAGGAATCAAATATACCTTATCATGAGACATGCTTAGTGTTAGCCAGCCCAAACGAGGATCCAAAACCATTGGGTTTCATATGAATAGGATACAATAGTTCAATAAAATAGACTCCTATTCTCTTTGAAATTACTAAAAGCTGACGAGTAAGCTCAGTCTTTCAACCATTCTAGGAATTCTCCTGTTTAGCACTTGTAAATCCAATATTTCTCACTGTCCTAAAATTATACAAATGTACGTGGTATTACAAAATATCTTTTAACATTACTTGTAAATACAAATTCTTATTAAGTGAATAAATCTATAAGATTGAGAAAAACAAGTACATTTATACTCCAATAAAAAAATCAAAGACAATTGTGGATTTAAATGTCAAAGGAAGCTTTATGAAATGAAATTTTCTAATAAAACCATCAAAACTAGCATGTAGTTCTTCTACAACAAGATAGACAAGATTGAATGAGTAGCTTTTCAACCATGATGCTAAAATTGTTGCTTTTAAATGAAAGATCGTTACCAAAGTAATGTTACGAAATAGAAAGAAAACTTAAAAGAAGATTGTATTGAGAGTAATATAGAATACAAGTATTTAAGTTCTTGAGTTTGAACTAAAATGCTTACAACAAAACCTATTTATAGAAAAAGATTCTTGACTAACATCTTACAAACTTGCTCTCCAAGATACTTGCTTATCAAGCAAACTTGGTCATCAAGTTATTCATCTTCTCCAAGGAAAGATTACAACTCCCATTTTCCCCCGTAAACTTGACTTGGTTAGAGGTTCTCCACGCCAAGCATTTCTCGCAACTCCATAAAATTGATTCTCGCTAGAGCCTTGATGAGAATTTCAGCTCGTTACTCTTTTGTGGTAACAAATTCCATGATAATCTCTAGGTTCTCCACACAATCGCGAATACAGTGAAAGCGAGTATCGATGTGCTTGTTGCGTCCATGATGTTGGAATAGGTGTAGGGTTAAGAAAAATTATCATTAATCATGTTACTGGCGGAATATAAAATTTATTTACAAGTAAACAATTTTACTAACCTAGGCAAAGTGGATAAACATGTTATAAATTAAAAATATTATTTAAACTACTTGATACTAACCTTTCTTGAACCTTTAAATTGAAGCGTTTTGAGAAAGGTGGATTTTCTTCCTTGGCTCGATTCCTTCACGTCTAGTTTTGAACTTGAGAAACCTAAGTTTTCTATTACAAGAGTCTAAAGAGTATTTGAAGGATTTGTGTGTGGGCACAATTAAACAATATAAACCAAGAACAATTCTTGGATCATAAGCTAATTCTCTAAATCAAGTGAGGATGTAGGTCCCACAATAAAAAGGAATTTCTAGAGAGAGTGAGAGAGAAGTGGTCGGGCGAAACCAAGAGAAAAATAGAATGAAGCACACTTCTCACATCTCTATGTGAGGCTCTATTTATAGGAGGAGGAAAAATCTATAAAGGTCAATTATTCATTCATGAAAAAAATAATGTATTCGTGACACAATATTTGATTTTCCCTTCTCCTTCCTCTTCTAATATGGCCGGCCATATCAAACATTATAGGGAGGAAATTTGTTTCCTAATTTAGCTTATTTATTTCCTTCTCAAGGAAATTTATTTCCTCGTTTCCTTTTGGGTATTTATCCTTATAATTAAAGGGAAATAAAGCTCTTCTCTTTGATGCATGTTGGCCGAATTCTATAGCTAGGGAAGGAGTATCTATATACTTCCTTATTTCTTTTAAGATAATTATTAAAATACCCATTGTAAGATTATTATTACACGAATAATGAAATTAATTTCTTACTGCCTCAAACGACTTTTCGGCTTTAGAAAATAATTTATATTTTCATCATATAAAAATATTCAAAATCTTATTCTGGAATTCACATCATTTTATGTCCATGTGGACAAAAATACCCTTTAGACATATTCTGAGAAAACGTCTAGTTCAACACATGAACTTAATTTGACTTAGCTTATAGTTTAACAATCCTACTCTAATGACCTGTAATAGTGACCTAATGGATCCAAATGACCAAAGCTTGAACTTCTATACTCGGACTCAAAAGTTCACAAACATTTTCCGAGTTTTAGCTTAATGTCAACTGCCTCCACTAAAGAGTTGACACTAAGAATCTCTCGGTTCAAATGAATTTATTTTCTACTCAAATTCAACTTAATTATATTGAGTGGATCCATCGAATGTTATCTATGTTTACCCTTCATGAATATCACCAACTAGATAGGATTTATAAAACTACCATTTTATCATTCCAACTGTTATTTCCTCAACTCTTTTGTTACTTGTGAATAAGTTAGAAACAATGTATTGGCGATGAGCTAACAAGTCACATTGTTTCATCCAAATAGTCACTATTTAATTTTGGATACTACGCAGTTCATTTATTCATAATCCAAGTAATAAAGCATGAGATGATATATATTGCATCTCAGCAATCTTGTACATAAATGCCATATATATGAGAACTTCACAAAGTTGGTTCATGACATATTCGTAACTTAATATCTCACCAATTGGTTTAGTCTAGATCACTTAATGGATCTAGGATTTGAATTTCTCAAATGAGAATATTAATGCTATGAAATGACATGTCTCATTTTAGGATTTAGGTATGCATGATGCAATTAATACATAGTGACCTTGAGACAGAAGAGATTAAATGGTTTGTTCTTCCATTGTCTCTAATTGTGCACTAATCAATTCAGTATCTTCAAAAGATAT
The DNA here is from genome assembly GCA_958296335.1 of Urtica urens. Taxonomy (NCBI): domain Eukaryota; kingdom Viridiplantae; phylum Streptophyta; class Magnoliopsida; order Rosales; family Urticaceae; genus Urtica; species Urtica urens. The sequence goes on along the minus strand of OY282523.1, from coordinate 20,565,208 downwards.
ACTCGAAGAATTATAGAGTTCCTAACTCTCTATGCCTCGTAACCAGACATAATAGATTCTTCCAATAATTGTACTGGGATCAATAGTCTGTTGATCTTTAGATTGCAAATATATCGTTTTAGTCAAACCATGAAGAGTTTGTTCACGCAAATCTACATTTGTCTCTTCATACATTGTTAGGTTTGATTAAGGACTATAAGAATATTGAATATCATAAATCTTCAATCAAACTAAAAAGGAATGAATGAACGTTTCAACTTTTATAAATTTAATCAGCAAATTACAATAAGGACTTTATATAGATTTATATATTACATCAATATGTAAATAAAAGTTTTTCTTGTGGGCATCTCTGCCAATAAGTGTCACGTTTCGTTACTTCACGATCTTCGTCGGTCGATATCTTTCATTGGCTTTGCTTGGTGACGACATGTACTTCGGCATCCGGCTCTTATTATAAATGTATGTTTTAAATGAAAGATTCTTACCAAAGTAATGTTACGATATAAAAAGAAAACTGAAAAGAAAATTATATTGAGAGGAAATATAAAACACAATTATTGAAGTTATTGAGTTGGAACTAAAATATTTGCAACAAAGCCTATTTATAAAAAAAGATTCATGACTACCATCCTACAAACTTGCTCTCCAAGATACTTGGTTATCTAAGCAAATTTGGTCATCGAGTTATTCATCTTCTCCAAGGAAAGATTATAGCTCACAAAAATAATTTTATTTTCCCCTAATATTATACACGAATGTAAATTTAAATGTATGGCAGGATTGCATGTCTCATAAGCTAGGGATGAATTTTACATATTTTGTGCAAGAAAATCATCGCCGCGTTCATAATCTCGTACACGGTTTGTATAATTAAGTGGTGACATAACCTCAAGGTGACAACACACGTGCATTAGTCATTTAGCTGAATATATAATGATAAATGATATATGTATTAAATCAAAGATTGATTTCGTTTCTTTATATTTAACATTCTGGGCCCGTTAAACAGTTTAATTGTCATTGCTAATGTTTAGGCCCGAATTACATTTGGTTCAGCCTCTAAATGATCAATTTGAAAATGTCAGTATTTACGAATCCAACAAATACTTTATGACATTTCATTTGTTAATGGAAAATAACTAAATGAAGTTTCATTGACCCGACGTTTGTGTTGGCAGAGATGCCCACAAAAAGATTGTTTATTTACATATTGATGTAATATATAAATCTTTGTAAAGTCCTTATTAAAAAAAAATTATTTACATATTGATGTAATATATAAATCTTTGTAATTTGCTGATTAAATTAATAAAAGTTGAAACGTTCATTCATTCCTTTTTAGTTTGATTGAAGATTTATGATATTCAATAGTTTTATAGTCTTTAATCAAACCTAACAATGTATGAAGAGACAAATGTAGATTTGCGTGAACAAACTCTTCATGGTTTGACTAAAACGATATATTCGCAATCTAAAGATCAAGGGACTATTGATCCCAGTATGATTGTTGGAAGAATCTAGGATGTCTGGTTACGAGGCATAGAGAGTTAGGAACTCTGTAGTTCTTCCAGTGTATCTTTCGAAGATACTGAATTGACCAGTGCACCTTTAGAGACAATAGAAGAACAAACCATTTAACATCTTCTATCTCAAGGTCACTACGTATGAATCGCATCATGCTTACCTAAATTCTAAAATAAGACATGTCATTTCATAGCATTAATACTCTCATTTGAGAAAGTCAAATTCTAGGTCCAATGTGTGATCTAGACAAGGCCTATTGGTGAGATATTAAGTTATGAAGATGTCATGAACCAACTTTGTGAAGTTCTCATAGATATGGAATTCATGTACAAGATTGCTGAGATGCAATATATATCACCTCATGCTTTATTACTTGGATTGTGAATAAATGAATTGTGCAATGTCCAAATTTAAGTAGCGACTTTATTTGGATGAAACAATGTGACTTGTTAGCTTCTTGTCAATACATTGTTTCTGACTTATTCACAAGTAACAAATGAGTTGAGTAAATAACAACTAGAAGGGTAAAATGCTAATTTTGTAAATCCCGCCTAGTTGATGATATACATGAAGGGTAAACATAGATAACATTCAATGGATCCGCTCAATATAATTAAGTTGAACTTGAGTAGAAAATAAATTTATTTGAACCGAGAGATTCTCAGTGTGGACTCTTTAGTGGAGTCAGTCGACATTAAACTAATACTCGGAAAATGTTTGAGAACTTTTGAGTCCGAGTATAGAAGCTCAAGCTTTGTTCATTTGGATCCATAAGGTCACTATTACAGGTCATTAGAGTAGGATTGTTAAACTAGAAGCTAAGTCAGAATAAGTTCAAGTGTTGAACTAGACTTTTTCTCGGAAAATGTCTAAAGGGTATTTTTGTCCACATGGACATAAAATGATGTGAATATAAATTATTTTCTAAAGCCGAAAAGTCGGTTTAAGGCATTATGAAATTAATTTCATTATTTGTGCAATTATAATTCTACAATGGGTATTTTAAGAATTGTCTTAAAAGAAATAAGGAAGCATCTAGATGCTCCTCCCCTAGGTAGAGTTCGGCCAAGATAGTGCATCAAGAGGAGAGTTTTATTTCCTTTTTCTTATAAGGATAATTACCCAAAAGAAAAAGGGAAATGAATTTCCTTAAGAAGGAAACAAATGTGCTAAGTGAGGAAACAAATTTCCTCACTAATGCAAGGTGTATGGCCGGCCAAACTAAGAGGGAAAGGGGAAGGGAAAATTAAATATTGTGTCATGAATATATTATTCATTCATGAATGAATAATTGACCTTTATAGATTTTTCTTTCTCCTATAAATAGAGCCTCACATTGAGATGAGAAGGTTAAGCTTTATTCTTTCTCTCTCCCTCTTTTGGCCGACCATCTCTCTCTAGAAAATACTCTTCTTATTTTGCACCTACATCCATACTTGATCTAGAGAATTAGCTTATGATCCAAGAATTGTTCTTGGTTCATATTGTTTAATTGTGCCCACACACAAATCCTTCCAAACCTCTATAGACTCTTGTAATAGAAATCTTAGGTTTCTCGAGTTCAAGATTAGGTGTGAAGGTGACGAGCGAGCCAAGGAAGAGGATCTACCTTTCTCAAGACGCTTCAAGATCAAGCTACAAAGAAAGGTTGGTATTCTAGAAAATTAAATAATGCTTTTAATATATAACATGTATATGCTTTTTCTAGGTTAGTAAAAATTGTTTTACTTGAAAAATAAATTTTTAAATTCCGCCATTAATTTGATTAAAGTTAAATTTTTCTTTAACCCTAGACCTATTCCAACAGTTTGGTGTCATTATACTGTTTCGTTGAATTATGTGATTCACAGATACATAATTTGTGCTGAAACAATGATGCGGTATTAGTATCACTTCATTCTTTGTTATGAGAGTGTGAGCGAATAAAACAATGATGAGGCCTTGTATTCAGCGAATAAAACATTCCTTAAATAAAACATGTGACATATATAGACATTTCACTTTATGTTTTTCTCGTTCATAAATAACAAATGAGGTGATGAAATAATAACTCAGGGGAGAAACGGTCATTTTACATTCCTCTGAGTTAATGATACACACAAAGGTAATATCGTAAAATACTCTGGGATCGTGTGAAGAATTGTTTTGTCAGATCAAACGGAAAATAAATGCATATGAACTTGGAGAGTTTTAATATTAGTCCTTTAGTAGAATCGACTAATATTAAGAATTAAAAGTCGAAAAAAGTTTGTGAACTCTTGAGTCCGGACTTTATTCTAAAGGTTCGTTCATGCTGGTCCATAAGATCTCAGTGATAGACTCTCGGACTAGATTTATTGAACTAAAACAATTGATTTATTGAATGTAAATTGTGATTTACACTAAGAAAATTACTTTATAAGTAATTAATAAATAATTGGTTATTTATTATTACATTTATTTAATGAATCATATTATGTTATTATATTGATAATAATATAATTTGATGATTCAAATAAATAAAGGATGAAAATAAATATTTTCTCGTTTTGTACTTGTTTGCATAGTATGAAAGGAATTAATGACATGTCATTAAATTAATGAGACGTTCTAAATTAATTAAATATTATTTTAGAAATAAGTCAAATAAGTTTGGAGAAAATAAAATAATGATACTCCGCCATAATTAATTAATGAATTACAGCTGGGAAATTATTTTAAAATTCATTAAAAAGATTTTTGGGCTTAAGTTTGACTAACGAGTCAAAGTTGGATTTTGACCTAACTGAAACTCGTTCTCCCAGATATAAAAGGGATTTTTTGAGACAAAACCCTAACCCTGACACAAAAACGCTCGGCCACTTTTCCCCTTCTCCTAGAGTAAGTTTGGCCGAGAGACAGCAAGAGAGAAATATAAAAAAAACGTTTCTTGACTCTTGATCTTGATTTTTGAGTGATTCTCTTCTCCCGTTGTTCATTCAAATAACCCACCCACTTGATCTCTCAAAAAGCCGAGAGAATTATCCCTAAATATTCTTGTGGTGTTTGTGTGAACTTATTATTTTCACAGGGCCGGCCAGATTCAAGGAGAGATCGGTTTAGGCACGCGGCGAAGGCATTCCAGCGAGTGAAGGCCCAATTCGGCGAGTGAAGTCTCAAATCAGCGAGGGGCTATGAAGACACATCCGAGGCTATTCCGGCGAGGAACTTGAAGGCACAGGGTGGGCTCATCATCCCGGCGAGAAGCAGGCTCAAGCCAAGTCCATTCGGTCGACAAGTGAAGAGGCGCACGTTCATCCCTTTCTAGCTGAAGCTTATGCGCAGGAATTGTGCAATCCGGAGAGTGGAAAGCGGCGAGCTTAAGGTGCGAAGGCAGGTCCTCCCTCCAGCAAGGTGCATACTTGTTTCAGCGACTTAAAGGCACGCACACAAGGCAGCTTTTCCGAGAGCAAGGCATACGTTCATGCAAGCCCAAGTCACACCCGAGTTCATTCCGGTGAGTGCATTCCGGCGAGAAATTCCGGCATTAGAGAGCCACGTACATTTAAAATCTCATATGTAAGTCTCCTAATGAATTGGACTGCGATTTGTAAATTGTTTATAGGTTGCTAGATTGAATGTCAATTTGTTGTCAATATGTTTAGAATAGAATTTATTGACATGTTTGTAATTTTTAATGTCTTGGTTATTTGAACATGGTTAAAATGTGTTTTAACATGTTAGGTTTTATTATGTGTTCACATAGTTTATTACGTTAATCGTTAACTAATTTTCAACATGATTCTCAAATTAGAGGTTCAAAACCGTGTAGTTGGGTTAGTCATGTACTACATGGTATGCACACGACCAGACTTAGCCCATGCCATCACCACTTTAAGGATATTTATATCAATCAAGGTAGAGAACATTGAATGGCTATAAAGTGGCTCCTAAAATATATTTCCACCACTACATATACAAGCTGAACTAAAGGATGACAAGCTCACAAGTGGCATTGAAGACAACGCCGGTGACAAAACCACACGAAAGTCAACCACATCCTATTTCATTTTACTATGTGAAAATTGTATAAGCTAGAAATCACAACTACAACATGTGGTCACATTGTCTATGGAAGAGGTTCAGTATATTGCAGCGATTGAAGCAGTCAAAGAAGGAATTTGGCTCAAAGGTGTGTTCAAGGAACTGAAGTTGTATGAAAACTCAGTGACCATGTATTCGAATTTCCAGAATGCGTTACATATGTACAATAATTCGGTCTTCCATGATGTTATCAAACATGTGGACATTAAATATGATTTCATCAAGAAAAGGATATTAAATGGTGAGTATGTATGGAGAAGGTAGGCACATATGATAACCCGAGATACATGGAGATGAAAGTTATTACTCTAGACAAGCTTAAAGACTTACTTAAACTGCTTAGAGTACATGCCAACTCTCATGAAATATAAAGGTGAAGATTATTGGATTCAATCCCATGAAGAGTAAGGAAGAAAGTTGTCTTCGAGTAGCTCAGTGTGGACATGACTAACATACGAGAAGAATCTCATGAACTATCATGAACCATATGACGTTCAAGATGGACGGCTCAGATTTGCTCCACAGATGCTGGAACTTTTAGATTAACTAATTATTGAAAAAGTTTAAATATCAGTTTTTGTATTTTATGTAAGGTACATCTTTTAGAAACATTTATCACATGTTCATTGTAGAGAGAGAGAGAGATAGAGATTATTATTCTGTAAGACTTGTAAACTTGTGACATTTAGAGAAGAAACATGTCGAAAAAAGTCACCTTAATTATGGGAAAAAATCTCAGTGAAGACGAAGTGTAGATCTTCTTGAATTGTATGATTGTGTATCATCATGTGATTGGATTGGTTTCTTAAAGTTAGCGGAAATAAAACGGCCTTTGACCTAAAGGAGTTCATGGAGACGTAAGCTCATTAACACAAACTTTGTTAGTTTGCGAATTAAGACATCATTTATAAGCTTAATTACAATTCAATTGAATTCACAAAAATATTTATTATTGAGCTAATGAGCTCGGGCTTTCTTAATTGCAGACTTCCAACTTCAGATCTTTCGGGTCGATTGGATGATATTGTAACATTACCAATTAAGGCATTCAAGAAATTTGAGAGGTTGTTCTTCAAAAAGAAAAATTGAGAGGTATACGTATGGGCTTGTAGTGATATTCAAAGTGAAAATGGTAGAAATTGCATAAAACTTGAATTTAGACTTTCCACATGCCAACATAAAAATAGCCGAAATATGAATATATTAAGCAAACAAAAGTGATACTATCCACTACTTACCCGTTAATGACGAAAATATTGAAGTTAGTCGGCGACAAAACTGATGTATTAGCTTCCAAGGGAGAGACGATCTAATAAATTAAATATGGCGTAATGCTTCCAACATATGTGGGCCGCGTTTCTTCTTAACAAACACAGCAACGGTCATTAAGCTGCATCTCAATTAGATTCACTTGTATTAATGCTATTTAATTTAATTAGTTGCATTGAAAATATAGATACTAATCATAACGCACCCACTGACTTAAAACTTCACACTTTCGATAAACAAATAATATAATGACAGCTGAAATTTCAAAATGGGCAAACAAAAAAGACTCTCAATCTCGAAAATACTTCAAAATATTGACACAACTATTTAGCTGTGTTATGCACAAAACATTAGTAATATTTTGTGTTAAGAGTGTTGACAGGCTATAGCCTGAGGTTGGTATGTATCCACTTCATTCGTAATCGTGTGCCCTTGTAAAAGATTCACTAGCCCAACCTTTAAAAACGATTAGGTTTTGACCAAAATTGACATATATGATGTCATGTCATCATCACGTCAATGACCAGTTCATGTAATTTTTAATCCGTACATCCTAATTAGGAAAAAAAATTAACTCTCTGAAACCACAATTATTTTGAGAAACGTGACTAAATATATTATTAACTGGTTTCTAGTTAGTTGATGAAAATATTAGTTGTCTATTTATTTCACCTACCGATTAAAGTACTGAAGAATGCACGTTCTAGATTAAGTAGATTTCGTACAGGCCATGCGGAAGTTATTACTTCCAAATCTGTTCCATAAAAAAAGACTTCAAGTATAAGCGAAGAAATTTCTAACGTATGTAAAGTTTTTGTAATGTTACAATATTATTATTAATATTGAAAGAAATAGAAGACAAAATGCAAATAAATAAGATGAACATAAGCCGGAGGTAGAAAAACGGTAAAAAAAATTAGATTCGTCGAGACCCGTTAGACGGTTTCCTTGAAGCTATTTATCGCCCTCCACAGGTGCTGGATAAGATGGACGATAGCCTCCCAGGATACAACTACGACCAGACAAGTTTAGCACCACTCGACTTGACTTCAACGAACTTGAACCAAAGCGCCAAACTTCCACCGGACTACAAAGAAAAAATCAATTTCGGAGTGGGAGAGATAGAAATATTTGAGAGAGCAATGTTATGTCTCAATGTTGATTTTTGGTGTGTTTCGAATGAGATTCGAAGGCTCCATTTATAGGCCTAAGAGGTCGGTTATAACCATGCAAAACGTCTAAAACGTTCACGGAAATTGCCCCTTTATGGGTGATAAATCCGTGTAATGGAACCTACCTCCGACCATTAAACACCGTTCTTAATAGGTACCTACCAAGGTGTTGACCGTTTGAGAGGTTTGTACGGATTGATTTTATTCCAAAGATAACACACAAGTTATTTGCGGAATTAAAACTCATTTGAAGTGATTTTAGTAATGAAAAAGATAAAATTGGATCGAGAAGCCCGAAGGCCCAAGAGAGCCCAAATTGCCAAGATCCAAGATCCAAGGCCCGAGGCCTGAGCCCGAACCCGGCCCAAAGGCGATGCGAGTGTGTGCGCTCGCGCGACGGGTTAGAGCTAACTCACTCACACTCTCTCCCCTTACACTTAAATGTCACTTTCAGGAGGGGAATCACTTATAAAACATTTACCAACACACGCTCCCAACTTATGTGATACTATTTTTATTACACAATTTCTCACTTCTTAAACACATATCATATGTGATTTTTAGCATTCTTAGAACATCAATTTCTCATTCATTATAAACATGATTTTGGTAAATAAATAGTCAATCTTATACCCGTTGCAACGAGCAATATGTATATGAAAAAATTATCCAATTTCGATGAGTGGACCCCACTCAAATATTTGACCGAAAATCATTAACACACTAGGTAAAAATACCTTTTTATTCCAACACTCTCTTCTGCAATTTTGAGATCTGGAATGAATTTAAGCACTTCATATAAAATGTACCATCAATTAATTTCAACAGTAAGTAAAATCATACATCAACCTGTAAACATTTAATAATGACTAAAAAATAAGTTACACACACAAGCAAAAAAATAGATCATGATATATAGCTTTTGTAACTAATAATGTACCAATAATAGCTTATATAAATATATATATATATATATATATATATATATATAACATTACCCTAACCAACATTAAGCATATTTATGATGGAGAGAGAGATAATGGCGAGCTTAGACAAGTCGCTATTCCTCTTGGTCAACGGAGAAACGTAGAATTTTTTCTCTTCTTCTCTGTCGCCGAAACAATCCTCGCAAGTGGTGGCTGCGTCGATGACAGAGCTCATTGCGAACCCGGCATCATCGTAAAGTCTCTCCTTGTACTCCAAAACAGCTTCTTTGATCGTCTCTGTCGCGTCTCCGTAGAGCTCCATGCAGTCCCGGAGGCAAGCCCTAACGTAAGGGTCAAGCTTCTTCTTGTTGCCGTTGACGAGGAGCTTTTTGATGAAGAGGCTCGTGGACGTGGCGTTTTTCTTGGCGAGTCGGATCGCGAGGAGGCCGAGCTGTCTAAGGTCGGAGGAGTATCGCTGCGAGTCCGGCGATGAACGGAGAGACGAGGCACAGAAGTTGTACCGCACGTTTGGATCGGTTTCCGAGCATTTCTCGCAGGTTTCTTGGATCAGTGTTCGTGGTTTTGGTTTCGGCGGAGACAGAGTGATATTGAAGGTAGTGGTGGTGGAGGAGGAGAGGGACGTGAAGAGAAAGAGGAATAATAAGAGGGTTTGAGATCTCATGGTTATAAGCTAACTGTTGTTTTAAACGCTCTTGAAGAGAGTGGATTTGGTTTATTAGAATCGGGGGAGGAATATAAGGGGTTTTTATAGCGTTTTAATGGGTGATTATTCGAGGGGGAGAAGAATAGAGAAAGTGTGACTTATTATCAATACACATGTGTTCCTTGAGATATAAGTTTGTCATCCAATTATTGAAATATTAATTTTCATATACTGAGACGGGTGAAAGATAATATTTTGTGTTCACGTGAGACGAGCGTCTTCTAGTGTGGATATGGAAATCGTATAATATAGAGGAAATGGAAAGTAAAAGTTAAGTATTTAAAGGACGAATATGGACGATGTCATACTAGGAAGGCTGTCAAACTCAGCGTACGCTTAGCTTCTAATTCTGGATTATGTCTCACCCCAAAGTCAAATAATTCTGGTTTTACGCTCCATTTTGTATTATATATATAATATGGACAAAAATGTGGACGCGTGCGTAAGCATTAGTAGAAGGGTAATTTTCGCATATACTCAACTAAATTATAGTCAATTTGAATATATCTAATATTTTGTAAACAAATCGTAAATACTCAACGTTTTGTAAACAACTCGTAAATAACCAGACGAAAATACTCAAAAATATTATTAAAACTTAAGAAAAAGTATAAAAAAAAATAAATTAAATGTAAACAGATGTAAATGAAATTCTCTGGCTATTTACGACTTATTTACGAAACATTGGATATTTACGACTTTTTCACAAAACGTTGAGTATATTCAAATTGACAATGTTTAAGTAGGTATAGAGCTATTTTATTGTTAATAGAATTATGTACATCCGCAACAAGAGGACGGTGTTAGTAGTGGAGGTCAACTTATGATGGTCTTTGAAATTGTTGTCTAAAGAGTGTATTTATTTTTACTCTTCATGACAGTTTTAGCTTAGTTCGTGAAGAAAAGTGACTTTAATTTATTCTGTTGTCACAGATAAATCTATGTCGTGACGGAAATTGTTTCGAACACGAAAAACATCTTACTCGTGCTAAAAGTGCAGTTACAATGATTTAGCCATGATGAAATAAATACATGTTACAATCCGAGTGTGTTTTCATTAAAGATTAAATGACCGACGAATTTTTCAAAATTTCACCGAATATCGTTATTTTGGACGTTATAGGAAAAAATTAACTTATATGCTCGTTTCATTATTTTTAGTCGACGGAAATCACCGTTTTTTTGCCGAAATTCGGCAATGCCATCCTCAATTTGTATTTCAATACAATTTAACGGCAAATCACAACAAAAAATTTCATACAGCTCAAATGTCACTCTCTTTCTAATGTACTTTTGTTTTGTTTAAAACTTTATATTTATAATGGGCTTTTTTATATAATTAATTTCTTATAATATTAAATAAATAATCTAAAAATATAATTTCAACTAAATTTTTAAGTCTAAATTTTAATATATTATTAAAATTATTATTTTTGTATTTTTAATTTTGAACTTATTTATTTATATATATGAACTTATTAAATTATTATATTTAAACTTCATAATTGGTCAATAATATTTAATTTTAGTCTAAAACTTAGTATTCATAATGTTAAATCCCTTATAATATTGAACATGTTATATAAAAAATATAGTTTCAACTATTTTTTAAGTTCACATTTTAATATATTATTAAGATTTATAATTTTTGTAATCTTAGAAGTTTTGATAATCAAATTTTTTCTTGTCAAATTTGTCTTAATTTTGTCCAATTCTTAACTGGTCAACAACAATCTCATCGCCATTTTGTTTTCTATTTTTCACATTTTATCCGTGCATTCGGCTAACAACGTTCTCGTATTTTTGAGTCATCAGTTGTTTATCGACAATCGACATTTCAATCTTTGGTTTCAATGAATGACGGTATATGCCGTGAAAAAAGTGTGGTGTACTCTAATTATAAGTTAATTTTTTTAAAAAAATACTTTGTCTTCATAATCAAAACAGTAAGAATGTCGATGTAGAAACGTGAAAATATTGTTTTGTAAATAGTTGATTTACTCGTAAAATTGCTTCTATTATGGTCTTCCCTTTACTCTATGCATTTGTAATATATTTATTGTATGTACTATTTTACATTGATTTAATGTCATAGTTTTGACAATAAATCATCTCTTACAATTATTTTTCTCATTCTCTCTCTACTAATCTTTCTCTCTTCATATATTAATATAAAAGGGAATTTTAGTACAGTGACTTAGTAAACTTTTTATAACAAACACAAATATTTTATCGTGACAAAAATGAAAATAAAGACAATTACTGACATCATCGAAACATATAGCTGCAACACAAATAATAATTTCATGATGAAACTTACTTCCATTGCGATTGCATCAAAATACGACGTGACATTAGCGTTTTCCTTATGTCTAAAGTAAAGATAATTTATAACCTAAAATATTCAATAACAAATTGGACCTGAACTTGAATTCACGAGTAATGACATTTGAATCATATGATTAGAAACGTCTATTCGTATATAAAATGTGATCTAAAATTATAACTGCAAATGAAAAATATAGGACTATAGTTATAGCCTTAAGAAAAGGTATACTTATATTATATATAAGTGAATACATAGATATTTTTTTTTGAACGCAGTGAATACATAGATATTGATGTTTACGAAAACAACATGAATTCTGAAGAGAGCCAAATTGAGTGGTTAGTTAGAGTTGTTAAAAGTTTGAGGAGGTAGTTAATTATATATATGATTTATTATTTAGTGAGTGGATGATTTTAGGTAAATATTTGAATAGAGTACGTTCAACAAATTTTGTTGATTTTTTCGTACTATTTTTCCTTGCAAAAAGGGTTATAATATCGATTAATAGTTTGCCAAAATCAAAGGTATAATGAATAAAAATTTGATATTCAAAATATATTTAGTTAAACAACTTAATTTTGAAGTGAAGTCCTTTGTCATGCGTTGCCGCTGTGTTGAGCCAAGTCGGGCGAACTTGGACTTCTATTGGACTTTAAGTCTAATGCTTGTTTGTGATAATCTTTATATTTATATCATAAGTTCTACTTCTAAAATTTGTTAATTCCATACATAACTTTTATGTTATACTCGAATATAAAATACCAAAAAAATGGCTCTATAGCCTTATAATACATTTTCATTTTAGATATATCTAAGGTTTTGTTAACAAATTGAAAATATCCAGACAGATTCGTTTACATATCGTAAACAATCCAAAATACCCTTAATTCGTTTACATATTTGAAAACATTTTTAGAGTACTTTTGTCTCTAAACTTTTGTAAACGATTTTTTCTGGGTATATTCAATCTATTAACGAAACATTGGGTATATCCAAATTACACATAATTTACACGGTTATACTTCAAAATTACCCTATAAAATATAAGAGTAATTGTGCGTTTGACACGGTTGAATGCAAAATGACTGCATTTACTACGGTTAAATGCAAACGGTCTAGTGAACGTTTTGCTAAAGGTTATCTGCCGAGTGAAGAAAACTAGTAGAAGGCAATACTGGATGAGTTTTTGTGTGGCCGATAATCATTATGAGAATTCGCCTATAAAATTAGGTCTTATTCTCTCATTCGAAACATATGGAAAACACTAAGAGACATATCGGCCCTGTTTGGTTATTCACTAGAAAAGTGTTTTTGACTTTTCAAATAATAAAAAAAGAAAAAAAAAGTTGGAAATACGTGTTTGGTAGTTGTTTTGAGAGTATTAAATTTAAAAGCAATTGCAATTGTTTTTTAAAATAACAAAAGAGATAGAAAAGGCTTAATAGATTTGGCTTTTTTAACTCTTATTTTTATGTTTCTCTCTCCTCTACGCACAAAGTCCAGAGTAAACCCTAAAAAGGAATTCTCTCTGTTTCTTCTTCATGGGTTCTTCCAGCAACTGCTGATTCTCGATCTTGGTTGCACAGACTTTGTTTGCGTTTCTTATTCTCTGGTGGTCCCTAAAATCCGCGTCATTCTCAATCGAGTTCTCTCGATTTCGCCGGTACTCTTCTCAGCTCACGTTTACTCTGGTGTAATTCTCAGCTCAACCTCTCAATATTTTTTTGTAGGCTTTCTTTCTTTGCATCTATTTCTGAGTTTTGAGAAAAATAAAAAGTACAATTGTTTTTTAATTTCAATCTGAATAAAGAGGTTTTTTTTTATGAGTTTGTGTTTGAGACCTAACTCAAAACAGTGGCTTATACACTCAAAACAGGAAATAGAATAGAACTCTTGCCATGTGTTGTTGTGGACATATTATTGTGATTCATAAATCCGGGTGTGTTGTTGTTGTGTTTTTCAAAAACTCATGCCGTGTGGAAGGAGACCATATTATGCTTCCTTTGATATGATTTCTTGCATAAGTTTTTTTAATGTAGAAAATGTGGACATATTTGTTAGTTGATGATCTAGTTTGAGGATTTATATCGTGTACAGTTCAGTTTTTTGAACAATGGATGACGGTGCTCGTTGGGCTGAAGATGCCGAGACATTTTTCATTGATTTATGTTATGAAAAGGTCAAAAGGCGTATGAGACCATCTCAATTGGACAAAAGAAATTGGATGAAAATTGAGTTGGATATGGGAGCTAAATATAAGGTATATAGGGTAGAGAAATTGAAACAAAAGTGGTATCGACTTAAAAGTGCTACTAAGATCTTCCAAGGACTGACATAAGCCACTGGGTGTGGATGGTATACGAAAACAAATACGGTGACCGCCAATGATGAAGTTTGGGAAACCTACATTAAGGTATTAAAAGTATTTATTTATTCTTAAATAAATCATATATGTTTTGTTATAAATATTCTCATGTTATTATTTTGCAGAAATATCTCGATGAGAAATAGTTTAAGAGAAAGGAATTGACCCACTATGATAAACTTAAAGTGATATTTGCTGGTAAATCGGCTACCGGTGCATTGGTGATGGGACCCGTCGAGGCAGCCACTGTCGGCAAAGCTACAGCAACAGTGCGAGTAACGGAAAAGGTTCCGTGTGGATCCACTGCGGGTAGTGCGCCCGATATCGAAGAAGTTGGGGATTCATCGGATGAGGCCCGAGAGGTCGAGAAAATATCTTTGGGAAAATCCACTACAAAAAAGAGAAAGTCTCCAACGAGCGGTAAACGCTTGTGGAAAGAAGCTATTGAATTACTAACTGAAAATGAGCGCTACTCGAGTGATCGGTTGATTACATTTTTGGAAGAGAAAGAAGTAAGGAGAATGTTTACGCAAGCAGACTCGATGACTAGAGATGAACTCATTTTGAAACAATGTGTGGAAAAACTTACGAAGCATCAAGAGTTGATTTCTTGCAAACAATACAGTGCATTCATGATGTAGCTTGTTAAATCAAAAAACTTGCGCATAGCATTCATGACCATTCCCGATGAGCCGACTTTACATTTTCTAAATGGGCATCATGATGACTAGAGAATTTGGATGTTTATATTTAAATCTGTTATCAAACTTGTTGAGTTTTTTTTTAATATGCTACAGACATATTTAGTTGGTTATGTTTAAATTTGTTATAAAACTTGTTGAGTTTATTATATCGATTCCGTTAACATGAATGATGATAGATTTATTTGATTATATGTAGATTATGGATTCAAGTGATGACGAAGTCATTATCTTAGACGAACTTCTTCACCGTGATAATAGACGCACTCGAAGCAGAATGCTATAACAAATGCGTGAAAAATCATATCGAATTGAAAGACTGTCCCGACGAATGGCATTAGAAAGTGGAAGTGAATACGTGTTTGGTATGTTAAATAACCCTAACAAAGAGCCTTTGTTTGTAATGTGTCGCATGTACAAGGAGCCCTTTATTGCGATTGTTGAAATGATTCGGCATTTGATCCCATCCGGTCACATATCACCAGAAGAATCATTCATGATGTTCATGAAAGTTCTTGCACATTCAGATAGAAATAAATTCGTTCAAGACCGATTTAATCATTTCGGAGAAACAATAAGCGGATATTTTGGATATGTTCTCGATGCAATAAGTCAATTGGCACCCGATGTAATAAAGCATCCCGGTTATACAACAACGCCTCCGAAAATTGCAAACAACCAAAAATATTGGACATGGTTTAAAGTAAGTTATATGATTTTCTTTTTCAATGAATGTAGCTCGAATACATATTTAACTCAAGATTTCATCTTTTTTAAAGGATTGCATTGGCGCTATTGACGGTACTCACATTGGTGTAATCGTGCCCATTGAACAACAATCCAATTACCGACGTCGAAAAGGAACATGCACAACGAATGTGAGGCCGCTTGTACATTTGACATGTTATTCACGTATGTCCATGCATGATGGGAAGGCTCAGCAGCAGATTCACGAATATTGCGTGAGTTATTATTGACCAAAAATACTAATTTTTTAATACCACAAGGAGGAAAATATTATGAAGTGGACAACGGGTATCCAAACGAGCCATGTTTTTTATCACCATACCGCACAGCCCGTTACCACTTATCATAGTTCAGACAAAATAGGCAAATGGTACACCAGAAGAATTTTTTAATTACATGCACTCATCGTTACGCAACGTTATAGAGAGATATTTTGGCGTGGTAAAAGCTCGGTTCCCCATTTTGAATCACATGTCAAGTTACCCATTACGTAAACAAGTTCGTATAATTATGGCATGTTTTATATTACATAATTTAATAAAAATGTTTGGAAACGAAGACCTCTGTTTACAAGATGGAATCAAGATGGTCCAATCGCAGATATTGAAAGTGAAGGTTCTGAAAGAGTCGAAGGTCAAAATGCGTCAGAAGTTGGTGGAATGCCGTACACAGGCGCAATTACACAAACTCGACGTTTACATATGGAGTTTAGAGATTTTATTGCTCAAGATATGTGGAATCAATATACATGAGTTCAAAAAATAAGACAAGATTGTATATAATTTAGCCTATGTAATGTTATATGATGTTTTGTGTGTGAATTTTTTTTTAAAAAAATTTGAGTTAAAAAATAGTATCACATACCAAACAGTTATTCTATTTTTTCAATTTTCAATTTTTTTTAAATGTGTACCAAACAGTCATTCGAAAACAACTTCAAATTTTTTTTACACTACAATTGTGCAAAAACGAAAAACAAAAAATAAGAAACTTTTGAATGGACAACCAAACAGGCCCATCATCTCCTCAATTTTCTATCTTCAAAATCATGTTTTTTTTTTATAGTCCGGTGGTTGATTTAATTACAAGTTAGTTCGCAAGAGAAGTAACTTTGGCTTACAAGTTTTTCTCATTTCACCCTTATATCTTAAGAAGTAAATTATTTGTTGTGTATGGCATCGTGAAAAGGGCAATATTAATTTAAAAAAACTGTAGAACGGTCTTTTTTTAAATATGTTAAGGAGCATTTAGGACCTCACAGAAAGAAGGACAACGAGTATGCCTTGACGATCCAAGTTTCAACACTATAATTTAAAGGAACGAACGTTAAGAGAGTTAAAGACAAATGTAGGAAGACCCATATAGAGTAACGAGAGTAATCTAGTCATGGAAATATTCAAATCAAATAAATAAATGAAAGTCAATTTAATGAATATTAACCTTTTAATAACCTCTTGTTGCATCTGCCCGTCTAGCTCAGTTGGTAGAGCGCAAGGCTCTTAACCTTGTGGTCGTGGGTTCGAGCCCCACGGTGGGCGATTTTCAATTATCAATGTATTTTAATCCATTTGTGAGATGTCATAACTTATTATTTTAGATATTAAATTATAGATTAATTGATAGTCCTTTCTTTATAACTATTTGTTTACTATAAATATATGAATTATAATTAAATTTTTTAATTTCTGTTCGATACATATATATATATATATATATTGAATATTTCTATTTAAAATTATCATGTATCAGTTTGAGTTTATTTTTGTGATAAAAGTATAAATAAATTACATAGTGCAGTAAAATTCAGGAAAAATCCGTCGTTTATACTTTATAGTGCAATTAGAAAAGAGAAAATGGTGCGTAAGTATCTTGTTATTGGCGTATGGACCATGTCGTTTAATGTTTGAACCTTCCCAAAGTAAAATTAAGTATGATTTAATCAGGAGCGGGTGACAAACCCAAAACCCAAACTAAAACCCCTCTCTCTCTCACTCACTAAAGAAAAGAAAAGACAATAGCGACAAGGTGGGAGGGATAAGGAAGAGCAATGGCGAGTCTCCGGACGGCGATGGATACGGCGTTCTGGGACGTGGATGTGGCGTCGTCGCGGGTGTTGGAGGGCTCCGCGAAGGCCGTTCCCGGCGAGGCCTTCCCTCTGGACGGCGCTCGAGCCAGCCGCGCCTTCCGCTTCAACCAAGTCGCTCTCCTCAGAAACGGCTTCCCTCTCGGCCTCATCCCTTCCTTCTCCCCTCCCCTCTCCTCCGCGCACCTCGGCTCCTTCTCTCTCCAGTCCCTCCTCCTCTCTCCCGCCACTTCCAACTGGTACGCCTCCTCTCCTCCCTTTCGAAACCCATTTCGCGAAGTGAAAATCCCAACCGTTTCTTTCCTCTTTATTTTCGTTGAATTGCAGGTGGCTAGGAGTGCTGGGTCAGTTCAGGCCGAAGAAGCTGTTCAGCTCGGTCAAATCTGAACTCAGCAGAGGCGGGTCCGACGATGAGCCGCTCGGGTTCAAAGACGTGGCAAAGCATTTCGTGGAGAAGTCGCTTTACTCGCTCGGATTAACCACGCAGTATACGCCGGTACCCTCGACCTCAGTGAAGTGGACCACCGAGGTGCACGGGGATAAAAAGGGAATGCGTCACAAGATGATTCTCTATCACAACGTAACATAATCTCTGCACTTGCTTTGCATAGCGTCTTAGGTTTCATTAACTGTCTTTTCTTCTATTCCTACAGTCCAGGTAGTTTAAAATAGTTTCTTGCTTTAGTTCTCAGGCTCAACACACATTTGCACTTCTATTACAAAAATCTAGCCAAACAAGCCACAAAAACATCACGAATTTTTAGTAAATAGCCAAAATTCATTACGTGACATCAAATTCGTGAGTTTTTCTTACTTGTTTGTCTTTTTGTTCCATGCGGTATATGAAATATATTCGAGTTTTTTTCATAATTTGAATTTTTTTGTTTAGCGGTGCAACAAATATTGACTTCAATCTGTTTTAAAAAATTTAAATATTAAATTCTAAAGTCGGCTGAAAAAATTAAGCGGGAGGAGTGCTTTGGGTTATTTTGATTTTCTTTGTGTGCAAATCATTTGGGCTGGCTATTTACACAAAGTTAACAAAATGTGGGTTATTTCTCAATCCACTTAGCTTCAGGTGGTTATTAACCATAACCACAAAGAGCGATTAACTTGCGTTTGTTTATGATTCTACATGGATGGTTCAGCTAGAAGAACATGATCTCACAGTGGAAGCAGCATGGCCTCAGCTATATGTGGATTCAAAAGGGCGATATTGGGATGTCCCACAGTCGTTTCATGTGGATCTTTCGTCGGCTTTTGAGGAGCGTGGGTTGAGATATCGCATCGGATTACATAAAAACAGTCACCAACCCGTTGCACTAGACTCCACGAATCCTGATCCGCCAAATTCTCTGAGGCCCGGATTATGTGCAAAGGCTTCTCTCTCTTACGAGATTAACCAGGACTTCTGGAGGAAGGTGCAAGAGAACTTGGACTTGCTCGAGAAGACTGAGACCGGCTTGTATATACGTCCTTCCTATGACAGTCGCCTTAAAGAGCCACATTCAGCTATATCTGGAATTATTGGTAATCTTTCTCAGCTCGCTTTTTTACCACTCTCGACGATTAACCTGGCTCTGTATCGCCTGAACTGTTGGTAATGTAAAAAATAAGCACGAGGATTATCAGTGAAATATTGGGATACTATTGTTAGGTCTCGTCTTCCTAGAGTTGATTACTAGTACCTTGGGATCCGGAAATATTGAGGGTTTAAGAGAAAATAATGATAAGAGACTTCATTTAGTTACATGATTTTAATTACAATGTGACAAACCTTGACATGTAACCAACTAAAGGAAAATGGCATTAGAGTTTCTCTTGCTCTCTCTTATCCTGAAAGCAATTTCCAATTAGAAAAAAAAATCCATGTTTTATTTATTCAGAACTATGTGTTGCTAAGTCTTGACATTAACCATGGCCGAAAAATAATCATGATGAGATTTTAACTTCCGTTTTTACTTATTTCAATCAACAATTGTTTGGACGTCTCTCCCAGGTGGATCCTGCGCTGCTTGGTTTGGAGGGGATGGCTCGGCAGCTGTTGAATCGGAGGTTCATAACAAGAGCATGTCCAGCACTAAGAGAAGCCCGGTCAGCGCTGATCTATTCGGCTCCGTTTGCTATACTTACCAGCTCGGAAATTTTCGGAAGCTCTATAACGACCTGACGAGATTCGATGCCCGACTTGACATTTGTTCGGCTTCGGATCTTGCCAAAAGGGTCTTCTCTGGTTCTTCTAAGAACTCTTCTGATCCAAACTTATCCCCGAGACTCAATCTCATCTTCCAACAGCAGGTAAATTATATTCGATTCCAGCTATATCTCTTTTATATCTCTTTGAGTTTGACAACACAATGCATGTTGAGGTGGTGAATGGTAATATATGTTATTTCAAACCTGGCCCATCTGAACTGGATGTCCGAAATTGCCATTCGATTGTGTTTTAATTCTTCATAATGCCCATTAAATAATTAAATTTTAAATTCAATGAGACATTGATGGTCTCGCATGCAAGCTGAATGCTTGTTGAATGATCTGCCTTCTAAAAAAGCCTTATACATTATTCTTCTCAAGTATCACTTTAAATTTTATTCCGTGCCTGATTAGACTATATTCAACTACAACCAGGAATAAAATACTGCATAGACAGAGACTTATATAAGTTATGACATTGTAATGCCTATTTTCGTTGATAGGTTGCTGGCCCAATCGCTTTCCGAGCGGACTCGAGAATTTCGCTGGGCTCGTCCTCGGAGAAGAAAGGACCACACTTGGATGATTTCATTCTCAGCTTGAACTACTCCTTCAGACTCTTGGACTCAGGAAAGGCTGTTTTCTGGTATTCTCCTAAAAGAAAAGAAGGCATGGTTGAGTTGCGTCTCTTTGAGTTTTGAGAGCCCATTTTGTTTAGATTTTAGTTTTCTGCGGAGTAGAAATTGTTTTGTTGGAACCACACCCTTGAGGTTCGTAGTCTTGTAGCATTGAGAGTTTGAACATCAAAGCTTTTAACTTTTTCAGTTGGTGTTTGTAATTGGTGGATGGGTTTAACTTGATCAAGTTTAGAAGCCTCGTTTTACTTCAAGGAATGATGGTTTTTTTGGCCAAGTTTGACAGATGAATTGGATAGAGAGACGTACTACTTTTCTGGGTCAGGAATTCAAGATCTTTGAAATTTAGTTAGCTAGGCCATTTATTCATTGCTTTCTCAAATTGACGTAGCAAATACCAAATTACACAAACTCTGAAGCCCCTATTAAAATAAGGTATCCATAAAAAAAAAACGTTTAAATACTCAATGTTTTGTAAACGTTGTGTAAATACTCACATTTACATAATTATTTGCACTGTTTTGACTAGAATTTGGAAATGTTTACAACGTTGCAAGATGATGATAGGTTAGACCTCATATTCGTGTAACCAAAACTAATATTCGGTAGCTTGCATTGAGTAGAGAGACGTATTACTTTTCTGGGACGGAATTCAAGATCTTTGAAATTTAGTTAGCTAGGCCATTATTCATTCCTGACGTAGCACCTCAATACCAAATTACACAAACTCATGAGCACCTATTAAAATATCTAATGTTGTACCCAAAAAATTGGTACAATATATCCAACTTTCTTTAAACAAAAACGAAAAGCTTGGTTCCATAGCGATATTAATTCATTAAAGCAACTTAATAACAAATATTCCGAAATTACATATCGTCCACGGCCAGTTTTCATCTCCGCCAGTTTTCATAACAAAAAAAAAACATTTTTCGTCGCATTCCGAAATTACAAATCGTCCATGGCCGCCTAAAAAACGCAGATTATTAGCGAAGATGGAAACTCATAAGTCAATTTTTTGATCTCGTAAAAACCATAGAATAGGAAGAAAGTTTTCGTGTTTCGGCTATGCAAACGAAGGTTTTACTAATCTCCACTGCATGCAGAACCAGGTTACTCCGGTAAAATGTTCATGTGACCTGAGTTTCTAGCTAACATTTGCGGATAGTCGCATATTTGGGCAAATTTTGGATGAAAGCTTCGTAAAATTAGATTATGAAGTTAGTATGTACGTGACTATAAAGTCACAAAACATTTGACGGAAATCCAGATATGGAATTAAACTTTGTAACGACATCGTCATGAAACAACCCGTTCGTGACAATGTCGTCTCGAAACAATCCTTTTGTGACAACGTCGACACAAAACAACCTTTTCGTGACAAAGTCGACACGAAATAACCCTTTCGTGACAATATCGACACGAAACAACCATTTCGTGAAATTATCGTCACGAAACAAATATTTCATGACCATATGGTCATGAACCATTAGTTTCGTAACAATGTTGTCTCATGAGATGACTTTGTCAAGAAATCAGTGATTTTGTAACAACCCCCGAAAACACTAACTACATATATATGCAGTTCATTTATGTTACAAATTATAAATAATTTATATTAATACTTGGATTGTATGCAATGATGAGGCACATTCATACATTCGTCAAGCATAGTGGACGATGGATGAAACCTTCATGTTACTTGACCGAATGTAGTGAGGCTTTGTTAATACCCGCCAAAGCGACTTACGAGGAGTTCTTGCAACTATTGTATGTCACCATGCAACTCTCACCTGTCCGCATTGCGTCGAAACTTAGTTTGACATGTTATCTGCATTTTCGGAAGAAGAAAACAGATAAATCAAAACTGAATTTGTTAGTGGAAATTGAGGATATAACGTGTCCAAAAGAGGTTAGTATTTTCGCTGAAATTGAACTTGATATGCCGGATATGAAGCAGAAGCGTGTGGCTTAAGAGAACCCCAACCATGCCTTGACACAAATTTATTCTCCTCGTCCCCATATGTCGTGTCCGGTGCCGGTCAGTATAGCTTATGTGAACCCCAAACACGACTCGACACGAGTTGAATCTACTTTGACATGTCCGAAGTCGGTGAGTATATCTTCTGTGAAGCCCAACCACGACTCAGCACCAGTTGATTCTCCTCAGCCCGAAAGACCATGTCCCGAGCCGGTGAGTGTAAGGTCCAACGTTGTCTCTCACGAATCTGCACTACCTGCATCTGAACTTTACAACAAGGACCAAAGTCATGGTCCTACGTGTGTAGACACACCACTGCATACTCCTACTTCTTTTAGCACACCGGATCACACTCCTTCTTTTGGCACACCGGATCACACTCCTTCTTTTGGAACACCGGATCACACTACTTCTTTTGACACACCGGATCACAGTCCCAAGGAGTGTCATGCGCCTTCAGAAGATCCAACAGAGTGCATGGTTGACATCGAAATGATGGATATTTATTCTCCAAGTGAAATATACACAGGAGGAATGTATATCAACAAAAAATCTTTGAAGAGACATTTAATCAAGTTCGCGATCCACAATCATTTCTGCACGAAAACAAAGACTTATAATAAAACGTCTCTACATGTATTTGTTGGCAGAGATGCCCACAAGAAGATTGGTTATTTACATATTGATGTAATATATAAATCTTTATAAAGTCCTTATTGTAATTTGCTGATTAAATTAATAAAACATGAAACGTTCATTCATTCCTCTTTAGTTTGATTGAAGATTTATGATATTCAATAGTCTTATAGTCCTTAATCAAACCTAACAATGTATGAAGAGACAAATGTAGATTTGCGTGAACAAACTCTTCATGGTTTGACTAAAACGATATATTAACAATCTAAAGATCAACGGACTATTGATCCCAGTATGGTTGTTGGAAGACTCTATGATGTCTGGTTACGAGGCATAGAGAGTTAGGAACTCTATAGTTCTTCCAGTGTATCTTTCGAAGATACTGATGATCAGTGCACCTTTAGAGACAATAGAAGAACAAACCATTTAACATCTTCAATCTCAAGGTCACTATGTATGAATTGCATCATGCTTACCTAAATTCTGAAATGAGACATGTCATTTCATAGCATTAATACTCTCATTTGAGAAAGTCAAATTCTAGGTCCATTGCGTGATCTAGACGAGGTCTATTGGTGAGGTATTAAGTTATGAAGATGTCATGAACCAACTTTGTGAAGTTCTCATAGATATGGAATTCATGTACAAGATTGCTAAGATGCAATATATATCACCTCATACTTTATTACTTGGATTGTGAATAAATGAACTGCGCAGTATCCAAAATTAAGTTGCAACTTTATTTGGATGAAACAATGTGACTTGTTAGCTCCTCGTCAATGCATTGTTTCTAACTTATTCATGAGTACTAAAGGAGTTGAGGAAATAACAACTAGAAGGGTAAAATGGTAATTTTATAAATCTCATCTAGTTGATGATATTCATGAAGGGTAAATATAGATAACATTCAATGGATCCGCTCAATATAATTAAGTTAAATTTGAGTAGAAGATAAATTCATTTGGACCGAGAGATTCTTAGTGTCAACTCTTTAGTGGAGTCAGTTGACATTAAGCTAATACTCGGAAAACGTTTGTGAACTTTTGAGTCCGAGTATAGAAGCTCAAGATTTGTTCATTTGAATCCATAAGGTCACTATTACATGTCATTAGAGTAAGATTGTTAAACTAGAAGCTAAGTCAAAATAAGTTCAAATGTTGAACTAGACTTTTTCTCGGAAAATGTTTAAAGGGTATTTTTGTCCACATGGACATAAAATGATGTGAATGTCAAAATAAGATTTTGAATATTTTCATATGATGAAAATATAAATTATTTTCTAAAGCCGAAAAGTCGTTTAAGGCATTATGAAATTAATTTTGTTATTTGTGCAAGTATAATTCTACAATGGGTATTTCAGAATTGTCTAATAAGAAATAAGGAAGCATCTAGATGCCCCTTCTCTAGCTATAAAATTCGGCCAACATGCATCAAAGAGGAGAATTTTATTTCCCTTTAAATATAAGGATAATTACTCAAAAGGAAAAGAGGAAATAAATTTTCTTGAGAAGGAAATAAATAAGCTAAGTGAGGAAACAAATTTTCTCCTTGCTCGAGGTGTATGGCCGGCCAACTTAGGAGAGAAATGGGAAGGGAAAATCAAATATTGTGTCATGAATGCATTATTCTTTCATGAATGCATAATTGACCTTTATAGATTTTTTCTTCTCCTATAAATAGAGCCTCATAGAGATGTGAAAACTAGTTTTTTCGAAACTTCACTCTCTCTCTCTCTCTCTCTCTCTCTCTCTCTCTCTCTCTCTCTCTCTCTCTCTCTCTCTATTTGGCCGAACCCCTTCTCTCTCTCTCTTTCAAAATACTTCTTTTATTTTGGCACCTAAGTCCTTATTAGGCTTAATTAGCTCTCTTATAGTTGAAACTTTCTTTCATTCGTTATTCGTTTGTTTGAAGCTTTATCATATTCAATAGTCTTATAGTTCTTAATTAAACCTAACAACGTATGACTAGTCAAAAGTAGATTTTCATGAAAAAACTCTTCAAGGTTTGCTTAAAACGAAATATTCACAATCTAAAGATTACCGGACTGTTGATCTTAGTATGATTTTTGGAAAAATCTACGATGTCTGGTTACGATGCATAGATAGATAAGAACTATATAGTTCTTCCTAATACTTAATTGACCATTGCACATTTATAGACAATGTAAGAACAAACCATTTAACATCTTCTGTCTCAAGGTCACTATGTATGGATTGCGTCGTGCTTACCTAAATCCTGAAATGAGACATGTCATTTTATAGCTTGCATATTCTCATTTGTGAAAGTCAAATTCCAGGTCCACTTTGTGATCTAGACAAGACTAATTGATGAGATATTAAGTTATGAAGATGTCATGAATTAGCTTTGTGAAGTTCTTATAGATATGGAATTCATGTACAAGATTTCTGAAATGCAATGTATATCGCATCATGCTTTATTACTTGGCTTGTGAATAAATGAACCGCGCGGTATCCAAGTTTAAGTAACGACTTTATTTGGATGAAAAAATGTGACTTGTTAGCTCCTCGTCAATACATTTTTTTCTAACTTATTCACAAGTGACAAAGGAGATGAGGATGCTGGAATCGATCTAGGATTTAACAATTAATTATCATATCATATATGACGGAATTTAAAAAATTGTTTTTAAAACGTATAAATATATTTTACTATGTAGACAAAGTACATGAACATGTTGTTAATTAAAACATATAATAAATATGAAAAAGACTTAGTACCTTTTTCTTGTTGCTTGATCTTGGAGAACCTTCTCGAATAAAGATCTTACGTCTCGCTTTGCTGCTTCTCGTCTTTGAATTCTTGAGCAACCACGAAAGTTTTTACAACTAGAGTCTTCAAGCGTTTGAAGAGTTTAGTGAGTGGGCACTATTAAACAATATGAACCAAGAACGAGTCTGGGATCATAAGCTAATACTCTAGATCAAGTCAGGATCTATGTGCCAAAATAAAAGAGTATTTTAGAGAGAGAGGGAGAGAAGTGGTCGGCTAGATAGAGAGAGAGGAAGACCAAAATTTTATTTTCACATCTCAATGTGAGGCTCTATTTATATGAGAATAAAAAAACAAGAAAGGGTAATTACTCTTTCCTATTGTGTATTCATGACACAATATTTGATTTTCTCCTCTCTTTCTCTTCTACATGGTTGGCCACCTTGATGCATAAGTGAGTGAAATTTGTTTCCTCACGTAGCACATTTGATTCCTTCTCAAAGAAATTCATTTCCTCTTTTCTTTAGGGCAATTACCAATATACAATAATGCACAAAGTATTAAGAGATATCTCTCGCTCCCTTGATGTTATATGGCTGGCCATATGATGTTTATACACACATATTTACTTCCTAATTTGTTCATAATAAAATAAGGAAAAGCCTTCATATTATTGCTCGTACAATAACATATCACAAAATTTAATTCACTAAACATGAAATCTAATTTGTGACAAGATTCAAAATCTAATTTTGACATTTTTACATCAATTATCCTTAAGGACGAAAATATCCTTAGGACAAGATTCAAAATCTAATTTGTGACAATTGAGCTTATTTTGACTTAACTTCTAGTTTAACAAAATCTACTCTAATGACTTGTGATATTGACCTCATGGACCCAAATGAACTAATATTTAACTAAAGAGTCAACTGAATCCACTAAAGAGTTGACACTAAAAATCTCTTGGTTCAAATGAATATATTTTCTACTAAAAAATCTACTTATTTGTGATGAGTGGATCCACTGAATATTATCGAATGATTACCCTTCATGAATTCCATATCTTTGAGAACTTCACAAAGTATAAGCATGTCAACTTCATAACTCAATTCACCACCAATAGAGCGCATCTAGTTCACAAAGTGAGATCTAGAGTGTTACTTTCTCAAATGAATATATTAAAGTTATGAGATGACATGTCTCATTTTAGGATTAAGGTAATCATGATGCAATTCATACATAGTGACCTTGAGACAAAAGAGGTTAAATGAGTTTGTTCTTACATTGTCTCTAAAGGTGCACTGGTCAATTCAGTTTCTTCGGAAAATACACTGGAAGAACTATAGAGTTCCTAACTCTTTATGCCTCGTAACCAGACATCATAGATTCTTCCAACAATCATAATAAGATCAATAGTTTGTTGTTCTTTAGATTGTGAATATTTCGTTTTAAGTAAACCATGAAGAGTTTGTTCACGCAAATCTACATTTGTCTCTTCATACGTTGTTAGATTTGATTAAGGACTATGAGATTGTTGAATATCATAAATCTTAAATCAAAAGAAAAAGGAATGAATGAAAATTTTAAACTTTTATTAATTTAATCAGCAAATTACAATAAGAACTCATGAGAGATTTATATTACATCAATATGCAAATAAATAATATTCTTGTGGGCATCTCTGCCTATAGAGGAAATAATAACTAGAATGGTAAAATGGTAATTTTATAAATCTCATCTAGTTGATGATATTCATGAAGGATAATCATAGATAACATTCAATGGATCCACTCCACATAATTAAGTTTGATTTAAGTATAAAAGAAATTCATTTGAACCGAGAGATTCTTAGTGCCAACTTTTTAGTGGAGTCAGTTGACATAAAACTAATACTCGAAAAATGTTTGTGAACTTTTGAGTCTAACTATAGTAGCTCAAGCTGTGTTCATTTGGATCCATAAGGACACTATTACAAGTTTTTAGAGTATGATTGTTAAACTAGAAGTTATGTCAATATCAGTTCATGTGTTGAACTAGACGTTTTCTGGGAAAATGTCTAAAGGGTATTTTTGTTCACATTGACATAAATGATGTGAATGTCAAAATAAGAATTTGAATATTTTCATATGATGGAAATATAAATTATTTTCTAAAGCCGACAAGTCGTTTGAAGCATTATGAAATTAATTTCGTTATTGATGCAATATTAATTGTACAATGGGTATTTTAAGAATTGTCTAAAAATAAATAAAGAAACATCTTGAAGCTCCTCCGATAGGTAAAATTTGGCTGACATCAAAAGAAGAGAAAAATTATATCTATAAATTCCTTTGCGCCGAATTAGGAAGATAATTGCCAAAAAAGAAAAGAGGAAATGAATTTCTTTGAGAAAGAAACAAACGTGCTAAGAGAGGAAACAAATTTTCCTCTCTAATGCATAGAGAAAGAGAAGAGGAAATCAAATATTGTATCATTAATACACAATAAGAAATGGTAGTTACCCTTTCTTTTATTTTTTTCTCCTAAAAATAGAGGCTCACATTAAGATGTGAAAATAAGGTTTAACTCTTGCTCTCTCTATATGCGACCACTCATCTCTCTCTCTCTCTCTCTCTCTCTCTCTCTCTCTCTCTCTCTCTCTCTCTCAAAAATCTCTTTTATTTTGGCACCTAAGTCATCATTAGACTTAGGCCTAAATTAGCTCTTTTGCTCATAGACTTGTTCTTGAGTTATTTTGTTTAATTGTGCCCACACCGAAATCCTTCAAACACTCTATAGACTATTGTAATAGAAACCTTAGGTTACATGAGTTCTCGACTAGGTGCGAAGGAGACAAGCATTCCATGGAGACGAAGCTTGGAGCGAGATGAGACGTTCAACCTTTCCTAAGACTTCTCAAAGATCAAGCTACAAGAAAGGTTAGTACCAATTAAATAATAATTAGATAATGTTTTTTAAATAATTAGATGTTCATGCACTTTGCCTAGGTTAGTAAAATTGTTTTACTTGTTAAATAAATTTTTATATTCCGCCATTAACTACTTCATGATAGTTCTTTCTTAACCCTATACCTATTCCAATAATATTTTGCATTGACGACTCATGTGCTTGGATAGTTCATGGAGTTAAATTAGGACAAGGTGATGTCTTTGTTATGTAAGGTAAACATTTTGTCAATTGTTTTATTGACGATGCGATCAAGAGATTACATATTCGTGTTGTGTTGTCACAAGATTAATTATTTTTTGACGCTACTTTCAGGTATATCTCCAAGTACACATGTGTAATGCAATTAAGACAAGAAAGACATTCCCAGGCTACAACTACATTTGTCGGCGAGGTTGTAACACCCAAGTATATCGATCCCGCTTGTTCTCCCTTTAAGCCAATAGACATTATGTGCTACATGCAACAAGATTTTTGAGTGGAGATAGGTTACAAAAAAATGGAGGTCAAGGCAGTGTGCACTAGCTTCTTTATTTGGCACTGATGACCACTAATACGCATTTTTTCCGAAATTTATACACATGGTTTTGAGTATGAATCCACGTCATTTGACCTTGTTACAACTCCTCGTTCTCATCGTTTCGAACACATATTTATGTTGCTTAGTTCTTGGAAAAGAGGATGTAAGTATTGTCGACCCATAGTTATTATCGATGGAACGTTTTTAAAGAACTATTACAAAGGCACGTTGTCTTCAGCATGTGGTATGGATGATGAACAAGTTTACCCACTTGCCTTTGACGTGGGAGATTCAACATCAAATGAAGCGTGGTTCTACTTCTTGACCCAGTTAAAGGAAGCAATTGGTGAGAAGAGACATCAAGTCATTGTCTCCGATAGAAACCCGAGAATCTTTAGTAGTGTCAAAAATTATTCACTCGTTCATAGCATTCTTCTGCGCATTTCATCTTCTAAAAGATGCAATGACTAATTTCAAAGGTTTCTCGAATGAAATGAATTGGGTATTCTACTCAACGACAAAGGCATACACATCAGAAGAGTTTGAAAGTTTTATGATTATAATTGACAAGGAGAATCCAGGCGTCCGAGATTGCCTTCAGAACAAGTTGGGTCACCATAGTCGGACTCATTGTTTTTTCAATGAGAAGAGGTACTCGATAATGACGTCTAACAACGTCGAGTCTCTGAATATCGTGGACGTCAAACCTAGGGAATTCTCAACCGCAAACTTGTTCGATTTTCTTCGTGAGAGAATGACAAAATGGTTTTACGAGCGTAATGAGAAAGTATCGGCAACGTTGACGACACTTACACCACACGCGACCAAAAAACTGATTGGGTATCATGCTTAATCTACTAGAATTGAGGTACTTCAGTCACACCTAATTTTACGATTACGAGAACTTTATTAATGTTTTTTCCTACATCTTTGATAACAACTTTATGCTTATTGGGTGTTGAATAGGTGCGGCCTTCATCGATACACGAGTTTGAGGTAATTAACAAACACAACATAAATTGACGTAAATTAGAACTTTAAGACATGCACGTATCGCATCTTTCAAACTGAGACCTTGATATGGTTGCATGACATTGCAGCTTGTAGTTATTGAAACTTTCTTGTTGATGATTACATTTCAAAGTACTATATCACTTAGTATTGGAGAAGTAGTTATACAAGTGTAACCCATCCACACGGCAGTGAAGACACGTGGACGTTTCCCAGTGAGCTACTACAGAGAATAGTCAGACCACCTTATGTTTCAACCCACGCTGCAGGGCGATAAAAAAAGAAGAGGATACCTTCTTACTGGGAAGGTAACACATGAATAAGACACAAGTGCAATCGATGCGGAGAAGTAGGGCATAATATTGCAACATGTCTCAATACAATCCCTATCTATTTTTATTATATTTGAGACAATGTATATGCGTTAATAATTTTTAAAAAATATTGAAGTTTGGTAATCCAGTGGATATAATTAACAAGATATAATGGTTTAAAAAAATTCTGAAGTTTCATGACAACATTTTCATCATTTCGTGGCAACTTCATCACGATTTTCGTGACGAATTTGTCACGAAACAATAAAAATATTGTCATGAAACTTCAGAATTTCGTGACAACGTAGTCACAAAATGTGCTTCTTTTTCTCAAATTTATACGAGTTTGACTTTAAAGGAGTTTATACAGGAATTCCACCATCATAGCCATGTTTTTAGTAGATTTTTAAAAAAAGTTCATATGTGACTCTATCAAACATCTAAATGTGCGTCTTTTTCTCAAATTTACTCGGGTTTGACTTTGAAGGAATTTATATAGGAATTCCACCCTCGCAGGCGTTGTTTAGTAGATTTTAAAAAAAAGTTCATATGTGACTCTATCAAACATCTAGTCTAACATAGAAAGAGATGTAGTAGTAGTTTATCGGTAAAATACATTAAAAAAAACTAACTTTTAACCTTCATGTTTTATAAAGTATTACACGAAGATTGGTAACCCAATGAATTTAACTAACAAGATATGATGATTTCTAAAAATACTGAAGTTTCGTGACAACGTAGTCACAAAATCTGCTTCTTTTTCTCATATTCACACGAAACTTCTACATAATTTTTTTTTATAACATATTTATTATTAAAATTAGAATGTCACCAAAAGAGTATCTAAACTTACATACATAAGTACTATGTTTTATGATATTGGAAATGTCACCCTAAAATAATCATATCCGTAAAAGAACAACCAATAACCAGTCATCTAAATAGCGTTTCTTTCTAAGATCTTTAAAGCTCCATGTCTCAGTAGCTCCATACACATCTTCCTACGATAAATAAGCATGTTTTCCGGTTGTAATTGTGAAAGAGAAATCTCACGAATTAGGAGTTTTGCACCTTTGATGCAAAACATGACGCAGTCACTCCTACAACATAAAGATGTTCAATTAGTAATTTTCACTCGAATAAATATAATTTACATAAGACAATAAATCTTACTGAGTTTTTTTGTTGTGGCATTTTCCCTCTTATCAACTTAAACGGGTGCAAGTTCCCACCTACAAGGCTAAAGACGTCGAGAATTTTGGGTAGGAAGTTAGCCAGTTCCGATAGCAGGGATTCGTTGATGTCATATCTTGAAACCAAAGAGTCATACACCGTAAGTCTTCTTCGGCGAATGTTAATTACGACGAAAATTTAGTGGTCCGAAACATAGATTGGAATATATATGTTCTCAACTTCCGCCCATGGAACGAGGTACTCTCCACTTTCAGGATCTCCCAATATTTGGTTAAGCACATCATCGTGAAACGACCAATTGTAGTTCAGTGGATAGGCAGATTTGGCCCATGCATTCCTAGCGGCCATCAATATCGCAACGAAGTGTCGTGAATTTCTCATAGAACTGATTCATACTACTCTTCTTCCCAAAGTAGTAGTAGTAGTACGCAATGTTGATGTGCTGCAACAATATTAATTACACAAAAATAATAGTAAGAGATAAACAAACAAAAAATTCATTGGAATACAAAAAGTAGTTTTTGACGAACCTCCGCACTCAGCCACTGTATTATTTTCCAAAAATTCCAAAATCACATCTTCTTCGATATGATGACCATTGTATAGAAAAATACTAGATCCATGTTTTTCTCATCTTCATCGTGTATGGAACTGAACACTAAATAAGAAATATTGTTTAGTTATGAAAGAACAAAAATTTACGTACTCATTTCGATAAGATTTTCGAACTCTATAGTGGAGCCATTTATGGATGTTTTCCAAGTCAGCCCTACGGGGGTGGAACCAGTGGATCGGAAAAAGGGATACACTATTGGTTTCTTTCGTCCTTCTAGACAATTCAAAATTAAGGCCGGGGAGTCTTGTATGATTAATGTCGACGGGGCCCTGTAAAGAATGTAGTATGTAACATGATCCCAAATCAGGTATTAATAATTGGTTACACATTTCGTGACAACATGGTCACAAAATTTGTCTTCGTGACAACTTCGTCACCAAAACATCAATTTGTGACCATGTTGTCACGGAAACATCATTTCGTGAATATGTTGTCACGGAAACATCATTTCGTAACCATATTATCACGAGTTCAACATTTCGAGACGATGTGATCAAGAAAAATCATTTCTTGACGATATTGACACGAAATATATATAACAGATTTGTGTCAACATCGTTACTGAATAACCATTTCGTGACAACCTCGTCACAGAATGATGTCGTCTTGACCATTAGTTTTGCGACGAGGTAGTTACAAACCAAGCATCTAAAACATTTGTTCCATCACATGCATCTATTAAAATCCGAGAAGAACACTAGAATAATAGTTTTCATCGGAATCGGACGACTCAGAAGATGATTCGTAGGAATTTTTTTTGTCTTTTTTCCGGTTTCCGGAGACTGAAGAGAAGTCCTCTTCTTAGAAGATACGGGTGCGGTTCTTGGGGTTTCAAAACTAGAGGCTCGATTCGTCATCATTGCTTGAACTCGAAGACGAGGTTTTCTTCATCATTGGGTTTGTGCAAGGGGAGAATGTGAAGTTTCTGGGTCAAATATTTGCGAAGAGAGATAAAGACAGAGAGAAAGCTGAGGCGAAGAAAGATAGCATAGTAAAATGAAGATTTGAAAGTTTTCAAAATTTAACTAAACCTTGTGTAGAAGAAAGAGAAGAAGATAAAGCGTCTCGACGTCAACGAGAGTGGTTGGCCATGTGACGTGTCGAAGCAGAGAAGAAAGTGAAGAGTCGGAAGTTGAAATGACAACCGACGCGACATCTGACAAGTCGGCGTAGTGGAAGAGAAAGAGAGGGAGTTAATGCAGAGAGAGACGAAGAAGGGAGCTTAATTAGCAGTTAAGAGAGATTAATTGAAATTAAAAGATATTAATTAAGTTACTTAATTAATTGTAAAGATATAACTGTTATTTCAAAATAAAAAAATGAGGGTAAATTCGGGACAAAAAAATCTTCTCTCCTCTCCAACTCCTAGTTAAATTATTTAAAAAAAAAACGTAGTTTAAAATATCCTAATTTAATCTTTGTTGAGACAATCTCGAAATTTAATACTAGAAAGTATAACGAACTTGTAATGAAGTGTATATATCCTTTTTGACTCTTCTTAAACGTACGAAGATTTAAATGCGAATGCTTAAAAGGGTTTAAGTAGTGTGTCATTTTTGTGCTCCTTTACGGCGTAGAAAGTAGCTTAGGAATTAAACGACAGAATTATCGACGGAACTCTCTAGAAATCTTTTGCCATGAGCACCACGTGTCGCCTTATCCCACACGTGCGTCGTCTGTCTCTTACACGAACAATTCTCCCCCTGAAGCTTAATAAGAAAAAAACCCAACCCAAATCCACACACTCACTTTCGTTTTATCTCCCTCTCTCTTTGAACGTTTTATTTTCTCTCAATCCATGGCCTCCACTTTCGTCACCATCCCGAAACCCTTCCTCACCAAACCCATTACTCCTTCGCTCTCCAATCAGAGACTCTTACCAAGTAAAGCTCCTTCCTTTTTTTTTGTATTTTTTTAATTCTTGAATGTTCATGAGTTAATAATCAATTTCTTCCGTGTTACTTATTTCCTGGGTTTCATCAGGGCTTCAAAGAAACTCTCTCAAAGTATGTGCAGTGGTCAAGAAGTTGGAACCGACTCAAGTATGTTGATATACCTATAGACAAATAAAGTAGTTTTTTTTGACGGATTTGAGTTTGGGTCTGATTGATTTCGTTTCATGTTAACAGGTTGCTCCCCAAGGCGACAGAGTCCTCGTACGTCTTCAACAGCTTGCTGATGTATGTATCTAGATACCAACTTATCTATATGTATCTGTTTATTACCAATGGGCTTGGACTCTTTATCTTTCTGTACTCGCTTAGAAGTCAATGGGATTGTTTTCACTAGGATAGCACACTCTTTTTCTACTGATAATGATACCAAAAGACTCCTCGAAGCTTGAATGAATACTTCAGCGTACATTGTGGTTTTTTCATCTTCATGTTGGTATGGCTTCGGCTTTTATTGCTGACCTTCTAGTTTTTCTTATGAAAGTATTTCGCAACAAAATTAGATTGCGTTTAAGTAACAAAGCCTTGAGATTTTGAACATCTTTGTTATTTGTGGATGTGGGTGTCATAAGTGAGTCTACGAGTTGTATTGTGTGTGGATTGTGAAGATTGATGAAATCCCTCTCTTTCATCTTGCAGAAATCAGCCGGTGGAGTTTTGTTGCCGAAATCCGCTGTCAAATTTGAGCGATATCTAATGGGAGAAGTAAGAAAAATGAAAAACAACTTCTTGTTGACCAAAACATTTTAGAGAAATTAAACAAAATTGCCACCTTCAGCACTAATTTTTCCCATTTCCTTTAAAATTTATATTTTCTCAACTTGAAAAGACCATTTATTGGGGACAAAATAATTTTTATGCGCAATGAGAAAAATAGTGCTGAAAGTGGGCATTTTTTGGAAATTTCTCGACATTTTATTGTTCTCTTTGTTTCGGACAGCTTCTATATAAGGTTTTTCAAGAAGACTGTCTGTGTTTTGGTCTCAGGTTCTCTCCGTCGGTGCAGAGGTTGGGCAAGTTAAGGCCGGAGTAAACGTGAGAGCTTAAACCCAACAAATCAATAGATGTTTGACTCTCAAGTTCCTAACTAGTTCTCTGTTATCTTTTGTTTCTGCAGGTCCTTTTCTCAGACATAAACGCCTACGAGGTAATCAGAATGAGATCTATGTGTCGGTGCTAGGTCGTTCACAAGCTCTTTTCTTAGCTCTTCCTGATAATGCTGTTTGGGTTGTCTGTGTAGGTGGATTTGGGTTCGGACTCGAAGCACGTTTTCTGCAAAGAGAGTGATTTGTTGGCAGTCGTCGAATAGAGATTCGGATCCGGGTATCATGAGCTACGCAATGTTAGATTGCAATGATTTTGTTTTTTGTTATTCTGGCTTTGAACTAGATGTAGTTTAGTCGAATGAAAGCCAAAATGCGTAAGTTGCATGAATGATTTTGAAATGTTTAGTGTTGATTTGGATGGAACGTGTTATTCTTTTTTTTTTTTTTGAGAAAGGAACGTGTTATTCTATTCAGCGAATTGGTCAAGAGTTGCCTTTAATATTCACATCCACATGATTGTGAACTCTCGGCCTTTACTATATCTTTGTCGATTGAAGTTTTTATCTTTTTTTTTCTGGCGATTAGCTGAAGTACATGAAAATTAAAATATTAAAACAAGTAGAGAAAACTAATTATGTTTAGTGGTGAGAGTCCGGTAACAAACGGTGTACTTTGAGATTTTAAATTGGAATAAGGGAACTTTAGAAATGACGTATGATAATGGGTTAATATTCTGATTTTATGTATCTTAAAATAAATGATAAAAAAAGTTCTTCATAACAGTTTTTGATCGGTTTGTCTTGCAAAATTTAATATTAATTGCGCTATGTTGCGGTCAACATGTGTAACGATTTTTTTGTTTTTCGACACATATATTTCGTAATAAAATTTTATCATATATAGAAACATAATATTTTCAGAAATTATCCTTGAAATATTAGAATGGATAGTGAATAATACATTGAAAGGATGTTTCCGGTCCATAATGGCAATTCTGGAAGCTGAAGAGAGAAAGAAAACGCGATTGTTCTGTTTATGATGATAGTCTGAATCCCCAGTAGAAACTTAGATTGTATATGCCTGTGCAACTCGACTCACCATAATGTTGAGGATTAACCTTTATTTTTTTGTTGGTCATGTATTATTTATGTCCTCCTCGACAGTTTGAATGGAATTATACTTCATATGATATCTGATTCAATACAACGGATTGATAAGTGACTGAGAGCTGACAAGTGACTGAGAGCAGCTCGTTATTAATTAATTAAGTGTATTTTAGCTATATATCCATAAAAATATATACTAATTTCAAAATACTTTACGTTTTGTAGATTTTCCATAAATATACACATCAAATTGTTTACAAAATTATTTGAAGTGTTTTACCTCGAATTTAGACATGTTTATAAACCTAAAAGATGATGGTTTGTGTCCAATATTCATGTAAACAAAATTAAGTGGCTATTTACAAAAAAAATTACAAAATGCTGGATATATTAAAAACAATAAACATAAAAATGAGTAAGTAAATATTTTTTTAATTAATTAATTTTGTAATGGAACAAGAGGATTTGCGTAGAAGAGATCCTCTCTTGCTTTACCTATTCATTTTAGAATCCGAAGTTCTCATCAACATCACTTCAACAGATATACTAAGCATGTTTCAAAATTACAACGAGCTTTTGCAGTTACAAGATCATGCTAAGTAGATTAGTTGTTCCCTCACTGTCACAAGTTCACTTGTATATGAGCAATCTTCCTTCATATATTTTCCGGGTCTTGTACCTTTTAATATTTGGTAGGAAACAAAAAAAAGTGTTGTGATTTTAACCCAATTCCTTTATGTATAAAAAACATTGAAACTATGAAAAACTGAACACACTTCAAAGCCAGAAAACGAGACTAATTAGATTCTTTTCCATGTTTCGATCATCTAATTAGAGAATTAAGAGAGATTGAAGGGCGTGATTTTCTCAAATAATGAGTATTTATACACGTTAAGATTAACATTAACAACTAAATAATTAAAAAAATACAGGATTTTCTATTATATGAATAGAAAATATTACGTTCATATTAAAATCCTATCACACTCTCACTCAAATTGGAGCATAGATGTCATGCCCAACTTATTACTAACATATTCGACTCGAATTCCATTAAGTGCCTTTGTGAATGTGAAGATATCTTGGTCATGTGTTAAATTTTCTCGCGAATAAGAAAGTCGAAGTCGATCTCGATGTGCTTCGTACTCTCATTGAAAACTAGATTTGATGCAATATAGATGGCTGCTTGCTGCTGCTTAGTTGTTGAACTATAATTTTGCTAGCAAAGTAATTTAGAATCTTAACTCTGTCAATAGCTGATGTACACACAATACTTCGCATGTTCCATGTGTCATCGTTTTGTATTTCGACTCACCACTTGATTTTGATACGATAACTGTTTCTTACCTTTTTATGAGACCAAATTACCTCTGATATAGACGCAATACCTACTAATACTATAGAGGGTATGAATCTTACGAGAGGACTTCGTAAAAGATATCTTCTCTCACTTTAATTATTCGTTTTAGAATCAAATTTTGCTCTAACAAATATGACGTGATATTATACACTATGTTGGCATTCAATTTACAATGGAGTTGTAACAAATCACACGACTAATGTGATTGCAAATAGTCTAAGCAATTTATGTCGTCTAATTCTTCATTTATAAATTATTAAACGTCTATTGCAAGGCTCTTATTTAGCTATTGATAATGGGCAAAACTTATTTGGAGTTGATTAAAGAATAGATACAATTTCGAAAGTGAGATCTGAAATATAAACGACTCAATTTCATATTTTGGTAATTTTTCAGAAAGAGGTTTATTTTCAACGCCAGTATTTTTGAGCTTTGTTCCTTCGAAATGGCTTCATAAAAGAAAGAAGCAGGAGTACAGACAGCGTGGACAAACGGCTAGTGGGGACCACGTGTCACCCGAAAACACTGAAAAACTCCATCACTACAGTGACCAATTTACAAGCCCTACCCTCCACCTTTTTTTTCCTGAACGCTATTCCCACACGCCAGACCAACTATCAGTCTGGGTTTTGGATTCTCTCATTCTTTCTTTCTCTGAAATCCTCATAATTTTGTTTGCCTGAGAGTTTTGTGGGTATGCAGAGGAAGCTTTGTTTCTGTTGCTTCTTCCTTCTTCTTCTTCTCCCACTTGTTCTCTCCACTCACCATGGTACATTTTTCATCTCACTCATTATTTACCCTCACTTATAATCATCTCTAACTTGTATCTGTTATATATTTTTTCTTTTAAAAGCTTCTACACTTTCCTTTTCCTTTTCTAGACTTTCTCTTTCTGAATGTTCTCGCTTGAGTCCAAGCTATAATTTGGTGATTGTGTTTTAAGGATCTATATGAACTTTGTACCGCTCTAGTTTTTAGCAAAAGGGAATATGCTAAACAAATATACTCTGTCGAGAGGAGCTTGTCCTGTTTCGTGATCGGAATACACGTTGGAAACTTAGAACATCTTTAATTCATATACTGATCTGGAATTTGTAGGAAAATTTCTTATTCATACTGCTTATTCATTTATCTCGTTTTTATTGACATGAATGATTTACAGATACAAATCTCGAACCCCTTGATGTTCCTAATTTCATTGTATTCCTATTTTCGAAATATAAATGAAAATTTGACTAGAAGATCTCTATAGCATACTGTATCTGATCTCTTCTTAGAGTTTCAGAGCATATAATTAGATAATGAAAATGCATTAAATTATATCATGTGAACAATTTCCTCGGTTTAAATTCTTCCCTGGGTGATTGGGAATTGGATAGTTCCTAGTTGTCTTGAACTATCACGTGTATAGTTTATTTTTGGTTTAATTTTCTATAAACCGCTTGTTTTCTTTTTAATACTGATATCAGAAATAACAAGCTTCCGATATATTTATGAAGTAATCACTCTGCCCTAGGTTCCTTATGTACCAAAATATTTTACCTGCTGTCAAATGAAAATCATAAAGACATTAAGGACATTTTCCATGTTTGCGGGTGACATATTCATCTTTAAATTAATTTTATAAGCAAAATGATCCTCAACAATTAAATTTTATATTCTTTTAATCCACTTAACAAAGTACTAAATTTTCTAGTGAAACATATAAACTTATATTTTTAAAGCCCCAATTTAGGATATACTTAAAGAAATAACTTTGAAGACTAAAATATCACTCGAATCATACCTTAGGTACTAGTTGTGCCAAAAATCCAAATTGGCCTATATTCATTCGATTTAATTAGTTAATAGTCCAGTTGAAGTGAAAAACAGAAAAAGACTGGATTATTTTTTATGGACATATAATGCATAATAGGCGTATGATGTGAGGACGTTTGATCTGTGTCTATGTAATTGAAATTCAGGTTCTTGATTATCTGTATCTTCAATTCGATACAATTTTCTGAAACATATAAATGTATTTTCTTTAAAGCCCCAATTTGAGGATATTCTTACGTCAGTTATTGACTAAAATATCACTCGCATCACAGCTCATGTACTATATATCCGAATTTATAATTTACTTGTTAATTTGAAACCGCAGAGAACCCTGCGGACGTTCTGGTGGAGATGATAAACAGAAACCGAACAGCCCGGAAGGTTCCGAAGCTAAACGAAAGCCCTGGGCTCGGGTGCATGGCCTTGCAATTCGCGAAGTCGTGCAACTGCAGTAAGAACGGGACAGCAGATTGCAGCTCGTCGGAGGATGACTTCACCGAGATTTTTGCCCCCAACTGCGGCCTCGAGCTCCCCACTCTCGCCGCCATCACCGGCCGCGTCGTGGCCTGCCGGAAAACCTACGTGGGCCCGCCGGTGGCGTTCTCGGAGCTCCTTTTCCGGCCAAAGATTCTGGCGAACAGGTCTCACTCCCAGGTCGGAGTGGGGTTGGTGGGGCGTGGGCACGGGCCGTTCTTCTGGTGCGTGCTGTTCGGGGGCGGAAGAGTCAATTCCTCGTTCGTGCTCGAGGATGGAGGGGTCGGGATTTGGCAGAAGAGAGGGTGTTATAGTGGGAGTAGCTTCCCATGCAGTGCAGGACTCAGAAACTGTTGGGATTTTTCCTTCACTTTTCTTCTCCTTCTTCTTCTGCTTCTTCTCTTGCCGTGTTGAGCTCTCTCTTTAGGCTGCCGTTGAATTTTTTATGATCTTGCAATCGAGTTCAACCGTGAAAGATTAACTTGAAGGTGTTAGTCGTAAGTTTCATTTTGTTTCTTAATCCAAGAGAGGAGATCTTCAAAATTGGCGAGTTGTGTGACTAAGGCCGGCCTAATAAAGGGAAGGTCATTACAAAAATAACAAAATTAAAAAATAATCAAATAAAATTTTATCAATTATTTTTAGGATTATTTTATGGGTTATTTTATTAGCTTAAAAAAACGAGAAAGCTTATGTCAACTTATCATTTTTTTTCAAATACAAATAAAAAATTTAACTAACAGCTATAAAAGTTGAATTTTACTAATGTTTTTGTGATACAACATATTAATTAAATCTTCTAACTGAACCCCGAATAATATATATTTTCAGTTGAAAACATAATTAACTCGTTCAACCACTCTTTCAAAATAATTAATATCAAATAATATTTTATTAATTTCAGTTTTGAAAATCTTAGTAATATCTTATGATTAATGCATGCATTTGAAAAAAAAATTACATTTTAATATAATAAAGTGTTTTAATTGACAAAATCACTATATAAGGCTACTATTTTCTTTCACTAACATCTTTATTATTTAACTCATAATATGTCTGAAATTTCATTATATTTTAACACATTTTCAAGATTCATTGAATATATTTTTATAGTACATTCATCCAACTATTTTAGCTTTTTTAAATTGAAAATAGATTAAAAAAATTTCCTTTGTTTCAAATTGCTCAACGAAGATCATCATGATAATAAATATTCAATTCGAAACAATTTATTGAGTGTTAATTTTTCACCATAATCAACATTTTCTCCAAATTACTTGTTCTTATGAATCACATGTTTTTTAAGTTCGATCTCGATCTCTCTTGCTATCTCTTTTGTGGAAATAATGATATTTGTAACTCATTTTTTTCTATAATTTTGGAAATATATGACAAGACCTCTCAATTGGTCTATAGCAATATCAATATGCATATTTTCTGAATTTTTTTGTGTAACAATAACTTAAAAATTATAATATACTAAATAGTCATGATGATTAAGTTGTCTAATTCATACTCCATTAAACATTTGACGTTACTCATTATTTTAGTATTGCCATCAATTTCTCCTAAAACATTCTTAGCCAAGTTATTCTTCGCTAAATTTTTTAGCAATTACAATTATTCATGCCAAAACATTATTTTTCATTTTCCTTATTTATTCTTTTTCTAGCATGCTTGTCTGTTATCTTATTATGTTAATCATTGTTCTAATTCGTACAGAAAACTCACTTTCTTTTATTTAATCGTTGCTATCTCAAGACCTTTTCAGATTTCAAATAAAGTCTCTCCAATCATTTATCCCTTCATGACCAAATTGATTTGTACGATGAATGTTAAACACTATGCATAAACAACAATAGAATTTAGAGGAATGGCTCAAAATACCATCATTTATTTTTTATTTTCACAAAATCTAACATGATTTTTTTCCCAAAATACAAGTAAATTTCATGTGAAAAGACGAAATACTCTTTAAAAAAATAAAACTAACACAAAATGCCCTACACTATACTGCCGGCCAAAATAATTAAGAAAAAAATTAATTTTTTTTAGGGTTGGAGTACTTTTACCTTTTAAAGTTTAATTTTTTTAAAAAAATAAATAAAAATAACCGATTAATATGGATATGAAATAAAATGTAAAGTTATTGTTTTGGGAGCATTTTAGATTTTTGTACTAATATTTTGGGAAAAAATTAATTTTAGTAAATTTGGAAAAATCAAATGCAAATGGTGATACTTTAGGCAATTTCTCTCGAATTTATCAAAATCTTTTGAGTAAATCAACCATGTTCTATCATATATTTTTTTCTCAATTGTTAATTTT
Source organism: Urtica urens (assembly GCA_958296335.1). Classification (NCBI taxonomy): domain Eukaryota; kingdom Viridiplantae; phylum Streptophyta; class Magnoliopsida; order Rosales; family Urticaceae; genus Urtica; species Urtica urens. The sequence goes on along the minus strand of OY282523.1, from coordinate 20,522,437 downwards.
CTAAGATAGTCAGAGTTAAAAAATGCCAAAAATTTTCATCTTTAAAAAAATAACATAATTTATTATTTTTTCGTCCCGGATTACAATCACCAATATTTTATTTATTATCCATTGTATCTCTATATATTTCTACAACCACCATTTCACTATTTTATTGTCATTTCAACCACCTTTTCGAGAGTTAACTAGATTTCCCGTTTTTTAAGTTTCTCGGAAACGGAAACATAGTTTTTTCCATAAATGATTTTTTTTGTTCTAAACCACACAGAACGTAAGAAAACTAACCCAAGTGTTGTGATATTTCTTGTAATATTTGTTAGGAAGATTGCCAACTTGAAGATGACGTATGAATAATGATTGAATTCGATAATAAATTTATTATATAATCATTATAGGATTATTGGGTTGAGTTCTAAATAATTAATTAGAATCAATAACAACTACATTCCATAGCCTCCGTATTAAACTGAGTCACGTGCTGGGCACCTGAGTTCGGGCGGTGTGCTAAAACAAGGTCGATGACTGATATACGCTTGGAAAGTTATATCGAAAGTTATATATGTGGAACACATGAGTGAATGTTGATCACTATGTGGGAGCATTCTACATTTGTGGTAAGTGTACGACCTGGACAAGCCTTGGGGAAGATGTGTCGTTTAAGGACCATTACGACGCACTAAGCGAGGTCAATATGATGGTTACAGTGAGACTTGATCTAAATCCTGAAGTGATCATGGATACTGAATCACGTCTCTGAACTCTTTAACTCATTCGCTAAAAGACTATTCATGCTAATCACAACTTATGTCTTGTGAGTCTTCCCCTAGAAGTCTTCTCAGAGCATGATTCAAGTGGAAAGTGATTTACAAATATGGAATCTAGCCTCCCCGAAAGGAGGTCAATATTCACTCACCTAATGATTGATTACAGAACCGATAGATTGCTAACACTTTCGAAGTAAGTTAACGTTCAAAATAATCTTTTGATGGGGAAGCAGTTTGCAAAGATGCCCACAAGAAGATTGTTTATTTACATATTGATGTAATACATAAATCTTTGTAAAGTCCTTATTGTAATTTGCTGATTAAATTAATAAAAGTTGAAACGTTCATTCATTTCTTTTTAGTTTGATTGAAGATTTATGATATTCAATAGTCTTATAGTCCTTAATCAAACCTAACAATGTATGAAGAGACAAATGTAGATTTGCGTGAACAAACTCTTCAAAGTTTGACTAAAACGATATATTCGCAATCTAAAGATCAATGGACTATTGTTCTCAGTATGATTGTTGGAAGAATCTAGGATGTCTGGTTACGAGGCATAGAGAGTTAGGAACTCTATAGTTCTTCCAGTGTATCTTTCGAAGACACTGAATTGACCAGTGCACCTTTAGAGACAATAGAAGAACAAACCATTTAACATCTTCTATCTCAAGGTCACTATGTATGAATCGCATCATGCTTACCTAAATCCTGAAATGAGACATGTCAAGCATTATTACTCTCATTTGAGAAAGTCAAATTCTAGGTCCATTGCGTGATCTAGACAAGGCCTATTGGTGAGATATTAAGTTATGAAGATGTCATGAACCAACTTTGTGAAGTTCTCATAGATATGGAATTCATGTACAAGATTGCGGAGATGCAATATATATCACCTCATGCTTTATTACTTGGATTGTGAATAAATGAACTGCGCAGTGTCCAAATTTAAGTAGCGACTTTATTTGGATGAAACAATGTGACTTGTTATCTCCTCGTCAATACATTGTTTCTAACTTATTCACAAGTAACAAAGGAGTTGAGGAAATAACAACTAGAAGGGTAAAATGGTAATTTTATAAATTCCGTCTAGTTGATGATATTCATGAAGGGTAAATATAGATAACATTCAATGGATCCACTCGATATAATTAAGTTGAATTTTGAGTAGAAAATAAATTCATTTGAACCGAGAGATTCTCAGTGTCAACTCTTTAGTGGAGTCAGTTGACATTAAGCTAATACTCGGAAAAGGTTTGTGAACTTTTGAGTCCGAGTATAGAAGCTCAAGCTTTGTTCATTTGGATCCATAAGGTCACTATTACAGGTCATTAGAGTAGGATTGTTAAACTAAAAGCTAAGTCAAAATAAGTTCAAATGTTGAACTAGACTTTTTCTCGGAAAATGTCGAAAGGGTATTTTTGTCCACATAGACATAAAATAATGTGAATGTCAAAATAAGATTTTGAATATTTTCATATGATGAAAATATAAATTATTTCCTAAAGCCGAAAAGTCGTTTAAGGCATTATGAAATTATTTTCGTTATTTGTGCAATTATAATTCTACAATGAGTATTTTAAGAATTGCCTTAAAAGAAATAAGGAAGCATCTAGATGCCCCTCCCCTAGGTAGAAGTTCGGCCAAGTACGAGCATCAAGATGAAAGTTTTATTTCCGTTTTCTTATAAGGATAATTACCCAAAGAAAAAGGGAAATGAATTTCCTTGAGAAGAAAACAAATGTGTTAAGTGAGGAAACAAATTACCTCACTAATGCCTTGTGTATGGCCGGCCAAAATAAGAGGAAAAGGGGAAGGAAAAATCAAATATTGTGTCATGAATACATTATTCTTTCTTGAATGAATAATTGACCTTTATATATTTTTCATTCTCCTTGTAATAGAGGCACACATAGAGATGTGAAAGAGTTAAGTTTCTCGCTCTTGTGTTCTCAATTCTGGCCGAACTCTCTCCCTCTCTCTCTCTCTCTCAAAATACTTTTTTTATTTTGCACCTAGATTCACACTTGATCTAGAGAATTAGCTTATGATCCAAGAATTGTTCTTGGTTCATATTGTTTAATTGTGCCCTCACACAAATCCTTCTAAACCTCTATAGACTCTTGTAATAGAAACCTTAGGTTTCTCAATTTCTCGTTTTAGGTGTGACAGTGACGAGCGAGGCAAGGAAGAAGATCCACCTTTCTCAAGACGCTTCAAGATCAAACTACAAGAAAAGTTCGTATTCAAGTAGGTTTAATAATGCTTTTAATTTATAACATGTATATGCTCTTGATCTAGGTTAGTAAAAATTGTTTTACTTCTAAAATAAATTTTTTATATTCCGCCATTAATATGATTAATGATAAATACTTCTTTAAACCTAGACCTATTCCGACAGAAGCAACAATGCTTATGGCTGATATGTATCAAGAGAAGTATAACGGAATAAATTGACTTCTCTTGGCACGGGTAGAACCTGGAGGATTTTGATCACGAACTGACTATATCAGTGGACAATCCTCACGATGAGTAAATATAACTCTAGTATTAAAGAAGGGTTCAGTCTTTGATTACACGATGAAGTATTGATAAAGACTAGACGAATCGATGGAAAAGAGATAGGACTATATCGTCTTTTTCGTTGGGTTCGTTAAGCTTCTACTACTAGGTCGATAGTCCCCGATTCGGCTATGATAAAGACGGATAAGAAATTTCGAATAATAATGTTGTTCATTATTTAATCTCACTTGCTGTAATAGTGATTGACAACATTAATTCTGGAAAACGAGTATTTGCAGAATTAACTAAATATTTATAGCATAATTGTTTATTTATTGTTGGATCAAGTGAATAAATAGTTAATTGTAATTTTGGGCTTTGGAAACTTTTGGGTTGGGCCTTCACTAGGGTGGTCGAAATCCCCCTAGAGCCTAGGATGGCCGAATTTCTTCCCTTGAAGGTCTCCCTGAATATCTTTTTCAAGAAAAAAATTCTCAACCATAGATATTGATTGTTGGGAGAGATGCCCACAAGAAGAATGTTTATTTACATATTGATGTAATACATAAATCTTTATAAAGTCCTTATTGTAATTTTGTGATTAAATTAATAAAAGTTAAAACGTTCATTCATTCTCTTTTAGTTTGATTGAAGATTTATAATATTCAATAGTCTTATAGTCCTTAATCAAACCTAACAATGTATGAAGAGACAAATGTAGATTTGCGTGAAAAAACTCTTCATGGTCTGGTTAAAACGATATATTCACAATCTAAAGATCAACGGACTATTGATCCTATTATGATTGTTGGAAGAATCTATGATGTCTGGTTACGAGACATAGAGAGCTAGGAACTCTATAGTTCTTCCAGTGTATCTTTCAAAGATACTGAATTGACAAGTACACTTTTAGAGACAATAGAAGAACAAACCATTTAACCTCTTCTGTCTCAAGGTCACTATGTATGAATTACATCATGCTTACCTAAATCCTGAAATGAGACATGTCATTTCATAACTTTAATGCTCTCACTTGAGAAAGTCAAATTCTAGGTCCATTACGTGATCTAGACTAGGCCAATTGGTGAGATATTAAGTTATAAAGAGGTCATGAACCAACTTTGTGAAGTTCTCATAGATATGGAATTCATGTACAAGATTGCGGAGATGCAATATATATCACCTCATGCTTTATTACTTGGATTGTGAATAAATGAATTGCGCAGTATCCAAAATTAAGTAGCGACCTTATTTGGATGAAACAATGTGACTTGTTAGCTCCTCGTCAATACATTGTTTCTAACTTTTTCACAAGTACTAAAGGAATTGAGGAAATAACAACTAGAAGGGTAAAATGGTAATTTTATAAATCCCATCTAGTTGATGATATTCATGAAGGGTAAACATAGATAACATTCAATGAATCCGCTCAATATTAAATATCCAATAAACTGCGCAGTATCCAAAATTAAGTAGCGACTTTTTTTGGATGAAACAACGTGACTTGTTAGCTCCTCGTCAATACATTGTTTCTAACTTATTCACAAGTACTAAAGGAGTTGAGGAAATAACAACTAGAATGGTAAAATGGTAATTTTACAAATGTCATATAGTTGATGATATTCATGAAGGGTTAACATAGAAAACATTCAATGGATCCTCTCAATATAATTAAGTTGACTTTGAGTACAAAATAAATTCATTTGAACTGAGAAATTCTCAGTGTCAACTCTTTAGTAAAGGCAGTTGACATTAAGCTAGTACTCGAAAAAAGTTTGTGAACTTTTGAGTCCGAGTATAGAAGCTCAAGATTTGTTCATTTGAATCCATAAGGTCACTATTACATGTCATTAGAGTAGGATTGTTAAACTAAAAGCTAAGTCAAAATAAGTTCAAATGTTGAACTAGACTTTTTCTCGGAAAATGTTGAAAGGGTATTTTTGTCCACATGGACATAAAATGATGTGAATGTCAAAATAAGATTTTGAATATTTTCATATGATGAAAATATAAATTATTTTCTAATGCCGAAAAGTCGTTTCAGGCATTAAGAAATTAATTTCATTATTTGTGCAATAATAGTTCTATAATGGGTATTTTAAGAATTGTCTTAATAGAAATAAGGAAGCATCTAGATGGGTTTTATTTGGCCAACATGCATCAAAGATGAGAGTTTTATTTCCCTTTAATTATAAGGATAATTACCCAAAAGGAAAAGAGGAAATAAATGTTCTTGAGGAGGAAATAAATAAGCTAAGTGAGGAAACAAATTTCCTCCTTGCTTGAGGTGCATGGCCGGCCAATTTAGGAGAGAAAGGGGAAGGGAGAATCAAATATTGTGTCATGAATGCATTATTCTTTCATGAATGCATAATTGACCTTTATAGATTTTTTATTCTCCTATAAATAGAGCCTCACATAGAGATGTGAAAATAAGCTTCATTCTTGCTCTCTCTCTCATTGTGGCCGACCCCCTTTCTCTCTCTCTCTCTCTAGAAAATACTTCTTTTATTTTGGCACCTAAGTCCACATTAGACTTAGGCTAAATTAGCTATTTAGCTCATAGACTTGTTCTTGAGTTATTGTGTTTAATTGTGCCCACACACAAATCCTTCTAAACCTCTATAGACTCTTGTAATAGAAACTTTAGGTTTCTCGAGTTCACGTTTAGGCTTGAAGGAATCGAGCTAGAAGAGAAGATCAACCTTTCTCAAGATCCATTAAAGATCAAGCTACAAGAAAGGTTAGTATTCAAGTAATTAAATATCGTTTTTAATTTATAACATGTATATGCACTTTATCTAGGTTAGTAAAAATTGTTTTACTAGTAAAAGAATTTTTTATATTCTGCCATTAATATGATTAATGATAATTTTTTCTTAACCCTAGACCTATTCCAATAATTGATATGATGGATGAGAGAGAGTTTAGATTCACTGTTGAGATCTAATGGCCCAGATTAAATCCAAAGGAGAGAATATCTCTAGAAGGAGGGAACATCTCCTAGAAGGAGAGAATATCTCAACAAGAAAAAATCTCTCAGGGGTTATCTCCCTACTAATGCTATAACTATTGATAGAATGGAAGAGTAAAAATTATCTCATTCTTCAATAGAATACTCGGCCATCTCACTCTCTCTCTTGGCCGAATTTTCTCTTCCCCAATTCCCCGGAATTGCTAATTCCAATCCTAAACTATAGGAGCGAGATCTCGAAACAATCCGGTTTCAAGTTCTAAGTGAGATATCGATTGTGCCCACTCATCTTTCTTATTCGCCTCGAAGATTAACTTTCGGAAGACTACAGTGTCATCGTGGAGTACTATATTCAGAGGAAGGACGAAACAGAGTCGATTCCGAAGAAAGAAAAAACGGAGCGCGCGTTGGATTGGGGCGTTCTGTAGCTGCCCGTAAGTTTTCTGTAAACTTGCTTTATAATATTGGTTGCAGAATTGTTTTCATTAATGAATTAAATTAATAAATCTAGATCTTGTTAGCAATCATCTTTGGATTTAATCTTTTTCCGGATTTAACATGAGTGCAATTAATATTTTTCCGCATTTTAATATGGTTGTTAAGGTGAATGAATCACCAACAAGTAGTATCGGAGCGATTGTTTGTGTCTGAGACGCGTGTGATTCACAAAAAATTAATATCAGAACGATTATTCGTGTCTGATACGCGCTTGTTTCACAAACAGGTGGTATTAAATCTAGATGATTTATTAATTTAATTGATTCGTTCTTGTGATTAAATTTGGTTTGAATGAATTTATATTGTGATATGAAATTTATTACAATAAAATATGTGATATGTGAATTGTTATTTATGGTTGATCGTATATTTATTGATTCTCGCTTTATTAGAATTTTTGTAAACCCGAAATTCAAAGGGAATAAGCTTTATATTAAATTTATTATTTTCAATTATTATTAGTATTATTGTTATTGTTGTAATGACGATCGGCGAGAGATGGATCTATGATGAGGAAACAGAATGGGACCGAAGGGCTGCCTTCCAGGCGTCAGGAGCAAAACCGGCCGAGAGCCTCCAAGGGCTACGGCCGGCCGCATGGTAGGCCTTGCTTAGGCATAGGGTTGGGCTAGGGCTGCCCATTGGCACAGGCCCAACCAACTCGAGTCGGGCCCTACCATGACAGGTTGGGCTCGAGGATGATCTGTGCTTGGGCCCGGATGCCAGATGGGCCTTAAGGCCCGTCCAAAAATAATTTTTTGAATTGAAGTTTTATTTAATTTATTTAAATGGGCTGAAATCATTTTAATATTATTTAAAACATGGTATAATAAATCATTTTGGACTAAAATGATCATATCTTTTCAAGTAAGGATATGCCGAGGTTCACTACAACATTCTATTTGGGCGTAGTATAGTCTCTGGGCGATGATTTCAAGTTAGTCAAAAGACTGACATCGGAGCACTCATCTACAACACCATTCAAGACCTTGAATGAGACAAGTTTTCTCGCAGACCCGAAAATAAGGCAAACTTGAACTTGGTGTACGAATTCTACGCCAACCTAAAAGATACCGAGGACGACATTGTGATGGTCAGGGGCGAAGAAGTCGAATTCAGCATCGAAGCTATCAGCAATTTTCTTGAGACACCCGACATGGAATTTGAGAGTGAGGAGTATCGTCGCGGTGGTTGCAAAATTGCGACTGCGAAAAAATGGCGAAAACATTGTGCATGGGGAGAGACTTGGATTGCCGACAAAGGAAAACGTGTACTCAAGCCTTCACACCTCATCACGTTAGGCAAAGCTTGGATTTATTTTATTTGTTCTCGTCTCTCTCCGATCAATCATTTCACGACTTTAGGAGGAGGACCATCTCCAACTCTTGTAATGCATCATCAATGGCTACACTATAAGCATCGGTCGATTCATCTATAATTTGATGAAGCACGTCGATTATGCTAACGAACGACACGAGCTACCATATTCGTCAATCATCACTGCTCTTTGTCTCAATGTGGAGGTAGGACGTTCGAAGACTAACACAATCAAGAGTTGTATGGGTCCCATCAAGGATTCGACCATCGGTCGCTACAAAGTTTGAGAGGAACAAGAAGAAGAAGAAGAGGAGGAATAGGTACCGCCACCAAACCAGCCCGTTTTTTACAACTACAAGCACCTCAGGTAATCGATCCTCGTACCATCGACTACCTTGCTCAGGGCATTAACTACAACATCAACGTTTCTTAATGCAATTAACAGTTCGCTATCCAACAATTCGAGTACGATAAGAATCATATCAACCAACTGAACGCTCTTTACGCTCGTTGGGACATCAACCAAGAGAACCAGATACAATTTCCTCCTTATCCACAATATTTCTCATGGCCGCACCCACCACCGGAGTGGCAAAAATATATTCCACCACCGTATTTAGTGCGTTCGGCGCCTTCACCACAGCCAGAAAAAAAACAACAACGACAACGACGACGAATGAAGATCAATGATTTTATGTTTTTTTTAAGTTTGATTTTCTGTCATTTTTTTAAGACTTATGATTTTTATTTATAATTTAAGTATTTATTTTTATGTTTTTTTAGTTATCGTTAATAGTTATGTTGAACTACTATGTTTTAAGACTTATGATTACTATATACTAATGTGTTTTATTTACTCGTTTATGTATGTTTTAAACTTATTTATAAATAATATGTGTTTTTACGTAATGTTTTTTTATCGCGTTTTTAAAATAATTTTTAATGATATGTACAAGTGTATGGTGTTGTTCAGCTTTTGATGAACTCGTCGCAGCCGCGAAAGACCCGGGCTGCAGCGTGGGAATCTCACTGCAGCATCAAATTTTCATGGCTGCGGTGGGATTTTATCATAGACTCCAAACTTTTTTATTTTGTGACGTTGCAGCAGTTATGAAGCAACTGCGCTGCGACGCTGGACATCTTGCCGCAACATCAACGTTTCCATGGCTCCAGCGAGATTTCAACAAAATCTATTTTTTTGTAATCTTGCTGCAGCCATGAAGGAATCATGCCGCAACGCGAGATATCTCGCCGGAGTCTTAAATTTCCACTTCAACAGCGAGATTTCAACAGAGTCTTTTTTATTTTAAAGTTTGTAATCTCGCCGCAGAGAAGAAGGAAAAATGTTGCGGCGTGGGAATCTTGCTGCAGTTCTGCATGGTTCTCGCTGCAGCCTGTGCATGATTCTCGTTGCGGCTGGAAATCTCAGGCCCGATATAAAAATGTTTAGTCCAACTTGCATCCGAATTTCTTTCCCATTTTGGAATGGAAAAACTTCGAGCGTTATCGATTTTGATGTACGTGTTACGCTTGAGATAAAAGTTACAATTTGTTATCGATTGAAAAACTAATTTAAGATTGATAATAAATTTGGATGCTCGTTGTTATTGACCTTTGGAGTGATCATGCCTCGTTTTTTGATCTATTGAGTAAGAAAGTACTTCACGATCTAACTCGAATGATAAAAAGGTAATGCCTTCTTTTTATAATCAAGAAATTAATGCACATATACGACTCTAACGTTTTTCTTATATTTTTCATATAGGGTGTGTGCGAAATTTAAGCTCGAGTACCAAGTCGCCAATCGTAATGGGCAATCAACTTACATTAAGCAATGCATAGCTCCGAGACAATACGAAAACACGGAATGCATGTATTTTGTTTTATCTGATATTCGTGTTATATTTGTAGGAGGTACAAAAAAATTACTATGTAGAAAATCATATACACCGGAAGATTTAGAGAGAGCGAGAGAGGAATGGGTAAGTTATATTCCAACGTTTATCGAATGTGATGATTAGATTATTTGTGGATGTGAATTTATATTTTGGATGTTTCAGTTTGGATATATATATATATATATATATATAAATAGTATATTTCGCAATTGTGCAGTCAAATAGTTTTTGTAAATTGGAATTTGCTGTTTTTTGACAATATTCGTATTTATTGACCTCATCGCCGCAGGGAGATTTCTCTCTCACTGCGCGAAATTTTTGAACATCCAGAATTCAGTGGCATAACGCTTAAAAACTCTGTTGTGGAAATCCATACCACGGCGGATGTTACACAGAGCCGCGGCGAGAATTTAAAAATTTCTAGAAAGAATAAGCGGCGAAATGTTCAATTTTAGCTGCAGCGTGATTTCCCACAACATATATCATATTTTTTGTGGGAAAATCTCCCCGCGACTTGAAATTCAAACTGCTGCAGCTAGTTTCTTGTTATTGGCCGCCACATCTGCGTAATTTTTTGGTTGCAGCGAGATCTCCAACAACGGTCATGCCGCCACACATGCGTAATTTTTTGGCTGCGGCGAGATCTCCCACAACGGTCAACGATCATGTTGTCTGTTGTGGGAGCATCTCGCCGCAGCCAAATTTGTATGTCGTCGCGGCGAGAATTGTTTTCAACTTTTCGATCCCACAATGAACTTTTAAACATTGTAGGAGTTCTCACAATGGATATGCAAGTGTTGTAGAATATTAAATATCCCACAACGAATATTAAGCGTTGTGGGAAATTAAGACTCCTACAACGGATATCTAAGCGTTGTGGGAAGTCAAGGCTCCCACAACGGATATTTAAGGGTTATGTGAGCTTCTACAACCCTGGATTCCACAACGCTTAACAACCATTGTGAGAGTTTTCTACAACTTTAAATAAGCGTTGCGGAATCCAGTTTTTGTAGTAGTGTAGATTTTCGGCAGTTCATTTAGCATTTTTTTAATACTTTTTGTTTAGCGGGATTGTTAGGCGAGAACTAAATTTTTGGGTAAAACTATCTCCAAATTTATGTAAACGTTTTTTGTTGGATATTTACTACTCATACAAAACCTTGGATATTCCCTAAATAAATAGTTTCAATATTTATCATGAGCAGCAAGAATAACCATAAACTAGCCGGAAAATGTAAACTATTGCTAAAGACATTAGTGTTCATCTTGATTATTTTTATTTCGTTCATCCTATTTTATTATTATTTTCGTAAATAAATTAATTCTACAGCTTGTAAAGACCGTGCAACTGACCTAAATTACAAACGTAAATTCAGGGGATAGACTATTAAACTATTCAGTATGATCGTCCCTGCGGAAAACATGTAATTATTTTCCCGGTATAGACAATATATGCCAATTAGAATAGAGTTTTCTTGACTTGTCTTGATCTGCTTGGAAGTAAGTCCTCCCTTAAAGACAGGCCTTTCAAATATTGTCTTGGTGTTGAAGTTAAAAAGAAGTGTTCTATTTATTTTTGTCTGTGATGTAGGCACATCGATCACACACTCGTTGGCCTCTCGGTAAATATTATAAAGTGGACTACACTTTTAGGCTTGGTATTATGTGGTTGTAGACTTTCATACATGGAAATGGGTTTTAATCAGTACCACTTCTGCAGAGGATCATCCTTATGATTATTAAGGTAACTTACTCGATCAGAAACATAAATTTGTTAAAATAATCAGTGATTGATTTATTTCACAAAATAGCTTATAAATCACATAACCTATTAACCAACTTGACCATGGATTATTATAAATTAATAACAAAATAAATTATCAACATTGCAATAAATAATGAAAATTTTAATATTTAGCTTTTAATGGGTTTAACAGCTATTAAATAATAGCTATATATGTATTTATTTAGTGAAATATCCAATTTAATCAAGTATTAAATAACTTCTTATACGATACATGCTCCGTCAGAATGAAAATGAGGGATCAAAGAAAATTTGATCCTTTGACGACACTCCATGAGCTGCAATGTTGTCGTCTTTCTCCACCGGACTAGCCATACACGGATCAGAAGATTGTTAAAATCAATCACCGCCGATCCACCAAAGGCGACAAGGACGACGAAGTTTACAATTGTATCGTAGGAGATATGTTTTACGATTACTTTGAAAGAAAATCTGCAAAACCTGAAACCTAGGTCATGAACGTCTTTATTTTCATTTTCTTCTCCAATGTTGAGTGATCGTCGTTGTATTTCAATGACGATTAGGTCACCATCCCCACAGGCCTGGTTCTATAATTTTGGATTTATTTTTATAGACTTGTTTAAGATATTATATAAATTATTTCAATATTTAGGCCTAAAAATATTTTAAATTCGGACCTTTTTAAAAACATAATTTATGCTTTAAATTAGTCAGCCTAAAGCAATGGGTTGACATGCCTAATGCTTAAGCCGGCCCTCCATCACCAAAAATGACCTCTGACGTCCACATTGAAAGAGATAGACGACGGTTATTATGATTTTTTGTGATAATTAATATATTTAACAATGACAAACCTCTTTCAAAAACAATATTAAACACTCAAAATTATAGATAATACTTTCTAATAACCCAAAAGTCGTAAATATTAGTATGTACCCAAAACTCTTTGGTGCGACTCTAAGAATAATTTTGGGACTATTAATATTTTTAAATAAATTTGTTGAGTTATTATTAGTTAATCAAATCGATGAGGTCTAATTTGAGATAAATTTTGTGACTTCATGATATATTTGTTATAAGTTATTATTTGACTACCATACATACTAATTTAATTTGACGATTGACCAAATTAGACATATATAATAATTATTTGTAATTACAACACAATTATTATGCATTTACTAATAACATGTTAGATTCGTGATTGTAGAAAATAAGCTTATTTTCTTGTTTCATCATCAAACTCAGTAAAATTATAATTAGAAGACCACTCATTTTCACAATGTTTTAATCCATAAATTGCAGTACGCTTTCGCTATTCAAAATTTATTCTAATTAATTGACTTAAAATTAAATTAGAGATTCAAAATTCCAATAACGACATGTCAAGTACCACAGTTATGCTTATCCGACCGTTAAAAACTTGTGATTTCAGTTTTGTGTATTAACTATGATAATCAAAAAATATAATTGTGAAGGTTAATCCATTGATTAATTCAATTATTTAGGACGATCCTCCTCTGAAAATGATTTTGATCATTGACGAGTCAAACAGTACGCCGATCTGGCAAAGCCACAACCTCTTTTTTGTATTAATTGTGATAGCCAATTAAATATAAAGTTTAACGAGATTAACTATGTATGGACTAATTTGATTGATGCTCCCTCTTTGAAGAGGTTTATGAATTCGAATTTTTCGACAGCGGAAAACTAATTCGACTTCACTTTGGCAAATTTGGTTGACCTCTATATGCGTTTGTAGTAAGAACTTCATGAAAGATAGGGCGTCGAGCGTCCTAATAGTGGTAGAACATAATCCAACGATGTCATAGTTAAATTTCGATGTCATTCTGGTGTTGAATGCCGAGAGAACAATGTCATAGATTTGGAGATCAAAATTTTGATTTGACAGAGTTGTTCACATGGATAATGATGAAAATATCATTGTAGAAGGGTATAATTAGTATATTGAATCATGGATTTTGAGTTTAAAATATTTACCAAATTAAACTTAGACCTACGTTACTATTTAAAAAGAAGGATCTAGTACGGAATAGATAGCCACAAAAAAAACTCTTTTGTTAATAAATTAAAAGCTTTCGTTAGTCATTTTACCGGTGAAGCATTTGTAACAGTACTCACCTCCTCAGTTGCGATCTTGTCCTCAAATTTGTATTTTCGATAAGCAATGTGCTACTTCAACTTGGATTTGCATTGTACTTGCCACACGCTCGCTTTTAATATGCTTGTAAACTTCATCTTCTTTACATAAGACAATGTGGAAAAGCTTCTTAAAAATATGTGTTACAAAAATGGCCTTGTCACAATTGAACCATAACGCATTCGGTCGTATCTTGTCCATCTCTTGATTTGTGAGTTTATACCAAAGCAACTTTTGGTTGTCGCCTACTTGATCCATCGGTTAAACTCCTTATGCCTCCCTTGTGGACCGTCGCATGTCGGAGGACTAGATTGTTGAATTTTATGGAGTGAAAGCCCTCTAAACATTCGAGTTCGACAATCGTTGGCGTGGAAGAGGTCAATAGGTCCTGCAAGTGTCAGCAAAGATTGTTGCGATTATTTTATGACACACAAAGTGTATGCGTCACCCAAGTAGTATAAAATAAAAATTTAGTGTTCTTTCCCATAGAGATTAACAAAAGCAATTTGTAAAATTTTTGTCAATTAATTCCAAATAAAAATGGGTGTTTATTTTAAAATTCAAGTGTTTAATTAAAAACAGTAAACTAAAGAGGTTTGAATGCAAGACAAAAGGTAGGGGTCACGATTTCATAGGGCTAACATAAGTCAGGGGTTTCCGGTTCAATTTAACATGATAGCTTCTAAGAATGTTAATCGCACTCAATTAATATTATTCACTAACATCTCTCAAGTGATCTAGCAAACCTATGTAGTTGATGGATTATTATAATCTCGATATCTAATCTTATTAAAACAATTACATGCGATTAAACATGAGTTCGAACGATTACATAAATTGTCTAAGTTTCATACTAACCTATGATCAAATACATTATTATAAAGATGAGAGTGATTATTAATTTCTTGTTCAAGTAATGAACATGTTCGCAGAGATACAAACAAAAAAATTATTTATTTACATATCGATGTAGTATAAATCTCTCATGAGTGCTTATTTTAATTTGCTAATTAAATTAATAAAAGTTGAAACTTTCATTCATTCGTTTTTCATTTGTTTTTTTAAGCTCTATGATATTCAATAGTCTTACAGTCCTTAATCACATCTAACAACGTATGAAGAGTCAAATGTAGATTTGCGTGAACAAAATTCTTCATGGTTTGCTTAAAATGAAATATTCACAATCTAAAGATCATTGGACAATTGATCCTAGTATGATTGTTGGAAGAATCTATGATGTCTGCTTACAAGGTATCGAGAGTTGAGAACTCTGTATTTTTTCCTATGTATCTTCCGATAATTCTATATTGTCAGTGCACCTTTAGAGACAATGTAAGAACAAACAATTTAACATCTTCTGTTTGAAGGTCAATATGTATGAATTGCTTCGTACTTACCTAAATCCTAAAATGACACATGTCAGTTCATAGCTTACATATTCTCATTTGAGAAAGTCAAATTCTGAGTCCACTCTGTGATCTAGACTAGACTAAATGGTGAGATATTGAGTTATGAAGATATCATGAACTAGTTTTGTGAAGTTCTCATACATATGAAATTCAAATACAAGATATCTGAAATGCAATGTATATATCATGCTTTATTACTTGGATTGTGAATAAATGAATTGCGCGGTATCCAGAATTAAGTAACAACTTTATTTGGATAAAACAATGTGATTATTCCTAACTTATTCACAAGTAACAAATGAGTTGATGAAATAACAACTAGAAGAGTAAAATGGTAATTTTATAATATCATCTAGTTGATAATATTCATGAAGGGTAATAAAAAATAACATTCAATGGATCCACTTAAAAAAATTAAGCTGAATTTGAGTAGATAATAAATTCATTTGAACTGAGAGATTCTCAATGTCAACTCTTTAGTGGAGTCAATTGATATTTAGCTAATACTCGGAAAAAGTTTATAAACTTTTGATTTCGTGTATAATAGCTCAAGCTTTGTTTATTTTGAACCATAAGGTCAATATTACAAGTCATTAGAGTAGTATTGTTAAACTAGAAGCTAAGTCAAAATATGTTCAAGTGCTGAACTAGACGTTTTCCCGGAAATGGTCTGAAAGGTATTTTTATCTATATGGAAATTAAATGATGTGAACGTCAAAATAAGAATTTGAATAGTTTCATATGAAGGAAATATAAATTATTTTCTAAAGCGAGAAGTCGTTTAAGGCATTATGAAATTAATTTCATTATTTTTTCAATATTAATTCTACAATGGACATTTAAAAAAATTTCTTATAAGAAATAAGGAACATCTAGAAGCTGCCACCATAGATAAAGAATTTGGCTAACATCAAAGCGGAGAGGAATTATTATCTAGAAATTCTTTTGCCTTGAATTATAAAGATAATGCCAAAAATGAAAAGAGGAAATGAATTTATTTGAGAAGGAAACAAATGTGCTAAGAGAGAAAACAAAATTTCATCACTAATGCATATAGAGGGCCGGCTAAAGACATAGAGAAAGAAAGAAGGAAATCAAATATTGAGTAATGAATACACAATATGAAATGGTAATTACTCTTTCTTTTATTTCCTTCTCCTAGAAATAGAGGCTCACATTGAGATGTGAAAATAAGTTTCTTGCTCTTGTTCTTTCTTGTTTGGTCAAACCTCTCTCTCCTTCTCTCTCTAAAATATCTCTTTTATTTTGGCACCTAAATCTTTATTAGACTTAGGCCTAAATGAGCTCTTTAGCTCATAGACTTGTTCTTGAGTTATTTCGTTTAATTATGCCCACACACAAATCCTTCAAAAACTTTATAGACTCTTGTAATAGAAACTTTAGGTTACTCGAGTTCACGATTAGGTGCGAAGAAGACGAGCATTATGTGGATACAAAGCTTGGAGCAAGACGAGACGTTCAACCTTTCCTAAGGCTTCAAGATCAAACTACAAGAAAGATTAGTACGAGGTAAATAATAATTATATAATGTTTTAAGAAATTGGATATTCATGGACTTTGCCTAGGTAAGTAAAATAGTTTTTCTTGTAAAGAAATTTTTATATTCCGCCATTATCTTGTTAAGGATAATTTTTTCTTAAACCTAGACCTATTCCAACCAATTGTATAAGAGCATAGGTCAAAGTATAAGCATGTACATGTTATTTAAAATTATTATACGCAGATTGTTTTCAAAATTTACTTGGATAATGAATATGCTAGACTAGAGTTTAGACAATTTTAATTTTTTTTTGTGCGGCCTCTAAAATTAATTGGGTGTTGATTTTTTACATGTTAGCGATGATATATAAACTCATTAAAATCGGTTCTTAAAGATTTATATTATTAGCATAGTTAAAAATATTTTTTTTTACTAGTGTAAGTATTTGGACTAGTGTGAGAATGTCAGTATATCATTTAACTAGCTTTATTGTATTTCTAGTCTAAATTTATTATCAAATGTTTTATATTATGTTGTTTGTTTTATGTTGTGTAAATCATTAATATGTTAATCAAACACATAATTTAAATCAAACAAATAAATAAATAAAACACTTCAATACACTTTGTTTTCTCATACACCTTGACCAAACGTACTTTTAATTATTTTCACTTTTATGGAAAGATCGTTATGTCTCAGTAAAATGGTCATATATTTTTTCCTCGGGGATTGAAAATTAGTGGTTCTTTGACCAAATTAAAGATACGGAAGTTAGCTATCCAATGCAATTAGTTTGAGCTTATTCGGATACCAGATGTGTCATTTATGACCTTTTAAGTCCAAGGTGTTCGACAGTCCGCGAGTCTAGGATTTTTAATCGGATTTACGACTCCTAACTTTTTCCTCTCTTCTTGATGCAACTGTGGCTTATCAACGTTCATGAACTCAACCACCATGAAGATGCCTTGAAGAAAGATTACAAGAAGATAAAAGGAACTAGTTTTAGGGAGATTTATAATCTCAAAACTTCCAAGTGCAAAAGTGAGGCAATGTATCTCACACACTTTCCTTAGTGAAAAATTAGGAAAAAAGTATCTAGTATGTTCTTTGTGCCTTAGTGCATTAACACTACTCTCTCATTTACAAATATCATTTTAGGGCTCTTTTTCTAGAATTCAACTATGTCTCTCTATACTCAAGGAAACATGTTTCCAAACGTACAAGAGAAGATGTGTCAACTCTAAAAACTAAGTCGGAGAGTTGTACTTGTTTTTTGCAATCCGCGATCCCCAACACTAATGATAAGTACAATTGTCGCTAGACTAAAATTCACCCTTGTGGCCCTCTCTTCAATTTCTTTTAACATTGCTTGTAGAGTTACGTTCAAAAGTGAAACAATGAGACAAGGCCTCCCCTCGGTGGATTGATTTAAAAATAGATCTTTTGAACTAAGTGGTTGGTTACACACTTAGACTCAACCTCTAGTAATCCTCCATCGAGGCCCTGAGAAAATATTTAAGTAATCAAACTGTTTATAAGGTGGCTAGTCAAACATTCATGTATTGACATCATAATTATGCATTAATGAAGTGTCATTTACTTATGAAAGGCGAATCTTTGCGGACTTCCTTCGAAAGAATAAAGTGTCTTTTCGTTATAACAACTTTGGATTTTTCTTGTTCAAACATAAAAACTTAAAATTCTAAACAAAAGACTAATCATAAATTATTTCAATTTTCAGGAATATGTCTCTAAACCCTCTCTCAACCATCCTTTCCTCATACATATTGGAAGGGGAAAACTACGTAGATCGGAAACGTAACTTAGACATCTTCCTTACTGTGGATAAGCAGAAATGGGTACTCACCACCTCATTTTCTCCTAAAACGAA
The DNA here is from genome assembly GCA_958296335.1 of Urtica urens. Lineage (NCBI taxonomy): Eukaryota > Viridiplantae > Streptophyta > Magnoliopsida > Rosales > Urticaceae > Urtica > Urtica urens. The sequence continues at coordinate 20,503,757 of OY282523.1, read as the reverse complement.
TGATGATTCGACTCAACAGGAAAAGGACGCCCTAGCGGCCTGGCTCAGATCCGATGAAATTGCGAGGTGCTATATTTTAGCATCGATGAACAATGTGTTGCCACAAAAACATCGTGATATTGGGTCGGCATATGACATACTCTACAATCTCCAAGAGATGTTTGGAGGGAAAGGGCGTTAAGCTAGACAATAAGCGGTTCACCATTTTATGAACTGCTGTCTGAAAGCTGGGACTCCTGTAAGAGAACACATGATGCTGATCATAAGTTATCTCGATGATATGGAAATCCTTGGATCTGAGATTGATGGATAAACCAAAATAGATATTGGTATAGGTCTAGGGTTATCTAAGTATTATTTACTTGGAACTAACCTTTCTTGTAGTTTGGTCTTTGAGAAGTCTGAGGAAACGTTAGTCGTCTCTCGTCTTGCTCGTCTCCTTCACACCTAGTCGTGAACTCAAGTAACCTAACGTTTCTATTATAATAGTCTATAGAGTGTTTGAAGGATTTCTGTGTGGGCACAATTAAACACAATAACTCAAAAACAAGTATATGAGCTAAAGAGCTAATTTAGGCCTAAGTCTAATGACGACTTAGGTGCCAAAATAATAGAGATATTTTTAATTACCCTTTCTTAATGTGTATTCATGACACAATATTTGATTTCCTTGTCTCTTTCTCTATGTCTTTGGCCGGCCCTCTATATACAATCCAAATGTGCTAAGTGAGGAAATAAATTTCCTTCACTAATGCACTTTTTTGGCCGGCCAAATACATAGAGAAAAAGGAGAGGAAATCAAATATTGTGACATGAATGCACAATAGGAAAGGCTAGTTAACCTTTCTTGTATTTCCTTCTCCTATAAATAGAGGCTCACATTAAGATGTGAAAATAAGTCTTGTGCTCTTGTTCTCTCTAGTTTGGCCGACCAACCTCTCTCTCTCTCTCTCTCTCTCTCTCTCTCTCTCTCTCTCTCTCTCTCTCTCTCTCTCTCTCTCTCTCTCTCTCTCTCTCTCTCTCTCAAATATCTATTTTATTTTGGCACCTAAGTTCTCATTAGACTTAGGCCTAAATTAGCTCTCTAGCTCATAGACTTGTTCTTGAGCTATTGTGTTTAACTGTGCCCACACAAAAATCTTTCGAACACTCTATAGACTCTTGTAATAGAAATATTAGGTTACTCGAGTTCACGATTAGGTGTGAAGAAGACGAGCATTCCGTGGAGATGAAGCTTGGAGCAAGATGAGACATTCAACCTATTCTAAGGCTTCTCAAAAATCCAGCTACAAGAAATGTTAGTACCAAGTAAATAATAATTAGATAATGTTTTAAATAATTGGATGTTCATGCATTTTCCTAGGTTAGTAAAATAGTTTTACTTGTAAAGAAATTTTTATATTCCGCCATTAACTTGTTAATGATAAATTTTTCTTACCCCTACACCTATTCCCACAGAACAATCCCAGATAACAATTCTATTGGTGATCAAGCAATAGAAATTATTAAGCACAATATATGATAAGGAATTAACGTTATGAAATCAACAATATTTTTCTAACCGTAACGAATCCCCGAACTATAATTTTGTCTAGCTACATCGCAAGCCCATAAAAATTTAGCCGCTAAAGGAAATCATAATCAGCTATAAACAAAAAAACTCTAACTACAAGCATAAAAAATGAATGGAAAAGAGAATTCATATTAAATTTGCGATGTTCAACAATATTACGTAAGAAAAGAAAAATGTGTTGGTGAATTCACTGGTGTATCAGACACGAACAATCACTCTGATACCTGTTGCTGAATGAAGCACGTATTAGACATGTACAATTACTCTAATACTACTTGTTAGTGAATGATTCACATAGGCAACCATATTAAGTGCGGAAGAATATTAATTACCAAATAAGATCTAGATTACTTTATTAATAAATACTGAAAGCAATTCAGCAACAAATATATAAGAAGAAGTTTATTAGAAAACTTACAGGTTTGGATCTGCTATATAACGCACCGATCCATTGCGTTCTCCGTTTCTTCGTTATCTTGAATTGAGTCTGTTTTGTCCTTCGTTTGAATTGAGAACTCAAGGATGACACCGTAGTCTTCCGAAACGTAATCTCTTAGACGAATAAGAAAGAGTAGTGTGCATAATCGATATCTCACTAGATCTCGAAACCAAATTGTTTCGGGGTCTCAATCCTATTTTCTAGGAACCGTATTCGCAATTCCATGGGGAAAGGAGAATGAGAAATTTGACCAAGAGAAAGAAAACTTGGTCGAGATCTCTAGAGAGTGATTTGATATTTTCAAGTTCAATTGAATGAATTTTCTCTTCTCCATCAACCTTTATTTATAACATTTAGAAGGAAATAACATCTGAGAGATTTTCACTCCTTTTTGCGAGATATTCTCTTCTTCTGAAAGATATTCCGTCATTCTAGAGATATTCTCTCATATTGGATTTAAACTGAACTATTAGATCTCAACAATGAATCTACAATCTCTCTCATCCATCAGGTCAATATCTAATGAAGAGATTTTCTCTCCTAAGAGATAAATTCAAGGAGAAATACAAGGGAGGGAGTACGGCCACCCTTAGAGCTTATCCCTAGGGGAATTTCCACTAACCTTCTGCCAAGCCCAACCCAAAAATTTCCAAAGTTGTTTCAAATCCAATTAATTATTTATTCACTTGATCCAACATAAATAAACAATTATGCTTTAAAAATATATTTGGTTCTGTTAATACCCTTTTTCCAAAATTATAGTTGTTCATCACCATTACAGCATGTGAGATTAAATAACTTTTTAACATTGAAAGTTCTAATATGCCTTTATCAGAGCCAAATCGCGGACCATGGACCAAGTAGTAGAAGTTTAACGAACCCGACAATGAATCCAACGAAAAAGACGATACAGTCCTATCTCTTTTTCATCGATTCTTCTAGTCTTTATCAATACTCCACCGTGTAATCTAAGACTGAACCCTTCTTTAAGAGCATAAATATATTTACTCATCATGACGAGTATCTACTGATATAGTCAGTTCATGATCAAGATCCTTCAGGTTCATCTTGTGTCAAGAAAAGTCAATTTTTTCCATTATACATCTCTCGTGATACATATCAGCACTAACCATTGTTGCTTTCCCAGTGAAAGATTCTTTAAAATCTTAACTTACTTTGACAGTGCTAGCAATCTATCGGTTATGGAATCAATCCTTATGTGAGTGAACATTAACCTTATTTTAAGAAGGATGGATTCTGTATCTGTAAATAAGTTCCCGCTCAAATCATGCTATGAGAAAACTCCCAAGACATAACCTGTGACTGATGGGATTTGTTCCCACGAAGGAGATATTAAAAATACATTAAATATTTTGGATTTCGTTTTCCTGAAACATTTAAAAAAATTAAATATTCATTCTTATATAACTTTGTGTTTATTTATGTTTGCTACACTCTGAAACTGTCATCAACGAAAGAGGTGCTAAGTAAAAAATTTACAAGATACACTCTTATGAATAGTTTAAATAATAGTTCGCAATCTAAAGATCGATAGGGCAATCGAATCTAAGTATTGATTGTTTGAATAAATCAACGATGTCTTATCTTGTAATATAGAGAGTTGTGACTCTGTGGTTTATTCTTGATGTCTTAATAAAGACATTGAACAAGACTAGTGATACTTTGAAGCTCGAGATAAAACCATTTAATCACTCGAAACTTCAAGATCACATACGAGGGGTATTTTGGTGATTACCTAAATCCTGAAGTGAATACATATATTCTTGTAACACTTTATGACATTTTATTTGTCTAAGGGCAATGACTAAATGACGTTTCATCTGACCTGACGGTTAGTGTTATAATGTTGTTTTGTTGGATTATATGATTCACAAATACGAAATTCGTGTTAGTATCACACCATGCATGCTTTGTTATGAGAGTGTGAACCAATAAACCGGGTCTGGTATTCACCGAATAAAACATTCTTTGAATAAAACATGTGACATGTAGAGACATCTCACTTTATGTTTTTCTCGTTCACAAATAACAAATGAGGTGGTGAAATAATAGCTCAAGGGTAAAACGGTAATTTGACATTCCTCTGAGTTAATTATACACACAAAGGGTAATATCATAAAATACTCTATGGATCGTGTGAATAATGATTTTGTCACATCAAACGGAAAAAAATACATATGAACTTAGAGAGTTTCAATATTAGTCCTTTAGTGGAATCGATTAATATTAAGAATTAAAAGTCGGAAAAAGTTTGTAAATTTTTTAGTCCGAAATTTATTCTAAAGCTTTGTTCATGGGGATCCATAAGGTCTCAGTGATAGACTCTCGGGCGAGATTTATTGAACTAGAATGGATGATTTTCTCATTGAATGTAATTCCTATTTACACTAAGTAAATTATTTTCTAAGTAATTAAATAAATAATTGGTTATTTCTTGCTACATTTATTTAATGAATCATATTATGTTATTATATTGATAATAATATATTTTGATCATTCAAATAAATAAAAGATGAAAATAAATATTTTCTCGTTTCGTACTTGTTTGAGAAGTATGAAAAAGATTAATGACTTGTCATTAAATAAATGAGATGTTCTAAATTAATTAAATATTATTTTATAAATAAATCAATTATAATTGGGAATGAACGTAATTATGGCCGGCCATGTTCATTAGATTAAGGCTGGATGTTAAATTTAAAAACTCATTAAAAGGTTGAATAGGGCTTAAGTTGACTATTGCGTTTGACCTAACTTAAGCCCGTTGTCTCTCAAGATATAAATAGGGAGTTTTGAGAAACCCTAAAACTAATCACACACAAATCACTCGGCCAACTCCTTCCCCTCCCTAGAGAGAGTTTTGGCCGAGAGTTCTTGAGAGAGAGAGTTCAAGAAAACATTTTTCCTGAATCTTAATTTAATCCTTTGATTGATTCCCTTCTCCGTTGTTCAAATTAAAGAACCCATTCTCTTGATCTCCCAAAAACTCGAGATACTATCATTGAATCACTTGTGTTGTTTGTGTGAGGTTTTATTTGCAGAGAATCAGCCAAAATACGAGTGAGACGAGATACGCACACACAAGGCAAAGCTGTCGTCCAGCCAAGCTCAACCGGCCAGCCAGTCTCCAGGTGGGCCTATCCTTCCGCGCGAGTTCTGCTTCATTCATGCATGGTGTATTGCCTTGCCATGTGGGTCCAGCACCCCCCCAGCTAGGTGCACAGGTGTGGCACTCCAGCTAGGCGCGAGGATCAGCCAGACTCACAGGCCCACGGATCTAGCCGACAGTCCCAATCCGGCGGGACTTAACTTGTCCAACCCTGGAAGCCTGTTTTACTCCAATCTGGCGATCCTACTGCCTCCAATCCGGCAAGCCCAAAATCTCCAGTCCGGTGAACTTCCATTCCGGCGAGCATCCATTCTGGCGAGCCTTCATTTTCGGTGATCCAAGGCCCAATCCGATTGGTGTTTTTGGCGATTTATGAGGCACTCCGACGAAAGCAAGCCACACACGAGTTTGTTTACAATCTCACGTGTAAGTCATTTCTAACAAATTGGTTTACAATTATATAATTGTTATAGGTATCTATTGTGTTCAATTTGTTGATCAACATGTCTATAATAGATTTATTGACATGTCAGTAATTTTTAATGTGTAGGTTAATTGAATGTGTTTAAAAATAAATTTTAATATATTAGGATCAATTGTGTGTTTCCTCCATATATAGATATGTCACGCAATTTAATACGTTACAAGTTAACTAATATCCAACATTGATTAGCATGAATAGCCTTTTAGCGAATGAGTCAAAGAGCTCTGAAACATGATCCAATGTCCATGATCACTTTAACATTTAGATCAAGTCTCAATGTGACCATCATAGTGGCGTCGGTTAGTCTGTCGTAGCAGACTTTAAACGACACATCTACCCCAAGATATGTCCAAGTCGTACACTTACCACAAATGTAGAATGCTTCCACGTGATGATCAGCCTTCACCCATGTGTTCTACATATATGACTTTAGTCATAGCTTTCCAGGCATATATCATTCATCGATCTTGTTTTAGCTCACCGCCAAACTCAGGTGCGCAGCACGTGACTATGTTTAATACGGAGGGTATGAAAGATAGTTGTTATTGATTATTATTATTTAGAACTTAACCAGTAATCATATAATGCTAATAAATTAATGTTATTATTAAACTTAATAATTATTCATTCGTGATTTTCAAGTGGGTAATATTACTAACAAAATGATGATTGTGAATCTAAAATTTGGTATTACGTCGGAGTACAAGATCTCGCAATTGCAGCCCTCTTGGTCAACAATACTTAAAGAGTGGAAAAATAATAACTAAACGAGAAGAAAGAAGGAAAAAGAAGAGTTGTGAATCTGAAATTCAGTTTGCATCGGAGTATAAGATCTCACAATGATCACTCTCTTTTTCTCTTCTCAAATTCTTAACAAAGGAAAACAAAGCAAAATAATGAAATAAAAAGTATGGAATAAAGACGGAATGAGAGAATATGATCTTGGGGTCTGCATTTATAGATTTTTGGGCTAAGCACTACTGTTTCCGGAGCCAAAAACAGGTAATAAAATTGCATTAATGGTGAAATTCGCAAAAATATTCATTTCATGTGTTTTTTTTGAACGCCGCATGATATACCCTGCATGCGCAGCATGCCTCCTGCCCTGATCAATCGTGTGGCGCACCAAGTCTTCTGCACGGTGCGCATATTTTGTTTACATTGCTGCAGGATCCACGCAAATGAGTCCCAAAAATTCTGCTTTTAATCCGCGAAAACTCTTTTTTCGTTAGATTTACTCCTTGAAGCTCTCTTTAACAAAAAAACACTACCAAACAACACAAAATATCAAAAAAATTTGAGAACAACCTTGATTTTAGTCGGGATAATAGGAGTTACTATGTTAAGTAACACATGATTGTCGGATAACCCACCACATAAGTAAAACAGTTTTGTTTTGATTGTTATGATTGCGTTTGACCTTACAAGATTTTGAATTCGTTACATTAGTCCTCCACCGACCCTAGGTGTTAGAGATTAGTCAGTTCATCAAATAAATTAGTGCTCATCAGTGTCACAAAATGAACATTGAGCCGTTTTTCAAACTGGTTCCGGTGTAGTTGGGTTACCTTTTGTCGACGGGTAAGGTTTCATAGTTGTGTCCATCCCATCAGAATTTAAGTAGCTTGACATATCTTCGCGTCTTTGAAAGTCATTTAATCCTTAGTAAAGTCCTCTCATTGTCAGAGCTACATAACTATATCCCCTTTTTCAGTTGTAGAATGGAAAAATTATCTTTAAAAATAAGGAAACTAAGCCTCTACATACTCGTTGATTGCTGTCTCTAGACAACTTGATGGACATTTATCTCGTTGATCGCCTTAGTATTCATTCACACCACGCTCGAGTTTGACCTGGTTGGTTTCGCCACCATGCTCATGACACAAGGCACAAATTTCACATATGTTCGATGCCCATGGTCTTGAAATCTGAATCCAAGGTTAACAATCTTAGTGTCTCGTCTCAAATGTCCGCTTCCTAGTTCAACCAATTATGGGACGCTGATGTCTAAATGATTGTGACTATGATAATCGTTTCAAACATCTGCAATTTCATGCCGCAAACCTTCTTTACTAAGAAGAACTCCACGCCCAGAGTCTCCTCCTTCCCAATGGTAACTCCCACAACCAGCCCATGCTCTAAGGGATTTGGCTCGTCCCCGGTAGCTAATGAGGGCATGCAGCTCACCTTCTGAATCACATAATTGTTTTGTGTTGAAGTCTTCATATTCCTCAATGCATTACACCTTTGATGGGATCCTCACTCTCTCTACTTCTTCCGGACAATGGTCCACGGAGGTTTTTCATGCCTGAAGTTAGTCAAATTGGATGTCGATATTTGTTGTTTGAGTTGTCAGCAACTCCATAATCTCATAAAGTGCTTCCTTAGACTGGTTCTCGCTCACAAGCAACTCAGATACGAAATTGGTACAAGCCCAGGATCATGATCTTGTGATTCGGCCTATATATACCAAATTCATGTGTAGCCTTGTTTAATAGATTATCAACTTCTTCAATTTAGAGACTAACCCTATATTAGAATTGTGTCTTCAATTTAGAGACTAACCCTATATTAGAATTGTGTTGAATGATAATCTTTATTGAAAATAAAATATCTTTTTATATCTTGGTCTGATATTCAATTTAAGACTAACCCTACATTAGAAATAACAGACTTAACCTAATAACCTTAATTAGATAAATATTGGAAAATAAATTAAATAAAGCAGTATATAGAATCTCTTAAACAATCAATAAAAATCCATTTCTTGTTCTCTTATGTTCGAACATTTTTTTAGTAAGTTTCTAGCCGAGTAAACATATGTAACACTTCACTATAGTGTCAATTTATTTGTACGATTTTTTATTGTGTAATTTTTTAATAAATTTGTTGACATTAAATTATATGTGCATTGTCTGCCTGTTTTGAAACCTATAATGGTATAGAGTCCTCTAAAGGAAGAAATACAGATAGAGAGTTATTTCTATTTTAAGATCCGAGAGATCAATTATGATCGGCGATAAACTAAGGATTCAAGGGACTAACGTATCGGGTAATTAGAGATTAATATTTGAGGACGGGACTTGCTCTTTTGTTTGTTTTCCACTTATAAATTATGTGCATCCAAAATTGAGTCTATTTAGTTCAAAAGTGTTAGTGCATTGTGTTGGCTGGTTTGCTTAGGTAAATCCTGATGTCTGGTAAGGTGTCTCCAATATGTTCAGAGAACATTTCTCTATATTTCTTTCTGTCCAACACGTTTCACCGGCTTTACTTACCTTTGGTGTACACTATTTAACGCTAGTTGGGTGTACTTCGGTATAAAGGATGTTCTCCTTTGTTGGGTACTATATATATTGTGTTAACCTTTTGGTAGAGTTACACATTCATTGTAAGGCACCGAAACACATCCTCAAGAAAGTTTTCATCAATAGTATTTTGTAAGCTTTTTTCTTCTTGAAACAGAGAAAAACTGTAAGTGCATTTATGTTGTAATAAATTTTGTTTACACGAACATTGGTTATATACACCGTGGGTGTGTGTGAAAGGTGAGTATAGCTCACACCTACGAGGAGCCTTAGTAGTACTTTTGAAAAAAGAGAGTAATGTTTATCAGGTCGAGATTCTTTGTACACCGGGATAAATATCTCTAGATGTAGGCAAGAGCCAAATCGGGTTACCAACTATGTGTGTCATTTACTTTGATGTTATATACTTATTGTGTCTATACGTGTAAGTTACATCTTAAGGAACTAAACAAAACAGTGTAAGCATACTTTAAAAAAGCTTTTGAGAAGAAGTTGATACATCTCTAGAATGGACCTTGTGATTTGTCTATGTTCACACGAGATCTTATTGATCGGTGTATCTTCACTCAGACAACGAGTTAATTAAGCTTTTACGTAGTTGTTTTATTCTTTAACTCGATAAGGTTATATGTGTTTAAAGATCTTATGTTCTTGTATGTATGGGTTATGATGAGTTTTAGTAGGAGGCCAAACTGACACCCACGAGCCTCTTATCCAATCTCATACAATCACCACACGGTGTGAGAGCCATAAATTAACTGTCGTTGGGTTTAGGATGAAGTGCAAGGAGAGAAGAAGAAACATTGGTGACGAAAAAAGCTAAAGAGGGAAGTAAGATGCGAAAAAAAGTTGTAGATGAAGAACCCGAATGTTAGGTTTGCGTTGACAATGCCTGTTGGGCTCCACTTTGGAGACTACGATGATGCCACCCCACTTAATCAAGAATTTACCACACAATAATTTAAGTTAATCAAGTAAAATTTAATCTTAAATTTCTATAAAACTAGTACTATTTCCTAAAATCTGTTTAAAATTAAATGGTTGATTCACCACAAAAGTATTTAACTATATCTCAAAGGCAGAGCCAGTCCAAGGGGAGGGCGGGAGGAGCGGCAGTCCAAGGCCTCCAACCAATAAAAGTCTCAGTTTTGAAAAAAAAATGTTTTTGGTGATATTTGAACCGGTAACCTCCTAATTAAAAATCACAAGGTATTACCACTAAACTGTTATAGCTACAAGTTCCTTTTAAAGTATATAATAAATTTTTATATTTATCCTGTCCAAGGCTTTCAATTTATTTTAAACTATATAAAAAGTCATAATTTTTTTTCGCCGAAAGCCTCCGATTTAGTTGAGCCGCTTCTGCTTAAAAAGTCGGTCAAAAACATAAAAAGTGTTCTAATACACTAGTAGAAAAACTTGTTCCCACAACCCTTAATAAGGGGTGTGGAATTTTCCCACAACCCTTAATAACGGTTGTGGGAGCCTGAGTTGTGGAATTTCCCACAACCCTTAAACATCCGGTGTGGAATGTTCATATTTCCCACACCGAATGTTTATGGGTTGTGGGAAATTCAACAACCAATCAATTATCGGTTGTAAAATTTTTTAATTTTTGAAAACTTATCGCCGCGGCGACCCTTAACGGCGCCGCGGCCCCAAGTCCCACAACGGTTGTTGGGATCCGTTGTGGGACCTTGGGCCGCGGCGCCATAAAGGGTCGCCGCGGCCACACGTCGCCGCGGCCCCACCAATTAGTGCCGCGGCGACGTAGTCCCACAACGGATCCCAACATCCGTTGTGGGCCACGGCGCCGCGGCGTCATAAGGGGTCGCCGCGGAGCCGGTTGCAGGACACCTGGTGCCGCGGCGTATACATTTAGTGCCGCGGCGCTGCTCCCACAACGGATGTTTGAATCCGTTGTGGGACTTGGGGCCGCGGCTCCAAACATATGTCGCCGCGGCGCCATTGTCCGAAGAGTGCATCTCTTCATTATTATTGGATTAAACCCAAAATATCATATAATTACCTGCATAATACATGCACAATCAATCTAAAAACATACAATACATCCAAAATCATCATAATCATTCAAAATCATCTAAAAAATATACATTCAATATCACAAAATGTAATTAATCATCACATTCAATAAATGTTTGTACATAGTTAATCCACTCTTCTCTTACTCTCTCTATATCCAAAGGTGTATACGTGTTTTTGTTTTCTAATCTACTTATACCTCCTACAACTATTTCTCGCATATAACACAAAACAAAATATCCACATTCCGTGTTACCGCTTTGTCTTGGCGCGGCCATTGACCTTATGTATGTTGATTGTCCGTGCCCAATAGCGCCTTTGGTTTCAAGTTTGAAATTTGAAAACACCCTACAAAACAAATAGTATGAGTATCTTTTATAACAAATATTCAATATATAAGTAAAAAAACTTACCTTTTTATCAACGAAACCAAGTCTTGTGGAATTTGTTTATTCAACGGGTCAAAAAACATAGCACAATCCTTCCATAAGTCAAGGACAACAAGCATCCAATGAAAGTTTCGATTGTAGGGCATGAAAACTAGTTGCCCACTTGTGCATCCTCGCACCGCGTTGCCAACCTCTTTGACTCGTGTCGACAAATGGTAATCTTCGTCATTTGTAGACATGTGAGAAGCTAACGCGGCGTTTACAAAGACAAATTTTTTTTTCAACTTTGACATCGATGCGCGTATACAACTACATTCCAAATTATTCAAATAGTTAAAACACTCAATATTCAATCATCAATATTAAAAAAAAAATCATGAAAGAAACACTTACTCCATGTAAAGAGATATGCTTGACGCCCCAATTTCCGAAAATTGTAAAAATTCGGAAATATCATCAAATCCCAACATAATCGGTATAGCAGAGATTGTTGGACAAACGTTGACTTGAATAACGTTTCCTTGTGCTAACATCATTTTGTTGGCATATTGAGCGAGCAATTTAAACTTGGGATTTATTACCTTGTAACCATTTAAACTTTGAATTAATTATCTTATAACTAATTTGAACAATCAATACATAATAATGAGTAGGTTAAAATATATTACCTTGTAATTAATTCTCCTATTATCGTCGGGAGTAGGTTGACTCGTAGATTCGAGTTTGGGAGGGCCGCGACTCTCTTTTGCCGTAGTCTCAGTTTCTATTAATCGTCGCGGCCACGAGACAAAACCTCCCATTGCATCTTCTACGGTTAGAGCTTCTTCGGTGGGAATCGGTAATTTGGCTTTCTTAACCAAAACGCCGGAAACGCTCACACGTGCATTTCCTTCCTCTAAACTTGAGAAGTGAATTACGCCCTCGTTCAAATATACTCGCCCATTTGCAACATGGATTGTGTTTCCTTCCACGATATCGTCAATGTAGAGAAAACATTCGACACTTTCATTCGAACACGGTGTCACCGGTGTGGTTGGATTCAATGAGCAACTAGCCCGAACACTAGTTAGTTTTTCCACAATAATCGGACCGACTTTCGAAGGTTTATGTATATCGTCATGCCCTATGAAAATCACCGATTTAATACCGAAAATAAGCAAACTTTTGAAGTAAATAAATAAGCATGAATAAAGCATGAATAAAGATTACCTAAAGAGACGACCTCTTCGACGACTTCTTGAATCTTAGTCTTCTCTTCAATATTAACGCCACTTGCATTAATATTATCTTCAACTAGATCAACACTCGCTTCTCCAACACTTGTACCACCACGACCATTAACCGCTTTCAAGATATCATTTTTAAACTCCATCAACTCGAGACGCATTTCGAGCCGCATCTTGTTAAGTTCTTCATTTGGAGTCGGAGGAACAAAATACTTGAAACGCTTGGCAACATGTTTGGATTGACCGCAAACATATTTCTTTGCTCCCATGGCTTCTTGCAAGATACTTTTTCCCGTTTCCGGGATAAAAGTACCTTCGATTGCTTGTTGAGATAATTTTTGCTACATATTATAATAATTTGTAAATAAAAATATTAAAAATATAACTTACATTATTTAAAATCTTACAATTGATTCTCCCATTAGTCGATCTTTGTCATTCTTGAACTCTTTTCCGTCTATCCCGTCTTTCTTACGCGAGTCAATCCATAATTCTTCTAACGTTGCCCATTGCCCGGTTTCGTCGTGCTATTAATTAACAAGTAATCATATTAATCATATATTAAATGTTAAAACCGAATACAAAATAAATAAATGAAAAAACTCAACCTTTTGTTGATCTAGTTTTCGATATCCATCTCGGCCACATCGAGATTTGTATTCCACTTTAGCGGAATTAGTTTTCCCTTGCTCCGACGTTTGCTTGAAAGTTGCGCTTCGTCTATACTCAACAAACTTCACCCAATCTTCTTCGGTGATACTCGTGTAAAATTTTAAAACACAACTTGGTCTTTTTAACGAGCTTGGTTCATTGATTTTGTCTTTGAGAAGATCGTGATATAACTCGTGACGAAATAGTTTTGCGGCTTCACCTACTCTCATGAGGCAATCGTGCTTATGTTCTATTGGAATCGAAAATCCTTCACATATTTCGTTCCAAATCCTCTCTTTTAATTGATCGTTCTCTTTTAATCTCCAATCACGAGTCGAAAGTGGAACATATTCTCTAGCTAATACGCCAAAGTAACTCAACAACACATCCCCTTCCTTACCATTTGGTTGCCCTTTGGAATCTAACTCTATCGTGATTTTTCTACCAAGACTTCTAATTTTATTAACACGACTCATAAGGGTGTTTCTTCTCTTTCCTTTCTCATCGGGATTTAATGCTAATAGTCGTCTAGGTTTCTTTTTAATATCGTCGCTAGAAGTAGTAGTAGTTGTAGTCGACATTGAATCTATAAACACAATTCAAAATACAATTTCAAACACAAAATATATATCAATGCGTCTAAACTAATTATCTCCAAACACAAAATAAATGGCAACCTAAACCATTCCAAACACAAAATATATTTGAATGTGAATCTAAACTAGTTACCAATTTCAAACAAAAAATGGTAGTAAAAAAAACTAACCGTTGAAGGACGAGGTGAATTAACCGGGAGAGGGAGACGACAAAATGAAGATGGAGGGCGGAGTGAAGGAGTGAGAGAGGGAGGGCGGAGTGAGAGAGTGAGGAGTGAGGGAGAGGGAGGGAGGAGTGAGAGAGTGAGGAGGGATGGAGGGCGGAGTGAGAGAGTGAGGAGGGAGAGAGAGGGAGGGCGGAGTGAGAGAGTGAGTAGGGATGGAGAGGGAGGGCGGAGCGAGAGTGAGGGAGTGAGGGTGGAAGAGGGAGGGCGGAGCGGGAGTGCGGGAGGGCAGAGTGAGGGAGTGAGAGTGAGGGTGGGCGGAGTGAGGGTGGGCGGAGTGAGGGAGAGGGAGTGAGAGGGTGAGAGAGAGTGAGGGAGTGAGAGGGAGGGAGGAGTGAGGGAGAGGGAGTGAGTGAGTAACGGAGTGAGAGAGTGAGTGGCCGGAGTTTTGAGTCGCCGGAAGTTTTGAGTCACCGGAGAATAGAAGCTTGAGAGAGAATGAGTTTGGGTTTTGAGAGATATTGAGTTTTGAGAGAGAATGAAAGTGAAAATGAAGAATGAAGAAGAAGAAGTCGAAAGTTAGTTTTGGGCGAAATTTGGGCGGGGTTATGAAAAAGTTAAAGTTTTCCCGAAATTTAAACATCCCACAACCCTTCCACGAAGGGTTGTGGGAATGGCGCCGCGGCGACGGCTACCAGCGCCGCGGCCCCTCTGAACACAGAAACCAGCGCCGCGGCGCAGGTAGCTGTCGCCGCGGCGCTTATGACTTCCCGAGAGCTCCAACTCTCGGGTGCTCTCGGGAAGTCACAGGCGCCGCGGCGATGCATTACAGGGCCGCGGCGCGGATGAACCCAGAAACCGGGGCCGCGGCACTGATATTCGTCGCCGCGGCGTCTGTGACTTCCCGAGAGCACCAACTCCCGGGTACTCTCGGGAAGTGTTGTGCGCCGCGGCGACGTCTATCGGTGCCGCGGCCCCGGTTTCCACAACCCTTCTGGGAAGGGTTGTGGGAGTGGCGCCGCGGCGATGCATTACGGAGCCGCGGCGCCGAAGACCTGAAGTGCGTTTAAATGCATTTTAAATCGTTTTTTGCACTTAAATCTCTCAAAACTTCAGTCGAAAAAACACTAGAAACAAGATTTCGACCCATTCTGTGTCATTATCGTTCACAACTCACAACTATACATCTAATTCTTGTAAGTTCCTCTTTACTTGTTACAAAGTTGAATATTTTTGGATTGTTTATTTCAAATCTGATATTTCATGTTATAATTAGGGTTTTTTTTAAGATGGTGAGGCAATGGATGTGGGAGAATAGGTTAAACGAGATATATCAAAAAGGTGTAAATGAGTTTTGTGAATTCGTTAAAGATAATGTCGGTGATGTGGAATCAATTCGTTGTCCTTGTGTGAAATGTGGAAATCATAGACATTTTTCTCTTCGTATTGTTCGAACTCATTTGTTGGTTTACGGAATAATGACTTCTTACCAAATATGGTATTATCATGGTGAAGAATTCCGGCCTACGATTAACAATAGAAATGATGATCTTCAAGATGATGACTTTGATGATATGTGCGGGATGATGAATGATTTGGAGAATGATTTTGTGGAACGGCCGGAATTGTTTGAGTCGATGATGAATGATGCGGAGACACCATTGTATGAAGGGTGTACAAGTTATTCGAAGTTGTCATTTTTAGTTACTTTATTTCATTTGAAAGCGTCGGGTGGGTGGACAAACACTAGTTTTACTCTATTGTTGGAAACACTCAAAGAAGCATTCCCAAAAGACAATAAAGTTCCGCAAAGTATGTATGAGGCTAAGAAAACTTTGGGCACATTGGGTATGAAGTACGAGAAATTTCATGCGTGCCCAAATGATTGTGTTTTATATAGAAATGAGTACGAAGATCTAGATGAATGTCCGAGGTGCAAAGAATCAAGATGGAAAAAAGGTAAATTGCCACGTGACGGGGTCAAAGGAGTTCCAATCAAGGTATACGTATATAATAATTACTTGTTTTACAAATGATTATGTTTTTTATATTATTATTTTATATGTTTTTCAGGCATTATGGTACATACCACCAATGCCACGGTTCCGACGAATGTTTAATACTGCCAAGCACGCAAAGAACATGGTTTGGCACTCAGAAAAACGTATCGATGATGGTATGTTACGGCATCCTGCGGATGCTTCACAGTGGAAGTCATTTGATTTGGAGTATAAAGATTTCAGTGTTGAACCTCGGAATTTGCGTCTTGGTTTAGCATCTGATGGCATGAACCCTTTCAGCATGATGAGTAGTAAATATAGTGTCTGGCCGGTTATTCTTGTGAACTACAATCTCCCTCCAAAGTTGTGTATGAAGAGAAAATTCTTGATGTTAACGCTTCTGATTTCAGGACCGAGTCAACCAGGAAATGATATTGATGTTTATTTGGCACCATTGATCGATGATTTGAAGATGTTATGGGAGACAGGGATTGAGGTCAACGATGGTTACCGCGGCGATTCATTCTACTTGAGAGCAATGTTGATGTGGACTATAAACGACTTTCCAGCGTATGGAAATTTGTCAGGATACTCTGTGAAATGCTCAATTGGTTGTCCAGTTTGCATGAAAGAAACATCTTCCATTCGTTTGAAGCATGGTAAGAAAACTGTTTTTCTTGGTCATAGAAGATTTTTACCGAGAGATCACTCGTATAGAAGGTTGAAACAGGCATTTGATGGAAATACGGAAGAACGACCCCCTCCTAGAATATTGTCTGGTGAAGATGTCTTCGAAATGGTTAAAAATGTTAATGAAGTGCTCGGTAAAAGGAAGCGGCGTGCTAGTACTAAAGAGTCGTTCCAAGAGAATCCTTGGAAAAAGAAATCGATTTTCTACGACCTTCCGTATTGGAAAACATTATATGTTCGGAATTGTCTGGATGTTATGCATATTGAGAAAAATGTATGTGAATCTTTCATCGGTACGCTACTTGATGATCCAAATAAATCGAAAGATGGAATAAAATCTCGAATGTATCTCAAGGAAATGAATATAAGAAGCGTTTTGCATGTCGACGAGCAGAGTGGAAAAAAAACAAAAATACCACCGGCAAAGTATACTCTATCTCGGGAGGAGAAAAAAAAATTGTGTAAGTGGTTTGAATCTATCAAAGTCCCGGATGGTCATTCTTCAAACTATAAAAGGTTCGTATCTTTAAAAGATCTCAAACTTATTGGAATGAAGACTCACGATTGTCATGTGTTACTACAACAAATGTTACCGCTTGCTTTGCGGGGCATTTTGTCAAAAGATGTGAGGTTCGCAATTTCCAAAATATGTGTATTCTTCAATTCGATATGTTCAAAGGTTATTGATCCAACTCGGTTAGAGGCGATGCAATCGGAAGTTGTGAAAATTATGTGCTTGTTGGAAATGATATTCCCACCATCATTTTTTGATATCATGGTTCATCTAATTGTTCACTTGGTACGTGAAGTGAAATTATGTGGACCTGTGTTTTTACGGTGGATGTATCCAATCGAGCGTTACATGAAAGTGTTGAAGAGTTATGTGAAGAACTACAATCGACCAGAAGGGAGTATCGTTGAAAATTATATAGCTGAGGAGGCTGTTGAGTTTTGCTCTGAATATTTAACTAAAGCAGATGAAATTGGATTACCGAAGGACAAAGGGTTTGAGTCAAAAGCACTATCTACAGGTACGTCAATTTGAGACATTTTATATATATAGATCAAAGCTAAGTAATTTAATTCTTGTTTAGTTAATGTAGAAGTATATTATCTATAGGTACATATTCTAGCGTCAACCGAAAAGAATGGGAACAAGCCTCGCTACATGTTCTGCACAACGTTTCTGACGTAACCCCGTTCGTGGATATTCATTTGAATGAGCTGAGAGTTAAAGATCCAAAGAAAGCTAGAAATGAAAAATGGTTGCAAGAAGAGCACAACCGTTTATTTCAGATATGGCTTGGAAAACGACTATTTGAAGAGGCGGGTCATTCAACTACATTGAGTAAACTATCATCAGGACCTTCGAGCATGGTTACAAGGTACACTGCTTGGTCTGTTAATGGTTTTACATTTTACACAAAAGAGAGAGACGACAAGCATCCGGTTCAAAATAGCGGTGTAACACTATTGGCCGAAGCATTACATGTTTCGTCGGCCAAAGATAAGAATCCCAAAAAAGGTTTCATGAACTATTATGGATACATTGAAGACATATGGGAGCTTGATTATTGCGGATTACGGGTGACATTATTCAAGTGCAAATGGGCTGACAATAATCACGTTAAAGTTGACAATGACGGAGTTACTGTTGTCGACTTCAGGAGGATCGGTTACGAGAATGATTCATTCATGCTCGCTTCACAAGCGAGTCAAGTCTTTTATGTTACAGATCCAATCAATCCAGAGTTGTCATTAGTAGTTCATATGAAAGCGCGAAATATTCAAGAAGAAGAAGACGAAGATTTGACTAGTATACCGCCATTCACATCCGGATTACCACCGATCGACAAAGAGATGGATGACTTCGACGATGACGATGTTTCTCATTTACTTCGAACTGACATAGCTCCAACTTTTGTTTGATTGAGTTATATTTATGATTTGAATTTGAGTAAAACAAAGTTTTAAATAGGTTTTGACAAAGTTTTACTATAAATTACGAGACTTGAGATTTTAAGAATTAATATGTTTGTTTTATTGATGTTTATTTAAAATATTGTTTGTTTGTATGAATTACGATAGTAAGGAACTAAAATATGCAGACATTAAATTGTTTATTTGTAAAACAAAGTTTTTGATAGGTTTTAACGAAGTTTTAATATAAATTTAACACGGCGCCGCGGCCCTATATCCTATAGCCGCGGCACCAGGTCCCACAACGGATGTATATCCGTTGTGGGAACATCAGCGCCGCGGCCCAGGTAGGAGTCGCCGCGGCGTCGGAGACTTACAGAGTCATTATAGACTCTGTAAGTCACCGGAGCCGCGGCGACGCCTACCAGGGCCGCGGCGCCAATGACTTACAGAGTCTATAATGACTCTGTAAGTCGTTGGCGCCGCGGCGACGCCTACCAGGGCCGCGGCGCCAACGACTTACAGAGTCTATATAGACTCTGCAAGTCGCCGACGCCGCGGCGACGGAAACTTGGGCCGCGGCGCTGATGTTCCCACAACGGATATACATCCGTTGTGGGACCTGGTGCCGCGGCTATAGGATATAGGGCCGCGGCGCCGTGTTAAATTTATAGTAAAACTTCGTTAAAACCTATCAAAAACTTTGTTTTACAAATAAACAATTTAATGTCTGCATATTTTAGTTCCTTACTATCGTAATTCATACAAACAAACAATATTTTAAATAAACATCAATAAAACAAACATATTAATTCTTAAAATTTCAAGTCTCGTAATTTAAACAAAGAAATAAACATAATTTAAATAAAGAAAGAAACATAATTCAAACTAATAATTCAAACTGAGTCTTTAAAATGAATAAAAAAGCATAAGCTAGTTGTTGTTGTCGTTGTCGTTATCGCGTCGTGGTGGTGCTCCTGGAGGACGTGGGAATTCGGACGGCCATTCTGGGGCTGAATGTGGTAAGTACTCGTACTGGGGGTACGGAGGAAATCGCCACGCTATCTGGTTGTTTATGTCCAACCGACCGATGACATCGTTGAACGCCTCGTATGACATGGCGTTGTACTCCCCTTGCTGTTGTTGGTAATGTTGAAAATTTTGATTCTCGGCGACGAGGTAGTGGTTGGTGTGAGCGATATACTCTAGCATCGGATCTCGCACCGGAGGTGCGGGTAGCTCAAGTACGGTCGCTCTACGCGGTCGTGGCGGTGGTGCCTCCTCCTCCTCCTCTTCAGCTGCCTCGTCCTCATCCGCCGCCGCCTCCTCCTCTCGAATCTTGTACCGATCGATGATTGACTTCGTGATTGGCCCCATTGGACCTTTGATCGTGTCCTGCCTCCCAATTCTCACGCCCGCTCTCATACAAAGGCCAGTGATGATCGACGGATACGGTAGACCGGTCTTCTTAGCCTTGTAGTCAACACTCCTCATCCGACTCGAGATGAATCGACCAATGTTTATCTTCAGCCCCTTCACGATGCAGTACAATATTTGGATGCGACCCTCGTCGAGGCTGGAAAAATGCGTGATCGGGAATATGCGAGCGCACACAAAGTAAACCCATACTTTGGCAATCCTACAAAAACAAAATTCAAAGCACAATTATATTTCAATTCATTTCAAATTATAAAAAAAATCATTAAATAATTACGTACTTTGTGAGTTGATCACGATGCAAGACCTCTCTTCCCTTCTCCGTCGTCCAACCTTGGTTCGGGAGGCACAATAAACTCGCCATCTCTGCCTTATCCGCATGACGTATATATTGAATGTATTCCTCCGTCTCGAAAGGAATGTTAGGAGTTTGAAGATAAGCGTTGATCGCCTCGGTACTCATGTTTACCTTCACTCCGCGAACCGTGACGATGTTATTAATTGTATCCGGTAGGTTCGCGTAAAATTCCTTCACGATGGTGATATTGCCATCGCACGACGGAGGACTGCAAAATTCTCCCCAACCATAGGCGTCGATGAAGTTGTGGATTTGTTGGCCTATGTCGAATCCATCCCGGGGGACACTAAATCCCCTCTCCTGGATTACGGAGCGCTTAACGAGCAACTCGTAGCGATCCTCGGCTTGTTGAGACGTGAATATCACCGACTCGTAATGTTCTTCTTCTTCACTTTCCGACGATGAAGAAGACTCCACAACTTTTCGGGAACGCTTTGAAGTTGCGACCTTAGCTTTGCCCTTGGCGGCACGAGTAAATTTCGGAGGCATTTTAACCTAATATAAACATAAACAGAAACACAATAAAACTTATTTCAACATAAACGCAAACTATCAACCTACAATTTCAACATTAACAAAAATTATAAACATAATTTCAACATAAATCTACAATTTCAACATTAACAAAAATTATAAACATAATTTCAACATAAATCTACAATTTCAACATAAACGTAAACACGAACACAATTTTAACAATTTCAACAATATTTTCAAAATAAACATAAACACAATTTCAACATTTTCAACAATAATTTCAACATATAAACGCAATTTCAACATAAACATCTAAACAAACCAATAAATTCGGATTCAATTCACAAATATCTAAACATAAACTCAAACAAACCTACAAATCCCAAAACAAATCTATAAATCTAAACATAAACGAGAGGGACGGATTCTATTCACAATAACAACAAATTCGGATTCAATTCACAAACATCTAAACCAAACAAACCTACAAATCTAAACCAAAACAAATCTATAAACTTATCTAAACCTAAAAAAATTAAAATTCATCAAAACCTAAACATGGAAGAGGACGGATTTACCTTGAAAATATGGAAGTGAGACCGGCGGCGAGGTGAAGGCGCGGGAGAAGGCGGCGACGTGAAGGCACGGGAGGGAGCGGCGACGTGAAGGCACGAGAGGGAGCGGCGACGTGAAGGCACGGGAAGGAGCGGCGACGTGAAGGCGCGGGAGCGGCGACGTCAAGAAGAGGGAGTAGGGGCGTCTAGGGGAAGGAGGGGCGATGAGCAATCAGGACAGACTCGGCCGAAATAGGTTTTGGGAGAGAAATGGATTTTGGGTAAAGTGAAAAAACCCTAAAAATTCGAATTTATACACAGATTTCGTCGCCGGCGCCGCGGCCCAACCAGGCGTCGCCGCGGCGCCGTGTAAAAAATTTTGCCCAGCTCGTGTCTGGGCAGCGGCGCCGCGGCACCACATGACGTCGCCGCGGCACCGCCTCCCACACCGGATCTATACAACCGGTGTGGGAAGCGGTGCCGCGGCGACGTAAGATGGCGCCGCGGCGCAGCTGCCCAGAAAAGACCTTTTCGCACAACGGATCTTTGTATTCGTTGTGGGACGTCGCGCCGCGGCCCTAGTTGCCGTCGCCGCGGCACTTGACCCACAACGGATCTTTTAAGGGTTGTGGGACCTTTTATATTAATTATAATTAAACAACTCTTAGAACAATGGTTGTAGAATAAGCTAGTTTGCACAACCGATAGTTATAAAGGTTGTGGAATACCTGAAATCAATCTTTTCCCACAACCCTTAATTGTAAGGGTTGTGGGATCTCGAAGTCCACAACCCTTAGTAATAAGGGTTGTGGAAAGTCCGTTGTGGGATCCAACATTTGTACTAGTGATAGTTTGTCTTGTAATTATTATGTTCACATATGTTGAGTGTTGAAAAAGAAAAACTGGACTTAAAACTGGACTTATTTCATCGTGGAAAATCAATACTTGACGTAAACTATTTCCAAGTCAAGAAAACATTAGAATTTTTCGCTATACTTTTGGTGAGTCAAGTCAATTAAATATATTATCAATAATCCGTATAAGTAAAATAAAAAATATTTCTTACCTTCTATCCGCTGCTAAACAACTTTTCATTTCAAGCTTATCCGCTGTTAAACGCTCACTTGTTAAGAATAGATAGAAGTTGGTGACTTTCTTGAATATAAGCTATCGCTATCAGAAAACTTCGTTGTAATTACCACGTAGCTTGCATGAAAGTGCGTCTGTGATGTGATACTAAATTAATATAAAACTCACGTAATACCAGTGTGCTATAGTTTACTTGTTGATAGGGTAATTAATAACTACATAATTGTTTCACACACTATTTATTTATGTGCATAGTTCGTCCTACCATTACTTAGGAAATATAAGTGATGAAATACCATCCATAATCTAGGGCGTAATAAAGTTTTATAGGACTCAGTACCCAGTTCATCTGTTTAGATATTTCGGCAAGTCTTCATTTTCTTATAAAAATTTGTTTGCTTTTATTGTTACTCTATAGAAAACTATTTAAGATTTAAAGTACTATACTGATAAAGTATACATATAAAATTGAAGTTCAATTTATCTTCATCTTTTATTTTTATGAATTGTACACATGTTTCTAAGAATTTAGTATACGTTTCTAGCATTTTGTATACGTTTCTAAGTAGGTCTTATTATTTATTGTTTACTTTATTTATCAATGGAATGGTTTTATTTGTACAAGGTAAAGAAAATACATTTGGCCTAAATTTTAATTTATTGTGTATTATACATATGTATATATATATTATTAAAAACCATTTATAAATGTAAATTTTTTATTAGTTGTCCAATAAAGACAAAAAGAGGTGCGAAAGTGAGTGTGAGATAGAGTTTTATATGATAAAAACACTAAACTTCTATCAATTAATAACATTAATTAAATACTGTGGAGTGTGAGGAGTGCCATTTGTCATTCCTCGCACATTGTTTGCGTAAAACAAACAAGCGCGGTTGTTTCAAAAAAATTACTGTGATCACTTATATAAGTTACATGGGCTCATTGAAATACTCACTCATTTTCGGAAACTTATTTTTTCTCCAAAATTTCTCAAATATTTGTTCTTGTCTACATTTAAATTTCACTATTTTTTTAGTGCAGTTCGAACGCAATTTTGTCATATTCTGCGATATTTTTGTGTGAGACTTTAAGACAAATCTGAGGTGTAAAAGATATTTTATAGAAAACGCATCTCATCCGTTATCCGGACGAGACGCTTATAAAGCTAATTAATAGATCAGGTTATTCTACGGTATAGCTTTGTTTCCTTAAAACACACAAATTTATATATATATATATATATATATATATATACACGTACATAAATATATGTATATATATATATATATATATATTACTACTTAGGAATAATGACATATCTGGTCCCTCAACTTAAGCACTTGTACCAAGTTGGAGCCCAAACTCAGAAAATTGAGTCGTTAGCCCCTTGTAATGGTAAGCGATACAATTTTAGTCCTTCCGTTTATATTGGAGTTAAATTACACGGTTTTCGATACAAATTTAGTCACTTGTGATGGTAAATGATACAACTTTAGTCTTGTTTATGGTAAGTGATACAATATTAGTCCTTTGTAATAATCAAAAATCGTGTAAATTAATTCCGATGTAAACAGAAGGACTAAAATTGTATCACTTACCTTCACGAGGGACCAATGACGCAACTTTTTGAGTTTGGGTTCCAAGTTGTTACAAGTGCCTAAGTTGAGGGACCAAAAATGTCATTTTTCCTACTACTTAATATAACCACGTTTTGTATGTAACTTTTAATATTTTGAGATCTTAGATTTATATAGACATCTAAAACCTCGAAGAAGAAAAATAAAAAAAATGTAAGAGAGAATTTAATTTTTTTAAGTCTTTGTTGAAATTGGAAGCCTAGCAATCTTATCTACCGAAGCTCAATACTTGGCCAAAATGACTTTATGACTTTGATTTGAACGTTGCTACTTCAGTGCTCTGTCATTTTTCCACCAAAACAACATTATAGTATCGACTATATAGTGATTTTGAGTCGTTGATATTGTAAAGATTTGATGATCACGATTTAAGGTTAGGGACTTGTTTCATATAAATTTCCTAATCTTATTCGAAGCCCACTCAGACCTAATGTTGCCTCTTGTAATCTTTAAAGCTCTCTTCATCTCTCTCGATCTTTTATGTACTTCTATGAGCTTATTCTTGAGCAATATTCTCGATTGTGTTTTTTTTGTGTGAAACTGGTAAAAAGAATAGTCGTTGTATTGAGTAATTGGTGAGTTATTGTATTGAGAGTGAGATCGCACTACTACAAAAATGACCTTTAAAAGCGACGAGTGGCTTTAGAAGCGACTCTTTACCATTAGAAGCGACTAGTCGTTTCTAACCTCCGCGCCAGATATTTCAGTATGTCGGGGCGTTAGAAGCGACTAGTCGCTTCTAATGTCGCTTCTAGTGCCCAACTTCTTTGGCTCCAAAATTTCTCCGCCAAAACTTTGCTAAGTGTTGGAAATTGGGCATTAGAAGCGAAATTGGGCATTAGAAGCGACTAGTCGCTTTCAATGTCGCTTCTAATACCCAAAATCTTTATCGGGTATTACTTTTAGAAGCGAAAATGTCACTTCTAAACGTCACCCCCCAGATTTTCTCACCCTTTTTTCCCACGGGTTTGGGACCCTTAGAAGCGATTTTAGGGGCGTTTTGTGCTTCTAATTTCGACGCCTAAAATACCTTTAGAAGCGAAACATTAGAAGTGACAATGTCGCTTCTAGAGTCGCTTATAAATGACTTTTAGAAGCGACTTTTTGGCCTTTAGAAGTGATTTTTGTCGCTTCTAAAGGCCTTTTTTGTCCTAGTGTCGGTGAGATTGAGGGTGTATAGTGTAATCGCGTCAATCCATAGAATATACCGAGTTTATCTCTCGAAACTTAACGTGCATATAGATTCGTTTAAGATCGAAGCACGGGAAAATCCAATTGTTTCTTGTCTCTTTACTTTTTGAAAAAAAATTCTTATATTATCAATTGTGTGGTTAAATCTTGCAAGCTATTCTTGTATCCATGTTAAACTTGGGATAAAATTACTACATTCTTCTTTAACAAAGAAGTATTGATTAGGCTTGTTATGTTAAATAGTTTTGACATTCGTAAAATATTACTAGCTTTTAATTTCAAGAAACCCAAAAATATATTTTATGTTAGCTATTGAGTAATGAGCTAGACGTACAATTTAACAGTTGTATCAATTATTTATTCTTACCTTCCATACAACTAAAATTAACCTGGAAAGCAACACATGGAACATGATCTGAACAACATTTTTAATAACCCCATGTAATAAATTTAGACCTGATCGTATCTTATTACAAACCTAATACGTTTTTCTCGAGTCACTTTCACATCAACATTTTCCTATGAAACAAAATCTACATGTTGTTGATGGCTCAAAATGGACTACACAAGATTTCTTTTGAAAGGGCAAGCATTTTATGCGTATAAAAACAAGATATAACTTATGATAGCCATAACTTACGATAATAATAACTTATACACTCACGTATGTCTACATATCCAACTTTCCTAACCTAATACAACCTAACATGCACAATCCTCGTGAGTAGTTTCCTTCGTCTATTGTATAGTTAGAGCACTAAATATAACCTAATTCACCTAACAGCTACGCATATATACAATTCATACTTTTTTCCCATGCAAACGTATAGTATATTTGTTATCTACAGTGAGAGACATAATTTGTTCTTTATCTTCTATATATTTATCAGTATTTTATTTATTGTATTTTAGGAGGAATTTAGACTTGACTTCTAATTGTTTGGTAAGCTAGCTCTTTAATTAATTAAGCGTATCGATGCTATTAATTGTGGTATTAACTATATAAGACGGAAGATAATTAATGAAACTTTTTAATTGTAACGATCTTCGGTCATTTATGCCAATAAAGATTAACTGCTTTCTACTGTACAGTTAATAATAATAATAAAAAGTAAAGTTATAACTTATTAATTACAATGTCGTATGGTGATTGTACAATATTATTAACGATCTAACCAAGAATTTTATTTTATCTCGTGTTAAAAAATCTTTAAATAGTAACTGAATTCAATTATTCATACAGAAGATAAGTATATATCAGTATACAATATTATTATCACAGAAATCAACACTCTCAATGCTCATTTTCCCCATACAAAACAATAGTACAAATGTATATTATATATACCTTGTATATATACATATATATATATACAAAAAAATTGGTCAAATGGCCAACGTTTGGAGGGATATAATTGTGTAATGGATAACGTTTACGTTAAACTTAATTAATGGTATTAGTATATACGTGACATACTATTTTACGTGGCTTTAATATATACGTGGCACATTGTTAATGACCAACACTTTTTGTTAAACATTAACCTGGTCATTTACCACTTTTTCTCAAACGTTGGCCATTTCAAAATTCTTACATGTTTAAAAGATTATACACCTCATTAACCCATATATATGTATATACTCACTGTAGCGTAATCCTGATCCTTGAAGGGCTAATTGTTGAAGTCATTATTAGAAGGGTAATTTTCGTATATACCCAACTAAATTATAGTTGATTTGGATATACTCAACGTTTTGTAAACAAGTCGTATATACCCAACGTTTTGCAAAGAAATCGTAAATAGTCAGACGAAAATACCTTAAAAAGTTATTAAAAATTAAGAAAAATATAAAAAATAAATTAAATATAAACAGATGTAAACGAATTTCTCTAACTATTTACGATTTGTTTACAAAATATTAGATATATCCAAATTAACAATATTTGAAGTTTTACTTTCGACAGCACTTAGAACTCTTTCTGGTATAAAGCCAACTTTTTGTTATTATAAACCCATTCTAAAATATAGTACATGTCTATTAAAAATGAAACTTGGCATTCATATAGGAAAGTAATATCTAGAGCCATTTTTGAGAGAGATACGATAAGTATCATCACCACAATGTTATTACACTGACATTGACTAATAGGAGCATTAACTGAGATTTGAGCATACATTAAAATCCGTATTACTGATACTTGTGAGTTGTGATCCGATTTGTAAACTCCGTATTTTCTGTTTTCCTTTTTTTACTTAACTAACGTCGAATTTGTGGGTATCAAAATTAACACCTAAGTTTTGTACAATTATATTCCTCACTGCGTGGTAAATAAAAGCTTATTCGGGTGAGGCATTTTTTTCACAAAAACCATCAAGAAAAAAAAATAGGTTGCCAATTTTGGAAATCTTTTGAACAAATTTGCCAATCCGGGATTGAAGCGTAGAAAATAAACTTTAGAAATATTGCCAAGTTAGATCATTCAAAATATATGCAAGTAAAGTTAGACGTTGTACAACAATGTCATTTATATTTTTATTTTTTAAAACCCACGATATGTAATTGTTGTAGGCGGATGTGTTACCACTTGTACTATCTAAATCCTCAATTGGCCATGCATATATGTTATTATCAAAAGCCTATATGAAGTAATAGTTGTGACAGAGCTTATATATATTTGTAGATTGTTTATTTGATTGACGAGTTCATATTGCTACGTACATCAACTTTGCTCTATATTGTACTCAATCATCTTATCTTGGAGCCAAGTTTTTTAAGTACATAATAACTCTTAAAAAATTATCTCATATTAAGCCATTTTTTAGACCATACCTTGCACTTGGATATTTTACAGTTGAGAGAGCATAATCAAATCTTAAAAATAAAATTGTACATATAAAGCATCTCAAACTAGGGTTCAATTACTTTTTTTTGTTCGCTTTTGAAAATTGATCTCACAAGCCTTAAACTAGACTCTTGGAATCAAGTATTTTAATTTTATATATGAAACTTTATTAAAGAAGTAGCGATTCGTACGTTAATGACGAAACATAAACACCCACCAAACAGTTAATATTTTTGTTAAATCACACGACCAGAGTATAATAATTTCATATTTTCTGAGGTGTGTGAATACATAGACACGTTACGACCAATTTTATCGTGAATATAATTGGTGATGTATAATTAGTTATGGCATTAACTGACGACTACTATAAATCAAACTAAAAAGAATAAAATAAATAGAAAACCGACTGAACATGCTATAAAAGACGACAACTGTTACAAATATTAAATAAACAGAAGAAAATTAATTTGCATTTACATAGTAATCCAAAATCCAAAATCCAATTTCAGCCCTCTTAATTTCCTCGAATATCTTCACAAAACTTTTTTGTTTCATCTTTTCTTTCAATTGACAATACAAGCAAGCAAAGTCATGATTCCCAAAAAAAAAAAAAAAAAAAACTGCACACATTCTATTCATGATAGGATCAGCTTATAACAGGAATAAAAGTCTATCGACCCAAATGTCAACAGTAAAATATGGCAGCAAAAGCGGTACAAAAATAGAATAGAAGTAGTGAGAAAAGAATGTAGAAAATAACACAAGTATGCAAATAGATAGAGGAAAGAAGAACCAAAGTGGGGTGTGAATATTAACTTTTCCCATTAAAAGGTTGGTGACGGGTCGATCAATCTCATAAATGTGATCATCATATCATATCACTACCGTATGTCCTCTTGCACCAGATTATAATCACGGAAATACCACATCTCTCTGCTTGTTTTCTTGTCTTCTTTTACCATTCAGTCTCTTTTTATTTTTTGAAGTCAAGCCATAACAAAATATTGAGGCAGTAAAAATAACCAACCAGATTAACGGGAGATGATACGAACAAAGAAACTATGTACAACATGACAAAATAACACCTCCGACTACGAATCTCGACCGTCCATCTCTCTTAAATCGCTGATTTTCATGCTTTTTCATTGCCACCCAGAAATTTGCTCAGTTTTCTTTCGGAAGGCGTAACCCAAATCTTCCATTCCACGTGGCACGATCGTAACGAACTATGTACCGTATGAACAAACTGGGAGAGCGAAGACAAGACAACAAAAAGACTTGGGGACTTGGGAGGGACTCAAAAAATTCACTAACAAAAGGAGAAAAAAACGAAAGAATTATCTGTTTTTACCCCTAACAGAGGACTTTATTTACCACTCATACCCCTGAAACCCACCGGAAAAGCTCGCTGATCTCTTCTCCGACGCGGTTCGCCTCCAAGTCCCACTCTCTGTCCAGACCCAAGACGACATCGCTCCGGCGACTACTTCCGGTGAAAAACCTACCGGAGCTCCGAA
This sequence comes from Urtica urens, assembly GCA_958296335.1. NCBI lineage: Eukaryota > Viridiplantae > Streptophyta > Magnoliopsida > Rosales > Urticaceae > Urtica > Urtica urens. The sequence continues at coordinate 20,474,035 of OY282523.1, read as the reverse complement.
ACGACATTGCTCGCGAAGAAAACGACGTCGACAATCGGTCCACGTACTCCTTCAGCCAGCTTCTCCCGGAGCCGACCTCGTCGACCAGCCCCGGGTCCATCGCCGCCGCAGCAGGCGGAGCGGCACTCTCCGTCCGGGAATCGTCCTTGAACTCCGAGACCGCTCTCCGGTGGCCTCCGACGGCGGAAATGGCGATCTCGGAGTCATCGTCGACGTGGTACTCGAAGGAGGAGCCGATGGAATAGGACCTGGAGCCGCGGCGCGATTCGTTCCGCCGGTCGGCGCCGCGGCGGCTGACGCTACCGATCTCGATCCTGGCGGAGGAGCCGATCGAGGAGTGAGCTAGGGTTTTGAGAATGTCGGCGTCGGAGGTCACGACCGGAGATCGGCAGAGGGGACAGGTCTGGTTGGAGAGGAGCCAGGGATCGACGCAGAGGGAGTGGAAGGCGTGGCAGCAGAGCGGGAGGAGGCGGAGCTGGTCCTCCGCCTCGAACTTCGAGAGGCAGACCGCGCAGTCGGCGGCGGAGGAGGATCGGTTCACGGCGGAGAAGGCGAAGAGCGGGAGAGAGTCGAGAAGGGACTCGACCGGCGAGACTCGGCGGCTCGAGACGGCGGCGACGGCGACGGAGGCTGTGGAGGATGACGACGAGGAGGAGAGGTGGCGGAGGCATCGGCGGTTGAGGTGGCGGAGGAGGAAGCAGAGGGAGATGGAGGCGACGATGGTGATGCAGAGGATGAGGAGAATGATCAAAATGCTGGGGCTGACCTTGCCGAACGACAGAGAATCGGAGCGGTGAGGAAGCTCCGGAACGTAACCGGCGAGCGGCGGAGAAGAAAAAGAAAACGAAGACATTCCTCTTTGGTCGCCAGATAGACGCAGAGAGAGAGAGATAAAGAAAGAAAGAAATGGAAAAATGTTATAAATGCGTTATTATATATATATATATATATTTGTATTGTAATAATAAAGCGGATTCCCGGTTTTTAGTCCGAAGTCACGTGAGACGCGCGTGGGTGGCTGAACAGTACGGCATACGGACGACGGAATGAATATGCGAGCGAGAGTATTTGTCATTAAATATAATAATCCCAATATTGATCATTATTATTATAATTTTCTTGCTCATAGAGACGATAATAGATAGAGACCGGTTTGGTGGTGGAGTTGAATGTAGAAATTGATAGTGTGTGCGTTGGTAGTGGTGGAGTTGTATGCGTGCGTGTCCCTTGCTCTTTTCTCATAACTCGTGTTTTGGTTTGAGAGAGAGAAATAAATGACAGAGTAAATGCGATTGCAGAATAGGGGAGAGAGAGAGAGTGTGTGATGTGAATATGGTCTAGCCTGTGAGACTCTGCTCACTGCTGTTAAGATTGTATGTGTGTCTGTGGTGTTAGGGAGAGAGAGTGAATGGATTAATGAATGAATGAATGAATGAAAGAGAACCCTCTCTCTCTCTCTCTCTGGCCCATGCTTACTCTGGTTCGGTGAGATTGGAACAATAATAACAAAGGCTAAATAAATATGATATAGCATCTGAAATTATTTCCATGATATGGATATTGTCAATACACCTCTGCTTGACATCCAAATAAATTAAACATTCTAGTACTGCCATAAAAAAAAATACTACCATTGACTATTCAAAAATTAAACACCCGGTTACTATGGTTCATCTTAAATATTTTTATTAAATTTTTAATTACCTTTGATTATTTAATGTTTATGTCAAATCAAATCAAGGACTTCTTTGGAGGATTCACCAATTACCTATTTAATTCGCTTGTTGTTGTTTGATTTTGCTATTTAATAACACCAAACCGCATGTATATATTGTATTCTCAGCTCCTATAAATAATATATAGCTGTTTAGATAGAATTAGAAGGTTCAAACTATAAATGTAAAGTAAATTTATATCCACCAAAATTAATTGGGTTAAATATTGACAAACTTTTCTCATTAAAAATCATTATGTTTCTATTTTATCTTATAATTCATTTCAGTTTAGCTAATTTTCTGTTAGTTTGAATTATTTAATGTTACTTTTTAACACATTTTGTATTCATAAAAATCTTTTAAACACAATTTTGTTTATACAAAGCTTCAAAGACATATGCTCCAACATAAAAACAAATGTAAATTAGGGCTGCTATATTAATCATCTTTCTAGAAGTAATCACATTATATAATTTACTATTGCAAATGCAGGAAGGCACTAATAAGGAAAAAAAGCTAATTTTATCTAAATGTATCATGTAATTCTAAACACACATATACATATTATAAATTTGAACTTATGCTCGTAGCATTGTATTAAATTTCACGAAATGACGGTGAAATTGCTAGTTTTGGAGAATGTCGTAAAAAATTGCGTTTTACCATTTTGTCTCATTATATCGACGAATTTCCAACGACGTGTCGTTGTTATTTTGGTGTGGGAATTTTGTGTCGTGTCGTTTAGTTGAGTCCAAAAATCCCATATTTTCTAAAGGCAATGACGACAATTCGACCATTTTCAAGTATTTTCGCTCACTCACCATGTAAATTATTATTCACTCGCTCACACATTTTCAGGTAGTTTCCTTGATTCGCCAGGAAAATTGTACCGATGATCAAATATATCTCATTGCCGAAATAGAGGAAATATGCAGAATAAAAAGGGTTATTCTATTTATTAGCCATATAATGTAGTAGTATTTTGATAATAGTCAATGTTTTGTAAATGTGTAATAAATATTCGTACTAGTCTGTTTACAATATTATTTGGATCAATTTAGCTCGAATAACCATTAAAATGATTCAAATCGCGTTATTTTATGTAAATCGTTGCCATGTTGACTTAAGACCATATTTTTTTGAAAACGAAGTTAGAGGAGCTATGCAAAAATAAAATAAAATGTGATGAAAGTTGAAAAAGATACGAGCAGCTGACGAAAGGGAAAAAAATTAGGGCTACTATGTTTTGATACCAAAAACAAATTTTAATGAGCGAATTTTACAGATGTGGGCCCAGATAAATAACACAACTCAATCTATAAGCATTTTTCTTAATAAAAATATATGTTTAATACATCATATATAATCTTGACAAAAAATACATCATAAACGTTTAATGTTTATCGTTTTGTAAACTATTAATGTCTAAAAATATTTGAATATTACGGTTATTTTATGTGTATTTTTATGTTTTATAGTTAACTTTTTTCAAAAAAATTTACAATATGTCCAATCGCAATTTCTGTATTTGGGGACAATCGGCACGTTGTTGACCGTCGCAATTTCAACCATTAGCTGATTATATATTTGTATTTGAAATTGAAACATACTTATGTATATACTATTTATATTTATATTATAAATTATACATTTCTAATTTTTTCTATTTTTGTACAATTGTAATTTCCATCTTTTAATTATAAATTTTGATATTAATTTTGTCGCGATTTCAAATTGATAAGACCATCAGATATGCCGTTGGCATTTCAACCATATAAATACACTATTTATATAATTAATATTTTGTAAATTGTTAACATCTTTTATTATTTTTGGGACATTTCACACTATATATCCCTTTCATAAGTTTGATACGTATATCGTTAAATTGGATTCTAAAATACTACGTTTAGAAAATGAACGGAAATTTCAAAAAGATTCGGAGCATAGATAATACTCGAAGTCTCCAACCGTAAAATCTTAATGACCATGATAACAACAAACCGACATGGATTATGAGAAATCAATGAGGAAATTGTTAAAGTCTCGTGACTACCGGAGTATAATATATATAAATTAATGGTGAAATTAGGAGAATTATAAATCAATGAGGAAATTGTTAAATTTCAAAAGTTTTAGGGAAAAAAAATCATTGAAGCACAAGATAATTAAAATTAAAGTGTTTATGATGAAATCAGAAATTTAAGAGTATGAAGGAATAATTCAATTTATTACATGAAATGTGACGTTGACGTACAAAATCCAGGTATGGATCAGCCTAGCTTCACGGACAACGGAAGAACGGAAGAAAACTTTCTTCTGCTGACACGTGGTAGCCAAATTTTCACGGAAAATGATATGCGGTATGCGGAAGAAAGGAATGCATGCGGTGGACTCGGAAGAAATTAATACCGTTAAAAAAAAACTATTTTTTCGTGACGTGGCGGGATCTTGGGGGTTGATATTTTGACCGGTTTCCAATCCAATAGATGAAAAAATTTGTCTGTTATTATACTTTAACCCATTCAAAATTTCATGCATAAATATAAATCAATCTCATAACAAATCTCACAAATTTATCCGAATTTTTCTTTACAATTTCACTATATAATTTCTCTACAAATTCTCTTAAGTTTATGAAATCTCTTTAAAAGTTCTACAATTTCATAATGTTTCAATCTTAAAATTTTGTTTTAAATTTTCACTTATCAATATCTATTACATTTCATAATATTATCTTAGTTTCAAATTTCTTACATTTAACTCTTTAAAATACATCATTTAATTCCTTTTTTTTAAAATCTACACGGACGAACGGAAAGAATGATTTTCGGCGGAAATTTCTCTTCCGCCCGGCGACGGATTCCGCATGCACGGTAGGCGGAAGGAATAATTCTGCGAAAGAGAAATTTCCGCACACACGGAATAAATTTCTTACTTCCTTCCAATATCGCAGGCTGAGGTATGGAACTAGCTCCATCCATCAAACAAATAATGTGAAGTTGCTAGAACATATCTGAGAATACGTTTATCTTCCAAATCTGACCTTTACGTTATATGAGCCATGTTTTGGTGTAGGCATGTCACGACACACCAAATTAGGTCAACGAAATTCCTTAGTACACCAACGACGTTCTAATAAAGTCAGCGGTTTTAATTGCAACTTTAAATATAATTAATTGAATTGATATCCACACCACATGCACGGGGAATCATTTGAGTGTTTTTCGGTTTTGCATTGCTGAAATTACTGAAACATTATTTAGTCAAGTTTTCGCATCTACTCTATGCTATTCCAAGAACTGAAACTGTGTTTGTAATATAAAATAAAAACAATTACAGGTTATTCTTATTAATACATTCAAATTACCTGGAATGCTTCATTTCTTCCGGATACATATTCTTAGACCCGGTAGCCGTGGACTTAAGGATAATAATAATTATAATACTAGTTTTTATATGGCATAAAGTAATTCCATTGGTGTGGAATGATTAATTTACTTAGATATATATATATATATATGTATATATATATATATATAAATTTAAATAGATTTTGACGCAAATTAAAGTTAAAAGATCATTCTCATGTTTTAAAATGTTAAGTATATTAGTGAAATTTTTAATAATCTCGTCTAAACTAGAGTAGTGTATTGGTGAAAATAATGATAACATTATGTTTTATTTCATCCGTTCTTCTTCGGATCTCATTATTGCATCCTAACTTTGCGTATTTTTATTAAACTAAAATTGGTGTTTTGTACTGAGCTTTGTAAAAGTTTTAAGGTAATTTAAAAAAAAATCAGGGTTATTGAGGTATATAATCTTTTAAACATGTATCAATTTTTAAAAAGTCAACGTTTACAAAAAATTCGGTTAATGTCCATGTTAATGTTTAACGAAATTTTTTAAAGACTAATTATTAAGGATAAATGAGTAAAATTTCTCAATAACACAGTGTAATACGTGTAAATTGGAGCCATTTCACAAATAACCCTCTAAACGTTGGTCATTTGACCAAATTTTTGTTTAATAAATTTGCCCCTAAGTCTTTTTTTTCGAATTTACTCCCTCTAACTTACATTCCTAGCTTCGCCACTATGTTGATATAACTTCTCTTCTGCAAGTGCAATTTAGCCATCTTCATTTAAACAAATATGCTATTTTTATAATAATAATAAAAGTAAAGTACCAGAATTAGCACCCATAATACTAAAACTAAACCAACAGGCATGCATGTATATACCCATTATCAAAATAGCATCTGTGTCATTTCAGCCTTATAATTATATAAATACACGCTTCTCTGGTCTTCAGGGCATTCAGCTTAAAATATGTACCGCTCCAGATAAGGAGGCAAATCATTAGTCCTGTGTACACAACCATGTGCATTCTTTTTCCCAATTGTTTAAACGGATACAAATAACTGAGCTCTATATTGTTTAATGCTATATATATACTATATATAAAGAGAGAGAGAGAGAGAGAGAGAGAGAGAGAGAGAGAGAGAGAGAGAGAGAGAGAGAGAGAGAGAGATGACACATATGATCTTAGTCCACTCCTTGACCCCTAGGTAAATGACAAGTTTCAGGTGAATTCATTAAAATTAAAATGTTCACAAATGAATTCAATTATAACTAGGTTATTAGGAGAACCAGAACATAAAAAAGAGTTAGTGAAACTAATCAAATGAAAAGAAACTAATACCCTTCACAACTTTGTCTAAGAACGTTTTATAATCAAGCATACATACATGATGATCAAATAGCTGACCTAATTTAACTTGATCACCACATCTTCTTTAGAATAGAACGACGTAGTAGGATAAAACAATTACTATAAAGTACACCGCAAATCTTAACTCGAAGTGAATTCAACCAATGAGACATAACATTTATGCACACACAAATCGAGTTTTTTCTAAAATTATCGTAAAATTTATCAAATCAGTCTTTTTGAGATGGAAGTTATAAAATATGACATTTATTAAAAGATTGCATAAAAAATTGAAGAATTGCTTTATTTAAACTAAACTAAACATTGTAACTGCAAATACCCAAATTTTAGTATTTTTTAGACAAATACCAATTCGATTATACGTAACAACTTTTATGGCAAGTGCTTACAATTATGCCTTTTATTATTTTTTTAATAAAATTCAGTAGGTTGTTAAATATCATATATTAACGTAAATTAATCGTGATTTAAGAGATTTACGTGATTTTTGTTAAGTTTTCATAATTTAAATAGTCAACTGATTAATTAACAATTTTGCATTGAATTCACTTTTATTTTAAATTAATTTCATTAATATTTCAATTATTTATAATAATTAACGTTTAACTACTACTAATAATCTTGTTAAAAATTAATTTAGATTTAAATTTGTCCACGTGAAATGCTAGTTAATATTTTTAATTATTTTTTTCAGTAGACAGTGATAATTTTTTTTGAAGCGCTCATTCCGTTTGGTCGTTGTATGCGCCCAGGTGTACCGTTGAATGCATATTTCTAAATTTCATAGATTTATTTTGGAAGTTGTTATTGATTATAAACTTAACTTATATTTATATATATAATTAATAACGTCAATAATCGAATTTCAAATCAGTCGAATATATTTTATCAATTTTAAATTTAAATTGATTTTGCAACTTCAATTCTGGTAACTGGTCTTAAAGTTATGAGACTTTCGTGTTAATTTTGGTTAATTTGTTTCTCTGATGAAAATGTGTTTTACAATTACGAATTTCTTATTTTGTAACTTTTATTTTGGAAGTTTTAATTGATATAATTTTAATTCTTTTCGTTATTTAATTTTAATAATTCAAAATTGATTTTAAGATTTAATTTTTTCAAAATTTGTTTAGTAAACAATCTGTTGTCGCTGAAATTTGGACAACCTTCAGAGACCTCGGCGACTAGATCTCAACTCGGAACGAGTGACTCTCGCTTCGACCTTAGCGTGTCGTATCCGGTTTTCCGAATCGTCTCTTAGTTGTCTTTGGGGTCTTCGAATCCTTCTGTTATCTGAAGAGAGTAAACATACGTGAACTATTAAGGGAAAACAGAGGGGGTTCCTCTGTTTACCTCTGTGACGCTCAAAATTACTGTAATGTAGGTGGAGTTATAGGATGACAGGGGGGAGATCAACAAGATTGGGAGGAACAGAGACTCTTGAGCCAACTTCGTTTCTCGCTCGGGTCTCGGATCTAGGAGAACTATTCCAGTCGGAAATCGTTCTCTAGTTGCCTCACTAAAAGTGCAAAGTTGAGACAGAAACTCGAGCTAGGAGCAAGGTTTTTAGGGATAGGAGATGTGTACCTTTAGTTTGAGATGAAGGAGGCTATTTATAGCCTTGGAGGAGGGTAGAGGGCCGACCAAGAGGATCTTGGCCGAGTGATCGGTGAATTCCGATCGACTGGGTCACCCAGGGGCTGCTTGTCGGCCGGCTGGGTCACCAAGAGATTGAAGGCCAGACGGTTGGGGTCCCAAGACCCTGAATGTCGGCTGGCTGGGCCTCATAGGCTTGGATGCCGACTGACTGGATCACTAGGGGCCGGGGGTCGGTAGACTGGGGCCTCGAGGGCCTAGATGCCGGCCGATTGGGTTTCCAGGGGCTAAGGGCCGGCCAGCTGGGGCTTCAAGGGCCTGGATGTCGGCCGGTTGGGTCACCAGGGGCTGAAGGCCGGCCGGCTGGGCCACCAGGAGGCTGGTGACCAGCCGGTCGGTCGAGTCCAGTGCGTGCCCGGGTGACTCTCAGGGCTTCCAACGGACCGCACCGATCGGAACGCGACGTGTGAGTTATATAAATGAGTAGCTGCGAAAATACGGCGACAACACAATCTTTTCCTAATTGGTAGCTTATATTTTGGCAGTTTTATTTTATATAACCTATATTAGTTTCATTCCTTTTAAATTATAATAAATAATGTGAAATTAAACGGGTTTGAGTTTGAAAAATCACGAATTCGTATAAAAGGTATTTCTAAAACTAATTTCCCGCACAAATATAATGATTAATTCCCATTAATATTTCTAATTTTCCATAAAATCTGCCATAATTAAAATAATTGATAATATAAATATTTAAAAAATATCTAACTCGTATTTAAAAAATTAAAGGGTATAAAAGTACTTTTATTTCCTTTAATTTCTTCTTTCGGGTATTAACTAAATTTGTTAATTAGTTAGGTATTTTGCAAATTAAACGTCATAGAATACTATTTAACTCAATTGCCCTAAAATATTTATGTTGTTTGACATAAAATTTCAAAAGAGATGGACTATGAGCTTCTATAATTCGTTTTTAGCAAACTTAATATAATGAAAGTTTTACACTACATAAAATTGGTTTTGGGATACATACGACTTTCATATACGACTTGTTGCACCTGTATGTCATAATTATGTTATAGTTTCGACGCGACAAGTTTCACCTAAATGCGACATCCGAAGTAACAAAAAAATAACATATTGTGACTTTCATATACGGCATGTCGCATATGAAAGTTGAAATATGAGCAGCCAAAATCCTCCTTTTTCATTTTTTCGTTGTTTAATTTTTTTTTGTTGTACTTGGCTTTCTCTTCTTTCATTCTTTACCCGCTTCTTCTTCGTTCATCTGCCTCTTTCTCTGGTATCTTCTCTGTTTGGTTCTAGAGAATATTTTCATGATGGAATAGATCAATATGTCCATAGCTTAGAAGTCTAAATGTTCATATATGTGTTTCGCAAGAACCATGGATTATTTGCTTGCTCGGGTACCATTTCTTCTTGCTGGATTTTGCTAGCAGGAAGAACATCAACTTCTGGATTTTTTTTTTTCAGTTTCAATTTGTTGATTTAGCTGTCATGTTAAAACTGGAATTTCATTGGCTTGTCATCTTTGAAATTGGTAAAAGATATGGTAAACTCGATTACGTCTGTTTCGTAAGAGTAAATTGTGTTAGTCATGTTTAGGATTTGCAAAATGCATTTTCATACCTCATTTGAGCAGCTAGGGAATTTTCTATACGTAGTTCTAGTCTAGAGCTTTGAAATTTGAATAAACTTATTATGGTAACACCATTTGTTGCTTGATTATAGTTTATTAATTGTAGACACCGATGCGCAAAGAGAAAGATTCAAACGAGCTGTTTCTTTCCGAGAGAGCATTTTGTTGAGATAGAGCTTGACGTTTACATATGATTGTCACCATGTCTGAGTGAGACTCCTCCATTTATTTTTTTAATGGATCCCTAGACCCAATCTTTGTGAGTTTTCTTGCAAACCCAACTGCATGGATAAGGATGTTGTATCATCTTTTCTGTATGATTCAAATATTTTATATCTGATCGTATTTACATGTTCTAGTTGGACTTTTGGGATGCGACTTCAGCTGTTTTTTTCCTAGTGGTAGGACATAAATTTTTTGAAAAAATAAATTCGTGAAGATTGTTTTTTATAGAAAAATTGTCATCCCTAATCATTTTAATAAATTTGTTTAAAATAGTTTGATTAGATAAACGGTGACTAGCTTATTCGTTTCCATAGGACCCTAGTGTTGAAAGTGTTTTAGAACAATAATTGATTGAAAAAAGAATTCAAATTAATTTGTGAATTAAAGTTGCTTTTTTTTTTTTTTTTAATTCAATCTAGCCTTGAATTTAATGCAATGTTAACGTATCAGTCGCGATGCGCTCAAAGTTCTCGATTAGTTGTGTAGATGGGTTAACGCGCGCATGCATAGATCTTATATGAAACATTAAGTTCTAAGACATAAGTTATATTTACAATGTGCTCACTAAAAAAATTAACTAAATTGATTGTAACTTCAGTTGCAGGTTATATAGGAAATTCATAGATGGCCACCAATAACTTTTTCAAGAGAGAAATGATTTTTTATAGCTTACCTCGATACAATATAAACGCTTATAAAGTACCCTTATACTTAAAAAAAACATGACTAGAGAAATAAGATTAAAGATAAATCTATAATTTTTAATTTTTTGACCCGATCAATGACAATGTTTCGTTAAGCTTGATTTTTCTAATATATCGAAAATGTTTCTTTAATATAAACCATAAATAATTTATATACAAGAATTAGTATATTTGATCGTTATTATGATGGAGAAATCCGGTCTTTAATTCAAGAACATATATAACCAGTGGGAGTTAATGTTATTTGAAATCGAGTTTTTGTTATGATTTTTTTTTTTTAAGAAATGGATAAATCTGGGGAGTGAACTTATATGCACAGATGGATCCGAATAAAGGTATTGGACAATTGTAAGACCCAATAATCTCACTATTTCAGAAAAGAACATAATTTTCGTAAAAAAACAAAAATAAGAGTGGTCCAAGGAGACAGGTTTTTTTTCAAAGCAAAGAGATATGTAAAGTCTTTTATACCCTTCATATATATAAAAAAAATAAAAACCGGTAATAAAGAGATGGGTTTCAGGTAAGAGATTTTGTCTTCCCTATATTCATTTTCGAGTAGCTCGGATCGGCGTTACATCATCGACAAAGTCGGCGTCGGAGGTCGGGATCGGCGTCCTGAAATTTTTGTGCATTGAAATCGGGGATCTGATTTGACGACCTTCGCGTTTTGTGTAGTTGGAAGTCGGGGGTCGGATTTGGTTTCGTATCGGAGATAGGCGGCGTGTTGAAGGTGGTACAGCCCCTATAGTTGTCCTCCGCCGTCGTGGATTAGGTAAGTAAGTGTATTCGTATACTCTATTTTTTAACCGATTTCAAACGAAAATGGGTATGGCTCGAGGTATGTTTCAGGTACGGTAATTTCTTCCCCATTTTTATTTTCAAGTAGATCGGCAATGTCGAACAAGCTCGGCGTTTCTCGCGTTCCCTGCAGAAGTAATTTTATGTGTTTGAATATTCTGTCCCAATTTGTAGAACTTCGCGTTTGGTGTAGTCGGTGTTGAAATAGGTCTAGGGTTAAGAAAATTTATCATTAATCATATAAATGACGGAACATAAAATTTCTTTACAAGTAAAACAATTTTACTAACCTAGGTAAAGTGCATGAACATGTATAAATTTAAAAATATTATTTAAAGTACTTGAGTGCAAACCTTTCTTTTACCTTGATTTGGAGGAGTCTTGAGAAAGGTTGACCGTCTCTTGGTCGTTACCTTCACACCTAAACGTGAACTCGAGAAATTTAAGTTTTCTATTACATGAGTATTTAGAGGTTTAGAAGGATTTGTGTGTGGACACAATTAAACACAATAATTAGAGAACAAGTCTATGAACTAAATAGCTAATTTAGCCTAACCCTAATGAGGACTTAGGTACCAAAAATAAAAGGGATTTGAAAGAGAGAGAAAGAGATTTTGGTCGACTAAAAACAAGAGAGAAGCAAGAGGAAAAAACTTATTTTCACATCTTTATGACAACCTCTATTTATAGGAGAAATAAAATCTATAAAAGTCAATTATGCATTCATGAAACAATAATGCATTCATGACACAATATTGATTTTTCTCTACCCTTTCTCTTCTAATATGGCCGGCCATCTCAAGATCAAGAGGAGGAAAATTTGTTTCATCACTTAGCTTATTTATTTCCTTCTCAAGAAAATTTATTTCCTCTTTTACGTTTGGGTAATTATCTTTATAATTAAAGGGAAATAAAACTCTAATATTTGATGCATATTGGCCGAATTCTTTAGCTAGGGAAGGGCATTTAGATGCTTCTTTATTTCTTTTAAGACAATTATTAAAATACCCATTATAGAATTATTATTGCACAAATAATGAAATTAATTTCTTAATGCCTCAAACAAATTTTCGGCTTTAGAAAATAATTTATATAAATCTTATTTTGACATTCACATCATTTTATGTCCATGTGTGTCACACCCCGACGAGTCGTTTATCATTCACTCAGAAATTTGCGGTAATTTTTTTTTTTTTGTCAAAGTATAAACGACATGTCGTGTGACAACTTTCATATCAGCATACACAATAATTTTGACTTAGCCTGAAGTCTAGCAACACCTAAATTATATATATATATATAACATAACAAACTCCTAAAACATCAAACCTCTAGGTTTAAATACACATCACACAATATAAACATTTATACTATATTTTTATTCACACGCAGTTCACAAAACATTACTCAAAATAACGGTCATCAGGTAAAACTAGTTCATATACGAGGTCTTGCCCGTGTGGAGGCGCCTTCTAGTCAACCCGCCTTTGTACCTACATATTTTATTCACACTTCTTACCTGTATCACAAAAACTGAGTGAGCTAACCCCCAGTAAGCAAAAACGATGCATATGATATGAATGTCAATTACAACTCAATCCATACTTTTCAACTTTTCTCATTTGATAACTTTTCTTACTCGCGCGCGTGGTATATGTTGTAAGAGGTTCACCATGGCTTGTCTCACATACATGTATGACTAACTCAAACAAAAACCATAAGGTCCTAGACTACATATGGTTTGGCAGTCGCGGCCAATGGCACCCAGTACTACATATGGCCCAACGACTTGTGAGACCAATCATATCTGACGGGCCATGGTTAACTCCCCGATCTTAGGAGTTAACCGATCTGGTTCCCCGATCCTAGGAACCAGCCAAACCATCCATGAACGACCCACAACACAACACCATTTTTTTTTTAAAACCCCATTTCTCATTTCAAACCATTTTCACTTCCATTTTACAATATATGTACATGTATGCAAATGCAATCGACTCAACAAACACATATCATGTAAGTGCAAGAATACACACATCACACAACACACTGTTTTTGTGATGCAGTTGAAATGTTTCTACTTACCTGGATACGATTCTTTCGAATCCCGAACACTTTTTTAACAAAACAGAGTCATTTCTTTACTTCACGTACCTTCGTCCACGTACTACCTTTACGCTCGCTGCTATCCTTGCAACGATTTGGAATTATTTATAGATGAGAAAGATTGAATGTCGGTGGTACTTAGTATCTCGTTCATCGACATACTAACGAACAAATTCTTACTAGAAGAAAGTCCACTTCAAACGTATTCAAAACGTTTCCCTAGTTGCGCTATCCCTAACGTCTCGGTTAACGGCATACACTCAAATCATAATAAAACATAGGAAACAACATAAGAACGTCCTATATCATTGGACCATCTACTCTTATAACTGGGCAAGTCCCATAGTTTAAAATAGATTCCCGAGAATCGAAACTAAAGAAAAGAACGTAAATAAAACATTTCTCGTTGATATTCTCTTTTTTTCTTCAAACTAAAAGAGTCGAGCTTATACTCGAACTCGATTTTTAATATATAACTAGGATAAGAATACTAACTAGTTGCGTGAATAATCAACGAGTTTAATAATAATAACATAATATTTTCTAATAGTTCACACCCAATAAAACTGAAAATTGAAACACCTAATCATTAACAATATAATAGTACTATAATTAATAATATATTAAACAACTCGTACTAATAAATAACAATTTGTAACTATACTTCGAGTCAAGACTCGGGAATTTCTCGACTCGCTACACACTAAACAAACATTTTGCGAGCCTCCGAGCCAAAGTCGAAAGGCCTTTCTTTATCAGCCTGGTCCGACCTCGTCTCATCGACACCCGCACGGCAGCTCCGCCACTCCTCGGACAGCGCATATCTCAAGTTACAAACTCCAATTCAACTCATTCCAATTCCTAAATAAAGTATACATCTGTAGCTTTCTATTGACATATTACAAGTTAAATTTGAAGTGGAATTGCTATCTCAAATACATCTAGTAACAACAAATTTCGCGGATTCGGTTTTCAGATTTTAATCACAACTTCAAAAATTCATATCTCCTTGATTACATAACAAAATTTCACGTTCTTGTACATTTCGGAAAGCCCAGAACCTCTTCTATACACCAAAAATAGGAACAGAAAATAATCACGACCACAGGTAAGGTTATGACCCCGATTAAGGTACAAGTCGGAGTTATTATTATTATTTTCCAGATTTTCAAACTCAATTCAAAACGAACCCAACCTTAAACTTTCTCAATCCGACCTCAAACATATCATACTCCATGAATCTAATCATCACACGCAAAATCCCCAAATTTGGATGAAGAAAGCTAATCCGAAAATTAAAAGTTGGGGGTTTTCGAAAATCAACACCTCACGTATTTGAGATCACGCAATCAAGCTCGATTTCACCCTTCTTCTTCGTTAAATCACCACCAAGCTTGAGAAACGAAGAGGAAAACCAAAACCATGGATAAAACTTAGCTTTGAGAAATCGGAGTTCAAATAAATCGAGAGAAACAAAAGAATTTGAGAGGTTTCCTTACCTTGAACCTCCGATTATCTCTCCTTCCGGCCGATTTCCTTGATTTTCCGGCGAAGATCTTCACTCTCTCTCTAAACCCTCTTCTCCTTCTTCTTCATCTTTTTCTTCCGTGAGTTTCAGCCATATTGTTTCTAAAGTTGATGTTTTGGTCGTGCAACATAAGATGTAGAAGAAGCATCATCAACTTTTCCATATTTGCTCATTAAATCCTCCAATTTTCGTCCTTTTCTAAAGTGATCCCAAACTCACTTTCTTTTGACATTTAAGTCCTTCATTTTGGTAACAATTAGGTCCTTGTCACAAAATGATATCTATAATCCATGATAAAAATGGATGGTTAATTTGTGACTAACCCGAGAATTTTCTTGTTACACTTATCAATTTAAATATAATTAAGGTCTCTCGAAATTTGTTATTATCCTTTAATAACTCCGAGATATTCCATACCATTAATGTAATTTAAATTAATTTGATTTCATTGGACTTCCGATCCACTAGAGATTTACTTGCAACGAAAGAACCTCGTTATATCCCTTAAATTTGTACAATCCAGTGATACAAAAGTTTATACTTTACAATGTGGATAAAAATACCCTTTAGACATTTTCCGAGAAAAAGTATAGTTCAACATTTGAACTTATTTTGACTTAGCTTTTAGTTTAACAATCCTACTCTAATGACCTATAATAGTAACCTTATGGATCCAAATGAACAAAGCTTGAGCTTCTATACTTGGACTCACAAGTTCACAAACCCTTTCCGAGTATTAGTTTAATGTCAACTGACTCCACTAAAGAGTTGACACTAAGAATCTCTCGGTTCAAATGAATTTATATTCTACTCAAGTTCAACTTAATTATATTGAGCGGATCCATTGAATGTTATCTATGTTTACCCTTCATGAATATAATCAACTATATTGGATTTATAAAATTACCATTTTACCATTCTAGTTGTTATTTTCTCAACTCCTTTAGTACTTGTGAATAAGTTAGAAACAATGTATTGACGAGGAGCTAACATGCAACATTGTTTCATCCAAATAAAGTCGCTACTTAATTTTGGATACTGCGCAAATCATTTATTCACAATCCAAGTAATAAAGCATGAGGTGATATATATTGCATCTCAGCAATCTTGTTCATGAATTCCATACCTATGAGAACTTCACGAAGTTGGTTCATGAAATTTTCATAACTTAATATATCACCAATTAGCCTAGTCTAGATCACGTAATGGACCTAGAATTTGACCTTCTCAAATGAGATTATTAATGCTATGAAATGACATGTCTCATTTCAGGATTTAGGTAAGCATGATGCGATTCATACATAGTGACCTTGAGATATAAGATGATAAATGGTTAGTTCTTCTATTGTCTGTTGGCATTTATGCCCACAAAGGAGATTTTTGATATTAAATACTTTTGTATTTGTTTTACTTTGAAATTAAATAAAAATTGAATATCCATTCTTATTTAAGATTGTGTTTACGCATTTATGTCTACGCTCTGAAACTGTCATCAACGAAAGAAGTGCTAAGTACAGACTTGACAAGATACCTTCTTATGACTAGTTTAAATAATAGTTCGCAATCTAAAGATCGATTGGGCAATCGAATCCTAGTAATGATTGTTAGAATGAATTAAACGATATCTTATCTTGTGATATGGAGAGTTGTGACTCTGTAATTCATTCTTGATATCTTAATGAAGATATTGAACAAGACCAGTGAAGTTTTGAAGTTCGAGATAAAACCGTTTAATCACTCGAAACCTCAAACTCACATACGAGGGGTATTTTAGTAATTACCTAAATCCTGAAGTGAGTACATGTATTCTTGTAACACTTTATGACATTTGATTTGTCAATGGGCAATGGCTAAATGAAGTTTCATTGACCCGACGGTTGGTGTCATAATACTGTTTCGTTGAAACATGTGATTCACAGATATGGAATTTGTGTTGAAACAATGCTAAGGCATTAGTATCACACCATGCTCAGTTATGAGAGTGTGAGCGAATAAACCAGGCCTGGTATTCATCGAATAAAGAATTCTTTGAAATAAAACATGTGACATGTTGAGACATTTCACTTTATGTTTTTCTCGTTCACAAATAACAGAGGACTTGGTGAAATAATAACTCAGGGGTAAAACGGTAATTTTACATTCCTCTGAGTTAATGATACACACAAAGGGTAATATCGTAAAATACACCGTGGACCATGTGAAGAATAGTTTTATCACATCAAACGAAAATATAAACGCATATGAGCTTAGAGATGTTCAATATTGGTCCTTTAGTGGAATCGACTAATATTAAGAATTAAAAGTCGGAAAAAGTTTGTGAACCTTTGCGTCCGATCTTTATTCTAAAGCTTCGTTCATATGGGTCCATAAAGTCTCAATGATAGACTCTTGGATGAGATATTAGTGAACAAGAAAATATCGATTTTCTCATTAAACGTAAATTGTGATTTACACTAAGAAAATTATTTTCTAAGTAATTAAATAAATAATTCGTTATTTATTATTACATTTATTTAACGAATCATATTGTGTTATTATATTGATAATAATATAATTTGATAATTCAAATAAATAAAAGATGAAAATAAATATTTTCTCGTTTCGTACTACATTGTTTAGTATGAAAATAATTAATGACTTGTCATTAAATAAATGAGATGTTCTAAATTAATTAAATATTATTTTAGAAATAAATCAAAAATATTTGGGAGATAAATACATAAGATGGCCGGCCACTTAATGCAAATAAGGGGTTGGAAAATTGCTTAAATGATTTATCGGGCTTAAGTTTGATTAATGGGTCATTAATTGTTTTTGACCTAATTAAGCCCATTTTCCCCGAAATAAAAGGAGCTCTTCTCTCTCTCTTTTGACCTAGCTCATTCAGCCACTCTCTCTCTCTCTCCCCTCCCATTTGGCCGACTATTTCCTCTCTCCCAAGGAGAAAAATACTTGGCCAAAATCCCTAAAGAATTGAGAGAGCGAACCGTAGAGAGAATCCCCTTTTATTCCTTCTTCCCTTGTTCCTACGAAAGAGCCCACCCTCTTTGTCTCACAAAATCCCTCGAGTATTATCATTGACTCAACTTGTGGTTGTTTGAGTGATTTTTCCTCCCACAGGGCCAGCCATATTTTGGAGCAACGAAGGATCGACGACTTTGAGGATTTGCTTGACGGGCGTGGCGTAGAGGATCGGCCGGCCAGTTTTTCCGAGAGACACCGAGACTTGCTCTCGCAGATCCGAATCATGTAAGTATCCCTCGAACGAATTGGATCTGGACAATATGATATTTTAGAATGATTATATGTGTTTGGATTGTTCGTGTGCATGTTTAGATAGATTTATTGACAAGATTATAAATTTATTGACATGTTAGGTTAGATTTAATGATATGGTTATCGAACATGTTTTAAATTGGTTTTAATATGTTAAATTGAATTATGAAATTCCGCCACATATTGATGTGTTTCGTAATTAAATTAGGTTAATTGTTAATCAAATTACAACATTGTCTCTAAAGGTGCACTGGTCAATTCAGTATCTTCGAAAGATACACTGGAAGAACTATCGAGTTCCTAACTCTCTATGCCTCGTAACCAGACATCATAGATTCTTCCAACAATTATACTGGGATCAATAGTCCGTTGATCTTTAGATTGCGAATATATCGGTTTAGTCATACCATGAAGAGTTTGTTCACGCAAATCTACATTTGTGTCTTCATACATTGTTAGGTTTGATTAAGGACTATAAGATTATTGAATATCATAAATCTTCAATCAAACTAAAAGGGAATGAATGAACGTCTCAACTGTTATTAATTTAATCCACAAATTACAATAAGGACTTTATAAAGATTTATATATTACATCAATATGTAACTAAACAATCTTCTTGTGGGCATCTCTGCCAACACTGATGTTATACCAAATCTCAGCTTTTGGAGTGAGGGGAGCTTGAGCCAGAATTTTGAAAGCCAATCGCGCAGTGAACTCACCATTAGCATTCCCTGTCCACATTAGTTCATCCACCTCCGATATGCGAAATTTTAATTTTCAAAATCTCACCACCCAAAACTTCTCTGAAATGCAAGATGACTTTGTCTCTTTCCCGCTTTCTTTGATTCATGACCATCAATTCATTTAGTCTCAGAGCAAGGTTTTGTTGTTCAGCACCCTGCAGCTGCAAACAAGGCTTCATGCCCCACGGGTAATGAAAAGCCTCGATAATTCCCGGACCCACCAAGAAGCAAGAGTTGTGCCAGGTCATCTCCTTGAAGCTGAGAATCTTCTTCAAAGCCCTCGAACTTTTCCTCTCAGCAGTAGCGCTAAAAAACGAGCTGTTAGGGTAATAACTATCTTTAAAAACCTCATTGCGATCTTGTCTAAACTCCTGCATAGGGTTATCGGGAGCTTGTGAGTACCCATAACATAAGTAGGAATACTTTGCACAACCGACTTGATTAAGGTAGTCCGGCCTGCCCTCGAAATACACCTTGTTATCCAGCCTTCTATTCTCTCTAAACTTTCTTTTTGATGAATTCAAAAGTTCTAATCTTACTTTGCCCCATGAATACTGGATTCCCGAGATGTCTCGTATCAGCTGAGCACTCTGTCATCCTCAGAATCCTCATCAGTTATTGTTTAATTCTATCTCCACAGTTCTTGGAGAAAATAATCCCCAATTTGTTCACGTTAATTCTTTGACCTGAACACGAGGAATATTTTCTAAACACTTCCACACCACCTTAACTTCCCTTGAATTCGCTTTGCAAAACACAAACGTATCATCTGCGAACATCAAATGGGAAATCGACGAACTGTTTTGACTCAACTTGATACCATGGACGCGATTATGAACATGAATGGTGACAGATGGTATCCTTGCCTAAGACCCCGGTGGAGTTTAAGTTTCGCCAAAGGGCCGCCATGATTAAAAAAATGTTGTGTCTCCTCTTGTATACCGGCTTGTTGCACTGACATTAATTTTAGTGGTGATTCTTGTTGGAAGAATGTTAATATAAGAGTATTTATTAAGAAGTGTATGAGTGATTCGTTGGAATTAGTTAATTGTTCTATATTTTTATATCTCTTGATTAAATTTTTATTTGTTGAAATCTTTCTTTTTTAATGAATGAGAAATGCAAAGTATAATTAAAGAACAAATTTGCTATGTGTAAATGAAGTGAATCGCAAGAGACTCACATAAGTTGGGTAAATGTGTTGTGTAGTGTTTATATATTATATCATTTTTAGTGGATATGCAAGTAAAATAGATGAGAGTCTGTGTGAGTTAACTCTAACGTTTCACGCGCACACACATGTGCACCGCCGCCATTCCGAGCTGAGTTCGGGCTAGGGTCCGGACTATTGGGTTCTTCTTACCTTTTTGGCTTAAGCTTGTTTGTGAAATTCTTTATCTTTTTATTATAAATTTCACTTAAATGTTTTAAATTCACAAATAACATTTGTATTATACTAGGAATTAAACAATACAAGTTGTAGCCGTGCATTTGCTAAGGGTGAATGTCGAGTTTATGAGTGGTCCATAATTAGTATGAACCTCAGCTACAAAAGACATTGACTTCTCTTTCTAAAACACACCGAAGAATATTTAATACAAGGTTATTGTTATCATTGAATCTTTTTTTTCAAATAATGCTTCAATGATATCCTACTTTCTCAGTTAGTCCCTGGTCCCCTGGTGCAGAGCTGGTGTGCGGCAGTTCGGCCTCCCCTCCATATGGTCCTCTAGGAAGATCGAGTTCTGGCATCATAAGCTTAATCTTCTAGGCCACTTGTCAGCCTTATGTTGTATAACCAATCTGTCTGGTAAGCATATTCACCAACCTTGGGGGCACGTCTCTCAAGTTCAATACGTGGGGCCATTTTGGACATCAAGGAAAGTAAAAAAGCTAACTAGATTTAAACACGTCGCAAGAATTAGTTGGCGGGTCGCGCTATGGTCAAATGAAGACTCGAAGATAAACACATTAGACACACAACTTAGAGTGCAACGCATAAAAAGTGAAGTTTCTTCACTAAGGTGATGCGTTTATTTAGTGATGATTCGCCAAGTTCCAAAATCAGCATCATTTTCTCAAGATTTTATGTATTTTTGTCCCCTGGACCTAACCCAATGGCTCTAGAATGATCTAAGAGAGCTAATATAATTTGAGTTTATGTTCATTTGTAACAAAGACTTCATACTAGATTAGATTTAAACTTAGTTTTGGAGAACCATAACGAGCAAAGAAGAGGGGTTGGCAGAATAAGTCATTGAAGTTTGGAGAGAATATGAATGTGGACGGAAGATGAGCTTGTGACACTTATTCTTCAATGAATTCTTCATCATTATCAATCTATACTTTATCCTTCTATCTCTAGCTCGATTGAACTCCCAATTATTTATTTTTCATTTGAGCTTGAACCTTGTATGTATGATTTGAGATAACTTTGTTTATGTTTATTGAAAATTTAGATTCCTTGTTATATTATATTGGATTTGATATTTTTTTGTAAAATGAGTATGTCTCTCCTGCATGTTTATTAATTCTCTCATTCATTATTTCTTTGTGTTTATCTTATATAAGAGTCTCTAAACATATATGAAATGTAATATAGGAAAGGTGTGAAATAGTTGGGTGAATAAATTTGGTTAATAGTGAAGTTTAAGTTTGTGCTTGAATGTGATTTTCTTGTAGTAAATAAGAGAGGTCGGTGTGATTAATATCATTGCTTGGCTCAATCAACTAGGTAGTGATCTCTATATTAAGAGGTAATACCCAAGTTTTCTCAACTCATTCTCTTCTATGCTTACCTAGATCTTTAAAAATAGTAGATAGTTTGTTTAGTTGTCTAAATTCTCATAAAAAAATGTAATTGTTTGTTTTTAACATGACATAATTTGAGAAGTGTAAAGTTTCCATGTATTATCCTAATTTATACTCGAGAGAGATTAACCCGTCGACTTAGAATAAATTATTATGTTTTTATGTCTTTTTTTTAAGTATGTGATTTATGAGTTTCAGTTGACTCATTTTTGCGCTTATCCGGAAGTTCAATATCGAACCGAAGCTCCGGTAGTCATAGCGTATGCGCATCATCGAAGTCGTCTTTTTCGATGACGCATGACAAGATCGAGATATATATTACACCTCTTAGCTTTCTGACAGAAAGTTGGTTGTTCCACCTTTTTTAACTCTCAACATAAATCTTCTCTCCGAATATATGGTTACGTACTTTTTAGTGCTCGGTTGATTCCCAAAAAATTAAAGAGAAAAATTAAAGTTTGGACTTAGTTGTCAGATTTCAAGAATCTCTTCATTTTTCTCATGCTTTCTTAGTGATAGAGCATCACTTTGTGGCGTTTCCAAAGAAATGAGAGGAAAAACAAATAATTTGTAAAATGTTCAACGTTTGGCATATGAATTTTGAAATGTCTAACGTTTGGTAAAACTGTGATAAATGGTCCTAGTGTTTACGTAGCACAATTATTAACAGCCTAACTTTTCAATTTTACCCTTATTATATCGATTGTAAATATTTTTAATAATATGGTAAAACATTTTAATGGATCATTTACCTAACTTTCGTCAAACGTTTGACATTTCAAAATTTTAACATGTTTATAGGGCTATAATACTAATTAACCGGAGAAAAAAGGGCGTAAAGTATTTGTACGCAATTCAGTAATTTTATTTTTGTCAAATTATGGTTCGAGTGCAAAACGAATCGAAGTAAATGAAGGTGAGAATGTTGTAAACTCAATCGAAGTAAATCACAATATCAATAATGTTAATGAATCATATAGATTATTGGAGTATATTTATGCCAAAATAAATATAATAATTTTGGTACATTCATTAAATTTTAGTTTAGAAATTATGCGTACTTGATTTTGGTCCAAATCACTTATTTATCGTCCAAAATTAACTTAGAAAAAAGGTTTGAACATAAAATCCAAGTTTGAAATGGGCCCAACTAACCCAGCCCAAGCAAACAAAACAGCCGATCCAAATCACCTTTCCTCCTTCGTCTTCCATTTTCACCAATTCACCAGAAATCAAAACCCTCTCTCTCTCTCTCTTCTCATTCACAGACTCCGACCTTGCGAGAGCCGAGCGACCCCCTAAATACCGCCACAGACGATGATCCGCCGCGCCACAGCCGGTCTCCTTCCCCGCGCCACCGCGATGGCTCGGGGGTTCTCGTCCGAAGCCCCGGCGGCGCAGAGCGCGGCGTCGGAGTTCGAGAAGGCTTGGAAGAAGGTGGCTCCAAACACCGACCCTCCGAAGACGCCAATCTCATTTATGCAGGTCCGCCCTCCCACCCCTGGCACCGTCCCCGCCAAGCTCACCGTCAACTTCGTCCTCCCATACACCTCCGAGCTCACCTCCAAGGAGGTACGATTCGCTTTCCCATTTCGATTAGCCCACACCTCGACGCAATTTTGATTTTACTGTTTGTATCATCCCGGATTTGTGTTTTTCCATGTCCTTTGAGATTAGATTTTGATTTTTTATTTCTTTACACGTGATCCGTTTTTTGTTATTCGTTTTTTCCTATCTGGTTTCTGTTCGGTTTTCATTTTTCATACAGTATTCTGAATATACATTACTAGGGTTCTTATTTGTGCTCGTTTACCTTCATTTTGTGTTATTATGTTGGTTTGTCGCAAACAGAATGATTTCTCTCTTGGATTTAGGTCTTATAGTTTCTTGCTAATGTGGAGTTGTATATACGAATGCAAATTAGGTATTTCCCTGTTTAGATCAATTTCTTTCTGTTATGCTCAGTCGAACATAATTCTTACTCAACAAGTACGTTTTTTTTGTTTTTGACAGAAATGGATCCACGAATCAAGAGTTTGCACACAGTAAATTCACTGTCTTTAAAATATATTATTGAAATCTGATGATGTGACCAACTCTTTTCTCTCTCATTTCTCAAGCTTCTAATTAAGAAGCAGTTTATTTTTTATCCATTAAAAAATTTCAGACTTTTCACCTTAAGTTTTTCGGACGGCACTGAAACAAGTTCCGTATCGCCTCCCTGTATCGATAATCATTATGTGGTGGTTTGGATTGGGTATAGTTCACTGTTCTTGAGGTCACTTCGATTTAATTTGCTAATTTATCTGTTAGGTGTTTATAAATGGGCGTCTCTCTTCTTCTGTTCATTGTTTTGTAGTTTGAGAATTGATTTGTTAGATGGATTTAGTTGTAGCTATGAAAGGTGGGGAAGGAATTAGTGTGTTGATTTTTAAGGATATGGAGTTTTCCTTTTGTCTATATGCTTTCTGCTTAATCTGTTATCCCCTTAGGTTTGAGGTCACGTTGAATCTATGTTTTTTTTTCCGGTTTTGATATCTTATTTAGAAAAAAATAGTTTTGACGAAGTTATAAGAGTTTTGTATCCAATGCCCTACTACTAAAATATGCACTTCTATAGATTTGATTTTGTATAATTAGCTCAAAATGACATGCAACGTAAATCAATTATCACAATTACTTAAAAGCTGGTACAATCTTTCAACAAGGTGTGTGTACGATATAGTCGTGCAACAAAGTTTCTGGCCATTTAATAGGATGCCTGTTAAGAACAAGGTGTGTATAAAGAATATATGTACCTAACCTATGTGTTGAGTTCTTAAGTGTGTGTGTATTGTTGCATCTCATTTCTGTACATATGTGCGCACGCTATGCTCTCTGTATGTTTACATGTTTGAACTGTAAAATAAGTGCGTTGTTTTCTTAAGAAAAATAAGAATAAGTACAATTGTGTGGACATTATGCTCTTTTTATGTATACGAGCATTCTCACATTTTGAACGCACTTGATGCATGCTTGTTTGAACTGTTAAATAAGGCGTTGTTTTCTCAAGTAAATAGAGATACACCTTGTAGTTAATATGAAATATTTTTTTTGTTTTTTTACAAGCAAGGTTGAACCCTTCTATTTGCCATATATTTTCATAATAATGTTGATGATTAAGAACAATGATATCATTTGGATTTAAATAGCTTGAGTTTGGTCCTTCAACGCTGATGAGAAAACGTATATATGCCAAATGTCAGTGATGACAGTGACCGTTCGTCGCTGAAGTTTTTTTTTTTCTTTTTTTCTTTTGACAGGTTGACATGGTCATAATTCCGGCGACAACTGGGCAGATGGGTGTTCTCCCAGGACACGTGTCAACAATCGCAGAGCTGAAACCAGGAGTCCTCTCTGTCCACGAAGGCACCAACACGACCAAGTACTTTGTCAGCAGCGGGTTCGCGTTCATCCACGCAAACTCTTTCACAGACATTATCGCAGTGGAGGCCGTGGAGCTCGACAAGATCGACCCGGCCGAAGTCCAAAAGGGCCTCGCAGAGTACACCCAGAAGATGGGCTCAGCCTCCACCGACTTGGAGAAAGCCGAGGCCCAGATCGGAGTCGACGTCCACAGCGCCCTCAACGCCGCTCTCACAGGCTAGTCGCACTCGCTTCTCTTGAGGTTTTGTGTCTATTTTTTTATGTTGATCTTCTTCTTAACCGGCTTTGCGGATTCAATGCTCCATTTTGTTTTTTTGTATCTTTGTGCTCAATGTGGAATTGACTATTAATAATGTTGGTTCAGCATAATGATTTCTTAGAGTTGTGCAAAACAGAAAAAGCTCTTCAAGAAGCTGTACTTATAAATTTCCCTTTCCTGTTGTTTTTTGGGTGGAATTTGTTGACATGGCATAAATAATAGCATTCCCGCGCTCTAGCGGGCTGAAGACTTTGAAACTGTCGTATCTCATCTTTTTCTTGAACTCATGCCGGCATTTAAAGACAAAACTTCAGTTCTTTCAGCAACTGAACTTCCATTCCAATTTCACATTTCACGTAATTTAGTAGAAAATTATGTGTAATTTTGTGAAATTTCATGAATTTATATCCATAATAGGAAAAACTACAGAATAGCCATTTGAATGGATCCAATATTTAAAAAAAAATCAGCAAGATAGCTAAAATTGTGTCTCAGTTTTGTTCTACATCTTATTTCCAATAAAACTAATTCTGTTTAATTTTTTAAAATCTATCTTTGATATTTCTCTTTTTTCATAAAATTCTGCTAATCGATTACTTTAAATTGGTTATTTTGCAAAATCAATCTTAATAGTTTAGCCAATTTTTCGTTTTGTTGATATTATCAATTAAAATAAGTGTTTGCTAGAAAACACTCAAAATATCAGTTACATTGGACATGTTCTAAAGATCGCAAAACTGATACATTTACTTTGAACGGAATTGGTCTGGACCCCAAAATGATCGTAATGAAACCTTGCAAAATTAATAAGGAGAAATGGTAAAATAGTATTTAGAAACATATTAATTGCTATATAACCAACGGTGAAAAAAATTGGTTAATAGCAATTAATTAAAATAAATCGGTATTAAAAGATTACAGATTAGTAAAATATAATAAGCAAATAATGACATCTCATAAAAATAGCTATATACGAAATAAATGAAAATGTTTGAATAAATAGCAATTTTTCAAATTGATACATGTTTGAGCGCAAAAGCCTCACATTGTCGATACAAACACGTATAGCTGATGGCATCGAAATAAGAGGAGTACCTTGAATGGTATATAGGTGGAACACGCCGGTTGCATGAAGATTCGTCCATTATAATCCAGACCACCGTTTACTACGATTCAGATCATTCTAGCCAGTTGTCCAGCTAAAACTAGATCGATGGGTGGCATTTTGTTGGTATTGGAAGCCCAACAATTATTTGTCTGAGGCTCAAACATTTGCCGAACCCAATTACTCTCTCAGACTTCTGCGTTGTATTCATTTTGTACTTTGTCGTTTCTTTTGAACGACATTGAAGTATTAATGAATACTTAGGCCGTGGATTTTACTTCATTTAACGGCTGTTATTACTTGAACTTTGTTGTCTACTATACAAGATTTGTAACATATCGATCCTCATTTGTAATCTCGACTTCTTCTCTTTTTTTCTTGACCCTATTATTATGTTTTCGTTTCTTCTCTGTTCTGGTTGTTTGCTTGGGTGGTTATCTTGATTGTGTTTATTTATCAAAAACTGGTAAAAACAAATACATGTGTGTGTTGTGTCTGAGAGACTTGTTGTATGTAATTTGAGATCAAGCATAGTATAAATCAAGCTTCTCCGCGGAGCTCAACGTTCATGTAGGCCATTTTGTAGAAGCACGAAAAAAAACTCTCTATGTTGTTTCCATTTTTGTCATTTCTTATTTTTTTTAGATCTGAAATATGGTTAATAAATATGTTTTCACAATCGGGGTAAAATCATAACACTAGTATCAGAGCATAGATTTGTTGATCTTCTTGAACATTCAAGCCCTAACCCTTACATATTGTTATTTCACAAAAATAAAATATTTTAGGTTTCTTCATTATTATTTTATTTTTTATACTATCGTTTGGGTCTTTGGCTTATATGGTATTTGTGGTAGTCTTTATGGGAACCCTAATCATAGCTATCGGTCGAGTTGATGTGTCGGCCTATAATCGTAAGTTGAGTTTCGAGGTATGGAGCACTAAATTCATGCGCTATTGTCACACCACAAAGTGTAAATTGCACCAGAATCAAAAGAGGAAAAGTGGCCAGAGGACTACAAGAAAAGAAAAAAAAAATAGATGAGAAGGCTTACAATCTCTTGATCTCGAATCTGCCTGATAACAACACTTCTTTATTCTTTCGGGGTAAAATCATATCTCTCTTCTCTAATCAGTCTGCACCTTATCTTCTGTATCTTAGAGCCTCTCAGAACTTTGTTTTCGATTTGAATTGACATGAATTGGATGCTACTAATATTGTTATGATCTTGATGAATTTGACTCCATACAATTATCAAACAGTTAATTATTATTTTCCATATTTAGTAATTGTTCCTAGTTACAACTTATTATTCTTTGCTTTGAAAACTAGAGAGCTGAAGTTGAAAAACACGAAACCTAAAAATGAATCAAATCTATTTGTAAAAAATAAATCTACTAAGAACAACAACAAGAAATAGAAGCCCAGAGATAAATCTAACAAAAGAAACTTTGAGGTAGAAAATGTTATTGCTATGGTAAATATGGACATCGTAAAAAGGACTATTATAAATGGCTAAAAAAGAATAAGAACCTTTGCTAATCCAAATCCTGAAACTTATGTGGTATCATCCTCAAACTCCATTGTTAAACAATTTGATCTGTTGAATGTTTCTGAACAATCTCGACTGAGTATAGGATTTTGGTTGTTTCTTTCAATTCCCACATGGATTAGTTCAATTATCCTTGTTTATTATCAATATGTCTACATGGGAAATAAATATATTGAAAATGTAATAGAGATTGATTTATTAATTTGAAGTTGGCAAGTGGTAAAATTGTTAAGACTGTTAGATGTTAGACTAATTTCACATTTTAAAAGAAATTTGATTTCTCTAAGTGTTTTCGATAAGATTGGTTGTTCATATACTGGTTCAAATGGTGTGTTTAGTGTATTTAAGAATAAAAAAATTAATTATGTATACTAGTCTATCTCTGGATTGTACATACTTAATAGCTCATATTGTAACCAACTCCTTAATTGCTAATTCTAACCAATTTAATACCCAATTGTGACATCTAAGACTAAGTGACATATGCCAAAAGGGCTTGACTGAGTTATATAAACAAGGTATAATGGGTAAAAACCCAATATTTGAATTACCATTTTATGAGCCTTATGTTATGCAACCTATCATAGACTATGTTCATGCTGATTTGTGTTGACCTAAATTATGTCAATGTTGATTTGCGGGGTCCTGAAATCCATGAGACACATGGTGGAAATAAGTATTTAGAATTGTTGATGAATTCTCTCGAAAAATCTGGACACTCCTTAAGTTTAGGGGTGGAAGAATCTTGAGTAAAATCAAATGACCAACACTCTGAAAAACATTTAAGACAAATAATTGTTTGAAATTCTTTAATACTGAATTTGAAAATTTATGTATAGAACATGGCATCCTTAGGCATAAACAATTATAAGTAGGCAGAGCAGCAGTTAGAATACAGTGTTGGCAGAGATGCCCACAAAAAAATTATTTATTTGCCTATTGATGTAATATAAATCTTGCATAAGTCCTTATTATAATTGCTGATTAAATTAATAAAAGTTGAAACATTCATTCATTCCTTTTTCGTTTGTTTGAGATTTATGATATTAATTAGTCTTATAGTCCTTAATCAAACCTAACAATATATGAAGAGACAAATGTAGATTTGCATGAACAAACTCTTTATGGTTTGGTTAAAATAAAATATTCACAATCTAAAGATCAACGTACTATTGATCATAGTATGATTGTTGGAAGAACGTATGATATCTGGTTATGAGACATAGAGGGTAAGGAACTCTATAGTTCTTCCAGTGTATCTTCCGAAGATACTGAATTGACCAGTGCACCTTTAGCGACAATGTACGAACAAACCATTTAACCTCTTCTAAGGTCACTATGTATGAATTGCATCGTGCTTACCTTAATCCTGAAATGAGACATGTCATTTCACGACTTCAATATATTCATTTGAGAAGCTACACTCTATATCCAAGTTTGTGAACTAGATGCGCTCTATTGGTGATATATTCGGCTGTGAAGTTGAAATGAGTATACATTGTGAAGTTAAAATGAGTATACTTTGTGAAGTTCTCATAGATATGGAATTCATGTACAAGATTGCTGAAATGTAATGTATATCACCTCATGCTTTATTACTTGGATTGTGAATAAATGAACCGCGCGGTATCCAAATTTAAGTAGCGACTTTATTTGGATGAAACAATGTGACTTGTTAGCTCCTCGTCAATACATTGTTTCTGACTTATTCACAAACAACAAAGGAGTTGAGGAAATAACAACTAGAAGGGTAAAATGGTAATTTTGTAAATCCCGCCTAGTTGATGATATTCATGAAGGGTAAACATAGATAACATTCAATGGATCCGCTCAATATAATTAAGTTGAACTTGAGTAGAAAATAAATTCATTTTAACCGAGAGATTCTCAGGGTCGACTCTTTAGTGGAGTCAGTCGACATTAAACTAATACTCGGAAAAGGTTTGAGAACTTTTGAGTCTAAGTATTGTAGCTCAAGCTTTGTACATTTGGACCCATAAAGTCACTATTACAGGTCATTAGTGTAAGATTGTCTAAAGGGTATTTTTGTCCACATGGACATAAAATGATGTGAATGTCAAAATAAGAATTTGAATATTTTCATATGATGAAAATATAAATTAGTTTCTGAAGCCGAGAATTCGTTTGAGGCATTATGAAATTAATTTTATTACTTGTACATTATTAATTCTACAATGTGTATTTTAAGAATTGTCTTAAAAGAAATAATGAAGTATCTAGATGCCGTTCCCTAAGTGTTGAATTCGGCCAAGACACATCAACAAGGAGAAGATTCTTTGCCTTTATTTATAAAGATAATTACCCAAAAGAAAAAGAGGAAATGAATATCCTTGAGAAGGAAACAAATGTGCTAAGTGAGGAAACAAATTTCTTCACTAATGCACAATGGATGGCAGCCATTATGATAAAGAAAGGGGAGAGAAAATCAAATATTGTGTCATGAAAGGAAAGAGTAATTACCTTTTCTTGTATTTTATTCTTCTTTAAAAAGAGCCTCACATAGATATGTGAAAACAAGTTTTTGGTATTGCTCTCTCTATTCTAGCCGACCACTTCCTCTTCCTCAAAATACTTCTTTTATTTTGAGACCAAAGTCCTTATTAGACAAATTAGTTCTTTAGCTCATAGACTTGTTCTTCAGTTATTCTGTTTAATTGTGCCCACACACAAATCCTTCAAACACTCTATAGACTCATGTAATAGAAATCTTAGTTTTCTCGAGATCACGTTTAGGTGTGAAGGTAACGAGCAAGAGACGATCTTCCACTACAACAAAAATGACCTTTAGAAGCAATGGGGGGCATTAGAAGCGACTACTCGCGTCTAATTAGAAGCGACTTTTCACTAGTCGCTTCTAACCTAAACACCCTTATTTTTCCAAAAAAAATGAAAATTTTGACGTTTAGAAGCGACTAGTCGCTTCTAATTTTCCGAGTCGACACATTAGAAGCGACAAGTCGCTCCTAAAGACCAATAATTTTGGCTCTCACCCTCCGCGCCAAATATTTCAGTATGTTTGGCATTAGAAGCGACAAGTCGCTTTTAATATCGCTTCTAATGCCCAAATTATTTGGCTCCAAAATTTCTCCGCTATACTTTCACTAAGTATAGATATTTGGGCATTAGAAGTAACAACAAGCGGCGGTTTTGTCTGACATTTACGCAAAGTATGACTTTGTGTACGAGAGTGAGTCGAGAGAACTTATTCCGTCGACGTACCACTCTAGACTCATCGAGAAGACCATTATCCGCGACGCAAAGAAGTGTCTGCGTGACGGGAAGGGGAAGTACAGTCGGATTTACCGGATTTACTGTGGCGGAGATCGAGAAGAGGCGCTCCCGCGGACGCCCAAGGGTATGTCGAACCAAATGTGGTCTGACCTGATAGATAGGATTAAACATGTATCAATTAGATCGATTAAACATTTAATCAATCATTTTAATTTTAAAAACAAGTTTTTTTTACCCTAACCAACGTTTATTTATAGAAATTGTCCAAAACAAATAAACAGAATCACACTAAAAAAACCATGATGAGCCGACAAGGCACGATCTCATTTCTTGAGTATCGTCATAGTCATAGTCATGTATGTATATTTTCATTCAATTACAAATTAAATATAAATATTTTACATAAGTTATATATTATAGTCATAATGTGTTAAATGCAGAGGGTTGGAGAAGGGAGACAAGCACTAGGGCCACTCGCTGCGTGAGAGACGAGGCATACGACACACGATAGTCAGATTACGCCTACTGCTGGAGAGTATCACGTAAGTATAAATATTTTTTTATGAATTTACACTATAATTTGAATTTTTAATAAATAATATATTTTATAAAGTGTTTGCAGGCTCAGATAGTACCTCGTGTCGCTGATCTACAAGAACAAGCTCGGGCTTCGGGACATGACTCACTTGGAGGAGATTGCTATGACCGAAGTCCTCGAGATGCGACGTGGCTGGCCTACGAGCATTGGGCCACTCATCCCGCGCTCGGACTTGCTTGAGGCCAAGACTTACGAGGACTCTTCTTCTTCCGTTGGGAACGAGAATTCGAAGTCGTCGTATGAGAATGAATAGTTAGCGGCTCTCAGAGATGCTGTGTTCAGCATGAGAAGTCATGATTGATGAGATGAACTGGTAACGCAGATGGCTTTACAAGATCAAAGCGGGTCTGACTGAATCTAACCCTCCAAGGTTTAAAGTTCGCCTAGTTGCAAAAGGGTATACTCAGTGTGAAGGTATCAATTTTACTTTTGTCACCTCTATTTCAGTTTAAAACTAAAAGAATTATTCTATGATTAGTTGCCTTCTTGAATTTAGAACTTCAACAATTGGAGGTTAAATAGCTTTTTTTCATGCTACTTTAGAAGAATAATATTTTATGAGACAAACATATGGTTTTATTGACAATAATTAACCAGAACATATTTGCTTGCTTAAGAAGTCACTTTATGGTCCGAAGCAAAATACATAATAGTGGTATACCAATTTGATTCTTTTGTTCTTAGCATTGGTTTTACATGTACTGAATATTATAGATTTTCTATTTTACTTCTCTTGTTGGAATACCTGTTTACCTTCTTTTTTATATTGATGACATTATAATTATTAGTAAGTTTGTTGATAAATTAACAAACTGAAAAATTACATGAATTCTGCATTTTGATATGAAAAACTTTGGTCCTGCTAAAAGAGTTATATGTTGATTATAGATAAGAACATAAGAATTTATTTTTCCAATTACATCAAAAATCCTATCTTGAAAATGTTGCGTCTAAATTCAGTAGCTTACGATACAAGTTTATATGTATGTCATTAACGCCTCACTTTGTTTTAGACAAGACTCAACATTTTCAGTCTAGATATGAAATTCTAAAAATGGAGTTAATTTCTTATGAGAATGGGCTCACTTATGTATGCCACGATTGGCACTAGGCTAAATTTGTTTTATGCTATCTCTTTTCATAGCTGATTTATGGATAATCCAAAAAATTATCATTGCTTTAAAGTATGTTATTGCTTATGTGAGTAGTACGTTAGATATTGGTTAATATTATAGTAAACGCAATGCATTCTTTAATTTGATTGAATATTTTTATGTATATTATGCTGGTGATAGAGATAATAGAAAATCCACTATTTCATTATGTTTTACTAAAGGAGTAGTTGTATATCCTAGAAATCAAATTTGCAATATGTTTTTGCTTTGTGAATACATTGTTGTTTGTGATGCATTTAAAGAATGTATTTGGCTGCAAACAAGGCTTATTAAAAGAGGCCACATCGATTACTGATAATGTAACTATATATTTTGAAAGTCAAAGTGCAATTCACCTTTGTAAAAATCCACTGTATCATAAAAGAACTAAACATGTAGATATAGCATATCATTATATGAGAAACTTGATCGGTTATGATATCATGAAGCTGGTTAAAGTTGATACTGAGAATAATCCGTCAATATGGGAACATAATTTTTTTTACTAATGCTATGTTTAAGCATTGCGCAAACATATTATGTATTGAGTGATCATTGCACGTACCGAGCATGTAGTTGAAATATTCAAAATCTCGCATCAGGTTGAGATCGTTGGTTTTAAAAATCCAATAATCATTTGTCAAGGTTCAAACATTTGTTGAAGCCTAATTATTGCGTAACCCTTCTGCGTAATATTGATTTTATACTCTTTCAATTATCCCAAAGGGCATTCATGTATTAATGAATACTAAGTCATCGATTTAATTTAATCTAACAATTTTTGTTACTTGGTGCCTTATTATATGTGATAAAAAATTGTAATCTACCGAGCCTCATTTGTAATATCTTGACTCAATTGTTAGGGTTTTGTTTCCTCTCTAATCTGATAATTTTCGTGGGCGATAGTCACAACCTGCGAGATTTAGCTCGAGTGTTTGCGGATCTTCCCCATGAGCGTACACGTCGAGCACACGATCGATCGAGGCATCATCTTGCAGGACTAGTACGGGGCATGTTAAAATTTCCCTACATGACCCACAGCCCGCTAGGGCTCCACCCCCCAAGGGCGGCTTCACGTGTTTTGAAACCCGGTAGGGAAACGTCGTGCGTCTTATAGGACACGACTGTTATAGGCGTAGGGCCCTTGCTTGGCGCTTGGTCGCCCTTGCCTTCACTTGGCTTTAGGCCCACCTCCGAACTCAGCCCACAACCATCTTCCCCTTTGCTCGGCGCTCGGCCGTGTTTGCCTCGCCTCCACTCAAATTTTGGCAGACCTCCGGGCTCACCCGCTAGTAATCTTTGTCCTAGCTTGGCACCTGGCTGTCAACACTTTTAGTAAATCATAAGTCGACCTCCTTGTGCGGCACTTAGCCGTCCGCACCTTCATTCCGCGTTCAGTCGACCTCTTCGCTCAATAATCGATGGTCCTAGCCCTCAGTCGACGCCCTCTCAACCTTCTCACTTAGAGTTCGGTCTCCCTCCTCGCACAAGCGTCGAAGTTTCTTGTCCTTGTTCGATGGTGGATCCTGCTCGACCGATGGTCGGCACAGTTTTCTCGAATGATCGAGCAATATTGGACCAATTATTGGCTTGCCCGCCTTTGCTATAGGATATCTGGCCGGCTCCTCCATGTATTCGCCCGCGCTCTCTACACTCAAGAGTCGCTGCTGCATCCTCTCTGCTGACCACACCCGACGAATCAAATTTATCCCCAACGATGACTTTCAGCAAACACCCACGAAAGACAAGTCCTTGTCGAGGATTTCAAGGGAGTTCAAATTTGAAAGAGAAAAGGAAACAGGATGAGTGAGAGAAAAATAGATTTGATCTCGAATCTCGTGGTCAAGGGTTTGAGAAAGGTCATCGTCTAGGGACCCACCGGATTCATGAGGGGACCACATGGATACGTGGAGAGAATAGACAAAGAAAGAAATAAAATAAAGAAAATGTGAACTTACTTTTTTTTATTGAACGGAGGCGGTCTGAGGACGGATGTTCTAACTTAAATTTATTGCACGATCAACACTCAACGAAAAACTCAGGGAGATAATATTACCAACCCTTAGACCAGTGATATGGCATGCCAACAAAGTTGTCGAGACAACAATAACCTCCCTCGACGAAATTGAGAACATGACGAACCCGTCCCGACTTACAGCCAGCAGGCCAACCAAGCATTGTTTTGCCAAAGGCTGGCCAATACCTTTTGGTGAAGGATCGGCAAACCCTCGATCGTTCAGGCTTGTCCCAACGACGCAC
Organism: Urtica urens; assembly: GCA_958296335.1. NCBI lineage: Eukaryota > Viridiplantae > Streptophyta > Magnoliopsida > Rosales > Urticaceae > Urtica > Urtica urens. The sequence continues at coordinate 20,438,521 of OY282523.1, read as the reverse complement.
TGGCCAAGCCTGCTCGAATAAGGGCCGACTATGCCTCACTCAACTAAAGGCTGACCGGGCCTCACTCGGCCCGAATCCCAAATAAATCTCATAATCCGTACTTCAGCCCCGAAACATTCTCGAGTTTGAACCCCACTTGTTTCAGTCATAATCACACTCTAAATCTTAAACCCTCCACAACCAATTCAATCCCACTAATTTTGAGCGTCGGAGAGTTAAGCGGAGGCATCATTCTCTTTGATTGTCTCGTTTTCTCTTACTTTCGGGTACGACAGGAGCGACCACCACCACCACATTTGCTACGGTAGACATGGGATACCAAGTCTACGATGCTCGACGGTCGATGCCCAAACCTAATCACTTAATCCGGCCTTGGATTGAACCGTTGCGGGAGTTCAATTGTTGTCCAAAAAGACGGCGCTAACATATAGGAAATGAGTGACTCCAACCTTTTGAATGAAAGACAATTCCTCTGCTTTGTGGGAACTAAAGTGAAAGTGCTCCAATTTATTTTGCATGCTGAAGAACAAGACGCCTGAGATAAGATTTACATGACCAACTTGCATAAAACGGATGTCTCAATCTAAAAAATGGTCAACCATTTCGCTACAAAATAAAAGTTTTAAACAGTCAAACAATCATATCGTAACAATTAAAAAATAATAATTCATCATACCGGCGGCCATCTTCTCACGATCGGAAATCGCACTTTTTCTTTCGAACAATCGTTGTGTATCGTGAAATTGTAAAATTCTAAATATATAGATCATATTACTAGTCTAAAAAATAAATACACATTAATAAATTATCGTACCTCACTGTCGAGGAGAAAACAATCGCCATGTGTGTGCAAGACCATAAATTCGATCGCCACGACATTAGCATGTTATGGCTTTATTCTAATGTCCGTGTTGTGTTGACATCTAGAATTCAGGTAATAGGTGGCTTGATCTAGTGGGTGACAAAGTTGTCTCTCCCACCATTCGACCACAATGTCAACGACCCGCTACTTGTTAAGAATCTTCTCCAACTTCTCCTTCATGAAGTTGAACACATTGTATAGCGCACCTAAGGTCGTTCCGACCTCAATATCCACGAAATGTAGGGCATTGTACATGGGATCGAATAAATGACAAAAATATTTGTAACAAGCGACGTACCGTACAAACTTTGTCAAGATGTAACCAAAATGTTGAGTCAATAACCATGGATTCAACAAATCTTCCTACCGTAGTATTACGGAACGTGGTCTTCTGGTTAAGACTTCTTGCCCACGAGAAGATACTTATGTAAATTCTTGTTGAAATTATTAATAAAATAAAGTTTGACATTTATCTTCTATTTGAATTGAAAGAGTTATTTATTCTTTTAATGAGATTTGTTAAACATTCATCATTCCGTAACCTCCTTATTAAACTGAGTCACGTGTTGGGTACCCGAGTTCGTAAATAAGTATTGATTCCAGCACTGATAGATTGCGTGCACTTTCGAAATAAGTAACGTTCGAAAGAATATTTCATTGGGGAAGCAACAATGGTTAGGGCTGATATGTATCAAGAGAAGTATAACGAAAAAAATTGACTTCTCTTGACACGGGTTGAACCTGGAGGATCTTCATCACGAATTGACTATATTAGTGGACACTCGTCACGATGAGTAAATATAATTCTAGTATCAAAGAAGGGCAAAGTCTTGGATTACACGGTGGAGTATTATTAAGACTAGACGAATCGATGAAAAAGATTTAGGACTATATTGTCTTTTTCATCTGGTTTGTTAGGCTTCTAATACTAGGTCCATGGTCCCCGATTCGGCTCTCATAAAGGCGAATAAAAACTTCCGTATAAAAATATTTACCATTAATCATCTCACTTGCTGTAATGGCGACTGACAATATTAATTCTGGAAAATTAGTATTCACATATTTACATAAATATTTATAGTAGAGTTGTTTATTTATTGTTGGATCAAGTAAATAAATAATTAATTGGATTTTAAGCAAATGGGCTTTGAAATTTTAGGACTGGGTTTTGGGCTTGTTGTCGCTGAAATTCAGACAACGTTAAGAGACTTCGGCGGTCAGATCCCCGCTGAGGGCGAGTGACCCTTGCTTTTGCCTTACCGTGTCAAATCCGGTGTCCCGGATCCTCTCTTAGTTTTCGTGAGATCTTTGAGTTCTTCTGATACCTGAAACAAGTGAAATGACGTGAAATATAAGGAAAACATAGGGGCTCCACTATTTACATCTTTGACGCTCAACATTAGTAGGATGTGGGCGGAGTTATAGGACGAGGAGGAGGGATCGACATGACCGAAGGAAACACGGATACTCTGATCGACGGTGTTTTGGGGATCGGGTCTTGGATCCTAAATAATATTTTGGTCGAAAATAATTCCCCATTGGCGTCTCATGTAGAGAGAAAGAGAGTGAGTGAGAGAGAGAGAGAGAGAGATAGTAAGAGCGTAAGCTTTTATTAGGCCATAGTAATGTACCTTTTCTGAGAGGGTGTAGGAGGCTATTTATAGCCTTTGGAGGAGCCAAGGGCCGGAGAAATTGGCCTTGGGCGCGCACGAATGCATGTCGATCGATAAGGGGCCTTGGTGGACGTCCAAGAAGCCTACCTCGCAGGCCGGCCAACCTGTAGAGGGACCCGAGCGCATTGGCATGCCTGCGGGCTAGTTAGAGGCCCTGATGGACGTCCAAGAAGCCTACCTAGCTGGCCGGCTAACCTCAAGAGTGACCTGGACGCATGGGCGTGTCTACCGGCTGGCGAGAGGCCCTGGTGGACGTCCAAGAAGCCTACCTAATCGGCCGGTCAACTTGAAGCGTGACTTAGGCAAATGGGCACGTGTTTCGGCCGGCCTGGGGCCCTGGTGGACGTCCCAGAAGCCTATTATCACGTTGCCAGCCGGGTTTGACGCTTGGGACAGACCCAATGCTTGTACGAAGGGTCTGATGTGCGTTCGGGGGGCCTGGGACGAGCCCAACCTCGAAGTAAGTCGGAGGCAACGGTGGAGCTTTTATACGAGTCGCCGTTACATATACGGTGACAACATTGTTGACAGAGATGCCCACAAGAAGATTTTCTATTTACATATTGATGTAATATAAATCTTTCATAAAGTCCTTATGATAATTTGCTGATTAAATTAATAAACGTTGAAAAGTTCTTTCATTCCACTTTTAGTTTGATTGAAGATTTATGATATTCAACAGTCTTATAGTCCTTAATCAAATCTAACAATGTATGAAGAGACAAATGTAGATTTTTTTGGGATAGGTCTAGGGTTGAGAAAAATTTATCATTAACACATTATTGGCGGAATGTAAAAATTTCTTTTACTGGTAAAATAATTTTTACTAACCTAAACAAAGTGCATATACATGTTATAAATTAAAAAAATTATTTTATCTACTTGAATACTAACCTTTCGTGTAGATTGATCTTGAAGCGTCTAGGGAAGTAGATCTTCTTCCTTTGCTCGATTCCTTCACGTCTAGTCTTGAACTTGAGAAACCTAAGGTTTCTATTACAAGAGTCTATAGAGGTTAAAAAGGATTTGTGTGTGGGCACAATTAAACACAATAGCTCAAGAACAAGTCTATGAGCTAGAGAGCTAATTAAGCCTAAGTCTAATGAGGACTTAGGTGCCAAAATAAAAGAAGTATTTTGTAGAGAGAGAGAGGGAGAAAAGTCGGCCAAGAGCAAGAGAGAACAATGCAAAAGCTTAACCTTTCAAATCTCTATGTGAGGGTCTATTTATAGGAGAAGGAAAAATCTATAAAGGTCAATTATTCATTCATGAAAGAATAATGTATCCATGACACAATATTTGATTTTCTCTTCCCCTTTGTCTCTTAGGATGGCCGGCCATACACCTCAAGCAAAGAGGAAATTTGTTTCCTCACTTAGCTTATTTATTTCCTTCTCAAGGAAATTCATTTCCCTTTTCCTTTTGGGTATTTATCTTTATGATTAAAGGGAAATAAAACTCTCCTCTTGATGCACTCTTTGGCCGAAATTCTACCTAGGGGGAGCTTCTAGTGCTTCCTTATTTCTTTTAAGAAATACCCATTGTAGAATTATAATTGCACAAATAACAAAATTAATTTCACAATGCCTTAAACGAATTTTCGGCTTTAGAATTATATTTTCATCGTACGAAATATTCAAAATCTTATTTTGACATTCACATCATTCTATGTCCATGTGGACAAAAATACCATTTAGACATTTTCCGAGAAAAAGTCTAGTTCAACACTTGAACTTATTTTGACTCAGTTTCTAGTTTAACAATCCTACTCTAATGACCTGTAATAGTGACCTTATGGATCCAAATGAACAAAGCTTGAGCTTCTATACTCGGACTCAAAAGTTCACAAACCTTTTCCGAGTATTAGTTTATTGTCAACTGACTCCACTAAAGAGTTGACACTGAGAATCTCTCGGTTCAAATGAATTTATTTTCTACTCAAATTCAACTTAATTATATTAAGCGGATCCATTGAATGTTATCAATGTTTACCCTTCATGAATATCATCAACTAGATGAGATTTATAAAATTACCATTTTACCCTTCTAGTTGTTATTTCCTTAACTCCTTTAGTACTTGTGAATAAGTTAGAAACAATGTATTGACGAGGAGCTAACAAGTCACATTGTTTCATCCAATTAAAGTCGCTACTTAATTTTGGATACTGCGCAGTTCATTTATTCACAATCCAAGTAATAAAGCATGAGGTGATATATATTGCATCTCAGCAATCTTGTTCATGAATTCCATACCTATGAGAACTTCACGAAGTTGGTTCATGAAATTTTCATAACTTAATATATCACTAATTAGCCTAGTCTAGATCACGTAATGGACCTAGAATTTGACCTTCTCAAATGAGATTATTAATGCTATGAAATGACATGTCTCATTTCAGGATTTAGGTAAGCATGATGCGATTCATACATAGTGACCTTGAGATAGAAGATGATAAATGGTTAGGTCTTCTATTATCTCTAAAGGTGCACTGGTCAATTCAGTATCTTCGAAAGATACACTGGAAGAACTATAGAGTTCCTAACTCTCTATGCCTCGTAACCAGACATCATAGATTCTTCCAACAATTATACTGGGATCAATAGTCCGTTGATCTTTAGATTGCGAATATATCGGTTTAGTCATACCATGAAGAGTTTGTTCACGCAAATCTACATTTGTCTCTTCATACATTGTTAGGTTTGATTAAGGACTATAAGACTATTGAATATCATAAATCTTCAATCAAACTAAAAAGGAATGAATGAACGTTTCAACTTTTATTGATTTAATCAGCAAATTACAATAAGGAATTTATAAAGATTTATATATTACATCAATATGTAAATAAACAATTTTCTTGTGGGCATCTCTGACAATAAACTCCCACTTGACTCAAAGAAGATGAGAGTAGTCCTTCATGTCTAATCCATCTCGATGTTGGTCGAAGTCCTTGTTGGATAGGGCCTTGGTGAAAGGATCTGCAAGGTTGTCCACCGTTGAGATCTTCTTCACCTCCACGTCTCCGTGTTGCACGATCTCTCTAATCAAATGGTATTTCCTCTCAATATGCGTAGAGCGCTTATGGCTTCTAGGTTCCTTTGAGTTAGCAACAGCCCCACTATTATCACAATAAAGTGTCATGGGCTCGTTGACATTTGGAACAACTTCCAAATATTTAAGGAGTTTTCTAAGCCATACAGCCTCTTTGGATTCTTCACAAGCAGCCAAATATTCTGCTTCCATGGTGGAGTCAGCAATGCAAGATTGCTTGATACTCCTCCAAACTACAGATCCACCATTCAGGATGAACACATATCCTGAAGTGAATTTCATGGAATCCTTATCCGCCTGAAAGTCGGAATTGGTATACCCCGTCATAGTCTGTTCAGTACCTGAATATGTAAGCATCAAGTTCCTAGTTCTCCGAAGGTACTTAAGAACATGCTTAACAGCAACCCAGTGCTCGGGTGCAGGATTTGATTGGAAACGGCTAACTACACCAACGGAGAAACATATATCCGGTCTAGAGCACAACATAGCATATATGAGACTTCCTACAGCTAAAGCATAGGGAATCTTTCTCATGTCATCAATCTCTTGTGCAGTTTTGGGAGACTGGTTCTTAGAGAGTGAGACTCCATGTCTAAAGGGGTTTAGGCCCTTCTTGGAGTTTTGCATAGCGAAGTGATCCAACACCTTATCTATATAAGATTCTTGGGCGAGCGACAAGGTCTGGTTCTTTCGATCTCGAAAGATCTAAATCCCTAGAATGTACGCAGCTTCCCCTAGATCCTTCATATCAAACTGCTTAGCTAACCAGATTTTAACCTCGGATAATTTGCCTACGTCATTACCAATGAGTAGTATATCATTCACATACAATACCAGAAACACAACCTTGCTCTCGTGTATCAACTTATAGACACAAGGTTTATCTATTGACTGTTCAAATCTGAAGCCTTTTAAAGTTTCATCGAATCTAATATTCCATGATCTAGATGCTTGCTTTAATCCATAAATGGATTTAAGAAATTCACAAACCTTGTTCTCTTGATCACTTTCCACAAAAACGTCTAGTTGAGCCATGAAAATGCGCTCGTCAAGATTGTCATTCAGAAATGCAGTTTTGACATCCATCTGCCAGATCTCATAATCGAGAGCGGCATCTATGGATAGAAGCATACGGATGGATTTAAGTATTGCGACTGGCGAAAAGGTTTCTTCATAATCGATACCTTCCTTTTGGGTATAGCCCTTAGCCACTAGCCGCGCTTTGAACGTCTCAACGTTCCCATCCGGACCCCTTTTCTTCTTATAGATCCACTTACACCCTACAGGTTTAACCCCTTCAGGTAGGTCTACAAGTTTACAGACTTTGTTGACATACATTGAATGCATTTCAACTTTCATGGCATCAAGCCAAGGTTTGATTCAGAACCAGCCATTGCTTAGCTGTAGGAAGCAGGGTCATCCATGTCAGCGACGGCTACAAGAGTATCGCCATAAGACATGTACCTGTCGGGCTTTTCAGAGACCCTCCTACTACGTCGAAGTATTACTTGATGAGGTACTGAATTGTTAGGTTGCGTTTCAGTTGGGGTAAGAACAGTTCTTACAGATGAGGTAGAAGCATCCTCACCCAACTTTTCTTCAAGCACAATTTTGCTTCTAGGTTTTGTATTCTTCATATAGTCCTCCTCAAGAAAACGAGCAGTAGTGCTGACAAAGGTTTTGTCGTCCTCGGTACTATAGAATGTGAAACCTTTGGTTTCCTTTGGATATCCAACGAACACGCATAATTCTGACCTACTAGCCATTTGTTAGTCTTTTGCCTTAGCACATGTGCAGGGCAACCCCAAATTCTGATGTGGCTTAAACTAGCTTTACGCCCAGTCCATCGTTCATAAGGAGTACCAGGGACCGTCTTAGACGAAACATGGTTCAGAATATATGCGGCAGTTTCGAGGGCATATCCCCAAAAGGAATTAGGGAGTGATGAGTAACTCATCATTGATCTAACCATATCCATCAAAGTTCGATTCCTTCTCTCTGACACTCCATTTTGTTGACGTGTGCCAGGTGCTGTAAGCTGAGAAGCGATACCTTCTTCTTTAAGAAAGTCATCGAACTCTTCAGACAAGTACTCACCACCTCGATCAGATCGAAGGGTTTTGATCTGTTTGCCAGTCTGCTTTTCCACTAAAGCCTGAAAGACCTTAAATACGTTAAAGGTTTCGGATTTGTGTTTGAGCAAATAGACAAATCCATATCTTGAGTAATCATCAGTAAAGGTAACAAAGTATTCGTATCCTCCCCATGCCTGAATTCTGAGCGGACCACATACATCAGAATGTATTAGTTCTAGCAGCTCAGTGGCTCTTCGACCTTTATCAGAGAAAGGTCGTTTGGTCATTTTTCCTTCTAAACAGGATTCACAAGTCGGCAGTGAGCTATTGCAGAGGCTTTGAGTGGACCATCCCTCACAAGTCTCTTAATCCTATCTAGACTAATATGACCAAGTCATAAGTGCCAGAGATATGTTGATTTTATTAGATCAGAGGAGTCATTAAGTTTGATTCTCTTGGGTTCCCTAATTAGATCATTATATATTTCAGTGTCTAATAGCAAAGGTTGCGTAGGATAAAGATAGTATAAACAATTCTTTAAACATGCATCAGTGACAAATGAATTGGAAGAAGTAATACGAATTCCATTATCAATAAAATTTAAATAATAATTATGCTCACCAATTTGAGCTACAGATATCAAGTTTCTCCCAAAGGAAGGAAATAATACACATTATTCAAATTTAAAGTTCTATCTTCGAAAGATAGCGTCACGGATCCCACAGCCTTAGCCGACACCAAACTCCCATCACCCCACTTGAAGCAGAAGTTGCCATCCTCTAAGATTTTGCTTTTTCTCAATCAATTCAAGGAACAACAAATATGGTTAGTAGCAGCGGAGTCAATAATCCACGATGATACATTATCAGCTACTAACAAGTTTCGGTAATAAGTACAATACCTATCCCTTTAGCCTTGAGGTAGGTAGGACAGTTCCTACGCCAGTGTTCGGGCTCATTGTAATGGTGATAGTTGTTCTTAGACTTGTCCACCTTGGCAGTCCGGGGCATGTTCTTCTTCTGAACCTTGCAAGGGTTCTTCTTGTCGGCTCTATGAGATCTCTTCTTAGATCCAGAGGTGGAGACTTTGTGCTCAATAGCATGAGCTTCTCCAGTAGTCCTCTTTTTCTTTAAGAGTCCCTCAGCAGTGTGAAGCTCCTTCATTAGCTCGATAATAGTGTACCCTAGCTTATTCAAGGAGTAGTGCAGCTTGAAAGTATCAAAAGTTTCAGGGAGAGTTTCCAAGATCATATCTATCTTGGTTTCTCCATCAATCTCAGATCCAAGGATTTCCATTTCATTAAGATAACTTATGATCAGCATCATATGTTCTCTAATGGGAGTCCCTGCTTTCATACGACATTTCATAAACTGTCGCACCGCTTGTTGCCTAGCCTGACGCCCTTGCCCTCCAAACATCTCCTGGAAATTGTAGAGCATTTCATGGCTGACCCAATATCACGATGTTGTTGTTGCAACATATTGTTCATCGACGCTAAAATATAGCATCTTGCAATCTCATCGGATATGAGCCAGGCTGCAAGGGTGTCTTTGTCTTCTTGAGTCGGATCATCATTAGTTTCAGGAGGACATGGGGTGGTGAGAACCTACTTGTGCTTGTACACGGTAAGGATGATGTCTAGGTTACGTTTCCAATATACGTAGTTATCACCTTCCAGTTTGTTTGAGGAAAGGATAGTAGAGAGGGGGTTTAGAGACATGTTGCTGAAAGTTGAAATAATTTACGATTAGTCTTTTGTTTACGATTTTAAGTTTAATTTTATTTAGACAATAATAAATCCAAAGGTGTTATGAACAAAATGACACTTTATTCCTTCGAGGGAAGGCCACAAAGAGTCGCCTCTCATAAGTAAATGGTACATCATTAATGCATAGTCATGATGTCAATACATTAGGGTTTGACTAGCCACCTTAAAAAACGTTTGATCACTCAAAACTTTTCGCAGGGCCTCAATAGAGGATTACTAGAGTTTGAGTCTAAGTTTGTAACCAACAACTTCATTCAACAAGATCTACTTTGAAAACAATCCGTCGAGGGGAGGCCTTGTCTCATCGTTTCACTTTTGAACGTAGCTATAAAAGCAATGTTAGCAGCAATGCGTCTATGAGTACTCTCATTTAAGAGAGGGTCACGAGAGTGACTCTAAGTCCGGCGACATGTTCACTTCACATTAGTGTTGGGGATCGCGGGTTTCACACAGTAAGTACAACCCTCCCACTTAGTTTTTAGGAATAATAAGGGGATCCTGGATTAAAAACAAGTGCAATCCTCCCACTTAATTTCTGGAAAAATGGCACGTCTACTCTTGTACATATAGGAAACATGTTTCCATTAGCAAAGGGAGATAGAGTGGATCACTAGAAAAAAGAACCCTAAAATCGATATTTGTGAGGGGAGAGCAGTGTTAATGCACTAAGGCACAAGGAAGATACTCGGATCTTTTTGTCTATTAAATTTATTTTTCCTAAGGAAAGTGTGTGAGATTAATAAATCGTCACTTTTGCACTTGAAAGTTTTTTAGATTAAAAATTGCCTAAAACTAATATCTTCATCTTCATGACATCTTCCTTCATGGCGTCTACATCGTGGTTGAGCGCGAGAACGTCGGAAAACCACGATATCATTGAGAAGAGGGGAGAAAGCTTGGAGTCGCAAAATCCCCGGATTAAAAAATCTGGACTCGTGGACTGCCATACACCTCGGACTTAAAAGGTCATAAATGACACATCCGGAATCCGATTGACCTAAAACAAATTGCATTAAATAGCTAACATCCGTACCTTTAATTTGGTTCAAGAAACACTAATTTTCAAGGTCCGAACAAAGAGTTATGCCCGTTTTACTGAGCCATAACAATTTGTCCAGAATTTGAAAAATAATTAAAAGGTACGTCGGATCTAGGTGTAAAGAGAAAGAGGTTTATTGAAACATTTTAATTGTATGTTATGATTTCGATTGTGTGTTATATTAACATGTTAATAATTAAACACAATATAAAAAAACAACATAATATAAAACATTCAATAACAAATTTAAACTAGAAGTGCAATAAACTAGTTTAAACTATGTAAACATATTTTCAAACTTGTCAAATTTGATTTTGAGAATGCTAAATATAAAATAATTAAAAACTGTTTTTAATATATTTATATAGCATATTCAACAAGTGGAAAATCAACACAAAATTAATTTAAAAGGTCGTACCAAAAAATTAAAATTTTGTAAGATCTAGTCTTTGAAAAAACCATTATTCAAGCAAATTTAGAAAACAATTTTCTTATATTGATTTTAAATAACATGTACATGCTTAAATTTTACCATAGCTCTGATACAATTTGTTGGAATAGGTCTAGGGTTAAGAAAAATTTATCATTAACACATTAATGCCGGAATACAAAAATTTCTTTTACTAGGAAAATAATTTTTACTAACCTAAACAAAGTGCATATACATGTTATAAATTAAAAACATTATTTAATCTACTTGAATACTAATCTTTCTTGTAGCTTGATCTTGAAGCGTCTTGGGAAGATAGATCTTCTTCCTTTGCTCGACTCCATCACGTCCAGTCTTGAACTTCAGAAACCTGAGGTTTCTATTGCAAAAGTCTATAGAGGTTTAGAAGGATTTGTGTGTGGGCACAATTAAACACATTAGTTCAAGAACAAATCTATGAGCTAGAGAGCTAGATAAGCCAAAGTCTAATGAGGACTTAGGTGCCAAAATAAAAGAAGTATTTTCTAGAGAGAGAGGGAGAAAAGTCGGCCAAGTGCAAGAGAGAACAAGACAAAAGTTTACCCTTTCACATCTCTATGTGAGGGTCTATTTATAGGGGAAAGAAAAATCTATAAAGCTCAATTATTCATTCATGAAAGAATAATGTATTCATGACACAATATTTGATTTTCCCTTCCCCTTTTTCTCTTAGGATGGCCATCCATACACCTCAACCAAGGAGGAAATTTGTTTCCTCACTTAGATTATGTGTTTCCTTCTCAAGGAAATTCATTTCCATTTTCCTTTTGGGTAATTATCCTTATAATTAAAGGGAAATAAAAATCTCCTCTTGATGCACTCTTAGGCCGAAATTATACCTAGGGGGCTTCTAGATGCTTCCTTATTTCTTTTAAGACAATTCTTAAAATACCCTTTGTAGAATTAATATTGCACAAATAATGAAATTAATTTCATAATGCCTCAAACGATTTCGAGCCTTTAGAAACTAATTTATATTTCCATCATATGAAAATATACAAAATCTTATTTTGACATTCACATCTTTTGATGTCCATGTGGACAAAAATACCCTTTAGACATTTTCCGAGAAAAAATCTATTTCAACACTTGAACTTATTTTGACTCAGCTTCTAGTTTAACAATCCTACTCTAATGACCTGTAATAGTGACTTTATGGATCCAAATGAAAAAAGCTTGAGCTTCTTTACTTGGACTCAAAAGTTCACAAACTTTTTCCGAGTATTAGCTTTATGTACATTGACTCCACTAAAGAGTTGACACTGAGAATCTCTTATTAGTTCAAATGAATTAATTTTCTACTCAAATTCAACTTAATTATATTGAGTGGATCCATTGAATGTTATCTATGTTTACCCTTCATGAATATCATCAACTAGTTGGGATTTATAAAATTACCATTTCACCATTCTAGTTGTTATTTCTTCAACTCCTTTAGTACTTGTGAATAAGTTAGAAACAATGTATTGACGAGGAGCTAACAAGTCACATTGTTTCATCAAAATAAAGTCGCTACTTAATTTTGAATACTGCGCAGTTCATTTATTCACGATCCAAGTAATAAAGCATGAGGTGATATATATTGCATCTCAGCAATCTTGTACATGAATTCCATATCTATGAGAACTTCACAAAGTTGGTTCATGATATATTCATAACTTAATATCTCACCAATAGGCCTTGTCTAGATCACGTAATGGATCTAGAATTTGACTTTCTCAAATGAGATTATTAATGCTATGAAACGAGATGTCTCATTTCAGGATTTAGGTAAGCATGATGCGATTCATACATAGTGACCTTGAGATAGAAGATGATAAATGGTTTGTTCTTATATTGTCTCTAAAGGTGCACTGGTCAATTCAGTATCTTCGAAATATACACTGGAAGAACTATAGAGTTCCTAACTCTCTATGCCTCGTAACGATACATCTTAGATTCTTCCAACAATCATATTGGGATCAATAGTCCGTTGATCTTTAGATTGCGAATATATCGTTTTAGTCAAACCATGAAGAGTTTGTTCACACAAATCTACATTTGTCTCTTCATACATTGTTAGGTTTGATTAAGGACTATAAGACTATTGAATATCATAAATCTTAAATCAAACTAAAAAGGAATGAATGAACGTTTCAACTTTTATTGATTTAATTATCAAATTACATTCAAAGGCATCTCTCATAAGTCTTTATTGTAATTTGCTGATTAAATTAATAAAAGTTGAAACTTTCATTCATTCCTTTTTCATTTGAATAAAGATTTATCAATTCAATAGTCTTATAGTACTTAATCAAATCTAACAACGTATTAAGAGACAAATGTAGATTTGCGTGAACAAACTATTCATGGTTTTCTTCAAACGAAGAATCACAATCTAAAGATCAATGGACTATTGATCCTAGCATGATTGTTGGAAGAATCTGTGATATCTGGTTACGAGGCCTAGAGAATTGAAAAGTCTATAGTTCTTCATGTGTATCTTCCAAAGATACAGAATTGACCAGTGCACCTTTAAAAACAATGTAGAACAAACCATTTAAACTCTTCTGTCTCATGGTCATTATGTATGAATTATAGCGTGCTTACATTAATCCTGAAATGAGACATGTCATTTCATAACTTCAATATATTTACATGAGTATACTTTGTGAAGTTCTCATAGATATGGAATTCATGTACAAGATTGCTGAAATGCAAAGTATATCACCTCATGCTTTATTATTTGGATGGTGAATAAATGTACTAGCCGGTGTGCAAATTGAATAAAAAAAATTCTTTTGGATGAAACGTATTGATTTTTTAGCTCCTCGTCAATGCATAGTTTCTAAATTATTCACAAGTATAATGGAGTTGAGGAAATAATATCTAGAATGGTAAAATGGGAATGTTGCAAATCTTATCTAGTTGCTGATATTCATGAAGGGTAATTATACGATAATATTCAGTGGATCCACTTATCACAAAAAGTAGATTTTTAAGTAGAAAATATATTCATTTGAACAAGACATTTTCAGTGTCAACTCTTTAGTTGAGTCAGTTGACATTAAACTAGACTTGATAAAGTTTGTCAACTTTGAGTCCAAGAGTCCTAGCTAAAGCTTTGTTCATTTGGGTCCATGAGGTCACTATCATAAGTCATTAGAGTAGAGTTTGTTAAAGTAGAAGTTAAGTCAAAATAAGTTCAATCAATGAACTAGATGTATTTTCTGAAAATAGTATGAAGTGTATTTTTAACAACGAACGAATGAATAGCTTATTTTCGGAAAATACGTCTAGTTCAACAACTGAACTTATTTTGACTTAGGTTCTAATTTAACAAACTCTACTCTAATGACTTGTGATAGTGACCTCATGGACCCAAATGAACAAAGCTTTAACTAGGACTCTTGGACTCAAAGTTCACAAACTTTTCCAAGTCGAGTTTAGTGTCAACTGACTCCACTAAAGAGTTGACACTGAAAATCTCTCGGTTCAAATGAATATATTTAATACTAAAAAATCTACTTATTTGTGATGAGCGATCCACTGAATATTATCGAATGATTACCCTTCATGAATATCATCAACTAGATGGGATTTGCAAAATTACCATTTTACCCTTCTAGTTGTTATTTTATCATCTTCTTTAATATTTGTGAATAAGTTAGAAACGATGTTTTGACGCGGAGCTAACAAGTCACAATGTTTTATAAAAAAAAGAATCATTTATTCTATTTGGACACCGGCCGGTACATTTACTCACAGTCCAAATAATAAAGCATGAGGTGATAAAGATTGCAATTCAGCAATCTTATACATGAATTTCATATCTATGAGAGCTTCAAAAAGTATACTCATGTCAACTTCATAACCCAATATATCACCAATAGAGCGCATCTAGTTAACAAACTTGGATCTAGATTGTAACTTTCTCAATTGAATATATTGAAGTTATGAAATGATATGTCTCATTTCAAGATTAAGGTAAGCACGATTCACTTCAGACGTAGTGACCTTGAGACAGAAGAGGTTAAATAGTTTGTTCTTTCAATGTTTGTAAAGGTTAACTGGTCAATTTAGTATCTTTGGAAGAGACATTGGAAGAACTATAGAGTTCCTAACTCTCTATGCCCTGTAACCAGACATCATAGATTCTTCCAACAATCATACTGGGATCAATAGTTCATTGATCTTTAGATTGTAAATATTTCATTTTAAGCAAACCATAAAGATTTGTTCACGCAAATTTACATTTTTCTCTTCACGGGTTGTTAGATTTGATTAAGGACTATAAGACCATTGAATATCATAAATCTTCAATCAAACGAAAATGGAACGAATGAACGTTTCAACTTTTATTAATTTAATCTGCATATTACAATAAGGACTTATGAGAGATTTATAAGACATCGATATGCAAATAAATAATTTTTTTGTGGGCATCTCTACCAACAGTTACTTCCTAACCAAGTCGCCACAGTTGTTTCCCCAGTCCAACTAAAATTTAACGAATGTTGATCAATCTCATCAAGGTTTTGTAATCGCTCACATCAATACAAGAATCAAACAACCAAATAAAAAACTGTGATGCATATCTCATATTTACTAAGGTATTCACATCCTATCTTATAATCTAATAATTCTCATATTAAACTAACCAATCAAGAACATCAAAAACAGAAAGTCATAACTTCTAGCAAACTTGGTTTATGAAATTTGAACTTAAAACCATCAAATTTGAGAAGAACTATCAACATCACAATGAAAAAATAGTCAATTTTGAACTTAAGTAAATAAGTGTGTTCAAGGTTGGAGGGGAAAGATAAATATACTTGTTTTACTAAGAAGTTGTTGAGATTACTATGGAGATTTACCTCCTGCGTGAAAATTATGTTGTTAATCATGATATGTATATTGGAAGGTGCCAACATAGTTTTCCCTATGGGAAAATTGGGCTTCGGATTGGCATGACCATTGATTGGATATGTTCCATGGTGATTGACTCGTAAAAATTTAAACTCAATTGTTCGAAATCATTGAATATGGGTGACCATGTTCAACAGTTCGTTGTTAGTGAGACCAAGCGAGCTAGAATTGACATGATATAGCGAATAAATTGAATGATCCACAATCAATGGATCTTTGGTGATGCTCAGAACACGCAAAAGCCAATAAGTAGTGGCCGATGAATTTGGATGAGTTTTTCTTTTGGGAGTAACATTTTCTTTCGAGAGAGCCACGACAAAACTGGTCATGACAATGACTACAAACATTGCTATAAAGGTAAGAGAATCACTTCAAAAATTAATTTTAACGAAACATTAGAATCGAAAGAGTGCTTATGTATCATATAAGTTAGTGCCAAAAATGGTTTTCGCGAGATGGACGAAAAGCTTCCAAAGCAATATTAAAAGTGACTTCTCACCTCTCACGTTACTATTTGGAAGTTCTTAGGAGCGATTTATAAGACGCGACATTAGAAGCAAGTGTCACTTCTAATTCTTATGTTTAATTTTGTGGAGGGCGTGGGGAACCATTAACATTTTGATATTAGTAAACAACAATTCCCTTCTAAATTAGTGAAAGTTAATAGTTGAAAACTTGATTTTCCAAAAGAAGAAGAGTCGAACGGCGATGACTATTCACTTTAAAATGTAAAAATTTGTTTCTCTTTTATGCGACTAGTCATTTTCTTATTAGAAACAATTTTAAATCTACCAGCCGATTGTAAAAACTATTGTTGTTATAGTGAAAAGAAACATAATTGATAGATCGTGAGTATTAAGTGTTGGGATTGGTGCCCACAAAGGAGATATTAGACAATGAAATACATTTGTATTTATATTTTGCTGAAACATTAATATTAATAAATATTCATTATTTGTTAAGTTTGTGTTTATGCATGAAAGCTACGCTCTGAAACTGTCACCAACGAAAGGAGTGCTAAGTACAGACTTGACAAGATATCCCCTTGTGACTAGTTTAAACATTTGTTCGCAATCTTAAGATCGATAGAGCAATCAAATCTAATTACTGATTGTTAGAATGAATCATGATATCTAATCTTGTGATATAGAGAGTTGTGACTCTATTTGATATCTTATAGAAGATATTGAACAAGACCTGTGATACTTAGAAGCTCGAGATAAAACCGTTTAAACACTCGAAACTTCAAGATCACATACGAGGGGTAATTTGGTACTTACCTTAATCCTGAAGTGAATATATAATTGATATTACACTTTATGACATTTGATTTTTCAATGGAAAATGACTAAGTTACAGTTTCATCTGACCCGACGGTTGGTGTCATAAGGATGTGATATTGGGTTATATGATTCACAGATATGGAATTCATGTTGATAAAATGCAAATGCATTAGTATCACGCTATGCTTGTTATGAGAGTGTGAATGAATTAACCTGGTCAGGTATTCATCGAATAAGAACATTCTTTGATTAAAACATGTGACATGTGTAGACATCTCACTCTATGTTTTTCTCATTCACAAATAACAAAAGAGTTAGTGAAATAATAACTCAAGGGGTCAAACGGTAATTTTGCATTCCCCTTAGTTAGCGATACACATGAAGGGTAATTTCGTAAAGTACTTTGTTGATCGTGTGAAAAATTATTTTGTCACATCAAACGAAAAATATACGCATATGAACAGAGAGAGTGTCAGTATTGGTCCTTTAGTGGAATCGACCAATATTGAGAATTAAAAGACGGAAAAGTTTGTGAACTTTTGAGTCCGATCTTTATTCTAAAGTTTCGTTCATGTGGGTCCATAAGGTCTCAATGATAGACACTTGGAAGAGATTAAATGAACTAGGATTGTTGATTTACTCATTGAATATAAATTGTGATTTATATCGGGAAAGTTATTTCTCTAAGTGACTAAATAAATAATTGGTTATTTATTGTTACATTTATGTATTGAATCATAGAGTATTGTTATAGTGATAATAATACACTTGAGAAATTCAATTGAATAAAAGGAGAAAATAAACAATTTTCCATTTCGTACTTATTTGGAAAGTATGAAATCATTTTAATGAAATGTCATTAAATTAAATGAGAATTCTAAATTAATTGAATTTAGAAATAAATCAAAAGTATTTGAGAATAAATTAAATGAATATGGCCGAGTGTGTTGAGAGGGTTTTGGCCGAGAATTACAAGTCAACGGGCCAAGAATTTGACTCAACTTAAGCCCACATTAAACTGTTTATAAGTGAGGTTAAGCAGAAACCCTAGACTTAACCCTAACTCTAATTTCATTCGGCCAAGCTCTCTCTCTCTCTCTCTCTCTCTCTCTCCCCTTGAGTCTCTCGGCCGAATTCCCAAAGAAAAGAAAAAGAAGAAAATTATTTTCTTAGTTTTTTATTCAATCCCGAGTGTTCTTGAAAGTCCACCCTTTCGTTTCATTAAAAAATCCTTGTGTATTATCATTGATTTTAAGGTGTATCATTTCAATTATGAAAATTGTTTTAGAATTGTTTTAGAAGATTTTTTGTAGCTTCCTGCCGGCCGGATTCCCTTCCTGCATCCAGTCCGGCGACCTGCTGTCCTGCAAGCTCTGTCCGGCGAGTCTTCCCCAGTCCGGCGAGTTCCAGTCCGGCGGTCCCAGGCTCGAAATCTCCAGTCTGGTGAAGGTCCTTATCCGGCGATCCCTGTCCGGCGAGATCCTCCCAGTCCGGCGATCAGGTCCTGTCCGGCGTGTTACACCCAGTCCGACGAGGTGCTCCAGTCCGACGAGACACTCCAGTCCGGCAAACAGGTGCACATGCTTCATGTCTGCTGTCCGGCGAGGCTTCCCAGTCCGGCGAGGGTCATGTGGACTCCCTGTCCGGCGTCCCTGTCTTCCCAGTCCGGTGAAGAAGTGCCTAGGGCGATTCGACGAGACTCTTTTCACGCGTGGAATTTTTGTGGCATTCCGGTGTTAGCGAGCAACGTCGGGATTGTTTACAATCTCAATTGTAAGTATTTTCTCAACGATTTGAATTGCTAATAGTATATAAATTGTTTATATAAGTTGCTAGCATTTTAATTGTTGAGTGTGTGTTTTAATAAATTGTTTATTAAACATGTAAATAAATTTTAATGCCTTAGATTGTTTAATATATTAAAATTGTTTTAATATATCTAAATTTTATTATATTTTTCCGTCACATAAGATAGTGTAATATAATTAAACTATTTAATTTGTTAAATAAATTCCTAACATTAAGTCTGTGCTATCAATGAATATGTAAGTCTGTGCTATCAATGAATATGGTGCCATAACCAAAAACATTGGACGGGCCATGACTTACGTTTTTGTCGGTGGAAGGCCTACACAGACCATGATCAACTGGATGACTCGCTGGTTCGAGTCATGCTTGGTTGAGTATATTTCTCGCCATCCTAACATCATATAGTGAAAATTTACACATATTAAAATTCAAGGATATCTAAAGTTTGACTTTTCTTTATTTAATTTTAGTTTGATGTTTTTTAATACAATAATTGTTTAACCAAAAATGAATTCCAAATAATACTATTCAGCAAATAGTTATTGTGCAGAAAAGGAATGTTTTTTTAAAATGACATCCTTAATACAACGAAATAAAAAAAGAGGTTAATGTGTTTGTGGCCCCATTGATCTAAAGATTATATACTAACTAAGAAATCACCTATTCAGATTAAAGCAATAATATTTGGCGGACTTCGACTATACTGTAAATTACCTAACATCAATATTATATTTAAACTACTCACTATAATGCTCACTATATTATGTAGTTCACACTAAATTTGGTGTGGCTAGATGACTATCAAAATATTATTAATAAAGAGATAACTGACCAATAGATTTAGAGAAGTATAGAGAGAAAGCAGAGACATGAAAGAAAAATCAAAGAATTATACGAATATTGCAATAAACTTTTAATTAACTCTTGACTTATTATCCAATACATTAACTAACACATTAGCTAATATTTTACTTTGAATTTCTGTAACGTAATTAAAACAAATGTTTAAGGGTAATTTTAAATTTAAGATGCTCATTCGTATCGGTGTGAACACCATTTTTCAGATGATATTTGATAAATGGGAGAAGTGAAACTTATCACATGTCCGATGATACGCAATCAAATTAAAGATTAAAATTATTTTTTATAATAAATAAAAATGTAATCACAAGCGTACCAATAAAGCCCATTGACAGCCGTGGGGGATGGTGATTGGACAAGTTGTACGAAATAATTGAAGAGTCTTCGAAAGACTAAATAAACGGTGACCGTTTCCTTCGAGAAACAACCAAACGAACGACGTGGAAGAGATCCGTCAGCCCTAATCATGACAGCAGGGTTACGTGTCGGCTAAGAACGATCCCTCGCTCGATCGGTGTTGCACGGCGACTCGGAACACGTGTTTGGGTCAGGCTGACCGGGCAAACTCGGTCAGGAGACCGCGGGCCCCACTGACAGGGACGTCGAGCACTAGAAGAATGCGGCCACCGTGGTCCTGACTCACTGCGGGCCCCACCGCCTCGATTGGGCTTTGTTGTTTTGTGGGGTGAGGTGGCCCACTCCGAGTCAGCTCCAACGTTACGGTGTTTTTTATGTATTTTCTTTATCCGTTTATTTATATTAGGTTTTTGTGGAGCCCTCCAGTCTCATGTCATGTTCCAGTTTGCGAGTGCAACAACCGGCTGACGGAGATGAATGAAGAGCAAAATACAGGCTCTAGAGGAATTCATGTTGCCACGTGTAACCCGATTCATCTGATTGCCACTCGAGTTTTGATTAATTACGACTATGCCATCGCATCCTTGTGGTTATTATGAACCTTTTTGCTTTTCCTTTTTGGAGTTATTTGCAATATCAATATGTGTACCAAGGCTAATATGAGGCGTTCCACAAAGTTTCGACGTCCCTGTTATGTTATTGGATAAAGGTGTTAATTTTTACTCTCTGTATTGTGTGACACCAAACGTTGTTTTTTTTTTTTTTTTTTTTTGTGTGTTAAAAGACATAAACAAAAAACTGGACATTGTCCTTATATGTATAAACATTTTATTTTTTATGTGACCTAATTTGTGTACCTACCTAATGGTGAAATTATATCTTTAATTTTATATTCAAGTATTTTCTAAGATTATATTGTAATTAAACATATGCGTACATGCCTTAAAATAGAAGCTAACGTAACTATTTATTTATACATAGAAGTCGAAGTGTAGCTAGATATTATATCATTTATCCGTATTATATTGGTTTTGTCTGCTTATAATGTGTACTTAAACAGCTCAGTATTTAAACATGTGAAATCAAATCGCTCTTTGATCCTTGCAAATGTCGACATTATGTCATGGTCAATATTTATAATTTCAGTGGAATCTATGAAGTCGTGGGAGTATATTCTACAATTTAAAAAATAGTTACTAGTCATGTTTGTACTGGATAGATTACATATGTATAACGTTGAAAATATATTTTTTATTTATGTTAATAGCAAAAACAACCCCGTCAACATAAATATAAAAAATGCACGTGCTTTAATATGAAAGTTAGAAATTTTATAGGTTAAAATTAAATTTCGGCATGAATTTGGCGCTTGGAATAATCACTTAGATAGCCCAATTTGAACTACAAGATCTCTCAAAATTATCAAAAATTCAACAAAATGACGTATAGGATGATAAATAAGTTGATGCTTATTATTACAATTTGGACATTATCATTGACAGCAGAAGCGGCTAAACCAAATCAGAAGACTTGAGCGAAAAAAAAAAAGTAAATTTGTTTTCTATAATTTAAAACAAATTGGAGGCCTTGAGCAAAATAAAATATAAATAATTTGAAATGAAATTATAGCTATAATAAATTAGTGGTAAAAACACATGACTTTTAATTAAGAGGTCGCCGGTTCAAATTTCACCAAAAATAATTTTTATTTTTCAAAATGGAGGTCTCTATTGGTTGGAAAGCCTTGGGCCACCGCCCCTCTCGCCGTACTCTTAGGCTGGCCTTGATCGACTGCCACTGAAAAGAGCGGTTTACTCAATTATCTATCTTTTATTTTATTCGTTCGAAGGAGAAGCCTAACTAAATGAGAATAGAGTGAAGAGATAATCACCTTAATCCAGCGTGCCTCCGTTCACGTCAACCACCGTTGGCGAACAAACTTATGCGATAAAAAGTATAAAAACTACGTTTATTAAGTCGTATATAGTCTCAACCCAACGTGCCTCCGTTCACGTCAACCACCGTTGGGCGAACAAACTTATGCGATAAAAAGTATAAAAACCACGTTTATTAAGTCGTATATAGTCTCACAAACATACGAGATTTTTAATTTAGTTAAAATTTGGTAAATTGGTGTTAATGGATATGCCCAAGTTTAACACAAATATTTTGACAATCTTAGTCCAACTTTCATTCCCACCTAAACCATTACCACGTCAGATATTAGAAAAACTACACAATAATTATGGGTGCAATTACTGCACCAATCAATCGCGCACATCAATCAGCCATTAGATTTGAATCTAATTAGTTGCGTCTTTTGAGTTCATTCAAATATTTCTGAAAAAAACTAAAAAATTATCTTAAAAAATCCTAAAACCATTGTCGCATGCAAAATGGAAAGTGTTGATTTCCGCCGCTTTCATAGAGCTCAACATCTTTTCCGAAGTCGACGTCTCTTCAAGTTTAAGGTACGCGGTAGTTTATTTTTTATTTTGTAAAATTAAAAATATTTAGTTACTTGTACCAATGGATGTATATTTTATGGTAAACCTTTAACAAAAACATTTGGTTTTTTAATATGTTGAAAATAGTGATTCAGTTTTTTTTGCTTTTATTTGTTTTCGATGAATTGTATCTATTCGTCCATTACAACTTTTCTTTCTTTTCTCGTTTTCAAACACAAACATGGTTTAATTATTTTTTTTTCTCTTCAAAATGAATAATTTTCGCATGTATTTTACAATTTTTATTCTTGTTATCACTTACAAATATTTTTTTTAACATTGATTTTTGTGTTTTTGGTTGGAAATATTGAGAAATGACACGTTGTTAAAATAAAATTTACAAAAAAAAATTTGTATGATTTGTTCTTGTTTTTTTATTCATTAACATTTGTTTTGATTTATTCCAAGTGTAAAACATGGTTAATTGATCAACGACCTTAAACTAATAGACTCCATCAACAACCTCCAGTTGATTTACATTATTATTGTACGGTAAATAATATGTAAATTGTGGACACATTGACGTGTAATTAATTCCTGAAATAATAAAATAAACAAAATAATACATTTATTACCCAAATTATAGGATCTTAGAACATTCTAGGAACTAAATCCATGAATTGCCCAAAGTAATACCATTTATTATTCATTTTCCCAAAATCCACCCAAACATGTTTTCTTCCCAAAATACTAGTAAATTTTATGTGAAAAGACAAAATACCCTTTAAAAAGTTAAAACTAACACAAAAGTCCTACATTATACTACCGGTCAAAAAATTAAGAAAAAATTAAAAAATTAAAAAAAAAATTAAAATTTTTATGGGTGGAGTAGTTTTTACCTTTTTAAGTTAATTTTTTTTAAAAAAAAGTTAGACAGTAACCGGTTAATATGAATATGGAGTCAAACGTAAAGAAATTGTTTTAGGGGTATTTTAGACTTTTGTAGTGGTATTTTGGAAAAAATTAATTTTAGTGGATTTTGGGAAAACTAATTATAAATAGTGGTATTTTGGGCAATTTCTCTTAAAACAATCGTAATTGAATTAAAATTAAATCAACTTACAAACGGTGTAAAACATAAAATTCAAATTCAAGCATACTCAAAACTCATAATTTGGCCAAAATTTAAAGTGCACATAAGCACTTGGGCCATTAATGTGTAAAATAATTTTCAATTTACAATAATTTACAATATATTATCATTTTCGTGAGCATGAGAAAATGCCCAAAAATTGTTCAAAACTCCTAGAAAATGAGAGAGAGAATATGAAATAATGAAAAAATAAATATTAAATTCGAAAGAGATAGAAGAAGCAGTAATTAATTAACCGAGATATTATGAATAAAAAAAATTATTTCCCAAAGTATAGATACAGCCAAAATTTTAAGAACTAAATCATTGACTTACCATTTTCAAACCGACGGAATTGAATAAAATTTACTTCCAAAAAATGAAATTTAAAATCATGTACCAAAGAAATTCAAAATTCAAACTAAAAAAATTTAAATATTAGTTGAATATTAAAAGGTAAAGAAGTAAATAAACATATTCAATTAATGTGACACAGAAACACTAGGACCATTAACACAAGTTTAGCGAAATGTTGGCCATATTGAAAATGAGGTACCAAATGTTGGTCATTTCACCAATTTTTTTTATCTTATGTATACCTATTTCATATGTTCCTGTTCATTTCTCAACATCAACAAAAATAAATTTTGATGTGATCCTTAAAATTATAAGCAACATTCTAAGATTAGAAATGATTTGTCACTTTTACTTGAATCACCAAAGTATAAGTAGTATGTCAATACACAATTCAACTTTTTACAATAGACACAACATATACCACTCTTCACATTAGGACCGATATGTGGATTCCATCCTTTCGAATTTTGACTCTCACTTGAGTGTATTTTAGATTTTTTGGCAAGACGACATCATTTTTTATTATTATTAGAAGCGATATCATAAGAGACGTGTCACTTCTAGGTTATCAAAAGTTGTGCTCCCTATTTTCTCTATCAAAAAATTCAAATTTTAGAATAACGACATTATTTTGGATAATATTACACTTAGAGATTTTAAAAAGTCGATTTTAAAAACTAAACCGAATGATAAATACTTGACTATGTCTTCTTCGTCGAGCCAGCCTAAAAGTCCAAAAAAAGCTCCACATACCACCTTTGATTATGTTTCCTCTCTATTGATTTTGCTCCAAAATTATGAGCACTTCCACTCCTTGCCACCCCACAAAATCACTACCACTGCATCCACCCCCATGACCACCGCCATCGCCCACCATAATAAGCTTCATGAAGTCAGACGTCCTAAAACGCACGAAAACAGACCTCATGTCACTAGTCTTGATTCTTTTCTTCCGGCCTTCAACCATCACGAACCCACCATCTATCTCTTTTTCATTATCATTTTTTTTTACTTTTTATTTTGTTTACAACCAAGCCTCGTACAACCTCACCCATTGTTGGCAAAAATGCCCACAAGAAGATTATTTATTTACATATTGATGTAATATAAATCTTTCATGAGTCCTCATTGTAATTTGTTGATTAAATTAATCACTACTACAAAAGATACTTTTAGAAGCGACAGGGTGAATTAGAAGCGACTAGTCGCTTCTAATTAGAAGCGACTTTTGACAATTAGAAGCGACTAGTCGCTTCTAACATCAATACCCCGATTGCTACAAAATTATCAATATTTTGACAATTAGAAGCGACTAGTCGCTTCTAATAGTCATAATTACTGAATTTTGGCATTAGAAGCGACTAGTCGCTTCTAATGTCGCTTCTAATGCCCTAAAATTTTGGCTCCAAATTCCCTCCGCCAAAAATTTCACTGAGTATAGATATAGGGCATTAGAAGCGACTAGTCGCTTCTAATGTCGCTTCTAATGCCCCAAAATTTTGGCTCCAAATTCCCTCCGCCAAAAATTTCACTAAGTATAGAAATTGGGGCATTAGAAGCGACTAGTCGCTTCTAAAGTCGCTTCTAATGCCCCAAAATTTTGGCTCCAAATTCCCTCCGCCAAAAATTTCGTCAAGTGCAGAAGTTAGGGCATTAGAAGCGACTAGTCGCTTCTAATGTCGCTTCTAATGCCCCAACTTATTTAAACGGTGTCGTTTTGGTTATTTAGAACATTAGAAGCGACTAGTCGCTTCTAATGTCGCTTCTAATGTTTCTAGGGCTTTAAACCGGCCAAGCCTCCCTTTTCCCTTATTTCTTCACTTCTCTCCCTCTCACTCTCCCTAGAAAGTTCCGGCCAGCCCCCTCCTTCCCGCCGTCGCCGCCGCCGCCCTTCTCCCTCCCGCCGCCGTCCCCCTCCCGCCCTTCTCCCTCCCGCCGCCGTCCCCTCCCCTTCTCCCATCTCCGTCCCCTTCTCCCATCTCCCTCCGACCAGCCACCACCTCCTCCGCCGCCGCCGTCCCTCCCCTCCTCCGACCAGCCAGCCCCTCTCCCTCCCCCGCCCTTCCTACCTACCCGTACCCCCTTCTCCCCTCTCCCTCCGACCAGCCACCCTCTCCACCGCCGTCGCCGTCCCTCCCCTTCTCCCCTCCTCCGACCAGCCACTCTCTCCCTCCCCCGCCCTTCCTCCCCCGTGCCCCCTCCCCCGCCTCCGTCCCTCCCCCGCCTCCGTCCCTCCCCCTCCTCCCCTTCTCATTTCCGCCGCTTCCCTCCGTGCCCTCCTCCGCCCTCCCTCTCGCTCTCAGCCCCTCCTTCGCCGTGCTCCGCCCCTCCTCCGCCGTGCTCCTCCCCTGCGTCTCCACCGCCGAGCTCCGACTCCCCCTCCTCGTCAAGGTACGTTTAGTTTATAATTAGTCTAATATTGTTATAGGTTAGTCTAATTTCGTTTTATAAATATTATGTTAATTAGTTTTGATTTATTATTGTCGTCGCAGCCTCGTTACCGGTTGTTTGTCGCTGAACCCGCGCCTCGTTGTAACCTAACTCCTCGACTCGGTTTTTAAGGTATATATATGTTAGTTTTAAAATTATTGTAGTTATATTTTGTTTTATGGTTTTAATTTTATGTTTTATTTGTATTTAGGTATTTGTGCGTTTGTCGTTCGTCGCGTCGTCTCGTTGAGTGTAGACTTTGCTCGTCTCGTCCCGCCAAGGTTAGATATTTATGTTTACTTGAAGCGTATGTTTAATAATGTAGGTATGCAATTGAAATTAGTAATTAATTAGGTATGCAATTGAAATTAGTAATGTCGTTATATATTTAATTTGCTCATGTAATATGTAATTGAATAATTAATATGTTAAATCAATGAATTTGTTAAATAAAGTAATTTGTTATGAATGTACGATATTAATAAGGGTATTCGTAATTTGAATTACTTAATTTGTTAAATATAGATATATAATTTGTTTAGTTATATTAATTTGAATGTGATAAGTAATTACTTAATTTGTTAATTTAAATATGTTATTTGAAAGTTATTAAATGTTTAGGATAGTTCTGGCTGGTATATATGTATAGATTTTGTGAATTGCAGATTTTTGGTTTGTTCATATTTTAGGGGAAACTCTGCCCAAATTTCTGTAAATTTTTAAATAATTAAGTGAACTACTAAAACAATTGTAATCTCTTAGTTATTTGAATCTTTAAACTTTCTTAGGTGAAATCCTTATCCGTCTTCTAAATGATCATCACAATATCACAAATATCCTAACTTTCGTTGTCCTAATTTTCAACAATCAGCGTCATGTCAAACCCAAGTCGAAATTGGATTATTGAAAATAATCGTTGTGGGCTTGAATTCGAATTGGGCGTGAACGAGTTTATTCGAGTTGCACGATTCCAAATGAACAACGAGCACAAAGTAAAATGCCCTTGTCGTAGTTGCAATAATGCGTTAAGACAACACATAGGAGTTGTTCGAGCGCATCTCATGCACAAAGGATTTACTCCGTATTACACTCGATGGTATCATCACGGCGAGTCACGTGAAGAAGTCGTTCATGTACCAGCAATTCTCGATGATTCAAACAATCAAGACTGTATTGGTGGAATCCATGACGCAGTTGACGATATTAGGAATGATCCTGATTTTTATAATGATCCAACTGCTGAAGATGTGGCTGACGAAGAGCAGATCGCCGATCTATTTGCCGAGTTGAATGCAGAATTGTATCCTGGTTGTAAAGAGTTCTCGTCATTATCTTTTTTGGTTCAGTTAATGCACATTAAAGTGACGAACCATTGGACGAACAAGTCATTTACAGAACTTTGTAACTCCTGAAAAAATCTCATCCTGTTGGGAATAGAATTCCTGATAAACATTACGAGGCAAAGTCAAAGCTGAAGCGATTTGGCATGGGCTACGAGATGATTGACGTCTGCTCGAACGACTGTGTCTTGTTTTGGAAGGATTTGAAAGATGCAGATGTTTGTCCGGTGTGCAACGAAAGTAGATGGGTTGCTGGAAAAAAAGTACCGCGTAAAGTTTTACGGTACTTTCCTGTAAAAGATCGTCTCAAGCGGTTGTACGCTTCTCGACATACAGCTGTTGAAATGCAGTGGCACGCAAAAGAACGTGTGGTTGAAGAAGGTGTTCTACGTCATCCTGCTGATGGGAAAGCGTGGAAGAAGTTAGATGAAACATATCCAGACTTTGCCATTGAGCCGAGGAATGTACGACTTGGACTTGCTGCAGATGGTTTCAATCCCTTCGGAGAAATGAGTCTATCATATAGCATGTGGCCGGTTGTGTTGACGGCGTACAATTTGCCACCTTGGTTGTGTATGAAGTCCGAATACTTGATGTTGGCTCTCTTGATTCCTGGTCCGAAATCGCCTGGGAAAGACATTGACGTGTTCTTGCAACCGCTCGTTGAAGAGTTGAAAGAATTGTGGGAATTGGGTATCCAAGTGCGAGATGGGTCTAACCATAATCATGTCTTCCTTTTGCGAGCAGCACTTCTCTGGACAATAAATGATTTTCCGGCTCGAGGAAGTTTATCTGGGTGGAGTGGTCAAGGGTACCTTGCGTGCCCGACGTGCACCAAAGACACTCCATCGCTTTCCGTTAGAAATAGAGTCGTGTATTACGATCACCGACGATATTTGCCTGATTGTCACCGGATGAGAACATGCAGTGGTCACTACACAACGCGTGTCGAGAAACGAAAACCTCCGAAGAAGTTGACTGAAAGCCAGATTCTCGAGCAATTAAACAGTCTTCCTGAATTGATTCCGGGCAAGCAGTCTATGGCTTCGAAACGGAAGCGGGGCGAGAGCGAGCTAAATTGGACCAAGAAAAGTATCTTTTATGAGTTACCTTACTGGTCTGATTTAACGTTGAGACACAACCTTGATGTGATGCACATAAAAAAAATGTGTGCGAAAACTTACTCGGGACGTTGCTCAGCATTGACGGGAAAGATAAGGACACCGATAAGGCGAGACAAGACTTAAAAGACTTGAAGATTAAGTCTAGTTTACACTTACAGAAGCGTGGAAACAGGTGGTTCAAACCACAAGCTTCATACGTCCTCACACCCACGCAACGAAAAATGTTTGCTGAGTTTCTCAAGTCAATTAAGTTTCCCGACGGTCTCGCAGGGAATTTGAAAAAGAATGTCACTCCCGATGGAAAATTGACCGGCTTAAAGGCACATGATTTGCACGTGATAATACAAAGGTTGTTGGCAGTGGGTATTGGTCCTTATGTTCCGAAACAAATCCAAGAGACGATTGCAGAACTTGGAAGCTTTTTTAAGCTCATTTGTTCAAGAACGTTACGAGTGGAGGATCTCGAGAAAGCCCAAAACTCCATCGTTGAGATATTGTGTAAGATGGAAATAATTTTCCCGCCTGCTTTCTTTACGATCATGGTTCATGTCATCATTCATCTCCCTGAGGAAGCTCTCGAAGGTGGTCCAGTGCATATGAGATGGATGTATCCATTTGAAAGATATCTTGGAACACTTAAACATTTTGTTCGAAACAAAGCGAGACCCGAAGGATCTATAGCTGAGGCTTACGTTGTGGAAGAAGCTTTGGCATTCGTTGCAAGGTACTTTGAAGATGCCTCGACTGATGTCGTTCAGCCTCACGAGTTCTCTATTTTTCAATCCGAAAAGTGTTTGCCTTATGGGAAGATGAGTCCGACGCGGTTAGACGACAAGTCGAGGGAAATGGCAGAGTGGTACATCTTGACAAATTGTACCGAAATTGATCCGTATATGACGTGAGTATTCTTAATTGTATAAATTACGTACATTTGTTTTTTTTATTTCTCTAACTTCTTGAACGTATAAACAGTGAGCATTGGAATCTCATGGAATCTGAACGTCGCTATGATGTTGATGAAGCGCATCGAAAAGAATTTCGAAGCTGGTTCGCCAAAAAAGTGTACGACCAAAAAATTGGCGGACTCGATGTGTCTGACGAGTTGTATGCATTGTCGGTCGGACCATTACTGAATGTTCACATTTATCCGAGTTGTGTGGTGAACGGCGTCAAATTTATCACTTCTCGTCGCGATTCAATGCGTACTACTCAAAATAGTGGTGTTTGCGTACCTGTGGACGGCTACACGTTCTACGGAAGGATGGACGATGTTGTCGTGCTGAACTATCGACATGATTGCAGAGTTGTACTATTTTGGTGTCGTTGGTATGGTGACAAGCACGATTCACGCAGACGCATTCGCAAAGATAATGTATGTGGAACAACGAGTGCGTATGTGGCGAAAGAATGGTTTCCAGATGAGCCTTTTATACTCGCTACTCAAGCCAAACAAGTGTTTTACTTGCCTGATCCTCGAAATCCTGAAAAAGGGGAATGGAATGTCGTCGAAGATTGTAATCATCGATTCGTATGGGATTTGCCTGACATTGACGTTTCATCGTCGGCTGTAGTTCCATTGTCCGTACAACATACTGATTTCGTGAGTTTGTCTCATCTTCACGATAATTGTGATCCGATTCTAGTTGATGATGCTATCGAAGATGAGCCTACCGACGACTTCATAGACGACGATGATCAAGACGTTGATGTTGACCATTTCCTTGGAGATAATGTTGATGATGATCTTGAAACAGATCAAATTGACCTCTTAAGTGACGATGAACAAGATTGAGTAAATTGTTTAACTATATTTAAGATTCTTCTAAATTTAATGTATTTCATAAACTAAAAATCTAATTTATCTTTTTTGCTTTGCAGTATGTCGACTAGCAGAGATTCGCCTCCGCCGCCTTTGTCCGGACGAGGTTCGACTACGGGTCAAAGCTCGCAAAGAGCTAGAAAAGGGAAGAAAGTGAAGATTATATTCGACCCCGTCCGTCTCCAATTTTTTCCGCCACTCAGCAGAGGTGATGACGAGAGAGTCAAAAAAGGAGAGCGCATTGGCACGTTTGCAAATAGTCTTGGAGTTTTGGTGCGAGAGCACATCCCTCCGACGACGCCGAGCTGGAATGACGTCTCGGCGCAACAAGTAGCAGCCATTTTGTCTGGTATAAACGCAGAGTATGACTTTGTGTACGAGGACGAGTCGGGAGACTTGATTCCAGCAACGTGCCACTCGAGTCTTATCGAAAAGACTATTATCCGCGACGCGAAGAAGCGTCTGCGAGACGGAAAGTCGCTTCTAAAGTCGCTTCTAAAATATGGCGGGTAACAATTAGAAGCGACTAGTCGCTTCTAAAGTCGCTTCTAAAATATGACGGGTAACAATTAGAAGCGACAAGTCGCTTCTAAAGTCGCTTCTAATTGTTACCCGCCATCTCTTCCCACGCTTTTTTGGTCGGTGTTTAGGGCCTTTAGAAGCGACTTTAGAAGCGACTAGTCGCTTCTAATTTCGTCGCTTCAAAACATTAGAAGCGACTTTAGAAGCGACATGGCTTTAGAAGCGAAACATTAGAAGCGACTTTGTCGCTTCTAATGTCGCTTCTAAAGCCAAATTAGAAGCGACTTTTTGGCCTTTAGAAGCGACTTTTGTCGCTTCTAAAGGCCTTTTTTCTCCTAGTGAATAAAATTTGAAACGTTCATTAATTCCTTATTCGTTTGTTTGAAGATTTATGATATTCAATATTCTTATAGTCCTTAATCAAACCTAACAATGTATGAAGAGATAAATTTAGATTTGCGTGAACAAACTCTTCATGGTTTGGTTAATACGATACATTCACAATCTAAAGATCAACAGACTATTGATCCTAGTATGATTGTTGGAAGAATCTATGATGTCTCAAGGTCACTATGTATGAATTGCATCGTGCTTACTTAAATCCTGAAATGAGACATATCATTTCATAGCTTTAATATTATCATTTGAGAAAGTCAAATTCTAGGTCCCCTAAGTGTTATAGACGAGACTAATTGATGATATATTAAGTTATGAAGATGTCATGAACCAGCTTTGTGAAGTGCTCATAGATATGGAATTCATGTACAAGATTACTGAAATGCAATGTATATCACCTCATGTTTTATTACTTGGATTGTGAATAAATGAACCGCGCGGTATCCAAAATTAAGTAACGATTTTATTTGGATGAAACTATGACTTGTTAGCTCCTCGTCAATACATTGTTTCTAACTTATTCACAAGTAACAAATGAGTTGAGGAAATAACAATTAGAAGGGTAAAATGGTAATTTTATAAATTCCATCTAGTTGATGATATTTATGAAGGGTAACTATAGATAATATTCAATGGATCCACTTAATATAATTAAGTAGAATTTGAGTAGAAAATAAATTCATTTAAACCGAGAGATTCTTAGTGTCAACTCTTTAGTGGAGTCAGTTGACATTAAACTAATATTCGGAAAAAGTTTGTGAACTTTTGAATCCGAGTATAGTAGCTCAAGCTTTGTTCATTTGGATCCATAAAGTCACTATTACATGTCATTAGAGTATGATTGTTAAACTAGAAGCTAAGTCAAAATAAGTTCAAGTGTTGAACTATACGTTTTCTTGTAAAATGTCTAAAGGGTATTTTGTCCACATGGACATAAAATGATGTGAATGTCAAAGTAAGATTTTGAATATTTTCATACGATAAAAATAAAAATTAGTTTCTAAAGCCTAGAAGTCGTTTAAGGCATTGTGAAATAAATTTCATTATTTGTGCAATATTAATTCTACAATGGGTATTTTAAGAATTGTCTTAAAAAAAATAAGGAAGCATCTAGATGCCCCTTCTCTAGTGTAGAGTTTGGCCAACACATCCAAGAGGAGAGAATTCTTTGCTTTTAATTATAAAGATAATTACCCAAAAGGAAAAGAGGAAATGAATTTCTTTTAGAAGAAAACAAATGTGATAAGTGAGGAAACAAATTTCTCTCACTAATGATAGCATATGGTCGGCCGTGTTGATAGAGAAAGGGGAGAGGAAATCAAATAGTGTGTCATGAATACACAATAGAAAAGTTTAATTACCATTTCTTGTAGTTCTTTCTCCTATAAATAGAGCCTTACATAGAGATGTGAAAATAAGTTTTTTGGTCTTGTTTTCTCTATTTCTAGCCGACCCTCTCTCTCTCTCTCTAAATATCTCTTTTATTTTGGCACCTAAGTTCTCATTAGACTTAGACTTAAATTATCTCTTTAACTCATAGACTTGCTCTTGAGTTATTATGTTTAATTGTGCCCACACACAAATCCTTCAAACACTCTATAGACTCTTGTAATAGAAATCTTAGGTTTCTCAAGTTCATGTTTAGGTGTGAAGGTAACGAGCAAGATATAATTTACCTTTCCCATGACTCATCAAAGATCAACTACAAGAAAGGTTAGTATTCAAGTAATTAAATAATGTTTTTTAAATAACAACATGTTCATGCACTTTGCTTAGATTAGTAAAATTGTTTTACTTGTTATAAAAAAATTATATTCCGCCATTAATGTGTTAATGATAATTTTTTTCTTAACCCTAAACTTATTCCAACACCCATCTCCTCTGAACTACCATTGCTTCCATGAGCACTATTGACTCGTCATCATCGACTCATCAACAACCACGGTAAGTGCCCCTCCGACCACCACTGCATCTCTACTTTCTCTATCTCTTTCCCTTACGCAACGACCTACTCGTCTCATAATCATGATTTTTTTCCTCAGTCTGAGTCTCAGCATCATTGGAAACCGCAATAAGTCTCAGTTGTAATTCTTTATTTTTCTCTCAATATGTCCCTCTGTCTAATATTTATGTATGTTTGCAGCCACAAAACCTTGTTGAGCCTGTGTTTTCAGTTTGCGTCGTGGGTCACGTTGTTCCCTATTGGACATGTCATGTCTCGTCTCAACCCATACTTGCTTTGTTTTGCTATTGCTTCCTCTCAGCCTCAAAACCATTTCTCAACCTTGAATCGTGTGTTCATGTATTCAATTGCGTCATAGCTCAGCAACCAGCCAACCCAATCAACGAGTCCCACACCTTGCAATGCCTTCAACCTCTTCAGCAAAAACTGTTGCAAATGTTAGTTAATAACTTTAATGTTCTTTTATTTCATAAATTTTGTTAGATTAATGTTAAGTTTGATTCTTTAATTAGAATAATAGATTAATAATTTTGTTATTAGATTTGTAAATTTGTAGATGTTAATAAGTTCAATCAGTGAAATTGTTAATATCTTAGGTTAACTACTAGTTAATTTGATAAAATTGCTTATTTTTTTTTAATTTATTTGACTAATTAGATTTGTGTTTATTTGGTAAAATATTGATTAATTAAGTAGTTAAATATTATAGGTTTAATTTGTTATATGATAATTGCTATGTTATAAATTTTAGAATTTATTTAGTTTTTATAAAATCAGTTTTAGCTTGAACTAAAATTTATTTTAATAATAATTGTAAATTAGTTTATTTAAGTTTACTGATAATGATCGAATATGTCTTCAACATTAATAAATAATTCTTACAAATTAAGCTTTTTCGTGGTTACAACAATGCAATTACTCAATTGAATTAACAAAATTTTGCCGAAATGACTCTAATTTACTAACTCATTTTGGATATGTCTAACGTTTCGTAAAAATCGTGTACATGACCCTAATGCTTACGTGTCATGTCAATTTACGTTGTAAAACTCAATTTACGCTATAAAATAACAACGTAAATTAACATGACACGTTAGCACTAAGATTAATTACACGAGTTTTACGAAACGTTGTACATATCAAAAATTACAAACGTATATAGGGCTACTACAACCTTGTTAGGATGCATCTTTATAAGAGATTTACCAGTCGTGGACTTGCTGGAAAAAAAAAGCAGTTGATAAAATCGAGCAAAATATTGACAGAATATACGATATCAAGAACCATGATGTTTATGATGATTTTGGCGATCAGATCTCGAATGACTTCTCCATATATTAATTGATTGAGGATCTCTTCAGAAATATTTGAGTTTTTCTACCATTAAAGCTTGAATAAATATTTTTTTAACTTTAATTCGATTTCAAATATATATATATATATATATATATATATATATATACATACGCACACGTGTGTTCGTTTGTATAGCTTTAAACATCTAAGTATAGCTTTAAACGAAATGTTTTCTTCATATCCTTCCAATACTTTGAATGAGGATGAGCCTAACCACAAAATTGAGTTAGCTGTGAGCCTGTGCCTAAGTGAAACGATAATGGAAAAATAATATAGGCTTGATACGCGGCATAGAGGATGACGAAGAAAAAGAAGATGACAGATCATATCCATAATTAATAATTGAGCCGAAACAAAATCAATATTGATTGGAGCACAGCCAATTAAATGAAATCCTTCTTTAAAAAATAATAAATATATAAAAATTGGAACCCCAAGGAATCTTGGAAACCGCCGTTGGTTTTAATGGGAAGCACTTTATTAAAAGAAAGTGGTTTCATAAAGGAAAGAGTTTTTCAACTACTCATGTGATCACGAAAACCGTACACGAACAACCAATCAATCCCACATAATTTTCAACAAAGTTTTATCAAACCCTCCTAGTTATTTTTTTCAAACAAAAAAGAAGTGTCACTTTCACTTATTTCTTTTAAAAATAATTATAAGATAAATCGACTTTTTAATTACATCTCCGATCCAATCTTAATCTTAATTTGATATGAGATGAGACATATTTAGAGTGAAAGTAGTCAAATTTATTTAAAATATTTACTCAAATTTGAAGTTGATAAATCATATTTACCCAAATTTATGATCTAACTATTTGTCACTCAAATTTGATGTTAAATTATTTTGAATTACAAATTCTACCATAATTTAAATAATTTATAAAAATACATATTACCAATTAGAAAAGAAAATAAATAATATGACATTGATAAGAATACATAACATTAATTGAATACAATATAACTAAATAAAGTACATATCAATTATACTAATAGCTATACAAATACAGTCTTAAATAAAATACTAATAATTATACAACAATTTTAAATACAAGTACAGTTTTAAGTACAAACATTTAAATTTATCTACGAAATATTATATTTTTGTAATATCTTTGTATTATTAATGTTATCTAAAATAATATTTGTTTTATTAGTTAATTTTTATATTTTAATATCGACATAAATATAAGTTGATTTAATATTGTTGACATATAAAATAAATTAATGTTTAATAAGGTTAATATTGACATAACATACTAAAAGTGTTAATATGAAATTAATATTAAAAAATATAAAATATTATATTTTTTAGGCAGGATTTAATGTTGTGGGTTAAAGTACAAATAATATACCGTGACAATTAAAATGGATTAGTGGTAATATTATATGACTTCTACTCGCAACAAAGTTGTTTTAAAAGAAATAATGTACTTGCACAAAATTTAGTAAAAATTTATATCAAATTTAGTTTTTGAGTTGGACATAACCTTAGTAGCAAAATATATAATTAAAAAAAAAAAACAATTTTGACAGGACCACAATAATATTGTAGTCCATCAACCATGAGATTCTACACGCCAACAAAGTCTTTATATATGACCACCCACAATACTTTTCTCTCTCCCCTTATTCTCTACTTCCCTCTAGAAAAACACGCAAATACACAAAGCAATTAATTAAGCTCTCTCGTCTTGAGCCTCTCGTCTCAACAACTTTTTTTTTTTCTCTCTTCTCCACTTTTCAAATTTCTCTCTTCTTCTGAGATCTTCAAAATGACTACAACTACAACAAGCAATATGTTCCAATTGGGTGGGATTGAAGATTACAACAACGAGTCCCACTTTCTTGAAGCTTGTTACCTTTGTGGAAAATCACTCTCATATGACTCTGATATCTTCATGTACAGGTTAGAATGCTTTATCATGCTTATTATCATATCATTAAATTTAATGTCGGAGTATAGAAGCTAAAATCTTTTTTTTTTGGTAAATTTTTTTTCTTCAGAGGAAACACACCTTTCTGTAGCCAAGATTGTAGACAAGACCAAATAGAGTTTGATGAGGCAAAGGAGAAGAGCTGGAAAATGTCATCGAGGTCTCGCAAGTCAGAGTCCAATAAGGACTCGACACCTGGCAAGACCTCCTCGCGGTCAGGGACTGTCGCTGTAGCCTAAACAAACCTCATCGGGTGATATAGTTTGTATGTAAATTATAACACCTTCAATTTTGCAAGAAAATAAATTTTGAGTGAAAAAAAAGAAAGGAAAGGAGATCTTTTGAGATTGAAGGGTGTTTTACTACTCTGTAATCTGTAAAGGTGTGGATGGATTGGGAAATTTCGGCAGTTACAAAAATTTTGCTTTTTCTTTTTTTCTTCTTCTAATATTTTATATGTTTATATATGAGCGGTCTATGGAAGGATCCAGCTGTATAACTTTGTAACGATGTTTAATTTTAATGTCACTACAAAAGAAAGATTTGAGGCTTATATTATAAGTTTATGTTATAACCAGAATTCTTCCATAACACCGAACAAATACAAATTGTCCAGCTAAAGTTGACTCAATTCATAAGAATGAGACGTGAATAAAAATATAAGTTAAGTGAATAGCTTGCATAAGTATCAGTCAAACAAATTAAGATTTACGAAGGCACACGTACGCAAATGAAATTGTGTTAATAATTGTTGAGTCGGAGATACGAATTATTATGCGATGACGATTATGAACGTGAACCTGATTAAATCAGGTTCTTATTCTAAAACATGTCAAAAGGAGAAAATTCGAGGAAAAAATGCACAATCTCCGTGTATTGATTTTATGATATCAACGATTTTTAAATGAGAGAACTTGATTTATTACAATTTGGTGTTTGATAATAATATTTCCCAAAAGACTTACTTAGGGCGTTGGTATTTTATTTTTTGTTCACGAAGTAATTAAACGTGAACTTCTATCGATCTCAAATGATTTGCTCATCGACGGACTTTTATTTGTTGTCATTCTATTAACTTCTTTTGTGTCTTGAATTGCTGTCGTAATCTCGGAGGATTTGGCTTGGTGTGTTACAATTAAGATACTAATACACTAATCTTTAAATTTCACACGAAATAAAATACATTATTTGATTGCTATATATATAGCTTATGAACTTAAAAAATGAAAAAAAAAGAAAAAAACATTAGCGTCTTACAAGTGGATGTTTGGTGTGATTTACCATAAAATATTATTTTTGTGACTTCATGGTTGCAGATGATTCAACCGAATACGTATTTCTCTTTTAAATATGGTTACCATTGTCGTCACGGGAAAGATACGAGTAACAAATATGGACAAATAATTTGTGTTTAGACGGTTGAATTAATAATGGTTTCCTAGCTAGTAGAGGTTACATATGTATTTAATATACAAAATATATCAGTAACAATGTTAATCCGAGAGTTTACTTCATGTTTACCAAAAGAGAGGCGATTTGGGGAGGTATATACCTGATCAAGGATAATTCTAAAATGATTGTAGCCAACAGAGAATCTACTTCGGTGTTTGGGATAGAGATAGTCATATATCTCGCAGATTGGGACATAAAAGTAAGCAAGCTTTTTTATCCTTAAAAGCTCGTTTATGGGATATGGAAAAAGTATATTTCAGGAAGAAGGAAGATAAAGCCGTGTGGACTAAATCAGCTTTTATATATTACAAACTACTAAGAACTTCCTTCCATCCCAAGAAAGTAATCTGGAAATTTCCAATACATAAAAGAGACTCAAGTTAGTTTCTTCTTTGGAGAAATCGGCATTTGTGTTGCTTTTGTGATGGCTGTTCAATTGCCCAAGTTGATATTTGGCTGAAGCTGTGATATAGATGTTTGTAGTTTTTCGATTCGTGGTTTGTTATATTAAATATAACCAGCATAAAAGGGTGTAAGAAACTTAGTTTTTATGCTACAAATTTAAATGGAATCAGTGTTGGGGTAAACAGAGTTTGGAAGATTCATGGTAAACGGAATGAATACTGGATCAAGATAACTTAGTGATGTTAACTTTGACAAAACTGGAAAGATAAATAGCGCAAAAATGCATTTATAGGAGAGTGAAAAGGAACCAATCAGCGCAAACATCAAAAGATTAGTAAATGAGTCATGAAATCACCAACGACTATATGTACAACCGCTCCTACAAAAGGCAGGCAAGCATGACACATCCTCCAATATGTCATCATATCACTATAAAGAATTTAATCACATTACACGACCTTAGTGTTTTTAAGATCAATTTATAATTCTATTAGACGACCTTCGTGTTGTGTTTGTGTTGTACTTGTACCGGTTAATTTAGTTTTAACTTTATTGTCCCAAGTTCAGCATGAAGTAATATATCATCATCGATTTCCAATTTTACTCTCCCTCTCAAGCTCTTACTTTCAGTTGTTAGTGTTCAAAGAGTTCTCCGTTTTTTATCATTACTTCGACTTAAAATTTAAAAGTGTTTAAAGCTATGTATATTAACAGCATTGAAGACTGTGATTTTATTGAATGAAAGCCTTGCCATTACAATATATTTACTGCTCTTTAGAGAATAATAGTACCACATATAATATTTTTTCAGCGGCAATTCTAACGTATTGTTGAGGTGGTATAACAGCTCATGATTAGGTGCTGGCTCACCAGATGTCTTGTCAGGAAAAATGCTAATCATTAGCTGCAGGATTGTCACA
Source organism: Urtica urens (assembly GCA_958296335.1). Classification (NCBI taxonomy): domain Eukaryota; kingdom Viridiplantae; phylum Streptophyta; class Magnoliopsida; order Rosales; family Urticaceae; genus Urtica; species Urtica urens. The sequence goes on along the minus strand of OY282523.1, from coordinate 20,398,757 downwards.
TGTCTCTTCTTGAGTGGATAGGAGTGTAGCGCCATTAGCTCCCCTCACAGGAAACGAAGATTCGTCAACGTGAAAGTTGGTTTTGAAGCGAGAAAAAAGCCTTGAACGATAAATTCTTGGTGAGAAAATCTGCAGTTTGATCAGCGGTGGGAACATATCTGACCCTAAGCTCATGATGAGGGACCATGTCTCGAACAAAATGAAGATCAATCTCCACATGTTTGGTTCGGGTGTGAAAAACTGGATTGACAATCATAGTCGTGACCCCAATGTTGTCACACCAAAAAATCGAACAGAGAGCAAGGGAAGAGAGAGTGAAGCCACGCAATCTCAGCCGCCACATGCGCCAGAGCACGATACTCATCCTCAGTGCTTGAGCAAGCAACCACAACCTGTTTCCGCGAACTAAATGAAACACGCCAACCAGCGACGAATATACAATACACGTTTGTTGACCTCCTGTCATCGAGACTGCTAGCCCAATCTGAATCAGCAAAGCTTGTGATGGTGAACGAGGTTATCGGCTTGAATGTGAGACCGTGAGTGGTTGTACCTTTCAAGTAGCAGCACGCGCTTACATGCCAACCAGTGCACAATAGTAGGAGCAACAAGAAACTGACTTAATTTATTTACCATATGTGAAATATCTGGTCGCGTGAGGGTCAGGTATTGCAATGCAATAACATAACTTATGTAGAGCGCCAGATCAGCGATAGGGACACCATCAAATTTAGACAGAGTTTGACCAGGAGCTGCTGGTGTAGAACAGGGTTTAACGCATGTTAGTTGAAGCTTGTCGAGAAGATCAGCCACGTACTTGGATTGAGATAGATACAAGCCTGATGCATCTCTGTGTGCTTCAATACCAAGGAAAAAGTGCAAAGACCCGAGCTGTTTCAGGCAGTACTTATTGTGTAAATTAGAAACGAGACTACTAATATCACGATCATTGTTTCTAGTGACTAAGATATCGTCTACATAAACGAGCAAAATAGTGTCGATACCATTGGAGTGGAATATAAACAAGGATGTGTCGGCTTTAGAGTTATTGAAACCCCAGCCGAGGAGAGCAAGTTAAAGTCGGTCAAACCACGCTCTGGGTGCTTGTCGAAGGCCATAGATCGCTTTTTTCAGTCTGCACACATGATCAGGAAAAAGAAGTGTTCGTGAAACAATCGGGTTGTGCCACGAATACCTCATTTGTGAGAACGCCATATAGAAAGGCGTTGTTGACATCCAGTTGCTTGATGTCTCAACGTTTATGAACATCCAATGTCAAGACCAATCGCAGAGTTCCAAACTTGATGACGGGGCTATAAGTCTCAATGAAATCAAGACCGGGTGTTTGTGAGTATCCTGTTGCCACCAAACATGCCTTGAACCTCTGCACAGACCCATTCACAAGATATTTGATTTTAAACACCCATTTGTTCTCAACCACATTCTTTTTCGAAGTTCTGGGAACTAGATACCAAGTGTCATTATCACTGAGAGCTTTGAGTTCTTTCTGCATAGCCTCTTTCCACTGAGAGTCAGCAAGATTAATTTTCACCGATGACGGCTCAACAAGACTTGGAGTAAGTGCCATAGGATGTCGAGTAGGAAAAAAATTTTAGGTTTGAAAATACCCGACTTGCTTCGTGTGTGATATCGCGATTCTGGAATCGCAACAGGCTGAGGCAGATTGGATGACTATGTAGCAGGGGATAAAGGCAGTAGAGGTGGTGCTCAGTTTATGGGTGAAGTCGAGCGTTCTGGTGGAGCAGAATTCGTCGAATATTGAGAAATTGAGGAAACATGAGCATGAGGAATTGAGTTTGTGGGTGAAGCTGAGCGCTCTGGTGGAACAGAACTTGCAAAATCGAGGCAACATGAGTTCTGAAAAACTCGAGACCAGGTGCAAACGAGAGAGAGTCGTCCATGGTAGGACTCACATATTCAAACAATCGCTGGTAGAGAAAAGCATTCTCATTGAACACCGCATTCCGAGTGATGTATATATGACCGGATGGATGAATACACTTGTAGCCCTAATGAAGATGTATTTCGATCACCGAAAATCAGTCTTGTGATGATTGTGTTGGAATAGGTCTAGGGTTAAGAAAAATTTATCATTAATCATATTAATGGCGGAATATAAAGATTTCTTTTACTAGTAAAACAATTTTTACTAACCTAGATAAAGTACATATACATGTTATAAATTAAAAAAATTATTTAATTACTTGAATACTAACATTTTTTGTAGATTGATCTTGAGAAAATTTAATCTTCTCTTCTAGCTCGATTCCTTCACTTCTAGTCTTGAACTTGAGAAACCTAAGATTTCTATTACAAGAGTCTATAGAGGTTTAGAAGGATTTGTGTGTGGGCACAATTAAACACAATAACTCAAGAACAAGTCTATGAGCTAAAGAGCTAATTTAGCCTAAGTCTAATGGGGACTTAGGTGCCAAAATAAAAGAAGTATTTTCTAGAGAGAGAGAGGGAGAGAGGTCGGCCAAGAGCAAGAGAGAACAAGCCAAAAGGTTAAACTTCACATCTCCATGTGAGGCTCTATTTATAGGAGAAAGAAAAATCTATAAAGGTCAATTATTCATTCATGAAAGAATAATGTATTCATGACACAATATTTGATTTTCTCTTCCCCTTTCTCTCTTAGGATGGCCGGCCATACACCTCAAGTAAGAAGGAAAATTTGTTTCCTCACTTAGCTTATTTATTTACTTCTCAAGGAAATTCATTTCCCTTTTCCTTTTGGGTAATTATCCTTATAATTAAAGGGAAATAAAACTCTTTTCTTTTATGCATGTTGGCCGAATTCTAGCTAGGGAAGGGGCATCTAGATGCTTCTTTATTTCTTTTCAGACAATTCTTAAACTACCCATTGTAGAATTATTTTTGCACAAATAGTGAAATTAATTTCATAATGCCTTAAACGATGTTTTGGCTTTAGAAAATAATTTAAATTTTCATCATATGAAAATATTCAAAATCTTATTTTGACATTTACATCATTTTATGTCCATGTGGACAAAAATACCCAATATACATTTTCCGAGAAAAAGTCTAGTTCAACACTTGAACTTATTTTGACTTAACTTCTAGTTTAACAATCCTACTCTAATGACATGTAATAGTGACCTTATGAATCCAAGTGAACAAAGATTGAGCTTCTATACTCGGACTCAAAAGTTCACAAACCTTTTTCGAGTACTAGCATAATGTCAACTGACTCCACTAAAGAGTTGACACTGAGAATCTCTCAGTTCAAAATGAATTTATTTTCTACTCAAATTCAAATTAATTATATTGAGCGGATCCATTGAATGTTATCTATGTTTACCTTTCATGAATATCATCAACTAGTTGGGATTTATAAAATTACCATTTTTACCCTTCTAGTTGTTATTTCCTCAACTCCTTTAGTACTTGTGAATAAGTTAGAAATAATGTATTGACGAGGAGCTAACAAGTCACATTCTTTCGTCCAAATAAAGTCGCTACTTAAATTTGGACATTGCGCAGTTCATTTATTCACAATCCAAGTAATAAAGCATGATGTGATATATATTGCATCTCAGCAATCTTGTACATGAATTCCATATCTATGAGAACTTCACAAAGTTGGTTCATGACATGTTCATAACTTAATATCCCACCAAATGACCTAGTCTAGATCACATAATGGATCTAGAATTTGACTTTCTCAAATGAGAGTATTAATGCTATTAAATGACATGTCTCGTTTCAGGATTTAGGTAAGCATGATGCAATTCATACATAGTGACCTTGAGATAGAAGATGTTAAATGGTTTGTTCTTCTATTGTCTCAAAAGGTGCACTGGTCAATTGAGTATCTTCGAAAGATACACTGGAAGAACTATAGAGTTCCTAACTCTCTATGCCTGGTAACCAGACATCATAGATTCTTCCAACAATCATACTGTGATCAATAGTCCGTTGATCTTTAGATTGCGAATATATCGTTTTAGTCAAACCATGAAGAGTTTGTTCACGCAAATCTACATTTGTCTCTTCATACATTGTTAGGTTTGATTAAGGACTATAAGACTATTGAATATCATAAATCTTCAATCAAACTAAAAAGGAATGTATGAACGTTTCAACTTTTATTAATTTAATCAACAAATTACAATAGGACTTTATAAAGATTTATATATTACATCAATATGTAAATAAACAATCTTCTTGTGGGCATCTCTGCCAACAGATTGCATGGTCTCAAATGTGGGAAAACGCTGCTTCCAAACACGCGTATAAAATTATAGTCAGGGCAGCGTGCAAAATTTTTGGCAAAAGGAGACAACCATCCAAAACTTGGGTGGGTAGTGTGTTGATGACAAATGCAACAGTCGAGAAGGCCTCCCACTAAAACTTTATAGGAAGCTGAGATTGAGCTAGCATAGACAAACTAAGTTCCACAATGTGCCAGTGTTTACGCTTGGTACGACCTTTTTTAGCATGGATGCAAGGACATGGATGACGAAGAGCTATACCGGTCTTAACCAAAAAAGGAATGAATGTTCTGTATTCTCCTCCAAAATCACATTGGATAACACATATATCAAATTTAAACAATTTTTCAATGAATTTTTTGAAGCTTTTGAAGACCTCTAAGGCCTCGGACTTGATTCGAAGAGGATAAATCCATATTAAAGGAGTGTAATTGTCGATGAAATGCATATAGTATTTAAAACCATCAGCAGACTCAATATGTGCACGCCCCCACATATCAGTGTATACCAACTGCAGCACTCGAGATGAATATGTTTGTGAATTCCTAAAAGGTAGAGCATAAATTTTACTAGGCTGGCAGGATGCACAAAATCTAATACTGATTTTTTTGGGCACCGAATACCGTTTTTACTAAAAATTGATGTGAGTACATTATTAGATGCATAATATAATATTCTGTGCCAAATTTACCACAGATTATCTTTAGAAACTGTAAAACATGATTACTCTACAACAATATCATTATTGCACAATCCCTGTTATTTGGATTCTTATTTTCAAGAGAAACAAATAGATTCACACAACCATCGGATGAGGCAGAATGCTCACTAATGCCATTGCTGAAGAGATAGTCCATTCTGAAGCCTTCCTCAAAGAAGAACTTTCCTCGTGCTCTTGTCCTTGACGACAAAATAATTTGCATGAAATATTTTGACAAACACTTCATCAACATCATTGAGTTTAGCAATGCTGACAAATATTTTATTGATTGCACGAGTTCATAGCACATTGTGTAGTGTTAAATTTTGTGAATAACATCTAGATGCTTTCTTATTTCTTTCTAAGACAATTATTAGAATACCCATTGTAGAATTAATATTGCACCAATAATGAAATTAATTTCATAATGCCTTAAACGACTTCTCGGCTTTAGAAAATAATTTATATTTCCATCATATGAAAATATTCAAAATCTTATTTTGACATTCACATCATTTTATGTCCATGTGGATAAAAATATCCTTTATACTATTTTTGGAAAATATGTCTAGTTCAACGATTGAACTTTTTTTGACTTAACTTCTAGTTTAACAAACTCTACTCTAATGACTTGTGATAGTGAACTCATGGACCCAAATGAACAAAGCTTTAACTAGGACTCTTGGACTCAAAGTTCACAAACTTGTATCTAGAGTGTAACTTTTATATTGAAGTTATGAAATGTCATGTCTATTTTTAGGATTAAGGTAAGCACGATGCAATTCATACATAGTGACCTTGAGACAGAAGAGGTTAAATTGTTTGTTCTTACATTGTCTCTAAATGTGCACTAGTCAATTCAGTATCTTCGGAAGATACACTGGAAGAACTATAGAGTTCCTAACTCGTTATGTCTCGTAAGCAGACATCATAGATTCTTCAAACAATCATACTAGGATCAATAGTGCATTGATCTTTAGATTGTAAATATTTTGTTTTAAGCAAACCATGAAGCGTTTGTTCACAAAAATCTATATTTGACTCTTCATACATTGTTAGGTTTGATTAAGGACTATAAGAGTATTTTTTGGAATAGGTCTGGGGTTAAGAAAAATTTATCATTAACACATTAATGGCAGAATATAATTTTTTTTTACTTGTAAAACAAGTTTTACTAACCTAAACAAAGTGTATATACGTGTTATAAATTAAAAACATTATTTATAGTACTTGAATACTAACATTTCTTGAACCTTTAAATAGAAGAGTCTTCGAGAAAGGTGGATCTTCTTCCTTGGCTCAATTTCTTCACGTCTAGTAGAACTCGAGAAACCTAAGGTTTCTATTACAATAAACTATAGAGGTTTAGAAGGATTTGTGTGTGGGCACAATTAAACAATATGAACCAAGAACAATTCTTGGATCATAAGCTAATTCTCTAGATAGAGTGAGGATCTAGGTGCCAAAATAAAAAGGAACTTCAGGAGAGAGAGAGAGAGAGAGTTGGACGGCCAAAAGCAAGAGAAGAAATAGAATAAAGCTTATTTTTCACATCTCTATGAGAGACTCTATTTATAGGAGAAGGAAAATCTATAAAGGTCAATTATTCATTCATAAAAGAATAATATATTCATGACACAATATTTGATCCTCCATTCTCCTTTCTCTTCTAATATGGCCGGTAATATCAATCAAATTCGGAGGAAATTTGTTTCCTCGCTTAGCAAATTTTTTCCTCCTCAAGAAAATTTATTTCCTTTTTTCCTTTTGGGTAATTATCCTTATAATTAAAGGGAAATAAAACTCTCCTCTTTGATGCATGTTGGCCTAATTCTATAGTAGGGAAGAGGCATCTAGATGCTTCCGTATTTCTTTTAAGACAATTTTTAAAATACCCATTGTAGAATTATTATTGCACAAATAATGAAATAAATTTCTTAATGCCTCAAACGACTTTTCGGCTTTAGAATATAATTTATATGAAAATATTCAAAATCATATTTTGACATTCACATCATTTTATGTCCATGTGGACAAAAATACCCTTTATACATTTTCCGAGAAAAAGTCCAATTCAACACTTGAACTTATTTTGACTTAGCTTCTAGTTTAACAATCCTACTCTAATGACCTGTAATAGTGACTTTATGGATCCAAATGAACAAAGCTTGAGCTTCTATACTCGGACTCAAAAGTTCACAAACCTTTTCCGAGTATTAGCTTAAGGTCAACTGACTCCACTAAAGAGCTGACACTGAGAATCTCTCGGTTCAAATGAATTTGTTTTCTCCTTAAAATTCAACTTAATTATATCGAGTGGATCCATTGAATGTTATCTATGTTTACCCTTCATGAATATCATCAACTAGTTGGGATTTATAAAATTACCATTTTACCCTTCTAGTTGTTATTTCCTCAACTCATTTGTTACTTGTGAATAAGTTAGAAACAATGTACTGACGAGGAGCTAACAAGTAACATTGTCTCATCCAAATAAAGTCGCTACTTAAATTTGGACACTGCGCAGTTCATTTATTCACAATCCAAGTAATAAAGCATGAGGTGATATATATTGCATCTCAGCAATCTGGTACATGAATTCCATATCTGTGAGAACTTCACAACGTTGGTTCATGACATCTTCATAACTTAATACCTCACGAATAGGCCTTGTCTAGATCACGCAATGGACCTAGAATTTGAATTTCTCAAATGAGAGTATTAATGCTATGAAATGACATGTCTCATATCAGGATTTAGGTAAGCATGATGCGATTCATACATAGTGACCTTGAGATAGAAGATGTTAAATGGTTTGTTCTTCTATTGTCTCTAAAGGTGCACGGGTCAATTCAGTATCTTCGAAAGATACACTGGAAGAACTATAGAGTTCCTAACTCTCTATGCCTCATAACCAGACACCCTAGATTCTTCCAATAATCATACTGGGATCAATAGTCCGTTGATCTTTAGATTGCGAATATATCGTTTTAGTCAAACCATGAAGAGTTTGTTCACGCAAACTACATTTGTCTCTTCATACATTGTTAGGTTTGATTAAGGACTATAAGACTATTGAATATTATAAATCTTCAATCAAACTAAAAAAGAATGAATGAAGGTTTCAACTTTTATTAATTTAATCCGCAAATTACAATAAGGACTTTACAAAGATTTATATATTACATCAATATATAAATAAACAATCTTTTTGTGGGCATCTCTGCCAACAAACTCCCACTTGACTCAAAGAAGATGAGAGTAGTCCTTCATGCCCAATTCGTCTCGATGTTGGTCGAAGACCTTGTTGGATAGGCCCTTGGTGAAAGGATCTGCTTAGATTTACCTCCACGTCTCCGCGTTGTACGATCTCTCTAATCAAATGGTATTTCCTCTCAATATGCTTAGAGCGCTTATGGCTTATGGGTTCCTTTTGAGTTAGCAACAGCCCCATTATTATCACAATAAATTGTCATGGGCTCGTTGACATTTGGAACAACTTCCAAATACTTAAGGAATTTTTTAAGCCATATAGCCTTTTTGGGTGCTTCACAAGTAGCCACATATTCTGCTTCCATGGTGGAGTCAGCAATACAAGATTGCTTGATACTCCTCCAAACAACAGATCCACCATTTAGGATGAACACAGATCCTGAAGTGGATTTCATGGAATCCTTATCCGCCTGAAAGTCGGAATCAGTATACCCCATCATAGTCAGGTCAGTACCTGAATATGTATTCATCAAGTTCCTAGCTCTCCGAAGATACTTAAGAACATGCTTAACAACAACCCAGTGCTCGGGTCCAGGATTTGATTGGAAACGGCTAACTACGCCAATTGCGAAACATATATCCGGTCTAGTGCACAACATAGCATACATGAGACTTCCTACGGCTGAAGCATAGGGAATTTTTTTTTTATGTCCTCAATCTCTTGTGCAGTCTTGGGAGATTGGTCCTTAGAGAGTGAGACTCCATTTCTAAAGGGGTTTTCACCCTTCTTGGAGTTCTGCATGGCAAAGCGATCCATCACCTTATCTATATAAGATGCTTGGGAGAGCGACAAGATCCGGTTCTTTTGATCTCAAAAGATCTGAATCCCCAGAATGTATGCAGCTTCCCCCCGATCCTTCATATCAAACTGCTTAGCTAACCAGATTTTAACTTCAGATAATTTACCTACATCATTGCCAATGAGTAATATATCATCGACATACAGTACCAGAAACACAACCTTGCCCTCGTGTATCAATTTATAGACACAAGGTTCATCTATTGACTGTTCAAAATCTAAGCCTTTTACAGTTTCATCGAATCTAATATTCCATGATCTAGATGCTTGCTTTAATCCATAAATGGATTTAAGCAATTCACAATCCTTGTGCTCTTGATCACTTTCCACGAAACCGTCTGGTTGAGCCATGAAAATGCGCTCGTCAAGATTGCCATTCAGAAAGGCAGTTTTGACATCCATCTGCCAGATCTCATAATCGAGAGCGGCAGCTATGGATAGAAGTATACGGATGGATTTAAGAATTGTGACTGGTGAGAAGGTTTCTTCATAATCGATACCTTCCTTTTGGGTATAACCCTTAGCCACTAGTCGCGCTTTGAACGTCTCAACGTTCCCATCCAGACCCCTTTTCTTCTTATAGATCCACTTACACCCTACAGGTTTAACCCCTTCAGGTAGGTCTACAAGTTTCCAGACTTTGTTGACATACATCGAATGCATCTCAACTTTCATGGCATCAAGCCAAAGGTTTGATTCAGAACCAGCCATTGCTTGGCTGTAGGAAACAGGGTCATCCATGTCAGCGACCGCTATGAGAGTATCGCCATAAAACATGTACCTGTCAGGCTTTTTAGAAACCCTCCCACTACGTCGAAGTACTACTTGACGAGGTTCTAAATTGTTAGGTTGCGTTTCAGTTGGGGTAAGAACATTTCTCACAAATGAGGTAGAAGCATCCTCACCCAACTTTCCTTCAAGCACAATTTTGCTTCTAGGTTTCATATTCTTCATATAGTCCTCCTCAAGGAAACGAGCATTAGTGCTGACAAATGTTTTGTCGTCCTCGGGACTATAGAATGTGAAACCTTTTGTTTTCTTTGGATATCCAACAAACACGCATAATTTTACTAGCCAACTTGCTAGTCTTTTGCCTTACCACATGTGCAGGGCAACCCCAAATTCTAATGTGGCTTAAACTAGTTTTACGCCCAGTCCATCGTTCATAAGGAGTACTAGGGACCATCTTAAACGGAACTTGGTTCAGAATATATGCGGCAGTTTCGAGGCCATATCCCCAAAAGGAATTAGGGAGTGATGACATTGATCTAACCATATCCATCAAAGTTCGATTCCTTCTCTCTGACACTTCGTTTTGTTGAGGTGTGCCTGGTGCTGTAAGCTGACAAGCGATACTTTCCTTCTTTAAGAAAGTCATCAAACTCTTCAGACAAGTACTCACCACCTCGATCAGATCGAAGGGTTTTGATCTGTTTTCCAGTTTGCTTTTCCACTAAAGCCCGAAAAACCTTAAATATATTAAAGGTTTCGGATTTGTGTTTGAGCAAATAGACAAATCCATATCTTGAGTAATCATCGGTAAAGGTAACGAAGTATTCGTATCCTCCCCGTGCCTGAATTCTGAGCGGACCACATACATCAAAATGTATTAGTTCCAGCAGCTCAGTGGCTCTTCGACCTTTATCAGAGAAAGGTCGTTTGGTCACTTTTCCTTCTATACAGGATTCACAAGTCGGTAGTGAGCCTATTGCAGAGGCTTTGAGTGGACCATCCCTCACAAGTCTCTTAATCTTATCTAGACTTATATGACCAAGTCTTAAGTGCCAGAATTGTGTTGATTTTATTAGATCAGAGGATTCATTAAGTTTGATCCTCTTGGGTTCCCTAATTAGATCATTATCTATTTCAGTGTCTAATAACATAGGTTGTGTAGGATAAAGATAGTATAAACCATTCTTTAAACATGCATCAGTGACAAATGAATTGGAAGAAGTAATACGAATTCCATTATCAATAAACTTTAAATAATAATTCTGCTCAACAATTTAAGCTACAGATATTAAGTTTTTCCTAAAGGAAGGAAAATAATACACATTATTCAAATTTAAAGTATTGTCTTCGAAAGACAGTGTCACGGATCCCACAGCCTTAGCAGACACCAAGCTCCCATCACCCCACTTGAAGCAGAAGTCGCCATCCTCTAAGCTTTTGCTTTTCCTGAACCCATTCAAGGAAAATAAAAATATGGTTAGTAGCAGCGGAGTCAATAATCCATGATGATAGGTAGGACAGTTCCGACGCCAGTGTACCTTCTTCTTGGCAGGTAGGACAGTTCCTACGCCAGTGTACCTTCTTCTTGGCAGTCCGGGCACCTTCTTCTTCTGAACCCTTCTATGGTTCTTCTTCTTGGCTCTATGAGATCTCTTCTTAGATCCATAGGTGGAGGCTTTGTGCTCAATAGTATGAGCCTCTCCAGTAGCCCTCTTTTTTTTAAGAGTCCCTCAGCGGTGTGAAGCTCATTCATTAGCTCGGTAACAGTGTACCCTAGCTTATTCATGGAGTAGTTCAGCTTGAAAGTATCAAAATATTCAGGGAGAGTTTCCAAGATCATATCTATCTTGGTATCTCCATCAATCTCTAATCCAAGGATTTTCATCTCATTAAGATAACTTATGATCAGCATCCTATGTTCTCTAACGAGAGTCCCTACTTTCATACGACAGTTCATAAACTGTCGTACCGCTTGTTGCCTAGCCCGACGCCCTTGCCCTCCAAACATCTCTTGAAGATTGAAGAGAATATCACTGGCTTACTCAAAATCACGATGTTGTTGCTGCAACACATTGTTCATCGATGCTAAAATATAGCATCTCGCAATTTCATCGGATCTGAGCCAGGCTGTGAGGGCGTCCTTGTCCTCTTGAGTTGAATCATCATTCGTTTCAAGAGGACATGGGGTGGTGAGTACCCATTTGTGCTATTCCACTGTAAGGACGATGTCTAGGTTACGTTTCCAATCTACGTAGTTATCACCTTCCAGTTTATTCGAGGAAAGGATAGTAGAGAGGGAGTTTAGAGACATATTGCTGAAAGTTGAAACAATTTATGATTAGTCTTTTGTTTAGGATTTTACATTTAATATTGAACATAATAAATCCAAAGGTGTTATGAACAAAATGAAAATTTACTCCTTAGAGGGAAGGCCGCAAAGAGTCGTCTTTCATAATTAAATGACACATCATTAATCCATAGTCATGATGTCAATACCTCAATGATTTTACTAGCCACCTTATAAAGAAGTTTGATCATTCAAATCTTTTTGCAGGGCCTCGATGGAGGATTACTAGAGATTTAATCTTAGTGTGTAATCAACCACTTAGTTCAATAAGATCTACTTTGAAAACAATCCACCGGGAGGAGGCCTTGTATCATCATTTCACTTTTGAACGTAGCTCTACAAACAACCTTAAGGGCAATGCGTCTTTGAATACTCTCATTAAAGAGAGGGTCACGAACGTGACTCTTAGTCTGGCGACATATGCACTTAACATTAGTGTTGGGGATCGTGGGTTGCAAACAATAAGTACAACCCTCCCACTTAGTTTTTAAAATAGGCACATCATCTCTTGTACGTTTGGAAACACGTTTCCATGAGTAAATAGAGATAGAGTGGAGCACTAGAAAAAAGAATCCTAAAATCGATATTTATGAGGGGAGAGCAGTGTTAATGCACTAAGGCACCAGGAACATACTCGGATCTTTTTGTCTATTAATTTATTTTTCCTAAGGAAAGTATGTAAGATTAATAAATCTCACTTTTGCACTTGAAAGTTTTTGAGATTCAAAATCTCCTCAAACTAATTTCTTCCTCTTCATGACATCTTCATTCAAGGAATCTTCATGGTGGTTGAGTGCGCGAACGTCGGAAAGCTACGGTTGCATCAAGAAGAGGGGAAGAAGCTAGGGGTCAAAAATTCGTATTCAAAATCCTAGATTCGCGGACTGCCGTACACCTCGGATTTAAAAGGTCATAAATGACACATCTGGTATCCGATTGAGATGAAACCAATTGCATTGGATAGCTAACTTCCGTATCTTTAATTTGGTACAAGAACTACTAATTTTTAAGTTCTTAGCAAAGAGTTATTCCGTTTTACCGAGCCATAACAATTTGTCCACAAATTGAAAAACAATTAAAAGGTATGTCAGATTTAGGCGTAAAGAGAAAGAGGTTTATTCAAACATTTTATTTGTATGTTTTGATTTCAATTGTGTGCTTTACTAACGTGTTAGTAATTTACACAAAATAAAAGAAACAATATTTTATTAAATATTCAATAGCTAATTTAAACTAGAAGTGCAAACAACTAGTTTAAACTATGTACACAAATTTTCAAACTTGTCAAAATAGCAAACTATGTACACAAATAATCTCTTCAGTAGTCACAACCCAGCAGTCCCTTCATACTCACAATCCTCCCACCGCCCATCGGTACGGTTTTTTAATTTTGTTTTTGTTCTAACTGATTAAGAATGTGTGAAGAATTAATATTTTAAAAATATTTTTTAGTTTCGGTCGTTTTCAGATTTTGGTCGCAGCCCCTATCCACGCTCGTAGCTGTTGTCTTCGATCTAAACCTCGTCCAACTTGTTTCAGCCCGACCCTACACAAGGTAATTAATTTTTATGTTAAGTTTAATTAGTTTTATTTAAAATGTGTTTAATATATTGACTTTGTGACATGTTTTTAGGTACTTAACTGAAATAGTAAAATATTTTTAGTTAATTGAAATAGATTAGTCTTTTAAAATTTGTAAATATGTTCGAGTGAAATGAATATTTTGGTTAATAATTATATGATTATGTTTAGTAAATTAGTTGAAAACTTTTAGTTTATTAAATTTTTTAAATATGTTTAGTTAATTGAACTTGTGTAAAATGTTTAGTTTAGTTAGGCATTGAAATCATTAAATATGTTTAGTAAATTGAGATTATTGAAAATGTTTAGTTTATTAATTTTTTTAAATATGTTTAGATTATTTAAATTGATAAATATGTTTAGTTTGGAAATTGTATGAATATCTTTTGTAAATTAGTTTACAGTATTGAAAATATTTAGTGTATTAAGATTTGTAAATATGTTTACTTAATTGAAATTGTGTAACATGTTTAGCTTCTTAGTTAATTTAGTTGTATCACATTGCAGGTTTGGTTATTCATATTATACGGAAAACTCTGTCAAAATTTTGTTAATATTTTTAAAATCATCTTGTGTTCTCTCAAATTCACATAAACAAAAACAATTAAGTTCAATATTTGCTATCTTTTAAAAATAAAACTCCAACGTTTAATAAATATACATAACTCTAATAATCCTCTTTTCGTTCAGCGAAATGACGATCCAAGTATGGATTGGATTACAAGAATGAACGGCTGACCTTAGAATATATGTCCAACGTTAGAGAATTTATTGGAGTGGCAAGAATGTTTCCAAAAATAAATAATCAATATCAATGTCCTTGCAAATCTTGCAACAACATGGTATGGCATGACATTGGCAACTTAAGTCATCATCTCTTCGACAAAGGTTTTACTCCGGAGTACATTGAATGATATTTTCACGGCGAGTGTCAACGTTCTGTTTTGCAAAATGTAGTACAAGTACCTTAACCTTATCAGCGAGGAGTCGGAAGATTGAATCATGCGGTGAAGGATATCATGGACCACGACGATTTCGACGACTTTTGTGATACGACCCCGAGAGAAGTGTGTGCAGATGCGCAAGTAGAAGATTTGTTCTCAGAGTTGAAGGCGGAATTGTACCCTGGATGAAAAGATTTTTTTATGTGTTTGTCGTTCTTGGTCTCGTTGATGCACATCAAAGTGAAGAACCATTGGACGAACAAGTCTTTTACCAAACTATTACCGCTTTTGAGGAAGTCACATCTCGTGGGTAATCGTATTCCGGAAATACATTATGAAGCAAAAGCAAAACTTAAGCGTTATGGAATGGGGTACGAGATGATCAAGTTTGCACTAATGATTGCGTCCTATTTCAAAAAGAGCTCGAGAATGCTGAAGTTTGCCAGATTTGCAATGAGAGCAGATCGAGACAAGGATCGATTCCTTTTTATGCTCATCGTCGAAATCACGTAAGTTAGTCTTTCGAAGCATTTAATCTTAAAAAGTTTAAATTGTAACTCTGTAGTAATATGCAGATGAGAGATGACGGGACTTTAGGCTCCACCTCAAACACATGCAGCGTCTCCACACAGACGATAAGGGAACATTCACGACGGACTGGGCAAAGAACACGTTTGTTAGTCGTAAATACTTGTATAGTAATTATTAAATTATAATAACACTTATTGTATTTTTCAAAAGGCCCAAATAGTAACCCGCGTCGACGATCTTCATAAAGAGGGCGAGGAAAAAGACATTCCATTTACTCAAGACGACTTAGAGGGACTCACAATGCGCAAAACTATTGGCAAGCGACGTTATTGAGAGACTGGGATAGGTCTTTCGATCTCGGTAAATTCTCTACATATTGCTAGAGCACGTGACGAGGGTCATCTAGTTCATCATCCCATAAAAAACAAGAGTCAGAGGCCAAATTGGAGATGAGACGTCAAATGGAGAAGATGCAACGCCAACTCAACGTATGAACACAAATCTGACTCCGAGCCAAATTCCGACTCCAAGCCAACCGTCTCCCACACAAGAGCAACAGTTCATGCCCCGCCAACTTCAAAACATGACGATCAGACGTCGTGTTCCGTAGAGTTTCAAAGAGACCGTTCGAGCGGAGAAGGGACAAGAGGAGGAAGAACCAAAGGCGGAAGAAGATCGTCGACAATGGAGAAGTGGTTTAAGTCTAGAAAGAAGAAGTGCTGCTTTTACTTTTGTATGTTACATTGAGTTTAAACGTTAGTTATGTTTATGTTTAATGTTTACTTTTTCGTACTTTAAAACACTTTAAATTATGTTAAAATTAAACGTATGTTTTAATTTTATTTTATTTATGTCGATTTATGATTTATTTAATTTTATTTTTAATTTTATTTTTTATATGTCCATTTATTTAATTTAATTTTTTAAAAAATTATTTAACCATTGGATGCGACATTGGTCGAGAAACCAATTTTTTGCACTGATTTGTTTTACGCGGGTACACGTTTAGATACGACTAGTTGAAATGGATACTTTTGGTGCGCATAACTTTGGATACGACAGTGTAGCATCCGAATGTCGTTTATCGCCAATTTTTACGTTTTGTTTTTGTTGAATTTAGATGCGAGGAGTCGCATCAAAATTGTCATGTCTGATGGTGGAGACTATTGGATGCGACAAGTCGCATCCAATACTTTTAGCTACTACATTTCGGATGCGACATTGTTGCATCCGAAGTCGCATCCAAAGGTGCGTTTAGATGCGACTTTTGGCAGTCGTATGCGACAAAATGTCGCATATAAAGGCTATTTTTGTACTAATGCCCCTTGTGAGTTTGGCCGAGAGAGAGCAAGAGAGAAAGATCTAGAAAACTGTTTTTTTATTCTTGATTTGATCTTTTTGAGTGATTCACTTCTCCCGTTGTTCAATTGAATAGTCCACCCTCTTAATCTCCCATAAACTTTGAGAGTATTATCATTGAATCCATCATGGTGTTTGTGTGACGTAATTAATTGTACAGGATCAGCCAATTCGCGAGCGAGATGAGCTAGGCGAGACAAGGCGCAAACCGGCCAGCTATCCAGCGAGGCACAACTGGCTAGTCAACCAGCGAGGCACAACCAGCCTGCCCCGTGCGTCCAGCCAACACCCATCCAGGTGCATCCGTCCAATCCCGCAAGTCCAGCCCTGCTCCTGCGCCTCGACAAGCCTGCTCCCTGAACATCCGGCGAGCCTATTTTTTGTGCCTCCTTCCAGCCATCTCCTAGGCACCCGATCAGCTAATCTAGGCGTATCTGGTGAAAGGCATAGGCGATGTTTAGCTCTATTCCGAAGTGCACTCGATGAGGTATTCCAGCGTTAGCGAGACACGCACGAGATTGTTTACAATCTCACATGTAAGTCTCCTAACAAATTGGATCTGCAATTTATAAATCGTTTATAGGTTGCTAGTGTTTTATTCAATTTTTTTCACAACATGCTTATAATAAAATTTATTGACATATTAGTGATTTTTAATGCCTTGGTCAATTGAATATGATTAAAATGTGTTTTTAACATATTAGGCTCAATTGTGTATTTCCGCCATATTTAGATATGTCACCCAATTTATTACGTTAATCGTTAACTAATTTCCAACATGCTCATCCCTAATTATATTAAAAGTTAATTGCAGCCCACCACTTCAGGGTAGTACATTATACACCAACGGCCGGCCCAACACTTCTCCAGTTTAGCGCGGGAGACTTGGTTAATCTCTAACAAACCCTCCAGCTCAGCACAGAACACTCGATTATGATCTAACAAGCTTCCAGCTCAGCATGGAAGACTCGGTCAAGATCTGACCGCGGAAGACTTGGTCAAGATCTTATCAACTATCCAGTGAAGCACGGAAGAACGACTCCACAATCAACCTATTCTTCATCATCTTATCACGTCATCGCACATGTGGCACCGCGGAAATGGTCCAAGCGCACCACGTATAAGTCAAACCAACAGACAAAATGCATTCACTCCTCCTATGAATAGAAGAAGATTAGGAGTTTTTTAGCACGTCACATTTTTTCACCGAGCTCACAATTTTATATACTCAATAGGGCGCAAAATAATTGTTCTTGATTCAATATATTCCTCGCATTTCTGATCCCATCAATAAAATTCTATTTTTTTTATTGTTATTTCTCGTTATTATTACAACTAATTTTAATCTATAGTCTTGTGATTGTTGTGGAAATCAAATCCGACATCAACAACGATCTTGAAATTTTTTGTCGATTTGATTGTGACGTTGAATCGTACAAGTACACATTGAAAGCTCTCAAAGAGAACGTAAAAGCTAAATAAGAAGCGCAATAAAGAAATAAGTATAAGAAGTATACATTCTTATAATTTCTACGTACTTATTATATTATCTTTATGTTATATATATATATATCAATGTCAACTACTAGTTGGTAAATCGGTTAATCATCACTCTATTGGTCATTAGAGCTGATCTATGGGTCAATAGAGTAATACAAATTATACATGTTGCATAAAAATGCAATTTTTTATAAATATTGATATATGAGATGATACGTGCAAATGCAAAGAAACACACTAAAAGTGATATGAATAAGCTGACATCTCTGACGCAGCGCCGCTCCATCTCTGACGTCTCCGACGCAGCTCCATTTCATCTCCGACGAGGTTAGGCTCTTACTGTTATCTACAATGTGTCTACAAATTTGTAACAGAGTCTACAATGTCGTCTACAAAACTGTAACAGAGTCTACAATGTCGTCTACAAAATTGTACAGAGCCTATTGCGTCTACGGAGAGAGAGAGAGAGAGAGAGAGAGAGAGAGAGAGAGAGAGAGAGAGAGAGAGAGAGAGAGAGAGAGAGCGAGAGTTCGAAAATGAAGGAGAGAGAGAGCCGGTTGCAAGAAGTAAAAAGAATAGGAAAGAAAGAGGATTAAAATATGTTAGGGGTATTTGGTCTTTTTCACTGGCATTTTGGGAAAAAAATTATTTTTAGAGGATTTTGGGAAATTGACTTATTAAATGTGGCAAATTGGGCAATTTCTCTTATATTTTTAACAATTATACCATGTTTATATTGATTGTAATTTACATGTTTGTAAAATTATATTATGTTTGAATTGATTTGTAAGTTACACATGTGTAAAATTATATGATGTTAAAAAAATATAATTTTATCATATTAAATATTTAAAATACCACAAATACTTTTATAATATTGATACCGAAAGAAAATAACATTAATATAAAATTCGAAATAAAACATTATAATACTTGGACAATTTGTTTAAAATTAATATTAAAATTAGTTTGTGTGTATTTATATATTAATTTATTTTATAGAGCGATAATTTGCTCAAATAAGTGATATAATTGAAAGATAGTAAGTAAATATAGGGGTATAAAAATAAATAAGAGAAGTTGAATATAAAATTAATATATCAATTTGGTGTAAAAAATGGATTGGGATAGAGATGAGACCATCTACATCCCTACTGCAAAACCACAAAATGCAGTAGGGATTTACTTCATCCCAACACCATAACCTATTCCATTTTGGAGTTTGCTACAGTGTCACGCTATATTTGACGTGACACTGTTCACCACTGCATTATTTTTTTATTAGTCCTTTTAAACTTATTTTTTAAAACTATTGATTATATTTTTAACATTTATACCGTGTTTATATTGATTTGTAATTTACATATTTGTAAAATTATATTATATATTATGTTTCCATTAATTTGTAATTTACACATTTGTAAAATTATATGATGTTTTAAAAAGTATAATTTATCATATCAAATATTTAAAGGGATAATAAGTAATATAGCCATTTCAAACTTAAGAATTGCTAAATAGCTAGACTTCTGAAAAAATTGGTTTATAGCCAAAAACAAAAATAAACCGCTCATGATGACTAAATTACCTCTTCTTTTTTTTTGCGTTTATTTCATTTGAATTTCAAACAGAATTTAGTATAGCAGTTAATTAATTATTTGAATTTCAAACAAACTGCCGTTTATATTATTTATTTAAAATTTTGACTACCCTTAATAAGATAAATCGTTATTAAATTTGATTGCGATAATACCGGAGTCTTCTGTTTATTTTTTTAATTTTTAGGATCTCTATATCTGGTATGTTGCGTTTATTTTGGTTTATATGACGTTAAGCAGTTACTAACAACATAAAAATTAATTAAAATTAACGCAAATAAACAAAGCAAAAAATTTGAAACAACGTCAACAAAAAGTTGATATAACCGCTTCAAATATAGCAGAGTAAAAATAAATTAAAAACAGAAAAGAAATTAAAGAAACGGATATGTTGTTTTTAACACCAAAAAATTATGTTTTATTAATTAAACTGTAAAGACACTATTGGAAGTAAAAAAATATAAAAAAGCCACGTCAAACATTTTGGCTATATCCTTAAAATTGCAAAAAGTATTGCTATAAACCAATTACATTGTTTACAAGTGCTATTTAGTCCAATTTTTTATATTTAAAATACCACAAATACTTTTATAATATTGATACCGAAAGAAAATAACATTAATATAAAATCAAAATAAAACATTATAATACTGGGACAATTTGTTTAAAATAAATATTAAGATTAGTTTGTGTGTATTTATATATTAAATTATTTTATGTAGCGATAATTTTTTTAAATAAGTGATATAATTGAAAGATAGTAAGTAAATATAAGGGTATAAAAATAAATAAGAGAAATTGAATATAAAATTAATATATCAATTTGGTGTAAAAAATGGATTGGAGGTGGAGATGATGTAGTGTTTGATATGACATTTACTGCAAAATGGAGTAGAAAATGGTGTAATGAGTTGGAGATGGTCTGATGTAGTGTTTGATGTGACATTTACTACAAAATAAAGTAAAAAATGGTGTAATAAATTGGAGATGATCTAATACGAAAAAATACAAGTTATTGTCACTACATTTGCGAAGAAAATAAACACATTTTTTCTCCTCTACACATTTTTGTTGACGTCGATCGAGCTTCTCCTCCATTTAATATATATATATATATATATATATATAATATGTCTTAAATTTGTTGCATTTTGAACATTTATATTTTGCATTTTGAACATTTATTATTTTGCATCTTCTACAACCGTCATTTTGTGGATTTGTATACAGTATAATAAAAATTAAAACTATTAAGATTTTTGAGATGAATAATAAATACTTGTTGTCAATGTGTTGTTTAAACATTCTTCTACAATTAATTTCTAGTCTCTTTATGATTTCTACACGTAGGGAAATTCTACGATTTATTTCATCGCGATCCATCAAAAAATTTAATACATCATTGTCATTTTATATGTAAATATGTCATTTTACATATTTTATATGTAAATATGATGTAACGCTTTCCATGAAATTGACATAAAACTTAGCTTCAAGGCTAGCTCAATTTTATCCACTTTTATTTCCCGACACAAATTTTTATTTAAGTTTTTTATTTATTTAATCTTGATATTGATAACGATGACAATAGGCTGATCGTTGATTTCTCTAATTCATTAATGCAATCTGTTTTCTTCTTTTCACTTTCCATTAAAATAAACCGCAACTGTAGTTTTTGCCATTATCTACAATATAACAATTACAAACTAGAATACTAATGATAAGTTTAATGCATAAACCTTATTTATTGCCCTATACTTAATATTTATATTGCGTTCATTGTTATATTCTAACGATCTACTACTCTATTGCTCTACTGCAAGCTACTCAATAGGATTATAGTTATACGTTCATCTTCAACACATGTAAACAACTCTACCAATCTATCATTTTACTGCAAATTACTCAGTACCAGTAAATTTATACATTCATCTTCAACATTAAAAAATAAACTCGAGAAATCGTACCTTGAATTTATGATATGAGTGTTTTTTTCAAATATAAAAAGTTATCAATCTAACACAACAAAAGAAGTATTAAACACTCAAAATATAAAAATTCAAAAAGTATTTATGTTATATAAAAAACATAATTTCATTCCTCGGATTGAGTTGAGATTGTCAAGATCGTCGGCTTGACTCTATTGTCGCCGCCATCACCTTTGCCATCATCACGGCCACCGTTGTTCTCACCGTAGTCGAAAGGTTTCCGGCTAAGATGATGGAGAGAGAAAGAATGTTTTCCTGTTTTCCTTTAATAAAATAAAGTGAAAAAAAAGAAGAGGATATATTGGAGAAGTTGAAAATACAAAAGTACTCAACTATAATTAGAAATTTTAAGTGTATGCAAAATTTACTTTCGAGATTTAAGTGTAGACAACTAAATCACCCCTTTTATAGGTTAGCGAGATATGCAATTATTTTAGGCCCCTAAAATTCATTGGAAAAAACAGGAATCATTTACATTTTAAGGCCCACGCAATTATTAAAGACACTAGAGCATTGGTTGGTGTATTTTTAATAATAGATACGAATTACTACAGAATTTACATATTCCTCTCCAAATTCATTTCTGTAAGACAAATTACGATTCATAATTTTATTTATTTATATTTTATTTTCATAATCACTAATTTGTTTTCCTCTCAACGTAAGTGATAAATTGAGAAATTTAGAGACAAGTACATTAAGTTTAAGATGAAGAAAGCAAAAAATAATAAAACAATCATCCATTTACTTAAAGGGAAAGTTTTATCTTTCGAAGTTGTTTATTTTAGGTCTTAGTAGTTTAGATTACTGACTTTGATTAATTGGTTTGTAGATATATTGTGTGATTAAAGAACATAAAAAATTATATTTTATCAAAACTATGTTTCTGATTTTGAAAATTTTAACAAAACAAAATATATTATGAATTGGTTAACTCTCGAAAAATAACTCTTACAAAATTATAAAGAAAAATGATTTAGCAATTAATGAAAAAGTGCATGATTATAAAAATGGTAAAACGGTTTTAGAAGAATTTAGAGATAAAACGGTCAATGAAAAAAACAACAGTGATGGTAATGAAAAAATGCATGATTACTAATGAACCTAAATTTAAAAGAAGTTAACAATCAACTGAATGGCTACTCTATAAATATTCAATTTCTATAAGTATTTATTTTCTAAACTTTTTGTTTGTATGTCACTTTATATTGTTAGGTATTTGGATTAAAAAAGTGGACAAATTAAAGATGCTTGCTCACAAAAATCTTGACAAAAGCTTTCTCATTTTTTTAATTTAATAAAAAAAAATCTTATAAGTAGATGAAAAAAAATTGATATTATCATTTTTGTATTTTATCTGGTAAGGTCTATTTTTATATTGCGCTTAATGTCTCGAGAATTATTAGATCGATTTGGATTCAATGCATTTATTCTCCATATGAGCCTTTTAACTTCTCTTTTAGTTCGTGGTCGACATTTATAGTATGACTTCAATGTATTGAGATCCATATATACTCTTTTTTGTGTCACCGGATAACCTAAATTTTTTCTCGACATTACCTAAAAAGTACAGTTGGTGGAATTAAATTTCATATTATATTCACTCAACATCCTGAAGTATCTCCGAAAACATCTTGTTTATCGCGTTTGTATATTTGTAATTGCTATTTTTGTGGCTTGATCTTGAATGATTCTTCTAAATCACTTGCGAGAGGCTTTCAGATAATAAAATTTTAAAATAAGCATGTCATGTAAAAATTAATAAAATTTTAGTTAGATTCAGATATCTTATATTTACTAATTATCCAAAAAAGAATTATAAAGAAAAGGTACAAAAGTTATTAGAACAGGATAGTTTAAGAGGTTTAATGTTAGTTTAGGAAGAAAAGAAAATCAGTATCGAACGCTATAAAAACTCCTACGAGGTCTCAAGTCCCAACAAACTTGAAGATTGAAATTTGAACGCTAAAATGGAAATTTGCCCTTTCCTAATCCCGCCAAATAATGTAAAATAACATCATAATGCCTTTCGAAATCAGACCTCACACACCAAATTATTCTCTAACCTAAAACCCCTTCCCAAGAAAAAAGTGGGATACAAAGATATCGAATACCATAAATCAAAAGTGTTGATTCAACAATAAGATCGAGCGAAAAAGTGAAAAGCAATATCAATGATCGCTCCAAAGACAAACCCCACCATGCAAATCCAGAAAGAAGAAGAAGAAGCGTTGAGCGTGGATAAACTTCAACGACAGTTCTTGACTCTTCAACAAGACTGGGAAACTCTCAAATCTAATAGCTCCCGAGAAACGTCTCAGGAGTCAATAGTGTCATGCTTGAGCTCGTCGTCGGCGACGAACTGTGACGGAAAGCAATCGAGCTTCATGCTCAAGACCCTGATTCTCGTCGACCAAAGCTCTCCGAGACACCTGATTTCTTCTCTTCAGTCCGACTCCGACGTAATCGAACCTCCCCGATCGTCGATAATGTCGGCCGATTCGGAAGCCAGAGCTGTCGTGAGAGGCCGGAGAGAGGCCATTAAGACCGGCTCTTTGAAGGGTCGAAGAAGGCTTTTCGAGGGTTTCGGAGACGATCAAGAAGCTCATGATGTGAGATCCGTTGTGTCGTTTGACGAGTCTAGTGGAGAAAACGACGAGTCTTTGGGCCCAGGAGAGATCGACGATGCGTCGGCTGTTTGTGTTCAAGAACATTCTCGTGCGTCGGAGAGGGTTGAACAGCGTGAGAAAGTTCTGAAGGAGACACAGAAAACGACAAGAATTGATGCAATGTACGATAACAAGGGTCTTAATCTCTGGTTTGTTATAGTCGTCGTTTTTTGTGCTCTCTCGGCGATCTTCTTTCTTGCAAGTTTTGCTGTGTTTAACATTCGGGAAACCAATGTGATTTTGATACCAACATGATTTCCATATTTCTTACTTGTGATTTCTTAATTCGAATAAAATATTTTTTTTATCTTTCTGATGGGTGAATTATATTCTTAGATCGTACATTCCTTGTAATTAAGAGAGTAAATTCAGGTTAAATGATAATTAAGAAACTAAAATATCATAAATTGACAAACATCACTAGGAATTAGTATAGATGGAATAGAGCTTAAATTCGGATCCTCGGTGGAATAATAGAACAAATTATTGAAGATTTTTAATTGACATATTTTACTTTTTCGATTACAAAAGCGGATCAAAAACATTTTTTTAGCTTGAATTTATATTCGAAGTAATTTTGTTAAACAGAATCGGGATACTCCATATGGAATATTTGTTAATTATGAGTTCCCATTTTTAGTTTGACTAATTATATTCGTTTCCGCAAAAATTTACTTATAAATATTATGTTAGTTTCTAGGGAAAATTACAAAGACAATACCACTTTGTAAGTGTAATAATTAAAAAATAGTTGCCATTTCAAATCCTTCAAAAAATAGCTGTTTTCAAACTGAAAATGATAATTCGTTTTCTAATTTAATTATAAATAATAAATAAATCTAACCCAAAATCTTCAATTCGTGTAATGGGATCGAAATTCGCTTTAATTGTTTGAAAATTTAGTTACTCGTGATAAAATATGCGGAAAAAAACTAATATAATTCATGATAGAGAATAAAGAGAAGAAAGAACGGGAAAAAAGACGAAAATTGATGGCTCAAATTTTAGTTTGATGAATTAATCCTCCGAGTCAAGTCTCTTGTATCTCTCATTGTCTTCCTGGTGCTCCAATATTGTCAAAATCGTAAGACTGGTGTGATAAGTCAAATTCTCGAAGTCCCCTTTTTAATTTCATTAGGCTGGGCTTTTAATTGAGCTTTATGGTCTTATAACGGGCTTGTACCGCGATCTGTTTCCTGTATTTAGGTACAATCACTATTTTCCTCATCTTTATTGCGTAGATCCGTTTCCTTCCAAAAAAATGATACTTTAGTTTCAAATTTGCACGAAATCACCTAAACACATGTCCATTGTTTTAGCTAAGTTCCTCCATCATATGTGAGGATTTTTATGATATTTCATGGCACTGACCACGCAGATTAAGTACCAGGTCCCTGAATCTTGATGCGGCATAATATACATTTTATGTTGGTTCATCTATTATACGAAGTACCAGGTCCTTTTCAAACAAAATTACTTTAAACAATCATATATTATCTATCATCATAACAAAGTTAAAAAAATGTATATTTTTTGTTAGGATAAGTTATAAATTAATATTTGTATTTGTAAAAATGATTTTTTGGCTAACACGTTGATATATGTCTCAGTATGTTGAGTGTATTCATGAAGTGACTAAAAGAGTTTCACATTGATTAAAAATGTGTGTTGAGATCAAAGATTAAATTATCGATACCGACATCGAGGTTATGATTTTTAGAGACAACCGCAAATATACGAGTATACCGATGAGTTGGGTATTCTATAAAAAAATTTACCGACTACCGATTATACCGACAAATTATCGAAAATATATAGACAGTTATCATATAACACATATATTTCTATAATCCAAAATATACATTTATTCATCATCTAAATTTCTAAATTAAAATTCAATATCAAAATTCACAATTCCATATTTTATAATCACAATCTTATATTCAAATTAAATATCAAAATTCACAATTCCATATTTCATAATCATAATATTATATTCTAAATTCAAATTAAATATCAAAATTCACAATTCCATATTTCATAATCATAATCTTATATTCTAAATTCAAATTTGATATCAAAATTAACAATTATATATTTTAAAATCACAACCTTATATAAAATTCAATATCCAAATTCACAATTATATAATCACTTTCACAAATTTATTCTATAAATTCAAAATAAAAAATCACAATTCCATAATTCATAATTAAATTCACAACTTTATATTATAAATCCAAAATCATTTATCAATTAATAATCCTATATACAAAATAAAAAGTCACAATTCAATCCATAATCAAATTCTAATCCACATACATTATCAAATTCATAACGGAAAATATGTGTCATAGTAGGGGTATAATCTGTTTCTATGTGTGATGAAATTTTATTACGGAATATATATGTCAAATGACAAAGAAACCCTTGATAATACTTTGGTCAATTGCGGTATGTTGCGGTCGATTGCTTTATCTTGCAGAATTTAATATTAACTGCAGTATGTTGCGGTCAAATTTTGTAAAGGGCTATTTTGTCTTTTGTCGCATATATTTCGTAATAAAACTTCAGCACACATAGAAACAGAATATACCCCTACTATGGCACATATTTTTCGAAATTCCCCATACATAATCAAATTCACAACTGTATATTATAAATTCAAAATCAATTATCAATTAAGATTGTTATATTCAAAATAAAAAATTATAATTCCATAATCCATAATCAAATTTTATCGACAATGCATAATCATATTCTCAACTTTATATTATAAATTTAAAATCAATTATCAATTAAGGATCTAATATTCAAAATCAAAAATCACAATTTCATAATCAAATTCTAATCCATAATCAAAATTATAAACAATGTTTTAAGTTTAAAACCACTATCGCGGGTAAGTATAAAAAAAGCATTGTGATGATCGGTAAAATGAAAAAAAATGGCGATAATTTGGATTTTATAACTACTCAAATTAGATCGATAAAAATCGGTAAATTGATAATATTTTGGACCGGCATTATAAAACTTGAACGACAACTATCGTTTTTTTACCAAGAATTTGATTTTTGTGGTAATTTGGCAGTAACTGTCGATATTTTAAACCTTGGTTGGAATAGTGTTTATAAAAGATTATGCCCCTTAAAGTGACATTTAAGTACAACAGAGGAGAGTATGAGTGTGTTAACTCTACCTCTCGCGCACACACGCGTGCCGTCGTCGTGCCGAATCAGGCCATGTCCGAGTTTGAGTCTTAGATCTTGGCAATTTGGGCTCTTTTGGGACCTTTGAGCTGAACTTGGACTTGTTTAGGATAAATATTTTTTTAGGATTATAAATCTCACTTCTAAACGTTTTAATTATACAAATAACGTGTAGTTATTTTGGGAGTTAAATTGTAATTTGGTAACCGGTTACACACCAACCAACAATTGTGTATACGTGGCCAACGAAGTTAATTGCATTAACGACCAAGATGGAACATTGTCGGAGTTAAGAGGCATTAACGCCCATATTAAAACGTTGACAGAGTAAAGAGCATTGACGCCCATAATAGCCGAGTTGATGAGTGGTCCGTAACCACTTGAAGTCTCACATATAAAAAGAGGCATGCACCTCTCATTCAAACACACCCGAAAAACACAAAAGCAAAGCATTCCTCTCTCTTTTCCCGATTTTTTTTTTGTAGTATGATGATAATCAGACGCTTGTTCTAGTTCGATGAAGTTAAGTCGAATGGTGCTAAAGTTGCATTGTCGTTGTTGTATCATGTGAGTCTATCACTCATCTTATTCCACATTTATAAAGGAATAGCTTTAAAAATCGCACAACGGGACTCGACCAACCTACTTCGTTGTTTCCTTACTTTTACATCATGTTTATGTTAAACTTATTTCCTTACATTTTTTTTTTTCATTATTAATTATAATATTACTAATTTTAGTATTCATATGCTTTAATTAAATGGTAATATAAAAAGCGATAAAAATGATTTTGTGGGTGCGATCTTGTGCAATACATGAAATCTTGCGCGCGGTTGGGAAAATATGTGAATGTGAGTAAGATAGAGAAATTTGCTATCAATAATATGTTTTTGATGTTTGATAAAGAGAAAAGAAGGCCAAAATCACTCTTTAGTAGTTGTAATTTCTCTGTTGTAAATTGCAACTAATATGCATCATAAAAATCCAGTTTTTGTAGCACTTTGGGATTATATTATGCACCGTGAATTTCTGGTCCTGGGCTAATATATATTTATATATATAAGCAAGATAGGTGACAAAAGTAGAGAAAGTATAAAGAAATATGTGAGAGATACTTT
Source organism: Urtica urens (assembly GCA_958296335.1). Lineage (NCBI taxonomy): Eukaryota > Viridiplantae > Streptophyta > Magnoliopsida > Rosales > Urticaceae > Urtica > Urtica urens. Next base: position 20,370,150 of record OY282523.1, on the reverse strand, counting down.
TCTTCCATAGCGTTGTGTTTCACTTGAGAACAAATAAATTCTATTTATGACCATTAAAGACATGGTTAATTTTTGAGGAGAAAAAAGAAAAGGATAACTCCTGAAGTGAAATACTTGTCTCTACGGACGTGTTGCATTCCACATATTCAAAACACTCGGGGTGTTCATTACAAAAATTTATGTGTTTAAAACACGGGATAAAACCCAATGTAAGAGAAAAAAGAGTATAATCACGTATAATTTCATCTCATGTTCATATTTTTTTAAGACAAGCTTTTATTTGCTTGCGGTAAAAATTGAACACACGACCTCCAACTTCGAGAGGTGTGTTATTACCACTAGCTCATTCTAGTTTCCACATCTCGTGTTGACATTAGTGTGTTCTTCATAAATCGTGTAGCTTGTGCATCCCAATGCAGATACAATCATTTTGAAAGTTGGAATATGGAGCGTATTTGTGAGAATATATTATGACGAATGGATGTAATAGATGTTGACAACTTTTTAAGATTTCGGCTCATGCGGAAAACACAAAAATGAATACGGAGCGATGTATTTTGCTCTATCACGCTTAATAATATTTTCTTTCATTTGGAAAATACATGCAACATTACCTTCATTAACGTAATTAAACAGTCAGTTGTTGGTAGATTACATTGTTGGGGATTTATGACTTCTTCACATAACCATATTAATGCGAAATAGATTAATTACGCTGTCTTAAGCCATATAAAATTATGATTATGAACTCGATCTTGTTTTGTTTAAATAATATTGAAACATTGGGTGCAATAATCAAGTAACCAATTTATAAGAGAAAGTTTATCATAAAACTTTCGAGTTTTGGATCTGCTACAGAAAGCTCCAATACCAATCGCGTGCTCCATCTTCAAAGTTAATGAACAACGTTCGAAATCCATGTTATTTTAGATCTTATTGGATGACACTGTAGTCTTCCAAACTGTAATCTTCGAGGATGACAATAAATATGAGTGGGCAACAATCTTGATCTCACTACATCTCGAAAGAAGGTGTTTCAGGGTCTCGCTCTTATTTTCTAAGAATGAAATTACAAAATTCCGAGGAAAAAAGAGGGAGAGAAGTGCACAGCCTCTATGGGGAGAGGGAGCCACAAATTTTTGCTTCCCAAAAATCTAGTTTCCTCTTCTCACGAACTCCTATTTATAGTAGTGAAGATGAGATATTCTTGTTAACTGCCATAATATATTATTTCCTTTTATTGTGTTCACATTGATGATTTTAATCTTAACCATTGGATCTCAACTAGTGAGTTTTCCTTTTTTTCGCATCCATCATATCATAATCTGATATATTAATCTATGAGATATTATTCTCTATTAAATAGATGATATTTTATTTATGAGAGAATAGAGGAGAATATATAATTTCTTTTTAAATAGATTCTCTCATCAATACTAGCCTTTAAATTAGAGAGAATAAATGACAATATCTTATTTTTTTAAATAAATTCTCTCATTAATATCATGATTCAAATAAGAGAGAGAATAAATGACAATATCTCATTTCCTTTGAAATTGATTATCTCAATAATATTATTAAAGGACAATATCTTATTTCTTTTTTAATAATATTCTATCTTTAATATCATGAGAGAGAATAAATGACAATATCTTATTTCATTTTAAATATTATTATCTCTCTTTTATTTAAATAGCTAAAGAGGTAATTGGTAACTATCAATATGGTATGCACGAATCTGTGACACTTGTACGAGGGGCTTACATAATTGATTAGTATCAGAGCGGGCATCCTGAACTTTAGGGTGATTTTTTGTGGGTTTAACAATTATGTTTGAGATATACAGTACCAGGGAAGGAGGTTCAGTCAATCGACCTCAATTTCTTGACGGATCTAATTATGGCTATTGGAAGACTCGAATGTGTGCATTTTTTAAATTTTTGGACACACAGACATAGAAGGGTGTTGTCAATGGGTGTTCTCCACCTGTGATTGTTGATGCTACAGGTTCTATCACCAGAATTAAAGCCGAGATAGATTGTAATGTCATCTGCAATGGGAAACTCTCGTGCTCTTAATGCTATATATAATGGTGTTGACAAAAATATTTTCATGCTTATTAACACATGCACGAGTGCTAAAGAAGTCTGAGAAATATTGGAAGTTGCTCATGAAAGGATACTCACAAAATCCGCAGTTCAAAACTTCAAATGCTTACCACTCGATTTGTATCCTTGTTTATTAATGAAGATGAGACTATTGCTGAATTTAATGTTAGAATTCGCGATATTGCTAATGAGTCTTTTTATCTTGGTGTTCCTATGGCAGATAAAAATTTTGTACAAAAATTTTTCAGATCACTTCCATCCAGGTTTCAGATGAAAGTCACAGTCATTGAAGAGGTTCATGATTTGTCGACTATGAAATTGGATGAACTTGTTGGTTCTCTCATATGACCTATGAATTGTCTCTTCCTATGTTTGAAAAGGAGCATAATATCTCTTCTTGCAAACAGAGAGATAAGGTAGTCCCAGATTCTAATGGAGACATTTATGACTCAGTTGTTTTGCTTTTTAAGAAATATAATAGGATTTTGAAGAAATTTAGTAAGCTGTCAGCGTCAAATGTTTCACATCATGTCATAAACATTGAGAGAAACAACTTTGATAGCAAAAGCAAAGAAAGAAGAATTTAATGTCATGAATGTGAAGGTTTTGGTCACATTCAAAAGAGTGCCCAAACTTTCTGAGGAAACAGCATAAAGGTTATGTTGCATTTCCGGCATATATTAATATTATGTGTAATGATCATGTTGATGTTGCTAGTTTATCTACGGAAAAAGAAAATACCTTATCTGATGATGATGATTTTTCTAATGATGTTCATGATCGAGTCTACAATGTATTGAATAACAAAGATGTTGAAGAATCTCAAGTTTTGGATAAACTGAATGATATGATTCTCTCTTTGACAAGAGACAAGAGCATGTTATTGGAGACCATTATTGTATTAAAACGTCAAGTCACTTATTTGAATGGTGAACTTGAGAAGACGATGAAGTCTGTGAGGATGATGAATTCAAGCACTAAGGATCTAGACAAGATTCTTACTTTTGGAAAATCTGCCAAAGATACAGAAGGTATTGGTTTTACTCATGGTGCATCCATCTCTAAGACTGTCTTTGTTCAACAGAAGAATGGACTCTCCCCCCAACTGTCGCACAACATGTCACAGACATCTAGCCACGACAACTTGCGACTCCCTAGAAAACAAAATTTTGGGAGGTCTCTTGTCAACAGACCTTACTGGATTTGTCATCAATGTGGACGCTCAGGACACATACGTCCCTTTTTCTATCGTCTCTATGGAAGGAATCTTCATCAACATCAATCCTTCCATAGATCTCAAAAGAATCAAGTCGTGAATCCACGCAAAGTATGGAGAGTGAAAACCGATAATATAGCCAACAACGTCTTGAAGAAGTGTGCATTTTTTACTCAATTGGTGGATGTTGAGAAGCAAGATCATGTATTAAATTACCTCAACAAGCGCCGATGGTCCGGTCGGAGGTGCTTCTGATGGTAATTTGTGTCCTCCACTTGTAGTTGGTTTATTCTTGTTGTTGGTATATTTTTGGGGCAATCAGGGAGATTGGTATTTGGATTAGATCTGTCTTGATGTGTTTGCCCAAAAAAAAGCCAAAGGGGGAGATTGTTATTACAATGACATTCATTATAATTTATTATGTTGGCTTATATTTTGGTCAAGATCCAAATCATATATATCATGATAAATGTATTATTTTCGGATATGTTATTTGGGAAGTTTTCTATTTTGACAGATTTCTTCATAATGTCTCGCATAATGCTGTAACAATCGTCTTCGACATTTTCCTATTCTGGGATGTTTACAAGGAAGATTTTTTGACAGATTTCGTCATAAAACTCATAATGTCACGTCATAATGTTGCAACATTCGTCTGCTACAATTGTCTATTTTAGGAAGTTTTTATTAAAGGGTAAGGAAAATCTAGGATGACTTACAGTTTGAAAAAGTGCTATATAAGCCGAATTGCTCTCCATTAGCAACAAAGAAAAATGTCATTGTATACATCTATATGGTTATAATTATCTAAACATTTATTGATATACTACAAGATTAGAGAAGTGTCAGTTTTGTACTTTCGTGGTTGAAGTCCTCACGATTTGTTCATTGAAGTGGCCAAACATCGGGTGAGTGTTTGAAGAGTGGAATTGAGAGGGGTCTCAAAGTCAGGAGGAGTCCTTGATTTAGTTTTCACATATAGTATTTATTGGCAAAGATGCCCACAAGAAGATTATTTATTTACATATTGATGTAATATAAATCTTTATAAGTCCTTATCGTAATTGCTGATTAAATTAATAAAAGTTGAAATGTTCATTCATTCCTTTTTCGTTTGTTTAAAGATTTATGATATTAAATAGTCTTATAGTCCTTAATCAAACCTAACAATATATGAAGAGACAAATGTAGATTTGCGTGAACAAACTCTTCATGGTATTGTTAAAATGAAATATTCGCAATCTAAAGATTAACGGACTATTGATCCTAGTATGATTGTTGGAAGAATCTATGGTGTCTGGTTACGAGGCATAGAGAGTTAGGAACTCTATAGTTCTTCCAGTGTATCTTCCGAAGATACTGAATTGACCAGTGCACCTTTAGAGACAATGTAAGAACAAAGCATTTAACGTTTTTTTGTCTCAAGGTCACTATGTATGAATTGCATCGTGCTTACCTAAATCCTGAAATGAGACATGTCATTTCATAACTTTAATATTCTCATTTGAGAAAGTCAAATTCTATATCCATAAAGTGATCTAGACAGACTAATTGGTGAGATATTAAGTTATAAAGATGTCATGAACCAGCTTTGTGAAGTTCTCATAGATATGGAATTCAAACAAGATTGCTGAAATGCAATGTATATCACATCATGCTTTATTACTTGGATTATGAGTAAATGAACCGCGCAGTATCCAAAATTAAGTAGCGACTTTATTTGGATGAAACAATGTGACTTGTTAGCTCCTCGTCAATATATTGTTTCTAACTTATTCACAAGTACCAAATGAGTTGAGGAAATAACAAGTAGAAGGGTAAAATGGTAATTTTATAAATATCATCTAGTTGATGATATTCATGAAGGGTAAACATAGATAACATTCAATGGATCCAGTCAATATAATTAAGTTGAATTTGAGTAGAAATAAATTTATTTGAACCGAGAGATTCTTAGTGTCAACTCTTTAGTGGAGTCAATTGACATTAAGCTAATACTCGAAAAAGGTTTGTGAACATTTGAGTCCGAGTATAGAAGCTCAAACTTTGTTCATTTGGATCCATAAGATCACTTTTACATGTCATTAGAGTAGGATTGTTAAACTAGAAGTTAAGTCAAAATAAGTTCAAATGTTGAACTAGACTTTTTCTCGAAAAATGTCTAAAGGGTATTTTTGTCCACATGGACATAAAATGATGTGAATGTCAAAATATGATTTTAAATATTTTCTTATGATGATATAAGTTACTTTCTAAAGCCGAGAAGTCGTTTGAGGTATTATGATATTAATATCATTATTTGTGCAATATAAATTCTACAATGGGTATTTTAAGAATTGTCTTAAAAGAAACAAGTAAGTATTTAGATGTCCTTCTCTAGTGTAGAGTTCGGCCAAGATACATCCAGTAGGAGATAATTATTTGCCTTTAATTATAAAGATAATTACCCGAAAGGAAAAGAGGAAATGAATTTCCTTGAGAAGGAAATAAATATGCTAAGTGAGGAAACAATTTTTCCTCACTAAAGCATATAGATGTCCGGCCATGTACAATGAGAAGGAGAAGAGAAAATCAAATATTGTGTCATGAATGAATGATTACCCTTTATTGATATTCCTTCTCCTATAAATAGAGGTTCACATAGAGATGTAAAAAAAAGATTTCTTGCTCTTGTGCTCTCTCTCTTTGCCGACCCCCGCTCTCTCTCTCTCTAGAAAATCCATTTTTATTTTGGCACCTAAGTCCTCGTTAAACTTAGGTTAAATTAGCTTTTTAGCTCATAAACTTGGTCTTGAGTTATTGTGTTTAATTGTGTCCACACACAAATCCTTCTAGACCTCCTAAGACTCATGTAATAGAAAGTTTAGGTTTCTCGAGTTCACGTTTAGGTGTGAAGGTAACGAGCAAGAGAATATCAACCTTTCTCAAGACTCCTCTAAATTATAAGAAAGGTTTACATTAAAACACTTTAAATAATGTTTTTAAATTTATATATGTTCATGCACTTTGCCTAGGTTAGTAAAATTGTTTTACTTCTAAAGAAATTTTGATATTCCGCCATTAATGTGTTAATGATAAATTTTTCTTAACCCTAAACCTATTCCACTAATATTAATCAAAGTGGCATTGATGTCGAGATTCATATAAGGTCATTGTTGTATTATTGACTATGATTAGTGAATTCTTTTCCACTGGACTAAGAGCCTCCTAGATGTATGAGACGTTGCTCCGAACTCGGTTACCACCTCTCATGTTCATTTTATTATTTATATTATTTATATTATTTTAATTGTCATTTCGTCAAAGTGTTACGCACACTGTTACAATAGTTGTCTGTGACACTTGTCCGAGCGGCTAACATAATTTCAATACATACTTAAAAGCTTTGATCGCGCTAAAGTATAGCCATTTTCTACGAGAAATTTCGTCATATATTCTTCTCATGAACAACATGGGCCTCTTTAATTATCATGGAAGTATCAAAGGGGTTTGAGTTGTCCATATTAAACCTTTTTAATACATTTTATGTGTAATTCCACTCGAAATGTGTTCAATCTGTAATATATTTCCCAATCTTTCCTTTTACGTTCCCTTTTCTAAGTGCGAGATCACTTTAGATTTCGTTATTATTTTCATTAATGTTTAAGTTAACTTTAGATTTCGTTATTATTTTCATTAATGTTTAAGTTAGGGCCGGCTCTAAACATTAGAGGCCTAAAGTAAAGATATAAAATTGGGTTAACATACGTAAAAAAAATTCACATACGAAAATAATGCATAATACCATTAATTAATACAAATATTTAACAAATATATATTATTTAACAACTAGTTCTATCACATCTTTCCCGATTTGATAATTTTTTCGTGTAGAAAGAAGTTGAAAAATGTCTACAATTATCATCTTTTCGAAATGTTATATCATTATCTCTAATGGAGTCTTTTTCCACAACTTATGATAAAAAAAATTTCATTTTGATGGGTAAAAAATATTGGTAAAATTTCAAAAAATCACATTTATCTATGATGTTCATATCAATTTCCTCTTCTTCTATGATTTTTTCACATTTTTCATCACCCATTATAAGATCACATGTTTCATCGATATTTCTCTTTATCTAAATCTTCTGCTACCCATGTTTTGTCACATGTCTTTGAATTAGGTATATTTTCTTCTCTTATTGTAGCTTCACTTGAAGTTTCATGGATTTTTGTAATAAATTTTTCAAGTGCTCCTCTTTGAAATTAAATCAAATTTTCTTCTTTTCTTATTATCTTAATTTTATCGTAGCTCAATTGATATTTTTACTAGAGATTTAAATCAAACCAAGAAAATACTACACTTCCAAGAAATACAAAATTTATACTTTGTAAAAAAAACTAACTTATATCTAAACAATCAAGTAATACCTAACAATATAAACGAAAATAGAGTTTAGATAGATAAAACCTTTAATTTTTTCCTTTTTCACATTGCTTTGAGGATAACAAACAATTGCTTTTTGATTTTTCACGCATGCTGTAACTTTGTTTTCCTAGTTTGGTTTGAGGAAGTTGAACTATCTTCTTTTTCGTTTTCTTATTGTTGCTTTGTTTTTTTTTTTTTAATTTACACGATCGGTTTCTTTTTTTTAATGGTCTTAAAAGTCACAACAACACTTTTGTAGTTTTGTTTAAGTTAGTTTTAAAGTGTATATGCGTCATTCGCCTCCGTTCAAATGTAACCATGTAAGGACATTTTTTTTTAATATATATAGTTATATATATATATATTATTTGGGAGCCTTTTTAAAAAAATGAGGCATAAAGCCATTACTTTAACTGCCTTAAAGGTGGGCCGGGCCTGGTTTAAGCCATCAACCCAATAAATACACAGTTATACATCAATACGTAAGGACAAATAGACATGACTTTTTTTTTATAAATACTTGCCTAAACAATTGTACCACATGCGTCCATATTTTTACATTCCTCTGAGTTAATGATACACACAAAGGGTAATATCGTAAAATACACCGTGGACCGTGTGAAGAATAATTTTGTCACATCAAACGGAAATATAAACGCATATGAACTTAGAGATGTTCAATATTGGTCCTTTAGTGGAATCGACTAATATTAAGAATTAAAAGCCGGAAAAAGTTTGTGAACTTTTGTGTCCGAGCTTTATTCTAAAGCTTCATTCATGTGGGTCCATAAGGTCTCAATGATAGACTCTCGGACGAGATTTTGGTGAACAAGAAATGATTGATTTTCTCATTCAACGTAAATTGTGATTTACGCTAAGAAAATTATTTTCTGAGTAATTAAATAAATAACTGGTTATTAATTATTACATTTATTTCACGAATCATATTATGTTATTATATTGATAATAATATAATTTGATGATTCAAATAAATAAAAGATGAAAATAAATATTTTCTCGTTTCGTACTACATTGATTAGTATGAAAATAATTAATGACTTGTCATTAAATAAATAAGATGTTCTAAATTAATTAAATATTATTTTAGAAATAAATCAAGTAAATTTGGGAGATAATTAGGACAATATGGCCGGCCATAATAGGTGTTTTATGGGCTGGAAAAATTGTTTAAACTCATTAAAAGGAGTTTTGGGCTTAAGTTTGACTAATGGGTCTTAACTGGATTTTGACCTAACTTAAGCTCATTCTGTCTGATATAAAAGGAGGCTTTCTCTTTGGTAACCCTAGCCTAATTTCGACCAACACTCAGCCAAACCTCTCCCCCCTTGTGCTTGAGAGGTTTTGGCCGAAATTAAGAGAGAAAGAGAGAGAGGAAAACTGTTTCCCGGCAGCCCTTCCTTTTATTTGAGTTTTCCCTTCTTCCCTTATTCCCACGAAAGAGCCCACCCTCTTTGTCTCCTAAAATCCCTTGAGTATTATCATTGACTCAAATTGTGGTTGTTTGAGTGATTTTTCTCTCCCCAGGGCCGGCCACTTTTGGAGGAACGAAGGCACGACGGATTTGAGGATCTCCTTGACGCGCGTGGTGTAGAGGATCGGCCGATCACTTGGACGTACACCGAGACTTGCTCTCGCAGATCCAAACCCTATGTAAGTGTCTCTTAAACGAATTGGATCTGAATGATATAGTATTGTAGAATGATTATATTTATTTAGATTGTTCGTTTGCATGCTTAAATGAATTTATTGATATGTTCATAAATTTTGTTGACATGCTAGTTTAGATTTAATGACATGGTTATGAATATGTTAAAAAACGTTTTTAATATGTTAAATTGAATTATGAATTTCCGCCATATGTAGATATGTTTCATAATTAATTAGGTTAATTGTTAACTAAATTCCAACAAATGGTATCAGAGCCATAATTGTCATTAAATCGATTTTGAGTGTTGGCGTTTTTGTATGAATTGCATTTGTGAATGTATGTGTGTTTATGTGAATGGATCCTTACTCTAATTGGCCCTAGGATTGTTTACGGGTTACGTCATGGTTTTTATTTTTTATTTTATTTGAATTTGTAATTTGTTGTAAATTTAAATTTTATAATTTTGTAATCCGGGAGACAAGAAGAAAGAAGGCAGCCTCCGGGAATGGCCGCGCGTTTTTGAAACGCGTGGGAGCTATCCCGGACGATTCCGAACACGCCTAAGGACCTGTGTATTGGACACAAGAGGGCTGTTTGGGTCGGCCAAAACTCTAGCGTGGCCGTGTGTCTTTGGACGCGCGCGAGCTAGCTAGGGTTAGGCCCGACGACCGAGATTCGGAAATCGTTTCCGAATAAATTTAAAATCTTGAATAATTAAATTTTCTTATATTATTTTTGAAATAATAAAAGTGAATTTAGTTATTTGAGTGGGAGATATTAATCTCTAAGTTTTAAAACTCAGAAATTCGACGACTCGACACAAGACTAGGAATAAACTAGTTTATTTATTTTTCTTTTGTAAAGGGTTGTAATTTTAGAAATGGGCCATTAAATAAGTTAAATATTATGTTTTATTTTATTTAATCTTATCTCATATTCATCCACATGTCATATAGGATAGAACGCCAACACTATATGAATTGTTCATGCATCATTATAATTTAATAACTAGTTATGAAATTGAACATCGTCCACAAAAATTATGATTTTTGCAAAAACTAAGTGGGAGGGTTATTTGTCGTTGAAATAACCCGAGGTCCCCAACATGAATTTAATTAACTTGTGTGAATGAACTAAGAGTCACCATCGTGGCCCTCCCTTTAATGGGAGTACTTCGGAAGCACATAGTTAATTAAATTGTTACGAACTAAGCTCTAAAGAGGAACGATGTAGCGGAGTCTCCCCTAGGAGAACCGTTTTCAAAGTAACTTGGATAAGGGCCCACATGTTGGTTACACGCTTAGACTTATTGTTTAAAGTAACCCTCCATAGAGGCTATGCGTTAAACATAAGTGCCAAAGTCCATGGTAATTAGCGAGAACTAGAAGTTGTGACTTCTTGTATGGTTCAAACTAAATAGTGATGTGTCACGACTATGAAAGGCGATCAATTGCGGTTTTCCCTAGGAAAAGTAATTGATCATTTTTGTTCATAATACCATGAATTATTTATCACTTTCCTCACTAATTTAGGATTGTACATGCATCATAATTCGAAACTGTAGCATATGCTAAATTTATTCATTTCATTTGATTTATGCAATATCATGAATTCACTTGCATCTATACTGAGTTATAACAAACTTGAGGGTGAGAATTACGTTGATTGGAAACGTAACCTCGACATCGTACTGACGGAGGAAAAGCACAAGTATGTTCTCACTACCCCGTGTCCTCCAGCTCCGAGTGCTGACTCAAGCCAGGAGGACAAGAACGCCTATGACACGTGGGTAAGGTCCAATGAGATTGCCAAGTGTTATATCTTGGGTTCCATGAGCAATGTGTTGCAACAATCTCACAAGGACATTGCCACGGCATATGACATGCTCTACAATCTTCATGACATGTTTGGATGCCATGGGCGTCAGGCGAGGCAGCAGGCAATCCGAAATTTCATGAATTGTCGGATGAAGCCGAGAACGTCAGTCAGGGACCACATGCTAGTGATCATGGGTCACCTGAACGACATGGAGATTCTTGGATCGGAGATCGATGGACTCACCAAGGTCGACATGATCTTGGAGACTCTGACGGATTCTTTCGATAGCTTCCGTCTGAATTACTCCATGAACAAGCTCGATTATTCTGTAACTGAGCTGATGAAGGAGTTGCAGACTGCCGAGGGACTTCTCCCTAAGACCAAGAAGAAGACTGGTGAAGTCAATGTTGCTGAACATAGGGCTTCCACTTCTGGATCGAAGAGAGTGATGAAGGGTCCCAAAAACGCCAACCGAACGGGATCTAAGACGCCTTACAAGAAGGCTGCGGATGTCAAGGGCATGGGCATCGCAAAGGTGGACAAGTCTAAACACAAGTGCCACCATTGCGAAGAAGTCGGCCATTGGCGAAGGAACTGTCCTGCCTACCTCAAGACTGTCAAGGGGAAATGTATGGCTTTCGTCACCCAAGCATGTTACACGACATATAAAGAATCACCCTGGATTTTAGACTGCGGGGCTTCTGACCATATTGTGTGTAATCTGAATGGTTTCAGGAAAACCAGAAGCTTAGGTGAAGAAAACTTCACGTTCAACTGGGGGAATGGAACGAAGGTCAGAGCCAGATCTGTCGGGACCATGCAGCTGAATTTTGGGAATAAGGCTTTATTATTGAATAACGTTTATTATGTTCCAGATTTTTGCAAGAACTTAATTTCTTTTGGTCGTTTAGAAGAACAACATTATGAGTTTAAAGTCAATAATGGTATTGAAATTTTTCTTAATGGTTGTTTTATTTCTAAAGCTCATCGAGTAGATTCTATTTATTATCTATATCCTAATGAGCCGACAATCTTGGACACTGAGGTGAATAGTGATTCACTCAGGAAGCGTAAGACATTTCATAGTGATGAAACGGATGATACATATCTATGGCACTTACGTCTTGGACATATTGGCCTAGATAGGATTAAGAGGTTAACAAAGGATGGTCCTTTGAAATCTCTAAACGTGGGATCTATGCCCACGTGTGAATCCTGTCTTGAAGGCAAGATGACCAAGAGACCTTTCTCTTCGAAAGGTCTAAGAGCCACACAAGTATTGGAACTCATACATAGTGATGTATGTGGTCCAATCAGTATTCAGGCAAGAGGAGGTTACGAATACTTTGTAACCTTCACTGATGACTACTCACGTTTTGGTCATGTTTTCTTAATGCGACACAAATCCGATACTTTTGAAATGTTCAAACAATATCAGGCCTTGGTTGAGAAGCAAAGAGAGAAACAAATCAAAACCCTTCGATCAGATCGAGGCGGAGAGTACTTGTCTGATGAGTTCGAGGATCTTCTTAAAGAAGAAGGCATTCATTCTCAGCTTACAGCACCTGGCACACCACAACAAAACGGTGTGTTAGAGAGAAGGAACCGAACACTACTAGATATGGTGAGATCAATGATGAGTTACTCATCTCTTCCTGATTCGTTCTGGGGATATGCCTTAGAAACGGCAGCTCATATTCTGAACCAGGTTCCGTCAAAAACGGTTCCCGGCACTCCCTACGAGAGATGGTGTGGTAAGAAATCTGTTCTAAACCACATCAAGATCTGGGGTTGTCCAGCACACGTGCTGAGACAAAAGACTAGCAAGTTGGCTAGTCGTTCAGAATTATGCTTTTCCATAGGATATCCGAAAGAAACAAAAGGGTACACATTCTATAGTCCTACTGACAAGAAAACGTTCGTTAGCACGAACTCTAGGTTTCTTGAAGAGGATTACATGAAGAATACCGTACCGAGAAGCAAACTTATGCTGAAGGAGATGTTGGGTGAAGTAGCTGGTACTTCACAAGATAGGACAAGTCCTACACCAACAATAGAAGAACCACATTCGGAACTTGAGCCTCCTACGATTCGTTGCAGTAGCAGGATTGTACGACAACCTGGGCGATTGATGTACATCGGAGAGGCCTTTGCTGCAGTCGCATACAAGGAGGAAGATGATCCAGTATCATTTTCCCAGGCGATGCAGAGTTCTGAAGCAAACCTATGGCAAGAAGCCATGAACGTTGAAATGCATTCGATGTATGTCAACGAAGTCTGGAAACTTGTAGATTTACCTGAAGGCATCAAGCCTGTTGGATGTAAATGGATCTACAAGAAGAAAAGAGGACCGGATGGAAATGTCGAGACATTTAAAGCACGACTTGTGGCGAAGGGGTTCACACAAAAGGAAGGTATGGACTATGAAGATACCTTCTCGCCCGTGGTGATGCTAAAGTCTATTCGTACTCTTTTATCCATTGTTGTCGCCCTAGATTATGAAATCTGGCAGATGGATGTCAAGACTGCATTTTTGAATGGAAATCTTGACGAGCGCATTTACATGGCTCAACCAGACGGGTTCATGGAGAAAGGCCAACAGGGCAAGGTTTGTGAGTTGCTAAAGTTCATTTATAGACTAAAGCAAGCATCTAGATCGTGGAATATTAGATTCAACGAGACTGTGAAAAGCTACGGCTTTAATCAGTCTTTAGATGAGCCATGTGTTTATAAGATGGTAAACGATGGCAAAGTGGTCTTCTTAATCCTTTATGTAGATGACATACTACTCATTGGAAATTATGTGGGAAAGTTATCTGAGGTTAAGATCTGGCTGTCAGAGCAGTTTGAGATGAAGGATCTTGGAGAAGCGGCTTACATTATGGGGATTCAGATCTTTAGAGATTGGAAGAACCGAAAGTTAGCGCTTTCTCAACCATCTTATATTGATAAGATCATGGATCGCTTCAGTATGCATAACTCCAAGAAAGGACATCTACCTTTCAGACATGGAGTGCATCTATCTAGTGAGCAGTCTCCCAAGACTCCTCAAGAGATAGAGGACATGAGACATATTCCCTACACCTCAGCCGTAGGAAGTCTCATGTATGCAATGCTCTGCACTAGGCCAGATATTTCTTACGCAGTGGGCGTGGTGAGTAGATTCCAATCGAATCCTGGACCCGAGCACTGGGTTGCGGTCAAGCATATTCTCAAGTATCTCTGGTGAAGGAGAAATTATATGCTTGCATACTCAGGTGATGACCTGAATATGACGGGGTATACCGATTCTGATTTTCAAACGGATAACGATTTCAGGAAATCCACATCAGGGTCTGTGTTCACCCTGAATGATGGATCTGTGGTCTGGAGGAGTATAAAGCAAACTTGTGTTGCTGACTCGACCATGGAAGTCGAGTATGTGGGAGCTTGCGAAGCTGCAAAGGAGGCTGTGTGGCTGAGGAAATTCCTGATGTACTTGGAAGTAGTTCCAAGTGCCAACGAGCCCATTACACTTTACTGTGATAACAGTGGAGTCGTTGCTAACTGTAAGGAACCAAGAAGTCACAAGCGCTCAAAACACATCGAGCGGAAATACCACCTGGTACGAGATATAGTTCATAGAGGGGACGCGACGGTTATGAAGATCTCAACGTTGGACAACCTTGCTGATCCTTTCACGAAGCCTTTAACCAGTAAGGTCTTCGAGGAACACCTAGAAGGATTAGGACTGAAAGATCATTCGCATCTCCTTTGAGTCAAGTGGGAGTTTGTTGGCATTTATGCCCACAAAGGAGATTTTTGATATTAAATACTTTTGTATTTGTTTTGCTTTGAAATTAAATAAAGATTGAATATCCATTCTTATTTAGGATTGTGTTTATGCATTTATGTCTACGCTCTGAAACTGTCATCAACGAAAGAAGTGCTAAGTACAGACTTGACAAGATACCTTCTTATGATTAGTTTAAATAATAGTTCGCAATCTAAAGATCGATTGGGCAATCGATTCCTAGTAATGATTGTTAGAATGAATTAAACGATATCTTATCTTGTGATATGGAGAGTTGTGACTCTGTAATTCATTCTTGATATCTTAATGAAGATATTGAACAAGACCAGTGAAGTTTTGAAGTTCGAGATAAAACCGTTTAATCACTCGAATAATCAAACTCACATACGAGGGGTATTTTAGTAATTACCTAAATCCTGAAGTGAGTACATGTATTCTTGTAACACTTTATGACATTTGATTTGTCAATGGGCAATGGCTAAATGAAGTTTCATTGACCCGACGGTTGGTGTCATAATACTGTTTCGTTGAAACATGTGATTCACAGATATGAAATTTGTGTTGAAACAGTGCTAAGGCATTAGTATCACACCATGCTCTGTTATGAGAGTGTGAGCGAATAAACCAGGCCTGGTATTCATCGAATAAAGAATTCTTTGAAATAAAACATGTGACATGTTGAGACATTTCACTTTATGTTTTTCTCGTTCACAAATAACAGAGGACTTGGTGAAATAATAACTCAGGGGTAAAACGGTAATTTTACATTCATCTGAGTTAATGATACACACAAAGGGTAATATCGTAAAATACACCGTGGACCGTGTGAAGAATAATTTTGTCACATCAAACGGAAATATAAACGCATATGAACTTAGAGATGTTCAATATTGGTCCTTTAGTGGAATCGACTAATATTAAGAATTAAAAGCCGGAAAAAGTTTGTGAACTTTTGTGTCCGAGCTTTATTCTAAAGCTTCGTTCATGTGGGTCCATAAGGTCTCAATGATACACTCTCGGACGAGATTTTGGTGAACAAGAAATGATTGATTTTCTCATTCAACGTAAATTGTGATTTACGCTAAGAAAATTATTTTCTGAATAATTAAATAAATAACTGGTTATTAATTATTACATTTATTTCACGAATCAGATTATGTTATTATATTGATAATAATATAATTTGATGATTCAAATAAATAAAAGATGAAAATAAATATTTTCTCGTTTCGTACTACATTGATTAGTATGAAAATAATTAATCACTTGTCATTAAATAAATGAGATGTTCTAAATTAATTAACTATTATTTTAGAAATAAATCAAGTAAATTTGGGAGATAATTAGGACAATATGGCCGGCCATAATAGGTGTTTTATGGGCTGGAAAAATTGTTTAAACTCATTAAAAGGAGTTTTGGGCTTAAGTTTGACTAATGGGTCTTAACTGGATTTTGACCTAACTTAAGCCCATTCTGTCTGATATAAAAGGAGGCTTTCTCTTTGGTAACCCTAGCCTAATTTCGACCAACACTCAGCCAAACCTCTCCCCCCTTGTGCTTGAGAGGTTTTGGCCGAAATTAAGAGAGAAAGAGAGAGAGGAAAACTGTTTCCCGGCAGCCCTTCCTTTTATTTGAGTTTCCCCTTCTTCCCTTGTTCCCACGAAAGAGCCCACCCTCTTTGTCTCCTAAAATCCCTTGAGTATTATCATTGACTCAAATTGTGGTTGTTTGAGTGATTTTTTTCTCCCCAGGGCCGGCCACTTTTGGAGGAACGAAGGCACGACGGATTTGAGGATCTCCTTGACGCGCGTGGTGTAGAGGATCGGCCGATCACTTGGACGTAAACCGAGACTTGCTCTCGCAGATCCAAACCCTATGTAAGTGTCTCTTAAACGAATTGGATCTGAATGATATAGTATTGTAGAATGATTATATTTATTTAGATTGTTCGTTTGCATGCTTAAATGATTTTATTGATATGTTCATAAATTTTGTTGACATGCTAGTTTAGATTTAATGACATGGTTATGAATATGTTAAAAAACGTTTTTAATATGTTAAATTGAATTATGAATTTCCGCCATGTGTAAATATGTTTCATAATTAATTAGGTTAATTGTTAACTAAATTCCAACAGCTCGTAGCTGGACCCTCCTCGCGGGGATGAATCTCTCTCTTCATTTCACTGTTGCCAGCCGGGGGCCCCGCTTACTTCCTCGCATTTCGTCGTTTCGAGAGCCGAAACGACATGTAACTGTGTTAAGAGGGATTTGACGAAATCCTACCTTAACAGTTAGTCCCTCATTTTATCAAGTGTGAGCACTTGGTAAAATAATAAGAAAAATCCTCTCGATGGGTCCCTCATTTGTCGACCTCCTCGTTGATTACCCTGTTTCTGTCCGGTGCCATCTTCCTCCTCTTATGGATGACGGGCCGGTGGCTCGGGTCAGTGTTGAGATGGTGGGCGATCACAGACGGATCCACGTCCGGCATGTCTTCGTGGGTCCAGGCGAAGCTCTTCCGATTTCAGATTCTCCCTCAAGAAGGTTAGCAGCTTGGCCCTGACTTCGGGGTCGAGCTCTGCTCCTATACTGGTCGTCCGAGTTGGGTCGGATTCGTCAATACAGACTTGCTCGACCGCCTCGACCTGCAGTCCTCGTCGCCCTTTATCAAACGCTCGCTCCTCGAACGCCTCGGTCGCCGATGGCTCGAGGAGCGGACTCGATGGGCCTCTCCCTTCCTTCCCTCGCGAACTGTTCCTCGCTCCTTCACCCGCCTTGGTTGGGGTGCTAGACGCTAGCTGCTATAAATCGGCAGCCTCTTCCTCGCTCGCCTCTGCCGGCGTCTTCTCTCCGTGCACCTGCCGATGGTGCATCATGTAGCAGACACGATACGCGTCCCTGTCGCCCCGTATCTCCTCCACCGTCCCGGCCTCCCCAGGAAACTTGATACATTGGTGATAGGTGGAGGGTACGGCCCTCATCGAGTGGATCCAAGGTCTTCCGAGGATCACATTGAAGTGCGAGGGCACGTCCAGGACCATGAATTCCACCATCCTATGGACTCCTTTCGCACGGACCGGGAGATGGATCGTGCCCAGGGAGATAGCCACATCTCCATTGAATCCGGAGACCTTTCGCCGATGCCCCCCGATCTCTAGGCCCTCAATCTTCATCTTCTCGAGGCATTCGTAGAAAATGACGTCGACGGCGCTCCCGTTATCGACGAGAACTCGGCATACATCGGCGTTGCCGATCTCGAGCACGAGGATCAGCACATCGTCATGCATCTCCGCACACTCCCCGGTCTCGACGAACTCGATCTTCGCCTGGGAGCCGGTCGCCGCCGGATCCCCGCGGTTGTGCTCTTTTCTCCGGCGCTGGAAAGCCTTGATGCTGTTCACAGAGTCGCCACACAAGCGCGATCCACCCATGATCACCTATATCCTTGCTCTCGTCGCCGGCCTATCTTCTGCGGCCCGTTCTACCACTTGCCTTCCTGCGGTCGGGTCTCTCCTCGCTCCCTCTGGAGCACCTTTGGCGCCCCGCGCCTGAGCACCTTGCGGCCTTCGCCACGTTCGGTTGTCATTCCTCCATGGTTCGCGATGGCTAGGGGCCAAATCCCTCAGCTCCCCTTGCGCGTACCTCTTCTGAAGCTCGCGGTTCAACATGGCGCACTCCTCGGTGACGTGCCCGCTCATGTTATGGAACTCACAGAACTTGCTCGCGTCTTTTGGCCAAGGTTTCCTCTCGAAACCCCCTCGCCCTCCTGAGGGTCCTCCTCCCCCCTCGACGTGGCCTCCTCGTCCTCCAGTAAATCCTCCTTGGCTCGATATGAAGCCTCCTCGCTGACCACTTCTCGGCTTGCCCGAGAAATCTCCTCGCGGTCGGGCCCCCTCGATGGGGCCTCTCCTTTCTTCTATCTGATAGACCCCTTTCCTCGGGACCTCCCGACCCCTTCTACCTGAATTTTACCTACTAAATCCCGTGATTGCCGCTCTTTCGACTGACTCTCTGACGCCAAGTCTTCTCGTGCACGCTTCCGTTTTCCCGCTCTTTTCATAGCGACGACATTCCTTCTAAGGCAGGACCCCTTCGAGGGGAGAATGGGGAAACTCCATCGAGGAGTATCGCCTCGTAGAAAGGCCTCCTCGCGAAGAGCTTTCCTCGCAATCCTTCTCTTTTCCTCGCTCGGAGCTGGACCCTTCTCGCGGGGATGGATCTCTCTCTTCATTTCACTGTTGCCAACCGCGGGCCCCGCTTACTTCCTCGCATTTCATCGTTTCGAGAGCCGAAACGACATGTAATTGTGTTAAGAGGGATTTGACGAAATCCTACCTTAACACAGGTATTTCCCTACCTTCTAAAAAAATCGAACTTTGTGTGTCAGGATCTTGTTTTTTCCCACTTTTCTTTCTTACAAAACTTATTTGTATCCACAAGTCTACATCTAAAGGTGTAGGTGTAATAAATTTAAAAAGAATTCGCTTAACAAGCGAATGTAATTATCTTGAATTGTATTTTTTTCATTCAATCCCATCAAATCAATTTTTACATTAAATAAGATATGTTATACATTCCTCCATAAAATTGCATGCCAACTATTAGACAATGCATTATCGATGTAAAAAAATCACTCTATAGCCATCAATGGCATGATTAACTTTTGACAAATGATAAAAACAAAATAAAATCTCATGCCTCGCACGCCGAGGGGCCCTGCGGGGACCTCATCTCGTGCTGAGATTGCTGCGGGAAAACGACCCGTCTGAAGTGGTGCTAACGACCGTCCTGCGAAGAGGGCCAGGAGCGAGGGCGCGCCCGGCGCAACGCCGCGCGCCGTGGGGTCCGGATTGCTTCGGAGCAATGTGCTTCTTCGGACGCTTTTCCAGGATCTCCTCAACTGGAGCCTCTACAGCGATGGCCAGACCGCCAGCATCCTACTTCTCCTCTTCCTTCACCCTCCGTTTCTTCTCACTCCTCACCTCCCGTTTCTTCTCACTCCTTGCCTTCTCTTCCTTCTTACTTCTCACCTCCCGTTTCTTCTCACTCCTCACCTTCTCTTCCTTCTCACTTCTCACCTCCCGATTCTTCTCACTCCTCACCTTCTCTTCCTTCTCACTTCTCATCCTTTGCTTCGGCTTCTCTTCGCCCTCTACCTTCTCCTTCGCCCCTCGCTTCAGCTTTTCCTCGCCTTCCACCTTCTCCTTGCCGTTATCCCCCGGCCGGTCCTTGCCCGCCTCCTCCCATCACCCCCGGCGAGCCTGACTGAGATTCGCCCGTCGAGGTCTGGAGGGAGTAATCCCCGCGTATGTGCTGGAACCTGTCAAAGGGGACCTCTGGCTCTTCCGCTGCTGGTCGCTCCGTTGAAGAGGTCGAGGGCTATTCCGAGGCGATGGCCTTTTTGTTCGAGGGGATTGCTCGGGCGAACGACCTCGTCCTCCGCGAGGCCGACAGGTCCTCGATGGCGGATGAGTCTATCGATGCCTCCCGTCGGATATCAGAAATCCGGGAGCAGCTCGATCTCTCCGTCCACAGCGAGCGCCTTTCTCGGGGGCGGATCGCGAGGCTGGAGTCGGCCCTGGCCGAGGAGAGGCGGGATCGCGTTTCCGCCAAGGTTGACTTGGCGGAATTCAAAGCTCGGTCGAGGCGGCGGATCGAGGAATGCGAGCGACGGCTGTCCGCTCGCGGGGCTCTCCTGGACGAGGAAAGGAGGTGCCATCAGGAGGCCTTGGAGATTTTCCGCCACCAAGATGAGCTCCTCGCTCAGATAGGCGAGGCCGTGGGCGCCCCTGCTGTCATGAAGGAGGGTTTGCCTTCTCAGGTTCGCGGCGTCTTGCAGACACTTGCTGATGAGCTGGAGGCGGCTCGGGCCGAAGCGGAGAAGGAGCGCCATGCTCGGCTGCGCCTTTTTGAGAAAGCCAGAGACAAGCTTGAGCGAACTTCTGCTCACTTTCGGGCTCTCGGGGACTCCGTTGAGGCCAACCGCATGGCGGCCTCCTATCAGGCCCACATAAATGTGGTCAATGCACTTCCTCCTGGGGCGCCGGTCGCCCTTCTCCGGGCAAAAATTCCAGAGTGGGAGCAGGGCCGCACTCGGGAGGAAACCCTCGCCTCGACGCTCGAGGATGAGGCCGCGGTCGACCCCGGCTCTCCTCCTCTGTCTCCTGGTGGTCTCCCGTCGATCGAGGCTTCTTGCTCGCCGCCCCTCGTCGTTGGGAGTCCCTCGGCCATGTCCGGGTTGCTGAGCGAGTGAGGAACTACCAAGGCTTGATCTCTCCTTGGTGACTTAGGCCCTTTGCAGCTTGTAAACTTTGTTCTTCATCTTCTCGTTGTAGGGCTTTTGTCGATTCTTGTAGGGTTTGTTTCGTTGCTGTGCTTATAATTCTGTACCCCCTACTTGTAACTCATGGAGATTTAATAAAACAAACCTTTTCCCCTTTAAGTTTTTTGCCTCTTTACCTTTCTTCGCATTTGAGCATGGCTATCGATTTGCTCGCCCCTTCGTGTTGTATTATTTCGCTATACTTACTTGGCCTTTCTCGAGGTTGTCTGCCTTGAAGACCCTTTTTTTTTACCGACGCGATCAACTTTGGAGCTGATGTGGGTAGTGTTGGGGTGGGGGAAGGTCAGCCCACTTTGTTTTATCAAGTGTAAGCACTTGGTAAAAGAAAGAAAGTCTCAGCCCGACAAGCTACTCGAGGTGGGGTCCCTTTCTGCACGTGTCGCCTTCATTATTTGGTTTGTTTTATTGCTTTGGGCGCGTCCCCTCGAATTCCGCGAATTTCTCTTTCCTTATTAAAACTGATATAGGTACTCGAGTATTAATAACTTTTCAGAACCCCTATCACTTCCAACGAATCTTGGGTCCTTGCTTCCTTTTGTCGATCCACGTGTCCTTTCACAAGTTGTGGGGTCGAGACGCGTAGATTCGCATTGCCTTGCCTCCTTCTCTTATAAATTTGAAAACCCCACCTCGCGGCACAGTTTTCATTTCCTTCAAACGCCATTTTCCCTCTTCTTCCACTTTCCTCTCAACTTCTTTCGCCTTAAAACTTGGATTGACTATGGCTCGCACCCTCGGCACCGGTCCCATCTTCAAAACCCGGTCTCCTCCTTCAGCGATGACGGAGGAGCACCTGGAGCGGTTTTTGGAGGAATTCGTCCTGGAGCCGCAGATCGTCCTTCGCATTCCTCGTGACGGCGAGCTCGCCGACACTCCCAGGGACGACTGCATCGCCCTCTACGAGATCTTTTCCGAAGGACAAGGCTCCGCCTTCCCATCCGATCTCTCGTCGTGGCCTTTTTCTGTGCTTTTAGGGTTCCCATCACCCAGGTGAGTCCAAACTCGATTCTTCTCCTTGTTTGTACCATAGTCGTGGCGTTGGAGGTGAATGTCGACATTACTCTGGAGGATCTGATGCGTCTGTTCAAGTTCTCCAAGAACGCCAAGAACCCTGGTCGCTATTCTCTCTCTCACCGGATCCCTGGCCATGTCATCGACAACACTCCTTCGAACGAATCGGGGTGGGAGGACAAGTTTTTCTTCATTTCGGTTGACCAGCACAGCTTCGGGTGCTTTCATGAGCTTTTGCCCAGGGAGTGACTTGTCGACCAGTCCCCCCTTAAGTATGTTCCTAGCACTGACGATGAGGCCGCTCGTCGTTTCGAGGTGATCCACGAGAAGCTCCTCTCCAATCTTGATCGTGATTGGCATTCGGACTTCTCCAATGCTAGGGTCAAGAACTCTGGGATTTTTTCTTGGCCTTATCCCTTCGGAATGAAGCTCCGAGATCTGCTCCCGGCCTCTGGGTTCGGCGACCTTCCGCCGCCCGGGGCTCCGTCGCAGGGCCTCCGAGGGGGTGTTCAGGAACGAAGGAAGGGAAAGAGATCCCGGGGAGTCCAGGCTGACAGCGGAAACGGCCTGCCGCGAAAAGGAAACGTCTCTTCAGATGGGTCCTCCGCAAGGAGGTCCCGTGGCGAGGGGGACTCTGCGAGTAGTGCTCCCCATAAATCGAAAGATTCCAGTGGGAATTTCTCCGAGGGGTCGAGAGGCGGCTTTCCCGCTAAGAGGGCTAGGGTCGCCCCTCCGCCTGGCGGAACCCGGGACGTGTCAACTTCCCCGGGAGGCGCTTCTCCAACCCAGGTGCCGACGTCGACGCCGAAGAGTCCTGCCCGGAGCAGACTCCGGCCGCTCCTTCCACTTCTCCTCTTTCTCGCGAGGCGGAGGTCGTCCCGAAGGGGAATCGCGATCTTCCGCCTCCCCCTCCCCAGGATAAGGGTAGGCTCCCCGTCAAAGGGTCTGTCGGAGGCGAAAGTTCCTCCACGCGCTCGAGGAAAAGGCCAGCAATCTTGGTGGAGGTCGTCATTGAAACCCCTGTGCCTACGGCCGCGGCAGACGGGGCGGCTGTTGTCGCCGCCGTCGCAGGTTCTCCGGGGCCTCGCGATCGTTCGGGGGAGACCGGGGATGAGGAGGCGGCGTCTTTTAAGGTAGACGTTTCCGTCGGGGCCTCAGATCCCCTGGACCCGGCTGGGCAAACAGCGGAGGGGAATGTCCTCGAGCCCGAGGAGCCGGCAATCGCAGATCATCCCGTGTCATCGGAGACTGCTCGTGCCGGGCCCTCAGATCCCCTGGACCGGGTTGGGCAGACATCGAAGGAAAAATTCCTTGAGCCCGAGGAACCGGCAGTCGCAGATCCTCGCGCGTCGTTGGAGACTGCTCTCGCTGTTAAGTCTCCCTCGTCTTCCGAAGGCGGGACGTACCGGTCTCCTCTCCGGTTTACTGAGAGTCCTCCTTGCGTCCCTGCTGCAAATGCCCTCGACGAGGTTTGGAAGACGTATACCGTATTTACGTGCCAGAGGTTATCGCGACGCGCGCCTTGTACGTTTAAGTCCCCTTTGGTCCTCAGCCAATACGAGCAGTACTTCGACGCCATGGGCCACATGTTCCAGAGTGTGGCTTTCCTGAATGACTTGATCCTCCTCGAACGCGATCAGCGAATCTTGGCCGCGGAGGAGTCGGCAGGTGATAAGCTGAAACTCCAGGAAGTCAGCGATCAGCTCGACGCGTCCATTGCTCGGGAAGGCCAGAACCGCGAGCGAATCGAGAAACTCGAGTCCGAGTTGGCGGACGAGGCTGCTCGAAAGAAGGCTTTCCAGACCGAGCTTGCCGACCTCAAAGTGAAAACAGACCGAGAGATCGAGGAGTTTGGCGCGAACTTGGTCGCCCGTGAAGAAGCTCTAACCGACGAGAAGAGGAAGCGC
Source organism: Urtica urens (assembly GCA_958296335.1). Classification (NCBI taxonomy): domain Eukaryota; kingdom Viridiplantae; phylum Streptophyta; class Magnoliopsida; order Rosales; family Urticaceae; genus Urtica; species Urtica urens. The sequence continues at coordinate 20,345,874 of OY282523.1, read as the reverse complement.
CTGGGGGCCGTGGATGTCCTGAAGGAGAAAGATGCGCTCCTCGCTCAGGTGCGTGAGATCTTGGGAGCAGCCGACTCCGAAGGAGTCTCTTTGCCGACGGTGGCCAAGTCTACCGTGGAAGGGCTCCGCGACGAGCTTGCGGCGGCTCGAGCCGTGGAGGGGGAAGAACGCAATGCCCGGTTGCTCTCTTCGAGAGGGCGCGCATCAAGCTCGACAAGGCATTGGCTAGGTTCCGGGCTTTAGACTCGTCCATCGATTCCAATCGCCTTGCCGCGTCGTACCAAGCCAATATCACGATGATCAACGCTCTTCCTGTTGGGGCCTCGGCCGAACTGCTTCGATCCAAGCTCCCGGAATGGCAGCGGCTCGAGGGCGAGATGCAGGCGCAGGCGGACGAGTTCGAGAGGAGAGCCGACGCTGATCCCGAGTCCCCCCTCTCTCGCCGTGCAACCCCATCGTGGCGGAGGGCGCTCAGCCCGCGCCTCCCCCGAAGCCGGAGGTGTAGGCTCCCTTTGGTGTAATATGTTCTCTTTTATGGATCGTGTGATATAAACTCTTCGTCTGTAATAAAAAAAAAATTGTTTGTGTGGGATTTACTTCGACTAACGCTTTTCGCTATCCTTATTTGTCGATATTTTACAACTGTCTATTATCATGCCGTCTGGAAGAAATGCTTGATATATATATATTGGACGATGCCAATAAAATAACACTTTAAGTAATTGTCGATACTTACATGGGGTAGTGTAGATATGATGGGATGCCATCTTGCCATCCCCCCCCCCCTTTTTATCAAGGAAGGAAAGGGGCCTTAGCTGGGGGGGGGGGGGGGCTTTAGCTGTGCTTATTGAGAGGCTTTTAGCTTTGCTTGCTTGGGAACCCTTTGTGCTCGCACGGGAGGCTTTTGTGCTCGCATGGGAGAATTTGGTGCTCGCATGGGATTCTTATATGCTCGCATGGGAGTCTTTTGTGCTCGCATATGAGTCTTTTGTTCTCGCATGGGAGTCTTATATGCTCGCATGGGAGTCTTTTGTGCTCGCATGTGAGTCTTTCGTGCTCGCATGGGAGTCTTTTGTGCTCGCATGGGAGTCTTTTGATTGCTCGCTAGGAGGCTTATGTATTGGCGATGTATGCCTTAGATAACTTTTGGGCACTCTCGCCTCTTTACTTTGGGCACTCTCGCCTCTTTTATTATGGGCACTCTCGCCTCTTTATTTTGGGCACTCTCGCCTCTTTTATTGCGGGCACTCTCGCCTCTTTTATGATCGCTTGGGAGTCTTTTAACTCTGCTCGCTGGGAGGCTTTATTTGAAGATGGCTCCCTGTCTTTTAAAGACGGGCCTCATCTGTATGTGCTCGCTGGGAGGCTTTGATTGCTCACTGGGAGGCTTATTTGAAGACGGCTCCCTGTCTTTTAAAGACGGGCCTCATCTGTATGTGCTCGCTGGGAGGCTTTGATTGCTCACTGGGAGGCTTATGTATTGGCGATGTATGCCTTAGATAACTTTTGGGCACTCTCGCCTCTTTACTTTGGGCACTCTCGCCTCTTTTATTGTGGGCACTCTCGCCTCTTTTATCCTCGCTTGGGAGTCTTTTAACTGTGCTCGCAGGGAGGCTTTATTTGAAGATCGCTCCCTGTCTTTTAAAGACGGGCCTCATCTGCATGTGCTCGCTGGGAGGCTTTGATTGCTCACTGGGAGGCTTATGTATTGGCGATGTATGCCTTAGATAACTTTTGAGCACTCTCGCCTCTTTTAATTTGGGCACTCTCGCCTATTTTATTGTTGGCACTCTCGCCTCTTTTATGCTCTGGTCGTATGTTCCAAACCTTTTGATCGTATATAGATAATTGCCGAAGCCATAACAGTGTCCCCGAACAAAAGGTCGGGGTCCCTTTGAAATTGACAGATACGTTAAAGTGCTTACCGTGATTTACGATAGGGCCGGGGAGGCGGAAGGTGGGGTTCCCCTTAGTAGAAATTCTTCAGGTGCTTCACGTTCCAACCCCTGATCACCTTGGCGCCTTCAGTATTTTCGAGTTCGTAAACCCCCGGTCTGACGACGCTCGTGACCACGTATGGCCCTTCCCAACTCTACCCGAGCTTCCCAGCGTTGACCTCGGCTGTGTTCTGGAAGACTCGCCGGAGGACCATTTCACCGACCCGGAAGCTCCTCGGGCGCACCTGCTTGTTGTAGTAGCGAGCGACGGCGTTTTGATAGTTAGCGACGTGGACACTTGCGTGCTCGCGTCGTTCGTCCACATGGTCGAGCTGGTCGAGCAGGCCCTGACTGTTGGCTTCTTCGTCCCCCGGGGCTATCGATCAGCGAAGGCTCAGAATCCCCACTTCTGCTGGTATGACGGCTTCCACGCCGTATGACAAGGAGAACGGAGTCTGGCCGGTGGTTGAGTGCGGAGTCGTCCGGTAGGCCCAGAGGACGCCAAGGAGTTCATCGGCCCAAAGCCCTTTCTTGGCGTCGAGCCTCCCTTTGATGTTGTCGATGATCGTCCGATTGACTGCCTCAGCGTTCCCGTTGCCTTGGGGGTACCTTGGTGTCGACGTGTGCAGCTTCACTCTCCATCGTGCGCAGAAATTCATGAACCTATTTGAGATGAACTGCGAACCGTTATCAGCGATGATCTCCCTCGGCAGGCCGAAGCGCGTGAAGATGTTCTTCCAAATGAAACTCTCCACATCGGAATCCTTGATGTTGGCGTAGGCTTCCGCTTTTGTCCACTTGGTGAAGAAGTCTGTGACGACCAGCATGAACCTCCTTTGCCGCGTGCTGATGGGCATCGGACCGACGATGTCCATGGACCATTTCATGAAGGGATATGGGACGGTCACCGAGGACAGCTCCTCGGTTGGGAAATTTATGGATGGGGCGTGTCGCTGGCACTTCTCGCATCTCCTGGCATGATCGGCGCAATCCGCCACCATCGTGCTCCAGAAGAAACCTTGACGCTTGGCTTTTCTTAGCAGCGACCTCCCCCAGGAGTGGTTCCCGCATTCCCCGCTGTGGATTTCTTCCATCACGTAGTCGGCCTCCTTTTTGCCAAGGCACCTAAGGTAGGGCCCGGTGAAGCTTTTCAAGTAAAACTTCTGTCCGATGATGGCGTATCTTGCGCTCTTGGCCTTGACCTTCCTCGCTTCCTGGCGATTGTCCGGCACGATCCCCTCCAGGATATACCTCCTAATGGGCGTCCGCCAATCCTCATCGTCGTCGTCTTCCACCACTCCTCGCTCGTCGTTTTCCAGCTCCTCGTCCATGAGCTCGTGGATGCTGAGCTCTTCAGGAGCTTGTCCTTGCCCCTCGCCTCCGCTTCAGGACTTCTTCCTTACCGGGCCTTCCTCCCTTCTTATGTTCGACCTTTCGACTGTTTCCACGGTGATAGATCGAAGCTCGCCTACTTCTGTTGTCGAGCCCAATCCTGCCAACGCATCAGCGTGGGTGTTATCCCCTCGCGTCACCTGTGTCAGGCTGAAGTAGTCAAACTTCTTGGAGAGCGAATCCACGAGTCCCGCATAAGCCTCCATCCTCTCATCGCTTCTCTCGTATTCACCGCTGACTTGCTTGACGACCAGCTGAGAGTCCGAGAAGACGCTGACGCTCTTTACGCCGATTGCGAGGGCGAAATTCAGGCCTATGAGGAGGGCCTCGTACTCTGCCTCGTTGTTCGTAGCCCGATAGGCGAGGCGGCACGCTTTCTCGACGACCTCTTTCATGGGCGAGGTGAGTCTGACTCCGGCGCCCGCTCCTTGCGAGGTGGCGGATCCGTCGACGTGCAGCTTACAGGTGCCATCTTCGTCGCTCAGATCGATTGGTTCCCTAGGGAGTTCGATCAGGAAGTCCGCGAGGACCTGAGACTTGAGACTCGTTCGGAGTCTGTACTCGATGTCGTACGCCCCGAGCTTTATTGACCATTTCGTGATCCGCCCCGACTGGTTTGGGCTATGGATGATAGCGCGGATCGGCCTGTCGGTCATAACGACGACGGAATGCCCCTGGAAGTGGAATCTTAGCCTCTCCAAGGCGTCGTAGACTGCCAGGGCTAACTTCTCCACCAGTGGGTACCTCGTTTCCCCATCGAGGAGCTTTCGACTGATGTAGGCCACCGGCTTCTGTTCCCTGTCCTCTTCTCGTACCAGCACCTGGCTGATGGCTTGATCTGATACGGCGACGTACAGGTACAGGGTTTCTCCCGGGAGTGGCTTCGTCATCACGGGGGGCGATGAGAGATACGTCTTCAGAGCCTGGAAGGCTTCCTCGCACTTGGCGGTCCACTCGAACTTCTTGTTCTTCTTTAGTAACTTGTAGAAGACGAGCGTCCTATCGGCTTTCCTCGAGATGAAACAGCCTAGGGCGGCGATCCTTCCTGTCAGCCTCTGCACTTCTTGCCGGTTTTGAGGAGACGGCATGCTCCTGATCGCCTCAATCTGCTCGGGGTCCGCTTCGATTCCTCGCCGGGTAACCATGTGACCCAAAAATTTCCCCGACGAGATGCCGAAAGTACACTTGGAGGGGTTCAGCCTCATCTGATGCCGGTTCAAGATTTCGAAGCACTCCGCCAAATGTTCAATGTGCCCCTCCGCCTTCATCGTCTTGACGACCATATCGTCGATATACACCTTCATGCTCTTTTCAATCTGCTCGTGGAACATCTTGGTCACCAGTCTTTGGTAGGTCGCACCGGCGTTCTTCAGGCCAAACGGCATCACCTTGTAGCAGTAGGTTCCTCGCTCGCTGATGAAGGCGGTCTTCTCCTCGTCGTCAAGGTGCATCCTTATTTGATGGTACCCCGAATAGGCATCCATGAAACTGAGGAGTTCGTACCCCTGAGTAGCCTCGACGAGGCGGTCGATGTGCGGCATGGGGAAGCTGTCCTTCGGGCAGGCCTTGTTGTAGTCGGTGAAGTCCACGCAGACTCGCCACTTCCCGTTCTTCTTCTTGACGACGACCGTGTTAGCCAACCATTCGGGGTATTTTACCTCCCTGATGGTGCCCATAGAGAGCAATTTGTCGACCTCCTCGTTGATTACCCTGTTTCTATCCGGTGCCATCTTCCTCCTCTTATGGATGACGGGCCAGTGGCTCGGGTCAGTGTTGAGATGGTGGGCGATCACAGACGGATCCACGTCCGGCATGTCTTCGTGGGTCCAGGCGAAGCTCTTCCGATTCTCCCTCAAGAAGGTTAACAGCTTGGCCCTGACTTCGGGGTCGAGCTCTGCTCCTATACTGGTCGTCCGAGTTGGGTCGGATTCGTCAATACAGACTTGCTCGACCGCCTTGACCTGCAGTCCTCGTCGCCCTTTATCGGCCGCTCGCTCCTCGAACGCCTCGGTCGCCGATGGCTCGAGGAGCGGACTCGCTGGGCCTCTGCCTTCCTTCCCTCGCGAACTGTTCCTCGCTCCTTCACCCACCTTGGTTGGGGTGCTAGACGCTAGCTGCTATAAATTGGCAGCCTCTTCCTCGCTCGCCTCTGCCGGCGTCTTCTCTCCGTGCACCTGCCGATGGTGCATCATGTAGCAGACACGGTACGCGTCCCTGTCGCCCCGAATCTCCTCCACCGTCCCGGCCTCCCCAGGAAACATGATACATTGGTGATAGGTGGAGGGTACGGCCCTCATCGAGTGGATCCAAGGTCTTCCGAGGATCACATTGAAGTGCGAGGGCACGTCCAGGACCATGAATTCCACCATCCTCTGGACTCCTTTCGCACGGACCGGGAGATGGATCGTGCCCAGGGAGATAGCCACATCTCCATTGAATACGGAGACCTTTCGCCGATACCCCCCGATCTCTAGGCCCTCAATCTGCATCTTCTCGAGGCATTCGTAGAAAATGACGTCGACGGCGCTCCCGTTATCGACGAGAACTCGGCATACATCGGCGTTGCCGATCTCGAGCACGAGGATCAGCGCATCGTCATGCATCTCCGCACACTCCCCGGTCTCGACGAACTCGATCTTCGCCTGGGAGCCGGTCGCCGCCGGATCCCCGCGGTTGTGCTCTTTTCTCCGGGGCTGGAAAGCCTTGATGATGTTCACAGAGTCGCCACACAAGCGCGATCCACCCATGATCACCTATATCCTTGCTCTCGTCGCCGGCCTATCTTCCGCGGCCCGCTCTACCACTTGCCTTCCTGCGGTCGGGTCTCTCCTCGCTCCCTCTGGAGCACCTTTGGCGCCCCGCGCCTGAGCACCTTGCGGCCTTCGCCACGTTCGGTTGTCATTCCTCCATGGTTCGCGATGGCTAGGGGCCAAATCCCTCAGCTCCCCTTGCGCGTACCTCTTCTGAAGCTCGCGGTTCAACATGGCGCACTCCTCGGTGGCGTGCCCGCTCATGTTATGGAACTCACAGAACTTGCTCGCGTCTTTTGGCCAAGGTTTCCTCTCGAAACCCCCTCGCCCTCCTGAGGGTCCTCCTCCCCCCTCGATGTGGCCTCCTTGTCCTCCAGTAAATCCTCCTTGGCTCGATATGAAGCCTCCTCGCTGACCACTTCTCGGCTTGCCCGAGAAATCTCCTCGCGGTCGGGCCCCCTCGATAGGGCCTCTCCTTTCTTCTACTTGATAGACCCCTTTCCTCGGGACCTCCCGACCCCTTCTACCTGAATTTTACCTACTAAATCCCGTGATTGCCACTCTTTCGACTGACTCTCTGACGCCAAGTCTTCTCGCGCACGCTTCCGTTTTCCCGCTCTTTTCACAGCGACGACATTCCTTCTAAGGCAGGACCCCTTCGAGGGGAGAAGGGGAAACTCCATCGAGGAGTATCGCCTCGTAGAAAGGCCTCCTCGCGAAGAGCTTTCCTCGCAATCTTTCCCTTTTCCTCGCTCGGAGCTGGACCCTCCTCGCGGGGATGGATCTCTCTCTTCATTTCACTGTTGCCAACCGCAGGCCCCGCTTACTTCCTCGCATTTCGTCGTTTCGAGAGCCGAAACGACATGTAATTGTGTTAAGAGGGATTTGACGAAATCCTACCTTAACACAGGTATTTCCCTACCTTCTAAAAAAATCGAACTTTGTGTGTCAGGATCTCGTTTTTTTCCCACTTTTCTTTCTTACAAAACTTATTTGTATCCACAAGTCTACATCTAAAGGTGTAAGTGTAATAAACTTAAAAAGAATTCGCTTAACAAGCGAATGTAATTATCTTGAATTGTATTTTTTTCATTCAATCCCATCAAATCAATTTTTACATTAAACAAGATATGTTATACATTCCTCCATAAAATTGCATGCCAACTATTAGACAATGCATTATCGATGTAAAAAAATCACTCTATAGCCATCAATGGCATGATTAACTTTTGACAAATGATAAAAACAAAATAAAATCTCATGAAATTAAAAAAATCTGAGTATATGTCATATGACATTTAGCATTTCACGTATTCACAAAATTCTCACTTTATTTCGATAAGAATTCTGTTTTTTAGAAAACGTAGATTTATTTTAAACTAAGATTAATGAGGTGAAGTTAAGGTGCAAATAGTATTGTTTAGCTATATTTCTTCTGGGGGTATAAAATCAAACAAAAATGTATCCGGTCAATGCCAAGCTCAATATCTGAAACTTATCTTTGAACAGACCATCAATCACGATCAAGCCCAATATTCAAAGTTGGCAAAGTCGATGTCTTCGTTCTACGCAGTCAGATCTCGTCGACAAAACCGGATCGAAAACGAAGTCGAGATTCCACGCAGTCAATCTCGCCAAAAGAATCGGATCAACGACGAAGTCGAGATCTCAATCCCAATAGTAATCTGCGACATGGCAACCTCATCGGCAATCTTGACACCACGTGTTCGAACTCTTCAGCTCGACAAATGCTATAAATAGAATAGATTAGTTAGCTCATGACACGTATCTTATCATTATTATCAATTATGCTTGTTCAACTCGTCATATCGAGCTCGTTTATATGAATAAAAGTTTATATTCAAATCAATCTTTTGACATTTCTTTGAAAGTATACGATATTATTAAATACGACATGTTATCGAGATACATCTATTAAATACAAATTGTAGTTATCCAATATTTGTTCGTGATTGTTGAGGATGAAATACGACATCAACACTATTATAACTATAATATTATTATTTTTCTATATATTCCCCTTACAATAACATACAATCATAATACAAAAATTGGGCTCAATGACCAACGTTACTACCTCAAATTGAAAATAACTAACGATTCAAAAAATTTCTGTAAATGATCTAAGTGCTTATGTGGCAAACTAATTAAGTGTATTAGTTTACTTGTTTGCCCCTAAAATTTTGACCAAATTTTTAATTTTGAGAGAGCTCGAGATTTAAAATTTAATTTGACATGACTTTAAAACTTGAACTAAATTAGGAAGTTAATTTTAAATCATTCCCAACGGTTTTAAATTGGTAATTAATTAATTTAGTTCCTAAAATGTTGTAAGTTCTTATAATTTTAGAAATAAAATTATTTCTTTGTTTAATTTATCATTTCGACAATTAATCATTGTTGCTCTCTCTCTCTCTCTCATTATATGATCAATTTATTTCCATTTTTGTATTTTCAAAACTCTCATATTATGATAATTTCGAACAATTTTTGGGTATTTTTCCCCGAAAAAAAAATCAAAAATTTGAGTTCAATTAATCGTAATTTGTCATAGAGTTAGTTCTTGAAGATCGTTCACAAATTTAAGAAACATGTTTAATAATTATTTTATGTTTTTCGCTGATTAATATTTTTTTTGTTAATCAGTTTTTCGTTTGCACGATCATATTCTTCTTTGTTGGCTTGAAAATGATAATATATTGTAAATTATTATAAATTAAAAGTCGTTTTACACGTAAATATGTCTCATATGTACATATTATTTACAGGACAATGATAACGTAAATTAGTTTGAGATTGTTGATGGAGCCCTCTGTCGTCCAGTATCGTTTGTAACCGACCGATTGAGAATGTTTTACACTTGAAACAAATGAAAACAGTTGTAAATGAAAAACAAAAATAAAAACAAACTACATAAAATTCAATTTTAACAACGGGACGTATATCAATATTTCCAACCAAAAACACCAAAAATCAATGTTAAGATTACATGCAATCAACATAAAAATTAACATATCTAAACAACGAAAATATCATAATCCACAAATATCCAACCCAGAAATTAATCATTTAACCACAGAAAAATAAATTCAAAAACAAAAAACATGTTGAAGTTTAACAACGAGAAACAAAAAAAAATTGGTGACTAACTTTGTAACTCATAGTCGGAAAAAAAGTTGTAACAGAGATGAGGTTTGTGATTATCGAACAGTTTTTAAGCTATTATTTATATTTTTGTTTTTTAAAATTTAACGAGTGTGTACTTCTTCGAATGAATGAATCGAGTGAAGAAAACGGAGATGAGGCTTGTTGCATCGTTGTAAATATGGATCCTTGAGATTTTTCGACGGAGGATTTTAAATTTTTTTTAGAACTATTCTGGGATTAATATGAAAATTCAAGAGTAAATAAGGTTTGAATTCACTCAAAATCTTATATTCGATTCTGATTGATATGATTAATGAAGCAGTAACTGCTTTTTTTTAATATACAAATGGCAAAAATCAGGTGAAAAGAAATTTTGGATCATTTTCGTTCTGGAATTTTTGTAAAACTTGATTCGGGACATTTATACAAATTTAACCAAACCTATAACATATTAAAAATACTCTATATTATAAGCCTATTATACTTAATAAACCACTATAAAATTCATACTAAATATACAAACATTAAAATGAGACATTACAAAGGCAATTAATCTAGTAGCTCAAGTGTTCTTTGAAAAAAAAATTATGCTACAATTTCATTTTTTTAGTCAAATTAGTTTGATTAATTTAATTTATTTTGAAAGATAACTCGTTCTAATTAGATATGTTAAATTAATTGGTTTAATTACCTTAATTTAGTTCGATCTCGTAAAACTATTTTATGAAATTGATTAGTTGTATTATAAGAAATTCTTATTAAACAAAATTGTGAAGATGAGCTAAAAATTAAGTAAATGTGAAAAATGAGAGAGTATAAGAAAAACACCCGGTAAGGAGTGAAGAGCTCGATTTGAGATATCGAAAGGCGCTGAACACTTTCCGCCGGCGATGTGCGCCAATGTCCGCCGCGCAACGCACCTCAGTCGCGCCCAGGTACGCCATTACCACGCCCACATCCTCTCCTCTCACAAACGCTTCGCCTTTCTCGACCAGTTATCGCCTCTCTCTTCTCCTCCTCTCACCTCCGCCGTCAACCCCGTCGACCGCCGAAAGGTCACCCTGGGGCTGTCGAGGCTGGTCAAGTCCCAGCCGACTCACTCGCTCGTGAGATTCTCCCAAGCGTTCTGTCCCTTCTTCCTTGCCGAGGTAATGAATCTGCTGGGAGGCGGCGAGAGCGCTCTCGCATTCTTCAAGTTCGTATTCAGGGACGACTCGGACGAGTTCGTCAGGTCTTGCTGCCTCACCGCGCGCGTTCTCGCGGCCTCGGATCTCCACTGCCTCGCCCGGGACGTGATCTCGTGCGTCTTCACGAGAATCGGCGCCGAAAGAAGCAGAGATTTGGCGGGCTTCGTGTGGGACGCCCATTGGGGGCACGAGTCTAGTTCATCTACTCTCGACAGGCTTATGTCTGGCTTCGTCGAAGCGGATATGGGCTACGAGGCTATGCAGATTCTGGGGTCGATAAGATCGAGGGGACTGAGCCCTCCTTCCTCGGCGGTCAACGCTTTGTTCAGGCTTCTGCTCAGAGTCGGCGATCAAGGAAGCGTCTGGAAGCTGTTCCGGAACATGTTTCGCCTCGGACCTTCTCCGAGCTGTCTCACCTTCAACACCCTGATTCTCGGGTTCTGTCGGGCCGGGCTGCTCAAGATCGGAGAGAGTCTGTTTCACCTCATGAGGAAGTTCAGGTGCGATCCCAACGCTTTCACGTATAACGCGCTCATCGGGGCTCACTGCGAGTTCGGACCCGCCGGAAAAGCCCTCGATTTGTTGGCCTCGATGATCACCGAGGGCTGCAAGCCGAACCACATGACTTACAACCTTCTGATCGACGCTCTGTGCAAAGAGGGCAACGTGGAAGGAGCCAGAAAGGTCTTGGACGGAATCCACGTCTCCGGAATCTCTCCAGACGTCGGGATTTTCAACTCGATGATGAATGGTCACGTGAAGGCAAGGGACCTCGGCCGAGCGACGAAGCTTCTCGAGGAGATGAGGGACCTGGAAGTTCTCCCCGACGGGGTCACCTTCAACATCTTGATCTCGGGTCACTACCGATTTGGAAAGAGAGAGGAGATGAACGAGTTGCTGAGGAGCTTCGCCGAGCCTGGCTCGTTTCAGGAGAGCTCGTTCCACGATGTCTCCATCGGAGCTCTGTGCTGGGCAGGTCGAGCCGACGAGGCCGTCGAGTTGCTCGAGAGCTCTCTCGAGAAGGGCTTGCCTGTCAGCGTGGTCGCTTTCAACTCCATAATCGCTTTGTTCAGCTGGGAAGGGTCGGAAGAAAGGGCGTTACGGGTCTACGAACTCATGATCGAACTCGCGATTCGCCCATCGGCTGCCACGTGTAAGTACTTAGTGATGGGATTTCCGAAGAAGGGAATGCTCAACGAGGTCAGAGAGCTCGTGCAAGACATGTCGGAGAAGGGATTTCCCATCAACAAATCGGTCTTCACTCTACTTTTGGACGGCTATTTCAGGGCCGGGGACTTGGAAGGAGCGAGAAGCCTTTGGAACGAGATGGAAAGAAGAGAGGTATACCCGGACACTATCGCCTTCTCAGCCTATATCAACGGCCTTTCAAAAGCTGGAATGGTGGACGAAGCTTGCGAGGTGTTATCAGATATGCTGAGGAAAGGCTTGGTGCCGAATAATTTCACATACAACTCGTTGATCCACGGATTTTGTGGCACGGGAAGGCTAAGCGAAGCTTTGGAGCTAACCGAAGAGATGAGACTCGAAGGGCTCGTTCCTGATATCTTCACGATCAATATGATCATTGACGGGTTTTGCAAGGCCGGGAAAATGAAGGCCGCAATAGATGTGTTCATGGGCATGGACCAGATAGGTCTGAGACCAGACACCATCACGTTCAATACGTTGATCAACGGCTATTGTCGAGCGTTTGACTTGGTTAACGCCGATAAGGTTCTGGTCAACATGCATGCAAGTGGGCAAGATCCGGATATATTCACGTATAATATATTCATTCACGCTTTTTGTCGCATTAGGAAGCTTAATCGGGGCGTGAAAATGCTGGACCAGCTCGTGTCGGCTGGTATTTTGCCCTGCACCGTGACTTACACCACTTTGTTGAGAGCGGCTTGTGTTGACATTCCCGATCGAGCTTTGATTCTGATGGCCAAGCTTCTGAAGATGTCTTTTGTCCCAAACGTGGTCACGATAAACATGCTTTTGTCTCGTTTTTGTAGGCATGGAATGCCTGACAAGGCCTTAGTTTGGTGTCAAAGGCTTAGCGAGATATCCTTCAGATTCGATCGCGTTTCCTATCAGATAATGGCCGTTGCTTATCGCCGAGCGGGAAAAAATCGCGGTCGGGCGAGTAAAGTTTCTCGGAAAAGCCTTTTTCTGGATTCGCTTATGCACATTACGTACAGTTATTTTTGTAGCACGAAGAGAAGCAAAAATAAATTTTCTTAGAGCAAGTTGAATTCTTTTTTTAAGGGATCCTGAAAGTTAGTTCCTTTTTTACCATCTTAATCCTCTCGTTGCTTGTATGTCTTGTGAGAGTTTCGAAGCTTGTTCAGATGTACTAGAGTTGAGTTTCCATTGTGGGACACGGCCTGGGGGTTGAGAAGACCTTTTGAAACATCTTCCGAAATCTTGTGCATATTTTTTCAGCAAGGTACACTATTTAGAATATAGATTTATTTTTATTCCGGTTGAGACCAGCACAAATTCATACCCCCGTTTCTGTTTATGGATATACTTTTGCAGATTGGATATGGATACCACTCTGGGGCGTTGCTGATCATGAGAAGTAGATCATTCTACCGATGAAGTATTTCCATTGAGGTAACGCATTTCATTAGCTCTGATGGGGTTTTCTCTTTAGTTCCATACAATATTTTGGCTGTTAAAAGTGTGAATCTAATAGCTTTTGGTTAAGGATCCAGATGAATGGAGCAATTCATAAGAAGTTAGTTATTTCACGTCAAATGTTTGCGTTTCTTTGTAACTACCCACTAATCCAAGGGAAAAAACATCAAGTAACTTGAGCTCTCCCCACAAACTTTGCCAGGTGAGACATCGTTCTCTTCTACAAATTGGTGGGACCCGTATCTCTCGGACCCGACCCAGATATATATATTATAATTATATATGAGGTTTTGGCGGGAAACGGATCTGATCAAATCTGACCCACCATGATCTCCCCCAGCCCGTTGATTCCGGCGGTGAAAAAGTCAGGCACATTACAGTGAGTCTAATGTTTATGAGATACTTTATTTTTTTTCATTACTATAATAATTTTAAAGGGATAACATGTATGAAGACTTATGCCTGCAGATTTTGGGGGATATTATGGAAACTTCCTAGTCACACATAAACATACATATATTTCTTATTCATCAGATGCGACTAGTATCTCTACCCTTGTTCCGAGGTGGATTGGACTTGTTGAAAGGTGATCTTCTAATCTTCTGGTTTGCATGTACTCATGAACAAGTAGTTTTTGAATCCCTCACTCTCCATCAAAACCACAATATTTGATCTGTTCACAAGATTTGAATGTTCTATAAACACCATGATATTACTGCTCTGCCACCCATTTTCCATGACCCCTTTAAGATCAACATATGAAATCAAGATGACCCACCTGAATAAAATATCATTATGATATCGACTTGAAGAAATTAAGGGGTATCCTGTAAAATGTACAACTGAAGCGTAGATTCTATTTTTGCTTTTCGAATAGCGATGAAAACATTAGAAACTTAAGGGTACTTGTAATGTAAAATTTATTAGTCTTTTTATAGAAAAGGAGAGGCTTGTAACCATCTTTGTATTTTACTGGTTTGTTAGTATTGAATCGCCAAGATTCTTAGCTAAAGATTAAACTTCACAGGAAATTAAAATATGTTTCGGTGTCAAATTTCCTACCCTGCACACCGTACGCTTTATCTCTGTTCCCTTAAGTTTTTGCTTTCTCTAATACTTTTTCTTCAAACATCCCAAAGAAAACAATTAATAAAATACGAGGAAACCTACTTCTCTGGTTTCTCTCTCAAGTTTTCTAACTAAAGAACAGTTTCATTTTCATTTTCAAAGGTAAAAGTTGGGCTCCAAACGTAGGATAGATTTTCCTGATAAATATTTGGCGTACCTGCAGTGCAAGTTCTTCATCAACTGATCAGATGGAGTCCTTGTAGACACTCCTGAACCCGCCTTCTCTGATTTGCAAAAGCCTCTTAAGATGCGTTTCTAGGCTCGGGGAACGTGAAATCATCAAATGTGCACCTTCTTTCGGTACAATTCCAAAATCTCCTCTGTGATGAATTGGCCGGCCACAGAAAAAAAACTTTATGACTTATTATCCATTTCTTGTTTGTTCTGTTGAATATCTTTTATACGAATTCTCCTTCAAGCAACTTGGAATTTATTGATGATTCTTTTTGCGCTGATATTCTCTTCACGTGTGTCTCTGGTTTTTGCTCAAAATGGTAGAGTGAGAAACCCCTGATTTGGTATCAGAGAACGATGTCCAACTTACAACTATACAAATTAGAGCCTAAAATAATGTTCAAATTAATCATTTGATTTGGTATTGGAGAAATAGGTCGAATGACTTTTATTGGTCTTTCACTGTTAAAATTTCCGGGAATGGTTTCAAATACAAGGTTTTAATTTGTCAAGAATTAGATTTTTCTAATCAATTCTAAAATATGGTGGTCAAAATTTGGACACGTAGCCCTAATTAAATTAGTTTTTAAAATGTTTGGTGAAATGGATCACCTAAAAAGCATTGAAAACATTTAAGTTGCTAAGAAATTGTATAAATTACCACTAATTTTAGTTATTTTTCCAAAATCTATTAAAATTGAGTTTTTCTCAAAATACTAGTACAAAATACTAAAATATTCCTAAAATAATTTTTTTACATTTTATTTTAAATTCATATTAACCAATTATTATCTATTTTTAAAAAAAATTAAATTAAAAAAGCTAAAAACTATTACACCCATAAAAATTATAATTTTTTTAAGAAAAATTGGACTAAACATCACTTTTAAACAATGTTATTGCAATTTAACCATACTTTTTTGCATTTTTAAATAAATAGCCCAAACGTATGACGTGACTTTTTTTTTAATTTTTTTCAGTTTCAATAGTGCCCTTTCAGCTAATTAATAATACACATTTTTTCATCATTTTTTTTTGTAATTAAGAAAACATTATTTTTTTAAACATAACCGTTTTTTGTTAATTTTATTTTCATTTTTTCTAATTTGATGCGGTTATTTATTCTTTTTAGTGACGTTGTTTCAAAATTTGAGTTCGTTTATATTCGTTTATTTACTCGTGGGTAGTGGGTTCTTTATTAGAAGGTTGAATTTTTTTTTTTTTTGAATTAATTTTTGGTAATTACGATTTTTATTCAGGGGTATAGTTGTCTTCTTAAATTTATGTTCGTTTATGGCTATAAATCAATTTTTTTTTAAAGTTGGCTATTTATCAATTTTTAAGTTTGATATTACTATATCACTTATTATTCCTGTTTTAATTTTTTTTTAATTTTTGACCGATAATATAGTGTAGGGTATTTGTGTTAATTTTATTTTTTCAAAAGTTATTTCGTCTTTCACACAAAATTTACTTGTATTTTGGTAAGAAAACATGTTTGAGTGTATTTTGAAAAAATTAAATCATAAAATGTGATACTTTACGCAAGACCTCTTTATTATTTTGAAAGTAACATTGTAGCATTAGTACCATACTAAGCGATAACTTAAATTTTTATTTAAAAAATTATTAAATTAATAACACACACCATAAATATGTGTTTATTATAAAAATAAAAATAAAAAATTATATTTTCTTCCAGAACACAACTTGAAATAGTTTTTGAAGTTGAAGTTGCTCTAGGAGCAACTTGTTGCATAGCTGCCTTTTTGGAGCAATTGTCGTTGCTGTTTGTTGCCTCATTATTAACTAAATAAAAGTATATGTGCAACAAAGTGGAATTTTTTTTTTGCCACTTAAAAGATGTCAAATTTTCAAAAAATAATTGCTAGTTTTTCGAGATTACATTAATTAATATAGATTGATTAAATTAAAAGAGGATAAATCATCCACTTGATGAATAGCATGCGTTTTTCTGTTCAAAAGATTTGAGCCCAAGATTTCTCCATCGAATTATCTGTGAGATAATCACTTAAGCAAATTAGTTATCACAACAAAATTGTTATCTTTTTTAAAATCAATTTTCTTTTTACTTGTAATGAAATTGAACTCATGAAATCCAATTTAAATGTGGCGTGGAATTATCGCTATCCTATACTAGTTTGCACAACAAAATTTGTTATTTAAAGTTGTTGATCTCAATATCATATTTTATATCATTATAACTATTTTGTTTATAATAACGTCAAATACGTAGAAACGTATTTTTGTCATGTGAGACTCAAAAGTGTGTAGCTTCAATACAATGAATCTTCTTGACGTACTTCAAGTTGAGATTGTTGAATTTTGAAGCGCATCGATTCTTATTGCCAACGCTCAAGTAGAAATTTCACCGGGATGAATTAAGTGGGTGTCGCCTAAGTCCTAGATACTTTGTTGTTTGGACAAAAAGGCATTCAAGCATCAGTTTGGATTGAAACTGTAAATATATTAAACCAACAGTCGCGCTTTCTCTGCTTCTATAATGAGTTCGAGACTTGATGTTTGAGAGGTTACATACATTTGTAAATTTTGATATGGTTTCTCTTCTTTTTCTTCTTTTTCTACCTTTTATATTCTAGAGGTTTATTCTTAAGCAATCATCTTTATAGTATGCGTTTGTGTGAAATTGGTAAATAATTTCTTCTACTAAGATTGAAAATAATTGTATTGTGAGATTAGGAGTTGGCGAGATTCAGGGTGTATTTATGACAAGCAACAGTTCAGATCCAGCTTCTGCTACTTAAAAGATATCTAATTGAGTTTTAGAAAGATATTGCAATTTTTTGGGGAAAAAATACAACAAAAAGAGTAAGAGTTTCTGCTACTTAAAAAGACATGCCTTCACTTGATGGAAATATAACATCAAATTGGAAATCTTCCTTGACCATCAATGCATAAAGGTTTTAGCTTGATCCGCAGGAAAACACAACGCATCTTGAATAATTATTCTAAATTTAATCTATGGTTTAAGTGTTGCACTAAAATCTATCTTCACCAATTTTTATATAAGTTGTTTACATCAGATACATACAATACAATTTTCACTTACACATATAGAAATAAAGCATGATTGAAAACATATAATTAGCGATTAGAAATATTGCCCACTTAAAAATAATACAATGAATAATTACTAAATAATAAGAAGTTAATTTTATTAGCATCATATGATTAGTGAGTCAATTTCTAAATATTTATAATCGATAACATCTATCTTTCATAGTCCATGTATTAATTTGAACCGCATGTTGGACATCCGGATTAGGGCAGTGAACCAAAACATGGTCGGTGACTCATATGCGTCTGAAAAGCCATAACATAAGTCATATATGTTGAACACAAAGTGAAGGCTAATCAATGAGTGAGCATTTTGCACTTTTGGTTAGTGTACGATCTAGACAAATTTTGGTTCTAGACGTATCCTTTAAGCACTGTAATGGAACACCAACCAAAGTCTCTATTATGCTCACAGTGAGACTTGATCTAAAGTCTGAGATAGTTATGGACTTCTAGATTGTATCTTCGAATTCTTTTGGCAAATCTCATTAACGGCTAGTACAAAAGCTTATTAGACATGTCTTAGAAATCTTGATATGATTCTAGGAGGGAGTGGTTGACATATACGAAATCCAACCTTCCGAAGAAAAGGGGAAACAAGTTAATGTTCACTCGCCTTAAGGTTGATTCCATAACCGACTGATTATGTAAATTTTCAAAGTTGGCTTATGCTTGGTTGAATCTTTTGCTAGGGAAACAATGATGCTTAGGGTACATATGTAAATTTAAATGTATAACAAAATAATTAACCATTCTCGATAGAGGATGAACCTGGAAGATCTTGATCATGAACTGACCAGATGACTGGATACTCGTCGCGATGGGTAAATATTATAGGAGAGATCAACCTTGTATTACATGATGGAGTTTTTAAAAAAGAGCTAGGATTGAGAATAAATTAACACTACAAGCTAGTGTAATTATTTATATTAATAAAACTTTTTTACGAAACCTAGATAAAGTGCATGAACATATTATTTACGACTACCTATTTATTTAATTGGAACCAACCTTTCTTGAAACTTGTGTTGGAAATTAGATAACATTTAACCAATAATATTATAACATATCCGTATATGGCGGAATTATATAATAAGATCTAAATATATCTAAACACATTTTAACATATTAAACAACCTATGCATTAAAAATTACTAACATATCAATAAATGTTTTATTCTAAACATGTTGTCAACAAATTGATCACACTAGCAACCTATAAACAAATTTATAATTTACGTCGCAGATCCAATTCGTTAGAGAGACTTACATGTGAGGTTGTAAACAACCTCGTGCGTTGCTAGCTATCGCCGGAATGCCACACCAAGAGTTCGCCAGACTGGAAGTCGAGGGTCACCAGATTGGAAGTTGTCCGGCCGGCCAGAACTGTACCTGCGACGCTATGACTTCATCCGGTGGAATTTGGCCACAAAACTTTGCAGGAAGGTGGATGAGACCTAGACGAAGGTCCCTGTAAATGGCACGACCAGGATGCAAGCAAGTCACTTGTGGTGGCCTAGGCACACCTGGAGTTAGGCTGGCCAGTTGGCTGTCTGACCAAAAACTTGCATGTGACGCTGTAGCTTAATCCGGAAGAATCTGACGGCGAAACTTTGCATGAACGTGGAGGAGACCTAGAGCTAGGTGCCTGTAAAAGAGCTTGAGCAGAAACCTTGCGTGTCGCCTGTGGTGGCTCAGGAGTGCTCCTGGGGTCCGGCGAGTGCTGTTCGGCCGACCAAAAGGCTGAAATGCGCCTCGTCGCGTTTCACTCGATTTCTTCGCGTCTCGAGTGAATACCTGCATGCACAAAGTCACTCAAACACCACAAGAAGAGTCAGAGATAATTCTCTCTGGTTTTTGGGAGATCAAGAGGGTGGGCTCTTTAATTGAACAACGGCAGAAGGGAAACACTCAATAATGAAAATAAAAAATCAAGAAACGTTTTATTGATCTTTCTCTCTCTCTCTAAATATCGGAAAAATACACAGGGGGGGAGGTCTAGTCGAAATTCATCTTTTTTTTTTGTTAGGGTTTCACAAAATTTCTTCTATATCTAAGAGAGTAGGCTTCAGTTAGGTCAAAATTCAATTTTGGTCCGTTAGTCAAACTTAAGCCAAAAGATCCTTTTAATGGGTTTTAAAATAATTTTCCAGCCTAATACCCTTAATTAGGGCCAAACAAAATTATTTATTTTCTCCAAAAAATATTTAATTTATTTCTAAAATAATATTTAATTAATTTAGAACATCTCATTTATTTAATGACAAGTCATTAATTCTTTTCATACTATGTAAACAAGTACGAAACGAGAAAATATTTATTTTCATCTTTTATTTATTTGAATCATCAAATTATATTGATATCAATATAATAACATAATACGATTCATTAAATAAATGTAATAATAAATAATCAATTATTTATTGAATTATTTAGAACATAATTTTCTTAGTGTAAATCACAATTTACATTCAATGAGAAAATCAATCGTTCTAGTTTAACAAATCTCATCCGAGAGTCTATCACTGAGATCTTATGGACCCATATGAACGAAGCTTTGGAATGAAGATCGGACCCACATGAACTAACCTTGTGAAGTTCTCATAGATACAGAATTCATGTACAAGATTGCTGAGATGCAATATATATCACCTCATGCTTTATTACTTGTATTGTGAATAAATAAATTGCGCGGTATCCAAAATTAAGTAGCAGCTTTATTTGGATGAAACAATTTGATTTGTTAGCTCCTCGCCAATACATTGTTTCTAACTTATTCACAAGTAACAAAGGTGTTGAGGAAATAACAACTAGACGGGTAAAATGGTAATTTTATAAATCTCATCTAGTTGATGATATTCATGAAGGGGAAACATAACATTCAATGGATCCGCTCAATATAATTATGTTGAATTTGAGTAGAAAATAAATTCATTTGAACCGAGAGATTCTCAGTGTGAACTCTTTAGTGGAGTCAGTTGACATTAATCTAATACTCAGAAAAAGTTTGTGAACTTTTGAGTCCGAGTATAGAAGCTCAAACTTTGTTCATTTGGATCCATAAGGTCACTATTAGAGGTCATTAGAGTAGGATTGTTAAACTAGAAGTTAAGTCAAAATAAGTTCAAGTGTTGACCTGGACTTTTTCTCGGAAAATGTCTAAAGGGTATTTTTGTCCACGTGGACATAGAATGATGTGAATGTCAAAATACGATTTTGAATATTTTCATATGATGAAAATATAAATTATTTTCTAAAGCCGAAAAGTCGTTTAAGGCATTATGAAATTAATTTCGTTATTTGTGCAATTATAATTCTACGATGGGTATTTTAAGAATTGTCTTAAAAGAAATAAGGAAGCATCAAGAAGCTCCCCCCTAGGTAGAATTTCGGCCAAAGAGTGCATCAACAGGAGAGTTTTATTTCTCTTTAATTATAAAGATAATTACCCAAAAGGAAAAGTGAAATGAATTTCCTTGAGAATGAAATAAATAAGCTAAGTGAGGAAACAAATTTCCTCCTTGCTTGAGGTGTATGGCTGGCCATCTTAAGAGAGAAAGGGTAAGGGAAAATCAAATATTGTGTAATGAATACATTATTCTTTCATGAATGAACAATTGACCTTTATTGATTTTTTCTTCTCCTATAAATAGAGCCTCATATAGAGATGTGAAAGGTTAAGCTTTTGCGTTGTTGTCTCTTGCTCTTGGCCGATCCTCTCTCGCTCTAGAAAATACTTCTTTTTATTTTGCACCTAGATCTGTACTTGATCTAGAGAATTAGCTTATGATCCAAGAATTGTTCTTGGTTCATATTGTTTAATTGTGCCCACACACAAATCTTTCTAAACCTCTATAGACTCTTGTAATAGAAACCTTAGGTTTCTCAAGTTCTCGTTTATGTTTGAAAGAATAAAGCTAGAAGAGAAGATCAATCTTTCCCAAGACGCTTCAAGTTTGAAGACACAAGAAAAGTTAGTATTCAAGTAGATTAAATAATGTTTTTAATCATAACATGTATATGCACTTTGTTTAGGTTACTAAAAATTGTTTTACTAGTAAAAAAAAATTTTATATTCCGCCATTAATGTGTTAATGATAAATTTTTCTTAACCGTAAACCTATTCCAATAAATGGTATCAGACCTATGGTCAAAGTTAAGCATGTACGTGTTATTTAAAATCATTATAAGAAAATTGTTTTCAAAATTTGCTTGAATAATGGTTTTTCAATGACTAGATCTTACAAAATTTTATTTTTTTGGTATGACCTCTAAAATTAAATTTGTGTTGATTTTCCACTTGTTAAATATGCTATATAAATACATTAAAAATAGTTTTTAATTATTTTATGTTTAGCATACTCAAAATCAATTTTTTGACAAGTTTGAAAATTTGTGTATATAGTTTAAACTAGTTTATTGCACTTCTAGTTTAAATTTGTTATTAAATGTTTTATATTATGTTGTTTATTTTATATTGTGTTTAATTATTAACATGTTAATATAACACACAATTGGAATCAAAACATACAATTAAAATGTTTGAATAAACCTCTTTCTCTTTACACCTAGATCCGACGTACTTTTTAATTGTTTTTCAAATTCTGGACAAATTGTTAAGGCTCAGTAAAACGGGCATAACTCTTTGCTCGGACCTTGAAAATTAGTGGTTGTTAAACCAAATTAAAGGTACGGAAGTTAGCTATCCAATGCAATTGGTTTCAGCTCAATCGGATAACGGGTGTGTCATTTATGACCTTTTAAGTCCGAGGTGTACGGCAGTCCGCGAGTCCAGATTTGTTAATCCGGATTTTGCGACTCCAAGTTTTCTCCCCTCTTCTCAATGCTATCGTGATTTTCCGACGTTCTCGCTCTCAACCACCATGAAAGCGCCTTGAAGGAAGATGTCATGAAGATGAATATATTAGTTTTAGGAGATTTTTTAATCTCAAAAACTTTCAAGTGCAAAAGTGTAGATTTATTAATCTCACACACTTTCCTTAGGAAAAATAAATTAATAGACAAAAATATCCGAGTATGTTCCTTGTGCCTTAGTGCATTAACACTGATCTCCCCTCACAAATATCGATTTTGGGGTTCTTTTTTCTAGTGATCCACTCTATCTCTCTTTGCTAATGGAAACAAGTTTCCTATATGTACAAGAGTAGACGTGCCTTTTTCCAAAAATTAAGTGGGAGGGTTACACTTTTTGTTGCAACCCAGGATCCCCTAATTTTCTAAAACCTAAGTGGGAGGGTTTTATTTATTGTTTGCAACCAACGATCCTTAACACTAATGTGAAGTGCACGTGGACATAAAATGATGTGAATGTCAAAATAAGATTTTGAATATTTTCATATGATGAAAATATAATTTATTTTCTAAGGCCGAAAAGTCGTTTAAGGCATTATGAAATTAATTTCGTTATTTGTGCAATTATAATTCTACAATGGGTATTTTAAGAATTGTCTTAAAAGAAATAAGGAAGCATTTAGAAGCTCCCCCCTAGGTAGAATTTCGGCCACATGCATCAAGAGGAGAATTTTATTTCCCTTTAGTTATAAGGATAATTACCCAAA
Organism: Urtica urens; assembly: GCA_958296335.1. Lineage (NCBI taxonomy): Eukaryota > Viridiplantae > Streptophyta > Magnoliopsida > Rosales > Urticaceae > Urtica > Urtica urens. Next base: position 20,322,814 of record OY282523.1, on the reverse strand, counting down.
AGGAAAAGAGGAAATAAATTTCCTTGAGAAGTAAATAAATAAGCTAAGTGAGGAAACAAATTTCCTCCTTGCTTGAGGTACATGGCCGGCCAACTTAGAAGAGAAAGGGAAAATCAAATATTTTGTCATGAATGCATTATTCTTTCATGAATGCATAATTGACCTTTATAGATTTTTCCTTCTCCCATAAATAGAGCCTCACGTAGAGATGTGAAAATAAGTTCCATTCTTGCTCTCTCTTAGTTTTTGGCCGACCCTCTCTCCCTCTCCCTCTCTAGAAAATACTTTTTTTATTTTGACACCCAAGTCCTCATTAGACTTAGGCTAAATCAGCACTGTAGCTCATAGACTTGTTCTTGAGTTATTGTGTTTAATTGTGCCCACACACAAATCCTTCTAAACCTCTATAGACTCTTGTAATAGAAACCTTAGGTTTCTCGAGTTCACGTTTAGGCTTGAAGGAATCGAGTTAGAAGAGAAGATCTACCTTTATCAAGACCTATTGAAGATCAAACTACAGGAAAGGTTAATATTTAAGTAATTAAATAAAGTTTTTAATTTATAACATGTATATGCACTTTATCTAGGTTAGTAAAATTGTTTTACTAGTAAAAAGAATTTTATATTCTGCCATTAATATGATTAATGATAATTTTTTCTTAACCCTAGACCTATTTCAACAGAGACTTCAAAAGACCATAATTTGTCTGTCACGACCCGGAGCGTCACCAGCTCTACCGCAGGCCGCGACTCCCGTAAAACCATCGACACGTGCACGAGTATATCATTATACATAAAGATAATATTTTAAATAAAATACTCAAGGCGGAAAATAAAACTTATTAAACATATAATAAACGTAAATACATTATAAATGAAGCGCGAAATAAAAATACATTATTTGTAGTTAGCAAAAACCCGGAGGAATTTTTCACTTTTAATATACATATAAGAAGTTTCACAAACTTCTTTAGATATGTACATATTTAACAACTCCTCGTCCTTAGATAGGACGTTTAGTTTCAGGAGTGTAGGTTACAAAATTGTTTGACATAATAATATTATACTAAACTTCTTCTCTCCGGTTGTGAGACCCCATGAGCCACAGGTCAAGAGATACACGTCTTGGTCTCGGTCTTCATCTATGCCATTGCCTTCACGCTACTGCCTTGACGTCACTGCTTCGCTGCTTTCCCTTTATCTACATTACCAAGGGTCATAAAACTATGAGTCGATTGACTCAGTAAGTGGGAGTCTAACCTATAAAATGTAAAACATCTAATGTCGTGTGACGTGCAAATAAGCAAATAGGAATGCATATCTAATTCTAGATTCAATGCAAATGCATGCATGGCCATATCTACTTATTCACTTGCCGCTCCACAAGGCTATACACCCCTTCCTGCTATAACCCTCGGAACGACAAGAAGCCAGCCTCAGGCCTCGAGCAGCGGCCCCTCGGCGACTTTGTGTTTTATTCTCTCTGGGATCCACTAATGGTACCAACTTCATCAGGGCGCCGGCGCTCGGTGCTTACGCACGAAGATCAGCGCCTTCATGACCTTTATCGGTCAACATCACGAGTCAGTAACTCGTGGGTACCATCGATTCCTTATGTTCAAGGTTTGAGTGCTCAGACACACGCAGAGCACACACCTAATCTATTTACAGAAGAGCATCTCGGGTTAAATCCCAATAATTTAGTGTTTCCCTTTCATTTGCTCGTTTAGTGCTTTAAGATGAAAGTTGAGAGGTGACTCCCAAAACTTTCACTCTCGACTTGAATCCGAGAGTCGACTTATGCTCTCCTGTTTCCCCCGCTTTAGCGGGTCAAACTATTGGGGTAGCTATATCACATAACACAGGCCGGGTTCTAATAGACTATGTTTGAGCCTATCGGGGATGACCCGAACTACATTTTCAATAAAATGTGGCTGAAGCCTTATCTTTATTACTTTTCATATTCTGAGGCTTTACTTAGTCTTGTTTACTAACACATAATATGCACACAAGCAGGGTTATTCCCTTGGTAAGTAGTTGACTTATGTCTCCACACTTACCCGGAATAGATCAGCTGAAAAACGGATGACTTTCACAAAGAGGTGCGTCCTATACGCTTTGAGACACTTGGTACTCTGTCGGGCGCTGAATGAGATAAAATCCGGAGTTGAAAGCCCATCAACCATGATGTTCATAAATATTAAAGGATATAGGATTCTACTAACAGAACTAGTCTAAATCAGTTCTGGCTTCTATTATTCAGTTTACAACTTTTTGGTTAATAAAGATTAAACTTATTTTAAGACTCGTCTGCTTTCGTATCTTAAACAATACGTAATAAGACTAAGCAATAAAATACGAGTCTCAAATAAAATAATCTTCCAAACAGATAACTAAGAAATTTTCGTTAGTTAAATACTTAATTTACACCTTAGACATTCTTAAATAAATAATTGATAATGATCAATTATTTATTTAATCATGAAGTAACTACGTAAAGAAAACTTTCAATCCACACTAAGGATTCTATTAAACGCTGTAAGCGAATAATACTTACGAGTAAATCGAGATTCTGATTCGATCCTCACTTCGGAGTTTCTGACTCGATCAACAGTGGTACATGTTCACGTAAATCTGGAAACAGATTATAAAAATCCGATAACCGATTAAATCACATAATTAAATTCATCATAAGTTCCTAAACTCGAATTCCAAATCCCAAACCCGAGGTACGAAACTCGAATCAATCAAATTCCCATTATCTATTTCTCAACAAAATCACAGCTATTTGAAGTCCACAAAACTACATTCTCTTTCATGAGATCTCAAATCCTCATTTTAACGTTCAAAGTCCCAATCTAAAATTATTTGCTCACGTTAACCCAGAATCAAAGCCAACTCAAGCCACGCCCTCAAATCCATTTTCCAAAATTCTCAGTCTCGTTTTTAGAAAAAAAAAAATTCTCAGGTTATATAATAACGCTCTTAGGTTTAACCTAGAATCCATGATTCATGCCTTCCGTTTTCAATTTAGATTATAATTAAATTTACAATTTATCTATTTGATTATATAATTCTCAGATTCCAAAAACTTCCAACTTTAAAATGCGCAGGCCAAAACAATCTAAAATCCACCTGAACCATTTTTACGATACAATCTAGTTACAATCCACCTTACAATCCCATTCAGCCCGACAACGTAACGAAATAACCCAAAAAGCCCTAAATACCGAGCATGAACCCTAAACTTTGAATCCAAAAATCCAATCTAATCCGAAATTACAGAAACACAATCCAAAATACAACCAAATCAATTTATAACTCAACTATCATTCACCCGACCACTACCACGACTCTTTGATTTACAACCAAATCCTCAAATTCGCCTCACCCTAACCATATACATAAATTCGAAATATATGAAAAATTCCCAAATCCAAACGAACAGGTCTCGTTTTGAAAAGAATATTCTAAAAATATTTCACCTTACCAAAACTTTCCGTAGACGCCCGCAAAAATCGCAGAGCTTGTCGTTGAGCTTTCAGCTGGGAGATGAGCAATACACAGGACGATGAGACCGATAGCGAGAGACAGCGAGACGCGAGGGTGACTTCGTGCGACCAAGAAAAGATCCAAGGTCGAGGCGGACTAATAACGTGAGGCCGAGACGACGAAGACACGACCGATTTCAAGCGTTGGAGCTTCGACCGACGCGGCACCAAGAGAGAACAGGGCGAGCGACAACGAGGCGAAACTTGACGAAGATCTTCAAGGAGGAAAGAGCAAGCTTCACGCGAGGGGATGACGGTGGCGGTGGTCGAAGAACGGGACAGCGGAGAGGAAGGATTCAAAGAACAGAGAAAGAAAGAAGGAGAAGAAAGCAGGAAAACGAGAGAACATAGGAAGAGAGAGAGAGAGACGTGAGCGTGAGGGAAGGAAAGAAAAAGAAAATAAAAGAGTCAGAGAAAATTTTTCTTTAGGCGATGGAAAGAAAAGCCACAACCTAGGGTATTTCAGCTACTCACATTATGGGCTTGGGTTTTATTTTTATTTTTTTATCTAGGCTTCACATTGTCAATCTCTTAATCTTATCTTCGCTAATAGGTCCAAAACGTAAGTGTTATAGATATGTGTCGTGGGATTCATCTCTATGAAACTTTTTATGTTTCCCGAGTGAATCATGATTCACTACGGTATCCATGATTGTCAGCTCATTTGGATATAGATAATATATCGGTTCCACACGATGAGCTTTAGCAATGAACGAATCATCAAGAAAAACTTCAATACCATTATTGATTTTAAACTTGAAGAATTTTTCTTCTAAACGACCAAAATAAACAAGGTTCTTACTAAAATCCGGAACATAATAAACATTATTCTATAATAAAGTTTTGTTCCCAAATTTTAAGCTTCAAGGTCATGACTGATCTTGCTCCGACATTCATTCCATTTCCCCAGTTGAACGCGTACTCTCCATTATCTAAGCGTTTGGTTTGCCTTAAACCATTTAATTCACACACAATATGGTCAGAAGCCCCGCAATCTAATATCCAGGGTGATTCTTTATTTGTGATGTAACACGTTTGAGTAACGATACTCGTTTGGTTGGCGTTTTTAGGCTTTTTCACCACCCTGTTAGAACTAGAAGTCGAAGCCCTATGTTTAGCAACATTGACTTCACCAGACTTCTTCTTATTGTTTGAAAGAAGTCCATCGGCAGTCTGCAACTCCTTCATGAGTTCAGTTACAGCATAACTGAGTTTGTCCATGGAGTAGTTCAGACAGAAACTATCAAACGATTTTGTTAAGAGTCCCCAAGATCATGTCAATATTGGTCTCTCCGACAATCTTTTAACCGAGAATCTCCATATCGTTCAGGTGACCCATGATCAATAACATGTGTTCCCAAACTGAAGATCCTGGCTTCATCATGCAGTTCATGAAACTACGGATAGTTTGTTGCCTCGCCTGACGCCCATGACATCCAAATATATCGTGAAGATTCTAGAGCATCTCATATGCTGTAGCAATGTCCCGGCGAGATTGTTGCAACTAATTGGTCATAGATGCTAAGATGTAGCATCTAGCAATCTCATATTACATCATCCAAGCATTATAGGCGCCCTTGTCATCTTTACTCGAGTCATACTCGGATCTGGAGGACATGGGATCGTGAAACATACTTGTGCTTTTCCACCGTCAGCACGACGTCGAGGTTACGTTTCCAGTCAACGTAATTCTCACCCTCGAGTTTGTTAGAACTTAAAATCATTTGTAGTGGGTTTAAAAGACATTTTGCCGAAAACATAAATAAAATAAATAAATTTAGTATGTGCTACCTATTCGAATTATATGCATGAACAATCCTAATATGGTGAGAAAAGCGTTGAATAATTCATGGTATTAAAACACAAATGGTTAATTAATTTTACTTGGGGAAACCGTAATTAACCGCCTTTCAAAGTCCTGACACATCATTATTTATTTCGAACCATCCAAGAAGTCACAACTTCTAGTTCTTACTAATTACCATAAACTTTGGTCACTTATTTTTAACGCAGGGCCTCTATGTGAGGATTACTTTAAAACACAAGTCAAAGTGTGTAACCGACATGTGGGCCTTTAATCAAGTCACTTTGATACGGTTCACCTATGTGGAGACCCCGCTTCATCGTTTCTCTTTAAATCTTAGTTCGTAACAGTTTAATTAAAAAAATGCTTTCGAAGTACTCCCATTAAAGGGAGGGCCACTATGTGTGACTCTTAGTTCATCACACATTAAGTTAATTAAACTCATGTCGAGGACCGCGGGTTGCTTCAATGATAAACAACCCTCCCACTTATTTTTTGCAAAAATCATATTTTATGTTGAAAAATAGTTTACGTTTTATAATCTTTTATAAACTTTAAACTATATGAACATTTCATTTTAATGTGATGTTGGCGTCCTCCATATATGACATGTGAGATGATTATGCTATGAGATTAAATAAAATAAAGCATAAAATATTTAACTCAATGACCCATTTCTAATTACAACCCAATAAGAAAATAACATTGAAAAATTAACAATTTAATCTTCAATGTATGGTCGGCCAAGGACTCCTTGTGACGCGTCATCGGATGTCTCGGGTCAGCCCCCCACACGTTCTCCAATGTGAGGTCAAGCCCGAGGTGCTTCCTGTTGGAATAGGGCTAGGATTAAGAAAATTTTATCATTAATCATATTAATGGCGGAATATAAAAATTTCTTTTACTAGTAATACCATTTTTACTAACCTAGATAAAGTGCATATACATGTTATAAATTAAAAACATTATTTAATCTACTTGAATACTAACCTTTCTTGTGTCTTAAAACTTGAAGCGTCTTGGGAAAGGTTGATCTTCTCTTCTTACTTGATTCCTTCAAACCTAAACGAGGACTTGAGAAACCTAAGATTTCTATTACAATAGTCTATAGAGGTATAGAAGGATTTGTGTGTGGGCACAATTAAACAATATGAATCAAGAACAATTCTTGGATCATAAGCTAATTCCCTAGATCAAGTATGGATCTATGTGCAAAATAAAAAGGAGTATTTTCTAGAGAGAGAAAGAGAGAGAGAGTCGGCAAAGAGCAAGAGAGAACAAGGCAACAATTTAACCTTTCACATCTCTATGTGAGCATCTATTTATAGGAGAAGGAAAAATCTGGTCAATTATTCATTCATGAAAGAATAATGTATTCATGACACAATATTTGATTTTCCCTTCCCCTTTCTCTCTTAGGATGGCTGGCCATACACCTCAAGTAATGAGGAAATTTGTTTCCTCACTTAGCTTATTTATTTCCTTCTCAAGGAAATTCATTTCCCTTTTCCTTTTGGGTAATTATCCTTATAATTAAAGGGAAATAAAACTCTCATCTTGATGCACTCTTTGGCCGATATTCTACCTAGGGGGGAGCTTCTAGATCCTTATTTATTTCTTTTAAGACAATTCTTAAAATACCCATCGTAGAATTATAATTGCACAAATAACAAAATTAATTTCATAATGCCTTAAACGACTTTTCGGCTTTAGAAACTAATTTATATTTTCATCATATGAAAATATTCAAAATCTTATTTTATTTTGACATGCACATCATTCTATGTCCATGTGGACAAAAATACCCTTTAGACATTTTCCGAGAAAAAGTCTAGTTCAACATTTGAACTTATTTTGACTTAACTTTTAGTTTAACAATCATACTCTAATGACCTGTAATAGTGACCTTATGGATCCAAATGAACAAAGCTTGAGCTTCTATACTCGGACTCAAAAGTTCACAAACTTTTTCTGAGTATTACCTTAATGTCAACTAACTCCACTAAAGAGTTGACACTGAGAATCTCTCGGTTCAAATGAATTTATTTTCTACTCAAATTCAACTTAATTATATTGAGCGGATCCATTGAATGTTATCTATGTTTACCCTTCATGAATATCATCAACTAGTTGGGATTTATAAAATTACCATTTTACCCTTCTAGTTGTTATTTCCTCAACTCCTTTAGTACTTGTGAATAAGTTAGAAACAATTTATTGACGAGGAGCTAACAAGTCACATTGTTTCATCCAAATAAATTCGCTACTTAATTTCGGATACTGCGCAGTTCACTTATTCACAATCCAAGTAATAAAGCATGAGATGATATATATTGCATCCCAGTAATCTTGTACATGAATTCCATATCTATGAGAACTTCACAAAGTTAGTTCATGACATCTTCATAACTTAATATATCACCAATAGGCCTTGTCTAGATCACGTAATGGATATAGAATTTGACTTTCTCAAATGAGATTATTAATGCTATGAAATGACATGTCTCATTTCAGGATTTAGGTAAGCATTCATAAGCAATTTCAAATCATACAAAAACTCCAATACCAAACTAGTCAAACAACTTCAAAACTAGTCCAAAAATCCTAATTTTTAATGCCTACTAACTCTGATACCATTTGTTGGAAATTAGATAACGTTTAACCTATAGTATTATAACATATCAGTATATGACGGAATTATATAATAAGATCTAAATATATTAAAACACATTTTAACATATTAAACAACCTAGGCATTAAAATTACTAACATGTCAATAAATATTTTATTCTAAACATGTTGTCAACAAATTGATCACACTAGCAACCTGTAAACAAATTTATAATTTACGTCGCAGATCCAATTCGTTAGAGGGACTTACATGAGAAGTTGTAAAAAACCTCGTGCGTTGTTAGCTATCGCTGGAATGCCACACCAAGAGTTCGCCACACTCGAAGTCGAGGGTCGCCAGATTGGAAGCTGTCCGGCTGACCAGAATTGTGCCTGCAACACTGTGACATCCTCTGGTGGAATTTGGCAACGAAAATTTACAGGAAGGTGGATGAGACTTAGAGGAAGGTCCCTGTAAAATGGCACGATCTGGATGCAAGCGAGTCACTCGTGGTGGCTTAGGCACACCTGGAGTCTGGCTAGCCTGTTGGCTGTCTGGCCAGAAACTTTCCTGTGACGTTGTGGCTTCATCTGGAGGAATCTGATCGCGAAACTTTACAGGAACGTGGAAGAGACATAGGGCTAAGTTGCTGTAAAAGAGCTTGAACAGAAACCTCGCGAGTCTCTTGTGGTGGCTCAGGCACTCCTGGGTTCTAGCGAGTGCTGTCCGGCCGGCCAAAAGGCTGAAAGGCGCCTCGTCGCGTTTCGCTCAATTTCTTCGCGTCTCGAGTGAAATCAAGAGGGTGGGCTCTTTGATTGAACAACGACAAAAGGGAAACACTCAATAATGAAAATAAAAAATCAAGAAACGTTTTATTGATCTTTCTCTCTCTCTCTCTCTCTCTCTCTCTCTCTGTCTCTCTAAATCTCGGCCAAACACACAGGGGGGAGGTCTAGTCGAAATTCATCTTTTTTTGTTGTTGTTAGGGTTTCACAAAATTCCTTCTATATCTGAGAGAGCGGGCTTTAGTTATGTCAAAATTTAATTTTGGCCCGTTAGTCAAACTTAAGCCAAAAGATCCTTTTAATGAGTTTTAACATAATCTCCCAGCCTAATTCTCTTAATTATGACCCACCAAAATTATTTATTTTTTCCAAAAAATATTTGATTTATTTCTAAAATAATATTTAATTAATTTAGAACATCTCATTTATTTAATGACAAGTCATTAATTCTTTTCATACTATGCAAACAAATACGAAACGAGAAAATATTTATTTTCATCTTTTATTTATTTGAATCATCAAATTATATTATTATCAATATAATAACATAATTCGATTCATTAAATAAATGTAATAATAAATAACCAATTATTTATTGAATTACTTAGAAAATTATTTTTTTAGTGTAAATCACAATTTACATTCAATGAGAAAATCAATCGTTCTAGTTTAACAAATCTCGTCCGAGAGTCTATCACTGAGATCTTATGGACCCATATGAACGAAGCTTTAGAATGAAGATCGGACTCAAAAGTTCACAAACTTTTTCCGTTTTCTAATTCTTAATATGAGTCGACTCCACTATAGGACTAATATTGAAACTCTAAGTTCAAATGCGTATATTTTCCGTTTTATGTGACAAAATAATTCTTCACACAATCCACAGAGTATTTTACGATATTACCCTTCATGTGTATCAGTAACTCAGAGGAATGTAAAATTACTGTTTTACCTCTGAGTTATTATTTCACTAACTCCTTTGTTATTTGTGAATGAGAAAAACATAGAGTGAGATGTGTTTATATGTCACATGTTTTAATCAAAGAATATTATATTCGATGAATACCAGACCGTGTTTATTCATTCACACTCTCATAACAAAGAATATTATGATACTAATGCATCAACATTGTTTACATGAATTTCGTATCTGTGAATCACATGATCCAATATAACAACGTCATGACACCAACCGTCGGGTCAGATGCAACTATAACTTAGCCATTTCCCATTGAAAAATCAAATGTCATAAAGTATCACATTGATTATGCATTCACTTCAGGATTTAGGTAAGTACCAAAATACCCATCGTGTGTGATCTTGAAGCTTTGAGTGATTAAACGGTTTTACTCGAACTTCAGAGTATCACATGTATTGTTCAATATCTTCTGTAAGATATCAAAAATGAAAAACAGAGTCACAACTCTCTATATCACAAGATAATATATCTTGCTTCATTCAAACAATCATTACTCAGAATCGATTGTCATATCGATCTTTAGATTGCGCTAATATTTTAAACTAGTCAGAATAGGCTATTTTGTCAAGTCTGTACTTAGGACCCTCGATGACAGTTTCAAAGAGTAGCAAACATACATAAACACAAACTTAATCAAGAATGAATATTTAATTTTATTTAATGTTTCAGCAAAACAAAATACAAATGTATTTATAATGTCTAATATCTCCTTTGTGGGCACCAATCCCAACAACTTGATCGTTGGGAAGTTTTTGGAATGGTTGAACCTTTGTCTCCCTCTGGTGCTCATATCCTTTGCGTCTAGGTCGAACCTGGCCAATCACAAGAGCTTGATCTACAACTAGAATCTTTAGATGGTTCATAGGATTTAATGTGTGGGCACTATTAACACAATGGTTTAAGAACAAGTCTTATAACCAAAGATCTAATACAACTAGTTTTATTGAGGACCTAGATGCTAAAAACAAAAAAAGCAATAGAGAGAAGAGAGTGAGATGGTGCAAGAATTTGAGAGAGAGACTTAATATTATGTATTATCACATGTGAATGTGATGATGTATTTATAGGAGAATAATAACAAGAAGAGATAACAACCCTTCTCCTTCTCTCTTTCCTTGCCGTGGACCTCCTCCATTTATGAGGGAAATTTGTTTTCTTTTTTTCTTTTTGGCAAGTATTTTGATACTTCGAGGCAAAAAATAATTTTCCAATTTTCTCTTTCTTTGATGTGTTGGCCGAAATTCATATTCTACAACAAACTTCTAGATATTTCTTTATTTATCTAAAACAATTCTAGAAATATCCATTATAGAATTTCCCATAAAATTCCACAAAAAATGAAATTATTTTCTCAATGCCTTAAACGACTTATTAGCTTCGAACGTAATTTACATTACTATCATATGATAATGTTCAAAATATTGTTTTGACATTTTTACCATCTTATGTCCATATAGACAAAATTACTCTTTAAACATTTTTCGGAAAAACATCTAGTTCAATATCTGAACATGTTTTGACTTAACTTATAGTTTAAAAAATCATACTCTAATGACTTGTGATGGTGACCTTATGGATCCAAATGAACAAAACTTGAGCTACTATACGTTTACCCAAAATTTCACAATCATTTTTCAAGTTATAGCTTAATTTCAATTTATTCCACTAAAGAGTTAACACTGAAAGTCTCGGTTTCAAATGAATTTAGTTTCTACTCAAAATTCAACTTAATTATGATGATTGGATTCATTGAATATTATCTATGTCTACCCTTCATGAATATCATCAACTAGATGAGATTTATAAAATTATCATTTTACTCTTCTAGTTGTTATTTCATCATCTCTTTTGTTTACTCATAAATAAGTTAGAGATAATGTATTTACGAGGAGCTAACAAGTCACATTGTTTTATCTTAATAAAATTATCACTCAATTTTGGACACTGGCCCATTCATTTATTCACAATCTAATTAATAAAGCACGAGGTGATATACATTGCATATCAACAAACTTATACATAAATTTCATATATATGAGAACTTCACAAAACTTGTTCATGACATCTTCATAACTTAATACTTCATTAATTAGCCTAGTCTACATCACATAATGTGAGGCTCTATTTATAGGAGAAGGAAAATCAAGAAAGGGTAATTACCCTTTCCTATTGTGCATTCATGACACAATATTTGATTTTCTCTCCTCTAATAAATGGCCGACCATTCTATGCTATTTGTGATGTAAAATTTGTTTCCTCACTTAGCACATTTGTTTCATTCTCAAAGAAATTTATTTACTCTTTTCCTTTTGGGTAAATATTTTTATAATTAAAGGCAAAAAAATTTCTAGAAATAATTTCATTCTCTCTACGATGCTTGGCCGAAATTATATCTAGGGGGAGTTTCTAGATCCTTCCTGGTTTATTTTAAGACAATTCTTAAAATACACATTGTAGAATTAATATTGCACAAGTAATGAAATTAATTTAATAATGCCTCAAACGACTTCTCGGCTTTAGAAACTAATTTATATTTCCATCATATGAAAATATTCAAAATCTTATTTTGACATTCACATCTTTTTATGTCCATGTGGACAAAAATACCCTTTAGACATTTTCCGAGAAAAAGTCTAGTTCAACACTTGAACTTATTTTGACTTAGCTTCTAGTTTAACAATCCTACTCTAATGACCTCTAATATTGACCTTATGGATCCAAATGAACAAAGCTTGAGCTTCTATACTCGGACTAAAAAGTTCACAAACTTTTTCCGAGTATTAGCTTAATGTCAACTGACTCCACTAAATAGTTCACACTGAGAATCTCTCGATTCAAATGAATTTATTTTCTACTCAAATCCAACATATTTATATTGAACGGATCCATTTGATGTTATCTATGTTTCCCCTTCATGAATATCATCAACTAGATGAGATTTATAAAATTACCATTTTACCCGTCTAGTTGTTATTTCCTCAACTCCTTTGTTACTTGTGAATAAGTTAGAAACAATGTATTGACGAGGAGATAACAAATCACATTATTTCATCCAAATAAAGTCGCTACTTAATTTTGGATACCGCGCAATTTATTTATTCACAATCCAAGTAATAAAGCATGAGGTGATATATATTGCATCTCAGCAATCTTGTACATGAATTTCATATCTATGAAAACTTCACAAAGTTGGTTCATGACATCTTTATAACTTAATATTTCACCAATTGGCCTAGTCTAGATAACGTAATGTATCTAGAATTTGACTTTATCAAATGAGAGTATTAATGCTATGAAATGACATGTCTCATTTTAGGATTTAGGTAAGCATGATGCAATTCATACATAGTGACCTTGAGACAAAAGATGTTAAATGGTTTGTTCTTTCATTGTCTCTAAAGGTGCGTTAGTCAATACAGTATCTTCGAAAGATACACTGGAAGAACTATAAAGTTCCTAACTCTCTATGCCTCGTAACCAGACATTATAGATTTTTCCAACAATCATAATGATATCAATAGTCCGTTTATTTTTAGATTATGAAAATTATATTTTAAGCAAACCATGAATAGTTTGTTCAAACAAATCTATATTTAACTCTTCACACATTATTAGGTTTGACTAAGTACTAAAATCTATTGTATATCATAAAGTTTGAAGCAAACGAATAAAAATGAATGAAAATTTTAACTTTTACTAATTTATCAGTAAATTATAAGAATAACTCAATTGAGAACTTTATTATATCAATATGCAAATAAGTAATAAGTTTATTAAGATATATAATTTAGTAAAATATGGATAAGACTGTAATACTTTTCATAATTATGTGACAAATTAGACATAAAATATAGAATTTAGTAATATTACGTTCACAAAATTACATATGCATACATTTATACTAAATTTGGTGACAGATCGGTGAAAGCAGTGAGAAGGATTATTATAGAAAAACCATAATTCTCACTCCAAATTTTAATGATAAAACTAAATACTGGTTGAGTTTAGTAATATTTGTAGCTAAATTTCATATATAAATTATACGATATTGTATATACGAAGGTTTACGTTTTGACACGTACTAATTAAATTTGATTTTGCATGTGAAATAAATAATTTGGAAGAGTGGAATTACCGCACACGAAACACATTGTCGAACTCGAAACACAAAAGCCACACAAAGTGAAAGAAAGACCCATTCGATTTCTGATCTCCTTAAAAACCTACCTTTTGACCACCCTACAGGCCAGTTTGTTACCACAACATATACCATAACTCTCTCTCTCTCTCTCTCTCTCTCTCTCTCTCTATATTTCTTTTTTTCTTTATTTTCTTTTCCCTACTCTCTCTCTCTCTCTCTCTGCTTCTGCTTTGTTGTGGTTTGGCAATAAAACCCTAATCCCCGTTTCGCTATTCACTCACTTCGCAGGTAAAAAAAATTCCCTCCCATATCCCTTGCCTCCTCGATCGAACCCTGGCGTTAGGGTTAAATCTCCGATTACTTACGCGTCATTGTCGGAGATTTAATTTGATTTGATTATACTGGTGCGTTGGATCTGCTCGCGTTTGATTGCAGGGAAGTCCGAACAAAGGATAAAATTGGAGGAATAAAGGGTTAGAATATATGTCCTTCAATCAATCAAGGTCCGATAAGAGCGAGACGCAGTATCGAAGGACCGGACGATCCGGGAGCTTCAATCAGCACCGGGGCTCCTCCTCCGGCGCCTACGGCAGGGGAAGCGGCGGGCCCGCCCCTTCGCCTTCGATTCCGTCAAACCGGAGGTTGGACCATCGATCTTCCTCATCTACGTTTTACTCTGTCTTTTAATATTTACTTTGCATTTATTTTCAGTTTTCTAATCCTCGGACGATTGAATTTTGTTTGATTTTCGTGACTCTAGGGTTTCTCCGGCTGTTAATCTGTTATCGAATTAATTATGTTTTTGTTTTCTTTGTACGGTTTCTGTGATTTTCAGTTACAAGAAGTCCAACAACAATGCACAAGGAGCGCAACCCAGGGCACCGAGTGGGCCCACTGTGAATTCTTCTGCGGAAAATAGTGCTTCGACTCCTCGTGGTGTGCAGAATGGTGCCCACATCCAGCCCCAAATTCATGGTATACTTTATATGAACGTCCAGTGTTTTTTTTTTTTTGTGAATTTATTGTCCATCAGTTTTAAGAAAGATTAAGCGTCAGATGCAGTTTTCGGCTGGATTCTTCCATTATCATTTGCTCTATCCTCCATGTACATTTTTTTAAGCTTCATGCTATCAGAAGGATTTTACTGCTTTGCACGCTAGACTAATTATATATATATATATATATATATATATATATATTAAACGCCTTTCTTTCCTATTCTGTCGTGTTATTTGTGCTGAGTTCTGTCATATGTCTTATTATAGGGGCATCTGATGCACCGGTTTTTGTCCCTGTTGCAAAGCAACCTGAGCCATCATCAGCTCCAAGAAGTAGCCGAGGGGTTCCAAAGGCTCCGACCTCCCAGAATGCCCCCGTGATTTCTTATGCATCTGCAACTGCGTCTACGCCCACAAAGGGTTAGAGTTTGTGTATTCGTTATTCGTGTCAATAATGCTTGTCTCATATATGTTTTACTTTAGTTATAACTTGTGGTATATATACATACACACAATAGTATTATACTGTGGTCACCTAACGACTTGTTTCTTATTCTATCATTGTACAATTCAGCCCCGGGAGATGGATCCAAGCCTTTCTTACAGTTTGGCTCGATAAGCCCTGGTTTTGTCAACGGAATGCAGGTATCAATCTTGTGTCTAGTTGTCTACTGACTATGAACATTTATTTTTCTGTTTCTGTCTGCTCATTTATGAACTTGGTTTGCATTCTTTTTTCTTAATCGTTCAGCAATTCTTATTCTATTTTGTAACATAAATTGATTGTGTTCCTATTCTGTTTGAAGATTCCAGCTCGTACTAGCTCTGCTCCCCCAAATTTGGATGAGCAAAAAAGAGATCAAGTAAGTTATCTATATTTTCTACAATATCGATTGATATTAAGTTTTTTGATGCACTGCCTACAGATATAAATAGTCGTCTAGTGTGAATGCAAATTCTTTGTCCTTTAATTGTATATACTTCCATGGTCTATATAAATCATCACCGAATCTTGTAAGGTTGACTTTTGCATGAAAAATATGACTGTAGTTTGCTCTCTCCTGATAGTCGACTGTTTGTAGTGACGTTAGGTGATCCTTTTATTTATCTTTCCTATCGACAAAGTGGATAACTGATATTTTACTTTGCAGGTACGTCAAGAGCCGTACAGAGCTGCACCTGCATTGCCAACTCCAGTCCCGAAGCAGCAGGTGCCAAGGAGGGATCCAGTTGCTAGTGCTCAATCTGTAGCTCCTGAACCGCAGCAGCCACCAAAAGTTAGAAAGGATGTGCCGGCACCTCCTGCAGGCCAGACTCAGAAGCCTTCTAGCATTCCGATGGGTGGGATTTCCATTCCGATTCAGTTCCACCAGTCCCCAGTTTCTATGCCGTATGGCTCAAACCAGAAGATGACGCAGCAGGGTGTCGGCGCTAATTCCCTTCAAATGCAAATGCCACTCTCTTTGCCGATTGGAAGTAGTCCCCAAGTTCAGCAGCCTATGTTTGTTGCTGGAATCCAACCCATTCAAATGCCACACCAGGGGCAGAACATGGGCTTCACTCAAATGGGTCAATTGCCAAACCAGATTGGAAACTTGGGGATCGGCCTTGGCCCTCAATACCCTCAACAGCAGGCAGGCAAATTTGCCCCTCCTCGCAAGACTCCGGTTAAGATTACCAACCCAAAGACTCACGAGGAGGTGAGGTTCGACAAGCGCACAGATGCCGGGCTGGCAGGCCTAAGGCCTCACCCAAGTGTTCCTCCACAATCTCAAACTATTCCACCATACGGTGCTCCTCATCAGATAAACTATTATCAACCTTCCTATGCTAATAACATTTATTATGCAAACCCTGGCTCTCTTCCTTTGGCAAATAGCCAGCCACCCAACTCCCACACGCAGCCAGGCCGATATAATTATTCTGGGGCCGGGTCCCACAATGTTAAGATTGTGAACCCATCAGCTCTTAATAATCAGGTTGTTAACAAGCCAGGAACCCATGTTCATGGCAGTTTAGAACCTCACAATGTGGAACATGCTCGTGATGTGCAAACATCAGGAACTACACATGTTACAGTTAGACTGGCAGCTGGCTCTCGGGAGAAGGTAGAGCCACCCTCAGTTGAAGTGCATAAACCAACAGTTCTATCTGCCCACACGAGCTCATCTCATTCGTCAAGTACGGATAAAACCTTGCAGCAGTTAAAATCTGGAAGTGACTCGGCTGCCACTGAGTCATTTATGGTGACTGACCAACCTCTGGGCATGGCTACTGCTGTTCAGGTAGAAGATCACATTCCCTCTTCGACTGTAGTGCCTGAGTCTGTACCAACACCCACCAATGCTGATATAAAGAAAGAGGAACTTAGTAACTCAAGCGCAACGGAAGATCAAATTGTAAAGGGATTTTCTCAGTCCCAGCATCAGGTATCGTATTCGGAATTTACTTCTCTTTTTCCTTTTTAAATTCTAAACAATTGGATTTGGCATGATGTACTGACCTCTTTTAAAATTCACAGGTTGGTGGTCCAACTACTGAAAGCGCTGTTGCTACAGCTATTTCTTCCTCAGTGACTAATGTGGACATTTCAGTTGCAACTCAGGAATCAGTAGCCGCTACTCCTGAAGCTTCTGTATCAAAGATGGAAACAACTTTGGAAAACAGCGCACCTGTTTTAACTGAAAACGCTGGAGTACCCGCTAGTGCTGATACTTCAGTACCTAAGCTGGATTTGCTTGAAGAAACAGTACAAGGAAATGAGTTGTCAGAAGGGCCCAATGAAGACTTAAGTAAGCCCAAGGTTTCTTCTGAACTCGAGTCCTTACAGTCTGTACATCTTGAGGGACAAGGTGGGCAGGTGCATCAACAAGCATCAACAGGCAGTGTCACCTCTTCATTAGAAACTACCAGGACAGTGGTTGAACCTGAGCAGAGTCACTGCATAGAACCCCTTATCAGGGATGCAGATATTGAAGATCCTTCTATTGATAAATCATCTGGAGTGGACAACTCTTTGAGTGAAGGTGATATTGAAGATTCTTCCGTTTTAAAATCTGAGCAAGGCACTCAGGATTCTCTCCCACCTATGGCTGCTGAGACTACGCATGAGGGAAAACAAGTTGGAACTACAGAGAGTATCGAGGCTGAAACCACTGGTGCTGCTGTTTCAGTTTCTGTTCCACCAGGTTCTAAAGATAAAATCATGTCAGAATTGACTAGGTCAAAGAGTTCTACTACAAAAGGAGGTAAGAAGAAACGAAAAGAATTTCTTCAGAAGGCAGATGCTGCTGGGTCTTCTGATCTATACCTGGCATACAAGAGCCCGGAAGAAATAAAGGAAAGTCTTGCGTCTGCGGAAGCGGCCGAGAGTAGTAGCCTGGATTCTCAGCGAGTAGAAACGGATGTGACCGGTGAAGTAGACACCGAAAATAAAGCCGAGCCAGAGGATTGGGAAGTTGCTGCCGACACAAAATCAAAGCTTGAGACGGAGAATGATGGGGTACCCCAGGGAGGGGGAGTGCTTGACAAGGATGGCGGGGTAAAAAAGTACTCTAGAGATTTTCTTCTTAAATTTGCGGACCAGTGCACAACTGTACCTGAGCACTTTGAAATAACAGCTGATATAGTTGAGATCTTGAGGAATCCTAACGCCAGTTCCCCGCATATTACTGACCGCAGTCCAGCTCCAAGTCCTGGAAGAGGATCTGAGAGGGCTGCTCCTCGGTTAGACCGTCGTAATAGTGGAGTAGCAGAGGACGATAGATGGAATAAAGTGTCCAGTCAGTTTCTTCCGAAGTTGGATACGAACTTTGGCCATAATCCTGGTTTCCGACCTGGCCAGGGAGGAAATTTTGGTGCCATGAGGAATGTGAGAGGGCAATCACCTATTGGCTTCGGTGGAGGGATCTTGACAGGTCCAAACCAGTCAATGGGGCATCAGGGTGGGATGCACAGAAATAGTCCTGATGCTGACAGGTGGCAGAGAGCAACCCACTCTCAGCACAAGGGCTTAATTCCCTCCCCACAGACGCCATTAGTGACGATGCACAAAACAGAGAGGAGGTATGAAGTGGGTAAAGTGACAGACGAGGAAGAGGCCAAACAGAGGCAGTTGAAGGCCATACTGAACAAGCTTACTCCGCAGAACTTTGAAAAGCTTTTTGAGCAAGTGAAAGCTGTTAATATCGACGAGGCCCGTACACTTCGTGGTGTCATTGCTCAGATATTCGACAAAGCTCTGACTGAGCCTACATTCTGTGAGATGTATGCTAATTTCTGTTTCTATCTTTCTGGAGACTTGCCTGATTTTGTTGAAGACGATCAGAAGGTTACCTTTAAGAGGTTACTTCTGAACAAGTGCCAGGAGGAATTTGAGAGGGGCGAAAGAGAGCAAGAAGAAGCGAATAAGGCTGACGAGGAGGGTGAGGTTAAACAGTCTGCAGAGGAAAGAGAAGAGAAGAGGGTAAGCGCTCGAAGACGGATGTTGGGTAACATACGATTGATTGGAGAGCTATTCAAGAAGAAAATGCTAACAGAGAGGATAATGCACTCGTGCATCACAAAGCTTTTGGGTCAGCATCAAACTCCTGATGAGGAGGATATTGAAGCGTTATGCAAACTCATGAGCACAATTGGACAGAGTATTGATCATACAAAAGCCAAGGAGCACATGGATGCATATTTTGAAGGAATGAGAAACTTATCCAATAACATGAAGCTATCATCAAGAGTTAGATTCATGTTGAAGGATTCAATTGATCTGAGAAGGAATAACTGGCAGCAGAGGAGAAAGGTCGAGGGGCCGAAAAAGATTGAAGAAGTGCACAGAGATGCTGCTCAAGAGAGACAGGCACAAACAAGCAGGCTTAGCGGCCGTGGTCCGAGCATCAATCAATCAGGAAGAAGAGGTGGTCAAATGGATTTTAATCAAAGAGGATCAATGTTACCTTCTCCCGGCTCTCAAATGGGTGGCTTCCGTTCGATTCCTACCCAGAGTCGTGGTTTCGGCAGTCAAGATGTTCGGACGGACGAGAGACAGACTTTTGATCCCAGGCCACTGTCAATGTCCCACACACAGAGACCTGGTGACGAGGCCATCACTTTGGGTCCCCAAGGTGGTCTAGCCAGAGGAATGTCCAGCAGAGGACCTGTCTCAGTGTCACCCTCGTCTCTGGCTGAAATGTCACCAGTTGGTGGAGACTCCAGAAGGCTCAATGGTTACAGCTCTGCATCAGACAGGGGTCACAGTCCAATGGAAGATTCGATACCACGATCCGTGCCCGAAAGAGGTCAAGCTGCTTTTGATCAGTCCAGTGCACAAGAGAGAAATGTCTATGGTGCCAGGGATCTCAGACCGCCTTCACGCGGAGAAGCCCCGACTTCTTCGAGTACACCATCAGGGAATGTGCTGTCTGAAGATGTTCTACGTTCTAAATCGAAGACTGCTATCAAAGAGTATTACAGGTTTGTACATCTATTGTCCATTTTTCATGAGTGTTCATCTTTTGTCTTCTCATATCATAATCCTTGTTAGATTTAGTGTCAATAATCACTATAAACGTTTTTGTGTTTGTGGGAGTTGGAACTTTTCCTATGTTTGGTGTCCCGTTTAATTTGACATTTGAATAGCATATACTAGCATAATTAGGATCTATACCTTGAGCATATTTTGTGATCTACCTCGGAACCAGTCTCAAGGATCCTCGACTTAGAAATTGAAACTCGCTTAGGGCAAACATTATTTATTTCTCTAACTGGCATGTTACAAGATCAAACCATATTTTTTGGCGAATCTGTAGCTTAGATTCCAGCTTAAGAGCCAGGGGCAGTCATCTGAGCTTTTTTGGAGTCTTAAAAACCATATATTAGGTTGCCGTATGTCTATGTGCTTTTGGGGTGTTTTGAAATTGCCGGGAGATATTGATATCTTTTGTTGACATTTGTGTGTCGTGTGGCAGTGCGAGGGACATCGGAGAAATTGCGTTATGTATCAAAGATTTGAATTCGCCGAGCTTCCACCCAACAATGGTATCCATATGGGTTGGTGAATCTTTTGAGGGAAAGGCTGCAGAGAGAGATCTGTTAGCATCGCTTCTCGTCAAACTTACGACATCAAATGATGCGTCCTTGAGTGCGACAGACCTGGTGCAAGGGTAAGCATATGCTGTCTATTTTTATATTATCATGCAAACAAATATATCTTCTATATAAATTTAACCAGCTGTTTTCTTTTGGGTTATAGGTTTGAATCGGTGTTGGAGATGTTGGAGGATACAGTGACAGACGCTCCAATGGCACCACAGTATCTGGGCGGGATGTTTGCGAAAGTGATCACGGAGAATGTGGTTCCGTTGGGAGAGATTGGCCGGCTGATACGTGAAGGCGGAGAAGAGCCGGGCAGTCTTCTGAGCTCTGGGATCGCCGGAAATGTTATAGGGAGTGTGCTTGAGATCATCAAATCCGAAAAGGGTGACGAGGGTTTGAAAGCCCTTATCATGGGCTCTAGTTTGCAGTTGGAGACTTTCAGGCCTCCGAGTCCCATGAAGTCAGAGAAATTAGAGAAATTTATTATGTTTAGTGACGCTCATTGTAAGCCGCCTCGTTAGGGATAAACAATGGATGGTGGCTGGGTTCTGAGCTGCTAGGGTACTTTTTTGTTATTATTATTATTAATGTTAATTTTGCATAAATATTTGTTGATGGGCGAGCAGGAGTTTTATGTCATGCTTATGATGATCCTTGTCCATGCTTTTAATATTATTTATCAAAAAATATTTCACTGCAAGTCATGCGAAGGCTTCTTTTCTTAGAGCAGTATCGTTATATTGTTCCTGTTGAACTTGTGGTCATTTGCACAGCTTAAAATGTGGCGCCTCGTTTGGTTATACTGGGGTTTGAATTTTGTTTGCCACTTAGTATATCCAATGCCACTTTTTACGATTCATTTCTCTAATCGTCTTCCTCGTTGCTCACCAGCATTCATTTCTATATAGTTCGATATGAGGATAACATAATTTTATTGTACAAGTATCAGAGAATTTTAAACCGTAGAGCGATTTGTGAAAGCTTCTGCGAAGAGAATGACGTCTTTAGCAAAAAAGCAATGAAAAAAGCTCCGGGGTGACCTTTGAGTGAATTAGGAGTTTTGGGTTCTTTCTACGCTGGTGAACATCTCATGCATCTTTAGAACGATACGTGAGCTTTGTTTTCCAATCCGACATTGAGAAATACACTTCTCTTTATGTTAAGATTGTGTAGTCTTGCTGTCAATGAAAGAAGTATGCACATGTTTTAGTGTAGTCTGCCGTATTTTGGGTGAAGTCTTTTGGCTACTAGCTAATCTTGCCTTATACCTCTCAGTTGCACCATTACCTTTTTACACTTCATTATTAAAACTCATAACTACTTATTTTTCTTTCTTTCTTCACTCAGGAGCAAGCGTAACATGTAAGAGTGAGTAAAATCGATCACCGATTCAACTTCTTAACAGGGAGAAAGACTCATATGTCCTCTCTTTCTTGTGAAGTTGAAGCACACTACTTTGTGTGTAGGAACCGATGTTCATGAATATCTAGGGCATCTTGTGGAGCATGACTATAGGAGGAAGCTATTCTTGTCGTCGAAGGCTAGAAGAAAATGGTTGAATAATTGTTACTTTTGGGCAAACATCTAGGGTATCTTTCGAGATTTACCATGAGTATCATTAATTTATATAAATTACCATTTTAGTCTTTTAGTTATTATTTCTTTCAACTCACTATTGTCGATTTAGTACTAGGCCTAAT
The DNA here is from genome assembly GCA_958296335.1 of Urtica urens. Taxonomy (NCBI): domain Eukaryota; kingdom Viridiplantae; phylum Streptophyta; class Magnoliopsida; order Rosales; family Urticaceae; genus Urtica; species Urtica urens. The sequence continues at coordinate 20,300,158 of OY282523.1, read as the reverse complement.
TAGTTCATTCAGACTATTAAAGAAGAAAACCTGAGATGATATAAATTGGGTTATAACTTATAACAATCTCGATATGAGAACCCATTATCCAATATGACTAAGTCATTTCACCAACTACTTAATCATATATAGAAGAACATTGATCATTGGTTCATCAAATGAAGCTGATTATACATAAGTGACTATGTCTCATCTCGTAATCTAGGTACGCCAGTGTATTTTTATGGCTTTAAGACTTTACCAGCTAAATGGTTTTTAACATTTTCTATTTATATATTGCACTAGTCAGAATATCTTCATAAGGTATCCAGTAGAAAATATATGTATCCAACTCTTTATTTTTCATTACTACCATTATCAGTATTAGATGTAGGTGATTTATTAAAGAACACATCGTATGGTGATATACACTACATTATCTGGCAATTGTGTTCATAGATTTCATAAGTCTAGCATGCATAAATCATTTCACAAACTTCCTCGTCAATAGTTAAAGAAAACCATGATTGATGGCACATAAATGATGATACGAAATTATGGAGATTTCACACACACACACAAAAAACGTCATCATAAATTTCTTATTGATTTTTGTACTTGCTCTTTGTATGAAGATTCATTACAAAGAAAATATTACATTTACATTCAATAAAGGGTAATTATAATATATAGCAAAGTAAACTATTGTAATTTTGGCTATACCTAACATTTGGTTAATGGATAGTAAATAGACAACTAATTTCGTTTACAAAACATTAAGTAGGGGCAATCCGGATATAACAGACAGTGTAAATGATGTTAATATTACAAATAATATTGAACGAAAGGAAAGACAATAAGTAAAGAAATTAATACTAAATCGTAAGTAAAAAAATAGATAAAAATTAGTTGAAACTCATTCGACGGTTTCCTTGATATTTTTTTATTGGCATCCACATGTACTGGATAAGTTGAGCGAAAATTTTCAAGGATACAACAATTTCAAAATGAGTCTAGCACTACTTAAAACGTATTCGGCGAACTAGAGCCAAAGACCGAACTTTCACCGGACTACAAAAGGAAAAAAACAATTTTGAAGAGGGAGAGAGAAAATGAATTCGAGAGAGCAATGCTTTGTCTCGGTTTGTATGTGTGTTTCGAATGAGACATAAATGGCTCTATCTATAAGTCTTGGAGCTCGGTTACAACCTTTCCAAAACGTCCAAAATTTCTATGGTTAATGCTCTTTAAAAGTGTTAGACGTCCATGGTTAATGAAACCTATCTCCGCCATTAACATGAGCCTTAACGTGTACCTAACTCCGACTACCCAAAGGTCATGACTGTTTACATGTATGACACGAGTTTTGTTTTTATTCCCAAAATAACTTACAAGTTATTTGCGGAATAAAACTATTTTTAAGTGAATTTTGTAGTAGAAAGATAAAGATTTTTCCATGAATTCCGAAGGCCCAAGAAGAGCCCAAATTGTCAAGATCCAAAACCCGAGCCCGAACCCGAGCCGGCTCGACGACGCCGCGCGTGTGTGCGCGAGGGGTTAGAGCTAAACTATCGACACTCTCCTCCCTTGAATTTAGATATCACCTTAAAGAGGAGAATCCCTTATAAACACTCACCTACACACGTTCCCAATCAATGTGGGACTCTTTTCACTATACTACCAAGTGTATCTCTTATATTCACTTCTTTTAAAAACATATAACAAATGTGTTTTAAGCATACTTAGAGCATCAATTTCTCATTCATTAAAAAAATGATTTTGATAAATAAATACTTAATATTATACCCGTCGCAACGAGGGATAAGAATACAGAAAATTATCCAATTCCGATGAGTGGACCCTACTAAAATATTTAACATAAAATCATTCACACACTAGGTATAAATTCTCTTTTAGTACCTATTATTCCAACAATCCCTTATATGAATGAAATTATATACGACAATTATAAAGACACGACACAACTCAAGGTGGTGAAAGTTCTACGGCCAATAACAATATAAGATAGATATGTAAAACTTTTGAACCTTCCTTCAGAAAGATATGTCATCTTTACTGACTACTTACTAGATACGATCTCCTTGAACTGCTAGTCGTTTTGTATAAACGATAAACATATCCCCGCCTGATATCTCCCTGACACAGGTTCAGTTCTCATGGTTATGTTCATTTTGACCGTGAACATTCGCCTAGTTCTGCAAGAGTTTATAAATAATTAAACCCTAATAATTCTCTTTCGAAGCGGCCCGGCTTCTCTCTCACATAGGTGATTCTTTAATCAAGAATAATCCCCTATTATTCATTTGGATTTTCAATAATCTCATTTCTCAGAATCATTAAAAGCTCTAAGTGTAACCTCGTACGAGAATCACCATTTCATAGGAATAATTTTGGGGTTTCCCCCCACAGTGACCTTACTTAGCCATTGACATTTAATTTGTCCATTTGAACCAAGATCTCGGGATCTCTGGTCATCATGGCTAGATTTCCTTTGTCTTAGCTTTATTTCCATTGGCTTTAGTCCCATTCCTTTCTATGTCTTCTCTACTAGGTCTATATTTAACCATTTGGTTAACGGATCCACAATGCTCTCTTTGGACCTCACATAGTCAATACTTATGATTCCACACGAGAAAAGTTGGGGTCTACTAATGGCAGATTTATTATCACAATATACACATATTGCTGGCACATTTGTATTCCAACCAGGAATATCTTCCACAAAATTCCTAAGCCATTCAGCTTCTTCGCCATATTTATCCACTGCAACAAACTCATATTCCATCGTGGATCTAGTTATCACTATTTGTTTGGATGATTCCCAAGATATAGCCGCACCTCCTATAGTGAATACGTATCCACTGGTGGCATTAGAATCTTGAATATAAGATATCTAACTCGCATCAGTATAACCTTCAACGACTTCAGGATACCTCATATAGTTTAACCCATAGTCACAAGTGAATCGTAGATACCGCAGTACTCTCACGATTGCTTGGATTACTCGTATATTGAGCTAATCTACTAATAGTGTAAGCCATTCAGGTCTCGTACAACTCATCAAGTAAATGAGATTGCCAATAACTATAGCATACTGAATTTGAGATATAGATTCTCCTTTACTTTCAGACAAGTGTTGACTTATGTCAATTGGAGTTCTAGAGATTCCAAAAACAACAATGCTTAGGGCTGATATGTATCAAGAGAAGTATAACAGAAAAATTGACTCCTCTTGACACGGAATGAACCTGGAGGATCTTGATCACGAACTAACTATATCAGTGGACACTCATCACGATGAGTAAATACAATTCTAGTTTAAAGAAGGGTTTCAGTCTTAGATTACACTGTGCATTATTGAATAATCTAAACTAATTGATGAAAAAGATAAAGGATTGTATCGTCTTTTTTCGTCGGGTTCGTTAAACTTCTACTACTAGGTCTATAGTCCCCGATTCGGCGATGATAAATGCGGATACAAACTTTTGAATAATAATGTTAATCATAATTTAATATCACTAGTTGTAATGGTGATTAACAACATTAATTTTGGAAAATGGGTATTCACAGAATTAAATAAATGTTTATAGCATAATTATTTATTTATTTTTGGATAAGGTAAATAATATAATTAATTGGATTTTAAGAAAACAGGCCTTGAAAATATTTGGGTTAGGCTTGGCACAAGGTGTTGGGATTGGTGCCCACAAAGGAGAGATTAGACATTGAGATACTTTGTATTTGATTTTGTTGAGACATTAATAAAAATAAATATTCATTTTTTATAATTATGTTTGTGTTTATATATGAATGCTACGCTCTGAAACTGTCATTAATGAAAGGGGTGCTAAGTACAGACTTGACAAGATAACCCCTTGTGACTAGTTTAAATATTTTTTCGCAATCTTAAGATCATAAGAGCAATCGAATCTAAATATTGATTGTTAGAATGAATCATGATATCTAATCTTGTGATATAGAGAGTTGTAACTCTATGATTCATCCTTGATATCTTATAGAAGATATAGAACAAGACCTGTGATACTTAGAAGCTCGAGATAAAACCGTTTAAACACTCGAAACTTCAAGATCACATACGAGGGGTAATTTGGTACTTACGTTAATCCTGAAGTGAATATATAATTGATATTACACTTTATGACATTTGATTTGTCAATGGGAAATGTGTAAGTTATAGTTTCATCTGACCCGACGGTTGGTGTCATAAGGATGTGATAATGGGTTATATGATTCACATATATGGAATTCATGTTGATAAAATGAAAATGCATTAGTATCACACTATGTTTTGTTATGAGAGTGTGAATGAATTAACCTAGCCAGGTATTCATTGAATAATTTTTTTTTATTAAAACATGTGACATGTAAAGACATCTCACTCTATGTTTTTCTCATTCACAAATAACAAATGAGTTAGTGAAATAATAATTGAAGGGGTAAAACGGTAATTTTACATTCCCCTTAGTTAGTGATACACATGAAAGGTAATATCGTAAAGTACTCCGTGGATCGTGTGAAAAATTGTTTTGTCACGTCAAACGAAAAATATATGCATATGGACAGAGAGAGTGTCAGTATTGGTCCTTTAGTGGAATCGACCAATATTAAGAATTAAAAGACGGAAAAGGTTTGTGAACTTTAGAGTCTGATATTTATTCTAAAACTTCGTTCATATGGGTCCACAAGGTCTCAATGATAGACACTTGGAAGAGATTAAATGAACTAGAATTGTTGATTTACTCATTGAATATAAATTGTGATTTATATTGGGAAAATTATTTTTCTAAGTGACTAAATAAATAATTGGTTATTTATAGTTATATTTATTTATTGAATCATAGAGTATTATTATATTGACAATAATATACTTGAGAAATTCAATTAAATAAAAGGAAAAAATAAACAATTTTTCATTTCGTACTTATTTGGTAAGTATGGAATTATTTTAATGAAATGTCATTAAATAAAATAAGAGTTCTAAATTAATTGAATTTAGAAATAAATCAAAAGTATTTGGGAATGAATTAAATGAATATGGCCGAGTATATTGAGGGTGTTTTGGCCAAGAATTACAAGTCAACGGGCCAAGAGCTTGACTCAACTTAAGCCCACAATAAACTGTTTATAAGTGAGTTTAAGCAGAAACCCTAGACGAACCCGAACCCTAATTCATTCGGTCAATCTCTCCCTCTCTCTCTTCTAGAGTCTCTCGGCCGATTATCCCAAAGAGAAAAGAAAAAAAAATTGTTTTCTTGTTCTTCATTCAATTACCAAGAGTTCATGAAAGCCCACCCTTTCGATCTCAATAAATTCTCGTGTTATATTGTTGATTCTTCACTTTTGGTGTTTGGTGTGTTTTTCAATTCTGAAAATTGATTTTAAAATTGATTTAAAAGGTTTTTGCAAGTTTCTAGCCGGGTGGACACTTTCTGTTCTCCCTGTCCGGCGACCAGGCGTCCAACAGGTCCATCCGGCGACCAGGAGTCCTACCCGGCGAGGAGTCTCCAGTCCGGCGAGTCCTTCCCAGTCCGGCGAGCCCCTGTCCGGTGAGCCCGAGCCCGGCGAGCCCCAGCCCGGCGGTCCTAGGGTCGAAGACTCCAATCCGGCGAAGGTTCCTGTCCGGCGAAGGTTCCATTCCGACGAAGGCTCCAGTCCGGCGAGTCTTATCTGCAGGTTCCCTGTCCGGCGAGCATCCTTCACGGCGAGAAGTGTTGGGATTGGTGCCCACAAATGAGATATTAGACGTTAAAATATTTTGTATTTAATTTTGCTGAGACATTATATAAATTTAAATATTCATTCTTCATTTAAGTTTGTGTTTATGTAAGTATGTTACGCCCTGAAACTGTCATCAATGAAAGGGGTGCTAAGTATAGACTTGACAAGATAGTCCCTTGTGACTAGTTTAAACATTTGTTCGCAATCTTAAGATCGATGGATCAATCGAATCTGAGTATTAATTGTTTGAATGGATCATGATATCTTATCTTGTGATATAGAGAGTTGTGACTTTGTGTTTCATTCTTGATATCTGTGAACAAGACCTATGATACTCTGAAGTTCGAGATAAAACCGTTTAAACACTCGAAACTTCAAGATCACATACGAGGGGTATTTTGGTACTTATCTAAATCCTGAAGTGAATGCATAATCGATGTTACTCCTTATGACATTTAATTTGTCAATGGACAATGGCTAAAATTATAGTTGCATCTGACCCGGCGGTTGGTTTCATAATGTTGTCATGTTGGGTTATGTGATTCACAGACACGGAATTCATGTTGAAACAATGCCAATGCATTAGTATCACACTATGCTTTGTTATGACAGTGTGAATGAATAAACCTTGCCAGGTATTCATCGAATAAGAACATTCTTTGATTAAAACATATGACATGTAAAGACATCTCACTTTATATTTTTCTCATTCACAAATAACAAAGGAGTTAGTGAAATAATAACTTAGGTGTAAAACGGTAATTTTACATTCCTCTGAGTTACTGATACACATGAAGGGTAATATCATAAAATACTCTGTAGATCGTGTGAAGAATTGTTTTGTCATATCAAATGGAAAATATACGCATATGAACTTAGAGAGTTTCAATATTAGTACTTTAGCGGAATCGACTAATATTAAGAATTAAAAGACGAAAAAAGTTTGTGAACTTTTGAGTCCGATCTTTATTCTAAAGCTTCGTTCATGTGGATCCATTAGGTTTCAATGATAGACCCTCGGACGAGATTTATTGAACAAGGACAATTTGATTTTCCCATTTAAGTAAATTGTTATTTACACTAAGAATATATTTTTCTAAGTAATCAAATAAATAATTGGTTATTTATTATTACATTTATTTAATGAATCATATTATGTTAATATATGGATATTAACATAGTTAAATGATTCAAATAAATAAAATATGAAAATAAATATTTTCTCATATCGTACTATCTTGAATAGTATGTAAATAATGATTTGTCATTAAATAAATTGAGATATTCCAAAATAATTAAATATTATTATGAAAATAAATCAAAATTAATATTTTCGAAATATATAGGATAATACTCGGCCATAATTAATGAATTAGGTCAGAGAATTAATTTTTTAAATTAATTAAAAGAATAATGGGTTTAAGTTTGACTATTGGGTTTGACCTAAGAAAAGCCCGCGCTCTCTCTATTTAAAGGGTTTTTTGAAAATCCTAACCCTAACCCTAATCAGATAATTTTTGACCAACCTCTCTCCCCCCCTTCTCTTGAGTTCTTTGGTCGAAATTTTAGAGAGAGAGATCAAGAAATATTTTCTTAATCTCCCGAAAGTTCTTGAGTGATCCCGAGTGTCCCTTCATGTTCAATTGAAGAGGCCACCTTTTAATCTCATAAAATCCCGAGGGAATTACCATTGACTCTTCTATTGGTGTTTGAGTGACTTTGTACACGCATGTATTTACTCGAGACACGAAGAAATCGAGCGAAACGGAGCGAGACTCATTTCAGCCTGCTGGTCTGATTGGGTCGCCGGATTGGTCACCGGACTGGAGGACTTCGCCGGACTCAAAACGTGCCTAGCTCACCAGGGGAGTTTGACGACGAATCTAGCCAAGCCCTTTTACAAGAACCTAGCCTTAGGTGTCTTCCACGTTCCTGCAAAGTTTCACGGTCAGATTCTACCGGAGGAATCCAAAGCGTCGCAGGCCAATTTCTGGCCGGCCTGCCAGAATCCATTCCGGCGGGTCAGGATTTCCAATCCGGCGGGTAAGATTTCAGAATTTTGACGAGGCCTTCAGGAGTTAGCTAGCAACGCACGAGATTGTTTACAACCTCACATGTAAGTGTTCTAAACGAATTGGATCTGTTTTAATGATTTATGAATGTGTTTATAAGTTGTTAGATGGTTTGATTCAATTTGTTGACATGTTTAGAATAAATGATTTATTGACATGTTTGTGATTTTTAATGACTAGGTTGTTAGTTTATTAAATGAGTTTTAATACAGATCATATTATATAATTCCGCCACATATAGATGTGTTATGTAATATTATTGTTCAAATTGTTACATAATTTCCAACATATAGATCTTCTGAACCTTGCTAAGATTCTTCTTGTCGCCTTTATGAGATCTCTTCTTATATCCAGAGGTGGAGGCTCTGTGCTCAGTAGCATGAGCTTCTCCAGTGTTCCTCTTTTTCTTTAAGAGTCACTCAGCGGTGTGAAGCTCCTTCATTAGCTCGGTAACAGTGTACCCTAGCTTATTCATGGAGTAATTCAGCTTGAAAGTATCAAAAGATTTAGGGAAAGTTTTCAAGATCATATCTATCTTGGTTTCTCCATCAATCTCAGACCCAAGGATTTCCATCTCGTTAAGATAACTTGTTCGGATTGGTGCCCACAAAGGAGATATTAGACATTGAGACACTTTGTGTATTTATATTTTGTTGAAACATAGATATTAATAAATGTTCATTCTTTTGAATATTGTGTTTAGTTATGTTTAAGCTATGCTCTGAAACTGTCATCAATGAAAAGGGTGTTGAGTACAGACTTGACAAGATAACCCCTTGTGACAAGTTTGAAACATTTGTTCGCAATCTAAAGATCGATAGAGCAATCGAATCTTACTATTGATTGTTAGCATGAATCATGATATCTCATCTTGTGATATAGAGAGTTGTGACTCTATGATTCATACTTGGTATCTTATAGAAGATACTGAACAAGACCAGTGACACTTAGAAGCTCGAGACAAAACTGTTTACACACTCGAGGCTTCAAGTTCACAACTAAAGGAGTATTATGATACTTACCTTAATCCTGAAGTGAATATGTAATTGACATTGCACTTTGTGACATTTGATTCTTCAATGGGCAATGACTATTTTTTTGTTGCATCTGACCCGACTGTTGGTGTCACAAGGATGTAATGTTGGGTTACATGATTCACAGATATGGAATTCATGTAACAACAATGCAAATGCATTAGTATCACACTATGCTTTGTTATGAGAGTGTGAATGAATAAACCTGGCCAGGTATTCATTGATGAGTTCATTCTTTGATTAAAACATGTGACATGTAAAGACATCTCACTTTATGTTTTTCTCATTCACAAATAACAGAAGAGTTAGTGAAATAATAACTAGAGGGGTAAAAAAGTAATCTTACATTCCCCTCAGTTACTGATACACATGAAGGATAATATCGTAATATACTCTGTGGATCGTGTGAGAAAGTGTTTCATCACATCAAACATAAAAGATACGCACATGAACAGAGAGATCGTCAATATTGGTCCTTTAGTGGAATCGACTTATATTAAGAATTAAAAGACGGAAAAGTTTGTGAACTTTTGTGTCCGATCTTTATTCTAAAGCTTCGTTCATGTGGGTCCATGAGGTCTCAATGATAGACACTTGGAAGAGATTAAAAGAACTGTAAAAGTTGATTTACTCATTAAGTATAAATTGTGATTTATACTGAGAAAGTTATTTTCTTGAAACTCAATTAATAACTAGTTATTTAGTTTGTTCATTGAATCACAAAATTTTATCATATTGATGATGACATTCTTGAGTGATTAAATATGTTAGAAGAAGAAAATAAATTATTTCTCATTTCGTACTTATTCGATAACTATGAAATATATTTAATGATGTGTCATTAAATAATAATGAGAGTTTTCAATTAATTTTAGAAATTAAATCAAATATGTTTAGGAATAAAATTCAAAGATGAGGACGAGTAAGGGGAGAGGGTTTTGGCCGAATTCCCTAAGTGAATAGGGTCATGGGTTTGACCCAGCTTAAGCCCATTTATAACCTGTATAAATAAGGCTAAACAAACCCTAATCACTTAACCATAACCCTAGTTAATTTTCGGCAAACACTCTCTCTCTCCCCTTTGTGTTTCTCGGCCGAAATCCCCAAACAAAGAAAAGAAAAATTGTTTTTCCATTCTTTCATCTTTGATTCCTAATCATTCTTAAGAGCCCACACTCATAATCTCAATAATTTTCTAGTGTATTATTGTTGATTCATTACTTGTGGTGTTTGGAATGATTTTGTGAATTGTTTTAAGGTTTATAAACTGTTTTAAAAGCTTTAATCCAGCCAAAAACGTCCCTAGGACGATTTGGGCTCAATCCGGCGAGTTCCCCAGCCTCCAGCGATCCAGTCCGGCGAAGGCTCCCTGTCAGGCGAGCTCCAATCCGGCGAGGTGATCCAATCCGGCGAGGCGCTCCAGTCCGGCGAAGGGATTCCAGTCAGACGAGTCCAATACGGCGAGGCGCTCCAGTCCGGCGAGGCGAATCCGGCGAGGGCAATCCGGTGAGGCAATCCGGCGAGGCGTCCCACAAATCTCCCATCCGGTGAGGCTTCCCAGTCCGGCGAGGCTCTCCAGTCCGGCGAGCTCCCTGTCAGGCGAAAAATCCCAATCTGGCGAGGCTCCCCGCAGGCACCCATTCCGGCGACCACCTCCCAGTCCGGCGAAGACGTTCCCAGGCAGTCCGGCGAGGATTTTTCTTCGTTTTGAACGTGACGTGGCATTCCGACGATAGCTAGCAACGTCGAGGTTGTTTACAACCTTTAATGTGAGTGTTTTCTCAATTAAATAATTAAATATAAATAATTAGTTTAATTTATTTGATTGAGCATGTGAATTATGAATTGTTTATAATTGTTTGATAAATTTTAATGCCTTAGGTTGTTAAATAAATTAAAACTAGTTTTAATATATTAGATCTAATTATAATTTTCCGCCACATAGGATGTGTATTATAATTAATATTGTTTAATCGTTAAATAAATTCCAACAAATGGTATCAGAGCTAGTAAAAGGCATTAAAATTTAGATTTAATGACTAGTTTAGAAATTTGTTTGACTAGTTGATGTTGGCGTTTTTGTATGATTGCATTATGAATGCTTGATGTGTGCGCTTGTGTAATGTATGGATCCTCATTCAATATGGCCCTAGGATGTTATTATTCCGGTTATCGTCCCGGATTTTAAATTTTATTTATTTAAATTGTGAGCCTCAATTTGCGAGGACTTTTAAATTTGTAATTTTATTTTTTATTGTAATTCGACGACGATGAGACGAGGTGGCAGCACCTCGGGATTGGCCGCACGTTGGAGAACGTGTGGGGGCTAACCCGAGACATCCGATGACGCGTCATTCAAAGATGAAGATTATTTTAATTTTCATTTATTTTATTTACAAGGGTTGTATTAATAGAAATGGGCCTATTGATGAGTTAAATAATTTTACATATTCAATATTTAAATTTGTTAGACTCATTGCATATAACACTCACATGTCATATAGGATAGAACGCCAACATCATTGAAAATGAAATTGTTCATATAGTTTATAATTAATAAAGAGTTATAAAATGATTATAAACTGTTATTAAAGAATATGATTCTTTTGCAAAAACTAAGTGGGAGGGTTGTTTATCGTTGAAGCAACCCAAGGTCCCCGACACGAGTGAAATTAATTAAATATATGATAAACTAAGAGTCACACATAGTGGCCCTCCCTTCAATGGGAGTACTTCGGAAGTATTTAATTAATCTCACTGTTAAAGAACTAAGCCCAAAAGAGAAGTTTTGAAACGGGGTCTCCACATAGGTGAACCATCTTCAAAGTGACTTGAGTGAGGGCCCACGTGTCGGTTGTACACTTAGACTTATGTTTTAAAGTAATCCTCACATAGAGGCTCTGCATTAAAAATAAGTGACCAAATATTTATGGTAATTAGTAAGAACTAGAAGTTATGACTTCTTGGATGGTTCGAGCTAAATAGTGATGTGTCACGACTGTGTGGAGACCCTGTTTCAAAGTGACTTGAGTGAGGGCCCACGTGTCGGTTGTACACTTAGACTTATGTTTTAAAGTAATCCTCACATAGATGCTCTGCATTAAAAATAAGTGACCATATATTTATGGTAATTAGTAAGAACTAGAAGTTATGACTTCTTGGATGGTTCGAGCTAAATAGTGATGTGTCACGACTGTGAAAGGAGGTTATTTACAATTAGTCTTTTGTTTAGGATTTTAAGTTTAATTTTATTTAGACAAGGAAAAATCCAAAGGTGTTATGAACAAAATGACACTTTACTCCTTCGAGGGAAGGCCGCAAAGAGTCGCCTTTCATAAGTAAATGACACATCATTAATGCATAGTCATGATGTCAGTACATCAGTGTTTGACTAGCCACCTTATAAAAATGTTTGATCACTCAAAACTTTTCGCAGGGCCTCGAGGGAGGATTACTAGAGTTTGAGTCTAAGTGTGTAACCAGCAACTTAGTTCAACAAGATCTACTTTGAAAACAATCCGCCGAGGGGAGGCCTTGTCTCATTGTTTCACTTTTGAACGTAGCTATAAAAGCAATGTTAGGAGCAATGCGTCTATGAGTACTCTCATTTAAGAGAGGGCCACGAGGGTGACTCTTAGTCCGGCGACATGTGCACTTCACATTAGTGTTGGGGATCGCGGGTTGCAAACAATAAGTACAACCCTCCCACTTAGTTTTTAGGAAAAAATAAGGGGATCCTTGATTGCAAACAAATGCAACCCTCCCACTTAATTTTTGGAAAAATGGCACGTCTACTCTTGTACATATAGGAAATATGTTTTCATTAGCAAAGAGAGATAGAGTGGATCACTAGAAAAAAGATCCCTAAAATCGATATTTGTGAGGGGAGAGCAGTGTTAATGCACTAAGACACAAGGAACATACTCGGATCTTTTTGTCTATTAAATTTATTTTTCCTTAAGGAAAGTGTGTGCGCTTAATAAATCGTCACTTTTGCACTTGAAAGTTTTTGAGATTAAAAAATCTCGAAAAACTAATATGTATATATATATCTTCATGACATCTTCCTTCAAGGCGCCTTCATGGTGGTTGAGTGCGAGAACGTCGGAAATCCACGAAAGCATTAAGATGACGGGAGAAAGCTTGGAGTCATAAATGATACATCCGGTATCCGAATGAGCTGAAACCAATTGCATTGGATAGCTAACATCCGTACCTTTAATTTGGTTCAAGAACCACTAATTTTCAAGGTCGGGGCAAAGAGTTATGCCCGTTTTACTGAGCCATAACAATTTGTCCAGAATTTGAAAAATAATTAAAAGTATGTCGGATCTAGGTGTAAAGAGAAAGAGGTTTATTGAAACATTTTAATTATATGTTTTGATTTCAATTGTGTGTTATATTAACATATTAATAATTAAACACAATATAAACTAAACAACATAATATAAAACATTCAATAACTAATTTAAACTAGAAGTGCAAAGAATTAGTTTAAACTATGTACACAAATTTTCAAACTTGTCAAAAAATTGATTTTGAATATGCTAAACATAAAATAATTAAAAACTGTTTTTAATGTATTTTATAGCATATATAACAAGTGGAAAATCAACAAAAAATTAATTTTAGAGGTCGTACCAAAAAATTAAAATTTTGTAAGATCTAGTCTTTTGAAAAACCATTATTCAAGTAAATTTAGAAAACAATTTTCTTATAATAATTTTAAATAACATGTACATGTTTATGCTTTTACCATAGCTCTGATACCATTTTTTGGAATAGGTCTAGGGTTAAAGAAAAATTTAACATTAATCAAATTAATGGCGGAATTTAAAAATTTCTTTTTCAAGTAAAACAATTTTCACTAACCTAGAAAAAAGCATATACATGTTATATATTAAAAAGCATTATTTAATTTACTAGAATACCAACCTTACTTTGTAGCTTGATCTTGAAGCGTCCTGAGAAAGGTAGATCCTCTTCCTTGGCTCACTCGTCATCTTCACACCTAATCTTGAACTCGAGAAACCTAACATTTCTATTACAAGAGTCTATAGAGGTTTTGGAAGGATTTGTGTGTGGAAACAATTAAACAATATGAACCAAGGACATTTCTTGGATCATAAACTAATTCTCTAGATCAAGCATGGATCTAGGTGCAAAATAAGAAGAGTATTTTCTAGAGAGAGAGAGAGAGAGAGGATCGGCCACAAGAGGGAGAGAGCAAGAAAAAGCTTAACCTTCACATCTCTATGTGAGGCTCTATTTATAGGAGAATGAAAAATCTATAAAGGTCAATTATTCATTCATGAATGAATAATGTATTCATGAAACAATATTTGATTTTCCCTTCCCCTTTCCCTCTTAGTTTGGCCGGCCATACACCTTGCATTAGTGAGGAAATTTGTTTCATCACTTAGCACATTTGTTTCCTTCTTAAGGAAATTCATTTCTCTTTTTCTTTTGTGTAATTATCCTTATAAGAAAAAGGAAATAAAACTCTCCTCTTGATGCACTATCTTGGCCGAACTCTACATAGGGGAGGAGCATCTAGATGCTTCCTTATTTCTTTTAAGACAATTCTTAAAATACCCATTGTAGAATTATAATACGACTTTTCGGCTTTAGAAAATAATTTATATTTTCATCAAATGTAAATATTCAAAATCTTATTTTGACATTCTCATCATTTTATGTCTTTATGGACAAAAATACCTGTTAGACATTTTTCGAGAAAAAGTCTAGTTCAACACTTGAACTTAATTTGACTTATCTTCTAGTTTAACAATCCTACTCTAATGACCTGTAATAGTGACCTTATGGATCCAAATGAACAAAGCTTGAGCTTCTATACTCGGACTAAAGAGTTCACAAACTTTTTCCGAGTATTAGCTTAATGTCAACTAACTCCACTAAAGAGCTGACACTGAGAATCTCTCGGTTCAAATGAATTTATTTTCTACTCAAATTCAACTTAATTATATCGAGTGGATCCATTGAATGTTATCTATGTTTACCCTTCATGAATATCATCAACTAGTTGGGATTTATAAAATTATCATTTTACCCTTCTAGTTGTTATTTCCTCAACTCCTTTGTTACTTGTGAATAAGTCAGAAACAATGTATTGACGAGAAGCTAACAAATCACATTGTTTCATCCAAATAAAGTCGCTACTTAAATTTGGACATTGCGCAATTCATTATTCACAATCCAAGTAATAAAGCATGAGGTGATATATATTGCATCTCAGCAATCTTGTACATGAATTCCATATCTATGAGAACTTCACAAAGTTGGTTTATAACATCTTCATAACTTAATATCTCACCAATAGGCCTTGTCTAGATCACACATCGGACCTAGAATTTGACTTTCTCAAATGAGAGTATTAATGTTATGAAATGACATGTCTCATTTCAGGATTTAGGTAAGCATGATGCGATTCATACGTAGTGACCTTGAGATAGAAGATGTTAAATGGTTTGTTCTTCTATTGTCTCTAAAGGTGCACTGGTCAATTCAGTATCTTTGAAAGATACACTGGAAGAACTTCAGAGTTCCTAACTCTCTATGCCTCGTAACCAGACATCCTAGATTCTTCCAATAATCATACTGGGATCAATAGTCCGTTGATCTTTAGATTGCGAATATATCATTTTAGTCAAACCATGAAGAGTTGTTCACGCAAATCTACATTTGTCTGTTCATACATTGTTAGGTTTGATTAAGGACTATAAGACTATTGAATATCATAAATCTTCAATCAAACTAAAAAAGGAATGAATGAACGTTTCCACTTTTATTAATTTAATCAGCAAATTACAAATATTTATATATTACATCAATATGTAAATAAACAATCTTTTAATAAGGAATTTACAAAGATTTATATATTACATCAATATATAAATAAAAAATCTTCTTGTGGGCATCTCTGCCAACAACAATCCCATGTCCTCCTGCTCCGGGTGCTGACTCGAGTAAGGAAGACAAGCACGCCTACGATGCGTGGATAAGGTCTGACAAGATTGCTCGATGTTATATATTGGCATCGATGAGCAATGTGTTGCAACAATCTCATCGAGACATCGCCACTTCATATGAAATCATGTACAATCTCCATGAGATGTTTGGATGTCATGGGCGTCAGGCAAGGCAGCAGGCTATCTGCAGTTTTATGAATTGCAAAATGAAGCCGGGATCTTCAGTTCGGGAACACATGCTACTGATCATGGGTCACCTGAACGACATGGAGATTCAAGGTTCTGAGATCGACAGAGAGACCAAAATAGACACGATCTTGGAAACTCTGACGGACTTATTCGATAGCTTCCGTCTGAACTACTCTATGAACAAGCTCGAGTACTCTGTTACTGAGCTCAAGAAGGAGTTGCAGACTGCCGAGGGACTTCTCCCTAACAACAAGAAGAAGTTTGGAGAGCTCAATGTTGCTGAACATAGAACCTCAACTTCAGGTTCTAAGAGGGTGATGAGAAAGCCCAAAAATGCCAACCGAACGGGTTCCAAGAAGCTTGATAAGAGGGTTGTGGATGCTAAGGGCAAAGGCATCGCAAAGGTGAACAAGTCTGAGCACAAGTATCACCATTGCGGAGAGACTGGCCACTGGATGAGGAACTATCCTGCCTACCTCAAGAGTGTCAAGGGGAAAGATATGATCTTTGTTACACAATTTTGTTACACAACAAACAAGGTGTCGCCCTGGATTTTAGATTGCGGGGCTTCTGACAATATTGTGTGTAATTTAAATGGTTTCAAGAAAATCAGGAGTTTAGGTGATGGAGAGTACGATTTCAACTGAGGTGATGGAACGAAGGTCGGAGCAAGATCTGTCGGGACCATGCAGCTCAAGTTTGGAGACAAAATTTTATTACTGAATAATGTTTATTTTGTTCCGAATTTTTGCAAGAATTTAATTTCTTTTGGTCGTTTGGAAGAACAAGGTTTCAATTTTAAAATCAATAACGGTATTGAAATTTTTGTTGATGATTGTTTTATTACCAAATCTGATCGTGTGGATTCAATTTACTATTTATATCCAAATGAACCGACAGTCTTGGATACCGAAGTGAATATAGATTCACTCGGGAAGCGTAAGACGTTTCATAGTGATGAAACTGACGACACATATCTATGGCATCTACGTCTTGGACATATTAGCCTAGATAGGATCAAGAGGTTAATAAAGGATGGTCCTTTAGAATCTCTAACAGTGGGATCCTTGCCCACGTGTGAATCCTGTCTTGAGAGCAAGATGACCACGAGACCTTTCTCATCGAAGGGTCTAAGAGCCACACAATTATTGGAATCTGTACATAGTGATGTATGTGGTCCAATCAACATCTAGGCAAGAGGAGGTTATGAATACTTTGTAACCTTCACTGATGACTACTCAAGGTTTGGTCACATTTTCCTTATGCGTCACAAATCCGATACTTTTGAAATGTTCAAAGAATATCGTGCTTTGGTTGAGAAGCAAACCGAAAAGCATATCAAAATCCTTCGATCGGATCTAGGGGGAGAGTACTTGTCTGGAAAGTTCGAAGACCTTCTTAGAGAAGAAGTTATTCAATCCCAGCTTACAGCACCTGGCACTCCACAGCAAAATGGTGTGTCAGAGAGAAGGAATCGAAATCTGCTAGATATGGTAAGGTCCATGATTAGTTACTCATCACTTTCCGATTCGTTCTGGTGATATTCCCTAGAGATGTCAACATATATTCTTAACTAGGTTCCGTCTAAAACGGTCTCAGGCACTCCCTAAGAGAGATGGACTGGCAGAATATCTAATTTACACCACGTTCGAATCTAGGGTTGTCCAGCACATGTGCTGAGACAAAAGACTAGCAAGTTGGCTAGTCGTTCAGAATTGTGCATTCTCTTGGGATATCCAAAGGAAACAAAAGGGTACTTCTTTTATAGCACTGTTGATCAGAAAACTTTCATTAGCACGAACGCTAGATTTCTTGAAGCATACTATATGAAGAATTCTGTGCCAAGAAGCGACTTGTGCTGAAGGAGTTGATGGGTGAAGTAGCTGGTACTTCATAAGATAGGACCAGTCCTATACCAACAGTGGAAGAACCACGTTCGGAACCGGAGCCTCCTGTGATTCGTCGCAGTAACAGGATTGTGCGACAACCTGATCGATACATGGGTATCGTTGAGACTTTCACTATAGTCGCATACCAGGAGGAAGATGATCCAGCATCATTTTCCCAAGCGATGCAAGGTTCCGAAGCAAACCTATGGTAAGAAGCCATGAACGTTGAAATGCATTCGATGTATGTCAACGAGGTCTGGAAACTTGTAGATCCACCCGAAGGCATCAAGCCTGTAGGATATAAATGGATCTACAAGAAGAAAAGAGGACCGGATGGAAATGTTGAGACATTTAAGGCACGACTTGTGGCGAAAGGGTTCACAAAAAAGGAAGGTGTTGACTATAAGGATACCTTCTCGCCAGTCGCAATGCTGAAGTTCATTCGCATTCTATTATCCATTGTTGCCGCCCTGGATTATGAAATATGGCAGATGGATCTCAAGACTGCATTTCTGAATGGAAATCTTGACGAGTGCATTTACATGGCTCAACCAGGCGGGTTCATGGAGAAAGGCCAACAGGGCAAGGTTTGAGTTGTTGAAGTCCATTTATGGACTGAAGCAAGCATCTATATCATGGAATATGAGCCACGCGTTTATAAGATGATAAATGATGGCAAAGTGGTTTTTCTAGTCCTATATGTAGATGACATACTACTCATTGGGAATGATGTAGGAAAGTTATCAGAGGTTAAGATCTGGCTGTCAAACCAATTTGAGATGAAGGATCTAGGAGAGGCAGCTTATATTTTGGGTATTCAGATCTTCAGAGATCGGATGAACCAAAAATTAGCGCTCTCCCAAGCATCTTATATTGATAAGATCATGGATCGCTTCAGTATGTAAGATTCCAAGAAAGGGCAGCTCCCTTTCAGACATAGAGTGCATCTCTCAAGTGAGCAGTCTCCCAAGACTCCTCAAGAAGTTGAGGACATGAGGCATATTCCCTACGCTTCAGCCGTGAGAAGTCTCATGTATGCTATGCTTTTCACGAGGCCATATATCTGTTAAGCAGTGGGCGTGGTGAGCAGATT
The DNA here is from genome assembly GCA_958296335.1 of Urtica urens. Classification (NCBI taxonomy): domain Eukaryota; kingdom Viridiplantae; phylum Streptophyta; class Magnoliopsida; order Rosales; family Urticaceae; genus Urtica; species Urtica urens. The sequence goes on along the minus strand of OY282523.1, from coordinate 20,281,153 downwards.
CCAGTCAAACCCTGGACCCGAGCACTGGGTTATCGTTAAGCATATTCTCAAGTATCTCCGGAGATTGAGAAATTACATGCTTGCATACTCAGGTGATGACCTGAATATGACGGGACATATCGACTCCGAATTTCAAGCGGATAAGGATTCCAGGAAGTCCACGTTATAGTCTGTATTTACCCTGAATGGTGGATCCGTGGTCTGGAGAAGTATCAAGCAATATTGCGTTGCTGACTCGACCATGGAAGTCGAGTGTGTGGCAGCTTGCAAATATGCAAAGGAGGCTATGTAGCTGAGTAAATTCCTTATGTACTTGGAAGTTGTTTCAAATGCAAGCGAGGCTATCACTTTTATTGTGATAACTGTGCTGCTATCGCAAACCGCAACGAAAAAGTCAAGTAAAGTCACAAGCGCTCAAAACACATAAATCGCAAGGAAAGTCACGTAGTACGAGACATCATTCACAAAGGGGACGTAAAAGTCAAGAAGATCTCAACGTTGGACAATCTTGCTAATCCATTCACGAAGCTTTTGACGAGTAAAGTGTTTGAGAGACACCTAGAAAAATGGGACTAAAGGATCATTCGCATCTCCTTTGAGTCAAGTGAGAGTTTATTGGGATTGGTTCCCACAAAAGAGATATTAGGTATTATAAATACTTTGTATTTGATTTTGGCTGAAACATTAAATAAAATCAAATATTCATTATGCATTAAGATTGTGTTTATGTATGTTTGCTACACTCTGAAACTGTCATCAACGAAAGGGGTGCAAAGTACAGACTTGAAAAGATAGCCCATTATGAATAGTTTTAAACATTAGATTGAATCATAAATATGACGAATTACGAAAACTCCAAAATGACTGATTTTTTGCTGTAAATGACATTATGTGCAGACAAATAGAATTTAGCACCTATGAAACAAGGGGGAAACATTTCAAGTACAGTTGAGTTAGTTAAGGAGCCATAATAAAACAAGATATACCGGTAAAACAATTTACATACAGGATTTTAATTAAATTAAAACATGTCAATTCATAATGTATGTAAACATGGATCATGAACCGCGGCCAAATAATATAGCACCTTCACCAAGTGAAAACATGCAAGAAATTAAAAAACAAATATGCCAAACACAAAGGTACTATGAACATGTGTTTTTGTAATAATTTGTATTAGTTAACTTGATGTTTACATATGATCTATGGATAGTTTTCAAACCTAAAAAATGAGGCAACGGTTTTAATGCGAGCAAAAAAGATGGTTAGAAAGTCGGTGAGCTTAAAGACTCCATACACACCAGGACAAAAAAAAGTTAGAAAGACACGAGCAATGAGTGCCAAAGAGAAGGAGCAAGAAAAGATCATAAACAACAATAAAGTTGAACCGAGCTCGCAACCATCCTTCTCGCTAGGGATAGATTTCTAATTAACCGATTTTGGTTATTCTTTTTTTGGGGATAGTGTAATCTCAAACTCTTTGGATTTTTATTTTTATTTTTTATATAATGATAATCTCAATTCAATTTTTATTTTTGAACATGGTAGAAGATAACACTTTTTGGATGCATGAATGAATCAATATGTTTTGGGTTTGTTAACATTCACTTCTATGTTAACAACAAAATTACAGTGTGTTAATTTATTTATTGTTTCAATTTTCTTAACATCAGTTTACAATGCATCAAAACCAGCATCAATGATTTGAAAAGTATTAAATTAATCAATCGAAACGAGCCTCGACAACATATTAACTTTTTAATCACATATTGAAACATTTAAATCATGCTTATCACAACATCAAAATAGTTGACAATGAAAATGTACTTAGCTATATCAGCGCCTGAAGTGGTTGAGAATCGATTATTATTTACAATATATTAAAACTATTTTCATTTGGTCAATAGTGATGAATATAGCGCATCAAGTTCACAAACTTGAATTTGGAGTGAAACTTTCTCAAATGGATATACAGAAATTACAAAATGACATGTCTCATTTCAGAATTAAGGTAAGCACGATGAAATTCATACATTGTGACCTTGAGACAAAAGATGTTAAAAGGTTTGTTCTTACATTGTCTATAAAGGTGCACTTGTCAATTCAGTATCTTCGGAAGATACACTGGAAGAACTATAAAGTTCCTAAATCTCTATGCCTCATGACCAGACATCATAGATTCTTCCAACAATAATACTAGGATCAATAGTCCGATGAGCTTTAGATTATGAATATTTCATTTTAAGCAAACCATGAAGAGTTTGTTCACGCAAATCTACATGTCTCTTCATACGTTGTTAGGATTGATTAAGGACTAAAAAGACTATTCAATATCAAAAATTTTCAATCAAACGAAAAAAGAATGAATGAACGTTTCAAAATTTATTAATTTAATCCGCAAATTGCAATAAGGATTTATGAGATAATTATATTATATTGATTTGCAAATAAATAATCTTCTTGTGGGCATCTCTGCCAACATCAACAACTATGCAAATGACTCCATCAACCACCTCACATACAAACACATTTATTGCATTCACTTGTAAATAACGTGTAAAACATGTGCAATTAACAAGTAACTTACATAAAATTTATTTAAAATAACAATTAATTTACAAAATTTATTTCTTACATTCATTGATCGCGCTTTTTCTTGAGCGTCAAAATAAAACCTATGTTAATGAGACTAGAATCGATCTTAGGAACTAACATCCTCTTCCAAACAATATATTCTTAAATAAGGTGTCTGTAACTCAACACAAGTTATGCAACAAAGCCATCCTCTTGTTTCTTTTAATACGAAATTCAAACATTCACTTAATTATTTTTGTAGTCACAACGTCGAATCTTTTTCCCGGAAAATGAATACAAGACCAATAGTCTATTGGCAGATATGCCAACAAGAAGATTATTTATGTACATATCGATGCAATATAAATCTCTCATAAGTTCTTATTTTAATTTGCTAATTAAATTAATAAAATTTGAAACTTTTATTCATTCATTTTTTGTTTGATTGAATCTTTATGATATTCAATAGTCTTATAGTCCTTAATCAAACCTAACAACGTATGAACAGTAGAATGTAGATTTGCGTGAACAAACTCTTCATGATTTGCATAAACGAAATATTCACAATCTAAAGATCATCGGACTATTGATCCTAGTATGATTAATGGAAGAATCTATGATGTCTGGTTACAAGGCATAGAGAGTTGAGAACTCTATAGTTCTTCACGTGTATCTTCCGAAGATATTGAATTGACAAGTACACCTTTAGAGACAATGCAAGAACAAAAGATTTAACCTATTCTGTCTCAATGTCACAATGTATGAATGGCATTGTGCTTACCTAAATCCTGAAATGAGACATGTCATTTCATAGCTTACATAATCTTATTTGAGAAAGTCTAATTTTAGGTCCACTATGTGGTCTAGACTATACCAATTGGTGAGATATTGAGTTATGAAGATGTTATGAACTAGCTTTGTGAAGTTATAATAGATATTGACTTTATTTGAATGAAATAATGTGTGACTTATTAGCTCCCGTCAATATCATTAACTTATTCAAGAGTAACAAAGGAGTTGAAGAAGTAACAACTAGAAGGGTAAAATGACAACTTTATAAACCCCATATAGTTAATGATATTCATGAAGGATAACTATAGATAACATTCAATGGATCCACTCAACATAATTAAGTTGAATTTGAGTAGAAAATAAATTCATTTGAACCGAGAGATTCTCAGTGTTAACTCTTTAGTGGAGTCAATTGACATTAAACTAATACTCGGAAAAAGTTTGTGAACTTTTGAGTCCAAATATAGTAGCTCAAGCTTTGTTCATTTGGATCCATAAGGTCACTATTACAAGTCATTAGAGTAGGATTGTTAAAATAGAAGTTAAGTCAAAATAAGTTCAAGTGTTGAAGTAAACGTTTTCTCGGAAAATGTCTAAAGGGTATTTTTGTCCACATGGACATAAAATGATGTGAACGTCAATATAAGATTTTAAGAAAGCATCTAGAAGCTCATCTCATAGGTAGTATTCGGTCAACATCAAGGAAGGTGAGAAATTATATCTAGAATTTTTTTTGGCCTTGAGTTATGAAGATAATTGGCAAAAAGGAAAAGAAGAAATGAATTTCTCTGAGAATGAAACAAATGTGCTAAGTAAGGAAACAAATTTCTCTCACTACTGCACTTATATGGCCGGCCATCCCTGAGAGAAAGAGAAGAGGAAATCAAATATTGTGTCATGAATACACAATAGGGAAATGGTAGTTACCATTTATTGTATTTCATTCTCCTATAAATACAGCCTCACATTGAGATGTTAATATAACTCTTTTTATTATCTCTCTCTCTCTCTCTCTCTCTCTCTCTCTCTCTCTCTCTCTCTCTCTCTCTCTCTCTCTCTCTCTCTCTCTCTCTCTCTCTCTCTCTCTCTCTCTTAAATATCTCTTTTTATTTTGGCACCTAAGTCATCATTAGACTTAGACCTAAATTAACTATTTAACTCATAGACTCGTTATTGAGTTATTGTGTTTAATTGTGGCCGGTCAATTACATAGGCTCATAAATAAATTTCCCTCTCTAATGCACTTTAGGGGCCGGCCAATTACATAGAAAAAGAGAAGAGGAAATCAAATATTATGTCATGAATACACTATAGGAAATGCTAGTTACTATTTCTCGTATTTCCTTCTCCTATAAATAGAGCCTCACATTGAGATGTGAAAATTAGCATTTGCTCTTGCTCTCCCTCCACATGGCCGACCATCTCTCTCTCTAAAAATATCTCTTTTATTTTGGCACGTAAGTCCTCATTAGATCTACACTTAACTTAGCTCTTTAGCTCATAAACTTGTTCTGGAAGTTTAATTGTGCCCACACACAAATCATTAAAACCCTCTATAGACTCTTGTAATAGAAACCTTAGGTTACTCGAGTTCACGACTAGGTGCGAATGAGATGGGCATTCCATGGAGACAAAACTTGGAGCGAGACGAGACGTTCAACCTTTCTTAAAACTTCTTAAAAATCAAGTTAAAAGAAAAGTTAGTCCTAAGTAAATTATAATTAGATAATGCTTTTAAATAATTTGATATTCATGCACTTTGCTTCAGTTAATAAAATAGTTTTACTTGTAAAGAAATTTTTATATTCTGCCATTAACGTGTTAATGATAATTTTTTCTTAACCCTATACCTATTCCAACATAGTAAGGGTTTGCTTTGAGTAAATAATATTTGATCTCACGCTTGTCGTTGGACAACATATTCAACCAATACTCAAAACTCCCTACAAGTGTAGGCCTTTGCACATTGTTTATAAAAGGGCCAGAATGTGGCTTTTATCAAATTCAGTTTTAACATTACCCCACACACGTTGCTTGCATATAACAAACTTGGTTTTAAGAAACACCATGATGACCGGCTTTTGTTTAGATTTATGCATGTCAAAAAAAATAACCAAATCTTTCCTTACACCATAAACAGTCATAATATTCTCTATAAACCACAACGAAGAATTGTCGTTTTCAGAATCGACAATGGTAAACGCCAAAAGATGCAAATGATTGTCTCCATTTTTGAGTTAACAACAAAGTACCATATGATTTCACTTTTAAAAAGGTGCAATCAACTAAAATGATTGGTCGCCAAAATAGAAACCTATGCATGGAAGCCCCAAATGACAAGAAAAAATGCTTAAAAGAACCATCAAGTTCAAGGTCCATGACGGTGTAATACTTGCCAATAAGTTGTTAACAAATTTAAACATGTTAACAAATGTAAACATGATGTAAATAAAACATAAACGGAACGAAACCAAGATTTTTATATTTGATCATTTTACTAATAATATGTAAATGATTGTATGACATCTCAAAATCACCACAAAAATCTTTTAAAGCATCTTTTCGACCATTCCAAACACGATAATATGATACCTCAACATTAAACCGAGTCCTCATAACTTCAATAACACCAGCCAGATTTATCTCATTTTCTAATGAACCCCTAAAGTCGTCTACCACACATTTGCTTACAAGCATAAATGATGCTTGTTCATTCTTATGAAATATAAATTACCAATAACTCGTATGATTTTTTTAATATGATTTAATAACCCATGACCTGGATGAAGGGTAAATAGAGGATGACAACTTTCATGGACAAATAGCATACTTGCAAACAACGCCATATCTTTGTATACATGACCTAATCGTTCGATATTCAAAACTGTTTCGGACTGCAAGAACATTAATGGAACTTTGAAGAATATCTTTACGTCTAAAAACGTTATCAACATTTAAATTCATGTTCATCGAAAAGTTCTTAACATCGGGTTCAACATATAAAATAATTTCAGATTTCTTAAGACTAATCTCAAAGTTTATCTCATGTCCCCAGACTGTGAACAATGTCGTTCAAACAATGATTGTGAAAAAAATGTAAATGAATCGGTTAAATAAACAATACTATAAAAATTATAACTCGTAAATTAATATGACCACCAAAACAGGGGTGTTTAAATAATTTGACTGAAAAATGTAATTGAATCTGGGTAAATGAACAAGAACATATATATTGTAACTGGGCAAATAAACATGAGCATAAAAAACCAATTCAGTGTTAACATAATGTAAATACGACGTAAAAAATTAATACAGTGTTAACATAATGTAAATACGACAAAAAAATCAATACCTGATTCGTGTAGTGAAAACCTATCATCCAGAAACAAATCCATGGTTGTCCAACTAGGTGTTTTTCTGAAAAGATTTAGTCCTTTTGAGAAGTTTGTTTTGTTTATATATGTTTGCACGACCAAAATGAGTGATACGCGAAAAATTGTGAATGAATATAAGAAAATATGGTGTCGTTATGTATAAATTTAATAGTTTCAATTTATGTAGGATCATAATTGATTAGAAAACTAAATTGTTTAGCTAATTAGTAAGGAATTCGCTCCAATTACTACACGTTAGAAATTCAAAATTTGAAAAAAAATTTATTTAAGAACTAGATTTTAAAATCGAATCAACAATCTAATTAAATTATTAAGAGTATTTGGACCTAAATTAAATTATAAACATATGTAAATAAATAATAGTGATTATTTACAACTAATTTATAAAAGTTGGGTATATACAAATTATTAAATTTGAAGGGACTATAGAACTCATTTTTTGTTTTCTTTATTGAGAAAAACCTTAAATACTTTTAAAACAGTTTTCATGCTAAACGAATATGTCATTTATTAAAGGGTAATTTAGGCTACTATCTTGAAAAACAACTTTGATTTGTTCTCTACCCTTAAAAGTTACGTTTTTAGTTGAATACCAAAACAAACAATATCTCCTTAAAAAAAAACCCTGTTTTATTTATTTTCATTATTAAAAAAATAAAAACAAAAACACGTTTCTCCCGTTAACCCGGTCTCCCTCAACCCAGGGTGTAAACGCGCGAACAAAACAAAACGAACTTCCATCAACCATTTATTGTTCTGGCAACATTTTTGCGATGAAAACGACATTCCGATAACGGTCAGCTTGATCTACGACGACATTGACGAAGGAAAAACTCAAATCCAAAAGTTTTGTATTTTAAGGTAAACAAAGAAATTCATTAATGAAATTTTTAGATTTCAAGATTTGACACTTCTTTTGTTGTTTTAGATTGAAAGATTTGTTAGTTTTGAACCACAAAACTATGTATTTTACTCAATGAAACTCTGGTTGGGATTTATTTTTTAATGTTAAAGATGAACATCGAACTCTACTGGTACTGAGTATTTGCAGTAGATCACGTTAGAGCAGTAGATCACGGTAGATCCTATTTACATAGAAGATGATGATGATGTATACGATTTCTTGATGAATCGCGATGAAAGAAACCGTAGAAGTTCACTCCGTTTAGAATTCATAGAGAAACTTGAAATTAATTATGAGACTCGAGTTCGAGAAGGTGACGCGGATGATAATGATTTAGAAGGAAACGTGAACAACACATTGAAGACAAGTATTAATTTGACACCTAAACAATCTTAACAGTTATTGATTTTATTTTATTATATGCTAACACACTATAATAATGTGGTTGCAGCTACAACATAAGACATTGAAAATAAAACCACCAAAGAGTTTGAAGGATCGAATCTCCCACAAGTTGAGGGAGGTGACGCGGATGCTAATGATTTAAAAAAAAAATTGGAATATCCCTAAAGAAGCAGAGTTGGTTGATGTTATACCTCTAATAACTTGTATGAGAAAAGGTATGAATAAGACAAATAGAATTCCTTCGGTGGGAGAGAAGATGCGAAAGAATAGATGTTCAAAATGCAATCAAATTGGACATAACATATCTAGATACCCTTTACATGGAGGAGAAGCTCGGCCGACGCCAACAAAAAAGCATAAAAACATATTTAAATGTAATCAATTTTGAACTGTCATATTTATTGTAACTTCATCGATATTTAGTATACAATGACATTAAATTGTGATTTTATTGTTGCAACAAATTATAACTCTATTGAGTAGTAGAGAAACTCTAACGATCAGTAGACTATGTAACTCTAATGGTCACTATAGCAAATATACTATTCAGTAGATAAAGCTAAAAAACATTGCGTTACGATAAATTATAACGCTACTGATCAGTAGAGAACCTCTAATGGTCGGTAGAATATATAGCTCTAACAGTAAGTAGAGCAAATCTACTGATGAGTAGAATCATATATTACTTATTAATTATAGTTTATACAACTTTATTTTTGTAGATTAATATTAATTATTTACTCACTAAACATAAATAATATATCTTTTCAAATTATTTACTCACTAAATATAATTAAATATATAATGCAATGTCATAAAGTTATAATGCATGTCACAAAGTTATAATGTATGTCACAATATTTTAGAGATGTGACTATGTCACTCATTATACTTTAATAACTTTGTTATCATAAATTAAATTAATTAAATACTCATTAATTTTTATTAAATATATCATTCAACATATTATATAAGGAATATTATATAAGTAATGGTTCACTAATATATAATTTAACTATGGAACTTTGTTATTAGAGACATAACAAATTGTAATTTAATAATTTTGATATAGTAGATTAAACTAATTAAATTCTCACTAATTCTTATTAGATATTTCATTCAATATATCATAAGGAATTGTTCACTAATATATAATTTGACTACATGACTTTGTTATTAGAGAGATAGCTAATTGTAATTAAATAACTTTGTTATAGTAAATAAAACTAATTAAATATTCACTAAATCTTATTCTATATCTCATTTAACATATCATATAAGTAATTGTTCACTAATATATAATCTTTCTATGTGACTTTGTTACTAAAGAGGTAACAAATTGTAATTCAATAACTTTGTTATAGTATATTAAACTAATTAAATACTCACTAATTCATATAAAATATTTCATTCAACGTATCATAAGGAATTGTTTACTAATATATAATTTGACTATGTGACTTTATTGTTAGAGAGGTAACTAATTGTAATTTAATAAATTTATTATGGTATATTAAACTAAATAAATATTCACTAATTCTTGTTAAATATTTTATTTAACATATCATATAAGAAATTGTTCACTAATATATAATTTGACTATGTGACTTTGTTATTAGAGATGTAACAAATTGTAATTTAATAATTTTGTTATAGTAGATTAAACTAATTAAATTATTCACTAATTCTTGTTAAATATTTCACTAATATATAATTAAAAATATCATTTAAATAAAACTAATCTGCCGACTAATTGAACCAGTAGAAAGACTAATCTACCGCCCAGTAGATTATCTCTAATGATCGATAATGTATGTAGCTCTAACGGTAAGTAGAGCAAATCTATTGAGGAGTATAATCATAGAATACTTATTAATTAAAATTCATATTAATCTACTACTAGTAGAATGAGTAGAACTAGTAAAAACACTCATCTCCCGATCCACCAAAAAATATCAAGGATCCCGATCCCCCCAAATATATCAAGGATCATGATCCCCTCCAAATGGTCGCACATTGACGTCGTGCACACTTTTTTCCACTTCCTCTCCATGATGATCAACCTCGAAAACTCGCGGTGTGTCATGTTATACTCTATGATATCTTCATTATTATGATAATCATGATCATATGAATATGTGGCACGAGAGGCACTTCAAGTGGAGGAGAAACAACTGTGTTCCTTCGTGCTACAACACCGAAGCAAAATGTCACAATCAAAGAATCAATAACTTGGTCATCTTCATCCGATAATTTAATGGATCCGCGTAATATTTTCTTTTCTTTTTCTGTTGGAAGCAACAAACCTCGTAGGATCTGTATTGTATAAAAAATAATGTTTAAAATACACTTATAAAAAATATGATAAATATAAAGGTCAGTAGATATAACGTGTGTTTTTGCTATTGCGTGCATCATCTCGTATATCCATCTCTAAAAAAAATATAGCGTGTAAATAGTACATGTTAATCTACTAGTTGGTAGATCAGCTCTAATGATCAGTAGAACAATGATAAATCAATCTACCAACTAGTAGATTTGTAGTAGAGCCACTTTTATTTATAATAAAACATGAAAATTTAACCTGAAAAGCATGTACAAATCCTAAGAACGTCTACGTCTTTTCCTTATTCTTTGATTGGTCTTCTAGTTTAGCCTTAATGTCCTTTCTAAGAGTTGTCATGCCAATATGTACTTGTACGATTCATAACCCCAATCGAATTGATCGAACGCAATACTCCTCGAATTTACTTCTTATGGTTATCTTCATCGGGAAATGATCTCCCTCCTTTAAAATTGACTTCAATGTTTCAAAATCTTTAATCTGAAATAAAATGTAACAATAATTTAATCAAGTTCTAAATATTATTTTTATTAATATTGTTTACTCTACTCGTTAGTAAATTTGTTTACTAAGCAGTAGAGTCGGGCACAATTCAACTCTACCAAGTGGTAGTCTACTATATTCTAGTGTTTTATTGAATTAATTAATTTAAAAAATATATTTTTTTACCTGAACAATTTTATCAATTGAAGACTCGTTATTGTTGGAACTTTCATGTTCTTCTTCCGATGCATTCGAACCATCATCATCCTTGTCCGTGAACTCCACAATATTTTCATTTTGTTCTTGCTTCTGTTCCGCTTCCATAATAGATCTCAGAAAGCTTGAACTCATTGAAGTACCTAAAAAACAACCAAAACATAAATTATGAAACATTCCAAACTAGCAGTAGAACTAGTAGAACCCGAACAACAAGTGGAAACATTCACAAATCATGTTTCACCCTTCTCTTCCCTTCTTATAAAAAATCTCATCATACACATACCCAAACATTGACAAGACGCTGTTTTTTCTTCTTATTTTTCAATAATTCAAAGTTTAAATGAATGGAGTCAGATGAAATTATCCCAATTCAAGAGATTTAAACTTCAATCAAATCGAATTTCGAACAATCAAGTACATCCCAAATAATTATGTTTCACCTAGGATTCTAGAAAAGAAAAGAAAAGAAAGTCCTATTTGATGGGGTTTCAGTTTTAGTTATAATCAAGGAATTGTGTGATCTTTGTATTGCATTTATTAATTTCTGGTTGTTTTTTTCGTTGAAAGATCTCATGTAACGTGTCAGTCATTGCATGGTTTGTAACTTATTAGGATTTATATCAAACAACTATTTTTGCTCCTTTTTAAACGGAGAATTATATCTCCTCGGATTCATATGTATATTGAAGCAGAATCAACTTTTTGCTTTTCTTGAAGAATTAAACTATACATGATTAAGCTGTATACGAGTGTTCACATTGATTGGAATAAGTGATGATGAAAGAACCAGCTAACTACAATTTATTCTTCTCAAACTCATGACTTCAGTATAGGATATAGCGAAATAAAAAAACAGGCATGCCAATATTAGGTTTATCGAGCGAGCGAGAGAGAGAGAGAGAGAGAGAGAGAGAGAGAGAGAGAGAGAGAGAGAGAGAGAGAGAGAGAGAGAGAGAGAGAGAGAGAGAGAGAGAACTGACACACTAGCGTCTTTGTGACCGAGACCCAATCAAGTGTCGAACTTTCGCAGACTCTCTGAGACCTCGTCAAGACCCAATAAAGTGTCGAATTACCGCAGATTCAGAGAGACGACGCAACTCTTGGAGACCTCGACGATTAAAGTGACGAAGCGTAGCAGAAGGACGAGGGATTGGGGTTTAGTTTGTGCGCTTGAGTTGAACACGGTGGAGTTTGGGCGGTTAAGTTAAAAAAGATGGAGTACCGAGAAGAAAGAGACCCGAGAAGAAAAGAGAAAACCCAGAAAAAAAGAGAAAATAAATGAAAATGAGTTTGGTTTAATGGTAATTGCCATTATTTTGGGAAAAAAAATTAAAATTAAAAGAGGGTATATAAACTTTTTTTTTTTATACCAAAAAAGAGGGTATAAAATTAAAACACACTTTTTATAAATGGATTGAGCTAAATTTCAATTTATTAACCAAATACGAAGTAGATAATATTATAAAAGTAACAAAAAAAAGTATCTGGTTGAAACAGCGACCAAATTGGTAAAGGTAAAGAGGAATAAAAAACTCAAATGAATAAAGCTAGAGAGAGTGTATGAAAAGAAGATACACGAAGGACGACAAAACAACGGGGAGGCAGGGAGAACCTAAGAGCAACTTCTCTATCTACAAACCCTAGCTCGCTCGCTCTCTCTGTCTCTCTCTCCGATTCACAAACCTCTCTCTCCCTCTCTCATTTTCCATCCCTGGAACCCTAGCTTTTTTACTTTTCTCTTCTGGTAAGAGAAATCTAGGGATTTATGTGAAATCTCGTGGCAAAAATTAACCGCTATGGAAGGCCTCAGAGTTTGAGCTTTTTGATTTCCAGAATCGTATCCAAATCTGCTAGAGGAACATTCATTTGTGAGAACATGTATAGAGATCGCGGAGGAGGGTCGTCGAAGTCGGAGATCGTCGAAAGAACATTCGATCGGAAGCGCATCAACGATGCGCTTGACAAACACCTCGAGAAATCGTCGCCGTCAACTTCGAGGGCGAAGGATAAAGAGAGGCTCTCTGTGCCGTCCACTTCCGCCGGGAAGTCTCAGCAGCTCGACCATCGCGATTCTCGCTCCGCCGCGTCTCTGTCTAAGAACAAGTGCTCCGATGGTCTCTTTTTTCTTCTTCTCATTATTCTAGTTTGTGGTTTCTAATTTGAGATCTTACGTGTAGCTGAATTAGGTCTTTTTTTTTTCTGAATTGTCTCGGATAATTTAATCGTTTCCTGAGCTTTTGGTTAGAACTATGCGCTTATGAACTGCTAAGGAAAGTTTCTTCCGGTTTGAAAGTTTTAGAATTCTTTGTCATGGACTTTTATACAACAACGATTTAGATGTTACGTGCGAATCATTGAATATCAATCTAAGTATGTCATTTGGTTAGTTTAAGTCCCTGCTTATATGATGCTTAAGGGTTTCAAAGTCTAAGGGGGGTTGGATGACATTCGTTGGTTTACTTGAATTCATAGCATCTCTTCTACGAGTCTCTTGACTTTGGATAAGTTCCGTAATTTACACTAGTATTGTTGCTAACTTGCTAGGGTTAAAGGGCCAGATAATGGAGGATAAACTTTGTTTCTTGTTCCTATAGATAGATGTACATATCCGAAGCTCTACAGATGTAATTGAAATAGTGTTTAGTTAACAATGTTATGATCCATGCTCCTTAAGCCTGATGATGTAGATTTTCAATTTCAAATATCTGCTAATTACTTTTATGGTTTGACTAAGCTCTTGGTTCGTTAAGTTCAAAGACATTTTGAACGAGACCATGGAGTTCCGTTTTTACATGGGTTATTTATTTACTGTTTCTTTAGGTTTGAAATGATGTAGTATAATTGAGTAAAGATTTATCGGCAATCATTCTTACATAGCTTATTGTGAATGCCCTGATTATAGCTGCAGATGAATCTGAGACTGACAGTGAAGAATCTGATGTTAGTGGATCTGAAGGAGATGACACGTCCTGGATTTCATGGTTCTGCAATTTGCGAGGAAATGAGTTTTTCTGCGAGGTTGATGATGAATACATTCAGGATGATTTTAACCTTTGTGGTTTGAGCAGTCAAGTTCCGTACTATGATTACGCACTCGATCTAATTTTGGATGTAGAATCTTCGCATGGTGAGAGCACACAAATGTTTTATTTTGTTGGTAATTTTACAGAATCAAGTTACATTCTTGCATAGTATTATGCATTATCACTTGCATCAGAGGCTGCTCAAACTACAATATCATGACGAGAGATGCTCGTGCATAGTTGTCATTCCTAGTACCAAGTTGTCTCCTCAGTCCATTAGGGGCTGAGCCTGGTATAGATTTTCTGTCCAACTCCTTATATCACGGGTGTAACCTTCATTCTAAGTTTGATTTTATATCTTGCGTCACTCAATTAATGAAGATAAAATCTTTGTGAGTTCTTCGTGTGGATTTTTTTTTAAAATTTCAAATTTTCCATTGCTGGTCAAGCCTTATATAGTTTGATTTAAAATTATGGCTACGTAGTTACGAGTTTTCAAAATTTAAGCTATAGGTGCAACTTCAACTATATATGTTTGTGCATGTTTGCCAGAGGGAAAAATGTTTTGGTTTATTGATATGTTAATTGAGCAAGAATATTTTTGTGTTGCTAACATCATGTGCCATTGATCTCTCAGGTGATATGTTTACTGAGGAGCAAAACGAGTTGGTTGAATCAGCAGCAGAGATGTTGTATGGTCTTATTCACGTTAGATATATTCTTACTAGCAAAGGAATGTCCGCAATGGTAGGTCTTGCTTTTATAAATAAAAATTTCCGAGGAATCTTAGTTAAGTTCTAATATAATTGTTCCGGTAGTTGGAAAAGTTCAAAAACTATGATTTCGGAAGGTGCCCAAGAGTTTACTGCTGCGGACAGCCTTGCCTTCCAGTTGGTCAGTCAGACATTCCTCGTTTCAGTACTGTGAAAATTTACTGCCCGAAGTGTGAAGACATATACTACCCACGATCCAAGTACCAAGGCAGTATCCTTATCTTACATAAACTATTACTTGCTTGTCTTATAAAAAATTTACTTGCTTATAATCAAATGGTTAAAGATCATATATATACTTTCCCTTAGCGTAACTACATGATACTCCCCTAAAAGTTCCATCACCTTACTGTTTATGATTGTTTCAATAATCTTTTAATGACCAAATTACAGTTCCCATTTCAATATATTTTTGTGTCTATTATATAATCCTAAATATATTTTTCTTTATAAGATTTTGTGTCTGTTTTGTTGTTAGCTTTATGTTAAAACTACATTTTAAAATAAAATTTATTAAGTCATGTTTTGAAATAGAGCATATTAGGGTATTTGGTGCTTTAAAATGATTCAGTTGAAAAGCTGAAAATTAATTGCTGTCATTTTTTAATAAATGTTTAAACTTTAAAAGTATAAATGTTTTAAAAATAGATGGCAAACTGATAGAATATTTTTCAAACAATGTCAATCTGATGGGAGTCCATATCATCATGCAAAAACTGATGGTATACATTTGATATTTTACCTAGTTAGATTACTTTACTGTTCTAGGTTTGTCTATGAGGATAAGGCTTGGTGTTTAATTCTACATTTTGCTCCCATGTGTCTAGGATTTGATTTTGCATGAGGTATCCATCAAATAATGTGCACGAGTTTCCTCTTCCTAGTCATTGTAGGACTTAGCAGCAGGATCGATTGGTCTTTTTTACTGATAGGTGGTGTAATATTTTTGTGTAATAAGAGGGAAGGATGAATGTGTTGTTTATACTAGAAAAATTGGCCTCTGAAGTTGTTATATCACTGAAAATATAAGTTACTCCGATTATTGATTTGTCTGTTTGCCTGGCTGCACAATCTGTGAGCTGTTGTTTTGCCCGAACCTATATGAATAATAATATGGAAAATATACCGATATTAGAAAGGAAAAAAACAATGGGGTTACAAATTCTTTAATACCTGATGATTATCGGAACACTTTGATTTTTCCTTAACAGTTTCACAGACATTGATGGAGCATATTTTGGGACCACATTCCCTCATTTATTTTTGATGACATACGGGCACCATAAACCCCAGAAGGCAGCGCAGAACTATGTCCCAAGAGTCTTTGGCTTTAAAATGCACAAACCTTGACACAATTGGTGAGTTTGAAGTGGGAAAGTAGTGTGCGTTCTTGGTTCTTTAGCCCTTGAGAAGCTATTTGAATTCCTTTTTTCTGAAATGGGGTTGGCGGGTTCAACTGAAGGGCAAAATGCATTGTTTCAGAAAGTCACTCATCTACCAATGGAAATGTTTAAATTCGCATATTCGCCCATTAGCTGTGGACCTTATGTTTTTTTAATCTTATCTTATTTTATATTACCCGTGAGATTAACAAAGCAAGTGCAAGTCCAACTTTTTTTTTCTTTCTTTCTTCTTTGACATGGTTTGAAGTGCTTTATATTTGCAGTTCCTCCTTGTTTCTATTTTATATTATTTTTATTATTATTCATTGATGCGTATATTCTCATATACCTGCTTGTGCATCAATACTAAATGTAGTGAAAGAGTGCTTGCTCATTTTTTTTTTATATTGAGATAGAAGTTGGTCTGATTTTTTTATATTGAGATAGAAGTTGGTCTGATACGCGTAGTTTCGGATTTTGGTTTAGATGGTGAAGTTCGATCCCAAGAGTTGTGTTTCTACTTGAGTCATTGTACTGTTGCATGATTTTGTTTTTCATACTTGGTTTCGTTTGCTACTGTATGGCACTTCACTCTTTATTTAATTTTATTTCGGGATGAGCACGTACAAATCGGACACAAACCGGTTGATGCGAGTATTACCTAGGACAGTTCTGGACTTTCGTAATGGTCTAATTTCAATGGCTCAATTTTTTTTTAAGAGTTCAATTAGGAACTGAAGAATATAAAGTAAGATTAAAAAACTAATAAGTGAGTAATGGCAATTATGGTATCTTATCGTGAACAGCGTAAGTGAAGGAGAAGACAGCTTAAGAAAATGCAAGGAAGAGAATTGGGTTCCCTGAATCTAAACTTACTTCTTTTACCTTGAATATCAATTAGCATTGGTTCAGTCTCTTTTACTTAGCCAGTGAAGCTACTTGAAAGAAGCGAGACTGTTAACTGAGAAATAATTGAATGATCCTCGTCTGTTGATTGAGCTAAGTTTCAAGCACGTCTCAGTTTAGTAAGCTTAAGAATATGCAAGGAAGAGAATTGGGTTGCCTGAATCTAAATATCACTTTTTTACCTTAAATCGTTCGGATTAGTAAGTGCTAGATAGATTTTGAGCGTCGCATATATATATGTGCGCGCATCAATTAGCATTGGTTCAGTCTCTTTTACTTAACTAGTGACGCTACTTGGAAGAAGCGAGACCGTTAACTGAGAAACAAATAGATGATCCTCGTCTGTTGATTGAGCTGAGTTTTAAGAACGTCTCAGTTTAGATAGAGAGAGAGAGAGAGAGAGAGAGAGAGAGAGAGAGAGAGAGAGAGAGAGCTTTTCTCAAAGTTAAATACACTAGATTTCTTTTCTCTCTTCATTTTTTCTTTAATCTGTGTTGTGTGTCAGGGCCATCAAGATCTCTAGGCAAGTAAAGCAATTGCTTGGTATACCAAATAATAGTTTAAATTAGATAAGAAAAAGACACATTTTGTAGGCATAAATAAAACAAATCCAAAATTTAAGATATTTTTAAGGTTAAATATATAAATTCATATTAAAAATAAATTTAGTTTAAGCCTCAAAACTTTTAAATCCGGACATGCGTGTGGTAAACTGTTTTTATTTAATTTATTTGCAATGTACATCCGTTTTCGGACATGACATTTAATGAAAACATGCTAAGAAACAAGTTAAAAGCGAGAGAATCGTGGACCAGTGCGTCGTCCCTTGGGTTAGACATTTCAGCCGAAACAAAATAGAGGGAGTTTCTTAACTTTGAAACTAACCTATGCAACTTTACTGACTTGACCAACCAGACCTTCTTCAGTGATTTTTGAATTGCGTCTGTACTACGAGAAATGACCTAAACACCATTCACAGTGGTCAATTATACACAACGTCCTTGTCACGACCTCAATAGATATTCTCCATTTGATGCGAGTCTCCACATCCGATTTTGAATTTTCTTTTTGAATCAAGACTCGCTTTATCGACAGAGCCTTGTCAATGTAGCGAACCGTTGGGCTAAGAAAAAATAAGGTCACTATACCTCTTAAGAAACATAATGTTAATTATTTATATAAAAAAACATCTTTAATTAATACAAATATTTTCTATTTCTTTTCCTTAGCGCCGAATATTCCTTAGTCGCGATCCTGAATCTTATAATAGAAATCTTTAACGCGCACAGCACGCAATCCAAAAACTCTTCAAAAATATAATAATAAAAAATAAATCCAAAAATTCATTTCATTTCCCTCTTATTTACAAACCAATAAACCCAGAAGAAAGATTTAATAAATAAAAAAAGAATTTAGACAAAAGAGAAAGAGTCGCCAAACCCCACAACACCATTCCCAAAACTCGGAATACAAAACTCCAAAAAAAAAAAATCCGACAAACGAATATTGCCGAAAAACCAGAAATCAAAGTCAGAATCGAAATCAAAGTGATATAGATAGGATCGCTGGCGAGAGGAGGCGAAGCGAAAGGAACATCGAAATCCGTGTTTCGTGTTATGTGATGCATCAGAAGAAATCAGAAGCTCAGATCGGAAAAGAAAGCAGCGGCGTCTCTTCCGATTTCAACCCGAACCCGAAAAGCCAAATCCCGGTCCCTTTCTCGAGCCCGACCCAAACCCTAAAGTCCCACTTCGAGCCCCCGAAGTCCCCGCACGCCGTCGACGCCCCGACGCCGTACAAGCGCCCCCTCCTCCACCCTCCTCCTCCGGCGTCGCTGTCAAAGTCCCCGACTCTGATCCGATTCCGCAACGACGTGGTCTCCCGGGCGCAGCGAGGCCCGCCGCCGCTGAGGAGCGCCGTGTTCCGCGTGGCGCGGCGAGTGAACCGCCTGCGGCGAGGCGCGGTGATCCTGTCCCTGCCGTTCTTCTACTTCCTGGTGTCCCGGCGGAGCCAGTCGTTGGTGGTGGACTTCCTGTCGGCGTTCGCGTTCTCGGCGGCGGTGCTGGCCCTGCCGTGGATCCGGGTGTTCGTGTGGGCGAGGCTGGCGAGGAGAGGCGGGCGGGCGCGGGGGCCGGTGGTGTGGTCGATCGGGGCGCGGGGGCGGAGGACGGAGGCGGAGTCGGGGTCGGGGTACTGGGTGCAGGGGTACGGGAACGGGGACGTGTACGAGGGGGAGGTGCACAAGGGGAAGTGCACGGGGAGCGGGGTGTACTACTACTGGAGGAGCGGGAGGTACGAGGGGGAGTGGGTGGAGGGCAAGTACGAGGGCTTCGGGGTCGAGACGTGGGCGCGCGGGAGCCGCTTCCGGGGCCAGTACTCCCGCGGCCTGCGCCACGGCTTCGGCGTCTACCGCTTCTACACCGGCGACGTCTATGCCGGCCAGTGGTCCAACGGCCAGAGCCACGGCTGCGGCGTCCACACCTGCGAGGACGGCAGCCGCTACGTCGGCCTCTTCAAGTGGGGCCTCAAGCACGGCCTCGGCCACTACCACTTCAGGTACCCCTTCCCTTTCTCTTTCTAGACAACATGTTCTCAAATGCAATTTAGTTTTTTGTTTAGTCTTACCAGCTTTTGTTATTTCCCTGTCAAGATTATAGTCCCTTAAACTAAATGGTATATATACCGATTACAAAGATCTGTGATGTGCAAGTTGACCAAACTAAATTAGAGCTTCATGTGATCAGAAACGGGGATACATACTCTGGAGAATATTTTGCGGACAAGATGCACGGGTTTGGAGTGTACAAATTTGCGAACGGGCATCGGTACGAAGGGGCGTGGCACGAGGGTAAAAGGCAAGGGCTTGGAATGTACACTTTCAGGAACGGCGAGCAACAATCCGGCCACTGGCAAAACGGAGTCCTCGACATTCCCAGCACCCAAAACACCACTTATCCCGTTTCCCCTGTCGGTGTTTATCATTCCAAAATACTCAACGCCGTGCAGGTACGTTTTTTTTTTTTTTTTTACCTTATCTCCATTCGAATTAGATGAAATATGGTCATTAGAGAAGTACATTTACATCTAGAGGTTTCTTGTACCACAGTGAAGTTTTGTTATTCTGGTCAATAGCAGCTATGTAAAATTTATCTTTTCTACCGTTGATCGTTGGGTATTGAAGAAGAAGAAGAAAAAAACCTTTGAACTCATATTTCTGAAGAATTATCCAACTTTTTGTTTTGCAAAGATGCGTTAACATCTTAAATTACTGCAATACATATTGGAATACTTAGCAAATGGTATTATTTTCAGTGAATGAATTTGATCAAATTAAAACAATGACGAAACTAAGTTATAAATGGTGCTTTTTTTGTGTATACCATTTTAAAAACAAATAGTAATTTAAGATATTAGTAGGGTATTTATAAATTGCAGAAATATAAGATGTTAGGGAATGAATTTGCATCTAAAAAACAGTTGGAAATGATTTAACACGTGTAACAAAAACTCGAGCAATCCAGCGTTTTTCCCACTTAGCATTCTGAACAATCATTGTGGGTGTGGGTTATCTATAATAAGTTGATTGTATGTACTTATGTATCATCAGGAAGCAAGATGCGCAGCGGAGAAGTCTTACGACGTAGCGAAGGTTGACGAAAGAGTGAACAGGGCCGTCGCAGCTGCAAACAGAGCTGCCACGGCAGCAAGAGTTGCGTCAGTGAAAGCCGTCCAGTCTCAGATGCACCAAAACAACGCTGCATATTCACTCGTGTGATCAGACCCCCTATAAAGACACGCTTCAACGCGTTTGGGGTCACTCCAAAATAGCTTCAGCTTCATTGTATGTACCTTGGCATCGTCAGAGGCTCAAAACGAGGCCAGTTTAAGTGTATGTGAATAATCTCTGGCCAAGATTTGTCTTTTAGTGTTGTGGTTCATTTTTGTAAAGATGAGTTAGATGTGTTTGTGTCCGAGCCGGGCCTTGGTGAAATGTGATCATTTGCCCTTTCGACGAGTCGGAAATATGTTATATAAATAATACAAGATATAACTGATGCCGTATTTGGTGCATTGTTAACTATTAATAACAGATACGGGAAGAAGGGATTAGTATTGATAAGCTTGCATGACTATTTCATAGATTCAGAAGTTCAAATTGCTTCAATTCTCATATGGCCTGAGGTGTAACAATATAATAGTTCTTCCTTGTTTCAGAAAAAAAGAAGAGAATTAGTTCTACCTGTTATTATTCAAAGACTGTAAATGTTTTTTATTCTTACTGATTTGCGATAAATTTTTACCGACGATCGGTTATTGTTTTCCGTAAATGATAATTATGTCCCCATGATTTACGTGATTAAATATCAATACTGAAAGAAAATCTATACAAAATAGTATACATATACATATATATATATATAAAATATTTTGTAATTTTATGTTTTAATTATATTCCATTTTCAAATAATGTATTTCAGTATAGTATTTATGATGAACTTTTATGTTTACAAGGCTCTGTATTTTTCGTAAGACCGAGCCCATCAAACTTTCTTTAAGCATCTTAGGATGTTGTCTAGAGTCCTTGACCACTACCTAAGATATTAATACCGGCTTTACAATTATTTTTTTTAGGGAACGTGAGCGGTGTTATGAGAAATAACATAAAAACTCACTTAAATGGCGGAGGAATACCGTGACTACAAATCAATTTTGATCACGAATAACATCTTCAGTAGCACATGGTGGGACAAGTCTCGAGCAACAAACCACAAAGTTAACAATAAGAGTATAACAAGCCATCTTATGGAAAACAACATTACAAGATCTCGGGAGAAAGAAAATATTAAAATTTGAGAAGATAGAGCTTCTAACTTTTATGTCCTCCAAAATAGTTTCGAGTTCCGTGAGAGGGATAATGTCTCCTTGAATATCACGAACCACCGAGAGACAATACGATTGAATTAAAATCCGCTCCAAGCCAAGATCCGTCCCCCAAATGGAGTCCCGTAATGACAGCGTGGGCTTCCGCAAGTTGCGAAGGGAAGCTCGCGTTCTTTGAGGTGATCTCCGAAGCAATAACCCACCCCCTATGATCCTGAACGACGCACCCCGTGCCAAATATGTCGTTCGTATTATCAATCGCTGCATCAACACAAATGGATAGGGTTTCGCTAGGGGGGGCTGCCACGAGGAAGTCTTGTGCGCCTGAATGGTGGAAAGCGGAGCCGGATTGGCAGCTCTATAGGCGTTGAGAAAGCCCCCGACCATTTCACGAGGTCCTCTGTGGTCCATTTATCTCCATCAGTAGAGACTTTATTCTTGTAGTTTCAAATCTCCCAAGTCAACACCACAAAGAATTCTAAATTACTCACCTCATTGGAATTCATGGCCTTGATGAAGATGTTAATCACGTCCTCGCCTCGCATGTCTCTGCTCACCTCTTCAAAGCTAGCAACCTCCCACACTTTACGAACCCACCAACAGCCCCAAATCGCATGCGAGACCGTTTCCAGACCACCGTAGAGCAGCGAGGGTCATCTGTGACGTGACGCCATACAAGAGTGGCACACACCGGAATCCATCCTCTGCAAACTCTCCAAGCGAAGAGCTTGATTTTTGGCGGATTCCGAAGCTTTCAAAGACAATTCCACCAGGTTTCCGTATCACCGGGCACAAAGTGCTTGCCCCACAATGAGGCGACATGGCCACCCTGTAACCGCTACGCACGCCATCACTAGAAAATTTCCAACAGAGAGTGTCAGCGTTCCCAACACCGCTAACCGGGATGGCGATGATTGCGTTCGCATCCTCCTTCTCAAACATCGCTCGGACCAAGGCTTCATTCCACTCGCCATTATTATGCTTTAGTTCCGCCACCCGCATGTCCTCAGGGAAGAAATGGGGGTCGATAAAGGAGAAGTTGTGAATCTGGGGGATCCATCTATCACCTTTAACAAACACCGATTCCCCGTCCTAAGTCCTCCATCTCGAGCCTTATTCGATGATCTCTTTGCCCCACATCAAGCCTTTCCACAGAGAGGAGCTATTCGAGTTACATGTCGCACAGAAAAGGTCCCTCTCAGGGTAGTAGCTAACTAAGAAAAATCTCTCCGCAAGGCTGCCCGGCCGACGAATAAGCCTGCACACATTTTTAACAACGAGGGCTTGGTTGAAAGTCTCTAAGTCGCGAAGCCGAGCGCCCCCCCCCCCCCCCCCCCCCCCCCCCCCCCCCCCCCCCCCTTGGATTTATGCTTAATCAACTCTTCCCACTTGCACCAATGGATCTTTTTATCATCGCCCGTACTGCCCACGAAAACTTCACAATCGCCGAATGAATCGCGTCAATGAGTCTTTGGAATCCAGAAACAACTAGTCACGTAGCCCGGAATGGCTTGAAGGACCGATTTGATGAGGACTTCCCTTTCGGATTTAGTGAAACCAATTCCCCGCCAAGATTTGATCCTCTCCCAAACTCTATCTCGAACAAACTAAAAAACCTTACATTTCTAACGGCGGTAAAGGTTGGCCCGAGGTAACGTTGGTGACACTCAGTGATGGTAACCCCAAGGGTCTCAGCAATCATCTCCTTATCCACCTCAGATACGTCATGTCCAAAGTAGAAATCGGATTTGGAGAAGTTGACGAGTTGGCCCGAGGCCTCAGAGTAGGTGGAGAGGCAACCGCATCATCTCGTCGAAATAGGTCCGGAAGAAGATGAGACTGTTATCGGCAAAGAGTAGATGAGAGACGGAAAAATCCCCTCTTCCAAACCAGACGCCATTGATGAGTCCTCTCCTCTCACTATTTCGAAGAAGACCTGAGAGTCCTTCCGAGCAAAAGAGAAAGAGAAAAGGGGAAAGAGGGTCCCCTTGACGTAGACCCCTACCCGGTGTCACGTGTCCTCGAATCGTTCCATTGATGTTGAAGGAGAAGGGACGGATTTCACACACCTCATGACCTTTTCAACCCACCCCACGTCAAAGCCCAGCTTTAGCATCACCGCTTCAATGAAGGCCCACTCTACACGGTCGTAAGCCTTTGCATGTCGATCTTTAGGGCAGCGAAGTCCCAGTTTCCGAATCTGCCCCTCTTCATGTTGTGGATGCCTTCGAAGCACACCATAACATTATCAAAAATTTGACGATCCCCCACGAAGGCGCCTTGATTTTCAGAGATCACCCTCCCCATGTGGCCCTTCAAATGTAAAACAAGGCAGCGTGAACTTTATAAATCACATTACATAGGCTAATGGGACGAAATTCACTCACATTTCCGGTTTCACGAATTTGGGGATCAAGGTTGGTATTGTTGATGTTGAAAATCGGATCGCCGTCATTGAGAATGCCGAGACACACCGCCGTCACCCTTTCACCAACCACCTCCCAATGCTTTCGGTAGAAGAGGGCTGGAAAGATATCACTTCCCGGAGCTTTGATGGCTCCCATGGAGAAGAGGGCCTCTTTCACATCTTCGATTTCGATCGGTCTACGGAGTTCCGCATTCATCGGGGGAGACACAATTGGATCTACTCACTCTAAAGCCATAGAAATCTTAGTCGAAGCAGGGTTGGCGGATGTGAAGATGTCTTCAAATAGTCCGTGATCACTGTTGGCATTTATGCCCACAAAGGAGATTTTTGATATTAAATAATTTTGTATTTGTTTGTTTTGAATTTAAATAAAAATTGAATATTCATTCTTATTTTAAGATTGTGTTTATGTATGAATGTCTATGCTCTGAAACTATCATCAACGAAAAAAGTGCTAAGTACAAACTTGAGAAGCTACCTTCTTATGACTAGTTTAAATAATAGTTCGCAATCTAAAGACCGATTGGGCAATCGATTCTTAGTAATGAATATTAGAATGAATTAAACGATATCTTATCTTGTGATATGGAGAGTTGTGACTCTGTAATTCATTCTTGATATCTTAATGAAAATATTGAACAAGACATGTGAAGTTTTGAAGTTCGTGATAAAATCATTTAATCACTTGAAACCTCAAGATCACATACGAGGGGTATTTTAGTAGTTACCTAAATTCTGAAGTGAGTACATATCTTCTTGTAACACTTTATGACATTTGATTTGTCAATGGGCAATGGCTAAGTGAAGTTTCATTGACCCGACAATTGGTATCATAATAATGTTTTGTTGAAATATGTGACTCACAGATATGGAATTTGTATTGAAACAATGCTAAGACATTAGTATCACACCATGCTCTGTTATGAGAGTGTGAGCGAATAAACCAGGCCTGGTATTTATCAAATAAAGAATTCTTTGAAATAAAACATGTGACATGTTGAGACATCTCACTTTATGTTTTTCTCGCTCACAAATAACAGAGGACTTGGTGAAATAATAACTCAGGGGTAAAACAGTAATTTTACATTCCTCTGAGTTAATGATACACACAAAGAGTAATATTGTAAAATACACCGTGGACCATGTGAAGAATAGTTTTGTCACATCAAACGGAAATATAAACGCATATGAACTTAGAGATGTTCAATATTGGTCCTTTAGTGGAATCGACTAATATTAAGAATTAAAAGTCGGAAAAAGTTTGTGAAATTTTGTGTCGGAGATTTATTCTAAAGCTTCGTTCATGTGGGTCCATAAGGTCTCAATGATAGACTCTCAGACGAGATTTTGGTGAACAAGAAATGATTAATTTTCTCATTTCACGTAAATTGTGATTTACGCTAAGAAAATTATTTTCTAAATAATTTAATAAATAATTGGTTATTTATTATTACATTTATTTAACGAATCATATTATGTTATTATATTGATAATAATATAATTTGATTATTCAATTAAATAAAATATGAAAAATAAATATTTTCTCGTTTCGTACTACATTGATTAGTATGAAAATAATTAATGACTTGTCATTAAATAAATGAGATGTTCTAAATTAATTAAATATTATTTTAGAAATAAATCAAATAAATTTGGGAGATTATTTTGACAACATGGCCGGCCACTTATATGGTATATGTGAGTTGAAAAATTATTTAAATGAATTATTGAGCTTAACTTTGATTAATGGACCATTAACTGTTTTGACCTAATTTAAGCACATTCTCCCTAAAATAAAAGGAAGACTCTCCTTTCTTACTTGACCTAGAATTTCGTACGCATACTCTCTTCTCCCCCCCTCCCCCTTCTGTTGGCCGATTATTTTTCTCTCCCCAAGAGAATTATACACGGCCAAAATCCCAAAGAGAAAAGAGAGAGTGAAATTGTTAAGCTTTTGTTTTTATTCATTTTCCCCTTGTTCCCACAAAAGAGCCCACCCTTTTTGTCTCATAAAATCTCCTTGAGTATTATCATTGATTCAACTTGTGGTTGTTTAAGTGATATTTTACGCATAGGGCCGGCCACCTTTTTGAGCAACGGAGCAAGGACGGATTTCAGGACGTCATAGAGGCGCGTGGGAAGGACTTTCAGCCAAGCACTTGGACGCATAACCGGGGCTAATTCTCGCAGATCCGAATCCACTATAAGTCTCATATAAACGAGTTGGATCTGAATATAATAATCATTGTAGGATTGTTAGAAATTTTAGATCGCTCGTTTGCATGTTTGAATGAATTTATTAATATGTTTAGAAATTTGTTGACATGCTAGATTAGATTTAATGACTTGGTTATTGAATATGTTTTAAAACGTTTTAACATGTTAAATTGAATTATGAATTTCCGCCATATATTGATATGTTTCATAATTAATTAGGTTAATTGTTAACTAAATTCCAATAATCACATCCTAGACCCCCGAGTCACCACCACGCCAAATCCCATCACCATCAAGAAGCCCTTGAATTTCATTCTTTTTTTTCTAGTCGAGGCTTTCGGTGGAAAACGTTGGTGTTCTTTTCCCCGCACTTCATTCAAGCCAACCGACTCCTTTGCCTCCAAAACATTTCTTCCTTATCAAGGAGCGCGTCGAGTTGCCGTTGCTTTTTTCCCAAATTTTCCCTAGGCCTGCCAATCCTTCTCTCGTCGGCTCGTCTCACCACTTTTTTTTGTATGGCGATCTTCGCTTTCAACTCCGGATCTTTCCCATATTCCACTTCTGGGAGGTTCGATTTTCACCAATGGAGGGAGTCGAGAAGAAGGCAAAGGTGTCCCTCCCCTTGGCCTTGATCCCAAGCCTCGCGAATCCTCTCTCCACACTCCTCATCTTCACACCATGCTTCTTCAAAGAAAAAGCGCTTCGGTCTTCTCGGCTTAATTACCCTATTCGGCCCGAGAGAAGAGAGAAAGAGAGGCCTATGATCGGAGTTCCAATACTCCAAATGGTGGACTTTGACTTTCGGGTAGAGTAACCGCCAACTCGAGTTCCCGAGTCATTGGTCAAGTATTCCTTCAACACTATCCGGTTTGGAACTCTATCTCCTTTGTGGGCACCAATCGCAACAACGATGTGGACGCGTGACGCAGATCTGATCTCGATGATTGAAGACGGAAGAACGACTCGTGAAGTTAACGACTTATATTGATTCTGTAGATAGTTTTAGGAATCTAGATTTGTGGAATTATTTATTTGCATGTTATGATATCTTTACATGGTTGAATCGCTTTTAGCATTATGGTTAATTGAATATGTTACTAAACGAGTTTCTCATATTAAATTGAAATTTTGAAATTCCGCCACATTAGATATGTTTCATTATTTATAGGTTAATTGTTAATGAATTTCCAACAGAAAATGGATGTCACTAAATAATAATATTTTGATGATATATCAAAAATTGGCAACTTTAAAAGTATTTCAGCATTGGAGATGCTCTTATAGTTGTACCTCCAAAACACAATTTAAAGATCCATTTAAAACTTTCGCACACTTTGGACCTTGTCCTAGTCTTGTTTGAGCTTTTTTGAATTTAAAGAGTGACCTTGTCCATGACTATGTCAAGCACATCATGCGTTGATAGATGTTAAGTAAATAAAATGAATTAACATGCATAAAATGTTTTGAAACAAGTTCCTCGTTTTTTAAATTTTTTGAGCTTCATCGTTTTTAGTAGACATTCGTCTCTTTCAAAGACTTCTCAAGCTATAGATTGTGATGCTATGCGCATAGTTCGATTTTCGAAAAAAGCTTCGAGTTCGAGGATGATGATTTTGATGGATAAAATATTTAACCCTAATCTCAAACAAAACCATGAAAAATCGCCTTCGAGAATAATGATTTTGTGGTATTTATATGATAATATCCAATGGGAATTGAATGATTTTGCTCACAAACCACCTGATAAAATAACAAAGCCAATCAAGTAAATTTTGACATAAAGATTTGAGATAAACAATTAATTAAGTTAAAAAGTTATAAGGGCAAATTGTTATAGAATTACTCCTAAGTATTGTCTATTGATGAATTATGACTACTTGAATATATGAAATTCCAAATGAAAATACTTCACTTTTG
The DNA here is from genome assembly GCA_958296335.1 of Urtica urens. Classification (NCBI taxonomy): domain Eukaryota; kingdom Viridiplantae; phylum Streptophyta; class Magnoliopsida; order Rosales; family Urticaceae; genus Urtica; species Urtica urens. The sequence continues at coordinate 20,252,510 of OY282523.1, read as the reverse complement.
TCTTTCAATTCCGCTTTCTTAAGAGAATATTAATTATATGAAGGCAGTTTTATTGTAGGTCAAAATTGAACTTGTGATAGCGTAAAAAAAAGAAAATTTGCACCAAATAGCACTAGGAAACATGGTGTTTGTAATTTAGCCAAACTTTTTATTTATTTAAAAAAGTAGCCGAACTTTCTGACGTGGCATTTTATTTGTTTTGTTTCTTCCGTTCATGCCCTTTTAGGGAAGCAGCTATGCAATAATTTGAATTTCAAACATAAACGTTTCTGATTACTTGAATTTTTATTGCCTTCTATATCGGTACCACGTACTTGTGTGTAATTGGTTTTTTTTTCAATCCCGGATATCCTTTATCCTTATTTGGCACGTTGTATATTTTGGTTAATATGTATTTATGTCTATTAATTATCCTGATTCTTTTCCAATTTTTTCTCTTGAATTTGGGTTCTCATGGATCATTATTTATCCCGACGTCCTGAATCTGGTAATTCCTTTCTTCTTCTTTTTTCAATTTAATTATGTCTAATCTAATATTTTTTTAAACACGTTCTGTTATTGATTCCTATTCTGATGATTTTGTGTTAATTGGGGATCAAGTGTTGAAAACTTCCCTTTGTCCATGGAGTTTTCTGTTAAAATGTTATTTATTTCCAAGAAGGTCATGGTTGAGGCGTGCCATATTCAGGCCATTAGGAACAATTTCGAATTTTCTACATCTAGGTCCAGCCAAACCCGATATTCTTTTAGCCTGCAAAAATTCCAATTGTTCCTGGTATTTTAACGCTGTAGTGAAAGGTGATTCAGTTATTTGGGCAATAACCTCTGTTAACAACACTCATTCGTGTTGCGGCCAAGTTTCCTCAGCCAAACATCGCCAATGTTCTTCCTCTCTCATATCTAGATTCATTAAGCCTGAATTTTTGGGCTCTGTTTGTTCTGAATTTAAACCCAAAAATGTAATGGAGTTAATGCGTAACAGATTCAAGGTCGAAGTCAGTTATTTTAAGGCATGGAAAGGGCGTAATCAGGTATTGTCTGAAATCCGGGGCAATTTTAAAGAGTCGTATTCTCATCTTCATGTTGTTGCAGATCTTATCAAGCAGAAAAATCCTGGCAATTTACAGTTATATTTGTTTATTTGATTTTGATTGTTAAATGTTCTCTCATGTTTATAGATTTCGTATATTTATGGTTATTTATTGTTCACATATTCAGGGTCATTGTCTGCCATAGAAGTTGATAAATTTGGCAACTTCAAATATTTTTTTTTGGCCCCTGGTGCTTCGATAAATGGTCGGAAATTTTGTCGGCCGGTTATATCTGTGGATGGTACTTTTTTAAAGGGCAAATATCATGGTACTTTACTCATTGCCACATCTCAAGATGGAAATAATGGATTATTTCCTCTTGCAATGGCTATAGTTGATTATGAGAATGACAAATCTTGGAATTGGTTCTTAACCCAAGTCAAGATAGCATTTGGTGTTAGAGATGAAATAGTTATTGTATCGGATAGGAATAGTTCTATATTGAAGGTCGTTATAACTGTTTTCCCTGAGAGTAGGTATGCCATATGTATGCAACATTTATGGTCTAATGTGAAAGCTAGATTTGGGAAGTCTCATATTCAGCCTTTGTTTTATAATTGTGCCAAAGCCTATACGGAGAACAGCTTTCAGTATTGGTTTCGCATTATGTTTCATGACAAACTTGCTATTGAGAAGTATCTTATTGAAGCTGACCCACAACTTTGGGCAAGATGTCGTTTTGTTGGTAGGAGGTTTAATATAATGACGACCAATATTTCTGAATCTATTAATGCGGTTTTGTGTGAGGCACGTGGTTATCCTGTTGCTGCCTTGGCTTTGAGTTATCGGAGTCTACTTCAAAGGTGGTTTCATGATAAACGGTCTATTATTCCTTCAATGTTTTCTGGTCTTACTTGTAATGCATACAAACTGTATTCTAAACTTGAAGAACAAGCAAGGACGCTGAATGTAAGTATTTCAATTTTTAATAATTGTCTGTTATATATCTGTTGGTTTAATTCACGTGTTTATGTCGGATTATTTTCGTTTATTTTTTACTGTATTTGTACTTGTACTTATATTTGCATTATTGTTTAACAGGTGATTCCAGTAAATGGACATCATTTTGAAGTGTATGATGGCCGTATTCATAATATTGTAGATGTCAATGGCTTTACTTGCTCTTGTTGTGTTTGGCAAATGGATCTGTTTCCGTGTGTACATGCAATTGCTGCGTTGTGGAGTATGAATTTGAAGCCTATAGATTTTGTTTCTCCTTATTACAAGGTTGCAAATTTCAAAGCTACGTATTCTGAGGATGTCATTTCCATTGAATATGATTGTGAATGGATATTGCCTCGTGGTTCCAAGATTATAAATCTCCCTATTCAAAAAGTCAAAGCAGGTAGACCAAAATTGAAGAGATACCGTGTTGCCAGCGAATTAGTGCAGCCTTACCTTCAACGGTGTGGTCAATGTGGAAAATATGGGCACAACAAAAAGACATGCAAAAAGTTGATATTTTGAGTTTCTGGAATTTATTTCTTTGTATTGTACATCAGTTTGTGCTAATTGAATTATTTATGTTTGTGTACAATTATTAGTAGTTACTTCTTTATGGTTTTTATATTTTAGTCTAATTTATTATCTTTGTGCATGGAACATAATGTTTAAAACGATCTAGAATTTTTTTATTCTAGACGTTGTATATGTTGGTATTATATTGTGTACGTATCATATGATTATACGTTTAATGTCCATCATGAAGGATACATCTCACTTCCTCTACGAGCATTTTGATGCGTCATTCAAAATTGGTTGGTGCCATTTACGTTGATTCATTTATGTCATTGTTCTTTGGTTTAATGTATATCGATGAAACCTATGAGTTCTCTTGAAGGTACCACCGAACTATTAAGGATACATCTTGTTTTTTTTTTATATTTTTTTGGTAAGCGATATTAAATGATTGTATATGACTGTATATGATTGTAAATTTAATGTCTATGTAACTCTGATGATTGGAATTATTTATAGTTATATATTTTTAAGTTTGGTTATCACAGTAAATTGTTTTAACGTATTAAAGAAAATATGTATTTGACATATCAATCCACACTAAAAAGTGGTAACTTAAAACAAAATTTAAAAATATTTTCATTAACTATTAGTTCAAAGATGTATCCAAAATAAATACTATAATATTTCGTTGATTCCAATTCTGAAATTGGTCATACTTTCCTATCTAGGAATCAAATATTCCATATCCGTTACTTTCAGTCACATCTTCTAACTACAACATAAACCAAAATAAATACATAAACTGTAATACTAATTGTTCAACTGATATCCAAAAGAAGTTGACTACATCAACACATGTTTTGCTGCTTAATCACTTATTCCAAAGTCGAAATTTGGCTGACTACTTTGCTCTTTTTTGACACGTCGTGTTTTTTTGTCTTGTGTATATGGTGGTCTTTTGGCTGCAGCTGGTTTAGTGTTTCTTTTTGGGCATGCTTGGGTCTCCACCTTCTTGCAGATCTTTTACGCATGAATGTCTTTAAACTTGCAACTTCTTTAATGCTTCTTTTAACCTGTGCCATTGGCTCATATGTTTGGTCAATTGGAATACTATCGTCATTTAAAGTAGCAATTGCAATCTTTAAATCGTCATTTAATCGGGATAGGTCTTCCTGAAAAATGACTAAATTAGATTCAAACAATATAATCTATAATGTAATTTTCCTTATTGGTGACATTTTCTTTGCTGATTTGAGATTCGCAATCAGGGGTGAAATATGATCAACAGTTTCAGTTTCCATTACCTGTGTAATAATAAATTTTTGTAAATTACCTAAAATAAACTCAAAACTATAATCTAAATTATGAAATTATTTCCTTACCCCTTTTCCTTTCTTGTTGTTCGGACTGATATTTTGTAATTTTTCAGTCTCCATTGTTGTTTCTTCATTTTTCTGCAATATCAATTTATGAATCAATTCATAACCTATCCGTGTGTTTCGAACCACACCATAAAACCAACATAAACAAAAATAATATCTTATAACCCATATATCTCAGCTTGAAATATATGTAAACTTCATAGTTCAACAGGTACTTATCCAATATATGTACAGTTTAATTGTTACTATTTGTTACTATTATGAAACTGAAAGTAAAGCGTGTGCTAATACCTCTTCTTCAGTCTCTATGTTTGGAATGATATTATCTATTTTTTCAGTCTGCATTTCTGTGTCTTTCTTATCCTGCATTATATATTTTTAGACTGCTATAACCCAAAATAAATTATTATTACTACCCTACATATGTGCAGCTTAAAGATTAAAAATGTAACTGTAAAAAAATTAATTATTATTTTACAAGGATGTTGGATGAAACCTCTTTTTCAGTATCTACATTTGGAATGATTACCTCTACATTTTCAGTCTGCATAGTTGTGTCCTCATTATCCTGCATTTTATTACACTGCTATAAATAACTCAATATAAATTATTATTTCTACCCTACATATGTGCAACTTAAATGTTTAGTTAGAGAAATTATACTATTACTTTACTTAGGACATAGGATAATACCTTATTTTTAGTCTTTGTGTTTGGAATGATATCCTCTACACTTTCATTGTGCATAGTTGTTTCCTCATTATCCTGTATTTTATTACACTACTATAAATAACTCAATATAAACTATTATTTCTACCCTACATATGTGCAACTTAAATGTTTAAGTAAATAAATTATGCTATTACTTTACTTAGGACATAAGATAATACCTCTTTCTCAGTCTATGTGTTTGGAATGGTATCCTCTACATTTTCAGTCTGCATAGTTGTGTCCTCATTATCCTACATTTTATTACACTGCTATAAATAACTCAATATAAATTATTATTTCTACCCTACATATGTGCAATTTAAATGTTTAAGTAAAGAAATTATACTATTACTTTACTTAGGACATAGGATAATACCTCTTTTTCAATCTCTGTGTTTGGAATGATATCCTCTATGTTTTCAGTCTCCATTGATGTGTCCTCATTATCCTGCATTTCATATTTATTATTAAGCTGCTACAAATAACCCAATATTAAACATTATTTCTAACCATAATGTTCTGCTTAAATGTTTAAATAATGAAACTGTAAATCAATTATACTATTCTCAACTTAGGATTTTGGAAAATACCTCTTTCTTAGTCACTATGTCTGGAACAATTGAGTTTGCTTGGACATTATTTTCTTCAGCATCTTCTTCAACCTATAAAATTGGATTAATATTACTTTCTTCATGTCCTAGTAAAATAATGAAATTACCTCTTTTGATTTCAGCTTTTGCAACTCTGTTTGTTGTTCTAGGACAATATTATCAAGATCCTTTTATCTTGTTGGTGAGTGCATCAATTTCAAGTCCGTTCCAATCCAGGTATTCTTGCATTTTCTTGATTGCTGCTTCGTTGGCCTCATATTTATTGGTCATGTCACTATATCCTCTAAAAAAGATGTTTATTTGAGTACGTAAACTTGGTGATGTACTGCTTGTTTCTCCTGACCATTTTTTTCCTTTTGGTAGGTGGTGTCGAGAAGGAGTTTCCTCGTTTATGTCTCGCACATGCATGCCATCTTCAAATTCTTCCAGCGTGGTAACTATCTCTTCAGTTATAATTTGCACATTTGTATGACATCATTAAACTATAATTATCAGATGGTTATATTAGTTCATTTAATTACCTTATTGTTGTTGAAAATTGATTCCAACAATTCATTGTAACTTGGGTCTTTCCTGTATGTCCACTTCAAAATTCTGTGGACTCCCGTTCCAAGTACCCTTGTTGTGAAGTCTTGGTCACTGAAATCTGGAATTAATTCATATACCCATGCTATTAGTCCATATATAAACCCTCTTACATCATATCCTTGTACATCAGCCTTTAGTTTTTTTGTTTTGTGAAATGAATCACAAAGCTCATTGTAGCTTAATAACCCCCATGGATAGCTGTTAAACTCATTTGTTTGTGATGCGAGGTTGATTGTTTCTTTTGGAATTAGAACTGTAGGTTGTTTGGGCAGGATTAGTCATTCCAAGATAGCCAAATTTACCAAGGCAACCTGTTCTTCATCCGTTGCTTGTAGACTTGCATTCAGTACCACCATTAGATTTTTTCGATTCTGACTTTTGCGATCAGGGAGGAATCGATTTCGGATATTCTGTTCAGCTGATACTTGTGGTACCTCAATAGGCAGGGGATCACAGATTAACCCTGAAAATATAAACCAAAATTATTGATTATAATTACTAGATATGTTTAATATACAATGATTCATACTTGTCATTAGTTCAAAATCGTATTGCGTAAAAACCATCTCCTTTCCTCCAATCTTGAAGCACAACTCATTGGATTTCCCTTTGTTAATTTGATGGAGGTGAAGTAAATGCACCAGACTCTTAGGAAAGGTCGTCCCTACTATTTTTGCAAACTTTTCAAATGGACCTTCTATACACATCCTTTTTTGGTTATCATTAACCAAACAATTAATCAAGCTTTTCAAATGTGATAAATTTGAATGCTGTATAATTTTTTGGCTTGGGTTCAACCAAAAAACTGTTCTTCTGCAAAAAACAATTCAGTAAATTTCTCATATTCTTTGTTTTTTTTATCAATTATATAGAAATTACCTCATTTGAATTTGCAGTATTTTTGCCTCTCGTGTTCTTCATGCTGTTTTGGTTTACCATTGCACCTACAAATTATCCATCCATCCTGGATTTCAATATAGAATTCGTGCATGCATATAGTAAATTTGCAAATTTTCACCCAAAAATATTTTGACCTAACTAAATAGATTCATTTCGACATCAATTTTTATGGTATAAACGAAATATTTTTATTGTATTTTCTTAAATCCGAGGGTTTTATTACAGTCAAGCATTGAGTTATTTTCAGTAGTTTGAATTTGTAGATGTGCAGCATGTAAATACTTTTTATCGTTTTGTTGTTTATTCTAGGTCGGATATGATTCTGAATTTTTTCGAAATAGTTTTGCAATTTTTTTTTAAAATAATCCTTTCAACCGATAACCCCCATTCGACTTGCATGTTTATTTTTATCAAGAAAGATTTTCGGAAATGTTGTTCTAACCTTTCTTATGTTGACTTTTGCTCGATCTTGCTTCAATCGTCTGGGTCGATATTTTTATCAAGAAAGAAGAAGTTTGAAGATTTTGAGTGAGAAAGTCTTTTAATGTAAAACGTTTATTTATGTATTCTTGTTTTCTTATAGTTCCCGCCTAAGTAGAAGTTACAACCGCTTGTTAGCGGTCGCGGGTGTTGTTTTTTTTTTTTTTTGCCGCTTTTTTTTAGGGTATTATTGTCTTTATTAGCCGTTTATAGATATTTATTGCCAGTAACTCAATATTGTGAAACGTTTGTCCATTTTGCAATTTCTATATTTGATTTGGCTATATATCTAATTCTCCCTTAAAAAAAAATGAACTTCTGGTATTTCTACTAGATTAGAGCTGCCACGAGAATATTAAATATTAATGTACGCGGAAGAAGGATGATATGACTGGAAGCAAATCGGAAATTTACCTTTTCGAAGACCAAAAGTGACTTTCATTCCAAGAAAACCCTTTGAAACAAAACTCATTCAACAAATAGCAACTCGTTCAACGAAAAAGCCCAAACGAGTTATAATTAACCCAAAAAAGAAAGTAAACGCTCTCTATCTCTCTCAACCAATTCTCGCTCAGAAGAAGAATAATTTCTGATATTTCCGATTCCACCCCTACAAACAGCAACAAATTACGAGGATGAGCATGATGCTGGTCAACTGCTCCGGCTGCCGGACGCCCCTGCAGCTCCCCTCCGGCGCCACCTCCATCCGCTGCGTGCTCTGCCACGCCGTCACGCACATCGCCGACCCACGCGCCGTTCCTCCTCAGCCGCCGCAATCCTCCCACGCGCCTCCCCCGCCGCGTCCCGCGTTGGGACACGCGCCGCCGAACGCGCACGGGAAGAAGAGGGCGGTGATCTGCGGAATATCGTACAAGTTCTCGCGGCACGAGCTCAAAGGATGTATCAACGACGCCAAGTGCATGAAGTACCTTCTCATCAACAAGTTTCGCTTCCCTCAGGAATCGATCTTGATGCTCACCGGTCAGATTTTTTTTTTTTTTTTTTATGAAATCTATTATTCTAATGATTCCGTTCTCGTGTTTTATCACGCTTTGACTATTTGACATCGGACGCTCGATGATTTTGACTTTTTTTTATATTCCTTTCATTTGATTTTCGGCTGGTTAGATTTCTGACATGATGATTTTTATAAGGTAAAGTTTTATGATTGTCGTATGTTGTTTGAAGATAGTCGTAACGAGGTTAGTTTCCAATGAGAAAAATGTTTGAAGGATCAGGTTCTGGTCTGAGGGTGAAATTCTAGTTCCGTTCAATATTTTGTTGTTCAATGCGGCTCTGAGGTTGGAGAGGTTGAAGAACAAAGGTTTCTGAAAATGTGGGTGTTTGATAGTTTGCCTTAGCAATCAGATTGTGGTCATTCTTTCGTTGATTGGTTTTGGCTGAGCTTGTGTGAAGACAGTGATGTTCAAATTGTACGGTGATGTACACAGCTTAGACATTCCTGTTTGTATGTTTGAGAGCCTTTATGGCCTTTTCTCTTTTGCTAAAGAAATCCTAGTAACCAAAAGGAAAAAAAAAATCAAATTTATTAGTTAACTTAAGATTTAGTATTATAATGGTTTCGTCATATTTTTTACTTGAGATTCATCACAAGAATATTGCACTATCAATCAGCAATATCTAAGATACAGAGTATAATTACAACAGACACATCTGGTACTGTGATTTGGCTGTCTTGTTCATGTCATTAACGGTTAGTTTACCAATATTCCTGGGTAATTTACGTCGCAGGCTATGCTTCTTTCTTGCTCTATAGAATGCAGTAAGAAAAATAATCTCTATTATAGATAATTTTGTCATCCATTGTGGTAACTTAATGTGTTTGAAATATCCTTGAAGTTCACATAGCTGACTGTAATTTTAGGTCCCTAGATAGTTCCTCCTTTACACCCAATGGATTCGATGTCCTTCCCTTTTATTATAGATAATTTGTCAACCATTGTTGTAACTTATGTGTTGATAAATCCCTGAAGTTCATATACCTGATTGTGACTATAGGTCCCTAGGTTGTTCCGCCTTTACACCCAATGTATTCGATTTCCCTTAATTTTTTGTAAACTCTCGTTTCACTTGTATATATGGCTTACTATATTCGAGCGGGGTTAAATATGATAAACCAGTGACCAATTGAGGTGTTTCTTATCATATGTCAACTTGAACTGCAGAAGAAGAGACAGACCCGTACAGAATCCCAACTAAACACAACATTAGGATGGCATTATATTGGCTTGTGCAAGGATGCCAAGCTGGGGACTCTCTGGTCTTCCATTATTCTGGCCACGGTTCTCGACAGAGAAACTATAATGGTGATGAGGTCGATGGATACGATGAAACAATCTGTCCCCTGGACTTTGAAACTCAGGGAATGATCGTAGACGATGAGCTTAATGCATCGATTGTCAGGCCTATCCCACCCGGAGTCAAGCTTCATGCAATAGTAGATGCCTGCCATAGTGGCACTGTACTCGATTTGCCCTTTCTTTGCAAGATGAGCAGGTTGGTTCACAACTGCTGATTATGATTAGTACCTGCGAAATCAATCGGATATAACTCTTCTATTTTTTGTTGGGAAAAAACTTGGATTGTCAGTGGGTGTTTAATATCATTTCTTAATTAGGTGATTTGACTAAATAGCTTATTAGGGTCCATTCGTATTGTTATCTAGTCTATGTTTCATAAATCTTAGGTAAACAGTCATGTCCATGTATTTACACATGTTAACTTACGTAAAATCTTTGTCACACTCATTTTTATGACTGTGTACTTGAGATTTACGAAACTTTGGGGATATAGTAATAAAAACGTTTTAGTTGGCTAGTTACCTTTTTTTTAAAATAATGGATTTGCAATAGTCTTGTGTTTTTCTAAAATTAAAGGAATATCCAAAATGTGAAATAATCATGTCCAATAAAAATTTAATTCTAGGATGAATATTTTTTAATAAATGTAAAAAATTTAACAAAATTTCGGTAAAATAGGCCTAGTTTAGTAACTCATTTTGGATATGTCCAACGTTTCGTATAACTCGTGTAAATGGCCCTAGTGCTTACGTGTCATGTCAATTTACGTTGTAAAACTCAATTTACGCTGTAAAATAACAACGTAAATTGACATGACATGTTAACACTTGGGCTATTTACATAAGTTTTACGAAACGTTTGACATATCCAAAATAAAAAAACGTATATAGGGCTACTATATACAATAACCCAAAATTTAATTCTCCGTGTCAAATTTGTCTTTGGCTACTTTGTTGAAAACTTTGAAACCTTGGCTATTTTGCTAATCGAGCAGTTCCAAATTACTGTTTTGTATAATTTTCCCATCACGTAGGTATCTCATCTTTTCAGTATTGTTGGAACGGATTTAATGAATTAGAATAATTCCCTATTTTATTCGTTAATAGTTACTACGCTTAAATCCTCAGTTTTAAAGAGGTGTGGATCAGGCTTTTGGTGCTCAGTTATGTAGTTTGTTTATTCAATATCAATTACAGACAAGTAGTTTGTAGAACCTAGGCTATCTACTAGGTTGAATGACTTGAGCCGTGTTTTGTGGTTTCTGTGTTGTTGATAGGAATGGTCAGTACGCATGGGAGGACCATCGACCGAGATCCGGTGTTTGGAAGGGAACAGGCGGAGGGGAAGTGATTTCTTTCAGTGGCTGCGACGATGACCAAACTTCCGCCGATACATCGGTCAGTACAACATAATCTTTATTTCTCTGAGCCTAAGCCTCTCTGAAATCTATATTTTCTTTCATAAGAAATGGTTGTTTCTCAGTTCAGTTTATAGTAACAACTAACTAGCAACTTGAGTAGGTAAGAACGCTTGGGCCTAATAAAATCTTAACGTTGGATTTGGCTACGAGATAGGCTCTATCGAAGATCACGTCAACGGGTGCAATGACTTTCTGTTTCATCCAAGCCATTGAGCTGGGGCAAGGAGCTACTTACGGCAGCATTCTCAACTCCATGAGGTCCACCATTCGAAACACAAATGGCGGTGGCGGTGGCGGTGGCGGCGGTGACGTGGTCACGTCTCTCATCAGCATGCTTTTGGTCGGAGGCAGTCTCACCGGTGGTGGACTCAGACAGGTCTCTTTTTGCTTCTTCCTAACTTCTCTCTATTTATAATACCAACCTTTTGAATATTTTGTCACTGCCGTGTCTCATTTTTACCACGGTATAAAAGAAAAATCGTCCAAAACGCTATCTTCACCACTAATCTTTGAGAAATTGCCCAAAATACCACTATTTATAATGGGTTTTCCCAAAATTCACTAAAATTAATTTTTTCCCAAAATACCACTACAAAAGTCTAAAATACCCCTAAAACAATTTCTTTACATTTGACTCCATATTCATATTAATCGGTTACTGTCTAATTTTTTTTAAAAAAAATTAACTTAAAAAGGTAAAAACTACTCCACCCCTAAAAAATTTAATTTTTTTTAATTTTTTAATTTTTTCTTAATTTTTTTGACCGGTAGTATAATGTAGGACATTTGTGTTAGTTTTAACTTTTTAAAGGGTATTTTGTCTTTTCACATAAAATTTACTAGTATTTTGGGAAGAAAACATGTTTGGGTGGATTTTGGGAAAATGAATAATAAAGGGTAGTACTTTGGGCAATTTCTCCTAATCTTTTCCACGTTAAAAATTGTTTTTTTTCAGTTTGCCACTAAAAATTGATTGAGAAGATCATTTACTTTTTATAAACAATAGAGCACTAGGATATATGTTTACAATAGATATCATCGATTAATAATAGATGTCTATTGTAGACTTCTCCGGTTGACGGCTATCCTATATAAAGGTAAATGGTTTTGTCAAATTAATTTTAGTGACAAATTGAGGAAAAATATAATTTTTAGAGAAATGAGAAAAATTAGTGCGAAAAGTGGCATTTGGGCAATTTTTTCATATAATTAAGCACGAAAGCTGATGCGTGTGAGCAACAGCAAGAGCTTGATTTTCTGCAAGATGATTTACAGTTTTACTTTTTTTTACAGGTTCCACAATTAACTTCTTGCCAACCGTTTGATGTCTATACGAGACCGTTCTCTCTCTGATCTTGTTTGAATATAGTAATTGCAACTGCATGTTTTTTTTTTGTTATTATATTTGTGCTATAGATAACGAAGCACTCGGTTCCTATTATTTGTAGGTTACGCTTATTTGATTCTTTTTCATTCATATTTGGAGCTGTGCAACATATGTTTACTGTTTTTAGTATGTATATACACTGTATAATACACATACACATATATATTATTTACATTCTACGTTGAAACTATGTATGTATAATTCATTCACACGCGCACACAGGAACGCGAATTATAAGAGCACGAGTATAACTATTGTTTATAAATCAAGGTCTCATGAAAACTTATCGACCTCTGCTTCGGATGCGGCGATAGGAAACAGTGTTCCGTGACAATGCATTTCATCAAGTAAAATCTTCTCACGCACGGGAAGAGGGACTTCGCTATCGACAATCATGCCTGGAAAGTTTGAAACAAAGGATAGACGAGCTTAAGATGAACTACCTCATTGATGGCGCGTCTCACCCAAATAAAAGTACATAAAACAAACTCAGGTACCATGTTAAAAATATCGACAAATAAAGACATTATCCTCCAATCCTACCAGGCGTTCGAGTCTCTCAGGCTCAGCATCAGGGAGCTGTTATCTCACTCGATGACCACGTACCTGTAAAATCTGCATAGCCGGATAGCTAAATCCACCCCTCTAACTTCTGCCTCCAACTCTAAGCCGGCATCAATGCGGCTGCTCCACATCCACATCGACCCTCCTGACGAATCTCTGGCAACCAGACCCACTGAGACGATCTCGTCCTTGAAAGCAGCGTTTGTGTTGACTTTAACAAGGCTTGTGTTGACTTTAGCACGAGTATAACTCGGTTAAACGGAATTTCACGTTTGTCTAATAACTATCATGATATAATCCAAAAGGTTTTAAGGTGTATTTGGTTATAATGAAGTAAACCAGATAACAATTTGAGGTGCTTCTAATTTTTTACTCAATTTGAGGTATTTTTTTTACTATCTCCTCTTGACATCTCCTTCTCTCGTCTCTCGCGATAACTCATCTTCCTAAATTTGGACTATCGAATTTATTTTTATATCCAGAAAAATGAAGCTTTACAACTCTAGAGAGAAAACTTTAAACTCTAATATTTAAACAACTGAAATTCATAACTCGTAAAATGGGTCGTGATCCTCTAGTCGAGTAGACGTGTATCCACTATTTCAGTCAAAATTAAGTGTCATAATATGACAGTTATCAGTCCGACTCCGGCTATAAACCTTGTGTTTATTTGGCGACTTTATGACCAATCACTATACTAAAATTGCAAAAAAATGAATGGAAAAACTGAAATTCCTACCAAGCAGTTACTTAAAAACAACTGCAAAAATTATAGTATACAACTATAAAAACTGAAAATCAAAGTATTATGAGTAATATAGAATTAAGAATTTGGAGTCTCTAAACCTTTAGCCTCCATCTCTGAGTTACCTTAAAAAAACCTCATAATGTCTTTAGATATATGTTTTTTTATTATAACATTGCCTAATGTTGAAATACTATATAATATATTATTACAATAATGGTAGTGTTTATAAAAAACGTTTCTGCAAGATTGATATTATATAAGTCAAAGGCTGGATATGACAAATTATTTATGTTTTGCTTTAGCATAACATTATCTTTTGGGCAGTAGATTTTTTTTTTTTGAGAAAAGCAGTGTTTTAGTCCATCTGAAATTTGTAATTGCAAATTATAGCTACTGTCTAATTAATTTATCATAATAAGCCATCCAAGTTTATTACCACACGTCCATGTACAACACCACCCCTTCCATTTTACCACGGGCATGAGTAGAGGCTCCGCGGTAATTGGAGGAATTGGACGATAAAAAGAAATAGATACATTTTGTAATCATGCTATAATTTTATTTTTAAAAAATTCAAATTACAAAATATAAAGCAAAAGTGTTAAATATAATTTACTTTTCTTGCAAATTCATAAATCCGATTTTTATACTCAAATTTGTTTAGCAATTTTTTTCAACTGATAAAATTGCGAGTTCGCTGGGTCTTCCTTGGCACATGGTTGATCTCAAAATAAGACATTATCAATTTCAACTTGAAAAAACTTCTCTATTGCGAAGCAAAAGAATCAATGTGCTTATTATAATTAAGATAAAAGTTATTTTGAATTTTTTTCATACCCCGATTGATAGTTCCTATTTGACGTATCTAATACTAAATACTAATATTTTTGAGGAAAAAAAATGCACAAAAAATCTTATACATTCAAAACAACAAAACTAACAGAACAAATTAATAATACAAATAATAAGTTAAAAGAAAAAGATAGAGCTTAAAAATATGAAAATCGCTTTTATCTTTTTATTTTGAAAGCCAAAAAATTCAAAAATAAGTAGAAGTTGAGCTTTTCTTAAATATTAAAATCTCTCACAACAAACTATTTTTTCCCTGGATGAATAATATAAGTCAAGCCTTCATGGGCATGACTTATATTTAAAGAAATTATATATTATAATTTTTAGTAAATGCAAATTAAAACTTTTAGAATAAGCAATACATTTGAGGATGCAACTAAACTGAAAACCATTTTAAAAAACAATTCTACTTAAAACACTTGCAGAAAATATAATGTTCAAACTGTCGACGGATGATAATGTGTCAGTAGTCACAAAACGCTTATATTTTGGTGGTTGATTGAAATTTTGATGAAAATAGTGTGAAAATTTTGAAAAAATAACTTGATGAAAATTGTACTTGCCGGTTGAAATTGCGATAAAACACGAAAATATAAAGCATAAAACTCATATAAATAAATAAGTTGCAAATTATGCTCAGAGATTAAAAGTTCAATAATAATAATAATAATAATATTCTTTACACACAATAAATAAATAATAGTATTCTTACTCTCCCAACGCCGCCTATTTCATCTCCAATGAAGACTGCCGGAAGGTCCGAGAGGCAGAGTATTTCGCGCCTCGGTTGGAATTTGAGATCTTCACGGGAATAAGGCGGCGGAAGAAGCGTGTGGAGTTTAGGTCGGAACAGTGGGAATGGAGCTCCAGGTCATGGAAGCGAGTGGTAGCACCGGCGACAACGTCTTCAATCTCTCATCAGCCGATGACGGCAACGACGTACGACTTTCACTATTAATGGTGTTTGGTTGTTTCAAAGTTTTGTGTTGGTAAATAATTTATTTTAATATAATTTTCAATGATAAATTTGGAAATTTGGATGATTATTTTATAAAATGATCATTATATGCATAAAGTGGATGAATGAAATTGAAGCAATGGACATTGTACGGAATGGACTTGAAATAATTATTCTAGTCCAAAACATTAAATCAAACAAAAGAATGAAAAAAAATCCATTGCATTTCACTAATTCAAATTATCACAAACCAAACATGCCCTCATTGGATCAGGGAAGCCAGGTCATAAACTAATAACGCATTTATTCGGCATAAGCCTTAATTAAAACATTAGTTACATTATATATATATATATATATATATATAGTGAAACTTCATTAATTGGGCTTACTAAGCCGTAAAATATCAAAATTAGACCCCCTATGTATAACTCTATCTAAAATTAGACTTTTGACCAATTTTAGGACAAAAATACCCTCCGAACCTATTTCTCTTCTATTTCTCTCATCCTCTCTCCTCTCATATTTCCTTCTTATCTATCTCCTCATCTTATACTCCTCTCCATCTATTTTCAAAGGATTTGAGTTAGAAATGGGTACGTTTTCTTTTCTTATTCATGTTTCTTTTTAATATTAACGTGTAAGGTTCATTATATCGTATTAGGTATTAGATCTATGTTTAAAAAATTTTAGGTTCAAAAATTTCGGGTTGGAATCCCAGATTTTCGATGAAATGGGTATATTTGCGATTAAAATCGATAAAAACAGATGAAAGCCAAACATACAAAAAACATAAAAAACCGATTATATGCGATAAGAACCGATAACATGCGATAAAGTGAAAAAATTGATACAACGCGATAAAACCCGATTGTATGCGATAAGATTTTGAATCCGATAATAGCGATAGGAAACGATAGCCAGCGATGAGTTTCGATGATGTGAGATCGATAGGTATCGACGGAATCCGATAAGATACGATGATCAAGGAAATTCGATGGTTAACGATGATATCCGATGGTTAACGATGGTATCCGATGGAATATGGTTATATTTCATTTTTCCTTGTTTTTTATGATGGACTAACGTGGTTTTTTATTATGTTTTGTTGTTATATGCAGGGTACATGATGTTTAACGGTTCTTGGGTGAAAGAAAAAAATCTATGGATGTTTAATAATGCAAAGACGTATAGTGTCGAGCTCGCAAAGGATATCACGTTCGAGGAACTGTTGAGTCTATCATACCAAACGACCCGTGTTGACTCTCTGAAGTTTGATTTGAAACTTGAAGTTCCATACGCAGTCGATACGATTTGTATGACTCCAGTTGTTTTGGAGAATGATCATGATGTGGCGTATTATATGAAGCACCGGAACTATAAGAAGTTTCCTTTATGCGTAACAAAGGTTTCAAAAGAAGTTTCAGTTCTGGTTCAGCGAAAAGAAAAAGCGAAAGGGAAAGAGAAGTATGTCATGGTTGAAGATTCGCCTCGCCCCGTTAATCTTGAGAATTCTCCCCTTCCCGTTGTCATCAGTGAAGACGTCTTGGAGTTGGAGGAAGATGTCTATCGAAATGAAGTTTGTGAGCAACACAGTAAAATAGGTGCGTATGAGCACACTAGTGAAGGAGATGAGGATCCTGAGTACGTGGATTCTTTTGCTGATTACGATGAGTTCGCGAATAGTGAAGAATATGAAGAGCATGTGAGAGAATTAGCTAAACCGCCAGTAGATTTTGAGGGGCGAGCATATGAAGATCCCCCCTACGTAGATTCTCAGCATGAACCATATTTTTGGCAAGAACCGAAATTCACGGCCGAGGACGTTGTGAAAGAAGAAGAAACTCAATTTCCCACTTCATCGACAGGTAAAAAAAAATTCACCTATATTCTTGAAAGTATTTAAAAATTTAACTTATAACTTTGATGTAACAGGTAGTTCCGAAGAACTATATCTGGGGAAAACGTTTGTGAACAAGCAAACGTTGAGACGAGATGTACACTTGCATGCAATGAAAAACAATTTTGAATTCAGGGTGAAATCTTCGTCGACGAAGAGGTGGTATGTAATTTGCAAGAATGATATGTGCACGTGGAAGTTGAGGGGCGTTTTGCAGTGGTCGGACATGTGGGAGATTACAGCGTTTGAGAGTAAACATAGTTGCTCGCGAGTAGTTCGACCAGAAGGTCATAAGGGAGCTGCCCCGTGGGTCATTGGTCACGTCTTCAAAGACAAGTACAGTATTAGCTCGATGGCTGATTATTCAGCTCATAACGTTAGAGAAGAAGTGAAGACAAGATGGGGCATTGAAATATCGTACCTGAAGGCTTGGCGATCTAGGGAGAAAGCTCATGGTTACGTGAGGGGTACTCCCGAACAATCGTATCAGAAGGTTCCGTCTTGGTTGTACATGCTAAAGGAGAAGAATCCCGGGACATTGACTGACTTAGTGTTGGAAGGTAACAAGTTTAAGTACGCTTTCTTTTGTCTTGGAGCTTGTAGGAGGGGATTTACTTCATGTCGTCCGATACTTTCATTAGACGGTGCGTTCTTGAAAACAAAATTTGGTGGGCAGCTACTATGCGCTATTGGGATGGATGCGAATTCGCAATTATATCCCATTGCATTTGGAGTTGTAGACAGCGAGTGTCATCCTTCGTGGATATGGTTTATGAGGAATCTGAGAGAAGCTATCGGTGGAGACGTACCTGATTTGGCGTTCGTATCTGATCGACATGTTAGCATCATTCACGCTGTTGAAGTTGTATTCCCCGAAATTCCTCATGGGACGTGCTACCATCATTTGCAAATGAATGTGCAACACAAGTTTAAGACTGATCATTGTCGTAATGAGTTGTACGAGGCTGCTTACGCCTTTAATAAGACGTCATTCCTAGCGAATTTCAGACAATTGCGGCAAAAGGACATCGAGATGGCAAAGTATCTGGAAGAGGTTGGATTTGATCGATGGGCGAGACCCTATTTTCCCGGAAAGCGGTACGTAATATCTACGTACGTAATATCTACTTTATTGAATGACTTAAAATCATTAAGTAGTTTAATTATTTGTGTTCTTTCTTATATTGTTATAGGTACGACTTGATGACAAGTAATAATGCCGAAAGCTTCAACAATAAAACACGTAGCGCAAGGTCGTTCCCTATAACAACCTTACTTGAGTTCATTCGATTCACTTTACAGTGTTGGTTTTTCGATCGAGAGAATACCGCTAACAAGTTGAAGACAAGATTGACTCCAAAATTCCAAGGAGATTTTTCTCAAATGAACGAGAAAGCGCAATACGTAAATGTGTATGGTCTAGGTACGTAGAAAACATGAGATTATGTTATATATTATTCGCAAAATAATTCAAATACTTTTATGACTAGGTATGTACGAGTGTCACGTCAAGGACTCAAGGGGTGAGTACGATGTCAACTTGATTGAGAAGACTTGCACGTGCGGAGTACCACAACAACTAGGTATCCCGTGTGAGCATGCAATTGCAGCTGCCCAGTTTCGTGGTGTAGATGTTTATTCGTTATGCAGTGACTTCTACGCGAAGAAGACATGGATCGAGATGTATAAAGAAGCCATATATCCCCTCGGTAACGAGGAACAATGGAATGTACCAGACGAGATACGGAGTATTAGAGTTGAATTACCTGTTGAAAAAAAACAAGCAGGTCGCCCGAAGAAAAGTAAGCAAGGTAGGCGAAGAGTAAACCGGTACCCATCGCAAGGTGAAAAGGTTGTTGTTCATCGAAAATGTGGAAAATGTGGCGGCAGTGGTCATAACAGAGCGACGTGCACGTGGAGGGATTAAATAAGACTTTTGTTTTCGTTATTAGTTTATTATGGAGTCTGTAATAGAGATTAATATGTCAGACTTTATGTTTTCAAAAGATTGTCAATAGATTCTCATTTCAAACTTCATACACGTAGCCGAGATTCAAAATTGTCTAAAATAAACATGTCTCTTAAACATCCTATAAAACATTTCATACTTAAGCGAAAACGTCCTGAAAAAATAAATCTGTGGCCCATTTTTGCCTAAAAATGTGCATATTCCCACTCGTCAAAACCTTGAACTTCCAACCGAGAAGAAGGTGTTCTATGTATTTTATAGCGAACATCCCACAATCGCCACTGAAAATAAAGAAAAGATTGAAGTTATTATGTAGAAGTTAGGGAAAAAAGAAGAAAAATGGATACGTTGTGGGATGTTTTATACCTATCGTCACACTGTGGAAAAGTTTTGTCCACTGCCCATGTAAAAAGAGGAAATGTTACATGTTTCGCATTCACTTCTCGATAAGCTTTTGGGTGATCGTTAAACATGTTTGAACGAGCCATAACGATCGGAAGTGCTCGAATCCAAACCTACATAAGTAAAGACAATTAAACAATGAAATGACGTAGGATATATCATTTGATTAATAATCATGTATCTAACCTCCATTATATTGTTGAACTCAATTGCGTTATTGCAAATGTTCCTCTGGAAATCCAAAACACGAATGTGCCAATCTGGTATGTCAACTCGCAAGGTGAACCAATGTTCGTTCTTGTAATTGACAACGAACAAAACCTCTCTGGCATCCATCCATGTTAATATTAGTGGTGAACCTTCTCCAGTCATTGGCAAATAAATTGAACGATGATCCCAATCACCGTGAGAAACAACCGCCCCCGAATCAACGGCTTTCTTATCCGCTAATTCTTTCGTATAACGACCGTATACGTTCTGAACCCAAACGGTGTCCATTACCCGAACATGTTCTCCATATCCTTTGAAGTTCCGTTGACGTCTCCATAAGATATGTATCATTGCATCAATATGCTACACAAATTATGACAAACTCATTAATTGAACATGAGATAGATTGTTTCTATATTCATTTAATTAAATAACGTGAGACTTACCGTGTCCGTTAGCCATTCACCGTTAACTAACAAAATTCTGAAGAATTTGGGGTCAGCGTCAACATTCGTCAAATGTTTTCTTCCTAACTTCCTACCATTGTAAACGCCGGAGTGATTCCAATTGCGTAGACTGACGAGCTTATCAATGTTGGGATGCCTCAATGGATCGAGAGAAAAAGGAGACAAGGTCGATTCCGAGTAGTCGTGTTGGGTCAGTGAAACCAGAAGGAAATGTACCTAAAAATATAAACGTACATACATATACTTATAATGGGAAACATATATCCAGATGTTAGAAACAAAAACGTACATATAACATGAGATCTCAACCTATATCCAAAAATACACAAAACATATACATACAAAGACATACAAAAAGTACACAAAACACGACGCCCTAAATACCTTTTCGGCTTCTCTTAGTCTTCGGCATGGGCGTCACATCCTCTGCTCGCTATCGCTCATTCTGTCTCGCATATGTTTTGGATGCGGGAGGATACTGAGACGCCGACGGAGGAGGAACCTCAGACGCCGACGGAGGAGGAACCTCAGACGCCGACGGCGGAGGAGGATCCTGAGACGATGGGAGAAGAGGATCCTGAGACGCCGGGAGAAGAGGATCCTGAGACGACTGGAGAACAGGATCCTGAGGATCTTGAGAAGTCGGAGCCGAAGGAGGATCTTGATGGGCAGGCGCAGGCGAATCCGTACGAGGATGAGAGTCAAGCGCAAACTGATGAGCCGGAGGATTCTGAGACGAAGCTTGCGTCGTCGGAATAGGGCCCGAAGGTAATCTCGTAACATCTTCGAACACCATATTCAACCTCTTCCACATGCTAATCTGTGAAAACATTAACATTTGGTTTATTACGTATAACAACCATATAAACATCGTTAATAAAGTAAAAAACATATAAATTTTGTTACCTGATCTCGTCTAATTCGGTTTTGACGACGCCCAAAGTCCGCCAAACAATTTAGTATTAGCTTGTTTGTGTCTCTCTGATCATTCGCGATCTTATGTTGCTCTTCCCTTAATTCCCTCCACATCTCCTCAGTAATACCGAACGAATGATTTCGAGCGGTACCCTGAGAGGAAGCTGCTCCCGAAGGTGTACGAAAGGGGAGAGCTGGAAGATGATCGACCTAAAATAACATGTTCTCTTCAATTAGTTTGTACTATTTTATTTTACAATTTTCGTTAAAAAAACATACCAACGGTTGGGTGTTCTCTATGAATTCTTCGTCGTCGAACTCCTCTTCGTCGCTCCACAGGTTCTCATCATGTGTCCTCTGCTCACGAACCTGCGATGTTGACGCGACAATATCGATCTCATCTTCGATTGTCTGCGGCTCCACGACGTCCTCAGGCTCAGGCGGGTAGAACGTCGTACGAAGCTGCTCCTCCAGCTTCTTGTGAAACTCGTCCTCACCTGGCCGAGGTCTCAGCAGCTGTAAAACACCCAACTACAACAACATGTATATGAATATCACCGATTAGGTCTTAACAACTTCAAAATAATAATGTCAAAAGTTAATAATTTACCGTTTCTTTGCTGAACACCTTCTCGACGTCTTTGCTTGTCACAACAGCACCGCTAGTCCACGAGAGCATCCTCAGAATTTTATTCGCCCCACGCTTGGCAATTACCAAACTCAACTCGGGGATGGCCTCGTACGCCCAATACTGCAATGCGTGCATATTTCCCGTGAGAGTATACTTTGCTTCTTTCTGTTTCACCTTATCGTTATCTAATTTCTTGAGATAACCCTCGTATAAGCGCCCTAAGTTTACCGACAACGACGAGAACGTCGCTGTCCAACTTATTTGGCCCCACGGTAGACTGTAGAAGAACTGGAGATTGTGAACGAACCGGATGTACTTGTCGTCTATAGTTCGGGACAACTCGGCTCCCAAGAGGTATCCGTAGACGAATGCGCACAAACCTAGTTTGTACGCATCGTCCGCGATAATGCACGTCTCCAACGCCGTCGTCAGACAATTAACAATCACATTTGTCTGACTGTTTAATTGTTCGCGCAAGAACACATCGTCTGAGTGTGCGTCTTGTTCAGCAGCACTAGGACCATCCTCAAACGATAACCCAGTCACAAGCGCGTATTCAGAGCGACCAAACCTAAATAATAAACATGCATAAGAACAAATTATAAACAATACTCCAAAATTAGTTAATTCTATCATAAAAAATTATATTTATCGTACCTGACTCTAACATTTCCGAGACAAAACTGAATCTCGTTCCTTTCTGTTGGATGAACTTTGCGTTGAAGAAGTCCATGAATCATAACGGGAGCAAAGTTCAATTGCTCTACTTTGAAGAATTGCGCGAAGGGAGTCTCTTCTAATCGCTTCATTAACCCGAGTTCGGTAAACCTCTTCTTTACCTTAGACAACACACCCGTTCCCCCGTACGTGATCCGGCCCGGGAATATTTTGTCGCAAATCAGCTCTATCTTCTCCTGAAATACCCAGTAAACAAGTTTAAAACATTAAATATCGGATTTTATCACTTTTTATCGACTATTATCGATTCTTATCACTTTTTATCGATTCTTATCGATTGTAATTGTTTTTGGTTTTTCATCCATCGCATTTCATCTATTCTTATCGTATCTCATCGATTTTATTCGTTTTTTGGTTTTTTTCATCCATCGCATTTCATCTATTATTATCGTATCTCATCGATTTTGATCGTTTTTTGGTTTTTTGACCACCTTTTAAATGTCATCGTGTTCTATCGTTTTGCATCGCATATTATCATTTTTTCTCGATTTTTATCCATTTTAAATACTTTGAATTTCATCGTGTTCTATCGTTTTTCATCGCATATTATTGTTTATACTCTATAAATTTCATCGCCGGATTATCGCATATTATCGTGTAGAATCGATTTCTAACCTAAGAAGCAAAAAAAAGAGGAGGGGGTGAAGACTTACCTTTTTCGGCTTCATTGTTCCAAATCATGCAGAGAGAAGTGAGGCCGAGGAGTGAGACCGAGAGGGAGAGAAACCGAGACTGAGAAGAAGTGGCGCGGTGAAGAGGGACTCGACTGAGAGGGAGCGGTGGCGGTGGCGGTGTCGCGGAGGGAAGAGGCACTGAGACTGAGAAGGAAGGAGAAGGGCGCGGGTGATCGATTTGTATCGATTTTAATCGGGTGAAGTAGAGGAGTAGAGAGATAGGGCCCGAGAGAGAGGAGAGAAGGAGGGAAGAGTAGAAGAGGGTATTTTAGTCTAAATTAGGTAAAAAGTCTAATTTCAGATATACATGTAAATGTAGGGTTTAATTTTGATATTTTATGGCTTAGTAAGCCCAATTAAAGAAATTTCTCTCTATATATATAATACTATAAGTGCAAATAAGTGGTGTCTATTTCTTCTATAATAGTGCATTTTCATTTTTTATCTAATACAATTAGATTCTGACACATGGATTATAAAATTATGATGATGGAAATGAAATAAAATAAAATGATATATTTTCGACGAAAATAGACCTTCTAATCCGATAACCTGCTGATAAGCAAAAAAAAAACTCTGTCGAGAAAGAGTAAGAATGTCAAAAGTAAAAAAACAATTGTTGAATTGTTGATCTTATGCAGTATAAACGCACCCATTTAACACACCTCTTCTTCATTGCAACTCTTCCCACCCATTTATCACACCTCTTCGTCGTTTTTCGCATCTACTCACTCTTCTTCATCACATCTCTTCTTCGTTTTTTGCATCTATTCACTCTTCTTCATCCCATCTCTTCTTCATCACATCTCTTCTTCATTACAGCTCTTCCGAAACAATAAAAATGAGTCCATAATAGAAACAAAAAAATATTTCATTATCTTTCTTTCCGATGCTATAATTTTCCCTAAATTTTTTGAACGGTTGAAGATTGCGTTTTCTTTGTTGCGTGATTAAGATTCTGAGAAGTGAAAATCAAAATTATCGGTGATCATCATCGAAAGTGGGCGGCGGTATGGAGGGTTTTGATTTCGGAGGCGAAAGGGCGTCGTTGTATTCTTGGCCGCGAGGATTCCGAGGAAGCTTAGAAAAAGGCGAACTGAACGATTCCGAGGAAAACCGGGGTTCGTGTGTTTCTATGGGCGGTGGCGGAAGAGAGCAGAGGTTGTTAGTCCGAAAAAGAAGGTCATGTGGTTTGTGGGTCCAGCTGTACTTGTGTCCTCTTTTGTGTTTCCGTCGCTGTATCTACGCAGATTGCTGTCGGCGGTGTTCGAGGACTGGTTGCTAACAGATTTCCTGATACTGTTCTTCACGGAAGCGTTGTTCTACTGCGGGGTGGCGGTGTTCCTGGTTATGGTGGACCAGCTGCGGCGCCCGCCATTGTCTGCGTTTGCGTCGGAGAGAATCTCGTCTCCGGCGTCTGCGTTTACGTCGGAGAGAATCTTGTCTCCGGCGACGCTGGTGCTGAGTCTCATCATTCCGATGGTCACGATGGGCTTCGTGTGGCCGTGGACGGGCCCCGCGGCCTCCGCCACTCTGGCGCCCTACCTCGTCGGCATCGTCGTTCTGTTCGCTTCCACCAATACGCCACTTTCAACAACTCCCCTTCTTGCCTTGTAATCCCTATCATCTTTCAAGTAACTCCCATTCTTCAAATCATATTTCAACTAACTCCCATTCTTCAAATCATATTTCAACTAACTCCCATTCTTCAAATCATCTTTCTTTTTCTTACTTTTTTTTGCAGCAAATGTCGAAGTTTCCAAAATGGAAGCCGTCGAGAAGGCTCTCGCTGATAAAAAGGTATGAATTTTTGCTCCAATTCTTCCTTTTTATAATCAAATTAAATGAAAAATAAATTTTTTGAAGCTTTGGATAAATAAACAATTAACTCTTTGATTGGAGGATTGATTTTCAGGAAAAGCCCTCGTTCGAGCTTTGGGGAAAACACGCAGCTGAGACTAATAGAGCAGAGGTGCTATTCTTTTCTTGATTCTGTCAGTTGCATATCTGTTTTAGTTTCATGAACTGTGTGAGTGACTCAAATAAAATAGAATAAGAAATTTGAAAGTGAATAATGGTTTGTATTTCAAATGAATTCGGGTTCAGAATTTAAACTCTATTCCTCTGATACTATTTCCCCTAATTTATAAGCTAATTTTACTTCCAAGTATTCTGTATTCACCCCTTACTTATCTACTAATTATCATAGTATTATGAATACCAAAGGTGAGAACTCCAGCGAGACTGGTTCTTAATCCATGGAAAGGCAATTCTTCAGACGCTCCAGCGAAGGATAGGCAGGCGAGCCTGTTCAGGACGGCGAGGCCGAGGGATGAGGTGCTGGACTGGAAGAAGATGGAGTCAGAGATCGATGCCAAGAAGGATTCCTCCTCGAGCAGGCCTACGAGCGCTCGGACGGCCCGGTCCAAGAGCAGAAACCCCTTCGGGGATGCCAATCCCAGGGAGTTTCTGCTCCAAGAACAACATCCGAATGTTCAGCGAGAGCGACGTCGTCGTTGGAGCCGCCGCCGCCATTGGAGCCGCGATCCCCATGTACTGGACTCTGACTTGTTGGAGGTCGAATTATTGCAGCTTCTTCGGCTTTACGGCAAGGATCACGACGAGCACATAAACAAGGTTGTTGCTACTCTTCAAGCTAAGAGAGGTTTTGGTGAGGTTTGTGGTCGTGTTCTTATTAGATGTCTGGTTAATCGCCGGAGTTTGGGTCTTTATTGCTTTTCCGAATCACTCATGGCTTTGGTTGATCTCAGTGTTCAAGTGAGCTTTGGTTTTTAAAAATCATGACTGAAAATTTCAAATGCTGGTTTGTTCCTTTTTCTGTTTTCTCTTTTGGTGGTAATAAATTTTTGATAACATTGCAGCTCAATCCAAGTTTCCATGACATTGATCAAGTATATTCCTCAGGTTACGAACTCTTATTTTTTTAAAGTTGATCTGATAGCTGCGATTATCGAACTCGATGTGTTATTTTTCTAACAATGCGGTTTTCTTTGTGTATGTTGAAATTCAGGAATTCATGAACTTCAACCGAAAGAGCACTGATGGGTTTAGTATAGGCAATATATTGCTCGAATTTTCGGGAGGCATCGCAAATTATGCTCAGATGGTTGTTCATTCCATAGACCAAAGTATGCCTTTCTTTCCATTGCTAAATCCTTTCATTTCTCACACGGATACCAAAAATAAAATAAAAAAGTTAATAATAAAAGAACTATGCCCTGAAAAGTTTGAACTCTTTTGCAGATTCTTGGGTGAATTTCTATGGAAATGCAGGAAAGGCTCTTCTGTCGTTGGTAAGTAGTGTTATTCACTTGAAATAATTAGTAGTGAATGATATTTATCAGCTGTTTGTCTATTGCGGTTTAGTTTTAATACGTATCCTTTTCGCAATTGGTTGCAATGTTGATTATTATGTTCTTACGTAGATTACTATATTCTTCGACCTGTTTTTCATGAGCCAACATTATGTGTTATACCCTTCTTGGAGAATGCTGGTTTCTGGAAAGAAAGCCGAGCCACTCACGGATTCTTCTCTCCGAAAAGAGTCTGAAAATAATGTCCGAGGCTTTTTCTCATCACAGAACAGCTCGCATTACCAGCAACATTGTCTTTAGTTTAGGAATTTGTATAATACCTATTTCAATAAGGTTTAGTTTCTTAGAGCAGTATGTTTTTTTTATAGAACGCTTGATTGGTTCTATTCATCATAATATCAATGCTTCAATGTGAAGTGAAAGAAAAAAAAAAGCCAAAACACTATTTGTCAGCACGTAAGGTATTTATGTCTCAAATATTTTTTTTTATAGATAATGTCGCTATTTGTGATGGCATGACTCTAAAGGGATCAATGTATACATCCACGTCTCACGCGGATCCAAAATTGCTCGAAGAACTCCCAAAGATCAGAGTTCACTTTTTATTAAGTTTTGGGATCTGATTTTTTTTAAAATATAGTGGTGTTGAATTCCAAGTCGTTGATTGAATTATTGTCATACTGCAATTTGCATTCCCATATTTGTTATCTTGCTCTGTCTTTTTTGTTCCTTATTATCATATAATTATGGGTCCATTCAAATATGTTTGAATCGAAGCCTAATTATGTTTTTAGTTTTATTTTGGAAAGAGAGATTGCCTGGAGAAGTATACTGTATAAAGACAAAATCAAGATATAATCTATTCCATAATTAATTTGCCTTTACATTTCATCCAAACGAAATACGAAATATGTTAATAGTCTTTGTATTTATTTGCTGATTCATTTTTCTCACTCAATAACAGAAACCTCACCAAGACCAAAGATTTTCCTAACTCGGCAAGGATTTCCAACCTGTATCTTAACAACAACAATAATTTTTTTAATGAAAACAAATGAAAAGCTCTAGAAAGAATAAGGAAAAAATAATTGTCAGAGGAAAGAAAATTCGATACTAATAATAACAACATCAAAGTGAGTGAATTTAACAAATCCAATTAAAAAGAGAAATAATATCAGAAACGGTTAAAACCAGATGCAGTACGCAGCCGAAGCTGTTAAAGTATTTACAGTCAAACACTTCATAAAATAATTAAAAACTAAAATAAAATTTTGAAACCAACAGAGGCTTTCTCTACGAAAATTTTGAAACTCAACAGAGGCTTTCTCTCTTTTGCGTGAAAAAAATTTATTTTATCGTGAACACCGCAAATCTCTTCGGACACGCACCTCCGACGACTCTCTCCATTATCAAAAATCTATTTTTCCAACGCTTGCAATTTCGATCACCGGTACCACCGTAAATCTCATCGGTCCCGCAGTTCCGGCGACGCTCACTGTTATCTAAAACCACTTCTACCGACGACGCTCGCCATTTCGATCACCGTTGACACCATAAATCTCTTCGGACCCGCGCTTCCGGCGACGGTCAACGTTACCAGAAAACCACTTCTTCCGACGACGTTCATCGTTTCGATTACCGCTGACTCCGCAAATCTCCTCGGTACCGCGATTCCGACGACGCTCACCGTTATAAAAAATCTCACCTTCGGTCAACGCTCACCGTTTCCTGTACTGCATCGTACTGCCAAGCTCACATGGCGCCGATCAAGAAAAGAAAAAAATAACAGATGATACAGAAACGCATAATTTAAATTAAACAGATGATTTGGCGATTTTTTGAATTATTGATTATTTACCGAGAAGTTAAAAAAAATATAATATATAGTGAAACACTTCATTCCACATATTCTTAACTGCCATAGACCGATTTATATAAAGGTTTTTATAGTGAAGGCAGCCACGAACACATTTTTAACCAACATAGCAACACAACCGGAACCACTCCACGTGAAGGGGGTAAACTACCCCAAAAAATGCAACCGTTTTTCACTTAACTTATTCAAACTTTCTTGTTTTTTCTTTTTTATTATTTTTACACCTCTCTCTTAATCAAATATTTCCAGGAGCGAGAAACACTGTTTCTCCGTAGCAGATCTAAAATTCGGATCGAATCTGGCGAAATCAAGCACGTCCTCTTCATTAAAGGTTTGAATATATCAATTTGTCTGTAGTTATTCATGGGTTTTAGTTTAGTTTTGGAAGTACCACTGTTTTTGAAAACTTTAGTTTTTGGAATCATACGGTACCGAAATGACCAATTCATTCGCGCTGCCAATAACTCAAATTACATGCCATTAAGAATTGATTCTTTTCGACAACTTTCAAATATATACTCTCAGTTTGTTTTATAATATATTTTTTTTCAGTGTTGGAATAATACGTTAAAATCAGTATAAATTATCATATTTTAAAAAAAAAGTCAAGTTTCATCAGTATATGTTGGTTTTTTCAATCTATTTATATCTTTTATATGGCTTTAATTGTATCCAATGATGATGTAGTCTTTTGGTTTTTGGTAAATCCCTGAATATCAGATTGAACAAATATGAGAATCTATTGTATAAAGATATTTAAATTTATGCACACACCCATGCATGTCCATTCAATATATATAGTTGTATAAATTGTTCTTACGATAATGTCAGGTTCTTATTGCGAAAGCTTGTCCTGACCAGATTTATACAACTCTCTGGTTGTTCATTTTATCGAATATTCAGTCACTAATTTGCACATTTATCATCCATCGAAACAAACAAGTTTCGATCTGAAATCTTCTCTTACAATTGAAAGTTGTCTATTCGCTGTAAGTCATTGTTTCTTTCATTTCTTACGGCTACTAAGATTAATGTTTCTTTCATTCTCGTTCGGTGGCTACTTGGGTAGAGTTTAAATTTTGTTGTGAAAGAGTAATCATTTGGGGTTAGTAGATTATGGAAATGGACGAATTTTTTTCATAAGTCTGAAGTATTTTGTATTTATCTTCTTATGTTATTATAGGACTAAAATTCGTGTACTGCATCTTATTGCCAAGCGCCCATGGAGCCCTTCAAGAAAAGAAAAAAAGACACTCGTGAATATAGATCTACATGTCCACCGGTTTGAAATATCAACGTCAATAGTAAATTTGTTGTTGTCTGAGTATTCTTTCTATTCCAATTATTAAAAGGATTACTTTTGTTGCTAGGGCCAGTTTGTAGCGTCCTCGTCATCCGATAAGAGTGCCAGCTCAATTCCTTCTGGAATGTTGTTGTCAGCCTACTTGAAATGCTCTAATATGGAATTCAAAAACAAGGTTTTCATAAACTTAACAATAATGTGTCTATTGATATTTCCATTTATTTTTAAATCTAACGTTATTAATTAGAATATGTGAATTTGATTGTTAGAGATTAGCTGAGCAAAAAATTTCATCGTCCTCTTCCACCAACCAATGCGCTGATTCAATTCCTTCAAAAACTTTGCTAGCTGATTACCTCCACAACCCGTGCAATGGTATAGCTTAATTTGTTGTTTATACATTCATTTTTAAAACTCTAACTTGTTTTTAATATATTATGTAGTATCGCATTCCGATATAATGCACTTTTGAGATTACACAAAATACATGCTAAAATTTCCAAAAAACGTATCCACAATACTTCAAAACTTGTTGCTAAAATTATTTTTTCTTCATTGTATCGACTTTATTTAATATTCTTTGTTAGAGTGTCTTTACAATTTTTATTTATTATACTGAACATCGACATTCGAAGAACTTGTTTAGAGATTACGATATTCCAAATCATCCTCAAATTCTAAAAAGTTAAAAAAAATTGCTCATACTGTGAAGCGATAAATTTCCAATTTGAGCCTCCAACTTTTTGCTACTCTAAAGGTCAGATTTGTTTGACAACGGAAAAACCACATCCGGATCTTTGGCATTTATTTTGTGGGTCATCTCCTGAATCTGACAACTTTCGTCATTATGTTAGAATTTATAATTCTAACTTTGCGTTCACCTCAATGGGTGTAAATCTAGACGAAAGTTTGCTGCAACAAAATGCAGGAATTTATACGTTCCGTATTCAAGGTCAAATTCATCACTGGATCAAGCCATTAACTCCTTGTCGTAATGATATCTCTGCCATTAAACTTTATTTCCATGATACTGATCACGAAGTTCAAAACCGCAGTCAATATTGAGAAGTATTAGACGTCGGTATCATCGAAAAATTAATGTCTATTATGGCTTCAAATCTGTACTCTAAGTTCTTCAAGACGTTGAGTGATGTCCCAAACTTGCATGAATATTCAATACGTATAAAAACGGACCCTGGACTTGACCAACGGGTTTTTAATTTGCCCACTGTTTCTCAAGTAGCAGCTATGTGGGTAGATAATGGTCAATTAAGTGATCAATGGAATAGGGATATCGTTGTTCATGGATCAGACAACTGTACACACACAATAAGCTATGTTTATGGTTGTTATGACCCATTGCAATATCCAATATTGTTCCCTTATGGTGAAACTGGTCGGCATCCAAACATTCATCGCAACTCACCAAGAACATCTAATTCTTTTGGATCCGTTCATCATTGTCCAGAAGTTACAGCTTCGAATTTAGAAGATTTTCTTCAACCTGGTAACACAGGTAATTTACTTTGTATTTATGCCTTTTGCATTTCCTTCTTTCTTAGTAATTAACAATTATTATAATAGGATTGTTGCTATTTAAATGATAATCTTGTTTTTAGAGTATAAGTATTCCACATCGGTTAACACTTGTCTCTTTTAATGTTGTTACTTTATTTTTTATTTTTTTTGGAAAATAAATTATGTAACCACAAGTTACATATTGTAATTCGTAACGTAACTATTTTTTCTCAGGTGAATCTACATGGAAACATAATTCAAGAGTTTCATGTCGTGATTACTAATGTTTCAAGCTTCAAATCCGCCATAACAAACCGTCAATTTTATTACACGCTGGTCGTTTGTTCCAACAATACATAGTCGACATGTATGTTAAAATTGAGACTAGACGCTTACATTTATTGCGTAAAAATCAACGACACATTCGGGCTGATTTATACCAGAGACTTGTTGACGCGGTTCAATTGGGTTGCACAAAAGGTGCCGAGATTGGAAGACGCATTGTTCTTCCTGGGTCATTCATAGGTGGACCAAGAGATATGCAACGACGCTATCTCGATGCAATGGCTTTGGTACGCAATTTCGGTAAGCCGGATATTTTTCTTACCATCACTTGTAATCCAAATTGGCCCGAAATTCAACAACAACTAAAGCCTTTTGAAGTGGCTCAAAACAGACCCGACATAACGTCTCGGATTTCAGAGGAAAGATAGACCGACTCAAAAAATACATTATCAAGGAAAAGTTTTTTGGCCCAGTTGCTGCATATGTTTACGTTGTTGAGTTTCAAAAAAGGGGTTTGCCCCATGCTCACTTCTTGATCATTCTAAAGGCAGGTTCTAAGGTATACCGTACTGCACAGTTAGATCGCTTTGTTTGTGCAGAGATACCACTTCAACAGGAACAACCATATCTAAATTCACTTGTTATCAAGCACATGATGCATTGTCCATGTGGCCATTTGAATCCCAAAAATGTTTGTATGGTTAATGGAGTGTGCAAAGATCATTACCCGAGACCATTTCTCGAATCTTCCGAATTTGGTGAAGACTCTTATCCTCTTTACAAACGGCCTTCAAACGGACCAGTAGTAAATGTTCGAAGACGAGAGCTCGATAATAGATGGGTTGTTCCTTATAATCCATTGCTATTAGCTAATTTTGATTGCCATTTAAATGTCGAAGTTTGCTCAACCATTAAAGCAGTGAAATACTTATACAAATACGTGTATAAAGGACACGATGGTGTAGCATTCTCAGTCGAAAACAATGAAGAAGTGAACGATGTTGACGAAATCAAACAATTTCAACAAGCGAGATGGTTTTCTCCACCAGAAGGTGCTTGGAGAATTTTCAAGTTTCACCTTAACGAAATGTTTCCGCACGTGTTGCCACTTCAATTTCATTTACCGGGGAAGCAGCAGGTACGACATACAAATATTTGGTAAAAACCTAATTTTTTTTATAAATTAGGACATTAACACTTTTCTTCTTGTTTGTTTCAGGTTACTTTTAGAGAGAATGCCAATATTGAAGATGTTTTATTGGTAGCCCCATTATGCAAAACTATGCTAACTGAATTCTTCAACTTGAACAAGGTTGACCAAGAAGCAAAGAAACTATTGTATAAGCAGATACCCGAACATTATGTCTGGAACAAAGGGCGAAAAAATGGGTGAACAGGAAAAAACAACTTGTTATCGGGCGAATGGTTTCCGTGGGCCCAGCTGAAGGGGAGCGATATTATTTGCGATTGCTACTATCTCATTGCAAAGGTCCTACCTCTTTCGATGACTTACGAACATTTAATGTTGTTGTTGCTGAAACTTTTAGAGACGCTTGCTTAGCTCGTGGACTTTTGCAATCTGACGATCACTACATAATCTGTTTTGAGGAAGCCACATTTTACGGGATCCCATCCAACTGCGTCGTCTTTTTGTTATTTTACTGGTATACTGCGAACTTGAAAATCCATCTTCGATTTGGGAAAGGTTTAAGCAAGATATGATTGCTGATTTTACCCAGAAAGGTCTATCATCCATCAATGCAGAACGTTCAGCTCTTAAGGAAATACGGTACATGCTCGAGATGCTTGGAAAAAATATTAAGGATTATTCGATCGCTACGTCATTTGTCAGAGCAGACATCCATGAAATTAATGCTAAAATTATCGACGATGAACGACAAATGCCAATTTCCTCGATAGACATTCATTCTGCAAGGTTGTTAAATGCCGAACAAAGAACAATATTTGAACATGTTCTGCGATGTGCTGATCAAAATTCTTCGGCCACTATTTTTGTAGACGGGCCCGGCGGAACTGGAATAAGTTTCCTCTACTATGCTTTACTTGCAACTATTAGAAATCGTGGTTTAATTGCATTGACTGAGCTTCGTTTGGTGTCGCGGCCAAAATTTATCAGGAGGACGGACGGCTCACTTTCGTTTCAAAATTCCTTTGGTAATTACAGAATCGATGCAGTGCAGTGTGAGTAAACAATCGGGGTTGGCAAAATTACTGCGTATTGCAACTATTATCATTTGGGATGAAGCTCCTTTGACACATCGTTTTTCAATAGAAGCTGTTGATAGATTACTGCAAGACTTAAACGCTTCCTCACTGCCATTTGGAGGAAAAATAGTTGTTTTTGGCAGCGATTTTCGGCAAGTTTTGCCCGTAGTACCACGGGGAAGTGCTTCTGATGTTTCTAATGTGTCGCTTGTCAATTCTTATCTTTGGAACTCTTTCCAAAAATACAAACTTCACCACAACGTACGAGCAAGTGATGATACTAATTTTTCAAAATATTTGCTCGAAATCGGCAACGGCAATGGATGCGTCAACAATGAACAATATATTCAAATACCAAGTGATATGGTTATTCCATTTATTGACGAGCAAAGATCACTTCTTGTTCTCATCAAGAAGGTATTTTAAAGACTTGCATTCTGATTTTTGGAAACTGTGGATTTATTTGCATTCTAAATATTGTTGCTAGGTTTTTCCAAACTTGTCTGACGTGGACACTCATTCCTCCCATGATTTGAATAACGTAATTCTAACGCCCAAGAATGATTCTGTTGATGTTATTAATGATATGATGATAGATTTATTCTCAGGTACCAAAGATGTGTTACCGTTTATCATTTTCGAAATTTAAATTTGTAAACTCCGGTTTAATAAAAATTATGATTTTTTTTTTGTAGGTGATATTCAAACTTATTACAGTTTTGACGATTGCATTGATGCAACCGAAAAAACTTTTCAAAGTGATTTCTTAAACACATTGACACCGAATGGCATTCCCCCACATCGACTACGGTTAAAAAAAATTGCCCTATCATATTGTTGACGAATTTAAATTCCGCGGAAGGATTAGCAAACGGAACAAGACTCGTATGTCGACGGTTTTCGCCAAACATTATTGAAGCAGAAATCTCGGGCGGCCAACACAAAGTGAAGCAAGTTTTTCTTCCAAGGATTCCAGTTTTACCGTTGGAGACACAACAAAATCCATTTGCGTTTAAGCGAACTCAATTTCCAATTCGATTGTGTTTCGCAATGACCATTAATAAAGCACAAGGTCAAATGCTCGATTACGTTGGAATATTCTTGCCTCAACCTGTTTTCTCGCACGGCCAACTTTATGTAGCGCTGTCACGGGCGAAGAAGAAAAATTCTGTCAAAGTCTTAGTAACTCCAGAATCCACAAACTGTGATAAAAAAATCCACAAAAAATATCGTGTTTCACACGTCCTTAAGTTGGCTGGATGTTTATAAGCAAGTCCATTTATGGTCAAGCTCTCTGGGAGGCTCATCAAGAAGATGTACGAAGTTCAAAACGTCTATTCGTTGAAGACATTTATGTTAAACTAATTTGTTTTTTTTTTGACAAAATCAAATTAAATTCTGGTATTTGAACAAACAGGAAACGGAGACTCGGTACGGATAAGAACGAAGTCCACGAGTGGCGTCGAACTTACGGTGTTCCTACGCCAAACAGGGAGAGTTTGGAAATGTGCGACGAAAGAGCTGTGGCTTATTTCACCGACCAAGTCAGAACTGACTTCAAACATATTTATGATTCAATCAAATTTCCATCCTCATTTTTAGAATTGATAAACGCGGTTATGCTAATTTTTTAAATGTACTGTTAATCTAAAGCATGACCTTGACAGAAAGGCTTAATCTCATTTTTAGAAAGGCTTCTCACCCGTACCCACATAGAGCCCCTAAAAATGGTGTGTTTTGATCGATGTTCGTGTATTTGACGAATATTAGCTTAACTACTGTTGCTAATGATACTGCCGTGTAATGCAGCTCCACATGTTACACATGTTTCTGGACCGTTTCAATCTTCTGCTGAGCGTGGATATCTCTGCAGACCAGATTCATTATTCATTTTTGGAAATCCTGTCACGGGTCCCACATTGCCCTCATGGAGCTTTAGCTCCGCGCCTCCAGTCAATGTACCACGAGTGACAACAGGTTTCTGCTCATATCTGATTGTTTTCTCATTGATTTATATTTTCCTTCTACGTAATTTCAATAATTCTGAATTTTAATGATATGAGTTTCAGAGGAGGAGTCATTTATGCGGAATAGTTCGAGCCACAGTAGTAGCATTGAAAGCACTCAAAAGATCTCCCAAACAACTGAAACGATCGATCCTAAGTCTCGATCTAATGACAAGAGAGGTAAACAATATTTGCATTTATTTTTCTTCAACAAATATGCTAAACCTGCTCAACTGTTGTTAAATACAATTCATTGTATCATGAATTTGTTTGAAACACGTCTAGCACTTCGTTGGTCATGGTATAGAGAATTTGAGCATTAGTTGGGGTGTCTTTGTTGGTCCTCAGAAAATTTGAACACACTACTATAAGGTGTATGATATTTTCCAATACAAAGCCCTTATCTTTTACTGGATCCATCTTTGAATAACTACACCGGTCAATGTTGTTCCTTATTATATAAAAGATTTTTCCGCCTAGCATCTGAAAGGCTGTTTTTTTTAAGATATTTGAATACCTAGGCTGTGATGTTATACCACATATAGTTTTGCATTTTTCCATTTGAATTTCATTATACTCTGGTGGACTGACTTCATTGAATGAATTTGCAGATGCACCGGATTTGGCTCAAGTCTACCGTTTCATTGGCAGTCTTTGACCCTAATGCAAGTGGTCACTTGCAGAAACTAAATCAAATGGATTCAATAAATTTGGAAACGGTATGTCACTTTGATAGTAAAGGCCCTTCTTCTATTAATCAAGGCAATGTGTTCTCAAATTCTCGGTAGTAAGGAATGTGATCAGAGTACTCAAGCATCTATTTCACAATGCTTTTTTTTTCGCAGGCATTGTTGCTGATGCGGAATCTAACAATGAACTTGACGAGTCCCAAATTCGAGGATCATGTAAGTTTTACTATTCACATCAAATTGTTCCACATTTGCTTTAGAAAATGATTGAGGCTGAGAAACTAATCATGGACTCTCATTCATTGCGCGTTTGACATAGATGAAGTTGATTTCTTCATGATGCTGATTTGGAGAGGGGTATATCCGGTGGAGCGTGTGAATTCCCTTACAAATCGGAGATTTTATCGACTTAGGAAGGAAAAAGGACACATGTGAAGCTAGGGTGTTTCACTAAGGTGCGACAGCATTAGGCGTTTTGTAAATATGTTTTGAGCCCATGGTCGTGTCTATGCTGAATATAATCTTCTCAAGCAAGCAAATCAACTTCCTTTTTTGTGTGTAAGCTGTGTATATAGATATGTATATATGTGCTGGCCATCCTTTTTTTTCTAGGGTGGTTTTTTTAGCAAGGAACATAGGGTTGTTTTTTGGCCTTGAGTTCTTGCAAAGGCTAATCTTGTAGAGTGTGTTGAGTGTTTCTGGCTAAGGAATGTTTCTATTGTTTGTGTTTGGTTTTGGTTGTTTCTATATGGAATATTGTAAAAGGTTTTGGCTTTCTATACACGTGTACGTGAATGGTGTTGTATGAACAAAAACACTATATCCTTAACACCTATTTCAACCAAATTGATTGAAAATAGTAAGTTACACTTGCAACTTCTAAAACCAGCAACTTATTAACATATATTTTTCAAATCTCAAAACAAACCGATTTCAATTAAAACACACATCACACCAAACCCACAGATTTCATTCAAAACCTAAGACGATCACCGGTGACACCAGAAAACCACTTCTTCCGACGACGTTCGTCGTTTCGATTACCGCTGACTCCGCAAATTTCCTCAGTACCGCGATTCCGACGACGCTCACCGTTTCCTGTACTGCATCGTACTGCCAAGCTCACATGGCGCCGATCAAGAAAAGAAAAAATAACAGATGATACAGATACGCATAATTTAAATTAAACAGATGATTTGGTGATTTTTTGAATTAAAGATTATTTACCGAGAAGCTAAAAAAAATATAATATATAGTGAAACACTTCATTCCACATATTCTCAACTGCCATAGACCGATTTATATAAAGGCTTTTATAGTGAAGGCAGCCACGAACACATTTTTAACCAACATAGCAACACAACCGGAACCACTCCACGTGAAGGGGGTAAACTAACCCAAAAAATGCAACCGTTTTTCACTTAACTTATTCAAACTTTCTTGTTTTTTCTTTTTTAATATTTTCACACCTCTCCCTTAATCAAATATTTCCAGGAGCGAGAAACACTATTTCTTCGTAGCAGGTCTAAATTTCGGATCAAATATGCCGAAATCGAGCACGTCCACTTCGTTAAAGGTTTGAATATATCAATTTGTCTGTAGTTATTCATGGGTTTTAGTTTAGTTTTGGAAGTACCACTGTTTTTGAAAACTTTAGTTTTTGGAATCATACGGTACCGAAATGACCAATTCATTCGCGCTGTCAATAACTCAAATTACATGCCATTAAGAATTGATTCTTTTCGACAAGTTTCAAATATATACTCTCAGTTTGTTTGATTTGCTAAGGCGAATATTTATAATTCATTTTTCATTCTTTCCAGAATTGGAATAAGGCGGTTCGAATACTTCAGTTCTGCAGAAATCTACAAGTAAAAAATTGGTTTGATCGTTCTTCGTCTTTTACTATTAGAATTATAGTTATTGTTCTGTTTTGCTTTTGTTTCTGGTAAATTAAAATACTTAAGCTGACATCGATTTACTTTGGTGTGGATGTTTGATTGTGTCTATTCCACGATAAATTTCGAGAATAAATACTCTTAGTGAAACACCATTACTGATATCACAACAGGAATCCTTTATTAATTTCCCCACTAATTGTAACTTTACACAATCATACCAAACAAACAAAAAGAACTCTTGCACACAGTGAAAACACCAATATTTCAAAATCTAACGTTTTTGGGATATCAAACTAAAATGATCACTCATAACAAATAGCTACAGTTTTAAAAATACATGACATTGAATATGGGTTATTGAAAGAGAAGTAAGACTTGTATCCACGACGAACTTTATATGATTTGTGTAAATAATTAACGATAATTATAAATATAATATTGTTTACTCATTAGCCCAAACTTTATTTTCAGTCTAGAAAGTTCGTGATCATGTCTTCATCTACATCTTCTTCTTCATCGTCATCCAGGTATGTTTCTTAAATTTTGATTTTTTTTTTCCATTTTCTGAATAGTGTATAGAAATATTGATATTTTAACAACTTCATATTATTTTAGCATATAAACGCATTTTCACCCATTTAATATTCCCTCAACTCACATCACTCTTCTTTAAACCTCTACGTAATTAAAAAAATATTTTACAACAAACTTGGGATTACTTAATTATGTTCACTTTGCATTTAGAAAAGACAGATAGTTACATTTTACCAAATTTATATACGTATGTGTTTAAAATAATTCAAACTCGGGAAGAGATATTCCAAACATCAAAGGAGTACAATTGAGATTAACTTGAATGAAACGTGATTTCTATCCGAATAGTTAAAAATCTTACATTTGAAAAAATTAAACCCACATAGATTTGGTAATATGAAGACATAAATTTCAAAAATATTGATGGAAAATTCAGTACAGTGAAACTCTTTGGCGATTTAGGGTTTAGGGACCTCGGTGACGAGACCTCTGTCGAAGTCGTAGGTACAGTATAATTCAAAAATGGACAGTTTTTACATCTTCTCTTCTTTGGTGATTTTTTGGGTTTTAAAGCCTTTGAAAATAACGCGATAATTTAGAATAAAACGATAATTAACAATTTTTTGTCTGATGTTGTTGATTACTAATTTTGTCCAATTTAAAAAAGTGCAGTGCAATCCAACATTGCACGCATAAAATACATGACTATAGGACACACACAAATTAGTTTAATTTTTAAAATTAAGAACAGAGAGAGAAGAGTAGTGGTTTGCAAAGTACTTACAAACCTGTGTAGTTTATAAAGTGTAAGATAATAATTTCTAACATGAAATTCATGATATTGTTTTTGAAAAATGGCAGTTCGTCATCGTCAATCAACATTGAAGAAGACAAAGAACGTAACCAAGTCACCGTGGAGACAACATCCAAACTAATAACAGACTTGAAACTGAAAGACAGTCAATGGACGGCAATGTTAACAGTAGTAGAAAAACAAAGCCCAAAAAGAAATAGAGACACAGGTGTCAGACATCAAAACATGGTCTTAATTGATCCTAAGGTTAGCCTTTCATTAAATAATTATTTTAAAAAATAGAAGTGTTATGTGAACAAGATTGACACGTTAAATGTATTCGTAGGTGAACAAGATACGGGCGACAATTTTCAATCATGACATCGACCCTTTTCAGAATACTCTGTAATTAGGGAAAACTTACAATGTATCTAACGCAATAGTAGAAGAGGAAAAACCGGCGTTTAAACTCCATGGTACAGAAACGCATTTAACAATCAGAAAATGTACTACTGCTGAAGAGCTGGATCAAGACAACACAAGATTGGTGGAACATTTGTACAATTTCACTCCACTAAATTTATGCAACAATTACATCGAAACATCAACCGAATTGAGTAAGTTATTTTCTATACTCTTAAATCAATATCAATTAATATATGTTCAAATTTTAGTCACTCTTAGAATTTTTCTTATGCTAACTCCTTTATATTTTTAAAAGATGTGTTAGGAATCGTCTTACATATCACGAAAGGAGAACAAAAAAATAACGTAGATTTCTGCCAAATTACGTTGGTTGATTCCAGGTTTGTTGAAACCTACAAATTCAATAGATCAATATTCAAAATTCTATAATAATATCATAACACTTTTATAAATAACTCTCAGTTTTGAAATTATCAAATTGGCTTTATGGGACAATTTCGCAACCAATGAAGCCAGTCTTATATCAGCCATAAAGAAGACAAGGCCGGTAATAGCAGGAATAAACTTGAAAGCAAAAAACTACCAGGGTACTTTTTTTAAATTCTATACAAATAAAAATTAGTGAACTTTATTATCATGATTATCACTGTTGCATGGAATTTGAATTTTTTTTTCAGGAGGTGTCGTCTTATCTACAAAAGGATCGAGCACAATTTTCATCAACCCCAAATTTGAAGTCGCCGAAAAACTTTCAGTCTGGTACACACGTAAATCTACCTAAAATAATATCAATTGTGAAACTTTACATTCAGCCAAAACACAAATATTTTAAATATGTTTAGGAATGTGGAGAATGCAAAAACTCTTAAAAAGTGGGCAAATGAGCAGAAGAAGAACCCGACAACGCAACAGCTTTCTCCTCCAAAAGCACAAGATTTACTGAGACTCGAAGAATTCACAAATATCAAGATGAAGGTATGAATAAAATATTTATGTGTAAATAAAGTATTTAAAAGAAATATGTCTAAGCGATTAAATGTGATTAGGAAAATAAATCTGAAAATTATTGGGTTAAAGCGACTGCGAAAGTCACGAATTATGATCGAAGATTCTATTACAATGCATGTTCAAATTGCAAGAGGGGAACTACCTGTCCCATCAATCAACGCTTTACGTGCCAAAGTTGTAAAAAGGAGAACTGCAAAGTCGTGCCATGGTATGTACTATTTTTTACCGTCTTGAAATTAAGAATTGATGTAGACTTGTGAATTAGTTAATAAATTTCGATTAATATTTTTTGCTTAAAGTTTTGAAATAGATTCGAGAGATTTAAGAATATCTAAAATTGTTTTAGATTACAATATGAGCGCAAGAACAGTATTAGGATACAACGAAAAAAACCATATGGCCTCATAAAGGTAACCCTTTGCCCGCCATTGAGAAAAACTTTGATATTTGATACTTTCCCAGGAAGACCATATCCTTTCAACCAAAAATCTGTACTCTTTACGTTGTAAATTCTCTCTTAGATTTCCAAGTCTTTACGTTGTTTTCATATATCCCATTTAAAGCTATTTCTAGGACTTAAAAAATCGTCGTTTACATCCATGCGTACAAAACATTAGCTAATATAGATCAAGTAGTGAGAGGATTACCGACGACGACCTGATGAATCATGATCACATGCTTGGACGTAATAATAAAAAAATATAATACACGATGCAATTTTACCATATATACGATATATACCAATATATATATATAAAAACACAAGAACAATAGCTATGTCATCTGACTTTTATTACTTTATAGGTTGCGTGTCGAATTTATTTTGACAGATGGTTCTGAAAAAGTGGAAACTACAAGTTTCGGTTATACTGCTGAAAAAATCTTCTCTTGTAAGACCGCACAAATATCGGACATTATTAAGCAAGTACTAGATAAACGCACATGTACAAATAGCATATTTAAATTTTGAAAACATTTATAGTTGTGAAAAATATGTTACAACAGGGTTCACAAAAATCTCTATTGAAACCACTATTCAAAGCCAAAGAAGCAATTACAAAAGCGCTCTACGTTCAAGACACGACAAGTCAAAATTCAAGTGTATCACAACACCAATTCACTGTTAGCCAAGTTTACAAGCTCACCGATCTTAAATTCAGCGGCGACAAAGTACTAGAAAACTTTGATGAAGAGGTGTCACCTGCAACATCCACCTCCAACAAAAAATCATGACTTGATTAAATTTTTTTTAATACATTTTATTTCTAACTCTCGTGGTTTATTGTTACATTTTATTTATGTGTTGATTGAATTGTTATGAAAAACATGGGTTTTAATTATTTATACATTATCATGAGACTTTTTTTAACGGAGATCATGATACTTTATTAGATACATCTACAAATTATTGTATAGAAAATAAAAATAAGGTGGGGTAAAGTTTTTAAACAAAATTTCGAGTTTTGATTAATGTAGTACAACAAGAATATAAAAACATCAAAATGAAGTACGCAAAAAATAAAAAAAAACAACAATAACCATGCAAACTAGTATATATATATATACACACCTATTCTAGAACTCAACCGTCAGTAGTGAGACTCGAAGGAAGTTCATTTGAAGAGTCATCCCAGTCAGCAACGAAACGAAAGAAAGAGAAATGGAGACGGAGTTAGGAAAAACAACAGCGAAGATCGCACTATCCATTTTCGCCGGCGGGATTTTGATATTTTCGCTGCATGTCTATAACAGTGTTGTATTAACGCCCAAGAGATTGCGAAGAAAGCTGGAGAAGCAAGGGATTCGAGGCCCTTCTCCTTCTCTTCTGCTCGGAAACGTCGCTGAAATCAAGAAGATTCAAGTCGAGGCCCGCTCAGAAGCTTCCACCCCAAACGACGACAACCCCATCGGCGTCGTTTCGATCGATCACCACTGGCCTTCCACTCTCCTCTCTCATCTCATCAGATGGAAACAGGAATACGGTACTTTCCGTCTCAATCTTTTCCGTGCTATGAATATTTTGTCTGCTCTGTTTCGTGTCTTTTTTATTTATTTGATAAATGAAGAAGTGAGATAACCGAATGAAGTTTGGTTATACAGTTCAGTGCTATTTGAGTTTAGACTACTTTCAAGGCGAGAAAAAAGTTGACTTTAATTCCGAATCCGAATAAGGATGTCTAAAATATGTTGAGTTCGTTTTCAAATTTGTTACACTTAAAAAGTTGATTTTTTTTGTTTGTGAATATTTGCAGGATCGAATTTCGTATACTCGATGGGAAGCCTACAATTCTTGTGCATTACAGATGTAGAGTTGGTGAAGGAAGTTAGTATTTTCACATCCTTGAGTTTGGGCAGACCTTCATATCTGTCAGAGGAACATGGACCCCTTTTTGGTCAAGGCATTATTTCATCGAGTGGTCCGATTTGGGCCCACCAGAAGAAGATCATCGCCCCTGAATTCTACCTCGACAAGGTCAAGGTAAAAATCTCTCATAAAGTCACTGCCTTTGCTTGGATTGTTACCGAAAAGCAACTCATTTTCCAACTTTCATAGGGCATGATCAACTTGATGGTGGAGTCCACAACTTCCGTGGTACGGTCGTGGGAGAGCAAAATCGAGAGCGGGGGAAGAGTTGCAGAGATCGAAGTGAGCGAGGAAATGAGAAGCTTGTCTGGGGATATAATCTCGAGAGCCTGTTTCGGAAGCAGCTACTCTCAAGGGGAACAGATATTCTTAAAGCTGAGAGCTCTTCAACGCCTGATGTCGAAGAGACCCATCGGGATTCCCGGCTCAGGGTACTCACTACTCTTACAACTACCATCTCTGAAATATACATTCCTTATTCAACTCTTTGACGATATGCTTTAGGTTCGTCCCTTCCAACACCAACATCGAGATACGGATACTGGAGAAGAAGATCAACGCGATGATCTTATCGGTGGTGAAGCAGCGCAGCAGCGAGGCTTCTGGAGAGAGAGACCTTCTTCAGATGATACTCGAGGGAGCGAAAGCGTGCGAAGGAGAGGGAAACACATCGTTGGGTCTGAATCGGGACAAGTTCATCGTCGATAATTGCAAGAGTATCTACTTCGCCGGCCACGAAACAACCGCCATTACCGCTTCTTGGGTGTTGATGTTCATGGCAGCGCATCCCCATTGGCAAGCTCGCGTTCAACAAGAAGTTCGTGGAATCTGCGGAGATGATGGTGTTGATGCTGATATGCTTCGGGGCATGAAACTAGTACGTGAAACTCTACTGATCACTTAAACATATTTCATACTGAAAATGATTAAAAGTAGGGTTTTTGTCGTTGATAGTCACCCAAAGTCAAGTGAATTGAGAAAGAGCTTATTTTTTGTTAATTTTGTGTAAATAGTTAGTCTTTAAATGTTTTACACGCACAAAAAGAATTTAATAT
Source organism: Urtica urens (assembly GCA_958296335.1). Taxonomy (NCBI): domain Eukaryota; kingdom Viridiplantae; phylum Streptophyta; class Magnoliopsida; order Rosales; family Urticaceae; genus Urtica; species Urtica urens. Next base: position 20,207,810 of record OY282523.1, on the reverse strand, counting down.
TCCAAAATTTCGAAAACAGATTAAAGTCAATATTTGCTGAACCGCTAAAAAAAATTTGAATTTTGAAAAATAAACTCCCAAATATATTTAATATGCATCGTGGAACAAAAGGGCAAACAAGTAACAATTTACGAATTTGATGGCATGTAATCAGTTTGTTTATTTACAAAAAATTAACGAAAAAGATTGGCTATTTCCCAATTTGTGATATTTTGGCGGCTTACTTGGTAAAATATTTTTGTTAGAAGTAATGGTTTATTTTTTCTCATTTTTGTTGTGTAGCTGACAATGGTGATTCAAGAGACATTACGGCTTTACCCGCCGGGAACGTTCTCGTCGAGGAAAGCGTTGGAAGACATTCAACTCAAAAGCATCGTGGTTCCGAAAGGAATGCACGTTCAAATCGCAATCCCGTTGTTGCACCGAGACACAGCAATGTGGGGTCTTGATGCTGACGAGTTCAAGCCAGAGAGGTTCGAGAATGGAATCATGGGAGCGTGCAAGCTTCCTCAGGCATACATTCCCTTTGGAGTCGGTCCGCGCATTTGCCTCGGCCAAAACTTTGCCATGACGGAGCTCAAAGTCGTTTTGTCGCTCCTTCTCTGCAAGTTTGCTTTCTCTCTCTCCCCCACTTACCGACACTCCGTGACATCGAGGCTCGTTATCGAGTCTGAGTTCGGAGTGAATCTCCTCGTGGAAAGGATATGATCACCATGACTTGTCTCTACCTTCCAAATATTTAAGGGATAAGCATGAATAGCTGTATCTATTTTTGGTATCAAGACAAATGGAAGGGTATTTTGAACGAGTAATAAAGAGAGACCGTTTTGCATTTCATTTTGTTCTTTCTACTATGCTATCATTATATAACAAGGTCATAATTGATACTACAACATGAGAACATAATATACACTCTTAATAAGATATGCCCCTGTAATTTTGTCAACAAAATTTCAGCGAAATAACCCTAGTTTACTAACTCATTTTGGATATGTATAACGTTTCGTAAAATTCGTGTAAATTGCTCTAATGCTTACGTGTCATGTCGATTTACGTTGTAAAACTCAATTTAGGCTGCAAAACACGTAAATTGACATGACACGTTAGTATTAGAGCTATTTACACAAATTTTATGAAACGTTAAAAATATCCAAAATTACAATACTATATACAATATCCCAATGATTTTGATAGTAATAAAAGTATACACCAAATGATTTGTTAGAAAATTATTTTTTAATTTTTGCGGCCAAAAGTTTCATATGCAGGGTCTAAAAAGTACGCATTTATTGTCCAAATAGTGGAGTGTTGTCAGTTTTAGAGCATCATATATTGATAACTTCATTCACGCTGCTGCGCACTGCAAAATCGCGTTGTGTGAAACTCTCGGATTTTGGAACCCATTAGTTATTTATTTATTTAATAATGGGAAAACGTCGTTGTAGTAGTAAACTATTATTTATTCTAAGTAGTTCATATTTTTTAGATTCTTAGGCTATCAATTATCAAGCTCGTTTTTCTTTATGTTTTATCAATAATTTTTATTACATTATGTCGTTTATTTAGTATCATCTAACAAAATAATAATAATGACAACTTCACCAAAGTTGTAGCTTTATTCTACGCATGATTAATGACATAATACATTTTTTAGCTAGAAAAATGCCCAATTACTTTTTTTCTTGGAAATATTTTGTATAATTAATGCACTTCATCCGGGGCCGGGTCGACGAAAACATCATTATCATCGTGATTCATGATATTATGAATTACTTTTTTTCTTGGAAATATTTTGTATAATTAATGCACTTCATCCGGGGTCGGGTCGACAAAAACATCGTAACCATCGTGATTCATGATATCATGAATGACATTGTATATTCCTCCAACATCTTAGCTCGTTTTTATCGCTATGTTTTTTCTTCAGTAATGATAGCATGTCGTTACTTGGCGTGATGAACCACTTAATGCAGAACTAAATAAATCATTTTGATAATAAAACGTACTCGAACTACTATGATATGTTATGTAATTGCACCATTGCAAACACGACAAGAACACTGACTTCGTGACCACTAATTAATTAAAGTGCCATGCAGATAAACTGTCATACTAATATTAAAGATTCATTCAGTTATTCTCACTAACTCAATCTCTACTTTTATTCTACATATTATCATCAATTAAATCTTCACTTGTATTCAACATATTGCTGAATATCGATATTTTGAATATTAAAAAGAAATTGTGAATACAAAAATTCATAAAATATATTTGAGAATGAGACCGAGATCAGACATTACGCCTGAAGTTAGATGTCATGAAGTTACGATGATTGAGAATAAGTGATATTTTAAAGGGTAATTTTAATATATCCATCTAAACTAAGATCAATTTAGATATACGCAACGTTTTGTAAATAAATCGTAAATAAAAAGAAAAATTTGTTTACAGACAAAAATGCTCAAAACTTATTGAAAATTAAGAAAAATATTCAGGGTAAGCTGGACCAAAAGTTAAAACAGATGTAAATAAATAACAGTGGTTATTTACAATTTATTTAAAAAACGTTTGTTATATCTAAATTGCCAATGTTCGAAGTGACTATAAAGCCAATTCTTTTTTTTAAACTACTTATTATAAACTTTCTAGTAGTTTGTTAGAATTTTGGTTTAAGTACAAACCAAAAATTTAAATATCATAAAATTAGCATAGCTATAACTACCTTATCGAACAGTCTAATCTTAAACTGATCCTCAGAGGCTCTCGCTTACAACAATATACGAATTCCAATTGACAAAGTTTAACAAGTTATCTTACAATTTATTACCGTTTCAATTTCATTTAGTTATCAAAATTGGCTATCTAAAAATCAATCGATTATATAATAGTTTATTAAACACATATTTAACTTAGTTTATTAGACCTAACATATTCAACTGGTTGCAAAGCGGCGCGCTGAGATTTGCTTAAAAAAAGAGTGAATCAAGAGCGGTGGTGATCTGACTTAGAGAAGAAGAAAACACAAATTATACGAGTATGATCTAGATGTCACTTTTAATTTTAAACTCAACCAAAATGACGTCATTTTTTAAGAAATAAAATTTTGGCGGAAATTTTTGACGTCATTTCATAAATATTTTAATTCATCAGATACCTTAAGTAAATTCGTTATTTGTCAACGAATCGCATTGTTAACGGTAAATTTATCAAAAATTGCTCTAAATAACCAAATGAAGCATTGATATTGTTGTTTGGCCATTTTTTATTTGTTTAGTAAATAGTCATTTATTGTGACGTAACTCTAGTAATTGGTGTTAGTGAGTTACATTTTTAGTTAATATATGCAAATTTATTTTGATTAATGGCTATTAACCAATTTTTTCCAAACGTTTGGCTATATAGCAATTAATATGTTTCAAAGTGCTATATTGCTACTTATTTCTTCATACAATTGATTTTTTTTTTTTTGAAATTCACATAGCCTCAACACACCCCACCGCCATCAGAAGAGGACTGTCAGTGGGGAGGAGGACCCGAAGCTGCATTAATTTGATCACGACCAATAAGCCGGATTAGATTTTCTCGCACAAAGGGCGAGAACTCCCTAAACGTACAGATACCTACATGATTAGGCCCCGCAGCCCAAATTGCTAAGGCATGAGCAACTTCATTGTTACCTCTAGGAGTCAACCTAAATTTACAGACCTCAAAATCTAATTTTTTTCTCCAGCACTCTCCCAAAACAAGCCCCCCATCTCCACTCAGGACAAACAACTGAAGATTCCAAAGCCTGCACTAAGCCCGAATTGTCCCCTTCAAACACCACCCTCCGATACCTGAAGAAAATACCCAGCCTCACCGCTGCTTCAAAACCTCTAAACTCCGCTTCTAACGCATTACTCGCGCGCCCTCCACTGCACCACATCCATAAAACCTGACCAAACCAATTCCTGGCCACCACACCAATCGAGGCACCCCCCCCTCCGAGAAGGAGGTGTCGCAATTAATCTTGATCACCTCTGCCTCTGGCGCCCTCCAGACTCCTTCAAACTCTCGCACTATTTGTTCCTGCATTTGCGCTGCCGGGATAACACTTGCCCTAATCTCGCTATCCTTCAATAAAACATCAGACCGAAGAAGGGCAAAGTGATATTTAGCACCTCTGAAAATCACTGCATTTCGGAAAGCCCAGATGGACTCCACGATCGCAATAGCTTTCATGATGAATTCATCTCAGTCGCTGACCTCAACAGCCTCTTCATTACACTCCAGCAAGGCGCTAAGAGCATCTAACCCTGATCTCCACTGCCGTGTCTCCCATCTCTTCCCAAACCCCTCCACCAGCCACAACTGCTTCGCAACTTCACAAGTGAAGAACAAATGAATCACCGATTCAACACCATTGCAGCAGATAGGACATCTCACATCACTTTTCGGAAAGGCCACCGCCAGGCGAGCCACCGTCGGAAAGCTCTAATAACCAAGTCTCCATAAGTTAAGTTTGTATCTAATATTGAATTTAAAATCCCAGACTTTCTTCCACACAAAATCCATAGGAACCAATTATCTTTAAATAGCAGCGCATCTTCACCATCGCAAATGAGAACAAAAGAGTTATCCTTTACAAACTCTCTCTGATTCCATATATCTCTCCAGCCTCCAGACGCATTTGTCGCCAAATTATAGTGCAAAAAGTTTTCACGACGACAATATTTATCCTTCAAAATCCGCACCCACATCTAGTCTTTTCTCATGACCATAAACCATGCCAGTTTAGACAAGAATGTCATGTTAAACTCCGCCATCCTTCTGAACCCCAATCCCCCTTCGATCTTAGGACGACACAGCTTATCCCAGGACGTTAATGACATGAATCTCTTCCCTGACACCTGCCATTTTCACCAAAATTTCTGCATGACATGATCTATCTCCAACCAGAAGGACTTGGGCAAACTATACATGGCCATCGTGTACGACGGAATACTCTGAACCACGGCCTTGACTAGGATTGTTCTTCCTGCACGCGAAACAGACTTAGCCATCCAACCTTCCAACTTATTGTATACCTTTTGCTTCAAGCTCGCAAAATCCTTTGATCTGTTATTCCCCAGGAACAAAGGATTTCCAAAGTAGTTAATATTCTGGTTGCAAACTTCCATTCCCAGCCTACCCTTCAATCTGTTCTTTAGCCCCCTTTCACAATTCTTTGAAAAAAAAGACACCAGATTTATTCTTATTTAAGCGCTGCCCCGACCATCCTTCATGGGTCTCCACGCATTTCATCACTCCTCTCAAATCCGCCTCAGACGCCTTACAAAACAACACCGTATCATCTGCGAACATCAAGTGAGAAATCGTCGCCCCGCCTCTACCGATTTGTATCCTTTTGAACCTCCCGAGCCATTCCTCTCTGGTCAACAATCTGTTAAAAACTTCGGACGCAAAGATATTCAAATAAGACGACAGTGGGTCCCCCTGCCTGAGCCCCCGCGATATCTTGAACGCCTTCAGCGGATTACCATTCAACATAATTGCACCAGTAGCGCTCGAGATAAATGCTATAATGAGTTTTCTAACATGATCCGAACCCCGAAACACTTCAATACTTCCATAATAAACCCCTATTTCAGCCTATCATAGGCTTTACACATATCAATCTTCACTCCCATTAACCCAGCCCTGCCTGCTTTCATGTCATCGTAGCTAACACTTCCCTTACCAAAATTGTATTCTCGGCGATCCATCTACCTGGGACAAACGTAGACTGAGTCGGAGATATGATTCTATCTAGATGCTTCCTAAACATTGCTGTAATGATCTTAGTAATCACTTTAAAGGAGAAGTTACATAGGCTAAACGGCCAAAATTTCTCAAAACAATCAGCGCCACTCGTTTTCGGGATCAAAACTATATGAGGAAAACTTAAGTCTTTAGGCAGCTCCCCCGATTCAAAAACTTTTTGAACAAAGGAAATTAGGTCCCACCCCACAATATCCCAGTATTTCAGATAGAAAACTCCTTGAAACTCGTCCGTCCCGGGCGCCTTAAGAGGGTTCATATCCCACACCACATGTTTGACTTCATCTAACGAGTGAATACTACCTAGCGCTAAATTAGCCTCATCCGAGAATTCTTCAGAAATCAGGCCCTCCTGACCTTCAGGAAAATTTGTCCCCTCCGACCGATATAAATCCTCAAATCTCGCGCAGTAGGTAGTTAATTATGCGCGCCCGACAATCCAACCAAACCCCTCCATCATCTCTAATCCCTCCGATGTAGTTGCGCCTTCTTCTTATAATAGCCGACGTATGGAATAACTTAGTATTTGCATCACCATGTCTCAGCCACAACTCTCTCGATTTCTACTTCCAAATCCTCTCTTGGATCCCGTTCAAGACTATGAGCTCCTCCCTCAGCTTCTTTTCATCGACATCCCCATACTTACCTTTATTTTGCATGCCTGTCAATTGTTGTTTGCATTCAAACTTTATGGTGTTACTCTCCCTCCACTTTGTACTTTGCCATCTTCTCACTACCCTACCAGTCCTATTTATTTTCGAGAGAAATCCACTGCTGCCTCTGGTACTCCCATTGTTCCAAGCCCGTTGAATAATCTGTCTACACTCTTCATTTTCAGTCCAGGCCTCATAGAATCTAAATGGTCTCCATCCTTTCTCATCCAGAAAGTAGCAATCCAGCACTATGGGGCCATGATGCGAATAGTTTATAGGCAAGTTCTTCACTCCTGCTTTTGAGTACTTCCTAATCCATTCACTGCTGACTATAACTCTATCCAGCCGCTCCATCACCCTGTTCCGGCCAGTCTGGCCATTGGACCAAGTAAAACTTCAATCTCTTGCCCCCAAATATATCCCATCAGTATGTCTCATAAATTCTCTCAAGATACTACCCCACTGCCACGTAACTCTTTGGCGGCCCAGTTTTTCTTCTTGATTAAGTATCAAATTCAGATCCCCCAAAAGCACCCATGGCCTTTTCTGGGACATGACTTGATCCTGCAACCTCTCCCAAAAACCCATTCTTGCACTGATTTGAGCCGGACCATGAACCGCGAAGAGATCCCAATCTTCAGCCATGGAGTCTCCCCCAATCACTGCCCACACCATATTAGTAGTCGTCTTCCAAATACCTATCATCAACCCCTTCCTCTACCAAAGACACATTCCTCCCGCTAAGCCATTGGCTGTCACCGAAATACTACCCGAGGATCCGAGCTTCTCTCTAAGCATATTCATTCTCCAACACTCCACCTTGGTTTCCAAAAGCACAATCAAATCCGGTTTTTCAGTCTTTATGAGGCTCCGGATATAGCCTTCTCCGCCGCGCCTCTTGCAAGACCGCGACAGTCCCATGATAACACTAACATGATCCCGGTAAGGGGTTGTTATGGCCCGCCTCCTCAGCCTTTTCACATTCCCATGTTGTCGCCACCTTTGGGTCAGACTCTTCCATTATAGTACTGTCCGATTGAATATTTCCTTCATCCACTGCTTTCATCTTTAATCCATTACTACTCCTTCTTCCAAAAACGTGACCACTATGTTTACCCTCCGCAAAAGCACGCTCCAGGTTTCTTGACAGAGATACCACTTCTTATTTCGCCTGAGTCTTATATAGCGACTTAACCTCCTCTTTTTTGCTTTCTTATTCGTTAAGCCATAGCCCTTTACCAACTTCCTTTTACCTTTCGAATTATCCGGACTTTTGCCAACTTGGTCCATTATTTGAGGTATCATAGGCCCAGACATAATATCATTTCTGGCCCACTTCACCCCAACCCCAGGCCCATCATGTTTATACACCGCCTTACCCTTAAACGTCTAGTTCAACAGTTAAACTTATTTTGACTTAACTTCTACTTTAACAATCCTACTCTAATGACTTGTAGTAGTGACCTTATGGATCCAAATGAACAAAGTTTGAGCTACTATACTGGATCTCAAAATTTCACAAACCTTTTCTTAGTATTAGCTTAATGTCAACTGACTCCACTAAAAAGTTGACATTGAGAATCTCTTGGTTCAAATGAATTTATTTTCTACTAAAATTCAACTTAATTATGTTCTGATCCATTGAATGTTATCTATGATTACCCTTCATGAATATCATTAAATAGATGAAATTTATAAAATTACCATTTTACCCTTCTAGTTGTTATTTCCTCTACCGTTTTGTTACTTGTGGGTAAGTTAGAAACAATGTATTGACGAGGAGCTAACAAGTCACATTTTTTCATCCAAATAAAGTCGTAACTTAATTTTGGATACCGCGTAGTTCATCTATTCACAATCCAAGTAATAAAGCATGAGGTGATATACATTGCATTTCAGCAATCTTGTACATGTACTCCATATGTATGAGAACTTCACAAAGCTAGTTCATGACATCTTCATAACTCAATATATCACCAATTAATCTAGTCTAGATCACATAGAGGACCTAGAATTTGACTTTCTCAAATGAAAGTATGTAAGCTATGAAAGGACATGTGTCATTTCAAGATTTAGGTAAACACGATGTAATTCATACATAGTGGCCTTGAGACAGAAGAGTTTAAATGGTTTGTTCTTACATTGTCTCTAAAGGTGTACTGGTCAATTCAGTATCTTCGGAACATACACTAGAAGAACTATAGAGTTCCTAACTATTTATACTTCGTAACCAGACATCATAGATTCTTTCAACAATCATACTACCATCAATAGTCCGTTGATCTTTAGATTGTGAATATTTTGTTTTACGCAAACCACAAAGAGTTTGTTCACAGAAATCTACATTTGTCTCTTCATACATTGTTATGTTTGATTAAAGACTATAAAACTATTGAATATCATAAATCTTCAAACAAACGAATATGAATTAATGAATGTTTCAACTTTTATTAATTTAATCAGAAAAATACAATAAGGACTTATGAGAGATATATTTTACATCGATATGTAAATAAAAAATCTTCTTGTGGGCATCTCTGCCAACAAACTCCCACTTGACTCAAAGAAGATGAGTATATCCCGTCATGCCTAATATGTCTCGATGTTGGCCGAATACCTTATTGGATAGGGCCTTGGTAAATGTATCTGCCAGGTTATCAACTGTTGATATGTTCTTCACCTCCACGTCTCCGGGCTGCACGATCTCTCTAATCAAATGGTATTTCCTCTCAATATGATTAGAGCAGTTATGGCTTTGAGGTTCCTTTGAGTTAACAACAACCTCACTATTATCATATTAAAGTATCATGGGGTCGTTGTTATTTGGAACGGCTTCTAAATACTTAAGGAATGTTCTAAGCCATACAACCTCTTTGGATGCTTCACAAGAAACTACATATTCTGCTTCCATGGTGGAGTCAGCAATGCAAGATTGCTTGATACTCCTCCAAACAACAGATCCACCATTCAGGATGAATACATATCTTGAAGTGGATTTCCTGAAATCCCTATACGCCTGAAATTCAAAATGGGTATACCCTGTCATAGCCTGTACCTGAATATGTAAGCATCAAGTTCCTAGTTCTACGAAGATACTTAAGAACATGCTTAACATAAACCCAATGCTCGGGTCCAGGATTTGATTGGAAATGACTAACTACACAAAGTGCACAACATATCATACATGAGACTTCCTACGGCCAAATCATAAGGAATCTTTCTCATGTCCTCAATCTCTTGTGCAGTCTTGGGAGACTGGTCCTTGGAGAATGAGACTCTATGTCTAAAGGGGTTTGGTTCTTCTTAGAGTCTTGCATAGGGAAGCGATCCATAACCTTATATATATAATATACCTGGGAGAGCGACATGGTCTGTTTTTCGATCTCGAAAGATCTGAATCTCCAGAATGTGTGTAGCTTCCCTGAGATCCTTCATATCAAATTTTAACCTCGGATAATTTACCCACTTCATTAAATATGAGTAATATATCATCGACATATAATACCAGAAACTCAACCTTGCTCTCGTGTATTAACTTATAAACACAAGGTTCATCTATTGACTGTTCAAAACCGAAACTTTTTACAGTTTGATCGAATCTAATATTCCATGACCTAGATCCTTACTTTATTCCATAAATGGATTTTAGCAACTCACAAACCTTGGTCTCTTGACCACCTTCCACGAAACCGTCTAGTTGAGCCATGAAAATGCGCCCGACCAGATTTCCATTTAGAAAGGCAGTCTTGACATCCATTTTCCATATCTCATAATCGAGAGCGGCAACTATGGATAGAATTATGAGGATGGATTTAAGCATTGCGACAGGAAAGAATGTTTCTTCATAATCGATTACTTCATTTTGGGTGTAACCCTTAGCCACTAGTCGCACTTTGAAAGTCTTAATGTTTCTATCCGAACTCTTATTCTTCTTATAGATCCACTTACACCCTACAAGTTTTACGCCTTCAGGTAGGTCTACAAGTTTCCAAACTTTTTTGGCATACATTGTATGCATCTCATCTTTCAGGGCGTCAAGTCAAAGGTTTGATTCAGAACCAGTAATTGCTTGGCTGTAGGAAACAAGGTCATCCATGTCAGAGATAGGTACGAGAGTATCGCTATAAGACATGTACCTGTCGGGCTTTTCAGAAGCCCTCCCACTACGTCGAAGTACTACTTGACGAGGTTCTAAATTGTTATGTTTCGTTTCAGTTGGGGTAAGGACGTTATTACGGATGAGGTAGAAGAATCCTCACCCAAATTTTCTTCAAGCACAATTTTGCTTTTAGCTTTCGTATTTTTCATAAATTCCTCCTCCAGGAAACGAGCATTAGTGCCGACAAACATTTTATCGTCCTCAGGACTCAAGAATGTGAAACCTTTGGTTTCCTTCTCACATAATTCTGACCTACTAGCCAACGTTCTAGTTTTTTTCCTTAGCACATGTGGAAGGCAACCCAAAATTTTGATGTCGCTTAAACTAACTTTACGTCTAGTCCATCGTTCATAAGGAGTACCAAGGACCGTTTTAGACAGAACTTGGTTCAGAATGTATGCGGAAGTTTCGAGGGCATACCCCAAAAGGAATTAGGGAGTGATGAATAACTCATCATTGATCTGACCATCTCTATCATAGTTTGTTTCCTTATTTTTGACACACCGTTATATTGAGGTGTGCCAGGTGCTGTAAGCTGAGAAGCGATACCTTCTTCTTTAGAAAGTCATCGAACTCTTCAGACAAGTACTCACCACCTCGATCGGAATGACGGGTTTCAATCTATTTGTCAGTTTGCTTTTCTACTAAAGCCCTAAAAACCTTAAATATGTTAAAGGTATTGGATTTGTATTTGAGAAAATAGACAAATTCATATCTTGAGTAATCATCAGTAAAGGTAACCAAGTATTCGTATCCTTCCGTGCTTGAATTCTGAGCGGACCACATACATCAGAATGTATTAGTTTCAGCAACTCAGTGGCTCTTCGACCTTTATCAGAGAAAGGTCGCTTAGTCATTTTTCCTTCTGTACACGATTCACAAGTTGGCAGTGAGCCTATTGCAGAGACTTTGAGTGGAACATCCCTCGCAAGTCTCTTAATCCTATCTAGACTAATAGGCCAAGTTTTAAGTGCCAAAGATGTGTTAATTTTGTTAGATCAGTGGAGTGATTAGGTTTGATCCTCTTTGATTCCCTAACTAGATCATTATCTATTTCAGTGGCTAACAGCAAAAGTTGTGTAGGATAAAGATAATATAAACCATTCTTCATACAAGCATCAGTGACAAATGAATTGGAAAAAGAAATACGAATTCCATTATCAATAAACTTTAAATAATAATTCTACTCAACAATTTGAGCTACAGATGTTAAGTTTTTCCCAAAGGAAGGAACATATCACACATTATTCAAATTTAAAATTTTGTCTTCAAAAGACAATGTCATGGATCCCACAACCTTATCAGACACCAAGCTCCCATCACCCCACTTGAAGCAGAACTTGCCATCCTCTAAAATTTTGCTTTCCCTGAACCCATTCAATGAACAACAAGTATGGTTAGTAGCAGCAGAGTCAAGAATCCACAATGATGCATTATCAGCTACTAAAAAAGCTTCGATAATAAGTACAATACATTTCCCTTTAACCTTGAGGTAGGTAGGTCAGTTCCTACGTCAGTGGGGCTCATTACAATGGTGACAATTGTCATTCGACTTGTCCACCTTGACAGCCCGGAGCACCTTCTTCTTCTGAATCTTGTTAAGGTTCTTCTTCTTGGCTCTATGAGATCTATTCTTAGATTCAGAGGTGGAGGCTCTGTGCTCAGTAACATGAGCCACTCTATTAGCGCTCTTTTTCTTCGAGAGTCCCTCAGTGGTGTGAACCTCTTTCATTAGCTCGGTAACAGTGTACCTTAAACTTATTCATAGAGTAGTTCAGCTTGAAAGTATCAAAATATTGAGGGATTTTTCAAGATCATATCTATTTTGGCATCTCCATCAATCTCAGATTCAGGGATTTCCATTTCATTGAGAAAACTTATGATCAGCATCATATGTTCTCTAACGGGATTCCCTGCTTTCATATGACAGTTAACAAACTTTCGAACTGCTTGTTGTCTAGCCTGACGTCCTTGCCCTCCAAACATATCTTGGAGATTACAGAGCATTTCATAGGCTGATCCAATATAAAGATGTTGTTGTTGCAACACATTGTTCATCGGTGCTAAAATATAGCATCTCGCAATCTCATCGGATCTGAACCAGGCCGCAAGGGTGTCCTTGTCCTTTTGAGTCGAATCATCATTCGTTTTAGGAGGACATGGGGTGGTGAATACTCATTTATGCTTGTCCACAGTAAGGATGATTAGTCTTTTGTTTAGGATTTTAAGTTTAATATTGAACATGAAAAATCCAAAGGTGTTATGAACAAAAAGACATTTTACTTCTTTGAGGGAAGGCCGCAAAGAGTCGCCTTTCATAAGTAAATGACACATTATTAATGCATAGTCATGATGTCAATACATTAACGTTTAACTAGGCACCTTATAAAAAGTTTGATCACTCAAATATTTTTGCAGGGCCTCGAGAAATCAGTACTAGAGATTGAGTCTAAGTGTGTAATCAACGACTTAGATCAAAAGATCTACTTTGAAAACAATCCACCGAGAGGAGGCCTTGTCTCATTGTTTCACTTTTGAACTAGCTCTACAAGTAATGTTAAATGCAAAGCGCCGTTGAGTACTCTCATTAAAGAGAAGATCCCGAGGGTGACTCTTAATCTGGCGACAATCGCACTTAGCATTAGTGTTGGGGATCGTGGGTTGCAAACAACAAGTACAACCCTCCCACTTAGTTTTTGGAATTTGCACATCTTTTCTAATACGTTTAGAAACATGTTTCCTTGAGTAAAGAGAGATAGACTTGAACAATAGAAAAAGAGCCCTAAAATCGATATTTGTGAGGGGAGAACAGTGTTAATGTACTAAGGCACAAGGAACGTACTCGGATCTTTTTTCTATTTATTTTATTTTTCCTAAGGAAAGCGTGTCAGATACTAAGTCTCATTTTTGCACTTGAAAGTTTATTAGATTCAAAATCTCCTAAAACTAATTTCTTGGTCTTCTCGCCATCTTCCTTCAAGGCAACTTCATGGTCGTTGAATGCGTGAATATCGATAAGCAACGATTGCATCAAGAAGAGGGGAAGAAGCTAGGAGTTGCAAATCCGGATTTAAAAATCCTGGACTCGCGGACTACCGTACACCTCGGAGTTAAAAGGTCATAAATGAGATATTCGGTATCCGATTGAGTTGAAACCAATTTCATTGGATAGCTAACTTCCGTATCTTTAATTTGGATTAAGAACCATTAATTTTCAAGTTCCGAGCATAATGTCATGCCTATTTTACTGAGCCATAACAAGTTGTCCAAAAATTGAAAAATAATTAAAAGGTACGTTGGATCAAGGTGTTTGAGAAAAGAAGTTTTTTGAAGTGTTTTATTTATTTCTTTTAATTTCAATTGTGTGTTATATTAACATAATAATTATTTACACAAATATAAACTAGAAGTGCAATAAACTAGCTTAACAATGTATACACAAATTTTAAAACTTGTCAAAAAATTGATTTCAAACATGCTAAACATAAAATATTTAATTTTTTTTTTTAATGTGTTTATATAGCATCTTTAACAAGTGGAGAATCAACATCAATTTAATTTTAGAGGTCGCGCAAAAAATTGAAATTGTCTAAGCTCTAGTATTAGCAAAACCATTATTCAATTTTGAAAACTGTTTTTGTATAATGATTTTAAATAACATGTACACTTATACTTTGACCTATGCTTTGGTACCAGTTGTTGGAATAGGTTAAGGGCTAAGAAAAAATTATCATTAACAAGTTAATGACGGAATATAAAAAATTCTTTACAAGTAAAATAATTTTACTAACCTAGGCAAAGTGCATGAACATCTTATTATTTAAGAACATTATTTAATTAATTGTTTATTTGGGACTAACCTTTCTTGTTCCTTGATCTTTGGGAACCTTTGGGAAAGGTTGATCGTCTTGTCTTGCTCGATTCCTTCACACCTAATCGCGAAGTCGAGAAATTTAAGATTTCTATTACAAGAGTCTATAGAGGGTTTGAATGATTTGTGTGTGGGCACAATTAAACACAATAACTCAAGAACAATTTTATGAGCTAAAGAGCTAATTGAAGTCTAAATCTAATAAGGACTTAGGTGCAAAAGAAAGAGATATTTGTGAGAGAGAGAGATTGAGAGAGAGAGAGAGAGAGAGAGAGAGAGAGAGAGAGAGAGAGAGAGAGAGGAGAGGTTCAGCCATTATAGAGAGAACAAGAGGAAAGACTTATTTTTCACATCTCAATAGGAGAAGAAAATACAAAAAAACAGTAATTACCTTTTCCTATTGTGTATTCATGACACAATATTAGATTTCCTCTCCACTTTCTCTAGTATATGACCGGACACTCTTGTGTATTAGTGAGAAAAATTTGTTTCCTCACTTAGCACATTTGTTTCCTTCTCAAAGAAATTCATTTCTTCTTTTCTTTTGGGCAATTACCAATATACAATAATGCACAAAATAATAAGATATTTCTTTCTCTCCTCTATGATGCTTGGCCGAATTCTATGTGTTGGAGGGAGCTTCTAAATACTTCCTTATTTATTTTAAGACAATTCTTAAAATACACATAGTAGAATTAATATTACACAAATAATAAAATTAATTTCATAAAGCCTCAAATGACTTTTCGACTTTAGAAAATAATTTATATTTCCATCATATGAAAAATATTCAAGATCTTCTTTTCACATTCACATCATTTTATTTCCATGTGGACAAAAATACCCTTTAGACATTTTCCGAGAAAACTTCTAGTTGAACACTTGAAATTATTTTGACTTATTTTCTAGTTTAACAATCCTACTATAATGACCTGTAATAGTGACCTTATGAATTCAAATGAACAAATCTTGAGCTACTATACTGGGACTCAAAAGTTCACGAACCTTTTCCGAGTATTAGCTTAATGTTAACTAACTCCACTAAAGAGTTGACACTGAGAATCTCTCGGTTTAAATGAATTTATTTTCTACTCAAAATCAACTAATTATGTTGAGTGGATCCATTGAATGTTATCGATGATTACCTTTCATGAATATCATCAACTAGATGGAATTTATAAAATTACCATTTTACCCTACTACTGTAATTTCCTCAACTCCTTTGTTACTTTTGAATAAGTTAGAAACAATGTATTTATGAGGAGCTAACAAGTAACATTGTTTCATCCAAATAAAGTCGTTACTTAATTTTGGATACCGCGCGGTTCATTTATTCACAATCCAAGTAATAAAGCATGAGGTGATATACATTGCATTTCAGCAATCTTGTACATGAATTTCATATCTATGAGAGCTTCCCAAGGATAGTTCATGACATATTCCTAACTTAATATCTCACCTATTAGTCTAGTCTAGATCACATAGTGGACCTAGAATTTGACTTTCTCAAATGATAATATGTAACCTATGAAATGACATGTCTCATTTCAGGATTTAGGTAAGCACGATATAATTTATACATAGTGACCTTGAGATAGAAGAGGTTAAATGGTTTGTTCTTCCATTGTCTCTAAAGGTGCACTGGTCATTCAGTATCTTCGAAAGATACACTAGAAGAACTTTAGAGTTCCTAACTCTCTATGCCTCGTAACCAAACATCATAGTTTCTTTCAACAATCATACTAGGATCAATAGTCCATTGATCTTTAGATTGTAGATATTTTGTTTTAAGCAAACCATGAAGAGTTTGTTCACGCAAATTTACATATGTCTCTTCATACGTTGTTACGTTTGATTAAGGACTATAAGACTATTAAATATCATAAATCTTATAAAAAAACGAAAAAAGAATTAATGAATGTATCAACTTTTATTAATTTAATCCGCAAATAACAATAAGGACTCATGATAGATTTATATTTCATCGATATGTAAATAAAAAAATTTCTTGTGGTCATCTCTGCCTCCAATATAGACTTCTTCAGTTAATTCGGTGTTCAAAAATGCATTATTGACATCAATTTGACGCACTGTCCATCCACGAGTCAACGCCACATAGAGAATATCTCGAATAATCGTTGTCTTTGCCACAAGACTGAATGTCTCATTGTAGTCGAAACCCGAAACATGTGTATACCATTTCGTAACGAAACAAGCCTTATACTTATTTAGGGAACCATCAAGATGCTTTTTTATAGTAAAAACCCACTTACTACCAATAGCTTTTCTCTCCGCAAGCAAGTTTCATTGCGCATTAGTACCAAGTATTCCAAGTTCATACCCAAAACCCAGTTACGATCATTGATTGCATTACCAAAAATGCTTGGAACAGTAGAGACAATGTACACCTTCAGCTTAACGATGCCACAGTTAGCTCGACTCAACATGGGATGAACATTACCAAGAACGGGCACAGATGGCAGTGACTCAGGTAACACTGGTTGCACATCATCAGACCAAGACACATCCAAGGCATATGTAGAAGAGGACACATCATTGGAGTCAGAGAGACAAGTCTGAGAGTCCGATAACAAGCCTACATGGTAATGAATCACAATAGGAGAAGGAAGGAGAGATAAGTCAACAAGTTAACTAGCAGACTTTGACGATTAGGGAACACACAAAGGAATAGACAGACACAAATTTAAGGATCAATACTCAGGGACAGGGCATGAAGACTCATGAATAGGAGATTGAAATAGTCGAGAATAGGGAAAGACCTTCTCATCAAAAATGACATCTCGAGACACATAAATTTTGCCATTCCCATCAAGAGATTTATATCCCTTATGGTTAATACTAAAACCAAGAAAGACACACTTTGTGGACCGAAATGAGAGTTTATGTTTGTTGAAAGGCCTGGTATTGGGGAAACACGCACAACCGAAGACATGAAGAAGAGCATAATTTGATTTTTGGTGAAATAAAGTTTCTAGGGGTGTGTTGTTTGATAAAATGGTTGTGGGCAATCAATTGTGAAGATAAATAGAGGTTCTAAAAGTCTCATCCCAATACTTAAATGGCAAACCTGAATGAGCTAACAAAGTAAGACTATTTTCCACAATATGACGTTGTTTACGCTCAACGAGACCATTTTATTCATGAGTGTGAGTACACATATTGCTATGCATAATCCCAAACGATTCAAGATATTTTGTAAATGTTCTACACTCCCCACCTCAATCAGATTGAACATATTTGATAGTGAAAGAGGTCTGCAGCTCAACTTGAGATTTGAATATTTTGAAAGTCTCAAGGGCATCCGATTTGGTTTTAGAAGATAAATCTAAGCAAAGCAAGAGTAAGCATCAACAAAAGAAATGTAGTATCGATAACCATTTCAAGATAAGAGTCGAGAAGGTCCCCAGAGGTCTGTGTGAACTAACTTCAAAGGCTCAATGTATTTGGTTTCAGAAGGTAGGAATGGATATTATTGAATTTAACCAAAACAGCGAGCACGACATATTTCAACATCATCTTTATTTAATGACCATGGAACATTACAAGAACTCATGACTCTTTGAACGACTTTACATGAGGGATGTCCCAAACAAAAATGCCACAGTTTATAGGACGGGGACTTTGGAAATTTAGTACTAACGGAAACACTACAAGAATTAGGAGACACAACAGTGAATGACTGAGATTGTGACACGACTGTAGACGAATTTGAAGGCTCTTCTAGTTTAATTTGTTCATTATGAAACACATAAAGTCCATCTTTTAGTCGGCCTTCCAAAAGGACCTTCTTGGAAATCTGATGTTTAACAAAGAAAACGAAGGAGTGAAACTCAAAGAAAACACCATTGTCAACACATAACTTAGACACACTAAGAAGGTTTTTGTAATTTCACGAACATGAAGGAGAGATTTTAGACAGGTTTTCAGATGTATAAGGAGATTGAAACAAGCTATGTCCAACATGTTTAATTTCAAACCTTTACCATCACCAATGTGAACCTGTTCCGGTCCAAAGTACTCCATCTTCACGTCGAGGTTGTGCTCATCTGCAGTCACATGGTTCATGGCACCTGAGTCAGGGTACCATGCACCATGTGGACTGTACCATTGGTCTCCGAAATGACCAGAGTTGTGTCAACTCGAGTCCTGAGAATCTGCAGCTTGGATAGACATAACAACAATATGGACTTGAACATCACCACTCAAACTATTTGAGCTAGACGACGCAATTTGAAGCTCAACAGGTCCTTCGAAGCTTTCATCAAATCGATAGAAGCACTAGAGAGCTAGATTACCTAGCTTTCCGCACACCTAACACTAAGGCCTCGACTGATTTGAGAAACCACGACCAGATTTTCCACGACCTTGAAAACCTCCGCCTCTCGGAACAAAACCTCGATTATGAAATCCTCCTCGAAATTGAGCAGGAGATTGAGTGTATCCACCACGAGAGAAAGGAGTAGAAGATTAATAGATTCCAGATCCTCAAAATTGACTTCCACCGCCACAACGATAGTCCAAGAAATAAGGAACATCAGTGTAGTTGACGCTCAATCCAGTACATCTAGATTGGTGAGCATCTAGGTCATCATTTTTGCATTAGAGACGCGCTTCCTGAGACAAAAGCAGTGCTTCAATCTCGTCAACAGAATGCACATCATTTCAACCAATTATGGTCAGAACAAATGTTTTGTACTCGCTCGATAAGCCTTCACAGATAGCATCAACGTGTTCTTGTCCAGAGAACGACTGACCAACGAGTATTAGCAGATCTACAAGTTTTCAAACTTTGAGCAAATATTCATTCATGGTAGAGTCCTTCTTCTTTGTTCTTTGAAGCTAAAGTTTGAATTGTGTAACCTTGGCCTTGATATGAGCAGAGAAGTAAGTGTCAAGAGTCTTCCAGACCTGAGTCGCCGATTCACAACTCACAATCATTGAAGCAATAAGCCACGAAACAAGAAGTTGATCTTGTCTATTCAACATCTTGTACGTCTTATTCACACGATTGGCAGCTTCATCACCATGCTGCAGGAACTTCACTAGAGGTATTGCATTCCCAAGAATAAAATATTCTAGATCATGATCACGAACAGTAGAGAAAATCTATCTCCTCTATACAAGAAAATTATTCAGATCTAATTTTATAGAAATGTTGTTGTTGAACCAAACATAGTTTTTGAAGCTGAATCCATGAAAGGATGAAAGGAAAGATTGATCGGAAAAAATTGATCAGAATTTTATGTGATATTTCAGATTTGATACCATGTTAGAGTTTTAGAATTGAGAGAGAAAGAAAGAGCAGTGACTGATTAAAGATTCTCATTCATTCTTCAACGTTTTTACAACTGAGGCTATATATACTGGTTTACAAGTAACGAAATAAACGAACAAACGTAATGAAAAATGAATAACTGCGTCACACAGTGGCTCCTATAGCTTCGATTTGATTATGTTTATAAATGAGGTTCAAAGCCCAACGAAAACAACCAATAAGCAAAGGATTCAAGGCCCTTCTCCTTCTCTTTTGCTCGAAAATTTTGCTGAAATCAAGAACATTTAAGTTGAAGCCCGCTCAGAAGGTTCCACCCCAAACGACAACCCCATCAGCGTCATTTCGATCGCTCATCACTAGACTTCCACTTTGTTGGAAGGTAGATTACGACATCCTTCATCAAAAGTACTGAAACGCAATAACAATGTCGTTTTCTACCTAGACTTCAATTCCAGCTCTCCTGCGTAGCAACAAACATACATGTGTCACCTTTCCAAAGTAATAGTACATTCTCATTAGTTGTAATATCGTTGTAAAATGAAAATATCAAATTGGTTGCTTCATTTTCACTTTGCCTTTAATTTCCGATTGCCACCTTTCTTTTAATGGTATCAGAGCACATGCTCTTTCTGAAATGTCGGAAAGTCCGTTGAAACAACATCACAATCGGAAACACCAATTAATACAACATTACCTGCACAGTCTGTGACACAATCAAGCTTACCTATGCATATGTCTAATACTCATTTTATCAATCCCTCAAATCACTCTCTTGCCATTAAATTGACAGGTACTGTCAAATGTGAAGGGAAATGGGCTCGACTGTTTTTTGTTTGTCTTAACAACACAAGCATCCGATTTCTGAGAATCTCGGGATCCAAAGGTCAAATAACTCAAGAACCTGAAAATCCAGAACGTGTTCTTAGGATTAGACAAGACCAGTTACTTGCCTCTTGGCCCTCTTGGCTATTAGCCTCGATGACTGAATATATCCTTGTAAACATGGTAGGATGTGAATCGTGAAATGAAATCTGGGAATCTTTAGAATTTTTTTTACATCTAAGTATCGAGCAAGAATAATTCAGTATGAACTTCAAATCCAAACACAAAAAAACAAACCATACCCTTGAAACTATCATCAATGAAAGGGGTGCTAAGTTCAGACTTGACAAGGTACCCTCTTGTGCCTAGTTTAAATAATAGTTCGCAATCTAAAGATCGATAGGGCAATCGATTCTGAGTATTGATTGGTTGAATGAATCATGATATCTTATCTTATGATTTAGAGAGTTGGGACTTTGTGATTCATTCTTGATGTCTTAAATAAGACATTTAACAAGACCTGTGATTCTCTGCAGCTCGAGATAAAACCATTTAATCACTCGAAACTTCAAAATCACATACGAGGGGTATTTTGGTACTTACCTAAATCCTGAAGTGAATGGAAAATCGATATGACACCTAATGACATTTGATTTGTGAATGGGCAATGGCTAAATTGATATTGCATCTGATTTGACGGTTAATGTCATGACGTTGTTATATTGGGTTATGTGATTCACAGATACGGAATTTGTGTTGAAACAATACTTAGACATTAGTATCACACTATGCTTTGGTGTGAGAGTGTGAATAAATAAACTGGGCTTGGTATTCATCGAATATAACATTCTTTGATTAAAAAATTTGACATGTAGAGACATCTCACTCTATTTTTTCTCAATCACAAATAATAAAGGAGTTGGTGAAATAATAACTAAGGGGTAAAACGGTAATTTTAAATTCCTCAGAGTTATTGATACACATGAAGGGTAATATAGTAAAATACTCTGTGGATCGTGTGAAGAATTGTTTTGTCACATCAAACGGAAAACAAACGCATATGAACTTAGAGAGTTTCAATATTAGTCGTTTAGTGGAATCCGCTAATATTAAGAATTAAAAGACGAAAAAGGTTTGTGAACTTTTGAGTCCGATTTTTATTCTAAAGTTTTGTTCATGTGGGTCCATAAGGTCTTAATGATAGACTATCGGACGAGAATTATTGAACTAGAACGATTGATTATATCATTAAATGTAAATTGTGATTTACACTAAGAAAATTATTTTCTATGTAATTAAATAAATAATTGGTTATTTATTATTATATTTATTTAACAAATCATACTATGTTATTATATTGATAATAATATGATTTGATTATTCAAATAAATAAAATATGAAAATAAATATTTTCTCGTTTCGTATTTACTTGAGAACTATGAGAAGAATTAATGACTTGTCATTAAATAAATGAGATGTTTTAAATTAATTAAATATTATTTCAGAAATGAATCAAATATATTATTGGGAAAGTAAATGATTATGCACGACCATAATTAGTGAATTAGGGTCGAGTAATTATTTTAAACTCAATTAAAAAGAACATTGGGCTTAAATTTGACTAACAGGCCAAAATTAGATTTTGACCTAACTTAATCCCACTATCTCTCTTATAAAAGTGTTTTTCGAAAACCCAACCCTAATCAAAATTTCGACCACTCTCTCTTCCAATGAGTTTGGTCGGGTATTCTTAAGAGATAAATGATCAAGAAACCATTTCTTGATTCTTGTTTCGTTCTTGAGTGTTTCCCCTATTCGTTGTTCGATTTAAAAGAGCATACCCACTTATTCTCCCTCAAAAGTCCGAGAATAATTACATTGACTCAACTTGTGGTGTTTGAGTGAATTTTATTCGCAGGAAATAAGCAAATAATCGAAGAGAATCGAGCTAGACTCATTCTAGGCGAATCTGCCTCATAGACAAGCCCGCCGGCCAAACAACATCCGGCCGGCTAGTGGGTCACAGGTGGGTCTTCTATCTCACGCGCATTATGTCTAGTTTCTGTGCAGTCCAGCGCCTCTGCCACGTGGTCACAGGTGTCCTTTACCTTCCTGCACAGGTGCCACGCTCAAAATAGGCGTGAGGCATCCGTAGGCTCATAAGCCTACTGAACCTGTCCGACAAGTCCAATCCGGCCAGTCAGCCACAAGTGGTCCTAGGCCTCTGCGAGCTCCCTGTCTCGAATTTGTAAATTTCGACGACTCCAACACGTGGAAATAGGTGCCCTCTACGTTCTACACAAGTATCACACCCAGATCCGACACGAGCCGCTTGTACACTCGCAGGCCCATTCTGACCGGCCGTCCAACAGCCAATCCGGCCAGCCAGATTCACCAGTCCGGCAGGCCTACCCAATCTGGCGAGTCAGAAATTTTGTTTTTAACAAGGAAATTGACGAGGTATTCCGGAGTGAGCTAGCAACGCACGAAGTTGTTTACAACTTCACGTGTAAGTCATTTCTAAACGAATTGGTCTGCAATTATAAATTTTTTTATAGGTTGCTAGTGTGATCAATTTGTACAACTTCACGTGTAAGTCATTTTTAAACGAATTGGTCTGCAATTATAAATATTTTTATAGGTTGCTAGTGTGATCAATTTTTTGACAACATGTTTAGCATAAAATGTTTACTGACATGTTAATAATTTTTAATGCCCAGGTTATTTAATATGTTAAAATGAGTTTTAATGTATTTTAGATTTTATGATATATTTCCGCCACATATAGATGTATTATATAATTAATTTGTTCAAATCGTTAAATAATTTCCAACAGATCCGAGTATGTTCCTTGTGCCTTAGTGCATTAACACTGCTCTCCCCTTAAAAATATCGATTTTAGTGCTCTTTTTCTAGTGTTCCACTTCATCCCTCTTTACTCATGGAAACATGTTTCCAAACGTACAAGAGAAGATGTGCCAATTCTAAAAACTAAGTGGGAGGGTTGTACCAATGTCAAACCTCTATAAACTATTGTAATAAAAACCTTAGGTTTCTCGAGTTCAAGACTAGGCGTGAAGGTTACGAGCAAGACGAGACGATCTATCTTTTCCAAGGCTCATCAAAAATTAAGCTACAAGAGAAATGTATTATTCAAGTAATTAAATAATTATTTTAAATAACAATATGTTCATGGACTTTGCCTAGATTAGTAAAATTATTTTACTTATAATTTTTTTATTCCGCAATTAATGTATTAATGATAATTATTTCTTAACCCTAGATCTATTCCAACAAATGGTATCAGAGAATAGGTCAAAGTAAAAGCATGTACATGTTATTTAAAATCATTATACAAAAATTGTTTTAAAAAATTTACTTGAATAATGGTTTTGCTAAAACTAGTGCTTAGACAATTTTTTTGGTGCGACATATAAAATTAAAACGGTGTTTATTTTCCACTTGTTAAATATGCTATATAAACACATTAAAATAAGTTCTTAAAGAATTTATGTATAGCATACTCAAAATTGATTTTTTTGACAAGTTTTGAAAATATGTTTACTTTGTTAAACTACTTTATTGCACTTCCAGTTTAAATTTGTTATTAAATATTTTATATTATGTTGTTTATTTTATTTTTTGTAAATTATTAATATGTTAATATAACACACAATTGAAATCACAACAAACAAATAAAAAAATTCAATAAAATTCTATTCTCCAACACCTTGATCCGACATACTCTTTAATTATTTTTTAAATTCTGGACAACTTAATATGGCTCAGTAAAATGGGCATAACTCTAAGCTCGGAACTTGAAATTAGTGGTTCTTGAACCAAATTAAAGGAACGAAAGGTAGCTATCCAATGCAATTTGTTTCAGCTTAATCGGATATTGGATGTGTCATATATGACCTTTTAAGTCCGAGGTGTACGGCAATCCGCGAGTGCAAGATTTTAAATCCAGATTTGCGACTCCTAGCTTCTTCTTCTTTATGCAATCGTGGCTTATCAACGTTCACGCACTCAACCACCATGAAGATTCCTTGAATGAATATGACATGAAGACGAAGAAATTAGTTTTAGAAGATTTTTGAATCTCAATATACTTTCAAGTGAAAAAGTGAGATTTATGAATCTCACACACTTTCTTTAGGAAAAATAATAATCGAGAAAAAGATTTGAGTATGTTCCTTGTGTCTTAGTGCATTAACACTGCTCTCTCCTTACAATTATCGATTTTAGGACTTTTTTCTAGTATTCCACTCTATCTCTCTTTACTCATGGAAACATGTTTCCAAACGTACAAGAGAAGATGTGCCAATTCCAAAAACTAAATGGGAGGGTTGTACTTATTGTTTGCAACCCACGATCCCCAACACTAATGATAAGTGCAGTTTTCACCAGAGTGAGAGTCAGCCTCATGACCCTCTCTTTAATGAGAGTACTCAATGGTGCTTTGCCCTTAACATTGCTTGTAGAGCTACGTTCAAAAGTCAAACTATGAGACAAGGCCTCTCCTCGGTGGATTGTTTTCAAAGTAGATCTTCTTGAACTAAGTGGTTGGTTACACACTTAGACTCGATCTCTAGTAATCCTCCCTCGAGGTCCTGCGAAAAGATTTGAGTGATCAAACTTCTTTATAAGGTGGCTAGTCAAAACATTGATGTATTGACATCATGACTATGCATTAATGATGTGTTATTTACTTATGAAATGCAACTCTTTGCGGGCTTCCCTCGAATGAGTAAATTGTCATTTTGTTCATAACACCTTTGGGTTTTTCCTGTCTAATATTAAACTTAAAATCCTAAACAAAACACTAATCATAAATTGTTACAACAATCAACAACATGTCTCTAAACACTATCTCAATCATCCTTTACTCGAATAAATTGGAACAGAAAACTATGTAGATTAGAAACGTAACCTAGACATCGTCCTTACTATGTACAAGCACAAATAGGTACTCACCACCCCATGTCCTCCTGAAACGAACGATGATTTTACTCAAGAGGACAAAGACGCCCTAGCGGCCTGGATCCGATCAGATGAGATTATGAGGTGTTATGTTTTAGCATTGATGAACAATGTGTTGCAACAACATCATCGTGATATTGATTCAACCTAAACCATGTTCTTCAATCTCCAATAGATGTTTTGAGGGCAAGGGCGTCAGACTAGATAACAAGCTGTTTGACAGTTTGTGAACACATGATGCTGATCATAACTTATTTCAATGACATGAAAATCCTTAGATCTGAGATTAATGGAGAAATCAAAATAGATATGATCTTGGAACCGGACCTTGTCGCTCTCCCAAGCATCTTATATAGATAAGGTGATGGATCGCTTTTCCATGCAGAACTCCAAGAGGGGTGAAAACCCCTTTAGACATGGAGTCTCACTCTCTAAGGACCAGTCTCCCAAGACTGCACAAGAGATTGAGGACATGAGCAAAGTTCCCTATGCTTCAGCCGTATGAAGTCTCATGTATGCTATGCTGTGCACTAGACCGGATATATGTTTCGCAGTTGGCGTAGTTAGCCATTTCCAATCAAATCCTGGACCCGAGCACTGGGTTGCTGTTAAGCATGTTCTTAAGTATCTTAGGAATACTAGGAACTTGATGCTTACATATTCAAGTAGTGACTGACTATGACGGGGTATACTGATTCCGAATTTCAGGCGGACAAGGATTCCAGGAAATCCACTTCAGGATTTGTGTTCATCCTAAATGGTGGATCTACTGTTCGGAGGAATATCAAGCAATCTTGCATTGCTGAATCCACTGTGGAAGCAGAATATGTGGCTGCTTGTGAAGCATCCAAAGAGGCTGTATGGCTTAGAAAATTCCTTAAGTATTTGGAAGTTTTTCCAAATGTCAACGAGCCCATGACACTTTATTGTGATAATAGTGGGACTGTTGCTAACTAAAAGGAACCTAGAAGCCATAAGCGCTCTAAGCATATTGAGAGGAAATACCATTTGATTAGAGAGATCATGCAGCGTGGAGACGTGGAGGTGAAGAAGATCTCAACGGTGGACAACCTTGCAGATCCTTTCACCAAGGCCCTATCCAACAACGTCTTCGACCAACATCGAGACAGATTAGGCATGAAGGACTACTCTCATCTTCTTTGAGTCAAGTGGGAGTTTGTTGGCAGAGATACCCACAAGAAGATTGTTTATTTACATATTGATGTAATAAATAAATTTATGTAAAGTCCTTATTAAAAGATTGTTTATTTACATATTGATGTAATATATAAATAATAGTAATTTGCTGATTAAATTAATAAAGTGGAAACATTCATTCATTCCTTTTTTAGTTTGATTGAAGATTTATGATATTCAATAGTCTTATAGTCCTTAATCAAACCTAACAATGTATGAAGAGACAAATGTAGATTTGCGTGAACAAACTCTTCATGGTTTGACTAAAACGATATATTCGCAATCTAAAGATCAACGGACTATTGATCCCAGTATGATTGTTGGAAGAATCTAGGATGTCTGGTTACGAGGCATAGAGAGTTAGGAACTCTGTAGTTCTTCCAGTGTATCTTTCGAAGATACTGAATTGACCAGTGCACCTTTAGAGACAATAGAAAAACAAACCATTTAACATCTTCTATCTCAAGGTCACTACGTATGAATCGTATCATGCTTACCTAAATCCTGAAATGAGACATGTCATTTCATAGCATTAATACTCTGTATAGAAGGAAAAATGACCAAGCGACCTTACTCTGATAAAGGTCGAAGAGCCACTGAGTTGTTGGAACTAATACATTCTGATGTATGTGGTCCACAATGAATTCAGGCACGGGGAGGATACGAATACTTCGTTCCTTTACCGATGATTACTTAAGATACAAATTTGTTTATTTGGTCAACCACAAATATGAGACCTTTAACATATTTAAGGTTTTTTGGGATTTATTGGAAAAGTAAACTGGCAAACAGATCAAAACTCTTTGATCCGATCGAGGTGGTGAGTAATTTTCTGAAGAGTTCGATGACTTTCTTAAAGAATAAGGTATCACTTCTGTTTACAACACATGGCACAACTCAATAGAACGGAGTGTCAGAGAGAAGGAACCGAATTCTGATGGAGATGGTTAGATAAATGATGAGTTACTCATCACTCCCTAATTCCTTTTGGGGATATGCCCTCAAAACTACCGCATACATTTTGAACCAAGTTTCGTAAAAAACAGTCCCTAGTACTTCTTATGAATGATAGACTGGGCGTAAAGTTAGTTTAAGACACATCAAAATTTGGGGTTGCCATGCACATTTGCTAAGACAAAAGACTAGTAAGTTGGTTAGTAGGTCATAATTATATGTGTTCGTTGGATATCCAAAGGAAACCGAAGGTTTCACATTCTATAGTCCTGAGGACAAAGAAACGTTTGTCAGCACTAACGCTCGTTTCCTCGAGGAGGACTTTATGAAGAATACGAAACGTAGAAGCAAAATTGTGCTTGAAGAAGAGTTGGGTGAAGATGCTTCTACCTCTTCTGTAAGAACTGTTCTTTCCCCAACTAAAACATAACCTCACAATTCAGAACTTTGTCAAGTAGTACTTCGACATAGTGGGATGGCTTCTGTAAAGCCTGACAGGTACATGTTTTATGGAGATACTCTTGTAGCCGTTTCTGACATGGATGACCTTGTTTCCTACAGCTAAGTAATGGCTGGTTCTTAATCGAACATTTGTCTTGAAGCCATGAAAGTTGAGATGCATTCGATATATGTCAAAAAAGTATGGAAACATGTTGGGTGTAAGTGGATCTATAAGAAGAAAATGGGTCCGGATGGGAACGTTGAGACATTCAAAGCGCGACTAGTGGCTAAGGGTTACACCCAAAAGAAAGGTACTGATTATGAAGAAACATTCTCGCATTTCGCAATGCTTAAATCCATCTGTATACTTCTGTCTATAGCTTCCGCTCTCGATTATAAGATCTGTCAAATGGATGTCAAGACTACCTTTCTGAATGGAAATCTTAACGAGGGAATTTTCATGGCTCAACTAGACGGTTTCGTGGAAGGTAGTCAAGAGTCCATGAGCTGATTAAACCCATTTATGGATTAAAGCAAGCATCTAAGTCAGGGAATATTAGATTCGATGAAACTATTAAAATGGTCGGCTTTGAACAGTCAATAGATGAACCTTGTGTTTATAAGTTAATACACAAGGGTAAGGTTGTGTTTCATGTTCTATATGTCGATGATATATTGCTCATTGGTAATGACGTGGGTAAATTATCTGAGGTTAAAATCTGGTCAGTCTCCCAAGATTGCACGAGATTGAGGACATGAGAAAAATTTCCTATGCTTCGGTCGTAGGAAGTCACATGTATGCTTTGTTGTGGACTAGAATATATATATATTTCGTCGTTGGCGTAGTTAGTCGTTTCCAATCAAATCCTGGACTCGAGCACTAGGTTGTTGTTAAGCATGTTCTTAAGTATCTTCATAGAAATAGGAACTTGATGCTTACATATTCATGTACTGACCTGACTATGACGGGGTATACCGATTCCGACTTTCAGGTGGATAGGGATTCCAGGATCCTTCAAGATTTGTGTTCATCCTAAATGATGGATCTGTTGTTTAGAGGAGTATCAAGCAATCTTGCATTGCTGACTCCACCATGGAAGAAGAATATGTCGCTGCTTGTGAAGCATCCAAGAGGCTGTATGGCTTAGAAAATTTCTTTAAGTATTTGGAAGTTTTTCCAAGTGACAACTAGCCATGACATTTTATTGTGATAATAGTGGGGCTTTTCCTAACTCAAAGGATACTAGAAGCCAAAAGCGCTCTAAGCATATTGAGAGGAAATACCATTTGATTAGAGTGATCGTGCGGCGTGGAGGTAAAGAAGATCTCAACGACGGACAACCTTGCGAATCCATTCACCAAGGCCCTATCTAATAAGGTCTTCAACCAACATCGAGACAGATTAGGCATGAATGACTACTCTTATCTTGCCCACAAGAAGATTATTCATTTACATATCGATGTAATATAATTTTCTCATGAGTTGTTATTGTAATTTGCTGATTAAATTAATAAAAGTTGAAACGTTCATTCATTCCTTTTTCGTTTGTTTGAAAATTTATGATATTCAATAGTCTTATAGTCCTTAATCAAACCTAACAATGTATGAAGAGACAAATGTAGATTTGCGTGAACAAACTCTTCATGGTTTGGTTAAAACAAAATATTCACAATCTAAAGATCAACGGACAATTGATCCTAGTATGATTTTTGGAAGAATCTATGATGTCTGTTAGGAGGCATATAGAGTTAGGAACTCTATAGTTCTTCCTGTGTATTGTCCGAAGATACTGAATTGACCAGTGCACCTTTAGAGAAAATGTGAGAACAAACCATTTAACCTCTTCTGTCTCAAGTTTACTATGTATGAATTGCATCGTGCTTACCCAAATCGTGAATGAGACATGTCATTTAATTGCTTACATATTCTCATTTGAGAAAGTCAAATTCTAGGTCTACTCATTGATCTAGACTAGACTCATTTATGAGAGATTAAGTTATGAAGATGTCATGAACCAACTTTGTGAAGTTCTCATAGATATGGAATTCATGTACAAGATTGCTGAAATGCAATGTATATCACCTCATGTTTTATTACTTGGATTGTGACTAAATGCACCACCCTGTATCCAAAATTAAGTAACGACTTTTGGATGAAACAATGTGACTTGTTAGCTCCTCATCAATATATTGTTTCTAACTTATTCACAAGTAACAAATG
Organism: Urtica urens; assembly: GCA_958296335.1. Taxonomy (NCBI): domain Eukaryota; kingdom Viridiplantae; phylum Streptophyta; class Magnoliopsida; order Rosales; family Urticaceae; genus Urtica; species Urtica urens. Next base: position 20,177,411 of record OY282523.1, on the reverse strand, counting down.
AGTTGAGGAAATAACAACTAGAAGGGTAAACTTGTAGTTTATAAATCTCATATAGTTGATGATATTCATGAAGGGTAATCATAGATAACAATTAATGGATCCAATCAATTTAATTAAGTTGAATTTGAGTAGAAAATAAATTCTTTTGAACCGAGAGATTCTCAGTGTCAACTCTTTCATGGAGTCAGTTGACATTAAGCTAATACTCAGAAAAAGTTTGTGAACTTTTGAGTCCGAGTATAATAGCTCAAGCTTTGTTCATTTGGATCCATAAGGTCAATATTACAGGTCATTAGAGTAGGATTGTTAAACTAGAAGCTAAGTCAAAATAAGTTAAAGTGTTGAACTAGACGTTTTCTCGGAAAATATCTAAAAGGTATTTTTGTCCATGTGGACAGAAAATGATGTGAATGTTAAAATAAGATTTTGAATATTTTCATATGATGGAAGTATAAATTAGTTTCTAAGGCCGAGAAGTCGTTTAAGGCATTATTAAATTAATTTTATTATTTGTGCAATATTAATTCAATAATGAGTATTTTAATAATTGTTTTAAAAGAAATAAGGAAACATCTAGAAGCTCCTCCCTTGTAGATGAAATTCGGCCAAGCATCATAGAGGAGAGAGAGAAATATCTCTTATTATATGTATTTATTACATATTGGTAATTGCCCAAAAGAAAAGAGAAAATGAATTTCTTTGAGCGGAAACAAATATGCTAAGTGAGGAAACAAATTTCATTCACTAATGATATGAGAGGGCCGACCATGTTGAATAAGAAAGAGGAGAAGAATTCAAATATTGTGTCATGAATACAATAGGAAAGGGTAATTACCCTTTCTTGTATTCCTTCTCCTATAAATAGAGTATCACATAGAGATGTGAAAATATGTTTTTCCTCTTGTTCTCTCTTGTTTTGGCCGATAGAAATTCCTCATCTCCCTCTAAATATCTCTTTTGTTTTGCCACCTAAGTCCTCATTAGACTTAGGCTTAAATTAGACCTTTAGCTCATAAACTCATTCTAGAGTTATTGTGTTTAATTGTGCCCACACAAATCCTTTAAACACTATATAGACTCTTGTAATAGAAACCTTAGGTTTCTCGAGTTCAAGACTATGTGTGAAGGTAACGAGCAAGACGTGACGTTCTACCTTTCACAAGACTCATCCAAGATCAAGCTACGGGAGAAAGGTAAATAACAAGTAATTAAATAATGTTTTTTAAATAACAACATGTTCATGCACTCTGCCTAAGATAGTAAAATTATTTTACTAGTAAAGAACTTTTTATATTTTGTCATTAATGTGTTAAAGATAATTTTTTCTTAACCCTAGACTTATTCTAACATGCTATTCCTAATTTACCTTCTTTATCTCCCATGAATCATTGGCATAGACGCTTTGGACACCCTGCAACAAACATTGTTCATCATGTTTTAAAATCTTGCAATTTATCAAAAGATTCAGCTTCAGCTTTTCATTGTGTGATGCTTGCCAACATGGAAAAAGTCACAAATTACCATATCATGTTTGATCCACAATTTACACATAACTTTTTGCTTTAATCCACTCAGATATTTGGGACCATCTCCTGAAATTTCTAGATCGGGTTTTTGTTATTATGTGATTTTTATCGATGAATTTTCAAAATATTCTTGGCTTTACCTACTAAAATCAAAATTTGAGGTTGTCGACGAGTTCATTCATTTCAAAACAATGGTTGATAATCACTTTAAATTCATAATAAAAACCCTACAAAGTGACTAGGGGTGAAGTTCGTTTTACAAACTTACCTTACACAAAATAGATTTTTCAAGGCTAAGTTATACCAAATTTAAATTTCGGGTTGGGTCTAAGCTCAAACATTTTTCACGGCTTGATAAAAAAAGTTAATAAATATTATAAAGCGCTTTTGAGAAGACAATTTCTTTTATCATGGGCTCAGTTTGACTTGAAATATCAAAAATAAATTTATTATGTCATTTTGATCTCAAATTAGACTTTTAATTTCCTTTTGACATGACTCAATTTTTCTTTTTCATTTTTTCGGTAAACCATGACAAATTTTTTTAGAATGACCAGATCAAGACAATAACTACATATATTACTCCGAAATTATTTTTTCAGTGAATTCCACCGGATTTCTATGATTTGTGATGAATTTCGATGAAAATAAAACAATTACAATGAAAAAATAAAATTATTTTTTGTTCAACAAACTTCGTCGTCATATTCCTATTAATTTCGATGGATTGTGATGAATTTTGATGGACTGCAATGATGAACTCGCGTATTCACTTTAAAGATATTTTTTTATCCAAAAATAAATAAAAAAAAGTTTATTTTAAAATAGAGTTTGACATAATAAATCTAAAATTTAGTTTACGAAATTTCTCTTTGAATAGATTTAGTTATAGAGACTCTTAATTATATACCTAAAACCAGATATTAAATAGAATAAGAGAATAGTTAGTTCACTTAATTAGATTTGTCACTTCATACATGTTATTCAGATATAAACATAAAGTATAAATGAAAGAATACATATATTTTATTCCCTTAGACGCATAAAACAGTGTTCATATGTACATCATAATAAATAATTTTTGTTTATATAAAGCTCACTAGTTTTTATAACTTTTCTAACGTACCACGTTTTAGATAATTTCACACAGAATTCGCAATTATTTTTTACAACGTACAAGTGAACTTGTTTATCATAATTCTGAACAAAGATGAGAAGGCGGGAGGAGTGAAGGTCAGCTGCAATACATAGATAATTTTGAGAGATTTTATGCTTAACTCGGGAGGGGTGGCCTTGGGTTCGTCGGGAGGTAATTTCTCATGGACGAATGGACAACGGGACACCAATAACATCAAGGAGAGGTTGGATTGGGTGATTGCTGACCCGAGATGGATTACGAAGTTCCTGAATGCAAGTTTCCCACCTGCCAATAGTGTGGTCGGATCACACCCCAATAATTCTGCACCTGTTCAGAATGAAAAAAGGCAAAAGAGTTTTTTGGTTTTATGAAGCCTGGGCAAAAGAGGAGGAGTGCAGGGAGATTGTGGCAAACGTATTGCGCCAGAACTCCAGCAATGGGGCAGAAACGTTCTCTAAAAGAAAAGAAGAGGTCGGCTTGGCTCTAGGAAGATATCAAAATTTAAAATGGAAGGAAACTCGAAAAGAGATGACTACGGTCATGAGAGACCTGTAAAAAATTCAAAGTAAAGCCACTTGGAAAAGAACGGATGATGAAGACGAAAGGAAGCTGAAATGACAAATAAAATCGCTGGAAAATATTGGTGAATCGGTGTGGCGACAAAATTCGCGGGAAGTGTGGTTGAGGGAAGGCGAAGAAAATACACGATTCTTTCATACAATAGCAATAATTAGGCAAAAATGGAACCATATAAGGGCGATCAAGCGAGATGATGGAAGCTGGGTAAAAAACAGTGCGGAAATCGGGGACGTACTTAATAGTATGCAAGTTTATTCTTGAGCGTGAGCCCAGTCTTCCCGGAGGATCTGAACAATTTGATAGATCAGGATTTTTTGGAGGTGGACAACGATAAGCTCTGCAAAATTCCACACCGAAAGAGATCAAAGGTATCGTGTGGTCCATGAACCTGTTGAAGGCCCCGGGTCCGGGCAGGCTTCAATGAACTTCCTATAAGGATTTTTGATCGGAGATGGGAGAAGACTTGGTGAAGGAAACTCAGGAGTTTATCAGGTCGGGAGTGACGACAAAAGGCTCTGCGGATGCATACGTTGTCCTTATTCCAAAATCTCCAGGAGCAAACTGTTTCGAGAAGTTCCGTCCGATCAGTCTCCTGAATTTCAGCCATAAGGTAAAGATAAAGCTGATCACAAGGAGGTTGAGGAAGCACATTGGAAAATTAATTGCGCCTAATCAGTCCGCATTCGGTGGGGGGCGGTGAATAGCGGAGAACACGATTCTGGCCTGCGAAGTGTTAGAAGCGATGAAGAGGAAAAAAAGGAGGAAGGGTTTGGTTGGGATAAAGATAGACATGAGTAAATCCTACGACCGAATGGAATGGAAGTTTGTATTTCAAGTCTTAAAATGTTTTGGTATGTCAAGTCGGTTTATTGGTCTCATCGAAGGGTGTATCACAAGAGTGGAAGAGGCAATTTTGTTGAACGGAAGCCCACAAAAAAAATTTAAATTCTCGAGAGGTTCGAGGCAGGGCGACCCTCTCTCGCCCTATCTTTTTATCATGGCATCAAAAATCCTCAGTAGGCTACTGCTTAGAGCAAAGAATGAGGGGAAGTTTAAAGGTATCAAGATCGGGAGACAAAGTCAGTCCATCTCGCACTTGATGTTTGCAGACGACACCATTTTATTTTGTAACGCTGAGGAGGGTGAGGTTCGGGAAATGCTAAAGGCGGTGAAGGTATACGAAGAATGGTCGGAGCAGAGAGTAAACAATAGAAAATCAAGATGTTTCTTCTCTCAAAACACAGACGAAGCCACAAAAACGATATTGAAGGCGATGGTGGAGATGGAGGAATGCGGGGAAGATATTTTGTACATGGGAAGCCCATTATTTATAAACAGAAACAGAATGAGAAGCTTCGAGCTTTTTAGAAAGAAAGTGTTTGATAGGCTGGAAGGTTGGATGGCGAAGGCAATATCGAGGGCATGAAGAATGACGATGATCAAGGCGGTAATTCAGAGTATTTCAGCGTATTCCATGTTAACTTATAAAATAACGAACACTTTTTGGAATTCAATTGAGCGCGCAACCAGAGAGTTCTGGTGGACGGGGGAATGCAGAGGGAAGAGGTATATGGAGATGGTTGGGTGGAGTGAGATCTATCCAGAAACAATCAACCATCTGTTCTTCGAGTACGATACGGCGCATCGGCTATGGAACCTGGAAGGATGGGGATTAGTGTGAAGAATAGACGACGCAAGGTCGGGCTGGTCGAGGCTGGTGGAGTTACTGAGGTTAAATGAGGAGTTCAACAAATAGAGTCGAGACAAATTTATCAAGAAGGCAGTGGAGATTATAGAGGCGATCTAGTTTGCACGAAATGCAAATTTATCAGGAACCATTCTTGCTTTTAATGATTTATTGTTGAACGTAAGAGTCAGGTCAAAGGAAATTGAGGCAAGCGAAAAGGCTCCAAAAACCAGGCTGGCGGGGACACTGTCGACAGAGACTAGGTGGTGGACTGCTCCAAGGCGGAATATGATAAAAGTTAATTCGGATGCCGCCTTTAAGGATGGTAAGGCTGCGATAGGTTTGGTGGCGAGAAACAACTCCGGAAAAGTGAAATGGCTATGGGGAGGAAGTTGCGAAGCCGGGTGTGCGATGGAGGCAGAGTTGAAGGATCTGTCTTTGGCGGTGAGACTTGGAAAATTCTATAATTATAGGGAGGTCGAAATTGAAGGTGATTGCAAGATGGTTTTGGAGGCTGCTAAGGGAAACCAATGTTGCCCATCTTGGAGACTACACTCTGAATTCAATGTGTTAATGTCTTAAAAAAAAATCGATTGTGAGTTGTGTTTTTAGTTGGATTAAGAGGGATCACAATCAGATTGCAAATGATTTGGCCACATGAGTTTTATCTTCAAAATTTTCCGGTATGATAGCCGAAGGAGAGCTCTCGCTCTCTGTGCGGAAATTTTTTTTTATCGAAGAAATGAACTATCTGGTGACGCTCTCTCCTAGCTCCACTCAGAACAAGGGAGTTAGGGTACATGGGTCTCATTTAAAAAAAAAAACTATTTTTCCATATATAGTACTTATTTATCAGTTTTTGTTTGCTTTCGAACTGTTTTTCCATATATACTTCTCATGAGCTATTAGACCTTAAAATATTTTAGTTTATATCGTTGGTATATCGAAGCTTATCATTATTGTTATATTATTATACCAGGAAAAAACACACAATACACCGTTGATATACTTATTTTTTGCGATATTTTGGACAGTTATTTAAAATAATAAATTTATACCAAAATCTTCACTCATGTTATCGTCCACATGGTAGTTATCATTTTTATTTCGTCCATAGATTTCGTCATCTTTACTTTTGTTCGGGTTATTTTCGTAATTCTTATAAAAACTCATCCTCGACACCTGTATTTGTCACTATTTTGTGAGATTTCTATTGTAATTTTTTCTAGTTCAATACAAGGTATCATTAATTCGTCTTCTCCTTTTCTTTTAGGATCGCAAGTGCCAACAAAATAGTACCTATTGTATAGGAGAGTTCAAGTTTTAAGTCAAATAACATATTGTTGACTTTAATCATGATATATATATTATTCACCAATTTTAAATACATTATTCTTTTATAACTTCAATCGTATACGTACGGTCATTATTGAACTCCTATAAGAGGTCTTTTCTCACCTAAGTGTCACCAAACGTGATAAAAAAATGCAAAATCAGTAAAACTTGTTAACGATTTTCTTAAAACATAACATACGACACTGTACAATCGTTTACGATAACATTCAACGTCTTCTATCGTATATTATCTTATACTATTGTATAATAGACGAATTTTATCATACATATTTCCTAAACTCATTTTCTTGACGGACCGATATATTTTTTTAAACTTAAGTGTTTTTATCATCTAAAAACATATAAACTCATAGTCAGAATCGAGTAGATAAAGTAAAATACTCACGATTCACTTAACTTAAAGTGAATTAAAGGAATTTGAAAAGAAAATGAGAGATTTTTGTTATTTTTATTATATATTTTTAGAATAATTATATTTAAACGAGGCAAAATGATAATTACCATCGTGGACTCGTATGAAAAAATAAAATATCTCATTAAAATTTAACAAACCAACTTTTTGTTAAATTTAAATAATTTAAAACGAAAATGGTTGACTTTAGAACTCCCAATCTAAAGGAGAAATTTCTTACAAAATTAAGTCCGAAATATGAAATTTCTCCATTAGATTGGGAGTTCTAAAGTCAATCATTTTCGTTTCTCTTACTCACCATGTCATTTCTATTTTAAATTGGGTTTTTAACTAATTCTCGGACAAAAACACTTTTGATTCAAATTTATTTTTATTTTTTTCCTTCGGATTGCGATGGATTCCAACGACTTTTTTAAAAATTTATTTCTAAAATTTTTAGATGAATTGCGCTAGATTTCGATAATATTTCGTATGTTTTTTTTATTGTTTTATTTTAAAATTTTTGCAATTAATTGCGATAAATTCCGAAAGAAAAAATTAATGTATTGGATGAATTGTGATGGATCTCGATAATTTTTTTTTAAATTAATTACTTTTTTTGGTATTTTTTGTGATAAATTTTGGTAATTTTTAAAAAACAAGAATAATTTTTTTAAAAATTTTCTTTGATATATCGGGATGAATTCCTATAATTTTTTTATTTTTTTTCAGCAGATGAATTTAGTTGTGATATTTATTAAAATTCCACAAACCGACTTTTTCTAAAATTAAATATAATAGGAAAAAGACTTGACCTTAGAGCTCCTAATCTAAAATCGACCCCCAATTTTTTTTGGTACGGTTTACACTGCAATTGCGTACACCAGCAGACACAAAAAAAAAAAAAAAAAACGAACCTAGGGTTTCGCTTTCGCACGCATAAACAATGCCGCCGAGAACGGTAAAGAGAGGGGGGGCTTTGCAAAAAAGAGCAGGCAGGGCCGCGAAGGGATCGCAGAAATCGCAGAATCAGCCTCCGGCAGACGAGGCTCCGGCGGACGAAGCTCTGGTGCCGGTTGAGCAAATCAAAGTGGAGGTCGAAGATGACCCGGTCGTCGAGCAATCTCCGCCCACGGAAGTCGAAAAATTGTCGCCGTCGGTAGGCGAAACCGCTTCCCTTGTCGCCCCCGTGAAATCTGAATCACAATCGGACGACAATACTTTCGCAAGTAAGTTTTCTTTACCTTGTCTATGGTTTCGTTAATGAATCTAAATCAACTATTATTCATTTACAGTTCGATCTTGTGCTGTGTATGAGCATATTCATTTTTTGGGGATTTTCGTTACTAGTTTCAAGTCTCTGTCCTTTTCTTTTTAGTTCTTTTCTATATGTGAACAAAATAAACTAGGTGGGAGCTTATTTCTTTCTTTACCTATCATGGACAATTACTAGTTATTTTTTCTTATTAGCGAAGAAGAAAAGAAAAATAAAATGGAGGCCCTGACCTAATTCTGCTCACTACATCTAGAATTAAGTTTTGTGATTAGGCTTTTAAAGCCTCTGTTAATACAAATTTTATTCTCAAATAAAAAGAAACTAGAATTGTATAATTTGGGGGTTATGGTATATGTTCGAAGTGTGAAATAAAAAAAATTGGGATCGAGTGGGTTGTTCTCAGGTTTTGTCTATATAGTTGACTTTTCATCCATAGAGATCATTAGGGCTTCTTATCCCAATTCGCTTTGGTGGGCACACCATGTTGTGTTTTCTTCTTTCTGAGTGGACAGTCTTAACACAAAAGCGTCACATAATGACCAACAACCTTATTGTTAGCAAACTGGTTGATTATGACCCTGCCTGACAAGATTTGAGATTTAATCTCTTCTTTCCTTCATCTAATTGCACGGATTTGAATCCTTCTTAACTTGAGATTAGCTGTGATGAGCTTTTCCTGGAACGAAAGCGGACGAGACTCATTTTATCCCTTAATTTCGAAAGCCCTCTGCTTGCATATAACTGGATTGCTTGCCAACTACTATATAATGACAGAAGAAGAAGATAAAATTAAGGAGTCTGTGGACGAATATGAGAAAGACGAGAGGCTGGAGCTGGAAGATAACGACCCAGAATACGAAACAGAGGAATATGTTGGCGTTGATTACGACGAGAAGGAAATTGACCAAGAAGAGGATGTCGAAGAGGTGGGAGATGAAGAGGAAGAAGAAGAGCACGTAGAAGAAGAGAATCTAGATGAAGCAGATGAGGATGACGAAGAGGAACCAGAAGATGGGCATGAAGAACTTGAGGTTGAAGGGTATGAAGAGTGTGTTGGCGAAGAGCAGAAGAGTGCGGAGAGAGTCGATGCGGATGAGGCCGAGCACCAGGAAGTGGTGAAGGAGAGGCGTAAGCGCAAGGAGTTTGAAATCTTTGTCGGTGGCCTGGATAAAGATGCGACTGAAGGGGATCTAAAAAAAGCTTTTACCGGAGTCGGTGAAGTTACCGAGGTCAGACTGATGATGAACCCTCAAACCAAGAAGAACAAGGGGTTTGCATTCTTACGTTTTGCAACAGTAGAACAGGCAAAACGTGCTGTCTCAGAGCTTAAGCATCCCCTGGTAAATTTTGATTCTAGTCTGTCTCTTAAGCTTACATTCTCTCATATACGAATTTCATGCCTGAATGGCCGAATTTCAGATAAATGGGAAAAAGTGTGGTGTTACTCCCAGTCAAGATAGTGACACTCTGTTTTTGGGTAACATTTGCAAGACGTGGACCAAGGAAGCTGTAAGTATATTGGTTTTATACTTATGATATGTTAACAAAAGGAAGTTACAGTTGAGTGGTTTGACCAAAGTTATTCTCACTAGTTAACTGAACATTCTCGTTCAACTATGGTTTCAGTTGAAAGAGAAGCTGAAACATTATGGAGTCGAGAATGTTGAGGATTTGACATTAGTAGAGGATGGCAACAATGAGGGCATGAATCGAGGGTTTGCATTTCTGGAATTTTCATCCCGCTCCGAGGCCATGGAGGCCTTTAAGTGCTTGCAAAAGAGAGATGTTGTATTTGGAGTGGATAGACCTGCCAAGGTTTCGTTTGCAGATTCCTTCATCGATCCTGGTGATGAAATTATGGCACAGGTATACGGCTTATTTGATACTTGATAATTAGAATTACACGTTCAATAGTAGGAGTGCATATGGTCAGTCTTGATAAAGTAGGCATAAACCTTATTACTGTGTCAGTCTTGATAAAGTAGGCATTAACCTTATTACTGTGATATGCATCTAATCGTTCTACTCTTTCGTTAGTTGAGTATTTGATAATTAAAAAAAGAGTGATATGTTGTGAGTTCTTTTTATAATTATTTCTAATTCTGATTGTTTTTCATCTCAACTACGAATTTACAGGTTAAAACTGTATTTGTGGATGGCCTCCCTGCAACGTGGGATGAGGATCGTGTGCGTGGTCTACTTAAGAAGCACGGAGAGATTGTGAAGATAGAACTTGCTCGGAATATGCCATCTGCCAAGCGTAAAGATTTTGGTTTTGTCACTTTTGGCACACATGATGCTGCACTGATATGTGCAAAGAGAATTAACAATTCGGAGTTGGGGGATGGAGACACCAAGGTATATACATGGATGTTTGTATATTGAGTCTTCTTAGGCTTGAAACTTAATAGGCTGTCAAGCCAACAAGCATTCTTGCTTTTGTTGAAAGTGACTATACCCTGTTGCTCTGGTCAGGCTAAAGTAAGAGCTAGGTTGTCAAGGCCACTTCAGAAGGGAAAAGGAAAGCATGTCCGCCGTGCGGATTTTAGGTCTTCGCGTGTTTCTGGCAGAGCTGTTAGAGGTTCCTGGGGTGACCCATCACCGCGCAAAGCTTCCGGACATGGCGTCCGAGGCTCTGGAAGTCGTGTTCCTCCACAAAGCATGAAGAGGCCTGCAGGAGTAAGAGATCGAAGACCTGTGATGTCTGTACAACCAAGGACCAGACATTTTCCACCTCCATCCAGACCGTACGATAAGAGAGCACCGCCACCTGGTATGACTGCTCGGAGCTGTATTATTCTGTTTCCGTCCTGTAATTATGTGCTTGCATTTGAACCTTAGTTCTATTGTTTTTACAGTTTCTTCATACCCAAAGAGAAGTAGCTCAAAGAGGGAATATAGTCGCCGTGAAGAAATTCTTCCACCAAGAAGCAGAGCTGCTCCTGTAGATTACAGTTCCAGGGTGGTTGTGGAGCGTCGTGCCTCATATAGAGACGAGTACACATCACGTGGTCCTGGGTTTTCTGATCCACCTCGAAGTACATCTCGTTCATCGAGTAGGAGAGCTTATGCAGATGATGGGTATAGTCAAAGGTTTGAGAGGCCTCCACCTCCTCCCCCGCCCCCTCCGAGCTATCGCGATGTGCGTGCTCGTGATTACGACATTGTCCCCGGGTCGAAACGCCCGTATTCTTCTATGGTTAGTTTATTTACTTTGCAGTGAATCTCCGCCACAGTATATGCATGTTAAGTATTCCCCCTGTGGCCATAACCAAACATTCACAATTTAGGATGATGTTCCTCCCCGCTATGCTGATGCTAGCGTCAGACACTCGAGGCTACGCCTGGACTATGAGTATGCAAGTGGCGCCTCTCAATATGGAGATGCTTATGGGGACCGAGTTGGGCGTCCCAATGTAGGATATACCAGCAGCAGAACAGGTCACGATTCACATGGGATGTATAGCAGTCGTCAGGGCATGGGTTACGGGGGTGGTAGGTTCAATGCACTTACAAGTCTTGAACGTGTGTTTGTTTCAATCATGTTCTTAAGTGGTGAACAATTTTCTTACGGTGTCAATGATACAGGTGGAATGTACTCGTCAAGCTATGGTGGTGGTGGTGGTGGTGGTAGCGGTGGTGAATACGTACCTCGTGGTTCTGATGTATGAACTGTTTATAATAAGTCTCTTCGAAAAACATTGGTCACACCGCTGCTGATTATGTTTCTTGTTGTATTTTATAGGTTGGTGGTAGCTCGTACTCGTCATTGTACTCTGGTCGTGGTGGCGGAGGAAGTAGTTATATGGGTGGCGGTGGATCTAGTTCGTACTACTAGGTAACAAAGCATTTTCTGTACTTTTTTGTTCCGTTTTTTCTCGCTTTCATCCTATTCGCTCTTATCATAAATGCCATATCAATGAAAAATTATCGGTGGGGTCACTACTCTCTACTTGGGGTCTCGGCTACTGAAGGCAGGGCTTCTCTTTATTTTCATAAGTGATGTGTAGCCACTGAAAAAAGGAGCACTATGGTCACAAGTGATTTTGGTTATTGGAACAGATGTGACAAATGAGGCGGCTGTAGGATTGGACTGTTTTTTCTATGGAGAGAGAACTTGTCCAAGTTTGTTTCGCATCTTAAGGTGTTCCAAGGACTTTACAGGCGTTAAGAGGTCCGCCGCTTTGATTGTTGAAGACGTGCAGCCAGCATATTTAGCAGCTTTCAAGGACGCGCTAAAATAAAAAAGCGACAGTGTGATATTTATATCTTTCGTATTCTCTGTCTCTCTCTCCCTCTCTTCTGTCTTCTTTAAGAAATTATTGGACAAAATGGAGGTGTCTCACATCATCTGTTCTTATGGGCAGAGGAGTACATTAAGAGATTGGGAATTTATATTACATGCGATTAAGGTATTTGGTATATTTGCTACGGACTCATCTCGAAAATTTCTGGCGTTAAGTTCCTCGCATCACAGCCTTAATATGGAAAAGAAACGGAAAGGCTATAACCAGAAACTGAAGGTGGTTAAGGAACCTCTCAGCTTCTCTACAATGACACAAATACCAAGGTGGTATTCGGATATAAACTGGTCGATTGGACTTTCCTTTGATTGGCTTGTTAACATGGAATAGTTTGATGCAGGAAAGCAAAAAGGATTTTGCAGTTAAATATGTATCATATATATTGCCAATTACATGACTGAACTTTTAAGTCCTACTGCAACGGGACTAATTTCTCAGATAATTGAGAATTTTGCAATAAACTTCTGCACGTGATAATCAGAGGCTGTATTCAAGAGTGTTTTTAGTTTCTGGATCGACATTAGTTAGACTCCCTATCATATTCATTTGTTTGCTAGGAAAATAATACAGGGTCACAAAGCACTGCCAAAAAAGAGCTACAGTTTGCCTTACAGAATTTGGAGCGGCAGTAATCTTAGTGAGTTCATCTCTGAGGAAAGAGAGAATATTGTTTTCCTTTGGAAATTGTCAGGATATCTAGGGTGACCATTTTTGGTTCTGCACTGGAACTTCAACACTTCGGTAGCTTTTCTAACAGATAGGACGTTGCTGCGAATTTCTCTCTCAGATATATGCCATTTAGGTATAGTAGATAGACAGTTGAAGGGTAAATGTGAAAGCTTAAAGTAAATCAAGAAGAAACCCCTCACGAGGTCACATAGTCCTACTCGTTCTTCGTTTTGAATATTTTTATTTTATTTTTTGTTGATGGTGTTGGTTTAATTTAACAAGATGATATGGGAGTTAGAATATTTTAGTTTGTTCCTAATAAATGTGAATAGAGTGATAAACTATGCATGAATATGGCAATCCTTATCATTTTTGTCTACACTATTAAAGAGTTGGTGTAGTGTCATTTGGCATATGAATTAATAAGCCCAGGTATGCAAAATTGACAGGTTCCATAAAATTTGCAAAATATAGCAATGTTGTAGAAAATTTCATCTAGAAATTCATTTGAACTCTTTGAATACTCTTGACAAAGTAAAGACTCAATGATATATAACCCCGTGATGCAGTGAACAAAATACCTCTTTTCGTGTGAGTTGTATTTATTCAAACTTTGTGAAAATTTATTTAATGACAGATTAATCAATTTTTATTTATTTTTACACGGTAAGTTACTTATTTTTATTAGCCTCTGGTTTTTGAAGAAGATCTGTCTGCCAAAGAGAAGTATTTTTAGAAATTAGAACTACTTGATACGTAAGCAAAAGTTAAAGCACCAGATAAAAAGAAGTCTTATCCGTTTTAGAAGATATATGAGGCACACTTATTTAAATGTTTTAGATTGGATACATTTTGCACATTTTTTTGTCAATATAAACGTAAGGTTTTGATTCCATAATTAATCCATGCTTCAAATCTAAGGGTTTAAATTTAAGATTTTTTTATTCTTACGCAATTTTTGAAATAAGAAATTGTATTCTCTTTCGGAATATAATTGATTAAGATTTTTTTATTCTTACGCAATATAAGTTCACTTTCAAGACTCGAAACCTCGCAATATCACCACTATTTGACTCTTTAGTTTAAAAATATCCAAAAAAATTTAAGTTAGAAAAAATTTCAAAATTGTATATTTTATTATTGAAATAAAAAATTGTATCTCAGAATACGTATAGTGTAAATTCACTTTCAAGACTCCAAAACCTCTGCAATATATTACCACTGTTAGACTCTTTAGTTAAAAAATATCCAAAAAATTTTAAGTTGGAAAATATATAAGATTGAGTCTTTGATTATTGAAATAAAAAGTTGTATTTTCTTTCGGAATAAGTTCACCAAGACTCAAAAACTTTGCAATATATCACCATTGCTAGACTCTTTATTTAAAAAAATATAGAAAACATTTATTAAGTTGAAAAATATCGATTTTTGATCACTTTTCGAAAAAAATAATATCATTTAAGTCATTATAAGTTGTACACCATTTAATTTTCATAGTCATTAAAAATATATTTTTCCTCTTATTTTTCTCGTTCTTGTGACTCCGACAGGTGAAATTTGGACAAAAAATGAGTAAAATTATTTATTTGATAATTTCTTTTTTATGATTTTGGTGTAATACATTAACTAAAATATAATAATTTGCTAATTTTTGACATAAATTTTTAGCAATTTGTGTAAATTTTGATGAAATCAGGTGAAAGTTAACAAAACCCGATGAAAATCAAGTAGAATATGAATAGAATCCGCTAAGACTTTGAATCCGACAACATTTGCTCATGTTTAATTTATATAATATAGTTTTAATTTAAATAAAGCGGCAAATCATCATCTCACCAATGTTTTCGTCGAGGTTCATGTGAATCACGTCAAAGTTTTAATTGCACTTTCACACCATAACAGCGCAAGAAGAAGATGAATAACATGAATAAATTCAAGGGATAAGTAGCAATATAGCACTTTAAAACTTATCATTTGCTATATAGCCAAACATTTTGAAAAAATTGGTTAATAACCATTAATCAAAATAAATCTGTATATATTAACTAAAAATGTAAGTCATTAACACCAATTACTAGCAGCCACGTCATAATAAATGGCTATTTACTAAACAAACAAAAAAGAATGGCCAAATAACATATCAATGTTTCATTTGATTATTTAGAGCAATTTTTGTAAATTCAACAACTTAATTGTAAAATTTCACAAAATTCGTTAAACCTTTCTCAAATAGTAGCAAAAACTACGAATTTTTCAACCCCATTTGAATCCAAAATTGTTATCAACCACGAAATTACTCATAATTTTTACAAGAGATAACTCAAGTTATCCAATTTTCACCTATGTCTCATGACAACAACAACATTTTGTTATGACCACATCCACCATGTCTTTCACATCAAAGACAATTTATTTTTTGAACCACGTCAACCTCAAACTGATTTTAGCTCACAAAACCATTAATGCGGGCTCTAGCTCATATTAAGACCCTTACATGGTATATCCAGAAAACTAAGATAAATCACAAAATTCCCAACATAAAAAGTCAACCACCTTCCAAAATGTGGAATTTTATATGAGATTCACGATGAAAGATAAAAAGGTTTATGCAACAACTGTTGGAAGTAAATCAAAGATGACAACATTATTCAAGAAAGTTTCTTGTTTTGCCACATGCACAAGATGATTAAAAAAATCTTGTTAAATATATTGTTTTTATCGACCAAACATTTTAATAATCCGCAGACCTAGATTTATGCATTATTTAATTTTTGGCATTCAGTTGACTTTTTGTGAAACTCAGCTTAATGAAAATATGAAAATTAAGAAACAGTTAAGAGTCTGATTTATGTATGCTAGTTTTTGTCAGGAAACGTAAAAATGGCTTACATGACTATAATAGATCATAACATATACGATTCTTAAAACTCAAACAAGCGGATAACCTCTAAGAAAATAAATTTTAGTGACGCTGCGAATTCCATCTCATGCGTTCTTTTAGATGTTATAGAATCCTTGAAACATCTAATCATCCATCATTCTTGACAACGTCACAATTAGCGATACCATGATTAAGCTTTACGAGTTAAGACTTTTAAACTTTGTCTGATACTCAAGAACCAAACATATCAACATTCGACAACACTTCACTCATGAAATTAAAATATGTTGCCACCAAGAAGCAACTTGTCGACATTTTCAGCAAATCATTGCTCAATTTGAAGCACTTAGATCCTCATTGGATCTATGTGTAGTTGAGAAGTAATTTTCATTAATTATCCGTCAATCGTGTCGTTGATAGTAATTCATTTATGCTATTTAAGGGGGAGATTATATGGTTACTTGGTGAAAAAAAAGAAGATTGGACATCCGGACAATTTTTTTTTTTTTGCAGAGTTAGTGGTGGTTTTCATTTTTAAATGGATGTTCGAGATGCTGGCACATGTACTAATCTAAGAAGGGCCATAAATTTTTTCCCTCTTCTTGAGATAATATATCAAGAAGACTTTATCGAAACCCTTGTTTTCTCTTTTTAAGTGAGATTCTCGAGTAAAAATCATGGAGTGGTTGTCTAAATAAATGATGCCTACTCCCGCTCGATATCTTATCCCGGTTCGTGCTCAAATATGTGTTGGAGACATTTCTTGATCGATTTCTCTTGAATCACCTCTGAATGTCATAGCCGAAGTCACATCCTTAACGGACGAGGAAATCCTTACTTTGAATCTTCAGGAGGTTGAAGAAGACTTAATCTTGAGTCCTGATCATGTTAGCCCTATCCCACATGTTAATGTTAGTGTTAGAGAATATATGGTCTTGGAACTTGTTATGGGTTCTCAAACATAGAGCATTGTACCAGATTATGAACACGCATTATGAACACGCTGTTAGCAGAGATGTCCACAAGAAGATTTATATTACAACTCATGGAATATTAGATTCGATGAAACTATAAAAAGCTTCGGTTTTGAACAGTCAATAGATGAAACTTGTGTTTATAAATTAATACACGAGGGCAAGTTTGTGTTTATGGTATTATATGTCGATGATATATTACTTATTGGTAATGACGTAGAAAAATTATCTGAGGTTAAAGTCTGGTTAGCTAAGCAGTTTTATATGAAGGATCTAGGGGAAGCTGAGTACATTCTGGGGATTCAGATCTTTCAAGATCGAAATAACCGAACCCTGTCGCTCTCCCAAGTATCTTATATAGATAAGGTGATGGATCGCTTCGCTATGCAAGACTCTAAGAAGGGCCAAACCCCCTTTAGACATGGAGTCTCACTCTCGAAGGACCAGAATCCCAAGATTGCGCAAGAGATTGAGGACATGAGAAATCTTCCCTATGCTTCGGCCGTAGGAAGTCCCATGTATGCTATGCTGTGAACTAGACCAGATATATGTTTCGTTGTTGGCGTAGTTAGCCGTTTTCAATCAAATCTTTGACCTGAGCACTAGGTTGCTGTTAAGCATGTTTTTAACTATCTTCGTAGAACTAGGAACTTGATGCATACATAGTTAGGTACTGACCTAGCTATGACGGGGTATACCGATTCCGAATTTCAGGCGGATAGAGATTCTGTGTTCATCCTAAATAGTCGATCAGTTGTTTGGAGGAGTATCAAACAATCTTGAATTGCAGACTCTACCTTGGAAGCAGAATATGTGGCTGCTTGTGAAGCACCTAAAATCCTGTATGGCTTAGAAAATTCCTTAAGTATTTAGAAGTCGTTCCAAATGACAATGAGCCCATGACAATTTATTGTGATAATAGTGGGGCTGTTGCTAACTCAAAGGAACCTAGAAGCCATAATTGCTCTAAGCATATTGAAAGAAAATACCATTTTGTTAGAGAGATCGTGCAGCGCGGAGACGTGGAGGTGAAGAAGATCTCAACGGTGAACAATCTTCCAGATCCATTCACCAAAGCCCTATCCAACAAGGTCTTCGACCAACATCGAGACATATTAGGAATCAAGGACTACTGTCATCTTCTTTGACTCAAGTGGGAGTTTGTTGGCAGAGATGCCCATAAGAAGATTATTTATTTACATATCGATGTAACATAAATCTCTCATGAGTCCTTATTGTAATTTGCTGATTAAATTAATAAAAGTTGAAATTGTTGAAATAGGTCTAGGGTTAAGAAATATTTATCATTAACACATTAATGGCGGAATATAAATTTATTTTTTTACTAGTAAAACAATTTTTACTAACCCAAACAAAGTGCATATACATCTTATGAACTAAAATATTATTTAGAGAGCTTGAATACTAACATTTCTTGTACTTTGATTTAGATGGATCTTGAGAAAAGTTGATCTTCTCTTCTAGCTTGATTCCTTCAAACCTAAACGTGAACTCAAGAAACCTAAGGTTGCTATTACAAGAGTCTATAGAGGTTTAGAAGGATTTGTGTGTGGGCACAATTAAACACAATAACTCAAGAACAATTTTATGAGGACTTATGTGCCAAAATAAAAGAAGTATTTTCTAGAGAGAGAGGAGAGGGACGGCCAAGAGCAAGAGGGAGCAAGAAAAAAGCTTAAACTTCACATCTCTATGTGAGGCTCTATTTATAGGAGAATGTAAATCTATAAAGGTCAATTATTCATTCATGAAAGAATAATGTATTCATGACACAATATTTGATTTTCTTTTCTCCTTTCTCTTCTAATATGGCCGGCCATGATTCTCAAGCAATGAGGAAATTTGTTTCCTCACTTAGCTTATTTATTTCCTCTTTTCTTTTTGGGTAATTATCCTTATAATTAAAGGAAAATAAAACTCTCATGTTGGCCGAATTCTATAGCTAGGGAATGCGCATCAAGATGCTTCCTTATTTCTTTTAAGACAATTCTTAAAATACCCATTGTAGAATTATTATTGCACAAATAATGAAATTAATTTCTTAATGCCTCAAACGACTTTTCGGCTATAGAAAATAATTTATATTTTCATCATATGAAAATATTCAAAATCTTATTCTGACATTCACATCATTTTATGTCCATGTGAACAAAAATACCCTTTAGACATTTTCCGAGAACAAGTCTAGTTCAACATTTGAACTTATTTTGACGTAGCTTTCAGTTTAACAATCCTACTCTAATGACCTGTAATAGTGACCTTATGGATCCAAATGAACAAAACTTCAGCTTCTATACTTGGACTCAAAAGTTCACAAACCTTTTCCGAGTATTAGCTTAATGTCAACTGACTCCACTAAAGAGTTTACACTGAGAATCTCTCGGTTCAAATGAATTTATTTTCTACTCAAATTCAACTTAATTATATTGAGAGGATCCATTGAATGTTATCTATGTTTACCCTTCATGAAGATCATCAACTAAATGGAATTTATAAAACAAATATTCGACGAATTGGCCCTGATTGACAAACGTAATTTAGAAAAGTCCAACCTTTTGTAAAACTTCCGTAAATAGCCCTGTTGTTGACGTGTCTCTATGTAGTATTACTTTTAAGCTCTTTTTCATTAATCGAATTTAATTATTTTTTAATATATTTCAAATTTTAAATATTTATATTCGTTTTGAGTTTCAAAATTGTTTATGTTTATAATAAATTTGGTTATTATGTGTGGGTAATATTTCCTAACTTAGTGGGTTGACTTTGTTTTCATATTAATTCAACCTATTAAATCCGATTATCTCTTGCCTTATTAATTTCAAACAGATTTTTTTTTATTAAATCCTAGTAATTATAGGGCTAATTTATTGAGTATTAAACACAATATCTGTTTCCATATATTCACACGATTTTTTTTGTTAATTAACTTTCCATTACACTAAAACGGAATCATACCAACGTTAATTGAGTTGCGATTTACAACATAAATTGATTTTTACACTGATAATATTTGTTAATTGATATCCAATTTACACTGAAATATAATTGTTTGATGGAAATTTTAAATTTGAATATTAATTATATTTGTTTGAATTCAAAATTTGAATTTAAATGCAGTTTGTTTAGTTGGTTCCTATATACATGGGTTTGACTATTTTATTAAAGAGCAAGTAATTAATATATTGGTTATTTCCTTTTTTGTAACCAAAATTTATTGTTGATTTATTTTGAGATTGTTTATTCATTACGTTTTTTTACAACATATTAGTCATTAAACTCGTTTTTTTAATGAACATGATTCTTGATGATACCTAAATTTTTGATAATTATGATTTCCACGTTTATGATTTCCAATCTACACTGGAATGGAATTATACCAACGTTAATTGAGTTGCGATTTACAACGTAAATTGATTTTTACATTGATAATGTTTGTTAATTGATATACAATTTACACTGAAATAGAATTATACCAACGTAAATTGAGTTGCGTTTTACAAAGTAAATTGAATTTTACACTGATAAAAAACACGATTTTGATTTAAAACAAGAAGAAGAAGAAGAAGAAGAAGAAGAAGAAGAACGTAATTACTTATTAATTAACAAAACACGGTTTTAATTTATTTTACTAGATGAAAAATCAAAATTTCATACCTGAATTTAAAATCAAAATCAAAACACAAAGAAGAAGAAACAGAAGAAAGAAGAACAATTTTTTTTTCTTCTAAATCCACGAAGGACCATTTGAGTTCTTGCAATTCGACCTCATGCTTCTACGTGACGTCGATCGTGGATCCGTACGGCCGGTTAGAGGATGTCCGTCAACACGCGTACTCAGGAAAAAAAACCATGATTTGAAAGTCAAAATCCAAAAACAATGAAAATTAATAAAGGAGGGGTAGAAATATACATGTTAATCGCTCCATCATTTACGCCGTTGGAGAACTTCGGAAATTGTTGCAGAAGCTTTACGATGAACAAAAATGGCGAATTGCGTTTTTATGATTTTCGTTTTTGAGATTTTGGAGATGAAATGCAAAAAAGAATTGTGGCAGAATGATTTGAATTTATCTCTCCATAATATGGACGTATTAATTAATTGGTTAATTGATTTCCGGATTTTAAGGATCTAATTTACCTAAAAAAACAAATTCGGATGTTTTTTAATTAATTTTCTTGCGGAAGAAGGTTTTGGGGCTTTTTGGGAATGAAATTTTGGTCGAAATGATTTACTGGATTTTTACAAAAGTTTTACATAACGTTGGACAAATTGAAATTAGGAAACCTATATAGGGCTATACTATATAATTACCCTTAATAAAATTACCATTTTACCATTCTAGTTGTTATTTTCTCAACTCCTTTGTTACTTGTGAATAAGTTAGCAACAATGTATTGACGAGCAGCTAACAAGTCACATTGTTTCATCCAAATAAAGTCGCTACTTAAGTTTGGATACTGCGCAGTTCATTTATTCACAATCCAAGTAATAAAGCATGAGGTGATATAGATTGCATATCAGCAATCTTGTACATGAATTCCATATCTATGAGAATTTCACAAAGTTGGTTCATGACATCTTCATAACTTAATATCTCACCAGTTGGCCTAGTCTAGATCACGTAATTGATCTATAATTTGACTTTCTCAAGTGGGAGTATTAATGCTATGAAATGACATGTCTCATTTCAGAATTTAGGTAAGCATGATGCAATTCATACATAGTGACCTTGAGACAGAAGAGGTTAAATGGTTTGTTTTGCCATTGTCTATAAAGTTGCACTGGACAATTCAGTATCTTCGAAAGATACACTCGAAGAACTATAGAGTTCCTAACTCTCTATGCGTCGTAACCAGATATCATAGATTCTTCCAACAACCATACTGGGATCAATAGAATGTTGATCTTTAGATTGTGAATATATCGTTTTAACCAAACCATGAAGAGTTTGATCACGCAAATCTACATTTGTCTCTTCATAAATTGTTAGGTTTGATTAAGAACTATAAAACTATTGAATATCATAAATCTTCAATCAAACTAAAAGGAAATGAATGAACATTTCAACTTTTATTAATTTAATCAGCAAATTACAATAAGGACTTTATAAAGATTTATATATTACATCAATATGTAAATAAACAATTTTCTTGTGGGCATCTCTGCCAACAAAGAAAACCAACTATTTAAATGTTACAAGCTAATAATGATGATTCTTTAGATAAACTTGTTGATCAAGATCATGATGAACAAGAAAAATCAACTAGGATTGAAAGATCAGCAATCCCTAAGAGTGAACTAAGAGGGTATATGGACGTGATGAAATTACAAGATCAGCAATCCCTAAGATTGAAAGATAAACTTGTTAATTATAATATGTATCTGCAATAAATGGAATGTAACATGGACGTGATGAAATTACAAGATGTTAGAAAGAACTAACTTACGATTCACATTCATTATTGAGGTGATGAAATCTATGAAAACTAATCCGGTATATAGAAATTGTAAACTTATTTATGACGCAAAAGATGATTTGTATAAATCACAAGAGTGAACTAAGAGGGTATATAGAAATTGTGAATGAACTAAGAGTCACCCTCGTGGCCCTCCCTTCAATGGGAGTACTTCGGAAGCACATAGTCAATTAAATTGTTACGAACTAAGCCCTAAAGAGGAACGATGAAGCGGGGTCTTGTTGGCATTTATGCCCACAAAGGAGATTTTTGATATTAAATACTTTTGTATTTGTCTTGCTTTGAAATTAAATAAAGATTGAATATCCATTCTTATTTAAGATTGTGTTTACGCATTTATGTCTACGCTCTGAAACTGTCATCAACGAAAGAAGTGCTAAGTACAGACTTGACAAGATACCTTCTCATGACTAGTTTAAATAATAGTTCGCAATCTAAAGATCGATTGGGCAATCGATTCCTAGTAATGATTGTTAGAATGAATTAAACGATATCTTATCTTGTGATATGGAGAGTTGTGACTCTGTAATTCATTCTTGATATCTTAATGAAGATATTGAACAAGACCAGTGAAGTTTTGAAGTTCGAGGTAAAACCGTTTAATCACTCGAAACCTCAAACTCACATACGAGGGGTATTTTAGTAATTACCTTAATCCTGAAGTGAGTACATGTATTCTTGTAACACTTTATGACATTTGATTTGTCAATGGGCAATGGCTAAATGAAGTTTCATTGACCCGACGGTTGGTGTCATAATACTGTTTCGTTGAAACATGTGATTCACAGATATGGAATTTGTGTTGAAACAATGCTAAGGCATTAGTATCACACCATGCTCTGTTATGAGAGTGTGAGCGAATAAACCAGGCCTGGTATTCATCGAATAAAGAATTCTTTGAAATAAAACATGTGATATGTTGAGACATTTCACTTTATGTTTTTCTCGTTCACAAATAACAGAGGACTTGGTGAAATAATAACTCAGGGGTAAAACGGTAATTTTACATTCCTCTGAGTTAATGATACACACAAAGGGTAATATCGTAAAATACACCATGGACCATGTGAAGAATAGATTTATCACATCAAACGAAAATATAAACGCATATGAACTTAGAGATGTTCAATATTGGTCCTTTAGTGGAATCGACTAATATTAAGAATTAAAAGTCGGAAAAAGTTTGTGAACTTTTGCGTCCGATCTTTATTCTAAAGCTTCGGTCATATGGGTCCATAAGGTCTCAATGATAGACTCTTGGATGAGATATTAGTGAACAAGAAAAGATCGATTTTCTCATTAAACGTAAATTGTGATTTACACTAAGAAAATTATTTTCTAAGTATTTAAATAAATAATTCGTTCTTTATTATTACATTTATTTAACGAATCATATTGTGTTATTATATTGATAATAATATAATTTGAATATTCAAATAAATAAAAGATGAAAATAAATATTTTCTCGTTTCGTACTACATTGTTTAGTATGAAAATAATTAATGACTTGTCATTAAATAAATGAGATGTTCTAAATTAATTAAATATTATTTTAGAAATAAATCAAAAATATTTGGGAGATAAATACATAAGATGGCCGGCCACTTAATGCAAATAAGGGGTTGGAAAATTGCTTAAATGATTTACCGGGCTTAAGTTTGATTAATGGGTCATTAATTGTTTTTGACCTAATTAAGCCCATTTTCCCCGAAATAAAAGGAGCTCTTCTCTCTCTCTTTTGACCTACCTCATTCGGCCACTCTCTCTCTCTCTCCCCTCCCATCTTGGCCGACTATTTCCTCTCTCCCAAGGAGAAAAATACTTGGCCAAAATCCCTAAAGAATTGAGAGAGCGAACCGTAAAGAGAATCCCCTTTTATTCCTTCTTCCCTTGTTCCTACGAAA
The DNA here is from genome assembly GCA_958296335.1 of Urtica urens. Taxonomy (NCBI): domain Eukaryota; kingdom Viridiplantae; phylum Streptophyta; class Magnoliopsida; order Rosales; family Urticaceae; genus Urtica; species Urtica urens. The sequence goes on along the minus strand of OY282523.1, from coordinate 20,153,227 downwards.
GAGCCCACCCTCTTTGTCTCACAAAATCCCTCGAGTATTATCATTGACTCAACTTGTGGTTGTTTGAGTGATTTTTCCTCCCACAGGGCCGGCCATATTTTGGAGCAACGAAGGATCGACGACTTTGAGGATTTGCTTGACGGGCGTGGCGTAGAGGATCGGCCGGCCAGTTTTTCCGAGAGACACCGAGACATGCTCTCGCAGATCCGAATTATGTAAGTATCCCTCGAACGAATTGGATCTGGACAATATGATATTTTAGAATGATTATATGTGTTTGGATTGTTCGTGTGCATGTTTAGATAGATTTATTGACAAGGTTATAAATTTATTACATGTTAGGTTAGATTTAATGATATGGTTATCGAACATGTTTTAAATTGGTTTTAATATGTTAAATTGAATTATGAAATTCCGCCACATATTGATGTGTTTCGTAATTAAATTAGGTTAATTGTTAATCAAATTCCAACAGGTCTCCCCTAGGAGAACCGTTTTCAAAGTAACTTGGATAAGGGCCCACATGTTGGTTGCACGCTTAGACTTATTGTTTAAGTAACCCTCCATAGAGGCTATGCGTTAAACATAAGTGACCAAAGTCCATGATAATTAGCGAGAACTAGAAGTTGTGACTTCTTGTATGGTTCAAACTAAATAGTGATGTGTCACGACTATGAAAGGCGATCAATTACGGTTTCCCCTAGGAAAAGTAATTGATCATTTTTGTTCATAATACGATGAATTATTTATCGCTTTCCTCACTCATTTAGGATTTTACATGCATCATAATTCGAAACTGTAGCATATGCTAAATTTATTCATTTCATTTAATTTTCAGCAATATCATGAATCCACTTGCATCTATACTCAGTTATAACAAACTCGAGGGTGAGAATTACGTTGATTGAAAACGTAACCTCGACATCGTACTGACGGTGGAAAAGCACAAGTATGTTCTCACTACCCCGTGTCCTCCAGCTCCGAGTGCTGACTCAAGCCAGGAGGACAAGAACGCCTATGACACGTGGGTAAGGTCCGATGAGCTTGCCAAGTGTTATATCTTGGGTTCCATGAGCAATGTGTTGCAGCAATCTCACAAGGACATTGCCACAGCATATGACATGCTCTACAATCTTCATGACATGTTTGGATGTCATGGGCGTCAGGCGAGGCAGCAGGCAATCCGAAATTTCATGAATTGTCGGATGAAGCCGGGAACGTCAGTCAGGGACCACATGCTAGTGATCATGGGTCACCTGAACGACATGGAGATTCTCGGATCGGAGATCGATGGACTCACCAAGGTCGACATGATCTTGGAGACTCTGACGGATTCTTTCGATAGCTTCCGTCTGAACTACTCCATGAACAAGCTCGATTATTCTGTAACCGAGCTAATGAAGGAGTTGCAGACTGCCGAAGGACTTCTCCCTAAGACCAAGAAGAAGACTGGTTAAGCCAATGTTGCTGAACATAGGGCTTCCACTTCTGGATCGAAGAGAGTGATGAAGGGTCCCAAAAACGCCAACCGAACGGCATCCAAGACGCCCTACAAGAAGGCTGTGGATGTCAAGGGCAAGGGCATCGCAAAGGTGGACAAGTCTAAACACAAGTGCCACCATTGCGGAGAAGTCGGCTTGGCGAAGGAACTGTCCTGCCTACCTCAAGACCGTCAAGGGGAAAGGTATGGCTTTCGTCACCCAAGCATGTTACACGACATATAAAGAATCACCCTGGATTTTTGACTGCGGGGCTTCTGACCATATTGTGTGTAATCTGAATGGTTTCAGGAAAACCAGAAGCTTAGGTGAAGAAGAGTTCACGTTCAACTGGGGAATGGAACGAAGGTCAGAGCCAGATCTGTCGGGACCATGCAATGAATTTTGGGAATAAGGCTTTATTATTAAATAACGTTTATTATGTTCCATATTTTTGCAAGAACTTAATTTCTTTTGGTCGTTTAGAAGAACAACATTATGAGTTTAAAGTCAATAATGGTATTGAAATTTTTCTTAATGGTTGTTTTATTTCTAAAGCTCATCGAGTAGATTCTATTTATTATCTATATCCTAATGAGCCGACAATCTTGGACACTGAGGTGAATAGTGATTCACTCAGGAAGCGTAAGACATTTCATAGTGATGAAACGGATGATACATATCTATGGCACTTACGTCTTGGACATATTGGCCTAGATAGGATTAAGAGGTTAACAAAGGATGGTCCTTTGAAATCTCTAAACGTGGGATCTTTGCCCACGTGTGAATCCTGTCTTGAAGGCAAGATGACCAAGAGACCTTTCTCTTCGAAAGGTCTAAGAGCCACACAAGTATTGGAACTCATACATAGTGATGTATGTGGTCCAATCAGTATTCAGGCAAGAGGAGGTTACGAATACTTTGTAACCTTCACTGATGACTACTCACGTTTTGGTCATGTTTTCTTAATGCGACACAAATCCGATACTTTTGAAATGTTCAAACAATATCGGGCCTTGGTTGAGAAGAAAAGAGAGAAACAAATCAAAACCCTTCGATCAGATCGAGGAGGAGAGTACTTGTCTGATGAGTTCGAGGATCTTCTTAAAGAAGAAGGCATTCATTCTCAGCTTACAGCACCTGGCACTCCACAACAAAACGGTGTGTCAGAGAGAAGGAACCGAACGCTACTAGATATGGTGAGATCAATGATGAGTTACTCATCTCTTCCTGATTCGTTCTGGGGATATGCCTTAGAAACGGCAGCTCATATTCTGAACCAGGTTCCGTCAAAAACGGTTCCCGGCACTCCCTACGAGAGATGGTGTGGTAAGAAATCTGTTCTAAACCACATCAAGATCTGGGGTTGTCCAACACACGTGCTGAGACAAAAGACTAGCAAGTTGACTAGTCGTTCAGAATTATGCTTTTTCATAGGATATCCGAAAGAAACAAAAGGGTACACATTCTATAGTCCTACTGACAAGAAAACGTTCGTTAGCACGAACGCTAGGTTTCTTGAAAAGGATTACATGAAGAATACCGTACCGAGAAGCAAACTTGTGCTGAAGGAGATGTTGGGTGAAGTAGCTGGTACTTCACAAGACAGGACAAGTCCTACACTAACAATAGAAGAACCACATTCGGAACTTGAGCCTCCTACGATTCGTCGCAGTAGCAGGATTGTACGACAACCTGAGCGATTGATATACATCGGAGAGGCCTTTGCTGCAGTCGCATACAAGGAGGAAGATGATCCAGTATCATTTTCCCAGGCGATGCAGAGTTCTGAAGCAAACCTATGGCGAGAAGCCATGAACGTTGAAATGCATTCGATGTATGTCAACGAAGTCTGGAAACTTGTAGATTTACCTGAAGGCATCAAGCCTGTTGGGTGTAAATGGATCTAGAAGAAGAAAATAGGACCGGATGGAAATGTCGAGACATTTAAAGCACGACTTGTGGCGAAGGGGTTCACACAAAAGGAAGGTATCGACTATGAAGATAATTTCTCGCCCATGGCGATGCTAAAGTCCATTCGTACTCTTTTGTCCATAGCTGCCACCCTAGATTATGAAATCTGGCAGATGGATGTCAAGACTGCATTTTTGAATGGAAATCTTGACGAGCGCATTTACATGGCTCAACCAGATGGGTTCATGGAGGAAGGCCAACAGGGAAAGGTTTGTGAGTTGCTAAAGTCCATTTATGGACTAAAGCAAGCATCTAGATCGTGGAATATTAGATTCGACGAGACTGTGAAAAGTTACGGCTTTGATCAGTCAGTAGATGAGCCATGTGTTTATAAGATGATAAACGATGACAAAGTGGTCTTCTTAATCCTTTATGTAGATGACACACTACTCATTGGGAATGATGTGGGAAAGTTATCAGAGGTTAAGATCTGACTGTCGGAGCAGTTTGAGATGAAGGATCTTGGAGAAGCGGCTTACATTCTGGGGATTCAGATCTTTAGAGATCGTAAGAACCGAAAGTTAGCGCTTTCTCAAGCATCTTATATTGATAAGATCATGGATCGCTTCAGTATGCAGAACTCCAAGAAAGGACAGCTACCTTTCAGACATGGAGTGCATCTATCCATTGAGCAGTCTCCCAAGACTCCTCAAGAGATAGAAGACATGAGACATATTCCCTACGCCTCAGCCGTAGGAAGTCTCATGTATGCAATGCTCTGCACTAGGCCAGATATTTGTTACGCAGTGGGCGTGGTGAGTAGATTCCAATCGAATCCTGGACCCGAGCACTGGGTTGCGGTTAAGCATATTCTCAAGTATCTCCGGAGAACGAGAAATTATATGCTTGCATACTCAGGTGATGACCTGAATATGACGGGGTATACCGATTCCGATTTTCAAGCGGATAAGGATTCCAGGAAATCCACATCAGGGTCTGTGTTCACCCTGAATGATGGATCTGTGGTCTGGAGGAGTATAAAGCAATCTTGCGTTGCTGACTCGACCATGGAAGCCGAGTATGTGGCTGCTTGCGAAGCAGAGGCTGTATGGCTGAGGAAATTCCTAATGTACTTGGAAGTAGTTCCAAGTGCTAACGAGCCCATTACACTTTACTGTGATAACAGTGGGGCCGTTGCTAACTGTAAGGAACCAAGAAGTCACAAGCGCTCAAAACACATCGAGCGGAAATATCACCTGGTACGAGATATAGTTCATAGAGGGGATCCGACGGTTATGAAGATCTCAACGTTGGACAACCTTGCTGATCCGTTCACGAAGCCTTTAACCAGTAAAGTCTTCGAGGGACACCTAGAAGGATTAGGACTCAAAGATCATTCGCATCTCCTTTGAGTCAAGTGGGAGTTTGTTGGCATTTGTGCCCACAAAGGAGATTTTTGATATTAAATACTTTTGTATTTATTTTACTTTGAAATTAAATAAAGATTGAATATCCATTCTTATTTAAGATTGTGTTTACGCATTTATGTCTACGCTCTGAAACTGTCATCAACGAAAGAAGTGCTAAGTACAGACTTGACAAGATACCTTCTCATGACTAGTTTAAATAATAGTTCGCAATCTAAATATCGATCAGGCAATCGAATCCGAGTAATGATTGTTAGAATGAATTAAACGATATCTTATCTTGTGATATGGAGAGTTGTGACTCTGTAATTCATTCTTGATATCTTAATGAAGATATTGAACAAGACCTGTGAAGTTTTGAAGTTCGAGATAAAACCGTTTAATCACTCGAAACCTCAAACTCACATACGAGGGGTATTTTAGTAATTACCTAAATCCTGAAGTGAGTACATGTATTCTTGTAACACTTTATGACATTTGATTTGTCAATGGGAAATGGCTAAATGAAGTTTCATTGACCCGACGGTTGGTGTCATAATACTGTTTCGTTGAAACATGTGATTCACAGATATGGAATTTGTGTTGAAACAATGCTAAGGCATTAGTATCACACCATGCTCTGTTATGAGAGTGTGAGCGAATAAACCAGGCCTGGTATTCATCGAATAAAGAATTCTTTGAAATAAAACATGTGACATGTTGAGACATTTCACTCTATGTTTTTCTCGTTCAAAGATAACAGAGGACTTTGTGAAATAATAACTCAGGGGTAAACGGTAATTTTACATTCCTCTGAGTTAATGATACACACAAAGGGTAATATTCGTAAAATACACCGTGGACCATGTGAAGAATAGTTTTATCACATCAAACGGAAATATAAACGCATATGAACTTAGAGATGTTCAATATTGGTCCTTTAGTGGAATCGACTAATATTAAGAATTGAAAGTCGGAAAAAGTTTGTGAACTTTTGCGTCCGATCTTTATTCTAAAGCTTCGTTCATGTGGGTCCATAAGGTCTCAATGATAGACTCTTGGATGAGATATTAGTGAACAAGAAAAGATCGATTTTCTCATTAGACGTAAATTGTGATTTACACTAAGAAAATTATTTTCTAAGTAATTAAATAAATAATTGGATATTTATTATTACATTTATTTAACGAATCATATTAAATTATTATATTGATAATAATATAATTTGATGATTCAAATAAATAAAAGAGGATAATAAAAATTTTCTCGTTTCGTACTACATTGTTTAGTATGAAAATAATTAATGAATTGTCATTAAATAAATGAGATATTCTAAATTAATTAAATATTATTTTAGAAATAAATCGAAAAATATTTGGGAGATAAATAGCATAAGTTGGCCGGCCACTTAATGTGAATTAATGGGTTGGAATATTGCTTAAATGATTTATCGGGCTTAAATTTGATTAATGGGTCATTAATTGTTTTTTACCTAATTAAGCCCATTCTCCCTGAAATAAAAGGAGCTCTTCTCTCTCTTTTTTGACCTAGTTCATTCGGCCACTCTCTCTCTCTCTCCCCTCCCATCTTGGCCGACTATTTCCTCTCTCCCAAGGAGAAAAATAGTTGGCCAAAATCCCTAAGGAATTGTGAGAGCGAACCGAATATAGAATCCCCTTTTATTCCTTCTTCCCTTGTTCCTACGAAAGAGCCCACCCTCTTTGTCTCACAAAATCCCTCGAGTATTATCATTGACTCAACTTGTGGTTGTTCGAGTGATTTTTCCTCCCACAGGGCCGGCCATATTTTGGAGCAACGAAGGATCGACGACTTGAGGATTTACTTGACGGGCGTGGCGTAGAGGATCGGTCGGCCAGTTTTTCCGAGAGACACCGAGACTTGCTCTCGCAGATCCGAATTATGTAAGTATCCCTCGAACGAATTGGATCTGGACAATATGATATTTTAGAATGATTATATGTGTTTGGATTGTTCGTGTGCATGTTTAGATAGATTTATTGACAAGATTATAAATTTATTGACATGTTAGGTTAGATTTAATGATATGGTTATCGAACATGTTTTAAATTGGTTTTAATATGTTAAATTGAATTATGAAATTCCGCCACATATTGATGTGTTTCGCAATTAAATTAGGTTAATTGTTAATCATATTCCAACACAAAGTAAGTCACGACTTTTTTGGATGAAATAATGTGACTTGTTAGCTTATCGCCAATACATTATTTATAACTTATTCACAAGTGACAAAGAAGTTGAGAGAATAACCACTTGAATGATAAAATGATAATTTTGTAGATCCCATCTAGTTGATGATATTCATTAAGCGTAAACATAGATAATATTAGTGGATCCACTCATCACAATTAATTTGAATTATGAGTAGAAAATATTTATTTGAACCGAGAGATTTTCAGTGTCAACTCTTCAGTAGAGTCAGTTGATTTTAAGCTAGAACTTGGAAAATATTTGTGAACTTTTTTGTCTAAGTATGCTAGTTCAAACTTTGTTCATTTGGGTCCATGAGGTCACTACTACAAGTTATAAGAGTAGGATTTGTTAAGCTGAAAGTTAAGTCAAAACAAGTTCAAGTGTTGAACTAGATAATTTTTACAAAAATTATCTAAAGAGTATTTATGTCCATTTGGACAAGGACTATTCTTGTAATTGTCATCGACAATTAAAATAATTTAGAAGCCTGTTCTAGAGTGAAATAGTCAGCCACAATATACCTTGATTTGATGAGATAAATTTTTTTGGCAAAAAATATATGAAGATATACACCAAATAAAAAAAGAGAAAACAAATTGTTTATTACGGGCAGTAGTGATGGAATAGGTCTAGGGTTAAGAAAAATTTATCATTAACAAGTTAATGGCGGAATATAAAAATTTATTTACATGTAAAACAATTTTACTAACCTACGAAAAGTGCATGTACATCTAATTATTTAAAAATATTATCTAATTATTTTTTAGTTGATACTAACTTTTCTTGTAGCTTGATCTTTGATAAGTCTTAGGAGACATTGAATGTTTTGTCTCGCTCCAAGCTTCGTCTCCATGGAATGCTCGCCTCTTTCGCACCTAATCGTGAACTCGAGTAACCTAAGCTTTCTATTACAAGAGTCTATAGAGGTTTTGAAGGATTTGTCTGTGAGCACAATTCAACACAATAAGTCAAGAGCAAGTCTATGAGCTAAAGAGATAATTTAGGCCTAAGTTTAATGAGGACTTAGGTGCCAAAATAAAAGAGATATTTTAGAGAGAGAGAGAGAGAGAGAGAGAGAGAGAGAGAGAGAGAGAGAGAGAGAGAGAGAGAGAGAGAGAGAGAGAGAGAGAGAGAGAGAGAGAGAGGTGTGGTCGGCCAAGAGGGAGAGCACAAGGAGCAAAAAACTTATTTTCACATATTAATGTGAGCCCCTATTTATAGAAAAGGAAATATAAGAAAAGATAATTACCCTTTCCTATTGTACATACATGACACAATACTTGATTTCCTCTCCTTTTTCTCTATGTACTTGGCCGGCCATACTATTGCATTAGTGAGAGATATTTGTTTCCTTTAGCACAATTGTTTTCTACTCTAAAAAATTCATTTCCTCTTTTCTTTTTTTGGCAATTATCTTCATAATTCAAGGCAAATGAATTTTCAGATATGAATTCACTATTCTCTTTGATGTTGGCCGAATTCTTTGTCTAAGGGGGGAGCTTCTAGATGCTTCTTTATTTCTTTTAAGACAATTCTTAAAATGCCCATTGTAAATATTGCACAAATAATGAAATTAATTTTTTATGCCTCAAACGACTTTTCGGCTTTAGAAAATAATTTATATTTTCATCATATGAAAATATTCAAAATATTATTTTGACATTCACATCATTTTATGTGGACAATACCCTTTAGATATTTTCCGAGAAAAAGTTTAGTTCAACATTTGAACTTATTTTGACTTAGCTTTCAGTTTAACAATCCTACTCTAATGACCAGTAATAGTGACCTTATGGATCCAAATGAACAAAGCTTGAACTTCCATACTCGGACTGAAAAGTTCATAAATCTTTTTCCGAGTATTAGCTTAATGTCAACTGACTGCACTAAAGAGTTAACATAATGATGTTGAGTGGATCCATTGAATGTTATCTATGATTACTCTTCATGAATATCATCAACTAGATCAAATTTATAAAATTACCATTTTACCATTCTAGTTGTTATTTCCTTAACTCCTTTGTTACTTTTGAATAAATTAGAAACAATGTATTGACGAGGAGCTAACAAGTCATATTGTGTTATCCAAATAAAGTCGTTACTTAGTATTGGATAACACGTGATTCATTTGTTCACAATCCAAGTAATAAAGCAGGAGGTGATATACATTGCATTTCGGCAATCTTGTACATGAATTTAATATATATGAGAACTTCATAAAGGTAGTTCATGACATCTTTATAACTCAATATCTCACCAATTAGTCTAGTCTAGATCACATAGTGTACCTATAATTTGACTTTCTCAAATGAGAATATGTAAGCTATGAAATGACATGTTTTATTTCAAGATTTAGGTAAGCACGATGCAATTCATACGTAGTGACCTTGAGACAGAAGAGGTTAAATGGTTTTTTCTTACATTGTATCTAACGGTGCACCGGTTAATTCAGTTTATTCGGAAGGTACATGAAGAAGTATAGAATTCTCAACTCTCTATTATGCCTCGTAACCATACATCATATATTCTTCCAACAATCATACTGGGATCAATAGTCCGATGATCTTTGGATTGTGAATATTTCGTTTTAAGCAAACCATGAAGAGTTTGTTCACGCAAATCTACATTTGACTCTTCGTACGATGTTGGGTTATTAAGGACTATAAGACTATTGAATATCATAAAACTTCAAACAAACGAAAAACTAGTGAATGAAAGTTTCAGCTTTTATTAATTTAATCAGCAAATTAAAATAATGATTCATGAGAGATTTATATTACATCAATATGTAAATAAATAATATTTTTGTGGGCATCTCTGCCAACAATTAGAGTGGCCGACCATACATAGAGAGGAAAGAGAGATATTGCATTTTGATGGAAAAGGATAATAAATCAGATAAATGAATATGAGATATATATTTTATTGATCTGACTTAACCCACCAATTCCCTTATAAATACATCTCCAAATTGAGATGTGAAAACACACAATTTCGATAGTCAACTTTTTTAGACTTGGTTGAATTCTCTCTCTCTCTCTAGAAAATCTGACCATCTCCTCCCTCTCTCTTCTTCTCTCTCCTTTGTTTGGCATATCACCCCTTATTAGACCTAAGATTTATATTATCCCTTTTGCTTGAAAACTTGTTCTTGAGTTGAAGAGTTTAATAGTGCCCACTCATTACATCCAATAAACACCTATAGACTCTAGTGGTAAAAATCATCGTGGTTGTTCAAATAAATAAAGACGTGTAGGAGACTAGCTACGAGGGGAGACGAGCGTTTGAAGAATCTAAGGTTGGTACCGAGTTTAAATATTATAAATAGTTTAATTTAATCTGAATTTTATGTTCATGCCCTTTGTCTAGGTCATAAATTATTTAATTAGAATTTTTAATATTATGCCGCTTCATGAAGTGTGAAATTATTTTAAAATTCTAGAACCAACGAAATTAACAAAGGACATCAGAGTTCAAAAGAATCAATGTGGCCATAATGAAGTTGACTACCCTACTTTGGGACATCAAGTACCAAGTCGAAGAAATGATGGATTAAGAAGACCCTGTTGCACAAGAAGGCATGTAATTTATTTTGGTCTTCTTTATTTTTTCATTAATTGTAGTTCTTTTATGCCTCAACCTTAACATTACTACTCTATTTGCTTGTCATTTTTATGGAAAAAGGGAGAGTATTTTCTGGTTTAAGTGCTTATTTCAATTGTAGCCTGTAGTAGCAACGCTTATATATTACTATACTCATGCTTGAACATGGATCGATTTTGGTTATTTTTTCTTGACCATTGCTCGTATCACAGTGCATAGTCTGTTTAGTTTTGCCAAAATTTTCAAGGGACAGATTGTTGGAGCCTCTGTAACATAATATAGTTTAGCGAAACAATTTTACTTAATTTGTTCAAGTAAGGGAGCAAGACTCGGTCTACTTTTTCTACGAGTCCTCTCACGCAAACAAAGGTAGAAAATATTATGTAACTAGTTTTGATGTTTTTAAAGAAAATATTATCAAATATTTGATTTCCAAAAAATAAACATCCGTGAGAGACTTTTATCCATTGACTAATAAAACTCCTTGTGAGTGGTATTAACCCGCCGTATTCGTTGAGCCTATCTCTCTACTCTAGATATCTCCTCCGCCAACTAATTCTAGGTGACTTGAAACTACTGTTTAATCAGTATATTTGAGTGCGTGTGTTGGTATTAACATGCTTGATAATGTTTGAGAGAAAATTGAGTAAAATTTAGAGATGAAGTCTCTACATTTGTAGGGAGTTTAGATTCACATCTACTGTAGGTTGCAGGTGATCGAAGAGAAAAATGTTCGCGAATGAGAGTTTTGTTAAACTTTAGATTCTCATAATTTTGATTGATTGATTAGTTGATTGATTTTATTCAGATGTACCAATTCTCTTCAATAGTATGTTTACATCGAACATAATAATTAATTATCTTGTGTCCTTTACTGTTTTTTGTTTGATTGTTTGTTTGCTCTTCAATTTGATTAATATGGCAAAACAATCAGCTTATCAACAAGTTTCAATCTATTAGTATCTTAGCCACGTTAGATATTTTAGTTAACATTATTGTGATTCTTTGTCAGAAGCCCTTAACTATGTTCTTTTGAATTGCGACATCCAGTTTAAGAGAATTGGTATGCACAATTGAACGATGCAAAGATCTATAATCTAGATATTGATCAATTCTTTCCTAGACAAAGCATTTCTATAGTCTTGTTGGCGGGGCCAAAATGGTCTCATCTACGAGAATCAAGAGGCGATGACAAGACAACTAACATGGTGTAAGATTCAATGCGGTTCATTGAGACTTTCAAAAGTTCTCTTGGTATGTCTCACATACGTAGATGGATTCAATCCGGCATTGAAGATGAGTGGATGCTCGAGACTCTGGTGAGGCGTGTAGTTGCTGCAACGTGACGAAGTTTGAGTCTTTTTAACTCTAAATATATCAAACAACATGCTTCATCCCTCCTCCGCACCAAGTTGGTGCCTCTGCACTAAAATAGTAGAAGAATATACATTAAGTGGAAATAGAGATACCAGAAATAATAAAGGATAAACAAGGAGAATTAACGCCAGGAAATCTCATGATGACAAAAAGCCTAATCACACATTTTAAGTCCATTTGATTCACACGTATCCCTTGATTTGACCATTATACGCACATTGATTAAGAATATAATAATGAGATTATAAGCATAACCTCGTACATATAAGGAAATTCTTCTGCCCGCAAATCAATTCTTGACTTTTAAAACGTGTCTGTATTACACACTAGAACATCCTCTCTCTCTCTCGCGGACCTCCTTTCCCGATCAATGCTTCCAATTACATCTTCTTCCTCGCCAACGTAAAAGAAACGTAAATCTTCTTGAAAAAAAATAAAAAATGGGTCGAAGGCAAACCGACAAAGAAGCCGGTGGTTTATCTCTTCTGACACTGTTCTTAATGGGTGTGATCTCCTGCTGCATGGTCTACTCTTACCTCTCCGCGTCTTCATTCCACAGTGAAAGTGAAACCGTGGAAACAACACCGTTGTCGGTCTCAAACGACGCAAGCGAAGACGCGGTGGAGACGTGTTGCAGAGGAATTGAGCATTTGGAGCTCTGGGGTAAGGCAGTGAATTGGGGATATAATTTTAGGCTCAATTCTTCCGAGGATTGTTGTTTGGCCTGCAAGAAAATGTGCCCCAACGACCAGCCTTGTCTCTGCGATTCCTGGGTGTTTTGTGGTGACCGGCACGCCTGTGGAGCCAGATTTGGTGAGGTACGATTTCTTGTCGTTTTCTTGCTACTATTGTCGTTTTGTCTCTAATCAGGCCCTGGATCACGTTCCGTGTTGTTTTGTATGTTGTTTTATTACATGATGTTTATGTCGAAGTCTTAATCAACTACTGATATCACAGGATTCGCAATGTGTATGCAATGATTTTGGACTTATAGTTATCATGATAATGAGAAAAGGTTCAAACTTTGAAGAAACACAAATACTTGAAAATGAAATACTTGTTCTATAATCTGGGAAAACTCAGTTGGTCTTTGATCAAGCAATGCACCAATTAAGGTTTAGAAAAGACGCCATTTTTATTCCCGTCTTCTTATCTGCAGTGCTGGCTGAAGAAACAAACGAACTCCTTGGAACCTGATCGGCGTGATTCCAATGACAATGTTATGTGGACTTCTGGGTTTATCTTTGCAAAAGGAGAGGTATTTTCAGAACTCAGATAAGTTTATTTTATGTGAAACCCTCGAGTGATGATGACAATTTTGCCTCAGTCTTCCATTGATGTGGGATTAAAAGGCTTTTCGCCAATTTTGATTGTTTTTATTTGATAGGATATTGTTGCCTTGGAGACAGAATTTGGTGTTCTACGCATTCAAGTTAGTGTTCTCTTTACGAAATTCTCGAAGCAGAGTGTTTACTTTGGCTTTATCAAATCACTCACAAAATCCATGTATTGCATTTGTTTCTTTCTTTAAAAGGTTCAGGTAGATTGTGATTTAGAATTGTTCTTAGCTCACCCGAGAGTTGATTGGTTATACTTGTAAATCCCTTGCAGCTTTTCCCCAATTGTGCTCCATATTCTGTTTCCTATATTCTTGATCTGTTACAATCGCATGTTCCCTTGGGCTGCCACTTTTATCGAGCTGAAAGTCGGGGTGGCTTCTGGGATTCTCGAGGAAATCATCTTCAAAATGTATGTGTTCTTTGTGTTACCTTTCTGATCTTGTTTTAAGAGATGTGCCGTATCTGTTAGTTAACACGCATATGATGACATGATATGTCGTTGCTGGTTTCTCAGTATAAGGGTGTAAAAGATGGATGAAGATTTTACGAAATACGAAGAAGAAATTTTATGATGACATTTATTATAACTACAACTTAGAGCCACCAAAACATCACGAATTTGGAAATTGTCAACTTTTCGTTAATTTTTTTTGTAAATAGCCAAACCGATTATGTGACATCAAATTCGCGAGTTTTTCTTACTTGTTTGTCTTTTTGTTCCATGCGGTATGAAATATATTTGAGAGTTTTTTTTTTCAAAATTTGAATTTTTGTTCAGTGACTCAGCAAATATTGACTTCCATTTGTTTTCAAACTTTTGAAATTAATATTTGAATATTACATGTTATTTTAGACTTTAGGTTTTTTAAACTTTTGTGTGCGTAAATTATTTGAGTTTGACTATTTAAACAAAATTAACAAAATGTGGACTATTTCTCAGTTCACTTCGGACTTATTATAATAAGAATAGTTTTTTTTTTCTTCGTGTGGCAGGCTCCATATGGGCCTCCGTTCGCATTAATACAAGGGACACTTGAAGCCCACGGGAAGGAATTCAAGCCAGTCGGGTTGGAATTCAGTCCATCGATCCGAAGAGGGTCGGTTGCATGGGTCGGTTCGGGGCCCGATTTCTTCATCAGCTTGGCCAACCACCCCGAGTGGAACAAAGCCTACACTGTCTTCGGTTCTGTTCTTCCTCAGGACATGGTCGTTGCAGAGACGATCTCGATGCTTCCCACTGAACCCGACACATGGAGTAACATTACCGTCTCCGTGTTGGACAAACCTGTTGGGCTTCAGTTCCGGCGTATCGACGGCGACACTTCCTCGTGATAGGGATGTGAAGTTTGAAATTTTGATAGTATTCGAGCTTCTTTGGGTCTTTGGTTTGGTGGGTGTTTGTTTTACAAGTAGCTTTCCCATGTGTACAGAGTGAAAGAGCTCAGGGACCAAAAGCCATTTTCGAAATAAATCCTTGGTCTGCTATTTTGATCTGCTGCTTTTCTTCCTTTCATTTTATAGCTTCGTAGCGTAATAGTTTGCGTTTCTTATATGAAAAAGAAGAGAGGGCTGGTTTAAGCTTTTAGTATTAGAATGACCACGTTGGATTCATAGTGTCAAGCGCTCTTAATAGGTATTGGATTCACGTTGGACGTTCATGACTAATTGATGATACTGCATGACTTGTAAATCAAGAAACATCATTGATGGTGTGAATGTGACCTCTTCCCCAATCTACTAGTCTTACTACGACGTTTATAAAGATGCCAAAAACAGGTATCGGATTTTTAGGATTTCATCCTTGCTGGCAAGCTAAAGAGATCATTCATTCTACGTTTCTTGTAAGTTCTTGATAAATCTTTGTCACTTGATTCTCATGAAACCAGGACATCGTGAATATCTTTGCCATGGTGATTGATTACCAAGAATGATAGAGGCTCAGCCAAATCTCATCGTTTTTTGTGAGCTTCGAACCAAAAAAGGAAAGATCCAACAACTTATCTCCGCTTCTTGTGAATTAGAAAACGAAGAAGCACAACACCAAAAAGTACAAAGCAAGCATGCAAGTTCTTTACTTTGACACTAATTTTATGTCAGAAACCGGAACATGGGTAACATGAGAGATTATAATTTGTGCATTCGGACGAACAATCTAATCTTATCAATTCCTTGCTTTAGATTCAGTCATATCGAGAGCATTGAAGTGTCAAGAATCAAGCCCAACAGAAAACCCTGTTCTACATTCATAAACGAAAGTACATAAGCGAGGTCTTCATAGCAGTTCCACAACTCTATGATACGAGAACTAAATTAAAAGCAGTAAAATATTAAAAGAAGACGAAAAGCTAACTCTGAATACACATTATACTGAATACGAGTAGAACTTAGACCATTTATATATGTATCTCTAAATACTAGAGGGGACGTAGAAGAGAAATTAAGCTATAAGACTCTCAGCCCATCATTAGCACTAACTGAGTTGATCCATTCATGTTAACCAAATCTCACCTCATTATCCAAAGAAGAAACTCTCAGACACAAACACCTAATAGAGACTCACCCATATAATCACGAATGAAAAAAAAAAAAGAAAAAAAAAAGAGGAATCAGGGCTCATCAGGAGTGTGAGTTCGCTTCAGCTTCTTGCTCCTCTTTCCGGCGGAGGCGGATTCCACGGAGGCCTTGGCAAAGGCGTCGACGATTCGGCGCTGAGAGTCCAAGATCATCTCTGTGCGCTTCATCTCCATCTCCATCCTCATGGCTTCGATCTCCTTTGCCATCTCCATCTTCATCTGCTCGACTCTCGCGAACCCGTCTCCCAAAGCTTTGATGGCTCCGACCATCTCGGCCACCGCGTCTCGCTCCCTCTTCCCGGAGCTGCACTCCCTCATCGCCCTCATCCCCGCCGCAGTGTTCAGCGGCACCGCATACCGCATCGGCGGTGGCGGCGGATCCGATCGAGCGTACTTCATCGCCGGAGTCATCCCCGGCTGAGCCACGCTCACCCCAGTCGGTATCCTGATCCGAAACCCTCCTCCCACGTTCCCTGCGGCGGTGGTTCCGTTCCGGTAGGGGTATCCTACCGCGGCCTTGGGGTTGGATCCGTACTTGAGCTCCTCGTAAAGGCGTTCGTCGGCGTCTTCTTCGTCGTCGTCGCCGAGATCGTCGTCGTCGGAGTGGTCGGGCTTCACGGTGGAGACTGGGACGACCACGGCCGGAGCGGGGCCTTTCTCCATGGAGTCCATGCGCTTGAAGTGCACCCAAGACGAGTTGAATCGGGCCACGGGAACGGATCTCGCGCGCTGGAGCTCCGTGCGATATCGCTTCCGCAGCTTCTCCATCTTGTGCCGGCACTGCACGGCGGTCTTCGCCGGAGACGCCGCCGGGCACTGCGAGGCGACGGAGTCTGCGACCTCCTGCCAGTGCGTCGCCTTCAGGTTGCCGCGGCGGAGGGAGTACCACTTGTCGCGGTACGCATCGATCAGCGCCACCGTCTCGTCGGGCGACCAGCACGGCGGAGGAAGCCGCCGCGAAGACGGAGCTGAAAGCTGAAGCGGCGGAGGCTGGGACGAGGAGGACTCCGGCGGAGGAGGATTCGACGGCGGAGTCGTCGCGGTTTGCTGGGAGATCTGCTCCTGATTTGGGGGAGATTGCGACGGCGGCGGAGGAGGAGGGACGGGAAGGGCTAAGGCGAGCGGAATTGCTCGGGGTGGGCTCGCCTGCGGCGGCGGTGGCGGAGGAGGAGGAGGAGATGACTCCGGTGGCGGCGGAGAAGCCATGGATCTAGCTACGAAGCTAGGGTTAGGGTTTGATGGTGGCGGCGAGAAATTTCGGAGGTTTCGTTGAGAAAGAAAGAAGAAAGAGAGAGAGAGGAGGGATGAGGGGTTAATTAGGGCGGTGGTTGAGGAGATGCGGAGGATAAGAGAGGGGGGGGCGTAGGATAGAGAGCGTGGTGGTCGTGTGGTGGCGTTTAAGTAAAGAGTGGTGGAGGAGTGTGCGGCTGAATTTGAGATCTCGCTTTCTCTCTCCTCTTTTCTCTCTTTCTACAGGATGTTATTGGACGCCATGCCACGCCACCGTTTAGGTGGGGGCGGGCGGGGAGGCGGCTAACGTGCGCCGTCATCAGTACACTGCGCACCCGGCTTCCAATTTCTTTTTCCGTAAATTTATTTTATTTAGACATTATGGACGGAGGCGATTTCGTGTTGGCTTTTTCCCAGAAGAATCCACCGCTAAGGGGGTGGGTGGACCGTGGATAAGAGCGGTCTCTCGTTTCGCCTTTACTTTTACTATTCCAACTTTACCCTCGTGTCTTGCTGGCGGTGGGATGTGGAGCGACTATGAATGAGGGCGTGAGTAAATATGCACATACTGCTTTTTCGCACAGTGACACATTGGAGATGTAACAGATACTTCGTTTACCACATTATCTTTAAGGTATAGGTTATGAGTTCATCCCCCATTGCAAATGAAAGTGTTTTAAAAATAAGAAATATTATATGCACACATTCAAATACATACTTCATATTTAAATTATATTATATGCATAAATCCAAATACACACTTTATTTATATTTTAACGAAAGACAAATTAACAATGTCACATTATTTTTATGGTTACTTATCTAAATTTTTCAAAGTGTTTTCTATAAAAGTTTCAAACGTTTTCTAGTGTTATCTGAATTTATGTTATATAGTCTCGTTTTTTCATTTATCTCACATTTCCACTCCTCGTTCTCTTGTATGCCCGGGAGCATCAAGAGCATTCGACTTCCGACGATCTTCAGCTTTGAACAGGCCCTTGGGCAAAGTCAATATTTTGAAAATTCAAAGCGCAATTTCTCAATTTAAAGTGTAAAATATGTTTATTATATTT
The DNA here is from genome assembly GCA_958296335.1 of Urtica urens. Lineage (NCBI taxonomy): Eukaryota > Viridiplantae > Streptophyta > Magnoliopsida > Rosales > Urticaceae > Urtica > Urtica urens. The sequence continues at coordinate 20,135,001 of OY282523.1, read as the reverse complement.
ACTCGTTTTTTTTCTAGAAAACAAAATTTTGGTTTCAAACTTTTCTTGACAAATTTTAGAGTATTTACATCTAAAAATCAAAACTTCGACGAAATGTCCATAATTTATTTATTCATTTTGGAAATGTCAAATATTTCGTAAACTTATGTAAATGTTCAATTTATTTTGTAAAATAACAACGTAAATTGACATGATACATAAACATTAGGGTCATTCACATGAGTTTTACGAAACGTTATACATATCCAAAATAACAAACGTATATAGGGCTACTATATATAATAACCCAAAATTTATTGCACATTACCTAAAAGTGTTCTAGCAATATAAACACATAAAATGTATATTAAAAATGATTGAATTATCTCCAACTATTCTTGTATTTTCTAGCGAGTTTCAGACTCTGATATTGGCGAGTTATTTCAAAGTAAAGTATTCGAGAGATACCTGGAAGACTTAGGACTAAATGATCATTCGCATCTCCTTTGAGTCAAGTTGGAGTTTGTTGGGATTTGTGCCCAAAAAGGAGATATTAGACATTATAAATACATCTTTTATTTTGTTTTGCTGAAATATTAAACAAAATTAAATATTTATTCTTATTTTAAGTTTGTGTTTATGTATGTTTGCTACGCTTTAAAATTGTCATCAACGAAAGAGGTGTTAAGTACAGACTTAACAAGATACCCTCTTATGACTAGTTTAAATAATAGTTCGCAATCTAAAGATCGATTGGGAAATTAAATCTGAGTAATGATTGTTTGAATAAATCAATGATATATTATCTTGTGATATAGAGAGTTGTGACTCTGTGATTTATTCTTGATGTCTTAATGAAGACATTGAACAATACTGATATTACTTTGAAGTTCGAAACTTCAATATCACATACGAGAGATATTTTGGTAATTACCTAAATCAAGAACTGAATACATGTATTTTTGTAACACTTTATGACATTTGATCTGTCAATGGGCAATGAATAAAAGAAGTTTCATCAGACTCGACGGCTGGTGTCATAATGTATTCTCATTGAATTATATGATTCCCAGATACGGAATTTGTGTTGAAACAATGCTAAGGCATTAGTATCACACCATGTTTTGTTATGAGAGTGTGAGCGAATAAACCGGGCCTGGTATTCATCGAATGAAACATTCTTTGGATAAAACATGTGATATGTAGAGACATCGCACTTTATGTTTTTTCTCGTTCACAAATAACAAATGAGTTGGTGAAATAATAACTCAAGGGTAAAATAGTTATTCTACATTCCTCTGAGTTAATGATACACATAAAGGGTAATATCGTAAAATACTCCCTGGATCGTGTGAGGAATTGTTTTATTACATCAAACAGAAAATAAACACATATGAACTTAGAGAGTTTCAATATTGATCTTTTAGTGGAATCGACTAATATTAAGAATTTAAAGTCAAAACATTTTGTGAACTTTTGAGTCCGGACTTTAATATAAAGTTTCGTTCATTTGGGTCCATAAAGTCTCTGTGGTAGACTCTCGGACGAGATTTATTGAACTAGAATGATTGATTTTCTCATTAAATGTAAATTGTGATTTACACTAAGGAAATTATTTTCTAAGTAATTAAATAAATAATTGGTTTATTATATTTATTTAATGAATCATATTATGTTATTATATTGATAATAATATAATTTGATGATTCAAATAAATAAAAGATGAATTTAAATATTTTCTCATTTCGTACTTGTTTGCGTAGTATGAGAAGAATTAATGATATGTCATTAAATCAACGAGATGTTCTAAATTAATTAAATATTATTTTAGACATAAATCAAATAAATTTTGGAGATAAATGAGATGATTTGCTCGGTCATAATTAAGGGAATAATGGCTGAGAAATTATTTTAGAACTCATTAAAAAGATCTCTTGGCTTAAGGGTCAAAATTAGATTTTGACCTAACTGAAACTCACTCTCTCAAATATAAAAGGAATTTTGTGAAACCCTAACCACTACTACAAAAACTGGATCCCACAACGCTTATTAACCATTGTAAAAATCTTCCATAATGGTTATTAACCGTTATGGAATCCAGTATTGTAGAAGCTCCAACAACGCTTAGCTAATCGTTGTGGGAGCTTTGATGTCCCACAATGGTTTGCTAAGCGTTGTGGGAGCTTTGATGTTCCCACAACGGTTAGCTAATCGTTGTGGGAGATTTTACGTTCCACAACGCATAATATCCGTTGTGGGAAACTTGTACCTTGAAAAATTTCTCGCCGCAGCCATGTACAATATCCGCTGCGGCGAGATTTCCCACAACGCTTGAAATATCCGTTGTGAGAAATCTCGCTGCAACGGAGATTGTACATGGCTGCGGCGAGAAATTTTTCAAGGTCGCTTCAATCTCGCTGCGGCGAGAGTTTCCACAACGGGTATGTTAAGCGTTATGGGACGAAAAATAAAATTTTCAAAATTTTTGCCGCAGCGAGATTTATCTCTCGCTGCGGCGATGATGTCAACAAATTTACCAAAATCTGCAAAATTCGAATTCACAAAACGCTTATATTAAGCGTTGTGGGAACATCTCGCTGCAGCGGTGCCTAAATCTCGCTGCAGCGAGATTTTTTTTGAGCCTCACTCCAACAACGCTTAAGGTAAGCGTTGTGGGAACGTCTCGCTGCAACGAGATTTGTACGTAGCTGCGGCGAGAATCCCACAACGGATCCATTAACCGTTGTGGAAGAGCTCTTATCCGCCAATTTTACACAATGGTTAGCTTAAGCGTTGTGGAAATCAAAGATCTCACAACGCTTGTGGATATACGTTTTGGGAAATCGATCTTCCCACAATGGTTAATGACAAGTAGGATCTCTGGTTCCCATAACGCTTATTCTTAAGCGTTGTGGGAGACCCATTGTGGGATCCAACATTTGTAGTAGTGAACCCAAACGCTAATCATAATTGCACTTGGCCATAATCCATCTCCCCTTGGTGTTCATTTGGCTGAGAGTTAGAGAGATCAAGAAATCGTTTCTTGATCCTTGATTTTGGTTCTCGAGTGATTCCCCTTCTACCGTTGTTCAATCAAAGAGTCCACCATCTTAATCTCCCGAAAACTCGAGAGAATTATCTCTGACTCTTCTTGTGGTATTTGAGTGAAATTTCATTGTTATAGGTCCGGCCAAAACACAATCAAGACAAACTAGACACGACGAGGCGCAAATCGGCCAGCTAGAAGACTTATCGACCAGCCAGCCAATGAGGCGTGTCTAGCTCACCTCGCGTGTCTAGTCAGTGATCAGCCAAGGACTCCCTGCCTGACACACATGTCTTGCCAGCCTCCAGCCTCCAGCCAGGTGCACACACCTGGCCCTCCAGCTAGGCCACAGACCCGGTCAGCAAGTAAGCACACAGACCCGGCCACCAAGCAGGCGCACAGATCCGGCCAGCGACCAGGCAATCCGGAGAGCCTCCCGCGTGACCAGCCAGCCGAGTCCCTCCGGCCAGCCTTAGGCGCATCCGACGAGCATGCTTCCAACGCCTCTTGCTTGCCTATTTTTAGCCTCCTTCCAGCCAATCCTTAGGCACCCGATCAGATCTCCAAGGTGCATCCGGTGAAGGGCATAGGCGCACAAGATCTCCATTCCAGCGAGGATTCGGCGTGGTATTCAGGCATAAGCTAGCAACACACGAGATTGTGTAAAATCTCATATGTAAGTTCCCTACAATGAAATGGATCTGCAACTATAAATTCTTTATAGGTTATTAGTGTGTTTATTCAATTTGTTGACAACATGTTTACAATAGAATTTATTGACATGTTAATAATTTTTAATGCCTAGGTTAATTGATCATGGTTAAAATGTGTTTTAAGATGTTAGGTTAAATTATGTGTTTCCTCCATATTTAGATATGTCACATAGTTTAATAGGTTAATCGTTAACCAATTTTAATCAACAATATCAATCGATATATATATATATATATATATATATATATATATATATATAGTATTAACCTTAGGTATATGGATGGTTCAAGCGAAAATGGATTACATGAGTGTCGTAGTTCATAACATAGACAATGAATGGAACCTAAACAAATGTATTATATCATTTAAGAGGATAGAAGGTTCGCATACTAGTCAAAACATTTTAGAGATCATACTTAGTGTTATAGACGAGTGGGGATTAACCTATAGGATCATCTCTGTAACATTAGATAATGCCACAAGTAACAACGCCATGATTAGAGATTTAAAAGAACAACTTCAAACTAACGATTCCCTTTTGCACCAACGATGCACTACTCGTATAATCAACCTAATAGTTCAAGCCAGAGAAACTAGTTATGAAGTTTCTATAAACAAAATTAGGACTTACATAAGTTGGATCAATAGCTCAATCAGTAGAGTAGACGAACTTAAGAGACGCCTTAGGCAAAATGGTCTTCAAGAGCGCACTTGGCATCTAGATAACAAAATTAGGTGGAACTCAACATTTTTAATGTTAACAAACTTTTTATCGGTAGGTTATGTAGATGTTATAGTACCTTATATTAACAATCAACATGGTGAGGACGTTATTTCTGATTACAATATTAAGATAGCTGAATCATTTGTTTCCTTTCTGGACATATTTTATAAATATTTACTCTTCTTTTCTTGGTTTGTATACTATGACTACAATTTCACTTCATTTAGACAAGTATAGAGGACAACCTATTTTTCATGATTGTCTTCAAGCTATGGCAGCTAAGTTTTTAAAATATTTGGGAGCTGGTAAGGTTCCTTTACTATATAATTTCGGAGTCACTCTAGACTGTCATTGTAAAATAGTTGGTTTAAAAAAATTATTAATTACATTAAAAGGTTTTTTTGCCGATTAAGATTACTTTTGCACTTGATTTTTCCAGAATCGTGGAAGCGTTTTATGCTTTTTTTCAGGGTTTACGAAGCCAAGCTCCTCCCTCAAAATCGAGCGCATCCTAGTCAATCACAAACACATCATCCACGACAACATCAATTCACGAATGTCTTCGTCAACGCTCATGTGTATAGTCCATCTCCTCAACAACAAGAGGCCGGGTCAAGTCAGTTGAGCTTAGTCGACACACACTCCCATTCAGAGATAATAGAGTAAGACCGGAACGAGTAGGTCAAAACGGATGATGAAGATTTAGACTTGTTGACGTGGTGGAGACAGAATGTAAGGAAGTTTCCGGTGTTGGCTACCATGGCTCAAGACATACTCACCATCCCTATGTTAAACCGTGTAATCAGAGGCGGCTTTCAGCAATGCGGGACGCATCATCGACGAAAGAAGATGTATCTTGCATCCAAAGATGATAGAAGGAGTAACATGTGGAAATGATTGGCTTCAACATAGGAATCGAGCACAAGAAAGATTCGAGATGTTTGATATTATTGATGATTTTGATGTTAACTTTTCTAATATAAAATTAATGGTTAGACTTATCACAAAAGGATATCCCGACCTTTGTCCGAGATAAAATTTCAAACTTATAACGATGTAAGGGGTACTCTTTTCCTCACTGTCACACCTATTTACGGGTCAGTGAAGTTTTTTTAAGAGGCCCATTTTTAAGTTAACTTGAATCTTCATTATTTTTTTGAAGTCATTTAGAAACTTCTTTTAATTTAATCATTCTCGATTATTGATTTATAGTCTTTTAGATAAAAAAAATCTTTCAATTAACACCCTAACATTTATTATTTCATATCCCTTTAATTTATTAAAAATTACAATTTTTTTTTAATAAAACTGGTAGATATCGGTACTGGTATCCCACTCATCCCGTCCCGGTTCCGTCCCACCATCTAACCGAGACGAGAGTCCCGTTCTTTTGGCTACCGAGAGTTTCCAGGAGCGGTACCGGAAGGCCCCGAGACACCCGGTAAGCCAGGACATCAATGAGACTATTTTAGGCAATTGCTTGATTTTGTCCATTAGTTTTAGCACGATTTTGGCAATCGATATTCAGGCCATATACATTTTTCATTGATACTATATTTAAAATTAATGGTATGACATTCTCCCACGTGCTTCGGTTCAAAATTTTAAAAAATTATATATGATTCATGGAGATAGACTCTCTGATAAGATTCTATATGAGCAAGTATCATATTTCAAGTACTAAAATACTAGTTTGGGATTTGTGCCCACAAAGGAGATATAAGACATTAGATACGATTTGTATTCTTTTTGCTGAAAGTTAAATAGAGTTAATTATTCATTTTTATTTAAGATTGTATTTATGCATGAATTTCTACGCCTTGAAACTGTCATCAACGAAAGAAGTGGTAAGTCTAGACTTGACAAGGTACCTTCTTATGACTAGTTTAAAATAATAGTTCACAATTTAAAGATCGATAACAATCGTATTTGAGTAATAATTGTTTGAATAAATTAACGTTATCTTATCTTGTGATATAGAGAGTTGTGACTCTGTAATTTATTCTTGATGTCTTGATGAAGGCACTGAACAAGACTTGTGACACTTTGAAGTTCGAGATAAAACCGTTCAATCACTCGAAACTTCAAAATCACATACAAGGGGTATTTTGGTAATTACCTAAATCTTGAAGTGAATACATATTTTCTTGTGACACCTTATGACATTTGATTAGTCAACGGGAAATGTCTAAATGAATTTTCATTGACCCGACGGTTGGTGTCATAATATTGTTTCATTAAATTATGTAATTCACATATATGAAATTTGTGTTTCAAAAATGCTAAGGTTTTAGTATCACACCATGCTCTGTTATTAAAGTGTGAGCGAATAAACCGGGCCTAGTATTTAACGAATAAAACGTTCCTTGAATAAAACATGTGACATGTTGTGACATCTCACTTTAAGTTTTTCTCGTTCACAAATAACAAAAGAGTTGGTGAAATAATAACCCAAAGGTAAAACGGTAATTTTACATTCCTTTAAGTTAATGATACACACAAATGGTAATATCTTAAAATACACCATGGATCGTGTGAAGAATAGTTTCATCACATCAAACGGAAATATAAACGCATGTGAACTTATAGATGTTTAATATTAGACCTTTAGTGGAATCAACCAATATTAAGAATTAAAAGTCGGGGAAAGTTTGTGAACTTCTGTGCCCGAGCTTTATTTTAATTTTTCATTCATGTGGGTTCATGAGGTCTCAATGATAGATTTTCGGATGAGATTTTAATGAACAAAGAAAAGTTGATTTCTCATTGAATGTAAATTGTGATTTATACAAATCATCTTTTGCGTCATAAATAAGTTTACAATTTCTATATACCGGATTAGTTTTCATAGATTTCATCACCTCAATAATGAATGTGAACCGTAAGTTAGTTTCTTTCTAACATCTTGTAATTTCATCACGTCCATGTTACATTCCATTTATTGCAGATACATATTATAATTATTAGGGATTGCTGATCTTTCAATCCTAGTTGATTTTTCTTGTTCATCATGATCTTGATCAACAAGTTTATCTAAAGAATCATCATTATTAGCTTGTAACATTTAAATAGTTGGTTTTCTTTGTTGGCAGAGATGCCCACAATAACATTGTTTATTTACATATGGATGTAATATATAAATCTTTATAAAGTCCTTATTGTAATTTGCTGATTAAATTAATAAAATTTGAAACGTTCATTCATCCCCTTTTAGTTTGATTGAAGATTTATGATATTCAATAGTCTTATAGTCCTAAATCAAACCTAACAATGTATGAAGAGACAAATGTAGATTTGCGTGAACAAACTCTTCATGGTTTAATTAAAACGAGATATTCACAATTTAAAGATCAACGGACTATTGATCCCAATATGATTTTTGGAAGAATCTATGATATCCGGTTACGAGGCATAGAGAGTTAGGAACTCTATAGTTCTTCTAGTGAATCTTTTGAAGATACTGAAGAGACAATGGAAGAACAAACCATTTAACATCTTCTGTCTCAGGGTCACTATGTATGAGTTGCATCATGCTTACCTAAATCCTGAAATGAGACATGTCATTTCATAGCATTAATGTTCTCATTTGAGAAAGTCAAATTCTAGGTCCATTACGTGATCTAGACTAGGCCAATTGGTGAGATATTAAGTTATGAAGATGTCATGAACCAACTTTGTGAAGTTCTCATAGATATGGAATTCATGAACAAGATTGCTGAGATGCAATATATATCACCTCATGCTTTATTACTTGGATTGTGAATAAATGAACTGCGCAGTGTCCGAATTTAAGTAGCGACTTTATTTGGATGAAACAATGTGACTTGTTAGCTCCTCGTCAATACATTGTTTCTAACTTATTCACAAGTACTAAAGGAGTTTAGAGAATAACAACTAGAAGAGTAAAATAGTAATTTTATAAATCCCAACTAGTTGATGATATTCATGAAGGGTAAACATAGATAACATTCAATGGATCCGCTCAATATAATTAAGTTGAATTTGACTAGAAAATAAATTCATTTGAACCGAGAGATTCTCAGTGTCGACTCTTTAGTGGAGTCAGTTGACATTAAGCTAATACTCGGAAAATGTTTGTGAACTTTTGACTCCGAGTATAGAAGCTCAAGCTTTGTTCATTTGGATCCATAAAGTCACTATTACAGGTCATTAGAGTAGGATTGTTAAACTAGAACCTAAGTCAAAATAAGTTCAAGTGTTGAACTAGACTTTTTCTCGGAAAATGTCTAAAGGGTATTTTTGTCCACATGGATATAAAACGATGTGAATGTCAAAATAAGATTATGAATATTTCATATGCTGGAAATATAAATTATTTCCTAAAGCCGAAAAGTCGTTTAAGGCATTATGAAATTAATTTCGTTATTTGTGCAATTATAATTTTACAATGGATATTTTAAGAATTGTCTTAAAAGAAATAAGGAATCATCTAGATGCCCCTTCCCTAGCTAAAATTCGGCCAACATGCATAAAAGAGGATTAATTATAAGAATAATTACCCAAAAGGAAAAGGGAAATGAATTTCCTTGAGAAGGAAATAAATAAGCAAAGTGAGGAAACAAATTTTCCTCCTTGCTTGAGGTGTATGGCCGGCCATCTTAAGAGAGAAAGGGGAAGGGAAAATCAAATATTGTGTCATGAATACATTATTCTTTCATAATGAATAATTGACCTTTATAAATTTTTCCTTCTCCTATAAATAGAGCCTCACATAGAGATGTGGAAGTTGAAGTTTTTGCCTTATTCTCTCTTCCTCTTGGCCGACCTCTCTCCCTCTCTCTCTCTAGAAAATACTTCTTTTATTTTGGCACCTAAGTCCTCATTAGACTTAGGCTAAATTAGCTCTTCAGCTCATAGACTTGTTCTTGAGTTATTGTGTTTAATTGTGCCCACACACAAATCCTTTTAAACCTCTATAGACACTTATAATAGAAACCTTAGATTTCTCAAGTTCAAGATTAGAAGTGAAGGAATCGAGCCAAGGAAGAAGATCTACCTTTCCCAAGACACTTGAAGATCAAGGTACAAGAAAGGTTAGTATTCAAGTAGATTAAACATGTATATGCACTTTGTTTAGGTTAGTAAAAATTATTTTACTAGTAAAAGAAATTTTTATATTCCGCCATTAATATGTTAATGACACATTTTTCTTAACTCTAGACCTATTCCAACATTTTTATGCACGATTGAGCTAGAGGTGTGTGCATGATAATCAATTTATCACTTAAACTAAAATATTGAGGTTCATTGTGATACATTGCAAAGACTGCGTCAAGTAGTTAAATCCTCTCACTAATCAAGTCATTCTCGAATTTTTTTGTTTGCATTTCTTCATTATGTTATACTAGTACATTGAGTTGGATAATATAATCTATAACCCTTAAGACTTTTTAGCATATCCAAATGAAGTACCGACTAATAGTCATAAGGTCTAGTGGATTATACATGCTCAGTTTCAGATGAATATCCCTTAACGTGTAAACAACGTAAATTAGATTTTTAACACTTCTATAACTTGATTTAATATATACACAACTGTATGTGCTTTAGTTTATAAGAGTAGAGAATTTTGTGTGTTACTTCTCCTGCTCACCATGTCCATTAAGTTCAATCACTTCTTTCTTATACAACATTCTTTTCCGAAGTACAAGGCCTAATGTATTGGGAAACGATCCAATACTTGAAGAAACTTCACAAATTATCCAAGTGTTTATTCATTATCTGTGTATATACCATATGTATGAGAATGGAACAATTAGTGAAGACACTGAGAGTTACAACAAGCCTAGTAATCAGCGATTTGAGGATATGTATCAAGTACTCGATGAAAATCCATAGTGTAAGAAGGCCAACTCCAAAAAACTCAAGTGTCGAGATTTATTATGATACTGAGGAATTGGAAAGCACCATCGAGTTTAACTTCCAAATATAGGCATGCATAATTCAAGTATTGAATGGCACTTAGAGGATCCATCCACATGTGATCTGTTGGAATCGTCCTAAGTTTAAATTTAATGCTTCATTAAGTGGCAGAATATAAAAAAATTATGTGAACAATTTACAGTTTAGCAAAGTACATGAACATATAATCTAGATTAAATTAACTATGAAAAATATGAAAACTCGGTACCAATCTTTGATTCTTCAAACACTTTTCTCCCTTCGCAACGAGTCTTCTACTCGTTTCTCTGAACATGAGCAACCACGATAGTTTCTACCACTAGATCTATAGAGTGTTTCTTGATTTAGTGTGTGAGCACTATTAAACGCTTTAACTCAAGAATAAGTCTTCGAGCCTAATGGTTAATACAAACCCCAGATCGAATGAGAATCTAGGTGTCAAAACAAAAGAGAGAAAAGAAGAGAGATAAAAAGGGAGATGGTCAGAGTTTTGAGAGAGAGAGAGAGAGAGGAATTGTGTTGTCACATCTCAATGTGGAGGTGTATTTATAGGGTAATAGTTGACTTGAATCAAATCAATAAAAAAATATCTCATATTCATTTATATAGTATCAATAACCCATTTTTATCAAATACAATATCACTCTTTCCTCTCTTACTATGGCCGACCATATTCATTACCAAACTAACAATTTATTTCCTCTTTTTCTTTATTTGGTGTATATCTTCATATATATTTGCCCCAAATAATTATCTCATCATTCATGGTATATTGTGGCTGGCCATTAGCATCTAAAATATACTTCTAGAAGTTTCATTTAATTGTCCAAGACAACTACAAGACTAGCCCTTGTAGAATTATCACATATAATTCCACAAAATAAATATCAATTCTCGAAGCTCAAATCCAACTTGAAGCCGTGTGAACCATTTCATAATCATCATATGAATATCTCAAAAATATTATTTTTACATTCACATAATCTTTTGTCCAATGGACAAAAATACCCTTTAGATAATTTTCAGAAAATCATCTAGTTCAACAGTTGAACATGTTTTTTCTTAGCTTCAAGTTTAACAAATCATACACTTATGATTTGTGGTAGAGACTTCATGGACCCAAATCCGTTCATATCATCTTCATAACTTAATATTTCACCAATAAGTCTTGTCTAGATATCGCATAGGACCATAACTTTGAATTTCTCAAATGAGATTACCCAAACTATGAAACGGTGTGTCTCATTTTAGGATTTAGGTAAGCATGAGTTCATACATAGTTACTTCGAGATTGAAGGAGTTAAATGGTTTATTCTTTCATTGTGTCTAAAACTGCACTGATCAACTTAGTATCTTCATAAGATATCCAGGAAGAACTATGAAGTCCAAACTCTTTGTATCTCATAAACAACATCAAAAGTTCTTCTAAGAATCATACTGAGATAATTTTCCTTTGATCATGAGACTGCGAATAAACTGTTTTAAGTAAAGAATATATGCAATCTCATATATCTTCTAACTCTTGGGAAGACATCTATTATGCCACTTCTTTGTTGTCAAATAAATACAATAGAGTGATGAAGAAATTCAACAAATTTCCACCCATAAATGTATCACAAGATGTTAGAGACAACCAGTCCCAACAACAATTTTAGAGAGGAAATAATTATCAAAGGTTCAACAGAAATGGCGACGGAGGAGTTGCTAACAAGGGAAAAAGTATTCAGTGCCATGGACGTGAATGGTATGGTCACATCCAGAAGGAATGACCTAACTTTTTTAGAAAGCATAACAAAGGATATAATGATACTCTGGCATATGATGAAAATGAAAGTGAATTTGACAACACCAGAATTTATTTGGCTTTCATTGCATCCATTTCTAACCTACCAGAAAATGAGGTAGACAATATTACTGAAAATTCTACTGACGACCTTTCCTTTATTCATGAATCTAATGACCATGTAAGTAAATCTTCTCTTAATTCGCATGATGAATTCAGTGTCTCAGATAAGCAAAATGATATGATCTTGTCCTTGACAAATGACAAAACAGGTTGTTGGAAACTATTGTTGGGTTGAAACTGGAGGTTGCATGATTAAATAGTGAACTGTTAAAAATGACTAACTCTATCAAGATGTTGAACTCATACACCGATGACCTACACACGATCCTCACACTGGGAAAATGTAAAAAAGAATATGAAGGGTCTGGGCTATACTAATGATGCATCTACATCACATACTAAGTTTGTCCCACACAAATAAGGAGCTTCATCTAGAGGACATGATAAGATGGCAAGAATAGAACGTAGAAACATGTACCATCATGTGAGATCTCATGTCAACATATTTCCATGGATACGTCACTGAAGAAGAGGGCACATTCATCCTTATTGCTATTTTTATAGAATGATGCATCAACATCAACTTTCACAAATGGGGCAGACTCAGTTGTGTACAAAAACTAGACGGAGCTGGAGAGTTAAACATGATCAATAGGTCTAACATTACTTATACTTCTCTACATCCTTCTACATATGAAGATGTTAGGAATTCTTGCCCGCTTGAGAAGATACTTATGCAAATTCTCGTTGATATTATAATAAAATAAAGTTTGATATTTATGATTTATTTGAATTGAAATTGTTATTTCTTATGCATTAAGATTTATAAAACATTCATCATCCTATAGCCTCTGTATCAAACTACGTCACATGTTGGGCACCTGCGTTCGGGCGGTGTGCTAAAACAAGATCGATGACTGATATACTCTTGCGAAGCTATATCGAAAGTCATATATGTGGAACACATAAGTGAAAGCTGATCACTATGTGGGAGCATTCTACACTTGTGGTAAGTGTACGATCTGGACAAGCCTTGGGATAGATGTGTCGTTTAAGGACCATTACGACGCACTAACCGAGGCCACTATGATGGTCACAGTGAGACTTGATCTAAATCCTGAAGTGGTCATAGACACCGAATCATGTCTCTGAGCTGTTTAACTTATTCGAAAAAGGATATTCATGCTAATCACAACTTATTTCTTGGGAATCTTCCCCTGGAAGTCTTCTCAGAGTACGATTCGAGTGGTAAGTGATTTACAGACACGGAATCGAGCCTCCTTGAAAGGAGGTCAATGTTCACTCACCTAAGGGTTGATTCCATAACTGATTGATTACGCGTGCTTTCGAAGTAAGTTAATGTTTGAAAGAATCTTTTGCTGGGGAATCAATGATGCTTAGGGCTGATATGTATCAAGAGAAGTATAATATAATAAATTGAATTCTCTTGGCACAGGTTGAATCTGGAGGATCTTGATCACGAACTGACTATATCATTCGACACTCGTCACGATGACTAAATATAATTCTAGTATTAAATAAGGGTTAAGTCTTTGATTACACAGTGGAGTATTGATAAAGACTACACAAATCGATGAAAAAGAGATAGGACTATATCGTCTTTTTTGTCAGGTTCGTTAAGCTTCTACTACTACGTCCATAGTCCCCGATTTGGTTATGATAAAGGCGGAGAAGAACTTTCGAATAATAATATTATTCATTATTTAAATCTCACTTGCTTTAATGGTGATTGATGTCATTGATTTTGGAAAATGAGTATGCACATAATTAACTAAATGTTTATAGCATAATTATTTATTTATTGTTGGATCAAGTAAATAAATAATTAATTGGATTTTTGGGCTTGGGAATACCACCTGGGCTTGGCCTAGAGAGTGGCGGAAAATCCCCTCGGGATAGACCCTAGGGGTGGCCAAACTCTCTCCCATTTTCTCTCCCTAAATTTCTCTATGAAGAGAAAAATTCTCAACCATATATATTGGTCTGATGGATGAGAGAGAGTTTAGATTCACTGTTGAGATCTAATGACCCAGATTAAATCCAAATGAGAGAATAGCTCTAGAAGGAGGGAATATCTCCAGAAGGAGAGAATATCTCAACAGACAAGAGAGAAAATCTCTTAGGTGTTATCTCCCTACCAATACAATAAATATGGATAGAATGGCAGAGAAAAAAATAACTAAATTCAAGGATACTCTCTATCTCTCTCTCTCTCTTGGCCGAATTTTTTCTTCCCCTATTCCCCGGAATTGCTGATTCCAATCCTAAATAATAGGAGCGAGATCTCGAAATAATTTGGTTTCGAGATCTAAGTGAGATATCGATTGTGCCTAGTCATCTTTCTTATTCGTCTTGAAGATTACGTTTCGGAAGAATACGGTGTCATCCTCGAGTACTAAATCAGACGAAGGAGTTTTGAAAGCTTGAAGATGTAACGAGCATTAGATTGGAGCATTCTATAGCTGAGCCAAAATCAATGTAAGTGTTCTGATCGCATCTTTTAATTAATGGTTGTTGAATTGCTTTCATAATTAAATTAAATTAATAAATCTAGATCTTGTTAGCAATCATAATAATTAATTTGTTATTGTTAGTGCAATTAATTATTTTCCGCATTTAATATTGTTGCCAAGGTGCATCAATCACCAACAGAAGATTGATACTTTTATAACGGGTGTTCTAGACATATGACAGGTGTCAAGGACTATTTTACAAACATAAAATCCTATTCGAGCTGCCATGTGACTTTGGTAAATGGTTACTGAATTATCCAGATCTTCAATGCCTAAAAAGAAGATTTAATGGTAGAAGGTCTTCCATCAAACCTCATTAGCATCAATCAACTATGTGACTAAAATTTGACAGTGAATTTCACTCGTGATGAGTGCACAACTCATGAAAGGAGTCAGATCTCAGGAAAAATGTTAGATGTAGCCTTCTTAGAAACCCTAAATTTGAGTAATGTCTTATTACAAATGCGGATGAGGAAAAGTTGTGACACTAACGTTTGGTACGCTTGAACTAAATTTTTTTTGTGGAAGATCATTACTGAGAATGCTATAGATTGAATACCATATATCAAAATAATTAAAAGACATATATGTGGCGAATGTCAGATAGAGAAGCAAGTAAAGATGTGTCACAAGACAGTGCAACATCACAGCGCATCAAGAGTTCATGTATTACATCACATGGACTTGATATGTCTTTGTCTGTATGAATGATTTTTCCAGGTACACATGGGTATACATCATAAGGGAAAAATCAGATACCTTCTCAGTGTTTAAAGAACTATGTCATCAAGTTCACGCTAAAAGGGTGAAACGATTGGGAAGATAGTCATATTCCGTAATAATCATGGTCGTGAGTTTGAGAAATCAACCTTCTCCACCTTCTGCTCAAGAGAAGGAATATCAAATGAATTCTAAGCTCATATCACTCCGCCAGATATTGAAATTTTTGAAAGAAAGAATAGAACCCTGAATGAGATGGATCATGTAATTTTACTTGTAAAGAATGTTCCGACTCGGTTATGCGCTGAAGCTTTTTGGGGCACTATCAGACCTGGGACCTCAGTCATGCAATATGAAATCTAGCAAGGTCAAAACCCTAATGTAAAATATTTTCATATTTTTGGATCTACGTGTTGTATTATTGCTGATAGAGAATTAAGAAAGAAGTTTGATCCAAAAAGTGACGAAGGAATGTTCTTTGGGTACTCTTGAAATGGCAGTGCTTTCAGAGTCTACAAATCTACATCCGAGATGAAGAAGATACTGGCTTCCACATAGACACATATGTCCGGAAAGATGTCTCACCAAATCACGAGTGACTTCAGTAGATGTAAATGACAATGTGAGAGCTTGACGAAAGGATCCAGTTAACAATCGTGAAATGATAAGTAACATTTTCTTTGTTTCCATGATTGAACCCCAAAATATCTCATAAGTTATAGATGATGAATTCTGGATGAACGCTATGCGGGAAGAACTCAATCAATTTGACCACCACTATATTAGGGAATTCGTACCAAAACTTGATCATGCAAAAATAATTGGCTCCAGGTGGATTTACAAGAACAAGTCCGATGAGCATGGAAATGTCACTCGCAACAAAGCAAGATTTGTTGCTCAGGGTTATACATAGGTCGAGGGAATAGACGTTGATGGAACTTTTGCTCTAGTTTCTCAATTTGAAGACATTCGATTACTTTTGGGAATATTTTGTCATTCCAGATTCAATTTATTTCAGATGGACGTCAAAAGCGCTTTCTTGAAGGGTTACTTGAACGAATAAGTTATTGTTGCTCAGCCCAAAGGCTTCATTGATCAAAATCTCCTCATCATGTCTACAGATTGCCAAAGCTCTTTATGGACTTACGCAGTCTCCTTGTGCGCGGTATGAAAGACTTACTAAATTCTTAGTTCACAAAAGATATATCAAAGGAGGATTTGATAAAATGTTGTTCGATTAGAAAGAATGCAAGAATCTAATGATAACTCATATCTATGTTGATGATATTGTTGTTGACGAAATGTCGTAGAATAAGGTGCAACAATTTGTGGAATAGATTAAGATTGAATTTAAAATGAGCATGGTTGGTGAACTAAATGTCTTTCTGGAATTTAAGATAAAACAAATGAGAGATGTAATTTTTCTCTCACACGGCAAATACGCCATCAACATTGTAAAATGTTTTGGGCTCGACAAGTCATCACAAAAACAAAATCCAACATCTACTCATGTCATATTAACCAAAGATGACTCAAGTCAACTAGCTGATCAACACATATACAGAAGTTGTTGGGATTGGTGCCCACAAAGGATATATTATATATTATAAATACTTTTGTATTTGGATTTTTGCTGAAACATTAAATAAAATTAAATATTCATTCTTGATTAAGTTTTTGTTTATGTATGTTTGCTACGCTCTAAATTTGTCGTCGACGAAAGGGGTGCTAAGTACAGACTTGACAAGATAGCCCCTTGTGACTAATTTAAATAATAGTTCGCAATCTAAAGATCGATAAGGCAATCGAATCTTAGTAATGGTTGTTTGAATGAATCAAGATATCTTATTTTGTGATATAGAGAGTTGGGACTTTGTGCTTCATTCGTGATATCTTACAGAAGATATTGAACAAGACCTGTGATACTCAGAAGCTCAAGATAAATCCGTTTAATCACTCGAACCTTCAAGATCACATACGAAGGGTATTTTGGTACTTACCTAAATCCTGAAGTGAATGCATAATCGTTGTGACACTTTATGACATTTGATATCTCATTTTATGTTTCTCATTCACAAATAACAAAGGAGTTAGTGAAATAATAACTCAGGGGTAAAACGGTAATTTTACATTCCTCTGAGTTACTGATACATATGAAGGGTCATATCGTAAAATACTATGTGGATAGTGTGAAGAATTTTTTTGTCACATCAAACGGAAAATAAACGCATATGAACTTAGTGAGTTTCAATATTAGTACTTTAGTGGGTCGATTAATATTAAGAATTAAAAGATGGAAAAAGTTTGTGAACTTTGGAGTCCGATATATATTATAAAGTTTCGTTCGTGTTGGTCAATTAGGTCTCAATGATAGACTCTCGGACGAGATTTATTGAACTGGAACGATTTGATTTTCTCATCTAATGTAAATTGTGGTTTACACTAATAGAATGATTTTCTAAGTAATTGAATAAATAATTAGCTATTTATTATTACATTTATTTAATAAATCATATTATGTTATTGTATGGATAATAATATATTTTGATGATTCAAATAAATAAAGGGCAAAAGAGTTATATACACTTCTATAGTATTGAGTTTGTAAAATACCCAATTTATTAACAATTTTTGTTTATACCCAATAAAAGAAATTAACGAAAATTAAAGGACTAATATACCCTTCTTATTTGTTAATTTTTGAAAAAATAATTTCTAAATATTAACAATATTAAAGCCAGATTTTAAGTAGGGAAGCATTCAAATATTTTCTTTCCAATTAATTGGCCGGACTTTTTGGAAATAATGAAAAAACTAATGGTGTAATATGTTTGGGCGGGAGAAATTAATATGGTGGCATGTTATATACTAAATAAAATCTCTTAAACTCTAAGTTTTTTCAACACTCAACCTCTCTTCTCTCTCTCTAAAACTGATATTACTCTCTCATCTTTTCTTTCTCTCCACGAAAAAGAATCTACGATTACAATGGCCTCGAAGGAAGAGAAGAAGCCAGCGAAGAAAAAGTCGGGGAGGAGAAGAAGACTCCGACGACCGAGAAAACTTCGGCGAACAAGAAGCCGAAAGCATGATAGAAGCTTCCCCCTAAGAGAAAAAAAAGAAGATGGTGAAGAAGCCGGCGGCCGGCGAAAAGAAGAAGAAGATAACGAAGAATAACGTTCTTATGGTTTTTATTTTATTGTAATTAAATTTGTAGTTTATTTCCCCCTCAAATATTTCAATTAGATATGTATTTTCTTTACCACTTGCATCGTTATGAACCCTGTCGTCCGAGAAATTAACGAAAATTAATAGTTACAAAACAAGAAATTAAGAACTGTACAACACGTTATCATGAGAGGCACAAATTAATCAAAATTAATAATTTTGGGAATCAGTAACCATAACTGAATTACAAAATAAAATTTTAAATTTTAAATTCTCAAGATTTTATTCGACTGATATTAATTTCATTTATTAGTAATAGATACGAATATTTGGGCATCATTTTAGGAAAGAAAAAAAATAATATTTTATTTTTTAAATCGAAAAGGATTTTAGACTAAATATATTCGGAAAGAATATATCTTAATATCAATTTGGAATTATATTCGAATTAATAGTTAAAATTAAAAATGAAATGGAATAAAGATTATATCAATTGAAACTGCCAAAATAAATGCTACAAAACAGGAAATTCGTAGGTGTACACCGCAAATTAACAAAAATTAAGACGTAAATGAGTGTTTTTTTTCTAGATTTGATACCAGATTTTAAGTAGCAAAATCGAAAATTAAATTTCAAAATTCAAGATAATATTCAACTGATTCGAAATTCAATTATTGACTATATTAATTATATTAAAAAAGAAATATCAAGTAAGTTTATAATCAGTAACTATTATAAAATAGGAAATTTCGTAACTGTACATCATGTCATCAACGGCGTCACAATTAATCAAAATTAACATGAATATCATATAAATTTTGGGAATCAGTAAAGATTCCTGAATTACAAAATAAATTTTTAAATTTCAAATTCTCAAGATTATATTCGACTGATATTAAATTCATTTATTAGTAATAGATACCGAATATTTGATCATCATTTTAGGAAAGAAAAAAATAACTTTTTATTTTTTTAAATCGAAATTAGATTTTAGACTAAACATATTCGGAAAGTATATATTTTAATATCAATTTGTAATTATTCGAATTAATAGGTAAAATTAAAAATGGAATGGAATAAAAATTATATCAATTAAAACTGCCAAAATAAAAGCTACAAAATAGGAAATTCGTAGCTATACACCACAAATTAATACGTAAAGTAATGTTTATTTCGAGAGTAGTTACCAGATTTTAAGCAGCCAAATCAAAAATTAAATTTCAAAATTAAAGATTTTATTCGAGTGAATCGAAATTCAATTATTTACTATATTAAGAAATATCAATTTAGTTTATAATCAATAACAACTGCCAAAACAAATCCATGAAATCATGAAATATGCATTTATTTCTCATTCTCTATTAGACACCAAAATTAACGTAAATTAACTAGCATTTCATCTCGACTAGTTTTAATCAAAATTAATTTCAAATCAGATCATTGGTAGTCAAACTTTAATTACTAAGAATAACCGATACATTAATTATATATATATTTAAATTAAAAGAGTAATTTACCAAAAATCGTTAATGATTCGGTTGACTAATTCAAACATTAATGAAATATATTTAATAACTATTTCAATTATGATAATGGAAAGAAGTCAAGAAAATCCCTTAAATCAAGGTTAATTTGCGTTAATATATGATATTTAGTAACCTACAAAAATTAAATTAAAAAAATAATAAAAAAGGTCATAACTGGAATAGAATTTACCATAAAATGTGCCACTTAAGACTTAATGGGTATTTATCTAACGTATGTAAAAGATTGGGTGATTTTCAATTACAACGTTTAGTTTCGCTTAGTTAGAGCAATTTTTCATAAATAAAATATGAAAATAAATATTTTCTCATTTCGTACTACTTTCGAATATGTGTATTGTACACTTTATTCTCGTATTTCTTTGGGATTGGCAATGTCACTCGATCATTATCAAACTGGCTCCAATCTTTTTTTGTCCGTGAGGATCCCACCAGAGTGCCTTCTACTTCTAATAGGCCATGAACTAGATCTGAATCATTCTCAACGAGTCCATAAGAGGTCTAATTCGAGATCGTACAATTTTTTTTTATTTTACACATCTTAAAAAGATTTCAAAGAAAAGTGACTTGACTCGATCTTTAGATTTATTTGAAGTCCATCAGGAGCCGTATGCAATGAAAATCTCATGCACGGTTCTGGAATAGTGATGCAAACTGTGATGGTATCATCGACTATGATTATCTAATAGTTCAAGTACAGTTGATATAGTTGAGGTCCAATCAAAATACGGTTTTATGAGATGTTCTAAAGTAATTAAATATTATTTTAGAAATAAATCAAATGTATTTTTGGAGAATATAAAAGAGAATACTCGGCCATAATTAAAGAATTAGGTTGAGAAATTAATTTTTGATATTCATTTAAAAGAACAATGGGCTCAAGTTTGACTAATGACTTTGACCTAAGTAAAGCCCACTCTCTCTCTATTTAAAGAAGTTTTTTGAAAACCCTAGTAACCTAACCCTAATAAAAAAAGAACTCGGCCAAATCCCCTCCCCTTGTGTGTGTTGTTGGCCGAGTGTTTTTGAGACAGAGAGAATTCAAGAAACAGTTTCTTGATTTCTCTATTTTTTTCTTGAGTGATTCTCTTTGTTCTTCGTTGTTCAATTGAAGAGCCTACCCTCGTAATCTCCCCAAAATCCAAGAGAATTATCATTGACTCTTCTCGTGGTGTTTGAGTGACATTTTTATCTGCAGAGAATATGCCAAAACGCGAAGAAAACGAGCCAGAGGCAACGAAGACTCATTTTAGCATTCCAGTTGGCTGGATTGCCTTCGCCGGACAGGTCCTCTTCGCCGGACTGGTGCACCTCGCGTGTGCTTGTGCCACCACGTGAGTTCCAGGTCGATCCAACTCGAGCCACTCCTCCAGCCACGTAACCTAGCCCTAGGTCTCGCAGCTCCAGCAACTCGCAAGAACTCGCAGGCTCACAAGCCAACCGTGATCGGCCGGCCAGCCTCCGTTCTAGCGCGACAGACTCTCTAATCTGGCGATGCACCTCCTAGGAATCAGACGAGGCTCTCCGACGTTAGCTAGGAACGCACAAGGTTGTTTACAACCTCTGATGTGAGTCTCCTAAACGGATTAGATTTGCGATTGAATTTTATAAATTCTATATAGGTTGTTAGATCGTTTATTCAATTTCTTGTCAACATGTTTATAATAAAAAAATTTATTGACAAGGTAGTAATTTTTAATGCATAGGTTGCTTAATATGTTAAAATGTGTTTATTGTATTTTTAGATCTTATTATATATATCCACCACATATTGATGTGTTATACAATAATTTTGATTAAACGTTAATTAATTTCTAACATAAGCATGATAGGAAGCCTTATCTCACAACAAGATGACCATATATTACCTATTTAGTCGGGGTCTATACTTGTTATCAAGCTAATCCGAAAGTCAGACATCTCATTTAAGTCAAGAGAATTATCAGGTATATTTATGGTACCATGAATTTGGGACTCTTGTAGTCCTTCGACATCATAGCTATGATGCAGACTGAGCAGGAAGTGCAGTTGATCAGAATAGCACTTCAGGAGTTTGTTTCTTTATAAGAAATAATTTAATCTCATGGTTCATCAAGAAGTAGAAATGCATTGCTTTATCAAATTCTGCGACCGAATGTATTGATGTTGGGAGTTGCTGCCCCAATTGCTATGAATGACACAATTGCTTGTTGAGTATGGTGTCTCACAAAATGTTATGACACTCTGCTAAGATAATCAGAGTGCAATTAACATCTCTAAAAATCTTGGTCAGAGCAAACGCAAGATATTCGACATCATTTTATCCGAGAACTTGTTGAAGAAAAATGATTCGCCTTGAGTATATATTCATACTAAATATGCTTCTCCTGCACCAACTCTAATTTTCAAGAAGAAACCTCCTCCGACGAATTCAAAACAATCTCATGTGGCCACTACTTCTACCTCAAAGAAGAAGAAGAAGAAGAAGAAAAAGAAGAAGGTGAACATTGGCCTGTACAAAAGGAGAATTTCAAGCCAGTTCCTGAACCGAAACCCATTCCTCATGATGTCTGGGAAAAGGTTGACTTTGAGTAAGTGATCCCTCCGCCGGTTGTGAATACCATAAATTACAGAGGAGGGATGCGACTGCCCAAAAATGTGCCTTCTGCTCCAATTGATAATGTTTCCTTTCGCACAAAAAGGCATATATTGCATAATGGAGGTACGTGTTTGCTCAACTATTTTTCCTAAGAAGGAATTTTCTCAGGATGCTCTCAAGTTTTCCACGCTTTTCGATCTTATCCAAGAAGCTGGGTTGATCAAGAATGTGTCAAGCATTAGAACACACTATCCTAAACTCGTGAAATAGTTTATTGTCAGTCTGTCCGCTAATGGAAATTCATGGGAGTGCTGATTTCAGATATGTTCATGTTTGAGGATACCGGTTTAAAATATCTCAAAATGTTATCAACGCAATCTTGGACCGAGGGACTTCTACCAACACTGATCCTCTCCCTAACCTTGACATCATGTCCAAAGTCCTATCTGGCGACGAGGATATTGTGTGGCATGCAAATGGATGAATGAAGTCCTAAGACCTTACAGCTAAGTACTTTATTTTTTTTAGATTTGGTATTGCAAATTGGGAACCTTCAACAAATGGCTCCATTGTTACTATTGAATTTTGTCGTCTAATCTATCAAATTGGAACACTGTGCAAATTTGATTTTGGAGAATTTGTGTATGATTATTTTGTCAAAGATGCTAACTCCCATCTTGTTCATATGCCTAATAGGATTTTCATGACTTGTATCACATATATTACTTGAGTAGAAGAAGGATCCTTTCTCCTTGCAGTTTAGCCACAAACTATTTGAAGGGAAGCATGTATGTGATTTGATAGACCCATTGTTCCAACATCTGCTGATGAGAATGTGAAACTGAATGTAGGTCCTCTCAGCTCTTTTGATCAATATGAAATTCTTCACTCTTCTTCAAGAGGTGAACTTCCTTCAAGATCTTATTAGATCTCTTCCAAATGCAAGTGGTCTATTGATTGAGCATGATCAATATCATGAAATCCATTGAGAAGCCTAAGGCATATATATTTAAATGAAAACAAAAGATGGAAGACAATGCTACTTCCTCTTTGACAACTCCAAATGTTGCTACAGTTGATGTAACATGTTGTTGACACATCTTCGTCGTAAGACTCTCTCCTTTGTCATAGTTTCGGTTTGACTACCTAAGACTGCTATGATGCAATTCCTTTTGACTACTATGATATTATGCTTAAGTCTTTGATGAAATTATTGTTTTGATGGCTCATAGTTTTATATCCCTCTGTTTTTGGTATGTTCTTGCCCCTTGCTATATTTTGAGGCAATCAAGAAGAGAAAATGTTTCATATTGAATCAATAAAATGTTGAAGATTGAATTCGTTAAGGCTTGCCTAATAATAGCCAAAGCGGGAGTTTGCTGTTACATTTGGATTGACTTAATGATCGCGTAAATTCTGCTACTAATCTGTTGAGATATTATGTAATAGCATTTTGATATCTTCTATGAGCTATTTTTGGACAGTTACCTGATTAACAGATCCGGATATCAAAGATATTTTCTATAAAGGTTAATTGAGCGCTTAAGGACATCAAAAATCTAAGAAGAACTTCTAGTTTTGGACGCTATAAAATGCCGAGGTACTTTCTTTAGCCTCCTTGATGCATATCGAAAGAGATCACAGAGTTCCCAAACGTGCACGATCGCCGAACTAGAAATCTGAGATATTTAAGATAAGTAGTGTAAGAATCAATTCACACCTTGTGATTGACTCAATTGGATTTTTGTTATTTGTTAAAGAACTGTTCATGATTGGAGTTGCTTCATATTGAAGAGGCACTGAGAACAATGTTCTTCAGGCTTATCTGAGCGAAAGTTCTAATTCAAGGGGATGGACTGAAAAAGGCTTGCAAATTATATTAAAGTAATATGGGTATTGATATTAAAACTATTCATATAAGACCATCGTTGTAAAATAACTATATTATTAGTTAATTCTTTCCACCTGTAGTATAGTCCCTAGATGTAGGTAACGTTACACCAAACTTGGTTATCATTTTTTGTGTCATTTATTTTACGTGCATTTATTTACTGACATCTCATATTTTATCAACAAAGTGTTAGTCATATTTTTGCTTTATTGTGAGTAATATTTTGTAGAGAAAGTAACAAAATTTCAGAAAACATGGTATTCTATTTTTCTTGCCAATCCCGTTTGACCAAAAAACAAATGGAAAATGGTGTGAAGATTTTACGAATCTTAATAAAATTTTGGCCTATGGACAAATTTCCGATGTTAATATCTTAGAAACTAATCAATGCTCCTAGTCATGAATTGTTAAGTTTTATGTGGCATATGTTGGTTATAACCAAATTTCGATGTATACTCCAGATGAAGACCATACAATATTTCTTATCAATAGAGACATTTACTGTTACATATTAATGCCATTTGGATTGAAAAATTCTAATTTTACTTGGCAAAGATTAGTAAACTTATATGTCGATCCACTAGGTATTACAATGGAATCAACTATCTATTATTGAAAGTAGAATTGCGACTAATCATGTTAGAGGTACTCTCTACATTCGCATGTTATAGCATTTTAGGATAAAAAGTGATCCGTTTAAATCTACTTTTGTGTTCCTATTGGAAAAATTCATCGAATATTTGTAAATGAGAGAGGCATTCAAGATAGCTCAATTAAGATTAGAGCAATCTTCGGCATTAGGCCTCTAAGAAATATTAAAAAAGTGCACATGCTAACATGTTCGATTACTAAACTCGAAAATGGTCGCGCATGGACAAAAGTGCCTGATTCTTTGACCGTCGGACGAGTGAAAATGAACCAGGGAATACAATGAGGATTTTACAGAGGCAATAATAATATTTTTTTTACCAAGTAGGTTATTTTTTCTCAAAATTATTATTTCAATAATAATTTTTAACTGTACATTTCAAAGTAATGTATTTTTCTTTTCTCTTGCAAGGTACCCATCAAAATAAACATTATCGTGGTCCGATTACTAGATGTCCAAACTGTACTCAACGTCTTGTTTCAGATTAATCAAGGTTTTAAATACCGGCGGTTACCGTTAAAATACCACATATTTCAAGTTCTCAGTAAAATATCGCGTCTTCAAGTTCAAGTTTTATAATACCGGTTCAAAATATCGTCAATTTACCTTTTTTTACCGTGTTATCGCGATAAATTGAGCAATTATAAATTCAAATTATCACGATTTTATTCTACCAAACAACTCCTACCGCCCAAAATCGAGCTTCATAATGCTTTTTTATACCCAATCGGAGATTTCAAGTTCGGGAACTTGATTTCCAGCAAAAATCGAGGTATCTTTAGATATTTTATACAGCTCCGACGATAGGTAATGGTAACCGCCGGTTACCTTAGTGCTTTTTAGGTTTTGAGTTTTTGTTTTTCTTTTGTAGATCTAGGTGTGTGACGCATGTTTTTGAGATTATATTTTACGTTTTTGAGATCGGGAAGTGATTATATTTAAAATGCCTAACTTTTTTTGAAGTTCCGGAGAGATTCAAATTTTCCGGCAACATTTTTTGGCGGCCGGCGAGTGTTTCCGGTGATTGAAAAATTCTCCGGTGATACAAAAAATTTACAGCTTCAATTTTTTGTAAGGATAGTGGTTATAAAGTTAAAACATTATTTGTAATTTTGATTATGGATTAGAATGGAATGGTGACTTTTGATTTTTGAATATAAGATTGTTAATCGATGTTTGATTTTGAATTTATAATATAAAGTTGTGAATTTGATTATGTATTGTGGATTAAAATTTGATTATGCATTATGAAATTTTGATTTTTTATTTTAAATTTATAGTATAAGGTTATGTAAGTGATTATGGAATTGTGGATTTTGATATTGAATTTATAATATAAGGTTGTGATTATGAAATATGGAATTGTAAATTTTGATATTGAATTTGAATTTAGAATATAAGATTATGATATACGAAATATGAAATTGTGGATTTTGATATTGAATTTAAATTAAGAATATAAGATATCAATGAAATTGTGAATTTTGATTGAATTTGAATTTAGAATAATAAGATTATGATTATGAAATATAAAATTGTGAATTTTGATATTGAATTTGAATTTAAAATATAAAATTATGATTATGGAATATGAAATATGGAATTTTGGTATTATTTTTCCTCAATTTGATATTTGAAACTCATATATATTTTAGGTTTAAAAATATATGTGTTATGTAATATTTGTCGGTATATATTTCAGTATTTGGTATACGTTCGATAATTTATCGGTATAATCGATAGTCGGTAAGAATATTTTTGTAAAGTACAAAGTCGTATACTCGTCGATATGCGGTATACTAAAAAAATCAAAAATTCGATAACCGTATCGATAACGGTAATTTAATAATTATTTTAACTCGATCGTCTATTTCTATGTCCATATTTATGGACGTCTTCCAACCTTCACGAGCCTCATTCTGTAAGTACGATTATATGATATTGTAGATTACTGACATATAACACGGAGATTGTGCAGGTATTTAAATTCTATATATAATGAAAGAGTGTCTACATATTAATCAACTACGAAATACCCCTACAATACTTCAAAAGGTAGGAATATTTTTCCTCTCTTCATACAAACAAATTTCAATGGGGTTTCAGATATTTCTAGACCTTAATTCATGATTATTTACAGCCATACATATTATCGGTCTCTATATTGGAATAACCTCTATATTCGATTAATCTCATACAATAAATTACATATCTTATGTCTTTGGAATACGTTTAACGTCAGTAGTGACAGAGTGGAACCAAATGAAACGACTTTTAAAGACTGTGGGTTCAGATTCATACTCAAGATTTACAAGGCAATGCATGAAACAAATGAAATGACAATAATCCATAGAAATGTTTTCATGTGCTTAACCTAAAAAATCTCTAGAGAGAGAGGATAGACCTGGCTTCCGGAATGCGGAAAACCAGGAGAAAAGAATCCTTCCGCAGCCACGGCAGAAATCAATTTCCGTGTCAGGAGCGGAAGGTAGGGGGATCACGGAAGCAGGTTACCGTGGTGAAGGGGGAAAAGACGATGACGTGATGACATCCTGAGCTTTGAAAATTTGACCGTTTTTTAATCTTGTGGATGAAAAAATTTGTCCGTTATTCTACTTTAACCCATCCGAAAATTTATTTATAAATACAAACCAATCTCATAAAAAATTTCACAACTCATCCGAATTTCTCTCTACAATTTCAACAATTTTTTTCTATAATCTCTCTATAAATTCTATTAAATTTATAAAATCTCTTCAAAAGTTCTACAATTTTCATTATATCTCAGGAATCATCTCATCATAGAAGTTCTCGGGATTGTTCTCGCACTCTCGCACCTTCTCCGAATTGGGAAGAACTTAATTAACTGCCACCAAATCCATCTCCTCGAGTCCAATACCCACAAAATTGGTTAAATCTATCGGAATTCCCAAATTTCGGTAACACCGAAAACCCAATTCTCACTCCCACTCCTATACCGCATTACAATCCACCAACCTTTCATCGTCCTGTGTACACACAACAAGAACTTACCGATCTAGCTCAATTTTTCCCGGTGAATCCTTACGTGCATGGTCAAACACAATATTCTTCCCAACCACAATATCAAGATCCATATCAAGTATATCAACAACAACTTCATCACTTCCGAGCACAATCACCAACACATCCTACTCCACCTCCTTCGTGTCGTTTACAACCTCCCCGACCACCAACACAACCTCCACCACCCTCATATCCTCCACCCCCACATATCCTCCACCTCCCACACCACTTCCGCCACAACGAACACAACATTCACAAGAAGAAGAAGAAGAAGAAGAAGAAGAAGAAGAAGAAGAAGAAGAAGAAGAAGAAAGCGACATCCCCAAGACTCAAGACATTCCAAGGACTCAAAATAAGAAAAGGTGAGCAAGGTCCGAGATGTAGAATTACTTCTTGGAAATCGAAGACGTCGAAGGGCGGAAGGGCATGTGCAAAAAGTGCGGGAAACACATCAAATGCGATAGTAGGGAGCAAGGTACTTCCTCTTTGCTCCATCACTATAAAAAATGTCAAGTTCTCGAATCATCTTCTTCAACTCAGGTACGCCATGACCTCAAAAAATTTAGAAAAGAATTAGTTAGATATATTGTTTCAACTGATCAAGCTTTTTCACATGCAGATTCTAAAGGTTTTAGTAGGTGTTGGAATTGATCTAGGATTTAACAATTAATTATCGTATCGTATATGGCGGAATATAAAAAAAAATAAACATGCGTAGAACTATTTTATAATAAATATGAAATAGACTTACAACTTTTTTTGTTGCTTGATCTTGGAGTCCCTTCTTAGATGAAGATCCTTCTCCTTGTCTCGCTGCCTTTCGACTTTGGATTCTCGAGTAACCACGATAGTTTCTACTACTAGAGTCTTCGAGCGTTTGAAGAGTTTAGTGAGTGGGCAATATTAAACAATATGAATGAAGAATAATTATTAGATCATAAGATAATTCTCTAGATCAAGTGAGCATGTAGGTGCCAAAATAAAATAGTAGTTTAGAGAGAGAGGGGGAGAAGGTTGGTCGGCTAGAAGAGAGAGAGCAAGACCAAAAAGCTTATTTTCACATCGCTATGTAAGGCTCTATTTATAGGAGAAAGAAATACAAGAAAGGGTAACTATCCTTTCCTATTGTGTATTCATGACACAATATTTGATTTCATCCTCCCTTTCTCTTCCATATGGTCGGCCACTCTATGTCATAAGTGAGGGAAATTTGTTTCCTCACTTAGCACGTTTGTTTCCTTCTCAAAGAAATTAATTTCCTCTTTTATTTTGGGCAATTACCAATATGCAATAATGCACCAAATAAAAAGAGATATTTCTCTATCTCCCTTGATGTAATACGGCCGGCCATATTAGTGTCTACACACACATATTTACTTCCTAATTTGTTCACAACAAAATAAAGAAAAATCTTCACATTACTGCCCATACAATAACATGTCACAAAATTTAATTCACTAAGCATGAAAACCAATTTTCAGCCGTGTGACTTTAAATTAACTTGTTTAAAAATTCAAAATCTTATTTCTGACATTTAAAATCTTATTTTCACATTTTACATCAATTATCCTTAACGACGAAAATACCCTTTATACCATTTTTGGAAAATACGTCTAGTTCAACAACTGAATTTATTTTGACTTAGCTTATACTTTAACAAACTCTATTGTAATGACTTGTGATAGTGACCTCAATGAACCAAATGAACAAAGCTTTAACTAGGACTCTTGGACTCAAAGTTCACAAACTTTTCCAAGTCTAGTTTAATTTCAACTGACTCCACTAAAGAGTTAACACTGAAAATCTATCGGTTCAAATGAATATATTTTCTACTAAAAAATATATTTATTTGTGATGAGCGGATCCATTGAATATTATCGAATGATTACCCTTCATGAATATCATCAAGTAATGGGATATATAAAATTATCATTTTACCCTTCTAGTTTTTATTTCCTCGACTCCTTTAATACTTGTGAATAAGTTAGAAACGATGTATTGACGAGGAGCTAACAAGTCACAATGTTCATCCAAAAGAATCTTTTATTCTATTTGGACACCGGCCTGTACATTTATTCACAATCCAAGTAATAAAGCATGAGGTGATATACATTGCATTTCAGCAATCTTGTACACGAATTCCATATCTATGAGAACTTCACAAAGTATACTCATGTCAACTTCACAACCCAATACATCACCAATAGAGCGCATCTACTTCACAAACTTTCTCAAATGAATATATTGAAGTTATGAAATGACATGTCTCATTTCATGATTAAGGTAAGTACGATGCAATTCGTACATAGTGACCTTGAGACATAAGAGATTGGATGATTTCTTCTTACATTGTCTCTAAAGGTGCACTAGTCAAATCAGTATCTTCGGAAGATACACTGGAAGAACTATAGAGTTCGTAACTCTCTATGCCTCGTAACCGAACATTGTATATTCTTCCAACAAACATACTAGGATCAATAGTCCGTTGATCCTTATATTGTGAATATTTCGTTTTAAGCAAACCATGAAGAGTTTGTTCACGCAAATCTACATTTTTCTCTTCATATGTTGTTAGGTTTGATTAAGGACTATAAGACTATTGAATATCATAAATCTTCAATCAAACCAAAAAAGAATGAATGAACGTTTCACTTTTTTATTAATTTAATCAGGAAATTACAATAAGGACTTATGATACATCGATATGCAAATAAATATTCTTATGAGCATCTTTGCCAACAATAGGTTTGTTCATTATTTAGTTCCTACGATTCAATTAGTTTCTAAAAAAAGTTAAAGTAATGACGTAATGAGATTTAATAATGATGAAAAAGAATTACTACAAGTTTTATTTAAAACCGGTGATTTTAACGTAGCGTTAACGTTCGGATATCTGGTCGGGAAACGTAAAATGGATTATATGAGTGTCGTAGTCCATAACATAGATCCAGCGTGGAACTTAACAAAAGAATTATTGCGTTTAAAAGAATTGAAGGTAGTCATACCGAGGATGCTATTTTAGAAATATTATTAAGCGTTATAGAAGAATGACACCTAAAAAATAGAATGATTTCTATAACACTAGATAATGCAACGAACAACAATTCTATGATTCGAGTTTTACGATTTAAAATTCCTAATAAAAAAGCTCCATCAAAGATATGCGACACATATAATAAACATCATTGTAAAAGCGGGATCGAGACATTTTCAAGACTCAATTGATAAAATTAGAAATTCAGTTTCATGGTTAAATAGTTTAACGTCTAGGGTAGATGAACTAAAAAGAAGATTTTTATTAAACGGATTAGCGGAGAGAACTTTTCATACCGATGTTAAAATTAGATGAAATTCCACTTACTTAATGTTAAAACATTTGTTAGTCGATAGGTACGTAAATGTTATTGTAGAATATGTTAACCGAGTAGAAAACTATGACATAACGGATGATGACATAGCTAAATGTTCATGTTATATGCGATTTTTAAACTTATTTTACGATGAAACTTGTGCTTTATCCGCTGTTTATACTCCAACTTCATAGCACAAGGGCAATTGTGGAACATCTAAGTGATTCTAATAGTTATGAATTTTTTCAGCCTTGTGTTGCTTAAATGAGAGCTAAATTTGATAAATATTACGGGTTGGTAAAATTCCTTATTTATATAGTTTTGCGCCTATATTAGATCCTAAAATTAAATTTATTGGTTTTCTTACCTTTGCCAACTATTTGAAACGTCAAACCGGACAAGATTATGTTATACATGATCATCCAAGGATCGTGGAAGAATTTTATTCATTTTTCAGGTCCTATCAACGACGTGAGATGTCGCAACTTGTAGAGATGAGTCCACCAAAGCCACCATCAACTAGTCAAGGGATCTTTCGAGACATTGCTCGTTTTGCACTGGGAGGAACTTCATCACCAAGATCATCACCGCATCCGGAGCCACCTGTAAAGACGTCAGAGTACGACGAGATTCATTTGTACAACTCTCAAGAATTCGCCTCAATGAGTCAAGAGAATATCAACTTACTTGCATGGTGGAGAACACCAGAATATGTTTCCAATCCTATCGAAGATGGCTAGAGATGTCCTTTTGATTCCGGTTTCAACCGTCTCATCTGAATCGGCTTTTAGTAGTTCGGGCCGAATCATCGACGATCGACGACAAACTTTGAAACTCGAAATAGTCAAAGATCTTATCGTTTACAAAGATTGGTGTCAACACGACGACCGATCTCAAGAAACTTTTGTAAACATTGATCATGTCCACAATTACGATTTAAACTTTGTAAGTATGAACATCAACGAACTTTATAAAATATAAATGTGTAATATTTCATTTTATGATTTTCGAATAAAATTTCATTTTCTAAGTACAATTTCTACATTTCATTACAATTTTTTAATTTAAAATTTCTAACATTTAACTCTCTTAAATATACAATTTATTCTGTTTTTTATTTATTTTTAAACACATTAACGAAATAACGGAAGAAATTATTTTCGCCGGAAATTTCTCTTCCGCCAGCTGCCGAAAACCGTGTCTGCGGTAGGCGAAAAAAAAAAATTCGCGGAAGAATTTCTTCCTTTTAAGCGGCACATGGAAAATTTTTCCGTCTAATAAGCCAAGATGAGGAGAAACTAGAGCTCTTACCCTAACGTCAACGTCCGCTGGTCAACCTAACGTCAACTATTGGGGACATGAGTGACTTATATTTACAGTCTGAAGTCTGAACAAAAAAGAATTACCAGACTTATTATACTCTCTCGCTCTCTCTCTCCCTCTCTCTCTCTCTATATCCAGTCTGTCAGGCCTTGCGAAAAAAGCTTTCTTTCTCTCACGTCCCTAATTCGTTGGCCCATTATTGCACATGCTCTTTTGCCAAATTCGCTAGCACACATGAACAGTACAGCTGTCAAATGAACTAAACTTTTGTTTTGCCACCAAAGTTTCCTATATTCATTCTTTTGTCAATCCATCCTCGTCAGTTGCCACCAAAATGTCCCTTCAAACTCATATGCTTTTGCCAAATTTATAACCAAATATGATTCCCTCATCGTGTAAAGTCCCGAAGAGGGAATCAGTCCCATCATAATGATAACGTTACACTTCCATGTATACACAAAAAGAAAAGAAAAACAAATTTTCTACAAATCGATCATTCCAAATTTCCGAAATTGGATGGAAAATAAAAAGAATCTTAATCCAATGTGGGTTTGGATTGGATTGTCACAAGACACTGATAAAGTAGACGAAAATTGGACACAGGAAAAATTATCTTAACCGAAATTTCACTCAAACCAAAGACGAAAAATTAATAAGGGAAGAGTGAGGAAAAATAAAACGTCTCCTTTTGTTTGTACCTGATCTATCCCTATAATAGTCTTTAAAAGATATTTTAAAAAAAAAAAAAAAAAATCAAACAGCGAGTTGATGTTGAATATTCGAGGAGGATTGATCTTCGTCGTTGAAACACAAGTGAAGTTTTAGTGATTTTTCAAAGATTAGAGAAGAATCGGAAGCAGAATTAGTAAGTGGTGGTTGAATGAGAAGCATCTCCTTTTGTAGATGGCAGCAATAAGAGTGGAATGTGGTTGGTGTGACATTTAAGTTGAATCCAAGGCCAAACAAGAAATCCACTTCAAGAAAATTCATCTCCGTTGTGCTTATCCCTCCTACTTTTGCGTAGTAAGCATTGTTGTAATACCTGAATAAGAAAAAAATATTATTTTTGTTGTGGGTCATGATATAAATCTCTAGACTTCCAATTTTTGGGGATTTCCTAATCAAATCCACTCTAGGCTGGCACTCCATACCCTGATCTCAAGTTTTCACATGGCTGGGTCTGAGTTGTGTAATCCTTAGTATTTTTATGTATTCATTAGTTTGAACAGAAAAATTTATTTTAATATTTAATGCAATGCGGTATTGAACTTTTATCTTTTACGGTTGGTCATTAAAATTCTGAGATAGAATTAATCTAGATGACACATTGAAATGGAAGTAAAACTAGAAACTTTGGACTTGTAACTCCCTACTAAAGGCTTCCTCCAATTTTGGATCATTGATCATCGGAAAGTATGAGATTGGGAAAACTGAATCTAGATGATTTAAAATATGAAAGTCTTAGAGAAAACAAGGTGGATTAGTTTATAGGGAAAGAAGTTATATAAGTCTTGATATGAATCAAACATAATAATAACTTACATGTCGTCCATGAATTTGGTGGCCACCATGACACTAGTGATGAGCAAGCGATGGACGTTCAGTGAATTGACGGGCAGTGAAGGCTGTCTCTGAGCAAATCGGTCAAGGTAGACATAGGCGATGATGTAGCAAGAAGGGCTGCAATTCGCGTACTTGAAAATCCTCTCGAGATAGCTTTGGATCGAGATTGTTGGCCGAGTTAGGCCATGGAAGACTGAAATCTTCTGGGGCTGGAATTGGGCGTTCATGTCATTGGATTCGGACACCTTTTGGAGCATAGAAGATAGAAATGTGATGAGGTTTGTCATGACCTTTGGATTCTCTAGTTCACCCATTTTTGATTGCCTAGTTGAGAAGACAAAAGTGTGATGCCTTTTTTTTTATTCTTCTCTCTTGCTCTCTCTTCTTGGAAGGACTTTGGGAGAGGTGTTTTCAATTTGGCTTTTTGGTTGTGTTGGGTTGTGTATAATATATATGGATGAAAATGAGATGAGGTGGTCGTTAAAGGGTAGGTATATTTAGTGACCAGAATAGCCCAAGAAATTTATAGCATCTACTTGCATATGTAAACAAAAGCAGTGGTGAAAGACGGGTTTGAATAGTTAAGGAATTATTTTTCATATTTTTCTTAAATAATAAAGGTGGAGTATAATGTTTTGAGTTGGGCAATTATTCCCTTTCCACTCTTTTTCGTATATTTCAAAATGAGGAAAGAGGGAATTAAAGACTGGCCGATTAGGCGAGCGCTAATGTCGCTCTCTCCCCCATGGAATTGATTGAGTTTTTTTGGAGGGATTTTCTTGTGACAATTGTGATTGGCACGCCATATCCATCATGTGATTACATGTGGGATTTTGTTTTATATTAGTTTTGGCAAAGTCATTTGACGGTCCCTTTTCCTACAAGATCGTGCATGTGGCTGTGATTCCTTACATAACGTGGAGTTCCTATGTTGGTCTATGGGACTGCTTAGGTCCTTAAGTGGATAAATCAATAACCAATTCATATACACATAATTTAATAAATGTACCAATATTTACCTGCCGAATATTAATAAGAAAGTCCTTAAAAGAGTAAATAGTAAATAATTAATGTCATCTATTATGACCATATATATATTTTCTGGTTGTTCTAGCAAAATATGTTATCAATTGTTGACACATTAACAAGATAGTCAATGCTGAATTAAAATTAGTAAAATACTATAAATGACGAAAGATTATCTTTCGGCCAGATTTGTGTGTTGTGATAATATTTTTATATTTTGAGACATTTTTTTTTGTTAAAATTTCCTAAGAAAATCATATGAGAAAACGAGATGCTATAGAAAGTTCCTAAGAACAAGAGTGTATTTGGACATCACTTGTCCCCTCCGCCGTGGGTCTTATACTCGGTCGTCCATCAAGGAATTCTTAAAGTGGATGGAGTTTAAGTATGAGAAACAGTCCAGTTTTTGCTTCAAATCTGATTTTCTAACTCACTTGGGGAAAGTCTGATAAAGAAAATACAGAAAAATGAATAAAAATATTTGGTTTCCTTTTGGATTAACTAATGCACCTCCACATTTAGTCTAGATTGAGGAAAAAAAAATATGTAAGGACAATGCGACTAGTATAAGAACTCATATACCTTCGTTTGAGACAGTAGTTGTAGTCGCAAACCACATGTTCGTTTGAGACGCCAGTTGTACTCGCGAACCACATGATCGTTGGTCAAACGATCGCTGCTTTCTCAAATGAATACTAAAAATATAACCAATATGACCAAAGATAAATGTATAAAATATTTTAAAAATATTTTTGTTAACATTATATACTACGGTAGCTTTAGGGTAAGGTTATCCATTTTATTTTTCTTGAATGATCACATCTTGTCATTGAGATTAGGCAACATTAATAGCAGATATTCGTTGTATTGAGTTCTGGCAACTATAACAGTTATCACGCCCTGATCATCTCTTACTTGTGATCTGTAAATTAACTTATACTTTGCCTTAAAACAAAAGGACATAAATCCACATCACATGAAAACAAAATCTTGTCCTAATAGGGGTGTTAAATAATTATTATTTGACAGCGTATAAATCCTGTCATATTGATTATTTAATCGGAAGACCGCCGTACTTATTATATATATATATACATACATATAAATATATATTTGTTTAGTAAACCGCTGTTCTTTTTTATTTTAGATTTTATTTTCTTTTTTGAGGCATTTATTATAGACTTTGGTGATGTAAGGTAACATCTCGTAGAATCGCTTTGAAGCTGTTATTTTAAAGGGGAATATTATCGCTTTTCAAGGCACACAAATGCATGGCTTATTAAGTAATATAGTTTTTTAGATATATCGAATTTTCAAAATAGCTAACGTTTGAACAAAATATAGTTAATGACCATATTAAAGTTTAATCAAATTTTTTGAACTATTTTGCTCAAAACTTTCCTGCTCATTCGAGGTCAGATCATTGCTGCATGGATTTGTATTGAGTCACCGAAACAATGCCTACAATTACTGCATTTTTGTCCATCAATCACCAGTAAATCATATGATGAAAAATATTAAATGAAATTCAGTGATTCCTCTTCAATTTACGCAAAAAAAAAAAAAATCTCTATACCCAACCACTACACAACATTTTCTTAGAAAAAAACAGTATAACACAAAAATCACCGGTGATATTAAGGACGAAGGCTTAATTTTACGACAGCAAGCACGCAATCCCATGTTGGAAATCGGTTATCAATTAACCTATAAATAATGAAACATATCTAATATGACGGAATTTCAAAATTTTTATTTTATATGAAAACACATTTTCAACATAGTCAACTAACAATAACGTTAAAAACAATTCAACCATGTAAGAATATCTAAAAACACTCAAACAGACAATTTCACAAATACACATTCCTATAACTATTTACAGAATCAATATAAATAGAATTGAGAGATCACTTACGGTTGCCGTCGTCAAATTCACGAGTCGTCATTCTATCTTCAATCTGCTAGATCAAATCTGCGACACGCGTCCACGTCTCTACCCGAGTCTAACTCTCACGCGCGTGTAGAACTGCTAGGGTTTCGTCTCGTCTCGCGCGTGCGTCTCTGTGTGGTCGGCCATCTGTATCAATTTTCAATCAAACTACCACGAAATGGAGTCAACGAAAAGATCTCAGAATTTTTTTTGAGAATAAGAGTGTGGGCTCTTTTATGAACAAAGAAGAAGAAGAGAGATCACTAAAAAATAAATGGCACGGTGAGAAATCGAATTTCTCTCTTGCTAGGGTTTGGTCGAATACGCACCAAAGCCCTGCCTAGGATTTTTGCCAATCCATCTCTCTCTCTCTCTCTCTCTCTCTCTCTCTCTCTCTCTCTCTCTCTATACGAGAGTTTTAGGCCAATTATGATTAGGGTTAAGAGGAGAGGGAAAATTGTGTCTATTTATTTAAGAGATAATGAGCCTATATTAAGTTAAGCTAATTAAATCCTTTCTTTAATTTGACGCAATATTCAATCCATAAACCCCTAAGGGTAGCCGACATATTACTCAAAATTAATCCAATTTATTGATTTATTTATTTCTAAGATAATGCTTGATTAAATTAGAATATCTCATTGATTCTAATTACACGTCATCAAGAAATCAATTCTCTCTACCTTTATTTAAAACTAAAATTGTATTATTATCAATATAATCATACGATTTGATTCATTAATTAAAAATGATCAAAATAAATATTTATTTATTTAATCACGAGAGAAATAATTACTTTAGCGTAAACCACATTTTACGTTTAATGAGAAAACAACTAAATTGATTTAGTACTTAAAAAATATTTCAATTCAATAATTGAACTTAAAACATGACTTCAACAAATCATCTTTACATATTTTTAATACTTGTTTTGTTCATCTAAATAGTGTCCGATAGTCTAACATTGAGACCTTATGGACCCACATGAACGAAACTTTAAAATAAAATTCGGGCACAAGAGTTCACAAACTTTTTCTGACTTTTAATTCTTAATATAGGTCGATTCCACTAACAGACCAATATTGAATATCTCTAAGTTCATATGCGTTTAATTTATGTTCGATGTAATACAACAATTATTGTTCATACGATCCACGTTGTATTTTACGATATTACCCTTTGTATGTATCATTAACTAAGAGGGATGTAATATGACCGGTTTAACCCTTAAGTTATTATTTCACCAACTCATTTGTTATTTGTGAAAGGAGAAAAACATAAAGTGAGATGTCATAACGTGTCACATGTTTTATTCATTGAATACCAGGCTCGGTTTATTCACTCACACTTCAAAGAACAAAGCATGGTGTAATATCAATGTTGTAGCATTCTTGTAACACAAATCACATATTTGTGTATCACATAGTTCAACGAAACAATATTATGACACCAACCGTCGGGTCAATGGAAACTCATTTAGACACTGCTCATTGACTTATCAAATGTCATAAATTGTTACAAAAAAATATGTATTCACTTCAGGATTCAGTTAATTACCAAAATACCCCACGTGTGTAAGTTTTGAGTGATTAAACGGTTTTATCTCAAACTTCAAAGTGTCACAAGTCTTGTTCGATGTCTTAATCAAGACATCAAGAATAAATTACTGAGCGACAACTCTCGATATCACAAGACAACATATTGTTAATTTATTCAAGCAATCATTACTCAAATATGATTGCCCAATCGATCTTTAGATTGCGAATTATTATTTAAACTAGTCATAAGATGGTACCTTGTCAAGTTTGTACTTAACACTTCTTTCGTTGATGAAAATTTTAGGGCGTAGACATACATGCATAAACACAATCTTAAATAAGAATGAATATTTAAACTTTATTTAACTTTCAGCAAAAAGAATACAATTGTATTAAATGTCTCATGTCTCCTTAAAATTTGCATTCTTTTTGTAGAAAGTTTAAATAAAATTAAATATTCATTGCTATTTAAAATTGTGTTTATGCATGTATGTCTACGCCCTAAAATTTGTTGGAAATTATTTAACGATTTAAGCAGATTATTATTAAATATAACAAATTATGTGCATAATTAATAATAAAAACGATCTAGCATATTAAACTATTTAATATCTAACAACTTATTGGCATTAAAATCATAAGTATGTGAATTAAAAAAATTAATTCTAATCTGGGAACATGTTAATTAACAATTTAATTATAAACATGTACGTCGATAAAATTTACACTCCAATCAACACATAACAAATTATATAATTAACGAGTATTTAAAGTTATCGAGACTTACAAATTCGAGTTATAAATAACTTGGTCAAGGAATTGTGCTCGAGTTCGAAGCGAGAATCTTCAAGCTTCAATTACAGATTTGCAATGTCCTCCTCGAAGCGTCAACACGTCACGAAGAGGAATGAGCGTCGGCACATGCACGGACAGCGGAGGCGCGGTCTTGGGGCTGGTTCGGGAAGCTGGCAGCAGGTGGCGTGCGGTCCTTGGCTGGCGGGCAGCAGGCGGCAGTCGCTGAGCACGTCGCTGAAGGCTGCAGGCGGCGCTCGGAGGCCCCGCAGCGGGAGATGTGGTCTGCTGGGCGCTGAGGCGCTGTCGGGCGCAGACAGGCGCTGGCAGATCGCAGGTGAAACTTCGCGATGACGCTAAGAGCTCATGGAAGCTCGGATCGGGATGCCGTTTTTTGCGTTGCGTCGGCAAAGGACTGACTTAAATGGGTTCGAAAAGGGATCTGGGTTTCCAGACTCAGATTCATCGGATTCATCGAATCTTTGGTTCGGAGGTAAGATTTCCAGAAAAATAAATCTCAATGAAAAATGACCAAACAACCATAAGTTAATTCAATGATGACACAAGAAAAATATGAGAAGATGAGTGTGGGCGCGAGATGAATGGACACGAGAAAACGAGAAACAAAATTTCGTCCTCCCTGGTGATGGGATGGTCGGCCAAGAGGGGAGAGAGAGAGAGAGAGCAAGACTTAACCTAGGGTTTCCACAAACTCTTTATTTATAGGCTTTACTAAGAGGCTCTCATGTGAGCTTTTGTTGAATCAATACTCAGCCCAAAACCATGTTAATGGCTGACCTCTATGTCCTACTCGTCTCTCAATTTTGTTTCCCAAATTGCCTTGATTTAATTTTCAAATTCGACTTAATTTAGAACTCTCATTTATTTAATAACTTGTTATTAAATTGGTTCATGGTTATCGAATTACATAAACGAGAAACGTTTTATTTTCTAATATAGTTATTATGAATTCTCAAGAAAATTATTATCCCAATAATAAAGTTCTTTAATTCACAAAATCAATAGTTTATGAATAACACATTATTCTTTAATTCGCTTGGAAAATAAATTTCTCTATACAAATCACAATTTGTATTTAATGAGTAAATCAATTTATTGCGTTCAATTAATCTCTTCTAAATGTGCATCATTGAGACCTTATGGACCCACATGAACGAAGCTTGAGAATAAAGCACGGACTCAATAATTCACAAATTATTTCCGGCTTATAATTCTTAATAATGGTTGACTCCACTAAAGGACCAATATTGAAAATCTCTAAGTTCATACGCGCATATTTTTCCGTTTGAAGTCACAGAACCTTTCTGTACTCGATCCACGGTGTAAATACCCTTCGTGTGTATCAGTAAGTCCGGGGAATGTAAAATTACCGTTTTACCCCTAGAGTTATTATTTCACTAACTCTTTTGTTACTTGTGAATGAGAAAAAACATAAAGTGAGATGTCAATACGTGTCACATGTTTTAATCAAGGAATCTCATATTCAATGATTATCTGGCCATATTAATTCATTCACTATCTCGTAACAAAGCATATTGTGATACAATGACTTTCATTATGTGTACACGAATTTCATATCTGTGAATCACATAATGTAACATTACAACATTATGTCACCAACCGTCGGGTCAGATGCAACCATTACATGGCCATTGCCCATTGACAAATCAAATGACATAAAGTGTTGCATCGACTATGCACTCACCTCAGGATTAAGGTAGTTATCGAAGTACCCCTCGTATGTGATCTTGGAGCCTCTAGATTAAACGGTTTTATATCGAGCTTCCATAGAATCACTAGGTCTTGTTCAATATCTTCTATAAGATATCAAGAATGAAATCATAGACTCACAACTCTCTATATCACATGATAAGATATCATGATTCATTCAAACAATCGTTACTTAGACTCGAATGCTCAATCGGTCTTAAGATTGCGAACAAATGGTTTAAACTAGTCACAAGGGGTTATCATGTCAAATCTGTGTTTAACACCCTTTTTGTTGATGACAGTTTCAGCGCGTAGCATACATACATAAACACAAACTATAAGAAAAGAATGCTTATTTATTAATATTAATGCTTCAGCAAAATATTACAAATAATAAATAAAATGTCTAATATTCTCCTTTGTGGGCATCAATCCCAACAAACTCCCACTTGACTCAAAGGAGATACAATATTCCTTTAGTTCACAATATCTCGCATGAGGTGATATTTGCGCTCTATGTGTTTTGAGCCCTTGTGACTTCTTGGCTCCTTACAATCTGCTACAGCCCCACTGTTATCACAATAAATTATAATGAGCTCGCTTGCACTTGGAACAACTTCCAAGTACATAAGGAACTTCCTCAGCACACAACCTCCTTTGAAGCTTCACAAGCTGCCACATATATGGCTTCCATGGTTGAGTCAGCAATTCAAGATTGCTTGATACTCCTCCAGACCACATATCCACCATTCAGGGTAAACACAAACCCTGATGTGGACTTCTTGGAATCCTTGTCCCTTTGAAAATTGGAGTCGGTATATTCCGTCATATTCAGGTCACCACTTGAGTATGATAGCATGTAGTTACTCGTCATACGATGGTACTTCAAAAACATGCTTCACAGCAACCCAGTGCTTGGATCCAGGGTTCGACTAAAACCTACTCACCACGCCTACTGCGCAGCAAATATCTGGTCTAGTACAAAGCATAACATACATGAGACTTCCGACGGCTGAGGCGTACGGAACGTGTCTCATGTCCTCAACCTCTTGAGGTGTCTTATGAGACTGCTTACTTGAGAGATACACTCCATGTCTAAAGGGTAGCTGCCCTTTCTTGGAGTCTTGCATACTGAAGCGATCCATGATCTTATCAATATAAGACGCTTGAGAAAGCGCTGAATTCCGTTCTTCCGGTCATGGAATATTCTGAATACCCAGAATGTAAGCCGCTTCTCCCAGATCCTTCATCTCAAATTGGTTTGACAGCCAGATCTTAACCTCTGATAACTTACCAACATCATTCCCAACGAGTAGTATGTCATCGACATATAGGATTCGAAAACACACTTTGCCATCGTTTATCATCATATAGACGCATGGCTCATCTACTGCCTGATCAAAGCCATAGCCTTTCACAGTCTCGTCGAATCTAATATTCCACGACCTTGATGCTTGCTTCAGTCCATAGATGGACTTTGGTAACTCGCAAACCTTGCCCTGTTGACCTTTCTCCATGAACCCGTCTGGTTGAGCCATATAAATGCGCTTATAAAGATTGCCATTCAAAAAAGCAGTCTTGACATCCATCTGCCAGATTTCATAATCCAGGGCGGCAGCAATGGACAAGAGAGTACGGATGGACTTCAGCATCCCGACTGGAGAGAAGGTTTCCTCATAATATATACCTTCCTTTTTTGTGAACCCTTTCACCACCAGTCTAGCCTTAAATGTTTCAACATTTCCATCCGGACCTCTCTTTTTCTTGTAGATTCACTTACATCCTTCAAGCTTGATGCCTTCGGGTAAGTCTACAAGCTTCCAGACATCGTTGTAATACATCGAATGCATTTTAACGTTCATGACTTCTTGCCAGAGGTTTGCTGCGGAACTCTGCTTCAATTGGGAAAACGATATCGGATCATCATCCCCCTCCTTGAGAGAGAGGGGGAGAATTTTGGACCGCCAAGAGGAGAAAAAAAAAAGAGCAAAACTTAGAAAATTTTATTTTCATATCTTTATATGAGACTTTATTTATAGGAGAAGAAAAATCAAGAAATGGTGATTACCCTTTCCTATTATGCATTCATGACACAATATTTGATTTTCTCTCCCCTTTCTCTATCAACTTGGCCGGCTATCCCTAGTTCAAGTGAAGGAAATTTGTTTCCTCACTTATCTTATTTATTTCCTTCTCAAGGAAATTCATTTCCTCTTTTCCTTTTGGGTAATTATCTTTATAATTAACGGCAAAGAATTCTCTCCTCTTTGATGTTTCTTGGCCGGAATTCAACACCTAGTGAAAGGACATCTAGATGCTTCCTTATTTAAGTTTAAGACAATTCTTAAAATACCCATTGTAGAATTAATATTGCACAAATAATGACATTAATTTCATAATGCCTAAAATGACTTCTCGGCTTCATAAACTAATTTATATTTCCACCATATGCAAATATTCATAATCTTATTTTGACATTCACATCATTCTATGTCCATGTGGACAAAAATACCCTTTAGACATTTTTCGAGAAAACGTCTAATTCAACACTTGAAT
Organism: Urtica urens; assembly: GCA_958296335.1. Lineage (NCBI taxonomy): Eukaryota > Viridiplantae > Streptophyta > Magnoliopsida > Rosales > Urticaceae > Urtica > Urtica urens. The sequence continues at coordinate 20,090,829 of OY282523.1, read as the reverse complement.
TTATTTTGACTTAGCTTCTAGTTCAACAATCATACTCTAAGGACCTGTAATAGTGACATTATGGATCCAAATGAACAAAACTTGAGCTACTATACTCGGACTCAAAAGTTCACAAACGCTTTACGAGTATTAGTTTAATGTCAACTGACTCCACTAAAGAGTTGACACTAATAATCTCTCGGTTCAAATTAATTTATTTTCTACTCAAATTCACTTAATTATATTGAGTGGATCCATTGAATGTTATCTATGATTACCCTTCATGAATATCATCAACTAGATGGGATTTATAAAATTACCATTTTACCCTTCTAATTGTTATTTCCTCAACTCCTTTGTTACTTGTGAATAAGTTAGAAACAATGTATTGACGAGGAGATAACGAGTCACATTTTTTCATCCAAATAAATTTGTTAATTAATTCTGGATACCGCACCGTTCATTTATTCTCAATCCAAGTAATAAAGCATGATGTCATATACATTGCATTTCAGCAATCTTGTACATGAAATCCATATCGATGAGAACTTCACAATGTATACTCATGTCAACTTCACAACCCAATATATCACCAGTAGAGCACATCTAGTTCACAAACTTGGATCTAGAGTGTAGCTTTCTTAAATGAATATATTGAAGTCATGAAATGATGTGTCTCATTTCACGATTAAGGTAAGCACGATGCAATTGATATATAGTGACCGTGAGACAGAAGAGGTTAAATAGTTTGTTCTTACATTGTCTCTAAAGGTGCACTGGTCGATTCAGTATCTCCGGAAGATACACTGGAAGAACTATAGAGTTCCTAATTCTTTATGCCTCGTAACCAGACATCATATATTCTTCTAACAATCATACTAGGATCAATAGTCTGTTAATCTTTAGATTGTGAATATTTCATTTCAACCAAACCATGAAGAGTTTGTTCACACAAATCTACATTTGTCTCTTCATACATTGTAAGGTTTGGTTAAGGATTATAAGACTACTGAATATCATAAATCTTCATACAAACGAAAAATGAATGAATGAACGTTTCAACTTTTACTAATTTAATAAGCAAATTACAATAAGGACTAATGACAGATTCATATTACATCGATATGTAAATAAAAAATATTCTCGTGGGCATCTCTGGAACAAAAAAAATGTCACAGATCCCACAGCCTTAACAGACACCAAGCTCTCATCACCCCACTTGAAGCAGAAGTTGTCATCATCTATGTTTTTGCATTTCCTAAAACCATTCATGGAACAACAAATATGGTTAGTAGCATGGGAGTCAAGAATCCACGATGATACATTATCAACTACTAAACAAGCTTCAGTAATAAGTAGAATACATTTTCCTTTAGCCTTGAGGTAGGCATGACAGTTCCTACGCCAGTATCCGGGCTCATTGTAATGGTGGAAATTTTCCTTAGACTTGTCCACCTTGATAGCCCGGGGCGCCTTCTTCTTTTCGGCTATATGAAGTTGCTTTTTGGATCTATAGGTGGAGGTTTTGTGCTCAGTAGCATTAGCCTCTCCATGGTCATCTTTTCTCCAAGAGTCCCTCAGCAGTGTGAAGCTCATTCATTAGCTCGGTAACAATGTACCCTAGCTTATTCATGGAGTATTTCAGCTTGAAAGTATCAAAAGATTCAAGGAAAGTTTCCCAAATCATATCTATTTTGGTATCTCCATAAATCTCAGATCCAAGGATTTCCATGTCACTGAAATAACTTATGATCATCATCATGTGTTCTCTAACAGGAGTCTCGGCTTTCATACGACAGTCAGAAACTGTCGGACCGCTTGTTTTCTAGTCTGAAGCCTTTGCCCTTCAAATATCTCATGGAGATTTTAGAGCATGTTATAGGCCGACTAAATATCACAATGTTGTTGTTGCAACAAATTTTTCATAGATGCTAAAATATAGCACTTCGCAATCTCATCGGACCGGAGCCAGACCGCTAGGGAGTCCTTTTCCTCTTGAGTTGAATCCTCGTTCATTTTAGGAGGACATGGGGTGGTGAGTACCCATTTGTGCTTGTCCACGGTAATGACGATGTCTAGGTTACGTTTCTAGTAGTTTTCCCATTCCAATTTGTTTGAGAAAATGATGATTGAGAGAGGGTTTAGAGACATATTCCTAAAAATTGAAATAATTTATGATTTAGTCTTTTGTTTTGGGTTTTTTTTATTTGTATAAGTCTTTAAGTTCGAACAGGAAATATCCAAAGGTATTATGAATGAAAAGATACTTTACTCCTTCGAGGGAAGACCACAAAAAATCATGGATTGTAAACAACAAGTACAACCCTCCCACTTAGTTGTTAGAGTTGGCATATCTTCTCTTCTATGTTCGGAAATACATTTCCTCGACTACAGAGAGATAGAGTTGAATTCTAGAAAAGAGCCCTAAAATGATATTTGTTGATAGGAGAGCAGCTTTAATGCGTTAAGGCACAAGGAACATACTCAGATTTTTTCCTAATTTTTTTCTACTAGGGAGAGTGCGTGAGATACTATGTCTCACGTTTGCACTTGGAAGTTTGAGATTACTCATCTCCATACAACTACTTCTTACGTCTTCTTGTCACCTTTCTTCAATAAGTAAGGCATCTTCATGGTGTTTGAGTGCGTGTATATCGGTAAGCCACTGTTACATCACGGAGAGGAGAAGAAGTTTGGAGTCCTAAATCCGGATTAGAAAATCTTGGACTCTCGAACTGCCGAACACCTCGGACTTAAAAGGTCATATATGACTCATCCGGTATCCAAAAGAGCTGAAACAAATTGCATTGGGTAGCTAACATCCGTACCTTTAATTTGATTATGAACCACTAATTTTTAATCACTAAGAAAACAGTTATGACCATTTTACCAAGAGATAACGATATTTCCAGAATAGTAAAAATAATTAAAAGTACGTTGGATCAAGGTGCAAGAGAAACGAAGTGTACTGAAGGTGTTTTAAGGTGAAGATAAGTCTTGGTTATGTGTTTTATTAACATATTAATAACCAAGAATAATAAGAAAAATCAACAATAATAAAACATAATCACACATAATAAATAAGGAAGACAAGATGACTACTTTATTTTTTATCGAAAAACTCAAATTAGTCAAAAAACTATTTTTTATTATGCTAAACATAAAATCTTTAAGAAAAGATTCTAATGAGTTTATATAGCATCCCTTACATGTAAAAAAATTAATAAAAAAATTAATTTTAGAGGTCGCACCAAAATATTAAAATTATCTAAGCTCTAGTCTAGTAAATTCATTATCCAAGTAAATTTTTGAAAACAATTTTTGTATAATAATTTTAAATAACATGTACATGATTATACTTTGACCTATGCTCTGGTACCATTTGTAAATAGGTCTTAGAAAATAATTTCATAATCCCACAAACGACTTCTTGAGTTTAGAAAATAATTCATAATTCCATCATATAAAAATATTCAAAATCTTATTTTAAAATTCACATCATTTTATGTCCATGTGGACAAAAATAACCTTCAGACATTTTCAGGGAAAACGTCTAGTTTTACATTTGAACTTATTTTGTCTTCACTACTAGTTTAATAATACTACTCTAATGACTTGTAATAGTGACCTTATGAATCCAAATGAACAAAGTTTGAGCTACTATACTTGGACTCAAAAGCTCACAAACGTTTTTCGAGTATTAGTTTAATGTCAACTGACTTCACTAAAGAGTTGACACTGAGAATCTCTCGGTTAAAATGAATTTATTTTCTACTCAAATTCAACTTAATTATACTAGGTGGGTCCATTGAATGTTTTCTATGATTACCCTTCATGAATATCATCAACTAGATGAGATTTATAAAATTACCATTTTACCCTTCTAGTAGTTATTTCCTAAATTCATTTGTTACTTGTGAATAAGTTAGGAACAATGTATTGACGAGGAGCTAACAAGTCACATTGTTTCATCCAAATAAAGTCGTTACTTAATTCTGGATATCGCCTTGTTCATTTATTCACAATCTAAGTAATAAAGCATGAAGTGATATATATTGCAATTCAGCAATCTTGTACATGAATTCCATATCTATGCGAACATCACAAAGTTAGTTCATGATATCTTCATAACTCAATAGCTCACCAATTAGCCTAGTCTAGATCACATAGTGAACCTAGAATTTGACTTTCTTAAATGATAATATGTAAGCTATGAAATGACATGTATTATTTCAGGATTTAGGTAAGCACGATGCAATTCATAAATCTATTAAATATCATAAATCTTCAATCAAACGAGAATGGAATGAATGAACGTTTAAACTTTAATTAATTTAATTAGTAAATTACAATAAGTACTCATGAGAGATTTATATTATATCAATATGCAAATAAATAATATTTTTGTGGGCATCTTTGCGATGGTCGGTGAATAAAATGCTCAAAACCTCAACTATAGGTAGAGCTCGTCCAATTATCCATGAATATTTAAAAGTCAATCAGTTACACACTACAACAATTAATAACTGAATTTATGATTTTATGTACCTCAATTTACTCTTTGAAATCGTTCTCATGATAAGACATCTAGACAAGCTCTTTCTAAAATTCCAAAATGGTAATGGTATATTCTTGTAAATTGACCTAAAAGCTAACTAGACAATTCTCTTGAAACTAATTACGAGAAGTATCGCTTGTGCTCTCGTCCATGGACTTACTTGCGAGTCTGAATACCTGGTCATCGAGTTAAACATCGATTTAGGATCCTATTCACCGTAGACCATTGTATATTATTGTAGAGCATCGCAAATTATCGTACAATATCCTAGATACAAAAACTAAAAAAAAACCAATGTAGAACATCGTATTTTATTATATGTCACGTAAGTTATCATAGAGCATCGTACATATATAGGCATTAAACTGTATCTCATCATGTGGTATCTTACGTAGGTTGAAATGCATTGTCATCTACCATAATTCATGCCAAATTCGAAACCTTAACTTTTTACTATGAGCAAGTATATACAAATCAATTTAATCGTACTCATAGTTAGTGTCCTAGCTATCTACAATGATTTATTTTTTACTATTTTGAAACTTGATTTTTCAGGCTTTCACCACCACCAGATCAAAGTTTTAGACTTTCGAACATCATCATATTATATTGTATTTTTGTTGTATGCAGTTATACATCCATGTATTATGTCGCACACTCCTCTGTAAGTGAATTTGTAAAACCAGCGAAGAAAAATAAAAACAGAGTAATATTCTTAAAGCCATTGGCGGCTGTAATATTGGACCCAATAAACGTGTATTGAATGAGTAATCATTACAGAATACACAGGTTTAAATAAGCTGGAATTAGGGTAAAAAAAAGGTGATTACTAACACGTGTACAGGTACTATTGGAAGGTAAATAACAGAAAATAAAAGGCACATGGGAGAGGGCTTATTAGTCCCTCATTATGTGGAGCTGGGTCTCGTTCTCACACTCCCCCGTGAACTGGACGTGGTGCCGGAGGATAGTCACCAAGGCGAAGACGAGCGCACAGGACTGTGAAGCGTGATTCATGTAGAGACTTGGTGATCATGTCGGCAACCTGTTCCTCGGTCGGAATGTAACGAATCTTGATGGACTTGGAAGAGACAAGATCCTGGATGTAGTGAACGTCCACCTCGATATGTTTGGTACAAGCATGGAAGACGGGGTTCTAGGCCAGAGAGCCGGCACCAAGGTTGTCGCACCAGAGGACGGATGTTGACGACATAAGGGGCACGTGCAATTCATCAAGGAGAGATCGGAGCCACACCAACTCAGTCGAGGTCTGAGCTAGAGCTCTGAACTCCGACTTGATGCTCGAGCGAGACACGACCTTTTGCTTGCGAGCAGACCATGTGACAAGATTACCACCCAAAAACACAACATAGCCCAAAGTAGAGCGGCGATCATCGATCGAACCAGCATAGTCAGCGTCAGAGAACGCCTCGATGTTCAGACGGGAAGATGGCGTGAAGAGCAGGCCATAATCGAGGGTACCCTTTGTTGGCAGAGATGCCCACAACAAGATTGTTTATTTACATATTGATGTAATATATAAATCTTTGTAAAGTCCTTATTAAAAGATTTTTATTTACATATTGATGTAATATATAAATCTTTGTAATTTGGTGATTAAATTAATAAAAGTTGAAACGTTCATTCATTCCCTTTTAGTTTGATTAAAGATTTATGATATTCAATAGTCTTATAGTCCTTAATCAAACCTAACAATGTATGAAGAGTCAAATGTAGATTTGCGTGAACAAACTCTTCATGGTTCGACTAAAACGATATATACGCAATCTAAAGATCAACGGACTATTGATCCCAGTATGATTGTTGGAAGAATCTAGGATGTCTGGTTACGAGACATAGAGAGTTAGGAACTCTGTAGTTCTTCCAGTGTATCTTTCGAAGATACTGAATTGACCAGTGCACCTTTAGAGACAATAGAAGAACAAACCATTTAACATCTTCTATCTCAAGGTCACTACGTATGAATCGCATCATACCTTACCTAAATCCTGAAATGAGACATGTCATTTCATAGCATTAATACTCTCATTTGAGAAAGTCAAATTCTACGTCCAATGTGTGATCTAGACAAAGCCTATTGGTGAGATATTAAGTTATGAAGATGTCATAACCAACTTTGTGAAGTTCTCATAGATATGGAATTCATGTACAAGACTGCTGAGATGCAATATATATCACCTCATGCTTTATTACTTGGATTGTGAATAAATGAATTGCGCAATGTCCAAATTTAAGTAGCGACGTTATTTGGATGAAACAATTTGACTTGTTAGCTCATCGTCAATACATTGTTTCTGACTTATTCACAAGTAACAAATGAGTTGAGGAAATAACAACTAGAAGGGTAAAATGGTAATTTTATAAATCCCAACTAGTTGATGAAATTCATGAAGGGTAAACATAGGTAACATTCAATGGATCCGCTCAATATAATTAAGTTGAACTTGAGTAGAAAATAAATTTATTTGAACCGAGAGATTCTCAGTGTCGACTCTTTAGTGGAGTCAGTCGACATTAAGCTAATACTCGGAAAAGGTTTGAGAACTTTTGAGTCCGAGTATAGAAGCTCAATCTTTCTTCATTTGGATCCATAAGGTCACTATTACAGGTCATTAGAGTAGGATTGTTAAACTGGAAGCTAAGTCAAAATAAGTTCAAGTGTTGAATTAGACTTTTTCTCGAAAAATGTCTAAAGGGTATTTTTGTCCACAAGGACATAAAATGATGTGAACGTCAAAATAAGATTTTGAATATTTTCATTTGATGAAAATATAAATTATTTTCTAAAGCCGAAAAGTCGTTTAAGGCATTATGAAATTAATTTCGTTATTTGTGCAATTATAATTCTACAATTGGTATTTTAAGAATTGTCTTAAAAGAAATAAGGAAGCATCTAGATGCTCCTCCCCTAGGTAGAGTTCGGCCAAGATAGTGCATCAAGAGGAGAGTTTTATTTCCTTTTTCTTATAAGGATAATTACCCAAAAGAAAAAGGGAAATGAATTTCCTTAAGAGTGAAACAAATGTGCTAAGTGAGGAAACAAATTTCCTCACTAATGCAAGGTGTATGGCCGGCCAAACTAAGAGGGAAAGGGGAAGGGAAAATCAAATATTGTGTCAGAATACATTATTCATTCATGAATGAATAATTGACCTTTATAGATTTTTTCTTCTCCTATAAATAGAGATGTGAAGGTAAAGCTTTTTCTTGCTCTCTCCCTCATTTGGCCGACCCCCCCTCTCTCTCTCTAGAAAATACTCTTCTTATTTTGCACCTAGATCCATACTTGATCTAGAAAATTAGCTTTTGATCCAAGAATTGTTCTTGGTTCATATTGTTTATTTGTGCCCACACACAAATCTTTCTAAACCTCTATAGACTCTTTTAATAGAAATCTTAGGTTTCTCGAGTTCAAGATTAGGTGTGAAGGTGACGAGCGAGCCAAGGAAGAGGATCTACTTTTCTCAAGACGCTTCAAGATCAAGATACAAAGAAAGGTTGGTATTCTAGTAAATTCAATAATGCATTTAATTTATAACATGTATATGCTTTTTCTAGGTTAGTAAAAATTGTTTTACTTGAAAAATAAATTTTTAAATTCCGCCATTAATTTGATTATTGTTAAAAATAATTTTAACCCTATACCTATTCCAACAAATGGTATCAGAGCTATGGTCAAAGCATAAACATGTACATGTTATTTAAAATAATTATAAGAAAATTGTTTTCTAAATTAACTTGAATAATGGTTTTTCAAAAGACTAGATCTTACAAAATTTTAATTGTTTGGTACGACCTCTAAAATTAATTTTTTGTTGATTTTCCACTTGTTATATATGCTATATAAATACGTTAAAAATATTTTTTTAATTATTTTATATTTAGCATATTTAAAATCTATTTTTTGACAAGTTTGAAAATTTGTGTACATAGTTTAAACTAGTTCTTTGCACTTCTAGTTTAAATTAGTTATTAAATGTTTTATATTATGTTGTTTATTTTATATTGTGTTTAATTATTAATATGTTAATATAACACACAATTGAAATCAAAACATACAATTAAAATGTTTCAATAAACCTCTTTCTCTTTACACCTAGATCCGACGTACTTTTAATTATATTTCAAATTCTGGAAAAATTGTTATGGCTCCGTAAAACGGGAATAACTCTTTGCTCCGACCTTGAAAATTAGTGGTTCTTGAACCAAATTAAAGGTACGGATATTTTCTATCCAATGCAATTAGTTTCGGCTCAATTGGATACCGGATGTGTCATTTATGACCTTTTAAGTCCGAGGTGTACGGCAGTCCGCGAGTCCAGATTTTTTTTAATCCGGATTTTGCGACTCCTAGTTTTCTCCCATCTTCTTAATGCTATCGTGGTTTTCCGACGTTTTCGCGCTCCACCACCATGAAGACGCCTTGAAGGAAGATGTCATGAAGATATATATATATATATATATATATATATATATATATATATATATATATATATATATATAGATATACATATTAGCTTTACGAGATTTTTTATTCTCAAAAACTTTCAAGTGCAAAAATGTAGAAAGTTGCTCGATGACCCGAGAGAGCCAAGAGACTTCAAGGCAAACTTGGAATGCAGATCAGAAATGACGCGCAAAATGGTCGACTTACAGCTGCCAGTGATCAAAATATTGTCCACATAAAAAATTAGGAAGAGTTGGATCTCACCAGAGCGAAAGAAAAATAGGGAAGTGTCGCTACGACTGTTGATGAAACCCTAACCAATCAGGTAAGCGTGCAACTTGTCGTACCAGGCGCGGGGAGCTTGTCGCAGTCCATAGAGGGACTTGATGAGGCGACAAACATGAGTAGGGCGGGACTGGTCGACGAAGCCCTCAGGCTGGCGCATGAAGACTCGTTCATGGAGATCGCCATTGAGAAAGGCGTTATTCACATCAATTTGCTGCACATCCCAACCATAAGTGACAGCCAGAGATAAAATGATACGAAAAGTGGGTTGTTTGATGACCGGGCTGAAAGTTTCGAAGCAATCAACACCAAGGGTTTGCTGAAAACCTTTCGCGACCAATCGGGCTTTTAAACGACGAACAGAGCCATCAGGGTTGAATTTCACTGTATAAACCCAACGATTGTCAACGATGCACGCATCAGCAGGTACTGGGACCAGTTCCCAGGTGTTATTAGCATGAAGGGCTGAGACCTCGTCGGTCATAGCAGCGAACCAGGCGGGGTCAGCGCGCAGATTTGGTGGTCAGGGGTGCAGACGGGGATGGACCAGCGGCAAGGTAAGTTTCTGCGAAGAAATACCTGGGTTTAAAAATCGCAGATTTAGCATGAGTGGTCATGGAATGAGAAAAGAGTGAGGCAGGTCGAAAGAGTGATGGCAACTGAGGGGCAGCAAAAATTTGCAATCCTGGGTTTTGTGATGTATGAGGCGCAGTGGGTGTAGGGCTAGGCAGTGGCGTGGGAGTTGATAAAGGCTGGGGACAGGGTGAATTGGATGAGAGTATGGGTGAACTAGGCAAAAAGGTAGTAAGCACAGGTTGAGCGGGGGGCAATGAGTCGGGGATATCAGTCACAGTAGAGAGGCTTTTGTATGGGAAGGGAGACTCGTCAAACGAGACGCTCTTGGCGATGTAGAGACGACCAGACCTGTGCAAACACATATATCCTTTGTGACAATCGCTGTAACAGACAAAGGTGCAAAGTGCTGACCTGTGAGCCAATTTGTGAGAATTGTACGGCCTCAAGTGAGGATAACACGCGCACCCGAAGACTCATAGCAGACTGAGGTTGAAGGGTCTGCGAAAAACAACCTCAAAGGGTGACTTGAAGTTCAAAGAAGAGCTTGGAAGCCTGTTCACCAAGAAAGTTGATGTTGCGATGGCGTTCCACCAAAACACAAGGGGCAGGTGGCTCTCGGCAAGCAGCATCAACCCCAGCTCAACTAGCTGTCTGTGTTTACGCTCGACCCGACAGTTTTGTGGGTGAGTGTGTGGGCACAGATGGCGAAATTCAATGCCGAGGTTGAGTAAAACAGGGGCAAGGGGTATGAATTCCCCTCCCCAATCAGTCTGCAGACATTTAATGGATGTGCCAAAGAGTCTCTAACTCGAGATTTAAACACAACAAATAGCTGCTTCGCTTCATCCTTGGTTTTAAGAGGGTAGGACCAAGTGAACCAACTATGGTCATCGACGAAGTCTATGTAATATCTGTAACCCTCAGCTGTAGGTACTGGCGAAGGACCCCATAAATCAGCGTAAACAGTGTCAAGCGGTGCAAGGGCATGATAATCAGACCGGGGATAAACAACATGTTTCGATTTTCCAATTTTGCAGGAAGCACAAAAATTCATACTCGGTGAAACCTCATTTATTCCTGAATTATTGAGTACAATAGAAAAGACTTTATATGTCCTAGGCGTTTATGCCACAAAGTTCTATTAAGTTGAGCTACATTTGACTGATTGAGAAAACTAAAATTTCCGAGACTTCGACTGACGTTGTCACTGTATTTTTCTTGAGATGACCCGGCTGCAAGGCTACTGGCTATGGGTCGTCGAATACCAAGGCTGTAGAGGTCATCCTTGAGCTCCCTCGTGAGAAGAACTTGCTTCGTTCTCGAGTCCTTAAGACAACATCCAGTGGCATTAAACTCAACAGGCAAGTTATTTTCCTTAGTCATTTTAGCAACACTAAGAAATTTTTTAGTTATTGCAGGTACAAGAAGAATATCCTTGAGAACTAGGTTACGATGATCGGCCTGAATCACAGACTGACCAACATGAGAGATGGGTAGTGACTGACCATTACCAACAGTTAGTTTCCCTTTTCCAATGTAGGTGTCGGCCAGAGATAGGTTGGACAAGCTCGACGTGATGTGACTGGTGGCGCCGTTGTCGATGTACCGGGAGGGGTCATCTGCAACAGTTTGAGTGGCCATGAGTGCTCATTGAGGATGACTTGAGGTTGGCTGAGGTGCTGGCGAAGGGACTTGTGCCTGGAAGTTTTGGTCAAAACGAAATCAACAAGTAGACGCCAAGTGCCCAGATCTGGTGCAGATCTGACACACAGAGGTGCGGTTTCCACGACCTCCGCGACCTCGATGCCCTCGCGCAAACCTTCCTCGCCCTTGTTGGTTGCCTCGACCTCTCGACCTGTTCTCAGCAAAATTAGCTGAAGCATTTGTCAGATCTAAGGTGAGAGAGGAGTTTTGTTGATCGAGACCCGTCTCATGACACTGGAGCAAGGACTGGGCCTCAGCAGATCGACGAAGTCAGGACGAGCAGTGAGGATGGCCACGACCGAATTGTACTCGGATTCCAGACCTCCTAGCACATATAAGAGGACTTCGTCATCGCTCACCGATTGACCTGCGGCGGCGAGACTGTCGGCGACCAGACGAAGCTTCATGATGTACTTGCTGACACTGAGCGAGCCTTTTCGAATGGTTTGAAGCTGAACTCGCAGCTGAAGTAACCTTGCGTTGGAGCTCCCATCGAAGAGTTGAAGCAGAGATGACCAGATCTGAGCTGCATTTAAACATCGTCAGATATATCCGAGCATTGACTCAGACACACAAGACATCAGCCAAGACATGATTTGTTGGTCAACTCGGACCCAGGTTGAGTGTTCTGGGTTGGATCTGGTGCGAACGACGGTGATAGTTTCTCCGGCTGCCATTGTTTCCGTCTGGGTGCTTTCCTCGATCTGCAACGTCTGCGGTGGCGCCGGCCGCGATCCGTCGAGGAAGCCTTCGAGGTCGTGTGCGCGTATCGCTGCAAGGACCTGTGATTTCCAGTAAAAGAAATTTTCGCGGTTTAGTTTTAGGGTGGTAGGTACGAGATGTGTGGCAATCAGAAAGGGGATCGTGGGTGAAGCCATTGACGTTAGTCGATGGCTCTGATACCAAGTGAATTTGTAAAACCAGCGAAGAAAAATAAAAACAGAGCAATATTTTTTAAGCCATTGGACCCAATAAACGTGTATTGAATGAATAATCATTACAGAATACGCAGCTTTAAAATAAGCTGGAATTAGGGTAAAAAAAAGGTGATTACTAACACGTGTACAGGTACTATTGGAAGGTAAATAACATAAAATAAAAGGCACATGGCAGAAGGCTTATTAGTCCCTCATTATGTGGAGCTGGGTCTCGTTCTCACATTGTACAATTGAAAAATGAATTTTAAAGAGTGCGAGTCCGAGAGAGTTAAAAATGACAAAAAAAAATGAAAAATGGGATTTAAGTTGGCTGAATGAAATTATCATCAATTTAGATAGAAAATAATATTCGAATATATTTAAGGATTAATGTAATACTAACTATTTAAATGATATGAATTTTGGATATAACTTATTTTTAGTAAATTATTGGTAAATGATCGGGTCAAACAATTTATAATTTTTTGGATGAATTTAGTCCAAAAATTTACAACAAATTAACAAAAACGAAAATAGCAAATAGTTTTAATATTTCGAAATAAGATATTACCTAACCATACTGATTATTTATAACAAATTAACAAAATGTTAACTAAATCTAAATTTTTTATGTTTATGTTGTCTAATTATCTAATTTTTTGTATATTTAAAGTGCTATGTATAATTTTGATAATTCGTTACCAATTTGTAAAATTAATGAAATTTCTATTATAATGAGTCGACTTCCGTATCTAACTCGACCAATCCGAAAGCTGCTCTGAAGCTTCTCTCTTCTATTCGTTTCGCTTCGAGGTTGGAAAATTTTCTGATCGCAGATACGCTCAATCTGGTATCTCTTCATTTCAGAACGAAATCAACTTAGGTCATCGGAGTTGGTGAGATTGATTCAGTCGTCCTGAAATCTAATTTTAACCAATTTGTTGTTCTATTCAATCTCTCCGAAACAATTGTATGTGAATGTGATCAGTGTCATGTTACCAAGTCTCCTTGAGCTATACTATAATTATTTCAATAGACAATTGATGCTTCTATCTAGCTTCTTGGATCAGAGAATCACGAACCGTTTATGATTATTTTTTTTCTAAAGTTTTGATCTTGGTATGTTTAGTTTTAGGTAATTAGTCGTAGGATGAACAATTATCCATTTTTATCAGGAAGCCCCAAGTCTTTTAGTGCTTACCCAAGAGGAGATACTGATCTAGAATCTGGTACGTTCAAAAGAGCTCGAAAGCCCAAGAGTTCACGTTTCGCTCCCATAAGAATGTTAAAATCCATCAAAAGCAGATTGCTTTATTATTTCAAGCTTCATCCACTTTTGTGTTTCCTCATTTCATTATCTCTTGGGGTCTGTATTTTCCTAGTCCTGTCTGTATATGAGATCAGTTACAAAACAACGAATAACTATCGAAATTATATTTCCGACCCGGCTGATTATCCCTTCCGGGATCTCAACAACTTAGTGATGGTTGCCGGGCATTCCGTTTATACGAGTAGTAGTTGTGGGAAACCGGAGAATGAAGATTCGTGGTTCTTGGAGTCTTATCAGAAGAAACCGGGTCAAGCTTCGACTTTCTTGGCGCATATAGAAGAGGGTATTGAGATTGCAGCCAAAGACAAGAATTCTTTGCTTTTATTCAGCGGTGGAGAGACTCGGAAAGACGCTGGCCCAAGGAGCGAGGCCCAGAGTTATTGGGCAGTCTCCGAATCCAAAGGATGGTTTGGTAAGTTGTCATTCTTTTAGGCAATTTTTACGAATGAGAATTGTGGTATAGAACTATAACTTATTTCCTGTATATAAATCGACACCAACCATGTCCGTAACCTGCACTTTTGTTCTGATTACATTGTACCAGGTAAATATGGACTTTTCTGGTTTTAAACTGACACCGAATATACTATTTGCATTTAACCTGAGACCTCTACTGAATGGCGTGGATTAACTATAGAACTACAAAATCGATGATTTCTTTTATGCGACATAAATGTGTTATGTATTGATGGTTTGTTCAGGGAAAGGAGAAGAGGTGAGATCAAGGGCTCTCACCGAAGAACATGCAAGGGACAGTTTCGAGAATCTTCTCTTTAGTGTCTGCCGGTTCCGAGAACTTACAGGCGCATATCCTCAAAATGTAACTGTAAGCAAGCTTGACCTTTTTCCATACATAGTGATAGCAGAAGTGCAGTTCGTACTGGTTTACATGCATTCCATCAGGCACATACTAGTTTACGTGTATTTGGTTTTTCGCATCGTGTCTCTTATTCATGCACAGTATACTCAGAAATCAGAAGTGCATTCCATACTCTGAAATCAAACCGATCTGATCTGCGTCCCCCATTGCATCTGGTCTATGCTAAAATTTGATCTTGACCATATAAGATTATAGATGTCTAGTAGATAGTGATAAAATGGAGTTCCTACATTGTCATCTTTTCTTGGCCATGCTTAACTTGAGAGAACATTTATGGGCATCATATGTGAGAACATTTTCAGAGGGTTCACAATCCACCAAACAAATTTATATAAAAAAATTGAGTATTTAGCCGTCCTAAACATAAGAAATTTGAATTTAGGCGAAGTTTTCTCAATTTGTTGTAAATAGCCAGCGTGCTTACGTGGCAGACTTATTTCGAAATTTTCTCATCATTTGCCCTTTTCATTTTTGGAATGAGTGGAAAAATATATTTAGGCTAAATTGGTTAAAAACATTGTAAATGGTTTGAGCCGGCCATTTAACAATTTACCATCTAGTTTACATGGCTAATAATTACATTAACAAAATTTATTTATACTTTTTGGATTTCATTACAGGTCGTTAGTTACGATTTCAAGGAGGAGAGATTTGCGAGTCTTCACCGGTCAGCGATAGGCTTTCCGGAGTCGAGATTCTTTTATGCAGGCACGCCTGCGATCTCGACGGCCAAAGCGGCGGCTCAGAAAGGAGAGGCTCTTGTTCGGACGCAGTTCAAGGGAGACCCGTATGGGTGCCGTTCCTCACTCTTCCGTAAAAAGCTCGGACGCGATCCTTTCCATAGGACAATCCCTTATCCAAATGGCTGCCCGGAGATCGATGGCCTCTTCAGATATTGCGGACCTGGTCCTTATACAGGATTCCTTCCATGGGCTCGCTAACGTCAATTTCTACAGGTTTTTCAATATACATATATATAATACCTCAATCATTTCGGCCGGAACATGGTCTAGAAGATTAGAAACTTTTAGTATAGTACTTTGGAACAACTCTCGTAGATGGAATTCAGTTTAAACTAGAATATGGTTATAAGTTGAACTGTCTTATTGTGGTATTTGTAACGAACAAACAAGTGTCTCAACTTGAGAAATTAAAATTTATACATCTCTTTGAGTTTTCTGTTCCCATCTCCAATAAACACTTTGAAGTACATAATAATGGTCGTTATCAGGGGAACATAGTAAACAGGGATGACTAGTCCGATGTTTGGTATTAATTGTGTAACAAAAGTGGTTATCATACGCTTTCTCATTGGTAACCTAGTTCCCGAAGTATGCGTACATACATATAGAGAAATTTTATATATTAGACCCGATTATTACAGAATATTACAATTAGGACGTTTGTCCCAAAATTAGACAAAACTACTCGGACCATTTAACTTCATCGTTTTTTTGTACGATGGATGGTTTAGTGTAAAGAGTGGTCTGAGTGGTATATTTGTTCAGTTTTGAGACAAAATTTCATATGTTTTTAAGAGTGAGGTCCAATTTTGATATTTTGTTACGAATCAAGTCCAATTAAGTGAAATAAAGAGGACAGTCTAGCCCGTGTTTTTCATGATAGGGCAGCTCGAATCCGCAGCTTTAGATGGAGAATCACCGAGGCTCGCACCCTTCAAAAGACCTCCAAGAAGTTCCCCTCGGTCGTAAAAGAACTCCACCTTCACAATCTTTTCTTGATCATCTAACTGCAATTATTCAAATTTTTCAAGGAATCAATATTTCACATTCAATTCGTGATCGAGTTGAACTGGAGGATGAGTTTATGACCTCGAAAACAGACATGCCGAAGAGTTGAACCATTTCGCCGGTAGCGGCTTGGCCTTTGAAAGGACCCTCTTTGTAGCCCCAGTGCCTGAACTGGTAAACAATCACCGGTGGACCCGAATAAACTCGCACAATTTCGACGGCGAATCCGCGTGGAAAGGCGGTTGTGAAAGCCACGTGAGAAGAGTCGGCCGTCTCTTCTGCCGGATTGTAGCACCGCAAGTTCTCCGGCAGTGATGTCTGAAGCAACGAGTTGTACCCTCCTCCGAGCTTCCGTTTCTCTTCCAAACTCAAAGCTTTCCTTCCTGTGATATCATTCATTCAAACCATTTTAATCCTTTTAGGGCTTTGGTTCTTTAAACTAGTTTTCGATCACTATTAATTTTTATACGTGACATTTTTAAAATAATATTAAACCATTTCATAAAATCTTAACTCCTAAAATGCTTAAAAACAATATTTCAAATTTATTTTATTATAGCCTTCTCGGGGTAGGACTGATATAACAAAATTCTACATTATAAAATTAATAAATACGTTATAGAGTTAGTAACTATATATAGATTGTATTATTTTTAGTAGTAGATTTTAGTATAAAATGTATTGTAAGTTGTGTTCGTACCGTTTAAACTCAGTGTGTACTTGTTAGGATCAACAGTTTTGTAGTCCTCAAAGCAAGTCTTGTGAAACATCTCCATTTCCCATGTCTTCACAAGGTTCTGCACTTTCTCTTCAATTGACCCTGCAGGCCATATCTACCATACTCCAGTATCAGTTTCCACATTAATTCTATTCTATATATATTAATAAATAAAAAAATAAAGAGGGAAACCTTGGTTCTTCCTTCTTCAAAGAGCTTGTTGACAACATCATAGTTGGGAGGTGCTCCGAATCTCCACTTGGTGTTCTTCTCCGCCTCTCCATGCATATGCGAACGATATTTGTCGTCCATCACTCTAATCTTTATGTTATTTTTATTTTATGAAAGGTGGGTAAGAGTTTATATAGAGTGGAGTCAAGTACGTCATGTGTCAGGTCTCGGCCAATTAAAATCATTTATGATGCACCATCGAACTGTGGGGCTCAATATCCTCACATGTTGATGGCTGACAATTCTTTTACACTTCTTCCACGAAATACAATCGTTCTGAAATTTCTTCTTCGAGTTGTAACACGTGAAAGCGACGCTCGATTGTTGAAACGTTTGAATATGAGTCTCTTCACGATAATGTATACATCCATAGCGTTTAAACATACCCACGAAATATGAATCTGAGTCTCTACACTTTCCACGAAATACAATGGTCTGAGAATTTTCTTCTTCGACTTCTGTATCACAAAAAGGGTTTAATGTTGGAATTTATTTAATAAATTAAACAACTTAATTATATTACACATCCTATCTTATGTGGCGGAAAAATATAATTCGATCTATATATTAAAACTATTTTTAACGTATTAAACAACTTAAACATTAAAATTTATTGACATGTTGATAAACAATTTATCAAAACATGTCGCAGAACAATTAGAACACACTAACAACCTATATAAACAATTTATATATTATTTAGTAGTCCAAATCGTTAAGAGAGACTTACAATTAGAATTATAAATAATCCCGGCGTTACTCGCTAACTCCGGAAGAACACACCGAGTCCAAGAGATGGAGAGACCCTCGCCGGACAGGACTGGACACGTCTTCGGCGGACTGGGAAGTCTCGCCGGACTGTAGACACGCTGGACACCTCGCCGGACTGGGACATGGACGCTTTCGCCGAACTGGAGTTTGCAGGAGGCCCACCGGATAGGAAGCTGGTCGTCAGACAGCAGAATCCTGGTCGGACAGGATCTGCTGGTCGCCAGACTGGGGTTCGCCCGACAGGGGTTCGCCGGACTAGGGCTCGCCGGACTGGGGTTCGCCAGACAGGGACTCGCCGGACAAGGGCTCGCCGGACTGGGGTGACAGGAAGGATCCGGCCGGCTGGAAGCTGTCTAAACCTTTTAAAACAATTTTAAAAACAATTTTCAGGATTATAAAGCACACCAAACACCACAAGTATGAATCAACAATAATACATGAGGATTATATTGAGATTTAGATGGTGGGCTCTCATGAATTCTCGGGAATTGATTGAGGAAGATGAAAACAATTTTCTCTTCTCTTTTTCTTTGGGATAATCGAGCGAGTGTCACACAAGGAAAGTGGGAGAGTTTTGCCAATAATAATAGGGTTAGGGTTAGCCTTAGGGTTTCTGCTTAAGTTCACTTATAAATAGTTTAATGTGAGCTTAAATTGAGTCAAACTCATGGCCCGTTGACTTGTAATTCTCGGCCAAATACTCACATTCTACTCGGCCATATTCATTTAATTTATTGCCAAATTCTTTTGATTTATTTCTAAATTCAATTAATTTAGAACTCTCATTTTATTTAATGACATTTCAGTAAAATAATTTCATACTTTCCAAATAAGTACGAAATGGGAAATTATTTATTTTCTCTTTTTATTTAATTGAATTTCTCAATTGTATTACTATCAATGTAATAATACTCTATGATTCAATAAATAAACGTAACAATCAATAACCAATTATTTATTAAGTCACTTAAAAAAAAATAACTTTCCCGATATAAATCACAATTTATATTCGATGAGTAAATCAACAATTCTAGTTCATTTAATCACTTCCAAGTGTCTATCATTGAGACCTTATGGACCCATATGAACGAATCTTTAGAATAAAGATCGGACTCAAAAGTTCACAAACTTTTTCCGTCTTTTAATTCTTAATATTGGTCGATTCCACTAAATGACCAATACTGACACTCTCTCTGTTCATATGCGTATATTTTTCGTTTGATGTGACAAAACAATTTTTCACACGATCCACAGAGTACTTTACGATATTACCCTTCATGTGTATCACTAACAAGGGGAATGTAAAATTACCGTTTTACCCCTTGAGTTATTATTTCACTAACTCTTTTGGTATTTTGTGAATGCGAAAAATATAGAGTGAGATGTCTTTACATGTCACATGTTTTAATCAAAGAATGTTTTTATTCGATGAATACCTGGCCAGGTTAATTCATTCACACTCTCGTAACAAAGCATAGTGTGATACTAATGCATTTGCATTTTTCCAACATGAAGGCTCGATTGATTAAATAGTTTTATATATTCACTTCAGGATTAAGGTAAGTACCAAAGTACCCCTCGTATGTGATCTTGAAGGTTCGAGTGATTAAACGATTTTATCTCAAACTTCTAAGTATCACAGGTCTTGTTCAATATCTTCTATATGATATCAAGGATGAATCATTGAGTCACAACTCTCTATATCACAAGATTAGATATCATGATTCATTCAAACAATCAATACTTAGATTCGATTGCTCTATCGATCTTAAGATTGCGAACAAATGTTTAAACTAGTCACAAGAGGCTATCTTGTCAAGTCTATACTTAGCACCATTTTTTATGACAGTTTCAGAGCTTAGCATTCATACATAAATACAAACATAATAAATAATGAATATTTATTAATATTAATGTTTCAGCAAAATCAAATACAAATGTATTTCATTGTCTAATATCTCTTTTGTGGACACCAATCCCAACATTTAATTGTTTATTATAGTAAGGAGATTTTATTTACTGTTTTATTTAATTACGTTTTTTTTATATCTATATAATTAAGCCTGTTAAGTTGAGTGGGTCTTGCCTTATAAAAAGTTAAGTAGGTCTTTATTTCTATAAAGGCTAGTTATTTAAGCCCAAATGTAATCTCAAACTTAGATATAAATAGGTCTATTTTTTTTTAATAAAAATCATCATTCAACAGAATTCTAATTTAGGGTTTGCCCATAAATTCGAGTTGCTAATTATTTATCAAAGAAGGCTACACCCACGAATGTAGCTTACACATATCGAATCACGACAACAGGATTCCGAGGTTGTACCTCTTTTTCTTCGTCAAACTTTATAATCTTTCTGCTATCTTCTCGATCACCATCTTCATTTTATATGTTTTTTAACACATTATTTGGACTATTTCAATAGACCTCAAAATTATTTTAAATTAGAGTTTTTCTTTTGCCTATTTTCGAGCTTTAAATAGTGAGGTCTAAATCAAGCCAATCTTTGTAATGTGCTTGAGTTCTGAGGTTCTTAATCAGAATGTCATACTTATATGTTGGCATGTTTCATCATGTGAGATCGTGAAAAGTATAGAGCATGTAAACAAGCTTAAGTGTAACTTGTCGGACATTGGTTCTGTTTGGTATAACTTTGCTTTTGAAGAAAAGTGATTTTAGACTAACTTTTAAAAAAAGTTGTTTTTTTAAAGCAGATAAGTGTTTTGGTAAAAATAGTTGTACCTGTTAGCAAAAATTGATTTAGTGTTTGGTAAACATATACTAATATTTGTAAATAATTATTATACATATAAATTTAATAGATAATAATACTAAGATATATTTTAGTATGTACAAAATATATCTAAGTGAGTGTCTATATGTTGTAATTTTAACCCTAATACTTTCAAAGATTATGCCAGATTATGTTCGAGATCACACATGCAAACATCAACAGAAGTAAAAACGGTAAAGAAATGACACAAGACTTTTTTACCGTGCTTCAATCAAAACGATCTATTGCACGTTGAGCTCTGTAGGTGAAGCTCGGCGGTCGTACTATGTGTGAATCATAATCAAGGTAGAGCTACAATGCTCATAACTCTCAGTTTCACCACAAACACTCTCTCACACTCAGTTGTTCATTTTACTAGTTTTATACATAAGAACACGATCAAGATAATCGCTCAGGAGAAGCTAGAGAAAGAAAGGAGAAGAAGAAGAACAGAAACAACAAAACCCTAGCAGAGCTCTCACAAGTGTTTCGAATGAATGAGAGGAATCAAGTAGGTTACACGTTTAAATAAGAGATACATATTGGTGACAAATGAAGATCGTTGGATCCACAAAATTGGACGGCTAAGGATGTTAGTGGCTTCAATGTCGTTTGCACCTTCAAACGACAGAGCCTCATAACTCCCTCGAAGTCGTTTCAATCACTTGCTTTTGGGCTGCGAGTTGGGCCTCGGAAGAAGGCTTGTTGGGCTTCAATTCCAAAAATCTCCACCTGAAGCCCAACCAACACCACCTTCATCTTTCACACAGTACTTCCACCGGCTTCTACAACTACTTCACTGCTCCGATACCTGGATAAACAAATCACTCAACAAAAAATAAGTCTTAGTAGTGCTTAAATTTAGTGTAAGTAACAATCTTAGTACCTATATCAGCAGGGTTGTTTTCAATGTCAATCTTATGCAAAACAACCTTATCAAAAGTAATCAAATCTCTATTGTAATGGTACCTAACATCCACATGTTTTTTTCGTTCATGATACACAGGATTCTTGCTCAAATGTATTGCACTTTGACTATCAGAATATGCAACCACATTATTAGTTATCAATTGAGATTCTTTCAACAAACTTTGAAGCCAAACAGCTTCTTTAAAAGAATCACATACAGCAATATACTCATATTTAGTAGTAGAGAGTGCAACAACAGATAGATTTCCAGGATATACAGTTGCTACCTAAAGTGAAACAGAATGAAGTAGTCGACTTTCTATTATCTCTATCGCCATCATAGTCAGCATCTCCATATCTAACTAAATCAAACAAAAATTTCTCTTACTATAGCACAGACCAACATCAATACTACTACTTACATATGCAATTACATGTTTCAGCGCATTCCAGTTAATCAAACCAGGATTAGACATAAATCTACTCAACATCGAAATTGAAAAGATAAATATGGCCTAGTACTAATCATAGCATACATAAGTGACCAATGGCGTTAGCATAAGGAACATATTCCATTTTCAACTTTTCAGACCTAGATATAGGACACTGAGTTTTGTTTAATATAAAATGTGGTGCAAGTGGAACAACAATAGTTTTATAGTTTAGGCTACTAAATTTTGAGACAACTTTATCTAAGTATGGTTTTTGATGAATTTTAAGCAAACATTTCTTTATGTCCCTAATAATGATCATTCCTAGAATTCTTTTAGCAGGGCCTAAGTCTTTCATATCAAAAGCAGAATTCAGATCACTTTATAGTTTGTTTATTTTCTCTACAGATTTGCTAATAGAAACATGTCATCAACATATAGTAGTAATAAACAGGCAGGTTATCAGCAGAAGAGAAATAAAACAGCTATCATAATCACTCCTAGTAAAACCAATACTCAATACAAACGAGTCAAATTTTTTATACCATTGTCTTGGACTCTGTTTCAGACCATATAGAGATTTTTTAAGTAAACACACATGTTCAGGTTTGTTATTATCTATAAATCTCTCAGGTTGTCTCATGAAGATTTCTTCTTCAAAATCTCCATGAAGAAAGACAGTTTTAACATCAAGTTGTTCAAAGTTAAGATCAGAACAAGCTACCAGAGATGACATGACTCTAATTTTTTTAAATTTTACAACCGCTGAAAATATTTCATTAAAATAAATTCCTTCCCTTTGTGTGTAACCTTTAGCATCTAGGCGAGCTTTAAATCTAGGAGGGTCCTCGTCAGTTAGACCCTCTTTGATTTATAAAGCCACCTACACTCCACCCATTTCTGTGATTTAGGTTTACTTACCAAAATCCACGTATTATTAATTTTTAAATATTTCAGCTCATCTTCCATGGCTTCTTGCCATTTATCTTTAAAATTAGAGTTCATGGCATCAATGTAAGAATCAGGTTCTATAGTTTTGAAATTCAGGGCTGCCACTAAAGCTGTGTAAACTAAATCTGCATAAGAATACCTAGTTGGTGGTCTAATCTCTCTCCTAGACCTGTCTCTGGTTAGTTGGTAATTTCCTAACTCTTCCTGAGCTGACACATCCAAATGTTCAGGCTGATCAGTGTGCTCAGGCATTTCTGTCGGCTCCTGATCTAGAAACTGATCATTTAGATGGTCATCATCAAGAAGAGGTTCCCTATTAAGTTCGGGAATAACTACCTCAGGTTCTAACACATCAGGTTCTATCTGGACAGTTTCATATTTAGTTTCAGGTTCATTTTCAGAAGCATTAGAGTCAGTTGAATCATTTTTAGTTTTACAAGGAAAGGTTTTTTCATCAAAAATTACATCCCTACTAATTATGATTTTTATCCCTCTAGTGGTTCTATCCCATAGACTATACCCTTTAGTACCTGATTGTCGTTGGTAACCTAGAAACACACACTTGATGGATCTGCGATCTAACTTTCCTTCCCTATTATGAGCATAGGCAGAACACCCAAAGATTCTAAGATGTTATAGGGATGGCACTCTACCTGACCAGGCCTCTATTGGGGTTTTGAATTCTAAAGTTCTATTTGGACTCCTATTGATTAGATAGGTTGCAGTGTATAAGGCTTCTCCCCAAAAATATTTAGATAACCCGGAAGTAAACAAGAGACCTCTAACCTTTTATAACAATGTCATATTCATCCTCTCAGCGACACCATTTTATTGTGGGGTACTTCTAACAATTCTATGTATTAGGATGCCATGATCTTTACAAAAATTATCAAACTCAAGATTACAAAATTCAAAACCATTATCAGTTCTTAAGGTTTTCAGAGTTTTGTTTGTTTGATTTTCTTCAAGAGTTTTCCATTCTTTAAATCTTAGAAAACCTTCATCTTTGGATTTAACTATGAAATTCCACACCCTTCTAGAATAGTCATCAACAATACTTAGAAAATATTTGTTACCACCATGAGTTTCATGACTTTTTGGCCCCCACAAATCTGCATGGACATAGTACAGGTTAGCACACGAGAGGTGTGTGCCAGTCGTGAACCTAAGTCTATGCTGTTTTGCTAAAATACAAGGTTAAATGACCTTTGTTACTAATGTGACCCAGTCTTAAATGCCAAAGCTGAGTCACTTGGTTTATGGATCGGACATGAAGAGCGTTGTGTACTGATAGGTTATAGTAAAGTCCATTCAATATATACAATCCAGAAGTTAGGTTAGCAGTTAGCACAATATCATTATTCTTAAACACAATCAGAACAAGATATTTAGCAACATAAGAGTAACCCAGTTTATCTAGGACACCAAGTGAAATCAAATTTCTTTTCAGATCAGGTATTAATCTAACTTTAGACAAAGTGATTAATTTTCCAGAATTAAACCTCAATTTTACAGATCCAATACCAATGACATTACACATATTGTTATTACTCATGTAAACAGATTGATTATTTACAGGTGTTAAGTTTTCAAACCAATCTTGGTTAGGACACATATGAAAAGAACAACTAGTATCTAATACCTAATTATCAAAACAGGTAATTTCAGAAACATTCAAGACTTCATAACATTCCACTATTGTATTAGATGAGGTATCAACATTAGTTTCTAGATTTCCATTGTTCTTATTCTTTTCTAACCATTTATAAAAATCTTTCCTTAAATGTCCTGGTTTACCACAATAAAAGCACTTTCTAGTTTCAGAGTTCTTGTTATTTTTATCTTTGGGTTTCTTGTTTTTATTAATTCCATGTGGGGGCTTATTATTGACAAAAATATTGTTACCTAAATTTTTTATTTTTTATTTCCAGTTCCCTATTTTTAAGTGATGAGCATAACAGATCAAATCTAGGTACAATACTAGAATATTGAAAAGCATCTTTTACAACTTGATAACTATCGGGTATAGAGTTCATCAAGATCATCACATTATTGGTATTCATCTAACTCATGTGTAGTTAGCATTAGTGTTCTTTTCAGAAATTCATCTAAATTATCATCGATAGATTTAGTTTGGTCCATTTTAAAAGAGAACAGAGAAGCTTTCAAGTAGCCTAGGTTGGGAGCAGATTTATTAGAATACAGATTTTCTAATTTACACCAGAGTTCAAGAGGAAACTTACAACCGTGGACCTTTCGGATCACACAGTCGGAGATGTTCAAGATGAGGAGGTTGTAGGCCTCCTCATGGATCTCTTTTTTCCTCTTCTTGCAGTCTTCAGACCAGATGGCTTATTTAGGCTCTAAGCCAATAAAGACCTTGTGATGGGTGAGGAGAGCACGGATCTTGGTATAGCTTTCCTTTTGAAAAAAGTGATTTTAGACTAAATTTAAAAAAAAAAGTTGTATTTTTCTAAAGCAGATAAGTGTTTGGTAAAAATAGATGTACCTGTTAGCAAAAACTGATTAGTGTTTCGTAAACATATACTAATATTTGTAAATAATTAATATATATATAAACTTAATAGATAATAATACTAAAATATTTTTTAGTATGTACAAAATATATCTAAGTGAGTGTCTATATGTTGTAATTTTAACCCTAATACTTTCAAAGATTATGCCAGATTATGTTCGATATCAACACATGCAAACATCAACAGAAGTAAAAACGGTAAAGAATGACACAAGACTTTTTTACCGTGCTTCGATCAAAACGATCTATTGCACGTTGAGCTCCGTTGGAGAAGCTCGACGGTCATACTATGTGTGAATCAGAATCAAGGTAGAGCTACAACCCTCAGAACTCCCAATTTCACCACAAACACTCTCTCACACTCAGTTGTTCATTTTACTAGTTTTATACATAAGAACACGATCAAGATAATCGCTCAGGAGAAGCTAGAGAAAGAAAGGAGAAGAAGAAGAACAGAAACCACAAACCCTAGCAGAACTCTCACAAGTGTTTCAAATGAATGAGAGGAATCAGATAGGTTACACGTTTAAATAAGAAATACATATTGGTGACAAATGAAGATCGTTGGATCCACAAAATTGGACGGCTGAGAATGTTAGTGGCTTCAATGTCGTTTGCACCTTCAAACGACAGAGCCTCATAACTCTCTCGAAGTTGTTTCAGTCACTTGCTTTTGGGCTGCGAGTTGGGCTTCGGAAGAAGGCTTGTTGGGCTTCAATTCCAACACCGTAGATTGTAAAAAATATTTTATAATTTTTGGTGACATCATAAGAATTATTTGATACAAGTATAAGAAGATAATTAAAATCGAAGTTTATTTTAAAGGAAAAATAATTAAGAGCGAAAATAAAATAAAAGCAAAAACTACTGATTACAAAAGTTAAAAATTGTAGCTTTTAAATTTTTAGTTAAAAATTTTAAAATCACTTTTAAACTTTTAATAAAGTGATTTTACCAAAAATTTAAATTGATTTTACATTTAAAAAAAAAAGATAAAATTGATCTTATGTTACCCAGGCGCAGCAATTACAAGTGAAGATTGAAAGTGGCGTGAAATCAAAAGAGCAAAAGAAAAATGATTGGAAATAATTTGGTAGTTACTTGTAGCCTTATACGGGAAATTTTCTGGATTTTTTATATTTAATTAAAAAAATTGACGTGGACATACTTAATGATTCTGGTTTAAGTCACTTGTGACGGGAAGAAAAACACACACGTAGGTCATAAAAATCAAAAGGACTGAGTAGAAAGCATGTCACACATATTAACTTATTTGATATTAGCTAGTCAACTACCATGTGTTTCTCAGCACAGGACACTTCAAAGCTTCGTCATCTCCGACTTGTTTCTCGATCCTCTCTCCCTCCACAAGCTTTCCCAGAAGCTCTCCACTGTCGAAAAAGAACTCCACTCTCTTCAGTTTCATCTTCTCATCCACCTATTTTTTTTAAGAAAAGCAAGATCAAACAACAGATCTCTACTTGGTTGCATCTTTGTAAAAATCTTCTCTTATTTAATAAATTAAGGATGTTTTAGTTAGAGAACCATAAAAACGTTTACTAATTTCAAAATATTTAACGTTTTGTAAATTTTTGTAAATATACACCTCAAATTGTTAACAGAATTATTACTATTTTTACCCAGATTTGGAATTGTTCGTGTAAACAAAACTGGGTGGTTTTTTGCAAAACGTTACGTATTTTGAAAACAGTAAATATAAAAGTGGATAAAGAGTCAATTTTTTGATGAATTAAATTACCGGGAGTATCGCGATCCCGAAAAGTTCGACTATTTTTCTGGTGGGAGCATGGCCCTTGAAAGGGCCTTCCATAAAACCCCAGTGGCGGAACTTGAAGACGATCTCAGGTGGTCCACAATATAGTCGAACGAGCTCGATGGCGAATCCGCGAGGGAATGTCTCGATGAACGCTCTGTGAGATGACTCAAAGTTCTCCGTCGCCGGATTATATATCCGAAGATGCTCCGGCAGCGAAGTTTGCAGATGTGGGTTGTATCCTCCTCCGATCTCCTTTATGTCGTCCATGCTCAACGCTTTTCTTCCTTTTACACAACAACATTTCAACAATTAGCATGTTTTTATAGGGTAATTGAGTTAAATAACCATATAAACATTACAGATTTCAATATAGTCAACATTTTGTAAATTTTATATAAATATTTAACCGAAATTGTTAATGAATTTTTTTGAACCGTTTTAACTCAAAAAATAGTTTCCCGCCTACCTCTTCATTTGGAATGAATTAATCAAAATTTCAGCGAAATAAATGATAAATCTCTTTTGAATTAATTATAAATTCAAACACAAAAAATTTAAACCGAAAATTCAATTTACAAATTATTTGTAGGGACGATATAGACCACAAAATCGTGTAAAGAATTATGACTGAATATTTACACAATGTTTGAAATCACTATATAGTTTAGTAGGTAAATAGTCAATTTTTATTTGTTTTTATTGCGTAAATTGGACTTTTTCACATTTTTACCATTCAGGGAGTAAGTGAAGCCGGGAAGCATAGTTTTCATGTCCTCGACACGTGTTTTGTGGAAAATCTCCATCTCCCACGACTTCACGAGGTTCTGCACCGTCTCTTCGATCGAACCAGGCGGCCAAACCTGTAATTCATAATGCGAGTGTATTGACATAGGATGCATTGAATAATACTATTTGATGAGAGAGAATTATTGAACCTTGGTTCTTCCTTCTTCGAAGAGCTTGTTAACAACATCATAGTTTGGAGGCCCACCGAACCTCCAAACGGTATTCTTCTCGTCCCCTTCGCCTAATATAGGCCGATACTTATCACCCTTGTTAACTCCTGAGGATGTCATACCTATATCCTTTTAGACAGATTGCAAATTGCTAATAGTACATCCACACGACTGTATGTATTTATAGATATAAAGTAAATTTATACAATAGGATATAGACCAAAAGGCATCTTTACTTTGTGAACTATATTTTCCATGTGTTTTTTTTTAGTAATATGTTGACTTTCCAACCAATTGACTTGGTACAATAAGTCAGTTGAATTAGTTAGTTAAAAACGAGGTTCGTATATAAACTAAAATATGACATAATCGTAAGCAATTACGTATAACGAAATGGTTACATCTGCTTTGTAATTGTGACAAGTACCTTGTGAATTAGTAAAGCAACGGTACAAGAAACAATGTGTCAAAGCAAAATTATTCCTGCAGATGATTTTTTTTCAGTTTTAAAATGTTACACCCAGCCAAACATTGAATTGATTTCAGTGAAGCTCAGAAAATAGAGATTGAGTGCGAGAGAATCTCGAGATTCAACGAAGTTTGATAACTTATTTCTTATGATTACTAGTGAATTTCGACTCAAACTTCCCTTTGTATCCAAGTATATGTCACAATCACGAATATATAACCACAATTAAAAAACTCATACGGTGCACCTGCAAACCAGTGAAATTTAATAAAACATATTTGCTATAAAGTATTTCTCCAACTAAAAATTATAACAGCCCAAACCAAACAATTAGTCCAACTAGCTCAAACCCAACCACCAACATGGCTGAGCATGTTAAAATCCCGACATGAAAAAATCTTAACATGTCATCCTAACATGTCACTTTAACATGTCATCCTAACATGTTAGAATTCTAACATGTAAAAGCAACATGTCACAACTCCAACATGTACACGATAAAATCCTAACATGTCGTCCTAACATGTCATTCTAACATATGATACTAACATGTTGGATCTCCAAACCCCAACATGTCACTCCAAATCCTAACATATAAGACCAACATGTCTCAGCTCCAAGAGGGGGGAGTTTCAGCCATATGCAATTACGCGACCCATAACGCTTCGCCTGGCAAAATTACAAACCTGTACTAACGACTCGTCATCCCCCTATAAATACCCAAAACCAAAACACAAAAAAAGATCCGATTCTATCACTAGGAAAGACTATACCAAAATTCTCTCTACAACCATCTCTTCCATGAAAAACATATCTCGAAATAGAACCAAGAACACTCTAGCATCAAAATCAAAGAACCACACAAACACTTCAACCAAAAGAGAAATAATTTTCTTCCAATCTCGCTAGATCGGAAGAAGAAACATTCACTCCCCCTCATACCCAATGGCTCCCAAGCCAAATTATTTTCTCTCTGTAAAATTATTCAAGAGCTCCTGAAACCAATTCCTTTGTTATTTACTTCATAAGAGAAAAATCTCATAATTAGTCTCACAGACTCGACGACGCGTGATCGAGCTCTCGCGCCAAGTGTCCGTAAATGTTAGTCTAAAAAAATGACTTAACATTTTGGCGCTAGAAGGAGGGAAAAAATGACTCGTGGTAAGCTTAGGCAAAGTGCAGATGCCTCGCGCATGTCGGCCGCTGTGTCAGCCCCTTGGGAGACTCTGTGCTATTATCCTTCTGACGAGGGTACAGAGAAATGTTCATGTGGTAAGACTGAATGTAGGTTGAAGAAGTTGGCGGAAGATGGGGATCCGCCAGCTCGTTGCCATGGTAGTTCTGCCTCGAGTAGTCTTGCATCGAGGTCGCATGACTCTTACAGTCTCGACGTGCCTAGTTCGGCCACTCCTTCGAAGGTAATGAGAATACAGGATGAGTTGGATGTCTTGTCCTCTGTGGAGTTTTGTGTTCCTCAGGGCGGGGATATTCCGAGTTCTCCGCAGGAGGAGTTTATCGTTGTTCATCTTGAAAGTCTACGACAGGGCATGGGACTTCCTCTTCAACCAGTCTTGCAACATCTTTTTGTCGCGCTTGGGTTGCATGCCTTTCAGTTGAGTCCCACATGTTATTTTTTTGTTGCGGCATGCCATGCGGCGTGGTTCTGGAGGCGTCACTGTGCCATGACTCTCTCGGAGCTTAGTGTTGTGCTCACTTTTTATCCCAGCCATGGCGCATGTGGCTTGTATTCTCATCGACAACGTCTCGGCGTCTTCTTTCTTAAGGATTTTCCTTTGAACGTCCCTCGCACTTGGAAGTCCGACTGGGTTTGGATATTTGCCCTGTTGATGGGGATCGCTCCTAGACGGTTTGGGATGATGATTCGCTTTCCTCTTGGTGAGAGTTCCTCTAGTGTTGACGAGTTTTTTAAGTACTTCGAGGAGTTGTCTTGGCAAAGCTACGATTATAAGGCATATCTGGAACCTGCCCGGTGGGTTAGTTCGGGTTGGTATTTGTCTCAGGTTCCTGGTGGTGCTTCATTGGCGGACGAGTCATCCTCTCCTCCGTTGATGTGCCCGGGTTGTCTGCGGATACATCGTCGTCTGGTATTATCCCCCTGCGTCTTCGTTGCTCTCTGGTGCTCGCACCTTCTCATACCTTAGTCGATTCGAGGTCTTCTGATGAGTCGGTTTTACCTTTAAATCCACTTTTATCTATTTCAGATTCTTCCGCTACACCTCCTGGGACGCGTGTGGTGCCAGACGGCAATATGTGTGAAAGATGGCCGTTTAGATCATATATATGTATATATGTGTATACATACATATATATATATATATATATTATAATTTATGTGTTGATATGGCTCCCAAGGATCGTCATGAGAAGAGAAAATTCACATCTCATCCGCCATCTCATGTTGATTCGGGTGCTGGGGACCAGGGCATGACTTCTGTTCGTGCTCCGCGCAAAAACAGGAAATGTGTACTCCTGATGGATGTACCGGCTGTGTTTCGAGGCAGGAAGAGCTCGTGCGATCCGTTGGTGGCTCATGCTTCTGCTACCCATGTCTTTGTGTCTCCGGAACGCGAAAACGGTGTGCCTAATCGTGATCTCAACACCGGTCCTTCCGCAGCAAAGAGACCTCGCGGTCCTACTCGGCCAACTCTGAAGGACGTTGTGGGCAACCTCGGTGAGCATTGTGCCGCTGACCTTCACGCGACTAGGGTTCGGGAATTTCAATCGGTAATTGAGAGAAGCGATGTTGATTCGAACAGGCATGTAGCGGATCTGTCTCGCGTGGTGAGTTTGTCTACCATGCCATTGGCTTCGACTTTGGCTTTCCCTTTTTTTTACGTGGTTTCTTTGTCTCGCAGCTCTTTATCGCATGCACACGCAAAATCCAGGTTCATGACAAGTCTCGGGAACATGCGACGGAGACCAAGTCGGCTAAGAAAGAGATCTCGGCAGAAATGAACTTCCTTCGCGAGGAGGAAACGCGTTTGAAGGTCGAGCTACAAGTTGCCCGGGAAGCCCGTCTCGGAGACGAATATGAGGTGATGCATGCTGATGCAGAGTGATTGAAGAAAGAGTTGTGCGAGTGTGCTTCGATGTTGAGCGAGCGCACGTTAGAGCTCAAAGCATTGATGTTGAAGTTTGACAAGCAGTTCATTGAGGTGACGCGCGCTCGCCATGCAATATCTGACCCTGAAGGACAGGTGACGTCTTCTTGGGCCAAGGCAGGGTTGGCTACTGAGCAGTTAGATCTCTTGCGTGTTCAGTTTGAAGAGCATCAGCGGGTGTTTCGCGACGGTATGGCGGAGGAGGCTGCAAAGGTCGCAGAGCTTGAGCAGCAAGTTGAGGAGTCGCTCGAGGCGACTAATGCGACGTGGAAGGAAACGTCTCAAGAGATGTTTTGGAAGGGGGTCAAGACCTGTCACCAGGGTATCTTTGAGGAGAATGCAAATTTTTGCTTACTTGTGCATTCCTTGACGTCGACGGTGCTCCCGCAGAGTTTCGTGGATCACGAGTTGATCGTGACGGACTTGACAAGTCTCGACTGGATCGCGACATGCTTGATGACGTTGTCGTTCCCGTGACCTCTCTTCCGGCGACTCTCGATGCTTCTTATGATCCTCCTCCGGCGCTTGTTCAAGATGATTTCATGGGGGGTCCTTCTGAGGGCGAGGCGTGTGTTGACTTAGGGGACGGGCGCGACAAAGAGGCCATGCAAGGCGGTGATTTTGAAGATGTGGACTGGATTTGATTTTGACGGTCCTTTTGTTTGTTGTCGGGTTTTTTTTCATTTTTCTTTTTGTAGTGCAGAAGGTTGTGCACGCGTGAGCCTATGACTCTCTTTTAGGAATTGTGTGGTTGGTTGTACACTATTAATTTTCCTCTCCCTTCTATGTTTCCTTCGTGTCTGCTAGGTAGACTCTTTTTTGTTAAATTTATTGTCGTTACGAGCTTTTTGATCTGCTTTTTGATGCGGCGTGTCCTCCGTTCTTGAGACCTGCAATTATGTACATATATATGTATATATTCGTTATTTTTTTTATATATTATTTTGTTCCATGGATGCTTTGGGGTATGTTAGAGAGTTGTCGGAGTGAGTCTCCTTATCTCGGGCCACTTTTGAAATTTAAATTACACTTGGGCCGATGACTACTTTTGGAAATAAAAACTGAACTCGAGTAAGTTAATGATTTTGTCTTCGTTGTTGTTGACCAAGTTTCATGTTGCAAAGGGCTTTCAACTATTGAAAGTATTTTCGGAGATGCTCCGTGTTCCATGGGTGTCGTATCTCTGTGCCGCCGATTTTGTTGAGCTAGTAGGTCCCGTCGTGGATTACTTTCCGGACTCTATAAGGCCTTTCCCAGTTTGGTCCGAGTGCTCCTGCTCCACGGACTTGGGTGTTTTGGAACACTTTCCTAAAGACAAGGCTACCTTCAGCAAAGCAACGGACCTTGACCTTTGAGTTGTAATGTTTCTCGATGACCCTTTTTTGTGCGGCCATCCAAGCGAATGCCTCAGTCCTCTTCTCTTCGATTATGTCCAGCTCCATCCGGAGAGCATCGTTGTTGCTACCTTCATTGAAGGTTCTCATCCGGAACGATGGTTCTCCATTCTCCACGGGGATGACCGCCTCAACCCCATACGTGAGAGAGAAAGGTGTCTCTCATGTGGTCGTCCGCGTTGTTGTCCGATACGCCCAGAGAACGAGGGGGAGTTCGTCGGCCCACGCACCCTTCTTTTCCTCCAACTTCTTCTTAAAATTTTCTTTGATCTTTTTGTTTACAGCTCTGACTTGCCCATTCACTTGCGGATGACGTGGCGAGGAAAATGTCTTGCTAATTTTAAGTTGCTCGCGTATTCTCCGAACTCTAGCGTTGTCGAATTGGCTACTGTTATCGATAACGATCGAAGCGAGGATGCCGTGACGACATATGATAGACTTCCGCAAGAAGTTAGTGGTATTTGCTTCGGTGATCGTGGCTATGGGTTCGGCCTCTACCCATTTAGTGAAATAGTCGATCACAACTTTTGTCTAGACCCGTCGTCCTGCCGCCATCGGGGGTTTTCTGATTAGGTCCACCCCCCATTTTGCAAACGGGCGCGCTACGAGGATCGGGCATAGTTGAGTCGGGGCCTGTTTCGGTATATGTGAGAATCTTTGGCACTTATCGCATGTTTGTGCTAGGTCGAAGGCGTCCTTCTTCATAGTAGGCCAAAAATATCCATGTTTTAGTATTTTCAAGATTAGGGATTGTCCTACAGAATGGTTTCCACATATCCCCTCGTGGATCTCTCGTAGCACATAGTCGGCTTCTGACGCATCCAAACATCGGAGGAGGGGTTGTGAATATCGTCTCTTATATAGTGTAGATCCTTCCCAAACGTACTTGTGCGCGTGGTATTGCACCCTTTTTGCCTCGGCTTGATCGGTGGGAAGAATATTGTCGCGTAGGTAGTTGACGATTGGCGTCATCCGATTAGGCGGAGTTTCTTTCTCGATTACGTTTACTTCTTTTTCGTGAAAAGTTGGTACTTTTAAGGTTTCGATGGGCACTTTCCCTAGTTCCTCGCTGTCGTCGCCAGATGCCATTTGAGCTAGAGCGTCGGCTTCAGCGTTCGACCCCCTCGGTGCCTACACGATCTCATACCATGATACCGCGTCCAACCGAAGCTTGGTCTCTTCCAGATATGCTGTCATATTTTCTTCCCTTGCCTGTTACTCTCCCTTGCCTTGGTTGACAATGAGGAGCGAGTCGCAATGGATCTTGAGGTTACGGGCTTCGAATTTCCTGGCGATGTCGAGTCCGGCAAGGAGGGCTTCATACTCAGCTCGTTGTTCGAAGCTTTGAATTGAAAGTGGATGGCGTACTTGAGCTTTTCTCCGTACGGGTTGACAAATACGATTTCAGCCCCCAATCAGCAAGTGTTTGATGCTCTGTCAACGTGCAGGCTCCATATTGGCCCGTCGGGAGCCGTCTTTCTCTTCTTTGTTGCCTATATGTCTTCTGTGGATCTACCCTCATGTGCGTCATCCTTCTCTTGGTGCAAGTCTGCCTCGTAAGTGAATTCGGCTATGAAGTCGGCGATGACTTGTCCCTTGATCGTGATCCTTGATTGGTATTCCACCCCGTATTCTCCTAGTTCTTGCGACCACACGGTCATTCTCGTGGATGTGCTCTTTTGCAAGGCTTTTTTGATTGGGTATCCAGTCCTTACGAAAATTTTGTGTGCCTAAAAATAGGGTCATAATTTTCTCGCTAACATTGTTAAAGCAAGGGATAATTTTTCAATTTTTGGCTATCTTGTCTTGGCGTCTAGGAGAGTCTTGCTGACGTAGTACACTGGCCATTGTGCCCCCTCTTCTTCTCGGACAAGGACGGCGCTCACGGCTCTTGTCGACACTGCGAGGTAAAGATAGAGGTGCTCGCCGTCTTTCAGCTTTGCCATGAGTGACGGTGTGGCAAAGTACGTCATCGGGTCCTGGAACGCGGTTTCGCAATCGTCATTCCATTTGAACTTGGTTCCTCCTTTGATGGCTTTAAAGAATGGCTGCCATCGGTCGGTGCCCCTAGAGACAAATCGGCTTAGCGCCACGACCCGCCCTGTTAGGCTTTAGACCTCTTTTGTCCTAGTTGGGGATTTCATGTCAAGAAGGGCCTGTATCTTTTCGGGGTTCGCTTCGATTCCTCACTGGTTGACGACGAATCCAAAGAATTTTCCCGACTCAACTCCGAATGTGCACTTGTTCGGGTTTAACTTCATTCTATATTTTCGGAGTAAGGCGAAAGTTTCCTCCAGGTCCTTAATGTGGTCGGGTGCTTTCAGACTTTTGACAAGCATGTCGTCGACGTAAACTTTCATTGTTTTCTCGATCTGTTTGGTGAACATCCGATTTACCAAGCACTGGTAGGTGGTCCCGGCATTCTTCAAACCGAACGGAATTACTTGGTAACAAAAAAGTCCTCGATCGGTGGTGAATGTAGTCTTCAACTCTTCCGGCTTATACATAAAACTCATGAGTTTGTGACCGGCCGTCGAGTCGACTAGCAGTCTTTTGGGAAGGCCTTGTTTAAATCGGTGTAGTCGATGCAAATTCGCCATTTCCCGCTAGACTTTTTTACCATGACCACATTGGAGACCCAAGAAGGAAACCTGGAATTGTGGATAAATTTGGCAGCGATCAACTTCTTAACCTCTTCGTTGATTGCTAGATACCTCTCAAGGTCGAACGATCTTCTTTTCTGAATCTTTCATGTTTCTCCCGGGAGCACGTTGAGTCAATGGTTGCAATTTCCGGATCAATTCTTGGCATGTCCGCATGTGTCCATGCAAAGACGTCCTTATGTTCTCGGAGGAATGCCCTGAGTCGGTCCTTCAAATCGGGTGCGAGACGCTCTTCGATCATGACGACGTGGTCTGGTTGATCATCATCAAGCGTTACGGGCGTGAGGTCGCTTGACGCCTCTACCTTTTTTGTGTTGTCTTCGCCCCTTGGATCTAGCTCTTCAGACATCAACGTGTTATTTTTCTCGCTCGGGGTGTCATTCACGTACCTACGTACCGATCCCATAATAGTTTCTTCACATTTTCCTCATGATCCTTG
The DNA here is from genome assembly GCA_958296335.1 of Urtica urens. NCBI lineage: Eukaryota > Viridiplantae > Streptophyta > Magnoliopsida > Rosales > Urticaceae > Urtica > Urtica urens. The sequence continues at coordinate 20,054,242 of OY282523.1, read as the reverse complement.
GAAGTGGCACATCCTTGAATCAGCTTGACTACCCCGCATCAACCCTATTCCTATTGGTGTGAGGAACTTGATGAGTAGGTGGTATGTTGACGTGATTGCGCGGAGCCTGTTCAGCGTCGGTTGTCCTATGATTACGTTGTGAGCGGATGGCCGGTCGACGATCAACAAATTTACTAGGCGCGTGGTCTGGGCTCCCCCCTCCTATCCAAAACTGACTGGGAGTTGATGGAACCCTATGTATACACGCGTTCTCCAGCAAATCCGAAGAGCAGAGTTCTGACAAGGGTATGGTGTACTTCACCGAGGTCCATCCGATCGAGGGCCGCTTTGAAAATAATGTCCGCCGAACTTCCGTTATCGATAAGGATTCTCCTCACCATGTTGTTTGCCATTTGTGTCGAGACGACGATGGCATTGTTATGCGGGTGCATCACCTGGCAGGCCTCCTCTTCCGTGAAGTGAATTGTTTCGTACGGTGTGGTTGGCTATTTTTCCTGGGTGAGATTGAATGGTGCAAAGGGCCCTCTCCGAATGCTGCTCGCGCGTATATTTTTCTTCCGCGTGCGGTATCTCCCACTTCAAGTCCTCCAAAGATGGTGGTGACGATATTGAGCGGTGTGTTGGCTGTGTTCCCTCGGGTGTCTTCGGTATTATCACCGCTTGCTCTGGCCTCCTTCCCGTGGTCTTGACGTCTCTCATCTTGTGGCATCGGTCTCCCGCGAGGGGGTCCTGGGTTAGCTACTATTGCCATCACAAAGTCTTTAGCTCGCCATTTTGGATATGTTCCTCAATCTGTCTTTAGAGCTTGATACATTCAGCGCTGAAGTGACCATGATCCTTGTGGAATGCACAATACTTGTTTTTGTTACGCATAGATGGGTCCTTTACAAGGGGTCGAGGTTCAGTAAACATGTCTTTGTGTAGGGCCAAAATTCGGTCTGGTGTGGTCTTGAGCAGTGTGAAGTCGGCATTTCTTTGGAATTTCTCCACCAATAAAGGCCTTTGTTTTGATGGGGGTCGTATGTTAGGGATCGTGACACCGATGCTATGATTTCTTTTCCTTTGCAGCTCAGCGTTAGCTTCGTCTTCATCCCTACGCCGACTTCCCCTATCGCGGATTCTCCTGCTCTCGTAAAATTCCTCAACATATACGTGTTGTGTCGCATGTGATATTAGCTCTGTCATGGTAGTGGGGCCCTGCCTTACTAAGGATGTCAGCATGTCGCAGGTTTGAAGTCGTCGATAAAGGCGTAGATTGCGTCGCTATCTTCATATTCGTCTACTTTGTTTGATTCTTCAAGAAACCGGTTCAGATAGTGTTGAAGTGTCTCGTTACTACTTTGTTTTGTTGTCAAGAGGTAAGATTTTTCCTTCCTTTGAACTCTAGAGGCAGAGAAACGTGTAAGAAATCTCTCTTGGAGGTCTTCGAACGATTGAATAGTTTCTCGCCCGAGTCTCTGGAACAACTTAAATGCGGTGCCGATAAGAGTGAGACAAAATTCTTGGCACATTGTTGATGGTGATTGTCCTACCATCCTGATGTTCGTTTGTTATTGGTGGATGTGATATAGAGGGTCTGAACTCCCATCGTACAATGGCATGGTGGGTGGTCAAAAATTTCCTCCTACAACTTCGGCCAACACGTGTGCAGCAAATGGCGAGGCTACTCCTTCGATCATGCTTCTTATTTTGTTAGACATTTGGATTAAAAAAATAGAGTTGAAAACGCATGTTCACAAACGTTTTTCAATTTTTTTTTAAGAAGGCCTCAATTTTGTGTTTCGCTTAAGGCCACGAAAATGATTGAGCCGGCGGCCCTATTGTAGAAAGATATTCAAAGCACGATCTTTAGAGAAAACAAAGATGGGTATTTTATTAGGTTAAAAATAATTTGTCGGTTATTTGGTATTTTTTGGTTAAAATTAACGGAGCAAATAATATTTACCATTTAGTCGATTATTTGGTTAACTGGGGCTACTCAATTATAGTATAAATGCATAGTTGCACTTGTTTGTTAGTCACGGTTACGCGATTAACCGGTTAAATATTTAACTATTTCAGACTATTAACTTCTTAAACTCACAAACTTTAAAAGGGTTAACCGCTTTGCCTCACCTTAAGGAGGAATAAAATCTCCAATCAAAATGGTAGAGCTGCCCAACAGATCAGATCAGATCAGATAGGCCAGCAGAAAAGTCACAAATGTTGAGAGACATGATATGAGATATCCTGTAGAGTTTTTCCCTTGCAAGAAAGATCGTTTAATATCCACATAAGAGAAAGGTCAAGAATGTAACTTGGGACATCAATCTCATCCTCCAAAGCTAAGTTTTTATACAATCACGCACATGTAATATAAGATATATGACTATAAATGAAGTGTTGAATGACCATCCAAATAGCAGATCACGCACGTGCTATTACGGCAAAAGCTTATTTCCCTGTACAAAAATAATGACATTGGTATTTAATCTCTTCTAGTTGTGCATGCATTACATCCCCAAGATTCGCACTCTGTAAGTACTCTTTATATACTGCTCTGATGGATTGCACATCATTGCTCTAAGATTTCTCAACCACTCGAGAACTATACATGTCAATGTCGGTTTGGTCTGTGAAATTCTTGTTTATTATGGTTTGTATATACTGATGAGGTCTTTTCAAGCTCCGAATGATATTTAAGTCTGCCTCGGTTCTACTTAATATTTCTAAAACAACAGAGCTGGTGTGTAGTTTTCCAAAATACAATCAGTTTGGACAAATTAACGAGAACTTGAACTATTTACTTTCTACAAAATCAAAATACAATGAGTGGCCAAACTCTTTTTACAAGAATTTCAAACTGGCAAAGACCGGGCTCAAAACGACCTTAATCAAACTGGCCAATTCCGGTTTCTTGGCCAGTCTAAAGCAGTACACAAATGGGCCGAGAATTTCTACTGCATTAAACCAAATACCATAAGACTTCTTTTCATTTCATTCAAATCATCTAATATCACTTAAACATTACTAAAACTAACAACTAAAACACAAAATAATAATATAATTTTTTGTTTTGTGTTCTTTTGATCCTCGAAATTTTGTAAGTAGTTTATCCAATTTGAGTCAAAAGTCCACTTTTGACTTTTTTCAACTAATGAATCTTTAAATCCAAGAAGAAAAATTTCTCTTGTTTGTTTACTTTCAGTCAAGACCGATTAAAGAGCTATGCACATAACAGTAAATTTAATTGGTTAAACTTGAAAATTAGTCAATTATCGTGACCATAAGCATATCAATACCGGCTTTCAGAAGAAACATTGATGAACGAGCCAGAGCTATGTTTATAGAGGAAACACAAAGTCGAACATCACTCCCAATATGACTTAGGCAGTTAAAATACTAGATCCAAGGAACAGTAATTAACTTCTCAAATTTAAGGTTGGAAAAGGGCAACAACATCTTCAAAACTGATTTCAAAGTGATTTATATCCATAAAGAAAAGACAGAAATAATGAGAGACCTACAAAAGGGGAAGAGAAAGTCAATCTAACTCTCAGTCTGTTCCCTCAACCTCCTGATGGTGCTCCTGACTGTCACAGCACTGGCCGTGCTGTTGAAAATAAACAAAAACCCAATCTTAAGTATATTTCAATTTTATTAATCATCTAATTGAATGATAAAATTAGGAAGCGCAAAAGATGATTTACTTCAAAGTGTAAGCACCGCCGGCCTTCACTTTGCCACAGTCCTTGCATCCCCAGATTCCAACAGCCTTTCTCTTCACGGCGTACTGAAGATACAAAGCAAAGCCAATGATTCCAATTTTCAAACGAGTTTGAGTTACGATTCAAATTCCACCGGACTAAGGATTTGATAAAGTTCTCACCTTTCCGCAGAACTCGCAGAAGTACTTGCTGTGCTGACTGACTTCCATTTTCTTAATCTGCTTTCGCAGACTGGCACCATATCGGGTACCTGAAAAACACAAGGTGATATTGATTACAAACTCAGGCCATATCGACATTCAGATAAGAAAGACTCTCAGAAACAGATACAAACTTCAATTGTTACCATGCTATGCGTGTATATTTAACCATTCAAATTGACATTTAAACAGCTTGACCTTAATAATAAAAAATTAAAAATCCCAAACCAATATAGAAAATGCTAGAGCCTATTCATGAACTAGAATCTTTATGCAAGCATTGGGGTAGAGATTTCAATAAAAAAAATGTATCATACTAATTATAAGAAGACGAAGTAAATCAGAGTCCGCTAGCGGAAAAAGAACTTACCATATTTCCCAACAATCCCGGCCTTCTTAGTTCTCTTAGTCTGCCACAATAAATAAATCGAAAATGAGTAACATCTAAAAAAGTATAAAAAAATCTCAAAAAATAAAATAAACAGGCTTGCGAAATTCAAACAACTGAACGAACTCAAATCAAGCTAACTCATTGCGACCCAACACTTAATTTGACAAAACGAAGTTCTATTAATGAAATATTTAAAGCAAATAAAAGAGCGTTCTTAGCGAAAACCGAAATATTAGTACCTAATCAGCGAGAGAGAGAGAGAGAGAGAGAGAGAGAGAGCTTACCATGGCGAAGGGCTTTGAGAGGTCTGAGACTGCTGCGTAGATACTGGAGGAGAGAAGCGTATCGGAGAGGAAACCCTAGACTGTTTTATTAGGTTTGTTAGAGAATAGCAGATCGAGAAGAGGGCCTGGTCATTTGGGTTCATTTAATCAACGTGAAAGCCCATCCTTCTGTGGCTCTAGGCCCATATGTCAAAACAACATGGAAATAGCCACTTTTTTATAATAAAAACAGAGTGATTCAACTAAATAGGCCATTTAAACTTCCAAATTTGCAAAATAGGCTATTATTTGCTAGGATTAATCTTTTTTAAAGTAATTTATTTTTACAAATCACAAGAAAAAAAAATCTTAAATTAAAATGTTAATTTAGCTATTCTGCTGAACATTTGAAACTTTGGTTACTTTGCTGATCAATACATGTCAAATAGGAATTTTATATAATTTTTCCATAAAAATATATTCGGAAAGTAATATGAGTTTACGACGGGAATTTGATCATATACCAATTTCAACCAAAACTAGATATTGATAGCTTTATTAGTAAAAAGAAGAGAGAAGACATCAATATTTTCTTACTTACTCGCCATCAGGCAATGAATTTATTCTCTAACCTTTATCAAGCTTTTATCTTTCTTTCTCTTTTCATTAACTTTCACATCTTCCCTCAGCTAAAAGCTCACAAACATAATTTTCATTAGAAAGTTTTTCACCTAACTCGTCAAACTCACGTGAGGATGTCAGCAACCTCCAACATCTCCATTTTTTATCAAGTTCATTTCGAAAATCCTATAAATTAATTGCATAAGTAGATAAAAACTAAAAAGCTCCGTCTCTTTCACTATTTCACGAGCCTTCGGTCAAGATCGAGGTCAAATAATTTTCCAAGAATATTTGAGTTAGTTCTTTTAGTCATTCTATCATGATAGCAATTTGGTAACACAAAGTTCCAATTAACCAAAGAGTTTCCGGATATACTAGAGTTGCATTTTCTCCAATTTATTAGATTTTGTGATTGGTTTTGTGATTAGATCTAGAAAATTGGTCATACTCTCATCTATTTTATACTTGTTAATAAAAAAAAATCGTGAATCAAGTGTCACGTAATCGACATATTTGTGACATGTGTGTTTAGAAATCAATGAATTCATGGTACTTAAGTAATGAAAATGATGATTTGGTACTATTCAGTACACATTTTTGTTATGGTTGGAAATTAATAAATGACTCTCAATGATAATTTTGTTAATATTTGAAGAACATAATTTAAGCCTCGAGTAGTTGTTAGTACATGTGCTACTCATATTTAATACACCTTCAATTTTGTTTGTATTACTTGTATATTGTTATGATTATTGAAAGAAATAAATATTTACATTCAAATTAAAATAAAGTCAAACTAGTTATAAATTCAATTATTTAATTCATCATTGGTATAGGTAAGTCTGAGATATCGTCCTTGTAAAATAGTTGTTCCTCGAATATTCATTCTCATTCCAAGTATCCAAAATGCAACCCATGTTTGAGCTCGATAAGCATCAATCAGTGTAATAATCGAGTTGGGCCCATGTCTCAAACTTAGATTAGTAACTCACACTTAAGCTCAACCTTGGAGAAGAATGAGTCTCGCCGAAGACGGAACACGGTTCCTAAACAAACTAATGTGCAAGTTACACAATTTTATTTATAAACTTAAACAAGGCTCATTGTTGTAAATGTTATTACTCAACTTTTCTGCTCTATTAGTTTCGTGTGATATAAATGTAACTACTCTTTACACACAAAGGGTTCTACTACCAAATTGTTAAAATTCTCTTATATGTGGACACTATCATTTTATATGGTCCTAACATCAACCTCATTTAATTTAATAAGTCTTTTCTTCGCTCAGAATTCATTCTAACATACTTTAACGTTATTATGTATCCTTTTAATATGCGAGATTGCACGACCAAATACTAGAATCATGATTCAGAAGACAATTCTATTTGGAACTCTTTAGTCGCTTTTAGATTCCTCAAATCAATAGATCGTGAAGACAACAATAAATCTCTTTGTCTCGCTCAATTTCACTCATGAACTGCTCCTTGAAGATGCGTCTCAATATCGATGATGATATATCTCTCATTGACTACGCCTCGTGTTATCACGTTAAGTGTGCGCAAACTTTGTCAGCTCGTGTTTGCATCATGTGATCGACACCTCTCAAAGAAACATCATCTCTTGCTCTATGGAAAAGCTCAATTGACACTATATATGTTAGTCGTTTACGTATTTTTCTCCATGATTCTCTCATTTTTTTTGAAGTAAAAAAGATAACCACAACCTCTAAAAGTATTGCAAGAGGATGGTGTCGAGCTCGTGCAGATTGAATCATGTAAAATATGCATGCTATTTTATTATGCGACTACAATCGCATGTGGAAAACGTCTCAAGCCCTTCTTTTTATAAAGTGACATAATGTTGGTCGAGAACATTTCAATTGTAGGTCTATGAAACTTCCACATGTTAGAACATAGTATGAACACACAGACACACACACACATATATATATATATATATATATATATATACTAAAGTTGTAGTTATTTATTGTTGCTTCAAGAAATTTAGTAATCAATCTTGAAATGGAGTATCATATATTTTAATATTAGTCAATTGAATTCTTAGCGTAATGACTAAGTAATGTATCTATTGGTTACCGTTAGTTTTGTTATTTCATTTACAGTTTAAATTCACGTGTATTATCTTCAGAGGATGTGGACATCTATTTCATCTCTTTACTTATCTTAAGAGGATGTGGACATCTATTTCATGTCGATTTACTTGGGACTAACCTTTCTTATAGTTTGATCTTTGAGAAGCCTTAGGAAAGGTAGATCGTCTCGTCTTGCTTGTTTCCTTCACACCTAGTCGTGAACTCGAGAAATCTAAGGTTTCTATAACAAGAGTCTATAAAAGATTCGAAGGATTTGTGTGTGGGCACAATTAAATACAATAACTCAAGAACAAGTCTATGAGCTAAATAGCTAATTTAAGTCTGACCTAATGAGGACTTAGGCGTTTTAGAGAGAGAGATGACAGATGGTCGGCCACAATAGAGAGAACAAGATGAAAAAACTTATTTTCACATCTCAATGTTAGTCTCTATTTATATGGCCGGCCAATATTTGATTTTCGCTCCTCTTTCTCTAGTATATGGCCAACCACCTTGATGCATAAGTGAGGGATATTTTTTTTCTCACTTAGCACATTCGTTTCCTTCTCAAAGAAATTCATTTCTTATTTTCCTTTTCGAAAATTATCTTTATAATTAAAGGCAAAACAATTCCTCTCATTTTTTGATGATGTTGGCCGAACTCTACACTAGGGAGGGAGCTTCTAGATGCTTCCGTATTTCTTTTAAGACAATTCTTAAAATATCCATTGTAGAATTAATATTGCACAAATAATGAAATTCATTTCATAATGCCTCAAACAACTTTACGGCTTTAGAAAATAATTAATATTTCCATCATATGAAAATATTCAAATCCTATTTTGACATTCACATCATTTTATGTCCATGTGGACAAAAATACCCTCTGGAAATTTTCCGAGAAAATGTCTAGTTCAACACTTGAACTTATTTTGACTTAGTTTCTAGTTTGACAATCCTACTCTAATTGCTTGTAATAGTGACCTTATGGATCCAAATGAACAAAGTTTGAGCTACTATACGTGGACTAAAAGTTCACAAATCCGAGTATTAGCTTAATGTCAACTGACTCCACTAAAAAGTTGACACTGATAATCTCTCGGTTCAAATGAATTTATTTTCTACTCAAATTCAACTTAATTATGTTGAGTGGGTCCATTGAATGTTATCTACCCTTCATGAATATCATCAACTAGATGGGATTTGCAAAATTACCATTTTACCTTTCTAGTTGTTATTTCATGAACTCCTTTAATACTTGTGAATAAGTTAGAAACGATGTATTGACGAGGAGCTAACAAGTCACAATGTTTCATCAAAATAAACTCGTTACTTAATTTTGAATACCGCGCGGTTCATTTATTCACAATCCAGGTAATAAAGCATGATGTAGTATACATTGCATTTCAGCAATCTTGTACATGAATTCCATATATATGAGAACTTTAAAAAGTATACTCATGTCAACTTCATAACCCAATACATCACCAATAGAGCGCATCTAGTTCACAAACTTGGATCTAGAGTGTAACTTTCTCAAATGAATATATTAAAATTAGGAAATTACATGTCTCATTTTAGGATTAAAGTAAGCACGATGCAATTCATACATAGTGACCTTGAGACAGAAGAGGTTAAGTGGTTTGTTCTTACATTGTCTCTAAAGGTGCACTGGTCAATTCAGTATCTTCGGAAGATACACTAGAAGAACTATAAAGTTCCTAACTCTCTATGCCTCGTAACAAGACATCATAGATTCTTCCAACAATCATAATAGGATCAATAGTCCGTTGATCTTTAAATTGTGAATATTTCATTTTAAGCAAACCATGAAGAGTTTGTTCACGCAAATCTACATTTGTCTCTTTATACGTTCTTAGGTTTGATTAATGACTATAAGACTATTGAATATCATAAATCTTCAAACAAAAGAAAAAAGAATGAATGAACGTTTCAACTTTTATTAATTTAATCAGCAAATTGCATTAAGGACTCATGGGAGATTTATATTACATCGATATGTAAATAAATAATCTTCTTGTGGGCATCTCTGCCAACACATGCTTTGTTCTTTGAAGTGTGAACGAATAAACTAGGCTTGATATTCAGTTAATAATATATTCTATAAATAAAATATGTGACATGTTGTGACATCTCACATTATGTTTTTCTCGTTCACACATAGCAAAGTAGTTGGTGAAATAATAACTTAAGAGTTAAACGATAATTTTACATCCCTCTTAGTTAATGATACACACAAAGGGTAGTATCGTAAAATATACCGTGGACCGTGTGACGAATAGTTGCATCACATCAAACGAAAATATAAACACATATGAACTTAGAGATATTCGTTATTGGTCCTTTAGTGGAATCGACCAATATTAAGAATTTAAAGTTCGGAAAAAGTTTGTGAACTTTTGTGTCTGGACTTTATTCTAAAGTTTCGTTCATGTGGGTCCATGAGGTCTCAATGTTAGACATTCGGACGAGATTTTGATGAACAAAATAAGTATTAAAAATATGTAAAGATGATTTTTTGAAATCATATTTTAAGTTCGATTATTAAATTAAAATATTTTTAAATACTAAGTTGAATTGATAATTCTCTCATTGAGTGTAATTTGTGAATTACACTATGAAAATTATTTCTCTCATGATTAAATAAATAAATAATTATTTTATTTTAATCAATTTTATTTAATATATTAATTTGTATAATTATATTGATAATTATACAATTATTGAATTTAAATAAATTAAAGGTAGAGATAATTAATTACTTAATTCCTTTTGGGTAATATAATATGGTGACGATTGATGACGTGTCATCAGCTTCACTGTTAGATTATGAGAATAAATGAGATATTCTAATTTAGTTCATGATAATGCCTGTAAGGAAAATATCATGTGGAATTGATTGAATTATATTTGGTATCAATCAAGTAATATTGACATGATTTGAGGAGTATATGGCTGGCCACTTTTGTAGAGAGAGAGAGAGAGGGCTGAATAGGCAAGAAAAAATTGAGTGAATATTTGATATTGATTTGACCTACACCCATTCACTCTTCTATAAATAGGACACTCTTTTTCTCTCATTTGGACATTGATTTGGCCGAACTTTATAGAGAGTTTTCATTGTGTATAATTTAGAGAGAAAAACACATGGTGCTTAAAGTTTCTAATTGTTTCTCTCTCGTTCATAAAGAGCTCACCTTCTTAATCTCACTAAACCCTATAGGTCTTAACATTGAATCTATTGTGGTCGTTTGATCGGAGACGGAGAGACGGTTCTAGAAGATTGAAGACGGAAGAACGACTTGCCAAATTGACGACGAAAATCGTAAGTCAATCCGGAATTCTAAATATTGTAATCTTATAAATAGTTATATGATTTAAATTTATTGAATTCCATTTTTACGTAATAATAATATTTTTAAATCGTAAGTCATGGTTAATTTTAAAATGTTGAAAACGTGTTTTCATATAAAAAAAATATTGAGCGCCATAACTTGTTATGTTTAATTATTTATATTAAATTTGTTAATATATTTTCTACGGCTAGTTCATATTATCAAATGATCATTAACTATTTTAGTGGAATTTCCAAATCTTAGTATGTTCATTTTCTTTTTTCCATGTTTTTCTTTCTTCCTCTTTCGCGAGGAAAAAAACGCGCGGACAAATATGAAATTACGACAAAAAAAGTTGAAAGATGAAGAAGAAGACGATGGACGCACAAAGATCAACGAAGAAGAAATACAAAATTTGGAGAAAAAGAAGCAGAAAAATGTGTACACGAGTAACAAAAACATGGATTATTTATTGATTACGAGCAATTTGAGTTTTTTTTTCCCGTCAATAACCATAGTTTTAATTATTCTTTTTATTTGCGTTTATGGGAATGAAATCCATTTGCATGGACTTGCACAATGACTTATAATACCATTGTGTAAAATATCATCTTTGAATTTTGCGGCTTTATTATTATTATTATTATTATTTATAAATATTTTTTTAATATTTGGACTATGCTTTTGGAGCCATTATGCAAAATCCATGCTATTTTTCTTATATTATTATTCTGTAGTAGTGTGTCACCGATCATATGATTTTTTCGCCATATATATAATATTATATAAGACAATGTAATGCATAAACTTGAGTATGGAATTTGGATCAGTTAGAAAATAAGCTTGTATACTTTGCGTATTAAAATATATACATGAAAAGAGAAAAGGGACACAATTTTACATTAACGTGGAAACACAATTAAACAAAAACAAGGCCGAATCTTCATAATTTCTGACTCAAGTTGACCTTATCTTATCCATGCCATGACACCTCTGCAGAAACACAAAAATAAATGAAAAATTAAGATAAGAGAACAGTGCATAGACATTTATATATCGTGTCACGAAATAACGCTGCAAAAATAATTTATACGTACCAGCGCACAATGGATGTCTTCAAGAAGAGGAAGGCTCAGTAAGACCAAAGCTTGCATATTCTCTTTGAGACTCTCATAAGTCTCTTCTTCTGCCAAAAGCAGGCAAATGAAATGCTGTTTATCTGGTACTAGTCTTAGACCTACCTGCATCGCATAATATATCAATTCAATACATGTTACAAAGTCTAATGTGGGTATAAATTTATTATGTGAATATATTATAAATTATACTCTAAAAGCGGCTGACGAAATCCATCGGTGCCATGGCTTTAAGGTGACGTCATAGGCCTCTTCCACGGCTTTTTCCATGCTCACCCCTTCCTCTTTCATTAACTTTTGCAATAACGCTACCGTAAAATCCAGGGATCTGAAAATTAAATTTATTATGTTTATTAGCCAATTATATGATATTGCAATAAAAGGATATATCAAACGGAGTTAACTTTCCTTAAATGGTTTTGAATGATATAACTCATTCCTTTTTAGGGTTTGAATAACACGAGAATAATATTTGGTGATATATATATATATATATATATATATATATATATATATATATATATATATATCCCCTCGAGGAGCATAGTCTATTCGTTTGTTTTTACCAAGTTTGACCACGATTTAATTTACGTGCAATTACGCGCCATTAATATAAATGTATTGTATTTCCTAAAAAATATTATAAATGTCTTATATTACATTGATTCTTTTTTTGAAACATATATCACATTGATTCTTTTTTTTGAAACATATATCACATTGATAGGTCCTTAAAAGATAAGAAGAGGGAAACCCGCCAACCGTATTTGGTTTTCCCAAAATCTAGTAAAAATAATTTTTTCCAAAATATTAGTACAAAGGTTTTAAATACCCTTAAAATAAATTTTTTTACATTTTATTCCATGTTTTTGTTAATTGGTTACTATTTATTTTTTAAAAAAATATTAAACTTAAAAAATTAAAACCTGCTCCACACCTCAAAATAATTTTTTCTTAAGTTTGAATTTTTTCTTAATTTTTTTGGCCAATAATATAATGTAAGACATTTGTGTTAATTTTATTTTTTTAAAAATTATTTCGTTTTTTCATATGAAAATTACTTTAGAAGAAATAATATTTGGCTGGTTTTTATTATTTTTTCTTATACTTATGTTATGTGTTACGATGGGTAATCAGATGTTGAGTTGTTATTTGGGAACACGGCGTGACATGAGAGCTCTACATAAAATATTATAAATAAAGGACGACTTTTTGTAATTGTTTTCTAGGGGCTCGGCACTTAGACACTGTATCTTCGGTATATTTTGTTGCTCCCTCATTATAATTTATTAAATGATATACAAGATTGTAGAAACAAATATACAATAATTAATGAATGATTAAATTATTAAAGCAGTTAATTACCTGGTGAGCCAAACGAGGGATTTAGAACAGCTGGGTCCTTTTTTGGCAGTGCCCTCTGCGACCTCTTTCTTCATCACCTCAACCACATTTGAATATAATAACGGATCACACTCATAAAGCTTTTCCAATCTCTACGGCGTAACAAACAGTTCTACACGTCAATATATATAAAAATTAACCGTACAAAAAATTATTTTCCTCATATCCGTTTCTAACATCTGTGAGGCGAATTTTAGTTTTGTAGACTTTAAAGAAATATATACTTAGACTATAAGTATATTTAAGCTTAAATATATATATATATATATATATATATATATTGGACCTAAAATATATTAAATCTGAGCATGTTTTTTTACATGATTAAAATGGGCCTACAATTGCTTGAGCTATGAATAAAATTAAAATAAGTAAATAAACACACAATAAAGTAGGGTTTGGAAATGTTCAAGTATGAAATTGGAGACGTTGAGCATCATGTATAGTAGTCGACAATATATATGTTGTGTTTATAATATAGTTCAAAAAGGGGAAGAAAAAAAAAGAGGTAATTAAATTCTATAGACTTCCCTCCTTTAGAAAGAAATAGAATAGAGTTCAAGACTGTCCTAACCTGAATGTTCTGCTGAACATCTTGTCTTAGCACTGCCATTGTAGGGCCAATCTTATCTGCAAGGTAAGGAAAAGTCAAAATGAGAGAGAGAGGGAGAGAGAGAGAGAGAGATAGAGAGAGCAACTAACCAAGGACTTGAAGAACCAAGTTGCAGAGAAAAAGAAATGGCTTGGTGGGGATATTTACAGAACGAGGAAGATGATCGTGATCGTGATCGTGGTCGTGATGATCATTACGGTGATCAGCGTAGTCATGATCATGGTGATCGCGACATTCACCGGTAATCGCTACTCTAATCGCATGCTTTTGAGGATTAACTGTTTTGACCATCAAGGACAGCTCTTCTATGGCTGACCTGATTTCTGAAGACCTTTTTTCAAGCCGTATTTGTTTTTCCATTTTACTTCCCTTTGTTCATGCTCCGCCTCTTTTTCCCTTTTCAAGTTCCAGCCTCTGAAAGATAGATTCAGTTACTATTTGGAAGCTTATATAAAGCTTACATATGAGGACACGTATTTTATTTATTCTAAAGAAAACTCCAAATCCCACGCACAAAACCACGCATTTTCTTTCACTAATTAATTATAGTTAAAATATTCAATTCATTATTGGCTCTTCCAATAATATTGGTTTCCAGTAATAACTTATTTTTATTTTTATAAATGATGTCTACTAGAGGCTCTACAACAATACGGAATAGTTTTAATAGCCTTCTTCAACGCTAATTTTGTTCCGACGTAGAAGCCTTCATTTTGGAAATCTTCTATAACGGAGCACCTTGAATATTAAAGTTTCTAAAACGGTGAGAGTGTGTATTATAGAGAGCTTCTAGTGAAAGAATATTCTCTAACAATAGATGGAATGATTACAACACGGATTACCTTTATATCCAATAGAGTGTGTCTACATCCATTGAATGATTTTACACTTATGGTCTAATAACTTACAATTGGTTCCATTGATGCATACGCCAATAGTGGTGCTGAAATGGAGGTGATAGGTGCATCTACGTCTCATCAGTGTTAAGTGAGTTGGGCTCTTTCAGCTCATATACACTATCAACCTCCATCAAACGAAGCGATGTATGAAAGACATGAAGTTTTTCTCGAAAAAGAAGAGAAAGACTGATGGATAGGCTCTTGGTGAAGACACCAGATGTTTGATCAGTAGAGGAATACCATCTTGTCGAGACAACTCTTGATTGTGGGCGGTTAGAGTGAAGCATGGGTTAATGCCATTTAGTTGTACATTGCCTAGCAAGTCAACAATATACTTTGTTTGAGAGATGAAGAGACTGAAAGATGATCGTGAAACCTTAACGCCCAAGAAATAGTGAAGGTCGATCAGATCCTTAAGAGAAAATTGGGCATTCTGATTGCGTGTCAGTCGACGCATTACCTCGAAAGAAGTACACGTAACTATAATATCATCCACAAAGACCAATAGAATGATGAAAATTGAGCCCTTGGAGAATGTGAATAAATATGTATCAGCCTTGGATGCAACAAACCCCTAAACTAGGATAGAGTGTTGAAGGCGATCAAACCAGGCCCTCGGGGCTTATTTCAGACCATACAAGGCCTTGTGAAGTTTACAAACAAACTTAGGTCGAGGCGAATCAACAAAGCCATGTGGTTCGCACATAAACACATCTTAAGAAATAACCAAATTTTGTTAGGAATTATTGCCCACGAGAGATAATAAAATCTCAAATGATTACTAATAGAATAACGGTGTACTTTATAAGGCGATATATGATTAGTGGCGTGAATTTTAAATAATTAGAATCAATATCAACTATTTTCCATAGCCTCCGTATTAAACTGAGTAACGTGATGGACATGATGCAATTCATACATAGTGACCTTGAGACAGAAGAGGTTAAATGATTTGTTCTTCCATTGTCTCTAAAGGTGCACTGATCAATTCAGTATCTTCGAATGATACATTGGAAGAACTATAGAGTTTCTAACTCTCTATGCCTCGTAACCAGACATCATAGATTCTTCCAACAATCGTACTGGGATCAATAATCCGTTGATATCTAGATTGTAAATATATCATTTTTAATCAAACCATGAAGAGTTTGTTCACGCAAATCTACATTTTTTTATTCATAGGTTTGATTAAGGACTATGAAACTATTGAATATCATAAATCTTCAATCAAACTAAAAAGGGAATGAAAGAACGTTTCAACTTTTATTAATTTAATCAGAAAATTACAACAGATCCGTGGCCTGGAGAAGTATCAAACAATCTTGTGCTGCTGACTCGACCATGGAAGCCGAGTATGTGGCAGCTTGTGAAGTTGCAAAGGAGGCTGTGTGGCTGATGAAATTTCTTATGTATTTGGAAATGTGGCAGAGATGCCCACAAGAAGATTGTTTATTTACATATTGATGTAATATATAAATCTTTATAAAGTCCTTATAGTAATTTGCTGTTTAAATCAATAAAAGTTGAAACGTTCATTCATTCCTTTTTAGTTTGATTGAAGATTTATGATATTCAATAGTCTTATAGTCCTTAATCAAACCTAACAATGTATGAAGAGACAAATGTAGATTTGCATGAACAAACTCTTCATGGTTTGACTAAAATGATATATTCACAATCTAAAGATTAATGGACTATTGATCCCAGTATGATTGTTGGAAGAATCTATGATGCCTGGTTACAAGGCATAGAGAGTTAAGAACTCTATAGTTCTTCCAGTGTATCTTTCGAAGATACTGAATTGACCAGTGCACCTTTTGAGACCATAGAAGAACAAACCATTTAACATCTTCTATCTCAAGGTCACTATGTATGAATTGCATCATGCTTACCTAAATCCTGAAATGAGACATGTCATTTCATAGCATTAATACTCTCATTTGAGAAAGTCAAATTCTAGATCCATTATGTGATCTAGACTAGACCAATTGGTGAGATATTAAGTTATGAAGATGTCATGAACCAACTTTGTGAAGTTCTCATAGATATGGAATTCATGTACAAGATTGCTGAGATGCAATATATATCACCTCATGCTTTATTACTTGGATTGTGAATAAATAAACTGCGCAGTATCCAAAATTAAGTAGCGTCTTTATTTGGATGAAACAATGTGACTTGTTAGCTCCTCGTCAATACATTGTTTCTGACTTATTCACAAGTACTAAAGGAGTTAAGGAAATAACAACTAGAAGGGTAAAATGGTACTTTTATAAATCTCAACTAGTTGATGATATTCATGAAGGGTAAACATAGATAACATTCAATGGATCCGCTCCATATAATTAAGTTGAATTTGAGTAGAAAATAAATTCATTTGAACCGAGAGATTCTCAGTGTCAACTCTTTAGTGGAGTCAGTTGACATTAAGCTAATACTCATAAAAAGTTTGTGAACTTTTGAGTCCGAGTATAGAAGCTCAAGCTTTGTTCATTTGGATCAATAAGGTCACTATTACAGGTTATTAGAGTATGATTGTTAAAGTAGAAGGTAAGTCAAAATAAGTTCAAATGTTGAACTAGACTTTTTCTCGGAAAATGTCTAAAGGGTATTTTTGTCGACATGGACATAAAATGATGTGAATGTCAAAATAAGATTTTGAATATTTTCATATGATGAAAATATAAATTATTTCCTAAAGCCAAAAAGTCGTTTAAGGCATTTTGAAATTAATTTTGTTATTTGTGGAATTATAATTTTACAATGGGTATTTTAAGAATTGTCTAAAAGAAATATAGAAGCATCTAGAAGCTCCCCCTAGGTATATTTTCGCCCAAACAAGCATCAAGAGGAGAGTTTTATTTCCCTTTAATTATAAAGATAATTACCCAGAAGGAAAATGGAAATGAATTTCCTTGAGAATGAAATAAATAAGCTAAGTGAGGAAACAAATTTCCTCCTTGCTCTAAGTACATGGCCGGCCAACATAGGAGAGAAAGGGGAAGGGAATATCAAATATTGTGTCATGAATACATTATTCTTTCAAGAATGAATAATTTACCTTTATAGATTTTTCCTTCTCCTTTAAATAGAGCCTCACATAGAGATGTGAAGGTTGAAGTTTTTTCCTTGTTCTCTCTTGCTCTTGGCCGACCTCTCTCCATCTCTCTCTCTAGAAAATACTTCTTTTATTTTGCACCTAGATCCATACTTGATCTAGAGAATTAGCTTATGATCCAAGAATTTTTCTTGGTCCATATTGTTTAATTGTGCCCACACACAAATCCTTCTAAACTTCTATAGACTCTTGTAATAGAAATCTTAGGTTTCTCAAGTTCAAGATTAGAAAGTGAAGGAATCGAGCCAAGGAGAAGATCCACTTTTCTCAAGACGCTTCAATTTTAAAGATACAAGAAAAGTTAGTATTCAAGTACCTTAAATAATGTTTTTAGTTATAACATGTATTTGCACTTTGTTTAGGTTAGCAAAAATTGTTTTGCTAGTAAAAGAAATTTTTGTATTCCTTCATTAATGTGTTAATGATAAATTTTTCTTAACACTAGACCTATTCCAACAGGAAGTAGTTCCAAGTGCAAGCGAGCCCATCACAATTTATATATTACATCAACACGTACATCACAATTTATTATTATGTTCCGGATTTTTGCAAGAATTTGATTTCATTTGGTCATTTAGAAGAACATGGTTTCAATTTTAAGAGTAATAACGGTATTGAGATTTTTATTGATGATTATTTTATTACTAAAGCTCATCGTGTGGATTCTATTTATTATCTATATCCTAATGAGCCAACAATCTCGGGTACCGAAGTGAATAGAGATTCACTCAGGAAGCGTAAGACATTTCATATTGATGAAACAGACGACACATATCTATGGCACTTACGTCTTGGATATATTGGCCTAGATAGGATTAAGAGGTTAACAAAGGATGGTCCTTTGAAGTCTCTAACCTTAGGATCTCTACCCACATGTGAATGATGTCTCGAGGGCAAGATGACCAAGAGACCTTTCTCTTCGAAGGGTCTAAGAGCCACGCAGGTGTTGGAACTCATACATAGTGATGTATGTGGTCCAATCAACATCCAGGCAAGATGAGGTTATAAATACTTTGTAACCTTCACTAATGACTACTCCAGGTTTGTTCATATCTACCTTATGCGACATATGTCAGATACCTTTGAAATGTTCAAAGAGTATAAGGCTTTAGGTGAGAAGCCGACGGAGAAATAGATCAAAACCCTTCGATCAGATCAAGGGGGAGAGTACTTGTCTGGAGAGTTTCAATACCTTTTTAGAGAAGAAGGAATTCATTCTCAGCTTACAACACCTGGCGCTCCACAACAAAATCGTATGTCAGAGAGAAGGAATCGAACTCTGCTAGATATGGTGACATCGATGATGAGTTACTCATCACTTCCCGACTCGTTCTGGGGATATGCCCTAGAAACGTCAGATTACATTCTGAACCAGCTTCCATCAAAGACGTTTCCTGGTACTCCTTATGAGAGATGGAGTGGTAGAAAATCTGTTTTACACCACGTCCGTATCTGGGGTTGTCCAACACATGTGCTGAGACAAAAGACTAGCAAGTTGGCTAGTTATTCAAAATTATGCCTTTTCGTGGGATATTCTAAAGAAACAAAAGGGTACATCTTCTACAGTCCTGCTGATGAGAAAATATTTATTAGCAAGAACGCTAGGTTTCTCAAAACAGATTATATGAAGAATTTTGTACCGAGAAGCAGACTTGTGCTAAAGGAGTTGTTGGATGAAGTAGCCGGTACTTCACAAGATAGGACGAGTCTTGTACCAACAGTGGAAAAATCACGTTCGGAACCAGAGCCTCCTGCTAGTCGTCGTAGTAACAGGATTGTACAACGACCATATCGATACATGGGTATTAGAGAGTTTTTCACTGCTATCGCATATAAGGAAGATGATCCAGTATCATTTTCCCAAGCGATGAAGGGTTCCGAAGCAAACCTATGGCAAGAAGCCATGAACGTTGAAATGCATTCGATGTACGTCAATGAGGTCTGCAAGCTTGTAGATCTACCCGAAGGCATCAATCATGTTGGATGTAAATGGATCTACAAGAAGAAAAGAGGACCGGATGAAAATGTTGAAATTTAAGGCACGACTTGTGGTGAAGGGGTTCACACAAAAGGAAGGTATCGATTATGAGGATACCTTCTCACCAGTCACGATGCTGAAGTTCATCCGCACTCTTTTATTCATTGATGCCGCCATGGATTATGAAATCTGGCAGATCTATGTCAAGACTGCATTTCTGAATGGGAGACTTGATGAGCGCATTTATATGGCTCAACCAGATGGGTTCATGGAGAAAGGCCAACATGGCAAGGTTTGTGAGTTGTTGAAGTCAATTTATGGACTAAAGCAAACATCTAGGCCGTGGATTATCAGATTCAAAGAGACTGTGAAAGGCTACAGCTTTGATTAGTCAGTAGATGAGCCATGCGTTTATAAGATGATAAACGATGGAAAAGTGGTCTTCTTAGTCCTATATGTGGATGACATACTACTCATTGGAAATGATGTAGGAAAGTTACCAGAGGTTAAGATTTGGCTGTTAAAGCAGTTTTAGATGAAGGATCTTGGAGAAGCGGTTTATATTTTGGGGATTCAGATATTCAGAGATCGGAAGAACCAAAAGTTAGCGATTGCTTAAGCATCTTATATTGATAAGATCATGGATCGCTTCATTATGAAAGACTTCAAGAAAGGACAACTACCTTTCAGGCATGGAGTGCATCTCTCAAGTGAGTAGTCTCCTAAGACTACTCAAGAAGTTGAGGAAATGAGACACATTCCATACACTTCAGCCGTAGGAAGTCTCATGTATGCTATGCTTTGCACGAGGCCATATATTTGCTACGTAGTGGGCGTGGTGAGCAGGTTTCAGTCAAAATCTGGACTCGAACACTGGGTAGCTGTCAAGCACGTTCTCAAGTATCTCCGAAGAACGAGAAACTATATGTGTGCATATTTAGGTGGTGTCCTGAATATGACGGGATATACCGATTCCGATTTTCAAGCGGATAAGGATTCCATGAAGTCCATGTTAGGGTCTGTGTTCATCCTGAATGGTGGATCTTGTTGGAATAGGTCCAGGGTTAAGAAAAATTATCATTAATCATATTAATGCCGAAACATAAAATTTCTTTACAAGTAAACAATTTTACTAACATAGGCAAAGTGCATGAACAAGTTATAAATTAAAAACATTATTTAGAGTACTTGAATACTAAGCTTTCTTGAACCTTTAAATTGAAGTGTCTTGAGAAAGGTGGATCTTCTTCCTTGACTCGATTCCTTCACGTCTAATGTAGATATCGAGAAACCTAAGGTTTCTATTACAAGAGTCTATAGAGTGTTTGAAGGATTTGTGTGTGGGCACAATTAAACAAATATGAACCAAAAACAATTCTTGGATCATAAGCTAATTCTCTAGATCAGGTGTAGATCTAGGTGCTAATATAAAAAGAAATTTCTAGAGAGCGAGAGAGAGAGAGATAGAGGTTGGACGGCCACAATGAGAGAAACAAGAGCAAAAAACTTCAACTTCACATCTCTATGTGAGCCTCTATTTATAGGAGAAGGAAAATAAAAAAGGGTAATTACCTTTCCTATTATGCATTCATGACACAATACTTGATTTTCTCTCCCCTTTCTCTTTGTACATGGCCGGCCATTCTATGGCATTAGTGATAGAAATTTGTTTCCTCACTTAGCACAATCGTTTCATTCTCAAAGAAATTAATTTCCTATTTTCCTTTTGGGTAATTATCTTTATAATTTAATGCAACAAAATTTCTAGAAATAATTTCATTCTCTCTATGATGCTTGGCCGATTCTACCTAGGGGGGAGCTTCTAGATGCTTCCTTATTTCTTTTAAGACAATTCTGAAAATACCCATTGTAGAATTATTATTACACAAATAATAAAATTAATTTCTTAATGCCTCAAACGACTTTTCGGGTTTAGAAAATAATTTATATTTTCATCATATGAAATTATTCAAAATCTTATTTTGACATTTACATCATTTTATGTCCATGTGAACAAAAATACCCTTTAGACATTTTCCGAGAAAACGTCTAATTCAACACTTGAACTTATTTTGACTTAGCTTCTAGTTTAACAATCATACTTTAATAACCTGTAATAGTGACCTTATGGATCCAAATAAACAAAACTTGAGCTTCTATACTCGGACTCACAACTTCACAAACCTTTTTCGAGTATTAGCTTAATGTCAACTGACTCTACTAAAGAGTTGACACTGAGAATCTCTCGGTTCAAATGAATTTATTTTCTACTCAAATTTAACTTAATTATATTGAGTGGATCCATTGAATGTTATCTATGTTTACCCTTCATGAATATCATCAACTAGATGAGATTTATAAAATTACCATTTTACCCTTCTAGTTGTTATTTCCTCGACTCCTTTGTTACTTGTGAATAAGTTAGAAACAATGTATTGACGAGGAGCTAACAAGTCACATTATTTCATCCAAATAAAGTCGCTACTTAATTTTGGATATTGCGCAGTTT
Organism: Urtica urens; assembly: GCA_958296335.1. Classification (NCBI taxonomy): domain Eukaryota; kingdom Viridiplantae; phylum Streptophyta; class Magnoliopsida; order Rosales; family Urticaceae; genus Urtica; species Urtica urens. The sequence goes on along the minus strand of OY282523.1, from coordinate 20,031,952 downwards.
ATTTATTCACATTCAAAGTAATAAAGCATGACGTGATATATATTGCATTTCAGCAATCTTGTACATGAATTCCATATGTACGAGAACTTCACAAAGTTGGTACATGACATCTTCATAACTTAATTCTCACCAATTCGTCTAGTCTAGATCACTTAATGGATCTAGAATTTGACTTTCTCAAATGAAAATATTAATGCTATGAAATGACATGTCTCATTTCAGGATTTAGATAAGCATGATGCAATTCATACATAGTGATCTTGAGACAGAAGAGGTTAAATTGTTTGTTATTCCATTGTCTCTAAAGGTGCACTGGTCAGTTCAGTATCTTCGAATGATACATTAGAATAACTATAGACTTCCTAACTCTCTATGCCTTGTAACCAGACATCATAGATTCTTCCAACAATCGTACTGGGATCAATAGTCTGTTGATCTTTAGATTGTGAATATATCGTTTTTAGATTCTTCATGGGATCAAACCATCATAGATTCTTCATGGGATCAAACCATGAAGAGTTTGTTCACGCAAATCTACATTTGTATCTTCATATATTGTTAGGTTTGATTAAGGACTATAAGACTAGTGAATATCATAAATCTTCAATCAAACTAAAATGGGAATGAAAGCACGTTTCAACTTTTATTAATTTAATTAGCAAGTGGAGTCTGTTGGGATTGGTGCCCACAATGTAGATATTAAACATTATAAATACTTTTGTATTTTGTTTTCTTGAAACATTAAATAAAATTAAATATTCATTCTTGATTAAGTTTTTGTTTATCTATGTTTGCTACGCTCTGAAACTTTCATCGACGAAAGGGGTGCTACGTACAAACTCAACAAGATAGCCCCTTGAGACTAGTTTAAACATTATGTTCACAATCTTAAGATCAATGGAGTAATCGAATATGAGTAATGATTGTTTGAATGAATCATGATATCTTATCTTGTGATATAGAGAGTTGTGACTCTGTGTTTCATTCTTGATATCTTGCATAAGATATTGAACAAGACCTGTGATACTTGAAGCTCGAGATAAAATTGTTTAATCACTCGAAGCTCTAAAATCACATACGAGGGGTATTTTGGTACTTACCTGAATCCTAAAGTCAATACATAATCAATGTGACACCTTATGACATTTGATTTGTCAATGGGCAATGACTAAGATTATAGTTGCATCTGACCCGACAATTAGTGTCATAATGTTGTCATGTTGGGTTATGTGATTCACAGATACGAAATTCATGTTGAAACAATGCTGATGGATTCTTATCACACTATGCCTTGTCATGAGAGTGTGAATGAATAAACCTGGCCATCTATTCATCAAATAAGAACATTCTTTGATTAAAACATGTGACATGTAAAGGCATATCACTCTATGTTTTTCTCATTCACAAATAACAAAGGAGTTAGTGAAATAATCACTCAGGGGTAAAACGGTAATTTTATATTCCTCTGAGTTACTGATACGCATGAAGGGTAATATCGTAAAGTACTCAGTGGACCGTGTGAAGAATTGTTTTGTCACATCAAACATAAAATAAACGCGTATGAACTTAGAGAGTTTACATATTAGTCCTTTAGTGGAATCGACTAATATTAAGAATTAAAAGTCGGAAAAAGTTTGTTAGCTTTTAAGTCCGTACTTTATTCTAAAAATTCGTTCATTTGGGTCTATAACGTCTCATTGATATACTCTTGGACGAGATTTAGTGAACTTGAACAATTGATTTTCTCGTTGAATGTAAATTTTGATTTACATTAAGAAAGTTATTTTCTAGGTAATTAAATAAATAATTGATTATTTATTGTTACATTTATTTAATGAATCATATTATATAATTATATTGATAATAATACAATTTGATGATTCAAATAAATAAAAGATGAAAATAAATATTTTCTCGTTTCGTACTACTTTGAAGAATATGAAAATAATTAATGATTTTTCATTAAATAAATGAGATGTTCTAAAGTAATTAAATATTATTTTAGAAATAAATCAAATAAATTTGGAATAATATTTTGACATCATGGCCGGCCACATCTAGGGTAGAGGTGCACTGAAAAAATGTTTAAATGGATTATAGGGCTTAAGTTTGATTAATGGGCTAATATTTGATTTTGACCTAACTTAAACCTATTGTACTTGAAATAAAAGAAGACTTATTCTCTCTTGTCTTAGTATACTCTCTCACGCGTGTTCTCTCCTCCCCAATTCTTTTGGCCGACTTTTCTCTCTCCCCAAGGAAAAACAATCGGTTGAAACCCCTAAGAGAGAGAGAGAGAGAGAGAGAGAGAGAGAGAGAGAGAGAGAGGGAGAAATTTGAATAGTTCAAAAAGTCTTGGTTTATTTTCTATTATTCCCTCTTCCGTCGTTCACACAAAGAGCTCACCCTCTTGATCTTCCAAAAGTCTTTTAAGTATTATTTTTGTGGTTGTTTGAGTGATTTTTGGACTACATGGGCGGTTTCATTGATCAAGGAGCGATGACGTTTTTGTCTTCGTAGACGCATTCGTAAAGGGGAATCGGGATCTACCTTGCGCGCGTGTGGCTTCCTATCTTCTAGCAAGTCTCGACCATTGGGTGGACGTGTGACATAGACCCACAACCCACAGATCCCACGACCGGTTTGTTGCTCTCGGCCAAACCAAGGAATCGGCGCAGATCGTGAATTCCGACGAGGGCCTTCCGGTGAAAGCAAGCAACGCACAAGATTATTTATAATTTTATATGTGAGTCTTCTAACGAATTGGATATGCAATTATATGTAATTGTTATAGGTTGCTAGTGTGTTCAATTTGTTGCTTAACATGCTTAGAATAAAATGTTTATTGACATGTTTGTAATTTTAATGACTTTGTTAATTGAATATGTTAAAAATTAGTTTTTAACATATTCGGTCAAATTATATACTTTTACTATATATAAAATATGTTATATAATTAATTGTTTAATCGTTAAAAATTTCAACAACTTTATCATAACTTTTTCACGTCAGTATGCGAGACATATTGTCGAGCCATAAACAAAATTTTCATACTTCTTTAAAGTTCAATTTTGACTAGTCATTATGTAACATCGAATTGTTCGATCTTCTCTGCTGTATTTGAAGGTTATCAACTCTAGGTATGTTTCGTGACTCTACGGGCTATGCCTCTCTCTCCTTTTGCTCCCCTATATTCCGGAATTTCTCCCCCCTCATGGCGGAAGTTTGGGCGATTCGTAGAGGGCTCGAAGAGGGTGTCATGAGGGGCCTCGACCGGGTGGCTATCCAATCGGATTGCGAAGTGGCAATTAAAGGTATCTCGGCTTGTGCTTTACCTATCACGGAGGTGGGCCTCCTAGTGGCGGATATAAGGTCGCTTGTAACTCGTTTTAGCTATTGTACCTTCAATTTTATTCCCCGCTCTTGTAATAGTCTTGCTCATGCTTTGGCCAAGCGGGCTCTTGTGTTTGATTCGGATGTAATTTGGTTTGCTCCTCTACCGCTCGAATTTCAAGCGGGAATTTTGGCGGATATGTCTAATGTTATTTGAGGTCTTGGGACCTTTTCCCCTCAAAAAAAAAACTCTAACTTCTGATGTTGTTGTTTATTAGGTATGATCTTTGTACATTTTGACTGTATTTTTCTGTGACAGTTAGATACCAAATAGATCATGTATTTGGTTCAATCCACTTCTCCTCCCACTAATATGGCAAGAAATACATCACACTAAAAATTGGCCTCCTAATAAACCAACATCATAGAAAGAAAGTATATCCTAAATTTATTAGAAATCTATTGAAACTTTCAAAGCTGGAGGAATATTTAATAGTCATGATCGGTAGAAAATGGCTACTTTTAAGTTAAACAATCAAAAAGCCTTCAAAAGAAAAAGTTAAACAATCAAAATATTAAATAATGAGAAGATCCTGGCCAGGTGTACCTGATCTAGATTTGAGTTACGAGTATGCGTGAATGAAAAATAGTTACACTACCCTTTTTGTAATAATTTAATTCATATATATATATATATATATATATATATATATATATATATATATATATATATATATATATATATATTACTCCTAGGCCGTGTACGCATTCAAGTGGATGGGATGACAAGGTATTTAATTAGGTGTTATTGAGCTATATTTTGTTTAGCGATTAGTTTATGAATATTTCTTATATCAACGGCCCGGTATATGCATAAAACAAACAAGAGTATATAATTTTCATTTAAGATCCAGCACCTGTCTGGATTAGACCTTGCCTTGGAATCTTCTTAGCATTAGAATAATAAATGGATTATATATTGTAACATTCGATGATTAGGATAATGCTAGTACACTTTTTCTTCTTATCCGAACGCATAACTATAACATATAATTTCATAAAAAAAGAAAACATAAATACATTTCATAAAATGAAAGGTTGCATAATGGAATTGAAGAAAGAAAAAAAGTGTTCATTGTAATTTGTATAACATAATATGTCTAAACTAGAGTACGCCGTCAAATTAGAGCACCAATAGATGTCAAATATAATCTAAAAAGTCATTACAAATGAAACTTGGCAAGTAATATCAATTGGTTTTTAATTTAAAATGCATATTCTCTAAACCATTTAATTTGCATAGAAGATAACATGACGTTATCTGATATCCTTCTTCCCCAGAAATGCTCGCTTCTAATTATTATACTAAAGCCTTCAAAAAAAAATTATTATACTAAATTAATCAATATCTATATATATATATATATATATATATATATATATATATATATATATAATGTGTCCAATGAAAATGGAATCATCTTGAATAGATGGGATCTAATATAAAAACAAACGTCCTCACACACGCACGAATAATAGAAGAAGAAAAAAAAACGCGTAAAAACAACAATTGACTCGTATCTAACAATCAGAAAAACACGCAATTATATTATGAATTTTCTTAGTTGGGTCTATTTCTCGAGTTCACAACTTAACTTAAGTTGAATTTATTTTACAAGATTGTTTTTGTCACAGTAAATCTTTTATAAACTAAGGATCCGTCTGCAACCTAACAAAAATACGAGAAATAAAATTTAAAATTTAATGGAAAATAAGAGGGGAAATAGATAATTTATATTTGCATGAATTTGGAAGTCATGGACAACTAGAAAGAATGAAGAGGAAAATGTGAGAATGGTTTGTGTGGTGTGGACATGTATAAATTCCACTGTAATTTATATTATCGTAGACTCGTATCTAACAATCAGAAGAACACGCAATTATATTATGAATTTTCTTAGTTGGGTTTATTTCTCGAGTTCACAGATTAGCTTAAGTTGAATTTATTTTACAAGATTGTTTTTGCCACAGTAATTTTTTTATAAACTAAGGATCCGTCTGCAATCTAACAAAAATACGAGAAATAAAATTTAAAATTTAATGGAAAATAAGAGGGGAAATAGATAATTTATATTTGCATGAATTTGGAAGTCATGGACAACTAGAAAGAATGAAGAGGAAAATGTGAAAATGACTTGTGTGGTGTGGACATGTATAAATTTGGGTGAATATTGTTTTCCACTTTGTTCTAAAAACATATTTTCTACTTAATTTTTAATTACCGGTTGGCACTTTTGATTTTCCTTCAACTTTCAATTCTTTCTGTTTTCTTCCATCCAAACAACACAAGAAATCAAATGAACGCCAATTTTAAATTTATTGTTTGAGTTCCAAAGCGATCGAAATATTTGTAATAAAAATTATTAAATTTTTCATTGATTAATTTTTACTATGATCATGACACCAATTAGAGTTTCAAGTATTACAAATATAGCACAATTTATGCCTATTTCTTTAGGACGATTGTCTTAAATTGAGCTACTTTTTTTAAATTATTAAATAATTAATTTACCATCTTAAATTTATGAGGTCTTACCAAATTATATGCTTAATTCTCCTTAAAAATTTATATTAGCAAATATCGACAGTAAAACGGAAGTTCATTTTCTATTTTCCTTTATATCACTTGCCCATTTCTTTTAGGAACAACTTGCCCATTTAAAGGTGTCGTATTTGTTGCTTAATGTATATTAAAGTTATATTTTCAAAGAGTTAAGCTACAAAAGATAAATTTGGTTTGATTTATAACTACCAGTATACAAAAAGAATTGCCCAATCATCTTGAATGTTAAACACTTCAACCTACACACGATGCTTTTTTTATCTCTATTTTTTTATCGTTTAATGTAAACAGTGAAACGGTCTTCAATTTTTTTTTGAAAGCAAGCTTTCATTTGTTTGCGGTGGGTGAGATTGAACCCACGACCTTCAAATTGAAGGGGCGTGACGATTTTTAATCTTTAGGAGTCAATCAGACATTTTTCAAACTTATCTAATACTCATATAAGGTTTAAAGAGACGTGCTTCATGCTTGGCTTTGGCTTGCTTTGGCTTTTTCTTGCACGTAATCACCCACAGGATAAGTAGTATATATAATCTATTTTTTATAGGTGTGAATACATAACATGTCATCGTCTCTTTGAAAAAACTTTCAAGAAGACCTTTCGATTTGTTTTTAAATATATTTTCTTTCAAGGATAACAAACTTGATTTGTGGATGATTAGAGATAAAATAATTGTAAATCATGGATATAATATACATGGCCGCCGAACTCATTAAGGACCCTAACCTATGATAACATTGAAAATTTAAATATAAGAAAGAGTTATTAAGTAATATATGTATCTTAACATAAGTTTTCAAAATGTTCAACGTTTAGTAAAACTTGTTAATAGACCGCCTAAATTTAACAATAAATTTCGGACGAATTTGGTCAAGTCACTTCCCGCTCATTTTACTGTCACGTCATTCACATGCATTAAAGCTGAATAAAATTTCGAATGAATAGCGTGCAATTACTGCTAAACTTAACACATCCATCAATCAAACATTAATCAAGAAAATTAAATTCGAAAATAGCAATTCAATTTACAGGAGGTTTTAGTTCCAAAGCTAACATTTTGTTCCTCTCTCCCAAAATCCTCTTAATAATTTCTCAAAAAAACTCAGAAACCCTGATATTGTCGACCAGTTTTACGACAAAGGAATTGTTTACGACGGCGTTGCAGTCAGAACCTTCACAACGTCGACAAGTTAGTCTTTAAGATGGTGATGTGATCGTGGAAAGGAACACATAAATTTCAACACACATATTCCCAATTCAACAGTTCAAGACTTCAACAAAAAATTTCATAGTTTGAACCAAAATCATGGAAGAAGCATAAAGTTTGGCTTGGGCTAATCTACACTTTGATAATAAAAATGGTCAGCTTACCAATGAGAGAAGCTAAATTGAAGCAAAAACGTTCATGCCTTAGTCAGGCTAATGAAGACAATGACTTTTGGTTTACTTTCATTATTTCTGTTCCATTTAGTGGCTTTTATTGGGTTAAAGATGAAAGATTGTTATTACTGTGTGTTGTAATTAATTAAGTGGGTTTAAATGAGTTTTAATTCTGATTATGTTTAATGGTTGTTAGAGGGTTTAAATGAGTGTCTTTTGTTTCCCTAGCATGAAGGGTTGTTTCATGCTTATAAATACATCTCTATCTTAATGAGAATAAGATCTAAATTTGAAAAACGATATATGAGAGTCTTCTCTTGAGTTCTTATAAGCTTTTACCGAACTTATCAAGACTAGTCTTGCGGCATTCAAACCCGACTCTCCAAATGATCTTTCGCAACCGTTTGTGACGTCATTCATTTCATCCTCGGTGCATGGGTTGATTTTGCGAGTTCCTCAACTTCGACCTCGACCCTTCGGTTTTGGGACAGAGAAGCCATGAAAACTTAGAGTACAATTGAGACTTTAGAGCAAAAATTGAGACAAATTGAGAGAGTATGAGAGATGTTGTGGGAATGGAGAACTAGAGGGGGTACGTTTAAGAAAAAAATAAGGGAACAGAAAAAAAGGAAAGTAGCCGTTGCAAACGACCATATTCCAACACTATATTTGCAACGACCACTTTTTCTTGGCCGTCGGATTTTGCACCGACGACAATTGTTTTTCCTTATTTTTTTAAAATACCAGATCCTTACCGGGAGTCCGGGTCCCGGTAAGGGAAAAAATGGGACTCCCGATCCCGTAGCGGGATTTAACCCGGGAGTCCCACTACCGGTAAGAAGTCTACCAGGGCAGACCTCACGGTCCCGTCCCGTCCCGGTAGGCCTTAACCGAGGTTGATGGAGTTCGGGTGGTGACTCAGTTGTTGTCCTCGCGAATGAGAGATAACCCTTATTTGAGGAACGAGGTAAAGATGAACGAATATTAAGAGAGAGGGAGAGATATGAACATTGGCCCAATGGGAAAGAACGAGAGAGATTTGATGGTATATGGCTTGGCGGTGGCAGCTAAGAGTAAGGTGATTGTCGATTGAGTGGTGTGCCGACCAATACGAGAGATAAAGAAGAGGGAGTGAAATAGACCTTGGCTATGATCTTTCGGTCTAGGCTGCACGGAGGTTGTTTTGTGCAATTTTTTTATAAAAAAAAACACCAAACTTTATTAAAAAAGAGAAAGATTAAGAAAGATCCTAACCAATTAAAAACAGCAAAGCAAAAAAAAAACAAGAGCAAATAACAGAGGAATAAAAACCAGAAAACAACTAAAAGCCAACCTCAACCAGAAACAGGAAAAAATTACAAAGAACTAGACCAATCTCGAACGAGATCTGAAAGGGAAAAATCTTTGCAGTCAGTACAAGGAGAATGTAACCAAAGCGCAATGCAGTGGTTGAAACTGTCCCTAAGGCCGTTGAAGCTCCATGTCTCATTGTTGAAAATAGTTTTCTTACGGGTATTTCAAATGCACCATAATCCAGCCATATTCCCTGCCATCGCCGCCACAGATATTTTTCCCGATGAAGCCTTGCGAATAATGAAGCTGCAGCAGCTCATCCACCGAAATAGGCCAAACTTCAATCCCTAATTTATCGCAGAGTCACCTCCAGATATTGTTCGCCACACTGCAAGTGATAAAAAGATGCTCCGCGTCTTTGGTATTGCGGTAACAAAGGTGACATATTAATGGAGACAAGCAGACATGGAGATTCAACTTTTGAACCCGGTCCGTGGTGTTCGCTTTTTTTATGGAACCCAGCCAGGCGAAGAGCTGTACTTTGTTTGGGGCCGGTGTCCGAAGAATGGGAACAGAGGAATTGTGGATGTGGGGGAGATATCCAAAGCCATAGATGTAACCAAAAAGTCTTCTTTGATGTTCCTCCACCTGCGATGGTCTTCCAACCCTTCCCAAAGTTTAACAGACTTCAGTATCCCCAATAACTCAGTAACTTCTTCCAGCTCTCTCAACCTCCTATTGAAGCCGAAGTTCCAATCCACCTGACTTGACGAAGACAAAATCGATTTCGCAAAACAGTTAATCTTGGCGTTATTCAGCGGGCAAATTCTCAACAGCCCGGGGAAGCGATCCTTAAAACAACGATCTCCACACCAAAGATCCTCCAAAAAACGAACTAAGGACCCATCGAAAACCTTCCATGAACACCTACTCAAAAAAGCGTCCCTAACTATTCGCCGCAGTCCCATAAATGACGTTATTCACCTTATGCCATAAGGCGTCTTCTTCGATCATAAACCGCCATAACCATTTAGCTAGAAGAACATTGTTCTTGTCCACCAATCTACTGAAACCCAGCCCTCCTTTAATTTTTGGTAACCAGCTGGTCTTCCAAGAGACTGCAGCCGTAGTCTTCAAACTCCATAACCATCCCAGAGGAAACGATGCATAATACTCTCAATATCGGCTGCAACTCCCACTGGAATTTTAAAGACGGATATAAAATACGTAGACAACGCCAAAAGGACCGCATGGATGATCATCATCTTATACCACCTTTGGATAGAAATCCCCTTTCCACCCATCAAGACGCTTAGTAACCTTCGCCAAAACCTTGTCCCAAAATTCTTTCTTTTTAGGATTGCCCCCTAAAGGCATCCCTAAGTAACAGATTGGCCATTTTGCATCGGTACAACCCAAACAGTCTGCGATGTCTTGAATCTCCTCGTCGGAACAGTTTATACCAACTAAATTGCTCTTCTCGAAATTGATAGTAAGCCCGGATGTAGCACAAAATTCACTATGGATGCCACCCCGATCCAACTAAAAGTTTCGCACTCTCCAAAAATCAGCGTGTCATCGGCAAATTAAAGATGAGAGATCCTGCACAAGAGGGCATCCACCACTAAAATGAACAAAAAAGGGGAGAGCGGATCCCCTTGACGAAACCCTCTCGACCCTCCAAACTTTTCTCGCGGCTTCCCACTAATCATCACCAAGAAAGAAACCGAATTAAGGCAGCCCCTCATCCACCGACCATCAAAACCCTTGGAATCTAACACAAAATCCAGGAAATTCCAATCCACCTTATCGTAACCCTTCTCGAAATCGATCTTAAGCACCGCACCTTTTTTACCCACTAATCGGCCGAAAGTCTCTAACCTTACCAGAGTTCAGTTTCTTGGGAATCAAGCAAAAATGAGTTTCGTTTGTGGAACCGTTGATCATTCCGCTCTCCCAAAATTCTTCGAAAACCTTCAACAAGTCCCCTTTAATATCATCCCAACAGTCTTGATATAATCCAATAGAAAAACCATCCGGACCCGGAGACTTGTCTCTCGCACAACCGAAGACACCTGCCTTTATTTCTTCAAGATCAAAAGGACGGGACAACCTCTCCGCACTCTTCGTCAAGGAGGCTGTCATCACCTTTCTCGAGTCTGCGAATAGCATTTTTAGATACAAGATACTAGTCAAACTATGAATAGAGACTGCCATCGTCTTTCTCGAGTTGTGCAAATAAGATAGAAGCTTTCAACTATTAGACGAGATACTATGGCAACGAAAGAGGAATTTTTTTTATTATATAGTGAAGCTACGGTGAAAATGTGTAATTTACGCGACGAACTGAAGAACTACATATTAAAGTTTTCCTCTCTCTCTTGTGCTTCTTCCCTCTTAGTTAGGAGTTTTTTTTATATAAGAAATAGAAGGGAAGTGAAGGAGTCCTACTTTGGTATTTCAAATTAGAAACTATTTACTTTAAAAAAAATATATATTAGTTGGAAGATTCTTTCATTTTAATTTATGTTTTTAGTTTATTTCAGGTGAGATTATCCATTTTCATTACAATGTATAACTATGAATATCCGGCAGAAAGACATGTTGTCCTTGTGTGTACTTCATTTACTTCGTCATTTGCTCTAGATAACAAGTTTTACAAATCTTGCTCAAAAATAAATAAACAAGTTTCACAAATCCTTAAAAAAAAAGTACAATTGTTACAAATCATTGTTTGTTTACATCAAACATAACCTTACCTCTTACCGACCCGTCTGAAAGTCTTAGTTCGTACTTGGGCAAATTGTGGCAATATTATTGCTAGGATTGCGAATAAATTTGAAATGTATTTCCAGAGGGCACAAGAAAAGAAATGTTCTAAAATTCGTATATTACCACAGCTATGTACTTCCTCAAGCCTTAAGCTACATCGATTCCACCTTTGGCATTTACAATGTCAAGAGCCTTTGAACGGTATTAAAAGATAGCCTTTGAACGGTATTAAAAGATAGCCTTTGAACAGATACAGGGCCTGAAATTGTTAAGCAGCTCCGTCTTCTGTTCAGCCATAAGCCTAGAGACTGTACAAGTATTTTCACTTCAAGGTACTCCTTTTGGTGCCGAGAATAAATCTTCTCGCCTCTTCAACGTATGTGTATATCGACGTTGTCTAGAAAAAGTAACGTCATTTTCTACAACTACTCATACTTTAACCCGACTTCTTATCACTTACACCCGTCGAGACAATCCTATTATCTTGCTGTTCTAGTTCGAGATGCTGAGGCTTTGTATTGGTTCTGTTTCTTACCACTAAGCAAACCACTGTCGCTGATGCTGCCTTCGATGAAGTCATCACGAGCTTCCGAGAATTCTTTGGTCCACGAATTCAAGGGGACGAGGGTGTCGTCCTTGGAGGAGATTCTTCTCCGTTCCTCATGACGTTTCACGTTTTCAGATATCTCGTGAAATGTTCTATTTATTCTGGCAAATCCCCTTTCCACCGGCTCCACAACGTGTGAGACCGTGTACTTCATGTCATCGACAATCTTGAGGGAAAAGGAACAAAAGTTAAAGTTGTTACTAGTAACAATGAAGGAGGTGAGTCAGACTTACGATTTCACTGCTTCCGACTACAACATCACGAACACTTTGGGGGAAATTAAGCCGCTTTTCTCTCTCATCAGGGCGAGTCAAGCGAACTTTTGTTGACTTTTCACAATCACGAACCTCGTCTGGATCTGGAGGAGATCCTAGTGCTGCGTAGTCAGCCAAGACAGCAACATTACGAACACATCTTTCTCCACGTTTGTACGGTACAGCTGGGAAGACATATAAGTGGACCACAGCCGCAACGCCCATCTGTTCATTAGGCAATTAGACATATAAGTGAAAATAATATCAATTTCTTTTCACCTCGAATACATGTAAACAGGCACCCAATATCCAGGTGCAGATACACTCATACGTTGCACAAAATTTGATTACTTGATACATCTATTAGGCCCTTTTTTTTACCATAGTTGAAATATAAAACAAACATATGCATGTTTGTGAAAAATTAGAATAAATACTTGAGTAAAAGCATATGAAGCACCTCTATGCATATGATGTAGTCTTGTATTCGAGTTTTCAGTTCCTGTGCTAAAGCCCCTCTGAAAGCTCCCATGGAAAATAAGAAGGCAACGGCAATACCTTGCCACCAAGTCAAGAATACAATCGACTTGAAAACTAGAAACTTTGCAAGGGGTCTAATGGGTTCTAGCTTCTCTTTGGTGACAGTGTAAAACTGCACAAGGCAATAGAGCGCCCAAGTCTGACTAAAATTTAGAACAATTGCCAAGTACGGGTAGCTGCAAGGAATAAGCTTTTGCATCACAACTCACACAGATTACAATACACAATATGAGAAACCAACAAAACCATGTAAATAACTTAGGCCATGATTTTTTTATGTTGTTTCTCTGCAAAATAAATTATGTTGAGTTTTGTCTACAGAAAAGTTAGATCTACAAACCTTGGTATGGACACACTACGACATCTAGACAAAAACTAGAAACTAAAATGCTGTCTCTTACCCATATTTCCATTCAAACTTCCCCTCTCCATACACTCCAAATGTCTGGAGAATCATCGCTATGAGTGCACATATCATCTTTAGTATCATCTGAAAAAATATGCCCCGCAGTAAATACAAAATCGAGCACAGTAAGTGCAAAGAAAAGAGTCATCAAGAATGAGATCCAGTAAATCATGTGAGCATACATATTGAACTATGCCGATTTTCACAGCATTATAGAAGTCAGCACCAAGATGCCAATCTCGAATAAGGCAATTCAGCGGGAATGGATGTTCAACAACTCCATAAGCGTAGGCTTCATTTAAAAGAGGCAATTTCGGGTCGACTACACTTTGACTGTCCATATATTCAATGGTGCTCTCTTCCCCGCCTATAATCAAGATTCCCCCAAAAGGGCCAAAATCAAAGAGATGTAATGAACTTATACGAATTAAGTTAGAAAATTCTCTTCCATACGTAAACAAATGTTGAAAATGTGAAAACTTTTATGTTGAAAACAAGAACGTGGGATAAAATAAACTCCATAGATATTTCTTACATACCCAAGCAAGCTATTAAGTATCTCTCAAAGCAATATAACGCAAAGGCCTCATAACAGTCCCGAATTATTTCACAATTAAAGGCAGCACTTGAATCCACCAATGACAAAAACTGCAACAAGGAGAAGAGAAAAAAAAACATCGCTAACTTCATTAATCGGCATAATTATCTTGGAAAAAGACCTGTAAAATGAAGCAGTAGGTTCAGACTGCTGAAGAAAGACAAACAAAACAAAATTACAAATTTCAAAAAAGCCACTAATTTGGTGACAAAGCTGCAAAGAGCTTTAAGACATGTAATATGTGACAAAGCTACAAAGATCTTTAAGACACGTAACATGCATCAGTAAACAATCTGGGTTACTCCCACACTGCGACCTAGCTAAATGTTTGTCATTCCAGAAAGCCAACACAATGAAGAGTATATGGAACTAGCATACTCCTTTACGAACTTCCAAAGACGGTACCCTAAATGTTGTCAAGTACATTACACTCACACTAAATAACCTTCCTGAAGGCTCTCAGCCTTTATACGAGGAGTGTGATATTACTCATACTAAACGAAAAATTCCAAGGGTATGTGAGAGATAAGCACACCGGACTTGGAATTAGGATTGGATGCCAGGTCTTTGCCTTTCAACTCCCGACAGAGCCACCAGTATAATCCATTCTCTTTTAATTATAATCAGAGGCAATACATTTCTATATGCATAATAACCTTTTTTCTGCTCTTAACATGTCTTTGCTGTAGCCAAATCTTCTAGCTTATATTTTTATAAGTGCAAGAAAAATAAATTAATTACTAAATTCCAAATGGACATCAGGAATCACGATGATAAACCTAAAGCGATAACATAGTTAAATAGCCATAAACCCATGATAGCAAAAATGAAAACTACCATGTAACTACTGCCCTGTTAATCCAACATAAACATATTTTTCTCATACTTGCCGGGAAAAGAAAAGAAAAAAGATACATCCAGAATTTAAAGTATAAACACACGCACAGACACACACCAAATATAAAAAAAAAATTAACATTACCGATTCAAGTGAGTAAACGGGAACCATAAGTATTAGACCGATCAGAAACTTCTGCTCCTGAAAACGAATTGTTTTACGGGCGTAAAAAGATGGAGAGTAGTACATATAAGAAGGAAAAGAACAAACATGTGAAATCAAATGGCAGGGCAAAATGCTATTCATATCACCAGTAAAGAGTACAGAGAGATACACATTTCGACAAACACAAAATACTAACCTCAGGTTGATTATAAGCAGCTAAATGTTCAAAGATGAGGTACATCGAAAGAACAAGAGCAACAAATACAAATATGCTAGCACTGAAGATAGGCCAATCAACAACAAATGATGATGACTCTGCGCCCAGGTTCAGTGTCCATATTTTCCCTGATCTGCTCGACGACTCAACCAAAGTGACAAGGAAAAAGAAACAATAAAAACCACCCATCCATCCCATTTCTCTGGTCCCTCAATAACCAACTCCCTCAATAATATTTATATTTTTCCCTCACTTTATCAAAGAGTTCACCATATGTTTAACAGTCACAAATAGTGTTATAGTCATTCTTCACAAACGACATTTCTGGGCAAGATCTGGTATTACCCAAAAGGAGCAGCCATTGCTCTTGCTTTTGCCAATGACTCAGTTGCAAATAACCTGTATTAAAAGTTGAAGTAGGTTAAGTACTTAGGTTAGTATACCCGTAACTGAAATTTGTAACTGCAAATGCAATAATAGTTTACATTAATGATATCAAGTTAACTAACTTAGAAACAAACTTATATTTAAAAACCACCTAAAGTCCTTGACAAAGATCCTTGTTTTGACTAAACAAGTATCTACATCACACTCCAACCCTTCGTTTTTCCTTCTACAGAAAATAAAACAGTGAAGTAACGTGATCCTTCTATCACAGCATAGATTGCTTATTTCAACCACAAACCAAAATATACAAAAGAAAATTAGAGCCAGCACAAAAAATAAGAGACTGAAAATCCCCCTTAGTTGGTTCAATGTGAATTTCTTATACGCTTATAGTTATAATGAAACAAAAGGTCCTCAAGAATTTAAATACATTTCTTCCGTGAACAGCCAAAGCTAACAACATAATGAAATGAAAATTTTAAATTGCCGAGGAAATAATAAGCATGATCTTCGAAAATGCCTAACAAACGCGGAAACCCTAGAAATACAATATCAGGGTCAACATGGAGAAGCCAAGGATCACGAGCTATTCTAATTATGACAACAGTAGGAAATCGAAAGCGACGGTTCAGGCGAACCTATTATTGACGAGTTTTGCCGGGAAATTCTGGTTCAGACGATATTTTCCGGGGAAATTAGTTTTCGTTGAGAAAGAAGAAAAGGGAAAGCATAACTGGTTTCTGCGTTGAGACGGTTAGGAAGAAATACGATCGACGAAAATCTTATTTTCCTGGGATTAAAAAAATTAGAAAATTTAAAGATACCGAATGGTGGATTAATTTAGGTGACAGACAACGTTATCATCGTTCGCTTCGTGAGATGCGTTTCCGTCAGTGGACGGTGACATTTGGAATCTGACAGCAAGCTGTGGGTATTGGTTTGATTTTTGTCATTTTGCTCTTTTAGCTCGAAAGATTGCTTCGGGTCCCCGCAAGCGTATACGTGGCAGAAAGTTGACTCTCAGATGATATTCCACGTTCATTTGTGGATTTGTCGATCAAGCCATGTCATTGATTTTCCGATGAGATTTGTCCTCGAACGGCGTACTTTAGCAAATAATTTTAAACGCGTAGTTAATTAATTATTACGCTAAATTAAACCATGTTTTAGGGGTTGATCAACTTATAATCTAACCTGGCCCCTATATATTTAGCTATATACAACTTTAATTTAATGTGTCTTCTCTAGCACTATGCAGCAGTTCCATTTTCTATTTTCTGTTTTTATTTACTAAATTTATCTCCATGCAATGTTTTTAGGGATATCGACTAATATATCCATTTCAAAATTAAAAATTGTTAAATAGTCAAAAAATTTAAATAATTAATTTATAACCATAAATCAAAATAAACCGCAAATGATACCCCTGAATAAAAAAATTAATTATAAAAAAATTAAGTCCAATTTCTTTTTTTCAGCCGATCATAAATACTCACTATCCACAAATAAACGCAAATAAACGGATTCTAATTTTGAAACAGCGTTATTAAAAAGTTAACATAACCGCAACCCATATTACACAGAAAACTTAAGAAAACGGTTTTGTTATTAATCACTAAAAAAATTATGAACTATTAATTAAAATTAAAAGTGCACTATTGGAAGTGAAAAAAAGCCACGTCACCTTTTAATGCTATATACTTAAAGATAAATAAAGTATGGGTAAATTGCAATAACATTGTTTCCTAACGCTATTTAGTCCAATTTGTTCATGTTTTTATTAGCAAAACTAGCTCTCAATTTCATCAAAATTGAGGACATTGTTATAATAAATATATTGTCACTCTTATAGATACAAATTATAAATGATGTGCGAAATAAACATGCGCCGTCCATTATTCATAGTTTATTTATATTATCAAGCCGATACTAAGTTGGACACATATAAAATATTAAATACAAAAAAAATTAGACAAGAAATTTTACTCAAATTCACAGAAAATGACATATGTCTCATTTTAATATGAGAATGCACATATTAAATTTGGTGTAAATAACCGAGGAATAAAATGCCGGAGATTGCGTCTAAATTGTGGCGATATTGCATTTTTTTACTTGTTATTTTTACTATTATTTGTTGTTTCGCAACATAATGTCATCATTTTGAGGCTTAAATTGCGATCGTCATTTCCCCTATGTTGTTTCGGCAAATTTCGTCCAATTGGTAGTATAAAATACCAAAAAATTCAAAACATAGCTTAAATTGCATTGAAGAAAATCGTAAATTTTGTGTTCTAGCGATTCATGCGGTGAGACGCAACGACGACGACATTTCCAAGTAAGCGGACATTTTTCGACAGCCACTGTATAAATTCAACATTATTTCTTTCATATTATCATCATTTATTTGTCATGTCCGTAGTAAGTATGCTGATTTGTTGCGGCCAGTACAAATTTTTGTGTTTTATTTGTTGATTCGATTTTTTTCTAAATGTTGTGAAATAAAAAATGTTTGTTCTCTTGCACTGAGTAACATATTTTTTTTTTTCAGATTGTGGTGAAAATAGTTTCTTGTTTAGGAGATTATGTGTTGTTGAGTTAATTTTTGTAGAAACATGACGGATGAAGGAGTACATGAATATTATGTGTTTGTTTGAACTTTGAATATGTCTCGTGTGCTTGAATTTGACAATTGCTTATATATGTGTTTTTTATATTTTATGTTTCATATGTCGCAACATAATATCTGTCGTAATTTTCGTAGTTTATGACAATTTCTATCGGCCACCACAAATTCTACTGCAATTCTTTTCTAAAAATTTTACATTATTTCTGTCGAATTTCCATTTTTCAGACCATGGTCACGTTATCGGATGCTGCAATTTCAACCGTTGGAAATAACTATTTTAAGATCACTACTTATTATCATTTAAATTTTTTAAAATAAAAAATAAAATACATATTAAATATATTAAACGCTGACTGTTGTGTTGTTGTGTGCTTGACGCTTAAGTTGATACAACATTTTCCATTATGTGTATTGTTTTTCTTTTTCAGTTTCCCTTCTTTCTGTTGTTATAATATTTTTAGAAACCTCATAATCCACAGAAACTTCTTTTAATCATAAAACTTTATTTTACTTTTATACCCGTCAATTTGTTTTCTCTAACGCTTACTGATTATTTATATATTTATAGTAAATTTTAATTCATAAATTTTATTATTTCAATACTCATCAATTTGTTTTTCGCTAATTTTCAGTGATCATTCGATAAGTTCAGATTAAGTTCTTTTGCAATTTGAAGAAAATATTATTTGTGGTGAAAACTTAACTCCAAAGAATTTTTTTGAATTGAATAAGTTATCTTCATCGTTTGATCAAGTTATATAGTCACCACTTGAGAAATTTGAAATATATGAAAATAGTTCCTTATTTTTTTTCAATTTTAAAAATCTAATTAATATGTTTGCATCATAAAAATTAAAAAAATTAAATTTTATAAATATTTATTTGCAAAAACTTTTGTCTTTATGTTTATCTATTTTATTAGATATTTGGATTGAAAATTGATAATTTAAATACGCGTGTTGACG
The DNA here is from genome assembly GCA_958296335.1 of Urtica urens. Taxonomy (NCBI): domain Eukaryota; kingdom Viridiplantae; phylum Streptophyta; class Magnoliopsida; order Rosales; family Urticaceae; genus Urtica; species Urtica urens. Next base: position 20,012,944 of record OY282523.1, on the reverse strand, counting down.
AATATTTTCTTTAAGGCTGAAAAATTTGATACTCTTACTTTTTGAATTATATACCTTTTATAAGACCTAATTTTTAGGTTTCACTTAATATGTCGATAATCATTGGATCGTGCTTTGTAAAATGGTTTCACGAATACAAATCAATTCAAGTTACAAAATTTACAAGCAGCTATCAGTCTTTGGTTTTTATTTTCTATTTTCTCTCACGTTTCCTTTTCTTTTACACCTACTTTAGTTTCTGACACGTTGCTTTTCAATATTTTTTTTATCATGTACATATATTAATGAACACTTTATAGCCAATATGAGCTCCAACTTTTAAAATTAATACATCTCATAGATCTCCACAATGAGTTTAACAAGAATTGAGACAAAATAACAACCAGCAACACTTAAAACCTTTGCCGAAAAATTCTCTACTTCTTCTTTAATTTTCTTAAATGTCTTGATCCTCTGCCGTAATAATCTCCTCCATCGAAACTTGATTCTTGGCACCACGTCTATATCCATATTCTCCATATTCTTGTTAGTGTGTATCTTTTCAATAACCACAAATCTCTCAAAAATCACGTATAAGTAAACTGCAATTATACATAGATGTTATTCACATTTTCCTGGAAACTACTCCACCTTATTTTGTGACACGACGTTACTAATCATTCCCTTCAATGAAAGCGATTAATTCATGCTTTCTGCGACAACGATGAACATCAGTGCGAATAAAAGTTGGAATTGCGTCTTCCAACTTAGTGCACAACAAAATGAGATGAACACATACCCGATCAGCAACTGTCTCTTATTTAACAAATTACTTGTCTACTGTTTATTTATCCGCCTAGAAATTAAACTGACATCGGAAGTTTTCATTTACAAATTTACAGTAACCACTTCATTATCTACTAATATTATTTTCCCAAATTGGATATAGACCGCTAACAAGTTACTCGCGTACCATGACATACATTAGACTCCCAACGTAACTTGACTAATAAATTTGTTTCTTCCTCACTCAACCCTCATCAGTCTCTTGTTACGTTATCATGAAAGTTTTAATTAAGCTACATGTGCTTCTTAAACCATTTTTCCCTGCAACGCCCGGTACTTACCGAGTGCAACACATTTTTTTTTATATTTTTAGAGAAATTAATACTCTAGTATTCGAGAAACGTAGCTAAGTACTTTGAAGCTCTTGTCGCAGTTATCTGAAAAAATTTGATTTAGGAGGCTCAAACATATGTAGCTCAAACAAATATTTATATTTCTAATAATAGCTCAATGTCTTCAAAACAAGAAAGTGTCGATGGTCGACATAAATTTTTGACAAAATAAACTGACATTTAAAATAAAAAAAAAGTTATTGACAAATATTTCGGTTGCCAACAAAAAATGTCGATAAAACAGAAAGTTGGCAATGAAAAATAATGTTGCATAATTGTAAATACAAACATAAAAATTGTTAATGCCTGAAAATAGTGAAAAATTGTTAATGCATGAATTGTTGAACGAGTATAAATAGATCAACACTTGTTCAGTCTAGGTCCGGACCCAATGAGTGCACAATTGTTGAACGAGAAAATTTTCTCAAAACTTCTCGCCTCCACTGTCCCGTGAGATGCCTTAGGTGGCTTTTCACATGTAAAAGAGAGAAACATGAACTAGAGAGGCGGGAAATGATTTTCTCCGGCAACCACTCTGATGCTCAACATTAATACGAGTGTTATGTGAGGTGAGAAGGATTTTGTTTTTCTTTAAGAATTCTAGAAAGACAATGTTGTAGAAGAGAAAGACGAAACGCTTGTTGAGTTATGAGAAAATTTACTTCCAAATGAATGAGTCGAATTTATTTATAGTGTTGTGATGACTTGGGATATATTCGTCATTTATTAATTACTTCGAGTCTAGGGTAGGGGATGCCCTATCTGGTGACATGCTAAGGAGAGCATGCATGCTTGTTGACATAAGGGTCGTCGCTAAGGGAGACCTGCCTACATGGTGATATGCTAGATATAGAAATTGAAATGTTAAGGATGTTAGGATTTGTGCCCACAAATGAGATATTAGACATTAAATATATTTTGTATTTGTTTTCACTGAAAGTTAAATAAAATTAAATATTCATTCTTATTTAAGATTGTGGTTATGCGTGAATGTCTACGCCCTGGAACTGTCATCAACAAAAGAAGTGTTAAGTACAGACTTGACAAGATACCTTCTTATGACTAGTTTCAATAACATTTCACAATCTAAAGATCGATTGGATAATCGTATCTGAGTACTGATTGTTTGAATAAATTAACAATATCTTATCTTGTGATATAGAGAGTTGTGACACTGTAATTTATTCTTGATATATTGATGAAGATATTGAACAATAGCTGTGACAATTTGAACTTCGAGATAAAACCGTTTAATCACTCGAAACTTCAAAATCACATACGAGGGTATTTTGGTAATGACCTAAATCCTGAAGTGAATACATATTTTTTTGTAACACTTTATGACATTTGATTTGTCAATGGGCAACGACTGGATGAAGTTTCATTGACCCGATGATTGGTGTCATAATACTGTTTCGTTGAATTATGTGATTCACAGATATGAAATTTATATTAAAATATTGCTAAGGCATTAGCATCACACCATGCTTTGTTATGAAAGTGTAGCGAATAAACCGGGCCTGGTATTCAACGAATAAAGCATTCCTTGAAAAAAAACATGTGACATGTTATGATATCTCACTTTAAGTTTTTCTCGTTCACAAATAACAAACGAGTTGGTGAAATAATAACTCAGGGGTAAAACGGTAATTTTACATTCCTCCGAGTTAATGATACATACAAAGGGTAATATCGTAAGTACACTGTGGACCATGTGTAAAATAGCTTTATCACATCAAACGAAAATAAAAACGCATATGAACTTAGATATTTCGAATATAGTCCTTTAGTGGAATCGACTAATATTAAGAATTAAAAATCGGAAAAAGTTTGTGAACTTTTGTGTCCGGATTTTATTCTAAAGATTCGTTCATGTGGGTCCATAAGGTTTCAATGATAGACTATCGGACGAGATATAGTGAACAAGAATAATTGATTTTCTTATTGAATGTAAATTGTGATTTACACTATAAACATTATTTTTCATAATTAAATAAATAATTGGTTATTTATTATTACATTTATTTTATGAATCATAATGTATAATTATATTGATAATAATACAATTTAAGGATTCAAATATTTAAAAGATGAAAATAAATATTTTATCGCTTTGTACTTGTTTGCATAGTATAACCATAATTAATGACATGTCGTTCAATCGATGAGATATTTTAATTAAATCAAATAAATTTGGAGTATAAAATTAATAATATGGCCGGCCATATATAATGATATATGAGCTGGAATATTGTTTAATTTTATTTAAAAAAGTTTAACAAATTTAAATTTGACTAACGGATCATTATTGAATTTTGACCTAATTTAATTCCGTCCATCCTGATATAAAAAAAAAATGAGATTTACTTGAAATTTTGATTGTAATGAAACAATAAATGATAAATTTTAGGCCGACAATACGCGCAACGAGAAATTCAGGGATGTTTCAATTTTTAAACTTGTTTTTTCTATAAAATTAATTTTCTATCTTCGATTAGTCATTCGAAATTGATATAAAAAGTTATACGATCACAAGATAGTCCCACTTTCGCAAATTATATTGAGTCGCAATACTTAAACTACATCCACTATTTTCTATAATAACAAATACCAAAAACAAGATATTTTTTCAATAATATTTTTTGAGACACTTATCTAATGAGAATCGAACTTATGACTTTTAATCATGTGATATCACCAACTATTCATGCTAGATACATAATTAAGCTTATAAATATCACACTTAAGTTTTTATGAGAGCATACTTCACAAAATCAAGGTTTTCATTACCGATAGCGATAGCAATATCAAAATTTAGATTATTCGGGTATACTTATGGATATATTATAAAAATATCCAAATCGACTACCTATGATAACGACAATTTATCCATAATTTACTGAATATCGACATATATCGGTAAAAGTTGTATAATAATTATATTTTTAAATAATTCAAACCATATATATAAGTAATCAAATTCAAATTCAAATTATACAAATAAAAAAACCAAATATTATAATTTTTATGAAAAATAATAAACTTAAAAATAGTTCCCAAATGTTAAATATAAAAGAACTCAACAACAAACTCTAAATCAGTTGTAAGTCGAGTATCGAAAAAATTAAAAACTCGTCAAAATTTCAAAAATATTTAAGAAATTGAAATAAAACAATTTTTTAATACTGGCGATATTTGGTGGTATACCGATGCTGATACCGAGGTTCTAATTTTACGATTATATCGTGGACTTTAAACCTTGAACAAAATAAACACCTGACGTACGTGAAGATCAATAATATTTATTTATTTATTTTAAGAGTTAATGTAATTATTGGTCATATAAACTATATGTATTTTGGATATAGTACACGTTTGATAAATAGTTGGTAAATGATCGGCTCAATTATTTACAATTTTTTAGGACCAATCTAGATTAAATGTTTTCCCGCTCATTCTATTAACAAAAAGGCAAATCGGTCGAAATAACTGTCACATAAGCACGCGCGAGAAATTTACAACTAATTAACAAAATATAGATTAAATCTAAATCCCTCGACTAATTATCCAAATTTTTGTTATCATAATCTGCTTATATCAAGACGTTTATTTTGATATTTTTCTATAATCATATGCTTATATTACCAAACGTTATACTTTTACTATCGGCATAATTTATTTTGAAAACATTTTTCGAAATATGAAAACAGCTTTCTTCATAAGCAGAATTTAAAGGCAAAGCGATGCAAAGCGGAATTCCTTGCCACTGCCCGTTAGTCAAATTCTTGTCCAATTCCTTTAGTCCCTCCAAAAGAACTGATGAATTAAAAAGGTCAATCGACAATTATTGTAATTCTTTACAGCGGTCACACTTGCAACCCAAAACCTCAACAAGGTTAAATACCAAGTTCAACAAGAAAGAAACCTATATTTTGCACTACATTTCATAGAAAAAGAGATAAAAAAAAGGAGACAGGACACTTTACATCAGTGATAAACAATATCCAAAGCGCATTGATTCTAAGCAGACATTCTTAAACTAAATTTAACTACCCAATTTAACGATGTGGATAAGACTCATCTTCACTTCAATGTCTTCCGGTACGCGTGCAATAGCAGTTGCATCTTCGAAGAGAAGAATGGATTAAACCGCTCCTATTAGCTTTCAAATTGTAATAAAATGAAGTCTCAATAAACTTCTGATGTATATTATCTACATGGCTTCACACCATTGACGTGCTTGATCGAGCTATTCTCTGAGCTTCTTCCAAGTCCTTCAGAAACCTGAAATGTCAAACCTAGTTACTTCTGGAGAAAAGAAAGAACGGGAAAACGATAGAGTACAAAACAGTATCACTTCTCACTAATTGACACGGGGTCCAATCCTAGAGGATAATCGTATTTTTTTTTTCTTTCTTGGTTTTGGCTTCACATCTACTTTATGTGTTGTTTTACAACGAAATGTTGCTAATCATTCGTTGTCAACAACATTAAATTTATATATCCGAGCAAATTATACAAGGCAAGCAAAAGTTCCTAGAGTTCTATAATGGTTAATGCAGATTGTTTTGAATAATGATCAATGATTCATGAATAATGCTTCTTTTGAAGAATGCCCATAACCCATAGACTGGATAATATTTAGATTTAGAGACCAACTTTCACTGAGGCAAAAAGTCCTATTATGATTTGCAACTCAAGGAAGAGAATACGCGAAAGAAAAGGCTTTAAGTGCATATGCAAAAGAGTACATTTTTAGTCCCAAAAATTTATGTAGCCTACTAAACTAGACCATAGATGTGTAGTACCTTTTAGAATTCAGAATTAGAGAACCACCAAGAATAAATCGAGTTCCAGGATTGGTGGCATTTTGCAAAGCAACACATCGGGATTCCTCATATGTTGTTCCACCGATAATGAAAATGATTACTTCCTGCGGTCTGTTGTAATGAACCAAAACATTATCCAAAATACTAACGAAAGCGCAAAATTTACAATGTTTTTTTCTAGAGAGAATGTTATGCAGTTCTATGTACCCAAGCACATAATATAAATATAACTGACACATAATTTAGTTCATCAAGTCTTTTCTTTTGCAGGAGGAGCTATTAGAACTAACTCTTTTCTATGGCCGTCGTAGGGTATAGTTCTGAATTCATTAAATAAAGAACAAGAACCTGAGGTATCGAAGATATACTCATATATATATATATATATATATATATATATATATATATATATATATATATATATATATGTAGTAGAGATCTGCAATTTATAAAAGGAATTTTTCGCCACTCAACAAAGTAGAGGCCTGCGATTTTCCAGTCCACATGTTATGCAAAAAAAAAAATCAGAAGAAATATTGTGACAGCAACATACCTGCCCTGTTGAAAATGGTTTCCGACAAATGGATAATCCACATCTCTCAGTCTTCCTTTAATAATGTTTTCCATTGTTTGGAGGAGAAGAGGTTGGTGCTGTGTGTAGACATTTTCAACCCCCTGTTTTTTCAGGTCAAAACAACCTATAAGCATTTAAAACTAAGATGTCAAGCAAGCTTAGTACAATTTTCCACAACAAACCTTCAGTCCACGAGCCATATTCCGCGCAATATTTAAAAAATCCCGGTTTCCATAAAGATCTCCTGTTCTCTTGTCGACACCAGCTTGCTTCAGCAAGAATTGGACAAGCTGAAAAATGTAACAGCCATTTTATCATATAACTGCGAGCCCTTTTCCTTAGTCATAGGAAAATGATGTAGCATCACTGAACAACTTCCCGGGGAAAATTAATTTCTGAAAAACAGGCTTCTCTTAAGAATTGAAGTAATGGTCCTTAAAATTACCCCGGGTTTGTATTTGGGAGACTGAGAAGCCAGTTTATTGAATAGCTGCATGAGTTGAACAGGGCTTTCTTTTTCATAGCGCAAAGCATACAGCATCACTAGGCGTAGACGGTCAAAATCAGATACATTCTCATTGTTTATAAGCTGCGTCACTGCCTACACACACATTTTGTGCAAAGACAAATAGGTCAGAGACTGGACAGTCACAAGCCACCAGAGAATCTTCAGTTTATAATTCTCAATGGGAACGGTTGCTACTGTAATTCTGTGAACTTTGAAGAAAATGAGTGCAGAACAAAGCTGAATAAGAGATGATGCATCTAAAAATTATTATTTAAGTCAATTTAAATTTTTGTTCGTAACTATAAATATGGAAAATCGACAAAGCAAGTATATGTAAGTTCCCAAGTCTGAGATAAGATTTTGAAATTAAAAAAGGGATAACTAGGCATATAGCCAATTGAAACATAGAAATTGCAAACTAGCCAAATTTTACACAAATTTGGGTTAATGGCAATAGGCCGTTATAAACAAATATAAAGAGACTAATATACCCTCTAAATAAGCAGCAAACTGAAATAATTAAAAAATAAAAGAAAACCCACAACCGCTTAAACATGCAGTTGTAACTTCCAATTGGGCGGGAAGATAATTATCAATTTATTATTTTCGAAATATATATATATATATCAAACTTTCTTAAAGCAAAAAAGTTTCTCTCACCTCTTCAAAAGTGCAAAAATAACCAAAAAATAACTGTGAATAACCAAAAATAACCATAAAGTGCAAAAATAAGACAGTGTAAAAACCCACGGCAATTTGTTTGAAAATTCAAAAGAGAAATAACTGCTCTATATATATCATTTTAAATTCAAAACGAAATAAACCCAGATAAAACAAAAGGGCATGAATGTAAGAAAAATTTAAAACATCTGCCACGTCATTAAGAAAGGCTATTTACTTAAAAACGAAAATAGTTTGGCTAAATTGAAATAACAACGTTTCCTAGTGCTATTTAGAGCAAATTTTCATTAAAAAATGCATCCAAGTGATTAAGGCTGGTTTAACAAAGCTCGGAATTCCAATTCAAATGGTATGCATCCAAATTCCAACTATCATGCTTCTATCTGTTAAACAATTTCTAAAAGAGATATTCTGCCTACTACTCTAGTTTATCACCGAGATTTTTACTCTCTATATTAATTGTATGCATGTGTAGCACTTTATGAAAAATATGGAGTCAGATAAGCATATCATAAATTTTGAAAAGGTTGAGATTCTGTTGGAACTGGTTTGGGAGAACTTCAATTCATCGATAGGACTTTGGCTGCTGAATAGTTATGATTTTAAATCTTTGATTTTTCCCTCGATTAGTCCGTGATGGACGGCAGTTTTAGAGTAACACGGATGTTTTCCTTTTATTATCGTTTATAAGAACTTGGCATTAAATTTAAATGCCAACTTAACAGGAAATGCGAACAAAATTACAGTACCTCAAAAGCTGCCACCTGTCCACCATTGCAAGCTAATTCCTGTTCCGTTTGTGATACCAGCATGAGTTTTCGCTGTTCAACTAACTTACTCATTTCTGTAACTAATGTCACATGCTTTGAAACGTTTCCATGCATTTTTCTGTACTCAGGGTAATTATCAACAAATTTGGCCATGTCATCTGCAAAACACTTGAACATTTGAGAATTAAACACACTTGTTTATTCACGACGATAGAAGATAGCAATCACACCATCTGGAAAACATACAAACATTTTAAAAACTTCTGCTAACATACCTACGGTCTGGATGTTCTGATTACTTTTTGATACTTGTTGAAACTCATCAACCAACCGTTTTATGTTCAATCCGATGTCTCCGAAGTTCTCGTACATATTAGATTTGAAAAATGAATCTTGTTCTGATGAGAGCACAACCTCCTGAAAGTACATATGATACGTGAACAAAGGAAATGGAACACCTAAGCATTTTTAAGTATCCACAATTACATGCAACACTCAGATTGATTTGGAACACCTAAGCATTTTGAAGTATCCATAAGTACATGCAACACTCAGATTGAATACCGCAACCAACCAACCTGCTGATCCTTTGGAAGATTCCCCAAGCTTTTTAGATCCACTTTATTATCTTGAATACCGATCAATTCATGGACCATGGCCTGCAAAGTTCAATCATTTGGTCTCATCAATGGTTTTGAAAGAAAAATTCCAAAAAAAAGAAAGTGCCAGATACACGATTCTCGTACAGAAAAGGAAAAAGCATACGTGCTACAGCCACAATTACCTGATAAGTCCACTGATTCAACAATGGTGTCACTGGATCGTCTCTCCTATCAAGAATCAGCAATAATGGAGAAACTTCTGTCCTCCTAAAATCAAAAAGGCCACTCTCCTGCTGGTACATCAGTTTCTGTAACATTCAAAAGATCACATGAGTCTCACAATGACCTAAAAGCCTAGCCTCTTGGCTCTGTAAATTAACATCCATAACACGTCATACACCAGAAACAACACTTACCGATGTTTCATGGGCAACCCGTTTGGCGACATCAGAGGTCCTTTGATATCTTATGACAGGTCTTCGTTTCAAGGCCAGAAAAACAGCTGCGATTCCATCAACGATCCTATCGCAAAAGTGCTGTAAGTTTCCAGGGTCTACAACTGCTGGAAGCATATACGCATGGTTCGCTGCAATATTTACAGTGAAATGATACGGATCAACCGCGACAAAGTCTAAATAGAACTCCTGCACATTAAACAAGAAAAACCACAATCGTTGCCACTTCAACGCTCTCAACAACATCAAATTGTAAATGTAACCTGAGAAGTTACCGAACCAATTCAAATTAACAACCCTGCAAAACCTCAAGTACTTTTCTAATCTATCTAGCATTGATCTTTTTGTTTCCCTTACAACATTTGTGAGTGAGAAATATGTATGGAATTCAAGTCACCTGAACTTGTTGCACGACTTCAAGCTCATCCGAATCAGCCAAAATGTGAATCTGTGTGTCCTTCAACATGTTCGAGAAAACTGCCAAGAAAAAGAGCCAGGAATCGTCATACGCGAGGCTTGGAAGGAGCACATAAGGACACACGCGAATCACTGAGTCAAGAATGAACAGGGAAATCATACAAAGGTGGTACTCTCCGAATCTGGGAGTGGCCAACTGTCGGCGCAAGTGGTGGATGTTTTCGGAGGAGGGACGGAGGAAGTAAACGGCTTTGAGATGCAACATCGACTCTCTCGACATGGAAGTGGACTCGATCAATTCCACCAAAAACACCTCTTTCTTGAGCAGCTCGGACTGCGAATACGCGACGCTGACTATGCTAATCTGCGTGAGTTTCGGAGGTCATTTCAGGATCTGACCGAAAAATTGAGAGGATTAGAGTCTTACGGTGTGAGAATCAAGGACAAGGACTTTCATGCCGGAGATGTCCTGAAGCATCCGATTCAGGTAGTCGCGGGCAGCGGAGACGACCACCATCTTAATTTTTGGAGTTGTCAATGACTATGATCGCACGGAAGAGCAGAGAGATTAGAGTGGTTTCGGCTTCAGATCTATGAAAATGGAACCACGACGCAGTGACACAGGCGATTGAGGAAACGGACCGGAATTGGTGAAACCGTGTTGCCGTGGGACTTGTAAACTTGTTTATGCTGCGTCCTCGATCTCAAGTCTTAACGGTGACGCCATAATCATAGATAAAATTGTAGAGATTAAAGCAAGGTCAATTACCAATAAATTATTGATTACTCTGAAATACGAAAATGTCGAAGGTTGACGAAAATACCCATAAAATTAATGTAGAAATCGAAAAAAGGAATATTGATGGAAATCTCAATGACCGATAAAATGTATAAATAATAATAAACATATTGTTGATTTATTAAAAATTTCAAACATAAAATTCATATCTAAAAAGAGTTTCAAAACGAATATATAATTCAATAAACTATTAATAGTAATTAGAGTGACAATTTATTTGCTGAAATCTTCGCACCCTGAAGTCATATCACGTCATGTAGTTTGCGTATGATGATGTGTAGTCGGTGACATGATTGTTGTAGCTATTTTGGTTACCGTCGATAACATTGCATAATACGAGCTACGCGAGTACTGATCCTTAAATCTCAGGATCAATATTAAACGTCCCAACCACAGAACCAAAAACATGATAAGGACAAAATTAGCATAAAAAATACGAACAAAGACTTTCATAAGATTGTGTACAGATTTAGTCAAACGACACTGATCCAGATTAAGTGCTTACGTAATCAATGTTGTAATCCGTAAAATCGTTTATCAGATTCCCGCTTGTGGACCTCCGTTGTGTTGCTCAGGCTTGAAGTAAAAGAAAGGGTCGGACCTAGTTGATATTAATTTTTATGAGAATAAATTAAATATATAACATATATACCATGTTAATACTTGTCAACAGGGTCACACGCTCTGTGATCTTAATCTTGCGTAAATTGGTCACTCGATTACATAGTCAATGGATCTTAACCATCACTAGTTCCTACATCAACATAAACACAAGTATTGCCACCAACACCAACAATGTACCACCACTAGCTCCTACATCGTCATCATCACTAGATGAATTCAGACCAACCTCTTCATACATGACTCGGTTTACATCGGTTCTTTACGATTGGGCTTGTGGAGATACTTGCGGATCGGGTTGTTGGAACTCATCGTAAAGATTGACGGGTCGAATTCATTAAAAAAAATGTCCTAGTCGGCATCATCTCTCATGGCTTGCATAGACATCTCTATGATTTTTAATGGGCCTCGTCGTTTGTTGTTTTTGTGCTAATCTTTCTGGTCCCAGATTTGTAATTTTATGTTGGAAATACAAAAAACAAGTTTCTTCAACCTTGCACGATGAAGTCGACAAACGGGATGTTGACATGAAGTTGCTTGAATACCTCGATGAATTTCCAAATTACTTGTCAAGCTTCACATTTTTCAGTCTTTGGAGGTACGAGACTTGTACTTAAGGAAACGACGCAATTTTAAACGTTTCGGCTTCGTTTGCATTGGCGGAGTATTTCACACCCGACTTCCATTGCGTCGCGGTGATGGGCGTCGCGTCGCGACAAGATTGTCGCCTTCATCATCGTGTCACGATGGGTCTTCGTCGCGTCGCGATAGTTCCTGTGTCTGGGCTTCCGCCGCTCCTTTTCTTTCCTTTTCAGCTGCATTTTCCACAATCAAACCACTACGCACAATTATAGCATTCACTTGGTTTTTCGGGTTTACCTCTGTGCTGCTCGGAAGCGATCCTTGAGGTATCTCGGTCAATTTCGATGATAATTGATCCATTTGCGTCTCGAGACTCCGTATTTGAGTTGACTGACTCTGGATGGCTGTGCGTGTTTCTTTCATGAATGTCGTCATCAAGTCCTCAAGGTTCACCTTCTATTGTTGTTGAGAATGGGTTCCTTTGGGTGGTCATTCAGCTTGATTTTGAGGTTTTCGCCATGAGAGATATGGGTGGTTGTTTCTTGCGCCCGTGTATAGATTGTTGAGATTCTGAACGTCGGGCGGTTGTAATTTCCCACATAGTTGGCGTTCTCCTCGATTCTTGCTGGGAATTCATCGGTGGAATGTCCTCTATTGCACCACAAGCATGGCTCGACGACTGAAGCTTGTATGGCTTTTGCTTGAGCGTCGAAGTGCGCCATTTGCTTCGTGATGAGCGCCATTTGGTTCGACATCATCTTCAGAAGCTCCGAGTCATTAGATGAACTGCTTGATGCCGCGTGAAATCGTGTTTGACTCGGGTTTCAAGATTTTGCCTCCATAGGATATTTCTTGTTTGCTCTCGCCAATTCTTTAAGGAGTTCATAGAATTCGGATGACGTCTTTTTGAGGGCTGCTCATCCCACCGCGGTGTTTACTGAGGTTTTCGTCGGAGTTAGAAGACCATAGTAAAACGTGTCAAGAAAATTAGCTCGAGCGATCCCATGGTGGCAGCATTTTCTTAGTATCTCCTTGAACCGCGACCACGCTTCACATAGAGTTTCTCCACCTCATTGACGAAAGCTATTGCGCAGGCGGGTGGTCTTCTTGAAGGAGGAATATTTGATGAAAAACGCGTTGCAGATGTCCTCCCACGAGTAGATGGAATCAGACGTTAGCGACTGTAACCAACCTTTGGCTCGGTCCCTCAGTAAGAATGAAAATAACCGTAGACGTACGACATCCACCGAGATGTTGGGGATGTAGATCTTATCTTAATAAGTTCAATTCCTTTTTAAATTTTTGTTATTAATGTATTAATTCGAAACTGGTTTAAAGTTTGTTATTTTTTAAACTTTTTTCATTTAAACTTTTCAATTTATATTGATATAGGACTATTTGTTTCGTTACTGGATAAATTACTTTAAAATCATCCACAAAATTAACGGAAATTAACAACAACTGTGAACTACAATTACATGTTTTAGTAACACAGATTTACAAGTAATCAAATTTTCATTCTCCATAACTTAAACAATCAGCAATAACTATTGTTTTTCATTAAACTACATTATTATAGGAACTAATCATAAATTATTCGAGAATATGGTGTAAAACCTTGCATGCAAGATTAAGTATTTCAAATCATTTCCTGAAAGTTAATACAAATTAACCACAAAATAATAAACGGAGTTTTAGTAGCTAGAGCTGGTTTTAGTACTTTTTTTTGCCTTGACTGTGTCGCAAATTGCACGATCGGCTTCTTCCCAATCCTGGCTGATTTCTTCCTTTAGTATTGCTAAACAATTGCAACGTTTTCACTGCCTTCTCGTGTCTCAACCTAAAAAATTGACTCGTTAGTTAGAAACATCTTTTCAACGCTTTAATTTGTAAATAATGTATACTTACTTTTATCATTCCTTTTGTGCCTTCCAATCCAGCAACCAGTGGAGATATTGGCGTTCCAGATCCCTCAACGCTGGCGACAATCTATTAATTTGTGAAAATTTATTAGACAATATTGACACCAACCAATAAGTATTATATCATGATATTACCATTAGTCAACATATGAAATTAACACGAAATAATGTAAATTTTATTACCTCTTTCTGTGGTTCATAATTCTTTTTTTTATCGTTTCCTCCTTCCATTGACACGTTTTCTTCTTCTGGAACCTGTATTTAATCAACATATGGCTGTTAATTTTAATTAATTTAAGTTAATTTCAGTATGAATGCAAAGAAAGAAATGAGGTTTTCGGTGGAGAAAAAAATTGGGCGATGGGTTTCATATTGCAGAGAAAAATGAGGGTTATGTTGCAGAGGGAAATTTTCGTTGGATTGAGTGTTTCGGTGGTAGAGAGAATGAATAAAGATTGAGTGTTGAAAATGGTTAGAGTTTAAAAGGTTTGATTTAGTATTTAACAATTCCGAATATTAATTTCTCCATTAATTTTTCCAAAATATCCGGTTATTAAATGGAGAGAGAATGAGTCTATCCATTCTTCTTAAATACCGCCTATGTTTACGCTAATTTTCAGAAATTAGTGTTTCCTTTTTAATAAACTGGAAAAGAGTATAGTAGTTCTTTAATTTTCGTTAATTTTTCTAATTGGGTATTAACCAAAACTTTCAATAAATTGAGTAGTTTGCAAACGCAATACTATAGAAGGGTATATAACTCTTTATCCCTTCTTTTTTCTCTCGGCTTATTAAAACAATTATTTTGGGAGAGAAGGTAAATAATTTTGTTTTTAATAGAACGAAGAAAAAGAAGGAGAACTGAAAGTGTTTAAACTTAATTTAAAAAATAAATATTTTTTAAATTATTTTTAGTTAAAATTTGAGAAAATAAATCTGGTTTTTAAATAAATTTAAAGAAACGGTCATAATGTGATATTTTAGACAATTTATCTATAAATATCCATGATTATATTTTTAGCCTACTAGCAATTAATATTTTAGTTTGTTCGATATGCGCCTTAAAAAATACCCCTACCGATGCGCCGTGGCCTTTTATATTTAAGAATTAATCAATTGGAAATCTACTTATTCAGCCACCATGTGCAACTCGATACAAGAAGTGAAACAGTTATCTTCTTTCATAAATAAAGCTAGCATATTATTGACGGGTAGTTTTAAAAAATTAATTCATTATAATTGGGTTGAATTTATTTCAAAATCATAGAATAATCCATGACGACTTAAGGAATAAGTAGGGCGGTTTTCGAAAATCATTTCTCTTTTTATAAGTGAGGCCTTGTTTATATATTTCCAGAGAAATCCAAAAGGAAAATCTAAAAAATGTAAAGAGGGCCCTAAAATATTAATAATAAGTGGCTTCCTCTTCGATAATGGTCTGTATACAAATCCAACGGCAAGAGCATGGGCCACGCTGTTTTGTTTATCAAAATAATGTTTAGAAATATTATTTTACAAAGTTTGATATATTTAAGAATAAGGCTTAACGAAGAATCATCAGCTTATGTTGGTGAAGCTTTTCAATTACACTCTTGCAGTGTGATTCCTAGCTGATGTCATTAAAGCCCATAGAGAGGCAATGGCGGATCCCATGAGGATAGCCGGAACTTCGACCGATTTTTAGTGAAAAAAGCGTGACAGTTATATCATGCCAGATGATACATCCATACCTCAGTCTTCCTAGCTCAGTTACTGACATGCCATCAATATTGACTTAACTTAGACGTTGGCCTCGCGCAAAGGCTGGCTAATAGACGACTGGAACTCGGTTGGTGGTTACCGAACGAAAATGGGTAAGATAATTCGAGGACCAACTGCCCGTAATGTAGTGGAATTCAACGTTTGGCTTTTGTTGTTACGCATGATATGCTCAAGTATATCATAGAAAATGTTGATTTTTCTGGTATGCATTTTGCATGCTGAGATTAATTTTTTTTTGACAAGTTTTTTTTTTTGACAAATCGTGTAATCGAAAACTTTTTCAGAAGATATCTTCGTATTTAACTTATGATTAAAACTTTAGGGTTCTTAGACGTATATGATCGGTAGACTGAGAAACTAAAGTTTCGATCATTACTGTGTACTTCTCTATTCACACAGCCTGCTTAAGGAGATTGGATTTTATATGTCACATGTTTTAATCAAAGAATATTCTATTCGATGAATATCAGGTCTGGTTTATTCATTCACACTCTCATAATAAAGCATAGTGTGATACGAATGCATTAGTATTGTTTCAACATGAATTCTGTATCTGCGAATCACATGATCCAATATACCAACCTTATGACACCAACCGCCGGGTCAAATGCAACTATAACTTAGTCATTGCCTATTGACAAATCAAATGTCATAAAATGTCACATCGATTATGCATTCACTTCAGGATTTAGGTAAGTACCAAAATACCCCTCGTATGTGATCTTGAAGTTTCGAGTGATTAAACGGTTTTATCTCGAGCTTCAAAGTATCACAGGTCTTGTTCAATATCTTCTGTAAGATATCAAGAATGAAACGCAGAGTCACAACTCTCTATATCACAATATAAGATATTCTGCTTCATTCAAACAATCATTACTCAGAATCGATTTGCCCTATCGCTCTTTAGATTGCGAACTAATATTTTAAACTAGTCACAAGAGGCTATCTTGTCAAGTCTGTACTTAGCACCTCTTTCATCGATAACAGTTTCAGAGCGTAGGAAACATACATAAACACAAGTTTAATTAAGAATGAATATTTAATTTTATCTAATGTTTCAGCAAAACAAAATACAAATGTATTTATAATGTCTAATATCTTCTTTGTGGGCACCAATCCCAACAGAGTATTCTGATGGTTTCCCACAGACGGCGCCAAATTGTTGAAGTGATATTTCAATTACTTTAACAATCAATTTATTTTAAGACTATGTTACGAAAATCAAAAGATGTGGTCTCAGAATTCCGTTAATGACATAAAGAAAATGAAAGATTAATAAACAAATGATTGCAATAGTTAGGATCAAATCGATGAAGATCTGAATGATTTTCAGCTTATACTTGAATGAAAGAAGATTCAGAAAAATTGAACAATATCGTAGATAGTAAATATAATATTTCATTCAAGTTACAAGTGTCCCAAAAATGAGACATCCCACACATATTTATACTATTTTATCTAAACGTTGAGTGATTATTATCATTCACGCATCTTGCTGAGTGTCGGCTGATCCCTTGATGATCCGGTTCTCTAGGCTATCTTGATGGGTTGATTCCTTCCTTATCACGAGATCACATTCTTTGGGCTCCCTTTGAGTTCACCTGCTTATTTGATGGACTTCGCATCATGGCTGGGCCGCGAGGTGGAGGCATCTTTCTTGGTGGGCCTCGCTCTTCGGATGGGTTACAAGATAGGTACCTTTGTTCGGGCTGTGGCCTGAAAAATTATGCTTGTCCATACTTGTGATACCTTGGGTAAATCTTGGTTACCTCAACTACAAAATATTAAGAGAGTGTTTGACAAGTGAAATTGAGCGGAACTTTAGATTCATGGGGAGTTCCTAAGTAAGTATTCACTATAGTATTTGTAAGTTTGACATTGATATTGAAACTATTCATATAAGGTAATCTTTGTACTATTAATTATCTTAATTTAGTGAATTCATTTCAATTGGGTTGTAGCCCCACAGACGTACATGATGTTGCACAAAACTGGGTTACCATTCTTGTGTTATTTACAGCACTTTAATTAATAAAAAAAATTGGCTCTTCACCCACTTTTATGTTTAGTGTTTTCAAAATACCTAACATTTTGTAAATACCCACCAAATTTTGTTTACACGAATTTTTGGGTCCAAACTACCCTCTTGCAGCTGGGTCAAAATAAGTTAAATAATTTCAAATTCGGGTCAAAATAATCCAAATAATTATATAAACAATTTTAACTGGGTATTTACACAAAGTTTACAAAACGTTGGATAATTTTGAAATTAATAAATATTTTTATGGGTATATAGTAAAAAAAAACCCTTAACTAATACTATTATCTCACCCTTACCGTGTAATATCACTCATATTGTCATATTGTTGTGAGTGACATCTTGCGGAGCATTAAATAGAATTTTAATTGATATTAGAGCAGATATCCTAATTTTTAGAGTGGTTTTCTTTCGTTAATCAACTATTTTAAGATGAACAATTCCAAAGAAAAAGGATGTTAATTGACCATCTATTTTTTATGGATCGAACTATGAGTACTATAAGGCTCGCACGTGCTCCTTCTTATAATTTGTTGACAACAAAACATGGAAAGTTGTGACGAATGAGTGGACGCCACCATGAGTTGCTAATGATGATGTGTGCTCGGATTAAAGCTTCAAAGAGAAGGAAGATGAAAAATTTCGAAAAAACTCGCAAGCTTTCAATGCAATCTATAATGGCGTTGACAAAAACATCTTCAAGATCATAAATACATGCACCGGTATTAAAAGAAGTATAAGAGATCTTAACAATTGCTCGTGAAAAAACGGTTAAATCTCGAAATTCGAATATTTTAATTTAAAGCTCTTAATAAGACTGAAGACAAAATTCAACTGAGTTCAATGTTCGTGTTCGAGATGTTAATAACGAATGTTATTATCTTGATTTGTCTACGTTAGATGATAAGCTAATCCATAAAATTATCACCATAATTCTTCGACGTACCAAGAGTTACTAATAAATTATGAGTCTTTAACCATAACAACGGTATTTTGATAGTTGGAGTTTAGGCTGTAGAGCAAGAATTATTTTCGTGTTATTTTCTTTATGGGTATCCGAATTTATTTATAAATTAAATTAAAAAAAACCACCCAAATTATAGCACATATGTTGTCGGTTAATTCACTTGTAGAGGGTGACCAAGTAAAATAATCACATAAGTCAATTTAAGACTTGCAATTAACCAATCTCCCTCTCTCAGCCTTCCTACAAACATAACAGATCATAGGCAAGTCCATTGTTCTTTTGTCGTTTCATTTCCGGGCACGAGGTTTCTCAAGCCAGATGCTGAGACTGAATCGAGAGAGAAGAAGATGAGAGGTGCTTCGCCGAGGGCCATTGAGCCCCGACTTCGGTTGTCTACTTCATTCAGGTTTCTCTCTCTCTCTCTCTCTGTATTATTTCTAAGTTATAAGTTGACCGATCGTTACATATCTCGGTTTTATTTTCAGTCTGGGTTGTCTTACATGTTGCTTCGACCTTTCCAATGCTTGTCTATTAGCTGTTATCAATGTCAATTGTTGCGCGCAGTAGCTATTTCCGGTGCTGAGAATATTTAGGCTCTTTTCTAGCTTACAATTCTCTGGAAGGGAAATAGTTTATGCTAATCCATTACTAAGTTGTTACATTTCTCGAACTTAACGCTTTCCCTCAAAATCACTTCTTGGTTTACTTGATCCGGTTGCTCAACTGTTTTTATTGATGTGCAAGTAAATTAATCATTCTTGTGATGCCAGGAAAGGCTTGTAGGGATGTGTTCTAATCATGAATTTTTGGTTAGGTTTAAGAGGCCTTAACTAGTAGATAACTAGTTGATTTAGCGCATCAATTTTGTTACTTAGCAACTAATGAGTTTAAATCCATGATTAGAACACATCCATGTCGTAACTAAAGTCAAAGTTAATAATAGATCTGTTTTAGGTTTCTCTCCTATAATTGTATTTACTTGTTCGAAAAGACTTGACAAGAATCATGTCTGATTTTGCAGTGAAGAGACAAATAAAAGAAGACCAAACCAGAACAAAGTTTTTGGACATATTGAGAAGGCACTTCGTGTTAATGATCGAAATTTGAATTACAAGCCGACATTAAAGGTCGTGCTTGCCATTATAATCTTAGGAACTCTTGTTACTCTATTCATTGCTCCATCGGTCTACCACACCGAACATTTGTCAACCACTCTGTCCCGGTACGTCTTCTTATCTGTAATTCATACTTGATTCTGTAAAGAGTTTCAAGCTCGAGTTCTAGTTAGGACCGTAGAACTTTTCCTTGATATTGTCGCTGTATTGTTGAAGCACAGCCCCGCTTATTTCGAGAAAAGGAGTGACGAGAATGTCGTTACCGACTCACGCTATTTTTCGTCTCTGGACATGAACTGGGACCAAATATCGGACACCGTGGAGAAACTGGACAAGGATGCGATCAAGGGAGTCGGGTTGTTGAACTTCAACAGGACCGAGGTCGAGCAATGGAAGGAGCTCATACCTGACGCTGACCATGTCGTTCTTCGCCTCGATCCCGTTCAGCGAAACCTCACGTGGGAGTCGCTCTACCCCGAATGGATCGACGAAGAAGAGGAATTTGACCTGCCCACTTGCCCTTCTCTTCCGAGAATACAATACCCTGGAAAACCGAGGCTTGATCTCGTCGCTGCCAAGCTTCCCTGCGACCGATCCGGGAACTGGTCCAGGGACGTGGCACGCTTCCACCTGCAGCTCGAGACTGCCAGGCTGGCTTCTTCCTCAAGAGGCTCTCACTCGTTGCACGTTGTTTTGGTCACGGATTGCCTTCCAATTCCGAATATGTTCGTACGCAACGATCTCCTCACGCGAGAAGGGGACGTGTGGATGTACGAACCGGATCTTCATAAATTGAGACAGAAGACACAACTCCCGCCCGGGTCTTGCGAGCTTGCGGTTCCTCTCAAAGCAAAAGGTTTGACTATCGAATCTTTCCACCTTTCTCTTTTGGGTCTATATGTAGTAATCAGCCCAAATGATTTACACACCAAAAAGTCTAAAATAAACCAAAGCACTCTTACATATTATTTTAAGCCGATTTTAGAATTTAACATTTCAAAATTTTGAAAACAGATTGAAATCAATATTCGCTGAACCGCTAACAAAAAATTCAAAATTTGAAAACTCCCAAATATATTTCACATGCTGCGTGGAACAAAATGACAAACAAGTAACAAACTTCACGAATTTGACGCCACGCAATTAGTTTAGCTATTTACAAAAAAAAAAAAACGAAAGGTTGACTATTTCTCAATTCACGAATTTGTTTTTTTTTTCTTAGTTCTGAATTGGAATATGCATTTTTACTGTTCGTGGTGATGCAAAATACAGTATTGTAACCAACGAAATTCATTTGTGAGCAGAGAACTTTTACTCGCAAAAGCCGCAGCGAGAAGCGTACGCAACGATTCTACACTCGGCGCAGGCATACGTGTGTGGTGCAATCGTCGCAGCACAGAGCATCAGGATGGCGGGTTCGACCCGAGACCTAGTGATCCTCGTCGACAACACGATCAGTGACTATCACCGCGGAGGTTTGGAGGCGGCGGGGTGGAAGATCCACACGATCGAGAGGATCCGGAACCCGAAAGCGGAACCGGAAGCGTACAACGAGTGGAACTACAGCAAGTTCCGGCTATGGCAGCTGACGGATTACGACAAGATCATCTTCATCGACGCGGACATGCTCATCCTCCGGAACATCGACTTCCTCTTCGAGATGCCCGAGATCTCGGCCACGGGGAACGACGCCTCGCTTTTCAACTCGGGGGTGATGGTGGTGGAGCCCTCAAACGGGACGTTTGATCTCCTGATGGAGCACATCGACGAGATTGTGTCCTACAACGGTGGAGATCAGGGCTTCCTCAACGAACTCTACACGTGGTGGCACAGGATCCCGAAGCAGATGAACTTCCTGAAGCACTTCTGGGAGGGCGACGAGCCCGAGAAGAAGCAGAGGAAGACCCGCCTCTTCGGGGCCGACCCGCCGGTTCTCTACGTCCTTCACTACCTCGGAACCAAGCCCTGGATCTGCTTCAGGGACTACGATTGCAACTGGAACGTCGACATTTTGCAGGAGTTCGCAAGCGACGTGGCTCACCGGACGTGGTGGAAAGTCCACGACGCGATGCCGGAGAATCTGCACAAGTACTGCCTTCTGCGGTCGAAGCAGAAAGCAGCGCTGGAGTGGGACCGGAGGCAGGCCGAGAAGGCCAACTTCACCGACGGCCATTGGAAGATCGCGATAAAGGACTCGCGTCTCACCGCTTGTTTCGAGGAGTTCTGTTTCTGGGAGAGCATGCTGTGGCACTGGGGCGAGACTAATTGGACTGACAATGCTACTACGGCTACGCCAATGACACCACAGATTACCCAAGCTTCGCTCCAAACTTTGTGACAATTTTTTTCTTGGGTACCTCATACATATACAGTTATATATATGAAAAGAAAAGACCCATCAAATTATTTATTGCCGTGAAAAATGATAATTGAATGTATTTATAGGGTCATTTTCTCTATAGATGTTTTTCATTTACTTTTTTTATGTCTGGTTTATCCAATGCTTTCGTTACTCCTGGATGCAATTTACGGATTCAGAGAGTAAATTTTGATGCCAGCATCACTTTTTTTTAGTTCTTACTAACCAGGTTGGCTTAGAAATGAAAGTGAGTGAGTGGAAACTGTTAAAGGTGGTTTAATTTACTCGTATTAAAGGCTGAGGCAGTTGGGGGAGCCTTCCACGACTGATATAGTAAAGGTTGTGGGAGCTGAAAAATTGATAGAAATCTCACAATGACCATACTTGTTCCGATAGAAATCTCCGTTGCGGCAAGCATCCCATGACGGTTCTTTTAAATATTGTGTTAGAGTTATTATCTGTCAATTTTTCAAACATTTTGAGAGTTACTTATCCTACGACGTTTACATTAAAGGTGGTTTAACTTACACATATTAAAGGCTGTGGGTGTTGTGGGAGCTGCTCACAGAGGATATCGGATTTGTATTTCGCCGCGGCGAAAGTCCCGCACCAGATCTTTTAAGCATTGTGAGAAAGTTATTATCTGGCAACTTTTCACAATGTTTAGCGTAACTATTGTAGGAGCTAGTTCTGCCACAATGTTTGTTGCTAAATATTGCGGGAAAACAGTTTTCTCACTATACTTAGTAACAAACGTTGTGGGAGATCTAGCTCTCACAATACTTAGTTTAAGCATTGTGGGAACAACATTTGTAGTAGTGCTAAGAGATCCTGATGCAAAGGTAAGCATAAGCTCAATTTGAATTTGCTCAACTTCTGTGCACCAAGCCGAGCTCGAATTTAAGCGCCTTAAAGAACAAGGGGATGAGAATTCAATAGGAACGAAATTGGACTTCTCGAGGGTCTGCCTCTTAACTCTTCAAAGAGGGTCGATTATTATGCCAATTCCCAAACACTGTTAAAGTTTGATTAAAGTACATTGCTTTTGCCTAAATAACCTACTTTTGTAAATATGATTTTGAAGGTTTCGACTAGACTTGTTCATATAGATGCATTTGTTGGAATATGTTTAGGTTTAAGAAAAATTTATCATTAACACATTAATGGCGGAATATAATTTTTTTTTTACTAATAAAACAATTTTATTAACCTAAACAAAGTGCATATACATGTTTCTTGAATCTTGATTTGGATGGATCTTGAAAAAGGTTGATCTTCTCTTCTAGCTCGATTCCTTCAAGCCTAAACGTGAACTCGAGAAACCTAAGGTTTCTATTACAAGAGTCTATAGAGGTTTAGAAGAATTTGTGTGTGGGCACAATTAAACACAATATTACCCTTTTTTATTATGCATTCATGACACAATATTTGATTTTCTCTCATCTTCGTCTATGTATATGGCCGGCCATTCTATGACATAAGTGATGAAAATTTGTTTCCTCACTTAGCACATTTGTTTCCTTCTCAAAGAAATTCATTTCTTCTTTTCCTTTTGGGTAATTATCTTTATCATTAAAGGCAAACTAGTTTTTAGAAATAATTTCATTCTCTCTATGATGCTTGGCCGAAATTCTACCTAGGGGAGAGCTTCTAGATGCTTCCTTATTTATTTTAAAACAATTATTAAAATACCCAATGTAGAATTCATATTGCACAAGTAATGAAATTAATTTCATAATGCCTCAAACGACTTTTTGGCTTTATAAACTAATATATATTTATATCATATGAAAATATTCAAAATTTTATTTTGACATTCACATCTTTTTATGTCCATGTGGACAAAAATACCCTTTAAACATAGAAAAAGTCTAGTTTAACATTTGAACTTATTTTGACTTAGCTTCGAGTTTAACAATCTTACTCTAATGACCTGTAACAGTGACCTTATGGATATAAATGAACAAAGCTTAAACTTCTATACTCGGACTCAAAAGTTCTCAAACGTTTTCCGAGTATTAGTTTAAAGTCAACTGACTTCACTAAAGAGTTGACACTGAGAATCTCTCGGTTCAAATGAATTTATTTTCTACTCAAATTAGACTTAATTATATTGAGCGGATCCATTGAATGTTATCTATGGTTACCCTTCATGAATATCATCAACTAGATGGGATTTATAAAATTACCATTTTACCCTTCTAGTTGTTATTTCTTCAACTCCTTTAGTACTTGTGAATAAGTTAGAAACAATGTATTGACGATGAGCTAACAAGTCATATTGTTTCATCCAAATAAAGTCGCTACTTATTTTTTGATATTGCGCAGTTCATTTAGTCACAATCCAAGTAATAAAGCATGAGGTGATATATATTGCATTTCAGCAATCTTGTACATGAATTCCATATCTATGAGAACTTCACAAAGTTGGTTCATGACATCTTCATAACTTAATATCTCACCAATTGGCCTAGTCTAGATCACGTAATGGATCTAGAATTTGACTTTCTCAAATGAGAGTATTAATGTTATGAAATGACATGTCTCATTTCAGGATTTATGCAATTCATACATAATGACATCGAGACATAAGATGTTAAATGGTTTGTTCTTCCATTGTCTCTAAAGATGCACTGGTCAATTCAGTATCTTTGAAAGATACACTGGAAGAACTATAGAGTTCCTAACTCTCTATGCCTCGTAACCAGACATCATAGATTCTTCTAACAATCATACTGTGATCAATAGTCCGTTGATCTTTAGATTGTGAATATTTCGTTTTAACCAAACCATGAAAAGTTTGTTCACCCAAATCTACATTTGTCTTTTCATACATTGTTAGGTTTGATTAAAGACTATAAGACTATTGAATGTCATAAATCTTCAATCAAACTAAAAGGGAATGAATGAACGTTTCAACTTTTATTAATTTAATCAATAAATTACAATAAGAACTTTATGAATATTTATATATTTCATCAATATATATATATATATATATATATATAAATAATTTTCTTGTGGGCATCTCTGCTAACAACATTCTCTACTATAATATTAAAAAATTAAACAGCAAATAAATTTCATTTTCTCAAACCGAAAGACGTTATAAAAGTTAATTTTTTTACTACATTCACGATGACAAGCAAAACGTTAGAGAAACTACTTATTATGTGCTCAATTTGGCTTGAAATATTAAAGATAGATTTATTATTTCATTTTTATCTCAAAAATTGGACTTTTAACTCATTTTCGGACAAAAATATTCTTTACTCAATTTTTCATTTAATTTTTCCGATGATTTACGATGGGTTCAGATGAGCGTTACGATGAAAAGAAAATTTGAATTGTGATAATTTAAGATGGTTTTCGAAAAATTTTGATGAAAAAAAATTTGTTCAAAAATAAGTCAAAAGTACATTACGAAGTAGAAATGAGACGACATAGGGGATATAAATTTAGTATTTCAAGCAAATTTGCATACAATATGAAATTTCTCAAACTTTATGACTCATAAATAAATAAATAATTAAATCACAACTACATAAAAGGTGAATATATGAAATAATTTGTAAGGTCTAGACATTTATCTCTATGAAACTTTCTAAAAATATAATTACATATCCTTTACATTCCTGTCCTTTTGTAGTCTATGAATAATTTGGGCATACAGATAACAGCATTTTAGGTGACAGAGAGAATTCATCAAGGTTTCTCATCCAAGTCCAATTCCCTTTTACGCTCTGGGCAGAGCAAAGTTCAAGGCCATGAACTTAAGCTCAAACACTGCGTTGAACACTTGGATATCAAGCTCTTCGATTCCCGCGACTTCTTCCACTGACTTTCCCTCGCTCTCGCTCTCTCTCTCCATCGCATTCCCTCGCAACACTCTTCGCGCTTCTCAGTCTGTCTGTGCACGCAAGACCCGCTCTGAGCCTGATGACTCGCGGATTCTCAGCGCCGCCATCGTTGAAGATGTTTCTCTCGACGACGAGGAAGACGGTAAGCATTTCCAGAGCCTTCTATTTTGTTTGTATGTGTGACTTTTACTGGCTTGCTTGTCAACTGATAGTTGCATTGCATTACATTTTGTCGTTTGATTGTTTTGAATGCATAGAGGAATTCGTAGAGGAAGACGAGGAGGGTGTTGACTATGTTGAAGATGAGGATGATGATTTTGATTATGTCGAAGATGAATGCGAGGACGAAGCTGAGACTCTTGTAAGTGTTTTTAGAGCTCTTTCTTCTACAGATTGAATGAATACCAAAAAAATGAGTTCTCTCATATTATAAGACAACACAACCGAAGGCCTTTTACAAAATTTACTGTGCGCCATTGCCTAACTACATATTAAATGGTATACAACAACAATTCAAACAAATTTGAACATCCTAAAATAGATGAGAAATATGGAAGAATAATGATTATACTCAATTATATCTCAAGTTTAGATATTCAAAACCCAACTCGTGAACCACCAAACTATCCAAAATCAAACACTGTCCAAAAATCAAGCGAAACTGTACTGAGCAAGATTCTACATCATGTCTACATTTTAGTCCCAAATTACGCTTACGATTGTTTTGGGGGTTTGATAATCGATGAGTGTTATGAATTTCTTACTGTATTGCATCATCTTTGGAAAAGGCCGGAGATGGAGGAGCTGGGGGTGGGATATCTCTTGCAGGGATGTGGTGGGATAAAAAGGCATTGGAGATTGCTCAGCAAGTTTCCCTTTCCTTTGATGGTCTGTTGGACATTTATGCCTTCAAGACCTTACCCAACTCTGCCATTAGAGTTCGCATCGAGAACCTCTCCAAAAAGTAAGCAGTCTTTGAATCTCTATGATTTTCTTTTTGGAATGTAAAAGTTTACTAGACGAATTAATTGTTGCATTAGGTTTTTTATTTATTTTATTTTATTTTCTTTGTGACCTGACTTTCGCATCAGATACTAACCTGTATTTTCGATGTCATAACATATAGTTTTTCAAGTATTAAATTACTCCTATTAATGAAAAACAAAAACATATTTAGCTTGAGGCGACATAAATAAAGTTCGTTCCTTTTCCTCGCATATTTTTTATCTCTGTAGACTTTAACTGTTTTATGGCCATGCTTAACGTGCCATGAATATCGCTAATTTAACTTGCTATTGATCAAATCCATCCCTGCTGCTACTTCTTATGATATGCAGTACTTCGATTTTAGATTTCTTTGCTAATTATTTCTATGCACAAAGGTCAAAGATCCTCCCAAATTTTTGGAATGGGTACAGGGGTAGAGTTGTTTATTTACAGTAAATGAACAGATAATTTGAGAGAAGGAAGCTCTTTTCCCATGATTAATTGGCCCCAAACATTTATTTCCCAAACTACCCATAACACATTTTGCAAATTCATACGCTTGGCCTGCCTAACATGGATAAACCTTATTGGTGACTCATCAGAAGTTCAAAAACAAATTTGAGTTATCATATGCCCAATGATTTTGATATTTTTACTTCACAAACATATACTACTTGCACTGAAACTTTTACTAGTCATTTCCCGTCTTACATGCGTGGTATGTGTACACGTTGCTGATATTGATGAAAGTCTCTCAGTTCAGAAATAATAATGTATTGCAGGTCTGGTTCCCCTAACATGGAAGATATAAAAGCTTTTACTATAGCCTATCGAGCACGGTTAGACGAAGCAGAACTAGCTAAAACCATACCCGAGAATATAATTTTAGAGGTTATCTCTAGTACTTCATCAATTGCATTGCGTGTCCTCTACTTTCAGTTTGCATGTCATGACAATTAAGGCATATAAATATACACCTTGTTTCAAACCTATTTATTTCTGCCTCAAATATTTCTGGATGACTTGGATGTGCTGGTATATAATCTACATTGAATCTGAAATCCGGGCTTGGCGTTATGGAT
Source organism: Urtica urens (assembly GCA_958296335.1). Lineage (NCBI taxonomy): Eukaryota > Viridiplantae > Streptophyta > Magnoliopsida > Rosales > Urticaceae > Urtica > Urtica urens. The sequence continues at coordinate 19,984,858 of OY282523.1, read as the reverse complement.
ATTACAGTGTATAACTAATACCAAGGTTTCGGTTCCAGGTGGCTGGATTAGAATATGAACACTTGTTGATGTTGATATATAAAACTTCTACGAGAATATCCAGAATTTTCCTATCAAGTCGTACGCAGATTAAAAGCAATACTGTCACACTTTTCCTGGTTTACAAATTTATATTAACATAAACATATAAAGCTTTCTCATATACGGAGTCTTGGTCTCTGTTGTTGGAAGGTATCATCACCGGGGGTGGAAAGGGCAGTTCGAATCCCGAAAGACCTTGAGCGTTTCAAGGATCGAGCAATGTACGTGAGATACTACGTGAGCCAGGCTGGCGAATCTGTGGAAAGTGACGGGATTTTCAGTCTCATTTCGTACGACACAGAGACAAAATGTTGTACTTGGGGTTTGGCGAACGTGAGGGCGAACAGAGAGAAGGCCGGGAAAGGGAGACCGCTCAACAAAAAACAGCGAGAATGGCGTTTGGACACACCTTTCGAGTCCTTGCGTTTGGTCCGCTTGCATTCTGATATTTGATATTGGCGACGTCATACTCTTCGAATTCAATTGCCATGCATTCGATACCGCGAATGGAAACAGAATCACGCTGATATGGAAGGAAAGGCAGATATCCGCTTGTTTTGGATCCTTGGACTCCGTCTCATGACTAGTAAGTTATGTATGCTATTTATCTCATTTTTTTTTATCAAGTATTGACAATTTGAAGGCAAGAAGTCCATCGTTAAGCATCAATGTAGAACCCGTCGATTAAACCCATACGATACTTTTGATATCTTAAGCTGCAGACTAGACGTCCGGCAAGTGATAATGTGAGAAAATATGACTGAACACAATATTGTGTTCGTATCTCAAGAGTCCCATGAATTGAAACTATGACCTTGTAGACGAGTATACCATGGATTATTCAAGATCAAGACCAAATGCAACAGTAGTGATTTTACCTGATTGATATTAGCCCGAAAATCTATGCTCGTTGACAAACATGCAAAGGTAAAAGACTAAAACAAAGAATGACCACACTAAGGTTTTTCCCGTGCTTCAGTCAAGAAGACCTATGTGTACGTTGAGCTTTGTCTGAGAAGCTCCTATGTACTACATTCATCCGATTACACCCTCATCCTCACAGTGTTTAATCTCTCGTACAAACACTCAATCTTTCTCAATATAATGATTCTTTTATTGTTTCACGCAAAAAAAAAACACTCAAACAATTCGTAGATCGCACAAGAGAAAATGAACAGAATCCCTAAGTTTTCAGAGGAAGGGAGATAATGACCAGATTTGTTCGACTGAGTTGACTCAATCAACTCGAACAAATATGAGCCATCAGATTCAAAATCAAGTGTCGCTTCAATATCGTTTATCGCGCAAACGACAAAGCAACAACTTGAACAACTTCCCGACCAACAAAGTGTCCGATGGGCTAATTGGGCGTCGGCAAAGGATGATGGGATTCAATCATACATATACAATGATGATCCTCTAATCTATCGTCATAGAAAGCCACAAATATGATGATTTCTATCGTCATAGAATCAGTTGGTTGATTAAAGAGGTGACCATCCATTTGCGCAGCTGGTGGGCGGAATACATGTGTGAAGGACATAGATTGATTGACTTTCTTCGTTTGTTGAAGTACCTGTTTTTTTATTTTTTATGTTGAAGGAGATTCAGCCCATAACTTATGAACCAGATACTTCTTAACGTGAATTGTAGAGATCGGTAATTGACTTTGCTATGAGAACCTTATTGTCACTAATGTAAAACATAGATTTTTCAACATGTGAATTTTGTACAGGCTGGAAATTAATGCAAAAGTTTGGTCTTCCTGAACGAAGTAGCTCAAGTTGAGTTTGTATAGCCTCACAGCATGAGAGCGTTGCTTCGATGACCATGGCACTCTCGATAAGCTTGACAAAGACCATAGAGAGCTTTAAAATCAAGAGTATGAAGCTAACGAGCTTAGATAGCTTGCAAAATAAGAGCTAGCCCATGTCACTGACGTGTGTGCTTAGCACAATGTAGTTAGGTACAGATATCCTTGACGTGTACACATATAGTCATGATTAGTTAGTCTGTTCATATTTGTAACTGACGAGGACTTGCTTTTTGGTCACAAAAGTAGAACTTTTCACACCGGAAACTAGAGAATTGTTAAGATCAATGATCACCTTGTTGGTGGTATTCATGTCTTGATAAAATACACCGAACTATTAGTTTTTTTTTTCTTTTTCAAATCGTTCTCAACTTGCAAACTTATATATATATATATATATATATATATATATTTATATTGGATAAACTACATGAAATGTACGTGTGAATAAATAGACAATTTGCAGACCATCAGAATATTAATTGGTCAATTAAAATATAGAAATCATAAGAAAAACTCATAAGCCTTAACTAGTGACTAAGAACTCTAAATAAAATCGAAAGAAATCGTTGAAGAAATATATTGATCTCCATCGATTCGACGAACAAAAGTATTATAGGATACAATGACATCGAGCAGAACAAACACTACCATGTTTTACTCCGAGAAACTAACGCAGAATAACGTATTATCATGTTTTGCTCCAAAAAGCTGACGCAGAATAACTCACTGCAATGTTCTACTCCGAAAACCTAAAGCATGTACCAAACTATCTAAAAGAAAAGAAAAGACTTTGAGATAGAAAAAAGAGAAATTGTCAAAATGTCACATATACTACAGTTTTTTTACTTTCTTAGAAAAATCAAGTTTGCAAATAAAAAATAGTTGAAAGGACGATTTACTTTTGAAATTAATTTTTTGAATACTTTCAGATCTCCTCATTTTTTTCTCCTAGTTTATTAAAAGATAAATTATTTTTGGGCAGAGAGATATAAAAAAGAAATAAAACAAATAAAAAATTAATAAATCGGGAGAAAAATAAGAAGAGGCTTGAAATTGTTAAAAAAAACTAATTGCAAAGACAAATCGTGTTTTAAACTATTTTTTAGTGGTAAATTGAGAAAAAACAAGTTTTAAGAAGAATGAATTAGTAGTAGACATGATATGTTAAACAATTTCTCTAGAAAGAATGTCTTTTAAGACTAACATTAGTGTGTTTGAGCTTGAGATGTATATAAATAAACAACAAAAAATGGGAGAAATGGCCTGTTGTGCAAACGTATTTTGTGCAAACGTATTTTGGATTTGTACAACGTTTTGTAAAACTATTGTTAATGGCCCTAATGCACATGTGTCATAGTTATTTACATTTTTTTTATTTACGTTAATACCATTAATATATTTGAGGATTTAATTTTTTAATTTTGAATTATCTTTTCTAATTTTGAAACAAATTTTAAACTTTCCTCAAATATATAGAGTTGGCGGTTATATTTGGTTCGAAATTTAAATATCCGAAATTTAATAATTAATTCTCCCGATTGACTTGAGCAGGTTTTGAGATCCTATATTTATGGTTTTTAAGTACGTGATTATTATGTATATCCATTAATTAATAATTATTTATTTCTTTTTTAGTTTATATCCGATTATGCCTTAAACGTGGATGTAAACCAAAAATTTCACTGGCTTCTTTCTCATTCTGTAATATTGTTAGATGCAAACTGTAAAATTGATATCTTTTTCCCATTGTTTTACATCATAAATTTGTTTTACACTGTACATTCCATGGGGTAAATTGTTTTACACTGTAAACTGTAATCTCTCTCTCTCTCTCTCTCTCTCTCTCTCTCTCTCTCTCTCTCAAATTGCATCCAAAGACTCCCCGCCGTCCAAAACCTTATGTGCCTTGTCGACGCTTCCACCGGTACCGCTCACAGCTTCACCATCGTTGCCCTCGCCGTGCGTCGCATTGTAAATCCTCGGCGAATTAAAATGTTAATTAACATGGTAAACCATTTACAACATGATAACATTTCATCAAATTCCCAGGTTTAACTTTCGATTAACAGAGAATCAAATTATATGAAACACCCATGAATCCATGAACACGTAAATCAAGGAATAAACTGCATATTGAACAATCGGTGTCACTTCATTTAACTTACATTTGCACAAATCTCAAATTTCCAAAAAAGAAATTAAAAAAACGACCGATTAATCATTTCTGCGATTTTAAAAATTTTGAAACAAAAAGAAAAAAAACTAAAGAAATGGATGTAAAAAAGTCGATATATAATTTTTCATTTTAGTACGAAAAAAATACCTGTTATTTCGTCGTTTGAAATTTTGTAAATTTTTCCAAGCTTCCTAGTTCAAAAATGGAGTTTTTGTTTTGGCAGTTTTCAAAACAGAGAGAGAAGCCGAAATGAATGCATGCCATTTTTTTCTCTCTCCAAATATGAAATCGAAGAGTTTAATAAATCTATTGCGGTTTTCAATGGCGTCATTATTGATTTTGATTTACAATTAATTAATCCCGATTTATAATAAATTAATTGGAATACATTTTCGTTTGGGAGGGAAAAAATAGTTGGGCTAAATTGTAATATATTTTCGTAAATTGAATGGACTGTACATTTACCTTAAGTTTACACAACGTTAGACATTTCCAAAATCCTAAACCCATATAGGACTATTCTATACATTAACCCAATAAACAATTAGTATTCAAAATGGTTTTGGACAAGTGGTATTTACAATAATATAGCTGACAATAACAAATCATTTTCAAGATATCATGGTTTCAATCTCATATGTAACAGAAGTTGCTTAAAAATGCTTCGACAACATCATTTATTCCTCAAAACATTGCAACATATTAGCCGTTAAATAGAAGTGAAATTCTCTTTAAAAATTATATTTTCAAAAATATTTCTTCCTAGCACATGAAAAATTATATATTTTTACTCTCCACGTCCGAGTTGAAAATGGTCTATTATTTTCTAAAAGAAAAAGAAAAAAAGAAATTGTCTATTATAATTAGAATATGCTAGTTAACGGCTCTTTCGTTTGGAGTTTGATAAAGGAAAATAGAATATCAATGAATATAAGAGATAAAAGTAAGCGAAAAAAATATACACCTAATAAAGTTCAAATAAGTTTAAATTTAGAGAAATTGACCAATCAGCCACTTCTAATAAGTCAATTTTCCAAAATTCACTAAAAATAGCTTTTTTTCAAAATGTCAGTGCAAAAAATCAAATACACTTAACATTAAATATTCCTTCAATTTTAATCCCTCTTTCTTTCCTCTTCTTTTTACCTCTTGCAACCGGTCTCTTGAAATAATTAAAAAAACAAAAATTCCCCCTCCCAAACATTTCTTTGTCTCCCACGTGAACCCCTTCGGTCTCGACTCTCTCTCTCCTTCATTTTCGAACCCTCCCAAACATTTCTTTCTCTCCCGCGTGAACCGCTTCGGTCTCGACTCTTTCTCTCCTTTATTTTTGAACTCTCTCTCTCTCTCTATCTCTCTCTCTCTCTCTCTCGCGATTTCTCTCTCAACAAGTTGAATATCACAATCTCAACAAGTGTCTCCGCCTCTCTCTCTCAACAAGCGTCTCCGCCTCTCTCTCGCGATTTTTCAAGCCTCTCTTTCAATCATCGGCGATTTCAACGAGGTCAGATTTTTCGCGATTTTGTGTTCTTCGTGTTTTTAGGATTTTGTGTTCTTCGTGTCTTAGTATTTTATGTTTTTTGTGTTTTAGGATTTTGTGTTCTTCGTGTCTTAGTATTTTATGTTTTTGTGTTTTAGGATTTTGTGTTCTTCGTGTTTTAGGGTTTTGTGCTTTAGGGTTTCGCAATTTTGTGCTTTAGAGTTTCGCGATTTTATACTTTAGGGTTTCGCGATTTTGTGCTTTAGGGTTTCGTGAATGTTTGGGTTTGGGTTCGTGTGTTATTGGGTTCGTGGGTTCGTGCGTTTGTGGGTTAGTGGGTTCGTGCGTTCGTGGATTCGTGGGTATGGGTTTGGGTTTGGGTTTGGGTTTGGGTTCGTGGGTTCGTGTGTTCGTGGGTTTGGGTTTGGGTTCGTGTGTTCGTGGATTCTTGGGTTCGTGTGTTCGTGGATTCTTGGGTTCGTGTGTTCGTGGGTTCGTGTGTTCGGGGTTTCATGTATTTTTTTCCTTTCACAGTTTGTATTTTAGTTGAGAAACTCTATGAGATTGTAGACACGGTTGTATGAGAAAGATGGAGTCTTTGTCTTTTTCGGCCTCAGAGATATTAGAAATCGAGGAAAGAAAAGAATAGACTATTAATTTTGTTTCTTCTTTTTCTTTTTCTTTTTCAATAATAAATAAATCAATTATTTTTTTGTAAATGATAATCCTCATAATATTATATGGATATGTTCTTAATTTTGGAAGATCTTTTTTTTTTATTATTGCATATGCCAATCTTTCAGGAAAATAGTTTGTGAGTGAATTATCGCGATGCTTTGACTTACAAGTCACTTCCGCAAAAAAGAAGACTTTTGGATCTGCATATAAGCATATGTCTTTGATAATGATATATATATATATATATATATATATATATATATATATATATATATATATATATAGACACACATAATCTCTTATATGTATATCTCACACATTGAAAACTTTCTTATCAAATTATGCTATGGGGAACCAATTTTACTTAAGACTTAAGCTAGTTGTGCCCTACTATTAATTAAAGAGTGCTCGCAAACATTTTCTTGGTTTCAAACAAAAAACAGTGAGAAAATCTGTCACTGTTTTAACATGTATTGGCTTTAACTAGCTCTGCATTTTTTTTGTGTCTTGAAAAATTTGTGGTTAAAAATATCACACAAAAAATACAAACAATAAGTTTGTTGCCTGTCATTCACTTTAACACGTTTGCTAAACAAAATTATTTTTACATATTCATAATTCATGATATGGATAAACATACATACTTGCGTCGTTTGTAAACACACAATAAATTTTATTTGTTTTCGGGAACTAAGAAAATTTTATTTATATGGATAAACATACATACTTGCGTTTAATGTTTCAATGTTTAATATAGCGTTTCTCATCGGTTGTGTAATAGGTAATAGAAATGCATACTAAAAGGACAAGTTGAGGCTCAAATCTCGGGCGGTACCGGTTACTCCTACCGTGAACGTTGTAGTTTCAAACAAAAAAGAAAGTCGTTGACAGGAATTTGATTATCTTCGGAGAACTAGGAACTTGATGCTTACATATTCAGGTACTGATCTGAATATGACGGGGTATACCGATTCCGACTTTCAGGCGGAATAAGGATTCCAGGAAATCCACTTCAGGATCTGTAGTTTGGAGGAGTATCAAGCAATCTTGCATTGCTGACTCCACCATGGAAGTAGAATATGTGGCTTCTTGTGAAGCATCCAAATATGTTGTATGACTTAGAAAATTCCTTAAGTATTTGGAAATCGTTCCAAATGACAACGTGTTGGAATTTATTTAACAAATTAAGTAATTTAATTATATTACACATCCTATGTGGCTGAAAAATATAATTAGATCTAACATATTAAAACTATTTTAATATATTTAAGCAACCTAAAGCATTAAAATTTAATTACATATTTAATAAACAATTTATTAAAACATATCACTCAACATTTAAAACACTAACAACCTATATAAACAATTTATATATTATTTAGCATTCTTAATCGTTGAGAAAATACTTACAGTTAGGATAATAAATTCTCCCGACGTTACTCGCTATCGTCGAAAGACCACACCAATTCCACGGTAGAAAAGAGCTCGTCGGATTACCCTAGGCGCGCGCTGGCCGGTCAGGAAGCAGGGACGCCGGACAGGGACTTCTCGTCGTGCAGGGGACTCGCCGGACAGGTGACCTTCGACAGACTGGGACCTGGACGCCTTCGCTGGACTCTGAAAGGGACGCCGGACAGTAGACCTTCACCGGTTTGCTCGCCTGACAGGGAAGGACGCCGGACAGGGATGCTTTCGTCGGAATGGATGCGCGCGAGAGGCAGGACGATGTGCGGGAGCAAGCACGCGGGATCCGGCCGGCGGGAAAGAGCTGAAACTATCGGGACTTCTAAAAACAATTCTGAAAACACAATTTTCAGAATTAGAAACACCAAACACCACAAGTTTTGAATCAAACGATAATACACGAGGAATTATGTTGAGATTGAAAGGGTGGGCTTTCAAGAATTGAACCAAGAACGAGGAAACAATTTTTCTCTTCTTTCTTTTCTTTGGATTCGGTCGTGAGACTCAAAGGGGGAGGGAGAGAGTAGCTTGGTCGAAATTAGGGTTAGGGTTAGTGTGATTAGGGTTTCTGCAGCCTTTTATAAACAACTTTAAAATTGGCTTAAGCTGGGTCAAACCCATGACCATAATCACTTAAAATTCGGCCAACTCTCCCTCTCATACTCGTCCATAATCTTTTATTTTATTCCCAAATACTTTTTTATTTATTTCTAAATTCAATTAATTTAGAATTTCATTTTATTTAATGACATCTCATTAAAATGATTTCATAGTTATCAAATAAGTACGAAATGAGAAATTGTTTATTTTCTTCTTTTATTAAATTGAATTACTTAAGTGTATTATTATCAACATAATAATACTCTATGATTCAAAAAACAAAATAAATAACTAATTATTTATTAAGTTATAAAGAAAATAAATAATCAAAGTACCCCTCGTATGTGATCTTGAAGTTTCGAGTGATTTGGTACTTACCTAAATCCTGAAGTGAATATATAATTGATATTGCACTTTATGACATTTGATTAGTCAATGGACAATGACTAAGTTATAGTTTCATTTGACCCGACGGTTGGTGTCATAACGATGTGATATTGGGTTATATGATTCACATATATGGAATTCATGTTGGAACAATGCAAAAGCATTAGTATCACACTATGCTTTGTTATGAGAGTGTGAAAGAATAAACATGGGCAGGTATTCATCGAATAAGAACATTATTTGATTAAAACATGTGACATGTAAAGAAATTTCACTCTATGTTTTTCTCATTCACAAATAACAAAAGAGTTAGTGAAATAATAACTAAAGGGGTAAAACGGTAATTTTACATTCCTCTTAGTTAGTGATACACATGAAGGGTAATATTGTAAAGTACTCTGTGGACCGTGTGAAGAATTGTTTTGTCACATCAAACGGAAAATATACGCGTATGAACAAAGAGACTGTCAGTATTGGTCCTTTAGTGGAATCGACCAATATTAAGAATTAAAAGACGAAAAATGTTTGTGAACTTTTGAGTCCGATCTTTATTCTAAAGCTTCGTTCATATGGGTTCATAAGGTCTCAATGATAGACACTTGGGAGAGATTAAAAAATTAGAATTGATTGATTTACTCATTGAATATAAATTATGATTTAAATCGAGAAATTTGTTTTCTTTATAACTTAATAAATAATTAGTTATTTATTTTGTTTATTGAATCATAGAGTATTATTATGTTATAATAATACACTTAAGTAATTTAATTTAATAAAAGAAGAAAATAAACAATGTCTCATTTCGTACTTATTTGATAACCATGAAATCATTTTAATGAGATGTCATCAAATAAAATGAGATTCTAAATTAATTGAATTTAGAAATAAATCAAAAGTATTTGGGAATAAAATAAAAGATTATGGACGAGTGTGAGAGGGAAAGTTGGCCGAATTTTAAGTGATTAGGGTCATGGGTTTGACCCAGCTAAATCTCATTTTAAAGCTGTTTATAAAAGGCTGCGAAACCCTAATCACAAACCTTAATCTTAATTTTGTTCGGCCAAGACACTCTCCCTCTCCCTTGTGTCTCTCGGCCGACTATCCCAAAAAGAGAAAAAGAAAATATTGTTTTTTCAATGTTCATGATTCAATTCCTTAAATTCTTGAAAGCCAACCCTTTTAATCTCGATTGAATCATTCGTGTATTATCGTTCATTCATACTTGTGGTGTTTGGTGTATGATTTAATTCTGAAATTGGTTAAGAAGGTTTTTTTGAAGCTCCCTGCCGGCCGGATTCCTTTCCACCCTCCATTCCGGCGAAGTCTACCTGTCAGGCGTGCAATCCGGCAAAGGGATCCCCTCCTGCATACCTGTCCGGCGTCCCTCCCTGTCAGGCGAGCAATCCAACGAAGGTCTCCTGTCCGGCGTCCCTTCCAGAGTCCAGCGAAGGTGTCTAGGTCACAGTCCGACGAAGAAGTCCCAGTCCAGCGAAGGTCGCCTGTCCGGCGGAGGTCACCTGTCCGACGAAATGACCTGTCCAGCTAGTCACCTGTCAGGCAAAGGTCACCTGTCCGGCGAGTCCCCTGCGCGGCGAGAAGTCCCTGCTTCCTGACCGGCCAACGCGCGCCTATGGCAATCCGACGAGCCTACTTTCAAGCGTGGAATTGGCGTGGCCTTCCGACGATAGCGAGTAACGTCGGGATAATTTATTATTCAATTTGTAAGTATTTTCTCAACGATTTAAATTACTAATAAAATATAAAATGTTTATATAGGTAGTTAATATTGTAATTGTTGAGTGTGTGTTTTAATAAAGTGTTTATTAAACATGTAATTAAATTTTAATGCCTTGTTTAAATATATTAAAATGGTTTTAATATGTTAGATCTAATTATATTTTTCCGCCACATAGGATGTGTAATATAATTAAATTATTTAATTTGCTAAATAAATTAAACACTCTAAGCATATTGAGAGGAAATACCATTTGATTAGAGAGATCGTCCATTGCGGAGACGTGGAGGTGAAGAAAATCTCAACGGTTGAGAACCTGGCATATCCTTTCACCAAGACCCTATCCAATAAGGTCTTCGATCAACATCGAGACGAATTAGGTAGGAAGGACTACTCTCATCTTCTTTGAGTCAAGTGGGAGTTTGTTGGCAGAGATGCCCGCAAGAAAATTGTTTATTTACATATTGATGTAATATATAAATTTTTATAAAGTCTTTATAGTAATTTGCTGATTAAATTAATAAAAGTTGAAACGTTCAATCATTCCCATTTAGTTTGATTGAAGATTTATGATATTCAATAGTCTTATAGTGCTTAATCAAACCTAACAATGTATGAAGAGACAAATGTAGATTTGTGTGAACAAACTATTCATGGTTTGGTTAAAACTATATATTCACAATCTAAAGATCAACGAACTATTGATCTCAGTATGATTGTTGGAAGAATCTATGATGTCTGGTTACGGGGCATAGAGAGTTAGGAACTCTATAGTTCTTCCAGTGTATCTTTCGAAGATACTGAATTGACTAGTTCACTTTTAGAGACACTAGAAGAACAAACCATTTAACATCTTCTATCTCAAGGTCACTATGTATGAATTGCATCGTGCTTACCTAAATCCTGAAATGAGACATGTCATTTCATAGCATTAATACTCTCATTTGAGAAAGCCAAATTCTAGATCCATTATGTGATCTAGACTAGGCTAATTTGTGAGATATTAAGTTATGAAGATGTCATGAACAACCTTTGTGAAATTCTCAAAGATATGGATTTCATGTACAAGATTGCTGAGATGCAATATATATCACCTCATGCTTTATTAATTGGATTGTGAATAAATGAACTGTGCAGTATCCAAAATTAAGTAGCAACTTTATTTGGATGAAACAATGTGACTTGTTAGCTTCTCGTCAATACATTGTTTCTAACTTATTCACAAGTAACAAAGGAGTTGAGGAAATAACAACTAGAAGGGTAAAATGGTAATTTTGTAAATCTCAACTAGTTGATGATATTCATGAAGGGTAAACATAGATAATATTCAATGGATCCACTCAATATAATTGAGTGAATTTGAGTAGAAAATAAATTCATTTGATCGAGAGATTCTTAGTGTCAACTCTTTAGTGGAGTCAGTTGACATTAGGCTAATACTCGGAAAAGGTTTGTGAACTTTTGAGTCCGGTTAGCTTAATATTTGTTCATTTGGATCCATAAGGTCACTATTACAGGTAATTAGAGTAGGATTGTTTAACTGAAAGCTAAGTCAAAATAAGTTCAAATGTTGAACTAGACTTTTTCTCGGAAAATATCTAAAGGGTATTTTTGTCCACATGGACAAAAAATGATGTGAATGTCAAAATAAGATTTTGAATATTTTCATATGATGAAAATATAAATTATTTTCTAAAGCCGAAAAGTCGTTTAAGGCATTATGAAATTAATTTCGTTATTTGTGCAATTAAAATTATACAATGGGTATTTTAAGAATTTTCTTAAAAGAAATAAGGAAGTATCTAGAAGCTCCCCCCTACGTAGAGTCTCGGCCAACATGAATCAAGAGAAGAGTTTTATTTCCCTTTAATTAATAATTACCCAAAAGGAGAAGAAAAAATAAATTTCCTTGAAAAGGAAATAAATAAGCTAAATGAGGAAACAAATTTCCTCCTTGCTTGAGGTGCATGGCCGACCAACTTAGGAGAGAAAGGGGAAGAGAAATTCAAATATTGTGTCATGAATGCATTATTCTTTCATGAATACATAATTGACCATTATAGATTTTTCCTTCTTTTATACATAGAGCCTCACATGGAGATGTGAAAATAAGTTTCATTCTTGCTCTCTCTCTTATTGTGGCCGATCCTCTCTCTCTCTCTCTCTCTCTAGAAAATACTTCTTTTATTTATGCACCTAAGTCTTCATTAGACTTAGGCTAAATTAGCTCTTTAGCTCATAGACTTGTTCTTGAGTTATTGTGTTTAATTGTGCCCACACACAAATCCTTCTAAACTTCTATAGACTCTTGTAATAGAAACCTTAGGTTTCTCGAGTTCACGTTTAGGCTTGAAGGAATCGAGCTAGAAGAGAAGATCAACCTTTCTCAATATTCATTAAAGATCAAGCTACAAGAAAAGTTAGTATTCAAGTAACTAAATAATGTTTTTAATTTATAACATGTATATACATTTTATCTAGGTTAGTAAAAATTGTTTTACTAGTAAAATAAATTTTAATATTTCGCAATTAATATGATTAATGATAAATTTTTCTTAACCCTAGATCTATTCCAATAATAACGTCCACAATAATATCTACAATGAAGTTTACAACAACACCTACACTGTGGTCTACATTATAGACAACAACGTTGAAACCGCTGTTTACATTGTAGACAACAATATTGACGCCTTTGTAGACCTTTACTATAGATAATATTGAAGATCATGTTACAGTTTTGTAGACGATATTGTAGACTTTGTTACAGTTTTGTAGACGACATTCTAGACTTTGTTTAAAAGTTGTAGACAACATTGTAGATAACAGAAAGAACCTAACTTCGTCGGAGATTGAGTGGAGCTGCGTCGCAGACGTCAGAGCTGGAGCAGCGCTGCGTCGGAGACGTCGGCGATGAAGGAGTTGGAGCTGACCTTCGTCGAAGATGGAGCGGACCTTCGTCGGAGATGGAGCGGACCTTCATCGGAGATGGACAGAGTTGGGCTGCGTCGGAGATGGTTGAAGAAGAGTGTTGAATGGAGGGTTGAGTGTTGAAAAAGAATTTTGAAGGAGGGTTGAGTGTTGAAGAAGAAAGTATTAGTGGAAAGAGAAAAGAAAGAAATAGAGAGAGAATGTGAGAAGTTGTACGGTATGAAGTAGGGGGTATTTGTTTTATTTTTTTATTTTTTATTTTATTTTTTTTACCCGGTTGATAAGTTGTAGGGGGTATTTGTAAGTATTTTTTAAGGGTAAAAGATTTTTTCATGTTGCAAAAATTAATATCTTAAAAAAATAATGCTTTTGATGAATTTAGAAAAAGTTGTTATAATTAAGTGCCAATAGGCAAATTCTCTTAAATTTATTATACATGTGGGACCATATGATTCATTTCCTCATTTACCCTTTTATATTGTAGAGCTTATGATTCGATGTTTTTTTTTATCTTTTAAACATTTTAATTTCCTAGAAGTGTTCGAAACTTCGATCCTTTTACATATCCCCTCCTATCCCAACAATGCTAGATGAGAAACGTCCATTTCCGGACATCTTTTGTCAGTTTTACTTATTAATAAAATATTTTTTGAAAAGCGGAACTATACGTCCAATTTTTTGAATTCTTTTACTCTTTTTTTAAAAACAGGCCCCGAAATCACGTGCCACTCATAACAGAAGCAAGAAAAAGATAAGAAGCACGTTTTTTGAGGGATCTGATTATAAACAGAAGTGGAGCGAAGTGTGGGCGAGTGTTATTAGTGTGTGTGTGAGAGAGAGAGAGAGAGAGAGAGAGAGAGATTCCCAGGATTGACCGACATGGGAAATCGTGGGATTTCTACAGTGGTTTTGGCATCTTTGTTGTGGGTGTTGGTTATTATTAATGGTATCGAGGGTTTCCCAAAAGAGGACTTAGTCGTGGGATTGCCAGGCCAACCAAAGGTTGAGTTCAGGCAGTTCGCCGGGTATATCGATGTTGACGTCAAAGCTGGTCGGAGCTTGTTTTACTACTTTGTTGAAGCTGATAACTACGATAACCAAAAGCCTCTCACTCTCTGGCTCAATGGAGGTCTCTCTCTCCTTACTTCTTTTCTTTTCATTTTTGGCGTCGCAATTTTGAATTTCATGCTTATATCATGACACTGTGCAAATGGAACCTTGTCGTTACTTGATCGCTAACGTTTATTTGTTTGTTTGTTTAATATCATCGCATACGGAACTAGTTTGAGTTTTTTATTCAAAATATTCCTTCCATTTGGAGTTCCCCTTTTAGAAAGAAAAGCATTATTCTTGTAATTATTATTGTTTCGAGTTCAATATTTTACCTTTATTCTACGGTTTTCGAAAATTTGAAATCGACTTTTTGAAACGTTTTGAGAAACTACGTTTTGGTTCTTCTTCATGGTAAAGGCTTACTATCTCAATCAATGTCTTTTTTTATATATAAAAGTGAAGTGTTGAACGGTTTAATCCCTTTGGATTATTGGTATGATCCGATTTCAATTTCCATTTGCTTAAGCTCAATTTCCAACGTAGTTGCTTAAAATGGGCTATCTTTTGTATCTCTAAGCATCCTTGCTAGATAATCCACTTAATGAACTGAAATTATGTCAATTTTTGATGTAGCAGAATATATTTTTCGTCATGTTCTACTTATGTACTATCTATCATAATGATTGGGGTTAATTTTGAAGGACCTGGGTGTTCATCAATCGGAGGTGGCGCATTCACCGAGTTGGGTCCTTTTTATCCGACCGGAGATGGACGAGGTCTCAGAAGAAACTCGATGTCTTGGAACAAAGGTTTTACCTATATATGTTTTATCTTACTAATAAAATATACCGACGGAGAAAACTCATAATCCCGTTATTTTTTTTTTTTTTTTGCAGCCTCGAATCTCCTCTTTGTTGAATCTCCCGCGGGGGTCGGTTGGTCATATTCCAACACGACTTCGGATTATGACTGCGGTGATGAATCTGCGGGTAAAGGAAAATCCTATTTATAGGAATTGATTTTCAATTTTTCCAGAGATTTCGTATTCACGCCTATTCGTGTTTCAACAGCCAATGATATGTATGTGTTCATGAGAAGGTGGCTACAGAAATTCCCGGCTTTCAAGTCTCGAGATTTGTTCCTCACCGGAGAAAGCTATGCAGGTATTGTATGTAGTTTCTTTCTCCTTCTCTCTCCTTTTCTTAATCTCAAAATGTTTTCTTGTGAAGGTCACTATATACCCCAGTTAGCTATTGCTCTACTGGATCACAACGAACGCTCGAAAGGTTTCAAGTTCAATCTGAAAGGAGTTGCCGTAAGAAATTTCCACTTGTAATAATAACATCAAGATCATGCAAAAATATCGTCCTGAACGATCATTTTCTTTTCCGGAATTAGATCGGGAATCCTCTCCTGAGACTAGACCGCGATATCCCATCCACGTACGAGTACTTCTGGTCGCACGGGATGATTTCCGACGAGGTTGGGCTTACCATAATGAACGAATGCGATTTCGAAGATTACACATTCGCGAGCCCACACAATGTCTCGACCTCGTGTATCGAAGCCATTTCCGAAGCCAACACAGTGGTCGGAGAGTACATAAACAACTACGATGTCATTCTCGACATCTGTTATCCATCAATAGTCGAGCAAGAGCTGAGACTGAAAAAACTTGTATTACATCTCCTCATGATCAGAGATTTTCTTCTTTGTATTTTTTGGTTTTAGAGTTTGTATTGAGCTCTTTTTTGGGTTGTTTTTTTTTCAGGCTACGAAGATGAGCCTCGGTGTCGATGTGTGTATGAGCTATGAAAGGCGTCTGTATTTCAACCTTCCTGAGGTTCAGAAAGCTCTTCATGCAAACAGGACAAACTTGCCTTACAGATGGTCTATGTGCAGTGGGTGAGTCAGCCAAAATCTAAAAAAGCCATCTTTGAACTTGTGTTTTTAACATCATCATATGACCAATCTCATCCATCTTTTTTACTGATCTGTGTGTGTTGGGCAGACTCGTGAATTACAGTGACACCGACGGTAATACGAATATGCTTCCCTTGCTCAAAAGGATTGTTCAAAATCACATCCGAGTTTGGGTGTTCAGGTAAGATATTACCTCTGACCGTGTATATGTTTATGTTTCTTTTAACACAAAATTGGGTAATTAGTCGATATAAACGTAAAGGATTTGGATATAGCCAACGTTTTTGTTAATTGGTCGTTAATAGCCAACCGGCTTATGTGGCATTAAATTTTCGTAAATTTCTTACCTGTTTGCCCTTTCGATTTTGGCCATTGTAAAGTTGTAAACGGAAACAATTTACAAAAACCTGGGCTAAATACAAAACCTATATAGTTTGAAAGACTAGTAATTACAATTACTCTTTTCTTTTAATATATAAAAATGAAAAAATTGAGATTTAATGTCGTTATCCATGAAACGCAGCGGAGACCAAGACTCTGTAGTACCGTTGCTGGGGTCACGGACGCTGATTCGCGAACTGGCTCACGAACTCAAGTTCAAGATCACTGTCCCATACACAGCTTGGTTTCACAAAAAACAGGTACCTCCAAAAAGCCAACCACATAGATATAAATATGGGAAATACATTTGTGACCATTATCTGTATGTTTTCAGGTTGGAGGTTGGGTTACGGAGTACGGAGATATGCTGACATTTGCGACGGTGAGAGGAGCGTCTCACATGGTGCCTTACGCCCAACCTTCCAGAGCACTCCACCTTTTCAGTACTTTCCTCACTGGCCGCAGACTGCCCAACAACACACGCCCTTCCATTGAAGATTGATTACTTCCAGCTGCAAAAAACAGAAACATGTTTTCAACACAGTTATTCGGACATCAGAGTCTGATTGGGAATTTCTACACGAGATTTATTCACGAGTTATTTCCTGATTGGGGAGTAAATGAAGGATGGTTTTAAACATGTTTAATTGAAGTGAATTGTGTGAAGTACAAGTTTCAATTTCTAATACACATATCAGGGCACATATGTCTTATGTTGGAATTAATTTAACAATTTAAACAATTTAATTATATTACACATCTTATGTGGCGGAAAAATATAATTAATTTAAATATTAAAACTAATTTTAATATATATAAACAATTTGAGGCATTAAAATTTAGCTACGTGTTCAATAAACAATTTATTAAATCAAACACTCAACAAACAAATTACTAAGAACCTATATAAACAATTTATATGTAATTAACAATTTAAAATTGTTGAGAATACTTATAATTAAGGATAATAAATTATCCCGACATTGCTCGCTATCGTCGGAAGGCCACACCGAATCCACGTCGGAAATCAGCCTCGTCGAAATGCCCTGGGAGCTGCTTCGTCGGTCTGGGAAGAACAAGGTCGCCGAAAAGGGAGCTCGCCGGACTGGGAGCCTTCAGGAGACTCACCGGATTGGGCTCGCCGGAATGGAGGACTTCGCCTGACAGGTGACTCGCCGGATAGGGAGCTCGCCTGACAGGGGACCTACGCCGGAATGGAGACTCGCCGGACAGGAGACCCTCGCCGGACTGGGAACAATCGCCTGACAAGAGATCTTCACCGGATCGGAGACTCGCCGGACAGGTGACCCTCGCCGGACTGGGACCTGGACGCCTTCGCTGGACTCTGGGAGGGACGCCGGAAGGGAGATCTTCGCCGGATTGGAATCTCTTCGCCGGATTGGATGCTGGGAAGGATTCCGGCCGGCAAGAAGCTTCAAAAACCTTTTAAAAACAATTCTAAAACAATTTTTGAATTAAATCAAACACCAAACACCACAAGTCTTGAATCAACAATAATACACAGGGAATTATGATGCGATCTAGAGGGTGGGCTCTCAAGAACTCTTGGGAATTAAAACAAAAAACAAGGAAAACAATTTTTCTTTGTGTTGTGTTTAGGAATTTCGGCCGAGAGACCCAAGGGAAGAGAGAGAGAGGGTTTGGCCGAGTGACCTAGGGTTAGGGTTAGTGATTAGGGTTTTCTTAAGTTCTTTTATAAACAATTTAAGATGGGCTTAAGTTTGAGTCAAACCCAAGGCCCTATCACTTGCAATTCTCGGCCACCTCTCCCTCTATACTCGTCCATATATTTTCAATTTATTCCCAAATTATTTTGATTTATTTCTAAATTCAAATAATTTAGAATCTCATTTTATTTAATGATATTTCATTAAAACAATTTCATACTTTCCAAATAACTACGAAACGAGAAATTATTCTTTTTTTCTTTTATTTATTTTGAATCATACAAGAGTATTATTATCAACATAACGATACTCTATGACTCAATAAATAAATGTAACAATAAATAACAAATTATTAATTAAGTTACTTAGAAAAATAACTTTCCCGATATAAATCACAATTTATATTTGATGAGCAAATCAATAATACTAGTTCATATAATCTCTTCCAAGTGTCTATCATTGAGACCTTATGAACCCATATGAACCAAGCTTTAGAATAAAGATCGGACTCAAAAGTTCACAAACCTTTTCCGTCTTTTAATTCTTAATATTGGTCGATTCCACTAAAAGACCAATACTGACACTCTCCCTGTTCATACGCTTATATTTTTCGTTTGATGTGACAAAATAATTCTTCACACGGTCCACATAGTACTTTACGATATTACCCTTCATGTGTATCATTAACTAAGGGGAATGTTAGATTACCGTTTTACCCCTTCAATTATTATTTCACAAACTCCTTTGTTATTTGTGAATGAGAAAAACATAGAGTGAGATGTCTACACATGTCACATGTTTTAATCAAAGAATGTTCTTATTCGATGAATACCTGGCCAGGTTAATTCATTCACACTCTCATAACAAAGTATAGTGTGATACTAATGCATTTGCATTTTATTAACATGAACTCCATATCTGTGAATCATATAATCTAACATCACATCATTATGACACCAACCGTCGGGTCAGATGAAACTAAGATTTAGTCATTGCCCATTGACAAATCAAATTTCATAAAGTGTAATGTCAATTATACATTCACTTCAGGATTAAGGTAAGTATCGAAATACCCCTAGTATGTGATCTTGAAGTTTTGAGTGTTTAAACGGTTTTATCTCGAGTTTCTAAGTATCACTGGTCTTGTTCAATATCTTCTATAAGATATCAATGTTGAATCATAGAGTCACAACTCTCTATATCACATGATAAGATATCATGATTCATTCAAACAACCGTTAATTAGACAAGATTGCTCTTTTGGTCTTATTGCGAACAAATGGTTTAAGTTAGTCATAAGAGGTTATCATGTCAAATCTGTATTTAACACCTCTTCGTTGATGACAGTTTCAGAGCGTAACTAACATATATAAACACAAACTTAATCAAGAATGAATATTTATTAATATTAATGTTTCAGCAAAATATAAATACAAATGTATTTCATTGTCTAATTTATCCTTTGTGGGCACCAATCCCAACATCTTACAGATACTTTATTCGATAATTAAATTCTCTCAACTTTTTTCTTTTTGGAATTTATTAATTTAAAAACAGTTCGCTGTTAATATATGTGAATTGCACAATTTAAATACAAGTTTTGTTTCATATTATTTTACAAAATAAATTTTGGACAGTATAAAAATTGAATTTTCTTTGAAAGTCAACGGCACAACATTAACAGCAATTTAGCACAATATCGGCAAAATTTCTAAAAAAATCATTGAACTATTGTTGAAATTGCCAAGGAGTAATCAAAATTTCATGGAAATAAGACGGATGGCATTTTCTCGAAATATTTGCAATATTTATGACGAAACAAAAAATATTTAATATTTTACCAACAACTTCCGATCACTTGAATTTATTGGCGTTTCCACGAATTTAGACCGTGGTTGTATTTTTTTGTAAAACAAAATTGAAAAATAATAAGAACATAACTGAAATTGGATTTTTACATGCTCAAACTAGTCTCCAACAATCATTCTGGATTGGTCTCGGTTTTGAATTCAAATATCCAAAGAACCATTAGAAGTACAAATGCTCAGCATGGGTCACAGTTTTAACATTGAAATAGGATCGTGACTTCGTCTTAGCAAATGGGCTGTCCCTTTAAATCAAATTCTTGAGATTTCCGGTCATCATGATTGGATATTTTCGCTAAAAATATTATATCACATTCTTTAATCTCATTCATATTGGCATCTTCTCTACTTGGTCCTTATATAGCCTCTTAATTCGGAGAGCTGCAATATGAGTCTAAAAGAGAGAAGTTGTCTAATGCTATTATGTTTTCGACATATATGTTTAGACTTACCATCTTACATACACTTTCTTCTCTACCGATCGCAAACTGGTTACTATTGGAGTGTCGTTGACAACATAATTGAATTCAAATAAAAGATAAACGAAATAAATATAAATATTTCTTATGAAGTCGATAATTCATAAACATAAATGTATATAAATAAGAAGTCGGTAATGTCTAAAACATAATAAAAATTATAATGAAATATCATCGATCATCTTCTTCAGCATCATCTTCCTCATCCGCGTCTTCCCGCTGGTCCATGTGGAAGCTCCTCTGATTCGGGGTCGGTGGGAGGTGCTGAAGACGAAAGATTGTCTAGTCGTCGTCGTGGATGGTCAGGAGTGTGGTACACCGAACCCGAAGCGGTCGATGATCCATATTTATTCATGTATTGGCTCAGTCTCTATGCAAACTCTAAGTCGATAAGTCCCGGATTCTAGCTCATTACAGTGGTTGTCTCTAACACAATATTCCCTTGGAGAACCTTAAACTTCGCCTTCATATAGGATGGCGACTTCGAACTTGACTACCTTACGGAAGACAATGACTCGTGGTCGTCGTGGGTCTTAGTTTCTAGAAAATTCGAGCGCGGATGAGTGGCCCAACCCATGTAACCCAATCACGTCGCCTGCCAAGGACTTGACCCATAACAGTCTCTTCCAAAAATTAAAAAATATTTCGGTGTTCGATTTTTTTTTTTTTTTGAAACTTGAATCTCGTATATATCTCGTAGGTCTACTAACATAATAAGTTAAGTTAGATATCGTGCAATTCATCAAGTACAATAAACAAATGTAATATTATTACACCAACATACTTAATTTGATATTTGTTTTCTTATTTAATTTTAGACAAAGATTGACTTGGAATTCTACCACTATTATTATTAGCCATTTGTCTAGAATTTTATCAACATAATATGTTCCTTTAATCTTAATCCCCAAAACAACATTTGCAAGTCTCAGATTTTTAGGCAATATATTTTTTGTGGAACCTCTTATTACTAACTGCAATATGTATATCATCTACTTATAAACAAATAAAGATGGAATAAACTAATATTAGTTATGTTACCCACTCGAAAAATGAGTAACTAAATGAACATAGTATAAATCTTTTTATTTTTTGTCGTTGCTATTGACTCGAACATTTATCAAAGTATTGTTGATTTTTTGTTATTTTTCTTTAAAAAAAAATTGGATCTCACTGCAGTTTCTGCGATTCTTTAAGCAATTTAGATTCAGATATTTTTCGGAGGATGATAATCAAAAGATAAACAATTTTCTGACTAGATATGGTTGCCATGCCCCAATTTTGAATATAAACAAAATTAAAAACGCTGCAGCTTAATTAGAAAAATGACCAAAACCATCTGCAAAGTAAACCAAGATGTTCTTCTTTTGATGATCTAATTATTACAACCTCTTAATTTCCTAACTGCTTTGAGGGATTTTCTTATCTTTTTCTTTGTATTGATAACAACTATTTGAGATTTGTAATGAATCATGTTTGCAAATAGTTTGCCAAGTACACCAATAGTAATCAATTAAAAGCTAATAGTTATAGTTTGGAAGCTAGGCACAAAAATAAGGACGACATGCATTCGAATATAGTCGTGGCAAATGGCAATATAATATATATATATAGTCGATTTTGTTATAATTCAACACTCTTATATATATATATATATATATATATATATATATATATATATATATATATATATATATATATATATATATAGTCGATTTTGCTATAATTCAACACTCTTGGATTGGTACTAACTGTAGTTTGCCTCCATACTCAACGGGTAATTGGCTTTCGTCGATTTCACTTAGCAATGTGGATTTCAAATTTTCATTCTCCACGAGCACAATCTGCAAATTTATATGTTTATAAGAAATTCGTAATATTTAGGGGTTGTATACGTATAATTGTAATTTTTTTTTTGAGCAATTTAATTGTAATTAATTAGATTACGACTTACCTTCTTATTTGTGTTGTTGTCGATAAAGGGGTAGATCATTTTCCAAATAGCATTGAATATATTAGGCGCGTGGATTATAAAAACCTTTCCTATCCTCTCCGGATAATAATCCTGTCCACAAACTTATATACTTTTAATTTAATACAACAGTATAAATCTGAACCAGTAGGTTGATAAGCTGACTACTGTATATATCATATTCATTTATTATGTATAGTCTTATTAGTATGTAGCCCCAACTGCACATTTATGAAAGCATTTATTAAATATCGTATATATACGTATTGTATATAATATTGAACAGTTATTGGCATTTTGTCAGCGCTATAATCGCTAAATTATTTCCCCGTATAAGTGTCATGTTGAAAAGGCATTTTAAAATGCAAGTACGTAGATTTTTTTTTTCCAATTAATATCACGGAAAAAATTAAGGTATAATAAATATTGTTGAAGAAAATGATAAAACCTGCATAAGCAATAATGCTGCTAGGTATCCACGAATGTCACAATTGGAATATCCCCATCCTTGTAGATCTCCAATGGCTACAAACTTTTCACGACCCTGTGGCATTCTGAACAATAATTTTAGGAACGATATAAAGTTATATTTAATATCTCCAATTCCTAAATGTTACTGAATATTAGTCATATGTGTTGAAAATTGGATTCACGTTTTAAGTAAAAGGGATAAAGGAAGTAATGTTCACAGCTTTAAGATGTCACGTTATGGTAGATATATATCGTGATTAAAGTACTCTTGGCTGAGTATTTATGAGCTCCATATATAGTCGATATCGATTGTTGTCCACATCTGTAATTTTCAATGATATTGATATTTTCTACTAGGCATTAATTTTAGGCGACATAGAGCTCATGCATATATTCTTGACTCAAATCACGTATGAAGATATCATAGTTAAACCCTATGCGTTAAAATATAAATATGAACTTTTGTCACATTTTTTTACGAAGATACCATTTCAATCAAATTTTTGTTATTACTCATTTCTATAAAAATAAATTGAACAAGATAGGTAAGATTTTCATCTTTATATACTTCATGTTTAAATTGTTATAACATAGTTTAATAATGATCGCAATAATTATCAGATAATTTGGATTGGTTTTGAAAATTTAGGATTTAAATTTGATATTTTCTTTCGATGAAATTCAATCAATTTATAAGTGTTTGCAGTAATTTTTGATAAATTCAGATGACATTAAATAAGATAATTTCTGATGAGCTTTGATGACATGTCAAAGAAATTCAATGAGTTCCGATAAAATTTAAAGTGTAAAATAATAAAATAAATTGAGATGAATTACGATAAAATTCATACGCGATCAAATGCAATCTGATGAATTTATCGAATTTCATTCTAATTCTAGCATTTTTGCCTAAAATTGATTTAAAATTCAATTTCGGATATTTTTAACATAAGTACGTTCGATTTTGATATTTTATGTTTTTGCAGGTCTACAAAATAATTCTATATATATATATATATATATATATATATATATATATATAAAAATAACATGCATGACGTGTACTGTGCAGGTGGTGACTACGGTGAGTATACGATTACCTGGAACATATTTTCTCAAGGCAGTAAACGACGAAGTCTGTAAGGAAGAGAGAGAGAGAGAGAGAGAGAGAGAGAGAGAGAGAGAGAGAGAGAGAGAAAAGACAAAGAAATATATCAGTGGTGAGATCGGATTCAGTCATCGTGAAAACGGTGGTGCCAGCTTAAAATAATGAACCCCTAAAATGTAAATATACAAAAAAAAAAGATCTACGTACTTTTTAACACGTGTAATACTTTTATTTTCATCTGTAAATAAAAAATGAAACCCCTCATAAAAAAAAATACTTGATATTACCCCTGATCAGCTAGCTGTTTGTCGGATTATAGTATATATTATAGAAGTTCATAACATAATAGAATGGTGTAAAAGCAAATCTTGGAAGTTGAGAAAATTATTACTTTTGAACTCATCAACTTTGGCCTTCTTGTGCCTGGCAGCTAAAAGAACAGCAATGGGACGCCCTTTCTTGTCAAAGCCTTGCATGAAGAACTTGTTTTGACTGATTTCATTCCTCACTTGACTATCCAATACCGGACCGCCACCTGGCACCAGAGCTCGCCTCCACTTCCGGTACTTCACAAACATGCTCGTCGCATTTTCCACCTTCATATCTCGCGCCCTCAGAAACCTCCTCAGGGTCAAATCGTCCACGTCATCCTGGATTATAGTTGATTGTTTTTAATTATTCATTATTATAAGTGGCTACATTTAAAAAAAAATTACATTATATATTCAATGATATGTAAGTATTACTAAAACATAAAAACAAGGTTTGAGAAATCAAACCTGAATATCATGAGAAGAGTCTAGTTTTTGGCAGAGAGCCCTCATTTCGTCCACTTTGATCTTCTCGGCCTCGTCCAATATTGAAATGTCTTCTGAAACCTCTTCTCGAAGACATTCGACACTTGTTTTATTCTCATCTTCTTTTTCCTTATTTATAAAGGCAATACTTTCTTTCAGTACCTCTATTTTATTCTCACCGGCTATTTGATCGGTTTTCTTTTGATGATCATCGACTTCCATTCTTTCTTTTTATTTGTTGAGCTTCTCCTTCAAACTTCTACAGAATTCTCAAATGTAGCAATGTGTTGTTATAATCCTTCTATTTTTTTTACTTTGGGCTACATCTTGTACCCTTGCTCTCATGCAATAAATTAGTTTGGACAAAAGTAGCAAAAATGACAAAATAATCGAGATCATGTGGTTGAGCGAATTGAATTGGCTTAGCTGTTCTCAACTACTCAAAATAAACTGAATTAATTTGACCGTGCTCCTTTTGATTATACAATCATTAAAAAATGTACTTAGTGGGATCTGAAATTTAGAACGGTTGTTGTTATATTTGGATCGATTAATTTTTATCTGGCCAGATTGGTATATTTTGTGGTATTAATATATTGTGATATTGTGATTTTACATCGCGTGATTTTATGAAATTTATATTAGTTTAGTTTCCTGATTCTCAAAGATAAGGTTGTTAAAGACTTTCCTTATTGGGGAGTTAAAGTCCTCGAAGCCCTATAACAGTCTTTCCTGTGTTGGATGCTATAAAAGGCCGGGCAGCTTTTTTTAGAATCCTTGATGCTTTTCAAAGAGTTGATAGAGTTCCTAGATGTGCATGATCGGCAGCCTGAGAATATGTGAAATTTGAGAAGAGCAGTGTAGAATCATTTCACCCACTTTAAGTGATTCATTTGGATCTGTGTTTGTTAGTGAAAGAACTTGTCACGCTTGGAATTATTCTTGTGTTGAAAGAACACTGCGAAGAATGTGCCTTTGGTGTATCTGTATGGAGGCACTAATTTAGGGGGAGCAACTGAATTTGGTTTCACTTTATATTTGAGTAAGTTTGGCATTGTTGTAAAGGTTGTTCATATAGGTCCATATTTGTACCGAGAACTATTTATTAGTGAAATCATTTCTACCGGGTTATCGTACCCTCCAGATGTAGGTGACGTTGCATCGAACAACGATACCAATTTTTGTGTCCTATTTATTATCTGCACCTTATTATTGTCATCTTATAATTTCTTGATCAATTGTTACACACACTATTGCATTATTTGTGTGTGACATCTTGTTGATCGGCTAACAAAATATCAATTGGTATCAGAGCAGGCACCCTTGATCTAGGGTGATTTTATGTTGTTTTTCAGTTGAGATTGACAGTTCCAGGGAAGGTGAATCTGTGAATCGTCCTCCTATACTGGATGGATCTAACTATAGATATTGGAAGGCTCGGATGTGTTCTTTCTTGAAATCTGTACATAAAAAAACATGGAAATCCGTCATAAGTGGATGGGCACCTCTTACAGTTGCAAATGAAGAAACTGGTGTAAGAAGTTTGGAGCATGAGAAAGATTGGACTGCTGTTGAAGATAAAGAAGCTCTTGGAAACTCCAGAGCTCTTAATGCTATTGATATGGAGTCGACAAGAACAAAATCAGGATAATCAATATTTGCACCAGTGCTAAGGAGCCATGGGAGATATTGGAGGTTGCACATGAGGGGACGGTAAAAGTTTGCAGTTCTAAGCTTCAAATGCTTACCATTCAATTTGAAGCCCTAATCATGAATGATGATGAAATCAGTTGAATTTAATGTTTGTATTCGTGATATTGCTAATGAAGCTTTCTCTCTTGGTGCTCCTATGACATATGAAAACTTGTTCAAAAGATAATAAGGTCTTTACCTTCTAGATTTTAAATGAAAGTCACAGCTTTAGATGAAGTTCATGACTTATCCAATATGAAACTGGACAAATTAATTAGATCTCTGATGACATATGAATTGTCCATTCTTCGATCAGATAAACGCAATAAGAGTCCTGCCTTGAAAAGCTCTCTCAATGAGCGTTCTGATCAGATATCTTCTAACTCAGATGAAGATATTTATGATGCTATTGCGTTGCTGTCAAAATCTTATACCAGGGTGATGAAGAAAATCAGCAAATTTCCACCCATAAATGTTTCACAATGTCAGAGATGGTGAAAGACAAGTTGGATACGAAGTAAAAAGGATTCAATGTCATGAATGTGACAGATATAGTCATATCAAGAAAAAGTGCCCTAATTTCTTGAAGAAACAGACTAAAGGATACAATGCCGGTCTTTCAGATGATGAAAATAACAGTGAATCTGATAACACTAGCAATTTTCTGGCTTTCACGTCCTTCATTCTAATCTTCAAGAAAATGAGGTCAAACATATTACTCAAAACTCCATTATATATACTATTCATGATTCTGATGATCAAAATAGTAATATGTCTCTTACTACTCACGATGAGCTCGATATTTCAGACAAGGTGAATAATATGATTCTATCTCTAACAAATGACAAGAACAGACTCCTGGAAACAATAATTGTTTTGAAATTGGAGGTATCTCGTTTAAATAATGAATTGTTAAAAATGAAGTATGTTAAAATGCTGAAATTCAGGTACTGATGATCTGGATAAGATACTCACTTTGGATAAATCTCAAGACAACTATTACATGTGATCTCCTCACAAAAACCCAAATTATGAGTCTTGCTTGATCTCAAAAGCTGATGAGACTAAATTGTGGCTTCAATGCCTAGGGTATTTAAATTACAGTAGTCTGAGAAAGATCAACACAAAAAATGCTATATATGGAATTATCGATATTAATGTCATCGAAGGACAGGTTTGTGGAAATTGTCAGATTGGTAAGCAGGTAAAAAACTCTCACAAGTATGTTTATCATCACACTACATCTCATGGTCTTGAACTTTAACATATGGATTTGATCGACCCCGCAAACAGAATGTTTGGGAGGAAAGAAATATGTATTTGTTTTTTGTAGATGACTACTCAAGGTACACTTGGATTCACTTTCTGAAAGAGAAGTCTGACACTTTTTCTTTATTTGAAGAGTTGTGTAGACAAGTTCAACGACAGAAATGTGAAACTATCGGAAAAATCATCAAAATTCGTAGTGATCATGGGTGTGAGTTTGAAAATTCAGCTTCTCCAAATTTTGTGGGAAAGGTATCTCTTTTGAGTTTTCTGCTCTCATCACTCCACGGTCAAATGGAATTGTAGAGAGAAAGAACAGAACTCTCTAAGAAATGAAACGAGTTATGCTGCTTGCAAAAAATAATCCCACTCGTTTCTGAGTTGAGGCATTAAATATTGCATGTCACATTCACAATCGGGTCACAATCAGACTAGGTACATTAGTAACTCAGTATGAAATTTGGCGAGGTCGAAAACCTAATATGAAGTACTTTCACATTTTCGGGTTTACTTGTTACATTCTTGCTGACAGAGAGCCCTTAAGGAAATTTGATCATAAGAGCGATGAAGAAATGTTTGTGGGATACTCCATAAATAACAGTGCTTTTCGTGTTTATAATCTAAGGTAAAAAAAACTATCATTGAATCTATCAATATGGCGGTTAAAGACACAACTGACATTTACATGCGTGATGAAGATGATGAGGTTCATCATAAAGATATGGATGTCAGAAAAGATATATCACTAATTGTCTCCGACGTCACTGCACATAATGAATCTTTGCATAGAGAGACCTCGGGAAACACATGCTCTCACCTGAACCTATAGGAACTAACTCATCTAATGAATTCAACCATGAATTGATTCATTCGAGCAGAATTCAGAAGAATCAATCAATTGATGGGGAAATTGGTGATATAAATGAGGATGTAAAAACCTGTAAAAAGAATCATGTCAACTATCATGAAATGATAGGAAAAATCTGCATTATGTCTAAAATATAACCCATAAAATGTTACTGAAGCGGTCGATGATGAATTCTGGATGAATGTTGTGCAAGATGAGCTTGTTCAGTTTGAGAGAAGTTTTGTTTGAGAACTTTTGCCAAAACTCAATCAAGCAAACGTTTATTGGGACTAAGTGGATCTTTAAGAACACGTATGATGAACATGGAAATGTTACTCGCAATAAGGCAAGGCTTGTTGCTCAAGGCTATACACAGGTCGAATGAGTAGACTTCGAGGAGAGTTTTGCTCATGTGGCTCTCCTAGAAGCTACACGACTTCTCATAGGAATCTCTTGTCACTTCAGATTCAAGTAATTACAGATGGATGTAAAGAGTGCATTCTGAAATGGCTACCTAAATGAAGAAGTCTATGTAGCTCAACCTAAGGGGATTATTAATGGGTTAATGTAGTATATAGGCCTATATAGGTTTTGATATTTGGAAATGGCCCATGTTTTGTAAAACTTAAGTAAATGTCCACATATAAATTTAACAAAAATTTTGTGCCCAAATTACCCAAATTTTATTCCCGCCCAAACCACACCATTTTTCCGGAATTAATTAAAAAAAACGTAAATAAAAGTCAGCTAATAAATCCCGAAAATCATTCCTTGCATTAAACCATTCGAAAACAGAGAGAGAATACGAAAAGCCACCCGAAAATCAAAACCCTCTTTTCAGTCAAACGGAATCCGACATTAACGACGATCGGAGGAACTTCTAAATACAGGTAAGTTAATATTCGTACGTTTTTTATTTACTTGGATAATGAAGTTACACTGTTTTGCTTTTTTTTTTTACCCAAATGCCATGACCAGCGATTTTGTTTTCTGGTTTTCTGGTTATCATGTCTCGATTTTCTGGTTTTTCATATTACGATTTTGTATCCGTTGTTTCGTTCACCCTTTTTCCTAAAAGTTTCGATTCTGGTTTTTGCATGTCTAAGTTCGAATAACAAAAAGTATTATTTGCATGCAATAAAACAGAGTAAATTTCTAATGTGTTTACCTGTTGTTAATTTAGGGAAATTATTAACGATGACGAAGGTAACAGGATATGTGAGCAAGAAACGTAAACACAGCACCCAAAACAAAGGAGGCTCCACAGAACCAGACAAAAAGAACAATAAAGTTCGTCATAAACTTTGTTAATAAAATGTTAATTAACAACGAAAATTGTTAACCATCTTGAATAGATTAACTGACGAACAACTATTTTTCGTAAATTGATTATCAATTTCCGACTAATACCAAATCTCTGTAAATAAGATACAGGATTCGTGTAAAAAATAACAACACACAATATTAAATAACGGAAATCAATTACCGATAATTAAAAAAGGAAATTAAAATCCTAAAAACAGTAACCGCTTTTTAATTAACAAGTCAAACGTAAATCCCAAAATAATAGGATCTATTATCCATTCGAACAATAAACATTAATATTCAAAATATAAAAAAGGAAACAGTTTCAAAATGAAATTCAAAATGAAATTCCGGCAATCAATTTGAATACAAAAAAAATTTGAAATTAAATTCAAACTGTATTTTTAAAACGTCCAAAATATAAGGGCAATAACGTAATTATATAATTAAAATATAATTAAAATAAAAAGCTACATAAGCAAAATGGACATTTACTTAAGTTTAACAAAACGTTGGCCATAACCAAATTACGTTTGCCAGCCAGGGCCAATTCTCCAATTTTTTGATTATTAATCCACATTTCCCACATTGTGTTAACAGACTTCGTAAGGCTCTATATGGCCTTAAGCAGGCTCCTTGTGCATGGTATGAAAGATTGATTGAGTTCCTAATACTGAAAAGATATATCAGAGGAGGAGTTGATAAAACCCTTTTTTCAAGAAAGAAGGATCAAACCCCATGATAACGGAGACCTATGTCGATGATATTGTCTTCGGCGGAGTGTCTCCAAAAATGGTACACCAATTTGTTGAACATATGAAAATTGAATTTGAAATGAGCATGGTTGGTGAACTTAACTTCTTTCTAGAGTTTCAAATAAAACAAATAAGAGATGAGATCTTTATTTTACAGAGTAAATATACACTACTACAAAAATGACCTTTAGAAGCGACTGGTGACATTAGAATAGACTAGTCTTTTCTAATTAGAAGTGACTTTTAACCTTTAGAAGCGACTAATCGCTTCTAACCTAAACACCCTTATTTTTTTCCGAAAAATGAAAGTTTGACCATTATTAGCGACAAGTCGCCCGGATCGACAAATTAGAAGCGACAAGTCGCTTCTAAAGGCCAAAAATATTGGCTCGCTACCTCCGCGCCAAATATTTCAGTATGTTTGGGATTAGAAGCGACTAATCGCTTCTAATGTCGCTTCTAATGCCCAAATAATTTGGCTCTAAAATTTCACTAAGTGTCGGAAATTGGTCATTAGAAGCGACTAGTCGCTTCTAATGCCCAAAATAATTTGGCTCCAAAATCTTTCCGCCAAATTTCACCTACAGGGACATTAGAAGCGACGTTAGAAGCGACACGTCGCTTCTAATGCCCCCACTTACCAAAACATCGTCGTTTTTCGTTTTGGAGGACATTAGAAGAGACTTGTCCCTAGGGCTTTAAATCACCCGACCCTCCTCATTTCTCCTCCCTGTAGAGGTCGGTTTTCACCGAGGCTCTTTCAGTCACAAGGATTAATAACAACCGTTAATATGTGAGGATCTAATTTATGTGTTAATATCCTTGAGTTTATGTATATGGGAGCTCGGTCTTTCTCGTTTATTAGCTTGGAAGCTTGTCAAAGAAAATACAGACGATGATGAACAGTAATGACTAATATCTCTTTCTAGGGTTTCTATCCGATCCCCTTTATGTGGTTTTTCCCTTGATATTTATATTCCCCCCTCTTTTGGTCTGTCCCTTTCTCTCCGGTCTGTCCCTCCATTAGGGTTTCCTCTTTCGGCCCGGCCTCTCTCTGACCGGTCCCGTGATTTCTTCTTGATCTTTACCTACTAATTCCCGTGATTGCCGCTCTTTCGACTGACTCTCTGACGCCAAGTCTTCTCGAGCACGCTTCCGCTTTCCCGCCATTTTCACAACGACGACACCTTTCTGAGGCAATACCCCTTCGGGGGTGGAACGAGGAGAGATTCATCGAGGGGATCTCCTCGCAGGAAAGACCCCCTTCGCGAAGGATCTTCCTCGTGAAAGATCTATCTTCCTCGCTCGGGCTAAACTCCCCTCGCGGAGGCGAATCTTTCTTCTCGCATTGCTGTCGCCAGATGCGGGCCCCGCTTGCTTCTAACCATTTCGTCGTTTGAGAGCCGAAACGACATGTGTTTAGGTTAAGAGGGATTTGACGAAATCCCACCTTAACAGTTAGTCCCCCATTGTATCAAGTGTGGGCACTTGGTAAAATAATACAAAAGATCCTGTTGATGGGCCCCTGTTCATTGGGCCGAGCCCTCTGTTGATTGACTACCCGCTGGCGATTATGCCCTCCTCGCTCCTTTTTAGGCGCGTGGTCTTGGTTTCCGTGAACCTCCTTGCGGCCAGAGTACTCGAGTGCCTGTCTCCGCATAGGACTGCTCCTCTCACCGCTTCTGTCGGTACAACAGTTCCCCAGGACGTCTTTTCGCTCAGCTTCCCTTCGCATTTCATCCGTCGATTCGCCTGCGTCGTTTCGGATTTCCACTGTTGGATCTGCCTGTTTTCCTCCTATAAATTGTGGGTCTTAGTGGGGAGTGGGATTTCAAACGTTGCGTCCTTTCGTTCTGCTGTACTCCCAAATTGGTATCCCGCCTAATCCTTATCATTCGAATTTTATTCCGCGGTTACCCTCTTGCTTTCTCAATGGCCTTGACCCCAACTTTGCCAAATCTCGGCCGCGTCCTCAGACGTGGCCCCGACCACTCTGCCATGACCCCGGAGCGGCTCCGCGCTATCCAGGAGAGGTGTTGCGACGGGGACGTCTGTCAGGTTCGCCTTCCGTACCCCGGCGAGCGGCCGGAAGACCCCTTGGACGAGGGATGGGTCGCCATCTACGAGGGTTTCTTCCTCGACGCGGGGCTCCGCTTCCCAATCCCATACCTTCTCCTCTCTTTCCTTCATGCGTTCGGCATCCCCATCGGCCAGATGCATCTCAGCGCCATTCGTCTCATCTTGTGCACCATAGGAATCGCTGCCGAGAGAGGGGTTTTCCTGGCCCTGGAGGATCTGATGCGCCTGTACAGACCATTTCGGATTGCCAGACACCTAGGGCGTTTCACGCTCATCCCCTTCGATCGGGACCTGATCGTCCTCAACGCTCCTTTCGACGCGCCAGGATGGCAGAGCTGCTATTTCTTTGTCTTGGTCGACATCAGCTCCTTCGGCTACCACCACGAGTCATTGCCCACGCGATGGGTAGAGATTGACCATTCTCCCCCGGTTTACTCGCCCAGCTCGGGTGACCCCCACGAGACCATTTTCAGGGGAATTCGTCGGGCCCTCCTTACGAGCACGCGTCGCGACTGGGGACGGTTTTTCCGAGATCCTCGGCAGCTGTTGGAACTCAGAATATACCGTGAGAGTTCATTAGTGGCCCGCCTATCTCCGACTGCTTCCCGGTTGGGTTTCGCGGACCGGGGCTCGCGATCGGTGGGCCTTTCCCCGACGCGACACGGCAGGGGCGAGCTCGGTACCACGAGTTGAAGAGGAAGATCCTGAAGACGAGGAGAGCTCGCCCGAGCGACCCCTCCTACTGAGGCATAACCGTGCTCCTCGCTCGCCGAGGGGTCTCTCGGAGGCCTCGTCCCGTGCCGAGATTGCTGCGGGAAAACGACCCGTCGGAGGTGGTGCTAGCGACCGTAACGCGAAGAGGGCTAGGAGCGAAGGTACATCCGGCATAGCGCCGCGTACCGTGGGGGTTCGCATTGCTTCACAGCAATGTGCTCCTCCGGGCGCTTCTCTAGGATCTCCTCAACCAGAGCTTCCCCAGCGACGGCCGGGTCGCCCATGCCCCTCCTCTCCTCCTCCTTCAGCCTCCGTTTCTTCTCACTCTTCGCTTCCTCTTCTTTCTCACTTCTCACCCTCTCTTCCCGCTCTTCTGTCCTTTGCTTCCGCTCCTCTCCAGCCTTCACCTCCTCCTTCTCCCTGCTGCCATCCCCCGACCGGTCCTCGTCCGCCTCCCCTCATCATTCCCGGTGAGCCTAGCTGGGACTCGCCCATCGAGGTCTGGAGGGAGTACTCCCTGCGCACGTACCGGGACCTGTCCAAGGGGCCCTCCGGCTCCTCCGCTACTCGTCACTCTGTCGAAGAGGTCGAGGTATACTCCGAGGCGGTGGCCTTTTTGCTCGAAGGGGTTGCCCGGGTGAACGATGTCGTCCTCCGCGAGGCCGATAGGTCCTTGATGGCGGAGGAGTCCATTGACGCCTCCCATCAGACATCAGCGCTCCAGGGGCAACTCGATGTCTCCCTTCACAGCGAGCGCCTATCTCGGGGGCGGATCGCGAGGCTAGAGTCAGCCCTGGCCGAGGAGAGGCGGGATCGCGCTTCCGCCAAGGTTGACTTGGCGGAGTTCAAAGCTCGATCGGGGCGGCAGATCGAGGAGTGCGAGCGGTGAATCTCCACTCGCGGGGCTCTTCTGGAGGAGGAACGGAGGCGCCATCAGGAAGCCTTGGAGCTTTCTCGCCACCAGGATGAGCTCCTCACACAAATCGGCGAGACTGTGGGCGCCCCTGTTGTCGTGAAGGAGGGTCTGCCCTCCCAGGTTCGTGGCGTTTTGCAGACACTCGCTGATGAGCTGGAGGCGGCTCGTGCCGAGGCGGAGAAGGAGCATCAAGCTCGCTGCGCCTTTTCGAGAAGGCCAAGGGTAAGCTCGAGCGAGCCTCTTCTCGTTTCCGGGCTCTTGGGGATTCCGTCGAGGCCAACCGCATGGCGGCTTCCTACCAGGCTCACCAAAGTGCGGTCAACGCGCTCCCTCCCGGGGCGCCGGTCGCGCTTCTCCCTTCCAAAGTCCCGGAGTGGGAGCAGGACCGCATTCGGGAGGAGGCCCTCGTTTCGGCATTCGAGGAGAAAGCCACGGCCGACCCTAATTCTCCCCCTCTGTCTCCTGGCGGCCTTCCGTCGGCCGCGCCTCCTCGCTCGCCTCCCCTCGTCGTTGGGAGTCCTTCGACTGCTTCCGGGTCGCTAAGGGAGTGAGAGGCCACCGAGGTCTGATCTCGTCTTGGCGACTTAGGCCTTTTTTGTAGCTTGTAACTTTTGCTCTTCCTCTTCTTGCTGTAGGGCTTTTGTCGACTTTTGTAGGGTGTTGCCTAATTGATGTGCTTGTAATTTTGTACCATCTACTTATAACTTATTGAGATTCAATAAAACATCCTTGTCCTTCTTTTAAGTTTTTGTCTCTTACTGTTCTCTGCATTCGATCACGGCTAATTACCTGCTCGCCCCTTCGCGTTGCACTACTTTGTCATACCTGTTTGACACTCCTCGAGGTTGTCTGTCTCGACGACCCTTGTAATTGATGCGAGCAACTTTGATCCTGATGTGGGGACGGCCAGCCCCCCTTTGTTTTATCAAGTGTAAACACTTGGTAAAAGAAAGAGAAATCAGTGCCCAATAAGCTGCTCGAGGTGGGGTTTCCTTCCTGCACGTGACGTCCGCACTAACCTGTTTATTTATTATTTTTGGGCGCGTCTCCTCGATTTCCGCGATTTTCCCTCTCCTCATTAAAACTGTTACAGGCACTTGAGTGTTGATGACTTTTCAGAGCCCATCACTTTGAACGGCTCTTGGGTTCCTGCTTCTTTATGGCGATCCACGTGTCTTGTCGCATGCCGTGGGGTCGAGACGCGTCGATTCACATAGCCTCGCCTCAACCCACTATAAAGTCGGAAACCCTACTTCGAGGCATAGTTTTACTTCCTCTAAAAACCAGACTCCTGTGGAAACTCAGATTCCTCGTCTTCGTCCTCTCCTTTCGCTTAACTTCCGTCATTCTATAAACTTCGATTGACTATGTCTCGCACCTACGGCGTCGGTCCCATCTTTACAACGCGATCTCCTCCCTCGGTGATGACGAGGAGACCCTGGAGCATTTTCGGGAGGAATTTGTCTTGGAGCCAAAGGTCGCTCTTCGCCTTCCTCGCCACGGTGAGCGTGCCGACGCCCCGGGGGACGAGTGCATTTCCCTGTACGAGGTTTTCTTTCGGAAGACGGGGCTCTGTTTTCCCATCCCGTCGGTCATCATGGCCTTCTTATGCGCCTTCCTGGTTCCCATCACTCAGGTGAGTCCGAACTCGATTCGTCTCCTCGTTTGTACCATAGTTGTGGCGTTGGAGGCGAATGTTGACCTTACCCTGGAGGATCTCATGCGGCTGTTCAAATTCTTTAAGAACCCCAAGAACCCTGGTCGCTATTCTCTCTCCCACCGGGTTCCTGGTCATGTTATCGACAACACTCCTTCGAACGAGTCTGGGTGGGAGGACAAGTTCTTCTTCGTGTCAATGGATGACCATAGCTTCGGGTGCTTCCACAATTACGTGCCCAGGGAGTGGCTTGTCGACCAGTCCCCTCTTAGGTATGTTCCCAGTACCGATGACGGAGCCGCTCGTCGCTTTGAGGCGACCCACAGGAGGCTTCTTGCCGTACCCAACCGCGATTGGACCTCGGACTTCTCCAACGTTAGGGTCAAGAAATCTGGGATTTTCTCTTTGCCTTATCCCTCCGGGATGAATCTTCGGGATCTTCTTCCGTCTTCTGGGTTCGGCGGCCTTCCATCGTCCGGGGTCTCGTCGCGGGCCGCTCGAGGTGGGACTCAAGATCAGAGAAAAAGGAAGGTGTCCCGAGGAGTCCCGGCCGTCGACGGGAGTGGTCTGTCGCGGAGAGGGACGCCTCCTCGGATGGGTTCCCCGCGAAGAGGCCTCGCGGCGATGGGGGCTCTGCCGGTGTTCCCCTTAAACCAAAGGGTATCGGCGGGCGTGTTTCCGTTGTGTCGGGGGGCAACCGTTCCCCTCCGTCTAGCGGAACTCGGGAGGTGTCGAACCCTCAGGGAGGTGCTTCCTTGAGCCGGGTGCCGACGCCGATTCCAAAGGGTCCTTCGTCTGCTACCGACCCTTCTTGCGAGGCGGAGGTCGTTCCGACGGGGGATTGCGATCCTCCACCTCCTCCTCCCAAGGATGAAGGTGGGCTCCCCGTTAAAGGGGCCGTCGGGGGCGGACGTTCTTCCTCGCGCTCGCAAAAGAGGCCGGCGATCGCAGTGAAGGTTGCCGTTGACACCTCTGAGATCGCGTCCGCGGCAGTCGGGGCAGGTATTGCGGCCGTCGCCGCAAGTTCCCCACGGCCTCGCGGTCGCTTGGAGGAGTCCGGAGATGTGGGGCTGACACCGCCTAAAGAGGTAGACGCTCCCGCCAGGGTCTCGGATCCGCTGAACTCGGCTGTGCAGGCGTCGGAGGGGAGTGCCCTCGAGACCGAGGCACCGGCAGTCGCGGATCCTCCGGTGTCGCCAGATGCCGCCCGCGCCGGGACCTCAGCTGTCGTGGGCCAGGCCATGCAGGGGGCGGAGGAAAGAGTCCTTGAGCCCGAGGACCTGGCCGTCGCGGATCTTCCCGCGCCATCGGAGGCTGCTCCTGCCGACGAGCTTTCCTCGTCTTCCGAAGGAGGGACGTACTTGTCTCCTCTTCGGTTTACTGATGGTCCACCCTGCGCTCCTGCTGCGGATGCTCCCGACGAGGCTTGGGAAACGTACTCTGCGTTTATGTGCCAGAGACTAACGCGTCGTCCGCCTGGGGCGCCCAGGCCCGCTTTGGTCCTCAGCCAGTACGAGCAGTACCTCCACGCCACGAGACATCTATTTCAGAGCGTTGCCTACCTGAATGATTTGATCCTCCTCGAGCGCGATCAGCGAATGTTGGCCGCGGAGGAGTCGGTGGGTGAGAAGCAGAAATCTCAAGAGGTCAGCAAGCAGCTCGACGTGTCTATGGCCCAGGACCGTCAGAACCGCGAGCGAATTGAGCAGCTCGATTCCGAGTTGGCAGATGAGGCTGCCCGGAAGAAGGCCTTCCAAGCTCAGCTCGCTGAACTCAAAGTCAAGACGGATCGTGAGATCGAGGATCTCGGTGCAAGCTTGGCTGCTCGCGAGGAGACTTTGGCCGACGAGAAGAAGAGACACCTGGATACGGTGGGTGTGTTGAAGGAAAACGACGAGCATTTCGCCCAGGTGTGCGAGATCCTGGGGGCAGCTGGCTCGGAAAGGGTGTCGTTGCCGGCGGTGGCCAACTCCGTTGTGGAAGGGCTCCGTGGTGACCTCGCGGAGGCCCGAGCCTTGTCGGTGGAAGAGCGGAATGCCCGATTGCGCCTCTTCGAAAGAGCACGTACAAAGCTCGACAAAGCATCGGCTAGACTTCAAGCCTTAGACTCGGCAATCGACTCCCATCGCCTCGCCGCGTCGCACCAGGCCAACATTGCGATATCAACGCTCTTCCCGTTGGGGCCTCGGCCGAGTTGCTCCGATGCCAGCTTCCGGAATGGCGACAGCTCGAGGAAGAGAAGCAGGCGCAGTCTGACGAGTTCGAGAGGGAAGCCGAAGCCGACCCCGAGTCCCCTCCTCTTTTGCCGTGCGATCCCGCTCCGGCAGAGGGCGCTCAGCTCGCGTCTCGGGAAGTGTAGACTCTTTCTTATACAACCATTCTCTTTCACGGATCAAAGGATACAAACTTCTTGTCTGTAATAATAATCTCTTTTCCTCCTTCGCTTGCTTGTTGATATTTCATGACTACTTTAATCTGTTGTCTGGGGGTCGTGTTTGACATTTCTATATTTTGGATGGAGTATATTTTTGATAAAATACAGATACTTACAATAGACGTGGTGGGATGTCCCCCTTCCTCTCTTCCCTCCTGGAGGGGCTTTAGCTGTTCCTGTTAACACATTTTTTTTATATGTTTTGCTCGCTTGGGAGTCTTTGATTGTGCTCGCTAGGAGATTTTCATCGGCGATGTATGCCTTAGGTAACTTTCGGGCACTCTCGCCTCTTTATTTTTGGCACTCTCGCCTCTTTATATGCTCGCTGTGGAGTCTTTTAATTGCTCGCTGGGAGGCTTTATTTGCTCACTGGGAGGCTTTATTTGCTCGCTGGGAGGCTTTATTTGCTCACTGGGAGGCTTTATTTGCTCACTGGGAGGCTTTGATTGGCGATGTATGCCATAAGTAACTTTTGGGCACTCTCGCCTCTTTATTTTGGGCACTCTCGCCTCTTTTATGCTCGATGTGGAGTCTTTTAATTGCTCGTTGGGAGGCTTTATTTGCTCGCGGGGAGGCTTTATTTGCTCACTGGGAGGCTTTGATTGGCGATGTATGCCTGAAGTAACTGTTGGGCACTCTCGCCTCTTTATTTTGGGCACTCTCGCCTCTTTTATGCTCGTTGTGGAGTCTTTTAATTGCTCGCTGGGAGGCTTTATTTGCTCACTGGGAGGCTTTGATTGGCGATGTATGCCTTAAGTAACTGTTGGGCACTCTCGCCTCTTTATTTTGGGCACTCACGCCTCTTTTATGCTCGCTCTGGAGTCTTTTAATTGCTCGCTAGGAGGCTTTATTTGCTCGTTGGGAGGCTTTATTTGCTCACTGGGAGGCTTTGATTGGCGATGTATGCCTTCTAAAATTACCCTCCCCCTCCTACTTTCAGCTTCTGTTGCCCCTCCGGCCGCCGCTCCGCCCTCCGCCCCTCTTTCAACTCCTTCCCATCCGCCCCTCATTCCCCTCCGCCCTCCGCACTCTGCCCCTCCTTCTCCTCCGCCCTCCCATCTTCCCCTCCACCCTCCGCCTCTCCACCCTCCTTCCCCTCCTTTCTACGCCCTCCGGCCTCATTCCCTCCCCTCCGGCCCTCTCTCCTCCGGCCTCCCCCCCCTCCGACCTCCCCCCCTCCGGCCTCCTTCCCCTCCGGCCTCCCCTCCACCGGCTCTCCCCTCCTCCAGCCAAGCCTCCTCCGGCCCCTCATCCGCCCCTCTGCCTGACATCCGCTGCTCTCCGCCGCCTCCTGCCAAATCTCTCCCTCCGTCGGCGTCTATCCGGTAGGTTCTCGTTGTCTCTCTCTTACGTTGTTTTTCGTTGTTTATCATTTTAACGTTTTTGTAGCCTCGTTCACAACCCCTATTTGCTCCGTCGTGCCTCCAACCGAGACTCTGGTTGCTGCCTTCGTCGCTCATCTTTCCGGGCGAGTTTTTTTTTTTTTTTTTTATCTTTTTTTCGTTCATCGTAATTGTGTTTCAGTTTTTAATTTTTTTTTAATTCGGTTTTCAATGTAGATTTAGTTATTTGTGTTGGTCGGTGCCCCGAGTTGATCGCAACTTGTATTAATAGTCGCCACAATTCGGTCACCGCCTCGTTTGTCCTTGTTTGTTGTCTCCCACACATCGTCTCACAAGGTTAATTATATTATTAACTTAATTGTTTAGTTAATAAAATAATTAGAAATTTGTTAGATAATTTTGACGATGTTAATTATATGTAATTAGAAAATATATGAAATGTGTACTTAACTAAATTATTTAGTTTACGTAATTAGAGAATTTGTAGTTAATACGTTAATTAAAAATTGAATTTGTGGTTAATTATATCATTTAATTAATAATATGTTTGATTATATGGAAGTAATAATATGTTAATTATAACTGAATTCATAATGGAATTTGTGGCTAATTGAATAGTTATGTTTGTAATGTAGTTAGATATATGTTTGGTACAAATTTCTGGCTGTTAGATATATATTTTGTACACATTTCAGGTTTTTGGTTTGTCCATATTTTAGGGGAAACTCTGCCTAAATTTCTGTAAAATTTTAAGTAATACCAATCGATCAAACAAATAATTAATTAGTTATATCTAAATTCAACAACTTTCCAATATCATATCATCAACAATCAACTCCTATATACTATGTATATTTTCCAATAATTCTCAATCTCACAACTTTCCTTATAATTTCAACATTCAGCGTCATGTCAAATCCAAGTCGAGATTGGATAACTAAAAATAATCGATGTAGTCTTGAATTCGAAATGGGCGTGAAAGAATTTATTCGAGTTGCACTATTCCAAATGAACATCAAGGAAAATATTAAATTTATCCCGACACACTGTTGTTGAAATGCAGTGGCACGAGAAAGAACGAGTCATTGAAGAAGGTGTTCTACGTCATCCTGCTGACGATAAAGCGTGGAAGAAGTTAGATGAAACATATCCGGACTTTGCCAACGAGCCGAGAAATGTACGACTCGGACTTGCTGCAGATGGTTTCAATCCTTTAAGAGAAATGAGATTATCGTACAGTATGTGGCCGGTGGGATTGACGGCGTATCATTTTCCACCGTGGTTGTGCATGACATTCGAGTACTTGATGTTGACGCTCTTAATTCCTGGTCCGAAATCGCCTGGGAAACACATTGATGTGTTTCTACAACCGCTCGTTGAAGAATTGAAAGAATTTTGGGAGTTGGGAGTTCGAGTGCGAGATGTGTCTAACCATAATTATGTCTTCCTTTTGCGGGCAACACTTATGTGGACGATAAACGATTTTCCTGCTCGAGGCAGTATGTTTGGGTGGAGTGGTCAAGGGTACCTTGCGTGCCCGACGTGCACCAAAGATACTCCATCATTGTCCGTTAGAAATAGAGTCGTGTATTGCGATCATCGACGTCACTTGCCACTTCTCACCGAATGAGAACATGCAATGGTCATTATACAACGCGTGTCGAGAAATAAAGGCCTCCGAAGAAGCTGACTGAATGCCAGATTATCGACCAGCTGAACAGTCTTCCTGAATTGATTTTGGGCAAGCACTATACGAGTTCGAAACAAAAGCGAGGCGAACTGAATTGGACTAAGAAAAATATCTTTTACGAATTACCATATTGGTCCGATTTGACGTTGAGGCACAACCTTGATGTGATGCACATAGAAAAAAATGTGTACGAGAACTTGATTGGGACGTTACTTAGCAATAACGGGAAAGATAAGGACACCGAAAAGGCGATGCAAGACTTAAAAGACTTGAGGATTTAGTCTAGCTTACACTTGGAGAAGCGGGGAAATAGGTGGTTCAAACCACAAGCGTCTTACGTTCTCACACCCACGCTACGAAAAATGTTTGCTGATTTTCTCAAGTCCATTAAGTTTCCCAACGGTCTCGCAGGAAATTTGAAAAAAAAATGTCACTCTCGATGGAAGAGTAACCGGGTTGAAGACGCATGACTTGCACATGATAATGCAAAGGTTGTCAGCAGTGGGTATCGGTCCTCATGTTTCGAAACAAATCCATCAGACGATTGCAGAACTTGGGAGATTTTTTAAGCTCATTTGTTCCAGGACGTTATGAGTGGAGGATCTCGAGAAAGCCCAAGACTCCATCATTGAGATATTGTGTAAAATGGTAATCATTTTTCCGCCTGCTTTCTTTACGATCATGGTTCATGTTATTATTCATCTACCGTAGGAAGCTCTCGAAGGTGGTCAAGAATGGTTCCCAGACGAACTATTTATACTCACTACTCAAGTCAAACAAGTATTTTACTTGCCCGATCCCCGAAATCCTAAAAAAGGAGAATGGAATGTCGTCGAAGATTGTAATCACCGATTCGTGTGAGATTTGTCTGACATTGACATTTCATCATCGACTGACGTTCCATTCTCCGTACAACATAAAGACTTCGATTAGTTGTCTCATCTTCATGAGAATTGTGAACCAACTCTGGTGAATGATGCTACCGAAGATGATTATCGATGACTTCATAGACGATGATCATGACGAGGATGTTGATTGTTTTCTCGGAGATACTGTTGACGATGATCTTGAAATAGACCAAACTGACTTTGTAATTGATGATGATGAAGACTGAGTAATTTTTTTTAACTACATTTAATGTATTGTTCAAACTATATTTATTGTATTTCATAGACTAAAATTCTAAATTAACTTCTATGTTTTGCAGTATGTCGACTAGCGGCGATGACCCTCGGACGCCTACGTCCGAACGAGGTTTGACCAGGGGTCAAACTTCGCAAAAGGCTAGACGAGGTAAGAAAGTGATCATTGTCTTCGACCCCGTTCGCCTCCAGTTTTATCCTCCTTTGAGTAGGGATGAAGGAGAGATTGTCAAAAAAGGCGAGCGCGTTGGGACGTTCGCCAACAGCCTTGGAATCTTGGTGCGAGAGCACATCTCTTCGCGACAACAAGCGGCAGTTTTGTCTGCATTTACACAGAGTACGACTTTGTGTACGAGAGTGAGTTGGGAAACTCATTTCAGTG
The DNA here is from genome assembly GCA_958296335.1 of Urtica urens. Classification (NCBI taxonomy): domain Eukaryota; kingdom Viridiplantae; phylum Streptophyta; class Magnoliopsida; order Rosales; family Urticaceae; genus Urtica; species Urtica urens. The sequence continues at coordinate 19,941,551 of OY282523.1, read as the reverse complement.
GCGTGCCACTATAGACTCATCGAGAAGATCATTATCTGCGACGCGAAGAAGCGTCTGCGTGACGGTAAGGCGAAGTACAGTCGGATTTACCGGATTGATTGCGGCGGAGATCTAGAGGAGGCGCTCGCTGGGACACCCATGGGCATGTCAAAACAAATGTGGTCTGACCTGATAGATAGGATAGACACAAACAAGTTTCAGGTATCAATTAGATCGATTAAACCTTTAATCAATCATTTTAATTTTAAAACCAAGTTTTCTTACCCTAACCAATGTTTATTTACAGAAATTGTCCACAAAAAAAACATAATCAGACAAAAAAGACCACGAAGAGCCGAGAAGGCACGATCTCATTTCTCGAGTATCGTCATAGTCACGTATGTAAATTTGCATTCAATTACAAATTAACTATAAATATTTTACATAAGTTATATCATAGTCATAATTAATTTAATGCAGAGGGTCGGAGAAGGGAAACCAGCATTAGGGCCACTCGCCGCGTGAGAGAGGATGCATACGGCACACGATAGTTAGTGGACTACGCTTACTGCTGGAGAGTATCACGTAAGTATATATATTTTTCTAAATTTACATCATAATTAATATATTTATATTGTGTTTGCACGCTCGGATAGTAGCTCGTGTCGCTGATCTACAAGAGCAAGCTCGGGCTTTGAGACGTCCAGTGGATACGAAGAACTTGGAGGAAATTGCTATGACCGAAGTCCTTGGGATGCGACATGACTGGGCTATAGGCATTGGGCCACTCATCCCGCGCTCGGACATGCTTGAAGCCAAGGCCTACGACGACTCATCTTCTTCTGTTGGGAACGAGGGTTCGAAGTCGTCTTATGAGAAGGAAGAGTTGGCGTCTCTTTGAGATGCTGTGTTCGGCATGGCCGCTGGTTTAAACCAAAACTCAAGCATCAATGGCGACCCCGCATTTAATGCGACATTGAACCAATACATGTCTCAGTTTGGACCCTCGAGCGGTTCGGGTTTGCAATACCCTTCGGATCAGCCACGTCGACACCCAGACGAGCCTTCGCCTTCATCGTTTCTTACCGAACCCGAGCCCGACACCGAGCCTCCTTTCGGACTCAGCGAAATGTTAGAATAGGTCTAGGGTTAAGAAAAATGATCATTAATCATATTAATGGCGGAATATACAATATCTTGACAAGTAAACTATTTTACTAACCTAGCCAAAGTGCATATACATGTTATAAATTAAAAACATTATTTAATCTACTTGAATACTAACCTTTCTTGTGTCTTCAAACTTGAAGCGTCTTGGGAAAGGTGGATCTTCTTCCTTGGCTTGATTCCTTCACGTCTAGTCTTGAACTTGAGAAATCTAAGGTTTCTATTAGAAGAGTCTATAGAGGTTTAGAAGGATTTGTGCGTGGGCACAATTACACAATATGAACCAAGAACAATTCTTGGATCATAAGCTAATTCTCTAGATCAATTGAGGATCTAGGTGCCAAAATAAAAAAGAGTATTTTCTAGAGAGAGAGAGAGAGCCTTGCCGAAAATTAACTAGGGTTATGGTTAAGTGATTAGGGTTTCTTAAGCTTTATTTATACAGTTATAAATGGGCTTAACCTGGGTCAAACCCACGACCCTACTCACTTAAAGAATTCGGCCAACTCCCTCTTTCCTACGCATCCAAAATTCTTTTCTTTTGTTCCCAAATATATTTGATTTATTTTCTAAAATTAATTTAGAACTCTCATTATATTTAAAGACACATCATTAAAATAATTTCATAGTTATCAAATAACTACGAAATGAGAAATTATTTATTTTCTTCTTTCATTAAATCAAATCACTCACGTGTATCATTATCAACATAATAATACTCTATGATTCAATAACCAAAATAAATAACTAATTATTTATTGAGTTACAAGAAAATAACTTTCTCGGTATACATCACAATTATACTTAATGAGTAAATCAACAATTCCAGTTCTCAACAAAGCTTAAGACCTCATGGACCCACATGAACGAAGCTTTAGAATAAAGATCGGACAATAAAGTTCACAAACCTTTTCCGTCTTTTAATTCTTAATATTGGTCGATTCCACTAAAGGACCAATACTGACACTCTCTCTGTTCATATGCGCATATTTTATGTTTGATGTGATAAAACAATTTCTCACACGATCCACGGAGTATTTTACGATATTATCCTTCATGTGTATCAGTAACTAAGAGGGATGTAAAATTACTGTTTTACCCCTTGAGTTATTATTTCACTAACTCCTTTGTTATTTGTGAATGAGAAAAACATAAAGTGAGATGTCTTTACATGTCACATGTATTAATCAAAGAATGAACTCATTCAATGAATACCTGGCCAGGTTTATTCATTCACACTCTCATAACAAAACATAGTGTGATACTAATGCATTTGCATTGTTTCAACATGAATTCCATATCTGTGAATCATGTAACCCAACATTACATTCTTGTGACACCAACAGTCGGGTCAGATGAAACTAAAACTTAGCCACTGCCCATTGACGAATCAAATGTCATAAAGTGTAATGTCAATTACATATTCACTTCAGCATTAATGTAAGTATCATAATACCCCTTGAGTTGTGATCTTGAAGGTTCGATTGTTTAAACAGTTTTATCTCGAGCTTCTAAGTATTACCAGTCTTGTTCAATATCTTCTATAAGATATCAAGTATGAATAGAGTCCCAACTATCTATATCGCAAGATGAGATATCGTGATTAATCCAAACAATCATTACTAAGACTCGATTGCTCTATCGATCTTGAGATTGTGAACAAATATTTAAACTAGTTATAAGGGGCTATCTTGCCAAGTCTGTACTTAGCACCCTTTTCGTTGACGACAGTTTCAGAGCATAGCAAAACATATCTAAACACAATCTTCAAAAAGAATGAACATTTATTAATATCAATGTTTCAGCAAAAATTATATACATAAAGTATTTCAATGTCTAATATCTCATTTGTGGGCACCAATCCAACACTAGTCTAGATCACGTAATGGACATAGAATTTGACTTTCTCAAATGAGAGTATTAATGCTATGAAATGACATGTCTCATTATAAGGATGTAGGTAAGCATAATGTAATTCATACATAGTGACCTTGAGACAGAAGAGGTTAAATGGTTTGTTCTTCCATTGTCTCTAAAGGTGCACTGGCCAATTCAGTATCTTCAAAAGATACACTGGAAGAATTATAGAGTTCCTAACTCTCTATGCCTCGTAACCAGACATCATAGATTCTTCCAACAATCATACTGGGATCAATAGTCCGTTGATCTTTAGATTGTGAATATCTCGTTTTAACCAAACCATGAAGAGTTTGTTTACGCAAATCTACATTTGTCTCTTCATACATTGTTAGGTTTGATTAAGGACTATAAGACTATTGAATATCATAAATCTTCAATCAAACTAAAAGGGAAAGAATGAACGTTTCAACTTTTATTAATTTAATCAGCAAATTACAATAAGGACTTTATAAAGATTTATATACTACATCAATATGTAAATAAAAATCTTCTTGTGAGCATCTCCGCCAACATAATCAACTTTCACAATTCGTACTGGTAGTATATAGTAGTGAGACGTCGCTGTCACAAGTTTTTGGGGGTATAATAGTAAGAGTTTCCCCGCCTTGTTTTGAATTGTCGCCAAAAATTTAGACTATAGGTATTATGCTGAATTGTTTATTTTTGCAATTGATTTTTAGAATTAATTGGTTGTGGTGTTGTTTGATAGAGATTACTTAAATGTTTGAATTGTGTGACTTAAGCTATTTGATCGAGATTAGAGAATGGGTTGACGATTTTAATTTGAGAATGTGGTAGATGTTAGTTGTGAGATTTACAATTATCATCCAAAATTAGGAGCTTAACTTTACTTTGATTGCAATTCTACTAATATCTATTTATTTATGTTGTAATGCGAGATATTGTGTCATAATTGTACTCCTAAATATATGAAAGATTCAAACTTTTGAACTTTTAAAATTCACGCTTTAGACATTAGTCAGTAACGTTTACTCCGTTGGCTACTTTGTCTACAACATCATTGAAGAGTTTAAGTGGACTACATTATGCTCTAATCTGCAGGGACGGAGTCGGTTCAAACCCATCGAAAACTTAAGCTCCCTCAAATTTTGATTTATATAATTTTTACCTGAAATTATTTATATAATCTCTTGAAATTTTTGTTTAATTTTAACCTTTAAATGCAAAGTCTGTTCATGGTTGCAAGGCAATCATCGCTCATGCTTGTGCTCGATGCAAACTTACCACCAACATCATGATGCTCATGGCGTTTCACGATCAGTAATGAAAATCAACGGAACATTGTGGCAAACACGCGATTCTGCTAATATTGATACTTAATTTAGATGCATGTGACATATCTCGTTATGGCATAATTAAATAAAATGTTTGTATGCATAAAAACAAGTTAAACGACACATAAGTGTGCATGACAATATGTAAAGAAATAAACAACAATTGACCTGCACTCCGGCAAAGAGCGTGCACAATATGAAAGTCTAGAATAAGGTATTTGTAGAATTTTCCCTTGATGGAACCTTCCTTAAATGGCCTTAAAATTCACTGCTCGTGGTCGATTCAAATTTCAAACCAACCGAATTTATACACGTATGAAAGCCCATGAATTTATTTTTGGTCCAAGAAGAGCCAACATTGTCAAAAAGCCCATCTCTCTCCCTCAATATTTTTAGTAACTTTTAATATTTTCTAAAATATTTAATTTTGTTTTCTCAATATCAGCCAGCCACCATTCGACAATCGCCAATACTTCGAGAACCAAAAATCAAACAATCTGATCGAAGACCTCCAAAAATGGCGTCGTTTTTGCAGGCACTGCTCGATCCAAAGAAGAGCTGGCTCGCCGCCCAGCACATGAAAGCTGTCTCTACTCGCCTCCGCAGATACGGTCCGTTTTTTTTCTCTCAAAACCCTAATTCTAATCCCAAATTTTGATATGTTTCTGATTTGGATATTCGATCGATTCGGTTGTTAGGCCTTCGTTACGACGATCTCTTTGACCCGTATTATGATCTGGACATCAAGGAGGCTTTGAGCCGCCTTCCCAGGGAGGTCGTCGATGCTCGCCACCAGCGTCTCAAGCGCGCCATGGACCTCTCGATGAAGCACCTCTACCTTCCCGAAGATCTTCAGGTTCGTTCTCTCTTTACCTCTCGGTCTCAATTCTGTTCCGAGTATTTTTTTTTGTGGCTTTATGAGTGTTCTTCTTTCCATCCTAGGTGTTTGGTAAATTTACTTTGAGAATTAGTTTGGTATTACTACTTGCTTCACTATTCAGGTGCAAGTGATGATGAATGATTTTGATGTTCAAAGCCAGGCCGTGTTTTGAAAATTTTCAGTTGTTGCTTGCAGCTTATTTGATGAATATTGTTTTGTTTGCTTAGTTCAATAAACACTGATTAGATATGACTTCGTGTTAGTCGATAGTTTTTTATGATGTGTTTTTACCTCATCAGTTACTTGAAGTTTTGTTTGTATCTGATTTCAGGCTATGCAAACACCGTTCAGGGGCTACCTTCAGGAAATGCTCGCATTGGTATGAAATTCTTGTAGAATGAATTATTTGGAAAACTCAGTTCTTTTCTCTGACATCTGGTAATGGCATATATGGATAGGAAAATAGTGGTCCTTCACTCTCTTTTTTCCTTGATTTCATTATTTAGGTTCAATGGTTCAAAATATGTCCAGTGGCAAAAAAAAATTCGAAGTTTGAATCCTCACGTAGTTATTCCGTTCTTTTTTTCCATGTAATAGTAATCATGTATGGTAATGGGTATCTAGCCTGGGTAAATATCCCCTGACTAGCTCGTAGAAGAGTGGAGTTCAGACTTTACTAGCCTCGAGTCACAGTCCCAATTTCTGTTTGAATTTGTCGGCAAGATCAGTAGAAGAATCAAAGCAACCTAAGTTTGAGAAAAGAAGTTCGAGTATTAGTTATACATAGTCCATAAAATAAACCTCTTTATAGATGACATAGGAACAGAAGCATCTTTTATTAAGTACGAATTCTGCTATATTCGTTATGCTGGTACTCGAACAAAACATGGTGTTAGAAAGCAAAATCGCCTGTAATGCCAGATGATTTGCTACATTTTAGTGAATTTTAAAAATAATCATTTACTATCAAGCGACTAAAAAAATGTGTATACTATTTGACGTTTCGCAGGTGAAGAAGGAGAGAGCCGAACGTGAGTCCCTCGGTGCTTTGCCTATGTACCAGCGCTCTTTTCCATAAGCATCTCATTTGCATATTGTAACTATTAATTAGAGTGGATCTCTGAACATAGTTGCATTTGGCCATAGATGTTTTGGAAGAGAAAGTGTATACTTTGCCTCTTCAATGTCTTTTTTCTCTTATATTATTTTCTATTTGGCATCTGCAAAGATTTGTTGCTGCGTGGTTGGAAGATACCATTTGCACTTTATTTGAATAACAATAATGGAGGACATATATTTTCAGTTTAGTTCACCCTTCAATAATTTAATTAATTTGTGTTTTTTTTTCGTCTTTTGTTACCCTTAGCATACCCTGTTATTCCATTTCCGTTTGTGTTCTCATGTCATGTTCTTATTTATGTATGTTGAGATGCTGGATGATGTTGAACACCAATTAAATTCGCTTATTAATGTATTGGCGCTAAGAACTTTTATATATCTTCCTTGCAATGGCACAGGTGATGGGAACTACGATCATACCTGAAAGGGTTTGTGCTGCCAAATGCGATGCTGCCCGAATTGCAGAAAATGAATCGTGCAATGAAAAATCCAGAAACAAAACAAAATAATAACAGAAATTGACATATTCTCATCAAAATTGCAATATATGAAGTTGTCGACTAAGGGTACTTTTGACACTAGGCCTGTTACGTTTTTTAAGCAGTAGTTTATACTTGGGATTATTTCTAAATTATGACATCACGCGTTTCAGATCAAAATTCAATGTCTGATTTATTCGATAATCATAGTTGATATAAAGCTCGCTATTTATATATGAAATAATACTACAAAATAGTACGCGGTCAAGCTATATAAAAAAGCGTCCCCACGTATAGCTATTAAATATCTCCGATGCAAGCTTTCATAGTTTGCTTTACATATTATAATAAATAATATTATTAAATTAGTTTGATAGTGTTAAAAATTAATAATGATTGAATTTGTTCACACTAAAACAAAATCATTGATAGATATAATATTATAATAATTTTTTTAAATCAAAACACAAAGCACCAGTGCCAAAGTTTACTCTAATGTCATAATCATTACATGACAACTAGATAATAAATAATAAAAAAATGATTTGACAATTTCATACAAGAAAACAACTTTATTTGCTAACATTAGAAATGCTCTTAGCAGTCAGCTCAGCTTTTTTGACCTTGCCACATGGTATGACATGAGTGGGCTCATCATCTCCACTTGACAGCTCATGGATGGATAGAATGTTATTTCTCTTTCATCGAAACGAAGACTCGTCGAAGTGAAGATTTTGTTTGAACCGAGTGAACACCTTGACGAAGAGCTTCTCGGTAAAGAGATTGACGGTTTGAACAGCGGTGTTGACATGTCTGCTCTCGAGTTCGAAGCAAAAACTAGATTTCGAATAAAATTCGACATGCTTAGTCCGAGCGTGAAAGACTGAGTTGGTGAATATGGCAGTTGCACCTAAGTTATCACACCATACAACGGGCATGGTTGATAGTGGAAGCGCGAGTTCTCGGAGAAGAGAGTGGAGACAGGCATTCTCAGCAGTCACATGGGCTAAGGCTAGGCACTCAACCTTTGTGGTCGACTTCGCCACTACCCCTTCTTCCGCAAACTTTAAGAGAAGACACACTTATCATCGAAATCACAATAGACACTAGTCGGGTGACGGTCATCTAGGTTACTAGCCCAGCCAGCATTTGCGAAATTGGTTATGGAGAAAGAACTCGTGGGTTTGAAAGTCAAGCCATGAGTGATTGTGCCTTTCAAATAACGTAAGACACACTTACAAGCAACCCAATGGACACATGTCCCTGGCCTGCAAGAACTGGCTAAGTTTGTTGACGACATGTGAAAGTCTGAGCGAGTCAGAGTGAGATAACAAAATGCACTAATTGCCCTTTTGTAGAGTGTAGGATCAGTCATGAGTTGGCCATCGAGTAAAGAGCGGCAGAAGTCGAGCATGGCTTGACGCCAATTAGCTGAATCAAAATATTTGTCGAGTACTTGGATTGTGAGAGATAAAGTTTGGATATATCCCTATGAGCTTCAATGCCAAGAAAGAAATGCAGTCAATCAAGTTGTTTTAGGGCAAGGTGACAATGACGATCTGAATTCAACTTAGAAATGGCAAGCTCATTATTTCATGTCACAAGAATATCATTAATAAAGACAAACAACGGAACATAAATTCCATTCTTTATGAAAATGAATAAATATGTGTTAGTCTAGAGTTTATAAAACTCAGTCCAATAGGGAACAGGGAACATGTTGGAAATCGGTTAACATTTAACCTATTAAATAATGAAACATATTTAGATATGGCGGAATTTCAAAAGTTCTTATAATATGTAAAAACACATTTTTAGACATATTCTATAACCATGGAAATAAAACGATTCAACATGTCAAAAATATTTCAAGACATGTAAACAAATAATCTATACATCTAGATGTTGCAACCGACCTATGATTTAAAAATTAATTATCATATCATCCATGGCGGAATATAAAAAAATTATTTTTAACACGTGTAAAATTATCAAAAATTATTTATTTTGAACATGTTGTTAATTAAAACATGTAATAAATATGAAAAATACTTAATACTTTTTTCTTGTTGCTTGATCTTGGAGACCTTTCTCTTATAAAGATCCTACGTCTCCCCTCGATGCTTCTCGTCTTGGGATTCTCGAGTAACCACGAAAGTTTCCATCACTAGAGTCTTCGAGGGTTTGAAAAGTTTAGTGAGTGCGCACTATTAAACAATATGAACCAAGAACGAGTCTTGGATCATAAGCTAATACTCTAGATCAAGTGAGGATGTAGGTGCCAAAATAAAAGAGTATTTTAGAGAGAGAGAGAGAGAGAGAGAGAGAGAGAGAGAGAGAGAGAGAGAGAGAGAGAGAGATATGGTCGGCTAGAATGAGAGAGAGCAGGACCAAAAGCTTACTTTTACATCTCAATTTGAGGCTCTATTTATAGGAGAATGAAATACAAGAAAGGGCAATAACCTTTTCTTATTGTGTATTCATGACACAATATTTAATTTTCTCCTCCCTTTCAGATCTACATGACTGGCCATACAGTGCTATAAGTGAGGGAATTTGTTTCCTCACTTAGCTCATTTATTTTCTTCTCAAAGAAATTCATTTCCTCTTTTCTGTTGGGAAATTACCAACAAACATTAATGCACAAAATAACAAGAGATAATTTCCTTCTCTCTTCTTGATGTTGGCCGAACTCTACACATGGGAGGAGATTCTATATGCTTCCTTGGTTCTTTTAAGACAATTCTTAAAATACCCATTGTAGGATTAATATTGCACCAATAAGAAAATTAATTTCATAATGACTCAAACGACTTCTCGGCTTTAAAAAATAAATAATATTTCCATCATACCAAAATATACAAAATCTTATTTTCGACATTCACATCATTTTAAGTCCATGTGGACAAAATTACCCTTTAGACTATTTTCGGAAAATGTGTCTAGTTCAACAATTGAACTTATTTTGACTTAGCTTCTAGTTTAACAAACTCTACTCTAATGACTTGTGATAGTGACCTCATGGACTCAAATGGACAAAGCTTAAACTACGACTCTTGGACTCAAAGTTCACAAAAAATTTCAAGTCTAGTTATATCAACTATCTCCACTAAAGAGTTGACACTGAAAATCTCTCGGTTCAAATGAATATATTTTCTACTAAAAATCTACTTATTTGTGATGAGTGGATCCACTAAGTATTATCAAATGATTATCTTTCATGAATATCATCAACTATATTAGATTTGCAAAATTACGAGTTTACCCTTCTAGTTGTAATTTCATCAACTCCTTTAATACTTGTGAATAAATTAGAAACGATGTACTGACGACGAGCTAACAAGTCACAAAGTTTCATCCAAAAGAATTCTTTATTCTATTTGGACATCGGCCGATACATTTATTCACAATTCAAGTAATAAAGCAGAAGGTGATATACATTGCATTTCAACAATCTTGTACATGAATTATATATCTATGAGAACTTCACAAAGTATACTCATGTTAACTTCATAACCTAATACATCACCAATATAGCATATCTAGTTCACAAACTTGGATCTAGAGTGTAACTTTCTCAAATGAATATATTGAAGTTATGAAATGACATGTCTCATTTCAGAATTAAAGGAAGCACGTTGCAATTCATACACAGTGATCTTGATACAGAATCTCTCGGTTTAAATGAATTTATTTTGTACTCAAATTCAACTTAATTATATTTAGTGGATCCATTGGATATTATCTATGATTATCCTTCATTAATATCATCAACTAGATGGGATTTATAAAACAAAATTTCAACGAAATATAGCCCTAGTTTACTAATCAATTTGGAATTGTCCAACGATTCGTAAAACTCGTGTACATGTCCAATTTACGTTGTAAAATAATAACGTAAATTGATATGACACATAAGCACTAGGGTCATTTACACGAGTTTTACAAAACGTTAGACATATCCAAAATAGCAAACGTATATACAGCTACTATATACAATAACCCTTTATAAAATTACCAGTTTACTCTTCTAGTTGTTACTTCCTCAAATCATTTGTTACTTGTGAATAAGTTACAAACATTGTATTGACGAGGAGCTAACAAGTCACATTGTTTCATCCAAATAAAGTTCTTAGTTAATTTTGGATAACGCGCGGTTCATTTATTCACAATCCAAGTAATAAAGCATGAGGTGATATACATTGCATTTCAGCAATCTTATACATGAATTCCATATCTATGAGAACTTCACAAAACTGGTCCATGACATCTTCATAACTTAATATCTCACCAATTAGTCTATTCTAGATCACTTAGTGGACCTAGAATTTGACTTTCTCAAATGAGAATACTAAAGCTATGAAATGACATGTCTCATTTCAGGATTTAGGTAAGCACGATGCACTTCATACATAGTGACCTTGAGACAGAAGAGGTTAAATGGTTTGTTCTTACATTGTCTCTAAAGGTGCACTGGTCAATCCAGTTTCTTCGAAAGATACACTGGAAGAACTTTAGATTCCTAACTCTCTATGCCACGTAACCAAACATCATAATTTCTTCCAACAAGCATACTAGGATCAATAGTCCATTCATCTTTAGATTGTGAATATTTCGTTTTAAGCAAACCATGAAGAGTTTGTTCGTGCAAATCTACATTTGTCTCTACATACGTTGTTAGGTTTGATTAAGGACAATAAGACTATTGAAATATTATAAACCTTCAATCAAATGAAAAAGAAATGAATGAAAGTTTCAACTTTTAGTAATTTAATCAACAAATTACAATAAGGACTTATGAAAAATTTATATTACATCGATATGCAAATAAATAATCTTCTTGTGGGCATCTCTTCCAACACCAGATTCCTATAACTAATTACAGAATGAACAAAAGAATGGATATATAATGACTTACGGTTGTCGTCGACAACTTCTCGAGTCTCATCTCCTACGCGCGTCCAAGTCTTGGCCGAGCCTCTCCTATGCACGCCTAATGTGGCTAAAGTTTTGTCGAAATTCACATGCGTGTCTCCTTGTGTTAGCCGGCCTTGTGTAAGAAATTGCACTCAAACAACCACAAGTTTAATCAATGAAAAGACCTTCGAGATATTGTGAGATTTGGGAGTGTGGACTCTCTTGTGAACAAATGGAATAAGGAGATCACGCAAAAATAAACAAAATCTCTTGGAAAAACAATTTATCGTCTCTCTTTCTCTCTGGTATAGTCGGCCGATTGTATTGCTTGGGGAAGAAAAAGTGTCGACCAAAAAATAAGGTATGGATAGAGAGTTTAAGTGCTTTTTTTATTTTATGGAGAATGGACTCAACCTAGGTCAGAATCAAATAATGGTTTATTATTCAAACTTAAGTTCATTAATCCTTTTAATGAGTTTAAGCAATTTTCCAGCCCATATTTTTCTATCTATTGCCGACCATCATGCTTCTATTTTAGTGCATATTTGCTTGATTTAATTCTAAAAAAATACTTGATTAAATTAGAATATCACATTGATTTAATGAACTATTCTATTAACCAATATGAAAATTGTATTATTATTATTATTATATATATATATATATATAACTCAATCTATTAAATAAAGGCGATTAAAAAATAACTAATTATTTACTTTAATCATGATATAAATAATTATCATAGTGTAAATCACAATTTATATTTAATGATAAAATCAACTTTTTCTTGTTCACTAAAATCTCATCTAAAAGTCTATCATTGAGACCTCATGAACCGACATGAATGAAACTTTAGAATAAAGTCCAGGCACAAAAGTTCACAAACTTTTGCCCGACTTTTAATTCTTAATATTGGTTGATTCCACTAAATGACCAATATTGAAATTCTATAAGTTCACATGCGTTTATACTTTTGTTTGATGTGAAGAAACTATTATTCACACGATCCACGGTGTATTTTACGATATTACCCTTTGTGTGTATCATTAACTAAGAGGCATGTTAAATTACCCTTTAACCCCTAAGTTACTATTTCACCAACTCTTTTGTTATTTGTGAACCAGAAAAACATAAAGTGAGATGTCACAACGTGTCACATGTTTTATTCAAAGAATGTTTCATTCATTGAGTACCAGGTCGGGTTTATGCTCACACTTCTAATCATAAAGCATGGTGTGATATTGATATCATAACATCATTATAACACAAATTTCATATTTTTGAATCACATAATTCAACGAAATAGTATTATGACATCATTCGGCGAGACTATAATATCATTATTGATACATTGCCCATTGACTAATCAAATGTCGTAAAGTGTCACAAGAAATTATGTATTCACTTCAGGATTTATGTAATTATAAAAATACCCCTCGATTGTGGTTTTGAAGTTTCGAGTGATATAAAGATTTTATCTCGAACTTCAAAGTGTCACAGGTCTTGTTCAATGTCTTTACTAAGACATCAAGGATAAATCCCAGAGTCACAACTCTCTATATCACAAGATACGATATCCGTGATTTATTCAAAAAATCATTTATTAAATGCAATTGCCCTATCGATCCTTAGATTGCAAACTCTTTATTTTAAACTAATCAAGAAGAAGAATCTTGTTAAGTCTTTACTTAAATCTTCTTTTGTTAATGACAGTTTCAGGGCGTAGACATACATGCAAATAGAAACTTTAAATAAGAATGAATATTTGAATTTTATTTAATTTTCTGCAAAAGCAAATACAATCGTATTTATTACATCTCATGTCTCTTTTGTGGGCGTAAATCCCAACAAAACACTGTGTTCAAACCATGCCTTAGGAGCTTGTCAAAGACAATAAAGTGCTTTGTTAAACCGACATAAGGGATATGGATAACTATGATCAATGAATCTCGGGTTCATTCGTATTAAATTTCATATGTCGGTAAACCATTAAAAAAATTACTATTTACATCGAGTTGCTTCACATCCATGCCACGATAATGTTGGAATAGGTCTAGGGTTAAGAAAAATTTATCATTAACTCATTAATAGCGGAATATAAAAATTTCTTTGCAAGTAAAACGATTTTTACTAACCTAGGAAAAGTGCATGAACATATATATATATATATATATATATATATATATTTATTTATTTAAAAAATTATTTAAAAATAACTTGAACACTAACCTTTCTTATAGCTTGATCTTGGATGAGCCTTGAGAAAGGTAGACCGTCTCTTGCTCGTTACCTTCACACCTGAACGTGAACTCGAGAAACCTAAGATTTCTATTACATGAGTCTATAGAGGTTTAGAAGGATTTGTGTCTGGGCACAATTAAACACGATAGCTCAAGAACAAATCTATGAGCTAATTAAGCCTAAGTCTAATGAGGACTTAGGTGCCAAAAATAAAAAGGGGTTTTAAAGAGAGAGAGAGAGAGAGAGAGAGAGAGAGAGAGAGAGAGAGACAGAGAGAGAGAGGGGGGGGGGGGTCGGAAAAAGAGAGAGCACAAGAGCAAGAAAACATATATTCACATCTCTATATGAGGCTCTATTTATAGGAATCCTCTCCTCTTTGATGTGTCTTGGCCGAATTCTATACCTACGGAAGGGGCATCTAGATGCTTCCTTATTTTTTTTAAGACAATTCTTAAAATACCCATTGTAGAATTAATATTGCACAAATAATGAAATTAATTTCATAATGCCTCAAACGACTTCTCGACATTAGAAAGTAATTTATATTTTCATCATATGAAAATATTCAAAATCTTATTTTGACATTCACATCATTTTATGTCCATGTGGACAAAAATACCCTTTAGACATTTTCCGAGAAAAAGTCTAGTTCAACATTTGAACTTATTTTTGAGTTAGTTTCTAGTTTAAAAATCCAACTCTAATGACCTGTAATAGTGACCTTATGGATCCAAATGAACAAAGCTTGAGCTTCTATACTCGGACTCAAAAGTTCACAAACCTTTTCCAAGTATTTGTTTAATGTCAACTGACTCCACTAAAGAGTTGACACTGAGAATCTCTCGGTTCAAATGAATTTATTTTCTACTCAAATTCAACTTAATTATATTGAGCATATCCATTGAATGTTATCAATGTTTACCCTTCATGAATATCATCAACTAGATGAGATTTATAAAATTACCATTTTACCCTTCTAGTTGTTATTTCCTCAACTCATTTAATACTTGTGAATAAGTTAGAAACAATGTATTGACGAGGAGCTAACAAATCACATTGTTTCATCCAAATAAATTCGCTACTTAGTATTTGGATACTGCGCAGTTCATTTATTCACAATCCAAGTAATAAATTATGAGGTGATATATATTGCATCTCAGCAATCTTGTACACGAATTCTATATCTATGAGAACTTCACAAAGTTGGTTCATGACATCTTCATAACTTAATATCTCACCAATTGGCCTTGTCTAGATCACGTAATGGACCTAGAATTTGACTTTCTCAAATGAGAGTATTAATGCTATGTAATAACATGTCTCATTTAAGGATTTAGGTAAACATGATGCTATTCATACATAGTGACCTTGAGACAGAAGATGTTAAATGGTTTTTTTTTTTCTATTGTCTCTAAAGGTGCACTGGTCAATTCAGTATCTTCAAAAGATACACTGGAAGAACTATATAGTTCCTAACTCTCTATGACTCGTAACCAGACATCATAGATTCTTCCAACAATCATACTAGGATCAATAGTCCGTTGATCTTTAGATTGTGAATATATCGTTTTAACCAAACCATGAAGAGTTTGTTCACGCAAATCTACATTTATCTCTTCATACATTGTTAGATTTGATTAAGAACCATGTGGACAAAAATACCATTTTAACATTTTCTGAGAAAAAGTCTAGTTCAACACTTGAACTTATTTTGACTTACCTTCTAGTTTAACAATCCTACTCTAATAACCTGAAATAGTGACCTTATGGATCCAAATGAACAAAGCTTGAGCTTCTATACTCGGACTCAAAAGTTCACAAACATTTTCCGAGTATTAGCTTAATGTCAACTGACTCCACTAAAAAGCTGACACTGAGAATCTCTCGGATCAAATGAATTTATTTTCTACTCAAATTAAACTTAATTATATTGAGCGGATCCATTGAATGTTATCTATGTTTACCCTTCATGAATATCATCAACTAGATGAGATTTATAAAATTACCATTTTAATTTTGGATATCGCGCGGTTCATTTATTCACAATGCAAGTAATAAAACATGAGGTGATATACATTTCATCTCAGCAATCTTGTACATGAATTCCTTATCTATGAGAACTTCACAAAGTTTGTTTATGAAATTTTCATAACTTAATATCTCACCAATTAGTCTAATCTAGATCACTTAGAGGATCTAGAATTTGACTTTCTCAAATGAGAATATTAAAGCTATGAAATGACATGTCACATTCAGGATTTAGGTAAGCACGACAATTCATACATAGTGACCTTGAGACAGAAGAGGTTAATGGTTTGTTCTTACATTGTCTCTAAAGGTGCACTGGTCAATCCAGTATCTTCGGAAGATACACTGGAAGAACTATAGTGTTCTAACTCTTTATGCCTCGTAAGCATACATCATAGATTCTTCCAACAATCATACTAGGACCAATAGTCCATTAATTTTTAGATTGCGAATATTTCATTTTTAACCGAACCATGAAAAGTTTGTTTACGCCAATCTACATATGTCTCTTCATATATTTTTAGGTTTGATTAAGGACTATAAGACTATTTAATATCATAAATCGTCAAACAAATAAAAAGGAATGAATGAACGTTTCAACTTTTATTAATTCAATCACCAATTACAATTAGGAGTTATAAAGATTTACATTACATCAATACGTAAATAAATAATCTTCGTGTGGGCATCTCTGCCAATAGATCAACGTCAAGGGTTAGAACTAAACGAACTGTGCAAAATTTGATGATTGAATTGTATGTGTTAGTGAAATTGACTATGGGAGTTTGTGAGTGGCCCTTGGCTATGAGTCAAGCTTCGAAGAACTAAATGGCTCCAGCGGACAATTACTTTGTCTTGAGGACCCACTTCTTGATTCTAGAGGATGATGTTATGATCGAGTGGACGAGGGACTAGACACCATATGGCATAAGACTTGTTCTTGAGTTATTGTGTTTAATTGTGCCCACACACAAATCCTTCTAAACCTCTATAGACTCTTGTAATAGAAACCTTAGGTGTCTCGAGTTCACGTTTAGGCTTGAAGGAATCGAGCTAGAAGAGAAAATCCATTTTTCTCAAGATCCATTAAAGATCAAGCTACAAGAAAGGTTAGTATTCAAGTAATTAAATAATGTTTTTAATTTATAACATATATATGCACTTTATCTAGGTTAGTAAAAAAAAATTACTAGTAAATTTTTTTTTATATTCCGTCATTAATACGATTAATGATAAATTTTTCTTAACCCTAAACCTATTCTAACAGACCATCCCTCACAAGTCTCTTAATCCTAGCTAGACTAATATGACCAAGTCTCAAGTGCCAGAGATGTGTTGATTTTATTAGATCAGAAGAGTCATTAAGTTTGATCCTCTAGGGTTCCCTGATTAGATCATTATCTATTTCAGTGTCTAATAGCAAAGGTTGTGTAGGATAAAGATAGTATAAACCATTCTTTAAACATGCATCGGTGACAAATGAATTGGAAGAAGTAATACGAATTCCATTATCAATAAACTTTAAATAATAATTCTGCTCAACAATTTGAGCTACAGATATTAAGTATTTCCCAAATGAAGGAACATAATACACATTATTCAAATTTAAATTTTTGTCTTCGAAAGACAGTGTCACGGATCCCACAGCCTTAGCAGACACCAAGCTCCCATTGCCCCACTTGAAATAGAAGTCGCCATCCTCAAAGCTTTTGCTTTTCCTAAACACATTCAAGGAACAACAAATATGGTTAGTAGCAATGGCGTCAATAATCCACGATAATACATTATCAGCTACTAAATAAGCTCTGTCAATACAATACCTTTCCCTTTAGTCTTGAGGTAGGTAAGTTTCAATGCTAGAGTCCCTCTGCGGTGTGAATCTCCTTCATCAGCTCGGTAACAGTGTACCCTAGCTTATTGATGTAGTAGTTCAGCTTGAAAGTATTGAAAGATTGAGGGAGAGTTTCCAAGATCATATCTATTTTAATTTCTCCATTAATCTCAAATCCAAAGATTTCCATGTCATTGAGATAACTTATGATCAATATCATGTGTTCTCTAACAGGAGTCCTAGCTTTCATACGATAGTTCACAAACTGTCGAACCGCTTGTTATCTAGCATGACGCCTTTGCCCTTCAAACATCTCATAGAGATTTAAGAGCATGGTTTAGGCCCAATCAATATCACGATGATGTTGTTGCAACATGTTGTTCAATGATGCTAAAACATAGCATCTCACAATTTCATCTTATTGGATTCAGGCTGCTAGGGCGTCCTTGTCTTCTTGAGTCGAATCATCATTCATTTCAAAATGGGGTGGTGAGTACCTATTTGTGCTTGTCCTTTGTAAGGACGATGTCTAGGTTACTTTTCTAATTTACGTAGTTTTTCCATTCCAGTTTATTTGAGGAAATGATGATTGAGATAGTGTTTAGAGACATGTTGCTGATTGTTGAAACAATTTATGATTAGTCTTTTTGCTTAGGATTTTAAGTTTGAGTTTAGACAAGAAAAATCCAAAAGTGTTATGAACAAAATGACACTTTACTCATTCGAGGAAAGGCCGCAAAAAGTATCCTTTCATAAGTAAATGATACATCATTAATGTATAGTCATGATGTCAACACATCAGGGTTTGACTAGCCACCTTATAAAAAAGTTTGATCACTCAAAACTTTTCGCAGGGCCTCGAGGGAGGATTACTAGAGTTTGAGTCTAAGTGTGTAACCAAACACTTAGTTCAACAAGATCTACTTTGAAAACAATCCGTCGAGGTGAGGCCTTGTCTCATCATTTCACTTTTGAACGTAGCTATAAAAGCAATGTTAGGAGCAATGCGTCTATGAGTACTCTCATTTAAGAGAGGGTCACGAGGGTGACTCTTAATCCGGCAACATATGCACTTCACATTAGTGTTGGGGATCGCTGGTTGCAAATAATAAGTACAACCCTCCCACTTAGTTTTTAGAAAATAAGGGGATCTTGGGTTGCAAACAATAAGTGCAACCCTCCCACTTAATTTTTGGAAAAAGGCACGTCTACTCTTGTACGTATAGGAAACATATTTTCATTAGTAAAGCGAGATAGAGTGGATCACTGGAAAAAAAGAACCCTAAAATCGATATTTATGAGGGGAGAGTGGTGTTAATGCACTAAGGCACAAGGAACATACTCGGATTTTTTTGTCTATTAATTTATTTTTCCCAAGGAAAGTGTGTGAGATTAATAAATCATCACTTTTGCACTTGAAAGTTTTTGAGATTAAAAATCTCCTAAAACTAATATCTTCATCTTCATGACATCTTCTTCCAAGGAGTCTCCATGGTGGTTGAGCGCGTGAATGTCGGAAAACCACGATAGCATCAAGAAGAGGGGAGGAAGTTTGGAATCGCAAAATCCGGATTAAAAATCCTAGACTCACGGACTGCTGTACACCTCGGACTTAAAAGGTCATAAATGACACATCCGGTGTCCGATTAAGCTGAAACCAATTGCATTGGATAGCTAACTTCCGTACCTTTAATTTGGTTCAAGAACCACTAATTTTCAAGGTCCGAGCAAAGAGTTATACCCGTTTTACGGAGACATAGCAATTTGTCTAGAATTTGAAAAACAATTAAAAGGTACGTCGGATCTAGGTGTAAAGAGAAACAGGTTTATTGAAAAATTTTAATTGTATGTTTTGATTTCAATTGTGTGTTATATTAACACGTTAATAATTAAACACAATATAAAATAAACAAAATAATATAAAACATTCAATAACAAATTTAAACTAGAAGTGTAATAAACTAGTTTAAACTATGTACACAAATTTTCAAACTTGTCAAAAAATTGATTTTGAGTATGCTAAACATAAAATAATTAAAAACTGTTTTTAATTTATTTATATAGCATATTTAACAAGTGAAAAATCAACTCTAATTTAATTTTAGAGGTCGTACCAGAAAATTAAAATTTTGTAAGATCTAGTCTTTAAAAAACCATTATTCAAGCAAATTTAGAAAACAAATTTCTTATAATTATTTTAAATAACATGTACATGTTTATATTTTGACCATAGCTCTTATACCATTTGTTGGAATAGGTCTAGGGTTAAGAAAAATTTATTATTAATCATATTAATGGCGGAATATAAAAATTTATTTTACTATTAAAACAATTTTTACTAACTTAGATAAAGTGCATATACATGTTATAAATTAAAAACATTATTTAATCTACTTGAATACTAACCTTTCTTGGATCTTCAAACTTGAAGCGTCTTGGGAAATGTGGATCTTCTTCCTTGGCTGAAATCCTTCACATCTAGTCTTGAACTTGAGAATCTTAAGGTTTCTATTACAAGAGTCTATAGAGGTTTAGGAGGATTTGTGTGTGGGCACAATTAAACACAATAACTCAAGGACAAGTCTATGAGCTAAAGAGCTAATTTAGCCTAAGTTTAATGAGGACTTAGGTGCCAAAATAAAAGATCTATTTTGAGAGAGAGAGAGAGAGAGAGGAGAGGGGTCGGCCACAATGAGAGAGAGAGCAGGAATGAAGCTTTGGAAAAACTTGTTTTCACATCTCTATGTGAGGCTGTATTTATAGGAGAATGAAAAATCTATAAAACTCTATTATTTATTCATGAAAGAATACAGTATTCATGACACAATATTTTATTTTCTCTTCCCCCTTCTCTTCTAATATGGTCGACCATACACCTCAAGCAAGGAGGAAATTTGTTTCCTCACTTAGCTTATTTATTTTCTTCTCAAGAAAATTTATTTTCTCTTTTCCTTTTGGGTAATTATCCTTATAATTACAGGGAAATAAAACTCTTCTTTTGATGCATGTTTTGGCCGAAATTCTACTTGGGGGGGAGCTTCAAGATGCTTCCTTATTTCTTTTAAGACAATTCTTCAAATATCCATTGTAGAATTATAATTGCACAAATAACGACATTAATTTCATAATGCCTTAAACGACTTTTCGGCTTTAGAAAGTAATTTATATTTTCATCATATGAAAATATTCAAAATATTATTTTGATATTAACATCATTTTATGTCCATGTAGACAAAAAAAAAATACTCTTTAGACAATTTTCCGAGAAAAAGTTTAGTTCAACATTTGAACATATTTTGACTTAGCTTTCAGTTTAACAATCCTACTCTAATGACCTGTAATAGTGACCTTATGGATCCAAATGAACAAAGCTTAAGCTTCTATACTCGGACTCAAAAGTTCACAAACATTTTCCGAGTATTAGCTTAATGTCAACTGACTCCATTAAAGAGTTGACACTGAGAATCTCTCGGTTTAAAGGAATTTATTTACTACTCAAATTCAACTTAATTATATTGAGTAGATCCATTGAATGTTATCAATGTTTACCCTTCAAGAATATTATCAACTAGTTGGGATTTATAAAATTACCATTTTACCCTTCTAGTTGTTATTTCCTCAACTCATTTGTTACTTGTGAATAAGTTTGAAACAATGTATTGATGAGGAGCTAACAAGTCACATTGTTTCATCCAAATAAAGTCGCTACTTAAATTTGGATAATGCGCAGTTCATTTATTCACAATCGAAGTAATAAAGCATGAGGTGATATATATTGCATCTTAACAATCTTGTACATGAATTCCATATCTATGTGAACTTCACAAAGTTGGTTCATGACATCTTCATAACTTAATATTTCACCAATTGGCCTAGTCTAGATCACATCATGGATCTAGAATTTGACTTTCTCAAATGAGAGTATTAATGCTATGAAATGACATGTCTCATTTCAGGATTTAGGTAAGCATGATACAATTCATACATAGTGACCTTGAGATAGAAGATGTTAAATGGTTTTTTCTTCTATTGTCTCTAAAGGTGCACTGGTCAATTCAGTATCTTCGAAAGATACACTGGAAGAACTATATAGTTCCTAACTCTCTATGACTCGTAACTAGACATCATAGATTCTTCCAATAATCATATTGGGATCAATAGTCCGTTGATCTTTAGATTGCGAATATATCGTTTTAGTCAAACCATGAAGAGTTTGTTCATGAAAATTTACATTTGTCTATTCATACATTGTTAGGTTTGATTAAGGAAAATAAGACTATTGAATATCATATATCTTCAATCAAACTAAAAAGGAATGAATGAACGTTTCAACTTTTATTAATTTAATCAGCAAATTAGAATAAGGACTTTATAAATATTTATATATTACATCAATATGTAAAAAAACAATCTTCTTGTGGGCATCTCTGACAACACTCACTTCCTAGAAGAAAGAGTTAGTCAACTATGGTTCACGGTTGCTCAAAATATTCTAAGATGGTGGAGCCTCTCTTCTACATCGTTTGAAGTTGAAGTCGGATTGTCATTATTCTTGCTCGTAATTTGATGCAAAGAGATACTCTAGCACGGCCCACTGAGAGGTGCATACTCTAGTCACTGACCTCAAGATTGTGGTACTTAGCAACGGTAGAAGCCAACTTAGGACTAATTGGTCTTCTCTTATGCAAATGTCAAACTCAAGTTTTATATCTCGTGCCTTCTCTCCTACATCGGTGATAGACTTGAGGTACAGAGTTGGTTGAGTCTTTGTTACATTGATGAATCCTTGCAAGTTATGGCCGATGATTGCTTGTAAGAATTGAAAGCGCTATACTGATTAATTCTCTCAGTCCAGCATCACAGAAACAACTATGTTGAGTGTGGTCTCAAACTGTAATGTGGTTGAAGTTCTAGGTGTTGGTTATTTAAACACCTTATACAACCAATAAAATGTGGGAAAAATAATTATGCTATCATTGATCAATTAAATATGGTTGTAAACAAGAATCTAGATCACTTAATTAATTATAGATGGAGAGAAAATCTCAATCAACCAATAAAATGGATGAAATAAAAGACTTGCAGGTAAGGCTCACGAACAGAATCTTCAATCATTGAATATCCTTCTTCACTCTAATATAGACTACTCCACTTTGTTCTTTTCTACCGCGATCGAATCTCTTTCAAGTACTCATTGATGTTATGACACCATAGTCTTCTAAAATGTAATCTATGAAGCAAATACAAAATATGTATGGGCACCACTCTTTTATCTAACATATCCTAAACGAGGAGTTTAGATATTTTCTCTCTTATTTATAAAACAGAATTGAAGAAATTCTTGAGGGGAATGAAGCAAGAAATAGTCGGCCACTTCAAGAAGAGAATAAGGCCAGAAAATTTTGTTTTAATTTAACTTCATCTTCTATTTATAGGTTTTTCAAATAGAGATATTATATGATTGGTTAAAATATTTTATTTTCCCATTAGTTTTGGATTTAATATTAGCCGTTAGTACTTATTTTATGAATTTAAATTTTCTCTAGGCCATTAGAAATCTATTATTCTGAAGATTAGGAGGATTGTTTTCCTTGAAAATCTATTATATTCCCTTTTAAACAGTGAAATTTTTTAGGTAAACTATTTTCTTATTAATTCTCTATCTATTTGAAAATTGAGCGCAACCTTAGCTGCCTTATGGTCCATTTCAACCTTTGAGCCATTTAAGCGATAGATTTAAATCTAATTTAACTACTTATTTACTTGATCTAGTCAATAAATAATATAATTAATAAATTTATTATTTACTTGATCCAATAATAAATAATCAACTTAATACTATTTTATTATATAAATACCCGTATTTCATAATTAATATTTTCAATAACCATTACAGCTTGTGAGATAATAATAAGTATACACATTATTATTAGAGAGTTTCAACTCATTTCTATCAGAGCCGAGTCGGAGACTATGGACCTAATGATATGAGCTACACAAATCAGAACAAAAGACGAAACAATCATTTATCTTTTCAACGATTCGTTTAATCCTGGTCAATACTCTACCATGTAATACAAGGTTTTTCTCTTCTTTACACTAAAATTATATTTACTCAACATGATGAGTGTCCAATGATCTAGTCAGTTTATGATCAAAATATTCCAAGTTTCCTACCTAGTGAAAGATTTGACTGGACGTAAGTCAACTTCATAAATGTGTACAATCAATCGGTTCTGTAATCAATTTTTAGGTGAGTAAATATTAACTTTCTTTCAAGAAAGCTAGATTCCGTATCGGTCAACCACTTATTTCTACATTCATATTTCGAATTCTCAAAACATAAATGTAATAAACTTTTGTACTAGCTGTAATGAGATGAGTGGGCTCGTCATCTTCACTTGACACCTGATGGATGGATAAAATACTAGCTCCCTTATTCTATGCTCTATTAATGTTTGAAAACTAGGTAACTCGCTCACTATTTATTTATTTATACGGTTGTCTTTTTATTGACATTGATGTCATTCAAACAATTTTTGGAAAATATTTATTGACATCGAAGTTAATGAAAGGAATATTTTAAATAAATATTTAAACAAATTCTCAATCTTTTCTTTTTCTCATTAAAATTTTCCAAAAGAATGTAATATTGACGATATAAAGATTAGATAAACTATTGACGAACATGCAAATAAACTAAAAAAATAATAATATAAAAATAATAAGAATTCATTAAAGGTAATATTTTATTTACAGATATAAACATATTATATTTTAAAATTATTTTGACATACTAAATTACGGTTTAAAAGTGTTACTGAAGTTTTAATTTAGTTTTAATCCAATAAATTATGGGATAATGAGTATAATAATCATTAGAAACATAGAAATTTCTATATAATCATCCTTTGGCGAGTTTTTATTTATAGCAATAGACAAACATAAATCAGAACATGGGGAATAAAGTAACCTTGCATTTAAAATCGAAAATAAATATAAAATCGCTGAAAGTAATATAAAAATAAATGAATAAAACACCTATAATGACATTAACCGTGATTGGCGAGATTAATGTATGAGAAATAAATTAATAGATTATATTTGAAAATATATTTGAGAGTGAAAATAGATATTCAAACTGTCACACTTCTCTCTCCATTTTTTTCTCTTCATAAAATTCTCTGTCCATACCTACGAAAATAAAACGACGGGAATAACTCCAAGCCTCAAAAAAAAAATTCATTTTCTAGACCTAAAAGTATAAAAAAATATCCAGATTAGACCTATTTTTTCAAAAATATCTAAAAATGGACTTTAGCCACAAAATTGGACGAAAATACCCTTATACTCAAAATTTGCAATAGTATCGTATCTCATCGTATACCATCGTATTCTATCGTACAAAAAGTTATCGTATCTCATCGTATCCCATCGTATAAAATTGTATGAATTTTTAAAAAATTTGAGTAAAATGGCATTTTCGTCCAATTTTGTAGCTAAAGTCCATTTTTAGATATTAAGGATAATATGAGTCTAATCTGAATATTTTCCATACTTTTAAGTCTAGAAAATGAAATTTCTCAAAAAAAAATCCAAATCCTCGAAAGAACCACAGGACCACCTGATGCGTTTGACGGAAAAGGTTCGTATGAGTATGAATTTTTCTTTCTTAAAATTTCGACCAAAAAAGTAAATGCATGTTGTCACCTTATTATTTAATGTTTTTCCATTTCGATTTTTGGTTTCTGAAACTAAATGGTCATCTTTTATTATTCTTAAGATCTTCAAACATATAGGGTGAAACAAACCAAAATACATTATTCTTACCATACCTCAATAGAACAAACGCATGAAAGATGAAAATAAATTATGAACACTTACAATGTTAATATTGTCGCTTGTTTTTTCTAAATAAAGATTAATAAGAATGATCCGCTATTAATGAATTAATATTTCAAATGAATTAAAACTTAAAATAAATTGTAATTGTCTTAAATTGGAATATAATAGAAAATAAACACGAATAAACTGTTGTTTTGAATTTGAAACAGTGTAAAATTTACTAAAAACTACAGTGTTGAAATTTCAAACAAATATGAAAATCATTCAAAATTTGAAAAAATTGGTATTAATGTACACCTATATATATGATTAATATGAAAAAATATATAAATATGATTAATAGGGAAAAAATATAAATATGATAAATAGGAAACTAGATAACAATTATATTATCTCCTCATATAAATTCGGAATAAATGAGATTTAAAAAAAAATAGAAAACAACTTATCTGTACAGTTAATAAAATTGGAAATAAGTTTTTAAAAAATTAAAAGTAAAAATAAAAATTAATTCAAAATTAATAATATTCTTATATAAAAGGAAAAATTGTAAAAACAATTCTTTAAAAAACTTTCAACTCATCTTAAATAGGTATTTACCTAACAAATTAAAAGAATAAATAATTAGCAACTATAATGATTAAAAATTACTAATTAGAGAATTTTTTTAAGAAATCATAGGGATTGTTGGGTGCAAGGCGTTACATGCTTTATTTAAATATGACTTTGGACTTGTACAAATGTAACTGAGTAAACTATGTGGGACTGGGCGCATCGTGTGCAAACAACCATTTAGCGAGGGCGCATCAATGTGATCCTTCTATTAAACTTACTCTCAGGACACGCAAAAAAACACAACATCAATTTTTCTACTTTATTGCATGCACCAATTACTCATATATATATATATATATATATATATATATATAATATATATATATATATATATATATATATATCAAATCAATTCTCATTGACCGGAATTCAAGACCCTCAAAATGCAAATCCAAATCGAGTTGCACCCAAGTGGATGTTCTGATAAGAGCATTCTTCCGGTATCCATAATATAGCCATTTAGACGTCTTATGTTAAAGTTCTACGATAGACTTAAGCATAGAATGTATACCCATTCTTCGAAATTCTATTAGCTGATGAAGATAATCAAATTTTGTATAGATAAAAACATTACTAACCTATCATCATCAGCTCCAAAATGTGGAAAATACTGTTATCAAAAGAATCAACTCACCATAAGTAAAAGCATATCAGGTTTATAAACGTTCCATTAATTGATGATTTGAGTTTAGACTAACAAACACGGAACAGTGGTAAGTTTAGGTAACGAACAAGAGACACTGGTAACTGCAAATTTTAGTAAAAAAGAAGTCTATGTGTGTGTGTTTTTTTCTATTGATATATGTTATTTATTAAGCTCAATTTCGATAGTGTTTTTTTACAGATTTTATCCAACAAATTCAGATCCAAAACGGAACAAAAACAAAAAATATAAATCAGCGAGAAAAGTAAAAAGAACACAGATGTATTTATCGTGTTTCGATCAAATCGTCTACATGCATGTTGAACTCAGCAGAAAAGCCCGGTCACTACTATACACAACAGCCTCGATAACACCATAAAACTCACACTCACTAGTCTCGCACACTCACATGCTTTCTTTTGACCAGTTTCAACACGATCAAGAAGATTATTTAAGAAATATAAGTACGAAAAACAAAAAATCCTAACATCTGGGTCAAGAAAGAAAAAGAAATAAAAGAAATTGAGTAGTTATGAAGCTCGTAGGGTTTCATCAGTTTTATATGAGATAATAACTCAAGAATGAATCTCGTCCATCGACTCAGATTGCCATCAACGGTTTCAAATCAGCGTCGTAAGTTGATGTGTCGTTTAGGAGAAACAGCAAGTCCTCAAACATAGCTCACAGAGGGAAGAGGATGTAGTTTGGCCTTCGACGAAATTTGAGCCTCGGAAAATGATTGTTGGGCTTCAAACCCAACAATATTCCCTCATGCATGAAAGGTAGTTTATGTTCGTTTTGTTATAGCTTAAATTTTTCTATTTAGATGTCAAAATATATTATAAATGAATAAAAACTTGTTTAAATCTACGAATTCGCCAATTATGAGTGGTGCGTTTTGTTTAATTTTAGATTTTATAAAATGTTCTTATAAAATAGAATCATATGCCAACGAGAAGTGGCGTTTTGCACCTTGTTCCGAACACACCAATATTGTCTTATTGCAGTGTTGGTTCTTGTATTAAATTATTGAGCTATTTCAAATCTCCTTGAGAATACAACAAAAATTTAAAATAGGGCAAAGAAAAGTATACTTAATTATCAACAGGTACTGAAGAGTAGACAGTGTGTGCCCAATTGAAGATATGGTAGCTCAATGTATTTCCGTGTCAAATTGTGTATATATATATCCACGTTATTCATCATTACTCTCATCAAATATTTTCTATCTTCAATTATTTAGAGACTAATTACATCAATCACTTGTAAACACATATACATTTTTCTCTGTCCTTGCAGCTGTAGTTTGAAAATATTTATTATAGTGTGAAATATCAAATCTTGTGGTGTGGATATATTGATAAATGGATATTTTTTTTCTTTCTAAATTTCCATTTTTTTGTGCCAATTATGTATTTTTCTTTTACTACCATGTCCAGTGTCCATGCATCCTATCAATTCCTTATCCTATTTGTGGTTATTCGGAACGTTTTTTTTTCGGAATTTTATCTCATGACAAGAGATGGCAATAAAGGCTGTCACTTCATCATGTTTATGAATGACTTTGAGGAGAAATAAATCAGGTCTCATGGGAATTCTTTCAACTATTTGGACATTCCATGTGACACCATGAGACTATGCTTTTAATGGCAAGCTCTGTTATTATAAACTCATCTTCCTCTTTGTCTCTTTGGGTTACTCTATCAATATCATGCATACATACACGTATACACACACTCTACTATATTATATAACTATTTCTTTCGTGAATTATGTATATCATGTAGCTGTAAATAGAACTGGGCAAGGCCGTAAAAATATTTATAGAAAAGAAATATAAAAGAATTATTTATCTGATATGAGAAAAGAAATTAAGAAAATAATACTCACACGAACGCGTAAAGTCTCAATAAATGTCCCACTTTTAAGGCTGGAAAACTATTTCTCACTTGCCGAAGAGCCAGTTTGGGTTGAATTGCCTAATCACGATCTGAATCAGGAACAAGATAATTAAATGAGAGCCACGTGGGTGGCTTCTGGACCATTGGATCATGGCCTATCCAAGTTCGTTCAGTTGGCTTGTCTCTTTATATCGAACACCCATAAAAGCTCATTTAGATATGTGGTCTCTCAACTAGTTCTCAAATTTCCAATTGATTTTGTGCAGTACTGGTGTTGGATCTTTGTTTGATTTGTACTTGATATTATTATCCTTCGTCCAAAAAAAAATATTAACTTCATTTTTATTTCGATTTTTATTTTTGTGGGTGAACCGCTATAATAACCAACACAACTATTCATCCCAAGTTGAAAAAATATTGAGTTCAATTTTTACAGAAGTATTGAATTATCAATAAAATGTGCATAAAATATGGAAATAAAATTTGGATCATAGTTCAAATTATTCGACATAGTTCTAAATTAAATTTTTAGTTTTACGTCGTTTCTCAAAAAAATTCATCTTTTAAAATATCTTCACATTTTCATATATTTTGTACGGTATTGTTGATTTTTTTTTTTTTGAAATCTTGTGCTTTTTTTTTTCACTAAAATACTATTACAAATATGATTTTAATACGTACAAAATTCGGATTTAAGAACTCATCATGACTTCACGGACGACACTTGGTGGAAGGAACGTTTTTGTGAAGCGTTTTTTAATTAACGGCGCAGAAGAACATTTGACATATGGTGGATCTGGAAGTCTTTATTTTCCTTGGAGAAAGAATAGAGCCGATAGATTTCGGAGAGCAATCTGAAGCCTTAAATTGTTTACCGTTTTTTTATCCAATGGCTCAAAAAATTTGTACGTTGAAATTGTTGTAGAGTACGTTAACCATGTAGGAGTCCATAACATAACGATGATGACACAGCTATATCTCAGTGTTATATGAAATTTTAAACTTATTTTATGATGAAACTTGTACTTTATCTGTAGTTTATGCTCCAACCTCGTATTAAGTATTTCATAGTGTTTCAACTAGTGCACGACATCTAAACGGTTGTAACAATTTTAAATTTTTCTGACCTTATGTTGAATCAATGAGTGCTAAACTTAACAAATACTGGGGTGCGTAAAATACCTTATTTATATAGTTGTGCAGCCATATTAGATCCTATATTGAAATTTGGTGGTTATCTTAAATTTTTACAATACTTGAAACGTTATAAAGAACAAGATTACACTTCACACGATCATACAAGGTCGTGAAATTTTTTTATTCTTTTTTCAGGTACTACCAACGCCAAATTCCACAACTTGTTGAGATGAGTCTACCACGACCACCAAAAACTAGTCACCAACTTGTTGAGATGAGTCTACCACGAAGAGGAACTTCAACGCCAAAATTATCACCACATTCGGAGCCCGTTGTGGAGACGTCGAATATGATAACATCACTTTTTACAACTCTCAGTAGTTCGCACCCACGAGCCAAAAAGATCTCAATTTGTTAACATGGTAGAGAAAACACAAAAATATGTTTCTCATCCTAGTAAAAATGGCTCGAGATATCCTCTTCATCCAGTTTCAACTGTGTCATCGAATCTGCATTCAGTAGTTCGGGCCAAATTATCGACGATCGACGATAAAATTTGAAACTCGATATAGTCGAAACTCTCACCATTTACAAAGATTGATACCAACACGATGATCTTTATAAAAAAATGTTTGTAAACGTTGATCTTGTAGACAATTATGACTTGAACTTTACAAGCATTAACATCCTTGAGCATTAGTGAAATGTAAAATTTGTAATGTTTTAAATTTATAAATTTTCAAATAATAATATCTAATTACGATTACATTTCAAAATAGCACCTTCTTTAAATTTCTTACATTTACATTATTTGAATAAATAAATTTTTCGAATTTGTTAGGCTCATAGAAGGAATCCTTCCGTTAACCTTCGGAATAAAAAAAAAGTACACGAAAATGAAACTTCCGTCCACCGTCGGCCACGATTTTTTTGGCACACGAAAGTGGCTTTCATCCGACAAGTCGGGATAACTAAGGACTTATAGATGCGACAAGTCACATACGAATACGAAAGAGAAACTCGAATGGCCAAATAATTCTATATTTTAAGACTAATATGCCATATGAAAATCTTAAATCTTCGAGCAAACAAATTTCTTTATTTTTTTAATGAAATGACGTGGTTGATATGTTTTTCATTCAACTTTTTATTACTTCAAGATCGGTTAATGTCACATCTCAAAACTAATTATTATTTTAAACAACTAATACTCATTGAAAAATAGAAATTGGATTGACTTGCAAAGAAAAATTAGGGCATTTCATACCCTAAACAAATATAAGAGCCAAATCTTCTAAAGTAAAGATTTATGGTTAATCTTCTACTTAAACAAGATCACAATCGAAAATTCCACTATACTATAGTAAATATTTATGGTTAATCTTCTATGTATGTATTGGAAGTGGAAAAATTGTCCAACAAGTCGGTGAGGTCAATATGTTGGACGTGGTGGATTTCCTTCGATTATTCTAGAAGTTGTAAATGATTATGATCTTTGTTTATGACATGCATATTTCGGTGTACCGGTATCTATTAATGATATTAATGTGTTAGAGACATCTCATTTTTTTGCTAATCATGTTGGGGGGGACTGCTCCACCGGCTAGTTATTTCATTAGTGGAAAAGAAAATAATATAGGTTATTATCGAACTGATGTCATATATTCAAAATGATCGACGCTTATTCCAACTATTCACGATCCATGTGGTCCAAAAATAAACTATTTTTGCAATGAAACATGTAAAAAAGATGTGGAATATGCAATTGGAGTGTTGAAATCAAGATTTGCAATTCTGGTCATACCATCCCGCTTTTGAAGTAAAAAGTGTTGCATGATATCGCGTATTGTTTTGCATAATATGATAATTAAGGATGGGCTCAATGTTAATCTAACCACTAAAGAAAGAGCTGAAATTTCAAATTCATAAGGTGGGCGATGAAGATTTTCGATTTAAAAAATTCTTAGTTCAACACCGACAAATCAAGAATAGAGACGCTTATATTAATTTTCGAAATGCATTAATTAAGTACCTTGTGGAAAGAATATACTAATTTTGGTAATTTGTGTGATGTAATCAATCTTTCAAATGTATATTTTTTATGCTGAATTATTTACAGGTTCTTTTAGGTATATATCCATAAAATCGTTTACTAATTTCAAAATACCCAACATTTTGTAAACTTTATATAAATACACATCTCAAATTGTTTACAAAATTATTTGGAATATTTTAGCTCGAAATTGGAACTGTTTACAAAGCTGAAAGATGATGGTAATTTGGATCCAATATTCGTGTAAACAAAATTGGGTGGGTATTTACAAAAAATTTACAAAATATTGAGTATTTTGAAGATACTAGTCGGTAAAGAGCCCATTTTTTGTTATTTACATGTAATAGTTTTTTTACGTAATGTAATTTTTTTTATTTTTTTATTTTAACTTTTGTTAGATATTGGTAAGTAATTAATAATTTTAATCACTTAAATAAAAAAATGCAAGCATTATAATTATTTATTAAATTTTTTATTAATTATATAATGATGGTGAATATGTTATTTAATGTCAAAATTGGTGTTGTAGGTGTGATTGAAAACATATTTGATATTAAATCAACACAACTTTTGTGTGATTCAACACAAATTTAACACCTTGGTTAAATATGCCCTAACATATCCATTAAGATATAAAAAAATTAGAAAAATTGATTCAGTTTCATATACATACAACGTATTGTTTTTCCAATGGGCAAAGAAAGACATGATCTATTAAGAAGAAGACATTTTAAATTTACAAAAGCAACCTGGAATTTCGTGACGTTCTAATTTTCCATCCCATAAATCATGTGTACTTTACTGAAGAGCCCCAGCTTTGTCCTTTCTTATAGATGCTTTGTATTCTTCTGTGTATTACGTGAGATACACATGTATACAAATAATATCGCATACGTTCCATTGACATATAGCTTAACTGATTCATGTGTATCCATTTTTATTTCATGTACTGCAAAACATACAATCATCAAATTCACAATTATGTCATACCGCTCTTTCTCGAGATGAAAGTTCTTTTTTTATTTGACATGAGGTGAAATGTCAAAACCAAAGGTCAGAATTAGATATATATATATATATATGTATATATTGTCCGTTGAATGTCACATTGCAACTCAATCCAACCTCACTTATTAGCTTTTCTGTATCTTGCGACTGAAGTAATTTCCCATTGTTGGACAAACAAACCCTCTAGAAACTATTACCGATGTTGTGTACGTGCTTAAAATACGTATTCAAAGCGAGGTAGAGACTGTGGAAATGCAGTTCCAGAAGAGAGAGAGAGAATGTGAAAGCGACAGAGAAGTGAGTAAGCCATGTGTTTCAGAGTTTGGGTAAGTTGTTATTTGTCTCTCTGCCTTTGGATTTGGCTCTATACAAAGAGCTAGACGACTAATATTATTACCTCACAGATACAACAAAACCCATAATAATTATATATAAAAAAAGAAACTTATTTTCCGGGTAAAGACGGTGCTCTCTCTCTCTCTCTCTCTCTCTCTCTCTCTCTCTCTCTCTCTCTCTCTCTCTCTCTCTCTCTCTCCCTAGTTTTTGAAGTCCCAATAAACGGTCTAATCTGCCACCCACCGCAAGAATACAACTAGTACCCTTTAAATTTTAATTACACTTTTGGACATTACTCTTTTAATTTAGAATTTTCAACTTCAGCTTCACTTGTATACTTCACCGAAAGATTGTAACTTATATGAAAATGGATGTGTATAGATTGTAACTTATACTATAAATTTGGTGATTTTAAACAAACTATTTGATAAATGCATGATTAAAATTAAAAGTTAATGTAAGAGAAGAAATACAGATTAAAAGAAAAAGTTAAGGTAGTAAAATATTTCAGTAAAAATATTTAAAGCATTTTTAATTTTAAAGAAAAATAATTTTTAACCAACACTTGAATACTGATTTATCTTTTAAAAAAGTTAAAATAAGTCTTAATAAATGAAGTCAAAACGCAGTGTATAGTATAGAAATTGGGCCAAAGAGGGAAGTGGGAAATGTGGAGAAAGGGTAAAAGTAGGGGATCGGTCGTCCACATGCAGAGGATGGAAGCAAATGGGGCTGAGATTGAAGACTACGCAGCCCACTTCTCTTAAAGCCTTTTGGCCCACATGTTTTTCATCTCACCAGACTCAATATCCTATTCGTGGGATCCACCTTTTTCTATTATAATTATTAGGTCAGCTGCGATTTCAGTATCACTTCTGGGACCCACACTTCCATTTCTTTCTTCCTTTTTCTTTTTTCCTTTTTTTACTTACTAGAAGCGGCGGTTTTTTTTTTATATAACTATCTGTTTCTACCTTTTACTTGCCGTTCACAACTGGTGGTTTTTTATATTTTTAAAGGTTTAACCAATTTTGGAAAACTGAGAGTCTCGGGACCTATCGCTTCCGTCTCGGACAACTCTCGATAAATTTGATAACAGGACGGAACCGGGACGGCGAAATTGGAGCATAACTCTCCATACGGTAATAAAAAATCAAATAAAATAATTTTAAGGATTTGGGTCTAGCATCTGAATTGATCCGATTGTTTTTTTTATTTATAAATAATCGGTATTTTAACGGGAGTTCTGATCCCGTTAAAAATTTTAACGGGACTCTTTCTCCTGGTCCTAATTTGAAACCAGGAAACCCGGATCTCGCTATTTTTCTACCGGGACGGACCTCCCAGTACCGTCCCATCCCCGTATGCCAAGTTTAGGTTTAACTTCCATTGCAATAAGAATTAAACCAACATCTTCAATTTAAAATGTGAAGTAGATATCTATAAACTATGGATTCGTTTGGTATAATTTTGCTTTTCTAAAAAAAATGATTTTAGATTTGTTTTTTAAAAACGCTGCTATTTAGAAAAAAGATAAATATTTGGTCAATTTTTGTAAAATAAATGTATCTGCTAACAAAACCTGATTTAATGTTTGATAAAATATATTAATATTTGCAAATAATTATTATATATATATATAATTAATTATTAATAATAATAAGATATTTTTTAGTATATTAAAAGTATGTTTAAGTGGGTGTTTATGGATTGTAAATATTATATTATAAATTTTTATGACATAAGAAAAAGTAAGATAAGAGGGAGAAACAAAAATCAAAAGTACGTAAAAGCTACGATTACAAAAACTACAAATTATAGTTTTTAAATTTTTAGTTAAAATTTTTAAAATTACTTTTTAATAAAAGTGATACACTTAAACTGATTTTAACTTTTAAACAACTTAAAATTAATCTTAATAACCTTAACCAGAAACGGCCTATATTAATTGTCACCACAACTATATAATTAATAAAGAAGACATCATTTCATTAAACACTTGTAAATATATGTCAGTTATGCAACGGCAAATTACGGATAGTATTAAGAAGGAGAATTTCACTTTTCTATGATAGTGTAGTATTATTCTTTTTTTATTTGCATCACGTTTTATTTATGATTTTTATCAGCAATTGACTTAAATACCCTTAATACGTTTGACCACTAAGTTTAACCTAAAAATTTCTTTATTTTTCTTTCTTCTCTCTTCACGCAGACCCGCTCTCGTTTTTCTCCAGACCCAATCTCTTCTTCTTCACGCAGACCTGGCTGAAACCGATAAAAACTTCACGATCGTTCCCACTCGCACCTTCATGTTTTTCGTCGTCGCGCCATCCTCTTCTCGCTCGTCCATGCTCGCGCTCGTTAGTGGTCGTCGGTATTCTCCGTGAGTGCTGATTTTCTCACTTTCCTCGCGGTGGTCGACGTCGGTCTTCTGCGCGGTCGATGTCTGTCTTCTGCGCGGTCGTCGTTGCACAAGTTCCGCGTCGCCTTCTTCTTCTTCCTCAATTTCTGATCGGTACTGTATTATAACTGAATTAGTGGATTTGATTATTTTAGGTTTAGCTATGAGAATTTGGTGTTTTTGAGACCTCGTTGATATTTAATCGTTTGTTTAGGTGAATTAACTTATGCTCACTGTTTGTTTAGGTTAATAAACTTTTGAGAAGGTATTGATGATTCTTGTTAGTTAAAATATTTTGCCGATTGATCTCTATTTCAAATGTGGGAATTTTGCAACCACGTTAATGACTTACGGACTTTGTAAGTTATTAATTTTCTTAGTTCTATTAAGTTGATTATGTATTGCACTATGTTGCTGGGTTTTTTGTGAGTTTATATTAATGCTTTACTGCTTGCGGTGGATTGCGGTGTGTAGCAACATTCGAGAAGCAAAAATATGAGTAAAATTTTATTGATTATAATATAATTTTAGTACGATTTGTTTCTAATTTTTTTAACAAATTATTATGTATTTTTCAGCAACGATTGTTGTATGTATTGCCTCAAGACCGTGGAACATTTGATGAGTTCGATGCCCTTGTCGGACGTCAATGATAGCACGATGGAGTTTTATAGAGAGAAATGACAATTGACCTTTGGTATCAATATCTAATGTCATATATTTAAATTATTTGGACTCATTATCATATATTTTGTGGAAATGTTTATAACTTATTATTAGGTTAAACATGTTTATGTATTGTTACCATTTTTTTTTATACATTATCATGTATTTTGGAACATGTTTATGTATTATTTACAACATGTTGAGTAAGATTTGATGGCCATGTCGTGTTTATATATTTTGATATTTATATAAGAAATACAAAGCGCAATTATATTGCGGCCATATGTGACCGCCACACAGATATTACCAGTTAATAGTTACTCCAACAAAGTTGCGGTGCATTTTGGTATGTTGCGATGTATTGCAAACATAAATACCATTCAACAAACAAAACAAAAAAGTTGGAGATTTGAGTTAAAGTCATCAATTATGGGAAACATAATATATTCATTGAAGTGTACATCTTTAGGGGGACAAATATCCATTGGACGTTTCTCAATTCGAGTGATGCATAAATGATAGTTTTGACCATATTTGACGTAGTCCGAATTCCGTCAAACAAAACAATTACACCACGAGAATCTGCACAATTAAACATACAACATGAACAACATAAGTTGCGGTTAGTTGCGGTCGACAACGGTAGCTTGCAGAGTTCAATAATAGGTTTCATAAAAAATTGAAGAAAACATAAACAAAATATTGCGGTTGGTTGCGGTATATAACGGTATCTTGCTGAATATTATACAATATTTGATTTTAAACATTAATAAAATTGTGTGGTATGTTGCTGTAACTTGTGGTGGTACGTAACTTTCTATACCAGATAAAAGACAAAAATATCATACACATTAGAGACGCGACTGTGGGGAAGAACAATATCGAAGACCCCTAAGAAGAGTGAGAAGGCAACACTCAAGGAGAAGACCGACGACCACCATCGAGCACGAGCGTGGACAAGAGAGAAAAAAGTCACGCGGTTGGCGTTGGGTCTGCGTGCGTGAAGATAGATTTTTAGGTTAATAGTGTTGACAAATTTTAAAGGTATTATAGTCAATTGGATACTAGAAAGTATAATTATCTTATGAGGCACATACAAAAAGAATTATCTCTCACTATCACACATAGAA
Source organism: Urtica urens (assembly GCA_958296335.1). NCBI lineage: Eukaryota > Viridiplantae > Streptophyta > Magnoliopsida > Rosales > Urticaceae > Urtica > Urtica urens. Next base: position 19,903,957 of record OY282523.1, on the reverse strand, counting down.
ACTACTGAATTTCACCATTAAAAATAGGTCAAACTCGGAATTGATCAAACAACAATTACAACAAAAGCTTAGTCGGGACTAAATGAAGACATCGATAAAAGCTTAACCCAAATAGTCATTTAATCGAATTATGAGACAGGGGTAAAATCACGCGAGCCGCGGCTAAAACGAAAGCGATGCTTATCTTGTTGGCATGACAAGTCATACCACTAAGTAAGGTAAGCACCTCTTTCAGGTCCCCAAAAATTTTGGAAAAAATGTCTTTTTATAGTATAATTAATTTTGGAAGTCAAAATAATAAAAATGTCTATTTTGTTCCTGGTTTGTGTTTAAAGTAAGGTTTAAACGGCCGAATGCCGATGAATGGCCGATAATTCAAAAATACGGGAATACTGCTAGCCGAACGGGAATTGGATGAAAAAAATGTGGAAACGAAAAAGGGAATGATGATGGGTTGGCCGGTCGAGAATCCGACAAAAATAAGAGATATTCGACAGAAAAAAATGTTGATTGTCAAAAATTTAAGATTACAAAAATTATATCAATCAAATTTATAAGATTTTAATAATATATTAAAATATAGACTTAAAATTTAGTATATAAAGAAATAAATTCAAAATATTTGTAACGCATTTACCATCATTAATATGAAATTTTAGATTAAAATAAATGTTATTGATTAATTATAAAATTTAACTATATAATTATAGTATATAAAAAATAAATTCAAAATTCAAAACTTATAGTTTTAATAATAAGTTTTGAATTTTGAATAAGAGATATTCGACGGAAAAAAATGTTGATTGTCAAAAATTTAAGATTACAAAAATTATATCAATCATATTTATAAGATTTTAATAAAATATTAAAATATAGACTTCAAATTTAGTATATAAAGAAATAAATTCAAAATATTTGTAACGCATTTACCATCATTAATATGAAATTGTAGATTAAAATAAATGTTATTGATTAATTATAAAATTTAGCTCTATAATTATAGTATATAAAAAATAAATTCAAAATTCAAAACTTATAGTTTTAATAATATATTAAAATTTAGATTTAAGAATATTGCTGAAGTTATATTTATAAACTATTTTTTTAATATGGTAAGAAAATTAGTTATATAAAACAACCATTATTTAAGTTTAAAAAAATTACATTTAAGAAAAAAATAAATTCAAAATTCAAAACTTATAGTTTCAATAATATATTAAAATTTAAATTTAAGAATATTGCTGAAACTATATTTTTAAACTATTTTTTTAATATTATAAGAAAATTAGTTATATAAAACATTTAATATTGTAAGAAAATTAGTTATATAAAACAGCCATTATTTAAGTTAAAAAAAATTACATTTTAAAAATTGGGGTTTTGAACCCCAGGTGCAAGGAAAACACTTTGACCCTATGCCATTTGTTCTAGATTTGTTTTGTGTTATTTTTGTCGGTAATTTATATTGTACCAAATTTTGGCGCCCGAAACGACGCTGACCCTCTACCAAAAACGATGAAACGCGTAAATAGGAGTTTTTTGGCCGATTTGAGCGATATATTTCAACCATTTAAATAAGAAAAGTTGTTTTAAAAATAAAAATAAAAAATTAAGCAAGAAGGTCATCGATATTGGCATGTTTTCTGAAAGCTCTACAGAAGTCACAATCTTACCTTTATTTAGTACCAAAGCTAAATACGAATGAGGTATATTAACGAAGTATTGGAACAAAAATAAGGTAAGTAGTGATCGAACGTAACTGGGAAACTGCCAATGTATATTCACCAAATCAAAAATCAATAAATGAAGTAGAAAAAAGGACATCTGAAATTTATTTCGACTAGTCCTTTCCTTATTGCTAATATTTCATCATGGTTCTATATATCTAGCAAAGTTTTTTAAACGGTATGTTAAGCTACGTTTGTTTTTTCATTTTCCTTTCATGTTGAAACATATAGTTGGACTTAAAATGCATTGACCATTTCTCAGAGTCGAGATAAAAGCGATCTAGTTAAAAAATATTGCACAGGTTTAAAGTTTCAACAACTTTTTTAAAATTCTGTTTGAATAATTCGAAAAAGGTTAACATGTGCTCAGTATAAATGTGCATTGTTGTTTTTTGTTCATGTGAAGTTGTCGCCATTTATTTGTGGAAAAAAAAAACTAAGGGCATTAATAAATTATCCCTAATTCTTTTGAAATAAAATAAAATTTATTTAAATGACATGTACAACACTGATTATATATATATATATATATATATATATATATATATATATATATATATATATATATATATATATATATAACAAAACGAGATTTTAGACAAAATGTTAACCTACATGTGATTTAACTTAAGCAAAACATTATTTTATAAAATATAAGGAGGAAAACAGAGAGAAAGATAAGCCAATATTTTTGCACTAATCATTAGCTTATTTTCATGGTTACCCATCAAGAGACTTGATTAACTTTCTCAAAGGGATGATCATAGTTGCCATTAAAAACTTTGAGCATTTCAGTGTATTGTGCGAATATTGATCCCTTCCCCTCTAACTTCAGGCCACTTTATTGTTTGCATATCGATCAAACACTCGAATCACTGTGAAAAAATTCTTTGGAAATGTTAAATATTAACGGAGTTCATGTTAAAATTAATTGGTAAGAAGAAGCGTAATCTATGACTTTTATAAAGACTAGAGATACATTTTTGATCGATGTGAGACTCCATGATACAATCACGATAAAAAAAAAATTGGAACGTGAAATTTAAACAAACGGATGGGTCAATGTTGAAAATAAGTTTCATCCTAAAATTATTAAGTGTGAAGTGTAATCTACAAAGGAGATCGCTACCGAGCCCCGATGCAGAACATTTAGCTATCATTTTCTTGTTGTAACAAAATTTAAAATGAGCGAATTGAGAATATAGTGCATCGAGATTAACGAGCGGCAAGTGGACATAGTAGATTGAGGAGGGAACCACTATAATTCTCTGTATTGATTTATATTTTCGTTTTTGCAATTTCATTTTATGCAAAATTTAACTTAAACTCCTAATAAAATTCATATTAAGTATCGTGAAGTTTCATTTCAAAATAAACTAAAAACAAAATGGGTAATTTAAAACTACAAATATAAATTCAAAGCGACGTAACACTTCTTGAATTATATTGTCAAAGTGACATTCATCTGATCAAGTTCTGATTCATGCCTTTTGATGTGTGATCAATATTGCTATCAAAGAAAAAAAATGTGACGAAAATATTATTTTTCCAATGTATTATACATGGTAACACTTTTTACAACGCAATATATAATGGTAATAATATTTCATTCACTATACTCATTAGATATAAAAATATCACGGTTGGACTCGTTAGTTCAAGAATAATCAAAATTGTAATTTGTCACGTTTTCGGATCAAAATAGCTTTATTTTATTTTAAAAATATTTTATTCCGAAAATATCACAAAAGTTCAATTTTAGACTTTTAGAACTGACCAAGTCAAACAAGAATATACGAAAAATAAATATTTCTTTGTAGTCTCAAGTAAATATCACTTTTCGCAGAAGTATTTCTTTCGTGAAACAACAGAAAGCACAACCGCGAAGCTACTTCGGCTTTCTTTTGTTGCAAAACGTGAAGTTGTGGTTGAGGTACTTACCATCATTACCGAGGATCTTTTTCAGACTTTTAAGAAGAATGTAAAATCTGTGATTGTAAATATGTTTCATCTCATTAGCTTCTTAGTTTCGGTATCGATATATATTGTATTTAAATAAATCCTCAAATAAATAAGTATTATAAAATTCTATTTCTGTAAAACGCTCAAAGTTCAAACTAATCAATAAGTTACAAGGGACCCCTAAATAATAGATACAAGGAATATATCACTCCTAACCGCTTTATTCATTTTGATTTATATTAGTGACAAACAATATTTTCCCGTGACAAACATATTAATTAGTGCCTAATTTAGCGGAATTTCCTATAGTTATGCAATTGGATTGATTATGATATCGAACATTAAATGAAGGATTACGAGTCCAATCTATCAATTCCAGAATCTGGGTTCTTAACTTAAATACAATTGTTATTTTCGTCTTTGACTTATAACTTAAATTTCTATATTTTGATATATTATAAGTTTGAAAAGCGTGAGGTTATAAAGTTCACCATTTGATAATTATTTTGTAATTTATCCTTGTTTCATGTGAGTATATGGTTATTTTGCACAATCACTCGTACGTGTTTTTATGTACCCGCTAAACAAGTGTTCTCGGCTGGTTTGTATTATGATGTGACTACGTCTTTTAGTTTGACTAGTATTTAACTTATCTTCTATTCGAACTTATACTTGATAAAATTCGTTTTTAACTTATACACGAGTGGTTCCTTAATTTATTGATCTCTCATAATAGTTTGACTATGGATATATATTGTGCTCATATGTTCTTGAAAACATGCTTGGAGGCTCATATATTAATTATAAGTGAAACCCCGTGAATGTGATGCTGACACTCGCGTTCATGCATTCTTAGAAGTTGAAGACCGAAACTGAAAGGATCACGCTTGATTTTTCTCATCAAAACATGGCAACAACAACTCGTAATTATCATTTAATTTCATGGTAAATAAGTTGTTAGTAATGTTAGGCAATTTGTTGCCTTGTTTACTGTTATATTCTTTTTTGCTTTATGAACCATCAATTATTATTTTGGTGGCTGATGATAGTTTAGTTTTGAATTAGTATGATTTCGAAATTGTGCAACATAATTTTCTTTTATTCATAACGTTTAATCAAGTTCGAGCCGATTTTATGACCGATTTAGAGTATACTAGATAAACTCAATTTAAGTGCTAACAAATACCATATTTCATGATCAAATTGTCACTCCCAATGATAAATAAAATATTATAAGGACCAAGTGTAAAATTTAGAAGATAAAAATAAACGTGTACGTCGGTGTTGTATGCGTTCTCTATCAAATGCGACAAATAGATAAAAGATTTGACTGAATAATAACTACTGATTCTATGGTCTTTATAGTAAGAGGAGTAATATCACCCACTCATGTGCTTCGGTCGTTTAGCTAAAAAGTTCAATCAAGGTCTCTTTGGTCATTCACACGCTGGCAATCGGTATAATTCCGGCCGAGAATATCACAAGCAAAACTCATTTTCTTAATTTCGTTTACTATCTCATTAAATGGCATTCTTTCTGGGTCAAAAAATAGGATCATAAGTGCTCCATTTATGAAGAATGAATGTTATAATTTGCATGTTCCTTATCACACGATCACTCTGCTTTCCTCAGGTGTATATTAGTCAATCTTAGGATAATTATAAAGAAATACTTATACGTAACGTGACTACATAATAAGTCTCTCTTCCCATATATTCCTGCTAACCCCGACTTATTATTTTAATGTGACTGAGAGATAAATGACAAAACGATCCTCTAACAGTATTTGGGAAAACTCGAGAAAAAAGGGCGTGTGATTTTGGCTTGGGTTTCGCAGGCTAAATGAAACCCAAATCAGCTTAGGGGACTGAGACCACGTGAAATCCAACAGCTTTTGTCTTTAATTCACGGTAGAGGCCAAAACCACGACATCAGTCTCTGGCAGGGGCAAATTTGTCATTTAGGGAAATCTCCCCCATGTGGAGATGGAGATAGTACCGAGAAAATATAGGACCATTAAAGCTAAACTTCGCCCACCCTTTTTCTGATACACGAATTTAGTTTCTAATTTATTTTATGATATGTTTTATTTTAGGAAGTGTGTCAACTGTTTCTTTATCGAGAGCAGCAAAATGGCAAACATTGTAATTATTGGAGAAGACGAGGGCTGTCTCTTAGGTAAGCATGCATATAAGCAAGTCCCTGAAGCAAATCCAAAAACAAAACACACAACAGTCTCGCAAACTCACTTAGAAGCAGAGCGGAGTTAAGTCTTCTCTTTTCACAATGAACCGGATCGCCTTATTGTCGGTGCTATTCTGCGCCGCTTTCCACTCTGTCCGATCCTCCGATTTCGTAGAAGGTAAAGCTTAACCATTTAATCCATCTCTCTCTCTCTCTCTCGCGATGTGTCTGTGTTCAAGGCTTTCGAGCTATATTGATGCAATCTTGATCACTGGATATTATACCAATGTTCTTTGTATCTCTGTGTGTGAAAACCTATTCCAATTTCCACCGCCAAGGGCACGCTTGTAATTTAGCGTCGTACTTTCAGTTGGCAGCAAAATGAGTAGAGACAGTAGTAGACAGCATTTAATAAGTAGTGAACGCAAAGCGTAACGACATGTCGGTTTTTGGCAGGATTGCTGGCGAACGGAGACTTCGAGTTGGCGCCAAAGAAGTCGTCGATGAAGGGGACGGAAGTGATCGGAAAATACGCGATCCCGAAGTGGGAGATATCGGGGTTCGTGGAGTACATAAAGTCGGGGCAAAAGCAAGGCGACATGCTGTTGGTGGTTCCGGAGGGCGCGTGCGCGGTACGCCTGGGGAACGAGGCGTCGATCAAGCAGCGCGTGAACGTCACGAAGGGGATGTTCTACTCGCTGACGTTCTGCGCGGCTCGCACGTGCGCGCAGGAGGAGCGGCTCAACGTTTCGGTGCCTCCGGACTCGGGGCTCCTTCCGATACAGACGCTCTACGGTAGCAACGGGTGGGACTGCTATTCCTGGGCGTTCCTGGCTCCTGCCAGCGTGGCAGAAATCATCATTCACAACCCGGGCGTTGAGGAAGACCCGGCTTGTGGGCCCCTCATCGACTCCATTGCTCTCAAGGAGCTCATTACTCCCAAGCCTGATAGCTGTAAGTTCAACCGCGTCATCTATTTGGGTCTTCGTGTTAATAATAAGTTTAGTGGGTTCAAAGAAATAGTTTTTAGTTTTCGTTAATTTTATTTAAATAATTAGTCCAAATATACACGAGTCTAAAATAAATAAAATTATTCTCGTCTATTTTTCACCCAATTTTAAAATTTAATATTTCAGAATTTTGAAAACCGATTAAAAAACAACCGATTAATATTTACTGCACATTTAAACAAAAAAAAAATTAATTTTGGAAAAAAAACGCTAAAACGTATTCAGCATAACCGCAACGTAACAAAGAGAAAAATAAATAATAAGAACTCAGGAATTCACGAATTTGATAGTTAACAAAAAATTAGATATTTCTGATTTAGGGAATGTTTTTTTAAGCTAAGAAGTAGTATTGATTATTTTAGTTCCAAGGATTCCTAATCCTAACTTACCTCGGTTTTCTTGGACCACATAAGGTCACAAGACATCATTTATGTGCTCTGTAGTTTTACCAATTCTTAAGGTATATATATGGCAGGTTGTTAGTTCGTCACCACTGCATGATTATAAAGAGAGACGTAGACTTGTATATCTATTGCCAGTTAAGGGTTAAAAAAAGAAATGGTCCCGCTTGGTACTCTAAACCGAGCTTGAACTTTTTTGCTCATTCGTACTTTGTCTTTGTTATGGATTGTTTCAGGAAACCATGCTTAGATATGAATGAGACAATGACAAAAAATAAAATAAAAAATATATCTCTCTCCATGATTGTTGGTCCATTATCCATCCATAATACGAAATGGTATAGAACGTAGAATGTATGCAAAGCTGTCATTAATTTTTTTTCCTTCTCAAATCATTATAGATCAAATCTTGAAACCTAACACAAATTGGCAATCTTTTCAGGCCCCAATTTTGTCTCCCGAAAATAATACGAAATCTCAAATTTTCAATTTCTGTCATTGTAGTTAGTGCTGTGAGACCACCGGTCCACATTAATAGCTAGCTAGGCTGTAGTCTCGGCACGTTCAACTTTTTTAAATTATTTACTTTATGTACTAATTAATTTATTACGACTGATTGAATTTGACAGCGAACCTGATACGGAACCCGAGTTTTGAGACGGGGCCGTACATGTTCAACACGACGACGGGGGTGCTGATTCCGCCGAACATCGAAGACGACCACTCGCCGTTGCCGTATTGGATGGTGGAGTCGTTGAAGGCCGTCAAGTACATCGACTCTGTTCACTTTTCTGTCCCACACGGAAAGCGCGCCGTCGAGCTCGTCGCCGGCAAAGAGAGCGCCATCGCACAGGTATCAGCACGCCCATACCTCAAAAGAGAATTTTCATTACCTAGACCTAAAAATTAATCAGATCTCGTAATATATTTTACTCTTTGTTTATATTGTGTATTGTTTTGACCATCACGACAATACGCTTATTAGAAATTTTATTTTGTAAACATAAAATTTACAAAATGTAAGAATGAAATTTTAATTACCCGAGATTAAACTTTTGACTCATTTTTTTTACAAAAGTACTCTTCCGTCTAAAATGGCAAGCCCGAGTCATTAAATCTGGTCGAAACTCATCTGAAATTTGGGTATTTTTGTTTGAAATCGGGTCAAAAAGTTTATTTTTGTATATTTTGATATAGTAAGTATAATATTTAATATTTTGATTTTGGCTGTAGCTTAACGTTCGATTAATGGATAGTAAATAGCCAGTTAATTTCGTTTACAAAACATTAACTAAGGATAATTTGGACATGACATGCCGTGTAAATGAATGCCACAATCAAAACTGGTTATTTACTAAACATTTACAAAACGTTAAAGAGTATTATCAAATTCATACAACAGTCGAATGACATTTTTTTTTATCCAAAACGGAACCAAAATTTTTAATTTTTAATATTTTTGAATTAGTAAGTGTAGTTTGGATAATTCTAATATTATTTTCGTATAACATTCATCATTACAATTGAGAAGATTAATGCGGTGTGATAATAAAAATAGGTGGTTCGGACGGTACCGGGGCGGGAGTACGCGCTGACGTTCTCGATTGGGGACGCAAGCAACGCCTGCGAGGGGTCGATGGTGGTAGAGGCGTTTGCGGACCGCGCGACGGTGAAGGTGCCGTACGAGTCGAAGGGCAACGGCGGCTCCAAGCGCGGCCTCCTCCGCTTCGTGGCCGCAGACTCCCGTGTCCGCATCATGTTCCTCAGCACCTTCTACCACACCCGTAGCGACGACTTCTCCTCCCTCTGCGGCCCCGTCCTCGACAACGTCTCCCTCCTCAGCCTCCGCAAAAAACACACCTAAGAATATTCCGTTTTTGTTGCATAAGGCCCTTTTCAACTTCCACTATAATTAATTATTATGTGATGAGCTATAGATACTATTTATATATATATGTACCTTTTTCCTTGCGTTTCATAAGAGAAGCTGGGGAGAAGAGTTCTTTTTTTTTTCTTTTTTCAATTGGTGTATGTTACTACGTGCTTTTTTTTTTTCTTTTTATGTATACTATTGGGGTTGAGAGTAGTTTTATTTTGTACTCTTGTTTTTTAATTTTATGTATGTATGATATTCGAATTGGATTCAGATTAAAAACATGAAAACATGATTGGTTCTTGTTTAAGCTGTGGAGTCCAAACCCCCGTGATCCCATAAGGGAACTACCAAGTATGTTCAATCCGACGACATCGAAGAAACTTGCGCCTCTGAAGTTGTATGAGAACACCTCACGATTGATAAGAGTAAAAAGGGATTGATGTGTAGTTGATCATATACTGGAAAAATCGCATATTTAATGAATTTTGGAAGATAGTTACCTGAGAATCTAGCAACTACCGAGATGCTCCTCGGGATACCGAGGAATGCAATCACCTTAGGAAAAAGGCTCCAGGATAAGAAAGTATTGGCCGAATTAAGTTAAGGAATAATAAGACGATAGGTCAAAAACTAATCAAAATAGAAAAAACGAGTAACCAAAAGTGTCCGGATCAACGAAGCGACCGAGCATAAAGTGCCGACTGGAAACATCCCAGTCAGCACGGACGTGGAATTGATCACCCCACAATCCAAGCAAATAACCACCCACCACTCAAGATAACCGCTTAACGGTTGAAGACATAGACTATAAAAGGAGGTCGAAGACACGAGAACGAGGACCGAATTTTAGAGACAGATTTGTACTAGTTATCATCGATATATTCCTTTGTAAACCTCATCATTTTTGCTCGCTTGTATTGAACCCATTCGATATAAGAGAAAGTCTCATTCATTGTCTTGGTTTATCCTTTCGGTAGACCGAGCACTTTGTTCGAGATATTGTTTTCCCATTTATACAGGTTAACAGTTGGCGCTACAAGGAGGGAGAATTGCATCGATTCAATGGCTAGTTCGTCAGTTCTCGCCGAAGATACGCTTATGAATGACCAAGAGGTCGAGCACCACAAACGCACACTTCCCCTCACGGAAGAAGAACTCGCTGAACTCCTCCCGGAACCTCACTTGCACGTCCAATTCAGGGAGATGTAAGAGCGTCTCGCGGCTTTGGAGGAAAAAAACAAAGAGTTGGAGGGGAGGCTTCGAGCTAAGAGGGTCACCTTGCGGAGCGATAGTGATCTCGGATGAAGAGCCCTCACATCGATCAGGATAGGAGCCGGAAAACTCTGAGGCCTAGATTAATAAATCCAGGAGGCATGCAAAAGATTGATACGAAAGAGAGGAATTTACAGAGCAAGAGGAATGGAAAGGTTCGCCAGAAAAGATTCCAGAGCGTTACTAGCCCTTTGGTGAAAAAAGTCGTTCAGAGCTGAGAAGCCTACACCGAACGGATGATACCGAAGACAGTGCAAGCATTGAAGAAACAGAGTTTAGAAGGCTGGAAAGACGAATCGAGGAAGTAGCGTTGGGACGAAAAGAGTGAACCCAAAAAATTGGGGAGGTCGTCTCTCTTTTTACGGCGAGAGTGCTCAGGCATTCACTGCCTGAAAGGTTCAGAATGCCGAGTATTCGCGCTTTCAATTGGAAGACCTACCCGGGAGATCACCTCGATACTTTTTCTTTCTGGATGCTTTTGCAGGGAGCGGGTCCCGAAGTCACGTGCCAGACATTTTCCATAACACTCTCGGGATCAGCCAAGAGATGGCATAAGATACTCAGAACAAACACTCTCGGCATTTTCCTGTTGGCACAAAGATTTCTGGAGCAGTTCGTCGGGTCGAGCTCAGGGAAAACTCCCAAAGAGAGACTACTGGCAATCAAACAGGCCCACGACGAATCGCTGAAAAGCTACATAAACCGCTACTCGGAGTAGGCACTGCTGGTTGACGACCTTAATGAAGACTTCAAGCTCTTCGGGATCACCTCGAGGGTCAAAACAGAATCAGAATTCATGTCGTCTTTGCAAAAAAACCTGCCCTCGAGACTATAACGATTTCCTCAAAAGAGCGCATAAATACATAAATGCCGAAGAAGCAAGATTGGCTGCTAAAAAAGCTGAGGCGCCAAAGCCACGACATGGTGAACGGAAAGATAGATATTTCGAAGAGGATCACCCCCAAAAAAGGATGCGATCTGGCATAGGGCCGAAGAAACCATTCAAGAGCAAGTACGATCAATAATCCCTGCTAAATACTTCGATAGAAGAATTTTTCAGTCTCTCCCACGACAAGGAAGATTTCTCCCGCTTCGCAAAGATAAAAAATACGTGGCTAAACGAGACCAGACGAAATATTGTGCTTTCCACGCAGATGTTGGCCACAGGACTGCAGATTGTTTCAATTTGAAGGAAGCTATAAAAGCTTTGATCCGACGGGGAGCCCTAAAAAAGTGAGCCCTAAAAAAGTTCAAGGCTGGAAATAGGGAGGAGGTGGCAGAACCTAAAGAAGCATACTAGGAAATATCGTTCATACTGGGAGGCCCCCACATTGGAAGAAATTCGAGAAGCTCACAAAAAAACTACGTGAGATAGGCCTAGGCGGGACACCGACAAATCATGTTCGCTGATAAAGAAAGACACTCTCAAAGACGGCAACATAGCCTATTACATTCAGTAAAGAAGACGCACGCTGGGTTCTTTTCTTGCATAATGACACACTGACAATATCTATCAAAATAAGCAACAAAGTAGTTCACAGAATGTTGATGGATACAGGAAATGCCGTGGATGTGCTCTATGAGGAAACTTTCGAGAGGATGGGTCTTTAAAAAGACATCCTCTGCCCTTCTCCGGAAAACTTATATGATTTTACAGGAGATTCCATTGTTCATTAGAGGAATAGTCCTACTGCTGATGACCTTGGGGGAGGAGCCGAGAACCAAAATCGTATGTTCAAAATGGGTAATAGTCCCGGGGAGGTCCTCGTTCAACGGAATCATAGAAAGGCCGACTCTGCAGGCTCTCGGCACTGTCACCTCGATAGAGTACTTGAAGATAAAATTCCCTACAAAAAACAGAACGGGCGAGGAACTAGGAACACAGGCTCTGGCTAGGAGCTGTTATGTAAACTATTTAAAAAATAGTCAGGACAAGGAAGGACGAAAAGTGCTCACTATCACCTCCCAGAATGTCCCGAAAAGAAAATACGCATCGGCAGACACCTAGCCCCAAGTATAAAAACTACTCTATTTTGCGTGGTCAAATAATATGGACATATTTGCGTGGTCACAAGCAGACATGATAGGGATAGATCTCGAATTAGCATGTCATAGATTGAACATAGAACCTAAAGAAAAACCCATGGGACAAAAAAGAAGAGCATTAAATACCGAGCGGTATGAAGCTTTGAAAGAATAGGTAGATAAATTGATTTCCAATAAATCTGTAAGAGAAACAAAATATCCAAGTTTGGTAGCAAATCCAGTTTTGAGTAAGAAACCCAACAAAAAATGGCGCACTTCTGTAGATTTTGCCGATCTTAACAAAGGCTGTCCGTAGGATAGTTTCCCTATGCCGAGGATTGACCAACTGGTCGACGCTACGGCAGGACACAAGCTGTTAAGTTTCATGGACGCATACTCGGGATAAAACCAAATACCCATGTATGGTCCGGATCAAGATTATACCGTTTTCATAATCGACAGGGGGCTGTATTGTTATACATTAATGTCGTTCGGAATAAAAAACGCGGGAGGCACTTACCACAGATTGGTAAATAAAATGTTTGCGGATTTACTCGGCGTAACAATGGAAGCATACATTGATGACCTCCTAGTTAAAAGCAAGAAAATGGGCTCTCATACCGAGTACATGTACACTTCATTCAAAATGCATAGAAAGTACATAATGAATCTTTACCCTTTGAAATGTACATTTGGTGTAACTACATGTAAATTTCTGGGATTCATCATCCACGAAAGAGGAATCGAAGTAAACCCGACGAAAATCACAGCATTGCTCAACATGAGTCCTCCGAGAAATATCAAGGAAGTACAGAAGCTCACATGATGCATTGCGGCTCTCAGCAGGTTCATCTCGCAGTCCACAGATAGAAGCATACATTTCTTCGATGCTCTCAGAGGATCGAAAAAATTCGAGTGGACCGAGCAGTGCAACCGAGACTTTGAGGCCCTCAAAGAGCATATCGCTTGGCCCCCGACCTTGAGAAAGGTAGAAGCGGGAGAACCAGTCCAAATCTACCTGGAAGTATCAGAGCACGCAGTTAGCTCAGCCTGGTCAAAGAAGAAAACAATCAGCAACTGCCGGATATTGTACCTCAAAGCGTCTCAACGATGCCAAGGGGGGATATACCGAGATGGAGAAGCTAGCTTACGTCCTGATAACTGCCTCAAGGAAGCTGAAGCATTACTTCCAGGCACACCCCATATCAGTACTAACGAGCTTTCGACTACAGCAAGTCTTGCAGAAACCCGTTGTGTCAAGAAGATTGATGAAATGAGCAATAGAATTGACCCAGTACAGAATCAAATTCGTACCCCAAACAGCCATCAAAGGACAAGCTGTAGTTGATTTCATCGCAGAGTTCACACCAAGGCTAATTGAATTCCCCACATGGGAGATGCATGTCGACGGTGCCGCAAATGAAAGAGGAGCTGGAGTAGGGATCACGCTCATGGGACCAGATAACCACAAGGTAAATTTCGCTTTAAAGTTCTCTTTCAGTGCGTTAAATAACGATGCAGAATATGAAGCCATGATTCATGGACTCAAAATAGCAAAAGATTTAGAAATCAGAAACTTGCGCGTATTCTCAGACTCTCAACTAATAGTTAATCAAATAAAAAACAAATTCCAGGCAAAAAGCAAAAATATGTCGCTCTATGCCAAGGAAGCCAAACAGCTGATCCAGAAATTAGAGTCATGCGAAATAGTTCAAATCCCGATGGATATGAACGAAGAAGCAAACGCATTGGAAAAATTGGCAACTCAAGGAATGGCATCCGGAGACGTCCCGATTATACAAATCGATCAACCTATTATCGGCGCCCAAGAAAATATCGTGCAGGTATCAACGACATCGTCATGGCAGGATCCTTTCAAAAATACTTGAGGGACGGAACTCTGCCAGAAGAAAAAAAATGAGGCCAGGAACATCAAATACAAGTCTTCTCGGTACCTCCTCAAAGGGGACACAATGTACAAAAGAAATTTCAGTAGCCCACTCCTTAGATGTCTGAATGAACAAGAGGCCGAGTATAACTTACAGAAGTTACATGAAGGAATATGTGGAAGCCACATAGGGTCGGAGGCACTGGCCTTAAAAGCCCTAAGTCAAGGTCTCTTCTGGCCCACACTTCAAGGGGATTCTCGGGATATGGTGAGGAAATGCATAAAATGTCAAAAATATTCCAACATACCCAGACTTCCCCCGACGCAGCTAATCTCCCTTAACTGCTCGGTCCCCTTCTCCGAATGGGGAATAGACCTCATCGGGGCACTACCGAAAGGAAAAAGAGGATGCAGGTACGCTGTCGTAGCCATAGATTACTTCTCCAGATGGGTAGAAGCTGAACCCTTAAATAAAATAACTGATTTCGCAATAGAAAAATTTGTTTGGAAAAACATAATCACCAGATTCGGGATACCGATCAAGATCATCTCAGATCATGGAACCCAATTTGATTGTAATTCTTTCACACGATTTTGTGAAAAGTATGGTATTAACAAAGCTTTCTCCACTCTAGTAAGGCCACAATCCAACGGATTAGTAGAGGCAGTCAGCAAGACCATCAAACATGGCCTAAAGACAAAGCTGGACGATCACAAAGGAGACTGGATAGAAATGCTACCCGAGGTACTATGGTCCTATCGGACCACAAGCCACTCCGCAACTGGCGAAACGCCTTTCTCACTGGTATACAGAACAGACGCCCTCATTCCTACAGACGTCACAATTCCTACCATTCGAAGGGAAACATACACAACCGAGGTAAACAATAAAAACCTAATGCTAAGCCTCGACCTATTAGAAGAAAGGCGAAACATCGCACACATTCAAAATTTAGCTAACCAGCAAAGGGTTGCTCGGCATTTCAACAGGAAAGTTCGCCCGAGAAGTTTCACTGTCGGTGATAAAGTCCTTAGGAAAATTTTCCTCCACAAAAAAGTCCTTAGAAGTGACTTTAGAAGCGACTCGGCTTTAGAGGCGAAACATTAGAAGCGACAAGGTCGCTTCTAAAGCCGAATTAGAAGCGACATTTTGGCCTTTAGAAGCGAGTTTTGTCGCTTCTAAAGGCCTTTTTTCTCCTTCTTAAGAAGGAGTATTGGGGGAAAATTTGGAAGGACCCTACATTATCTAAGAAAACTTCGGAAACGGAGCGTACAAAATCTCGAACCTGAAAGGGGAAACCGAAAAGAATCCCTGAAATGCCGAGCACCTCAGAAGATTTTACGTCTAATCTTTTTACATTAAAAAATTGGCGTGGCCATATGTAATTTAAGTTTAAAAAGCGCCTTGGTCGCATTTTTGCATTACATTTTCTCAAAATACGTGGTCGTATTGTCATTGTATGTCCTCGAATAATTTAAAAACCGGCCCGGTCGTATTTCCGAATTATATTTTTCAAGTGTTTGACCGCATTTTCACAGTTTATTCGCTCGAGGAAACTAAAAAAACGGCTTAATAATTTTAATCGGTACTTAACTTTTAAATTTTCCTTTAAGTTATCCAAACATTATAAAACTTAGTCACTGCCAGACGCGGATCTTCGGGATACCACGCATAAAACATAAAAACCCAACTTTCCTAATATAATATTCCAAAATGGAAAAGTAGCCAAAATACAAAATCAAAACAAATCTACTTAAAGAAAAATCTATAATGCCGATATTACAAAACATAAGCTCCTTAAAAAAATACCTACTCTCCGCCTTTGTCCTCGAGAGCGCTGTCAGTGGAATCGGAATCAAGCTCTAAATCGTCGAGAATAAGAGCAGGGTTCTTCGGGCCGAGAAGCGTCACAACCTCGCGAATAGCATGGTTGTATAGAAGGTCAAGTTTGCGCTCGTAGGGTTCCGACGCCTTGAACTTGTCGATCACTTGAGATCGGGCAACTTTGGCATCCGTCAGACATTTGGCTTCGAGGTCGGCTCGGACCCAAAGAACCTCCAGTTTGGCGTTGCCGGCCTCTCGAGTAAGGCGATCGACCTGTTTCTTCAGCGCATAAATCTCGGGACCGAGGACCTCGGTCAGACGAGACATACCGACCGGAGTCTGTCAAAATATACACGTTAGAAAACAAAAAATAACATATGCAAAGGCAGGAGGATGCCTCCACACTTACCACGGAGGCGAGGTCAGCCACCAGGTCGGCCAGACCGAGAGAGTCTCTCTCCGCCAAGCGCTCCAGGTCCGAGGGTTAGACATGCGAGTACATGAGATCCTTGGCAACCGACAAATATTCGTCTGACGCCCCCACGACCACTTGTTTCCCTTACCCAGAAGATCGCTTTGTCGGGGATTTCTTCTTAAGAGGGACCGTCGGAGTAATTTTCCTCTTCTTCAGCTGAGGACCCGCTGAGTTCTCAAGTTCCGCGGCGGACGGAGCCTTCCTCGGTATCACGAATGTAAAACCAACGGTTAGTACACAAAAAAAGGATGAAACGTAAAACGAACAAAATTACCGTCTATTGGAGCTCGGAAAAATTTCGCCAAAAGGTCCGGATCTGATAGGACGTAAGTAGAGCGCTCCTCGTCAGTCAGGTCAAAAATCGACTCACGATCAGGAGTCTTGTCCTCGGTATATATGGGTAGAGTACTTAAAAGGAAAAGAAAACCAAATCAGAAAACCTCTCATACAGTCATTAAAAGAAGAAATTTGAAATTACCAAGCTTAAAATAATGAGCACTAATATGAAACTCGGGGGAAGCTGTGAGACCCTCGACCCAGAAAAAAATGATCCTTCCACTTCTTTTGACTGGAAGGCAGATTCGTAACAATCTTTTCGGTACTAAAATGAGACCGAGCACCATAAAAACCATGCTGGTCTGGAGCAGGCTGGAAATGAAAAATTTGAGAAAAGTCCCTAATCGTAGGAGCCGA
This sequence comes from Urtica urens, assembly GCA_958296335.1. Taxonomy (NCBI): domain Eukaryota; kingdom Viridiplantae; phylum Streptophyta; class Magnoliopsida; order Rosales; family Urticaceae; genus Urtica; species Urtica urens. Next base: position 19,886,619 of record OY282523.1, on the reverse strand, counting down.
CCCATAAAATCTGAACCATAACTTAGTCATCCCGATGAAAAGGCGATAAACGTTCGGGACCAGTTGCGTCGGAGAACACCGAAGGTCAGACAAAAAATGGGCGACACTCGGATGAAAGGGTAACCCCCCGACAACACGAAGAATCATAGCATTCATCGCCACTTTACCCTCGAGAGGGGAACATGCACGATCCTGATCGAAATGAAGAGAGAAGCGAATACGGTCATAAAAAACAAACTCCTCGTGCAAAGAATCCAAGTTCTTCACAGTGTTCAGAGAGGACCATTGTTTTGTCAAAAAATCACCCATTCTCCTCTCAAAATAAGTCTCCTCCAAAGAATCGGCCGGAAGATCTACGCCGAAGAGACAGCCGCTAGAACCGGCAGTGTCAGGCCGAGAAGCTCCGCACGATACCGTCGCAGTTTCCTCTTCCGGAACGTAGGTAGAATCCTCGGCATGGTCGGAAGACATCTCAATCCTGAGAGAAGAAGACGCTATTATAGCTTCCGAAAAAAATTCCCTCGGGACAGGAGAAACCCTAGTTATTGGGAATTTCTTAACTGGCCGAACCCACCCTACTTCAAGAACCAAATGCCAATACCCTCGAGCGATTCGAAGTCGCTCTCAAAATCAGATTCCGATAAGGTCGTGACCCGAGGATCAAGATCCCGATCGAGAAGATAAAAATCATCACCATCGTCATCTTCTCTATACCAACTAAAAATTCTCCGAACCATATTAACCTACAAAGCGATACCGAAAATAATTAAGGTTGAAGAACTCAACAAAAGAAACAAGAGCGGACGACGCCGAGTACCTTGGAGAAATCTGAGGAAGATACGAGGAAGCTGCAGAGAAAATGAGCGAAAATGAATAAAAGTTCGAAGTCAAAGTTAGAAGAACCATTATATAGGCTTCTAGGACGGGCGGGATTCAGCGTGTTGAAGAAGTTCCACGCATCCAACGGTCGAAGACGAAGAGTCGCTTCAAGAAAAAGCACTTAAAATCAAACGACGACGTCCGAGAGAAAAATGCAAATGCAAAACGTCGACGTACTGAAAATCCAAACAATGATCGGGATATGTCGAATACAAGAAAAGTAAAAGTGAAAAAGAGCGCATCAAAGACATCCCCTCACAAAATTTTCTTAACACTTTTACAAAAAAAGATCTAAGAAACTAGTGAGGGGTTGTTACTTGAGAATTTAGAAAATACGGAGATGTTCCTCGGGATACCGAGGAACGCAGTCACTCTAGAAAAAAGGCTCCAGGATAACCAAGTCTTGGCCGAATTAAGTTAAGGAATTTTACGTTCATAAGTCAAGAACGGACCCTATCTGTCAACACGTCGAAGAGGAAATAAGATGATAGGTCAAGGACTAGTCAAAATAGAAAAACACGTGTAACCAAAAGCGTCAGGATTGCCGAAGCGACCGAGCATAAATAATGCCGACGGGAAACATCCCAGTCATCACGGACGTGGGATCGATCGCCCCACGATCCAAGCAAATAACCACTCACCACTCAAGATAACCGTTTAACGGTTGAAGACATACACTATAAAAGGAAGACAAAGACACGAGAACGAGGAACGAATTTTAGAGACAAATTTGTACTAGTTATCATCGATTTATTTTTTTGGAAACCTCATTATTTTTTCTCTCTTATATTGAACCCATTCGTTATAAGAGAAAGTCTCATTTCTTGTCTTGGTTTATCCTTTCGATATACCGAACACTTTGTTCGAAATATTGTTTTCCCATTTAGGTTAACAGAAGAGAATTATCATTTCCAGGGACGACAAAGTGAAGAAATATAAAGGTTAGAATAATTCACTTTGTAGAGTCAATTTATTATGTGAGATCAAACGCCAATTTGTTTTATTGAGTTCGGATCTTTTGACTATCTAATTTTTTTTTTGTTTTTTTTCATGAACAGGCCAATTGAGCAACTTAAAATAGTTCCACATTTTAGAGTATCTAATTTTAATGATAGTGTTTAAAACACCAATCTATTTTTATAAAATAAAAATTAAACAAAAATATAAACTTTGAGAAGTAGGTTCAAGTATGGGATTTTCTCAATCGGGTATTTTTTTCACTTATGTTTATTTTTAAATGACTTAATTAAGAGTTTGATAAGAGATAAAAAAACATTTGTCTCATGTTTACCCTCATGTTTGGAATCTTAAATAACTGTTTTATCTTTATAAATTAATTAATTAATTAACTAATTAGTGACAACATTTTGTCAGTGTCGTGACAACTTCGTCACAAAATTTTGGATTTGGTGACAATATTTTATCACGAAATTTCGTGACGAAGTTGTTACAAAACTAACAAAATAGTTTCACATTATCTAAAGTATTTTTTAATTTCCGACAACTAGTTAGATAGCTCGAGTGAATTGTTGATATTGATATTTCCAATAGCTCATTGGTTGGTAATATATAACTTTCAAGTACCATACATTTAATATTGGGCACGTAGCGTGACAATTTAACCCATCTTTCGCTATACTTTATGAATCTATGAACCTGCCCCATCATTGCACATAATCCAAGTATACGAGACATTTGAAAAGATCATGTCTCGTCATTTAGTGACCACATAGAATTTTGTGACAACATTATGACGAAACGTTGTTCACATGAGAATGTTATACGAAATTTAACATCAAATCTGAGTTTTCGTCTAATGTTTTGTGTCACATATATACTAATTTGCAACATCAAGTTTACGAAACATTCATAAAAAAATAGTCCGAATTTGTGATTACTGCAAATGTGTGCGAGAAATTTAGGTCATATGAATATGAAAAATTTATCGAAGTCAATTTGTTGTGAGATGAAGATTAGTCGGAGTCTTGTTTTTCTAAAGTGGGTGAGAATTGAGACGCCAAAATTTTGGATTTCTTAACGTTTTGGATTTTATTCTTCAAATATATGTTCATTATTTACCTCAATATTATTATCAAGTATGTAAATTCCCTGTTTGGATTAAAGTAATGAATGATGAATTGGAAGCAATGGAATTAAATAAAACTTGGAGTTTGGTACCATTACACGTAGATAAAAAGTCTATAACATGTCGATGGGTGTACACAAATAAATTCAATGCCGATGGGACATTATCTAGACATAAGACAAGACTAGTTGCTAAACAATACAACCAAAGGGAGGGAATTGATTTTGTAAATACTTTTTCACCGGTTACTAAGCTTACCACTGTTAAGGTTTTATTAGCTTTATCTTCATCTAACAATTGGAATTTGACTGAGTTAGATATTAATAATACGTTTTTGAATGGGGACTTGTTTGAAGAAGTTTACATGAATTTACCATTGGGTTATAAGAGTCAGGGAGAGCAACATAAGTCTAAGCCTAAAATCGTGTGTAAATTGCACCAAGTCTATATATTATTTGAAACAGGCTTCAAGGCAATGGAATATCACGTTTAGAAATGCAATTTTATCTCATGATTTTACACGTTCAAGGCTGATTATTCTTTATTTTATTGTGGTATTGATAAAGATTTCATTGCTATTTTACTCTACGTAGATGATATTATTGTTGGCATAGATGCCCGCAAGAAAATTGTTTATTTACATATTGATGTAATATATAAATCTTTATAAAGTCCTTATTGTAATTTATTGATTAAATTAATAAAAGTTGAAACGTTCATTCATTCCCTTTTAGTTGATTGAAGATTTATGATATTCAATAGTCTTATAGTTCTTAATCAAACCTAAGAATGTATGAAGAGACAAATGTAAATTTGCGTGAACAAACTCTTCATGGTTTGGTTAAAACGATATATTCACAATCTAAAGATCAACGGACTATTGATCCCAGTATGATTGTTGGAAGAATCTATGATGTCTGGTTACGAGGCATAGAGAGTTGAAAACTCTATAGTTCTTCTAGTGTATCTTTCGAATATACTAAATTGACCAGTGCACCTTTAGAGACATTAGAAGAACAAACCATTTAACATCTTCTGTCTCAAGGTCACTATGTATGAATTGCATCATGCTTACCTAAATCCTGAAATGAGACATGTCATTTCATAACACTAATACTCTCATTACAGAAAGTCAAATTCTAGGTCCATTACGTGATCTAGACTAGGCCAATTGGTGAGATATTAAGTTATGAAGATGTCATGAACCAACTTTGTGAAGTTCTGATAGATATAGAATTCATGTACAAGATTGCTGAGATGCAATATATATCACCTCATGCTTTATTACTTGGATTGTGAATAAATCAACTGCGCAGTATCCAAAATTAAGTAGCGACTTTATTTGGATGAAACTATGTGACTTGTTAGCTCCTCGTCAATACATTATTTCTAACTTATTCACAAGTACTAAAGGAGTTGAGGAAATAACAACTATAAGGATAAAATGGTAATGTTATAAATCTCATCTAGTTGATGATGTTCATGAAGGGTAAACATAGATAACATTCAATGGATCCGCTCAATATAATTAAGTTGAATTTGAGTAGAAAATAAATTCATTTGAACCGAGAGATTCTCAGTGTCGACTCTTTCGTAAAGTCAGTTGAAATTAAGCTAATACTCGGAAAAAGTTTGTGAACTTTTGAGTCCGAGTATAGAAGCTCAAGCTTTGCTCATTTGGATCCATAAGGTCACTATTACAGGTCATTAGATTAGGATTTTTAAACTGAAAGCTAAGTCAAAATAAGTTCAAATGTTGAACTAGACTTTTTCTCGGAAAATGTCTAAAAGGTATTTTTATCCACATGGACATAATGTTATGTGAATGTCAAAATAAGATTTTGAATATTTTCATATGATGAAAATATAAATTATTTTCTAAAGCCGAAAAGTCGTTTAAGGCATTACGAAATTAATTTTGTTATTTTTGCAATAATAATTATACAATGGATATTTTAAGTATTGTCTTAAAAGAAATAAGGAAGTATCTAGATGCCCCTTCCCTAGCTATAGAATTCGGTCAAAACACATCAAAGGAGACGAGAATTATTTTCCTTTAATTATAAGGATAATTACCCAAAAGGAAAAGGGAAATGAATTTCCTTTAGAAGGAAACAAATGTGCCAAGTGCGGAAACAAATTTCCTCACTAATGCACAATGCATGCCGGCCAACTTAGGAGAGAAAGGGGAAGAGAAAATCAAATATTGTGTCATGAATGCATTATTCTTTCACGAATGCACAATTGACCTTTATAGATTTTTCCTTCTCTTATAAATAGACCCTCACATAGAGATGTGAAAATGGGCTTTATTCTCGCTCTCTCTTGCATTGTGGCCGACCCTCTCTCTTTCTTTAGAAAATAATCCTTTATATGTTGGCACCTAGATCCTCAATTGATCTAGAGAATTAGCTTATGATCCAAGAATTGTTCTTGGTTCATATTGTTTAATTGTGCCCACACACAAATCTTTCTAAACCTCTATAGACTCTTGTAATAGAAACTTTAGGTTTCTCAAGTTCAAGACTAGACGTGAAGGAATCGAGCCAAGGAAGAGGATCAACTTTTCTCAAGACGCTTCAAGTTTGAAGATACAAGAAAGGTTAGTATTCAAGTAATTTAAATAATGTTTTTAATTATAACATGTATATACACTTTGTTTAGGTTAGTAAAAATTGTTTTACTAGTAAAAGAAATTTTTATATTCTGTCATTAATGTGTTAATGATAAATTTTTCTTAACCCTATACCTATTCGAACAATTATCATTGATGGTCCTAATATGGTGTCATAAATTATGTTAAAGCCTATTTGCACAAAATATCAACCAAAATCTCATATAAACATATTATCATTTTCAAATAAACACTTAATAAAAAAAATAACCAATATGATGAGAAGACGCGGAGGGGCGGAGATAACCTTTTGAGGTGGAGATAGAGGGCAGAGGGAAAGAGAATAATAGGTTTCGTGGGTTTTGAGGCGTTGGCATTGGTTTCGTGGGTTTTGACTGTGAAAAGAAGGAGAGAGAGTGCGGAGTGAAAGATAGGGTAGAGGAAAAGAGGGAGCTTCATGGGTTTTGAGGCGTGGGTTTGTGGTGGTGAAAAACTCATCAGAAAAGGAGAGTGATGTTGGTCGGATATTTATGAGTCGCCGGAGAAGAGAAAGTATTAAAAGAGAATGAATTTTGAGAGATAATGAAAAATGAAGAAGAAGAAGACGAAATATAGGTTTTGTTCGAAATTTGGGCAGGATTTCAAAAAAATTTGATTTTTTCACGAATTTTAGACATTCCAAAACCCGTATGGGAAGGGTTGTGGAAGCCGCGGCGCAACCAAACCCAGATTTTTGGGCCGCGACCCGGGATCAACGTCGCCGAGGCGCCAAAAGAATTCACAACCTATACATTTTAGGTTTTTCATGGCGCCACGGCGACGGCAAAATGGGGCCGTGGCGCCATCAAAATTTCAGTAACCAAACAAGTTTCCACAACCCTTTTGGGATCCGTTGTGGGAGCGGTGCCGCGGTGCCGATTTTTTTTTTTTTTAACTTTTTTCAAAATAATTTTTTAGACATTCCACAACCTTTGTGGGAAGGATTGTGGAAGAGGAGCCGCGACGATGACAAAATAGAGCCGCGGCGCCGTCGTCTTATTTTTTTTGCTTTTGCACAACGGATCTCTAGATCCGTTGTAGGATGTGGCGCCGCGACCTTGATTGGTCATCGCCGCAGCGCCTATCCCACGATACATACAATAAAGATTGTGGAATATTTTAAAATAAGTAAAATTCTACAACCCTTAGAATAAGGGTTGTGGAATCACCTATATTTCACAACGCTTAGGCTAAGGGTTGTAGAATAGACTGCATTCCACAACCCTTAACTCAAACAGTTGTAGAATCAACTAAATTCCACGACCCTTAACTATAAGGGTTGTGAAATCTCGGATTCCACAACTCTTACCAATAAGGGTTGTGAAAAGTGAGTTGTAGAATCCAATATTTCTAATAGTGTTAGGAGTATTTTATCCAAGACGTCCCTTACAAATCTTTTTAGTCCATCTCCATGGGGAGTATTATACTTATCAAAATGTATTTTTAGTAAGTAAGTTACTTGAATCGTTAAGACTGTTTAAGCTATTTTAAAAACAGTTTTGTTTGTACTATAAGTAACAGACTAGATTATCTCTGTTTTACAGAATTCAATATACAAGAAAGATTTTCTTCAATTCTCTCTTCATCTTTTTGGATTCTTAGAAGTTTTTATTGTAATAGTATATAAATTGCAGGTGGCAACGCTAAAAAAGAAATACTTAATTTTTTTTATAGATATTTATATTCCTGAAGTAAAACGTGGCATAAAATAATATAAAATAAAATAAACTCTATCTAAACTGATTTCTAAAGTGATTGTCAAATATATATATATTTATATGTATATATAAAAAGCAACTTATATATGATGTTGGAGGATCGAGCGATTGCAGCGGAGGATACACGAAGCCCAGACCCGAAGAAGACGATGAATACGACATGTTTAAGTCCCTTGCAATGCCAGCTGGCAACACTGCTTTTTTTGGGTTTTTTTTTTTTTTTAGTTTTTTCCGGTACTTGCTATGTTTTATTTCTCCTTGCTTCTTGTTAGTACGTATCTTCAATTATTTCCATATTTACACCTTTCATGAAATGTTTTTCATCCGGTGATCGTATGTTTTTCATCGGGAATCAACAGTACATGGTTTCAAGCTTGAAGAATAGTTAGTCAATCTTGTTGATCATATTCACAAAAAAATTTGCTTCATTTTTTGCCATAAATAGTTAGTCTATTTATTTGACTGTATTCCAGATCTTTTTGTTTTGACGGTACAGTTTATTTCTTTCTTTGGCGCGTACAAATCACATGGTTATTTGTCACTTTGTTAAGAATATTATAGTCTCTAATCCAAATACATGACTAGAAACATAAATCAAGAGTTTACCTTTAATTATTGTTATCAGAATATCGTCGGAGTTTTAACAAAGGTAAAGTGATTTTATGCTTATGATATTCCTTAATTTCGTGTTAATTTTACACATTGATGATAAGGTGATTTTATGGTTACGATATTTCTTGATTTGTCATCTTTGTTTTTGATGTTTTTAGTTAATATAGTTTTAATTGTTTTCCATTTTAAAATATAATAACTAATGTGAATTCGAAATTATTTATAAGTCGATATTTTGTTTAAAATTCAAACATTTAATTTTAAATTTGCATTTTTCAAATTCAAATATGAAAAACTGAAATAAGTATCTTACATTTCTTTATTAATCGAGTTAATTTAAGTTAATTTTTGAAAATGTATAATATACCCATTTTTAAAGCAGAACTTTGTCTTCGATTTTCCTCAAATGATGCCCAGATATTTTGGTATATATAATCAAATTATGATTTATTTTTCTTTATTCTTCATTGAATTAAAGATTAAAATCTAGGCGAGATTTTAGTTTTCACCACAATTTTTCTCTACCTATTCATCTATTCCACGTCATGTCAGGTTCGGCCATATCAATGCTCTATATGTTTAAGTCTGAGTAATTTAAGTTAGTTTTGTATATTAGGCGATTTGAAATTTGCCGCTCATAATTTTTGATGAGTCATTTGGTTCAGCATCCATTAATTTGTTTACGTATCTAGTCTTAATGATTTGAGATTTTATTATCTCTCGTGGAAAATAATTCATAACACATAGTGGCCTCGGTTAATTAGTGCGTTGTAACGGTCATTAAATGACACATCTACACCAAGACATATCCAAGTCGTACACTTATCAAAAGTGTAGAATGCTCCCATATGGTGATCATCTTTCGTTCATATGTTCCACGTATATGACTTTAGAAATAGCTCTCCAGACATCTTTCAGTCATCGACCTTATTTTAGCACACCGCTTGAACTTAGATGCCCATCACGTGACACAGTTTAATACGGAGTCTACGGAATGATGAATGTTTAATAAATCTAATTGAATAAGAAATAGCACTTTCATTTGAATAAATAATAAATGTCAAACCTTATTATATTAATAATATCAGCGAGAATTGACATAAGTATCTTCTCGTGGCAAAAATTCCTAACAACGTCAAACTATGGAATTTAGTACAAAAAAGGAGGAGGAGCTGAAGAACTCGTCGGTTTCGCTAACAAACCAGTGATATAGATGACATAAAAAGTATCGGAGGGATGAAATTTTATCTTAGCGAAAATTTCATCACTTGACAATCCCAAAGTAGTAAACCGTTGCTCTATCTTCCTTTGAAACAGAGGAAATGGCAGCCACTTGGACATCGTGCCAAGCATTGTGGTTGAGAAGTTTTTGGATTGAGGTGATCATTAATGAGCCAAATCCGGCTACTCTTTACGTTAATAACAAGTCTGCAATCGTTTTGATTGAGAATCTGGTGTTTTATGGGCGTAGTAAACACATCGACACTCGTCTCCACTTTATTCGCGAGTGTGTCGAGAACCATCAAATCGTCGTGGAGTTTGCCAGCACTGGTGAGCAAAGTGCAGATATTTTCACTAAGACTAATAATAATGAAATTTACGGAGATGGGGGAGCTTCTCGGCGTGAATTTTTTTGACCAAATTCAAGTTTAAGAGGGAGATTACGAGTATAAAGCAAACTTTGATCTTTTGCACGTGTAAAATGGAAGTTGAAAAGTTTTCTTATTATTTAATAATATTTAACCGGAGCTTTATTGACATTAGGTTAAGTGACCGTTTTCTTATAAATAAATAGTGTATAGTTATAACATAACAGCCCACCGCAATTTGTATTGGAGAATTTTGTTTTCTATGTGCCATAGTGGTACTTAATTCTATTTCTATGTGTCCAGTAAATTAATACCAATATCTAATACCCAGATTACTAAATTACCCTTAATGAAAACACCCAAAATTTGACCTACCCCTCCTACAATTTTCTCTCCTCTCTTACCTCTCTATCCCGAGCCTTTCTTCTCCTTACGCAGACATCGCGCGCCTCTCTCCTCCTCTTCACGCACGCCGTCGTCGCAGGCCCACACTTGCCGCGCCTCTCCACCTTTCTCTTCCCGGCGTCGTCGCAGTCCATCTTCATCTCACGCCGCGCCTCTCTTCATCGGGTCTCCTCCATCTCCGGTCGCCGCTTTTTCATCCTCCGCTCACTGTGGTCGCAATATATTTGTCGTCGCCGTCGCATATTTAATATCTAATGAGTATGAATTTTTCTGTTATCATACGACCGCAAGTAGCAGCAACATACCGCACAATTGTATTCATGTTTTTATTATAAACATACCGCATGTCACTGCAACTAACCGCAGTAATGTATAAATTTTCATATTTTTTAAACTCATATGGACTCTACAAGTTACCGCAGTTTACCGCAACTGACCGCAACTGTTGTTGTTCATTTTGTGCAAATTACCGCGGTGTAATTGTGTTGTATGATGGAATTTGGACTCTAAAAGATGGTGAACTAGCTGCATTTCGAGGGAGTTCTACGTATGTTCTTGAAATGAAGAACAACATAAAGTATAACGAGTTATTGGATACATTATATGAACTACTTCGTGTGGATAGATTACTATTTGATCTCAAAATTGAAGTTCCTTACAAAATTGGTGATGTCCAATGTCCTCCTAGTACGATTTTCGATGATGGCACAATTTTGTACTATGTTAAGTATGGTCAAAATTTTCCTTTATGTGTTACTCGAATTGAGAAACGTATAATTGATCTTAGTCCCTCTGAACATGTACACTTCAATGAATACGTTCCCGGAATCGATGACTTTTGCTCATTTAATGCAAACAATGAAGGCTACAATATAAGGACCACACCAACTATCGTTGCATCCGGTTCTTATGCTAGAAGAGACTCGCCCCCGCAACGACATGATTCACCTCAATCATCACCCATAAGGTCAAATTCTAATCCTCATTCAACCCCAGGAACTTCTTGTCAAAACCAATGGACGGCACCAAATTTTTCAGCCGACGACACACAACAATATTCATTTGCTAGCTCTTCGGCTGGTACAAATTGTGTTACAATTTATATTGTTCATTGCACGAGATCAGACATATGCTACGCAGTAGGCGTAGTGAGCAGATTCCAGTCTAACCCTGGACCCGAGCACTGGGTTGCTGTCAAGCATGTTCTCAAGTATCTTTGGAGAACGAGAAACTACATGCTTGCGTATTCAGGTGGTGACCTGAATATGACGGGATATACCGACTCCGATTTTCAGGCGGACAAGGATTCCAGGAAGTCCACATCAGGATCTGTGTTCACCCTGAATGGTGGATCCGTGGTTTGGAGGAGTATCAAGCAATCTTGTGTTGCTGACTCGACCATGGAAGCCGAGTATGTGGCAGCTTGTGAAGCTGCAAAGGAGGCTGTGTGGGTAAGGATATTCCTTATGTACTTGGAAGTTGTTCCAAGTGCAAGCGAGCCTATTACACTTTATTGTGATAATAGTGGGGCAGTCGCTAATTGTAAGGAGCCAAGAAGTCACAAGCGCTCTAAACACATAGAACGCAAGTATGACCTCGTTCGAGACATCGTTCACAGAGGGGATGCTGAAGTCATGAAGATCTCAACGTTAGACAACCTTGCTGATCCCTTCACGAAGCCTTTAACGAGTAACGTCTTCGAGGGGCACCTAGAAGGATTGGGCCTGAAGGATCATTCGCATCTCCTTAGAGTCAAGTGGGAGTTTATTGGGATTGGTGCCCACAAAGGAGATATTAGACATTGAGATACTTTGTGTATTTATATTTTGCTGAAACATTGATATTAATAAAGTTCATTCTTTTGAAGATTGTGTTTAGTTATGTTTAAGCTATGCTCTGAAACTGTCATCAACGAAAAGGGTGTTAAGTACAGACTTGACAAGATAACCCCTTGTGACAAGTTTGAAACATTTGTTCGCAATCTAAAGATCGATAGAGCAATCGAATCTTATTATTGATTGTTAGCATGAATCATGATATCTCATCTTGTGATATAGAGAGTTGTGACTTTATGATTCATACTTGGTATCTTATAGAAGATACTGAACAAGACCAGTGACACTTAGAAGCTCGAGACAAAACTGTTTACACACTCGAGGCTTCAAGTTCACAACTAAAGGAGTATTATGATACTTACCTTAATCTTGAAGTGAATATGTAATTGACATTACACTTTATGACATTTGATTCGTCAATGGGCAAGACTAATTTTTTAGTTGCATCTGACCCGACTGTTGGTGTCACGAGGATGTAATGTTGGGTTACATGATTCCCAGATATGGAATTCATGTAATGACAATGCAAATGCATTAGTATCACACTATGCTTTGTTATGAGAGTGTGAATGAATAAACCTGGCCAGGTATTCATTGAATGAGTTCATTCTTTGATTAAAACATGTGACATGTAAAGACATCTCACTTTATGTTTTTCTCATTCACAAATAACAACGGAGTTAGTGAAATAATAACTAGAGGGGTAAAACAGTAATCTTACATTCCCCTCAGTTACTGATACACATGAAGGGTAGTATCGTAATATACTCTGTGGATCGTGTGAGAAAGTGTTTCATCACATCAAACATAAAAGATACGCACATGAACAGAGAGATCGTCAATATTGGTCCTTTTAGTGGAATCGACCAATATTAAGAATTAAAAGACGGAAAAAGTTTGTGAACTTTTGTGTCCGATCTTTATTCTAAAGCTTCGTTCATGTGGGTCCATGAGGTCTCAATGATAGACACTTGAAAGAGATTAAAAGAACTGAAAAAGTTGATTTACTCATTAAGTATAAATTGTGATTTATACTGAGAAAGTTATTTTCTTGAAACTCAATAAATAACTAGTTATTTATTTTGTTCATTGAATCACAAAATGTTATCATATTGATGATGACATTCTCGAGTGATTAAATATGTTAGAAGAAGAAAATAAATTATTTCTCATTTCGTACTTATTCGATAACTATGAAATATATTTAATGATGTGTCATTAAATAATAATGAGAGTTCTAAATTAGTTTTAGAAATTAAATCAAATATGTTTAGGAATAAAATTCAAAGATGTGGACGAGTAAGGGGAGAGGGTTTTGGCCGAATTCCCTAAGTGAATAGGGTCATGGGTTTGACCCTGCGTAAGCCCATTTATAACCTGTATAAATAAGGTTAAACAAACCCTAATCACTTAACCCTAACCCTAGTTAATTTTCGGCCAACACTCTCTCTCTCCCCTTTGTGTTTCTCGGCCGAAATCCCCAAACAAAAGAAAAGAAAAATTATTTTTCATTCTTTCATCTTTGATTCCTAATCGTTCTTAAGAGCCCACACTCATAATCTCAATAATTTCCTAGTGTATTATTGTTGATTCATTACTTGTGGTGTTTGAATGATTTTGTGAATTGTTTTAAGGTTTATAAACTGTTTTAAAAGCTTTAATCCAGCCAAAAACGTCCCTAGGACGATCTGGGCTCATTCCGGCGAGTTCCCCAGCCTCAGGCGATCCAATCCGGTGAAGGCTCCCTGTCAGGCGAGCTCCAATCCGGCGAGGCGGATCCAATCCGGCGAGGTGCTCCAGTCCGGCGAGGGGATCCCTGTCAGGCGAGCTCCAATCCGGCGAGGCGCTCCAGTCCGGCGAGGGGATTCCAGTCAGGCGGGTCCAATCCGGTGAGGCGCTCCAGTCCGGCGAGGCGAATCTGGCGAGGGCAATCCGGCGAGGCGTCTCAGAGATCTCCCATCCGGCGAGGTTTCCCAGTCCGGCGAGGCTCTTCAGTCCGGCGAGCTCCCTGTCAGGCGAAAAATCCCTATCCGGCGAGGCTCCCCGCAGGCACCCATTCCGGCGACCACCTCCCAGTCCGGCGAAGACGTTCCCAGGCAGTCCGGCGAGGATTTTTCTCCGTTTTGAACGTGACGTGGCATTCTGACGATAGCTAGCAACGTCGAGGTTGTTTACAACCTTTAATGTGAGTGTTTCCTCAATTAAATAATTAAATATAAATTATATAATTTTTATATAAATTATTAGTTTAATTTATTTGATTGAGCATATGAATTATAAATTGTTTATAATTGTTTGATAAATTTTAATGCCTTAGGTTGTTAAATATATTAAAATTAGTTTTAACGTATTAAATCTAATTATAATTTTTCGCCACATAGGATGTGTATTATAATTAATATTGTTTAATCGTTAAATAAATTCCAACAATACATGCCAAAGAGTATCCAAGAAGACACGAGATCAAAATATGGCATTGAGATGAGCTATTCTAAAGCTTGGAGATGTAGAGAGGCAGCCATTAACATTGTTAGAGGTTCCGTTGAAGACTCGTGTTCAAAGATTTCTTCTTACCTACACATGTTAAAGGTATGTAATTCAGGCACACTTACAAATTATGTCATCGAAAGTGGGTGCTTCAAGGCGTGTTTTTTCTCACTCGGAGCTTGTCGTCGTGGATTCGCTCATTGTCGTCCGGTTATATGTGTTGATGCGGCCTTTTTGAAGACAAAATACGGTGGTCAAGTTCTTACGGCGGTTGCCGTTGACGCAAACACGCAATTGTATCCTATTGCGTTTGGTGTTGTCGATACCGAAAATCAAGAGTCTTGGATGTATTTTGCCTTGAATCTTAAAGAAGCAATCAGTGAGGTGGCCAATCTGGCCTTAATATCGGACAGGTAAATATGCGATTACTTGCGGTCATTTAGAATTCTTATGCGGTTTGTTGCGGCGGCATGCGGTAACTTGCGGTGTTGTTTATAAAATGATGACAGACATCAAAGTATTAAGCACGCGTTGGAGGAAGTATTTCCAGATGCTTACCATGGTGTTTGTTATAACCATGTAAAGATGAATGTGCAACATAAGTTCAAAACTGAAGATTTTAATCCCGAAATCAAGCTAGCGACATATGCTTTTGAGAAGTCAAAGTGTCAAGCATATTTGGAAAAGATTAGAAGAAAAGATTCACTTGTAGCCAAATATCTAGAGGATTCGGACTTCATAAGTGGGCTCGTGCTTACTTTCCCGAAAATAGGTAAAAACGGTTTGAGTTACATAAAATTCAATATTAATGCCATATTTACTTACCACTATACTCAAATTATGCAGATTCAATATTATGACTAATAATTATGCCGAAAGCTTCAATTACAAGACGAGGATTGCGCATACCTACCCAATTACGACTTTGTTGGAATACATTCGGTTCACGGTACAAACATGGTTTTATCGTCGTAGAGAAGAGATGTCAAAACAATCATCAACATTGTCACCTCTAATGGAAGACGATCTGAAACATCATTTTGAGAAAGCCGGCCATCATATACCTCATCCAATCACCGAAAATGAGTGTGTGGTTATAGATAATGGTGTAGACTACGTAGTTGATCTGGCGAATAGGACTTGCACCTGTGAAATATTTCAAATTATTGGAATTCCTTGTTCTCATGCCGTGGTTTTTGCACGTACCAAACAGGTAAACATTTATTCTCTTTGTGATAATGTTTATTTTGTTGACACATGGCACAAGTCTTATTTGGAACCAATATATCCGGTCAGTAATGAGGTTGAGTGGGACGTTCCAAGCGAGTTGAAGGATATGGAAATAAAAGTTCCTCCATATAAAAGACCGGCAGGACGTCCCAAAAAAAGTAACGCGGGAAGACGACGAGTTAACCGTCTTCCATCACAAGGTGAAATAGTTGTCACTCATCGCAAATGTAGTAAATGCAGCGGCCAAGGTCATAATCGAGCTTCATGTACTTATAGATCTTGATGTTTGTTGAACTTTATGTTTACATTATGGAATTCTTGATGTTTGTTTGAATGTTTATGTTATTACAATTATGGGAATTGTTCAATTTTCTGTGAAAACTAGTGTTTTTATTCTGTATACGCCGCAAACCACCGCAAACCAACGCAACACGTCGCAGACCACCGCAAATATTATACCGAGTATGTGTCAAAAGATGGAAATAATACATACACATATTTCCAAATATAATAAAATGTGCCAAAATGATGGAAACACTACATAAACATCTATGTTTCCGAATATAATAAAATGTGCCAAAAGGATGGAAACACTATATAAACATGTTTTTAAAACCTACTAAATAACCGTTAAAATGTTTATGAGACTATATTCTGATACCAAAGGTCTATTGCCCATTTCTCTCTATAAAACTCCATCTTGGTATCGTTGATGTCCGATAAAGGCATTGCACCCATCAAATGCTCCACGGTCTTGAGGCAATAGATATCGGAATCGCCACTGAAAAATACATAAACATTTTATAAAGAAATAATCAAACATTTTATAAACATTTTCAGTTAAACGTTCACATAATGCTTACTCAAATTTTTGCTTCTCGGAGGTTGCTATGGTGAAGGGTATCGTCCGGTTCATTGTGAGTATATCTCCGAAGACGTCTATCTTTTCAAGTATTTTTTGTATCAATACGGTGAACGGCTTCAATGTCTTGGCTATTGCCGTCTTCGAGGTTGAATTAGAGTCGTACACCGTGATTTGCCATCCCGAGATGTTTAGCTCACACGCGAGCCAATGGTGACCTTCGTGATTGACGATGAAGTAGATGTCGGTCATGCCTTGCCACGCTGGACAAAATTTATCTTCATCTCCACGGATCGGCTTCAAAATCACGTCATCCTCCAAAAAATCTACTTGGACGGTTTCTTTCTTCTTGGATATTTTGCCCCCGTACATAGCTTCAAATCGCCCGCAAATGGATGACACCCACAAGGTGTCCATACAACATGAATCTTCTCTAAACGCGTCTTTCATTAACCATCTCCGTCGTCGAAGTAAGTGAAGGGCCGCGTCAATATGCTGAAAAAATTAAATGAAACAGTTACCTATACCGCAAACCACAACAACCCACAATAACAGCAACCCACAGTCCACAGCAACCCACAGCAACCCACAACAACCCACAGCAACCCACAGTCCACAGCAACCCACAACAACCCACAGCAACACACAGCACAGTAAAAAAATCCATAATAAAAAAATTGTACTTACCGAGTCCGTTAACCATTGTCGTGGTTGGTATAAGGTCATGAACCAGTCCCTTCCAAAATTTCCACATTGAAGATCAACAGTATCTGTTGTACCTTCAATTTTCTCGCCGATGAGCCATCTCTTGAAAGTTTTCGCTTGTATTGGATCGTTTTTCTTCAAATGATTGAAGATTTTTCCATCTTTTTTCTTGGTTGGATCGGTGAAGTCTTCGAGTCGTGACGAGGCAAATCTGACCCTTTTGTTCGTAATTGGATCATCGGGGGTACGTTCTCCACTTGAAGTCATCGACATTGGGATTTCATATTCTTCGTCAATTGTCGAATCAGCCGGAGGCTTGTTTTTGCTGAGAATAACAAGAACATTACCAATGTGTTCAAGTTTGTTCTTAATCCATTGCAAGTCGTTGTTTGTTTTAATCTGAAACGAAAACAACACATGAAATCAATATTTTTCACTACATGCTTTAATAATTTTTATTTGGATATACCTGATTCCTTTGGATGATTTTTAGGTTGTCCTCTACCAAACTCAATCTTCTCTCATTCGATAAACTCGAAGACGGAGATTTCTTTGACGACGTGAGATCGATAGGATCTCCCGTTGAGTTCAATGGCGAAGGAGAACGGGTAGGTGATGAAAACCTACCCGCTTGAGCAGCTGCACACAAAATCTCTTGAGCCGTAGCAATCACATCGTCTTCCGTAATGTTCACATCCTCTAAGTCGTCGGAACTGGACTCGCCATTCTCAATTTCTAGAAATTTAGGTACTTTGAGGAGTGCCGTGGTCTTATCATACACCTCTCTCTCGACACTCTGTGGTTTTAGCAACGCCATCGCAATCAACTACACACCAAAACACAAAACACACATTTAAGTATAAATATAAGAAAACAAATCAAAAGTAATGCTTTCGTACCCTAGGTTTTCGGATTATATCCGATATTGGAATGTTCTTCTCATGAATCTGTCTGGTCTTCCGGGACCACTTCAACATTCGCAGAATCTTCGGAGAACTACTTGAGGCAAATTTAAGAGCTACTTCGGGAATGGCCTCAAACGCCCAATATTGAAACGCATGTGCATTGCCTAAAAGGGTATACGAAATTCTAGGTTTTCCGACACCCGAGTCATTTTTTTTTATATTCAGCCGAAAATCGTCGCATATCCTTCGACAAAGCTGAAAATGTAGCATCCCAAGATATTCTACCCCATGGCAATGAGCAAAAGAAGTCGAGTTCGTCAACGACCTTTGGATGCCCGGTTCCACATAGATAGCCCTCCACAAATGTTAGAAACCCCATCTTCAACGCATCATCGACGACAAAATAATTTTCATCCATGTTCATAAACGCGGTTGCTAATTCTCCGTAAGGGATCTTCAACTTTCCGTTGAAGTAACTTTTGGACAACTCGTTTGAGGTGCTATGAGTTTGAATATCTTCTTCGGACGGTGAGGGTTCCATTGATAAACCCGTGATCAACACATATTCCAAAGCGGACAATCTACAAAGTGCAATAATACACAAAAATTTAGTCAAACATATCGAACAATATACACAATAAAAACGATAAACTTACATAAGAACGTAAATAATTCGTAACTTACATGCACTCGGTTTGTCCTAACTTGAAATGAATCTCGTCTTTTTTCCCAGTCTCTATCTTCCGCAATAGAAGACTATGCACCAACGTCCCATGAAATTCCATATCCGAAAGAGCAAAAAAATTACCAAATGGTGACTTCTCAACTCGATCTAAAATTTTCAATTCTGTGAATTTTTTTTCACCAACGCAATACAACCGGATCCCCTGTTCATAACACTAGCCGGGAAAAAATCTTCATCACAAATAATCAATGGGGCCATCTGAAAATGAACACAATCGAACAATAAACAGATTGTTACAGACATTTATTCGATACTCAAGTTAGGACGAGACTCATAAAAACACAGCGTCACCAACAGATACTCGAAATCCCAAAATCACGAAACCTAAATCTAAATCTTCAAAACACGAAATATTATCCTCAAAATCCCCGAACAGATCCCAATCCAAACGTTAAATCCCCAAAATCACGAAACCTAATCTAATATCAAAATCCTCAATCCAAACGTAATATCAAAATCACAAAATCCAATACCGAGCATCAGAGTTGGGAGTTCGTACCTTCCGACGACTTTTACAAGCTTAGAGGAAGGTTGTGCTTCACGCCTCGGGTCTGCGTCGGTGAAGAAAAGCGCGGCGCGAGAAGCCTGGGACTGCGACGACGAGTGGTGAAGAGAGGCGCGAGAGAGGTCTGTGACGACTCCGGGAAGAGAAGAGGCTGCGTGCGACGGCTGGGCGTGAAGCGCTGACCCGTGCGACGGCTGGGCGTGCGGCGGCTGGGTGTGAAACGGGTGGGCGTGCGGCGGAGTGGGCGTGGTAGGGCGTGCGGCGGGTGGGCGTGCGACGGGTGGGCGTGCGAGGGCGTGCGACAGGTGGGCGTGCGACGGCTAGGCGTGAAGCACTTTCATTTGAATAAGAAATAGCACTTTCATTTGAATAAATAATAAATGTCAAACTTTATTTTATTAATAATATTAGCGAGAATTGACATAAGTATCTTCTCGTGGCAAAAATTCCTAACAACGTCAAACTATGGAATTCAGCACGAAAAAGGAGGAGGAGCTGAAGAACTCGTTGGTTTCGCTAAAAAAACCAGTGATATAGATGACATAAAAAGTATCGGAGGGATGAAATTTTATCTTACCGAATATTTCATCACTTGACAATCCCAAAGCATGGAAGGCCTCGTCTGAGTAAGAGTGAGAAAATTCAATGCATATATGTAAATAAACGTGGTACCCCATGAGGCGATCAATTTCATTTTCAACGACGATGGTTCTGTGCTTTTACCATATCAACAGTCGCTGCAACAAAAGCGATCGATGGTCGTTTCTTTAAACCACCGACTTCAAAGCCGAAGCTCTGCAATCAGAGAAAAGCGATGGAAGATGTTGTCGTGAAGAACAAAGACGCGGTTATGAAGAAGGGGATTCACAAAATTTTCAGATACGAAGAAGCAGCGGTGGTTCCGTGCTTTTACTTTTTGAACAATCGCTGCAACAAAATCGATCAATGCTCACCGAATTCAAAGCTGAAACTCTGTAATCAAAGAAATCTTCGGTAGATGTCGTCGTGAAGAACGAAGATGCGGTTATGAAGAAGGTGATTTATAAGATTTTCTGATACAAAGACTTCTAACAAAGAGGACGAAAGAAGGATATCGAGAAATACGGACATAAAAAAAATAAGCAATAAATTAGGAACATAATAGATTTAAAAGAAAAAACGAACAGGCAAGAACAAAAAAGTGTACAATTCTTATTGGATTTGAATAAAAATGAAAAAATATAAACGAGAATTGAAATTTGATTGGTTTTTACTATCTCTTGGTCATGATTCATGCATCTTGGGCAAACGGCATAAACAAAAATATATTGTGACTGCCATTGACGCGAGATGCCAAGCAGACGTTATTTCCATTTTCAAGTTCTTAAGTCTCCTTTTGATTAGATTACAGGAAAACTGATATTACGTGTCAATTTTTGATAGGAGTTCAAGAAAAATAAAAAGGTATGTTAATAGTGGAATTGACACGAGTTATTCTCACTTATAATATTATATACATTTACACCTTTCATGAATACTAAACTTATTATTAATTCCTTGTTTATCATCCGGTAATCTTATATTTTTCATCGGGAACCAACAGTACATGGTTTCAAGCTGCAAGAATAGTTAGGTCTTGTTGATCATGGCAAAGTTCATAATTTTCATATTCACAAAAAAATTTGCTTCATCTTTTAGCATATCAGTGAAGTTTCAACGGTTCTGGCTGTTGGAAGCACTACGCGTATATTCTTTTCATCGTTTCTCATCATTCATGTTCTTGTTGTGTATTCCATAGTCCATTCCAAAAGGCTTTCTTTCGAAATAATAAAACATAATAGTTTATTTTTCATATATTTATGTTTGTCTCTCTCTCTCTCTCTCTCTCTCTCTCTCTCTCTCTCTCTCTCTCTCTCTCTCTCTCTCTCTCTCTCTCTCTCTCTCTCTCTGCGTGCGCATGCATGCAGAGGATTTTTAGGTTTTAGATACACACAGAGGATATTTGTGAAGGGATCTGGATTCCCATCGGAGATATTGAATAAGTTGAGTGAAATGGTTGGCTTTTGCCTTCCTTGCCGATGAAGAAATTGATCTTTTTTTTATGTTTAGTCTACTTATTTGACTGTATTCCAGATCTTTTTGTTTTGACGGTACAATTGTTTTCTTTGGCGGTACTAATCATATGGTTATTGGTAGTTTATTAAGAATATTATAGTCTTTAATCCAAATACATGATTAAAAAACATAAATCTTTATGTGGAAGTAAAATGAATCAAGCATTTACCTCTGGTCATTGTTATCAAAATATCGACAGAGCTTTAACAGAGAAAAAGTGATTTTATGGTTACGATATTTCTTGATTTCGTGTTAATCTTACACATTGATGATAAGGTGATTTTATGGTTACGATATTTCTTGATTTTGTAGTCTTTATTTTGGAAGTTTTTAGTTCATATAGTTTTAATTGTTTTCCTTTTTAAAATATAATAAATAATGTGAATTCGAAATTATTTATAAGTCGATATTTTGTTTGAAATTCAAAATTTTAAATTTAAATTTGCATTTTTCAAATTCAAATATGTAAATTTGAAATAAGCATCTTACAATTTTTTTTATTAATCGAGTTAATTTAAGTTAATTTTTGAAACTGCATAGTATACCCATTTTTAAAGCAAAACTTTGTTTTCAACTTTCCTCAAATGATGCTCAGATATTTTGGTATGTATATGTAAATTATGATTTATTCTTCTTTATACTTCATTCAATTAAAGATTAAAATCTAGGCGAGATTTTAGTTTTCACCACAATTCACTCTAACTATTCATCTATTTCACATCATGTCTGGTTCGTCCATATCAGTGCTCTATATGTTCAAGTATGAGTAATTTATGTTAATTTTGTATATTAGGCGATCTGAAATTTGCTGCTCATAATTTTTGGTGAGTCATTTGGTTCAGCAACCATTAATTTGTTTACGTATCTAGTCTTAATGATTTGAGATTTTATTATCTCTCGTGGAAAATAATTCATAACATATAGTGGCATCGGTTAATTAGTGCGTTGTAACGGTCGTTAAATGACACATCTACACCAAGACATATCCAAGTCGTACACTTATCAAAAGTGTAGAATGCTCCCATATGGTGATCATCTTTCGTTCATATATTCCACGTATATGACTTTAGAAATAGCTCTCCAGACATCTTTCAGTCATCGACCTTATTTTAGCACACCGCTTGAACTTAGATGCCCATCACGTGACACAGTTTAATACAGAGTCTACGAAATGATGAATGTTTAATAAATCTAATTGAATAAGAAATAGCACTTTCATTTGAATAAATAATAAATGTCAAACTTTATTTTATTAATAATATTAGCGAGAATTGACATAAGTATCTTCTCGTGGCAAAAATTCCTAACAACGTCAAACTATGGAATTCATCACGAAAAAGGAGGAGGAGCTGAAGAACTCGTTGGTTTCGCTAAAAAAACCAGTGATATAGATGACATAAAAAGTATCGGAGGGATGAAATTTTATCTTACCGAATATTTAATCACTTGACAATCCCAAAGTAGTAAACCGTTGCTCTATCTTCCTTTGAAACAGAGTTAATGGCAGCCACTTGGACATCGTGCCAAGCATTGTGGTTGAGAAGTTTTTGGATTGAGGTGATCAGTAATGAGCCAAATCCGGCTACTCTTTACGTTGATAACAAGTCTGCAATCGTTTTGATTGAGAATCTGGTGTTTTATGGGCGTAGTAAACACATCGACACTCGCCTCCATTTATCCGTGAGTGTGTCGAGAACCATCAAATCGTCGTGGAGTTTGTCAGCACTGGTGAGCAAAGTGCAGATATTTTCACTAAAACTAATAATAATGAAATTTACGGAGATGGGGGAGCTTCTCGGCGTGAATTGTTTTGACCAAATTCAAGTTTAAGTGGGAGATTACGAGTATAAAGCAAACTTTGATCTTTTGCACGTGTAAAATGGATGTTGAAAAGTTTTATTATTATTTAATAATATTTAACTGGAGCTTTATTGACATTAGGTTAAGTGACCGTTTTCTTATAAATAAATAGTGTATAGTTATAACATAACAGCCCACCGCAATTTGTATTTTCAAATCCAATTTATATGGTAGATTCAAAGTTCCATATTCTTTCTATATTCTCTCTCTCTCCGTCATTTTTTTATTTTTCTTCTTTTTTTAATCTATTGTTTTTAAAAGATCCAAAACAATTGGAACCTACAAATGATACGTGCACAATTATAGCAGATGTTGTAGTTTACAGCATTTAAATGTCAGTGTTAGATTGTAGTTTACAGCATTTAAATGTCAGCATTTAAGTTCTTTCAAGTCCCTTTGCATTTCCTATCCTTTGTAATTTACAACTCTGACATGCTTTTTGGGTGAAAGAATATATGAACTTCTTCAATTTGTTTTGCAATGTATACATCAGTAGTGTATTCCAGATTTGGTTTTCATTTAAAGAAAAAAGGAATAAGGGTGTTTCAACAGCAGAGTCCACTGAGAGACCAACATACTCTAGTTAATCTCTGATACCACTAGATTATACGATTATGGTAAAAAAAAGAAATGCATCGATGTATCTATGAGAGAAGTATCGAGCAAGAAGTTGAAGGAAAATAAAAAATGCACAGAAGGAAAAAAACTATCGGGCATTATGATATCATCGTGACTAAAAGAAGTTGCAATACAAAGAATGAATGGAGGCGTCGAGGGTGTCGTCGAGGGAAAACTGGGACATTTGGTGATGGAGGGGAAACTGTGAAATTTCGTTCAAGTAGGAGTCGATGGCGATGTTATCGAGAGTGGAGTCGTCGAGATCGGTGAGAAAGGGGTGGGTGAGCAGCACGTCGACGGTGGGCCTCTGGAGCGGATCTCTGCGGAGGCATTGGGAGAGGAAATCCTGGGCGGAGAGAGACTTGACTTGGCGAGGTGTTGTGTAGGGAAGAGCCCCGGTGAGCATGGCGAAGACCACGAAGCCAAGCGCCCAAATGTCGGAGGCCTTGCCCTGCACTCCTCCGCCGTACACCTCCGGAGCCCAATACTGCGGATCCCCGCACCTCACGCCCGGTCGGAACTCGCACGCGTGTCGTGCGGTCCCCAAATTAGCCAGTTTGGCAGCGAAGCCTTGCTCTGTCTCGAACAGCACCACGTTCTCCAGCCTCACGTCCCCGTGGACCATGCCCCTCTCGTGGATCGCTTGGATCCCTCTCAGGATGGAAACTGTGTAGCTGCGAACTTGCGCCTCCGTGAGACCCGATGCGACGTGACGAGCCAACGCTCCTCCCGAAGCATATTCCGTGAACACGTTCAGAATCAGCTTCTCGTTCTCCACCGTCACGTCGTCTCCCAGGCCTTTCACTATGAACGGGCACTCCTTGAAACTCTCATGCATCCTTCTCTCCCTCGACAGATCTTTCATACTCTTATCCCTCATCTCGCACGACTTCACCGCCGCTACGTCCGGCATTCCCCCGAACATACTCCAGCTCCGCTCCGGGAAGTACGCCACGCTCACTCTTCCATACCCGCCTCGTCCCAAAACCCTTCCTCGCACCCACTTTCCACCTTTCTCGCTCCTCTGTACTCTACCGCCCAAACATGATGCAGCTTTCCATATCTCCATTCTTCTTACTTACTGTTAAAACAATACCAATTTTAATATTACAAAACGACAACTTGTACTTAAATAATTACATATGTATTTATAAAAAGCAAGTTATATACCGCTACTGAAAACGTTAGCCGTAACACGTTGAAACAAAGGATATAATGAAGAAGAAGACGAAATGATGTTGGATGAAACAAAGTAAACTATCCATGCCCTCATACATATATATATATATAGGAATAATAGAGTCCTACTTTTGGAAAGAGTCGGACTTACTGTTTAAAAAAAACAAGAGTCGGACTTGCAGATATCGATAATATATTCTGTTTTTTGTGAATATCGCTATATATATTTTTTCTCAATATAAATATCCATTTTTATATCTTTTATATTTATAACTGAATGGAATTTTATTAGATAAACAAATATCAGCTAATTATTCCTTTTATATGATCTCGATATTAAGTAGACAAATATTTTAAACGACAAAATGAAGCAGATGAGCTGCATATAAAGTGCAGGTGGCAACGCTAAAAAAGAAATACTTAATTTTTTTTATAGATATTTATATTCCTGAAGTAAAACGTGGCATAAAATAATATAAAATAAAATAAACTCTATCTAAACTGATTTCTAAAGTGATTGTCAAATATATATATATTTATATGTATATATAAAAAGCAACTTATATATGATGTTGGAGGATCGAGCGATTGCAGCGGAGGATACACGAAGCCCAGACCCGAAGAAGACGATGAATACGACATGTTTAAGTCCCTTGCAATGCCAGCTGGCAACACTGCTTTCTTCGTCTTCTTTTTTTTTTTAGTTTTTTCCGGTACTTGCTATGTTTTATTTCTACTTGCTTCTTGTTAGTACGCATCTTCAATTATTTCCATACTAGCTTATTGTAGTTTTTTTTGTTTTTTTTTTTTTTTTGCGTTCTTGATGGTTTTACGTTCTTGATATATTTCAATAATCAAATCTTAAAAATTTAGTTTTAAAATTATAAAGTACATTATTTTTAAGTTTCTATATTTTTCTACTATAATTTATAGATGTAAATAATCAAGTATCATGATATTGTATAATAAATTAAAACTTATGTTTTTCATTAAATTTTAAACAACCAAAAATTAAAAAGTAACAAAAAATCATGAGTGGTAGAAATGAAATTGCTCAATCTTCTGATAAGATAAAAAAATGGAATTTAATTAAGTCTTGGTTTTTTGTTGGAGGTGGATGCTGCAAGTGACAGATCATCAACAATATTTTCTTATACTTTGGCGTCGCAGAATTTGAGGTCCGTGACCTTATAAACTTGGCTAACGGTGAATTGGTGTTGTGTTACACTTGAAATTTTGATTTTTCGTGTTTTGAACGTAGAACGCTTTTGTTATTACTTCTTTGGTTTTGGATAATGGTTTCAATAGAGATTTTTGTGAACCCTGTTGTGGCAAATTTTTCTCAACTATAAATATCTTTAATTTAAAATAAGTAATTTGTACAAGTGCGTGTATCTAATACCTGCTCAATAATATCTGATACTTGTGCGGCCTTGCAAGAGAAGATCTTTTTACCAGTTTAACTGAAACTTGTTTCTTCCACTTTTTCTGAACCATTTGTCAAAATAAATTCTACACGCAACCTATAGATAAAAACATAAATGAGAATTAATATTAAAATAGTTTTATGTCTTAGACTAAACACTCTATAAAATAATGGATTGGTATAATGCATATACAAATATTATAAAACCAATGACTCATAAGACTCTATTTTAACTATTAATTAAACTTGCCCACGGCGTTAAAAAAGTACTATTATATATATGATATTAAAATAATAAATAAAGTGCTATTTTATATATGAGATTATGATAGTAATTTAGTCTTTGAAAAATAAACTGCTATTTTACATGTCAATAGTTATGAATTACACATTTTAAAACATATTTGCTTTTTTTTTTTTATAAGCCAACAGTAATTTATGATTGTAATTTTTCACATCATTTAGATTTCTTTTAATCTTATTCATATATTTCTTTGTTTAATTATAAGAAGATTTGAAGTTTTAGCTGTATTAGTAATGCATTTTTCTTCTAAGAGGAGCTAAACCAATTTTTTATGTTGTACATTTTTATAATTCTATTTCAAAATTGTAAACAAGGTAAGATAAATCGAAGTTTTTCTAATTTTTAATATCTAGTTCTCAAGTCTCCTTAATTTTATTGTTATAAGACTAAAATTAATAGTACATACCATGGCACGACTTTGCATTTCTCTTTTTTACAAATTTGGCACGTAAAGCGTTGATTGCTGTGACAGGTGGTACCCCTCTTGCATTTTGAACATGCATCGTAGTAGAACCGTTGCTCATAATTCGTGACTGACGCAGTTGCTTTAACCCAATAATTTCCAGATTTATTTTCTTAAACACATATAATCTTTTAGACAAATTTGTTTTTATTTTCTTAAACACATGTAATATTTTATTCTTACCTTCATCTTGATATTTTGAATTCTTCGAGTTGAAGTAAATCTTGTACTTTTGAAGGTGGAAGTTGTTGCGTCGAGTTATTCTTTTGCTCATTTGCCCATCTTTTAAGAGGTTTTACATTCTCCACATTCCTATACATATTAAAAATCTTTGTGTTTTGGATAAACGTAAAGATTCGAAAATGAAATTAATTTAGGAAGAAATATGTGTGTACCGCAATGAAAGTTTTTCGACAACATCAAATTTGAGGTTGATGAAAATACTGTTCGATCCTTTAGTGGATAAGACGACACCTCCTGGAAACAAAAATTGTTTCAAATACAATCGAACGAGGCTAATCATGATGTGAAGATCAGTGATTACTATTCGTAATGAAATTAAAAAAAAATACCTTAGTAATTTTTGGCTTTCATGTTAATTCCAGCAATGATCAGCCTTGTCTTCTTCATGGAATTTATAATACTTGCTTCATTGGTTGCAAAATTTCCCCATAATGCCAATTTGATAACTTCGAAACTGAGAGTTATATATAAAAGTGGTATGATATATTTTAAAGAATTATGTATAACTATGGAATTTGTAGGTTACGGCAAACCTAGAATCAATCAACGTTATTTGACAAAAATCAACGTTGTTCTTTTGTTATCATTTTGTGATATGTATGAAGACTCCTAACACATCTTCAAAAATAATCAAAGAGATATCATAAGAAAAAGCCAAAGATTAATTATAATTTGAACATATTTATTGATTATTGATTTAAGAGTATAGTCGTAACATACTCAAATCGGTTGATGTTTCGACGTAATTGTTGCAAAAGCTTAGTGGAGTGAAATTGTACAAATGTTCCACCAATCTTTTGTTGTCTTCTTCCTGATCTTCAACTGTTGTACTTTTTCTGATTGTTAAAATGAGCGTATGTACCTTGGATTTTGAACGCCGATTTTTCCTCTTCGTTTTTCTACTGCGGTTAACTTTGCCTTCCAAAGTCTGTCTCTCGGATTCAAGTCAGTTATTATTTTGGATGTTGTCTCCATTGCGACTTGGTTACGATCTTTGCTGTCTGCACTGTTACTTGACGATGACGAACTGCCATATTTAAAAAAATAACTTTTAATAACTGTTAAAAAGGAGTGGACTACGTTATGATCTCATTTTTATGTAAGATTCAACAACTTTCTCTTTTGAATTCATATAAAAATATACACAATGTAAAATTTTTTGAAGAACGAATGAATAAATAAAAGGACTTAAAATAATTGATGGTATCAAAGCACTCACCACAAAATAGTATCTGTAAGGCTTGCGATAAATTCAAATTTGCTCAAAAAGTTTTTTCAGCTCACATCAATACAAATTAACTAAAACTTTTAATCATTATTATCAATAATATATTATTTGAATTTTTATTTAAAACTTTTAAGCAACAAGAGAGTAAATGTATTGTGTATCTGGTTTTGTTTCGTGAAAAATATATAAAACTTGCTACGTATTCCTATCATTAGAACTGTATTACATTGAACAGTAGAAATGTTTTCTGTAAAACAACCTTTATTTTTTACGCTTATCCCACACATAATATCAATGGTACGCCAACGTTACAATGATTATTTTTATTGCTCTTTTAAAAAAAAAACAACAACGTTCGAAAATAAAAATAGGAAGTTGAAAAGTATCAATGTTACTTTATACTCTCTGTATTCATGAGATTTGAAAAACGAAAAATTAAGAATGCATACCTGGATGACGACGAAGAAGAAGAAGTAGACTAAGACATGATCGAGAACTTTCCGCCGACTGGAAATCGATTTTGGGCTGATGCGTAAACCGTATTTTGTTTATGTAGCAGATTTACGCGCTCAAGTATCATGATATTATATAATAAATTAAAACCTATGTTTTTCATTAACTTTCTAACGATCAAAAATAAAAAAGTAACAAAAAATCAAGAGAGGTAGAAATTGAATTGCTCAATCTTTTGATAAAACAAAATAAATAGAATTTAATCAACTCTTGGTTTTTTGTTAGAGGTGGATGCTGCAGGGGACAGATCATCAACAATATTTTCTTGTACTTTGTCGTCGTAGAGTTTGAGGTCGGTGAGTTTGTAAATATGGCTAACAATGAGTTGGTGTTGTGTTATACTTGAATTTTGATTTTTCGTTTCTCGAACGTAAAACGCTTTTGTTATTACTTTTTTGGCTTTGAATAGTGGTTGCAATAGAGATTTTTGTGAGCACTGTTGTGGCAAAATTTTCCCAACTATAAATATCTTTAATTTAAATTAAGCAATTTATATAAATGCGTGTATCTTATACCTGCTCAATAATGTCTGATATTTGTGCGGCCTTGCAAGAGAAGATTTTTTTAGCAGTATAACTGAAACTTGTTTCTTTCACTTTTTCTGAACCATGTGTTAAAATAAATTCTACACGCAACCTATAGGGTAAAAACATAAATGAGAATAAATATTAAAATAGTGTTATGTCTTAAAATAAACACTGTATAAAATAATGGATTAGTATAATGCATATACAAATATTATAAAACCAACAACTCATAAGATTCTATTTTAACTATTAATTACATCAGCCCACGGCGTTAAAAATGTACTATTATATATTTGATATTAAAATAATAAATAAAGTGCTATTTTATATATGATATTATGATAGTGATTTAGTTTTTGAAAAATAAACTACTATTTTACATGTCAGTAGTTATGAATTACACCTTTTAAAACAATTTGGATTTGTTTTTTTTATAAGTCAACAGTAATTTATAATTGTAATTTTTCACATCATTTAGATTTCTTTTAACCTTATTCTTATATTGCTTTGTTTATAAGAAGATTTGAAGTTTTAGCTGTAGCAGTAATGCATTTTTCTTCTAATAGGAGCTAAACCATTTTTTTTTAATGTACATTTTTATAATTCTATTTCAAAAGTAAGATTAGATAAATCAAAGTTTTTCTAATTTTTAATATCTAGTTCTCAAGTCTCCTTAATTTTTTTTGTTTTAAGACTAAAATTAATAGTACATACCATGGCACGACTTTGCATTTCTCTTTTTTTACAAATTTGGCACGTAAAGCGTTGATTGTTGTGACAGGTGGTACCCCTCTTGCATTTTGAATATGCATTGTAGTAGAATCGTTGCTCGTAATTCGTGACTGACGCAGTTGCTTTAACCCAATAATTTCAAGATTTATTTTCTTAAACACATATAATCTCTTACACAAATTTGTTTTTATTTTCTTAAACACATGTAATATTTTATTCTTACCTTCATCTTGATATTTTTGAATTCTTCGAGTTGAAGTAAATCTTGTACTTTTGAAGGTGGAAGTTGTTGCATCGAGTTATTCTTTTGCTCATTTGCCCATCTTTTAAGAGTTTTTACATTCTCCACATACCTATACATATTAAAAATCTTTGTGTTTTGGATAAACGTAATGATTCGCAAATGAAATTAATTTAGGAAGAAGTATGTGTGTACCGCAATGAAAGTTTTTAGACAACATCAAATTTAGGTTGATAAAAATTGTGATATATTTTAAAAATTATATCTTGGTAATTTTTGGCTTTCACGTTAATTCTAGCAATGATCAGCCTTGTCTTCTTCATGGCATTTATAATACTTGCTTCATTGGTTGCAAAATTTCCCCATAATACCAGTTTGATAACTTCGAAACTGAGAGTTATATATAAAAGTGGTATGATATATTTTAAAGAATTATATATAACTATCGAATTTTTAAGATACGGCAAACCCGGAATCAATTAACGTTATTTGACAAAAATCAACGTTGTTCTTTTGTTATCCTTTTGTGATATGTATGAAGACTCCTAACACATCTTCAAAAATAATCAAAGAGAAATCATAAGAAAAAGCCAAAGATTAATTATAATTTGAACATATTTATTGATTATTGATTTAAGAGTATAGTCGTAACATACTCAAATCGGTTGATGTTTCGACGTAATTGTTGCAAAAGCTTAGTGGAGTGAAATTGTACAAATGTTCCACCAATCTTCTGTTGTTTTCTTCCAGATCTTCAATTGTAGTAATTTTTCTGATTGTTAAATGAGTGTATGTACCTTGGATTTTGAACGTCGATTTTTCCTCTTCAACAATTCGTTAGAAACATTATAAGTTTTTCCTAATTCAAGAGTATATTGAAGAGGATCGATGTCGTGATTGAATATTGTTGCCCGTATCTTATTCACCTACCAATACATTTAACATGTCAAACTTGTTTACCAAACACTACTAAATTTTAATCGAAATGTTTTTTTTGAAAACACTTAGCTTAGAATCAATCAAGACCATGTTTTGATGTCTGGCACCAGTGTCTATTTTTTTGGGCTTTGTTTTTCTACTGCGGTTAACTTTGCCTTCCAAAGTCTGTCTCTCAGATTCAAGTCTAATATTAGTTTGGATGTTGTCTCCATTGTGACTTGATTACGATCTTTGCTGTTTGCACTGTTACTAGACAATGACGAACTGCCATATTTAAAAAAAAATAACTTTTAATAACTGTTAAAAAGGAGTGGACTACGTTATGATCTCATTTTAATGTTAGATTCAACAACTTTCTCTTTTGAATTCAAATACAAATATGCAAAGTGTAAAATTTATTCAAGAACGAAGGAATAAAACAAAAAAAGGACTTAAAAAAAATTGATGGTATTAAAGCACTCACCACAAAATAGTATTTGTAAGGCTTGCGATAAATTCAAATTTGCTCAAAACGTTTTTTCAGCTCACATCTATACAAATTAACTAAAACTTTTAATCATTATTACCAATAATATATTATTTGAAATTTTATTTAAAACTTTTAAACAACAAGAGAGTAAATGTATTGTGAATCTGGTTTTGTTTCGTGAAAAGTATATAAAACTTGCTACATATTCCTATTATTATAACTGTATTACATTGAGCAATAAAAATGTTTGTTGTGAGATGAAAATTAGTCGGAGTTTTGTTTTACTAAACTGGGTGAGAATTGAAACGCCAAATTTTTTTGGTTTTCTTAACGTTTTGATTTTATTCTTCAAATATATGTTCATTATTTACCTCAATATTATCATCAAGTATGTAAATTCCCTGTTTGGATTAAAGCAATGAATGATGAATTGAAAGCAAGGGAATTAAATAAAACTTGGAGCTTGGTACCATTACCCGTAGATAAAAAGTCTATAGCATGTCGATGGGTGTACACAAATAAATTCAATGTCGATGGGACATTATCTAGACATAAGGCAAGACTAGTTGCCAAAGGTTACAATCAAAGGGAGGGAATTGATTTTGTAGACACTTTTCTACTTGTTGCTAAGCTGACCACTGTTAAGATTTTATTAGCTTTATCTTCATCTAACAATTGGAATTTGGCTCAGTTAGATATTAATAATACTTTTTTGAATGGGGACTTGTTTGAAGAAGTTTAAATGAATTTACCATTGGGTAAACCTGGCCCTACCGGGACGGGAGGTAACCGTGAGTCCCGTCCCGGTAGGAAAAAAATTGGTATTAGGAGTCCCGGTATCATGTCCAGGGCGGTACCGGGACTCCCAGATTTTATCCAAACGGGAGGTATCTCCCGTTAGTTTAAAATAAATAAACTGACCGTTGGATTGAAGATCCAACAGCAATCCAACGGTTCACAAAATTACATCATTTTTTTTTATTTCTTTCCAACTCTTTTTTTTTAAACATTTTTTTATTTTTTGCTCCAGGCCGGGACCGGGACTCCCGGCCTCCCGCCTCATCCCGTCCCGGTACCAACCGGAAGTCCCACGGGAACGGTACCGGGAGGTACCGGGACTCCCGGTTGACCACGTTTACCATTGGGTTATAAGAGTCAGGGGGAGCAATATAAGTCTAAGCCTAAAATCGTGTGTAAATTGCACAAGTCTATATATTATTTAAAACAGGCTTTAAGGCAATGGAATATCACGTTTACAAATGCAATTTTATCTCATGGTTTTACACGTTCAAAGGCTGATTATTCTTTATTTTATCGTGGTATTGATAAATATTTCATTGCTATTTTACTTTACGTAGATGATATTATCATTGATGATCCTAATATGGTGGTCATAAATTATGTTAAAGCCTATTTGCATACACTTTACAATTATTAGAGGATATGACTTTTTGGATTCAAAACCGGTTTAAACTCCTATGAATCGAAAACATTCTTTGACTGTTTCAAGTGGTACTCTTTTAACAGATATAACTCATTACAGAAGTTTAGTATACCGTCTTATTTATCTAAATATATCGCGTTCGGGTATAACTTTGCAGTTCATGCTTTAAGCCAGTTTTTACAGTGTCCAACTGATTTGCACGTGCAGGCAACACATCATTTGCCGAGATACTTGAAAGGAACGCCGAGACAAGGATTATTCTTCTCGGCTTCAAGAACAACTGCGGTGCAGGGCTATTCGGATGCAGATGTTACCAAGATTAAGGATAATATTGAATAAAAGAAGACAAATACAAGGAGATACGAAACCAGAAATAGTAGAAAATCGGAACAAAGTTGAGGCCCGTTTGACGGTTTCCTTGAAGCTTTTTATCGCCCTCCACAGGTGCTGGAAAGTTGAGCGAAAGCCTCCCAGGATACAACAACTTCAAGGCAAGCTTAGCACCACTCGGCTTGACTTCAACGAACTTGAACAATAGTGCCGAACTTCCACCGGACTACAAGAAAAGACAATTTCAAAGTGGGAGGAAAAAGGAGAGTTTTTTTAGAGAGCTTTCAGGTCTATCTCGAATGAGAGTGAGAGCCTCCTTTTATAGGCAAGGTTGAGGTGTAGGTTACAAACGTTTTGGCATTCATTCCGGGCATGAATGACCAACCTAAATGCCTACCTAACTCACCCTTAATGATGCCTAAAATCGCCCCTTAATGCCACCTAACTCCGGCTAACCAAAGGTCATGATCGTTTGAGAAAGGTTTGCACGGATTGATTTTATTCCCAAGATAACACACAAGTTATTTACGGAATTAAAATTCATTTGAAGTTATTTTAGTAATAAAAAGATAAGATTGGCCCGGAAAGCCCGAAGGCCCAAGAAGAGCCCAAATTGCCAAGATCCAAGATCCAAGATCCAAGATCCAAGATCCAAGATCCAAGATCCGAGATCCGAGATCCGAGATCCGAGATCCGAGATCCGAGATCCGAGATCCGAGATCCGAGGCCCGAGGCCCGAGGCCCGAGGCCCGAGGCCCGAGCCCGAGCCCGGCCCGGCGGCGGCGCGTGTGTGTGTGCGCGCGAGGGGTTAGAGCTAACCCACCCACACTCTCCCCCCTCACACTTAGATGTCACTTTAAGGAGGGGATTCACTTATAAACCCTTCACCGACACACATTCCCAACCTATGTGGGATTCTTTTTATTACACAACCTTTCACTTCTCTAAACACATATCATATGTGATTTTTAGCATTCTTTGAGCATCAATTTCTCATTCATTATAAATATGATTTTGGCAAATAAATACTCAATCTTATACCCGTCGCAACGAGGAATAAGAATACGGAAAAATTATCCAATTCCGATGTGTGGACCCCACTCAAATATTTGACCGAAAATCATTTAGCACACTAGGTAAAATACTCATTTTACCTTTCATTCCAACAATCCCCCACATGAATGAAATTGTACACGACAATTATAAAGACCCGACACGACTCACGATGGTGAAAGTTCTGCGGTCAATACCAGTATAGGATAGGTAGGTAAAACCTTTGAACCTTCCCTTGGTAAGATATGTCATCTTTACTGACTACTCAGTAGACACGATGTCCTTGAACTGTTAGTCGTTTTGCATAAACGATAAACATATCCCCCACTGATATCTTCCTGACACAGGTTCAGTTCTCATGGTTATGTTCATTTTGGCCATGAACATTCGCCTGGTTCTGTAAGAGTTTCTAAAGAATTAATCCCTATTAATTCTCTTTCGAAGCGGCCCCACTTCTCTCTCACATAGGTGATTCTTCACTCAAGAACAATCCCGCATTATTCATTCAGATTTTCAACAAATCAATTTATTAGAATCATTAAAAGCTATAAGCTTAACCTCGTACGGGAATCACTGTATAATAGGAATAGGAGCATGAGTTTTCCCCACAGTGATCTCACTTAGCCATTGGCAGTTAGGTTGTCCCATTGAACCAAGATCTCGGGATCTCCGGTCATCATGGTTGGGTTTCCTTTGCCTTAGCATTATTAGCCATGGGCTTTAGTCCCATTCCTTTCGATGTCTTCTCTACTAGGTCCCTGTTTAACCCTTTAGTTAACGGATCCGCAATATTCTCTTTGGACCTCACATAGTCAATACTTATGACTCCAGACGAGAGAAGTTGTCTAATGGTGTTATGTCGTCGACGAATATGTCTCGACTTACCATTATACATAACACTATGTGCTCTACCAATAGCCGATTGGTTATCACAATATACACATATTGCTGGCACAGGTGTATTCCAGTCAGGAATATCTTCCACGAAATTTCTAAGCCATTCAGCTTCTTCGCCACATTTATCCAATGCAACAAACTCAGATTCCATCGTGGATCTAGTTATCACTGTTTGTTTAGATGATTTCCAAGATATAGCCGCACCACCCAGAGTGAATACATATCCACTAGTGGCTTTAGAATCTTGAATATCAGATATCCAACTTGCATCAGTGTAACCTTCAATTACCTCAGGATATCTCGTATAGTTTAACCCATAATCACGAGTGAATCGTAGATACCGAAGTACTCTCACAATTGCTTTCCAATGTTCAGCACTTGGATTACTCGTATATCGAGCTAATCTACTAACAGTGTAGGCCAAGTCAGGTCTCGTACAACTCATTAAGTACATAAGACTACCAATCACTCTAGCATATTCAACTTGAGATATACCTTCTCCTTTATTCTTAGACAAATGTTGACTTATGTCAATTGGAGTTCTAGAGATTCCAGAATCTTTATTACCAAACTTGTCTAGAATTTTATCAACATAGTGTGATTGATCTAGGACAATTCCGTTTTCTGTCCGAGTAATCTTAATTCCTAAGATTACGTCAGCAAGTCCTAGATCTTTCATATCAAACCTCAAATTCAAGATATCTTTTGTGGATTGTACCATGCGATCATTGCTTCCGACAATGAGCATATCATCAACGTATAAACATAAAATCACATATCCTTGATTAGTGATCTTTATATATACACATTTATCACACTCGTTAATTTTAAATCCATTTGACATCATTACAGTGTCGAATTTTTCGTGCCATTGCTTTGGGGCTTGTTTAAGGCCATAAAGAGATTTGACCAATTTACAAACTTTATTTTCTTGTCCACTAGCAATACAACCCTCAGGTTGAGCCATGTAGATCTCTTCCTCGAGATCTCCATTAAGAAAAGCTGTTTTTACATCCATTTGATGAATTTCTAAATTCCGCAATGCGGCAATTGCAATTATCAATCTTATGGATGTTATTCTTGTCACAGGAGAATACGTATCAAAGTAATCCAACCCTTCTTGTTGTCTATATCCTTTGATAACAAGTCTTGCCTTATACTTATCAATAGTACCATCGACTTTCATCTTCCTCGTGAAGATCCACTTTGAACCAAGAGTGTTAGTTCCAGGAGGAAGATCAACCAACTCCCAAGTATGGTTTTGTAAGATAGAATCTATCTCACTTCTTATGGCATCTTTCCACAAGTGACCTTCAACGGAGTTTACAGCCTCCTTATATGTTTGAGGTGGAGCCTCAAGCATGTAAGTCATAAAATCAGAACCAAATGATTTTTCTACCCTTGCTCGTTTGCTTCGTCTAAGTCCTTCAGACTCTTGAGTTATCTCGTCTTCTGACGTGTCATCATTTTCTTGATTTATTTCATCAATATCTTCAAGAATTTGATTTGAAGAACTCGGTTCACCTTCCTTAGACTTATAAGGAAACACATGTTCAAAGAACGAAGCATTTTTAGATTCCATAATTGAATCTTTGTGTATATCGGGGTTTTTCGACTCATACACAATGAATCGATATGCATTACTGTGGTGTGCATATCCAATGAAGACACAATTTACCGTCTTTGGTCCGATTTTCATCTTCTTTGGAAGAGGGGCCATTACTTTTGCTAGGCACCCCCACATTCGTAAATATTTATAGGAAGGTCTTTTACCTATAAACATTTCAGATGGAGACTTATCCTCCTTCTTTCGGGGTATCTTGTTCAATAGATAATTTGCAGACAAGATAGCCTCCCCCCACATTTCTTGGGGTAACCCAGAATGTAGCAACATCGCATTCATCATTTCTTTGAGAGTGCGATTCTTTCGTTCGGCAACACCGTTCGATTGAGGAGAATAAGGAGGAGTTACCTCGTGAATAATACCATGTTGTGCACAAAATGTCCCAAATGGTTCAACATATTCACCTCCTCGGTCACTTCGGACCTTTTTAATCTTCTTATTAAGTTGATTCTCAACCTCTAATTTGAAGATGGCAAATTTCTCAATTGCCTCATCTTTGCTCTTAAGCAAATAAACGTAACAATATTTTGTACTATCGTCGATGAAAGTCACAAAATATTTATTACCTCCTCTTGTTGGCATGAACTTTAAATCACATAAATCGGTATGGATTAAGTCAAGAGGTTCGTTACTTCTTTCAACACCATGAAATGAAGTTCTCGTTAATTTTGCTTCAACACAAATTTCACATTTATGTTTTGAGTCAATTTTAAATTTTGGTATACAATCCAAGTTAATTAATTTTCTCAACGTGTCATAATTCACATGACCAAGTCTACCATGCCATAAATTAAATGACTCAATAATATAAGCGGAAGAATCATTCTTATTAATTTCATTGGCCTTAATGGCAATTACATTCATCTTGAACATGCCATTCTTAATATAGCCTCTGCCCACATACATACCATTCTTTGATAATACAATCTTTTGAGACTCTAAAACCATCTTAAAACCATGGTTACAAAGCATAGTCCCAGAAATGAGATTCTTCCGTATGTCGGGCACATAGAGCACATTGGTGAGCTTCAATTCCTTCCCGGATGTCATCTTGAGAAAGACGCTCCCCGTCCCCTTCACTTCAGATGTGGCGGAGTTGCCCATGAATAACTTCTCTCCATTTTCGGATGCCTCGAAAGTGGAGAAGGAGTTCCTATCCGAGCATATGTGGCGGGTTGCTCCAGAATCCAGCCACCATTCCTTCGGGTTCGAGTCCACCATGTTCACCTCGGAGACCACAGCGACAAGGAGCTCTTCATCGCCTTCAACGACGTTGGCTTCCTTCTTCTTCTTCGGCTTCCTGCAATCAGCAGCTCTGTGACCTTCTTTGTCACAGTTGAAGCACTTGCCAGCGAATCTCGGCTGGTGTTTCTTCTTCTTGAAAGAACCTCCCTTTGGCCCAAGCTTATGGGCGGGTTTCTTCCCCTTTGAGCTCTCGCCATGCTCGATGACGTTAGCCCTCTCGGATTGAGTCTTGAACCTCTTGTCCGAGCCGCGATTGTCCTCCTCGATGCGGAGACGCACAACCAAGTCTTCAAAACTCATCTCCTTTCGCTTGTGCTTGAGATAGTTCTTGAAGTCTTTCCACCCCGCGGGTAGTTTCTCGATGGCCGAGGCAACTTGGAATGACTCGCTTATGGTCATCCCTTCAGCATGAATCTCGTGGATGATTAGTTGTAGCTCTTGCACTTGACTCACCACGGTCTTTGAATCCACCATTTGATACTCGAGGAAGCGGCCCACGATATACTTCTTTGAGCCTGCGTCCTCAGTTTTATACTTCCGATCTAGTGAATCCCAAAGCTCTTTGGATGAGCGTTTGGAGCTATATACATTATATAGCGAGTCGTTGAGACTATTCATTACCGAATTCCGACACAAGTAGTCGGAATCCATCCATGCACTAAATGCCATTAGCACATTGCGATCGGTTTCGTCCTCGCGAGGAGTCGGTGGATCTTCGGTCAAGAAACGCGCAAGACCAAGAGTTGTCAAGTAGAACAACATCTTTTGTTGCCAACGTTTGAAATTCAACCCCGTGAACTTCTCCGGTTTTTCCGCCGGTATTACGGTGGACACTCGTGCCGCAGAACCGCTCGGACCGTTCATGGCCATAGAGGCCATTGGTTGGACTAGACCCGCAGGTCCGTTCCCGGCCGTAGCCGCCATCGAGTTTTGACCCAAAATCACTGGAATTTGACCGATCATGGTCGTAGTATTTCCCGCGATGAGATTGTCGGTGGTACTCCCATCGGCATTCACATTGGTCGTGTCATTGATTGTCGACATATTTCTCTACAAAAGAAATCAGTCTATTAGAATAGGATTTCAACCAAATCCGATAATAAGTATGTTTCCTTGCAAACTGTCTAAACGGAATATAAAAAGCTTCAAGATTGTTACCAAGATTAAGGATAATATTGAATAAAAGAAGACAAATACAAGGAGATACGAAACCAGAAATAGTAGAAAATCGGAACAAAGTTGAGGCCCGTTTGACGGTTTCCTTGAAGCTTTTTATCGCCCTCCACAGGTGCTGGAAAGTTGAGCGAAAGCCTCCCAGGATACAACAACTTCAAGGCAAGCTTAGCACCACTCGGCTTGACTTCAACGAACTTGAACAATAGTGCCGAACTTCCACCGGACTACAAGAAAAGACAATTTCAAAGTGGGAGGAAAAAGGAGAGTTTTTTTTAGAGAGCTTTCAGGTCTGTCTCGAATGAGAGTGAGAGCCTCCTTTTATAGGCAAGGTTGAGGTGTAGGTTACAAACGTTTTGGCATTCATTCCGGGCATGAATGACCAACCTAAATGCCTACCTAACTCACCCTTAATGATGCCTAAAATCGCCCCTTAATGCCACCTAACTCCGGCTAACCAAAGGTCATGATCGTTTGAGAAAGGTTTGCACGGACTGATTTTATTCCCAAGATAACACACAAGTTATTTACGGAATTAAAATTCATTTGAAGTTATTTTAGTAATAAAAAGATAAGATTGGCCCGGAAAGCCCGAAGGCCCAAGAAGAGCCCAAAGATCCGAGATCCGAGATCCGAGGCCCGAGGCCCGAGGCCCGAGGCCCGAGGCCCGAGCCCGAGCCCGAGGCCCGAGGCCCGAGCCCGAGCCCGGCCCGGCGGCGGCGCGTGTGTGTGTGCGCGCGAGGGGTTAGAGCTAACCCACCCACACTCTCCCCCCTCACACTTAGATGTCACTTTAAGGAGGGGATTCACTTATAAACCCTTCACCGACACACATTCCCAACCTATGTGGGATTCTTTTTATTACACAACCTTTCACTTCTCTAAACACATATCATATGTGATTTTTAGCATTCTTTGAGCATCAATTTCTCATTCATTATAAATATGATTTTGGCAAATAAATACTCAATCTTATACCCGTCGCAACGAGGAATAAGAATACGGAAAAATGATCCAATTCCGATGTGTGGACCCCACTCAAATATTTGACCGAAAATCATTTAGCACACTAGGTAAAATACTCATTTTACCTTTCATTCCAACAGCAGATTGGGGAAGTTGTTTAGATACGCAGCGTTCAGTCACATAATTTTGTTTCTTTATTGGAAGTTCGTTGGTTTATTGGAAATCCAAGAAACATCAAACAGTGTCACGATCGTCGGCAGAGGCAGAATGCAAAGTTATGGCCACGACGATGTGTGAGTTGCTATAGATTCAGCAACTTCTACGAGATTTTTGCATCACGCAATCAAAGTCTCTTGTTTTGTCTTGTGATAACCAGGCTGCGATGTATATTGCATCGAATCCGGTTTTTCATGAGCACATAAAACATGTCTGAAGTTGATTTATACTTTGTGCGGGATCATGTTCAGCGTGGTAACGTAAAACTTCTTCCAATGCGTACACGAGAACAACTTGCGGTTATTTTTACAAAGGCTTCACCGGCTATAAGACCTTAGGAGTATTTTATCCAAGATGTCCCTTAAAAATCTTTTTAGTCCATCTTCGGGGGAGTATTAAACTTATTAAAATGTATTTTTAGTAAGTAAGTTACTCAAGTCGTTAAGACTGTTTAAGCTATTTTAAAAACAGTTTTGTTTGTACTATAAGTAACAGACTAGATTATATCTGTTTTACAGAATTCAATATACAAGAAATATTTTCTTCTATTCTCTCTTCATCTTTTTCGATTCTTAGAAGTTTTTAGTGTAATAGTATATAAAGTGCAGGTGGCAACGCTACAAAAGAAATAATTTTTTTAAAGAAATTTGTATTCTGTGAACTAAAACGTGGCATAAAATAATATAAAATAAAATAAACTCTATCCAAACCGACTTATAAAGTGATTTCACAATTATATGTATATATATATATATAAAGCAACTTATATACCACGAGTGAAAACCCGACGTGGAATAAAGTATGGAGTTCAACCGGAAGAAATAAGAAGAGGAGAAAGAAGAAGAGATGATGTTGGAGGATCGAGCTATTGCAGCGGAGGATACTTGAAGACGATGAATATGACATGTTTAAGTCCCTTGCAATGCCAGCTGGCAACACTGCTTTCCTCGTCCTCTCTATTTTTTTTCCGGTACTTGCTATGTCTTATCTCTCCTTGCTTCTTGTTAGTACGTATCTTCAATTATTTCCATATTTACACCTTTCATGAATAATAAACTTATTATTAACTCCTTGTTTTTCATCCGGCGATCGTATATTTTTCATCGGGAATCAACAGTACATAGTTTCAAGCTCGAAGAATCAACAGTACATAGTTCCAAAAGTCAGGCAATGTGTATGAGAGATAATTTCAAAAGGAGAACTTGCCTGCGATAAACAAATATTGGATTAAGAATTCGACGATCTGTTGAAATCAAGAACCCAAGAAGAAGAAAGAAAACCGAGAACGGAATTCAAGATGAAATGATTTGATAGCTAATCATTGAATTATTTTGATTCCCTCACTCGAATCTATTAAAATAAAATTTAAAAACCTAAGTAAATAAACGACAACGACTTGACGTTTATATGCACTGAACATTACAAAAGCGCTAAGTTAAATTTAAACGACAAAATGAAACAAATGAAAGGAAGGATTAAAATATTATGAAGTTTCGCTTGTGTTCAAGTAAACTCGACCACTCTCTTGTGAATCAATATTAGTTCGCCGAGGTTAATTTTGATTTTAAAATAAAAAGTAAATTGTATGTGTATGTTTAATACTTCGCAACTTTATTTTCGTCACAATTTTTACATTTTATCGATTTTTAGTCGGCCACTGCAATTTTTAACGCAATTTTTTTAGAAATTCTACATTATTTTCACCGCAATTTCGTACTTTCGAATTATCGATACATTATCGACCTCCGCAATTTGGATCCTTGGATTAAACAAAACTAACTTTAAATACTCGTTAAGTCTGATAATCAAACCAGATGCTATATCATTAGTCCAAAAACAAGGAACATACTGAGAAGATTGTTCTTGGCTTTTTAAAACATTAGGAATCTTGGACGGTAAAGTCAAATGCGCTTACATAATTGATATTGAAACTGAGCTAGAAACTTACTATATGAAATTGATCTTCTAAATCACAACAAATATTATAATTGATAAATACCCATTGTTTAGCATTTTTTAGATAAATAGCTATCCATTATTACGTTAAAATTTTATATAACGTGCATTTACAAGTATGACCCTTTTAACGTTATGGTGGCCGAGATTATGGGTTTTCGTCAACGTGTCGACGTTCTGTAGTGGAAAAGTTTTGAAATTTCGATAGGCATGCAATTCTGTAAAGAACAAAAGACCGGTCATAAGCACATGTAGACTTCATTTGGGCTTTCTGACGTAAATAAAAGCCCATCGTAGTATCGGCCGTAGAATATACGAAAAGGAAGAGAATAGAGGTCAGAAAGAGACTAGATTGGAGCTCTCCGGTGGGACCCAGGAGCTGACTGTCAGATAAATGAATATAGTATATAGATTTACACCTTTCACAAATAATAAACTTATTATTAACTCCTTGTTTTTCATCCGGTGATCGTATGTTTTTCATCCGGAATCAATAGTACATGATTTCAAGTTTGAAGAATAGTTAGTCAGTCAGTCTTGTTGATCATGGCAAAGTTTATAATTTTCATATTCACAAGAAAATTTGCTTCATCTTTTGGCATATCAGTGAAGTTTCAACGGTTCTCGCTGTTAGAAGCACTACGCATATGTTCTCTTCATCGTTACTCATCATTCATGTTCTTGTTATGCATTCCATAGTCCAT
Organism: Urtica urens; assembly: GCA_958296335.1. NCBI lineage: Eukaryota > Viridiplantae > Streptophyta > Magnoliopsida > Rosales > Urticaceae > Urtica > Urtica urens. Next base: position 19,842,959 of record OY282523.1, on the reverse strand, counting down.
TCCAAAAGGCTGTCTTTCGAAATAATAAAACATAATAGTTTATTTTTCATATATTTATGTTTGGCTCTCTCTCTCTATATCTCCGTCTATGCATGCATGGAAATGATTTTTTACGTGTTAGATACACATGGAGGATATTTGTGAAGGGATCTTGATTCCCATCGGAGATATTGAATAGGTCGAGTGAAATGGTTGGCTTTTGCCTTCCTTGCTGATGAAGAAATTGTTCTTTTTTTATGTTTAGTCTACTTATTTGACTGTATTCCAGATCTTTATGTTTTGACGGTACAGTTTTTTTCTTTCATTGGCGCGTCCTAATCACATGGTTATTTGTCACTTTGTTAAGAATATTATAGTCTCTAATCCAAATACATGACTAAAAACATAAATCTTTATACGAAAGTAAAATGAATCAAACGTTTACTTATGGTCATTGTTATCAGAATATCGTCGGAGCTTTAACGGAGACTCGGAACAACATTTTGCTCTTCGAAACCGTAATAATCTTGAAAATGAATAAAGTGTTTACCTCTGATTATTGTTTCCCATCAAAGAGAAATGCAAATGAGAGCCATTATGGTATTAATTTATGGCTGAAATTATGGATGGCCATTAATGGACCATAGATTTGTCATAATGGTATTGATTCCCCTAAAATGCATTATGTATCTGCAGTTGCTTGCCGAAGACATCATTTTCTTTCAAAAGTCAGGCAATGTGTACGAGAGATCATTCCAAAAGGAGAACTTGCATGCGATAAACAAGTATTGGATTAAGAATTCGACGATCTGTTGAATCAAGAACCCAAGAAGAAGAAAGAAAACCAAGAACGGAATTCAAGATGAAATGATTTGATAGCTAATCATTCACTTGCTTTGATTCCCTCACTCGAATCTATTAAAATAAAATTAAAAAACCTAAGTAAATAAATGACAACGACTTGACGTTCATATACACTGAAGATTACAAAAACGACAAGTTAAATTTAAACGACAAAATGAAACAAATGAAAGCAAGGATTAAAATATTATGGAGATTTCGTCGTTTTTGCGATTTTGGGTGATTTGGGGATCACTGGAGTGACGCCGAAGTTTCGCTTGTGTCCAGGTAAAATCGATCACTCTCTTGTGAATCAATATTAGTTCGCCGAGATTAATTTTAATTTTAAAATAAAAAGTATATTCTATGTGTATGTTTAATATTTCGCAACTTTATTCGTCACAATTTTTTACATTTTATCGATTTTTAGTCGGCCACCGCAATTATTTTTAGAAATTGTACATTATTTTTATCGCAGTTTCCGTACTTTCGAATTATCGACACGTTATCGACCTCCGCAATTTGGATCCTTGGATGAAACAAAACTAACTTTAAATACTCTAAGTTGAATTTGAACAAAACTAACTTTAAACCAGATGCTATATCATTAGTCCAAAAACAAGGAACATGCTGAGAAGATTGTTCTTGGTTTTGAAAAACGTTAGAAATCTTGGAAGGTAAAGTCAAATGCGCTTACATAATTGATATTGAAACTGAGCTAGAAACTTACTATATGAAATTGATCTATCTAGATCACAACAAATATTATAATTGATAAATACCCATTGTTTAGCATTTTTTAGATAAATAGCTATCCATTATTACGTTAAAATTTTATATAACGTGCATTTACAAGTATAACCCTTTTACTTTTTTTTTGTTTTCAATCTGTAGTCTAGAAAAGAATAGATATTAACGTAAATTATCAGTGATTTCAGTAAATTAAATTGAATTTATTTTTTGTTTAGTTTTCAGAATTATAAAATTCAACTACGAAAACGCCAAAAAGAATTGAATTTTTTAACGTTATGGTGACCGAGATTATGGGTTTTCGTCAAGGTCGATGTGGCAAATTTTTGAAATTTCGATAGGCATGTAATTCTATAAAGAACAAAAAACCGGTCATAAACACATAGAGACTTCATTTGGGCTTTCTGACGCAAATAAAAGCCCATCGTAGTATCGGCCCGATAGAATATACGAAAAGGAAGAGAATAGAGGTCAGAAAGAGACTAGATTGGAGCTCTCCGGTGGGACCCAGGAGCTGACTGTCAAATAAAAAAGACGCCGCCAAAAAGGCAACACAAATTCGAATACGAAGCACCACGTGTAGGGTCCATATTCAAGCGGAAAATTGAAGCGGGACATAAATCTGACGGCCCAGAAAGTTGCGTTGAACAAAAGTCGAAATGAACTCTCCTTCAACCCTTGGTATAAAATCCCACCCCCTAATTATCACCCTCTTCACATCGCTACCCTCTTCTCTCTATCTCTCTCTCTGAAGTTGGATCGAATCCCTAATCTCTCTCTCGGACCTTCGTATCTGATCGAGATGGTAAATAATGTTCATCTCTTTCTCTATATATCTGTACATGTATGTATATGCCTGTTTGCCATTTGCTAGGGTTTTTCTTTTTCTAATATATTCTGTCATTTCCTCTGCTTTATAGGCTCTCCCCAACCAGGCGACTGTGGATTACCCTAGCTTTAAGCTCGTCATCGTTGGCGATGGTGGAACAGGTTTCGCCTCTTCCATACTTTTATCTCATTTCTTTGATTTGCTTTGAATTCTTCTTTTGCCTCGTGTTTGGCTCTCAAGAAAACTGAGAGGAAAAATGCGATCTTGAATATATCTCTCTCTCTCACTGAATCCCTCGATCCTTCAGATCTGAGATTTTGTAAACCTGTAGAAACCCTAACTTTTGCATTTCCTGCGCTGTATTGTTTTTTGTACAGGGAAGACCACGTTTGTAAAGAGACATCTCACTGGAGAGTTCGAGAAGAAATACGAACGTACGAATTCAAATAATCCTTGGGATTTATGTGTTAGCGTTTGTGAAATATGAATTTTTGTTTGATTATTTCCTTTTTGAATTTCAGCAACAATCGGCGTTGAAGTCCACCCACTGGACTTCCAGACGAACTGTGGAAAGATCAGGTTTTACTGCTGGGATACAGCTGGTCAGGAGAAGTTTGGTGGCCTCAGAGATGGCTACTAGTATGACTCTCTTGCTTTGAATTGTTTTTTTAAATAATATTTCATTTCTGTGCGTGTGTTCCAGAGTTTTGCTATTTCAATCAACATACATGTAGCTCTTTGTGGCAGAGTGTTGGTTACAAAGTGTATCTGTTTGCGAAATGTATGATGGATCATATCGTTTGGTTAGGCTAAGTAGAGTTTTAGGTGGTGGTTATGAATTAAATCGTAGTTGGGTAATCTTTGATTGTAGTTTATTTTTTCTTTCCTATAGTTTTTCTGCTTACTACTTTCATCTACTTTCATAGAAACTGCTTATGACATTTCTTAAGTTACTGGTATTCTAACATTGTCTCTATCTTTACTCTTCAGCATTCATGGCCAGTGTGCTATTATCATGTTTGATGTCACTGCTCGACTGACGTATAAAAACGTTCCAACATGGCATCGTGATCTCTGCAGGTTTGTCAATTATTGATTTCCTTAACTTCTTTAATGTTGTTCGAGTCTTGTGCTAAAGTCTAGCTGTTGTGTGGTGTTTTGTTTCAGAGTGTGTGAAAACATTCCGATTGTTCTGTGTGGCAACAAGGTGGATGTGAAGAACAGGCAAGTGAAAGCAAAGCAGGTCACATTCCACAGGAAGAAAAATCTCCAGTACTATGAGATCTCTGCTAAGAGCAACTACAACTTCGAGAAGCCATATTTGTACCTTGCAAGGAAGCTCTCAGGGTAACTAGCATTATAAAATCTCATATATCCATTCATTTGATTTACACGTAGCTATAATCTATGTCTTATTGAGCTGTACGTTTTTGCAGAAATGTTGACCTGCATTTTGTCGAAGCAGTTGCTCTAGCTCCTCCAGAAGTTCAAATTGATTTGGTTGCTCAAGCTCAGTAAGTCATGAATCTTGGGCCTTCTCTTTTTAAAGTGAACGCAACACTTGATAACTGTTGAGGAATTTTCATTACTGACATGAAAACTGTGCTAACTCCACAGGCATGAAGCTGAGCTGCAAATGGCTGCCAACCAGCCACTCCCGGATGATGATGATGAATCGTTCGACTGAAAAGTATAACATACATGGCTGGGTTTTTTTAAAGCTGTTTGTCTGAGTCTAGTAGTGTGGCTTTGTTTTATTGCGTCAAGAATCTTTATTTGTAGCAATGATTCATATCTGAAAGTGTTCAATGGATTTTCTAATCTCAAGTTGCGGAAGGAAATTGCTAAAGATCCTCCTCAGTTTGTTTTCGTTTGCCCACATTTTATTTCTAATGAAAAGAGAGCAAAGAATTCCCTTTGCGAGTATGGTCTGTCATCTGTAACAATAACCGGTATACAACTCTTTCGGATCAGGTTGATCAAAATAAACCCTTAAAAATGAAATTGTTATAGTGGAACTCATACGGCTCAAAGAACATCGTTTCTTGGTAATTATCAAACTTAGAATTTCACGTATTCGAAAAGTGGGAGTGAAGCTCACCATTAATGGTTCGAATCTGGGAATTTCAACGTATATTCGGAATGATCGTATATCTTTTCAAATTAATTATTGAGGACATAACTTTCCAAATTGTTTATAATCACAATAAATGTGTTCTAAATTATACGTTTTAACATAACTTTCATCATTTAAGACCATCTCAATCCACCCTTGAGCTGCCACCGAGCCTTAGAGCACGACCGGCCGTGAAACACTAGAGGACTAGGGCCGGCCGCACTTCATGGTTGCCCTAGGCAACTGGTTGGGCCTTGGCTGCCCCTCGGCGGAGGCCCAACCAACTCGGGTCGGGCTCTACCATCGCGGGTTGGGCTCGAGGATGATCTGGGCTTAGACCCGGATGCCAAATGAGCCTTAAGGTCTATCCGAAAAAAAATATAAAAAAAATTTAAAATTTGAAATTTTATTTAATTTATTTAAATGGGTTGAACTCATTTAAATATCATTTATAATATTGAAAAATAAATTACTTTGATATCGACTTATTTTTCATAAAGACATATGATGAGCTTTTATTCAAATTGAATATTTCAAAGGTGTTACGAAATGAACTATTTTGAAAAATATTTATTTTGAAGTTGAAACATATTATTGTGTTCAACTATCATCCATGAACTAATATGATTATGTTTATCTCGTTTTTATTTATAAAGAGTCAATTAGGATACGATCAACACGAAACAAACCATGCATGTCTTGCTTGTTTATTTAATTGTTTTGCTACGATTGTTTGCTATAACTTAGATATGTGTATCGTTTGTTTATGGATGTCATGGGCTTTCATTTATTTAAAAATTATATAATATGATTAGGATAGTTAATTAATGAATGAGTTGAACGGATCAAAAAGTTTTGTTACCAACCGATAAGAGGCTAAGTTGGGGGTATTTAAGAAGCCCTTGTGTCTCACCTTCTCAACTGAGAGCTTTTCCGTAAAGGAAGCTTTTTGGTTAATTAAGATTAGATTACATGAATTAACTAAAACCTAAGCTATATCGAAACACATGTTTTTAAGGGTAGTTTAGAAACACTCGAGTTTTTAATATGATTTAGTAAACTCGTAGCGAATCACCTAGATAAACGTTAATGCTAGAAAAATATAAAATACTAAAAGTATGTTGAGTCTTTAAGGCCCCCAACATTGACACAACACCGTGAGGATGAAAGATCCCTGCGTGACCGACGCCCTTTTAAGGGATGAATGATATATTCCTCAGGACAGGCTTTTCTGATTCCAATACCAAGGTTGTGTTTCTAACGATAGGTGGGAGGGTTGAGCTCTGTGTGTACTAGCTTAGTTAGTGCGTATGGCTAGACTTTTCTCAGTGGAATATTGGGTCGACTCATGTATGATCCAACCGGTGGTTGTTATATGGCCAAAGTATTCCTATAAACTGGTAGTTAGTGAACATAGTTATGAAGGGTATATGAACTGTGATTGCTCACTAATATGAGTAAGAACTCATGTTCACTATGTGCACTCTGTTACGCCACCATAGTTGAACGGGCTGTGGCTATTGATGATTACCGTGGATAATAAAAACTAGGTATTTTCAAAGATTAGTATTTTTTCCCCGTGCTTATGCATTATGATTTTATATCCTAAATATCTTGATAGTTTGTTTCTTTTCATATTGCTTATAAAAGTGCTTTTTATGCTTTTAGTATTTATGTCGAACCCTATTGTGGCCCTGTTGTCGAAAGACGTCCTGATAGGAGATAACTTCCCTAAATGGAAGTTGAATCTCAACATTGTGTTTGTTTGTGAAAGCATTCGTTTTATCCTCACTGAAGAGAGACCTGTCTTCCCTACTTCGAGTTCGTCCCGAAACATGAAGGAGGGCTATGACAAGTGGACCACTCCAAACAACAAGGCGGTGGGATACATGCTCGCAAGCATATCTGATGCGTTGCGAAAAAAAGATGGAAGGGATGAAGACTGTTGTGGAGATCCTTGACTTGTTGCAACAAATGTTTGGGATGCAAAGCCCGCGAGCCCGTATTGAGCTCATCCGTAAGTGCACTATGTAGGAAATTACTTAACGATTTAAGTAAATAATTATTAAACATAACTAATTACGTGCGGAATTAATAATAAAATCGATCTATCATATTAAACTATTTAATATCTAACAACCTATTGGCATTAAAATCATAAGCATGTTAATTAACAATTTAATTCTAAACATGTTATTTCAATAAAATAAAACACTCCAAACAATCATAACAATTATATCAATTAAGAGTATTTAAGATTATCGAAACTTACATCGTCGAGTTATAAATAACTCAGTCGAGGAATTGAAAACGAGTTCGATGCGAGAATCTTCAAGCTTCTCCAATTCCGGGTTTGCAAGAGACTTCCTCGGCTCGTCAACACGGGCAGCGAAGGCGGCAAGCAGGCACGTCCTTGGGGCTGGTCCGGGAAGCTGGCAACAGATGGCGCGCGGTCCTCGGCAGGCTGGGAACGGGCGTCAGCGGCTGGACTCGTCCGACGCAGAAGGCAGCGGCCCTAGGAGACCCCGGAGCGGCTGAGAGGGGCAGGCACCTCTGGGCTCAGGCGGAGGAACAACGGCGACGTCGGCAGCGACCTGGGCAGAGGCAGGCTCGGCTGGACAAAGGCGGCAGGCTGCTGGGACACGCAGAGGGGCGATCGGGCGGAGTCAGGCGCAGGTTCGCGCGGATGGGCGGAGGCAGATCGCAGGCGAAACTTCGCAACGACGCTGAGAGCTCATGGAAGCTCGGATTGGGACGCCGTTTTTTGCGTTGCGTCGGCAACGAACTGACTTAAATGGGTTCGGAGAGAGATCTGGGTTTGCAGACTCAGATTCGTCGGATTCATCGAATCTTTGGTTCGGAGGTCAGATTTCCAGAAAACGAAAATGGACCAAACAACCACAAGTTGATTCAACGATGACACAAGAAGAAAAACGAGAAGATGAGTGTGGGCTCAGATGAACGCACACGAGAAAACAAGAAACGAAATTTTTCGTCCTCTCGGGTGATGGGGTGGTCGGCCAAGAGGGAGAGGGAAGAGAGAGACAGAGCAAGCTTTTTCTAGGGTTTCCTCAAACCCTTTATTTATAGACATTGTTAATGGGCTTTCATGTGGGCTTTTGTTGAATCAATATTCAGCCCAAAACCATGTTAATGGCCGGCCCGTATGTCCTACTCGTTTCTCAATTTTATTTCCCAAATTGCCTTGATTTAATTTCCAAATTCGACTTAATTTAGAACTCTCAATTATTTAATAACTCGTTATTAAATTGTTTCATGGTTATCGAATAACATAAAACGAGAAACGTTTTATTTTCTAATATTGTTATTATGAATTCTCAAGAAAATTATTATTACAATAATAAAGTTCTTTAATTCACAAAATCAATAATTAATGAATAACACAGTATTCATTAATTTGCTTGGAAAATAAATTTCTCTATACAAATCACAATTTGTATTTTATGAGTAAATCAATTTATTGCGTTCAATTAATCTCTTCTAAATGTGCATCATTGAGACCTTATGGACCCACATGAACGAAGCTTGAGAATATAGCACAGACTCAATAATTCACAAATTATTTCCTGCTTATAATTCTTAATAATGGTCGACTCCACTAAAGGACCAATATTGAAAATCTCTAAGTTCATGCGCGCATATTTTTCCGTTTGAAGTCACATAACTTTTCTGTACTCGATCCACGGTGTACTTTACCAAAATACCCTTCGTGTGTATCAGTAAGTCCGGGGAATGTAAAATTACCGTTTTACCCCTAGAGTTATTATTTCACTAACTCGTTTGTTACTTGTGAATGAGAAAAAACATAAAGTGAGACGTCAATACATGTCACATGTTTTAATCAAGGAATCTCATATTCAATGATTATCTGGCCAGATTAATTCATTCACTATCTCGTAACAAACCATAGTGTGATACAATGACTTTCATTATGTGTACACGAATTCCATATCTGTGAATCACATAATCCAACACTACAACATTATGTCACCAACCGTCGGGTCAGATGCAGCCATTACACGGCCATCGCCCATTGACAAATCAAATGACATAAAGTGTAGTATCGACTATGCACTCACCTCAGGATTAAGGTAGTTATCGAAGTACCCCTCGTATGTGATCTTGGAGCTTCTGGATTAAACGGTTTTATATCGAGCTTCCATAGAATCACTAGGTCTTGTTCAATATCTTCTATAAGATATCAAGAATGAAATCATAGAGTCACAACTTTCTATATCACATGATAAGATATCATGATTCATTCAAACAATCGTTACTTAGACTCGAATGCTCAATCGGTCTTAAGATTGTGAACAAATGGTTTAAACTAGTCACAAGGGGTTATCATGTCAAATCTGTATTTAACACCCTTTTCGTTGATGACAGTTTCAGAGCGTAGCATACATACATAAACACAAACTATAGGAAAAGAAAGCTTATTTATTAATATTAATGTTTCAGCAAAATATTACAAATAATAAATAAAATGTCTAATATTCTCCTTTGTGGGCACCAATCCCAACACACTAACACTAGGATGGATGCAAAAAATTCGGTGAAGGATCATGTCATGAAAATGACTAACTATTTCACCGAAGCTAAACTTCATGGGGCACAGATGGATGAAGTCACTCAACTGGAAATATTCCTGAATTCCCTTTCGAGTGACTTCATACAGTTTACATCCAACTATATTATGAATAAGTTGACCTATGGACTGTTCAGCTCTTGAATGAATTACTGACTTTTGAGTCTATCACTTGACATGGGAAGTACAAAAGGTCAGCTCTGTATGCTGACAAGATTTCTTCGCGTAAAACCAAGAAGAAGTAGACTTATAGTGCTGAGTCATCTGAGGCACATCCGAATACTTCTAAGAGGAGAGGTCTTGAGAAGAAGGAAATGAGGAACTTCAAAAGAAGTGGAAAATGAAAAGATAAGAAGCGAGAAAACTTTGGCGAATGTCACCATTACAACACCAAAGACCATTGGAAGAGGCATTGTCCTTTGTACTTGGCCGAGCTTGTGAAAAATAAAAAAAAAATGCTGGTATGATACCTTAAAATTCATGATTAAAGATATCCTAAAAATATTTTGAGGATAATTATTCATGGGCATATTTCTTATATTGTTGCAGAATAAATCTGGTAGAACATACGAGTGTTGATGACCTTGCTGAACAATGTCGGATTCAAACCCGAGTTTTGGAGAAGCTCATGCACCACTTGAAGATCTAAAGTCTCGCTAGTTTTATTACTTTCATTTTTGGATTTATTTTTGAACATGGGATGTGTCATCTAATAATCCAAAATTTTCTAGAGTGTAGCTTTTATAGTTATTCAAGAAAGAATGAATCTTTATTTCCTAATGTTTTATTACATTATTTATGAACACATGGTTGTGTCATTAAATATTTCCTTCATGAATGCCTTCAATGCTTTTATGATACTTGGTTATGCATGAATGCTAATGCCCTTTGAGCTAAAGATATAAGATATAAAAGACATATTTTTCCGTTCATATACTATATAGAAGTACAATATATGTTCTAAGTTATTATCTCTATAGAATTGTAATTGGCTTTTATTGCTACAATAAGTTCTCATATTAAATATGTTTTATTGTTTAAGAAGTATTTAGAGCTTTAGAAAGCGTCTAATTACTATTACATTTATTCGACAATAGTTTGTGTGAATAAGAAGTGATAGAGGAAACACAACTAAATAGTTAGAGTTGATGAATTAGTGAGATCTTCCTTAATTGGAACCTAGTCACTAATACGTGTATTTATTGAGTGAGAGCATCCACGAATGAAACCTAGTCACTCTAGTTCAATAAATTGAGTAGGAGCGTCCTTGAATGGAACATAGCGACTCTAGTTCACCAATTGAGTGTGAGCATCCTTAATGGGAACCTAACTGCTCTAGTCGATTGATTTAGTGAGAGCATTGTTAAATGGAACATAGCCACTAAACATATATTATTGGGTGGAAGCATCCTTAATAGGATTCTAGTCATAATTGTTCAATAAAATAGTGAGAGTTTTAATTAATGAAATCTAGACACTTGTTGTTCAATGAATAGCAACATCCTTCACATGATTAAATCCATCATTGAAGATGGCATCCTTTAAACCGGAATGAATATGCTATTTTTCAATAATTAAAGTGGAAGAGTAATCAATGATTATCTTCCCACATGAATCAATGAATTGAAAGAAAAGGATCTTTCCAATAAAATCAATAACCTAGTGGGAGCATCCTAACAAGGATCCTAGTCACTTTCATCAACAATAAACTTTCCTTAAATGGAAATACATGATCTTGAGATAACACTCTCGATCAAACTAACTTGTCTGAAAATTATTAGCCCATATTTGGTAGATCTGCCTGTTAAGCTATTAGCTTAAAGAAATAGAGAAATCTATAAATAGATAAATGAAATGGTTTAGCTTTAATAAGCTTTAAATGATTGAGCCCTTAAGGAAAGTCATTATCAATAATGATGTTGAAAATTATTTAACGATTTAAACAATAATATTATATAACACATCTACATGTGGCGAAAATATATAATATGATCTAAAATAAATTAAAACTCATTTTAAAAATTAACAAACTAGGCATTAAAAATCACTAACATGTCAATAAACTATTTATTCTAAACATGTCAATAAATTGAACAAAAATGATCTAACTACTTATAAACACATTTATAAAAGGGATAAAGAGGTATATACCCTTCTATAGTATTCAGTTTGCAAAATACCCACTTTTTTTCAAAGTATTGGTTAATACCCAGTTGTAGAAATTAACGCAAATTATTAGACTAATATACCTTTTCCAGTTTTGTAATTGTTGGAAATTAATTTCCGAAAATTAACTAAATTTTGGCCGGATTTTATGTACAAAGATAGAATCAAATATTCTCTCCAATTAAAGAGGCGGAAATTTTGGAAATTAAACGAAATTAATGAAAGACTTTTAATTTTGAGAGGGAGAAATTGTTTTGGAAAGTTATTATATACCCCATCAAATCTCTTAAACTCTAACCCCCTTCAACATATTCTCTCACACTCTCATTCTCACCAAAACTCAAACGCAAAAAACATATTCTCTCTCTTGAATCGTCACTTTCTCTCACTTCAAACTAAAAGGTTTGAAATTTTCTCTCGTTCTCAATATCGTATTCGGTTTTTCTCTCTTTTTCACACCCAGTATTTCGAGTTCGTCTCTGACTCTTCATCTTCGTTAACAGAAATTTTTAAACATTGTACAGGTAAAACAAGGAAAAACGAAGTCGGGAAATTTAGGGTTTTCAAATCTCTAATCTCTCGGTAAGTTTCTCTGCTTTTATAGTTCCATTGACATGCATGCAAATCGTTTTTGATGGTCATCAGTTGAATATCTTTTTCTTCTTTAACCTAATTCGTTTGTCCTTTGTCTCGGTATGTTTGTGAAGTTTTTGTAGAAAACAAACAATGGCGAGGACAAAATTCAACATTGGGATCATAGATATGAACCTTGACGTCGTTAAAATTAACGCAAATTAATATCAGATGAACATGGGATCATAGATATGAACGATACATACAGAATAAAGGAAGTTCTTCAGTTTTAACTGATTTGATTATAAGACCCGCCTAAATTTAAAATTTTAAATGAAAAAGTATCTCGGAATTATTCAAAATAATAACTCAAAATTGTTCAAAAATTTAAAATTGTAAAAGTTAAAGCTATAAAATAGGAAAACCGATATTTGTTAACGTTTACGAAGATAGACATGGAAACTGTTTCAAAACAATTAATTTCTCGCAATATTCGGATACGCACAAATTAACAAAAATTAACCGTATTGAATATGCAACAGGATTGTTTCCTTACTAAATAAATCCGAGTCATAAATGAAAAATATAGCAGATTAAAACTAAATCAACACAAAATTCGGATTCTAAATTAAATAGTTGACAATTTAAAAAAGATATTAAAACCATTAAATAACGATATCAAATCTGAAAGTTGAAAATTAGACAAGAAATCCCGTGATTTCAGGAAATTTGCGTTAATATAAAATCAGTAAATTTTGAAATTTAAACAAGATTTCCCGAATTCTCAGGTTAATTTCCGTTAATATACAAAAATTGGAAATAATACAGGAAAATAAAAACAGCAAATGATTAAAAGTCAACGTGTATACAAATTAACGCAAATTAACTACTAATTCATGTCTGTTTAAAAGAGCAATTAATTACATAAATGAAATAACAACAAAATCAAACAAAATTGATTGTAATTAAAGAATAAAGTTGACTATATCAAAAAGATATCACTCCAATATATAACGATTTCAAATAAGAAAGTTGAAAATTATAACGACTTCCTGAGATCTCAGGTAAATATGCGTTAATTAAGTCCCATGAAATCAGGTTGACATATAAGATTATAATGTGCGTGAATATAAATTAACACAAATTAACTAGTACTTCATGAGTCTAATTTGTAACCGACTTTTTATAAATATAGCAATTAATGAAATATATCTGAATAAAATTAAAGAAAAAATAAAATAGTTTATGCATTTATTAGTTGACTAATTCAAAATCATATTAAAAGAAATAAAAAAACTGTCGCTGTTTAAAATAAGAAAATTAAAACTAATTACCCGAAAATCTGGTTAATTTCCGTTAATTAAAAAAACTGGAAATAATTAAAATCAATACGGAAACTAAAAAAAAGGGCAAAAACGAAAATGCAACTACTTAAAAATATGCCACGTAAGACTAATTGGGTAGATTTTAAACGTTCGCAAAACATTGGGTATTTTACAATTGCAACGTTTCATGTGGCTTAGTTAGAGCAATTCTTCTTTATAAAAATTAATCACAGATCCAATTTGTTTTAGGAAACTTACATGTGAGGTTGTAAACAACCTCGTGATTTGCTAGCTAACGTCGGAGCGCCTCGTCAAATTTTCTGAAAATTTGCCTCGTTGGATTGGAAGGTCTGACCCGCTGGAATGGAAGCTCGTCAGCCGGTCAGAGTGGGCCTGTGAGCCTGCGGGTTCCTGCGAGTCACTAAAACACCAGGATCTGTGCACCAAGGTAGAAGAAGGCTAGGGCTAGGTGCTGGTGAAGTGGCTCAGTCTGGATGCGAGTAGAATTCTCCTGATGGTTTAGGCACACAACCGACCACTCTATCCGGCGACACAACCTGTCCGGTGAGGACAATCCGGCCGGCAGGAGGGCTGAAATGACCTTCGTCGCGTCTCACTCTATTTCTTCGCGTTTCAAGTGAACTCTTGCAACTAACTTGATAATAGACTCACAATGTTGATCCAAGATCAAGTCAACACCGAGACAAATGAGTTTTTTTCTCAGCAACACCACACTGGCAATTTTGTGTTGTTTGAGAAGTTGACCCATGTAAACTACTGATAGATAGAATCATGATAAATGAATCGTCGATGGTGGAAATGAAACTCCGTAAATAATTATAAAAATATATATTTCTATTAATTAGTTATGTATCATTGTGTATTATTGTGTAGGCTATATAAGTAGTTAAGATGCAATTTTATTTTATTTGAGAGAAATAAATGTTGGGTTTTTAGTTTTGCACCCTAAAAGAAAAAAATTCTAAAATTTTGAGGTTCAAATAAAATAACGAAAGTCACATACATATTTCTAAAATAAAATATGTGCGTAAAAGAAATTAAAAGTTTTCTCGTAAAAATTAATAGAAGAAGAATAAGTTTTTTTTTTAACATAAGAAGAAGTTAGGTGTTACGAATTCGATTGTGCCCATAATTTAATTTAGGGCATTCGACAATTCTAAGACCCAATAACCTCCCTATTCCGGAAATGTTCATAATTTTCCTAAAAGACAAATATAGGAGTGGTCCAAGGAGAGAGGTTTTTTTTCAAAGGAGAGAGAGTAGTGTAAAGTCTTTTTTACCCTTTAGGCAAAAAAAACATAAACACCGGCTACACACCTAGGTTCCAGGTAAGGGCTTTTGCAATCCCCATTTCTAGTATAGGGGCGCAGTCCGATCGGCGTTACGAAGGTGGTCGGCGTCGGAGGTCGGCGTCGGAGGTCGGAATTGTTTGGCGGTAGTTCTTGGGTATTGAAATCGATGAACTGACTCGAAGGTTTAGGTAAGTTCGGAAGTTCTCGGAAGTCGGGATCTGCTGTGGTTTCGTATCGGAGATCGGCGGCGCGGTGAAGGTATTGTGCTATAGTTGTCGCCGCCATGGATTAACTCTGTATTTTAAAACCGGATTAAAAAAAATGGGTATGGGTCGAGATTAATTTCAAGTCCATTTTCATTTTGAAGTAGATCGACAGCGGCCGTCGGAGGTGGTGTCTGAGGTGGTCGTCGCTTAGCTGTCCGCCGTGTACCAGGTATGTCCTATTTTTTTATTTTAAACTGTGCTCTGTTTTTCTATTTTTTCCGACGAAGGCTTGTTCTTGTGGCATTCGCGGGAGTCATTGATTTGATTCTGTTCAATTAATTTGGGCGGCGTGAACCTCGTTTTGTGTAGGTGAAGGTTTTCCAACCAACGTTATTGACGACGTGTATGCGTTAGCCGCGGGTTTCAATTTTTTCCGACGAAAAACATAACAGCAAAAATTATCATCTCTGTAATTAAGGTACGAAAGATTTGCAACTTTTGAGATCTGGATGGTGTCCGTAAGTAAGTAATACAACTGTTATGAAATTCGTAGTTATGAAAGGCGATATTTTCACGTACGTCAAGCACAGCGGCGAATGGCTTCGGGATGATTATTACGAGGCCGGTGGTTCGTTTGCAGCCCTCATACCACCGAGCACCACATTTGAAGGTTTACAGAAATTGTTGTTCACGTGCTCGGGGGGAAAATTACATGAGAACACCCATAAGGTATTGAGCGTTAAGTACGAGACAGAGGGATTGGTAAAACCTGTGACAATTGACTCAGATATTAGTTTGGCTTGTTATTTGCATATTCGTAAAGAAAAGAATGACACATCTAAAATGTCCATGGTGTTGGAAGTCGAGTCATTGAATATGTCGTCTACGCATGTCGGTTCTAATCCAAACCCGATAGAAATTAAGCGTGAACCGAGAACTCCTCCAGCCCATGGCGAACATAGCGCTTCTCATGGGGCCGGAGAACATAGCAGCCCGACTGTAGGAGTTGCAGAGGGTGCAGAAAGGGCGTCACCAGCTTCTGACGAAGATGGTGGTGAACACAGCAGTGGTCCATCCTCAAAGTCTGGGACACCCAACAAATCAACCGATTCTACAGTGCTTGACGTGATGGACATACACTCCCCGCTAAGGGTACGACACAGAGGATTGTACGCGAACAAATCTGCGTTGCAAAAACATTTGTCGATGTATGCAATAAAAAACCATTTTAGTTTCAAGGTTAGGACGTCTACCACATTATATTACCATGTGGTCTGCCGTGACGAAAGTTGTTCGTGGAGCATGCGTGCAGTCCAATTGAAGCAAACTCGTATATTTCAGATTCGGGGGTAAGGTTTTACCAGCAACTATGTGTTTAGTTACGTGTAGTTACAATTAATTACCATCTACTATGTGTTTAGTTACATTCAAATCCAAGTATTAAGTTATCTAATACGTGTTTAGTCACAAGTAGTTACGTTGAGATCCAATCATAATTATAAAATATATTCTTAGTTACATTCAGATCCGAGTAGTTACATTCTAATATATGTTTAGTTACGTGTAGTTACCAGTAGTTACCAGTAAGTATATGTTTAGTTACGTGTAGTTACCAGTAGTTAGCATCAACTATGTGTGTAGTTACGTGTAGTTATAATTAGTTACCAGCAACTATGTGTTTTGTTACGTGTTGTTACCATTAGTTACTATAAAGTATGTGTTTAGTTACGTCTGATTACAATTAGTTACATTAAAATGAAATTAGTTACGATCATCTACTTCTTCTCTATAGTTACATTTAATCCTCACTAATTGTGATGTTGTAGGTTTCGGCCCGAACATACTTGTGGATCAAATTTCAGGCAAGGACACCATCCTCAGGCGACCATGAAGTTGGTCGGGGAGGTCGTGAAACCTAGGCTTATTGATCCTTCGTTATCACCTTGTAAGGCGAGAGACATCATGGCTCACATGGAACAAGATTATGGGGTTCAAATGAGTTACAAAAAAGCTTGGAGAGCTAGAGAGAAAGCATTAGAGTCGTTATATGGAACCGAAGACGGGTCATTTTCCCAATTGCCGGCGTTGAAATATATGATGGAGACGGCGAATCCAGGTTCTACTTTCGACCTACAGACCACCCCCCGCTCAAACTATTTAAATTTTTTTTTTAATGTCCCTGAGCGCTTGGAAAAGGGGATGGAAGTATGTTCGTCCCGTTGTTATCATAGATGGGACTTTTCTAACGAACTACTACAAAGGCACACTGTTTATCGCTTGTGGCATGGATGCAAACGAACAGATTTATCCACTTGCGTTTGGGGTCGGGGATTCAGAGTGTACGGACTCCTGGGTTTACTTTCTGACGCAGTTAAAAAAGGCAATCGGCGAGAGACAGCATCAGGTGATTGTGTCGGATAGGAATAAAGGAATTTTGAAGGCAGTTGCACAAGTTTTTACAAAAAGTGACCACGGGTATTGCATGTACCACTTGTTAAAAAACGTTCGTAATAAATTCAAGGGGTTGACGAAAGAAGCGTCATGGAAATTTGCCAGCGCTGCGAAGGCCTACACACCCGCCGAGTGGGAGAAGTTTATGTCTATGCTCGACGATGAGGATCCTGGTATCCGAAGGTATCTCTCCGACGAGGTAGGTAACGATAAATGGGCTCGCGCGTACTGTAACGGGAAAAGGTACTCCATTATGACTTCGAATAATGCAGAGTCATTGAACTCAGTACTCGTAAGAACTCGGGAGTTTCCTATTTCGAAAATATTCGATTTCTTGAGGGAGAGGATGACGAAATGGTTTTATGAACGAAGAGAGAAAGCTTCTAAAACCAATACTATATTGGCAGTCTCACCAAACGCACGACTTCTGGACTACATTTTCGACGCAGGTGCTATGAAGGTACACTGAAACAATAACTGTATTTTTGTTTTGTTACGTGTAGTTCCAATTAGTTACATTCTTAACTAAGTTTAGTTACATACAATCCAAAATAGTTACATGCAGAACTCGGTTTAGTTACATACAGTTCCAATTAGTTACACTATAAACTGAGTTTAGTTACATACAATCCAAAATAGTTACATGCAGATGTCGGTTTAGTTACGTATAGTTCCAATTAGTTACATTATAAACAGAGTTTAGTTACATACAATCCAAAATAGTTACATGCAGAACTCGGTTTAGTTACGTTTAGTTCCAATTAGTTACACTATAAACTGAGTTTAGTTACATAGAATCCAAAATAATTACATGCAGAACTCGGTTTAGTTACGTTTAGTTCCAATTAGTTACATTATAAATTGAGTTTAGTTACATACAATCCAAAATAGTTATAATCGATATTGTTGTTAGTTACCTTTATTTCAAATTAGTAACTTTCAGATCTGTTGTTTACATTAGTAATCTGTTTTGAGTAGGTGCGACCGGCTTCTGTCTGCGAGTTTGAAGTAGTTGACAGTACTGGACATTCATGGGCTGTGAATTTAGCCACAAAGACATGCACGTGTCGTGTATTTCAAACTGACAACTTCATATGCTCCCACGCAATTGCATGTTGCCGTTTCCGAAATTATGGTGTTGAGTCATATTGTTCTGCTTATTACACTACCGAGTATTGGAAGTCTTGTTATACAGGAGTTATTTATCCATATGGAGATGCCCAATCTTGGAGTATTCCCGACGACATAAAGAATATAACTGTAAAACCACCTAAGATGATGAGACGACCGCCTGGCAGACCGAAGAAGAGAAGATTCCCGTCGCAAGGGGAGGAGTATAGTGGAAGTGGTCGAAAGTGTTCTCGTTGTAAACGTGGAGGACACAATAGAGTAACTTGTAAGATGTCAATTTAGTTTCAAAATGTTGGATTATGGTGGGTTTGTGTGTTTAATAATTTTAAATCGAAGTTTAGTGACACATTATTCAATTTTAGTTACGCATTATTCAAGTTTAGTTACGCAGTTCTACATTTTAGTTACACATTATTCCATATTAGTTACACAATTTAGTTACACAGTATTCCATATTAGTTACACACTCTTGCACTTTAGTTACACAGAGTTCCCCTTTACTTACACACTATTCCAGTGTAGGTACCATGAATTCCACTTTAGTCATACATTATTCCATTTAGTTACACACTACCCAATTTTAGTTACGTAAACGTTCATTGTAGTTCTTGTAATCATATTCACTTTATGGAGTTAAAAGAGGTAACGCTTGAAGTTACAATTTACTACATTATCATTTAATGACATTAAATACAGCAGGAAGTAGTTGGTCAACCACATTAATGATATTAAAACTACATTTATGACATTAAAAGTCGTGGTTCACCAACCACATTAATGATATTAAAACTCCCGCCATTAATGTTGTTGTTGGTGCGACCACCTTATTTCTTCATTCTAGGATTCCGACCACCTTATTTCTTCATATCTTCCGGTAATGGTTTTTTTGGAGGCGCCATTTCAAACAGGTGACCCTGATTCTTCAAAAATTCGACGTAGTTATCTCCAAATATTTCTTCCAACACAGATGGAGCTACCAATATTGGACTACGGTCTTGGGGTCCCGAATTATTCTCGACGTACTCTTTGATTTCTTCTTCATTGTGGTCGGCGGCGAACTTCTTCATAAACTTATCGGTGGTTGACGAAGACGACTCATCAAGAATAATATGAATTGGATTTTTCGGATTTGTAGTACGTGCGTTGGTTGAGGGTGTTTGCTTGTCTCCCATTGTTTGATGTTTGGTTTTGGTTTGTTTTAGAGGGAGTATGAAGTTCTTATATAGGGCCAGAATAATAAAGACTTACACATATGTACACGCTTGTACATTTAAGTTTAACATAATATTAACCTTTAGTCACTTAGTTACATACAAATAGTTACATACAGTTTCAATTAGTTACATTATAAACAGAGTTTAGTTACATACAATTCGAAATAGTTACATGCAGAACTCGGTTTAGTTACGTATAGTTCCAATTAGTTACATTATAGCCCGACGGCGGACACGTTTTGGTCGTTGAGGTGAATCTTCGATGGTGATTAACTTCTGTGAACTATTGTCGTCGGAACTGTCCTCGTCGGTCCCGGGACCAAAACACTCCACTCCGCCATACTTGTATGCATTTCCAGAACGAAGGGACTTCAACGTGCCTGAGATGAAATCTGGACTTTGATCTCCTCCCCCTACGTTAACCACTTCCTCTTCGTTGTTCTCCTCTCCGTTGTTCTCTTTTTCATTGTTCTCCTTTTTTTGTTCCTCCTCTATCTTCTCTTGCTTCTTATCGTCCTCTTTCTTCTCCTCCTCTTTTTTATTGTCATCTTTCTTCTCCTCCTCTTTTTTTTGTCATCTTTCTTCTCCTCCTCTTTTTTGTTGTCATCTTTTTTCTCCTCTTCTTTTTTATCGTCCTCTTTTTTCTCCTCTTCTTTTTTGTCCTCCTCTTTCTTTTCCGGTGTTTTATCCGGTTTCTTCATGTCGTTGTCACTATCATCATCGTCGTCGTCGTCCTCTTCCTCATCGTCATCTTCATCTTCATCTTCATCTTCATCATCATCATCATCATCGTCCTTCTTCTTCTTTTCCTCGGTCTTCTTCTTCACCTCTTCTTCACTACTCTCGTCACCATCACTACTTTCCTCGTCGCTTGAAGATGAACATGATGCTTCAGATTTCTGTTTCTTGGTGTTCAAATTCTTCGGATTGGGGGGAATGACTTGTGCCAATAAAGTCTTTTCCGCCTCTTCTTCGCGAAGCTTCTCCTTCGCAGCTTTCTTGACCATTAAAGTATTCATGGTCTCTAGAACGTGAGCCAGGTCCTCCGACATTTTCTTCATCTCACTAGTTAGAGAGGTGAAGTCTGACCGTAGTCCTTGGAACTCCGTCTCCAACTTGCTTAACCGACCCTACAAATTAGTTACACGTACTCCTAATTAGGTACATTCATAACTTTGTTTAGTTACCAAAAATCCAAACTAGTTACATACAAATATGGATTAGTTACCTACCATACCAATTAGTTACATACGCAACTGGATTTAGTTACATACAATCCTAACTAGTTACATACAAAATTGGATTAGTTACCTGTTATCCTAATTAGTTACATACGCAACTGGATTTAGTTACATACAATCCTAACTAGTTACATACAAAATTGGATTAGTTACCTGTTATCCTAATTAGTTACATACGCAACTGGATTTAGTTACATACAATCCTAACTAGTTACATACAAAATTGGATTAGTTACCTGTTATCCTAATTAGTTACATACGCAACTGGATTTAGTTACATACAATCCTAACTAGTTACATACAAAATTGGATTAGTTACCTAAAATCCTAATTAGTTACATACTCAACTGAGTTTAGTTACCTCAAATTCTAATTAGTTACATACGCAAATGAGTTTAGTTACCTTTAATCAGGATTACAAACTCAACTGGGTTTAGTTACTTTTAATCTAGATTAGTTACATTCGAAAAGGTTTTTACCTCGACTATTAGGGGCGACGTTGAGGACGAAGCACCGACACAGACTGTCGGGGGAGTACCATCGCCTTTCTGTACCTGCGACGGGATGATCTGCAAGTCATCTTCCGGCCATGTACTTCCCATTGCCTTAAACTCCGCCTATAACAAATAATTAAAAACTTTTTACATCGTGACATTTAAAACAAGGTGCACAAATTGAGGAAGTTACTTACATCATCTAACTTCATGGCATGCATGATGTTGTCCTTCACTTTAGCTGAGGCTGACCACCGAAGCATCAACGGGGTTGCAGTGGGCTGAAGAATGTTGCATAAACCCAATAGCGACAACTTGGGTATGCATTCATACGCCCAAATTTGCAACGGCAATAAGAATCCTTCAACATGAACCTTCTTCGTCTTTTCAGGATCGCAGGGGAACTGGGCTTTCTGAATGAAGGACAGGACGCTCGCCATAAAGTGGTCCCAAACCACATTCCCCCACGGAAATCCGTTGAATTCACACGGGTTGTCAACCATCTTGATAAAGGACTTGTTCTTTATGGCGACGGTACGTTGGCCTGGTAGTAGGACGCTGTACAGAAAATGAATCAACAGAAACCGAACGCGTTTCTCGTCGTCCGTCCACTGTTGACTATCCTTTACAAGGGAGGCTATGTTCGCTCTGGTGGCAAGGACACCGCCCTTGAAAGTGTCCATGTATAATCCCCCCGGATTTCCTTGTCGAAGGCGTTGGAAGGAGTCAGCTTGAACCCCTCCTGAACATGCAGTCCAATTATCTCACTGAAATGCTTCCTCGTGAACTCTCGTGGGTGTCCACCCACGTCAATCAGCAACCTAGAGTTTGACTTCTCAACTCCTTCCAAATATCCTGTCCTTAACATCAGGGTGCTAAGGATCTTCGACGACCTCGTGATCGACGGCATGTACAAAAATTGACCGAAGCAGGACTCCCTGAACAAGTCCGCTTGGGTCTTCGACATCCCGGCTTCGTCCTTGAACGACATGACGTTGCCGTGGAAGTTGAAGTTGAATTGTCCAGCTGTTTCGTCGGGGACATACCTCTTCCAACCCTGTAACAAAAAAAAAATTAGTGTTTTCTCTCTAACTAATAACATTTAGTCTGTAACTCACAGCAACTACTTACCCTGAATTGCAACTAAATTCAAATGTGTGTAACTAAATGTAACAATAACACTTAAACCTGTAACTATTGCAAATTAGTTTATCTTAGTTACAATAACTACATTGCAATGGTGTGTAACTAAACATCAAAATAACACTTAAATATGTAACTATTGCATATTACTTTATCTTAGTTACAATAACTACATTGCAATGGTGTGTAACTAAACGTCCAAATACCTCTTCAACCTGTAACTAATTCCAATTAGTTTATCTTCATACACTAACAACTTCTTAAAATACATTCTCTAAATGTTAAATGAATCAACCTGTAACTTACAAATATTATATTCAATTTCCATCATTACAGTAACTACATACAATTTCACTCACCGACGTTCCTGACCCTCGGCGTGTCCCATCTTCTACGGTGGACTTGGATTTTTTGGGGGCTGGGAGTTTGGGTGTAGACCCACTTCGTTTCTGTGCCTTATTGGGGCTTCCAGATCCACTACCTCTCTTTTTGGGTGAACCAATGCGTACACTACTGCGTGGAGGGGATTCATCGACAAAATCAGATGTTATGGTTCTCCTGCCGCTTGCATTCGACTTCGCCTTAGACCGAGAACTCATTTTTTTTAATCACTGTAATGTAGCGTAAATCAATCAAAAGTCTAAACCCCAAAAACTGTAATTACGTGAGAGAATAGTAACAACTTTCATAAAATGGGTTTGTTGTGTTGAACACATTACGGCATTTTATCAAAACCTGATAGACGCGCCGGTCGGAGAAGGTCGCCGGGGTTAGGAATTTAACAAACCTCAACCGTCTGTAAATCCGAAATAAAACACATGCATTCAAAGTAATACCTGAAATGTTATACTCGGCGACGGGAGGCGACGAATAGTGTGATGCGAGATAAGTTTAGGTTACAAACTTGCCTCACACGAATGCGCGTCAGTTGGAAGCAAAGGTCAGGACGATCGGCGACTGGGTGTTTCGGTTTAGGGCTTTTGAGCGGTGGCGACGATGAGCGGCGGCGACGATCGGCAGAGGGAGAGAAGGATTCAGGGTCGGTAGGGTCGGTAGCTGAGAGCTTTTTGAAACGTTGGAAACTGTAAAAATGGGTTTGAAGTTGAAGGAGGGAGATGAAGGTATATCCGACTTTACACTACCCACTTTCAAGTGGGTACTCTTATTTCTGTCTTTTAGGAGAAATATGTACATTTTTGAAATAGTGAGGGTAGTGAGTCCTATTTTGGGCAAATCCTATTTAATTTACACTTCACAATTTGCTTAATATTAAATATTGAGAGAGAGAGGTTACTTACGGTCCTACTCCTACAACCGCACCCGCACATCGCATCTTCTCCAAGGACTTTTAACCGCAGGCCCATGATAAAAAGAAAATAGAAAGAAACAAAAATAAATACAACTAATGCAATATATTTGTTCTACATCGATATTCAATCTCGAAACCCTAGGTTCTAAATTCGAGTTCGACTTTCTTCCGATTTCGTAATAGAAAACCCGAAATTTATTGCAGAAGCTGGATTCAAGGAATCATCTCAGCAATTTCAGTCAGATTTACGATTCTGATCACACAGGTTTGTCAAACTCCGCACCGAAATATTTTGACTTTAGGGCTTTTTGATTTTGAGATCTGAATGCTTCATTAGTTCTGTTTTCTACCGATTAGTTTGTTCCTTCCCGCAGAAAATAGGTGAATTCGTATTAATTTTCGGTTGGTTGCTCTATCCAGTGGCTTGAATGTGTTTCTAGGGTTTGTGTTGATCGTATTAACGCTTTGTTTGTTTGTATGTTTAGAGACTATTTATCTGATATCCGTAAACAAAAGATAGTTCTTATCTTATTTCTAGAAACATGTCCGTACAGAATGCACTCTAATTTTGATTTAAGGGCTTTTTAATTTTCTGATCTGAATGCTTCGTTTGTTCGTTTTTCTTACGATTAGTTTGTGTTGTGACTTCCTACTGAAAGTGCATTATCTCGTATTATCTTTCGGTAGGTTTCCTCTTTCCAGTGGGTTGAATGTGTATCTACAGATTTTAAATTGATCATATTAACGCTTAGCTTTGTCTCTATGATATTTTGGATATTGATCTGCTGATATTCTTAAACAACCAATAGTTCATACCTTATTTTAAGTAATATGGACGTGAAATGTGTACTATGATGAAGTTCTTAATATAGTGCTACCCGAGTAACAGAAACATTTATTAACAGAGTTTTATTATATTAACTTGATCCTTTATTGATCAAACAATGATTAAAGTGCTGATCTGAGCATCTCTGTGTTGCTGTTTGTATAGATATACGATGAGATTGACGAAGGGCTGTAAAGTAGAAGTTCTGTGCAAGAAAGACATGTCGGTTGGGGCATGGCGTTGTGCGGAGATCATAACTGACGGAGGAGACACTTTGAAGGTCAGATGTGAACCGACTCCTGGAATGTCAAACGGAAAGATTTTGGAGAGAGTCCCGAAAAAGAACATAAGACCGAGTCCGCCTCGCTTGGAAACTGCCCTCAATTGGTCGCCCGGTGATGTTCTCGAAGTTCTAGACGACGGCTCGTGGAAATTCGCGACCGTTTTGAAGGTCATGGGCGGCCATTATTTCTTAATTCGCATTCTCGGATCGGTCGAAGAATTCAGGGCTCACGTGTCCAAGACTAGATTACGTCAGACCTGGAAAGATGGCAAATGGATTGTTCTTGGAAATGTAAGCTTCTTGTTTCTTTTCAAATTCCCCTTTGTAATGTGTGTCTTATTACTCCCATGTCCTTGATTACTAATACGTTTATTGTGTGAACAGGCTTCTCAGAGTTCTGAATTCGACAAGTCCAGCAGCAAAGACTTTATTCGTTACGATGTTGCAGAGTCTGAGAAAATGATTAAGGAAAGCTACCGCCTTCAAGATTCTTACATTGTTTCGGCCAAATCACTGAAGAGGGCCTCTCCGTTTAGCTCGTCTTACTTTCAAGCATATCCCAGAAAAGTGAGAGCTGTTGAGGGTCTGAAGGAGGACCGGCCATCTTCTCTGATAAACGTGGTCGATACAGAATCCTCAAGTTCATGCCATTTTGGAAGAAGCACAGGGATGAGTGAAAATGGCGACAGTGATGACATCGATGCAAACTCTGTTGCTGATAGTTGTAGTGTCAATAGTAACAGAATGAACGATTTAGCTGGTAATGTTTTAGCAGGTGATAGTCAAGCAGCAGATGCTGATTCCAGCGACGCAGAATCGTGCTGTGGCTTTCGAGAAGAACAAAAAGACTTTTTTCCGAATCGCGAGGAAGAGAGATTGAGAGTCCATCAGTTGGAGTTGGTTGCTTATCGCAGCACAATAGCTGTAATTCATGCTTCCGGGCCCTTGACTTGGGCGCACGAAGAACTATTGACAAATCTTCGTATCACGCTCCATATTTCACAAGATGAACATTTGACGGAAGTAAGAAATTTGATTTCTTCTGGAAATCCTTCATCTTTGTTAACTTATAATAGAAATGATATGAACAACAGGGTAATGCCCGTATATGTGTAAGAAACAGTAAATAAAGAATGTATAGTCTTCTTTTTCATGAATGTTCAGTTTGCATTACCTCGGGTGAGGGACCAGCTATACTTCTAGAGTTTGTAAGTTTTTAGAAAAGTAAGTATTTAGGTGCACCAAGCATTTGTTTTTTGATATATTTTAGTTTACATATCTTTGGTTATTCAGTATATTTTTAATTTCTGAATCATATAGATTAGTGCTGTAATACTTGAATTCTTGTTTGGCATTGGAAATTATAGATTTGATGTAGCCTTTACATCCTCTTGTCATTGACAGCTTCTTACAAGTGCATTCCAAAGTTGGAGGCTTGCTTGCCTTGCTTCCAAATGCTTTGAGATGATTCCCGGGTTTGTATTCGTGAAAATTTCTAGGTAAAGTAATATGATGGGTGCCAGCTCATAATTTCACTGTTTTATACTTCAGTTCAGGAGAAGATATTGAATTTGCTAAAACTGTGCTTGTGGTTGTGCCAGGGCTATCTGAAATGTAAAGTTCCAAAATAATGAACACACACTCACACAATGTTTTTGCTTGTGCGTCTGTTTATCTGTTTTAATATAATTTCTTTTTAGTATATGAGATATAATGCAGTAAACTGGATCATCATACGCACTGTTCTTGTCGCTCACACTCGGAAGTACTTCATGATGCTTCAAAAGGTATTGGATTCAAGTTCTCGCTTTCTTTTGTTTCACCTGTGCAAATTTGACCTAGGATCATAGGCCTGCACGGTGAGTTTTCATTTAGTTTACTGTTATTAATGTTGTGACTAATGTCCTAAAACATTGATATTGACACATCACTTAGGCTAGATAGATTCTTTTTATAAATAAAATATCTTTCTGCTACCTTTTTTGCTCTTCCTTCTGTATACTTGCTCCAGGGCAATAACCTGTAATATTTTCACGGTACTTCTGATTCTGTTCGATATTGTGGAAAATTAAAAGAGAAGAATTATATATGTATTTTTATTAGATAAATAGACCAAACTACTACCATTTTATATTGGTTTTCCCATTTTTTTTGAAACTAAGGCCTTGTTAAAACCTCCCGCCCCCGGATCCGGTGCGACGAAAGGGAAAAGAGTGCCCGACCTCGTATATATTATATATATCAAAATTAATTCGCTTCCGCACAAAGAGCGGGCGTTCTCCTTCGGTACAAATACCGGAAATTTTTGAAAGAATGACCCATTTATATGAAAATTTGCTCTACATAGCACTAGAAAACGTTTTGATTTCATTTTAGCCAAACTATTTTCGTTTTTAAGAAAATAGCCATTTTAAATGACGTGGCAGATTATTGTTTTTTTTGTTACAGTCATGCCCTTTCATTTTTTTCCCATTTGAATTTAAATTGAATGTATTGTGCAGTTATTTTTTTTAATTTAAACCAACTGAATTGTTTTTGAATCCCAAACATACTGCTGTGTTTTTATCTAATTATTATCACTATTTAACGTAAATATTTAAATTTTTCGGCGTCACTTGAAGTTCAGTTATTTTCATTTTTGGGCGTCTCAGGTATGTAACGTTAATTTTGGTTTATCTAACTTTACTTATTTTAGTTTTTGAAAGCGAGAGAAGTCGTAAGGTTTAATCAGTTTTTAATATATAAATAGACCTAATTGCTTTAACTTCCCACCCACTAAGAAGTTATTCCACACGGTTATTTAATCGTGGCATGTTTTTTTACTTTTTTATTTTTTTTTTGCCGGTTTATTTTGAGGGCAATTTTGTCCATTTTGTTTGTTTATATTCATTTATTGCCATTAACCAAATTTTTTGAAACGTTTGACCATTTTGCTATTTTTCTGTTTAAACCCATTTATATTGGTTTTCTCATTATCCACCAAAATATAATTTTTTCCCAAAAATATGAGTAATTTACACTTGAAAAGATCAAATATTTAAAAAAATAAAATTAATACAAATGTCCTATATTACATTACCGGTCAAAAAAAATTTAAAAAATATAAAAAATAAATTTTTTAAAGGTGGAACGGTTTTTAGATTTTTTAGTTTAGTTTTTTTTTTAAAATAAGTAGATAGTAATCGATTATTATGCATATGGACTAAAATGTAAAATAATTGTTTTAGTCTTTTGTATTTGTATTTTGGGAAAAAATTCAATTTTAGTGGATTTTGAGAAAACCAACTACAAATGGTGGTATTTTGGTCAATTCCTCTTTTTATTACTACCCTCTTCTCTTCATTTTGTTTGTCCACTGGCTTTTACTACAGCTAGCTTCTTTTATTGATTTATTATACAGTTAATTACTGGACGCAAACACAACTGTACTGTATAGATTGTTTTCTTAGCTTGTGGAGTTTTGTTAGAAGGAATTTTATTTCTCCTGGGAAAATTCATTATGATCTTAGTTGGTATATGTATTCTCCTCTTCGAATTTGATTATAATATGCATTTGCGATGGTAAAAAGAGTGGATATTATGTGTATGTATACGGGATGGTACTATGTATTTCATACTAATTTTGTAATTCCTTATTGGTGAGGAATCTCTGGATTTATCCTTACTGGAAGGGAAGAGACTCCTGTGCTCGAAATCCTCGAGAAAACTCGGGTACTAGCCATGTGGTAGATGTAATGATCTGCCTATTTTTGGCTCCGCTACTTCTCGAGCATCTTGTTCGGAAGTTTCATGCTGGTTAGCGACTCTTAAATCCCACTATGTTAAGCTGTTCAGAACCAGGGAAGGATAATCAGTGGTGGAATGTGATTGCGGGCAAGCATAGGAGCTATTATTGCTGATATTTGCTCTGTGGTTGAGGCATTTTCTTTTTCTTTTGTTTTGTTTTTCTTTCGGCGCCTTGTAGTTGCAATGAGGCTGCAAATTGTATCTCGAGAAAACGATCAAAGCTGCCTGGTGGGTCTGATATTTGGCATACTACTAGCCCTGCGTGGCTGTCTGGTTGTATCAAGAGAGACATAGTCCCCTCGTTTGTTATTTAATGAAGCTGCCATGTTAACATGGAATCATGTATATTTGAGAAATTGCAAATGTCGCCTTTTTTCCATATTTTTATTTAGAAAATTCTATTTTTCCATTTTATCACGAAAAATTTAATTGAAAAGACCATTTATGTATCAAATTAATTTTTTAACACTTTCAGCTATTTTGTTTTATCTTTATATTTATAAAAAAATGTTTAATATCAGGTTTTAAATCCGCCTTTTCTCCCAACCTAATAATTCTTTTTAATAAATCGGGAGAAAAAAGGAGATGCTTAAAAATGTTAAAAATATTAATTTTAAAAGTAAATTGTCTTTTTAGTTATGTTTTAGTGATAAATTAATAAAAAGTAAGAGAAATGAAAAATTAATATGCAGTGAGTATAGCAAATCATATTCTATAATTAGGGCAATGCCTTTCATTCTTATTAACTTTTCTGTTTATACGTAAAATAATTAATATAAAATCAAGAGTGAATGTCGTTTCGAAGTGACACCTAGAATAGGTTAATGGTGGTAACACATAATTTCTAAGTTAGGATGTGGGTTCGAACCTCACAAAAATACTGTTATGAAAAATAATAACCAAGCTATATATCCTAAATTCAGGCTTAATTGCTTAGCTTCAAAACATAATGATGTAGTGGTAATGATGCAGTGGTAAGTAGAGGCGGCTCATTAAAAACTGGCGAGAAAGAAAATTGAAGTCTTTAGTAATAATAATTTAATTTCATTTAGAAATAGTCAAATTATAAAATATAAAGCAAAAAATTACACAAAATCTATTTTTCTTGCTTTTTGAGATGCAAATTCAGAAATCATATCTTTATACTCAATCTTGTTTAGCAAATTTTTTTCAACCGATAAAATTGCGAGTCCTCTAAGTCTTTCTTGACACATGGTTGATGTTAAATAAGACTTGATCATTTTCAACTTAGAGAAATTTCTCTCTGCCGGATGCGGAAGCAACAGTAACATGAATACTCAACATTATTCTATATGCAACATAAGCATTAGGAAAAGAATCAATATGGTTAATATAATTAAGTATTACCATCAAGTTACTATTATCCTTTTGAAAGATTTTCCGAAAAATTTTGAGTTCAGAAAATAAATCCAAACCATTAATATCAGAATTTCCATCATACTTTAGAAAACATTCAAGATTCAAACAAGATTTCTTCATTCGCTTCTTTACTTGAATTTGCTTCATCTTTTTTGTTGTATAAAACAAATTTTTCAATAGCTCCTTTGAAGAATTTGATAAATCTTTCTAATTTTCTCTTATTTTGAATTTTTTCATATCCCGATTGAAATTTTCTATTCGACATATCTAACACTAAATACTAATATTTTGACAAAAAAAACACACAAACAAATCTTATAAATTATAAACAACAAAACTAATAGAGAACAAATTAAAAATACAAATAAGAGCATAAGAGTTAAAAGAGAAGATAGAACCCGAAAATGTGGAAATTGCTTGATCTCTTTATCTTGAGGTAGATTTTCTTGAGATAGAGAATCTTGTATTGTAAATGTAATCAGACCTCTTTGTAATTTCTATGCACACTTGTTTTTTTAGTTCTTTATGTTTTATGTGTTTGTATTACACCTTTGGACTTAGTTATTGTAAAATTCTTTTTGTATTTATTTTTCTTTGGTTTTTGTTACGCAGCCTGTATTATTTTTTTGATATATTTTTTTCAATAATTGCATCGTTGCATGTCTTCATTGATTACACTAAATTATTAAAGTCTTTTGGTATTCTTTTAGAAAGAGAAGACATCCACTACCGATCAAAGACTTTGATTGTACAACTGTTAATGTCGAAATCCAAACTCAACAATCACGAGATAAAAAGAAAGGGAGATTTTATCCGATTTTTATTTATATGGAAAAAAGGACTCGGTAAAATGTCGTAAATTTACAATAATGAAATAATGTTTGAGAAATGGAACGAAATCAATAATGATCAACACGAACTGGCGAAGTCGAGCTAGAGGTAGTGAATAATAAGCTTGCGAGATCAAGCTGACAATTACAGAGAATAATAATATATGAATGCTTAGAATAAAATAGCTCGAATGAATTTTCTAGTTCGACGAGAATTCCTATTTATAGCCTTCTCGGAGCTGGCAGTTATCGCCACGCGTTTCCTAGATTAGCGGAGAGGTCGCCCGTCGTTCATCATCCTTCTTATTCGTCTAGAGTCTGATTCCTTAGGCGAGATTCACTCTAACTGCATGACTTCATCTTTGTGGTCTCGAGATTCAGCGGACGAATAGGTCGAGCTGCTTAACTTCGTTGCTGACATGGTTATCTTGGCAGAATGGGCCTGTAGTTTATTACTTCGGGAAACCGATTAGTCCATTGGACTTGTGTAATCGGCCCAATGTCTTCGGAGGCTAATTTATACTCCCACAATCAGTCCCTAGGTATTTTTATTAATATTATATAATATTAAAAATATACTTAATTCTAATTTGTTGGTAGCGAGAATTTGTTCAGTTTTAAAAAAATTTAAATGAGAGTCAAAACGGCAAAAACCGATAAGTTAGGGGAAGATTTAAGAGTCTCATGACGTGGAAAGGTACAATTTTACACGTGTTGAACTTTCGTGAGATCGAAGTCCTAAGGTCCGAGTCGGTTGAGATTTCCATGCAATCTCAGGTATAATTATTGCATTTTGTCTGGTTGACTGGACGTGATTTTCTCGAATTGGTTAATGAAATGACCTATATATGCTTATGAATGGTCACTTTGTTTCATTTATACCGCGCGGTGAAGAAGTCTATAAGGTAAAAATTCGTCATTTCTCCCTTTATTTTCAACATATTAAAATAACCATAACGTAAAAACGATTACTTTGCATGCTAAATAAATTCATTATGTAAACAACAATCGGATAAAATCCAGAAAAATCATATAACTATTATAATATTAAGATAATTACAAATCCGGATTTATGCACGATTAACTTCGTCAATCTTCATGAGTCACCCCATCGTCTTTAATCAAACAATTACGGTGGATATTTTTTTTTTGAAGGTAAGCTTTCATTTGTTTGCAATGGGTGATGATTGAATCAACGACCTCCAACTTAAAGGGGTGTGGTATTACCGTTAGAGCATCCTAAATACCACCAATCACGATGAATTCTATATTATAGATTTCGAGATTTGTGAGATTAAAAATGTGTGTTCTTTATTGACTAAAATTGTCATTTAAATTAAAAGAGTAATGTCCAAAAGTGTCATTTAAATTCAAAGGGTACTAGTTGTATTCTTGCGGTGGGTGGCAGATTAGACCGTTTATTGGGACTTCAAAAACGAGGGAGAGAGAGAGAGAGAGAGAGAGAGAGAGAGAGAGAGAGAGAGAGAGAGAGAGAGAGAGAGAGAGAGAGAGAGAGAGAGAGAGAGAGAGAGGCCCGGTGTCGGTGAGAAATGATGAAGGCGAATGCTCGTCTGGGTGTCAACGTGGCTGATCCGGTGTGTGTTGCAAACCCGAAGCGCTCGAGGGTCCGAAACGAAACATGTACTGGTTCAAAGTCGCATTAAATGTGGGGTCGACATTGATGCTCGCGTTTTGGCTCAATCCAGCAGCCATGTCGAACACAACATCTCTGAGAGCCGCCAACTCTTCCTTCTCATACGACAACTTCGAACTCTCGTTTCCAACGGAAGAAGATGAGTCGTCGTGGGCCTTGGCTTCAAGCAAGTCCGATCGTGGGATGAGTGGCCCAATGCCTTTAGCCCAGTCACGTTGCATCCCGAGGACTTCGGTCATAGCAATCTCCTCCAAGTTAACCATGTCCACCAGACGTCCTGAAGCCCGAGCTTGCTCTTGTAGATCAGCGACACGAGCTATTATTCGAGCCTGCAAACACAAGAACTACGTTTGGTAACACTGTGCTTTTAAAAAAAGTGATTTTAAAAAGTTCTTTTAAAAAAAACTGCTTTTTTTAAAAGCTATTTAGTGTTTGGAAAACTGTTTTAATTTAGTTTTTTGTAAAAGCAAAAGCTGATTTAGCGTTTGGTAACACTTTGCTTATTATTGAAAAAAAATACTAATTTGACCTTGGAAATAAATATATAAATACTTCGTATTATTATGGTTTTGTAGTTATATTTACATATTAATACGAACGTAATATTTAAACTCCAACTAATTAAGCAAACAAAATGAAATTTCATATATAAATTTAATTTTTTAACTAACAAATATTAAAATGATTGATTTGCCGATTCTACTAAACTTGCAATTTCGTCTCTTAAATTATTCATACAGCTAGTAAATGTTCTATAATTTTCATATTGATCTCCATTTATGTCCTCCCTATCCTCGTCATCCATCGTCTCGTCATCGTCAAAATTTAAATCTTCCTTTGCGTGCATTCAGATGTCGTTGTGTAACCCCATGGTGGCGATAACCACTTTTACTTGATTCTCGAACGGATAAGTGGGCATGGCATTCAAGATTCTCCATTTTTTCCACACTCCAAAAGTACGCTCGACAACGCTTCTAAGCGAAGAATGTGCTCGACTGAAAACTTCTTTAGGGGTACTGGGTTGGGTTCCTCTGGCACGAAAATGATCCAAATGGTACGTTTGCCCTTATATGGACAAAGATATCCAGGCATATTTGGATAACCAGCGTCGACCTTATGCATAATGTAAATGATTTTATGCAGTCATACCTTCTGGAGGTTTGGGAATTTAAGCTCGTCATCACGTAGAGCGGCAGAAAACACCCTTGAATCATGTGCACTTCCTTCCTAACCAGCAACCGCAAAAGTGAATCTCATATTAAAATCACATACAGCTAACACATTTTGTATAGGAACCGTCTTTCTCCCGATAAAAATAATTTGATCTTCTCCCGATAAAAATCTCTTGCACTAATTGATTTCCTATACCGTGTCTAAATATGATTAGAGTCATTCCTAAAACCTCGGCTCCATTGACTCTCCTCGAGCCTTTCAATCCGTAACTCGTTTCTAATATATTGCACAAGCTTATGAAAACTTCCTATTCCATTATAAACATCCTTTGACAATGACTCTGGTTTCCTGTCAACATCTCTTACATGAAAATATGGCCTGTTTTTTTTTAATCCATACAAGGAACTTTATTTATGTACGTGTCATAATAAAATTGTATCATTTGCATAGTGCTATTCATAAAGAGATTAAATTCTTTGTTTTCCTTTTTGCCAACAAATTCTCTCTCTTCATCACTTGAGTTATCCACAACGCCCGAAATAAAATTTATAATGCATAAAATAACAATTATCATAACGATTAAAAACAAAATAATTAGACAAATTATTGAAAGCCAAAATAAAAAATTCATGAAATCAAATATCTATTACTCATCAACCAATAACAATAAATAAATAAAAACATGAAATGAAATAGAACATTGTTTTTTTAATTAGAAGTTTGAGGCGCCTCCTTGGTTAGAGCGGAGTAGACTACACTCGTAGTTAAGCCAACTTTGTTGAGCACGTTGATCTTTTATAGTTGCAAATATTTCTCTCTTTTCCCGGATTTGAAATAGTGTGCTTGCAAATAGCCACAATGCATCTCCAACTACGACGTCAGGCAATGATAAAACAACATCCATTATTTCCGGGATGCTAGTACCACTCGGTTCTGTGCGACCTATGTACACAGTGTCGCTTCGATCTTCAACTGCCTGCACCATACGTTCAATTTGCATTGACAATTTGGCAGCTCCATTTTTATTTGCTCCTTCCCCCCGTTTTTTTAAACTTTGAACTTTTATTGAGCTCAACGGGATTCTTGTTCTTGTTGTTCGTACTCTTTGGTAGACTCGATGCAGGATCTTCTGATTCATCACTTCTTTCATCGAAGTTGTCTAAACTTGGAAATGTCTCATTACTCTCGCGACGTGTAAGATTAGTTGATGAATATGCATACTTCCCGGTTGTAGTGATGTCCTTAAAGAGTATATCTAATTTATCTTCAAACGCGGGAGAAATGCCTTCTTTACGAAATTTAGCGAATTTTTTATTGTCCTAAAAAAGTATGAAAATAGTTAGAATAAAATATTTAGCTTACAAATATATTTTTTTAGCGATACAAACCTTTATTTTAATGTTCCACCATTCTTCAATCGCATCAACGGTACCATTGTTCTCGTTCCACCCGAGACAAGTTTCTTTTCCAATCAATGACTTTCAAAGCTTCCATTCAATTCTAAGTAAGTCTAACTTATTTTTCAACTGAGACATCTCGTACGGCCTCTGCATTTTCTGAGAAATATATTTCACCATATTTTCTCACGCCAATTTCGTGGAAGTTGTTCCGGATTGATTACCCGCTTCAATTTCGATAATACATCCGTCGCATAAGATATCGACAACATTATTATACCAAATTGCTTGGTCTGCGACATTGAATCACTCACCTATATAAACAAAATAATAAATAAATTTTAGTACATCTATATAAAAAAAAAGTGATTATGGTTTACTACTTATTTTTCTCAGTATTACTACATACTCAGATTAATAGGTACTATATACTGATATAACTAAAGTTATTTAATAAATCAATATGTACACGTTTATTAAAAAAACGAAGTATATAATAAAAGATTACCTAATCATGCTAAAATATGGTATATAAAAATGGTAACTTAGTTGTATTACTATATATTATTTTCAAATTATTATAAGTAAAATCTTATCGATGTTACTATATGGTATTATATACTTATACAAGTTAATACAAATTATTTATTAGTTTGTATACAGGTTATACTTTCTTTTTTGATGTTATATAGGTTATATTGATTTTTTCAAAATAAATCTAGTAGACGGAGGTATATAAGTATATGTAAAACAAAACGCACTAAAGGTTATCTCCTTCAAAACACAAAAAAAAAAAAAAAAAACCAGATCCATATCGAGCGTATAAAGAGCAACGAACAAAAAAATTCCCAAATCGCAACAAGCCCGAATCGGGAGTAAATCTCCTTTGAACCAGACCAAATTACGTATCTCAATCACATATAATCCCAAAATCGAGTCGATTCTACTTCACTGTCGTCGTAACTCAAAAACGTAATCCCAAAATCGAGTCGACCGTGATTTGAAAATTTTAAATCCCTAAGCTGACTACTCTGGGTTCCGTTACAGGCTGAATCTCTTCGAGAACAAGCACACTGCTTTGGATGCTTCGGGGGAACGATAACAGGTAAGTGAGCTTAGATTTTAGGAGATTTTGTTAAATACTATGTCTTAGTAGGAGATTTTAAATCTGTTGAATTACAGACCGTAGGAATTTAAAAACACATACGTTTGGTTAAATTAAAAGTCAATTAGAGGATCTTAATTGTGAGACTACTCTGAATTTCGTTATGAGCTGAATTTCTCCAATATAAACAAGTTAGTGTAGAGTTTGTTAGTTTAAATTTTAAGAAACCCAGTGTGAGACTAACAAACTAACTTTATTTGTAGAAATTCAACTTGTAACTAACTTTACCAAAGTGTATTATTCTTAGATTATTTTGTGAGACTGCTTAATCTACATAAGTTACTATAAACAACATGTAATTACCTGATATGTTATCTCTGTATTGTGATGTTGTAACGCTGGAACTCTTTCTTAAATGCTCAGTTATAAAAATACAAGAAAATATATAAGAAACAGTCGGTAGAATATAATCTAATTTGAAAGTACAGGTTTACCAAACTTACATTTTTATTGATATGCTAAATGAACAGGTTGCCTGTAATAAATGATTATGAACTTAATATTTAATAGCTTTTACAGTGGATTTTTAACACACGATTAGAAAGATTATTGAATATGGCAGCTTCCAAATTAACACCAACAATTTAAGACTGAATCTGCAGTAGTTTAGCCAAATATTTAGGAGAAATAAGTGGTTGAATTTGTGTTGCACAATTTACAACTTATGTGAGTAGGTTTTGACTTATTTTAGCCAAAGTTATAGGAGATAATTGAAAAAATCAATGAGGTGAATTTATGTTATATGGCAGTTATTTATTTTTTGAACGTGGATTGTTAAATCAATAAGCCTTTATTTTTTTTAACGTGCTTATACAGATTTGGTATGACTTTTAGAAATGTTAAAGGAACATATTTAGTAAAATCTACAATTTAGAATCCAAAAACTTTGTGTTTTAGCTTTTTTTAAAATCTACAATTTACGTTGTTTTTTTAACTGTCAAAAGCACTTTTGCAAATTTTTCTAAAATTCGTTTTTACCAAACGCCTAAAACTGCTTTAACTTTTATAAAAAGCAAAATTGGGTCTTCAAAAGCGTTACCAAACGCACCCAATATAAATTAAATCATTTATTAGTAATTCAAATTCTAATGTAAATGTAGGAAAAATATTTATACTTACGTGATACTCTCCAGCAGTAGGCGTAGTCCACTGACTATCGTGTGTCGTATGCATCCTCTCCCACGCAGCGAGCGGCCCTAGTATTTGTCTCTCGTCTCCGACCCTCTGCAATTAACACATTATGACTATAATATATAACTTATGTAAGATATTTATAGTTAATTTGTAATTGAATGAAAATATATATACGTGATTGTGACGATACTCGAGAAATTAACATTGATTGTAGTAAGAAAACTAGTTTTTATGAATAAATGATAGATTAAAGGTTTAATCGATCTAATTTATACCTGAAACTCGTTTGTGTCCATCCTATCTATCAGCTCAGCCTGCAGTTGGTCTGACATGCCCTTGGGCGTCTGTGCGAGTGCCTCCTCTCGATCTCCGCCGCAGTCGATCCGTTAAATCCGACTGTACCTCGCCTTCCCGTTGCGCAGACGCTTCTTCGCGTCGCGAATACTGGTCTTCTCGATTAGTCTAGAGTAGCACGCCGCCGGAATGAGTTTTCCCGACTCCCTCTCGTATACAAAGCCGTACTCTGCGTAAATGCCAGACAAAACCGCCAGTTGTTGTTGCGGTGAGACGCTATTCCAATTGGGCGTCGTCAGAGAGATGTGCTCTCTCACCAAAGTCCAAGGCTGTTGGAGAACATCCCAAGGCGCTCTCCTTTTTGACACTCTCTCCTTCACCCCTACTCAAAGGAGGATAAAACCGGAGGCGAACCGGGTCGAAGACAATGATCACTTTTTGTCCTCGTCTAGCCTTTGGTGAAGTTTGACTCGTGGTCAAGACTCGTCCGGACGAAGGCGTCCGAGGCTCATCGCCGCTAGTCGAAATATTGCAAAACATAGACATGATTATGGTTAGACCAATCTTGCACTCGAACACCCAACTCCCACAACTCTTTCAATTCTTCAAAGAGCGGTTGCAAAAACACATCAATGTCTTTTTCAGGTGATTTCGGACAAGGAATCACGAGCGTCAACATCAAGTACTCGGATTTGATGCACAACCACAGTGGCAAATTATACGCCGTCAATACCACTGGTCACATACTGCACGATAAGCTCATTTCTCCGAAAGAATTGAAATCATCTGCAGCAAGATCGAGTCGTACATTTACCGATTCGTTGGCAAAGTCCGGGTATGTTTCATCTAACTTCTTTCACGCTTTTCCGTCAACAAGATGACGTAGAACACATTCTTCGATCACTCGTTCTTTCTCGAGCCACTTCATTTCAACTGATGTGTGTCGGGAAGCGTACAACCGTGTGAGATGATCTTTCACAGGAAAGTATCATAAAATTTTATCAATACCTTTTTTCCAACAATCCATCTGCTTTCATTGTACACCGGATAAACATCTGCACCTTCCAAATCCTTCCAAAATAGGACGCAATCATTTGAGCACACGTCAATCATCTCGTATCCCATGCCAAATCGCTTTAATTTTGACTTTGCCTCGTAATTTTTTTTATGGAATTATATTCTCAACAGGATGAGATTTTATCAAGAGTTGCAAAAGTTATGTAAATGACTTGTTCGTCCAATGGTTCGTCACTTGGCTGTGCATTAACTGGACCAAGAAAGATAATGATGAAAACTCCTTACAACCGGGATACAACTCTGCATAGTATATAGGAGATAAACTAATTAATGATTTGTTTGATCGATTGGTTACTTAAAAATTTTAAAAAAAAATTGAGCAGAATTTTCCCTAAAAAATAGACAAACCAAAAACATAAAATTTGTACAAAACATAGATATACCAACCATAATTATCCTATTGACCAATAAATTAAAATTTATATAAAGCAAACTACATATATAACTTTTTCAAATTCATAATTATATTCAAATTAACAACATATTGACTTACTAAATCAACTAAACATAAGAACATATTCAAATTAATTTATATTTGAATATTCAAATTATAATTAACTTATATTCAACATATTCAACTTATAATTAACTTATATTCGACATATTCAAATGAACTCATATTCAACATATTCAATTTAACATATTAAACTTATAATTAAATTATATACAACATATTCAAAGTAACTTAAATTAACTCGACCAACACGCGAAAATTTAAATAAAATATTAAAACCGGATTAAAACAAAACTAACAATCAACGCTATATAAAAACATATTAACAAAACTAAAAAACGATTAACAAATTTAAATTTAACCAAACTAAAAAAAACATACCGATACTAGGGCAATGAGGTGGCGACCAGAGCAATGAAGTGGTGTCCTGAGCAAACAGGTGGTGGCCTGAGCAAACAGGTGGCGGCTGTAAAAAGGCTGACAGGAAAAGGGGAGTTAGACTAGAAAAGGATAAAAAATAAAAAAAAGGGAAAATGAACTTACCGAAATAGGGGGGGATGAAACCGGCATCCCAGAGGCGTAGGGGCGGAGAGGCGGGAGAGAGCGGCGAAGGGGCGAGAGAGAGCGGAGGAGGGGCGAGAGAGAGAGAGAGAGGGGCAGGAGAGAGAGAGGGGGGAGGGGCGGGAGAGAGAGAGGGGTGAGAGAAGGTGGGCGGATGGGCGGGAGAGAGAGATGGGGGCGGAGGCGCGGCCGGAGAGAGAGAGGGGCGGAGGGGCGGCCGGAAAGAGAGAGAGGGGAGGCGGGGCAGGAGTGAGAGAGGGGCGGAGGGGCGGCCGGAAAGAGAGAGAGGGGAGGCGGCGCAGGAGTGAGAGAAGGGGCGGAGGGGCGGCCGAAGAGAGAGAGGGGAGGCGGGGCAGGAGTGAGAGAGGGGCGGAGGGGCGGCCGGAAAGAGAGAGGAGGGGCAGGAGAAAATGAGAGAGGAAGAGAGAGAGAGGGTCGTGTTGGCATTTATGCCCACAAAGGAGATTTTTGATATTAAATACTTTTGTATTTGTTTTGCTTTGAATTTAAACAAAGATTGAATACCCATTCTTGTTTAAGATTGTGTTTATGCATTAATGTCTACGCTCTGAAACTGTCATCAACGAAAGAAGTGCTAAGTACAGACTTGACAAGATACCTTCTTATGACTAGTTTAAATAATAATTCGCAATCTAAAGATCGATTGGGCAATCGATTCCTAGTAATGATTGTTAGAATGAATTAAACGATATCTTATCTTGTGATATGGGGAGTTGTGACTCTGTGATTTATTCTTGATATCTTGATGAAGATATTGAACAAGACCTGTGAAGTTTTGAAGTTCGAGATAAAACCGTTTAATCACTCGAAACCTCAAACTCACATACGAGGGGTATTTTAGTAATTACCTAAATCCTGAAGTGAGTACATATCGTCTTGTAACACTTTATGACATTTGATTTGTCAATGGACAATGGCTAAATGAAGTTTCATTGACCCAATGGTTGGTGTCATAATATTGTTTCGTTGAAATATGTGATTCACAGATATAGAATTTGTGTTGAAACAATCCTAATGCATTAGTATCACACCATGCTCTGTTATGAGAGTGAGAGCAAATAAACCAGGCCTGGTATTCATCGAATAAAGAATTCTTTAAAATAAAACATGTGACATGTTGAGACATCTCACTTTATGTTTTTCTCGTTCACAAATAACAGAGGACTTGGTGAAATAATAACTTAGGGGTAAAACGGTAATTTTACATTCCTCTGAGTTAATGATACACACAAAGGGTAATATCGTAAAATACACCGTGGACCGTGTGAAGAATAGTTTTATCACATCAAACGAAAATATAAACGCATATGAACTTAGAGATGTTCAATATTGGTCCTTTAGTGGAATCGACTAATATTAAGAATTAAAAGTCGGAAAAAGTTTGTGAACTTTTATGTCCGAGCTTTATTCTAAAGTTTCGTTCATGTGGGTCCATAAGGTCTCAATGATAGACTCTCGGACGAGATATTGGTGAACAAGAAATGATTGATTTTCTCATTAAACGTATATTGTGATTTACGTTAAGAAAATTATTTTCCAAGTAATTAAATAAATAATTGATTATTTATTATTACATTTATTTAACGAATCATATTATGTTATTATATTGATAATAATATAATTTGATGATTCAAATAAATAAAAGATGAAAATAAATATTTTCTCATTTCGTACTACATTGTTTAGTATGAAAATAATTAATGACATGTCATTAAATGAATGAGATGTTCTAAATTAATTAGATATTATTTTAGAAATAACTCAATTATATCTGGGAGATAATTTTGACAATGTGGCCGGCCACATCTTGTGAAGAAAGAGGCTGAAAACTGTTAATTGGGTTTAAGCTTATTATTGGGCTACTAATTGTTAATAACCTAATTTAAGCCCATTCTCCCTAAAATAAAAGGAAGCCTTTCTCTTTCTCTCTTGACCGAATTCACATGCTCATCTCCCCCTCTCCCTTGTGTTGGCCGATTATTTTCTCTCCCCAGGGAAGAAAATACACGGCCAAATTCCCCAAAGAGAGAAATTGATAAGCCTTTGTTTTATTCTCTTCTCCCCTTGTTACCACGAAAGAGCCCACCATCTTTGTCTCCTAAAATCCCTTGACTATTATCATCGACTCAACTTGTGGTTGTTTGAGTGATTTTTCTCTCCCCAGGGCCGGCTACTTTGGAGCAACGAAGGCTCGACGGTTTTGAGGATCTCCTAGACGCGCGTGGTGTAGAGGATTGGCCGATCACTTGGATGCACTCCGGGATTCACTCTCGCAGATCCGAACCCTATGTAAGTGTCTCTTAAACTAATTGGATCTGAATGATATAATATTGTAGAATGATTATATATAATTAGATTGTTCGTTTGCATGCTTAAATAAATTTATTAATATGATTATAAATTTGTTGACATGTTAGGTTAGATTTAATGATATGGTTATTAAATATGTTTTAAAACGTTTTAACATGTTAAATTGAATTATGAATTTTCGCCATATATTGATATGTTTCATAATTAATTAGGTTAATTGTTAACTAAATTCCAACATGTCGAGCGTCTAAAACCCTAGGAGCATTAAAAATGACATTAGAAGCAAGTTGCTTATAATGTCCTTCAAAACTAAAACAACGTCGTTTTGGTAAGTGGGGACATTAAAAGCGATTAGTCGATTCAAATATCGCTTCTAATATCGCCAGAACCGAAATTTTGGAGGAGAAAATTTGGAGCCAAATAATTTGGGCTTTAGAAACGACATTAGAAACGACTTTGTCCATTCTAAAACCCAAATTTCTATACTTAGCGAAATTTTGGCGGAAAAAATTTGGAGCCAAATAATTTGGGTATTAGAAGCGACTAGTCGCTTCTTTTGCCACAAAATTGGCGGAAAAAAAGCGAGCCAAAGATTTTGGTCTTTAGCAGCGACTAGTCGCTTCTAATTTGTAGATTCGGACTATTATAAACAACTAGTCGCTTCTAATTGTCAAAATTTTCATTTTTCAGGAAAAATCAGGGTGTTTATGTTAGAAGCGACTAGTCGCTTCTAATGCCCCCCGTCGCTTCTAATGTCATTTTTGTAGTAGTGGTATTTTATTCAAACAATTATTAATCGGATACGATTGCCCAATCAATCCTTTGATTGTGTACTGTTTGTTTTAAACTAAGTAATAACATATGTTTTCTTAAGTTTATAATTACTCTTCTTTCATTGATAATAGTTTCAGGGCGTAGATAAATATTTATAAACACAAACTTATAATATAAGAATGAATAATTAATTTTATTGAAATTTCAGAAAATAAATGTAAATGAGTTTATTTAATGAATGTACCATTACATATACGTCATTAATAATAAACTACTTTTATTTTCCAAAAGATCCTTATATTCTCTTTTATAGGCATAAATCCCAACGCGATATGATGGTCAAAACAAAATATCATAAGTTATATTTTAGAATATGGTCGTGGATAAAAGTAAGATTAAAGAAGATTTGATCATCATCTTTTTATTAATCTTGAATAAACTAAATAGCATAGAAATGTAAAATTGTGATCCATCATAATATGATTAGAGATATGTTATAGAAATGGTCGAGGACATCTAAGCCTCAAAACATTATATACACCCATATTTTTCTGATCCCAAGGTAAGTTCTCAACACTATACACGACTGACACCATAACTTTCTTCTCTAAAGAATATAGATGACCACAACTCGTTCAAGGTGCGACGATTTGAAGGCATGGCGAGGAACTAACTAGAAGAACGTCAAGATCCAAGAAAAACTCGTCGAGCAACACGAAGAAGACAATGAAATGAAGACTTTGAGATGAGATTGAATGCTTGAAAGCGAGGACTCAAGAGAGGTTTAACAAGTCGAAAAGATCTCAGAAAGGTTCCAGTATTGAAGGCAAGGTCTTTGAGAGAAATTAAAAATGTTGTAGACTCGATGAAAGAACTCAAAGACTCAAAGAATGAGATGACTCAGACAAATACAAGATACAACAAAGAGATACATCAACTAGACGAAAATGACAAGATAATAAGATCGTTACCACACTTTACCCACGGACTGTCACAAAGTCTGGCCTCAAATCCCAGACACGTACGATTTTAAATAATATTATTAGTATTATTATCGACTCAAAGACTCAAAGAATGAGATGACTCAGACAAATACAAGATGCAACAAAGAGATTCATCAACTAGACGAAAACGACAAGATAATAAGATCGTTACCACACTTAACCCACGGACCGTCACAAAGTCTGGCCTCAAATCCCAGACACGTACGATTTTAAATAATATTATTAGTATTATTATCGACTCAAAGAATGAGATGAC
The DNA here is from genome assembly GCA_958296335.1 of Urtica urens. NCBI lineage: Eukaryota > Viridiplantae > Streptophyta > Magnoliopsida > Rosales > Urticaceae > Urtica > Urtica urens. The sequence continues at coordinate 19,798,891 of OY282523.1, read as the reverse complement.
TCAAACAAATACAAGATGCAACAAAGAGATTCATCAACTAGACGAAAATGACAAGATAATAAGATCGTTACCACACTTAACCCACAGACCGTCACAAGGTCTGGCCTCAAATCCCAGACACGTACGATTTTAAATAATTAAATTAGTATTATTATCGTTATTGTTATTATTATTATTATTATTATTACAATTATTATCATGCTTAATCACAATACGCTTCGTAGGGATAGCTTTGTCGAGTTCGCAGTCCAGGCACATGTGTCATTTTTTTATTTAGTCTTGAACTTAACTAAATTAACTAAATAGTATTAATGAAATGTAAAATTGTGATTAATTGACGACAACATTATAAGGATTATTTTTTTACCATGTGCCTTGAGTAGCATGTTGATTTCGGTTGAGAAAAGAAGCACTTCACACGTCATTTGTCAAATTTTTATCAATGATAATCTAAATTACTTAATTTTATGCTTATTCTTATAGGTTGAATGGCAAGGACTCAATAATAAACGGATCAACGGACATCGCTACGCACTTTGAAGGCTATAAATAATTTTGCGTAACCACGATCAAATCTTAAGTTGTTCATAAGTTGGTCCAAGTTCTAAGTAGACTTGTGTCAACACAAATCTTAGGTGGAGACTTTTTTTGTGGTTACTTGTGCATGTTCTTTTAAGATCAAGGAAGGTCGGTTAAGAACAAAGGTGTCTCCAAAATTAAGCACACTTCTTTATCATGCACATTGTTTTAAGTTTTCAATTTTTTTTTTCAATAAATAAGAATAAGAAAAAAAAACTTGAATCCCGGCATAATGAATTACGTCAAACGTTTTTTTTTTAACTTTTAACTATCATCTTCATATCATAAAGATGGTTACGTCAATCGTGTATAGGTACTTGGTCGATTAGCTTTTTAGGTTAAATAAGTTTAGAGGACTGACGTCACTCTGTGTTTACTCTAAAATCGCATTGTTCATAATAGACTTTAATAAGGTGATTACAAATAAACCTCGCCTAACGGGTCCGTCCGATCCGTTAGGAAATAAACGGACTTTTGTGGTCCGTTAATGTTACCGGACCGATTCGGTAACGTAGTGGACCGGACCCCTTGGTCCGGTAAGATCCGTTAAGTTTTTTTTTATTATTATTATGTCCGTTGGATGTGAAATCCAACGGCCCAAAAAAACTAGCTGTTTTTTAATATTACCATTGATATTCCAACGGTCATTTTTTTTTTACCCTTTATATTTCGAACCCTCCCCCCTAATTACTCCAAAATTTCACTTACTCAAGTTCAACAACCCGATTCATACGACGTTTATCAAAATTTTTTGCAACGCATCGAACAAGAACAAGAGGAACTTCACCAACAAGAAGAAGACGACGACGAAACCGAAGAACCGGACGAGGAAGTGGATGAGCATGTTCGCAATACATTCCTCGACCCCGTCAATGTTAACAACGGGAAGTCACTCAACAACGACAACATAATCGGGCTCGCCAACACCAACAACAACAATACGGGCGTCAACAACTACCACAACAACACCATGTTCCCGAAGCCGAACCATGTCAATCAAAAAGGAAGAACTAATCGACGATGTGGAACTTCTTCACAGAGGTAAACTATAACGACGAATGACACGGGCAATGCAACGCTTGCGGGAAGCTCGTGAGCACTCACAACCAACGGTGCGGGACGACTTTACTGACGAAGAACCAAAAGAGTTGCCCGGGAGGTCAAACCGCAGGCTCGTCCAACGTTGTAAGTCACCTCGATCCCGAAGCATTTCGAACTAGTTTAGTAGAATATTTTGTCTCAGCCGATCAATCATTTAGTCATATAGAATCAAAGGGTATTGTTAGGTTTTTGAGTTATTTAATTCCGAGTGTTCAAATAATGTCTAGGAAGGCGTTACGGTCCGATCTTTTGAAATGGTTTGTATAAGAAAAATAAATATTAAAAACTGTAGTTGTTTCGGGAAAGTTTAGCGTAGTTTTAACTTCCGATATTTGGTCCGGTCAAGCGAAAACTAATTACATGTCTGTAGTGGTACATAACATAGACGACGATTGGAATTTAAACAAACGTATAATTGCATTTCCTAGGATAGAAGGAAATCACACTAGCCAAAACATTTTAGAAATAATGATTAGTGTTATAAAAGAATGGGGTTTAAAAAATAGAATAATTTCTATAACTTTAGATAACGCAACTAGTAACAGCGCCATTATAAGGGACCTAAAAACACGTTTAGAAGATGAATCACTTTTACATCAATGTTGTGGGACACACATAATCAACCTAATAGTACAAGCAGGCCGCTAACTACGAACCCATAATCCATAAAATACGATGTTTTATTAGTTGGATAAACAGTTCAACCGCTAGGGTTGATGAACTTAAAAAAAGATTTGGACATAACTTATTAGAAGAACGAACATTATTTAGATAACAAGATTAGGTGGAAACATAACCTATTTAATGTTAAACAACTTTTTATCACCATGTTATATAGATGTATCTGTAGCCTACATAAACAACGAACTCGGGGAAGGATCTTTAACCCCTTCTGATATTAGCATGGTTGAATCATTTGTGTCTTTTCTTGATATTTTTTATAAAGAAACTTGTTACCTTTCTGCTTGTTATTCTCCGACTTCTCAATTAGGCATTCATACTATGACTGCTTTAACTACACATTTTGAAAAATACCGGGAAGAACCCATTTTTAGCGCTTGTATTCAAGATATGGAATCTAAATTTCTTAAGTATTCGGGCGCTGGAAAAGTTCGATTGCTCTTTGGTTTTGGAGCCATTCTAGTTGTTCTAACTAAAATTGGTAGACTTAAAAAATTATTTAAATTTCTTAGATTACGTTTTTCTGGTACGCAAGATTACGTCTCACTTGATCTTCCAAGGATCGTAGATGTTTTTTATTCTTTTTTCAGGGTGTACGAGGCAAAACTTCTTCCGCATTACTAGAATCCCCCAAGTCAACAGTCGCAATATGCGAGGAGGCACCAATATGCGAACGTCTTCACCAGCGGTCCCGCGTATAGCCCTTCTCCTCAACAAAAAGCTAGAGGAAGCATGCTAAGAGGAAGTTAAGACTACCCTCGTACTCATCCCGAGATCCTAGAGTACGATTGCAACGATTGGGTGAGGAATGACGACGAGCGCCTTGACCTACTTCACTGGTGGAGACAAAAACCTAGGAGGTTTTCCATCTTGTCCACAATGACTCGAGATATCTTAACCATCCCGGTTACAACAGTGTCATCAGAGGCGGCGTTTAGTAATGCAGGGCGCATTATCGACGAGCGAAGATGCAGTCTGAAACCAGAGACGGTTGAAACACTCACTTCTACACAAGAATCGAGCTCAAAAAATATTCAACTGCTTCAACATTCTAAACGATTTTGATTTTTCTACATTGCACATGAACGATTAGTTTGATTTACCTGTAATATACTAAAGGGATTTCTCAACCCTTGTTCGAGATAATTTCTATTTTAATACACTAAAAGTGCTCTTTTTTTATGCTAGTTTAATGGACCGGACCAGGTCCATTAATTTTTAACGGACTACCGGACCGAACCGGTCCGTTCCGGTCCGATAGTCCAGGTGTAATTACAAATAAAAGATGAAGGAAAAAGATGAGGACTATTTGTGTGCTTTGAAAATTTTAATAAGGAAAAAGAGCAAAAAATGAAGAAGAATAATGTAGAGATAATTAAGCAATAAACATATATTGATATAGTAGAGAACTCAATGTTTGAGAGCTTTGACTAAAAGGCAAGAATATGACATTTTCTTATAATCTAATACCCTCAAATCTCAAATAAAACAACATTTATCTTCATCTTGGCACTCGATCAATGACATCTTAATTATCACGTCTCTCTTCAGTCTTGATTCATAATGTTATACGACATCGATTTCGAACTAGAAAGTGGGATCTAAACACGAGTAAAAATTTATGTTTTCTATGTTTCTAATAATGTTTTACAATTGCCTTAAAAAAAATAAAAGTATGTAATGTCATGAAAGAAGAACGTAAATTTTGTCACATCATGTCGTACTTCATGGAAAAAGACCTCGAAAGATACTTAAAAAGCATAACATAATAGACAACCTCACTATAAAAAAAAGCACACCACATCTTAAAAGTACATGTAACACAGAAAATTATCCACAATTTCATAATAAATTTTTAACAATATCTGGCTTTATTTACGGATGGATTTTTCAACGTGATTTAGAGTTCTGCAAGTGAAAGAGATCTACGATGGGAGAATAAGTAAGAGTCGAGGTGAGAAAGTGAAAAAAAGACATTGAGGTAAAGGAAATTTGCGTCCAATCAACATTTTAAGAATGCTTTTATTGTTTTGTTGGTCGACGAAAATGGAATATCAAAAGTGTTCCAAGGCTTAAGATACTACATCAGAGGCCAAATATCTCTTTACAAAAGAAAACCAGGAATCTAAGCAGTCTCACCCCCACACTACAGCGCATCGACATTCCTCGTCAACATGAAATTACCAAATCAGAAAAAGTGAGTGTGTGTATATAATATATATATATATATATATATATATATATATATATATATATATATATGAGAGAGAGAGAGAGATCCATACTTCCTTTAACCGTTGCAAACACATTACAGAAGCCAATCAAAAGACAAGAAAGGAAATACAACAAATAATAGAATGAAGCAATCGGCAGAGAAATATCCTTCCTTTTACAAAACACACACAGACCAAAGGTGATGTAAGAGAATCATAATTAACTATATAAACCCCAGATCCTATTATTTAGAGACGAGAGGCAGAAAAATAAATGAAACCAATGAGACTTAACGACTATATCTCGAGCATTATATAGCTGACTCTAATGATACAGACCAAAGGAAAACTCACCGTGCAGACCAAGAGTTTGATCTGAGGTCAGACTGACGGAAATGAAACAAATAAGAGTTAAAAATCCAATAACTTACGAGCATCATATAGTTTCACCTGTCAGCAACAAAGAACAGTGCGTAGCCTGAGCCAGACTAGCAAACTGTATTCCAACTTCCTTTTTGCAAGAAACAACTGCGTTATAATATCTCATGTATTAATTACCCCAAAAAATATAAAAAATAATAGAAACCTTTCAGTTTGATTTGAGTGTTCAGATAGCTATGGAACAAGAACAGTTTCAGCTAATTAAATCAATATCCTAAACTGTACGGGGCAAATAAATTCCATACGCTGGCACATATAATAGTACTTTACCTAACAATTGCTACGGTTCAAACTTGAGAATCATCTCAAACCTTTCCGAAGCAAGGCAAGCAAGCCACCAACTTTAGAACGTACTTGTAAGAAGCTGTCAATGACAAGAGGATGTAAATGCTACATCAAATCAATAATTTCTGACAAAAAATAATTCATGTATTACAAGACTAATCTATTTGATTCAGAAATTAAATATGTACTGAATGACCAAAGATATGTAAAATAAAATAAATAAATAAACAAATGCTTGGTGCACCTGAATACTTATTTTTCTAAAGACTTATAAACTCTCGAAGTACAGCTGGTCCCTAACCCGAGGTAACGCAAACTGAACATTCTAATGTATCTCAGATTGATAAAACGCAATTAAAATGCAGCAAATCAATAATCCCCTCCTAAGCATAATAGGAACCTTATATAGGTCAGATTTTGACCTATGGGCTTTACTTTATGGGTTTATAACTGCTTTAATATATAAAAAGGCCTAAATAATTATTTAAAGGCTTTATTCCTAATTGCTGAAATAAATAAATAAAACATAAAAGACCTAATATTCATTAAGTCTGATCACTCTCGATTCCTCCTCCGATACACCAGCCCTGTGTATCCATCACATTCATGACAGAGAAGACTATACATTCTTTATTTACTGTTTCTTACACATATAACCTCTATTATAAGTTAACAAAGATGAAGGATTTCCAGAAGAAATCAAATTTCTTACTTCTGTCAAATGTTCGTCTTGTGAAATATGGAGCGTGATACGAAGATTTGTCAATGGTTCTTCGTGTGCCCAAGTCAAGGGCCCAAACGCATGAATTGCAGCTAGTGTGCTGCGATAAGCAACCAACTCCAACTGATGGACTCTCGATCTCTCTTCCTCGGGATTCGGAAAAAAGTCTTTTTGTTCTTCTCGAAAGTCACAGCTCGATTCTGCGTCGCTGGAATCAGCATCTGCTGCTTGACTATCACCTGCTAAAACATTACCAGCTAAATCGTTCATTCTGTTACTATTGACACTACAACTATCAGCAACAGAGTTTGCATCGATGTCATCACTGTCGCCATATTCACTCATCCCTGTGCTTCTTCCAAAATGGCATGAACTTGAGGATTCTGTATCGACCACGTTTATCAGAGAAGATGAAGACCTTAAAACGAATATTGACCGGTCGTCCTTCCGGGCCTCAACGGCTCTCACTTTTCTGGGGTATGCTTCAACGTAAAAAGAGCTACACGGAGAGGCTCTCTTCAGTGATCTGGCCGAAACAATGTAAGAATCTTGAAGGCGGTTGCTTTCCTTAATCATTTTCTCAGACTCTGCAACGTCGTAACAAATTGAGGGCAAGGACTTGTCGAATTCAGAACTCTGAGAAGCCTGTTCACGCAATAAACATATTAGTAATCAAGGACATGGGAGTAATAAGGCACTAATTACAAAGGGGAAACTGAAAAAGAAACAAGAAGGTTACATTTCCAAGAATAATCCATTTGCCATCTTTCCAGGTCTGGCATAATCGAGTCTTGGACACGTGAGCCCTGAATTCTTCGAGCGATCCGAGAATGCGAATCAAGAAGTAATGGCCGCCCATGACCTTCAAAACGGTCGCGGATTTCCACGAGCCTTCGTCTAGAACTTCTAGAACATCACCGGGCAACCAATTGAGGGCAGTTTCCAAGCGAGGCGGGCTCAGTCTTATGTTCTTTTTCGGGACTCTCTCCACAATCTTTCCGTTTGACATTCCGGGAGTCGGTTCACATCTGACCTTCAAAGTGTCTCCTCCGTCAGTTATGATCTCCGCACAACGCCATGCCCCAACCGACATGTCTTTCTTGATACAGAACTTCCACTTTACAGCCCTTTGACAATCTCATCGTATATCTATACGAACAGCAATACAGAGAAGCTCAGATCAGCACTTTGATCATTGTTCGATCGATAAATGATCAAGTTAATACAATAAACCTCTGATAATAAATGTTTCTGTTACTCGGGCAGCCATATATTACGAACTTGTTCACCATAGTACACATTTCACGTCCATGTTACTTAAAATAAGGTGAGAACTATTGTTTGTTTAAAAATATCAGCAGATTAATATCCAAAAAATTGAACAAATAAAGCTTACTGTTAATATGACCAATTCAAAAGCTCTAGATACACTTACTGTTAATATGACCAATTTAAACCATTGGATGAAAGTTAATACGAGATTATGCACTTTCAGTAGGAAGTTACAATACAAACTGATCGTGAGTTAAACGTACAAACGAAGCATTCAGATCAGGATATTAAAGAGCCCTAAAATCAAAATAAGAGTGCATTTTGTACGGACATGTTTCTATAAATAAGAAAAGAACTATCGTTTGTTAACGAAGATCAGATAAATAGTCTCTAAACATACAAACAAACAAAGCGTTTATATGATCAACACAAAACCCTAGAAACACATTCAAGCCACTGGATAGAGCAACCAACCCAAAATTAATACGAATTCACCTACTTTCTGCGGGAAGGAACAAACTAATAGGTAGAAAACCCAACTAATGAAGCATTCAGATCTCAAAATCAAAAAGCACTAAAGTCAGTATATTTCGGTGCGGAGTTTGACAAACCTGTGTGATCAGAATCGTAAATCTGACTGAGAAATTGCTGAGATGATTCCTTGAATCTAGCTTCTGCAACAAAAATTGGTGTATTCTATTGAGAAATCGGAAGAAAGTCGAACTCGAATTTAGAACCTAGGGTTTCGAGATTGAATATCGATATAGAACAAATATGTTTCATAGTTATATTTATTTTTGTTTCTTTCTATTTTCTTTTTCTTTTTCTTTTTATCGCAGGCCTGCGGTTCAAAGTCCTTCGAGAACGTGCGGTGTGCGGGTGCGGTTGTAGGAGTAGGAGTCCTCTCCTACTGTAGGACCGTAAGTAACCTCTCTCTCTAAATATATTTCACAATTAATACACAAATAAATAAATAAATATGAGCAAATGTAAGTGAGAAATTGTCCAATGTACAATATTTTACTTTAAAAAAATTATATTATCTATTAAAACAAATCTCACTTTAAATGATGAGTTACCCTTTATAATAAATTTTTGTTACATTTTAGTCTTATCAATAATGTAATCTGCTAAAACTGAAAAACATCAAAAGCAAAGAAAATTGTTCAACTTCTTCTATTCTCTTTTTTATTTTCATTTCCCTCTTTTTAAAAAACTTTACTCGACGAAACTCAAACTGCAAATCCCTAAAATTTTAATCTCCGTCGTTATGCACACAAAATTACTGGGAGAAAAACACAACTCAAGACTAAAGAAAATACAGAGTTCGGTCGAACAACAAGAGAGATAATAAACTTAGATCTAAATAAGGATTGAGTAAAGATCCTCATTTTATCTAGCATAAGCATCAAATATATCACAATCGTAGAGTGAGAATGATACGACGACAATGCACTGAGCAGTAAAACTCAATGTTGTTATGCCTACCAATAATCAAACTACATGTCGGTTCCTTTTACTGGGATGGGTTTCTGCAAATGATGTGGACTTCGATTCCAACAATCTCCACTTAGAAGCCCACTTGCCCAGATGATCGAAGACTTCTAGTAGTGTATGGCTCTGTCAACGACTTTCACAGCTCGATACCAGTATACACAATCATTCATAAAATAATAAGTCAAAACCGTTCTCGAAGTTAGCATTTGCAACAATTTTAGTTCCCACATATACTGGATTATCCTTGGTATCTATTTTCAACAATTCAACACCATCCTTTTAGATATCAAGTGCCACAAAAAAAAGGAACCTAACATCCACATTTAACATCCACATAGTTAGTGCGTTTATGATAGACATGATTTTTACTCGGGTGTATACCAGAGATTATTTGAATAAACTACAACATCACTAATAAGAAAACTGGCCTCTTTCAAAAGACTGCAACCACACTGTTTCTTTTAGAAACGTCACAAATGAAAATGTCAAGTATATAAATCAACTAGAGATTGTAAATTTGACTTCCATAAAATATAGTTTTTGGCTAAAGTGAAACAATAAGTAGTAGTTGATTTTATGGAGTCTCGATCACCTGCATGGTTAGCTTCTACTTAGACAATTAATTCACAAAGTGAAAGTTTCATATTATATAACATTCCATGATCAAATTTACTATTAATGTATGAGATTACCTATTTAAGTGCATATCAATGATCCTGGATTAGCAAAAGACAGGTCAGGTCTTTTAGAAACATCACAAATGAAAATGTCAAGTATATAAATCAACTAGAGATTGTAAATTTGACTTCCAAAAAATATAGTTTTTGGCTAAAGTGAAACAATAAGTAGTAGTTGATTTTATGGAGTCTCGATCACCTACATAGTTAGCTTCTACTTAGACAATTAATTCACAAAGTGAAAGTTTCATATTATATAACATTCCTTGATCAAATTTACTATTAATGTATGAGATTACACATTTAAGTGCATATCAATGTTCCTGGATTAGCAAAAGACATGTCAGGTCTTGTGCTTATCACAACATACATTAGAAAACAAATTCCATTAGCAAAAGAACATTTTCCATTTGAGTAATTCAGATCTCAAAACGGGACATTGAGTTTTACTCAAAATAAAATGTGAAGCAAGTGGCATAAATACATATTTACAGTTCAGAGTGCCAAACTTAGATGCAACTTTCTCTAAACAAGGCTTCTAATGAACTTTTAAGCCAAAAGTTCTCTCTGTCTCATTCAATTATCATACCATACTTTTGTTACGAATTATTGCCAAGAGAGATAATAAAATCTCAAATGATTACTAAATAGAATAACGATTTACTTTATTAGTAATATATGATTAGTGGGTTGAGTTATAAATAATTATAATTAATAACAAATATCTTTCATAGCCTTTGTATTAAACTGAGTCACGTGTTGGACACCTGAGTTCGGGCGGTGAGCTAAAACAAGGTTGATAACTAATATACGCCTTGAAAGCTATATCTACATTCATATATGTGGAACACATAGGTGAAAATTGATCACTATGTGGGAGCATTCTATACTTGTGGTAAGTGTATGACTTAGACATGTCTTGGTGTTGATGTGTCTTGGTGTTACGATGGTGGAAATTAATTAACGTTTAATCAATAATATTATATTAAATATCACTATATGGCGGAAATATATAATATGATCTAATACATATTAAAACTTATTTTAACATATTCAATAAACCTATGCATTAAAAATTACTAACATGTCAATAAACATTTTATTCTAATTTGGTCAACAAATTGAACACACTAACAACCTATAACATTTATAAAATTTCAATTTCAATTCGTTTAGGAGTGACTTACATGTGAGGTTGTAAACAACCTTGTGCGTTGCTAGCTCACTCCAGAATGCCTCGTCAATCGCCTAGAAAACTCAATCGGATTGGGCCTTGGATCACCAGAGCTGAAGACTCGTCAGAATGGGGACTCGCCGAAATGGAGGCTCGTCGCACTGAAGATTCTAACTCGCCGGAATGGGTGAGACACAAGCTCGCCGGATAGGGAAGATTTTGTCTTGACGAACAAGATATGTTGGCTCGCCGGATTGCCTGATCACTGGCCAAGAACGTGTGCTTGTGAGCCTGCGTGTCCGTTCGCCTAGCTGGAGGTGGGGGACTTGTGCGCCTAGCTGGAGGGACACCTGGGACACGTGGAAGGCAAGGCGACTCAGGCTGGAGGTGTGCAAGACGCGCGTGAAGAGACCAGCCCACCTGAGGCTGCTTGCCGGCCGGATAACTGATTGACCGGTTGAGCCTTCTTGGCCATCAGATCCTCCTTGAGTGCGCGAAGCTCGTTTCTCTTTGATTTTTGGCCAATTCTCTGCAAACAAAAACACTCAAACACCACAAGTGATTCAATGATATGAATCTCGGGTTTTAAGGAAGATTAAGAGGGTGGACTCTTCAATTTGAACAACGAATAAGAGAATCACTCAAAGGTTTGAACCAATAAATCAAGAAACGATTTTTTGATCTATTTTCTCTCTCAAAACTCTCAGCCAACACACTCAAGGGGGAGAGGGGAGTATTCCCGAGTATATTTCCTAGGGTTTGCCTTAGGGTTTCCGAAAAAAATCGTTTTTATATTGAGGGAGAGGGATTCACTTAGGTCAAAATCCAATTTTGACCTATTAGTCAAAATTAAGTCCAATGATCCTTTTAAATGAGTTTAAAATTAATTACTCAGCCCTAATTCTACAATTTGGCCGAGTATGTCATATAATATTCTCCAAAAATATATTTGATTTATTTCTAAAATAATATTTAGTTAATTTAGAAAATCTCATTTATTTAATGACAAGTCATTAATTCTTTTCATACTTTTCAAACATGTACGAAACGAGAAAATATTTATTTTCATCTTTAATTTATTTGAATCATCAAATTATATTATTATCAATATAATAACATTATATGATTCTTTAAATAAATTTAATAATAAATAACTAATTAATTATTTAATTACTTAAAAAATAATTCTCATTCAATCAGAAAATCAATCGTTCTATTTCGATAAATCTCGCCTGAGAGTCTATCAGTGAGATCTTATGAACCCATATGAACAAAACTTTTGAATAAAGATCGGACTCAAAAGTTCACAAAATTTTTCCAACTTTTAATTCTTAATATTAGTCGATTCCACTAAAGAACTAATATTGAAACTCTCTAAGTTCATATGCGTTTATTTTACGTTTGATGTAACAAAACAATTATTCACACGATCCACGTAGTATTTTATGATATTACTCTTTGTGTGTATCATTAACTCGGAGGAATGTAAAAATATTGTTTTACCCGTGAGTTATTATTTTACTAACTTATTTGTTATTTATGAACGAGAAAAACATAAATTGAGATGTCTGTACATGTCACGTGTTTTATTCAAAGAATGTTATGTTCGATGAATACCATGCCCGGTTTATTCGTCACACTCTCATAACAAAGCATAGTGTGATACTAATGTGTCAACATTGTTTCAACACGAACTCCAAATTTGTGAATCACGTAATCCAACGAAACAATGTTATGACACCAACCGTCGGGTTAGATAAAACTTCATTTAGACATTTCCATTGACAAATCAAATGTCATAAAGTGTTACAAAAATATATGTATTCACTTCATGATAAAGGTAATTACCAAAATACCCCTCGTATGTGATCTTCAAGTTTCAACTGATTAAACAGTTTTATCTCGAGTTTCAAAGCATCACTGGTCTTGTTCAATGTTGTCATTAAGACATCAAGAATAAATCACAAAGTCACAACTCTCTATATCAGAAGGTAATATATCATGATTCATTTAAACAATCAATACTTAGATTCGATTGCCTATCGATCTTCAGATTGCGAACTATTATTTAAATTAGTCATAAGAGGGTACCTTCTCAAGTCTGTACTTAGCACCTCTTTTGTTGATGATAGTTTCAGCGCGTAGCAAACAACCATAAACACAAACTATAAATAAGAATGAATATTTTATTTTATTTAATGTTTCAGCAAAATGCAATACAAAATGTATTTATAATTTCTAATATCTCCTTTGTGGGCAAAAATTCCAACATACGACGCACTAACCGAGACCACTATGATGGTCACCAGGAGACTTTATCTATATCTTGAAGTGATCATGGACACCGGGTTGTGTTTCTGATCTCTTTGACTCATTCGGTAAAAGGCTATTCATGCTTATCACGACTCTTTGATTCAAGGCAGAATCCAATCTTCTTGGAAAGAAGGTTAATGTTCATTCACCTAATGGATGATTCAAGAACCGATAGATTGAGCGCACTTTCGAAGTAAGTAACGTTTGAAAGAATCTTTCGACGGGGTAACAACAATGCTTAGGGCTGATATGTATCAAGAGAAGTATATTCGTTAAATTGACTTCTCTTGTTGGATCAAGTAAATAATTAATTTGATTTAAGCAAATGCACCTTGGAATTTTCGGATTGGGTTTATGCACTGGGGTTGCCGAAAGTCCCCTTTGGCTGTGTGCCTCTTGGCTGAAATTCCATATTAGTTGTTACCAATATTTTCTCTTTGGTTGTTTAAATAAAGGAGAGAAACTCTCTCATAGATTTTGATCTGAGTATATTCACTTGTTGAGATATAAGGGCCTAGATTTAATCCGCTAAGGAGAGAATATCTTCGAAAGGAGAGAAAATGTTCGATAGGTTATCTCATTTTCTCTGCTATAAATAGGGATTGATGAGAAGAGAAAAACTAACCCAATTAACTTGCAAAATTTCGTGCCTCTTTCTCTCTCACTCTGTCTCTCTCTCTCTCTCTCACTCTCTCTCTCTCCTTGTGGCCGACTTTTCTCATCCCCTCTCTCTCTCCTTGGAATTGAAAAGTCCATTCTTATAAAAATAAGAGTTAGATCCTGAAACACCCTGGTTTCAAGATCTAGTGAGATAACGATTGTGCCCACTCATCTTTCTTATTCGTCTCGAAGATTACGTTTCAGAAGGCTAAGGTGTCATCCTCGAGTACTTAATCAAGACGGTGCACGAAAACGTGAAATCTTGAAGATGAAACACACATTGGTATTGCAGCGCTCTGTAGCTGAACCAAAATCAATGTAAGTATTCTAAAGCCTTAGTTCGTTGGTTGCTGAATACACTTTCATTAATAATTAAATTAGTAAATCTATATCTTATTTGGTAACCATAACAATTAATTGACTATTGTCAGTGTAATTAACGTTTTTCCGCACTTAATATGGTTGGTAAGGTTAATCAATCACCAACATTTTTGTGTAGCTTTATCAGGATTCCTAATGTCAAATACAAAATTCAGATACCTGCTAATCTTGTCAACAAATTTACTAAGCACAACATCAACATATAACCACACATAACTTATATCAAACAACGTAGATTATTAATGGAAGCAACTGTCATAACTGCTTCGGGTAAAATCAATACTTAGAATGAAAGAGCCAAAGTTTTGCACCATTATTATGGCTTTGTTTAAGCCCATACAATAACTTTTCAAGAGGCAAAGGGAACATAATTAGGACCTCATAAGGTCTAATTTTCGGAAAACTACCTTTTGCAAAAAAAAAAGGTGCATCTAGGAGCAGTCTAAGGAGAGACATAAGTGAAAAATATTGAAATACCCTTATGTAGGTAAAAATAATTTATAACAATAGTAAATGATAGCTTAGGTTTGAGCTTAAGTTTTCTCTTCCCTATTTCTCTTCAGGACCAGCTCGCAATCGAGATTGAGTCGGCGTTATCCTTGGCAGAGCTAAGAAAATTTTTGGCGAAGGTCGTGCTTTGTCCTTGCGACTCAAATCTCGTGTTTCCAATCGAGATTCACATCTACTAGAAATTTGTCAGCATGTTCAGGTGGTCAACGTAAATCTCTACCTCCACCAAGCTGGGTGGATAAAATAAAGTTATTTTGTTTTTTTTTCGACAAGGGGTCCGACTACAAAAGCAGTGGATCTGTCAACATGCGATTTGTCTGAGCCTTCATCACAGTAAAATCTGAAAAAAAAAAAAATATACTGTATTTTTTGTAGGTGAAGCTTTCCCGGCAAGAGCCCAATGTTTCCTAGTGATAGTAAAAGATTTTCTGTCCACCACCATTAAAACATCAATACGTCATATATGGGTTTAATTATAGGAATCTGTTCGAGTCCCCCAAAAATCATCATTCGGTTTGCATACAAGCATCACAACGGAAGGAAGTTTCAGATCTGTTGAAAAGGTACATATATCTTTTAAGTTTTTAGATCTATTTGATCATTGTAACTAAGCATAATTAGTTACATAATATACGTAACTAATATGTCAGTTTTCGTACCTGGTATATGAATTGAGTATTGACATTTATGTCCATAAAGGAGATTTTTGATATTTTGTATTTATTTGTTTTGAATTTAAATAAAAATTGAATATTCATTCTTATTCTAAGATTGTGTTTATGCATGAATGTCTACGCCCTGAAACTGTCATCAACGAAAGAAGTACTAAGTACAGACTTGACAAGATACCTTCTTATGACTAGTTTAAATAATAGTTCGCAATCTAACGATCGTTGGGCAATCGATTCTTAATAATGATTGTTAGAATGAATTGAACGATATATTATCTTGTGATATGGAGAGTTGTGACTCTGTAATTCATTATTGATATCTTAATGAAGATATTTAATAAAACCTGTGAAGTTTTGAAGTTCGAGATAAAACCGTTTAATTACTCGAAACCTCAAACTCACATACGAGGGGTATTTTAGTAATTACCTAAATCCTGAAGTGAGTACATATCTTCTTGTAACACTTTATGACATTTGATTTGTCAATGGGCAATGGCTAAGTGAAGTTTCATTGACCCGATGGTTGGTGTCATAATACTGTTTCGTTGAAATATGTGATTTACAGATATGGAATTTGTGTTGAAACAATGCTAAGGCATCATGCTCTGTTATGAGAGTGTGAGCAAATAAACCAGGCCTGGTATTCATCGAATAAAGAATTCTTTGAAATAAAACATGTGACATGTTGAGACATCTCACTTTATGTTTTTTCTCGTTCACAAATAACAGAGGACTTTGTGAAATAATAACTCAGGGGTAAAACAGTAATTTTACATTCCTTTGAGTTAATGATACACACAAAGGGTAATATCATAAAATACACTGTGGACCGTGTGAAGAATAGTTTTGTCACATCAAACTGAAATATAAACGCATATGAACTTAGAGATGTTCAATATTGGTCCTTTAGTGGAATCGACTAATATTAAGAATTAAAAGTCGGAAAAAGTTTGTGAAATTTTATGTCCGAGCTTTATTCTAAAGCTTCGTTCATGTGGGTCCATAAGGTCTCAGTGATAGACTCTCGTACGAGATTTTGGTGAACAAGAAATGATTGATTTTCTCATTAAACGTAAATTGTGATTTACGCTAAGAAAATTATTTTCTAAGTAATTAAATAAATAATTGGTTATTTATTATAACATTTATTTAACGAATCATATTATCTTATTATATTGATAATAATATAATTTGATGATTCAAATAAATATAAGATGAAAATAAATATTTTCTCGTTTCGTACTACATTGTTTAGTATGAAAATAATTAATGATTTGTCATTAAATAAATGAGATGTTCTAAATTAATTAAATATTATTTTAGAAATAAATCAAATATATTCGGGAGATAAATTTGAAAATATGGCCGGCCACTTATGTTGTATAAGTGAGTTGGAAAATTGTTTAAATGAATTATTGGGCTTAAGTATGATTAATGGGCCATTAACTGTTTTGACCTAACTTAAGCCCATTCTCCCTGAAATAAAAGGAAGGCTATTCTCTCTCTCTTGACCTAATTTTCACATGCATATTCTCTCTCCTCTCCCTTGTGTTGGCCGACTATTTTCTCTCCCCGGGGAAGAAAATACACGGCCAAAATTCCCAAAGAGAAAAGAGAAAGTGAAATTGTTGAGCCTTTTCTTTTATTCCTTCTCCTCTTGTTCCTACGAAACAGCCCACCCTCCTTGTCTCATAAAAATCCCTTGAATATTATCATTGACTCAACTTGTGGTTTTTTGAGTTATTTTTCACCCACAGGGCCGGCCACTTTTGGAGCAATGTTGCCACGACGGTTTTCAGAATTTCTTATACAAGCGTGGATAAAGGATTTGGCCGACCTCTTGGACGCACTCCCGGGGCTCAATTTTGCAGATCCGAATCACTTGTAAGTTTTCTATAAACGAGTTGGATCTGAATGTTATAATCATCGTAGGATTGTTAAAAATTTTAGATCGCTCGTTTTGCGTGTGTGAATGAATTTATTGATGTGTATATAAATTTGTTGACATGCTAGATTAGATTTAATGACATGGTTATTGAATATGTTTTAAAACTTTTTTAATATGTTAATTTGAATTATGAATTTTCGCCATATATCGATATGTTTCATAATTAATTAGGTTAATCGTTAACTAAATTCCAACATTGAGTGTAGTTATGAAATACGATATTTCCACGTACGTCAAGCACAATGACGAATGGTTGAGAGATGATCATTACCAGACCGGTGGTTCATTCGCCGCCCTCGTACTCCCGACCACCACATTTGAGGGTTTAACAAAAGTGTTGTTCATGTGTTCTGGTGGGAGATTTTTTTAGAACACTCGTAGGGTATTGAGAATGAAGTACGAGACAAAGAGGTTGGTAAAACCTATTATAATTTGCGGACATTAATTTGGCTTATTATTTATATTTTTGGAAAGATAAAAATGATACATCTAAACTATCTTTGGTGTTGAAAATTGAGTCATTGAATACGTCGTCTACGCACGTTGGTTCCAATCCTAACACAATAGAAATTAATAATAAACTGAGCACTCCTCCAGCACACAAGAAACAAAGAACTGCTCATGAAGCCGAAGAACATAGCATCCCCCTAGAGTCAGAGAACATAGCACCCCTGGAGCTAGAGAACATAACACCCCCAGGAGCACCCCTAGGAACCGGAGAATATGGGGCGTCTCTAGCGACCGGCCAATTGACCACCACTGCAGATGCTAGTGAGCAAAGTAGTCATCCATCCTAACAGTCTGGGACACCTATTCCATCATTTGATTCCATGGTGTTGCACTCGATGGATATACACTCCCCGATAAAAGTACGTAAAGGAGAATTGTACGCCAAAAAACCTCTATAGCAAAAACATTTGAGCATGTTTGCAATTAAACACCATTAGGACATCTACTACAGTTTATTATCACGTGGTGTGCCGTGATGAGTAATTTTTGTGGAGCGTACGTGCAGTTCAGTTAAAGAAAACTTGTAAATTTCAGATACGAAGGTAATATTTCTAAAAATAAGCAATTTCATTACGTAGATGTTGGCATATATTGTTGGCAGAGATGCCCATAAGAAGATTGTTTAGTTACATATTGATGTAATATATAAATCATTATAAAGTCCTTATTGTAATTTGTTGATTAAATTAATAAAAGTGAAACGTTCATTCAATCTCATTTAGTTTGATTGAAGATTTATTATATTCAATAGTCTTATAGTCGTAAATAAAACCTAACAATGTATGAAGAGACAAATGTAGATTTGCGTCAACAAACTCTTCATGGTTTGGTGAAAACGATATATTCACAATCTAAAGATCAACAGACTATTGATCCCAATATGATTGTTGGAAGAATCTATGATGTCTGGTTACGAGGTATAGAGAGTTAGAAACTCTATAGTTCTTCCAGTGTATCTTTCGAATATACTGAATTGACCAGTGCACCTTTAGAGGCAATGGAAGAACAAACCATTTAACCTCTTATGTCTCAAGGTCACTATGTATGAATTGTATCATGCTTACCTAAATCCTGAATGAGACATGTCATTTCATAGCATTAATACTCTCATTTGAGAAAGTCAAATTCTAGATTCATTACGTGATCTAGACTAGGCCAATTGGTAAGATATTAAGTTATGAAGATGTCATGAACCAACTTTGTGAAGTTCTCATAGATATGGAATTCATGAAAAAGATTGCTGACATGCAATATATATCAACCTCATGCTTTATTAGTTGAATTGTGAATAAATGAATTGCGCGGTATCCAAAATTAAGTAACGACTTTATTTGGATAAAATAATGTGACTTGTTAGCTCCTCGCCAATACATTGTTTCTAACTTATTCAAAAGTACTAAAGGAGTTGAGGAAATAACAACTAGAAGGTAAAATAGTAATTTTATAAATCACATCTAGTTGATGATATTCATGAAGGGTAACCATAGATAACATTCAATGGATCCGCTCAATATAATTAAGTTGAATTTGAGTAGAAAATAAATTCATTTGAACCAAGAAATTCTCAGTGTCAACTATTTAGTAGAGTCAGTTGACATTAAGCTAATACTCGGAAAAAGTTTGTAAACTTTTGAGTCCGAGTATAGAAGCTCAAGATTTGTTCATTTGGATCCATAAGGTCACTATTACAGGTCATTAGAGTAGAATTGTTAAACTGGAAGCTAAGCCAAAATAAGTTCAAATGTTGGACTAGACTTTTTCTCTGGGAATGAAATAAATAAGCTAAGTGAGGAAACAAATTTCCTTCTTATTTGATTGATATGGCCGGCCATATTAGAAGAGAAATGAGAAGGGAAAATCAAATATTGTGTCATGGATACATTATTATTTCATGAATGAATAATTGACCTTTATAGATTTTCGTTCTCCTATAAATAGAGTCTCACATAGAGATGTGGAAAATAATTTTTTTTTTGCTCTCTCTTGCTTTTGGCCGTCCAACTCTCTCCCTCTCTAGAAATTCCTTTTTATTTTGGCACATAGATCCTTACTTTATCTTGAGAATTAGCTTATGATCCATGAATTGTTCTTGGTTCATATTGTTTAATTGTGTCCACACACAAATTCTTCTAAACCTCTATAGACTCTTGTAATAGAAACCTTAGGTTTCTCAAGTTCAAGACTAGACGTGAAGAAATCGAGCCATGGAAGAAGATCCAGCTTTCTCAAGACGCTTCAATTTTGAAGATACAAGAAAAGTTAGTATTCAAGTAGTTTAAATAATGTTTTTAATTTATAACATGTATATGCATTTTGTTTAGGTTAGTAATAATTGTTTTACTAGTAAAATAAATTTTATATTCCACCATTAATATGATTAATGATAATTTTTCTTAACCCTAGACCTATTCCAACCTATATGCCCACAAGAAAATTATTTATTTCCATATCGATGTAATATAAAGCTCTCATAAGTCCTTATTGTAATTTGCCGATTAAATTAATAAAAGTTGAACCTTTCATTCATTCTTTTTGCGTTTGTTTGAAGCTTTATGATATTCAATAGTCCTATTATCCTTAATCAAATCTAATAACCTATGAAGAGTCAAATTTAGATTTGCGTGTACAAATTCTTCATGGTTTGCGTAAAACAGAATATTCACAATATAAAGATCATCGGACTATTGATCTTAGTATGATTGTTGGAAGAGTCTATGATGTCTGGTTACGAGGCATAGAGAGTTGAGAACTCTATAGTTATTCCTGTGTATCTTTAGAAGATACTGAATTGACCAGTGCACCTTTAGAGACAATAGAAGAACAAACCATTTAACATCTTCTATCTCAAGGTCACTATGTATGAATTGCATCATGTTTACCTAAATCTTGAAATGAGACATGTCATTTCATAGCATTAATAATCTCATTTGAGAAAGTCAAATTCTAGATCAATTACGTGATCTAGACAAGGCATATTGGTGAGATATTAAGTTATGAAGATGTCATGAACTAGCTTTGTGAAGTTCTCATAGATATGAAGTTCATGTACAAGATTTCTGAAATGCAATGTATATCACCTCATGCAGTGTGACTTGTTAGCTCCTCGTCAATACAATGTTTCTAACTTATTCACAAGTAACAAAGGAGTTGAGAAAAAAAATAACAACTAGAAGGGTAAAATTGTAATTTTATAAATCTCATCTAGTTGATGATATTCATGAATGGTAATCATAGATAACATTCAATTGATCCACTCAACATAATTAGGTTGAAGTTGAGTAGAAAATAAATTCATTTAAACCGAGAGATTATTTGTGTCAACTCTTTAATAGAGTCAGTTGATATTAAGCTAATACTCGGAAAAGATTTGTTAAACTTTGAGTCTGAGTATTGCAGCTCAATATTTTTTCATTTGGCTGCATAAGATCACTATTACAAGTCATTCGAGTAGGATTGTTAAACTAGAAGTTAAGTCAAAATAAGTTCAAGCGTTGAACTAGACATTTTCTAGGAAAATGTCTAAATGGTATTTTTGTCCACATGGAGATTTTAAATATTTTCATATGATGGAAATATGAATTATTTTCTAAAGCCGAGAAGCCGTTTGAGACATTATGAAATTAATTTCATTATTGGTGCAATATTAATTCTACAATGAGTATTTTAATAATTGTCTTAAAAGAAATAATGAAGCATCTAGAAGCTCCTCTCATAGGTAGAATTCGGCCAACATCAAGAGAGGAGAGAAATTATATCTAGAAATTCATTTTCCTTAAATTATGAAGATAAGTGCCAAATAGGAAAAGATGAAATGAATTTCTTTGGGAGGAAACAAATGTGCTAAGTGAGGAAACAAATTTTCATCACTAATGCACATATATGGCCGGCCACACCCCTAGAAAAAGAGAAGAGGAAATCAAATATTGTGTCATGAATACAGAATAATAAATGGTAGTTACGATTTCTTATATTTCATTCTCCTATAAATAGAGGCTCACATTAAGATGTGAAAAATAAGTTTTTTGCTCTTGTTCTCTCTCTATATGGCTGACTATCTCTCTCCCTCTCTCTCTCTAGAATATCTCTTATATTTTGGCACCAAAGTCCTCATTAGACTTAGACCTTAATTAAATATTTAGATTATAGACTTGTTCTTGAGTTATTTTGTTTAATTATGCCCTCACACAAATCCTTCAAACCCTTTATAGACTCTTGTAATAGAAACCTTAAGTTACTCGAGTTCATGAGTAGGTGCGAAGGAGACGAGCATTCCGTTGAGATGAAGCTTGGAGCGAGACTAGGCGTTCAATCTTTTCTTAGGCTTCTCAAAGATCAAGCTAAATGTTATGTTGAAAATTGGTTAATAATTAACCCATTAATAGCATGTGTTCCCAAACTAGAGTTCACAGCTTCATCCGGAAATTCATGAAATTGTGGATAGCTTGCTGCCTTGCCTGACGCCCATGATGTTGACAGAGATGCTCACAAGAAGATTATTTATTTGCATATCAATGTAATATAACTCTTTCATAAGTCTTCATTGTAATTTGCTGATTGAATTAATAAAAGTTGAAACGTTCATTCTTTCCTTTTTTTATTTTATTGAAGTTTTATGATATTCAATAGTTTTATAGTCCTTAATCAAACCTAATAACATATGAAGAGACAAATGTAGATTTGTGTGAACAAACTCTTCATGGTTTGCTTAAAATAAAATATTCACAATCTAAAGATCAACGGACTATTGATCCTAGTATGAGTGTTGGAAGAATCTATGATGTCTAATTACGAGCAATAGAGAGTTAGGAACTCTATAGTTCTTCCAGTGTATCTTCTGAAGATACTGATTGACCAGAGCACCTACAGAGACAATGTAAGAACAAACCATTTAACCTCTTTTGCGTCAAAGTCACTATGTATGAATTGCATTGTGTTTACCTTAATCCTGAAATGAGACATGTCATTTCAAAACTTCAACATACTCATTTGAGAAAGTTACATTCTAGATCCAAATTTGTGAACTAGATGCGCTCTATTGGTGATGAATTGGATTATGAAGTTGATATGAGTATAATTTGTGAAGTTCTCATAGATATAAAATTCATGTACAAGATTGCTGAAATGCAATGTATATCACCTCATGCTTTATTACTTAGATTGTGAATAAATGTACCAGCGGGTCTCCAAGTAGAATAAATGATTCTTTTGGATGAAACGTTGTGAGTTATTAGCTCCTCATCAAAACATCGTTATAACTTATTCACAAGTATTAAAGGAGTTGAGGAAATAACAACTAGAAGGGTAAAATGGTAATTTTGTAAATCACATCTAGTTGATGATATTCATGAAGGGCAACCATTCGATAATGGTCAGTGCATCCGCTCATCACAAATAAGTAGATTTTTTAGTAGAAAATATATTTATTTAAACCGAGAGATTTTCAGTGTCAACTCTTTAGTGGAATCAGTTGACATTAAACTAGACTTGGAAAAGTTGGTGAACTTTGAGTCCAAAAGTCTTAGCTACAGCTTTGTTCACTTGGGTTTATGAGGTCACTATAACAAGTCATTAGAGTAGAGTTTGTTAAACTAGAAGATAAGTCAAAATAAGTTCAATTGTTGAACTAGGCGTATTTTCCGAAAATGGTCTAAAGGGTATTTTCGTCCTTAAGGATAATTGATGTAAAAATGTAAAAATAAGATTTTGAATGTCAAAATAAAAATTTGAATTTTTTCACAAATTGATTAAAAGTCACACAACTGAAATTTGGTTTTCATGCTTAGTGAATTAAATTTTGTGACATGTTATTGTATGGGCAATAATGTGAAGTCTTTTCCTTATTTTGTTGTGAACAAATTAGGAAGTAAATATGTGTGTGTAGACACTCATATGATTGGTTATATTACATCAAGGGAGATAGAGAAATATCTATTTTTACTTGGTGCATTATTGCATATTCGTAATTGCCCAATAGAAAAATGGAAATAAATTTCTTTGAGAAGGAAATAAATGTGCTAAGTGAATAAACAAATTTCCCTCACTTATGACATAGGGTGGTAGACCATGTGAAAGAGAAAGGGATGAGGAAATCAAATATTGTGTCATGAATACACAATAGGAAAGGGTAATTACCCTTTCTTGTATCTCCATATCCTATAAATAGAGTCTCACATAAAGATGTGAAAATAAGCTTTTTGGTCTTGCTCTCTCTCTCTTCTAACCGACCATATCTCTCTCTCTCTCTCTCTCTCTCTCTCTCTCTAAAATACTCTTTATTTTGGCACCTAGATCCTTACTTGATCTAGAGTAATAGCTTATGATCAAAAACTCGTTCTTGGTTCATATTGTTTAATAGTGGCCACTCACCAAACTCTTCAAACGCTCGAGACTCT
The DNA here is from genome assembly GCA_958296335.1 of Urtica urens. NCBI lineage: Eukaryota > Viridiplantae > Streptophyta > Magnoliopsida > Rosales > Urticaceae > Urtica > Urtica urens. The sequence continues at coordinate 19,774,865 of OY282523.1, read as the reverse complement.
AGTGATAGAAACTTTTGTGGTCGCTCGAGAATCCAAAGACGAGAGGCAGCGAAATAAGGAGAAGGATTTTCATCCGAGAAGGTTCTAAGTCTTTTTGATATTTATTATATGTTTTAATTAACAACATGTTCATACACTTTGTCTAGGTAGTAAAATAGTTTTACACATGTTAAAAACAATTTTTTTAGTCCGCCATATATGTATGATAATTAATTGTTAAATCCTAGATCGATTTCAACACATGACACCCAACATTTCCTGGAGATTATAGAACATCTCGTATGCTGTGGGTATGTCCCGGTGAGATTGTTGCAACACATTGCTCATAGATGCTAAAATGTAGCATCCGTCAATCTCATCGGATCTCATCCATGCATCATAAGCGTCTTAGTCCTCTTTGCTCGAGTCACTAATCGAAGCATCAGGACACATGGTTGCGAGAACATACTTGTGTTTTTCCACCTTCAGTACGATGTCGAGGTTACGTTTCCAATCTACGTAATTCTCACCCTCGAGTATGTTCGTGCTTAAAATAGTTGCAAGTGGGTTTGAAGAAATTTTGCTAAAATTAAATAAAATAAATAAATTTAGCATGCACTACAATTTGAATTATGATGTATGAACAATTCTAATATGGTGTAAAAGCGATAAACAGTTCATGGTATTATGAACACAAATGATCAATTACTTTTCCTAGGGGAAACCGTAAATAATCGTCTTTCATAGTCGTGACGCATCACTATTTGGTTTAAACCATCCAAGGAGTCCAACTTCTAATTCTCACTAATTACCATAACCTTTGGTAACATATTTTAACGCATAGCCTCTAGGCTGGATTACTTTAAAACATAAGTTTAAGTGTGCAACCGACATATGAGTCTTTATCCATGTCACTTTGATAACGGTTCTCCTAGGAAAGGCCCTGCGACATTATTCCTCTTTAATGCTTAGTTCATTAACAATTTAATTAATGAAGTGACTCTTAGTTCATCACAAACAACGTTAATTAAATTTATGTTGAGGACCTTGGGTTGTTTCAACGATGAACAACCCTCCTACTTAGTTTTTGCAAAAATCATATTTTTGTGTGTATTTAGTTTAATACTATAACCATGTTTATAAACTAAACTACAATGATGCGTGAACTCTTGGAATAGGTCTAGGGTTAAGAAAAATTATCATTAATCATATTAGTGGCGGAATATAAAATTTCTTTACAAGTAAATTTTTTTACTAACCTAGAACAAGTTATAAATTAAAAATATTATTTAAAGTACTTGAATACTAACCTTTCTTGTATTTTCAAACTTGAAGCGTCTTGAGAAATGTTGATCTAATTCTTTGGCTCGATTCCTTCAGGTTTAGTCTTGAACTCGAGAAACCTAAGGTTTCTATTACAAGAGTCTATAAAGTGTTTGAAGGATTTGTATGTGGGCACAATTAAACAATATGAACTAATAACAATTCTTGGATCATAAGCTAATTCTCTAGATCAAGTGAGGATCTAGGTGCCAAAATAAAAAGAAATTTCTAGAGAGAGAGAGAATGGTCGGCTAGAATAGAGAGAGCAAGACCAAGAATGCTTCTTTTCACATCTCTATGTAATTACCCTTTCCTATTATGCATTCATGACATAATATTTGATTTTCTCTCTTCTTCCTCTAGTACATGGCCGGCCAAATATGCTCCATAAGTGAGGGAAAATCGTTTCCTCACTTAGCATATTTATTTCCTTAACAAGGAAATTCATTTCTTCTTTTCTTCCTTTTGGGTAATTATCCTTATAATTAAAGGAAAATAATTCTCTCCTCCTTTGATGTGTTTTGGCCGAATTCTATAGCTAGGGAAGGGGCATTTAGATGCTTCCTTATTTCTTTTAAGGCAATTCTTAAAATAGCCATTGTAGAATTATTATTTCACAAATAATGAAATTAATTTCATAATGCCTCAAACGACTTTTCGGCTTTAGAAAATAATTTATATTTTCATCATATGAAAATATTAAAAATCTTATTTTCACAGTCACATCTTTTCAAGTCTGAGTAGACAAAAATACCCTTAAGACATTTTCAGAGAAAAAGTCTAGTTCAATATTTGAATTTATTTTGACTTATCTTCCAGTTTAACAATCATACTCTAATGACCAGTGACCTAATGGATCCAAATGAACAAAGCTTGAACTTCTATATTCGGATTCAAAAGTTCATAAACATTTTCCGAGTATTAGCGTAATGTCAACTGACTCCACTAAAGAGTTGACACTGTCGGTTCAAATGAATTTATTTTCTACTCAAAATCAACTTAATTATATTGAGTGGATCCATTGAATCTTATCTATGTTTAACCTTCATGAATATCATCAACTAGATGGGATTTAGAAAATTACCATTTTAACATTCTAATTGTTATTTCCTCAACTCATTTGTTACTTGTGAATAAGTTAGAAACAATGTATTGACAAGGAGCTAACAAGTCACATTGTTTCATCCAAATAAAGTCGCTACTTAATTTTGGATACTACGCAGTTCATTTATTCACAATCCAAGTAATAAAGCATGAGGTGATATATATTGCATCTCAGCAATCTTGTACATGAATTCCATATCTATAAGAACTTCACAAAGTTGGTTCATGAAATCTTCATAACTTAATAACTCACCAATTGGCCTAGTCTAGATCACATAATGGATCTAGAATTTGACTTTCTCAAATGAGATTATTAATGCTATTAAATGACATGTCTCACTTCAGGATTTAGGTAAGCATGATGCGACTCATACATAGTGACCTTGAGATAGAAGATGTTAAATGGTTTGTTCTTATGTTGTTTGTTCTTACGTTGTTTTTGGGCCTCTCAGTCAAGATCACCTCCACCAATAGATTACGTATGGGCCTGTTATAATTTGTATAATCTTTGTCCACTCGGCATGTGTCCTTTCAACCAACTGACAAAAATGAGAGTTTATCGTTGTGTACATATTTGGCGTCGTTGGTTGGAATTTTTGAAGGTAGTTGATGGTCACATTTAAATGATGGTTATTACATGCAATAGCCATTTAGATACATGCAATAGACATTTAGTTACAAAAATAGTTTTAGTTACATGAAAACTCTTTTAGTTACATACGAATCCAATTTAGTTACATAAAAACCCTTTTAATTGCATACAAAAACCATATTAGTTACATTGTAAAACAATTTAGTTACATACCATCTTTTTCTAGTTACTTGAAGCACCACTAAATAGTTCCACACTAATACGTTTTAGTTACATAAAATTCTAAATTATTTCCACACTTATACCTTTTGGTTACATAAAATCCAAAGTAGTTCCACACTAAAACAATTTCGAAACATAAAAAAACGCCGAGTAACAAAACAAACAAACACTAATATCTATAAGAAGAAGTTGTATTACCTAACAACTTACAGATTCGCTGAGCCATGAGGTCGGAGTCTAGATTTTGTAGAGCCAGGTCTTGTGCTTGATCAGCTCGACGCGATAGTCAAATGCTCTTGGGCAGAGGTCTTCTTCATTGTCCGTATACATGATTTTTGAGGCTAGAACATTGTAAAATGTTACATATTAGTTACATTGATACATGAAAAACTACAATAGAGGAATCAAAACCCACTCACCTCTTTACGTTGGCAACCATCTACTGTTGCATCAATGAAACATCATGTTTTCTAGGTTTCTTGAATGGGTTAGCCACCGGATGCTTGGCCAATTTTGGATGACCTCGTGTTAAGGTTAGTAATATTTTGAGTTGGACAGTACGCGCAAAGACAATATGAGGTTGCCTTACCTGTATGGGTCATTCCGGAGATCCAAAAATGATGATCACGTTTTGGGAACTATCCTCCTCAGAAGTCGCCTCATCACTGTCGGGACCGAAACACTCCAGTCCGCCGTAAGTGTACACTTCTAGGGACTGGAGGGACTTCAATGTGTCTGATATTTCATCAAGACTTTGGTCACCTCCACCGAGACTTTCGTCGTCTTCCTCCTTCCTTTCCACGTTCTCTTTCTTGAGTCATAGCTTCTGGGGACCGAAGGGACTTCAGTGCGCCTGATATTTCATCAGGACTTCGGTCACCTCCACCGAGATTCTCGTCGTCTTCCTCCTTCTTTTCCAAATTCTCTTTCTTATCATCTTCTTTTTCTTCTTCTTTTTTATGTTAGTCTTCTTTCTTCTCATCTTCTTTCTATTCCTCTTCTTTCTAATCCTCTCCGTTGTTCTCCTCTTCTTTCTTGTCGTCGTTGTTCTCCTCTTCTTTCTTATCCTCGACTTCCTTCTTTTCCTCATATGGTTTCTCCTCATCGTCTTTCTTCTTTTTCTCATATTCCTCCTCTTAATCACTATTGGCGTCCTCGCTATCATCGTCGTCAGTCTCCTCCCTCGAAGAATCATCTTCCGATGATTCTTCTACTTTTTCTTATTGTTTGTTGGGGTTAGGTTTTTTAGGTTCTTGGGATTGTTGAGGGTGCATAGCACCGAAAGTTAGGCCTCTTCTTCACAAAACTTCTCATTCACAACTTTTTTATATCATCAACATGTTGATTGTCTCGATCACGCGGGCAAGGTCCTCCAAATTTTTTCTCACTTCTCCAACAAGATAGATGAAGACAGAGTGCATTCGCTAGAATTCGGTCTCCAACTTGCATAGTCTCTCCTACAAAAAAAGACAAAAATAAAAATACAATTAGTTTAATTCAAACATATATTTAGTTAAATCTAATTCCAATTAGTTAAATCAAACTTTTGTTAAGGTACCCTAAATCCAATTAGTTACATTCAGTTACATATAAATCTAATTAGTTACATCTAATCTTTGATTTAATTACATCTAAATCCATTAGTTACATTCAAACTTAGGATTACTTACATCTAAATCTAATTAGTTACATTCAAATTACTGATTAGTTACAAAAGTCATATAATTTTACCTCGAATTTAGGAGAGGAAGTTGACGCGGGCGCACCTACATAAATTTTGCTGGGAGTATCATCGGGTGTTCGAACCTGGGAGGGCCAGTGATCTCACTGAATTGTTGCCTCGTGAACTCCCGTTGATGTTCACCGACCTAAATAAACTGCCCAAAAGAAGACTCTCATAACAAGTCCGCTTGAGTCTTGGACATGCAGACTTCTTCCTTGAACGTCATGACGTTCCCTTGAAAGTTAAACTTGAATTGAATTGTTCTTTCGTCGGGGACATACCTTGTCTACCCATGTACATAAACAAACAATTTAGTTAGATACAGTGTCACTACACACGAATATGTACATAACTAATGTAACTAATATAATATATTCTTTAACTAAATTCACATAAACACATATCTAATGTAACTAAGAAGGACAATTTTGTCACTAATGCGGTTTCCTCTATAACTAAGTTACTTAAATACACAACTAATGTAGCCAATACGGTTTATTATGTAACTATGGACAATTAAATAATCTATAACAAATGCAGCTAATCTACAACATATGTTATTAATATGTAACATAAGTAACTAATGCCTTACTTTACGTAACTATATATTATTTACATAATATAAACAATACCTAAACACACATAAATATGTAGCTATTGTAACTAATCTAGATTAGTTTAGTTACTATTACCATCATTTCAGTAACTAGTACCCTAAAGTTGTGAATGTAAATAACCAAAAAATTTAACTCACCGACGTTCATGTACATCTCTGTTGCATAACAAACGCAGTCCGACGATTCCCGTGGTTCTCTAGATGACGTTGTTTTTTTGGGGCTGTAGATTTTGATGCAGAACCACTCCGTTTCCTTTTATGATTAGAACTTCCAAATACAACTTCTGTCATTTTGGATGAAGAAATCCTTACACTCCGACATGGAGTGGATTTATTGTCGGAGTTGGTTTTTAGGGTTTTCTGGTTGTTTTCATGCGTCTTCCCTTTAGTACGCGAAGTCATTTTCATTTAATATTTGATAGACATGTGTAAGGTCACAGAATTTGTGAAGACAAGGATATGAAAACTCCAAATGCCCAAAAATGGATTCTTTGGAAATGGAAGATGAACAGTAGAAAAAAAAGGGTTTCGGAACCTTACCTAAGAAATGAGGCGTCAGTCGGAGCACACCTTCTGATGATCGGAGGGCGACGTTCGGAAAAGACGAGCGGCGGCAACGATCCAAAGGTTTCAGGCCATTGGAGGAGGTAGAATTGGCGCTATCGATAAAATAGAAAATTTAAAAATAAAAATAAAAGAATATATAAGTTTAATGGTGAAGGAGGGTGATGGGGTACAATGATCTTTGCACTTGGATGATTCACATGGGTGCTAGTGTCTTTTAAAGAAAAAATTCCTAAAATGAGATATACTTTACTTATGTTTGGGGCAATTTCTAAGAGGCAAACATGCTCATGATGGTTTTTGTAATTAAACCCCTCAAGTTTTCACATGTAACATTCTTCGTCCAAGTCATGTAAACATACGCTTCACATTTAATGCCCAAGCTCAAGATCTAGACCTAAACTTGCCACAAGGGCCAGCATGATCCTCATAGTTTCGGACCATAAATTTCAGTGAAATAATCTATTTATATAATAAAATTGAGGAATCGCTCAAAGTAGCACTTTTTATTTTTTATTTTCTCAAAATCCATTTAAACATAATTTTTTTTTACCAAAATACAAGTAAATATCATGTGAAAAAACGAAATACCCTTTTGAAAAAAATAAAATTAACACAAATTCCCTACACTATACTACCAGTCAAAATAATTAAGAAAAAAATTAAAATAATTAAGGGTTGGACAAATTTTTACCTTTTAAAGTTTAATTTTTTTAAAAAATAAATAAATAATAACCGATTAATATGGATATGATATAAATGTAAAGATATTGTTTTAAAGGTATTTTTAGACTTTCGTACTAATATTTTGGAAAAAAATTAATTTTTGTAGATTTTGGAAAAACCAAATAATGGTACTTTGGGCAACCTCTCAATATTAACAATATCCTTCCATTTTTTAAGGATGGATTGTGAATGTGATCTAGACTTATAAAAGGGATACATATATATATATATATATATACATATATATATATATATATATATATACATATATATATATATATATACATATATATATATATATATATATATATATGATGAGCGAATAAGTATACTGAAAGTAAAACTCAAGGTAAGAAACTAAAAAGCAGACATTGAGGATGCTTTTATTGTTTTGTTGGTCGACGAAAATAGAATATCAATAGTGTTTAATAAGGCTTGTAATATTACATCAGAGGCCATATATCATATACTTGTCTTTACAAAAGAGAGGGCCAGAAGACCAGGCATCTAAGCAGTCTCATTCCACACTTTAGCGCATCGAGATTCCTCGTCAACATTAAAGTACCAAATCAGTAAAAAGGGACTGTGTAGATATAAATATATTTTATATATATATATATATATATATATATATCGATATGAGAGAGAGAGAGATCTACACTCATCTTAACCGTTGCAAACGCATATTACACAAGCCAATCAAAAGACGGGAACAGAAATACCACAAATAACATAATGAAGCAATCGGCAGATAAATATTTTCCTTCTACCTGGTTATGTTAGTTACAAAACACAAACTCCAGATCCTATGATTTAGAGACAAAAGGCAGAAAAAGAAAATGAAACAAATGAGACTTAACAACTACCAGTCTCGAAAACCAAGAAGAAAACATGGGTTGATTTGAAGATTAATCATCTCTCAGAGCATTATATAGTTGACACTGATGATACAGACCAAAGGAAAACTCACCGTGCAGACCAAGAGTTTGATCTCAGATAAAAGCTTACGGGAATGAACAAAAAAGAGTGAAAATCCAATAACTTATAACGTATCTTATACTTTCACCTGTGAGCAACAACGAACAGTGCGCAGTCTGAGCCAGACTAGCAAACTGTATTCCAACTTTTTTTGCAAAAAACAACTGCGTTATGATATCTCATGTATGGTATCACCCAAAGAAAAATATAACAAAAAAATTCAAAACCTTTCAGTTTGATTTGTGTGGTCATCATTACGATGGAGCTTACCATCGCAGATAGCTATGGCACAAAAACAGTTTCAGCTAATTCAAATTAATATCCTAAACTGTACGGGGCAAATAAATTCCATATGCTGGCACATATAATATTATTTTACCTAGCAATTGCCACGGTTCGAGCTCGAGAATCATCTCAAACCTTTCCGAAGCAAGGCGAGCAAGCCACCAACTTTAGAATGCACTTGTAAGAAGCTGTCAATGACAAGAGGATGTAAAGGCTACCATCAAATCTATAATTTCGAATGAAAAAAATAATTCATGTATTACAACACTACTCTATTTGATTCAGAAACTAAATATACACTGAATAGCCAATGAAATCTAAAGACTTACAAACACTCAAAGTATAGCTGGTCCCTGACCTGAGATTATGCAAACTGAACATTCATGAAAGAGAAGACTATACATTCTTTATTTACTGTTTCTTACACATATACGGGCATTACCCTGTCGTTCATATCATTTCTATTATAAGTTAACAAAGATGAAGGATTTCCAGAAGAAATCAAATTTCTTACTTCTGTCAAATGTTCGTCTTGTGAAATATGGAGCGTGATACGAAGATTTGTCAATAGTTCTTCGTGCGCCCAAGTCAAGGGCCCGGAAGCATGAATTACAGCTATTGTGCTGCGATAAGCAACCAACTCCAACTGATGGACTCTCGATCTGTCTTCCTCAGGATTCGGAAAAAAGTCTTTTTGTTCTTCTCGAAAGCCACAGCACGATTCTGCGTCGCTGGAATCAGCATCTGCTGCTTGACTATCACCTGCTAAAACATTACCAGCTAAATCGTTCATTCTGTTACTATTGACACTACAACTATCAGCAACAGAGTTTGCATCGATGTCATCACTGTCGCCATATTCACTCATCCCTGTGCTTCTTCCAAAATGGCATGAACTTGAGGATTCTGTATCGACCACGTTTATCAGAGAAGATGGCCGGTCCTCCTTCAGACCCTCAACAGCTCTCACTTTTCTGGGATATGCTTGAAAGTAAGAAGAGCTAAACGGAGAGGCCCTCTTCAGTGATTTGGCCGAAACAATGTAAGAATCTTGAAGGCGGTTGCTTTCCTTAATCATTTTCTCAGACTCTGCAACGTCGTAACAAATAAAGTCTTTGCTGCTGGACTTGTCGAATTCAGAACTCTGAGAAGCCTGTTCACGCAATAAACGTATTAGTAATCAAGGACATGGGAGTAATAAGGCACAAATTACAAAGGGGAATTTGAAAAGAAACAAGAAGCTTACATTTCCAAGAACAATCCATTTGCCATCTTTCCAGATCTGACGTAATCTAGTCTTGGACACATGAGCCTTGAATTCTTCAAACGATCCGAGAATCCGAATCAAGAAATAATGGCCGCCCATGACCTTCAAAACAGTTGCGGATTTCCATGAGCCGTCATCTAGAACTTCGAGAACATCACCGGGCGACCAATTGAGGGCAGTTTCCAAGCAAGGCGGGCTCGGTCTTATGTTCTTTTTTGGGACTCTCTCCAAAATCTTTCCGTTTGACATTCCGGGAGTCGGTTCACATCTGACCTTCAAAGTGTCTCCTCCGTCAGTTATGATCTCCGCACAACGCCATGCCCCAACCGACATGTCTTTCTTGCACAGAACTTCCACTTTACAACCCTTCGTCAATCTCATCGTATATCTATACAAACAGCAACACAGAGATGCTCAGATCAGCACTTTAATCATTGTTCGATCGGTAAAGGATCAAGTTAATAGAATAAAACTCTGATAACAAATGTTTCTGTTACTCGGGCAGACATATATTAAGAACTTTTTCATCATAGTACACATTTCAGAGGGAAGGAATAAAACAAACTAATCGTAAGAAAAACGAAACAAACGAAGCACTCGGATCTGAAAATTAAAAAGCCCTAAAATCAAAATTAGAGTTGACAAGAATTTTATTATTATAAGAATATCTGAAATTAATTACTAACAGCTATTTGCGAATATCATAAATTAATCTTTCAATAAACAAAAAATAAAGAGTCGATATGATCATTCAAAAGCCCTGGAAACACTTTCAACGCACTGAAAAGAGCATACGAACCGAATAATACGAAATGAACCATTTTCTACCGGAAGGAACAAGCTAATTGCAAGAACAACGAATAAACGAATCATTTAGATTTGAAAACAAAAACAAAAAAAGCCCTAAATAAAAATTGGGGAGCGGAGTTTCACTAACCCTGTGAGCAGAACTGCAAATCTGATGGAGAAATCGTGAAAACTGACTCTTCAATGCCAGCTTCTACAACAGATTTCGTGGTTTCTAATGCAGAATCGGAATCAACCCAAAGTCGAATTTGTGAACTAGGGTTTCTGATATGTATGCTTTTAAAAGAATTTTAGGATTCAAAACACTTATACTTCGTGAATTATATTTAATTGCTTTTTCCTTCATATGCGTGCGTTTTAAATTTTAAGATGTTGGAAAAGATAGAAATAGGATAGAAATCTACAACTTCTTTTATTATTTATTTAAGAATTAATTTGACTAATTAGACACACTAATATATTAAATTATATGTATAAAACGATAACTAGTTTTGGAAATATATGTATATAACTAGTGTAAATACATTATTCTATAATTAAATATAAAGTGATTCGAATTGTTATATAATTGATTTATTCTTAAATTCTTTACCATTATTTTGACTAGAAATTCTTCAACTTTATTTGAGCTACATTTATAAATACAAATTATACAAAATAATCATTTAATTTATTGATTGGCCATTTGAAACTTATTTTATTATTAAAACGTTATGCAAAACAATCATTTTATTAGTTGAAATCAGGGGGAAAAGTGGGAAGGCATAAAAATCTTTTTATAACACAACATTATTAAGTAATACAAACCAACTTAACATTGTAGAGTAATACGAACTTAGTTTTCAAAAAGAAAAAAGTAATACAAACCTAAAATTTTGAATTTTGGTTAAATTACAGAAAGTTAGATTTTTTTTAATTCATCGTAGATACTCATAGTGTAAAAACTCCATTATATAATTGATATTTTATTTCTCTTGACCTGCAACTTTTATAATAACATTTTTCTCGAATATAAAAACTCCATTTTCTTAAGTTATAGATTTTTTTAAGTTATACGAACTACATAATTTTTTGGATAAATATTCATTAAGAGAAATTTCATTTTCTAAATCTCAAAATATGCTAAATATTTTTTTTAATATTCGAAAATAGATGATAAGCTCAAACTCAGATAAAAATGTCGCTATTATACTCAAATTTTCCAAATTTTCAATACTCTATGTTCTCTCGTTTCGGCCAGAACATTCTCTTTTGCTTTTAAAAAAATTCCAAAACTCGACATATACGATAGAATACAATATTATACGATACTCTACGATAAAAGACAATGTCGTCGAGCTCGAAAAATATTCTAACTGTAGGTGGAGAAGGTCGGAAAAGTCGAGAAAAGACTCAAGACATAAAATCTCCTAAAAAATATGTTTTTTTATGTTTTTGTATAAGAATCAATTTTATGTAGTTCGTATAGTGCTTTCAAGTATAATGGTCGATAAATCAGTTTGATCTGAAGAGATTAGAGCTATTTTAGGGTTTTGGACAATTTTGAAGACGAGGAATGTCATCGCACGTACAAAGACTAGTCAATCATTAAAAGATCGATAATGTTCAATCTTAGCAGAAAAATTATCCACGCTTAACAAAAAAATAATCCGCACTTCAAAGATGATGCTACATAATTTGCACTTTATTCTTGCCACGTGCATGTCTTCCTATCGTGACTTAGACCACCGCATTTTTCACATTTTTGCTTTACAACGACTTTTTCACCTTGAGATGGATATCGGTTTATCATTTACCTTTCGTGTTTACATTTTCTTGGACGATTGGTTTGTTTCTTTTCAACGGGAACCAATACATTCATATTCTCAAGTTCTTTCTAAACAACTCATTGATCTTCACTTCCAATTGGATAAATGGCTTCATAATATATTTCGATCCACATTTTATTCACGCAATAAGTACTACATAAAGAATTAACGTCCACGTTTTGATGTTAAGTTGATGCAATTACATGTTCTCAACGAATACGTAGAAGTTCGAGAATTTCACAAGTTCACGTATTCACCTGCAATGACATGTTCTCAACGAATGTGTCGTATTTTACGTGACATTCGTACAAATCAAGCTCATATGTGTGCATGTATTGTACGTTCTTGTTCATATTTGCAAAATCAGCTTGCCACCTTGGTATAAGTTCTATATTGAATTTGTGCGCAATGTCTTCTCGTTCGAAGAACCAATTTTGCAGTGCGAATCTTATGAATTCAAGCAGCGTTGCCATTGGAAAAGATCTCGCGAGCCTTGTTTTATTATTGAAGCTTTTCGCGTTGTTATTCTTCATAATATCATATATACCAACACAAAAATTAAGATTTAAACATAAAAAATATTTGTTTCAAACTAAAATCAATTGAATATTACCTTTTTCCTAGGAAAGAACGATCTTGTCTATCGATCAAATCCGATTTCCTTGAGATATTTTTCCATCTCAACATCTTTTCACCTCAATTGTCTAAAGTGAGCTTCGAACGACGTCTTCTTGAAACAATAAGAAGCTTTGTACAATTCACTGCAACAATGATCAGTCTTAAACTTATGTTGAACATTAAGTTGCAGATGATAGTAGCAAGTCCCATGAGATATTCCCGGAAATGCAACTTCAACACCATGTATGATACTAACATATCGGTAAGATATAAATGTCAAATCAGGTACGTCTTCACTAATAACTTTTATCATGTTTCTCAAAAACCATGTTTATGAATCATGACACTCGTTGTCGAAGACACCAAAAGAAATTGGATACAAATTTGAATCCGCATCTAATGCATTACCTACAAGCAACCGTCCCTCGTATTTAGTATTGAAAAATGAACCATCTAAAGAGATGATCGATCGAAAATATTTAATTCCTTTTAAGACACACCCTAATTGCAAAAAAAAATGCATACTTTAGTTTGTCACCGTCTCTCACAAAATAAGTCACCATGTCGGGGTTCTTTTGCTTCAACATATAAAGCCAAGAAAGTAATTTTTGATACGACTGTACATGTGTACCACGAACGTATTCAATAGCTATATGTTCAAACTGTATCTTGTCTTCACTTCTTCTCTGGCGTCATGTGCTGAATAATCGGTCATTGAGTTAATTGAATATTTGTCTCTAAATATATGACTAATAATCCATAGTGTAGGTCCTCGTTGATCTTCTACTATAATTACATGAGAGCAAGAGTGAGATTTTTTTAGCCACCGCCACTTTCCACATTCTCAATCAATGTACGACACCCCTGAGATTTCACGAACAAGTCTCATCTTCAAAAAGAATGCACTTTTATGTCGAAGATGATTTCACTCGAAACTCAAATTAATTTCTAATAGCGTATAGGTGCACATTTTTCTTCAATTCTAGTCTGCTCTCAAATGATTTTCCCAAGTAGAAGTCTTCTGAGCTACCTATTACATTAAACGACTAGGTTCAACACACACAAAAAAAACAAATTGATACAAACCCTAAATAACCTTTCGATAAATTACATGTAGAAGATTGACTCGGGTTTTCACAAAATTCTATCTCATGAACAACATCTTCGGCCATGAATTAAGGATCTTTCCAAGAATAAGTTCCCGACTTCTTAGGCGATTCTACCCTACAATGATTAACTTCAGAAGGATAGTTGCCCAAAGGAACTTGAAAGTTTTGAACGAACTCATTATACTCCATCATTCGTGAATTCTTTGAATTCTTCAATGTCACATTCATCCTCGTTTCCTTCAAAATCTTCAAAATCCACTTGATTATCATCTCTATCACGTCAATATGTTTCATCTTTTTCTCTCTTGTTTCTCACAAAATTCATCATTAACACCATAGTGTTCGCTGTCTAGTGTAGTATTACTTTGTGAGACTTCAATTGCGAGAGTAATGAGATCTTTCTCTCCTCTCAATGTGAGAAACCGTCAAAACTTATTTTACTATTCGTTTCGGATCTACATCATAAGCAATTGGTGACATGATTCATTTCGGTTTCAAAGTCACGCATATAGTAAATGTTGTCAATATTCGTATTTCATATAATAGGAGACATCATCATCAGTCGTCAAGCTCGCAGACGCCAACACAACGATACTAAACGGGTATGGGACAATAATTTTTAAGTCATACGCCATCTTATTGACCTTGGAAATTTTGTAAATCATATAAACCAATTTATCATACGTCGTTTCGTTTGTAGCATTCACCGTATATATACGAGCATTTTTACAAAAATTCCATATGTCACCTAATCTCAAACAAGTTCCACCAGCACTGACAAAACTTGCATAACATCATCAATACTTGTCAAAATATTATACAAAATTGTCAACAAATCATAGAAATTCATAGAAAAAACTTGTCATATTTGTCAAAAGTTAGTTAGACTTGTCACAAAATAATCATAACTTGTCAAAAGATCATCATAAATTTTCAAAAATCATGTTTATAATAAACCTGTCATAGTCTATCATACGCTAACGTATGAATATCGTACAACATCATACACCATCATACGATACTGTATGATACCGTACAAAATTACCCATATTTTTTACGAATATATTTCTTTTGAATCTAAAACTGATTATAACATAAACAAATAACTACAAAAATTATTTAAACATAGTAAATGAAGTAAAACACCCATGATTTCGTTGATGTTACGTGATTTCAACGGATTTGAGAGGATTTGAGAAGATTAAAAGAAATAAATGAGACGAGAAACCCAATAAGTGAGCTGAAGGGCATTTTATCCGATTTTGGGCCTCAAGTCCATTTTAAGGTATTCTGAATAAGATTAGTCTAATATGGATATTTAGCATGTTTAAGGCATGTAAAAATATATTCTCTTTGAAAAATCATTGGTAAATAACCGACATAATTCATTTAAAATTTTTATTTTGACGAAATTAGTCCAAACATATTTGTATGCTAATTCCATTAACCGGAAATTAAAAAATATTAAAGGTGATTTACACATAAACAACAGTAAATAATGAAAATAAAACTTACGTAAATAATATTGGGCAATATCAAATACAAATTATGGTACTTTGGGCAATTTCTCTATTATAAAACTAGGAGGCCCTTTAAGGATCTATAATGATTAGGTCTACTTTTAGTCGGAGGTTTCTTCAACCATATACGTTCAACTATCATCGCACAATTGGATTGTATCACAATTTTTGTATATCGAAGATCAATCGCTTTCTTTAGACTTATCGAAATCGTTATACCTTCAGCCACTTTGGAGTTGAGAGTACGATAGAGATGGAAAAAGTAAGCTTTGAATACCAAACTCATAAAGTTGCGGACAATATCTATTAATTCATATTTACTTCCATTTATGGAGAGGGACACATTCATACTAATAGTTATCGAGTTTTGGCACATAGGTCTCTATTGAGCTTGTTGAGGTGGAAGATTCACTCTATGACATTATTCCATTTTTACCTTTCAATATTATGTTTTGCGTCATTATTTTTATTTTCAGTGTTGATAAAGCACGATGTGCCCTAAAGTCACAATAAAAGAATAAAAAATTGGGTAAGCCAACATAAATATTAAGAGATTGAGATTTAATCCATGTTTTAGGTAATTTGTTGTAAATAGCCGGCATACTTAAGTCGTCTACTTATTTAAAAAAAAATTACGAGTTTTCTCTTTTCGTTTTTGTTGATTTGTTGTAAATTTTTGGGCTAAACTTGTCCGAACAAAATTGTAAATAGTTTGGACCGTCAGTAACACTTTAATGATTAATGATTTGTCATTAAATAAATGAGATGTTCTAAATTAATTATATATTATTTTAGAAATAAATCAAATAAATTTGGGAGATAATGAAGACAATACGGTCGGTCATAATGAGGGCTTTATAGGTTGGAAAAGTTGTTTAAACTCGTTAGAAGGAGTATTGGGCTTAAGTTTGCCTAATGGTTTATAATTGGATTTTGACCTAACTTAATCTCATTCTCTCTTATATAAAAGGAGGCTCTCTCTTTGAAAAACCTAACCTAACTTCGACTAGGTCTCAGCCAAATCTCTCCCCCCTTGTGCTTGAGAGGTTTTGGCCGAATTCTAAAGAGAAAGAGAGAGAGGAAATTTGTTTCCCGACAGCCCTTCCTTTTATGCTTTGAGTTTCCCCTTCTTCCCTTGTTCCCATAAAAAGCCCACCCTCTTAATCTCCTAAAAAATCCTAGAGATATATCACTGAATCAACTTGTGGTTGTTTGAGTGATATTTGTTTTATAGGGCCGGTCATTTTTGGAGCAAAGGAGCGAGGAAGGATTTCGTGAAATCCTAGACGCGCATGGGAAGGAGTTTCGGTCGTGGACTTGGACATATACCCTGAGGAAAAATGTTGCAGATCCGAACATTATGTAAGTCTCCTTGAAATGAATTGGATCTGAATATAATATCATTTTAGGATTTTTAGTGTGTTTAGATCGTTCCTTGTATGTTTGAATAAATTTGTTAACATGTTTATAAATTTATTGATATACTAGATTAGATTTAATGACATTGTTATTGAATATGTTTTAAAAGGTGTTTTAATATATTAAATTGAATTATGAATTTCCGCCATATGTAGATATGTTTCATAATTAATTAGGTTAATTGTTAACTAAATTCCAACAATTTTAACATGTCATATTATGGTTATTAGTTAGTAATATGCACGTGGGTAGTATATTAACATATATAAATTGATATATATATATATATATATATATATACACTAATTAAAAATTATAATTTAAAATTTTTGTTCGTGTGCATAGTAGTATACTAATATTCTATGGCTAGATCTCTTACATGATTAATATGGGCCATTTATGTACATGGTTATTTAAAAAAATATTAAAATATAACAAAACATTTTGTACGAGGTTGGACCACGTCTATAAATTTCAACCAAGTTGATCTTATGAGAATTGATGAAAGCAAAAAAAAGTTCGTGACAAAGTTGTCACTAAAATCAATGACTAAAAAATATGGGTTTCGTGATAATGTTGTCACAAAATTCTTAATTTCGTGATAATTTTTTTTCACGAAACCCAAATTTTTGTGACTAAATAATCACGAAATCGACTAGATTTTGTCACGAAATCAAGAATTTCGTGACAATATTGTCACGAAAACGTTGATATATTTCGTGTCAAGGTTGTCACAAACTTTAAAATTTCATGACAACCTAAATTTTTTTGTTTTTTTTTTCGGAAAGCGGAAAAAATGCAAAAAATGGAGAACAGAGAGTTGCAGAGTGCTGAGATGGTCGAAAAAATCGAAAAAATGTTAGTTGGTGATAATGAGGAACATGTAAAGATAATATTTGATTTTAATATTTATAATTTGATTTTTCTACGGTCGACGGAAGTGGTTGTCGTGTCTTTTCGGAAGTGGAAAGGATGACTGAAGCCGATAGAGATGATGAATGTGATTAATGGTATGAGCACATACATAGATGGGGAATATTTGGGAGATAACGAGTTTAATATTTAAAATTTATTATTTAAATTTCTCCGGTCGACGGAGGTGGTTGTCCTACATTTTCCGGAAGCGAGAAAGGGTGACCGAAATTTGTGGAGATGACGAAAGTGATTAAAGGTATGAACACCGACATAAATATGGTAGTATAGATACTATTCAAACAAATCAAGAGAGAACTTCAAAAAAAAACAAATGTTTTAAGAGTATATTAACCCAGATTATACTTTTTGAAAGAGAGAGGAGTGAGAGTATATTAACCCAGATTATCTTTTAAGAGTATATTAGAGAATTTTTGTTTCTCTTTCCTGCCGAGCTCCTAGTTGAGTCATTTTTTTTAAAAAAAAACATAGTTGAAAGTTAGCCTGATTTTACTACTATAGATATCAAATTCTATTTATGTTTTATTTAATTATTTCGCCAATTAAAAATAAAGTCTTTAAACAAATGTTTAGATTTTTATTTATTGTTTTAAATAAGGCTCATAAAACACCGTCATAGGTCAAATTAATGGCTTATATAAACTTCCTATTATACTTAGGTGGCATAGTTTTGATTTGCTTATTTCAGCCGTTGAGTCTGCTGGAGAACATCGTCCGTGTTCTCGAAGGTTCGGACGTTACTTTGATTTCTATTTGATTATTATTATCGGGAATTCACGGTTTGCAAATTCTGGTAGGCATATCCTCCATTGCGTTTAATTGTGTTTATCGATCCTAAGATACATCACACTATTCCATACATATTCTTTTTTCCTGTTCGCTCTCTTACACATGATCTTTAAAAAGATATATGTAAGGTGTTCGAATTTGAAGAAATGTAATAGTCAATGAAGAGAAATAAACGTGACAAGTCTTAGTGTAATCGTCACAGTACTTCAGCAAATAAATATCGCAGAAGCGGAGCTACCACGGCCACACTTAGGCTGTTTCCGAGCAAGGCGTAACTGCAAAAATTAATAATAAGAAAATAAAGAATTAGGAAAGAAGAGACAGATGTTTTGGTTTTGGAATAAATCTCAGGCCATGTATCAGGTCCATAAAATAAACTCTCAACTTCTTCCCCTGACATTGTGTGTTTTCTAGTTTGGTTGATCTTTTAGTTCTATCGCCTCGTCGAAGACATATACAAGTCCTAATAGTTACAAGTTTTGTGGAACCATATCGTATAAGTAAGTAAAATAACAAAAATTTAGCCAAGTAAACTAACAAAATATCACGAATTGAGAAATAGCTAATTTTTTGTTAATTTTTTTCAAATAATCGTATTAATTATGTGACATCAAATTCGTAATTTTTAGTTACTTGTTTGTCCTATTATTCCACGCGATATATGAAATATATTTGAGAGGTTGTTTTCTTCAAAATTTGAATTTTTTTGTTTAGCAGTTAAGCAAATACTGACTTCTGTTTTCAAAATTTTGAAATTAATATTAAGATATTGTATGTTATTTTAGACTTTTTGCGTGTGTATATCAATTGAACGGGCTATTGATGCAAAATAACGAAAGGTGGTATATTTCCGAATAGAATCTCTTTAGAAAGAGAATCTTTTGTCTCATGATAGCCTGCTCCGGTTCCCTTACGAAACTTTCGTTATTGGGTTAGCCATACACTTCACATGATACAAGTCTTGGATAAGAATCTTAATTTCGGGTGACTGTTAACCACAAACACCCATAACATAATCAAAGCAAATACGCAATGGAAATTTAATAAAATAGTCCTATCCCTACATGGCAAAGTAAGGATGTGGAGAGGCCTATGATTATCGTAAGTGTTTCAGAAGAGGACATCGTACCGTTGTCTAAGGCTTATCTGAGATGGGAAATGAAACTCTTCTGGAAAAGAATGCAGATTTGCCACCTGATTTTTCCAAGTACATAGATTTATCACTAAAAAAACATCATTAGATGGAACACGGAGAAATTAACGTACCTCCCTAGGGGTAAAGAATCTAAGACCTTGCTCCTTCAACGATGAATCTTTACCCCTTTTGTCGGGCTGCATAACTATAGTCTTGTCATTGACTCATTAGAAACAAATAGGAAAAACCACGATGTTTAGAAAAGATTAGTGCTCTGGCGATGATCCTAGGAAAATTTGAGATCTGGTTGAACATGAACATTAGTCACGGAAACTTACCGTTATGGTTGCTAACAGAGATCCGGTACCCTTAACGTATCGATAGTAACTTTTTGTGAAACAGCAACATCGCTTTGAATCCGGATACACAACATCTAAACAAGAGTTAAGGGTCTAAAAATCTGAACGAAAAAAATAGAGTACAAAAAAGAAAATGGTAAGTACAAACAATCCGTGTAGAAGAAGGATACCCATAGCATTTCCCCACCTCTCTATCAAGCTCAAAGGGACAATATAATCTTCAATAGAGCTCATGTTATGTTCATCACTATCATTTTCCGAAGCTCTAGTATCGCATCTGCTGCTCAACTCGAGAAACTTTTCTATCGGATCGCACAATTCAAGTAGCCCCTCCAAGCTCTCTTGCGTTTGCTCAAAATCGGAATCCGTCGCTTTGTCAACGAGCCCGGATAATGGGCTCGAAGACCAAACAAGCTTATTATCAAATAGCGGGTTTTGAAAAGATAAAGGTTTCCTCTTCGCCTACATAACAAGAACGCATGAGTTTAATCACAAACTAGAAAGACTCATTCCCGGAATTCTACCAGAGAAAGTAAAGCTACCAGACAAAAATAACGTGGCCGGGAATAAGGCACGCCGAACTGTAACGGGGTCAATATAAACTCCTGTGTCGTAAAACCAGCCTCTCCCAAAATATCTATCATTCTCGAATGTGTATCAGACGTCTGAAACCCAACCAGCAACATCAAAAATAAAATTAGAAATGAAAAAATAGATTCAAGCCGAAGTTTTGGTAGCAAACCTCGAACCCGACTACATTTTCGACAAACAACATGAGAGGTGGTCGTGAAATGTGCTGGATCAAGGCGAGGATATTAAGAAACGAGAAGGCTCGAGGATCGTTGGATTGTTTCTGGAGACCTGACATAGAAGGAGAATAGGATAAATGAGTTCAAACACAAAAGACAACGAAGAAATAAAAAAAATAAAAAAAGTATGACCTTGACGAGTGTATGGTTGGCAAGGAGGAGAGAGGAGCCAAGCTTCTGCCCCGTAACTGTCAAGATCATCCGCGGTTAGGCTCTGAATGTTTCCCTATCCGATCACATACATCACCATTAATTAAAATAAAAAATAAAACTCAAGAGTAATTTTGTCGAGCATTTTCAACGTGTCTGAAGTCACTGATTAATTCAATGTACGTGGATTTTGAATCAACTACAGTATGAAGTAATCATACAGAACCTTGAAAATGACTCAGAATTCAAAAGCGAAACCTTGAGAAACACGCATTATGTGATTGAGCGCAAACCGGAAACCATAAAAGTCTAAGCTTAACACAAAGCACAGTCTATTGAACCAATGAAAAAAATGGACTGAAAATTATATTTTGAAATTGAATTTAATAAGTAAATAAATAAAACCTGATACGGACGGTGGCCGAAATTGAGTTCATAGACATCGTTAGCCATGTCGTTGATGTCAAAGGCTTCCACAACTGTGGCGGAGACTCCGGATTTGGTCAGCGAATATCTCTGACCAAAAAATAGCTCATTTTCAAACTCATAAAGTAAACAAAAAACCTTCAGTTAGGTTATTTGTATGTACTTGTGTATGTGTGAATGTATAGTCGGCGAATACAATACCATTCCACCAACACCGCTGTAGAACTCAAGGACCCTCCAAGCTTCCATGGTGGCTTCACTGCACTGCTTCTCTGAGAAATGATTCCGTGCGGAAACGACCACCGAGACAAACGACTAAAAAGTTTTATTTTCTTTAAAGAAGATTAGTTGTTAGAAGTGGGCCAGGCCTAAGTATAAGCCCTGGCTTCTTGAAAGTTACAAGCCCTTGACTGAGTTAAGACACTTTTAGCGGAAATTATTTGAATTATTAGTAGAGCATCTTTATCTTATAGTTAGTGATACACATTCAGGACTTCGATGTAAATACAAATTATTTTTGGACATTGGACAATTCTAAGACCCAATAACCTCCCTATTCCGGAAATGTTCATAATTTTCCTAAAATACAAATATAGGAGTGGTCCAAGGAGAGAGGTTTTTTTTCAAAGGAGAGAGAGTAGTGTAAAGTCTTTTTTACCCTTTAGGCAAAAAAAATCATAAAAACCTGCTACACACCTAGGTTCCAGGTAAGGGCTTTTGCAATCCCCATTTCTAGTATAGGGGTGCAGTCCGATCGGCGTTACGAAGGTGGTCGGCGTCGAAGGTCGGCGTCGGAGGTCGGAATTGTTTGGCGGTAGTTCTTGGGTATTGAAATCGGTGATCTGATTCGAAGATTTAGGTAAGTTCGGAAGTTCTCGGAAGTCGGGATCTGCTGTGGTTTCGTATCGGAGATCGGCGGCGCGGTGAAGGTATTGTGCTATAGTTGTCGCCGCCATGGATTAACTCTGTATTTTAAAATCGGATTAAAAAAAATGGGTATGGGTCGAGATTAATTTCAAGTCCATTTTCAAGTAGATCGACAGCGGCCGTCGGAGGTGGTGTCTGAGGTGGTCGTCGCTTAGCTGTCCGCCGTGTACCAGGTATGTCCTATTTTTTTTATTTTAAACTGTGCTGTGTTTTTCTATTTTTTCCGACGAAGGCTTAAACTGTGCTCTGTTTTTCTATTTTTTCCGAGGAAGGCTTAAACTGTGCTCTGTTTTTCTATTTTTTCCGACGAAGGCTTGTTCTTGTGGCATTCGCGGGAGTCATTGATTTGATTCTGTTCAATTAATTCGGGCGGCGTGAACCTCGTTTTGTGTAGGTGAAGGTTTTCCGACCAACGTCATTGACGCGTTAGCTGCGGGTTTCAATTTTTTCCGACGAAAAACATAACAGCAAAAATTATCATCTCTGTAATTAAGGTACGAAAGATTTGCAACTTTTGAGATCTGGGTGGTGTACGTAAGTAAGTAATACAACTGTTTTGAAATTCGTAGTTATGAAAGGCGATATTTTCACGTACGTCAAGCACAGCGGCGAATGGCTTCGGGATGATTATTACGAGGCCGGTGGTTCGTTCGCAGCCCTCATACCACCGAGCACCACATTTGAAGGTTTACAGAAATTGTTGTTCACGTGCTCGGGTGGAAAATTACATGAGAACACCCATAAGGTATTGAGCGTTAAGTACGAGACAGAGGGATTGGTAAAACCTGTGACAATTGACTCAGATATTAGTTTGGCTTGTTATTTGCATATTCGTAAAGAAAAGAATGACACATCTAAAATGTCCCTGGTGTTGGAAGTCGAGTCATTGAATATGTCGTCTACGCATGTCGGTTCTAATCCAAACCCGATAGAAATTAAGCGTGAACCGAGAACTCCTCCAGCCCATGGCGAACATAGCGCTTCTCATGGGGCCGGAGAACATAGCAGCCCGACTGTAGGAGTTGCAGAGGGTGCAAAAAGGGCGTCACCAGCTTCCGACGAAGACGGTGGTGAACACAGCAGTGGTCCATCCTCAAAGTCTGGGACACCCAACAAATCAATCGATTCTACAGTGCTTGACGTGATGGACATACACTCCCCGCTAAGGGTACAACACGGAGGATTGTACGCGAACAAAGCTGCGTTGCAAAAACATTTGTCGATGTATGCAATAAAAAACCATTTTAGTTTCAAGGTTAGGACGTCTACCACATTATTTTACCATGTGGTCTGCCGTGACGAAAGTTGTTCGTGGAGCGTCCGTGCAGTCCAGTTGAAGCAAACTCGTATATTTCAGATTCGGGGTAAGGTTTTACCAGCAACTATGTGTTTAGTTAGGTGTAGTTACAATTAATTACCATCTATATGTGTTTAGTTACATTCAAATCCAAGTATTAAGTTATCTAATATGTGTTTAGTTACAAGTAGTTACGTTGAGATCCAATCATAATTATAAAATATATTCGTAGTTACATTCAGATCCGAGTAGTTACATTCTAATATATGTTTAGTTACATTCATTTCCAATTAGTTACCAGTAAGTATATGTTTAGTTACATGTAGTTACCAGTAGTTACCAGTAAGTATATGTTTAGTTACATTCATTTCCAATTAGTTACCAGTAGTTAGCATCAAGTATGTGTGTAGTTACGTGTAGTTATAACTAGTTACCAGCAACTATGTGTTTAGTTACGTGTTGTTACCAGTAGTTACTATAAAGTATGTGTTTAGTTACGTCTGATTACAATTAGTTACATTAAAATGAAATTAGTTACGATCAGCTACTTCTTCTCTATAGTTACATTAAAATCCTCACTAAATTGTGATGTTGTAGGTTTCGGCCTGAACATACTTGTGGATCAAATTTCAGGCAAGGACACCATCCTCAGGCGACCATGAAGTTGGTCGGGGAGGTCGTGAAACCTAGGCTTATTGATCCTTCGTTATCACCTTGTAAGGCGAGAGACATCATGGCTCACATGGAACAAGATTATGGGGTTCAAATGAGTTACAAAAAAGCTTGGAGAGCTAGAGAGAAAGCATTAGAGTCGTTATATGGAACCGAAGACGGGTCATTTTCCCAATTGCCGGCGTTGAAATATATGATGGAGACGGCGAATCCAGGTTCTACTTTCGACCTACAGACCACCCCCCGCTCAAACTATTTTAAATATTTTTTTATGTCCCTGAGCGCTTGGAAAAGGGGATGGAAGTATGTTCGTCCCGTTGTTATCATAGATGGGACTTTTCTGACGAACTACTACAAAGGCACACTGTTTATCGCTTGTGGCATGGATGCAAACGAACAGATTTATCCACTTGCGTTTGGGGTCGGGGATTCAGAGTGTACGGACTCCTGGGTTTACTTTCTGACGCAGTTAAAAAAGGCAATTGGCGAGAGACAGCATCAGGTGATTGTGTCGGATAGGAATAAAGGAATTCTGAATGCAGTTGCACAAGTTTTTACAAAAAGTGACCACGGGTATTGCATGTACCACTTGTTAAAAAACGTTCGTAATAAATTCAAGGGGTTGACGAAAGAAGCGTCATGGAAATTTGCCAGCGCTGCGAAGGCCTACACACCCGCCGAGTGGGAGAAGTTTATGTCTATGCTCGACGATGAGGATCCTGGTATCCGAACGTATCTCTCCGACGAGGTAGGTAACGATAAATGGGCTCGCGTGTACTGTAACGGGAAAAGGTACTCCATTATGACTTCGAATAATGCAGAGTCATTGAACTCAGTACTCGTAAGAACTCGGGAGTTTCCTATTTCGAAAATTTTCGATTTCTTGAGGGAGAGGATGACGAAATGATTTTATGAACGAAGAGAGAAAACTTCTAAAACCAATACTATATTGGCAGTCTCACCAAACGCACGACTTCTGGACTACATTTTTGACGCAGGTGCTATGAAGGTACATTCTTAACTAAGTTTAGTTACATACAATCCAAAATAGTTACATACAGTTCCAATTAGTTACGTATAGTTCCAATTAGTTACATTATACACTGAGTTTAGTTACATAGAATCCAAAATAGTTACATGCAAAACTCGGTTTAGTTACGTGTAGTTTCAATTATTTACATCATAAAACTGAGTTTAGTTACATACAATCCAAAATAGTTACATACAGTTCCAATTAGTTACGTATAGTTCCAATTAGTTACATTATACACTGAGTTTAGTTACATAGAATCCAAAATAGTTACATGCAAAACTCGGTTTAGTTACATGTAGTTCCAATTAGTTACATCATAAACTGAGTTTAGTTACATACAATCCAAAATAGTTACATACAGTTCCAATTAGTTACGTATAGTTCCAATTAGTTACATTATACACTGAGTTTAGTTACATAGAATCCAAAATAGTTACATGCAAAACTCGGTTTAGTTACGTGTAGTTCCAATTAGTTACATCATAAACTGAGTTTAGTTACATACAATCCAAAATAGTTACATACAGTTCCAATTAGTTACGTATAGTTCCAATTAGTTACATTATACACTGAGTTTAGTTACATAGAATCCAAAATAGTTACATGCAAAACTCGGTTTAGTTACGTGTAGTTCCAATTAGTTACATCATAAACTGAGTTTAGTTACATACAATCCAAAATAGTTACATACAGCTCCAATTAGTTACGTATAGTTCCAATTAGTTACATTATACACTGAGTTTAGTTACATAGAATCCAAAATAGTTACATGCAAAACTCGGTTTAGTTACGTGTAGTTCCAATTAGTTACATCATATACTGAGTTTAGTTACATACAATCCAAAATAGTTACATGCAAAACTCGGTTTAGTTACGTATTGTTCCTATTAGTTACATTATAAACTGAGTTTAGTTACATACAATCCAAAATAGTTACAATCGATATTGTTCTTAGTTACCTTTATTTCAAATTAGTAACTTTCAGATCTGTTGTTTACATTAGTAATCTGTTTTGAGTAGGTGCGACCGGCTTCTGTCTGTGAGTTTGAAGTAGTTGACAGTACTGGACATTCATGGGCTGTGAATTTAGCCACAAAGACATGCATGTGTCGTGTATTTCAAACTGACAACTTCATATGCTCCCACGCAATTGCATGTTGCCGTTTCCGAAATTATGGTGTTGAGTCATATTGTTCTGCTTATTACACTACCGAGTATTGGAAGTCTTGTTATACAGGAGTTATTCATCCATATGGAGATGCCCAATCTTGGAGTATTCCCGACGACATAAAGAATATAACTGTAAAACCACCTAAGATGATGAGACGACCGCCTGGCAGACCGAAGAAGAGAAGATTCCCGTCGCAAGGGGAGGAGTATAGTGGAAGTGGTCGAAAGTGTTCTCGTTGTAAACGTGGAGGACACAATAGAGTAACTTGTAAGATGCCAATTTAGTTTCAAAATGTTGGATTATGGTGGGTTTGTGTGTTTAATAATTTTAAATCGAAGTTTAGTGACACATTATTCAATTTTAGTAACAAATTATTCAATTTTAGTTACGCATTATTCAAGTTTAGTTACACAGTTCTACATTTTAGTTACACATTATTCCATATTAGTTACACAATTTAGTTACACAGTATTCCATATTAGTTACACACTCCTGCACTTTAGTTACACAGAGTTCCCCTTTACTTACACACTATTCCAGTGTAGGTACCATGAATTCCACTTTAGTCATACATTATTCCATTTAGTTACGTAAACGTTCATTGTAGTTCTCGTAATCATATTCACTTTATGGAGTTAAAAGAGGTGCCGCTTGAAGTTACAATTTACTACATTATCATTTAATGACATTAAATACAGCAGGAAGTAGTTGGCCAACCACATTAATGATATTAAAACTACATTTATGACATTAAAAGTCGGGGTTCACCAACCACATTAATGATATTAAAACTGCCGCCATTAATGTTGTTGTTGGTGCAACCACCTTATTTCTTCATTCTAGGATTCCGACCACCATATTTCTTCATTCTAGGATTCCGACCACCTTATTTCTTCATATCTTCCAGTAATGGTTGTTTTGGAGGCGCCATTTCAAACAGGTGACCCTGATTCTTCAAAAATTCGACGTAGTTATCTCCAAATATTTCTTCCAACACAGATGGAGCTACCAATATTGGACTACGGTCTTGGGGTCCCGAATTATTCTCGACGTACTCTTTGATTTCTTCTTCATTGTGGTCGGCGGCGAACTTCTTCATAAACTTATCGGTAGTTGACGAAGACGACTCATCAAGAATAATATAAATTGGATTTTTCGGATATGTAGTACGTGCGTTGGTTGAGGGTGTTTGCTTGTCTCCCATTGTGTGATGTTTGGTTTTGGTTTGTTTTAGAGGGAGTATGGAGTTCTTATATAGGGCCAAAATAATAAAGACTTACACATAGGTACACGCTTGTACATTTAAGTTTAACATAATATTAACCTTTAGTCATTTAGTTACATACAAATAGTTACATACACTTCCAATTAGTTACGTATAGTTCCATTTAGTTACATTATACACTGAGTTTAGTTACATAGAATCCAAAATAGTTACATGCAAAACTCGGTTTAGTTACGTATAGTTCCATTTAGTTACATTATAAACTGCGTTTAGTTACATACAATCCAAAATCGTTACATGCAGAACTCGATTTAGTTACGTATAGTTCCAATTAGTTACATCATACACTGAGTTTAGTTACATAGAATCCAAAATAGTTACATGCACAACTCGATTTAGTTACGTATAGTTCCAATAAGTTACATTATACACTGAGTTTAGTTACATAGAACCAAAAATAGTTACATGCACAACTCGATTTAGTTACGTATAGTTCCAATTAGTTACATTATACACTGAGTTTAGTTACATAGAACCAAAAATAGTTACATGCAGAACTCGATTTAGTTACGTATAGTTCCATTTAGTTACATTATAAACTGAGTTTAGTTACATAGAACCAAAAATAGTTACATGCAGAACTCGATTTAGTTACATATAGTTCCAATTAGTTACATTATACACTGAGTTTAGTTACATAGAATCCAAAAATAGTTACATGCAGAACTCGATTTAGTTACGTATAGTTCCAATTAGTTACATTATAAACTGAGTTTAGTTACATAGAACCAAAAATAGTTACATGCAGAATTCCTTCTTAGTTACATATAGTTCCATTTAGTTACATTATAAACTGAGTTTAGTTACATAGAACCAAAAATAGTTACATGCATAACTCGATTTAGTTACGTATAGTTCCAATTAGTTACATTATAACCTGAGTTTAGTTACATACAATCCAAAATAGTTACCCCTTTTAGATACACAGTATTCCACTTTACATACATTTAAGTTAAGTTACACACACGTATAATTGGTCCCAAAATAGTTACAACATCTCTCTCTGCCTTACTTAATACATGTATAAAACCAGTTTACGGCAGTTCGTTCCAAAAATACCAAAACTCTAACTTGTATGTCATATACCTAAACTGTAACAGCTTCAGTCCTCATTATCTGAGAAAGGGCATGCGTTCATGCTCTTGATGACCCCGTGTTTGAATAGTTTGACACATAGTTTTTTACGGTACAGTGGCATGTCGGAAGCTTTCAACATTCTCAGAGGCTCGGAGTGCGCTAGAAACTCGGCGGCTTTGATCGTAAACATTCCGCAGTCCCCCCTGTGAAATAATATATTATATAACATATGGTATATATGGTATATATGGCTCATTCGTGTAGGAGTTATTACCCGTTGGTCTGACGCGGCATATATGGCTCATACGTGATGGAGTAAGGAGTAGGAGACGCATATGTATTTCCACTGACTTCCCACACTCGTTTGAACAGGATTGTCGGTATCAAGTCAGCCATCCTTACGATCTCGCTATACGTCTGGTCCGGCGAATACAAGGAATCGTACACGTTAATGTGATTTTCTAGTATGCATACCCGTGCAAGTACCCAATAATTACCCGTCACATGGACAGGTACGTATATGTAGCCTGCCCTGACCCATGGCATTTCCGCTCGATTTTTCGGTCTCTCAGCCAAGATGGCTTCGACCAATGAACTACGTCGGAACCAGTCATACTCCGTTTTGTTCTTCTTCCACTCGGCGTGGGTCCTGTTAACCAGCTGACAAAAATGAGTGTCGGCTGTCGTGTACATATTTCCGGTGGTAGGTTGCAACTTCCGGAGGTAGTAGAAGGCGACATTAATATGCTGGTTATAACATGTAGGTAGTAATTAGACACGTTAAAAAACATAAGTATCTGAAGGTAACTAATAAATAAACGCTATGTAACTAATGATAACTGCATGTAACTAAAACTGCCATGGGCACGTAACTAAACGTAACTACTTCTAAAAACTAGAGTAACTTCAAGTATCTGAAGGTAACTAATAAATAAATGTTATGTAACTAATGATAACTACATGTAACTAAAACTGCCATGGGCACGTAACTAAGTCTACAAATTATATGTAACTACAAGTATCTGAAGGTAACAAATAAATAAACTCTATGTAACTAATGATAACTGCATGTAACAAAAACATTCATGGGCACGTAACTAAACGTAACTACTTCTAAAAATTAGAGTAACTACAAGTATCTGAAGGTAACAAATAAATAAACGCTATGTAACTAATGATAACTGCATGTAACTAAAACATTCATGGGCACGTAACTAAACGTAACTACTTCTAAAAATTAGAGTAACTACAAGTATCTGAAGGTAACAAATAAATAAACGCTATGTAACTAATGATAACTGCATGTAACTAAAACATTCATGGGCACGTAACTAAACGTAACTACTTCTAAAAATTAGAGTAACTACAAGTATCTGAAGGTAACAAATAAATAAACGCAATGTAACTAATGATAACTGCATGTAACAAAAACATTCATGGGCACGTAACTAAACGTAACTACTTCTAAAAATTAGAGTAACTACAAGTGTCTGAAGGTAACAAATAAATAAACGCTATGTAACTAGTGATAACTGAATGTAACTAAAACATTCATGGGCATGTAACTAAGCGTAATTAACTCTAAAAATAAGAGTAATTACAAGTATCCGAATGTAACAAATCTAAAGTCGTAACTGAATGTAACAACAAGTTTCATTTAGAACTGGAAAAACAAAATTTAAATTTAAACTACATGGAATCCAATTTTGAGTTCAAAACAACTTCGACTTACAACATCCAAACATCAGATACTCTAACAACTTACCGATCCACAGAGCCAGTACCCCGAGTTCCATATTTTATTGAACCAGGTTTTGTGCTCAATAATCTCTACTCGGTAATCAAATGGACGTGGCTGTAGCAGTTCCTCATCGGGAGTATACACCCTGTCGGCGTCACAGACCCTGTACAGAGTACGTATTCGTTACATTCATTAACAAATGATTGTATATTAATCCAAAACTGACCTCGAAATTCCAAGCACAAGCCAGTTTTGCATTAATCTGATATCTTTAGTACTAGCGCCCCTGAATGGGTCCTCCAAAGGATGCTTCGTAGGTTTGGGATGACCTCTTGTGAAGGTGTCGAAGATTTCAGGCTGGCTACTTGGTGTAAATATAATAGCCCGACGGCGGACACGTTTTGGTCGTTGAGGTGAATCTTCGATGGTGATTAACTTCTGTGAACTATTGTCGTCGGAACTGTCCTCGTCGGTCCCGGGACCAAAACACTCCACTCCGCCATACTTGTATGCCTCTCCAGAACGAAGGGACTTCAACGTGCCTGAGATTAAATATGGACTTCGATCTCCTCCCCCTACGTTAACCACTTCCTCTTCGTTGTTCTCCTCTCCGTTGTTCTCTTTTTCATTGTTCTCCTTTTTTTGTTCCTCCTCTATCTTCTCTTGCTTCTTATCGTCCTCTTTCTTCTCCTCCTCTTTCTTATCGTCCTCTTTCTTCTCCTCCTCTTTTTTATTGTCATCTTTCTTCTCCTCCTCTTTTTTGTTGTCATCTTTCTTCTCCTCTTCTTTTTTATCGTCCTCTTTTTTCTCCTCTTCTTTTTTGTCCTCCTCTTTCTTTTCTGGTGTTTTATTCGGTTTCTTCATGTCGTTGTCACTATCATCATCGTCGTCGTCGTCCTCTTCCTCATCGTCATCTTCATCTTCATCTTCATCTTCATCATCATCATCATCATCGTCCTTCTTCTTCTTTTCCTCGGTCTTCTTCTTCACCTCTTCTTCACTACTCTCGTCACCATCACTACTTTCCTCGTCGCTTGAAGATGAACATGATGCTTCAGATTTCTGTTTCTTGGTGTTCAAATTCTTCGGATTGGGGGGAATGACTTGTGCCAATAAAGTCTTTTCCGCCTCTTCTTCGCGAAGCTTCTCCTTCGCAGCTTTCTTGACCATTAAAGTATTCATGGTCTCTAGAACGTGAGCCAGGTCCTCCGACATTTTCTTCATCTCACTAGTTAGAGAGGTGAAGTCTGACCGTAGTCCTTGGAACTCCGTCTCCAACTTGCTTAACCGACCCTACAAATTAGTTACACGTACTCCTAATTAGGTACATTCATAACTTTGTTTAGTTACCAAAAATCCAAACTAGTTACATACAAATATGGATTAGTTACCTACCATACCAATTAGTTACATACGCAACTGGATTTAGTTACATACAATCCTAACTAGTTACATACAAAATTGGATTAGTTACCTGTTATCCTAATTAGTTACATACGCAACTGGATTTAGTTACATACAATCCTAACTAGTTACATACAAAATTGGATTAGTTACCTGTTATCCTAATTAGTTACATACGCAACTGGATTTAGTTACATACAATCCTAACTAGTTACATACAAAATTGGATTAGTTACCTGTTATCCTAATTAGTTACATACGCAACTGAATTTAGTTACATACAATCCTAACTAGTTACATACAAAATTGGATTAGTTACCTAAAATCCTAATTAGTTACATACTCAACTGAGTTTAGTTACCTGTTATTCTAATTAGTTACATACGCAAATGAGTTTAGTTACCTTTAATCCGGATTAGTTACAAACTCAACTGGGTTTAGTTACTTTTACTCCAGATTAGTTACATTCGAAAAGGTTTTTACCTCGACTATTAGGGGCGACGTTGAGGACGAAGCACCGACACAGACTGTCGGGGGAGTACCATCACCTTTCTGTACCTGCGACGGGATGATCTGCAAGTCATCTTCCGGCCATGTACTTCCCATTGCCTTAAACTCCGCCTATAACAAATAATTAAAAACTTTTTACATCGTGACATTTAAAACAATTTGCACAAATTGAGGAAGTTACTTACATCATCCAACTTCATGGCATGCATGATGTTGTCCTTCACTTTAGCTGAGGCTGACCACCGAAGCATCAGCGGGGTTGCAGTGGGCTGAAGAATGTCGCATAAACCCAATAGCGACAACTTCGGTATGCATTCATACGCCCAAATTTGCAACGGCAATAAGAATCCTTCTACATGAACCTTCTTCGTCTTTTCAGGATCGCAAGGGAGCTGGGCTTTCTGAATGAAGGACAGGACGCTCGCCATAAAGTGGTCCCAAACCACATTCCCCCACGGAAATCCGTTGAATTCACACGGGTTGTGAACCATCTTGATAAAGGACTTGTTCTTTATGGCGACGGTACGTTGGCCTGGTAGTAGGACGCTGTACAGAAAATGAATCAACAGAAACCGAACGCGTTTCTCGTCGTCCGTCCACTGTTGACTATCCTTTACAAGGGCGGCTATGTTCGCTCTGGTGGCAAGGACACCGCCCTTGAAAGTGTCCATGTATAATCCCCCCGGGATTTCCTTGTCGAAGGCGTTGGAATGAGTCAGCTTGAACCCCTCCTCAACATGCAGTCCAGTTATGTCACTGAAATGCTTCCTCGTGAACTCTCGTGGGTGTCCACCCACGTCAATCAGCAACCTAGAGTTTGACTTCTCAACTCCTTCCAAATATCCTGTCCTTAACATCAGGGTGCTAAGGATCTTCGACGACCTCGTGATCGACGGCATGTCCAAAAATTGACCGAAGCAGGACTCCCTGAACAAGTCCGCTTGGGTCTTCGACATCCCGACTTCGTCCTTGAACGACATGACGTTGCCATGGAAGTTGAAGTTGAATTGTCCAGCTGTTTCGTCGGGGACATACCTCTTCCAACCCTGTAACCAAAAAAAAATCAGTGTTTTCTCTCTAATTAATAACATTTAGTCTGTAACTCACAACAACAACTATTCCATAAACCTGCAACTAAATTCAAATATGTGTAACTAAATGTAACAATAACACTTAAACCTGTAACTATTGCAAATTAGTTTATCTTAGTTACAATAACTAAATTGCAATGGTGTGTAACTAAACATCAAAATAACACTTAAATATGTAACTATTGCATATTACTTTATCTTAGTTACAACAACTACATTGCAATGGTGTGTAACTAAACGTCCAAATACCTCTTCAACCTGTAACTAATTCCAATTAGTTTATCTTCATACACTAACAACTTCTTAAAATACATTCTCTAAATGTAAAATGAATCAACCTGTAACTTACAAATATTATATTCAATTTCCATCATTACAGTAACTACATACAATTTCACTCACCGACGTTCCTGACCCTCGGCGTGTCCCATCTTCTACGGTGGACTTGGATTTTTTGGGGGCTGGGAGTTTGGGTGTAGACCCACTTCGTTTTTGTGCCTTATTGGGGCTTCCAGATCCACTACCTCTCTTTTTGGGTGAAGCAATGCGTACACTACGGCGTGGAGGGGATTCATCGTCAAAATCAGATGTTATGGTTCTCTTGCCGCTTGCATTCGACTTCGCCTTAGACCGAGAACTCATTTTTTTTAATCACTGTAATGTAGCGTAAATCAATCAAAAGTCTAAACCCCAAAAACTGTAATTACGTGAGAGAATAGTAACAACTTTCATAAAATGGGTTTGTTGTGTTGAACACATTAAGGCATTATATCAATGCCTGATAGACGCGCCGGTCGGAGAACGTCGCCGGGGTTAGGAATTTAACAAACCTCAACCGTCTGTAAATCCAAAATAAAACACATGCATTCAAAGTAATACCTGAAATGTTATACTCGGCGACGGGAGGCGACGAATAGTGTGATGCGAGATAAGTTTAGGTTACAAACTTGCCTCACACGAACGCGCGTCAGTTGGAAGCAAAGGTCGTGACGATCGGCGACTGGGTGTTTCGGTTTAGGGCTTTTGAGCGGCGGCGACGATGAGCGGCGGCGACGATCGGCAGAGGGAGAGAAGGATTCAGGGTCGGTAGGGTCGGTAGTTGAGAGGTTTTTGAAACGTTGGAAACTGTAAAAATGGGTTTGAAGTTGAAGGAGGGAGATGAGGGTATATCTGACTTTACACTACCCACTTTCAAGTGGGTACTCTTATTTCTGTCTTTTAGGAGAAATATGTACATTTTTGGAATAGTGAGGGTAGTGATTCCTATTTTGGGCAAATCCTAATTATTTTTTAGCTGATAACTTAACATTTTAACTTTGCTAAGTTAATTAGTTTTAAAGAACTAATTTATTACGCTATGAAAATTTACTAAAACAAAAACACTGTCAAAAACGTCACTTACTTTCATGTTTTTCCCCATTTACTTTAAAAAAATCTCAATTTACCGCTATAAAACATAAAAAGGCCATTTTTTCTTTAAACTTTATTTTTAAACATTTTCATACAACCTTTAACTAGTCCTATTTAATTCAAAAGTTTATAATCACCTATGTGATGAAAATCCATACATGTGATATTCCCTATACAATAGGAATAACTAAAAAAAAATAACTATTTAAAATTCGAACTCTCATTTTCTTCCTTAATAAAATTTTCTTTTTTGTAACTAAGTGAAACTAACAAAGGGGATAAAAAATGTTATAAAAGAAAGCCAAGTCTAAGTGTTCTTTTATGGTGACAAAGTGGAAATTTGTCTTTAAGAAAAATGGAAAAAAAAAATAATTGCTTAAAGTTAAAAGTGGCAGTTCGGACAGTATCTCATTAAAATGTTGATTTATGGCACGTATATTTTTAAAATATTTTTAATAATAATTGTGAATTGAAAAAAAAATGATTATAACCATGTGGATAAACTTAATCTAAAGAGGAATACTAACTTATTATTGAAAATGAATTTAGCTTAAATGTATCGTAGTTTATAAATACAAACAATTGGGTCTTTAGATACCTTAAATGTTGGCAAGTTGGAACAAGCTAACATTTTGCAAACACATTATAAATAGCCACATTTATTTAGATTCCGTGGAAGTTGTTTACAATCAGTTTTGGTCCATATTACCTCTTGAGATTTCGAAAAATACTTAATTTTGAATTTTCATTTTTCGAATTTGGATTCAAAATTTGACTTTCTAGAGCCGAGTGATTAATTAAGAAGAATATTTAGTTGTTTAATTAGTTTAAATTCTATATAACTAAAAACTATTTATTTACACATAATTATAGGCTTATAGCCAATTTTTGGTTATTCATTTACATAATATAAAATTTCTTTATATTTTGTTCCTTGCATTTATGTGTTCAAGTTTTTTTTTTTCTCGAGAAAATAAAAAAATGGTAGAATCTTGTATAATTTTTTAGGATAAAATTATTTCATGATAAAAGTTTTTCACTAAATGAATCAGGTTATGTTGTTATGTAAATGCGTTTATACTCCATTTATGTGTACACTTTATTTACAATTCATCAACATATTCACGTTTTTGTTTCTTTCGTTTATTCATCCGTCTTTTATTTACATATTTTTACACTAAAATTGTTTAAGCGCCATTGATCACAGTCCGGAAAGTTGAAGATCACGACGATGATAGTAAATAGCCACTTTAAAAATTTTGGGAATGACTAACTTTCTGTAAACGTTTAGCAAATAGTCACCTTGTATATGTGACGGCTATTTACAAGACATGTATTGTCCGGATTGCAGTTATTAATAATTGTAGTTTTAGTTTCATATCAAATTTTAATTTTGTATTCAAAATTTAAATTTGAAAATTAAATCTAAATGTATTTGGTTGTAGGATTTAAAAGGAATGTATTAGTTGTTAATATTGTTTAGATCCTACTCTTTTGTAAATTATTTATTTATAACTAATTTATATTAATTTTCGATATTTAATTTACAGAACTAAAAGTCCTAATTGCTCTTTTTCGTATAGCTTATTTATGAGTATTTGAAAGTATTTGTTAAACACTTTTTTTTTTACATTTTTCAGTAAAAGTTTTGAGCGTCAATGTTCACAACCCTGAAAGTTGAAGATCTTTGTGATGAAGACCTTAAAATTGAGAAATAATATGTATAACTCGTAAATAGCCTATAAATGACTTGTAAATGAGCTGTAAATGGATTGCAAATGACTTGTTTGGTTCTTATTCCTTCCCCATGATTTGATTCAAAATCGATGGGCTTTGGTTTTGCAGGTCTTTATTTGATAACCACCATAAAAAATAAAATTTACTTAAGTTATATTTGAAAACGAACACCAAATAATATTCACTGTACAAAGAGTCAACGTCATATAAAACATCTTTATCATGTTAATAAATAACTGATTCATAAAAAAGTAGATCTTTAACAATTTAATTATGCAAAACACTTACAAAAATCAGTTTAGAACAATATTCAAGAAAAAATAGATAAGTTTGAAAAATACCATTCACAATGATCTTTTCTTTATTTTTGAAAAATAGTTTCGGGTGTAAATAAAAACCAAAACTGAATGGAAATCAAACCCTGAAACTCGTACCTTTGTTTACCAAAATTTTCATTGAACAAAATTTCCGATTATTGCAATTTTCGTCGAGTTATGTAAAAAAAATTACGTTTGTGATTTTATTCAGGACTTTTTCGATCTCTGTTTTTTTTCCCTTTTGAAAAGATAATGAATGAAATAAATGAAAATACCATAGTTGAAGGGCAAGGGATTGCATCCTCGTTTTACCCGTATACTAAATTGTTAATTAATTGTATTTACTATTATTATTTGGCGGAATAAAACTGGGGGGGGGGGGGGGGGGGGGGGGAGGAATGTTTTTATCCCAATTTTTTTAAACAAATTGAAATAGCTATTCTTATTT
Source organism: Urtica urens (assembly GCA_958296335.1). Classification (NCBI taxonomy): domain Eukaryota; kingdom Viridiplantae; phylum Streptophyta; class Magnoliopsida; order Rosales; family Urticaceae; genus Urtica; species Urtica urens. Next base: position 19,737,484 of record OY282523.1, on the reverse strand, counting down.
GTTAGCTAAACATGGGCTATTCTGACACTAGTTTACATGGCTATATAATATGACAATTTAATCCAATATCATTTTTAACGTATTAGATTGCTCTTATGCTTGTTCACTAGTTTATTTTCAGACTCGTCAAAATTTTGGTTTATGTAGTCGCCATTATGTATAACCTCGAATTTTTTCTTTCTCTAGATAATTAATTCGTGAGATATTGCATTGTTGTCAAACTCTTGCTAAAATCTCGTATAGAAGACGTCGTTAGTTAAAAAAATTTATACTACTTGTGAGAATATTAGATCCGAAAACGAAAAAATACATTTTAAATATATTTAGACAGTTTTTATATTTAAACTCTATAATTGAAAATATGTCAATTATCGGAGTTAATCAAAGTTAAGATAATTAAAAAAACTACTTTTTAGGCAGAACGATTACAGAAAGAGGTGATGTTTCCTTTTATTCAAATAAATTCCTAAAATAAAATTTAATACGATGAAGTACATAATTTAAAAGTCATCATATCGTAGTATTTTTCAGAAATTATTGTAGTGGTCACTAAAAGACGTAGTTGTTTATTCTATTTACTTAATATTGATTACTTTCGATTAATTACGATAAAAATTAACATTTCTTTATGACATTTGTTAATATATATTTCAATTAAGTTTAAATGTCTTGAATAAATATGTGTGCCCGTCTTTTTTGTCAAACGTCTTTTCTGGATACTTGATATTTAACTCATACAGTCCACAATTAAAAATTTCTTATACTAACGTAGGGGATTTGCATTCTTAAGGGAGCTTAGAATTTCCCAGGCAATTTATCCATATATTACGAATCATGGTATTACTGAGAAGTTCTTAAATGTCTGATAAAATAGTACACCAAACTTGTCAAACTTAATGACTGTTGAAGACTAAAAGGTTCATGTAAAATCACAAAGTTATGAGTTACGAGGAACACATTGTAATCCAAGAGTGATTTCAAATACAACAATTAGGAAATTCTGTATCCATTTGGAGTAATTAAAAACTCAATTAGCTTGTGCAACTACTATCTCTCATATTTCATTTAAATGTTTAACAGAAATTATAACTACTCCGAGCTCTACCAAGTCATTTCTCATTATATTTGTCCATGCTGTTTCACCGCAGTTCCCACAAACAAAGATATATCAGCATCTTTACTAGCGAGATTCTTTTTTACTTTTAATGTATATTTCATTAAGAGGCATATTGATAAAGAATTTACAATGTAAGACCTTCACCCAAAACCAAAACAAAACCACAGGAAATACAAACGTGCTTTACATTGATACTCTAGTAAATTCCAACACTTACACAATCATGTGTTCTTCATTACCAGAAAAATTATGTGCTGTGGTGTTCTTCAGAGTCCATTTAGACATGCAAATCGCAAGAACCAGCCAGCGAATCTGTGATAGCTCATCCTCTTTATCTTTCTTCTTTTCACTTCAATAACGGGAATCATGAGCAGGACTATCGTCACGCATATCCATCAAAGAGTCGTTTGAGCTCGGAGGATTAGAATCCCTGTTTTGATTCTGAGAAAAGTTGGGCTCGCTGATGCACGACCCGTTTCCTGGGCTCAGTCCGCTGCTCTGAGCTCCATGATAGCTCTGAAGGCTCCGACGAACGGGACTCGAAAGGGCGTTAGAAAAGACCGAATTCTTGGGCTGAAGCTCGCACTGCTCGGACCGAAGAAGAGACGACCCGGCAGGAGCTGCAAATCCCGAGCTCTGGACCTGATTTTGAGCTAGGACTCTCACCGATGGATCATCTCCGCAATATTCCATCTCGTGCTGCATCGCATGAAAAATATCACATTTATAACCTCTCTTACTATAGCATCAAGAAACTGTGCATTGGTTTTGGTTGGATGGTCTCGAGTGTCTAAGACAGTCAAGGAAAAAAGGGCAAAGCAAATACGCTATCTCTGGTGATTTAGTTTCGAATCCAGGCAAACTTTCCCACATAACTAAATGGATTTCGATGAAGTAGAATTGTTAATGGATGAAGGAAAAAAGTAAGAGAACAAACTTGCAGGTAATTGAGTATATCAACAGTTGACACCCTGGATCCTCCCTCTTGCTGTCTGTACATCCACTGATAAAGCTTTTCCTGGAGCAAGGAAAGCAATTCCCTTATAGGTATTAAGAACCGCTAGTACAAAAATCGTATAAAACAGACTAAAGGAGTTAGAAAACATATTCATCATTTACTAAAGAGCCTATAGGTAGAAACCCTTGTCAATTATTAAGACAAATTACCATGAAATCCAAATTGAATGAACTAGCAACTGAAGGGAAGAAAATTAAAACTGATTCTTAACAAACAAAATATTACAAGAAACAAAAGATTCTTGCTTAAGAAGTGGTTAAGGGTTAAAATAGATCCACGACTCTTCATGTACAAGCTTTATATAAGGACTCCTAGGTTGGCTATATTCATATTCAAACGCCAGGAGTAGATTATACCATAATACATATCATTTCTTACGAAAATGTTAATTGCAGAAATCCCAAATTCCATGCCATTTTTGGTTAATGTGACCCCCTAATGCAAAGCGGTCAGTGCGAAATCCCAGTGTCTCAACTACTTTTTGTTTTTGGCATTCTTATTTTTTGCAACATGAGAATCATCTAAATCACACAACATTTAATCAATTTACAAAGAAATTCAATCAAAACAATTTATGGATCAGTTTCAACACATTTCAAATGCATGTTTACAAACAATACAGAAGCGTCAAGTATTTTCCCCTAAAAAAACCGAAGAGAGAAAGAAAAAGAAAACAGACTTACAAGTGCGTGTCGTTCACCGGCTTGGAAAGAGAGCTTTTGGTGGTTCATGCCCTGAGTGTAGAGCTGAGACAGCGAATTCGCGGCGGTGCTAAAAGACGCAAACATCGTTCGATCGACCTCGTCCAGTCTCGTCGCAATGGACTTCCTCTTCTTCCCCATATCTGATGACCTCAACAATAAACGCCCAAAACTAACCTACACAAAAACGAAACAAGAAAAATTACAAAAAATCGTCGCTCAAAATCCTCTGGCGAAGTACGGAACTACAATAACAAAGAAACAAACAACAATTAATGGAGAAACAGAAGTTTATGATTAATTTCACACACGTTGATCGACGAAGACGATGGTATAGATTAATGCTGTTGAAGAATTTCTGAATTGGAAGACGGAAAACCGATAGAGTGAAATGTATAAATTGACCGGCTAATTTAATTGTGAGAAGAGAGAGGCATTTCTTTTGGTGTGTTTAGGAGAGCAAAGACACATGAGAACTGTCGTGGCAATAGCACCACGTGATTGTTGCCATGTATACAATGATAAGGATTTTCGTATTTCTTTTTCCTTTTGAAATACTAAAACATCTAAGCTAGGAACCATAATTAGTGTCCAAAAGCATGTATAATCTATCCCTCTCTCTCATGGGTGGGACGAACTTATTTTACGGGGTTCGGAACTATTTTTCTTGTAGGAGGTGCGATCGGTGTCCCAAAATATCATAAAAAATTTCACTTATGACGGAGAAAAATTGTGCTTACAAAATTAAGAATAAAAATTTAAAAGATTTTCCCAAAAGCAGGAGTAGAATAGGGTGATTTTCCAACAATGTGTTTTTTTGAAAAAAGGACTAAATTAGGAATTCGGGATGAGAGATGATATTTTTGTCTCGAGTTTACCCTTACTTTTTGAACTTAGAATAACGGTTATATTCCTACCATTCATTAATTAAGTCTATTAATCTCTCTCCTAATTAACTTCCATCTCCGCCTCTCTCTCTCTCCGCATTAAAAGAGCTCACACGCCGATCTGTCACACGTCGCGTCGGTTGCACGCCATCTTTCGCCTCTTCATTTTTCTTCGACACGTCATATGGCCAGCTAACCACTCCCGTGTCGTCGAGACGCTTCAGTTTCCCTACCTTTTTTCTAGTTTAAAATTTGAAAACTACCGACTCTTCATTTTATTCACTTATCTTTCTTCTCTCCGTCTTCTTCTGTCTTCGCTCCCAAAAAACCAAAAACTGCCCATTCTCCCCTCGCGAAAACCAACGATGAGTAGAACATCTTCTTCGTGTTCAAGCAGCAACGACGTACAAGCTTCGGTCGGACCTTCAAGAAAGAGGATTTCTCGTCATTCTCCGGAAAGCGGAAAAAGGCAGAAAATTTTCCTACGACTCATCTTCTGAGTCGTCCAATTCTGACAAGGTTAGAAAACTGTTATTCTAGTATTTTCCTTGGATTTTATGAATATGCATGTGATGAAATGAATGTTTTAGATACTCACGAAACAAAAATCCATGCATACCTTTTGTGATGATGTTGACACAAGTATGTTTTATATATTTCGTGTCAATATCGTCAAGAAACGAATCATTCGTGATCACGTCGTCACGAAATGATGAACTCGTGACAACATGGTCACGAACTGTTATTTTCGTGACCATGTTGTCGCTAAAACGTATGTTCTTGACAATATGGTCTTGAAATATATATGTTCGTGATCATAAATTTCTAATTACCTGTAACTACCCAATTTCGATCATGTTAAATACTACGTTGTTTACAGTGCGTCGAATTTAAATTTATAAGAATCTCGTACTTAATTATGAGATATCTAGGAAAACGAAAAAAAGCATTGTTGTATCCATTTTCCGATCCACTAGGTCCACCCCGTAGGGTTGACTTGAACAGAGCGCGTGAATGGCTCGTTCATAGGCTTGAAATCTCCTCTGCAAATGAGTAAGAAGATTTTTATTCTTTCGTAAGTAAACAATATTTCTTACTTACTTGTCTCTAAAATCTTCTTCGTGACCATCCAGTTCTTCCATGTACAATGAAGATGAGGAAAATATGGATACATTATTTGACTTAGTGAGGAGGTTCGTAAAAAACAACTTTTTGTATTCCAATGAATTTGTTTGTTTGGTCATCTCTTACTATTGTTTTGGTGTAATAAATATTGTTGCAGCACATCAACATTGCGTACTACTATTTCAGGAAGAAGGGTATGTTGAATCAGTTGTATGATTCATTCACGACAACTGATTGTTTCTTCTTCGACATGTTGATGGGCGCTAGGAATGCGTGGGTCAGATCCAAGGATCCAAAGATCTATTGGCAAAGATGTCCACAAGAAGATTCTTTATTTACATATTTATGTAATATATAAATCTTTCATAAAGTCTTTATTATAATTTGCTGATTAAATTAATAAAAGTTGAAACGTTCTTTCGTTCCCCTTTTAGTTTGATTGAAAATTTATGATATTTAATAGTCTTATAGTCCTTAATCAAACCTAACAATGTATGAAGAAACAAATGTAAATTTGCGTGAACAAACTCTTCATGGTTTAGTTAAAAACGATATATTCACAATCTAAATATCAACGAACTATTGATCCCAGTACGATTGTCGGAAAAATCTATGATGAATGGTTACGAGGTATAGAGAGTTAGGAACTCTATAGTTCTTCCAATGTATCTTTCGAAGATATTGAATTGACCAGTGCACCTTTAGAGACAATAGAAGAACAAACCATTTAAACTCTTCTGTCTCAAGGTCACTATCTATGAATTGCATCATGGTTACCTAAATCCTGAAATGAGACATGCCATTTCATAGCATTAATATTCTCATTTGAGAAATTCAAATTCTAGATCCATAAGTGATCTAGACTAGACCAATTAGTGAGATATTAAGTTATGAAGATGTCATTCAATGGATCCACTCATATAATTAAGTTGAATTTGAGTAGAAATTAAATTCATTTGAACCAAGAGATTCTCGGTGTCAATTCTTTAGTGGAGTAAGTTGACATTAAGTTAATACTCGGAAAAAGGTTTGTGAACTTTTGAGTCCGAGTAAAGAAGCTCAAGCTTTGTTCATTTGGATCCATAAGGTCACTATTATAGGTCATTAGAGTATGATTGTTAAACTGGAAACTAGGTCAAAATAAGTTCAAATGTTGAACTAGACTTTTTCTCGGAAAATGTATAAAGGGTATTTTGTCCACATGGACATAGTATGATGTGAATGTCAAAATAAGATTTTGAATATTTTCATATGATGAAAATATAAATTATTTTCGAAAGCCGAAAAGTCGTTTGAAGCATTAAGAAATTAATTTCATTATTTGTGTAATAAAAGTTCTACAATGGGTATTTTAAAAATTGTCTTAAAAGAAATAAAGAAGCATCTAAATGCTCTTTCCCTAGCTATAGAATTCAACCAAACATGCATCATAGAGGAGAGAGTTATTTCCTTTTAATTGTAAAGATAATTACCCAAAAGAAAAAGAGGAAAATTTCCTTGAGAATGAAATAAATAAGCTAAGTGAGGAAACAAATTTCTTCACTCTTGAGCTTGATATGGCCGGCCACATTAGAATAGAAAAGGGAAGAGAAAATCAAATATTTTGTCATGAATGCATGATTCTTTCATGAATGCATAATTGACCTTTATAGATTTTCCTCCTCCTATAAATAGCGCCTCACATAGAGATATGAAAAGTTGCATTCTTGGTCTTGCTCTCTCTATTCTAGCCGACCATTCCCTCTCTCTCTCTCTAAAAATTCCTTTTAATTTGGCACCTAGATCCACACTTGATTTAGAGAATTAGCTTATGATCCACGAATTGTTCTTGGTTCATATTGTTTAATTGTGCCCACACACAAATCCTTCAAACACTCTATTGACTCTTGTAATAGAAACCTTAGGTTTCTCGAGTTCTACATTAGACGTGAAGGAGTCAAGTCAAGGAAGAAGATCCACCTTTCTAAAGACGCTTCAATTTAAAGGTTCAAGAAAGATTAGTATTCAAGTATTCTAAATAATGTTCATGCCTTTTGCCTATGTTAGTAAAATTGTTTACTTGTAAAGAAATTTCATATTTCGTCACTAGACCTATTCCAACAAATGGTATCAGAGTTATGGTCAAAGTATAAACATGTACATGTTATTTAAAATCATTATAAGAAAATTGTTTTCAAAATTTTCTTGAATAATTGTTTTTCAAAGACTAGATCTTACAAAATTTAATTTTTTGGTACGACCTCTAAAATTAAATTTTTGTTGATTTTCCACATGTTAAATATGCTATATATACATTAAAAACAATTTTTATTTATTTTATATTTAGCATACTCAAAATCAATTTTTTGACAACTTTGAAAATTTGTGTACATAGTTTAAAACTAGTTTATTCTAGTTTAAATTTGTTATTGAATGTTTTGTATTATGTTGCTTGTTTTATATTGTGTTAATTATTAATATGTTAATATAATACAAAATTGATATCAAAACAAATAATTAAAATGTTTCAATAAATGTCTTTCCAATTACGCCTAGATCCGACGCACTTTTAATTGTTTTTCAATTTCTGGACAAATTGTTATGGCTCAGTAAAACGGGCATAACTCCTTGCTCGGAACTTGAAAATTAGTGGTTCTTAAACCAAATTATAGGTATGGAAGTTAACTATCCAATGCAATTAATTTCAGCTTAATCGAACACCGGATGTGTCATTTATTACCTTTTAAGTTCGAAGTGGACGACAGTCCACGAGTCTAGGATTTTGAATCCGGATTTTACGACTCCTAGCTTCTTCCCCTCTTTTTGATGCTACCGTTGCTTTTCGACGTTCACACACTCAACACCCATGAAGAAAGATGACATGAAGACGAAGATATTAGTTTTAGGAGATTTTTAATCTAAAAAACTTTGAAGTGCAAAAGTGACGATTTATTAATCTCACACACTTTACTTAGAAAAAATAATTTTAAGAGACAAAAAGATCCGAGTATGTTCCTTGTGCCTTAGTGCATTAACACTACTCTCCCCTCACAAATATTGATTTTAGGGCTCTTTTTTCTAGTGATCCACTATATATCTCTTTACTCATAGAAACGTGTTTCCTAAATGTATAAAAGTAGACGTGCTTTTTCCAAAAATTAAATGGGAGGGTTGCATTTATTGTTTGCAAGCCACGATCCCCTTATTCTAAAAACTAAGTAGGAGTGTTGTACTTATTGTTTGCAACCCATGATCCCCAATACTAATGTGTAGTGTATATGTCGCCACACGAAGAGTCACCCTCGTGACCCTCTGTTTAATAAGAGTACTCATAGACGCATTGCTCTTAACATTGCTTTTATAGCTACATTCGAAAGTGAAACGATGAGACAAGGCATCCCCTCGGCGGATTGTTTTCAAAGTAGATATTGTTGAACTAAGTTGTTGGTTACTCACTTAGACTCAATCTCTAGTAATCCTCCCTCGAGGCCCTGCGAAAAGATTTGAGTGATCAATTTTTTTTGTAAGGTGGCCAGTCAAACGCTGATGTATTGACATCAGGACTATGCATTAATGATGTGTCATTTACTTATGAAAGGCGACACTTGCGGCCTTCCCTTGAAGGAATAAAGTGTCATTTTGTTCATAAATTGTTTCAACTTTCAGCAACATGTCTCTAAACCCCTTATCTACTATTCTTTCCTCAAACAAATTGGAAGGTGATAACTACGTAAATTCGAAATGTAACCTAGACATCGTCCTTATTATGGACAAGCACAAATGGGTATTCACCACCCCATGTCCTCCTGAATTGAATGATGATTCGACTCAAGAGGACAAGGACGCCCTTGCGGCCTGGCTAAGATCCGATGAGATTGGGAGATGCTTTATTTTAGCATCGATGAACAGTGCGTTGCAACAACAACATCGTGATATTGGGTTAGGCTATGAAATGCTCTACAATCTCTAGGAGATGTTTGAAGGGCAAGGGCGCCAGGCTAGGCAACAAGCGGTAAGACAGTTTATGAACTATCGTATGAAAGCAGGGACTCCCGTTAGAGAACATATGATGCTGATCATAAGTTATCTTTATGAGATGAAAATCCTTGAATAAGAGATTGATGGAGAAACCAGGATAGATATGATCTTGGAAACTCTCCCTGAATCTTTTGATACTTTCAAACTGAATTACTCCATGAATAAGCTAGGGTACACTGTTACCGAGTTCATGAAGGAGCTTCACACCGTTGAGGGACTCTTAAGAAAAGAGGACTACTAGAGAAGCTCATGCTGCTGAGAACAGAGCCTTCATCTCTGGATCTAATAAGATATCTCATAGATCCGACAAGAAGAACCATAGTAAGGTTCAGAAGAAGAAGATGCCCCAGACTGCCAAGGTGGACAAGTCTAAGGACAACTGTCACCATTGCAATGAGCTCGGACACTGGCGTAGGAACTGTCCTACCTACGTCAAGGCTAAAGGAAAAGGTATTGTACTTATTACCGAAGCTTGTTTAGTAGCTGATAATGTATCATTGTGGATTCTTGACTACGCTACTACTAACCATATTTGTTGTTCCTTGAATGTGTTCAGGAAAAGCAAAAGCTTAGAGCATGGCAACTTCTGCTTCAAGTAGGGTGATGGCAGTATGATGTCTGCTAATCCTGTGGGATCCGTGACATTGTCTTGCGAAGACAGAACTTTAAATTTGAGTAATCTGTATTTTGTTCCTTCCTTTGGGAAAAACTTAATAACTATAGCTCAAATTGTTGAGCAGAATTATTATTTAAAGTTTATTGATAATGAAATTCGTATTTTTTTCCAATTCATTTGTCACTGATGCTTGTATGAAGAATGGTTTATACTATCTTTATCCAACACAACCTTTGCTATTAGACACTGAAATAGATAATGATCTAATTAGGGAACCAAAGAGGATCAAACTTAATGACTCCTCTGATCTAATAAATTTTACAGATCTCTAACGCTTAAGACTTGGTCATATTAGTCTAGATAGGATTAAGAGAGTTGTGAGGGATGGTCCACTCAAAGCCTCTGCAATAGGCTCACTGACGACTTGTGAATCTTGTATAGAGCGAAAAATGACCAAACGACCTTTCTCTGATAATACATTATGATGTATGTGGTCCACTCAAAATTCAGGCACGGGGTGGATACGAATACTTCGTTACCTTTACCGATGATTACTCAAGATATGGATTTGTCTATTTGCTCAAATACAAATCCAAAACCATTAACGTATTTAAAGTTTTTCGGGCTTTAGTGGAAAAGCAAACTGGCAAACATATCAAAACCTTTCGATCCGATCGAGGTGGTAAGTACTTCTTGTTGGCAGAGATGCCCACAAGAAGATTGTTTACTTACATATTGATGTAATATATAAATCTTTGTAAAGTCCTTATTGAAAGATTGTTTATTTACATACTGATGTAATATATAAATCTTTGTAATTTGCTGATTGAATAAATAAAAGTTGAAACGTTCATTCATTCCCTTTTTAATTTGATTGAAGATTTATGATATTCAATAGTCTTATAGTGCTTAATCAAACCTAACAATGTATGAAGAGACAAATGTAGATTTGCGTGAACAAACTCTTCATGGTTTGACTAAAAGGGTATATTCGCAATCTAAAGATCAACGGACTATTGATCCCAGTATGATTGTTGGAAGAATCTAGGATGTCTGGTTACGAGGTATAGAGAGTTAGGAACTCTGTAGTTCTTTCAGTGTATCTTTCGAAGATACTGAATTGACCAGTGCACCTTTAGAGACAATAGAAGAACAAACCATTTAACATCTTCTATCTCAAGGTCACTACGTATGAATCGCATCATGCTTACCTAAATCCTGAAATGAGACATGTCATTTCATAGCATTAATACTCTTATTTGAGAAAGTCAAATTCTAGGTCCAATGTGTGATCTCAAGGCCTATTGGTGAGATATTAAGTTATGAAGATGTCATGAACCAACTTTGTGAAGTTCTCATAGATATGGAATCATGTATAAGATTGCTGAGATGCAATGTATATCACCTCATGCTTTATTACTTGGATTGTGAATAAATGAAGTGCGCAGTGTCCAAATTTAAATAGCGACTTTATTTGGATGAAACATTGTGACTTGTTCGCTCCTCGTCAATACATTGTTTCTAACTTATTCACAAGTACTAAAGGAGTTGAGGAAATAACAACTAGAAGGGTAAAATGGTAATTTTATAAATCCCAACTAGTTGATGATATTCATGAAGGGTAAACATAGATAACATTCAATGGATCCGCTCAATATAATTAAGTTGAACTTGAGTAGAAAATAAATTCATTTGAACCGAGAGATTCTCAGTGTCGACTCTTTAGTGGAGTCAGTCGACATTAAGCTAATATTCGGAAAAAGTTTGTGAACTTTTGAGTCCGAGTATAGAAGCTCAAGCTTTGTTCATTTGGATCCATAAGGTCACTATTACAGGTCATTAGAGTAGGATTGTTAAACTAGAAGCTAAGTCAAAATAAGTTCAAGTGTTGAACTAGACTTTTGCTCGGAAAATGTCTAAAGGGTATTTTTGTCCACAAGGACATAAAATGATGTGAATGTCAAAATAAGATTTTGAATATTTTCATTTGATGAAAATATAAATTATTTTCTAAAGCCGAAAAGTTGTATGAGACATTATGAAATTAATTTCGTTATTTGTGCAATTATAATTCTACAATGGGTATTTTAAGTATTGTCTTAAAAGAAATAAGGAAGCATCTAGATGCTCCCTCTCCCTATGTAGAATTCGGCCAACATAGCATCAAAGAGGAGAGTTTTATTTCATTTTTCTTATAAGGATAATTACCCAAAAGAAAAAGGGAAATGAATTTCCTTAAGAAGGAAACAAATGTGCTAAGTGAGGAAACAAATTTCCTCACTAATGCACCCATATGGCCGGCAAAACAATGAGGGAAAGGGGAAGGGAAAATCAAATATTGTGTCATGAATACATTATTCATTCATGAATGAATAATTGACCTTTATAGATTTTTCCTTCTCCTATAAATAGAGTCTCACATAGAGATGTGAAGGTTAAGCATTTTTCTTCTTCTCTCCCTATTGTGGCCGATCCTCTCCCTCTCTCTCTCTACAAAATACTCTTCTTATTTTGCACCTAGATTCACATTCAATCTAGAGAATTAGCTTATGATCCAAGAATTGTTCTTGGTTCATATGGTTTAATTGTGCCCACACACAAATCCTTCCAAAACCTCTACTGACTCATGTAATAGAAATCTTAGGTTTCTCGAGTTCAAGATTAAGTGCGAAGGTGACGAGCGAGCCAAGGAAGAGGATTTACCTTTCTCGAGACGCTTCAAGATCAAGCTACAAAGAAAGGTTCGTGTTCTAGTAAATTAAATAATGTTTTTAATGTATAACATGTATATGCTTTTTTCTAGGTTAGTAAAATTGTTTTACTTGAAAAAGAAATTTTTAAATTCCGCCATTAATTTGATTAATGTTAAATTTTTCTTTAACCCTAGACCTATTCCAACACTTCTCTAAAGAGTTCGATGACTTTCTTAAAGAAGAAGGTATCGCTTCTCAGCCTACAGCACCTGGCACACCTCAACAGAACGGAGTGTCAGAGAGAAGGAATCAAACTTTGATGGATATGGTTAAATAAATGATGAGTTACTCATCACTCCCTAATTCCTTTTGGGGATATGCCCTCGAAACTTCCGCATATATTATGAACCAAGTTCTGTCTAATACTGTCCCTGGTACTCCTTAAGAACGATGGACTGGGCGTAAAGCTAGTTTAAGCCACATCATAATTTTGGGTTGCCCTGCACATGTGCTAAGGCAAAAGACTAGCAAGTTAGCTAGTAGGTCAGAATTATGAATGTTCGTTGGATATCCAAAGGAAACCAAAGTTTTCACATAGTTCCGAGGACCAATAATGTTTGTTAGCACTAATGCTCTTTTCCTTGAGGAGGACTATATGAAGAATACAAAACTTAGAAGCAAAATTGTGCTTGAAGAAAAGTTGGGTGAGGAAGCTTCTACCTCATCTGTAAGAATTGTTCTTACCCCAACTGAAATGCAACCTAACAATTCAGAACCTCGCCAAGTAGTACTTCGATGTAGTGGGAGTATTTCTGAAAAGCCCGACAGGTACATGTCTTATGGTGATACTCTCGTAGGCGTCGCTGACATGGATGACCCTATTTCCGACAACCAAGCAGTGGATGGTTCTGAATCAAACTTTGACTTGATTCCATGAAAGTTGAGATGCATTCGATGTATGTCAACAAAGGGGTCTGGAAACTTGTAGACCTACCTGAAGGGGTTAAACCTGTAGGGTGTAAGTGGATCTATAAGAAGAAAAGGAGTCCGGATGGAAACGTTGAGACGTTCAAAGTGCAACTAGTGGCTAAGGGTTATACCCAAAAGGAAGTTATCAATTATGAAGAAACTTTCTCGCCAGTCGTAATACTTAAATCCATCCGTGTACTTCTATCCATAGGTGCTGCTCTTGATTATGTGATTTGACAAATGGATGTCAAGATTGACTTTCTGAATGGCAATCTTGATAAGCGCATTTTCATGGCTCAACCAGACAGTTTTGTGGAAGGTGATCAAGAGAACAAGGTTTGTGAATTGCTTAATACCATTTATGGATTAAATCAAGCATCTAGATTATGGAATATTAGATTCAATGAAACTATAAAAAACTTCGATTTTGAACAGTCAATAGATGAACCTTGTGTCTATAAGTTGAAACACGAGGGCAAGGTTGTATTTTTTGTATTATATGTCGATGATATACTACTCATTGGTATGATGTAGGTAAATTATCTGAGGTTAAAATTTGGTTAGCTAAGCAGTTTGATCTGACGAATCTAGGGGAAGTTGTGTACATTCTGGGGATTCAAATCTTTCGAGATTGAAAGAACCGGACCTTGTTGCTCTCCCAAGCATCTTATATAGATAAGGTGATGGATCGCTTCACCATGCAGAATTCCAAGAAAGGCCAAAACCCCTTTAGACATGGAGACTCACTCTCTAAGGAACAGTCTCCCAAGACTGCACAAGAGATTGAGGACATGAGAAAATTCCCTACGCTTCAGCCAAAGCAAGTCTCATGTATGCTATGATGTGCACTTGATGGGATATATGTTTCGCAGTTGGTTTAGTTAGCCGTTTCCAATCAAATCATGGACCCGAGCACTAGGTTGCTGTTAAGCATGTTCTTAAGTATCTTTGGAGAACTAGGAATTTGATGCTTACATATTCAGGTACTGACCTGACTATGACGGGGTATACCGATTCCGACTTTCAGGCGGATAAGGATTCCAGGAAATCCACTTCAGGATATGTGTTCATCCTGAATGGTGGATCTGTTGTTTGGAGGAGTATCAAGCAATCCTGCATTGTTGACTCCGCCATGGAAGCAGGATATGTGGCTGCTTGTGAAGCATCCTAAGAGGCTGTATGGCTTAGAAAATTCCTTAAGTATGTGGAAGTTTTTCCGAATGTCAACGAGCCCATGACACTTTATTGTGATAATAGTGGGGCTGTTGCTAACTCAAAGGAACCTCAAAGCCATAAGCGCTCTAAGAATATTGAGAGGAAATACCATTTGATTAGAGAGATTGTGCAGCGCGGAGACGTGGAGGTGAAGAAGATCTCAACGGTGGACAACGTTGTAGATCCTTTCACCAAGGCCCTATCCAACAAGGTCTTCGACCAACATCGAGACAGATTAGGCATGAAGGACTACTCTCATCTTCTTTGAGTCAAGTGGGAGTTTGTTGGCAGAGATGCCCACAACAAGATTGTTTATTTACATATTGATGTAATATATAAATCTTTCATAAAGTCCTTATTGAAATTTGCTGATTAAATTAATAAAAGTTGAAACGTTCTTTCATTCCACTTTTAGTTTGATTGAAGATTTATGATATTCAATAGCTTATAGTCCTTAATCAAACATAACAATGTATGAAGAGATAAATGAAGATTTGCGTGAACAAACTCTTCATGGTTTGGTTAAAAAGAATATATTCAAAATCTAAAGATCAACGAACTATTGATCCTAGTATGATTGTTGGAAGAATCTATGATGTCTGGTTACGAGGCATAGAGAGTTAGGAACTCTATTGTTCTTCCAAGATACTGAATTGACCAGTGCACCTTTAGAGACAATGGAAGAACAGACAATTTAACCTCTTATGTCTTAAGGTCACTATGTATGAAATGCACCATGCTTACCTAAATCCTGAAATGAGACATGTCATTTCATGCATTAATATTCTCATTTGAGAAATTCAAATTCTAGATCCATTAAGTGATCTATACTAGACCAATTAGTGAGATATTTAGTTATGAAGATGTCATGAACCAACTTTGTGAAGTTCTCATAGATATGGAATTCATGTACAAGATTGCTGAAATGTAATATATATCATCTCATGCTTTATTACTTGAATTGTGAACAAATGAACTGCGCATTATCCAAAATTAAGTATCGACTTTATTTGGATAAAACAATGTGATTTGTTAGCTCCTCGTCAATACATTGTTTCTAACTTATTCACAAGTAACAAAAGAATTAAGGAAATAACAACTACAAGGGTAAAATGGTAATTTTATGAAGGGTAAACATAGATAACATTCAATGGATCCCCTCAATATAATTAAGTTGAATTTGAGTAGAAAATAAATTCATTTGAACCGAGAGATTCTCAGTGTCAACTCTTTAGTGGAGTCATTTGACATTAAGCTAAAATTCGGAAAAAGGTTTGTGAACTTTTGAGTCCTAGTATATAAGCTCAAGCTTTGTTTATTTGGATCCATAAGGTCACTATTACAGGTTATTAGAGTAGGATTGTTAAACTGGAAGTTAAGTCAAAATAAGTTCAAATGTTGAACTAGACTTTTTCTCGGAAAATGTCTAAAGGGTATTTTTGTCCACATGGGCATAAAATGATGTGAATGTCAAAATACAATTTTGAATATTTTCATATAATGAAAATATTAATTATTTACTAAAGCCGAAAAGTCGTTTCAAGCATTAAGAAATTAATTTCATTATTTGTGTAATAAAAATTCTACAATGGATATTTTAAAAATTGTCTTAAAAGATACAAAGAAGCATCTAAATGCTCCTTTTCTAGCTATAGAATTCTTCCAACATGCATAATAGATTAGAGAGTTATTTCTTTTTAATTATAAAGATAATTACTCAAAAGGAAAAGAGGAAATGAATTTCCTTGAAAAGGAAATAAATAAGCTAAGTGAGGAAATAAATTTCCTCACTCTTGAGCTTGATATGGCCGGCCACATTAGAAGAAAAAGGGGAAGAGAAACTCAAATATTGTATCATGAATGCATAATTGATCTTTATAGATTTTCCTCCTCCTACAAATAGAGCTTCACATAGATTTGTGAAAAGTTGCATTCTTGGTCTTGCTCTCTCTATTCTAGCCGATCATTCCCTCTCTCTCTCTAGAAATTCCATTTTATTTTAACACCTAGATCCACACTTCATCTAGAGAATTAGCTTATGATCCAAGAATTTTTTTTGGTTCATATTTTTTAATTATGTCCACACACAAATCCTTCAAACACTCTATTGACTCTTGTAATAGAAACCTTAGGTTTCTCGAGTTCTACATTAGATGTGAAGAAATCGAGTCAAGAAAGAAGATCCACCTTTCTCAAGACGCTTCAATTTAAAGGTTCATAAAAGGTTAGTATTCAAGTACTCTAAATAATGTTTTTAATTTATAACATGTTCATGCACTTTGCCTAGGTTAGTAAAAAAATTTACTTGTAAAGAAATTTTATATTCCGCCATTAATATGATTAATGATAATTTTTTTTAACCCTAGACCTATTCCAACAAGAACGACTCCCCGCTATTTCAACTAGCTGACTTCCTACCCAAACTACTCAACGTGTTTAGCCTCGTTAGTGGGAACTTGGACCCGTTTATCGTGATAAATGGGGGAATTACACAACAAACAGACTCGTAAGAATTATTCTGTTATGTTTATGTAAATTTATTAGAGTGAAAATTTCTAAATTGAACATGTTTTCGTTGTAGGAGTAACTGCGGCATGTTTTCCATCAAAGGTGTCGAAACATTGATTCATGGTATTTCTCTTTCACAATTGAAATCGGATTACATGGTGATTTACCGTAGGAAGATGTGTATCGAACTACTGAGACATGGAGCTTTGAAGATCATGGAAAAATACATTTAGAATAATGGGTTGTTATGTGTTCTTGGGTGACATTTGCAATGTCAAGACAGTAATTAACTGTCTTTTGTATTACTTATTATAAGTTTGCATATATAGGTACTCTTTTGGTGACATTACAATTTTAAATATAAATATTTGTTTTAATTATTACTGAAGTTTCGCGAAAGTTATTAAATATGTTTTAATATAAATCCTGAAGTTTCGTGACAAAATTTATCCCATTTTGTGACGAAATTGTCACGAAGTATATGTATGTCGTGACAACAAGTTGTCACGACAGTCAAACATTTTTTTATGTTATCCTAGAAGTGTGATCGAGTCACATATGTTTAAGGGAATATTTTTTTTAAATCTGCTAAAACATCATCGAAGAGACTGGATACTGGTGCTAAACTCCTTCCAAGTCAACCACGATCGAATTAGGAAAAAAAATGTAAATTTCATGTTAAAGTCGTCACGAAATATTGAAGTTTCGTGACAATATTTACCCTATTTCATGACGAAATGGTCTTGTGTGTTTCGTGACAAAAAGTTGTCACGACAGGCAGATATTTCGTGACTACTTTCGTCACAAAATTTGGTAAATATTGTCACAAAAATATAAAAATTTCTTAAAACCATCATAGCTTGTTAGTTAAACCAAATGGATTTTCGTTCTTCATAGTAAAAAACCATATATATTTTATCAAATGAAGTTTTACAGTACTTAAAACAAGTCATTATGTTGGGATTCATTCCGACATGTTGCAATGTTATGCAATACTTTTCCGCATTGACTGCACTTGTGCCTTCTTCTTGAGTTTGTTTCCCAGTTTGTAGGTATCCTCTTCTTTTTCGGTCGCGCTGCAGCACGGGTGGAAATATAAGATGGTCTGACTATTCTCTGTAATACCTCATCGGGAAATGTCCATGTGTCTTCACTACCGTGTGGACGGGTTACACCTGTATAACTACTTTTCCAATATGCAGTGGTATAATATTTTGAAATGTAATCCTCAACAAGAAAGTTTCGGTAACCATAAGCTGCGATGCCATGCGAATATATAAAGTTATCAGTTTAAAAGATGCGACCCGTGTATGACTTAAAATTCAAATTTATGGCCCACTTTAGGCCATGTTTGTCAATGACTTTAAAATCGTGCATCGATGAAGGCCGCACCTATTAAATAAGGGAAAATCGATTATCAAAGATGTACCAAAAACATGATTAAATTAGGTGTAACTGATAAACCTGCATTCCAGTAGATTTAGCATGATAATCGATCAGTTTTTTGGTTTCTTGTGGTGTAAGTTTCGTCAACGTTGTTGATGCCTTCTGCTTACGCTCGTAAAACCATTTTGTCATTCTTTTGTGAAGAAAATTGAACAACTTTGCGATCGGGAATTCTATCTGAATGACGTTTGCGGCATTCAGAGACTCGACGTTGTTGGACGTCATAACCGAGTACCTCTTCTCGTTGAAAAAACAAACGAACCCAAGTAGGGTGACCCATGACGTTCTGAAGATAATATCTGACGCCTGGATATTCTTCGTCATATGTAACCATAAATCTTTCAAACTCTTCGGACGTATACGCCTTTGCCGCTGCGTAGAATACCCAATTCATTTCCTTCGAGAAACCTTTGAAATTAGACTTCACGTTTTTCAGAAGATGAAATGTGCAAAAGCCATGCTCTGAACCAATGAATACTTTTTTTACATTACTAAGGATTCCTGGGTTTCTATCGGAGACAATGACTTGATGTCTCCTCTCACCAATTTCTTCTCTTAATTGGGTCAAGAATTAGAACCAGGCTTCATTTGATTCCGAATGACCCACGCCAAAGGCTAGTGGGTAAACTTATTCATTCGCGTCCATACCACAAACTGAAAACAACGTGGCTTTGTAGTAATTCTTTAAAAACGTTCCATCGATAATAACATCGGGTCGACAATACTTCCATCCTCTTTTCCAAGCACTAAGGGACATAAATAGGTGTATGAAACAATGAGAACGAGGAGTTGTGACAAGGTCAAATGAAGAACATAGATTCATAGTCAAAACCATGTGTATAAATTTCGGCAAAAATGCGTATGACTGGTGATCGGTGTCAAATAAAGATGCTAGTGCACTCTGCCTTAACCTCCATGCTATTTTGTAACCCATCTCCACTTCAAAATCTTGTTGCATGTGACACATAATGTCTATTGGCTTAAAGAGAGAGCAAGCGGGATCAATATACTTTGGCTTTACAACCTCCCCAAAAAATGCAGTTGTAGCCTGGGTATGTCCTCCTTGTCTGAATTGCGTTGCACATGTGTGCTCGGAGATATACCTGAAAACAGCGTCACATAGTCACGAATCTACAATATATTGACTACATGGTCACAATTTGACTAAATGTTTACCTTTTCACGACGAAGACATCACCTTATCCTAATTTAAGTGTAGAGACGATTTATTAGACGTCTTTGTTTTCGTGCAGAAATGATTGTGGATCACGAACATGGTTAAATGTCTCTTCAATTTTTTTTTGTTGATATACATTCCTCATTTCTATATTTCACTTGGAGAAGGAATATCCATCATTCCAACGTCAACCATGCAGTCGGTTGGATCTTCTGAAGGCGAATTACATTTCTTAGGAGTGTGATGATCCGGTGTCGGGGGTGTGCCAAAATAAGTAGGCGTATGCGATGGCGTGCCTACACACGCATGACCATTACTTTGGTCGTTGGAAAGTTTGGATAAAGTATTTCCGATTCGTGGCAGAGAACGTCGGATCGTTCACTCTCCGGGTTGAGACACGGAATATCGGGCTGATGAAAGTCATCAACTAGTGCTGAGTAAAATTGGGTGTTGGGATTCACAGACGATACACTCATCGACTATGGACATGGAAAAGTATATTCAACTTGTGAGTAATCTTTGGGGTTCACATAAGCTATACTCACCGACGCTGGAGTTCGCATATCAGGCCGAGGAGAATCAACTGGTGTCGATTCGTGGTTGGGGTCCTCCGGAGCCACACCCTCCTGATTTATATCCGGCATAGTGGAAACACTAACGTCTTTTGGACATGATATATTCTCAATCTCCACTACCAAATTCAGTTTTGATTTATCTGTTTTCTCCTTCCGAAGATGCTGATAACATCTCAATTTTTTGTCCGACGCAATGCGAACATGTGGTACCGACCCTTGTGTCTCGTACTTCACATTGAGGGTATGAGTAGAAGGTGAGAGGTGCATGGTGACATACAATAGTTGCAAGAACTCCCCGTACGTCGCTTTCACGGGTATTAAGATAGCCTCACTACTTTTGGTCAAGTAGCATAGAGGTTTCACCCATCGTCTACTATGCTTGACGAATGTATGAATTTACCTGATCACTGCATACAATCCAAGTGTAACTATAAATACTTTCATAATTTGTCAAAAATGTCACGAAAGAGTTAGTTCGTGAAAATGTTGGCACGAAATGGTTACTTCGTGATGACATACACACAATATGGCCGTTTCGTGACGACGTCGTCACGAAATTATTACAATATTGTCACAATATTAAATTCCAGAACTGCTTCTTCGTCAAATTTTTTGTGAATTTGTACTAACGTACATACTAACTTCATAGTTCAATTTTATCTGCCCAAATATGCGATTATTTGCATATGTTAGCTGGAAACTCAGGTCACATGAACAATTTACCGGAGTACCCTAATTATGCAGCGAAGATTAGTCAGACCTTCTCTTGCATAGTTAAAGCACGAAAAATTCCGGGTTTCTTGATGCTCTATGGTTTTGACGGGATCAAAAAATTGATTCTAGGGTTTCCGTCTATGCCAATGTTCTGCGACGATTTGTAAATCGGAATGCGAAGAAGAATGTGATTTCTGGGTAAGGAAATTGTTGGTGAGGAAGAACATACTTTCTGGATATGAGCATTGACGGAGAAAGAGAGGAGGTGAGATGGAATCTATTAAGCATGAGGGTATATTATAGAAATTTATTTTCTCTCTCTTCCCGAGCTCTTAGTTGAGTCAGCGGATACTAGGAGTTGGGGAGGAGAGAGAAATATTTTGTACCATGTTTACCCTCATTTTTTGAAATTGGAATAACTAATTTACCCTTATTTCTTGGCGGTCACTCCTCTGATCACAATCACATCAACCGTCTCTCTCTCTCTCTCTCTCTCTCTCTCTCTCTCTCTCTCTCTCTCTCTCTCTCTCTCTCTCTCTCTCTCTCTTGCTTCAGTTCAAATTTCGTGACCTAGAAATCGTTACAACTTCCGAGAGTTAATCTTCATCTTTCTCTTCACTTCGCCTCCGCTTATTGACACCACCTTCATCTACAAAACCCAGAAGATGAAAAAGAAGACCTCGTCTCTGAAACCGAAACCCATACAGGGTGAAGAAACAGAGTTTGGGTCACCAAGCAAACCACCCAATGTACATTTGGATTCTCAGTTTACGCCTCGTCGGAGTCCAAGATTGGGTCACGAAGTGGTCCGCGACAGAAGCCAAACCCCAACCACAGGGCCTACAAAGAAGCGGAGATCTCTTCTGTCTCAGGTCACCCCCCGAAACAAAAGCTGAAGAAATCCAAAGTACTCTCCTCTGGGTCATCCGATTTCGATCCTTGAGCCTATATCATGCAACCTACAAATGCTTCCAAAGGAGAAAGGTTGGTGGCTGTAAGGAATCTGGTAAGGAAAACAATATTTCGCGTCAACAAATTCATCATAATGATATTTCGGGTCAACACTCTGTATCGTGATGATGAAGCGGTCACTAAACAATGTTTTGTGAACACTTCATCACGAACAAAAATGTTTCGTGACAACTTCATCACGAACAGAATGTTTCGTGACCACTTCATCACGAACACAATGTTTCGCGACAAATTCGTCATGAACACAATAAATCGTGAAAACTTCATCACAAACACAATGTTTCGTGACCACTTCGTCAAGAAATCAATGTTTCGTGACGAAGTTGTCACGAACACAATGTTTCGTGACAGTTTCATCACGAACATAAAGTTTCGTGACAACTTCGTCACGAACATAATATTTTGTGACCACTTCGTCACGAACACAATGTTTTGTGACCACTTCGTCATGAACACATTGTTTTGTGACAACTTCGTAATGAGACAATGTGTTCGTGACAACTTCATCACGAACACAATATTTCGTGACAATGTTTTGGAGTATTATACTGGAGTTTTTACATATTTTTACAGGGTTGGATCCGGCATATTCAAGAAGAGGATATCAAAGAGGGATATCCGTTTAACTTCCATGGAAACCATAATGGTTTCGGTGAGGATACTGGGATGACAAGCTCCCAAAGAGAGCTTTTTAGAAAGAGTTGTTACGGGCTGTTTCTTGATTTTCCGTATCTTATGAATTCGTCCAAGATAATTAGTCACCTAATTCTATGGTCGGGCTATTTTGGCGATACAAGAGTATTGAAAGACAGTCTCTATATTGAGATCAGTGGACGCCCCAGGGAGTTCAACAAATAAAAGTTCGCGCAGATAACGGGGCTGAAGTTTGATCCTGACTTTGAGCCTCGAGAAGAGTACTTGAAAGTGGTTGACAAAGGCTTGTACCAGAAAACGTTTCGTGATTGCACCATGTGTACTAAGTATGGCAACATTGGTTCTATTGCGACGCATGTCAACCATACCTGGGGTGACGAGAAGAGGTTAAGGCTTCTTCTCATACACTTTGTGTACAATGTCCTCCTCGCGTATGAGAAGGCGGTCAACTTGCCCAACAAAAAATTCATCAAGATGGTGGACGACCCCGACGTGTTTAACGATTATCCCTGGGGCAACATAGTGTGAAACTTTTTCATCGAGTCAGTAACCAACTTCGTCACGAAGGCGAAGAAGAACTTATCTTATGGAAATGACAAGCACAATAAACTTAACCTTCCAAGTTTCCTATTCCCGCTCCAGATTTGGAGCTATGAATATATTCCCAAGTGTAGCACAGTCCAGTTTGCTCTCGTCATGAACCCCAATGCGATTCCACTGATCAAGAAATGGAAAGATGCTGAAGGAAGGGTGTTCGAGTCCCACATAGCTCGAATTAGTTTTCAGGAGGTAATATATTGTGTGCTATAAAACTGTATACATAATTGTTTTCTTATATGCCTAATTGTTTGTTTCAGCTCGAATTCAAACCCATCAGGAGTCTCGTCGAATTTCCTGAGCATGTGATAAAATCATCCCAGTCGCGGACTAAGAGGAAACCTGATGACGATGGCCTCAGATCGTCAGACCTGGAGGTATAATATAATATAGTAAATGATAACATAGATAGAAAATTGCAATATTTTTTAAACTATGACTTAACAGTTTTGTCACGAAACTAATTGGTTCCTTGACAATATTGTCACGATAACTTCAAATATCGTGAAAATCTTTTCTTTTTTATAGGTTTGGTTTTCGGAAAAGGAATCTGTAGTCCAATCTGTACGGCGAGAATTTAGTAGGTTTAAGAAGGATGTATTTTCTTTTATACGCAACGAAGTTAAAAAAAATCGTCGATGTTCTCCCCCTCTCCCGGCCAAACCAGTCTCAGCCAATAAGTCTTTTTCGAGATCTAGCAACGACCAAGACAGAGAGGAAGAGAAGAATGCGGAAGATGGATACAGGCAAAAATAAGGTATAAATGCTGAAGATAAAGAAAGGGAAAAAGGAGAAAAGAAGAAGAAGAAGAAGAAGAAGAAGAAGAAAATGAAGAAGAAGAAGAAAAGGAAAAAAGAAGGAAAAAAAAAAGGAGAAGAGGAAGAATACAAAGAAAGTCAGGAGGCAAAGGGGAAAGATGGTTGTAAAGTGGACAACCTTTTATGGCGGAAGAACGGTGATGATCACGATGGAGACAATCATGGCAATAAACCGACAGAGGAGCACGGCGACAAGAACAAGACTCCTCAGGGTAGTGATTGCATGGAAAAATACAAAGCGGAAGTTACTCAGGAATCCAAAACTCCCAACCGTCCAGTCGAGGCGTTGGTGAGGTAAATTCCTTGGTTGTTTTCGTGTCATCCCCGATGAGGATCCCCAGAAGTTAATAATGGTTTCCTCTTCACCTGAGAAGTCATTAAGGCCGAGGAAGCCGCTGACTCATTACACGCCTACACCACTGCCTCCCATAATTCAAAATTTTATAAAATCTTAGAAGAAGTTAGAGAAGTATCCTTTTTCCGAGCCAATGTCTGACCCCATACAACTAGAATCGGATAGCCTGAAGAAATGGTTAAATATTAGTCTGCTAAAGTCCATGAAAAACATGTAAGTATATTTGTTTCTTTGACAACATGGTAACAAAGATCCTTTTCGTGATAACATGTAACGAGTGCCCATTTATAATCTGTAGGAAACGAATCATTGGTTGGATGGAGAGGTACGTCAGGAACTAGTTTATTAGCGCCACCGACTTCACACATGGAATTTCTCCTCCTTTCTTTTAATGTGTGTTTGTTTGAATTTTTATATTTTTATGTGATTTGTCCTTTTTCACATGAGCATCGTGACATATTGTCGAATAATATGTTACACTGTTTTGTATTTGTGTGGTTGTAATAACTGACAATAAAGAATGCTCGTACTCAATATAACATACATATGGTATTTTTTCCGCTTATTTTATGAACTAGTTACGTTTAGTGACATGATTGTCACGTTTTATTTGACATACAATTTAGTGACCAAGTTGTCACGTGCGACTAAAATGTTGACACGTTATTTATATACATCATGATTTGACACATCCATTTATAATGTTCCAGCACATCAACATTGTATCTACTACTTCAGGAAGAAGGGGAAGTTGGTAAAGATATCCGAGTCATTCACGACTACAGACACATACTTCTACGTCCTCTTGTCCTCCATAAAGACTGAGTGGGAAGCAGCCGATGACAAATTTTTATTCAATTGGTCAAAGCATATTCATTTACTCGATCACATACTAGGATATGGTAATGAAGATTTGATGCTGACACCGTGGTCGGATGTGGAGAAAGTGTACATGCTCGTACACACATCAGCTAACTGGATCTTTTTGGTCATCGATTTTCATCGGTGACACATCATGACTTAGGACTCGATGAGTGCATCATTCTGGCGCCAAAGAGTAGAAATGTCTGCATTTGCTTCTTTTCTTCCCCATTTTCTCAACGTTTTTGGTATGGAAGACCGAAAGCTTTCTTCCCCATCTTACCTTCACACCTAAACGTGAACTCGAGAAACTTAAGGTTTTTATTACATGAGTCTAAAGAGCATTTGAAGGATTTGTGTGTGGGAACAATTAAACACAATAACTCAGGAGGATGTCTATGAGCTAAAGAGATAATTTAAGCCTAAGTCTAATGAGGACTTAGGTGCCAAATAAATGGATATTTTAGAGAGAGTGAGAGGAGAGTTTTGGTCGGCCAAATATAAGGAAAAAAAAGGAAATGCTTATTTTCACATCTCTATGTGAGGCTCGATTTATAGGAGAAGGAAATACAAAAAAAAGGTAATTACCCTTTTCTATTGTGCATCATGACACAATATTTGATTTACTCTCCTCTTCCTATAGTGTATGGGCAGCCAAACTATGTGCATTCGTGGGGGAAATTTTTTATCTCACTTAGCACATTTGTTTCCTTCTCAAAAAAAATCACTCTTTTCCTTTTCGATAATTATCTTTATAATTAAAGGCAAAAAATTCTCTCCTCTTGTGATGTGTTTTGGCCGACTCTAAACCTAGGGAAAGAGCTTCTAGACGTTTCTTTATTTCTTTTAAGATAATTTTTAAATACTCATTGTAGAATTAATATTGCACAAATAATGAAATTAATTTCATCATGCCTCAAACGACTTTTCAGCTTTAGAAAGTAATTTATATTTCCATCATAAATATCCAAAATCTTACTTTGACATTCATATCATTTTATGTCCATGTGGACAAAAATACCCTTTAGACACTTTCCGAGAAAACGTCTAATTCAACACTTGAACTTATTTTGACTTAGTTTCTAGTTTAACAATCCTACTCTATGACCGGTAATAGTGACCATATGGATCCAAATGAACAAAGTTTGAGCTAGTATACTCGGACTCAAGTTCACAAACTTTTTCCGAGTATTAGATTAATGTCAACTCCACTAAAGAGTTGACACTGAGAATCTCTCGGTTCAAATGAATTTATTTTCTACTCAAATTCAACTTAATTATATTGAGCGAATCCATTGAATGTTATCTATGATTACCCGTCATGAATATCATCAACAAGATAAGATTAATAAAATTAACATTTTACTATTCTAGTTGTTATTTCATCAACTCCTTTGTTACTTGTGAATAAGTTAGAAACAATGTGTGACGAGGAGCTAACAAGTCACATATTTTCATCCAAATAAAGTCGTTACTTAATTTTTTATACCGCGCGGTTCATTTATTCACAATCCAAGTAATAAAGCATGAAGTGATATACATTGCATTTCTGCAATCTTATACATGGATTCCATATCTATAAGAACTTCACAAATCTAGTTCATGACATCTTCATAACTCAAAAATCAGTGTAGTTTAGATCATAGAGTTGACCTAGAATTTGACTTTCTCAAATGAGAATATGTAAGCTATGAAATGACATGTCTCATTACAAGATTTAGGTAAGCACGATGCAATTCATACACAGTGACCTTGAGACAGAAGAGCTTAAATGGTTTGTTCTTACATTGTCTCTAAAGGTGCACTGGTCAATTCAGTATCTTCTGTAGATACACTGGAAGAACTATAGAGTTCCTAACTCTCTATGTCTTGTAACCAGACATCATATATTCTTCCAACAATTAAACTATGATCAATAGTCCGTTGATCTTAAGATTGTGAATATTTCGTTTTAAGCAAACCATGAAAAGTTTGTTCACGCAAATTTGCATTTGTCTCTCCATATATTTTTAGGTTTGATTAAGGACTATAAGACTATTTATTATCATAAATCTTCATACAAACGAAAAAGGAATGAATGAACATTTCAACTTTTATTAATTTAATCAGCAAATTACAATAAGGACTTATGAAATATTTATAATATATCAATATGTAAATAAATAATCTTCTTGTGGACATCTCTGCCAATTATGTGCATCTCTGCCAACAGAGGTTACGTTTCCAATCAACGTAATTCTCACCCTCGAGTTTGTTCGAACTCAAAATCGTTTCCAATGAATTAAAAGACATTTTGCTAAATTAGTATGTGCTACAAATTCGAATTATATCCATGAAAAATCCTAATATGGTGAGGAAAGCTTTAAATAATTCATGGTATTATGAACACAAATGGTTAATTACTTTTCCTAGGGGAAACCGCAGTTAACCGCCTTTCATAGTCGTGACACATCACTATTTAGTTCTAACCATCTAAGAAGTCACAACTTATAGTTCTTACTAATTACCTCTGTGTGAGGATTACTTTAAAACATAAGTCTAAGTGTACAACCGACATGTGAGCTTTTATTCAAGTCACTTTGATAACAGTTCTCCTAGGGGAGACCATGCTTCATCGCTTCTCTTTAAGGTTTAGTTCATAACAGTTTAATTAACAGAATGCTTCTGAATTACTCTCATTAAAGGGAGAGCCATGATGGGTGACTCTTAGTTCATCGCACATTATGTTAATTAAACTCATGTCGAGGACCTTGGATTGCTTCAATGATAAACAACACTCCCACTTAGATTTTGCAAAAATCATATCTTTGTTGAAAACAGTTTACATTTTATAACCCTTTTATAAAATTTAAAATATATGACCATTTCATTTTAATGTGATGTTGGCGTTCTATCCTATATGACATGTGAGGCATTCTATCTCTCATAGTTGCAAACATTTCTCCCTTTTTCCGGGTTTGAAATAGTCTAATTACAAATATTATAATGCATCTCCAACTCCGACTTCAAGCAATGATAAAACAACCTCCATTATTTCCGCGATACTGGAACCACTCAATTTTTTGCGCGCTACGTATACAATGTTGCTTCGATCTTCAATTGCCCGGACCAAACATTCAATTTCATTAACAATTTGGCAGCTCCATTTTTTTGCTCCTTCTCCTCATTATTTTAAACTTTGAACTGTTATTGAGTCAACGGAATTCTTATCCTTGTAAGCAAATGTATATAAACTGATTTGTTTGTAAAATAAACATATTATTTGATTACTGTACAAGCGATATGGTATATGTTAGTGTGATTTACAAACAAATTGTTGATATCATTTGTTATTTTATAAACAAACTAAAAAACGTGTTCCTTACTTCATAAGATTTAAATCAAGGTTTAATTGGCCAATGAATTCCCATCAAAATTTCATATTCCAGAGTTTACCAGTCATTTTATTTTTGCTCATATAGGCATTTCGTCATTTTATGCTAGGTATTTCGTCGAATTTCCATCATTTTTCGTTTGTGTTTACCTATGAAACAACATTTTTTCCAGTAATTCCATTATAGTTTTCTTAGAGATTTTTTTAGACTGTGTATGAAGTAGAATGTATTAGAAATGGTATTATACATACAATGTTGATATCGGTTATTTTATAAACAAACTAAAAAAAATATTTCCTACTTCATAACATGGGATTTAAATCAAGGTTCTAATGGTAGATGAATTCCAGCGAATTTTCATCGAAATTTCATGTTTCAGAATTTACCAATTATTTTTTGCCTATGTAGGTGTTTCGTCATTTTATGTCCACAAAATTCGTCGACTTTCCATGACAATCTCATTTTAGAATTTCCATAGTTTTTGTTTGTGTTTAGTTATAAAACAATATTTTTTCCAGAAATTTCATTGGGAATTTTATGAGAATTCCATATGAAACTTTCATTTAAAAGAATTCCATCTGGTTTTCCAAGGTAAATTTTTTAGAGATTTTGATTTGTTTTTGAGGTTCTTAAACACAAATTGCTAGAAATTGTATTATACATATGATGTAATTTTTTCAAATTTTGTTGAAAATCATAAACGTTAATTTATGTTTAAATTGTTTAATATCTTATTATATTATTTAAATTCTTTAGTTGAATAGTGCTTAGATTTTGATTTTTTAGATTGTTTATGAAATGAAAGTTGTTATAAATAATGCTTTAGATATGGTGTATTTTCATATTATTTTAGAATAAAACGTTAATTTATGTTTAAATTATTTAATTCTTAATTATGCTATTTAAGCTTTTTAGTTGGATGATGTAGTTTATTCAAATTTTGATTTTTTTAAAAATTGTTTGTGAAATAGAAGTTGTTAAAAAAGGGTTTTTTACATAGGATATATATGTTTTGGGGGATTTTTTTGATAATCGAAATCGTTAATTACGTATGAACAATAAGTTTTAAATTACGAAAAATTGGCTAAATAGCCAACATTTGAGGTGTTTATTTCAAAATGGCCAATGTTTTAGTTAATTGTGGTTAATGACTCTATTGTTTACGTTGCATACATAATTAACAAGATAACTTTATAGTTTTACCCTTTTTCATTTTGGGAACTTTTGAAAATTTTGGGCAAATTCGTCCAAAAATTGGCGTTTAACTTTTACAGGGTTATTTACCAAAATATTGTTAAACGTTGGTCATTTTGAAATATCACTATGTTTAAAAGGCTATACTACTAATGACCCTTTAAATTATATATGAACCAAGGATTGAACGGCCAATTGCCGATAAACGGCCGATGACTCAAAAATACGGGAATATCGGTAGCCGAATGGGAATCCAATCAAAAAAATGCGAAAAACAGAAAAGAGAATGCCGATGGAATTATCGTTGGGCGGTCGAAAATCCGACAAAAATAACGGAAATTCGACGAAAAAAATGTTGGTTATCAAAAATTCAATGTTACAAATATTATATTTATATTTTAAAACTATTTGTTCAATATTATTAAAAAAAAAATTATTTAAAGAATATCATTAATGAATTTAATAATTAGTTTTAGACTATTTAAATTTATATTTTTAAATTATTTACAGTATTATATTGCATATATTTTAATTTTAAAAAATATATATATATATATTATATAAAGAAATTAAAAAGGAAGGAAGAAATGAAAAGGGAGGGCACCTCCCACAGGGCTTCGAACATGTGACAACAGGGTGGTACAAGCGGGACACAAATCAATTAATCTGTTATGTTTTTTGGTTTCAAAATGTCGTTGATTTATGTCCGACGACTAAACCTACGATTTTCGCCGACCAAAAACGACGAAACGCTTACCATAGTAGTTTTTAGCCGACGAACGTCGAAAAACGACATTTCGGTGAGAATTCGCCAAAATCTGTCGACATTTTAAAGCTGTATATGAACCTTATTTATGTATGAACTTTATTTATATGTATAAATTTTATATTTTAAATTATGTATGAACCTTATATATATATATATATATAAATATATATATATATAAATATATATATATATATATATATATATGAAATTTATGTTTTGAACTGTAAATCAATATTTTTTTCATCAATTTTTTTTATTTTTATCAAAATCACGACCGACCAACAACAATTTCATCGATATTTTTTTTTTTTTTTTCACATTTTTTATGTCCAATTCCCGTTTGACCAACAACATCTTCATATATTTTACTCATCCACCGTTTATCATCATTTAGTCGTTCGATCCTTAAATTTAATGGTTCGGTGCAGTGATAATTATTACAAATTTTAAGTGCAAAGATAAATATAGTCATATGTGTGAATTCCTTTACGGTTTGATACCATTTGAGTAGTCAATCTCATTATTTCATCTCCCTTGATATTTATGTGTTAAGAACTATGTTATAAGTTTTTTTTGTTACTAGGTAACAGAACTAGTTTTTCATTCTTTTATTCTTTTTCGGATTGAAGTGCCGCCAGAAGTTGTTTATTTGACACGCGAGTACTCGAAGAACGTGATACAAACTTCTCATCAGAGTATGCTCTAAAACTGCTTTATATTTATATTTATATATATATATATATATATATATATATTATATATATATATATACATAAACAACATGTTTGTTGGGAAGACTTTTTCTTTTCAGTCTCCAACTTGGAGGGGTGTGTGTTACCACTAAACTATCCTAGTTAACAACTAATGATGAGCAGGAAAAATGATCGGAGCTCCGAGGCCGTAATAAAGTCTAGCCGGGAGCAGATAGTAATGAGAAGTTCCGAAAGAAGCACAGCAGACACAATTTGGAAATAAATAATAGCACTCCATGCCTTCATAGATACACGGCGACGCGTTTCTGGTGATTTCCATGTCCTGGTACATGTACGAGAAAGACTCCGGAATCGGTTTTTTGGGAGTAGCTCTGGGACTTCGACGTCCTTACTCTTTATGGTGTAGAAGCGGCCTTGTTCGAGCACCGCTGAGACGGCATCGTCGGACTCGAAGCTGACAAAGCCTAATCCACGTGGCTTCTTGGTGACCTGGTCGGAGATGATGACGTGGTCGGTGATGACGCCGAACTTGGCTAAGTATTCGTGGACTGTCCTAATTTATTTTAATTAGGGAACGCTCCATTTCAAAATAGATTTGACATTAATCCTGTTAAACATCCGATTACTGAACGTATACCTACGTTTCTATTAATCTTCTGAACCCCGAGACCATTGCAAGGAATTGAAATTCTTCAAAGCTATTCATATTTCATCCAATATGGGCAATGATGCCTAATTCTAGGACCGGAAAAAAAAATGAAAAAAAATTCCAATCGTATCTTGGTCCTTAATTCTAGTGTATTGCTACTTAGATCGGTCTACTTGACGCACCTGAAGCATTGCATATCAGTTAAGGCCTACTAGTACAAAGCTCTGGTGCTTTCAACTAAAATAAAATAAAAATTGAACCCCAAAAACCTATACATACAGAAGAACAGAACAAGAAACCAGAATTGACAAGCACCAATGTTAGTTATATAAACCTGTTTATAAATTACATTACAAAAACCAGCTGAACCAGGTTACCGAATCAAGAAGGCTCTCTCTGGTTCCCGATGTCCTCAGTCGAAATTCGATAAACCAAATCATATCAACCACAATGAAGGAAGATCAATGAGCTCGTCAAAAGACTCGGACCAAAACGGTAATAACATCTTTGGACGCTCTGAGGCATCAATGTAGAAAAAGAAAAGGCATGATAATAATGAATATTTACTTCTTCTGAGGCAGTCATATGAAAAAGTGGGTCACAAGGAGATAGCACAACCTAACTCCTTAGCGGCGGCAGTGAGGAACTGAATGGGCATCCCTGTGGCAAGGCGGCTGTGAGCTTCCCAGCTGAGGCACTTCTCGATATCGGCGAGCCAGTCTATATCGTCCGGATTGTAGTACTTGTAAGTGGGTCCTCGGTTTCCGTTGATCTCAACCGATTTGATCGTTGCTTTGATGGGACCGGTGTGGACTATGTCTCGCAGCACCGATATGCTGAGCGCTCGCACGTGGGCGCTCGGGTGCGCCAGGCACTGGATGGTCGCCGGAAGCCGGCACTGCACGCCATTTCATATCATATCAAACCCATTTAGCGGAGATCCATCGGTTTCTGATTGTTGAGTTTATTGGAGGGGTAACTTTTTAGTAGTTTTTTACCTTCATCAAGTTCGAAAGGCCGTCCGCGACAGCCAAACCCGATTCTCCCAGCTCCAGTACGGGATGGACTGCTCTCGCTGTTGCCTCCAGAAGCTGTCAGATGGGAAAACCCGTTAATTATTCTGTTAGATTTTTACTAAACTTGAGCTTCTAGGTTGATTTTGACCGACCAATTGGCAGGCTATTGTTTTTCTTAAGATGACCTAATGCTAAGAATGTTATATTTTACTTGTATTAAAGAAAACGAACTTGAAGGATTTGGCTGATTCCAAGTATCTGAGACAGGTGAGAAATTAACCCTTTGATTTCTTGGGCCAAGATTCTAGAACTATGAAATTGTTTGGTAAGTCGGCCATAGTCAATCCGACACATGAGAGGGAGTGAGGTAATTGTGATTTACCTCCAGCTGTGGTAAAGTGCAAGCTTCTCCATCGACAAGCATGCCATCAGTGGCGCGTAGAAGCAAGTCGGACGCGCTTGCTAAGATCACCAGCGACTCTGGGTTGTCGTGATTTCTCATAAGCTCCACGATCAGCTTTACAATGCGTTGGTTGATCTTCCATATCTTCTGCCCGTCGTCTTTGGCAATCCAAGGCTGCAAATCCCGCTCCGCCTGACACACCCAACGCCAAGAAAGTGATGAACCAGATGAGATCATTGAAACTCGACAATCCAAAATGAGTAAAAAAGCAGTTTGGATACCAAGTTATTAGATGTCAAAAGAAAATTCGGGTTTTCGCACCGTCAATAGATAAGTGACCCAGAAGAAGAAACACGTGATGAAACGGAAAATAAGTACCTGAAGAACGACCGCCGTTGCTGCCTTTGCTGGTGATGCTGACACTACATTGCATAATGCATCAACTACCTGGAAACACCAGATTAAGAAATGATATGTTATTGTTGTCCCGATGGTACACATGTTAAGTAATTTAAAAGATAGTCTCTCAGAACACAAGGATCACCTAACCCAAGCTAATTAAGACAAGTCCAGGCAGGATTTTACAAATTGAATAGAAAAACATAAAATCGATATTGTTATATAATAAATAAAGGAGATGAAGGGGTCCAATTCATGATTAAAGGATCTGGTGCTGTAACGAGCAAAGATTAGTCATCTGGATTCTGTACCTGTCTCCATCCTTGCTGGGCAGATGTGCTTTCTGCTGAGGGCTTGGTTTCAGGAACTGAAATCAACTTGTACCATAGCAGCGACACAACTGAAAAACACAGTTCTTGTTTGTCTGTCAGCATCGACCCAAGAAAAACTTGAACACTGCAATTAAATCCTATCTGCCTGTCCTTGGTGAGGAAGTTGGCTAAATCCGAAGCGTCCACGGGAAAGTTTGCAATCCCTTTCCCCAAATTACAAGTCCCCGAACTAGAAGAGCCCACAGATTTAAGTTTTGATTCCGAATCGGGTAAATCTTTGGGTGGTTGGGAAAAAGACGCGTGCCCCGAACCCAAACTCCTACCATTGGCATGGTGAGTATGCCTCTTGCTATCAGAGCCCGAAGGGTACATCTTTGAAGTCGGCGTGCTAATCAAGTGCGCTTCTAAAGGCTCGGCCTTGTTCACAATTGACGCAACCACTTTGCTGTGGATATCGATGAGATTGTAAAGTGAAGATGCCCTCGTGCTTATCTCAGTGTCCAACTTGCACCGCATGAGGACCGAGAGAGCGTGCATGCAAGCCTTTGACCGCCTGAACAAGTCCGAGACATGAGCCGCGACCATTGCCGCGGCCACAATCTCGATCGAGCTGTAACTCCACGAGGTTCCAAGAGAAGACGGCTCGAGCGAGAAGAGCGCCTCGAGAATCGTCAAGATTCTACGTGTGTGACCGACCGCCGAGTCAATGCTGCTCTGGAACCCGTTTCCCATCCCATTGATCTTGACGGGCTTGGCTTCATTCTTTCCATTTCTCGACTGTGAGCTGTTAATTCCCTTCGAAATTAGCGGGAATAACTGAAGCTCGCATGCAAGAGCACAAACTGCGGCGAGAACATACGAATCGAATGCCGCCACCGCCCCTTGTTTTTTCGTCCTTCGATTTTGCAGGTCTCTGACCTTACCAGACCTTTTACGCGAGTCCTCTGTCGTTTCGTCAGATTGGTGGTTAGTTTCCTCGTTTCTGGGCCTCTTCTTCCCATTCGACTCGGCTTCATGGCTCACACAGACGGTCAACACCACAAACAAAAGGCGCGACGCCAGCTCAGCGGACGCACACGATTCCAAGAACAGCGAATGGACCATCGTGCGAAGCTCCGCGACCGCCAGATTTTTCGAGGCGGATCCCAACCCGGGGAAGTACCTATTTTTCCGGTTCTGTTCGTTCGTGGATTCGGATGGGAAAGTCCTCTTGAGAATCGCTTCCACCGTGGCAACGAAAATCTTCATAAGGCACGCTTCAGAGGGACTCCCGCGGGGAAGATAATCCAAGACCTTAAGGAGAGGTATGTATAGATTCCATGACAAAACGGGCGGCTGAAGCGGAGTGGCGACAATTATATCCGGGAGATCAACAGCGGAGGAGCTCAAAGGGATGAGGCCATAAGCAGCCTCCCAGATTGTGCATATCCTCCATTCGACATCCGGGCCGTGAGCACAAAGCATCGACGCAATCCCTTGTGCCGTGGCTTCTATGGTTGCTTCCGCGGCCGGCACCTCAATCTGATCAAACCCAATGTTTCAAAATCTCTGATTTTCATGGGGCAGCGTGATTTTCATAAGCTCAAAGACCATGAATCAATCATGATTTACATACCTGCTTTCTATAGGATGATATATAACCATCTAAGGGCCCGAGTTGGGCGTCGACGCCTTCAACTTGCCTTATAGGAGGAAAAAGCAGCGCAGGCTGTGAAAGGACACGGAAAAGTAAAGCCGCAGCTGCATCGGCCGCTATACCCGCTCTCATTGACATTGCTGTCCCAATCGCTCGCAAAAAATGTAAATGCATCCAGTTTCTAGGAAGCTGTAGAACGAAAAAAAAATTGCTCAAATCACATTGAAAGTGAGGTCTCAACTGAAAAAAAAAAAAAAAAAGAGAGTGGGGGGGGGAGGGGTCTATTGCTGGCCAGCAAGGAGATTTCTCCACTAGTTTCAGTATGGTTATTATTAGCTTCAAAATAGCCAAAAAAAAGTAAGCATAGAAAGTAGCAGCGTTACCCTTATCCCAGTTGCGTAATCTTCGGCAGCCCGAAGAAGCTCCACAAGTTGCACGGCAGCATCGAGTGCATCTGGAGCCCATGACGGCGGTGCTTCTAAAAGCCCAACGAGAAGTCTTTGTGTGGCACTTGGTGTGGCAATGGAGTAATACCTAACAGAGAGAATTTGATAGATTAATTATAACCTTTCAGCGAATCCTGTATTACTAAAAAAAAGAAAAATAGAAGCTTTTCATGACCTGTGAAACAGACGAGCATACGGTTCGAGAGCTGGGAGGCCGGCAACTAGATGCTCATCCAAGGCTGTAGTAGGGGGAGGAAGCAGAAGAGCGGGCACAGCGGCGGCAGTCAAAGTGGCGGTCTCGTAACGGTCAACTTCCTCATCGCAAACACTGAGTATGACACCTGCCCCGTTAGCCACAGCCCACCTCGGGGTTGACGGGAGGAGTTGAGGGTGCTTTCCCGATCCATGAGTAGCTAAAAATACAAATACCGTAAATAAACTGTAAGTGGTCTATCTCTTAAGGATCGTAGTTCTCCAAAATCTTCATGACCGATGTGATTGTTTAGCTAGATATCATCTAATTTTGAATGAAGTGGCTAAAACATTTTTTTTTTGCGTAGATTACCACAAGCCACCAAGTAAGCCTTAACTGATGTGCAACAAGAAAAAAAAATTAAGGGCAGTAACAGTTTTCCTTTATTGTACAATACGAATTGTATGGATTAATTGAACACGAGATAACATCAAACTAATTAGCACCATCTATTTGAGGTAGGAATATACATGATTTGCATATTCGTGCACGCAAATAGGCTTTAGTTGTACATAACACCAGATCGCAGCATGTACAAATGCAACAGATCTTGTTGTGTCAATTTCGTTATGCTAGTGATTCAGAATGACATGAGACATGGCTTAAATGAACCAGATAAGCCTTGACTTACCAGTAGTAGGTGGCTTTAGCTCTCCAGCAGCATATTTACCCATCACGCCACTACACCTGTTGATGCATACAAAAAGCTACACATACTTAGCCAATGGAACTTATAAAGAAAGCAACACAAGAACAAGACACTTGATATGTGCCGGTGAAATAACTCTGCTACAGATAAAATGATTAAAAATCAAAGAACAGCTGATCAGGGAGAGACAAAGGGATATTAATTTAATTTTAAGATAGGTATCTTTCTAAGCCTAAGTGGATAAAAAAAGTTCAGTTTGTGTTTTGGTGAGAGTAGTCCCTTTGATTTAAATTTTGTGATGTTATCGTTCTCTCTTCATACTATTGTAAAAAACTAGGCTGATCGGAGAGTGATCTCAGACCAAATCTATGCACTTACCATCGAAAATAATCACTTCGAATGCCCAAAGGAGCGGCGAGTAAAATATCGGTTATCCATGGAGACAAAGGCCTTATAGGTTTCCTCTCTTGTTGCGCCCCAGGTGGTGAGCTGGAAGGTTGACTTGCTGTAGCCTGCCTTTGACTTGTCGTCGCTTGACTGCCACTCTTGCTTCTCTCTGTTTCGTTGCTTTGGTGATCCACTTTGTATATCGGACGGTTGTAATGAGTGAGAATTCGCAGAATCTCCCCACATGCCAGTGCCCATTGCTCGGAATACTCATTCTGTTTAACAAACAAAAATCACTAATCTTAGAACATTCAACTGGAGATGAACGGAAAGGAAAATATTGAAAAACCTTATTAACAATTGGATGTACCTCGTTTACTGGACAGACTAAGGAAATGAAAGAAACAAACGGTGGGTCTGTTCTTTCATACACGAGTGTGCCATCGATGATACAGGAAATTACTGGAAGCACGACAGCGTGCCCATGCTCTGGATGGTGAAGAACAAATGTGGCTGCAAGATCCATACAATTGTCTGAGTATAACAGTTCTTTAGGGGAAAAATATTGGTTAAGTATAGCCTTGGAACTAATCATTGATTGCACACGCATCCAAATAGAGAATCAGTACCTAAAACATCATCAAAAAGGCGGTGCTCTCGAGATGGATATCTGCTACGAATAAGCTGCCAAGATTTAAAAACAATTATGTCTTAGCATAAGCGTCAAATAAAGTTGTCGAAAATCTTCAAAACCCAAACATTACCTCAGAGAGATCATCAGGAAACTGCTCGGATGTGAACTGGGCAAAGTAATCCACATATGCGATAACTTGAGCCTGTGGGATAAAAAAAATACTAAAATTAAAGATAATACTTTGACACAATCTTGTAAGCAATAATTTTCAAGAGTCACTAAGAGTCTCACATCTAAAACAGGAAAGGAGCACGGACTCTTAGCGCAGTTATAAGATAATGGGTTACTAAACTCATAGTAAATTAGTTTTGAGACTGAATCCACTACAGTTCCTATGGTATTAGAGCTCAAAAAGATCAAACGAGCACCAGTTCCAAATAATATAAACGAGCACTAGCTCAGTAGCTCCAAAAATATATTGGGAGATTTAGCATTGTTTATTGTCATGAGTTACCTCTGTCATAACAAATTAGTTTTGAGATGGAACCAAATGATGATTAACATGACACATAGCAAGCTAAGGGTTGTCTTAATACAATCAGATATGCTAAACATACGAGCGAGAGAATTAACATTAAACTGAGATCAATACCTTAAGAAAAGGTTTAAGGTTTTATGTATGTGTCATGAATGGTATTCAATAAAAAGGATATTCCAAGTGCTGTAACCGAATATCTTCTTCAGGAAACGGGAATTTCAATAGTAAACATAAAATAGATTTACAATTATATGTTTACCTTTCTTTGGTGCTCATCCTGTGAAGGAGCACAGAACAAGGAGGAGTACTGCAGACGATCAATCCATCGCTCCCGGACCTCGACCTCGGCCATCGAAATACTGGAAAGACCTTTTAGCCCTTTTTTCCTAAAAAAAATGAAGGAGGACTAATCCCCACGAGACCAATCAATACACCATTTTTTAATAATTCAACATCTCCAAACAAGAGCACTCTGTCAAAAACCACGCCAGAAAACCCTTGGCTCTCTGATATTACTATTTTTGAAAAATAACTAAAATTAAAACTCTCTTTTTCTAAAATCCTAGTCCATGCCTCTAGGCTCTAACAGAACCACAAAACTTCCTTACAAAAATCACTTTAGTTCCTATATCCGAATCAAAGCTTCATTACTACCATCTAATTTTAGCAATTCAGCATATGATACTAACAAACAAGAGAAATCTGTAAAAAAAATACCTCTCAGATACAATAATCATTCAAACAGATTCTACGAAAATTTGTACCTGGTGGCTTGGTGTGTGAATTGATTTTTGCTGTTTGGAAATGGTAGGTTTCGAACAAGTAAAAATCACGACATTAATTTTCCAGAAGATTCGTAGGATTTTTTTTTTCCTTCTATTTTTTGGGGTCAGTTTTGAGAGGTTTGTATGCGTAGCACTTGATGAGAGAGAGAGAGAGAGAGAGAGAGAGAGAGAGAGAGAGAGAAGATCTTTATGAGGCTTCCCAGTTCATTGCTCAAGATTGATGCCCACGTGGCAAGATATTTTCCTCTCGCCTTATTGCCCAATTGCCCACTCAGATACCATACATGCATTTCCATGCCCATCATACATGTTTACACACACGCATTATACAATTTTAAATAATAATTATTATTATTTAGTTTGGTCAAAATGGGGTGAAGAGGAGGAATAAAATAGATGGAGGCTGATAGAGAGAGAGCACTGAATCAGGCGATTGGAAGAAGGAAAAGGCAAGTCGTGGCAGAATATATTTACAGAAATACCCTTTCTTAAGCTTGATATGATTTAATTAAGGTGATTAATTGCTGTTATTTGGTGGGTTTCTTTGACACTTGGAGGTGCAAGATTGTGGGACCCGCTAATGTCCTAGATATTTTCGAAGGAGTTTTGCTTTCCTGTTGCGGAGGTGCATGGCTAATCTTGCACTCTCTCTCTCTAGATTTCGTCAAGACGACAGAAATTGGGTCGAGTGCTATTTTTTTATAATAAAGATGATATTTGTATTGTTTATTTATTTTCTTCAAGAATATATTTATATTTATATTAATGGAGAATATTAACTTTTTGTTATTTTATTTTGAAAACGGGTATCTAACTAAAGCAAATTTTAGGAATAGGAATATCCCTCATGTCGAATTTAATTACATGAAATATTTAGTTTCGAATTTGAAAATGAATATGCGATTTGTAACTGTAAGAAAAAAATGAACATCTTTAATTATGCCTACGTAACTATGTGAGAATTGACTCCAGTAATGGAATAAAATTTAAACGGGATGTGTTTCGTCAAAACAATTAGGAGCAACTTCCATAATCGCCCAAAATGAAGTTAGACTTTTCTACATCATTTTAAAAAGTAATCGAGGAACTTGGCTCTGACCATTTTACTTCATAAATTTGACCATGTTTATGTGTCTATAGCATTACTATTTTTTATTTTTTTTTAAAAGACACAAACAATGCAGTAAAAGTACAACATCAAAGGATTTGAGTGTGTCCGGAGCATAACCATCACTAAATGTGCTTCAAGACTAAAACAATACACAAAAAGCAAAGCAGACAATATGCAAAACCAAAGCACATCTTTTAGACGCATGACATTAAAAGGCCGCATATAGTAGTGTTTTAAATGGCTATAACTTAATTTTCAATATACAATTTTGTACGTATGAATATTTGTTGAAAAGTTAAGAGAAAGCCATATCTAATAATAAGCGAGATTTAATTCAGATTTTCAAACGTTACAGAACTGTGCACAATGTTCATTGTTTATTTTTTTTGTTCTAACTTCTTCTAGTGATTTTAAATCACTCAAAAAATGCTATATTAAGCTTGAAATGCTCTCAATCGTTCGTTGCTGTTGTGGTCTTTCATAGCAAAAAAAATCTCCAACAAGTATAATTTTGGTGAGAATCAATTTGACATGAACAACGTCTCAACTGGGAAGCATGCATTATTTGAGCCAGGGCCGACATGACCACTGGGCAGATCAAGTCATTGCGTTAGGCCCACCAAGTAATAATTTAAAATAGATAAAAAAAAGCTCATTTTTTAAGTATAAATATAAAACAATGCCCAAAATCTAATATATTTTTTAAGTCTAAGCATATAAATTGTTATTAGAAAGCCTAATAATAAAAATAATTTTGCTTTAGTCCTCAAACATTGTAGATCCGAGTCTGACTTGAGCGATATTCATTTTTGCAAAGCGGGTCTTTTTCGACAACAACATGATCCTAATTAATCAATATTACTCTTATGATGGGGGTTCGGACGTCTCTTTTACTTATCAAGAATTTCTTATAAGGAATGAATGAATCATTTGTTGCTCACTCTTCCATTGTTGTACCATGGTTGACCTCTGTTTTTTTGTATTCAATTGATTATTTGTGTTGCATTTGATCTTGAATCAAAGATCGACTAGCAGTTGTCAATTGTGTCTTCAAAAAAAGTCATTTTTACATTTCTATCGATACACACTTAATGTATGTCTTTTGTGTGATATTGTTTTGTTCCTGTAAGCAATATTAAGGATAATATTGAATAAAAAGAAGACAAATACAAGGAGATACGAAACCAGAAATAGTAGAAAATCGGAACAAAGGTTGAGGCCCGTTTGACGGTTTCCTTGAAGCTTTTTATCGCCCTCCACAGGTGCTGGAAAGTTGAGCGAAAGCCTCCCAGGATACAACAACTTCAAGGCAAGCTTAGCACCACTCGGCTTGACTTCAACGAACTTGAACAATAGTGCCGAACTTCCACCGGACTACAAGAAAAGACAATTTCAAAGTGGGAGGAAAAAGGAGAGTTTTTTTTTTTAGAGAGCTTTCAGGTGTCTTCCAAATGAGAGTGAGAGCCTCCTTTTATAGGCAAGGTTGAGGTGTAGGTTACAAACGTTTTGGCATTCATTCCGGCCATGAATGACCAACCTAAATGCCTACCTAACTCACCCTTAAAGATGCCTAAAACCGCCCCTTAATGCCACCTAACTCCGGCTAACCAAAGGTCATGACCGTTTGAGAAAGGTTTGCACGGATTGATTTTATTCCCAAGATAACACACAAGTTATTTACGGAATTAAAAT
This sequence comes from Urtica urens, assembly GCA_958296335.1. Taxonomy (NCBI): domain Eukaryota; kingdom Viridiplantae; phylum Streptophyta; class Magnoliopsida; order Rosales; family Urticaceae; genus Urtica; species Urtica urens. The sequence continues at coordinate 19,695,469 of OY282523.1, read as the reverse complement.
TCATTTGAAGTTATTTTAGTAATAAAAAGATAAGATTGGCCCGGAAAGCCCGAAGGCCCAAGAAGAGCCCAAATTGCCAAGATCCAAGATCCAAGACCCGAGCGGCGGCGCGTGCATTTGAAGTTATTTTAGTAATAAAAAGATAAGATTGGCCCGGAAAGCCCAAATTGCCAAGATCCAAGATCCAAGACCCGAGGCCCGAGGCCCGAGGCCCGAGGCCCGAGGCCCGAGGCCCGAGCCCGAGCGGCGGCGCGTGTGTGTGTGCGCGCGAGGGGTTAGAGCTAACCCACCCACACTCTCCCCCCTCACACTTAGATGTCACTTTAAGGAGGGGATTCACTTATAAACCCTTCACCAACACACATTCCCAACCTATGTGGGATTCTTTTTATTACACAACCTTTCACTTCTCTAAACACATATCATATGTGATTTTTAGCATTCTTTGAGCATCAATTTCTCATTCATTATAAATATGATTTTAGCAAATAAATACTCAATCTTATACCCGTCGCAACGAGGAATAAGAATACGGAAAAATTATCCAATTCCGATGTGTGGACCCCACTCAAATATTTGACCGAAAATCATTTAGCACACTAGGTAAAATACTCATTTTACCTTTCATTCCAACAGTTCCATCTCTATTAACCACTAATGTATTTTAAAAGAGTCAAATATGTGTTTGTATATATGTATATACAATTGCTGGAAGTCTTCAAGAAATGGTCGTTTATGTGCACTTGGTGTTGGATATAATTCAACATAAATTTTCGTTAGTGTCTTGTAGTTAACTATTTATATTTGTGAGATTTTTTAACTAGCTTCTTAATAACATGCTTCGTGTTTTTTCTTCTAAATAAACAATTAAATGCACATGCATCAACCTTTTAAAAATTAAAATAAATCAACAATGAAAGTTACATCATACCAACGATTTTGATATCACTATCAAGCGAAATGAACTAAAAATTCAAGGTAAATACTAAATAGTGATAAATTATCTAAAAATCTCATTACTTTTTACTGCAAGTGAGAGTTTCACTTTCGTTACTTTTAGCCTTCGATCGATCCCTTCATTCTTGTTTAGCATTCACGTCGAACACTTCCAAGATCTGGTCATGGAAGAACGTGTTTTCAGCGTCCAGGAATTCGATGTGATTGGCGATGCGACGATCCAAGTTGCTGGAAGAGAGAGAGAGAGAGAGAGAGAGAGAGAGAGAGAGAGAGAGAGAGAGAGAGAGAGAGAAATATCTGGCGAAGGAGAGGCCACGCGCCCATTTTGGTTGTTCTTAGCTTGGATATTTCTTGGTTTCATTTTCAGCCAATCAGAAAACAGCTCTTGATAGCAATCGAATCTCGCCGCACAAATATATTTGATAGTATAATAATCCCGTGTCATTACGCTTCATACAGGCATTGTTGTAGCTCTTTCACACGTGTCCCGGTCTACAATTACTAAATTCACAGCTTTTTTTTAAGAGAATTCTTAACACTTTGTAATTGGATTTTATTTGTTATTAATACTTTCAAGGGATTCCTGTCCTTACTTACCTCTCATGGGTAATTGGAATTATTTTTAGTTTTGCTTTTTATTTTAAAAAACTAAGAATTTGTTTGTGTATTGAGTGAAAATAAAAAAAACTTTGACTTACTTTTGTTAGATATCTCTAATGTAAAGCAATTGAAGTTATTTTTGCTTATGTCAATGCCACATAATCTTATTTTAATATATTATTCTTTTATTATACAATAATTATAACAAAGTTGCATATTTTGGCACCGATGTCATTTATTTCTTTAGACAAAAAAATAATAAAATAATATATACATCAATAGTTTAATTTGTGTGGTTCCATTTATAATAATTTTTTATATCAACATCAATCAATTAAGTACTTTTATATAGTATTAAATATAATAATTAAATAAAAACTAAAATATTTAGTGATGTGGATAGCAACTTTAGTTGCCTCCATTCGAGATGCTCTTAGAGCATCTCCAATAGAAGCTCTAATTGTTGCTTTAAATATTTTAATAATAAAATTGTTAAATTAATTTAATAATGATTAAATTTGGTCCGACTAAAATAAAAGTATTGGTTGATATAATATTATAGTAATTTGTTCTAAGCAAAAAAAATGATGGGTGCCAAAATTTACTCTAATGCCATAATTATTACATGAGAAGTAGATAATTAGTAAAAATAAAATGATTTGACATTTCTACATACGCAGAAAGTAACTTCAGTTGTTAACATTGTAGATGCTTTTATGGTTGTCTTTTTGGCATTGATGCTAAGTAAAATATTTTAAATATTTTATTATTTTAAACTATTATGTCCCAACTATCAATACCAACTAATCATTTTAATTTATTTATTTTATTTTAATTTTAACCTCAAACTTTTTTCACTTCCAGTCGTACACCACTACAACTACGCACTATACATAAAAAATTATAAATTATATAGTGTGGTCACGATTTTCACTTACCAATAAATGTATAAACTTTTAATTTATTATATCTTATTTTACAATAGTCTAGTTTGTATAATAAAAATCACGAAGACATGTGTACTTGAGATTAATTTTCTAAAGTTTCAAATTTTATTATTTATATTTTAATAAAAATATTATTCTATGGGTATTTTTTAAATTTGTATTTATTGTGCATTTTCTTAATTTCCATGTATTTGATATTTAAACAAATTATATAAAAAAATATTAAACAATAAAATAATAATAAAATATTTATGGTGTGCAATTTTGAAAACAATTTGCATTGAAATAATTTATTTAAAAGTTGCAATTTAGTGATGCAACTGAATAGCATGTTGACAAGTAGAATGAGATACAAAGTCATAATTAGCATTGTCAACTGAAATAGAATTATTAAATTTTGGCATAACAATTTCTAAAACCTCATCAATAATAAAGTCTAAATTGTTAGTAGAATAAAAAGAATAAATATGTTAATGTGAAAGATTACATCTCTAGTATGTGTGTCAATGTCAATGTCAATGTCAATGAATATATAATCCCTGACACTCGGAGGATAGTCGAAGAAGGCACTACTCTTGGCTTAATATTATAGATTTTGGATTTTAGAGTTGATATAAATGCAAGACAACTAAAATTTCCAAGAACATTGTAATCAAAATACTGATGTGACTAATTTTATAAAACATGTGAAAGAACTCTATGTATGATAAAGGTCTTGTAAGTATGCAATCTGATCATAATTTTAATGTTATTTTTTATTGAAAATATAATGAATGAGCTACATTTAAAATATGTGGATGCCTTTTTTTCACTACAAAATTTTATTGTGAAAAGAAACCATCAACATATTTTAAATGTAGCTATATATCATATTGCGGGAATGAATCATTAGAGAATGAAAGCAAGATTGATCGATTTGTAATAAATGGCGCTTTACAAGAACAAGACTTATGTATAGTCTTAGTTTAACAGTAAAAGAGGGATATATAAAACTAACTTAGTCAACTATGTAATTACCTCTGACTAATCAGTAACTAACTCTAATAATTATATAAGAAACACAATCTCAAATTAAATATCTCTCATAACTTCCATTTTACAGTACAATATATATATATATATATATATATATATATATAAGTTCAATGTATCTATACGTGTGTATTTGCAGTGTGGTATTATTTCTTATATTGTTAATTTTCTTTTAGTTTTGCAAGAATGATATGTCGTTACATTTTTAGTTTATTTTAAGCAAAGCCTATTTTTTATTGAATGAACAAAATAAGCTGATGTAGGATTCCATTACAGTGACACACAAAATAGTAGAAAGACGGTCCATTTAAATATAGAGAGGGGTCACAACAGATGTAAATGTCGGTTAATCCCACTAATAGAATAAAGTAAAAAATAATATTAACTAATCAAGGGTCCTCAGTGAATTAATATAATACATAAGAAACAATTATTGTAACAAATTTAAATTTGTTTAATCGTGGCGTTAACATGGCAGCACATTTATGCCACGTGTGTCATTCTGTATGGTGGAATTTGGTTTGGGCTTTTAAATGGTAATGGTGGGCCAGTTTTGGGCCCATTTGAAGCATCAATACGTACACCAAACCAAATCACGTGATGCTTCTAAGTGTTTGGACGGCTGTTTGAGCACCACGTCTCTCTCTCTTTTACTTTAAGGACCACTTCATATATTATGCCTCTTCTATGGAAAAAAGTTATTGCTTGTATACTTTATAGTTAAATACTTAAATTAGTGAGTTAAAGTAATAATTCACTTTAAAAGTCTTTTAAGCATTTTATACTTGAATATTATTTACTTTTTTTTACTTTCGGAGTCGCAAGTCGTTTTCTTGGCGTAGTCACGCCATAACATTTTCTTTCGTCTCGTGACAACATTTCTTATGTGAAACACACTCAAAACATCTAAATTTGTGCCTACAAACCGTGAATTGAGAGCGATGCAGAGGATTCGTGGTCTACTTGTTGAAAGTTGAAATAAATGCTACTTTATAGTGAATTTTCAAAATGAGATAGATGCCAAGTTATCATTTCTGTTGGACATATGGAGATTGGGTTCTCGTGTTATTTTTTAACAATTCATATAAATGTTTCGGAATTAATCAATGTTAAACAAATACATTTTGATACTTGTTTCCTCGTCAATTACATTTGTTTGATTTTTTTTACTAGATCGTATTTAATATTTTGAGCGAACGATAAATTGATGCTTCAAATTGTATTGTAAAAGAAAACTATTTTGTTATAGTTAAATGTATATAAAAGTCTCATGAAAAACATACATGTAGTTTGACATGTTAATGGTTATTATTAACTTACTTAATTAATGTTGATTTTACTTTTTTTAGAAAACTAAACAATTTTTAGCGTTTGATAAAGTTATTTATGCAAAATATGATATTCTTTTGGTTGTGTTTACATCGTTTCTATTAGCTCTTAAAATATTATTATAAATTTTTGCACGCATTTTGTCTAGTTACTATCTCGCAAATGTTAATTTTAATATTTAGCTAAAAACATTCTGTTAATTTTTTAAGAACAATATATATATATATATATATATATATATATATATATGGAGGTATATAAAGTATAGGGAGAGTACGCCCTACGTTATATCGTACTTTACAACCCAACCTTTGGCCAATTATGAATTAATATTTGTTTATTGAGATGGGATGTGGAAGTATTTTAGACGAAACACTTAACTGGTATCAATTTGACTGATTTGTAATATAAAATAATAAAATTCTTATTTTGCCACCTTTATTCATCCTCTTTTCATAAATTCAGCTAAAGTGAATTCCTTCCCAAAATATAAGTTTTTGGAGTTGAAAAGACCATTTACCCTTAAAAAAAATACTTACATTTTCAAGTAAGAAACCGGCTGATAAAAGATAATATTAAAAATAAAAAAAATTGGCTCTATACCTTATTAAACGTTTATATTTTGGATATACCCAGATTTTGGTTAATGGATTGAAAATAGCCAGGTAGATTCATTTACATCACATGAACAAACCAATTTGCTCTTTTGTAGAATTTATTTTAGAAAAATAATTTTTATAAAATTGAATTCGAATTTGTATCCAATTAAGTTTAAATATCCTAATTAGTTAGTTACCCATATTAAAGAAAACATTTTTTTAACATATTAATTACCTAAAATTATTTACTCACTCATTTTGGCAGGCCGAAACTTAATATCAACCATCATAATCTCTGTTTTGATCGGAAAAAAAAACAATTCGAGATCAATGAGATTGTTTGAAAAAGATGATTTTTTGTTGCAAGATTCTGGTACGACTTCTGTTAACAGTTTATTTTCGTTATATTTTACACTGTATTTTTGTATTTTTTCTTTCTATTTACACGATCGAATTGAATTTGAATTTGGATTTGGATTTCGAATTTCGAATCACCATAATTAGTGGGTTGAACAAATTTTGATTCCCGAAATATTGTATCCAATTAAGTTTAAATATCCTAATTAGTTAGTTACCTATATTAAAGGAAACATTATCTTTTTTCATATTAATTACCTAAAATTATTTACTCACTCATTTTGGCCGGCCGAAACTTAATATCAACCATCATAATCTCTGGTTTGATCGGAAAAAAACAATTCGAGAGCAATGAGATTGTTTGAAAAAGATGATTTTTTGTTGCAAGATTCTGGTACGACTTCTGTTAACAGTTTATTTTCGTTATATTTACACTGTATTTCTGTATTTTTTCTTTCTATTTACACGATCGTTGCAAGATTCTGGTATGCCTTCTGTTAACAGTTTATTTTCGATATATTTACACTGTATTTCTGTATTTTTTCCTTCTTTTTACACGATTAATCTTGTTTTTTTTTCAGTCTATCTTTTTGAATACCTCGAATATCGGTTGATTTATTATTATTTATTTTTTATTTAGTGATACTGGGTGGGAGGTTTGATTTGTGACATTAATGCCATTGATTTTCGGTTTTTTTTTATATTTCTTTTTTTTAATTAATTGTAACTGGCGGGAAGTCATTATGAGGGCACATTTGTCTCTAAAATTTTGTAAACAAATTTAGCCGGCTATTTGCAACTTATTAACCAAACTTTTGGTATATCCAAAACAACTATAGTTTACATGAGTATCCATCAAAATGACCCTTAAAAATAATAAAAAAAATAACAGGATTCTCCCTATAGTACCTCAACTTTTCACCTCCCTTTCTTACATTTTTCTCTTGTCTTTTCACCATCTCTATTTTCTTCTTCAGCACTCAACTTTCTTCAACGTTGGTTCACTCAGGCTTAAAGCTTCAACAATCAAACAAATCTTCATCTCCAACAACACTCAACCAAAACTTCATCTCCGACAACACTCACCCAAACTTTCATCTCCGACAACAGTCCACTCCACCACATCTCCGACATCTTAGACTCATCTCTACTCCATCTCCGACGTCTCCGACGCAGGTCCCCTCCATCTCCGACGAGGTTAGCTTCTTCTCGTTATCTACAATATTGTCTACAAAACTGTAACAGGGTCTACAATGTCGTCTACAAAACTGTAACAGAGTCTACAATATCGTCTACAAAACTGTAACAGAGGCTACAATGTCGTCTACAAAACTGTAACAAGGTCTACAATATTGTCTACAGTAAAGGTCTACAAAGGCGTCAATATTGTTGTCTACAATGTAGACAGCAGTTTCAACTTTGTTGTCTACAATGTAGACCACTGTGTAAATGTTTTCGTAGACTTATAGACGTTATTGTAGACAATATTGTAGACTTCCGTGTAGACATTCCTGCTTATTGTAGACGTTATTGTAGACGCTGCGGTAGACTAAATTGAATACGTTAGTGCTTAATGTAATATTGATTTTTGGAGTTGTTGATGCATCGATGGGGGAAATATATTTGTTATTCAAGTATGGTGGATCTTGGATTGACGTTGGTCGGTATCATGAGAAAAAATCATTCGGAATTGTGGTGTCGGAGAATATAAATTTTGCTAGTTTGAAGCAAAAAATTTACGAGTATTTAGGCAAACCACCATCCGGTCATACAATTAGCATTGCGTACATCATGAACGGTGCTCTTGAACCAGTTGAGATAACCAATGATAAGACGTTGAAAGGTTACTTATATTTGAGGAGAACGATGAAAGGTAACTTGGAGAAATATCAACTGATATTGGAAGTGAAAAAAACATCATCGGTGCTTAATTCTCTAGGATATGTTGGACATGAATATAGACCATTTTCTCCGACGCCATCAATATCCGAAGAAAAGCGCGGTACGTTTCCTTCCGGTACGATTAGTTTGAAGGATTTTAGGTTGTTCGAGTCAGGACAACAACTTCCATTTTCCCCTCGCTTGCGACCACCAACACATCAATCTCCACCACCACGATCTCCACCAACACATCAATCTCTACCACCACCACAATCACTAGGACAAAAAAGATCTTTAGAAGCGACAAAAATCGCTTCTAAAGGCCAAAAAGTCGCTTCTAAAAGTCCTTTAGTAGCGACTTTAGAAGCGACATTGTTGCTTGTAATGTGTCGCTTCTAAAGGTGTAGAAGCGACATTGTCTCTTCTAAAGGTATTTTAGGCGTCGAAATTAGAAGCGACAAGTCGCCCCTAAAGTCGCTTTTAAGGATCCCAAACCCGAGGGAAAAAATGGTGGAAAATTTTGGCGGGTGACGTTTAGAAACGACATTAGAAGCGACATTGTCGCTTCTAAAAGTAATACCCGCCAAATATAGAAGCGACTTTAGAAGCGACATTGTCGCTTCTAAATGTCAAAATGATTTTTTTTTATTTAATTTCGATTTAATTAATTTACATATTAAATTTTAAATTGATTATCAATTAATTAAAATTTGTATGAAATATAATTAAAATTAATCATAATTAAATATACTAATTAAATTTAAATAAACGAAAACGAAAAAATTATTAAGTCAAAATGTTAAACATTCAAATGTCGATAATTCATAAACACATAAAGTACTAAAAATCATAAACGAAGTAGTTATAAAAAGTCGATAAGTTTACAACATGAATAAAACTAAGATCTTCTTCCGCGTCCTCCGCTGAGTCTGGATGGAGGCTCGGTGTCAGGGTCCGTGGGAAATGATGAAGGTGAAGGCTCGTCTGGGCGTCGACGTGGCTGATCTGGAGTAGTGTATTGCGAACCCGAAGCGCTCGAGGGTCCGAACCGAGTCATGTAGCGTAAATGCCAAACAAAATCGCCACATGTTGTTGCGGCGAGAGGCTATTCCAGTTGGGCGTCGTCGGAGGGATGTGCTCTCGCACCAAGACTCCAAGGCTGTTGGCAAACGTCCCAACGCGCTCGCCTTTTTTGACACTATCTCCTTCACCCCTATTTAAAGGAGGATAAAACTGGAGGCGAACAGGGTCGAAGACAATGACCACTTTCTTTCCTCGTCTAGCCTCTTAAGAAGTTTGACTCATGGTTAAACCTCGTCCGGACGGAGGCGTTCGAGGGTCATCGCCACTAGTCTACATACTGCAAAATATAAAAGTTAATTTAGAATTTTAGATTATGACATATATAAATATAGTTTAAACAATACGTTCAATTTAGTAAAAAAATTACTCAGTCTTCTTCATCATCAGTTATGAAGTTAGTTTGATCTATTTCGAGATCATCGTCAACGGTATCTCCGAGAAAACGATCAATGTCGTCGTCATGATCATCGTCTATGAAGTCATCAATAAGCTCATCTTCAGTAGCATCATCCATTAGAGTTGGTTCACAATTATCATGAAGATGAAACAACTGATCGAAGTCATTATGTTGTACAGTCAATGGAACGTCAGCCGATGATGAAACGTTACTATCAGGCAAATCCCACACAAATCGGTGATTACAATCTTCGATGACATTTTATTCTCCTTTTTAAGGATTTTGAGGATCGGGTAAGTAAAATACTTGTTTGGCTTGAGTAGCGAGTATAAATGGTTCGTCTGGGAACCATTCTTTTGCCACGTATGCACTCATTGTTCCACATACGTCATCTTTGCGAAAGCGTCTACGTGCATCGTGCTTGCCACCAAACCAACGACATTGGAATAGTACGACTTGGCAATCATGTCGATAGTTTAGGACGACAACATCATCCATCTTCCCGTAGAAGGTGTAGTCTTCCGCAGGTACGCTAACGCCGCTATTCTGAGTAGTACGCATCTCATCATGACGAGATGTAATAAATTTCACACCGTTCACGACACAACTCGGATAAATGTGAACATTTTGAAAGGGTCCGATCGATAATGCGTACAACTCGTCAGACACATCGACTGCACTGGCTTTCTGGTCGTAAACCTTTTTAGCGAATCAGACTCGGAATTCTTTCCGATGCGCTTCATCAACATCACGGCGACGTTCAGATTCCATGAGATTCCAATGCTCGCTATAAATTATTGTGTTGGCAGAGATGCCCACAAGAAGATTGTTTATTTACATATTGATGCAATATATAAATCTTTATAAAGTCCTTATTGTAATTTGCTGATCAAATTATTAAAAGTTGAAACGTTCATTCATTCCTTTTTAGTTTGATTGAAGATTTATGATATTCAATAGTCTTATAGTCCTTAATCAAACCTAACAATGTATGAAGAGACAAATGTACATTTGCGTGAACAAACTCTTCTCGCCAGTCGCAATGCTTAAGTCGATCTGTATACTTCTATCCATAGCTGCCGCTCTCGATTATGAGATATGGTAGATGGATGTCAAAACTGTCTTTCTGAATGGAAATCTTGACGAGCGCATTTTCATGGCTCAACCAGACGGTTTCGTGGAAAGTGATCAAGAGAACAAGGTTTGTGAATTCCTTAAATCCATTTATGGATTAAAGCAAGCATCTAGATCATGGAATATTAGATTCGATGAAACTGTAAAAGGCTTCGGTTTTGAACAGTCAATAGATGAACCTTGTGTCCATAAGTTGATACACGAGGGCAAGGTTGTGTTTCTGGTATTGTATGTCGATGATATACTACTCATTGGTAATGTCGTAGGTAAATTATCTAAGGTTAAAATCTGGTTAGCTAAGCAGTTTGATATGAAGGATCTAGGAGAAGCTGTGACATTCTAGGGATTCAGATCTTTCGAGATCGAAAGAACCAGACCTTGTCGATCTCCCAAACATCTTATATAGATAAGGTGTTGGATCCCTCGCTATGCAAAACACCAAGAAGGGCCTAAACCCCTTTAGACATGGAGTCTCACTCTCCAAGGACCAGTCTCCCAAGACTGCACAAGAGATTGAGGACATGAGAAAGATTCCCTATGCTTCAGCCGTAGGAAGTCTCATGTATGCTATGATGTGCACTAGACCGGATATATGTTTCACCGTTGGCGTAGTTAGCCGTTTCCAATCAAATCCTGGACTCGAGCACTGGGTTGCTGTTAAGCATGTTTTTAAGTATCTTCGGAGAACTAGGAGTGAGGAAATAACAAATAGAAGGGTAAAATTGTAATTTTATAAATCCCAACTAGTTGATGATATTCATGAAGGGTAAACATAGATAACATTCAATGGATCCGCTCAATATAACTAAGTTGAATTTGAGTAGAAAATAAATTCATGTGAACCGAGAGATTCTCAGTGTCGACTCTTTAGTGGAGTCAGTTGACATTAAACTAATACTCGGAAAAGGTGTGTGAACTTTTGAGTCCGAGTATAGAAGCTCAAACTTTGTTCATTTGGATCCATAAGGTCACTATTACAGGTCATTAGAGTAGGATTGTTAAACTAGAAGCCGAGTCAAAATAAGTTCAAGTATTGAACTAGACATTTTCTTGGAAAATGTCTAAATGGTATTTTTGTCCACATGGACATAGAATGATGTGAATGTCAAAATAAGATTTTGAATATTTTCATATGATGAAAATATAAATTATTTTCTAAAGCCGAAAAGTTGTTTTAAGGCATTATGAAATTAATTTCGTTATTTGTGCAATTATAATTCTACAATGGGTATTTTAAGAATCGTCTTAAAAGAAATAAGGAAACATTTAGAATCTCCCCCTTGGTATAATTTCGGCCAAAGAGTGCATCAAGAGGAGAGTTTTATTTCCCTTTAATTATAAGGATAATTACCCAAAATAAAAAAAGGAAATGAATTTCCTTGAGAAGGAAACAAATAAGCTAAGTGAGGTAACAAATTTCCTCCTTGCTTGAGGTGTATGGCCGGCCATCTTAAGAGAGAAAGGGGAAGGGAAAATCAAATATTGTGTCATGAATACATTATTCTTTAATGAATGAATAATTGACATTTATAGATTTTTCATTCTCCTATAAATAGAGCCTCACATAGAGATGTGAAAAGTTAAGCTTTTGCCTTGTTCTCTCTTGCTCTTGGCCGACTTTTCTCCCTCTCCCTCTCTCTCTCTCTCTAGAAAATACATTTTTTTATTTTGGCACCTAAGTCCTCATTAGACTTAGGCTTAATTAGCTCTCTAGCTCATAGACTTGTTCTTCAGCTATTGTGTTTAATTGTGCCCACACACAAATCTTTCTAAACCTCTATAGACTCTTGTAATAGAAACCTTAGGTTTCTCAAGTTCAAGACTAGACGTGAAGGAATCGGGCCAAGGAAGAAGATCCACCTTTCCCAAGACGCTTATTGAAGACACAAAAAAGGTTAGTATTCAAGTAGATTAAATAATGTTTTTTAATTTATAACATGTATATGCACTTTATCTAGGTTAGTAAAAATTGTTTTACTAGTAAAAGAAATATTTATATTCCGCCATTAATATGATTAATGATAATTTTTTTAACCCTACACCTATTCCAACATATTGAACGGGAAGTTAGAAAAATAAATTTATGAACTTAATTTTATGGAAACGATTGAAAAGAGTACTCACGTCATATACGGATCAATTTCGGTACAATTTGTCAAGATGTACCATTCTCCCATCTCTCTTGACTTGTCGTCGAATCGGGTTGGAGTCATCTTCCCATAAGCCACACACTTATCGAATTGGAAAATAGATAATTTGTGAGCCTGAACGACCTCGGTCGAGGCGTCTCCTAAGTATCGTGCAACAAATGCCAAAGATTCTTCCACAACATACGCTTCAGCTATAGATCCTTCTGGTCTCGCTTTGTTTCGAACGAAATGCTTAAGTGTCCCGAGATATCTTTCAAATGGATACATCCATCTCATATGCACTGGACCACCTTCGAGAGCTTCCTCAGGTAGATGAATAATAACATGAACCGTGATCGTAAAGAAAGTAGGCGAAAAAATAATTTCCATCTTACACAATATCTCAATGACGGAGTCATCGGATTTCTCGAGATCCTCCACTCGTAATTTCTTGAAACAAATGAGCTTAAAAAATTTCCCAAGTTCTGCAATCGTCTCTTGGATTTGTTTCGAAACATGAGGACCGATAACCACTCCTAACAACCCGGTTACTTTTCCATCGAGAGTGACATTTTTTCGCAAATTTCTCGCGAGACCGTCAACTTAATAGACTTGAGAAACTCAGCAAACACTTTTCGTTGCGTGGGTGTGAGAACATAAGAAGCTTGTGGTTTGAACCACCTATTTCCACGCTTCTCCAACTGTAACCTAGACTTAACCTTCAAGTCTTTTAAGTCTTGCCTCGCCTTTTCAGTGTCCTTATATTTCCCTTCAATACTAAGTAACGTACCGAGCAAGTTTTCGCACACATTTTTTTCGATGTGCATCACATCAAGGTTGTGCCTCAATGTCAAATCGGACCAATATGTTAACTTGTAAAAGATACTTTTTTTGGTCCAATTCAGTTCACTCTTGCCTCGCTTTCGTTTTGAACTCGTAGAATGCTTACCCGAAATCAATTTTGGAAGACTGTTCAGCTGGTCGATAATATGGCAAGTAACGTCGATGATCATAATACACGACTCTGTTTCTAAAGGAGAATGATGGAGTATCTTTGGTGCACGTCGAGCACGCAAGGTACCCTTGACCACTCCACCCAGACAAACTGCCACGAGCAGGAAAATTATTTATCGTCCATGAAAGTGCTGCCCGCAAAAGGAAGACATGATTATAGTTAGACCCATCTCGCACTCGAACGCCCAACTCCCACAATTCTTTCAATTCTTCGACGAGCGGTTGAAAAAATACATCAATGTCTTTCCAAGGCGATTTTGGACCAAGAATCAAGAGCGTCAACATCAAGTACTCCGATTTCATGCACAACCACGGTGGAAAATTATACGCCGTCAATACCACCGGCCACATACTGTACGATAAGCTCATTTCTCCGAAAGGATTGAAACCATCAGCAACAAGTCCGAGTCGTACATTTCTCGGCTCATTGGCAAAGTCCGGGTATGTTTCATCTAACTTCTTCCACGCTTTCCCGTCAGTGGGATGACGTAGAACACCTTCTTCGACCACTCGTTCTTTCGTGTGCCACTGCATTTCAACAGTTGTGTGTCGGGAAGCGTACAATCGCGTGAGACGATCTTTCACAGGAAAGTATCCTAAAACTTCACGCGGTACCTTTTTCCCAACTACCCATCTGCTTTCATTGCACACCGGACAAACATCTGCACCTTTCAAATCCTTCCAAAACAAGACGCAATCATTCGGGCACACGTCAATCATCTCGTATCCCATGGCAAATCGCTTCAACTTTGACTTTGCCTCGTAATGTTTTTCTGGAATTCTATTCCCAACAGGATGAGATTTTTTCAAGAGTTGTAGAAGTTCTGTAAATGACTTGTTCGTCCAATGGTTTGTCACTATGATATGCATTAATTGGACCAAGAAAGATAATGACGAGAACTCTGTACAACCGGGATACAACTCTGCATTCAACTTGGCAAATAAATCCGCGATCTGCTCTTCTTCAGCAACATCTTCTGCAGTTGGATCATTAAAATCGTCATGATCAATATCAATATCAATATCAATATCATTCCTTATATCTTTGATTGCGTCATGGACTCCACCAACATCGTCTTGGTGGTTTGAATCATGTAACGCAGGAATAAGCTCTTCACGATACTCTCCATCATGATACCACCGAGTGTAATACGGATTAAATCCTTTGAACATGAGATGCGCTCGAACCACTGAGATTTGTTGAGTTAGCGCATTATTGCAACGGCGACAAAGACATTTAATTTTGTGCTCGCTGTTCATTTGGAATCGTGCAACTTGAATAAATTTGTTCACGCCCATTTCAAATTCAAGACTACATCGGTTATTTTCAGTTATCCAATCTCGACATGGATTTGACATGACGCTGAATGTTGAAATTAGGAAAGTTGTGAGATTGAGAACTATTGGAAAATATACATAGTATATAGGACTTAATTGTTGAATTTATCGGAATGTTGTTGAATTTAGATATTCTTAATTAATGTTTTGTTTGATCGATTGATATTACTTAAAAATTTACATAAATTTGGGCAGAGTTTACCCTAAAATATAGAAAAACCAAAAACCTAAATTTGTACAAAATAAATATATACCAATCAGAACTATCATATTGTACATATTCAAATTAATTCATTTCAACATATTTAAATTATTATCATATTTAAATTAATTCATTTCAACATATTTAAATTATTAACGTAATTAACTTAAATTCAACATATTCAAATTAACATATTCAACTAAACTTAAATTCAACATTCAAAACAACATCTTTAAATTAACATATTCAACTAAACTTAAAGTTAACATATTCAATTAAACTTAAATTCAACATTCAAATCAACATATTTACATTAACATATTCAACTAAATCTAAATTTAACATATTCAAATTAACGCTATATAAAACATATTAACAAGCTAAAAACAAATTAATAAAACTTACTCGAAGAGATGACCGACGAAGGTAGCAAATGGAGGAGTCGAAGATTCGGCCGGAAGTAGCTCGGAGGCTGCGAATAATGCTAGAAAAGTGTTAAAATCATAAACAATGAATAATGCTAGACTCGGAGACAAAAGAGAACCTACCGGATAGACGTCGGCGGAGGGGAGATTCAGCTTGAGGCGGCGGAGGGCGGAAGAGGTCGGGCAAAGGAGGCTCGGCCGGAGGAGGCAGAGGAGAAGCCTGAGGAGGGGAGGCCGGAGGAGGGGAGGGAGGAGGAGGCCGGAGGAGGAGAGGGAGGCCGGAGGAGGGGAAGGGGAGGGGAGGCCGGAGGGGAGGAGGAGGCCGGAGGAGGAAAGAGGAGGCCGAAGGAGGGATGAGAGGGGAGGGTGGAGAAGAGAGAGGGGAGGGTGGAGGGGAAAAAGGGGAGGGCGGAGATGGGAGGGGCGGCGGCGGAGAAGGAGAGGGGCGGCAGCGGAGGAGGGATGGGAGGGCGGAGAAGAGGGAGGAGGAGGAGGGAGGGGAGGTGAGGGAGGTGAGGGCGGAGAAGAGGGAGGGAAGGGCGGAGGTAGGGGCGGCGGCGACGGAGAAGGAAGGGCGGCGGCGGAGGAGAGGGAGGGAGGGCTGAAAATCGGAAGGGAGGGGGAATTTTTGAAGGAGGGGGAAGAAATGGAGAGGGAAGGGAGATGGTCGGGCCATTTAAAGCCCTAGGAGCATTAGAAGCGACTAGTCGCATCTAATATCGCTCAAAAGAAAAACGACGTCATTTTGATAAGTGGAGACATTAGAAGCGACTAGTCGCTTCTAATATCCCGTAGGTCAAATTTTGGAGGAAAGGATTTGGAGCCAAAGATTTTGGGTAGTAGAAACGACATTAGAAGCGGCTAGTCACTTCTAATGCCCAATTTCTAACACTTAACAAAATTTTGTCGGAGAAATATGGGAGCCAAATAATTTGGGAATTAGAAGCGACTAGTGGCTTCTAATGCCCCGACATACTGAAATATTTGGCGCGAGGGCTGCGAGCCAATATTTTTGGCGTTTAGAAGCGACAAGTCGCTTCTAATTGTTTTACTTGGACAATTAGAAGAGACTAGTCGCTTCTAAATGTCAAAATTTACATTTTCCGGGAATAATAAGGGTGTTTAGGTTAGAAGCGACATGTCGCTTCTAATGGTAAAAAGTCGCTTCTAATTAGAAGCGACTTGTTGCTTCTAAAGCGTCCTATCGCTACTAAAGGTCATTTTTGTAGTAGTGAATCTCCACCACAACCGCGATCCCCACCATAATCTCCTCTGAGATCTCAACCACCGCAATCTCCACCTCCGCAATCATCAAACTTCCCTCCTCCACCTTGTCGCGAAGCAAGTCCGCCACCATCACCGTATGTCGCAAGTTCCTCTACTCAACTGGTGATAAGGGTAATGAAACATTTATTTTGGATGGTAACTCCCCGCTGTTTATTAAGAGTCACGCACTATACACGAATAAAAAATGTCTACAAAATCACCTGATGTTGTTCGCCATAAACAACAACTTTACGTACAAGACAAAGAATTCGGACAAACATTCGTTGCACGTCATTGTCTAGGAGAAAGTTGTAAATGGGCTGTTCGAGCTGTGAGAAAGACACCATCGCCAATATTTCAGATTCGGTGGTTCCCCTTTTTTCTGTCTACGTTTTTCTTGCATTGTAGACATTACAGTCAACATTAACGTCTATTGTAGACTGAGGGGGTCAATTGTAGACGTAATTGTAGAGTTCTAGTTTACATCTGATTACCTCCTAGAAATTAATGTCTACAATAAAGTCCTATGTAGACTACACTTCGTATACTGTAGACGCAATTGTAACTTCAAAGTTTAGACCCGATTACCAACTTAAAATTATTGTCAACAATAACGTCTACTATACACTGCACTTAGTCTATTGTAGACGTAATTTTAGACGTAAAAGTTAGGACCTGATAGCCAACTACAAATTGCAGTCTATTGTAGACTCTACTGGTCTACTGTAGACTGGATTGTAGACTGTAATATTTCCAACTCCATTACGTTCAATTTTAATGTTTCAAGTTTGATGATCAGCACAATTTTCCCCTAAACGTAAGGCAAGGACGCCATCCGCAAGCGACGAGCTCTTTAATTGGGGAGGTTGTGAAACATAAGTGCACTGATCAAAGCGTTGGTATGTGTAGACCAAAAGAGATAATGAATTACATGCAAATGAATTATGGGGTGTCCACGTCTTACAAAAAAGTTTGGTTGTCAAGAGAGAAAGCTTTGAAATCCCTTTATGGCTGCTCTGAAGAATCATACTCGTTCTTGCCTAAGCTAAGGTACATGATCGAGACTAAAAATCCAGGTTCTTATTTGACCTCGTCACCAGGGAGGGTGGTGTATTTGTTAGGTTTTTCATGTCACTATGCCCATGGAGAACGGGCTGGAAGTATGTACGTCCGATTATTGTGGTGGATGCTACTCATTTGAAAAATTATTACAAAAGAACGTTGTACACTGCCTGTGGGATGGATGAGAACAAGCAATTTTTTCTATTAGCCTACTCCATTGGTCCTTCATAATCAAACAAGACTTGGATTTACTTCTTGTCCAAATTGAAGGACACAATTGGAGAGCGGGAGGAGCAAGTTTTTGTATCCGATAGACATGCTGGCATAATCAATGGCGTCAAGACAGTCGTTTCGAATTGTGATCATGGGTTCTGTGTGTTCCACTTACATTGTAATTTGAAGACTACTTTTAAAGGGATTACAAAGGAGATCAAGTGGAAATTTTACGGCGCCATGGTCATGTTGGATAATGAAAATCCCGAAATACGTCGATATTTAGCCAATGAAATTGGTTACCAAAGATGGGCTCGAAGTATGTTTAGAGAAAAGCGATATGGTATCATGACGAGCAACAAAGCGGAGCGTTAAATGCGTTGAATGTTAAGATTGAGTCAAAAATACCTTTTAAACCGTCAACATAAGTGGTTTTCCGGGACATAGTCCGAAAATTTTCGAAAACAAAATTCAATGAATATTTACGTAAAATTAACGTAGCGTTAGATATATTGAAATTGGTAAATATATTTATGAGTAATTAGCTAATAGACTCTTAAAAAAATAAGTGAAAAATAAATTGTCGATTTCGATACGAACATGGTATTCGAAATGGGGACTCAGTATCAGCTCAGTATTGAAATGAGATTTATATGGTCTTTGTTTAATATAAAAACGATAAAAGAAAACAAATAAAATTGATATAAAAACTCAAATGAGTTTCAGCCGTCCACTTACATCGAAGTAAACTTAACAAACAAATAATAAACGGCGCTAACAAAAAATATGTTTTGAATAATTTGGTCGCGTTTTTTAAACCTAATATATAAATTGTCACTTTTCGTAATTTTAAATTACCGAAAATATACCATGTGACATTTGATGTTTTTATCTTCTCTTGTGTCGCTTAATAAAATGAAATTACTAAATGCTGAATTGTAGTGCAAATGTATATGTGTATTAGCTTAAAAGTATGGTGTACTATTAGTTAGACATTGTTGCGTTAATAAAAAAAATGTCAAAGGTGATAACTTTCTTCAAATATATATAGTTATATTTATGTTTTCTAAATTAATATTTTTAATAGCCATTAGGATAAGTGTTTATTAAATTTTATATGAATGTGACATAATTAAAATTTATTTTTCATTAATACTATAATTGTTGGGAAGAAATTAGAAAGGATTTTGTGTGTGGGTGGTTTAAGCTAATTATGTTTTGAAATTACAAAGGATTAAACATAATTATAAAATAAAATCTAGATGATTTAATTAATTATAAAAGATAACTTTGACAAGTACCATATTGACAAAGTTAAAAGGCCTACGTTTTGGTTCACACACACAAGTTGTCTTAGTGGAATTTTGCACATCTCAACAAGAACTATAGTTCATCAATGAAAACTTATTAGAGATCACGAGAAAACGACTGTAATGACAGATATACTAAACCTTAGAAACTCTTTAGAACCATAAAATTACTCAATTTCATAATATATTTATGCCCAGATCAAATTACATGAGCTTTTGAAGTGTGACTTCTTTTTAATTCATCCAGAATTCCGAGAAACATCTTAACCAAAAAAATTTATCTAAAAACGCAGTTACTGAAATCGCAGGCCACATCTTTAAACTTTTTCACAAAGATTAGGTAACGATTTATACTTGAGAAGATAAATCGTTGGTGTATTGTTTTGAATATAATTTATTCCTTTGTTTCAAATGACTTAGATTAATAAATGCATTTATTATGCTCAGTTTCCGTTCTATTAATTTAATTAATTTATTTATTTAGTTTTTAAACCTAGCTACTTGAATGAACATAAAAAGTTTAAGCCAATTTTGTAAATAAAAATTTGTAAAATAATTGGACTGATTGTTTACACGAGTTTTACAAAATCATGATTATTTACACGCATAAATTTATGTAAATATTTAACTTTTATTTTACTGAAAATGCAGATTATAAATGCCATTATATTTTTATAGTTCTTCGCTTAAAATTAATAAAACCGTAGCGATTTAGAAATTTTAAAAATAATAATTAAGTATTTACCTATTTATGCAATTTAAGAGCTCCATAATATATAGTTCATTTCTTTAATAACACATGCAAATTCTTTTAGAAATCCAATATTTTATGAATTCGTATAAGTATTATATAAATAAGATTTTGTTGCTGATTTATGATTAGTCAGTTTTAACGAATTTACTCGTAATATATTAAAAAAAGGTAGGATCTAAGTAGGATTTATTTTGATGAAAATAAATAGGATTTATAGTTGTCACCGTTGATCAAATAAATAACTGTTAAAAAAATAAATAAAAATAAAATAAGTATCCCTGATTTGATGCTTAAAAGTTAGATGGCTTTTTAAATGAAGTTGTTCATATCAAGCTTGGTCTTTTGTCTATTAAATTACTCTTTGTGCTACACAACCGCGTAACTTTGTAAAAAGTTAGCTTTGCAAAATTGTCCTCATGTTATGCTAAATTTGATTTTCTTAGGATAACTATTTGTACATGTTCTTAAACTGTATATTTTTTTAGTATTACTTGTAAACAACTCTCAGTTGCAGATTGTAACTGCTAAGCAACCCTCAGTTGCAAGTTTTTCACACCAGGAAGGGATAGACTACAAACAAAAATATAATCTCCTGTAGTCAAGCATAGATTCATCAGAGCAATCTTTGCTTTGGTTGCCAGATTCAATTGAGAATTGGAACAGATGGACATAAAAACAATCTTTTTCTATGGAGATATTGATGAAATTATATTAATGGAACAGCCAGAGGGCTTCAGTTAAGAAAATCACAAAAAAAAAGTTTATTTGTTGCATAAGTCACTCGATGATTAATTATGTATAAACTAAATTAATTTCAATTATAACTCATATAATTAATTAGTACTTAAAAAAAGGCATACATATATAATTAAACCCGAAAAAATTCCATGTAAACGAAATAGTGTAATTGAATGTTAGATTGATTTAATTGGAGCAACTCTTCTTTTTTAGAGTTTAAGCACCACCTCTAAAATGAAAAATATAGTTGTATTTAGTATGTCATGTGCTATTTTTCATTTTTAATTATTACAAAACAATTCGAGTTAGAACCCTCACACATGTGGCAGAGTTAGAAGGTTTTACGTATTTATTAATTATTGTTATATATAGAATAGAAGAAATGAGCCTCTATATATACAAAATAGAAGATTCTCGGTTTCTTTTTTACATTTCATATGAGACTCAGCTAATATACTCGACCTGTAAGTCACTTGTAGCCTAAACGTATATTCATATTAATAGTTTCATGTTGTGATATGATTAATGTTGTTCTATATATTCGTATTTGCACGTGTCAATTTTCGTAAATAATTCACTTTCATTTCAATGAAAACGTAAATATTGGGAATGCCATTATATATTATAGCTCTTCAGTTAAAAGTTTTTAAAAAAATTAGCTGCCAAACATTTTCATTAACTATTTACTTAATTTTATACGCTCTTATTTTGGTAAAAAAAATGCAAATTCTTTTAGTAATTCGATATTTTCAGAATTGCTAAGTATTATATAAATAATGACTTTGCTGGTGATATGTGATTGGTTTAGTAAATTACTCGTAATATATTAAAAATAAATAGGATATATTTTGATAAAAAATAAATAGGATCTATAGGTCAAGCGTTGGATCAAATATATAACTGTCAAAAGGAAATAAAAATAAAATAAGTATCCCTTGATACTTAAAAGTCAGACATGCTCCACGTACTAATCTAAAAAGTATTTTCTGTTTCAAAAAACCCTAAAAAATGGGAAGACAGTATAATAAATAGGATTACAGCAGCTTAGGGTTCAGACTAAAACTCATTTCAAAGAAAACAGAAGGAAGAAAAAGTTGTAAGCGCGATCGTAAAAGTGAAGAAGCGATGAAGTTGAGACTGAAGTTGAAGTGGAAGAAGCAAGCGGAAGAAGAAGAAGTTGACTTTGAGAGAAGCGAGCTTTACGACGGGAAGGAGTGGGTTCGCGGGCGCGTGATCGGAGAAGGCGGGTTCGGGCGCGTGAATCTGGCGCACTTCCGGGGAGACGGAAAGCAGTTCAAAGGAATGCCGGTCGTGGCGGCGGCGAAGTCGTGTCTCGCGAGCTCGAGCTGCTGCGACGATCTGATGAAGGAGAAACTCATCCTGGACCGCCTCCGCGACTGCCCGTACATCGTGCGATGCCTGGGCAGTGACGTCACCTTCGACGGCGGCGACGAGGAGAGGCGTCTGAACGTGTTCCTGGAGTACGCGGCGAAAGGCAGCCTCCTCGACGGCATGCGGGGCCCGCTCGCGGAGGCGGAGGCCGGTCGGGTGACGCGGTGCGTGGCGTTGGCGCTGGAGCGAGTGCACGCGGAAGGGCTGGTGCACTGCGACGTCAAGCTCGACAACGTCCTTCTCTTCCACGATGACGTGGCCAAGCTGGCCGACTTCGGCCTGGCGCGTCCCGCGGAGGAAGGGGTGCCCGGAAACGTGTGCGGGACGCTGCCGTATTGGGCGCCGGAGATGGTGACAGCTGGCGGCGTCCAGGGACAGGCTTCGGACGTGTGGGCCCTGGGATGGGTGGCGCTGGGATTGCTGACGCGGACAGAGCCGTGGGCCCACCGAGAGAGCCTCTGCGATCAACAACTGGCGGCGGCCATCGCGCGGGAGTCTCCGCTGCCGTTGCATCTGCGCGGAGTGTTCTCGCACGCCGCCGAAGACTTCCTCTGCCAATGCTTTCGGAGGGACCCGAAGAAGAGGCCCACGGCTGCGGAGCTGCTGGCTCACCCGTTCCTCCGACCACGCTGATACTGCGCATCAAACTGCCACGTGTCATTCAGCCGCCGCCTCTCAACAAGAAGCGACTGCGCGTGAAACTCCCTCCGCCTCCGACCGATGCCGTTCAGCAGCCTCTCAAGAAGAGATTGCGCATCAAACGAGCACCTCCTCTTGTCGTCGACTGATCACATGCATATACAAGAATAGTGTCTCTCTATATTCACTCTAGTTTTTAGTGGATAATGATAGTAGTTTTACACTTTTAATTACTATTGACGTACATTCAAGTATCTATGGATCATATGTGTACATGTACAATGAGCACGATGCATATTGTATCAATCTTTTTTTTTATACTATAAATGTACGTTTCTATACATATACATTGATTCTTCATACTATGTCTTGTTACACATTTCACCCGCACATTCAAAAATTTTTTTGTATTACATTTCGTCGTTATATATCAATGACATTTGGTTACCAACGTAAAGATAACCCCGCGCACAGTATCTCGTATATCACTATGTGAACCTAACTATACAGGAGCTTCAACTGTCAGTGTATATTTAGTTTCTATAAATTAATAAAAAAAAAGTATTGTATATTGCAAGCTGAGCTAATTTATTAAGACCTAATATGTACATCAAATCAGTATGTCCAGTATGTTATTGATACAAGTGTCTATCTGGATATGCTTTACATTTCTCAAAGAAAGACGTTTCAAAAGTTTTTTATTTTTAGTTTTTTCATTTCCCATATCTCTGGGGAGGGATGAGAAAAATGAAGGGATAAAAACATTTTGTCTTCTATATTAAGAGTTAAAGGTCATGATAGGGTCAAAGGTCAAGGATTTCATTATAATAATTGACAATAAATTTTCAAAATAATTTTATATTTATAAATATTTTGTTAGGTGATATTTATTATATAATTTGTCTAAAAGATGTTTCCTTTGGAATTTTTTGACACTGGGATCAAACTCTCTCCCTTTAGAGATGGTCTAGAATTAGAACTATTATTACATACCTTTAGAGATGGTGTAAATGACAAACATGCTTAAATATTAGAACACACGCTTATTAATTTTTTTTACAGCTATACCACATTGTATTCTGTATTTAACAATAGTATGGTGTAATCTCCAATTTAATATCAGTTCATATATGAGAAACCCTCTAACGTGTGATTTATAGTTGATATCATCGTAATAGTCACAAAAGTGGTCAGACGAGATTCACTATCACAAGTCAGATGGCTTTCTAAATAAAGTGATCAATTCGTATCAAATTTGATATTTTCTCTCTAAAATTTACTTTATTGTTACGCAACGGCGTAATTTCGTAAATAGTTACCGTTGCAAAATTGTCCTCATGTTATGCTAAATTTGATTTTGTACATTCATTTCAAGGACTTGTTGGGGGACTAAGGCCATCTCCAACCATGAACATTAAATTTGGTGTTAAATTTTTTCACCTCCAATTATATCACTAAATTTAACACCAAAAAATTATTAACGATTATTATATTTTTTCTTTTGTATAAATTTTTATTAATATATAGTTTTTATGGTCATTTTGATGGATACCCATGTAAACTATAGCTGTTTTGGATATACCCAACGTTTGGTTAATAAGTTAAAAATAGCCGGCTAAATTTGTTTACAAAATTTTAGAGACAAATGTACCCTCATAATAACTTCCCGCCAGTTACAATTAATTAAAAAAAAAATATAAAAAAACCGAAAATCAATGTCATTAACGTCACAAATCAAACCTCCCACCCAGTATAACTAAATAAAAAATAAAGAATAATAAATCAACCGAGATTCGAGGCATTCAAAAAGATAGACTGAAAAAAAAACAAGATTAATCGTGTAAAAAGAAGGAAGAAATACAGAAAACAGTGTAAATATAACGAAAATAAACTGTTAACAGAAGCCATACCAGAATCTTGCAATGATCGTGTAAATAGAAAGAAAAAATACAGAAATACAATGTAAATATAACGAAAATAAATTGTTAATAGAAATCGTACCAGAAGCTTGCAACAAAAAATCATCTTCTTCAACCAATCTCATTGCTCTCGAATTGTTTTTTTCCAATCAAAACAGAGATTATGATGGTTGATATTCAGTTTCGGTCGACCAGAATGAGTGAGAATAATTTTAGGTAATTAATATGAAAAAAAGATAATGTTTCCTTTAATATAGGTAACTAACTAATTAGGATATTTTAACTTAATTGGATACAATATTTCGGGAATCAAAATTTGGTCAACCCACTAATTATGGTGATTGAAAATTCGAAATCCAAATACAAATTCGAATTCAATTTTTTAAATATTATTTTTCCAAAATAAATTCGGCAAAAGGGCAAATTGGTATGTTCATGTGATGTAAATGAATCTAGCTGACTATTTTCAATCCATTAACCAAAATTTGGGTATATCCAAAACATAAACGTTTAATAAGGCTATAGAGCCAATTTTTTTCTAGCTTTTAAGTAAAGTTGGATGTATAAAATGAATTTTTTTTTTAAGAAATTTTTTTTTGCCGTGTGAACGGTATCACGCCGTATATGACATGGTACTGTTTATATCACCAAATTTGATGATGGTTTTGCAAAAGGATTTGAGCATATTTGACACCAAAATTAGTGTTTTACCGTGCTTTGGAGATGCTCTAAGGTCTTTCTTTTTTCTTTGATGATCAGTTGTTCACTTGTGCAATTCCATCAGTATCTCATATCATTTGTGACTTTTGACTAAACGAAACTTTCAACTGTCAGCGTGTGAATTTAGTTTTTTTAAAAAAAAAAAGTTTATTGTATATTGTGTACGTGTAGAAATCCAAAACAGCTCTTTTCGAAGCTGACACATTTAGGTTTCAAAAGCTTTCTTTTTTATTTTGAGTTCATAAGAATCATTATGTTCTAATATTTAGGCAGTATGTTTTTTATACAAGTATATATGGATATGAGTTATATTTGTCAAAGAAAGACGTTTCAAAAGTTTTGTTGGTCCAAGCCACCACTATTTTATATTGGTTTTTTAATTAAATATAAGTAATTTTTACTTGAAAATATTAAATACATTTTAATAAAATAAAACAAACACAAATGCCCTACATTATATTACCGATCAAAAAAATTAAAATAATTAAATTTTTTAGGGGTGGAATGGTTTATAGTTTAATTTTAAAAAAAAAATAGTTAGTAACCGATTAATATGCATTAATTGTTTTAGAGTATTTGCATTAATTGTTTTAGAGTATTTTAATGTACTAATATTTTGAAAAAAATCAATTTGAATTTTTGAAATTTCAGCTACAAATTTGGACAATTTCTCTTCTTTTTTTTTTTTTTTTCCCATATCTATGGGGAGAGGTCGTGTTTTAATAAAAGGATGGTGTGGGTCCCAGGTAAAACGACACGAGAGATGAGAAAAATGAAAGCGATAAAAACGTTTTGTCTTATTTCATAATACTCATGTTCTATTAGAGCATCTACAATGACAATTGTCAAATTATTTTTATTTTTACCTAATTATGCACCGATGCTATTGATTTTATCTTTGAAAATATTATTATAATATTACATCCACTAATGTTTTTATTTTGATGGAACCAAATTCAATCATTATTAATTTTTATCACTATGAAATTAATTTAATAATATTGGTTATTATAATAAGTAAAGCAACCACTTGGAGTTAGGATTTCATAATAATCACTTGAAAATGTCTCGCAACTCTCATCTCCCACTTTTTTTTCTTTCTTTTTCGTCTTTCAATCATGGTAAAACGCTCAATTTTATTGATTTATATTTGCAAAGGAAATGTTAAACACGGAAATCGTAAGCTCTGTAATGGTTTTTGAATTGATTGCAACACAGACTGAAGAAGAGGCACCGAAGCTGAAGCTCAACTCCTATTTCAGAAGCTCTTGCTCTTTCCGAGTCAGAATCGCTCTCAATTTGAAAGGTGTTTCTTCGTTTTATTATTATTATTATTATTATTATTATTATTATTATTATTATTATTATTCACTTTTAATTTTTCTTTCAATCTCTGAACAAAAGGAAATCAAAAACTCTGAATGTAGGGTTGAAGTATGAGTACGTGGCGGTGAATCTGCTCAAAGGAGAACAAAAATATCCAGGTTTTTATTTTCAATCAAACATCCACAAAAAATTCTAGCGAAATGAAATTCGATTTGGTTGGGGTAATTTTCTTGATTCCTTATCGAATCTCTTTACATTTGTGCAGAGTTTGAAACTGAATCCGATCGGTTACGTTCCGGTTCTAGTTGATGATCACATAGTCTTGGCCGATTCTTTTGCTATTTTATTGGTGAGACTGATTTGTGTTTTTCTTTTATTTTTCCTTGTTTCAAAATTATGTAGTGACTGGAAATATAGTAATTCGAAATTTTAGCATAATAATCTTGTAAACTAACTTCAAAATATTTACACAAACATAAACATAAGTAATCTAACAAATTTTTTGTATTTTTAACGTCTCTATTCTTTGATTTCTCATGTATGTAAAATTAGTTAATATCATCGTATTATAACCACATTCATAATTAACAGCATTGATTTTAAATGCTGGTGCTACTAAATTGTGGACCCGGTACATCCTCGTTGAAACGAGATCCTCAGCCCCGCCACGTGGCGAGCTCTAGCTGCAGCGATGGAGAATCTCCATTCTTGGCTGGGAATTTCCGTGATGACGTGGCAGTCCAAGTGGTGGCCCTGATCCTGACCGAGTCTTTCAAGAGAAATGGGTATTCGAAATGGAGACTCAATGTCAACTCTTAACATCGAAATGGGATTTAAATATTTCTCTGTTTAATATATAAAAAAAAAACAAGCAAAAAATAAATAAAATGCATATAAAAAAAAATTGAATGAATCTCAGTCGCCACGTGGATCGAAAGTAAAATTTAATAGGCAAGACGCAAACATTTTCAACAGAAAACCGGATCGATTTTAAAACTTGAGTATATAATTGTTATTTTTTCGTAATTTTTAAATATTATTACTGCCCTCTTACTTAATATATCAATTTATTATTATTATTGTTATATATAATTGGATTAGGAAGAATTATTCAGCAAGTAAATTGGGGAGTATCCCTAAAGTATTGACATATATAGATGCCCACAAAGCAAGTGCATGGCACGGCTTGCATATATTTGTCACACAAGCCACACCAACAAACAAACTACTTACCTATATGAACTCTTAATAATATGACATGCAAATATATGTGCATATAAATAGTTCTTTTTTTCAATTATGCCACTTTAA